>OY970830.1:5000-2588256 GCA_963853835.1 Calendula officinalis | reverse complement strand
ACTTTAAGCGCATTTCGCCATAACCCGGGAAGCTTACCGGTGGAATTAACCCCCACTAGACCGCCGTTAATACCGTGAATAGATTGAATAGATCTTTTCCAAAGCGAGTATTGATCCGTCTTGAACCGCCAAATCCATTTAGTTAACAAAGCAAGATTGAGAGCGTAGAGACTCCCAACCCCGAGACCACCTTTAGACTTGTCGTTAAGAACAATTTTCCAAGCCACCCATGAAATTTTCCTTTCATTACCCGTGGAGCCCCAAAGAAAACGCGCGCGCTGACTTTCGAGAGACGATAAAACTTTTTTTGGGGCTTTGAAAAGAGAAAAAAAATAATTACCGAGACTTCCCAATACCGACTTTAAGAGAGTTAGCCGGCCCCCGATAGACATAGAATTAGCCTTCCATTTAGAGAGTTTGGAGTGAAACTTATCAAAAATTGGTGCCAAAGATTCACATTTGTTCATCGAGGTACCAATAGGCAACCCAAGGTACGGCATAGGAAAATCACCCGACCTACAAAAATGTTTGGAAGCCAACCTGTCAATTTCCACCTTGTCAACCCCGACCCCGTAAATGCTACTTTTCCCCATGTTAATCTTGAGACCCGAGGATAAGTAAAAACATCTCATGAGGCGAATGAAGTTACTGATGTTAAAATCAGACCAATCACCCATAATTATAGTATCATCCGCATATTGAAGGTGAGAGACATAAGGCCCGTTGTTGGGTAGACGGATACCATTAAAAATCCCGACATCCCTAGCTTTTTTCATGGCAATATTGAAACCTTCAGCTGCAATAATAAATAAAAAAGGAGCGAGCGGGTCTCCCTGACGAAGCCCGCAATTCATCTGAAATTCTTTAGAAAGCGAGCCGTTAATCAGGACCGAAATCTTAGCCGATTGCAAGCAACCCCTGATCCATTTCCTCCATTTACCACCAAAGTTCATTTGCCCCATTGTCTAATCCAAATAATCCCAGTTAACCGAATCAAAAGCTTTGTTGAAATCAATTTTAAAAAACAGAGCTTTCCTTTTTGTCTTTTTAAGCCACGAAATGACTTCGCTAACAATAAAAGGCCCGTCCAAGATGCTTCGATCTTGGAGAAAAGCAGATTGCTCTTCACCAATAACACTGCTAATAACAAGTTTTAACCGATTCGCTAAAATTTTAGCGACAATTTTATGTAAACTATTTAACAAACTTATCGGGCGGTAGTCGCTAAAATTTAACGGGGATGTGATTTTAGGAATCAGGGCCAAGAAAGAAGAATTACAGCCGGTTCCAAAGCTGCCCGAATTCTCAAAATTCCTAACCGCATCAATGTTTTGTTCCAAAACTTTGGATCGTATTCCCTCTTTTGGCCCGAAACTCTTAAATCTTTGAACTTTTGCCAATAGGATAATAGCAAGATATTAAATTTAGTCCTTTTATTCTACACAGAAATTATATTTAAAAGTAGATTTTAAAAAAAAGTAATGATTGTATAGTTCAATTCAAAACAAAGTAAATAAGTATTTGCTGTTTTCTTCATATAACTAAAGATATGTTAATTAATTTCAACACTCATAGTATGCATATTTCCATTTTGCCTTTCCTTTAGGAACAATATACAATATTCGTAGCAGAAAATATAGGTTCTAGATAAAAGAATCATATCAAAATACTAGAACAGTCGTGTTAGTATAGAAATAAAGGCTCCGAATTGATTTGTAAGAGGTTGTGAGTTCAATCACTCATTTGAAAAATATTTATCAAATCGTCAGGAGAAGATTCAGAAATGGTCATGACAAATATTAGATCACGCAAATCACGAGCAAAACTCGACCACCCAAAAATCCCTTATAACGAAAATACCATTTTAAAAAAAAAATCAATAATTAAATATCGGTTCACGAGTCAATATAAACATGTTAAGCAAAAACTTCATGTTCTTGATATTAAATAGCAAAGTTCAAATTCCATTTGAAAAGTAACATCAACTATATATGAAAGATTCGCGTACATACAAATCGGACATGTAGAGATTAGAGATCACAAAACTTCAAAAATTATATTGATTTCATGTTTCACTATATTTCCTACAGAAAACTTGAATAAGAATATTAGATTCTTCAACGAAGGGTGCGTTATTCATGCAAGCATATGTACATAAATAAATAAGATTCAATTTACATGTATGAGCTAGCACACATATACACGGCTGCGTACAGAATATATAGGGTACTGTTTTTTTAACATAGTATGACATCTGTTTTACGGTAGTCTATAGTCATCGCAAGTGAACTTCTATGGCCCTCAATAAGACTAGGTTTATTGAACTTGAAACGAATCTTACCATTTTTTAAGGTCAGCTGTCTATTAGGACACCTTAGGGGTGTTTGGACGTCCGTAATTATATTTTCTTGTTTGGAATTAAAAGGAGGAAGGTTCATGGAAGGAAGAAAAAGAAAGAAGATAAGATATGGGAGATGATGTATTAAGTGAATGCTTCCAAACGACATGGGAACCTTACCTTCCCATGAAGCTTCCTGCAAACATAATGTTCTGATTTCTTTTCCTTTAATTAATAATAAACTTTAAAAAATCTTAAATTCAACCTAATTATATAATTAATGTATTTTTTTAATTGCTATATGTAAGTAATTTTGTTTAAATTTTTACAACAATGTCCGATCATTGTTAGTAAAAAAAAACTTAATATTAATCTAGTTATTTTAATATGTATAATTACTTATGAGTTATTAGACAACACTAATAATAGTTTAAATAGAATTGCAAATGGCTTAAATAGTTTAATTTTATGAAAAGAGTCACTTTGATTTTGGAATATAAACTTATGGTAAAAAATATACCTTCCCAAGTCCAAACCCAAACCACAAGTTTCCATTTCCATTGATATAAATAAGTCCACTCATTCTTCCAACTACTACCACCATTCAAAAAAAAAAAAAAAAAAAACAAATGGAAGAAAAAGGGTACCAAGACTTGCTTCCGGTGATGGCGGAGAAGCTAGAATTAACCGCCTTCGTGGAGGAGCTATGTGGCGGTTTCCGGCTGCTAGCGGACGAGAATATAGGGCTGATCACGCCGGAAAGTTTAAGAAAGAATTCAAGATATTTGGGAATGGAATCAATGAGCAAAGAAGATGCAGAAGGTATGGTTATGGAAGGAGACCTTGATGGCGATGGGTTCTTGAATGAAACTGAGTTTTGTATACTTATGGTGAGATTTAGTCCAGAAATGATGGAAGATGCAGAGATGTGGTTGGAGAAAGCCATTGAAGATGAGATCAACAAAGCTTCACCAAATAATTAATTAATTGAATAATTTTATGTTGAATTCAGTTGTTCATATCCTTTCTTATTGAAATTATTAATGATTAATAATAGCTATTTCTAGTGTGTTATGTGTATTAGCTTGTTTATTGTTAATTAAGGTGGTATGAATGAATTGCCCCAGTTTTCTTGGAGCTTCGTAGAAGTTGCATCTATTTGAAATGCAACAGTTATTGGCCGGCCGACAATGCATACATTGTGTGTGTTTTTTTTCTTTTGAATGGCCGGACATATTATTAAATTATGATTACGAAATTGGACATAAATGATTAATAAGTGTTTTCATTTTTTTGGCTTTCTCACATGTGGTTTTAAGAAAATTACAGGATCTGTTAAAGGTGTCTCCTAATAATTATTACGGAGTATATCACTAACTCATCAATTTTATTTTATATTGACACACTCATCATCTTACCCACTAACATGTTTAATTGTTTATATCAATATCTTTTCATCTTTTCTTCAATTTTGTCAAATCAACTTCATATCGTCATTTTTAATTAAATAAAAATTTTAATATATTAATTAAAATTTATAAAAGAAAATAAAATTGAAAATAATTTTTTAAATTTTATTGAAAAAAATAAAATAGAAAACATGTAATTAAACTTTTAAACTACGAGTATAATAAAAGAAAAAACATGATGGTAATATGTGTAATAGTGATAAATAATGACAAAATATATTAAATGTTAAATAATAACTAAAATGATAATGGTGTTTATTATAATAATTCACACATATTCGATTTACATCAAGGTAAAATTAGTATTTAAGTGGATTTGATTTATATTAACTTTTGTTTTAAGTATGTTATTTAAAAGACAGACAAGTCTAGTTCACTTGATATGTAATTATGTACTGATATATAAAAAAGTTTATTTGCATTATTGATTTACAAATTTGCTATGTTAGTTTAAATTCTTAATAAACACTTATTTTAGTTTTATTACTAATTATTAAAATGGACAAATTGCATAATATAACAAGATACTATTAGATCATTTTTAATTCAAGCTACCAACAATTAAAATTTTCAAAAATTACAACGAATTTTTAAAGTTTTACAATTTGGGAAACACTTTATCCAAAATTGGCGATCGATATATTCTATTGACGTAACCAGTTATTTAATTTTTCTAATTTTATGCTAATTATTTTAAACTGTTTTGAGCACAATTCTTGTACGATTCCTACAAAATAGAAACATTAAGAAATCGGCCACGTAACAATAAAATACTGGATACCGGATAAATTTAGAAGTTCGTAGCTATTTTTGAAAAAATTTATAGTTGATTGTTAAAATTACAAATCACCCTAATAGTATCTTATTACTAAATTATGCAATCTGCCCTATTAAATTCACAAAAAATCAAAATAAAGAAAACCAGAACACACTAAAATAAAGTCTATATACTTCCTCCGTATCAAAATAAGTGATACAAATTGGCTTACACGTTTTTTGAGGTAAAAGATTAAAGTAGAAGTTAAAATAGATTAAAGTACATAATTAGTGGAGAATGGGTCCCACTTTTCTTAAATAAAGTGATATTAATGAGTTTTAAAAGTAAAAGTAAGGGTATAAGGGTAATTTCACTTTATTAAAGTGGATAGTTAGTGGGTATGGGTCCCACTATTTTTACCAAATAAGGAAAGTTTTCAAAGTGTGTCACTTATTTTGATACACCCCAAAATGGAAAGTGTGTCACTTATTTTGATACGGAGGAAGTATAAGATTGTTGATATGTGTATGTATGTGATATACAATAGAATACAAATGATGTGTACAAAATCACTACCAAAAGAATTTCACTGAGCTAAGAATGCAAGTTCTCACTAACATGAAAAAATATTACCTACAGCAACAACAATACCAAATCCTGCCAGATAAGATGTAGACAGTCATATTTCTACCTGGTGAGTAGAGAGACTGCTTCCCGAAAGACCTACAGTACCAAACACCAAATTCAATAATAAAATGCAAATCAATTCTTCAAATTCTTCTTTTGAGATTCTAGAAATAAGACGACTGATCATGAAGAACATTTAACTGAGCAAGAATCCCAGCCGCCAATGATTTTGTTCTGTTATTTCCCCTCTGAGTCAACTCAACTAACGGCATCTGAGCCGAACTCCCGTATTTCTGCTTAAAATCCACCAACTGAAAAATTCTCACCAACGAATTCAATACTTTTTCCTGCAAACGCGAACAATTACTGTTGAGTAATTTTATAATTTGAGGTATCGCGTTAGTTTCACCAAGCACTTTACACCCGTGTGATAATCTGTCATCTTCAATTAAAGTCAACAAAGCATCTAACGAAGCTTCACAAACGTCAAAATCCGAATCACCCAAAAGTTTGACCAACGGTTGAACAGCATCAGCTTCCACAAGACAAAAAGACGTTTCAACGGTGCAGATTCCTTGATGAACACGGCACACGGAATCTAGCTGAGGCGAGAAGCACCGGAACAAACCCCCTTTCTGGACCACGCGAGTTAACTCGGGAGAGCTTTTAGAAAGCTGAGCTAGAGAAACCGATGCTTTTCTTCTGGTCAAACTTGTTCCTACTTCTAACAACTGGACCAATAAGGGAATGACACCTGTCTCAGCTACTTTCTTCTGTGAAGTCCGGTTTGTTGGGATGGTGAAATGACAAAGTGACCCAACTGCATTTTCGATTAACTGTTTTTTGTGGGTCCCGTTGTTTAACCCTTCACGAAGACGGGTGGAAATAACGGGTAGTCCGCCTGAGTTTAAGAGTGACTCGGTGAGTTGAGTTGACTGGGTGAGATTTGAAATGATGCCCATTGCAGAAGCGATTTCTTCTGTATCGTTTGAAGATGTTATTATTTTAATTAATTTATCGATTGACTGTTGACCCATTTGGTCAATGATCTCTTGGTCGTTACTGTCTTCTGTTAAACAACAGAATAATTTAACTGCATTTGCTCGTACTTTTTGGCTATCGTGTTCACATAATTTTACAAGAGCTTGCCCGTGTTCTGAATTCTATAAAAAAATAAAAATGAAAACAGTTAATTATATGCATGGCAGAGGTTAAGGTTGACAAAGAATATAATTATAGTTTTTTTTTTGGACAAAAGTGTTTTGGGTCAAAGTGGTCAACCGTATCAAAAAGTTACCCCCTTTGACATGCAATCTGCCCATTTTGACACCTCTAATCAAAAGTAAGAGTAAACTACAGTTTTCATCCCTGTGGTTTTCCAGTTTTGCAATTTTCGTTCCTCTCAGCTTTTTATTGCATTTTTTCGTCCATATGGTCTGTTTTTTATCCTAACTTTGTCACTGGGTTGTTAGGTGTAACAGCCCAGTAGTTTATCTTTCTAAATGACCATTTTACCCTTTTCAGTATTACACTTTTAGCCCCTATAATGACCATTTAGGGAATTAGTCAGAAACTTTAGGGACTAAAAGTATGATTTTGGAAAGGGTAAAATGGTCATTCAGAAAGTTTTAGCAGCTGGTCTGTTAAATCTAACAGCCCACTGACTAAGTTGGGGAAAAAAGTCAAAAACGGACCATAGATACAAAAAAAAAATGCAACCAAAAGTTAAGAGGGACGAAAACTGTAATTTACTCGAAAAGTATAGTTAAGGATGGAAGAAAGTTACCTGTCTCAACTTTGCTTTGACTTTAGAACCTATGGGAGAACAACACATGGCATAAAAAGAACAAAGCAAACTTTCTTGCACTACCGGTCTCGTACATTCAATAAAAGAAAAAAGAATATCAATATCTCCATCAGATTCAAATAATGAAACCGCTATCTCATTTGAATTCTGTGACATGGTTGACATGGCAAGATGCATGATTATGACTGCCACCTCATCTTGTAAAACGTGAGATGACGTGTGATGGTAGAGAAGGTTGACCAACGGATTGACTGAACCTTTTTTTATCATCTGTATGCTGTTTTTAGGTAAAGTAGAGAGGTTTGATAGTGCTTTAGCTGCTGTTTCTTTCATTTTAGGGTTTCCATGTGAGATTAGGTCAAGAAGTGAATCCAATGCATTTCCTTCAAATAACGAAGATTTGTTATGATCTGTTAATTCCATTTCTGCTAATGTCGCCACCATACTCATTTTCACATCTTCCGACCCTGCCGAGAAGAAAAAAAAGTTAAAAGGTCAAACCGTCAAATCAGTCAAAGTTCAAGGATTAAAAGTTAAAACATAATTAGTAGCTTAATCTCACCTGAAGATAGTCGTTGAAGCAGATGTGTGAAATGATTAGCTTTTGCCATCTGGATAACATTTTGATCAGAAAAGGAAAGATAATCCAAAAGCTCGTGTGCCTTGCTGGCAGCTTGAGAGTCGTCGCTATTTGACATTGTCACTAAAAGTAGTATGCAACCTTGAACATTTCCAATGCAATTTCTTAACGTTTCATTTTGTGATAATTCAAATAATAATTCAACCGCCACTTTTCCTTCGGTTATTCGACGCCCAAGTGAACGAACTATAGATTCAGTTACACCATTTACCTTTGCAATCCTATCCTACAATAAGCTTTGAGTATAATAATTAAGGCCAAAATACATTTTAGTACCCTGAACTATTAAAGGTGCAGCATGGTACCTTGAACTTGACAAAATGGTCAATTAGCACCTTGACGCATTAATTTGATCGCGTTTTCTTACTTGACTTACATTCGTTAGAGCCTTTTTTTGGCGGGCTAAAAAATATATTTTCATCTCAATATATTGATATTAGAAGCAATCACGCATTCACGTGAGAAAACAAGACCAAATTAGTGAGTCAGGGTACTAAATCGACCATTTGTCAAGTTCACGGTATCATGTTGCACCTTTAATAGTTCAGGGTAGTAAAAGACCTAGTCAGCCAAGTTTATGGTACTAAAATGCATTTCGGCCAATAATTAATAAATAAATAAAGTAAAATAGTAATATCAAAAACTGAAGTAGAATTACCTTCACATCATCACTATCTTTAGCCAAAACACAAAGCAAAACAAGAACACGAGTTCTAATATCCCGATTTCTACCACCAAGAAGTTCCACAAGGGTAGGAATGTAATTCTCCAACACAATCCATTCCCTATGCACATCTCGTTCTTCACACAAGTTTTGCAACTGCTCCAAACAACAAACAACATCTTCCTCGTTTTCTGCTAAAAGTTTTGATTTCATTGAAGCAATTGTGATCATGGTGTTTCTATCTTTCCATTCTTCAATTGATTGCCTAAGTGTTTTATTAGGTCTTAATATTAAATTATCTAAAGGAATCATGGTTAAAGGACACAAATTACTCCCATCAGCTAACCATTTTTCAATTGCAGACCGTTCAAAAGTGTGACCGGAAGACGTTTCAACGGGGTCCACCATAACTTCACGGGTAATCGGGCAGTAAAATGATTGTAATGGTTCTAATGGTTGACTTCCTAATGAAGTCCGTTTGGTCAAATATTTCCTTTCTTTTTCTTCA
Source organism: Calendula officinalis (assembly GCA_963853835.1). Taxonomy (NCBI): domain Eukaryota; kingdom Viridiplantae; phylum Streptophyta; class Magnoliopsida; order Asterales; family Asteraceae; genus Calendula; species Calendula officinalis. Next base: position 2,579,446 of record OY970830.1, on the reverse strand, counting down.
GGTGAACAGGTGGCGTCTGCTCGTTCTAGTAACGCGATTATTTGATCCATTTGGATTGCTTCTGCTTGATCTTTTCTTAATTGTGCGTTTATGATTTCGTTTTTGAAATCTTCGAATTCCTTTTTTAGTGATGATCGGTCGGTTGAAATACCTAAAGTTTTTGCAATAGAAACTAACAATTTGTTTGCATATGAACAATCTACATTTCTTTCGTGTATTCCTGATTCTATTTTTTCCAAAATCATTTCATCTGCTATTGCTGTTTTGAACTCCATTGACTGCATACTATCACAAAGTTGACCGATTTCCTGCATCATGTTTGCTGAAATTCCCACATGGGATAAAGGGATTAAACTTAATGCTTTACTAATTTCTCGTGTAATTTCTGCTATACGTTTGTTAAACGATCGAGAATTTATTAAGAGGTAAACTCTGTTCTTCTGACTGCATTCGGTTGTCAGTTGTTTAGCAGCTTTGACTTGTTGACTCAGGATCTTAACAAAACCGTTGTCAGAATTACTGATGTCTGTTTTGTTTAATTCTATTAGAAGAGGAATAATTCTGTTTGTGTATGAAGCGAGTTCTGAAAAACTCTCCTTTTCAATAAAAACATTCTTGGCTTCAATGGCTACTTCAGTAAATAATTCAATAATTTGAGAGATGAGTTCTGCAGCTGCCATTGCAGACGTGTTTGTAATTGCTTCCATTTGCGTTCTTTTATCATATGTAAATGCTACCAAACCCTAACATATTCATATTCCTAGGAGGTCATCCCTTAAAAAAGGACCTGAAAAAGCAAAATTTCAGTCAACGAAACATGCTTTCTGTTTGATGAATTGATGATATCATTCATCCCCAAAGACCAAATTTTCCATCTAGTCTGCCCATTCAAGCACCTACAGGCGCCCTAATTGGACTTCTAACTTTTGCCATAATCAGCTGAATTGAAGTCTAAATGCTCTCAAACGTATTAGTTTCTAGAATCAAATCAGAAGCTGTGACCTAATTACTCGTAAGCTAATAACCAAAATGGAGCTTAATTGTTAAACATGGATAAACGGAATCTTATAAGGAAACAAAATTAGATGGCTGATCTTCGATTGTAGAACTGAAAAGAGCAATAAATAATGATACAGGGACGACAAAGACTTGGAAGTCAACAGCAGTATCAAAACTTATGGAAAGAATAGTAAATTAGCTGACCTGATTAGCATTAAGCATATACCAATTGTGATGAAATGCAACGAAGATCAGTACTTCACATGATCATTTTTTAACGCTTGGATTGACGCCATTTTTGGGGGATTTATGAGTGAGAATTATGAAGGCCGTGAATCGAAGAGAAGAGAATAGGCAGGCACGAAACTGGCCAGGTCAACATAAAATCAATTGACTTTCGGGTTGTGTTTTTACATAAATTCCACAAGTCAAAGTTTACAGTGTGTTTGTATTTCATCAAGAGAAATAATATTTAGTCCTATCATTTATATCTACTCATAGGTCTACTTACTTGATAAGATAACATGTATATTCCATTAATTCTCTCTCCTAATATTATCCTTTGATTTAGACACATGTCTTCTCCTAAATACCATTACTCTTTGATTAATGGGGCGTGAAAAAATCTATGTAAATCTAAAATGGTTGGGTAAATCTGTAAAATTTTATATCGACGTATTATAGTTTCAAAATTTTTTAACTATTTGGATTGGTTACTTGTCACTTTGGGCATTATTGTAACCAATTTTTTTATTTTATTCAATGATAAAATATTTATTCGGGTCATTTAATAATATATTTCTTTCGTTATGTTGTGAAATCATTCTTACATCACCATCGAGTTTACCTGCACTCGTAAATACGTGTGGATGACAGGTACATATGTAAAATAAAACCCGCCAGTGAATGTCTACGGGTTCGGATGAATCTGTGTCCACCATCTGTGGATGTCATCCCTAGATTTCATTAGAAAAATTGTTTATGATGGGTGAGGGTATATGATAAGTGAACTATAATTATATAACAACTAACCGATGTAATCATAAAATAGCATCAATTAATGCATGTTCTAATCCAGATATTTTAAATTTTTAATTAGATGGAATGCATAATTGTCTTTTGACATATTCTGTTGACATTAAATTAAATTTTAATCATATTTAGCCTCTTAAATTCATTAAAGTTCTGAGAACTTTATAATTTGTGTATCATTTTATACGTTAAATTCATTTTTAAAGATAATCTTAAAGATTTTATTTTAAAATGGACAAAATGATTAAAATGGTAATAACTTATTGTTAAATATTATAAATATAGTAGATGGTTGATGATTTTAAGTTAATGTACAATTATTTTATACATCAATTATACTATCATAAAATATACTTTAAAGCTATAATTATCAAATCTCTAAATTAAATTGTACAAGTTATAAGTAATTTTAGGATCCACAGGACCACAACTCGCGTGACCAAGAATTGTAAACTAAGAAACTACATGGAAAGAGTGCCAAACTGCCAACCCACTAATTATCAATTTCTCGATTACCATTTTGTTTTTTTTTGTTTTTTTTTCTTTTTCTAATGATGATATTAGAGGTAATAATATATGCGATATAATAAAAACTTACGAGATTAAAACTTATTAGTTTATTTATCATATAAATTCAAAATAGTGTTTAAGTTAGCTTATGAGCTTAAAGCTTGTTTTGGAGAATTTTTGTTAAGCCTCGTGACTTATTTAAAAATGTTTGAGGTTATTTGTTTTTTTTTTAATCGTTAAGTTCTACTCCCTCCGTCCCTTAATAAAGTTCTCATTTCTATCAAAATATTTGTCCCAAAATAAAATTCTCATTTCTCTAATTAGAGGGACTTACTTAATAAAATAATATTATTACCATGTACTTCACCACTAACTATCTTTAAAAAACCACTTTCTCTCTCCAAAATAACCTTATATTTTAATTAAATTTATTATCAAGACCACACCACTAACTAACTCTTAAAAACTTATGCTCAATTGAAATAGGAACTTTATTAAGGGTGGAAGGAGTATTTGGTTATAAATAAAAAAAACCATTTTGAGCCTCAAAGGCCACCCATTACCCAACAGATGTTCCATGAAACCTATTTGAAAAGGGAGTGATGTTTACACCATAAATTTTATGACATGTACCACATCGACTGCTTAGTATGTTTGTACAGTTAGCTAGAAAATTTGTACCTTGTGGTGTATGTATTAAAAGTTGTGTCAAAATTAATTCCCTATCTGAAAACATAAATATTTGATTATTTTATCTACCACCTTCAATTTAACTGTTCCAACTGAAGGAAAGGAAGACCTGTTATTATAATCGAATAATCCCTCCGTCCCAAAAAAAAGTTTACATTTCATTCAGGCACAATATTTTAGGAGATAGTTAGTGGTGGGTTCTTTGTAATACTTTTGATTAAAATATAAGGTTAGATTGGAGAGAGAAAGTGTTTTATTTGTGGAATGATTGGTAATAATATTATTTTATTAGGTGTGCCTCAAATTTGAGAAATATAATTTTTTTATGAAATAAAATTTTAAGAAGAAATTTAAATTTTTTTTATGGGACGGAGGGAGTATATTGCAAGTATTTGTTGATTCAAATACTACACGGCCCACTCAAGGGGGAGAAGAAAAGATGGCCTATAAAGCCCAATGGGCTTAGAATATGTGGGACCCGAGACAGACAGAAAGTTCGATATGATGGTGCTTAAATGTTTAATGACTTATGTACGGGTGACAGATATTTCACTTTTGCTATTATCTTTTTGGTTTTCCACCGATTAATGTTTTGTCTGTGCTTCCATTTTACTTCATCCGATTTAAAATAAGTGCTACACATTTCCTTTCATGGTTTTTGATGTAAAATATTGTAATAGAGATTATGATAGATTAAAAGAGATAATTAATGAAGAGGGTCCCACTATAACTTTTCGCTTTGTTGAAGAAAGAGGAAAATTAAGGTGGGGTTAATTAATCTTAATGATGCTTAATAAAGTTAAGTAATGATAAAATGGTAATTTTATAGACAAAAACTTACCAAATAAGGAAAGTGTAACACTTATTTTGAATCACATATTTATGGAAAGTGTACCACTTATTTTGAATCGGGGAAAGTATTATGCAATTTGTACCCATCACCATAAATAACAAATATTTGACAAACTAATTATTTTATGGTTTTTGTCTCTCAAGTTTGAGGTTGGAGATTTAAGGATCTTTTAACTAGCGGTATGATGTCTGTTTCTCAACCTTGAAATTGAAGGTTTAAATCACATCATAAACATAGATAGAAATTAAGTATAGATTAGGATTTATCGTTAAAAAAAATACCTATTTTATCATAAAGTAGACAAAAGTATTTAACGTGTAAGGTAAAAACTACTAAAATAAACTAGAATGGTGATATCTTAGATTTCAAAAAAAAAAGTGAAATTGTCGGTAGATTCAAGTTTAATATTAGGAACAATAAAAAATATTTATTTGTAATCACATAGGTTCACATACGCTGACTTCAGGCTACCCGTAACAATAGATGGTGTCATTAGGACTAGTTGGCTCGCAAAGCGAGTTGAAAACCTAGTTAAATAAACTAGTAAAATATACTCCCTCCGTCCCACAAAAAACTTCTCATTTGCCTTTTGCACAAGTTTTTAGGTGATAGTTAGTTGTGTAGTCATTGATAATACTTTTGATTAAAATATAAGATTGAGTTGGAGAGAGCAATATAATTAGTGGATATTAGTGGTGAGGTCTTTAGTAATAATAATTTTTTATTGTGTGGAGCCCATCAAATATGAGAAATGAGAAGTTTTTTATGGGACAAATTGCATTTCATTGTGTATACTCCCTCCGTCCCTAAATAAAGTTCGCATTTGTCTTGGACACAAGATTTAAGGAGAAAGTTAGTGGTGAGGTCATTGGTAATAAATTTGATTAAAATATAAAGTTGGTTTGGAGAGAAAAAGATAGTTAGTGGATTGTTAGTAGTGGGGTCCTTAATAACTATATTATTTTATTAAGTGGACCCTATCAACTTGTGAAATAAGAACTTTATTTAGGGACAAAAATATAAGGAGAAATGCGAACTTTATTTAGGGACGGAGGGAGTATTTTATTAGGGACTAATTATTTACTATTCACAAATTGCATTTCATTGTGTATATTTTATTAGGGATGAAAATATTTATTAAACGCGTTGCTATACCGCACTTAAAAGACTTTTAATAAAAGGATTAGTAGCAAAGGATATATGGTTTAATAGTTACCCATTTTATTGTTATTAATTATGCATAACATATTTACATTTGTAACGAAAGGCCTCCTATTAAGCTATAATAGAGGAGAAACGTTTGAAAATGGCAAGGACGTAATGCCTTGATCTAATCTTTATAACTACCTCTATCCAAAAATTGATTTACTGTTTTAGTTTGTTTTAGTTTGTCCTAAAGTAAGTGTACATTTTCAAATTATAACCAATTATTTATTTTTAAGTGAGTTAATGATATCTTATTGGTAAACAGTGAAATAGTTTTACTTATGGACATTATAATTTAACTCCTATTCAATCTATGCTATTTGTTGTTCGGTTTTAGTTCATATGTCAAATTGTTCGCACTTGAAGCAAAAGATCCAACAAACATACTATTTTAGACAAGTTTTTCTTAGGTTTTAGTGTTTCCTGGTGGGACACATTTTACCTTTTTAACATAAAAGTATAAAATTTTGGTTTAATATGAATTCTAATATTATCGTTGATAATATTAAACCGAACATGAAAATATAGGTAATTGGTAGAACTCATACTTCCATATTCCAAAAAAGAGAAAAAGGAAAAAGTAAAACAGTAACCTATATGTCCATGAAAATACGGGTTCAAACAATTATCATCATAGAAGTGGGATCCGGTGAGGACTCCAAAAACGGTGAGGACTCGTGAGGACACCTCAAAAAAATTTAAAAAAATTCCGAAAAAAATATATATAACTCCCCATGATTATTACTACATTTGATAAAAAAAAAAACTGAAAAAAAATTATGATCCACTTTTTTTTGCGGATCATAACAATGATCCATATTTTTTTTGTGGATCATTATTATGATCCATATTTTTTTTGGATCATTTTTGAATTTTTTTTTTTTTTTTGGATCTTATAGGCTGCAATTTAGATATTTAAAAAATATTTTTTTTTGGAAAAAGTTTGTTTTGAATCATTTTTAGTGTTTTTTTTTTAGTCCTTGCAGTCCTCACAGGGAAAAGAGTCCTCACCGGATCCGGACCCTACCACCATAAATATTTATTGTAATATTTTACGTGTAGTGTTTTTCTAATTTATTGTGTGACATTGACGACGAAAAAAAGTTCTTGATTGTAAATTGTGGCCCAACACACGCGTACATTTATTATCGGATAAATCAAGTAAGTCATAGTTGAAATTTGTTTTACTCAATTCTTATTTTATACTACATAATAGATACATATTCAGTATTTAGTTTCAATTAATTGTATCAATTATTTTGGATGATGTTCGAACGCAATTTCCAATTATATGAAAAGAATAAAATATAAAATAAGAAATAAAGAATATTAAAGATATGGGTGTTGATATTTGGACCCCCCTACATAAGGAGAAGAGGTAGACCATCTCAGAAGGGAGAGAACATTTTTTAACTTATCGTTAGTTGTTCTCATTTTAATGAATGTTGTTTCTAAAAAAAATAGCATATAAATGGAGGATATGTGTTATCCCATTTGCGGAACGGCATATTAGACTATTAGAACTCTAGGAGACTTAGGTTAACTAAATTTATGACCATAAATCAATATTATTGGATGTTTTAGGGCTTTTAAACCTATATATTTACATATTTTCACATGTCTGACGTGATTATCATGTTTTACATAGGTATAAAAAGGAGATCCAGACTTGTGGCGTACATAGATTGTTAAAAGGAGAACATAACAAGTTTTGAAGGGAGTAGACACAACTTTAGGCATGTGTTCTAGACATATAATCCTGCAATATTACTCTAAATATATATATATAAAAAAATAAACATTTTGAGGGGAAATTTGGTGAAGAGGCAGAACTCGGCTATGATGAGAGAATTTGTTATAAACAATGGTATCTTTTAAATAACATAAATATTATTGCTTCATATTATCTGTGTTTATTTTTCCATATTACTTATCATAAGATTTAAGATTGACATGTTTAATATACTTATTTCTTTTTCTTATATTATTTTTTAATTTTGACATTTGTTTTGATTTATCGAGTAAGATGATAAATACATATAAGTTATCAGGAAAACAAATATTTTTATTTAAAAAATAAAACAAAAAAGGGGAAGTTTGGTGAAAATGTGAAATGGGTGTTTGGCGGGTATTTCGCCAGAATTAGTGATATAAAGGTACAACACTACAACAAATCAATTCTTCCCATAAAAACACACACAACACCTAAAAAACTTTCCAAATCATAGAAAAACACCAACAACAAAACCATACACATCCATCTGTTAAATTAGTTATTTCGTCGTTATTAATGAATGCAGAGATGAACGGAGGTGGTGGTGGTGGTGGTGCGGCTGTGGAGGACGGGAAGAAGACGGTGGTTGGAAGGAATATAAATGGTGATGAGAAGATTGATTATGTGTATAAAGTGGTGGTGATCGGTGATTCTGCCGTCGGGAAAACGCAAATGCTGTCGAGATTCACCAGAAATGAGTTCTGTTTTGATTCCAAATCCACCATCGGAGTTGAATTCCAGACCAGGACTTTGACTATTCAGTCAAAGGTTATCAAAGCTCAGATCTGGGATACTGCCGGTCAAGAAAGGTAAAACCGACCCGACCCGATTCCTCCCTATTTCTTTAACCGTAGTTTGTTTTGTTGCATTGTGAAAAATACAATATGATTTTCAAAAGTTTAATCAAATTATATTTTCTCCCAAAAGGACAAAGAGAGTTTTTCTTTGGTAGAATTTATGTGATACTTTCTTTTTACTTGATTTATTATTAGTTGTTATATAAACTTTATTAAATTACGGTTTAGATTAAAGTAGAATTATACATTAACTTGAATTTAGTACAACAAGATTATAAAACCAGTAATTTAGTTGCTGGTAGGAAAATTAATTACGGAAATATTATCTTAAATAATTACATACATTTATAATTGTTAAACTATAATTTGAGAGAAAATAATGATATTCCTTTATTCGTTGTGTCTACCATAGCTTAAAACGTGAACAAAAATAGTAAGCAGGTTTGTAGGACATATAATTATAAAAAATTAAATACAAACATATATGTATAATTTATTTGACTATTTGTTAAATGCATGAATATTGTCAAATTTAATGATCAAAATTCAAACATCATAATGATATGCCAATAATTCAAACAATTTCAAATACTTTGAAAAAATTGTACAATAGAGTAGTGTCATTTTGATCAATTTATGAAGGGATTAGTGTTTTTTTGAACAGCATGAAGGGATTAGTTAGTAAGCCTCATTAGTTTATACTTTTTTGTGGACCCCGACTTGGGTCCAAAGCAGGAAGTTAATAATTAGTAGAAAGTTAATAAGGTTTGAAAATTAATTTAGAAAGTAAGGTATCTGATATAGTACTAGTAATATACATTATAATATAATGTGATTGTTACGTTTACTACCGCTAAAGTTAATTTGTATGGTATAAAATAAAAACAACACATGATATAGACAACACACAAACATAAATTAATTGATATGCAAACAAGTCAAATTTGGTAAGGTTCAATTATACAAATAAACCCTGTTTCAAGTAGACCATCAATGCTTAAACTAATAAATTATTAATTTAATAGTAAACAATACAATTTTTCTTGTAAGATAAAATACAATATTTATATGGCTCGACATGTTATGGTTGGAGCAGGTGTCATAGGATACGATATGTAAACAGTAAAAAGATTGGTGTGAGATCTGAAAATTGGTAGAAAACATTGGTGAAAAGGGGTCAGAATAGACAGTGCAAAAATAAAAACTGTTTATCAACAGTTATCTAATTCATACTGTATTAAAAAGTAAAATATTAGGCTTGATTTGAAAAATATATAAAAAAGAATAATTAAATAAACGTTCATTGTGATAATATAAACATTATACTTCGTATTAGACAACAAGACTGATATAGCAATGGCGTTGGCATTTGCATGTGCATATGCCTTTCATGCCATCCTGTTTAGGCCCCATTTGGATTACATTCTGATTATGTGATAGGTTACCCTTTTCGAGCAAGGTGTGCTCCAAACAAGAAGGCAGAGATAAAAGGAAAATTCATAAAAAAATACTCATTCCATAACCATAATGTTTACAAAGAAAGGCTATATGTAGCCTGTGGACAATTCCACTTTGGGTAAATTAACTAAACGATAAAAGACAAAAAGAAACATTCTCACTCCCACATAATATCCCAACAGAATCATGTGGTGAAATCTGCCAGGTGGCCTGGCCGTTTGGTGGTCCTCTTCCCCTTGGTGAGTGCTATGGCCATGTTGTTATCATTCCTCCCTTCTTCAAGATTGACCTTGTCCTCAAGGTCAAAGTTTGGGTACCTCTTTTTAAATTCAAGTATTGGTTCCCAAGTTGCTTCCTGCTCTGAGGCATTAAACCATTTTACCAAGACTTTTGGCGGTTCGGTAGTACGGTTAACTTTTAAAATAGCCTGCGGAACTAGACACGTGGGTCGGATCTGTGGTAATGGTTCTGGATCGGTAGGGTCTGGCCCGTTGTATTCCCTCAGTAGCGACACATGAAAAACTGGGTGAATGGAGGCAGTGGGTGGTAATTCCAACTTGTAGGCAACATTCCCAATCTTGGCAATTATCTTGTAAGGCCCATAATATCTTTTAGAAAGTTTCTGAGAGTCTCTGCTAACAAGTGAGTGCTGCCTGTACGGTTGTAGTTTAAGCAACACCCAATCACCGACATTAAAATTTTTATCTCTTCTATGTTTGTTAGCTTGTTGCTGCATTCTGTTTTGAGCTCGAGTCAAATTGTTCTTTAGGGTAATTAACAGAGCAGTTCGATGTGTGAGGTTGAGGTCAAGTTCCTCATTTTTTGAATTCCCTTGAAGATAATGAGGGATGGACGGGGGAGGGCGCCCGTATACTGCCTCGAATGGGGTCATTTTAATCGAGGATTGCCACGCCGTGTTATATGACCATTCAGCCCATGATAAGTACCTGGTCCATAAGCGAGGCTCGTCAGCGACAAAACATCGAAGATAATCTTCCAAACATCGATTCAATACTTCTGTTTGTCCGTCTGACTGTGGGTGGTATGCACTACTCATTGCCAACACTGTTTTGTTTAGGGTAAACAATTCCGACCAAAATTTGCTTATGAAAAGCGGGTCCCTATCGCTTACAATTGACTTAGGAAAACCATGAAGACGAATAAACTGAGTTGTGAAAACTTCCGCTAATTTCTTGGCGTCTATTTTTGGTGGTAGTGCAATAAAGTGAGCTGCTTTAGTTAATCGGTCGACGGTTACTAGTATTGAAGATTTTCCGGACGATGGTGGTAATCCCGTTATGAAATCCATCGAAATTTCATCCCAAATGAGCTCCGGGATTGATAACGGTTGTAATAGCCCCAATGGTGGCTGTGTACTGTACTTCACTTGTTGGCATTCTTTACAAGTTGAAATGAACATTTCAACCGATTTCTTTAATTTGGGCCAATAAAAACTTAGTGAAATTCTTGACAGAGTACGCTTAATCCCCGCGTGGCCGCCCGTGGGTGATGAGTGAAATTCTTGAAGAATAATTTGCTTGAAATCAGGGATATCGGGTACAAAGATTCTTTGTTTATAGTAGACTAACCCGTTCTTGAATGATAGAAATGGTGTCCCCTGATTGATCTTGTTAACCACGTTTTTCCCTTCCTCATTTTCTGACCAAAATTTTCTGAAATCATCCAGAAACTTGAAAACCGGTGATGAAACATTGGTTAAGCTAAACAATTCTTGGCGGGATAGAGCATCAGCAGCTTTGTTTTTTGATCCCGCTCGGTAAACGATGTCATAATCGAATCCCAGCAATCTCGTGAGCCATTTTTGTTGTTCCGGAGTTTGAATGGTCTGAGTTAGCATCGATTTTAAACTTTGGTGGTCGGTGATGATAGTAAAGTGTCTACCAAGCAGATAATGACGCCATTTTGTCACCGCAGAGGTAATAGCAAACATTTCTCGAGCATATGTTGACGCTGATTGTAATCTTGATGATAGTTTTTTGCTAAAAAAAGCAATTGGGTGTTTGTGTTGGCTCAGAATTGCTCCAACCGCCACCCCCGAAGCGTCTGTCTCGACCACAAAGGGTTGTGTGAAGTCTGGTATTGTCAAAACCGGTGCTGTAGTCATTGCCTCTTGTAACTGCTTAAAAGCTTCACTTTGTTTTTCTCCCCATTGGAAGTTATCTTTCTTTAATAATTCCGTTAATGGAGCTGCCAAATCAGCATAGTGTTTTACAAACTTCCTATAGTAACCGGTGAGTCCCAAGAATCCACGTAATTGCTTGATTGTGATTGGTTTGGGCCATTGTTTAATAGCTTCGATCTTGTCCGGGTCGGTAGCTACTCCTTCTAGTGTGATAATGTGGCCCAGAAAAGCAATTGACTTTTGACCAAAGGAACATTTTGATTCTTTGACATAAAATTTGTTCCTTTGCAACAAGGTTAACACGTGAGACAAGTGTTGCATATGCTCTGTAAATGTCTTGCTATATATCAAGATATCGTCAAAGAAAACTAACACAAATTTCCGTAATTCTTCCCGAAATAGCGTATTCATGGAAGCTTGGAATGTGGAAGGAGCATTTGCTAGGCCAAATGGCATGACTATAAATTCGAAGTGACCATCTGTAGTTCTAAAAGCTGTTTTAGAAGTGTCCCCGGGGTGTAAACGAATCTGAAAATATCCCTGGCGTAAATCGAGTTTGGAAAAGAATTTGGCGCCATACAATTCATCTAGTAGCTCATCTATTGTGGGGATTGGAAACCTGTCTTTTATGGTGATTGAATTCAAAGCCCTGTAGTCCACACAAAATCTCCATGTTCCATCCTTTTTTTTAACTAGCAAGACCGGAGATGAGAAAGGGCTAGTGCTTGGCTTGATTACCCTTTCCTTAAGCATTTCTGAAATTAGTCGGGTGATTTCAGTTTTTTGAAACTGTGGGTAACGGTAAGGTTTTACGTTAACTGGTTTTGAATTCGGAATTAAGTGGATATGATGGTCATGAATTCTATGTGGTGGTAGTTGTGTCGGGGCCTTGAAAACTTCTGTGAATTGGTTTATAATGTTTGAAATGGTTGGGTGTGGATCGGGTTGATTAATGGGAACAGTGTCGTCTGAAAGTGACAGGAAGGTGAAGGCGAGGACAGAGTTGGTATCCATTGCCCGACGAAGCAGTGAGTGGGATGTTTGTGTTATGGGTGATGGGCGGTTCCCGTATATTGTTGTTTCTCGACCTTTATAGAAGAAGGTCATTGTAAACTCAGAGTGATCAGTTAAAATAGGACCCAAAGTGCACAACCATGGATGCCCCAACACCAAATCACAACCATGAATTGGGAGGATGTGTAAACCCGAACTGAATTCCGTTTCTTGAATGGAAAAAGGTGCTGAAGGAAGTAAACCTTCAGTTTGCAGGAAGTGTCCATTGCCGACTTTGACAGGGAATTTCGATGGAATTGGTTTTGGAAGAGATAATGATTTCACGCAATCTGGGTGAATGAAATTTTGAGTACTTCCGCTGTCAATTAATGTATTGAAATGTTTACCCTGGATGATTGAAGTGCAACGGAAGGTCGATGGTTGATCCGTACCTGTGAATGATAACATGTTGATTGAAAAGAATTCTTCTTGATGACCCGTATTTGTGAGGAGATCGATAAAAGGATCAGGTTCAGAAGGAATTGGGGGTGTTTCTAGGTTAATCGTTGCTTCGGTTTGTATCGGGTCATAGTCCGGGTAATGGACTAAGGAATAGAACTGGGCTTTGCATTTGTGACTTGGGCTAAATTTCTCGTCACATTTAAAACAAAGGCCCTTTTCTTTTCGTATTTGGACCTCAGCTGGGGAAAGCCTTTTAAAATTGGAAGGGTTAGGGTTTAATGGGTTCGTTGTACGATTTGTACCCTTCGCTTGGATGGTTGTACCTGAATTAACGGGTGTGTAATCATTCTGGGTGGTTTTCGTCGTCTGAAGATTACTCGATGACGATGGGGTTCGTTGGTACGGTTTTGATGAATACGTTGGTGTAATTTGAGAGGCAATTTTATCTTCAATAAGCCGAGCTAATCCCATAGCTTCGGCTGTTGAATTCGGTTTTAAAATTTGAAGCTCTCTTTGAATCTCAGGTTTCAATCCCGACAAGTATATGTTAAGAAGGGATCTAGGGGAGAGACCGAATACCTTGTTGGAAAGTTTCTCAAATTCTGCTTGGTGTTCAGAAACTGAAGAGTGCTGAAACAATTTGTATAGTGCTGCTTCGTGATTGATGAAAGATGAAGGACCAAATCGAAGCTCTAGTGTTCTGCAGAATTCCACCCAGGTTGTTAGTTGTTGATTTTGATGCATCCAATTAAACCAGCTAAGAGCTTCTCCTCTGAAGAAGAATGAAGCCAGATGAATCTTATGAATTTCCATGGTGTTGTGCAAAAAGAAGTAACGTTCTGTTTGAATAATCCAATCAGATGGGTTCGTTCCATCAAATGTTGCAATTTCCAATCTCAGGGGTCGGATTTCAAACGGTGGTCTACTGGGTGGTACTGTAAATTGCGGAGGAAGTGCAGATGATGATGGAATCGAGAAAGGTGATTGGAATAAGGGTGATTGAAACGGTGGAGGCTGTTGGAAGGTATTCTGATTGATATTTGGTGGTGTAGGTGGAGGTTGTTGCATTTCTGGAGCTTTTTGCATTCTTGCCATGTGAATAAGAAGTTCATTCACAGAACTTGTGAGATTTGTGAGCTGAGAGTTTGTGTTTTGAGTAACTCCTAATAACTCTGTAATTGAAGCATCGTGGCTAGCAATTGTTGTTTGGAGTTGATTTGTTAATGTGTTTAGAGAATTGATGTTATCCTCTGTGGATGGTGGTTGATTATGCATGATTGAAGAAGGTAAATTGATGGAATGAAGAACAATGAAAGCACCAATGATAGGTTACCCTTTTCGAGCAAGGTGTGCTCCAAACAAGAAGGCAGAGATAAAAGGAAAATTCATAAAAAAATACTCATTCCATAACCATAATGTTTACAAAGAAAGGCTATATGTAGCCTGTGGACAATTCCACTTTGGGTAAATTAACTAAACGATAAAAGACAAAAAGAAACATTCTCACTCCCACATAATATCCCAACAGAATCATGTGGTGAAATCTGCCAGGTGGCCTGGCCGTTTGGTGGTCCTCTTCCCCTTGGTGAGTGCTATGGCCATGTTGTTATCATTATGCAACTTCCAAATCTTATAATTGCATCAATTTTAATTGTTTCTCTTATCTTTTCAATAATCACATCTTAATTACAGAATCTTAATCATAAGTTATTTTGACATAATTAATTAATGAAATTTGTTTAAAATATATATCGAGCGGTAACAAGTGCATACTATAGAGGTGCATTAGGGGCAATGGTGGCTTACGATATTACAAAAAGACAATCATTTGATAATGTTGCAAGATGGGTCCAAGAACTTAGGGCCCATGCCGATAATTCCATTGTTATCGCTTTAATTGGTAACAAAGCTGATCTTGAAGATAAACGGGCAGTTCCATGTGAGGATGCAGTCGAGTTTGCAGAGAATCAAAGTTTATATTTCTTTGAGACATCCGCTCTCACGGGTGACAATGTTGAAGCGGCTTTTTTTAAGCTACTAGAGGAAACTTATTATGTTGTTTCTAAGAAAGCTTTGGATCATGATGTCGGGAAATTAAATGGGGATTCTTTGACGCTCAAGGGCTTGAAAATCGATGTCGATGGAAGTCGGGATTTGGAGGTAAGTGAGATGAAAAAGTTATCTTCTTGCTCGTGTTAAATAGTTCGTGATCGGATATTTTTCACCTAATTTGTGTGTTTATATATTTGTTGTTTGTTGAGTTCACGATTGATCGGCGAGACACTAATCATGAGAATCACAATTGTAAACGACGAAAATTTGTCTTTCAAATACATCAATTAACACCAAATTTTATTCATTGCATCTTGGAAATACATAAATCAATCTGCGAGTTTAAACAAAAAAATGTGATAAACCACATGAAGCGGAGGTGGAAACTGGAAAGTACAATTAAAGATGATGGATTCCAAATCTCCAATAGTAAAATTCACTATCCGGATTTCTGGTTTTGTACCGTGAAGCGAAATTACTGTCTGTTTCAAAAATGTTTATGATGCACATTTGATGAATCAACAAATTGAGAGGAATCCAATTTGAAAGTGCCAATTTGTGTCACATGTCATCATAGTTCCATATCAAATCAACATATATACTACTTTATCTACAATTTTAATTACTAACTAAATCTTTTGGTTAAAAGAATGTGGGCTTTATTTGGTATTATCTATTTTTGGTTTAATGAGAGGAGTGTTTGGCTTCGTCTCTGGTTTAGTCAATGAATAATTTCTTTACAAGGTGTTTGGATCAACGTTTAATTATTGACCGTTGATTTTTAATTTATCAACTTAATTTTCCCCCAATACACTTCTGATTTAAATACCTGTTTTAACTTTTAATACTTCTTTCTCTTCCACATAAACATAGTTCATGAACTTTACAATTTTTATATAATTATAAAATGTTTAAAATATCAACTACTTTGCAAATGACAAAGCATAAGAGGTCATTAAATTCTTTTTTAATGGTTTTCATTTTAATATAATATTTTTATTTAATTAGTGTAACACTCAAAACTTGATCCATGACTCAGCCTGTCCTTTTACACAAATTTGTTGATCGGTAAAACATAGGTTGCCTTTGGAGACCAATTGCCCCGACGGATTTCCGGTTTCTCCATCTCCGATTGCTCCTCCTGTGCCGTCCATCTTCGCTTATCCGACCGGCGAACCCCAATTTATCCGGACTAAAATCCTTCGAGATCTTTTTCCATTTGACAAGCCCTAATTTCTACTCACATGTGAGTGTGTCTTTTATTTCTTTTCCCGTAATCATTCAAATAATATGATTGTTTTAAAGTTATATCTCGAATTGTATTTGTTTATATCAAATGTTGATTCTGCCCCCAGCATCTAGGTTTCTGATTACCTTGATGTTCTTTTAGCAGCAAATATACTTGATGTTATCATCTTATGTAATACATGATCCAATGATAAAAATCAGCTGTTTGTGTTCTACGCGTTTGTTTAATTTCTTTCGATTAAGTAAGGTCTAAAGGTTCATTTAAGCTAATTCAAAGTTCAATTTAGAATTGTTGATGATTGAGTTAAGCAAGGTTTCAAGTTAACGATTTGATTCCTCCAGCTTACTGTATATGATCGAGTAATGATAATTAACTCAAAAAGTTTAGGTGTTAAGATCTTAATCATGCACATAGATAGATAGCTAGTATTGCCTTATTATTTTTTGAAAGAGCTGTTCTAGTTTTTAGGTATTAAGATCATAATCATCGAGAGTATGACCAGTCAACAGGGGTCTCTAAAAGAAGGTCCTCACTTCCTGCTGATGTGGCATCAGAAATGAATCCTACCTGGCATTTATCATGTCCAATCAACAACCACCACCCATGAATTACCTCCATACCCTTTGATCCCACTCGGTCTTCCCCCTTTGTTCCCACCGGGTTTAATACACTCTGTCACAATCTGAAATTTTAGAAAAAGCATCAATTTAAATTTAAATTTTCTAATGAATTAACTTGTGTAAAGATACCATATATCATAATCAAATGAACTGGCTAGCAATAACTGTTTGGCTAAATTTATGATGAACCAACTTACAGGGAAGCTTAATAATAATTCAATAATCCTTAATTGTCTACATTTTTTCAGATATATATCTAATCAAAATTTATTGACAACAAATATATAAACGTGAGTGAAAGAGTGTGATTGGGATGTGACCAACATATATTAATTTTGGAGGTGAAACCGGTACATGCTCAGAAATCACAAGGAAACTTGTTTGTTCCTAATTACACACCATGTGATCCTCTACAAAATACAAACAATATACGATCTTCTCTCAGTTCTCATCATGCACATTTATATATATTTTATAAAAACATTTTATGTATATTTGCATTATGATAAATATGTTAAAATAATTATAATATTTTAAAAATATATCGCATTAATTATAGAGGAGACAGTTTTATAATCATTTACTAAAAATGGTTGATTTGAAGAAAGGTAGTTCCTTTGGCGAGATTTTTCGGGGTAGTCTACTTCACTTGCATTCGCTTTAGGTAACATATGTTTTTTTTTTAAGTTTATGTAACATACTACTTTTTTTTTCTCTATTTGATGAATATACTACATTACTATTTGATGAATCTGATCTAGCTAATCCATTAACTACATTACTATTAATTAGATTGGTGTTGTAATCCCCCTAATCCTCTAACTTTTGTATGTCTCTAATCTAGCTCCGTGCTAGATGTTTTTCTAATACAATGCTGCTGTTCAAAAAAAAAAAAAAAAAAAAAAAAAAAAACTATTTGATGAATCTAAATTCGTTGATTTTAATTGGTTTGAATTTCATTATATTTTATCTCATGTATTACTAATCTTTTACATGTACATTAACATGGTCTAGAAACGACAGAATTTCACCTCATGAGTACCGGTATGAGTTAAACCTTAAAAGCTATGGATGATGATAACAATGTCAGTATTATGTTTATAAAAGATTACGTAACAAGAGTAATGATTGCCAAATTTTAGATATTGATACTTATGCTTAATAATTAATAACAATAAACCTATGCAACACACGAGTATTAAACTAGTTAGGAAGATACAATGAAATCCATTATAAATGGCTATGAGTTAGTTGAACGGGTTAAGTGAAATGTTAGAAACTGATTTGGATCAAAACAAGTAATTTTATTGACCGAGTCAAAACAAGTTCAATAAGGTCGACTTGCCATAGAAATTAATACTAGGGTGTTGTACTGTTATTATATAACTATTTTAATCGAATATAATTATTTTTATCCTTGATAAAAGATAGGTTATTTTTGCATTACAAAAATTTATACTCATACTACAAATTATATTTTTGTACACTCAATTTGTTTTAAACTTGTACAATTATATATATATAGAGAGAGAGGAGGGTTCATGCGAGAACCATTAATATTGCGAGAACTGCGAGAACAACTTTCTGACCAATTATTTCAATTAATTTATTTTTTAATTCTAAAGGGTATTATAGTCATTGTAACATTAAAATCTTTTTTGATCTATTTTAAATTCTTGCAAATCAAGACCAAATTCAGTTTCCTTCATTAAAGTAATTAAACCATAACCTTCATAATCTTTTTTAGGATCTTAATTCTGTTGTTCGTATATTATTTTTGCAATTCGTATTGGTTCATTGATAAACGCATAAAAATAAATAATAACTTTTAACCTTATTTTAATGTGTTCAATGATGAACGCATATTAATAATGAACAACTATACAAAATTGCTAAACAAATTTATAAAATTGCTGAATAAATTATTAATGAACAAAACTACAACCAACATATCTTTATAAATGAACAATAACTAATGAATTACAAACTAATGAAATTTGTTGAACATTGACCACTAATGAAGATATCCTTCTTTATCCGGTCATCTTTAACTATGTATTAGTCTGGTGAACATTGATCAATATTGAACATATCTATAACTCTTCATCTTTTCAAAATTGATCAATATTGAACATATCTTTAACTCTCCATCTTTAGGTATTGTATGAGGATTTCTTTTCATGATTACTGTAACCGAAAGAAAAACAAAAGATTTAAAACGCAATGAAAAGAAGAAATCATAAACTCGATCAATGATATACATTGTAAAAACATACCATAACAAATGCTATAAAATATAAAATCAAAATAAACAAATAAACAAACACATTAAGACACACAAATAAACAAACAAATAAAACCACACCTGAACAAATTTCAATATCTTTATAATCCTTATAATCGAAAACTATCTCACATTTCAAACGAAGTGTTCTGAGTTGATAACCAGAGGTCAAATATGCTTCTTTTTTAAAATATATTGCAGCACGTCAAACATCATCTCTATTATATTCGTGATAAAATATCGGGGGCCCCAAACCCCTACGACCACCACGAATTCCGGTGAGATCTGTAGAGAAAAGAACAGATCTGACTAAGGACGACGAAGGATCGACCGTGGTGGCGGAGGACGACGGTGAGGGCGGGGGAACAGTATGCGGAGGTTGATGGCGGCGGCGGCGGTTTGAAGGGAGTTCGTAGGTGATGTTTTACAGATGAACGATTGAAGAATGACCTTATGTTGGTTTAAGAAATGCCACATATGGACGATTGAATAATGACAACCAGATGGTGGTTTTGGGTGTTTGCCGGTGATGGTTGCAATTTCTCATAAAACGGTAAAGTGGTATAAAATAATGGCTTGGAGAATTTAGGGTTGGGATGAGAGAGAAGGCCGTCTACTTTTAATTCGGTGATATTGTTTATGCAAGAATTTATGGTATAAAATTAATATGTAATTAATTGGCCAATAAATATACCATTTTACCCTTTTAAGCCATTGATTTTAATCCATTAGTTAATAGTTAATTACAATTTTGCCACCTAAAATCTAAGCCACACATCTCCTAATCTAATGGTCATAAATTTGTTCTCGCATTTCTCGCAATAATAATGGTTCTCGCATGAACCCCTGTCTATATATATATATATATATATATATATATATATATATATATATATATATATATATATAGGGTCCGGATCCGGTGAGGACTGCGAGGACTAAAAAAAACACTAAAAATGATCAAAAACAAACTTTTTTCAAAAAAATTTCCTTTTTAAATATCTAAATCGCAGCCTATAAAATCCAAATTTTTTTTTTCCAAAAATGATCCAATAAAAAAAATATGGATCATAATAATGATCCACAAAAAAAATATGGATCATTGTTATGATCCGCAAAAAAAAGTGGATCATAATTTTTTTTCGAATTTTTTTTTGGGTCAAATGTAGTAATAATCATGGGGGTTATATATATATTTTTTGGAATTTTTTGAAATTTTTTTGAGGTGTCCTCGCGAGTCCTCGCCGTTTTTGGAGTCCTCACCGGATCCCACTTATATATATATATATATATATATATATATATATATATATATATATATATATATATATATATATATATATATATATATATATATATATATATATATATATATATATATAGTGAAGGATTCCATACAGAACTCATTTCTGATACAGAACCCGTAGAACTCTTTTAAACCAATCACAATTAAGATAAATGATTTTTATTATTATTTTATTTTAATTTCGGCAGGGGCAAAATAGACATTCATGAACCCGTTTTTTTTATGGTAACCGTCCAGATTTGAATGCCTTCCTAATTTGTAGGAAGGTTGGTTTCCATATTCATGATTATCTCATTAAAATCGATTCTTATCACCTATAATTCACATTTTTTCGAAAAAGAGCAGCATACCTTGTTCTTCTCTATCATTCTGGAGTAAAGTAGATGATTTCTTCTTCTCCCTCGTTCTTGATAATACATGTATGTAAAACTCGTTACATTAATGTTTCATGAAAGTATCCTAAACATACAGGCATCTTGGAGTCTCTAATCTCTCTATATTTAATCATAAGGATGGTATGAAATCGGTAACGCTTCACGATAATGATATGATGAAGTTGAGGATTCAACCAGGATACTATTAGTTAATGTTAACGATGTTGAGATCATTCATAAAATTTACTGGTGTATGCATCGATTAAGGGTTTATGAATTTAAATATTAACTGTGGTGGAGGATTATGGCTATGGTTTCAATTTATGATTATGGTTTCAATTTTATCATCCGAGCAATGTTTATCATTCATAAATTAAACATACATGCATGTTGACAATACATGTGTGTTGAAAATAACAGACATTAATGTTGATCATATATTCATACTCGATAACACACATGCAACCACATATATACTTTTATTAAACTAGATTCATTCATGATTTTATAATCATAACATTAAATTTCGTACAAATAAACACCAACTAATTCATCTTCTTCAATTTATAATAAATTAATTAAAAAAAACATCCATGTTTGACCATAATCAAACATACATTGATGATACATGGAGTAAATCGATACTAATACTATATTAAATTTAATTTTTTGTGATGATAATCTCTACAAATCTTCATAGTTTGTAAGTTCCGGTTTATAAGGTCCAATATTTCATGGATTTACGTTTTGAAGGTCCCCAATTTAAAAAAAAAAGCATCTGCTACATTTGAGGGTCAATTCGGTTTTTAATTATTTTTGATTTATTGAAATCCCCACTCTACCCTTTTGCCTTCATTATTTCCTTTATTAACCCCCAATTAATTAGATAAATGTCAACATTAATCATAACCATTGATGTTAAAATTGGAGAGTCTAGATTTAACCAAAAATAGTTCTATGAGTTCTGTATATAAAATGGGTTCTGTATGGAATTCAACCCTATATATATATATATATATATATATATATATATATATAGAAGTGGGATCGAATGAGTACTCTTTTTCCGGTGAGTACTGCGAGGATAAATCTAAGCCTTTAATCCATAAAAATTAATGGCTAGGATTGAATGTGAAAAAGATAAACAATGGTTGAAGTTTGGGGGATTTTGTGTAAAATTTACCAAAATAATAGGGGGAAAAAGAAAATTTAGAGGGTTAAAATAGTCATTTGCAAACACTTTCTCTCTCCTAGTGCCACATGTCAAGCCTTGATTTGATGGATTTTTTTTCCTCCACCTTTGTTTTTCGGTCATAATTTTTTTTTCTTTGTAAAAAAAAAACTAAAAATGCCAAAGTTTTTAAAATTAAATTATCTACAAAATGAGTATAGTCATGAAATTTTGAAAAAAAAACCCGGATAAAATATTGGATCATTTTGTTAAATTTGGATCATTTTGTTAATTTTGGATCATTGTCATAATTTTGGATCATTTTGTTATTTTTGGATCATTGTTAATCTTGTATAAACATAATTTTGTATAAATAATTAGTCAAATAATATATCATATATAATTTTGGATCATTTTGTTCATTCATGGTCATTTTGTTTTCTTTGTACTATTGTTAATTTTTTAATCATTTTGTTACTTATGGATCATTGTCAATTTTGGATCTTTTTTTTTTTCAAATTTTCATGACTATACTCATTTTGTAGAAAATTTAATGTTAAAATTTTTGGCATTTTTACATTTTTTATTTTACAAATAAAAGAAAAAGTTACGGGCGAAAAACAAAGTGTGGGGGAAAAACTCACTTCCAATTATAAGAGGACAAGTGGCAAAAGTAGGAAATGAGGGTTTCGAAAATGACCTTTATGCCCTTTTGAAGATGAGTGGACGACAATTGTCCTCGCAGTCCTCACCGGAAAAAAAGTCCTCACCGGATCCGGACCGTATATATATATATATATATATATATATATATATATATATATATATATATATATATATATATATATATATATATATATATATATATATATATAAGTGAGATCGAGTGAAGACTCAAAAGTCGGTGAGGACTGCGAGGACAAATCTTAGCCTCTTGATTGAAAAAATGAATGATCAAGATTCAATGTTATTTTTCATCAACATCTCATGAGATACAATGGCATTTTGGTAACTATTTGCGAGATATTGAGTATTTCCAGTAAAGGGTAAGAGTTATGAGGGCAAATTTGGTAAAAACAAATCTCAAAACTCAGTCACACGCGCCTAAGATCTCAATCCCCCACTCTCAGACACGTGTCATCATGTGATTGGCTGGAGTTTATTTTTTTTCCACCCACTTGTGTTTTTTTGCTTATAACTTTTTTTTTTCTTTGAAAAAAAAATTCTAAAAAAACTAAAGTTCTTAAAATTAAATTCTCTACAAAATGAGCATAGTCACGAACATTTGAAAAAAAAAAATTTGGATCATTTTATATTTTTTGGATCATTGTTGATTTTGAAAAATAAAATTTTGGATCTTTTTATAAATTTTGGATCATTGTTAATTTTGCATAAGCAAAATTTTGGATCATTTTATAAATTTTGGATAATTTTGCTTAATTTGAATCTTTGTTAATTTTTGGATCATTTTGTTAATTGTGGATCATTGTTAATTTCTCATTATTAAAAGCCCATGACAAAAATACCCTTAGTGACCACCATTGGTTGAAAATTGTCCTCACCGTCCTCGCCGGAAAAGGAGTCCTCACCGAATCCGGACCCTATATATATATATATATATATATATATATATATATATATATATATATATATATATATATATATATATATATATATATATATATATATATATATATCATCTTCCATAATAAAACCATTAAAAGAAGGAAACACTAGAACTTTATACATTAAAAATTGAAGTATAATTATACTCCATGATTATGAAGAATGCGATAAAAATTATGGTCTAAAAATCATTTAAATTTAAAAGAAACAAGTGGACCATGCATCGAACTGTCATTCATGACTCACTCTCAGTGAAGCATATGAATATAGATATAGAAATATACATAGTGAAACAAAAAATGCTTGTTGCCTGTCATTTTCCCCGTATTCACACCTTCATGATCTGCACTTGCTTTGATTTCAGTTATTCAGCTGGAAATTGGAATTTACAATGACGACCCTTTTCAGATCCAAATCTTGCGGTGGACTTCCTCCTTCCAAAGCCTCATTCTTCCATTATTCTTCATCTTCTACACAACAACAAGATGATGATCATGATCATGATGACGATGATGACGTTTGCTATTACTGCCAACACTACTCCTACTTCCACAACACTCCAATCACCACTCCATTAATCAGTCCCCGTCAACAGAATCCATCTCAATCCAATCACAATTTTACCATCGTCTCAATCCTGTTAGCCGCCCTACGCAAGTCGTTACTCACCTGCACTGTCCACGATTCCGATGACGTTTCATCCGCTTTGGACATCAGCTGTCCGACGGACGTCCGGCATGTCGCTCATGTCACATTTGATCGTTTCAATGGCTTCCTTGGTTTGCCTCTTGCACTTTTACCCGAACTCCCCCGTGAAGTTCCCAGCGCAAGGTATTCTTATTTCTTAATTTAGATTTTAGATATTGCACTTAACCTGTTTGTTAAAATGCCTCAATGAAATTTATTACTTGCTACTTGTTCTATTAACAAACGATTACATTACTATTCATAGAATTTAGCTTATTGAAAGCAAATAAAAAAGATGTGAATTTGGTGGGGAGAGTAGTTGAGGGAATTGATTGTTTGGGAGGAAATTAGAAATATGTTAACTCGGTGATCCGTGACTAGACATAATACAGTTCAGTTTCACCGGTAAAGGGGGAGGGACAGGGTGCAATTAGTAATGAGAAAATGAAGGTAGCTAGGTCACTTTTGATATTGCAATCATCTTATCTTGTTTGATAGTGACTTTTTGTCTCTAAATTAGTTGAATTTAGGATTAAGCAAAAAGGCATATTATTAGTTGGATTAATTAGGAACAAACTTTATAATTAAGAATAATCTTTTTGGATTCGGCCTTATTGAATCATTAATAATCTTAATCAATTACTAATTATTGGATTATCATTTTATTCGTAGTGTATGCGTGTTTGGAGTATCAGTGGAGTCAATGCAATGTTCCTATGATGAAAGAGGGAACAGCGTGCCAACAATACTTCTAATGATGCAAAATCGGTTGTATTCTGGTGGTGGTCTACAAGTAAGCAAAAACCGCAATCTCCATCTTTTGACATTTTAGAGAGTGTTTGGGATTGCGATTTAAAGCTGATTATTGCTTATTGCATTTAAAAACGCAAATAATCTAAAATGAAAAAAGTTATGAAAAAATCAATTATTTGCATTTAGGCACCCAAAATAGAGTTTTGGAAAAAGAGGTAAAGAGGTGCTTATTGTTTGTTGAAAACTGATTATTTGCATTTTATGTATTAACTAAACAAATAATCAGGTTTGCCAAACACTAAAAAACTGATCTGATTATTGCGATTTCAAACAACATAATCAAATCCAAACACTACACTATGTTTCATAATCATGTTTTATAACCGCTGATTATCCATTTTCAAAACAAAATTTACAATAAGCAATCCCAAACACCCCCTTAAACTATACATTGTTATAAAAACTTTTAAATCTTAAATGTTGCATTTAAAAGGCGGAAGGGATATTCCGGATAAATGGGGAAAATGGTCAAGAAGAGGATGTTAGAAAACAACTCAATACAGGGTTTGTACCCCATGGAGTCGATGTTCATTGTTTGGCAGGTTTAATCAAGGTATATCCGTTAATTAACTTAGTTAGATTTGATAATAATAAAAAAAACAACTAATAATGTTTATTTCGGCATAATAGGCATGGTTTAGAGAACTTCCTACTGGTGTTCTTGACTCTTTGACCCCAGAGGAAGTCATGCATTGCAATACAGAACACGAGTGCACTCAACTTGCTAAATCACTCCCTCAAACCGAAGCTGCACTTCTTAATTGGGCCATTAATTTAATGGCGGATGTTGTCACGTTTGACCAACAAAACAAGATGAACGCCCGAAACATTGCTATGGTGTTTGCCCCCAACATGACTCAGGTCTACTATCAATTTACATTTTATTCAATATAATTACCTAATATAAGTATTTTTAATTGTATGATGCAGATGGCGGACCCTTTGACCGCATTAATTCACGCGGTTCAAATCATGAACTTACTCAAAACACTCATCATCAAAACCCTTCGCGAAAGAGAGGAATCAACAATATCTTCATGTGATAAAGATTCTCCTTCTCCCAACCATAAAACCGACAATCCTTACCTTCTAAGGACCACCACTTTGAACCGACTAGGAAGTGAAAACGAGGAACAATTTTGGAGCTTTCCAAGAAAAAGTGGGCCCGTTTTGGAATATGAGAACGATGTTGACCAAACGAAACAAGAAGTTAATATTGAAGGGGTGTTAGAAAGGTTAAATTTGAGGAAAGGAGTTATAAGGAGGTTATGTAAGTACCCGGTTTTTCATTTGAGTAAGCCGGTTAAGAAGACCGGAACCGTGATTGTTCATGCTAGTGGTGGTGGTGAAGCTTGGGCTTGATTTAATTATTGGTTTAAAGAGGTTGTGATTTGATTATTATTTGATAAGTGGTGAAGATGTTAGTAGCTAATTGTGAAGGTTCTATTTATTGGTTTGGTCAAGATGCCACCTTGTTGACCATGTCTTATATATAGCTCCTTATAAAGTTTGTTAAGTATAGTTATTTTGTTATTATGAATTTAAGTAAAAGGACAAGTTAATAATATATAGGAACACGAATTTTATTGTGAAATCAAATATAGGAAACGTGACAAGTGTTTGTTTATTATTTAGCTTTGTCACAAAAGTTGAGAAAAAAATATAGGCGTTCCACAAAAAGAAATAAAAAACAAGTGAGGTAGCCTATGGTGGGCCGATACTAAGCTCTCTTATAACGAAATATGAATTTCATAAGACAGGTGAGTTCTTGAGAACTAGTTTTTCCTTCATTTTTTCTGTCAATAATTTATAACATTGCTTTATGCTCGTAAATATTTATGACTTTTAAGAAATACGAGTAATTCGATAGCATTTACACTAGACAATCACCAACGAATTACATCAGAAATGACTAATGAAGGCCTTTATTAATTTTGTCTCTCTAAATTAAGGAAGGGAAAATTGTCATAAGACTGGTGCCATCGGGAGGCCGGTTGGCCGCCGGTTGGCCACCGACGGAACCGGCGCCGTTGGCACGGTCCGCCGGTTGGCCGCCGGTTGGGCCGCCGGTCGGCAAAGTGGCGAGGGAAGAGACGGAGCTGGTTGGAGCGAGAGAGAGGGGAAGAGAGAGAGAGCTGTAATCTTATTTTCTTTTTCTTTTTTTTTTAATTTTTTTTTTAAAGTTTTTTAAAAAAGTAATATTTAAAAAAATTTAAAAAAAATCTAAAAAATTTTAAAAAAATCTAAAAAATTCAAATTTTTTTTTAAAAACTAAACTTTTTATATAATGTCTTTTTTTATTTTAGTTATATGTTTTAGTTAATTAGTTGTATTTTTTTATTAGAAAAAGAAAAGTGAATGGTGGGGCCCAAATTCGGTGAAGTGACGGAGTGCTGTTGGCACGGGTACGTCAGTTTAGTGTTAGTTAGTTTGTCTGCTGACGTGGCGCTGAGTTGGCAGAAACTGACGGCGTCAGTTTCCGTCACCATTGGCACCGGTCTAATTGGTTGGAAACATTCCACTTTTGAAAGAGAGAGAATATGTTTTAGTTTACTCAAACTGGAAGATACATGGACAGATGTAGAAACGTAATAAATATCATCAACCAACTCAAAAGCGTTAAATGCAATTTCATCGCAAATGTAGAACTCAATTGTAGAAAAACCCCTTTTCACCCATCTTCCAGTTAGGCGAAAACATGACATTGACCAATAATCGCCACTATGAATTCGTCATTTTATCAACTTACATTATCGTTTTTAATTTGCATTTTTTCTCCAAACACTTCAAGAAATATTTTCATCGAATCCGTAAATAGAAAAAAAATTCGATTTACGTTTTGTGATATAGTTTAGTTCGGTTTAAAACTAATCAACTAATTGAATTTGATTCGGTTTTCGAGTTTGTAATGCATATTAGAATTCATTTACGAATTGGATTGGAAAATCCTAAACCCGGACGACCTGGCCATAATAACTTGAAAAAAACAAAAACTCGACCCGATCAACACCACTTAGCACAAGCAAAACTTCAAATACAAACCATAAATTGATTTTTAGGGCTCCTTTGATTTGTTTCTATGTTATTTTGTTATGCTTCAAGGTTAGGGTTGCTTTGATTTGTGTTTATGTTTCATTAGAGGGAGGGTTGCAGAGCGGTGGTTTGGTTGGCGATAAATTAAGAAGGTAGGTGATGAATTTTACCGTTATAGGAAAGGCTTAAAAAAGGTCGATAATTGTTTTTAGGGGTGAGCATAAAACCCGAAAAACCGAACCGAACCCGAAAAACCCGAAAAAACCGAACCGAAAAAACCGAACCATTTGAAAAACCGACATCAACGGTTTTAATTTTTGGAAAACCCGAATGTTTGGGGCGGTTTTCGGGGGCATATGAAAATCCAAACCGAAAAACCCGCCCCGCCCCGCCTTTATATATATTTCAAGTTTTATAAAAATATTCTTATATTTTTAAAAGATTTGATATAAATTTATTTGCAAAAGGAAAGCAACCATGCAATGAAACTTATATGTATGAAGACATTAACTAAGATTGTTGCGAAAAAATGGTCGGATGTAATTCTATTATTAATTTTTTTTCAGATTATGTTAGTTGAATTTATTATTACATTATATTAAACTTAATACTCCCTCCGTCCCTAAATAAAGTTCTCATTTCACCTTCAAGTTTTGTCCCTAAATAAAGTTCCCATTTCTAAAACTTAAGGGACCCACTTAATATAATAATATTATTACCAATACTTTCACCACTATCTATCTCTTAAAACACTTTCTCTCTCCAATCAAACCTTATATTTTATTCAAAAGTAATACCAAATACCCCACCACTAACTATCTCCTAAAATGTTGTGCCCAACACAAATGGGAACTTTATTTAGGGACGGAGGGAGTAGTTGTTTTTTATTTATAATGAAATGAGTTAAGGTTTGGAAGTTTGAATCATAATATTAGTTTTTAAGGTAACAAATTGGTAAATTTAAAGGAAACTAAAAAACTGAAAAAACCCGAAACCGAACCGAAAAACCCGAAACCGAACCGAAAAACCCGAAACCGAACCGAAAAACCCGAAAAACCGAAACCGAAAAACCCGAAACCGAACGGGGTGTAATTCTCAAAACCCGAACTTTCGGGCGGGGTTTGGTTTTAGTTAAAAACCGCCCCAAACCGCCCCATGCTCACCCCTAATTGTTTTTATAATAATATGAAAAATAAGATGTGCTAACTTAATATTGTAGTCCATTGGCTAGAATTTCTTTAGAAAGTAGATTGTTGTTTTATAAAGGTTGTCTCTATTAAAAAAGTGATTTATATTAATATGAAAGAAATGGTTAAAAGGGAGGTGTGAATAAACTTATGAGAAATTGTTTTGTTGTTAAACAGTGGTGGACCTAGTATGGTGTACGGGGTTGTCCGTGCAATCATTGGAATTTTCCCGAAAAGCATTAAAATAGTGTTAAATTGTTTTTATTTTTCTTTTGTTAGTGTAGGTGACACCCCTGAGAAAAAATGTGCAACCGGCGCCATCCCTAAACTTTTTTTCTGGGCCCGTCATTGTTGTTAAATATCTATATTTACTCTATATTGTTACCTATCACAAAATAATACTGTATATGTATTTTTTTAATTATATTTCTTCGTATTATTATTTGATTTTAACATTTATTTGAATCAAATGAATATTCAAATACATAGACACAAATATTATTTCTCTAAATCTCTAATAGATCGTATGACTTTTTTAAATAAACTATTTTAACACCACCAAATTTAGCAAACTTGTAATATTGTGTTATATTTTATGCTTTTTTTTAGCGACCAAACAATAATTTTATCAAGAAAATTAGCAACAAACTAGAGATTATAACGCACATTATGATATTGAAACTAAACATTCGCCTAAAACAAAGAACAACTCAGCTAAAACAAAAATAAATAACACCCGCAAAAACATCGTCCTTGTCACTTTATTACGTAGAAGACATCAAAACTGACATAACAACTCAATAGAACAACACCCATCAACTTGAAAAACTAGTAAATGCCACTTAACCGCCTTTGGGATATAGAAATATCTTAATCAGAACTAGATAATAAATTATCAACATCAAAGCACTCAATATCGTCCATCGATTTATTAAGTGCAAACAGTCAGGGTGATCACGATAGTGCTACATTTCAAATCTTTTCTATGAATATTTAAGAAATATTTTTGTTTCTTTTCAGAATACACTTTTTGAATTATATGTAGTTGAGGAGAACTATTGAACAACGAAAATATCACATCATTATATTAGATTTTCACTTCCATCAATAAAAGCACAAAATACTATATCATCGTTCACGTTCATTTTACCCATAAAATATCCTTTAATTCGCACACAAACACCCTGCGGGGTACCACACCGTTTGCTCTCATATGCAGATTATGTTTAACTTAATGTGATACGACTTGCCATAATCAAAATCATTGTCTGATCGACGTGGTGCTCATTAAGCTTAATGAAAAAGGGTCCCCTTTGTGGCTTTAACAAAACATGGAAGGGTCCTTGTTCACGATACGTTCCATACAATGACAACCGTACGTGCCCCTTAAAATATTTTATTATTTCTAAAGAGTCTTTTCCTTTGAAAAAGGTATTATTTTTATAACGGTCTCCCTGATTTGGCCAAATTTTGATCATAATTTGCGCGATCTATCTATTCGATGATCTTTTCTGAATTCCCCCCTGGTTGTCTGTAAAATTTTACTCATATAAAGATGAAACTCATAATCTCTAAAAAAAAATTCAGTACCAATTACCACTAGATCATTATATTATATTCTACTTTTTAGTTATGCTAGATTTATTATGCTTTGTTTTGTAGTTTACATTTCAGCTTTGTACATGATAACGATACATAATTTATTGTTTTGTTTCTAGTCATTATTAATTAAACCTTTAAGTTTATAACGTATATCAAAATGTGTAACATTTGAATTATTTAGTGCTTACTATTTTAAAGAGAAATGTTATCAGTGTCTACTATTTGTACCTACTTAATATGTTTACTCAATTGATCAAGATAAGTGTCAAAATCAAATAATAATATTGGGAAAGAGAATTAGTGGATTACGCATGTCATCTTGTGATGTGTTAACACATAAAATAGGCATAAATAACATCCATCAATGCCATTTCGATCTCTATTTTAAATGAACAAGATTTTGTTAGACACGTACTTATCTGTTATGTAATTTTTAAACTGGCGTTGTATTTATTTTCTCTTATCATGTTTTGATTTTATTAAGACTCTTTTTTACAGTAAATTCTATTTTGAAAAAACTAATCAAATTATTTTTGAATTTATGTAAGATTATCAAAAGGTGCGGTTTATAAGTTACCGATTTAACATGATAAACTTACTGAAAAAAACAATTGAGAGTTTCTTGCACGACAACTACTTATGTCCTTATGTTATATGAGTAGCTTTTAATTCACTAACAGATCCAAAATTAGTCTAAACATTCGTCTATCATATGTCCTTATTAATTATTATTGTTCAACATGGCACATTATGAATTCTATTAAAGTAAATATTAAAATAAAAGTTAATACAAATAAAATATGGTTAAAATGGTAAAATTTAAAATTCGGTGCAAATGAATAAAGTTACACCAAATTTGGTGTAATTTGGGCAATACTATTCACGGAGAGAAATTTGTAATGTGCTGATTTATTGTATAGACGGAGAGAGATTTGTATCATATTTGCACCATTTTGATGTAAAAAGTGCAAATGCTCTAAGCAAACATTATACATACGAAATACTTCATCCGATTCAAAATAAGTGCTACACTTTGGGTTTCACGGTTTTCGAGGCAAAAAATTATAATGATAGTTAAATTAGATTAATTGGATGGTTAGTAGATAATGGGCCCCATACATTTTGAATAAAGTGGGATTAATGATGTTTAAAAGTAAAAAGTAAGGGTAAATGAGTCATTTCACTTTGTTAAACTAGATAGTTAGTGAGTGTGAGTACTACTATTTTTTGCCAAATAAGGTAATTTTTCAAAGTATAGCACTTATTTTGAATCACCCATATAAGGAAAGTGTAACACTTATTTTGAATCGGAGGAAGTATATATTTTGACTAATTACCTATGAGTCTATGACGCTATAACATACCAGAAGGTACTTACTAAACAACCAACATGTACATAAAATAAATAAATTCGTTTTCGACTCATACAGAATATATAGTTTAATGATATATTTTGTCCCTCAAAGAAAAAGAATTATATGTATTATATACTTCGTATCTAACATTTACAAGTGAAGTAAGTAGTAACTTAGGCTAAAGAATTTGCCACCTAATCCATACAATTCATGTATTTGTACGAGCATAGTAACGGGCCGCGACTGCGACGATATAAAGTTTTTGTTATTTGTTCGTTTAGTTTAAAAGTAGTAAAAAAGTCAAGGAATTATGTTATGTCAATATTTTTTTTACAAAATTTATTATTTATAAAATAAAATAAAGTGAAACCTAGTTCAAATCTTTTTATATTAAAAAGTAAATAAATTATTTAGTAATATAAAAATTTAGAGGTTAAAAGTATGAATTATTAAAGTTTAAGTGTTAAAAATATTAATAAAAAAAGTTTAAGGAGTCTCATTGTAAATAATGAAAGTTTAAGTGTTTATAAAAAGAAACTTTAAATAAAGGGTGAAAGTGAAAATTTATTTTGAAAAAAATAAAAAATGTGTTTATGATAAATTTCGAACTTAGGGGTTTTAACTTTAAAGGTAAGAGCCTTAACCAATCTAACCAATGTCTCTTTTAATTAGATCTCCGCATAGTTTATATATGTCATGGTTTTTAATTTTCCCTTATGAACAATACCATGACTGGGAATTGTAATTTGTATATAGAGAATTTAGTGAACGAAAGTTTTATTTAATGTTAAGGAGCCCACATTGTTTGGTAGATCGCACCGTCTCCTAAGTATTGGTATCATAAGGTGGCCCGTGGACCCTTGGCCCTTCCCGCATTATTTTTCTTGAAAGATTGCAATTTAATTAAGGTTAAGTGCATAAACGTTATAAGACTTGTCCAACTATCCAACCGTGTATATCCGAGTATATTGTCCAACTATTTATCACACCAACTCTATTAGCATATTGGTCAGTTTTGTTTGATACGAATTTAACACTTTAATATTGATGTGATGATGAATATTATAGAACTTTTTTGAGACGATAAGAATGGAAATAATGTCTTAATTATAGAGGTTATTTATAATTCAATATTTTTATTTAGTAAAATAATTTTGTCTTGCGATAGAGCTTTATTAATTAAATTTGTTTATCATAGCAAACCATTTTCATTAAATAAACATCTTAATTATCTACATTAAAAAGTATAATGCCACTATTTGTAAACGAAATACATTAGTTTTTAACAACTATTATTTATAAAATATTTAGTTAGATCATTTTTATTTTTTTTAACGGCAAACAAATCAATAAAAAGACTAGCAAGAAATTAAAGACAATAATACATACAAACACAAAACAGAAAGAGAAACAGACATAGCCAAAAATAAATGACCCTAAGAGCATCTCCAACCTTAAACTCTATAAAACTCATTCTATCTTTATAGTTGGTGGGTCCAATTACTCTAAACATAACCTCAACTCCAACCATAAACTCTATTAATCCCTCTAAAATTAGTAGGACCCATAGAAATCATATTTTTAATTAATTTATTTTACATTAAAAAAGAAAATTAGAGTGAGGGATATGTGGGGTCCATGAATAGATGCATGGATAGAGGGGATACCCTCTCACTCTATATTTAGAGTGAGGGATAGAGGTGGGTTGGAGAAGATAAAACTTCAAATATAGAGATAAATGGATGAATAGAGTATGATTAGAGATGCTCTAACTCAAATAGAGACCGGGTTACAACACTAAACCCCCAACCATAGCTACACCAATTGTACAAGCACAAGTATTATTTATAAAATATTTAGTTAGATCATGTTATACTCTACTAAGTCATGTCTTATAAATTGCAGACTAATCAATTTAACCTCATTAATTACTCATGCTTTTGGATTAGTATATATAGTGTAACGTGCTAGAAGTTGAAATTTGTAACACCCTCTCTTTTCAATATACAATATAACAGCCAATTAAATTTTGTATTTTCCTAATAGTTTGGGAATGGATAATTATATTCTCTCACCATCGTCGTCTTCTTCAGTCGTCTCCTTTCCGACAACTAATACTCCCGACAACCTGCAACAAAAGCTTCAACACCTCCTTCAAATCCAACCCCAGCCATGGGCGTACGCCGTTTTCTGGAAAACCGTCACCGATTACTCCAACGGCTGTGTCTCCTTGACTTGGGGAGACGGTCATTTCCCAAGAAACCACCACCTGCCCGCCACGTTGGACAACACCGAGAGGTCGTTCTACCTTATCTCCTTAACCCGGTCTTTTGCCCCCGGGGACGGGTCGGTCCCCGGTACGGCTTTTGGTTCAAACTCGATGATCTGGTTAAGTGGGGCGGATGAGCTTCGGTCTTTTAACTGTGAGAGAGCAAAAGAAGCTCGAATCCACGGGTTCGAGACCCTGGTTTGCGTCCCGATCCCGAATGGTATTGTAGAGATGGGTTCGTATCATGTGATTAAAGAATCTTGGAGTTTAAGTCGGCACGCTTTGTCGATCTTTGGGGGTGGGTTTCCTATTTTTTTCCAACAGAAACACCATGACACCAACTATCGTCCTATGAAATTAGAGAAAGTTAATGATGGTCATCATCATGGTCACGATCTTAATTCTCTTGCTGATTTGGTTCTAATGTCATGTGGGTCTCAAGAGGAGGAACGCGTGAACATGATAGATTATGAATCGACAACACCTGATGATCAACATATGTCCAAGAACGTTGGTAATTAATTATGCATGAGCATCAACACTCGTTTTTTTTTTGTTACAAAAGTGGGTTTGAATTTTGAAAATGTTTGCAAAAATAGGTTGTTTATAAAACATTTTGTGAAAATGGGTTGTTATTTTCACGGACCCACATAAAATCTAACGCTCGGGTTTGAAATATCACGCATCAACCTTTTGTTTTTTTTCACTTGCCCCTCCCTCAACTTAGGTAATTAAAATGTGGAAAAACATGGATATATGCATCATTTTTAATCTTTACATTTGAAGTATGAAAAAATTTGCTTGATCTCAAGTTTCATACTCCCTCCATCTCACAAAAAAAATTTACATTTCATTTGGGCACAATCTTTTAGAAGATAATTAGTGGTGGGGTCCTTTATAATACTTTTAATCAAAATATAATATTATATTGGAGAGAGAAAGTATTTTATTGGTGGAATTATTGATAATAATATTATTTTATTAGGTGGGACCTAAATTTTAGAAATGTAAACTTTTTTGTGGGACAAAATTTTAAAGAGAAATGTAAATTTTTTTATGGGACGGAGGGGTATATTTTAAACATGCACCTTGCTGAGTTTAGAACAACTCATCATAACCGTCGATCTTTAGGCTCAAGAATAGTTAGTTCTTATCTGGAATAAGCATATACAAATAACAAAATTGCGGAATTAGTTGAACATAAATGTATAGCTAAACAAGGTTTCATCATTAAAAGCCCCAATTCTATGTATGAATACATAGAACGGTTTTTCATTAAACAGGATCAAACAATCTTGAGGCTTAGGTTTTACACACAAACACGTTAAAACGTGGGTTCTAAGAACATCTAATTCTATGTCATTAGGTTTCTTTATATACTAGAAAACCTAAGACTTACAAGGAAAAGATAATACTAAATCTTTTAAATTCAAACAAGATATACTATATCTTTTACAATTATCATTATCTCCTAAATCTTATTCAAATCTTGAACTTCATATCACCGACTTAGGTCCTTGTAGTTTAATAGTTTTGACATATCAAATCTTTAATGAATATTAATAAAAATATTCCTAACAATCTTCCCCTATTTGATTTGACAAAACTTATAGAATTAGCTAGGAATCTTCAAGTCTTCAAGTCTCTTCCCCTTTTTGACATAATCAAATAAATCCGAGAAACTTGAACTTCCCCTTGAATGATCAACACTTTTTCTTCCCCTAAAAGTGTGCTATCATTCTTGTGTTCTTCAAGGCTATATTAATTACATTGAAAACCAACTATCTTCTATTTGAAGTTGAAGTAGAAACTCAAACTAAGCATCACATTCCATCTAAATATAGTAATTAGCAACGTCATATCTTGTATGAGGGACATCTTGGTCTTCAATCAGATCTTTTCGTTAAGATTCTGTTGAATTGCATTTACATCTTTACATAACATCTTATGTAGTAAGACTTTTCACTTCATCTTCAAATAAAATATAATCAATTATCTTCTGTAATCAATTGATAAAGATCAAATATGTAGCAAATAAAAACTTTCCTTTATCTTCATCGTGCCTTCAACCTGTGTGTGTGAATAATGTGATTCGTTTCACATTATTATCAGATACGATCAATAAACCGTGGTATGGAATGAGCATGGTGTGTGTCATGCTTTCCAAAGTATGATGTATCAGTTGTATGGAAGAAATCAGTAAAAAAAAATTTAAATTTTTCGGTCAGTACTGATTAATAACAAAATCTTCTTCGGTTAGTACTGATCAGTAGTAAAAATTTAAGCATCGGATTAGTAGTAATCGAGATATACTACTGATCAGTAGTAATGTTGGTATGGATCACTAATGAATTTGTTGTTTTGCTACTGACCAGTAGTATTTTAAGAAGGATCAGTATCAACCTTGAATATCAGTAGTATAATGAAATTCATAGGATCAGTAGCAATAGAGGAGATCAGTAGTAAATTATGCATAAGCGTTGTATTCCTACTGATCAGTAGTAGAATCCATAGCCGTTGATCAGTAGCATATAGCATGAGATATATTGAACCAGTAGTAAATATTGAAATTTACCAAGATCAGTAGTGATTCTCATTGAGAAGGGTCAGTAGTAAATTAAGAGATTTAATATGGATCAGTAGAAATTGAAAAGCTGGATTTCAATTTGGATTTCAATTTGCGATTATTCTGCTGCATTGATAACGTCTTCATAATAAGTCTTCATGTCCATGAAAAGTCTTCATAATCATAGATGACGTTATCAGTAAATTGAAATCTTCATGTCCATGAAAATTGATAATCTTATTATTTGAAGATTCGCAACCCTCCGTTCACCAAAACCGTCGCAAATTTCAATTTATATGAACTGTAAATTGATGACGTTATCAATTTATCCAAATAATAAATTTGTCTTTTACAATCTTCCCAGAATAATCGTAATCTTCATAAATCACCAATACATCCTTGTTTCATTCCAGATCTGAGCCACCGTGCTCTGATACCAATTGCTGAGTTTAGAACAACTCATCATAACCGTCGATCTTTAGGCTCAAGAATAGTTAGTTCTTATCTGGAATAAGCATATACAAATAACAAAATTGCGGAATTAGTTGAACATAAATGTATAGCTAAACAAGGTTTCATCATTAAAAGCCCCAATTCTATGTATGAATACATAGAACGGTTTTTCATTAAACAGGATCAAACAATCTTGAGGCTTAGGTTTTACACACAAACACGTTAAAACGTGGGTTCTAAGAACATCTAATTCTATGTCATTAGGTTTCTTTATATACTAGAAAACCTAAGACTTACAAGGAAAAGATAATACTAAATCTTTTAAATTCAAACAAGATATACTATATCTTTTACAATTATCATTATCTCCTAAATCTTATTCAAATCTTGAACTTCATATCACCGACTTAGGTCCTTGTAGTTTAATAGTTTTGACATATCAAATCTTTAATGAATATTAATAAAAATATTCCTAACACACCTTTTCCAATATTCACATTATTATTTTCTACCTATTTACATTAAGCGTGCGTGGACGTTTTAATTAAATTAAACTTTGTATATTTATAATGAGTGTAGAGCTTTTCCAACAGTTCCAAACTTATTTAAATGTGACATCATATAATTAATTTTTTCGCATTTGCATTATACTGTAATACTTAAAATGTTTCTCATAATTATATTGTAGGGGTAGAGATAGCATTGGAGCACTCTGATTCGAATTGTCAGCTCGTTCTTCCTACCACAATTCGGAGAGTACATACACAAAAGATCAAAGGAAAGAAAACCGGTGGCCCAGATCATAAAGTTAACCACGTGGAGGCCGAGAGGCAACGTCGTCAGAAGCTCAACCAGTGCTTTTACGCCCTAAGATCGGTCGTCCCAAAGGTTTCTAGGATGGATAAAGTATCCCTTTTGGAGGATGCTGTCTGTTATATCAACGACTTGAAAAAGAAAGTTCAGAATCTTGAATCTCAGTTGGATCGTGACAACAGTTACCATGGAAAAACAAAGAAAATGAAGGCGGAAATGTCGGATAATGTGGGCAACCATCAACAAAGCAGCAGTACGGACCTGACACAAGGTAATACGGGTAGTTTTGTGAAAGTGAAAGTGAAAATGGTGGGTGAGGATGCGATGATAAGGGTACAATCGAGGAATGCAGACTTACCCGCTGCTAAATTGATGGATGCTTTGAGAGATATGAAGGCGGAAATCCAGCATGCGAGTATGTCGTGTGTGAACGATATAATGTTGCAAGACTTGGTTGTAAGGATCCCCGGTGACATTGACGAAGATGAACTCAAATCCGATCTCATTAAGAAATTAGACTGCTAGCTTTTTTTTAACAACAAATATTTATCTGCCACTAATGAATGTCAATTCTGTTCTTAATGAGACTTGAACGCCAACTAAAGTTATGAAAGGTAAACAACATATCACTCAGTCAAAAGTCATTTGGCGATTAGACTGCTAGATAAGCAATCATCCGTAGAGCGTGTACGTATTAGTACATGTAATAACTATAGAATTTAATGGATCGGGTCCTGTTTATAATGAATCCCATACAACTCTATTGAATTTAATGAACTTGGTAGATTTTTAATACAGTGATTAACATACATGTATATCTATGTTAGGCGCTGCTAATAAAGTTAAATACTATATAAAACATTTACATAACAAATCCTAAATCCTCTAAGTTTCTTACTTACATACAATAAATCCTTTATTAACACCTAGGATTTCCCCTTTAATATTAATGTAATTTGTATTTAACAACTTATCATTCTTTTATACTTCTATTTCGATATTTTGGAAGCTGTATTCAAAAGTTGCATACATAGTTATGTAAAGAAAATTATGTAGTAGTTACACACATTACAACATTTAAAAGTACATTAAATATCGTAGATACATGATTGGAAGTTACATTAAACTTACCTATTCTTGTACGTAAGTAATTTGTAAATAGTCATATTATATGTATTTATGTTTGATCATCCATGTCATGTCAGAATCGCCTCAATTTTTGTTACGTAATGGGAGGGACTCATTTAGGAGTGGAGGACGTATGGCCATGGTCACTCATTACAGACGGACTTAAAAGTTTTAATTCCAATAAATAATTATTTTCAAGGTCATTTTATTTACTTTGAATTTTAAATTATCCGTATTTGTTAATTTAAATCATTAAAAAACATACAATAAGGATTATAAATTAGCAAAAAATCGTTTATCTAAACTTAAAACAAAACGTTTAGTCGATTAGTTGGTAATTTGTATTTACGTAGTACTGGAAATATAAACATAAATAAATAATCTTCAATTGAATTGTTAACAACCTAAAATTATATTAGTTTTATTTTAGAACAAAGTTAATTTGTATGTTTTGAACGGAATGCTACTTAAGAAAATAATGAATGGAGTTAGTGCCTACCTCAAAAATCCGTTGTTAGCCGTATTTCTTAAGCACAGTTGATTTTGTATATTACAATCGGAAAACTAAGAAAATTAATATTACAATTTACAACTTATCAACGAATCTAACCAATTCACAAATGGAATTCAACTAATTTTCTAACAGTTTGGGGGTCTTGATAAATGTTGTTTACCTAGTTGTAGTCAATCTTTTTTTATATATCGACCCGACCCTCTATTTTAATTATTTTCAAAAAATTAACAATCATGTAAATGAAAATTAAAAAATCAAATTTCGATGTTGGGCTAGAACCCAAAATAAATAACACAATCTGATCCAGCCCAAAATGAATAAAATTGAAAGAATCCATTTCAAAATCTGTAAAGAAATTTCCAACAAAAGGAATTTTGAAACGACAAGAGCCCATCTTATATTGTTAGGCTAGTGGGTATGACCACAACATGTGGTGGTGTCCTTTTCCGCCACATCATCGCCACCTCACACCCCCACACCACCACCACACCACATCATTTGGTGAAAATACCCACCACACCACACCATTTTATTTTCCAACTCATCATTTCAATTCCATTTATTTTTCACACAAATAATATTTTATATAATTTAAAATTACATTACATTAAATAAAATTAAAATGACAATACTTTAAATTAAAAGGAAAATACTAGAAATTAAACATTAAAATACTAGAAATTAAAAATTACAATAATTAAAATAAATTATTACTCTTCATCGTCTTCATCGTCGGCGTCTTCATCGTCGGCATGTGCGTTGTTGTAGAGATGGTCCGCCAAGTCCTGTCGAAGTCGTGCGTGTGTTGTTTCGTCTCGAATGTCGACAACCCTGTGCAAATATTCTGCACTTCCCGGTACATACAAAGCATGTCGGGGACCGTCCGGCACATATGGAGAAATCATCCGACCAGTATCTTCGACAACCATATTATGCATTATAACACATGCACATCGGTCACTGTTGGTTTTCGCAAATAAATAGGTCCGAATATTTCCAAAACCCCTTGTGAAAATCTATACATACTTTCCCTAGCAGTTCTTTCAGACATGCGTAGGTACTCGTCAAGAGAATCAGGGGATGACCCGTAAGCCATAGATCGAATTGCTGCAGTACATTTTTGCAAAGCAGTGAATCCCCGCCTACCTCTAGCATCGTATCTCAATTGAAAAAAAGGATACCTGTTTTCTAATGCGGTACATATGCGCATAAATAAATGTCTGGACAGACGAAACCTTCGTTGGAAATTGTTGTCGTCATAAACAGGATCCTCCGCAAAATAATCTCGGTATAGCATGCCGTGTCCAGCTTCTCGATTTCTATTTAGCTTCGCGGTTCTAGTGTCAAACACTGCTTCACTTTCATCGGAGGATATATCATCGAGGAGTTCTGAGTATATTGTTAGCATAAACAAGTCATCGTCGTCAGATGATGAACCAAGATAATCCATTATTTGTGAG
This sequence comes from Calendula officinalis, assembly GCA_963853835.1. Classification (NCBI taxonomy): domain Eukaryota; kingdom Viridiplantae; phylum Streptophyta; class Magnoliopsida; order Asterales; family Asteraceae; genus Calendula; species Calendula officinalis. The sequence goes on along the minus strand of OY970830.1, from coordinate 2,537,967 downwards.
TTGGGGTATTTTGGTAGAGTTGTGGTGTGTTTTGGTAGTGTTTTGGTAGAGTTGTGTGTATAAAATGAGTGAAAGTGTGTAATATATATAGGTAAATAATTTAATAATTTTTTTTTTTTTTTTAATTACAACGGCTATATAGCCGTTGTCAAACGGCTATTTCCGATCAAATGAAGCTCCCTCACGCTCGTGCTCCCCCGTCGTCCGTGCCCCTCTCCACCCACGCCGGCCCCCCACGCCGTTGGGGGGGGGGGGGGGGGGGGGGCGGGGCGGTGTTCCAACCCCACCACGACGCCGTGCATGCCTAGTCACCCCCCACGCCATTGTGGGCGTTGGCCCATTCCGTGCCGCCTTAAAAAGTTTGAGAATAATTAAATGGGATGTTAAAAGCATTTTTATCTTTTTCATATATTTTTAAGACACATCTCAAAATTAACATATCTGGTTTAACATTTCTATAACACATTTTATGATGCATAAAAAATATTTCAAACCAATCATAATTTACAAAAAAAAAAAAAAAAAAAAAAAAAAAGAAAAGAAAAACCCCCATTTATATCGTTGCTGTCATTCTCTCTGTTAAACTCATTTTAGCGGAAGGCACGGTATGGCAAAGTGTCATTTAACGGGGCCAAAACCTGGAGTGGAGTTAATAACGAACTTCTATTTTTTTAGTTTTGGAAACATTTACAACAATATTTAGTGTTTTATAGAAAGCAAAAAGTGTCAACGGTAACCGTTTGGAGAGAGAGAGAGAAAGAGAGTCCAAGTTAAACAACCTCTATTTATTCTCCATCACTGTTTGCTCTGTATATTCATTTAGACAACTGAGTGACACCACTTTTTACGAATCTCGTAATTAGGAAAAAAGTCGCAAGATTAGCCATGGACGACTTAATTGTCTCCCCATCTTCATCTTCTTCGATTGCCTCTTTTCCCGGAACAACCACCCTCCAGAAAAAGCTCCAAAACCTCCTACAAAACCAACCACAACCATGGGCTTACGCCATCTTCTGGCAGACCTTTAGCGACGACTCCAACGGTTGTGTCTCCTTGTCCTGGGGAGACGGCCATTTCCTAACCCACAACGACCAACAATTCTCCGCCACCGACCACAACCCTGAAAATAGGAAGTCTGTTCTTAGAGAAGTCAAAGCCCTCCTTGGACCAGACAACCGTGATTATGCAGAGTGGTTCTACGTCATCTCGTTGACCAGGACTTTTGTTCCCGGAGATGGGTCTGTTCCGAGCACGTCTTTCTGTTCAAACTCTGTCATCTGGTTAAGTGGCGTGAGTCAGCTTCAGTCTTTTAAATGTGATCGAGCTAATGAGGCTCAGATCCACGGATTGGAGACCTTGGTTTGCATCCCGACACCAAATGGTGTTGTCGAGATGGGTTCGTATCATGTCATCCAAGAGTCTTGGAATTCGGCTCAACAGGTTGCTAACTTTTTCCATCCTACGAAATTACATAATGTTTCTTTTTCGGATATGGTACTTATGGATACGGGATTATTGCAAGATCATGAGGAGGTGGTTGTAGATTTTGACCAGATGTCGTCCAAGAATGTTGGAAAGTTATGCACGGACAAGATTAATACCGCAACGGCTTCAAACACATACTTAGAAACTACGTCAGATCATTCAGATTCAGACTGCCAGCTGGTTCTTTCCATGAACGAGAAAACAACGCAAAAAAAGACAGGTGGCGGTGGCCGGTTTCCTCCAATGAACCACGTGGAGGCAGAAAGACAGCGTCGTGAGAAGCTCAATCAACGATTTTACGCCCTCCGTTCAGTCGTCCCAAACGTATCTAAAATGGACAAAGCCTCACTCCTTGCCGATGCTGTTTGCTATATCAAAGAATTAAAAGAAAAGGTTGACAAACTCGAATCTCATGGCAACAAAAACCACGGGAAATCAAAGAAAGTGAAGGTAGAAATGCTCTGTCAGGATCGATTAACTATAGACAAGTTAATAAACACCTTAGATCTATTTGATGATAGAAGTTGCAGCGGATCAACACTATATCAATAATTAAGAACGATGAACTGTATGAACAATATGAGAAATATTAAGAACACAGTTTCACAAAAAGCTTCAATGTATATTATTAAGTTAACAATACACACGTACGTTTACAATTCGTAAGGAACTATATATAATAGTCCTTGAAGCTAAACTATTTACCCTAGTTATTCTAGGATACGATATACATCTAATTATAAACGATATACATTGATTTACATTCTATAACTATCTCTGCGAAGATCTCGGACTTGATATGTTCCATAAACGCGTATCAGTAGTAAAACCAATCACCAGTAGTAAATAAGTAACATCAGTAGTAAACTTGGTGATCAGTAGTAAGTCCAGAAACCAACGTCAGTAGTAACTACAATGATCAGTAGTATCTTCAATCTTTGTATGATCAGTAGTAACTAAGTTATAGAGAACACCAGCATTAACTTCATCAGTAGTAAATGTTTCTGCCCCATCAGTAATAAACATAATTATTACCAACTGCAGCATCAGTACTAAGTTGATCTGTGATTTGCTCTAACAATCTCCCCCTAAACTTATTGATTATCCTTTAATCAATCAAGTTTCTTATTTACTTCTTCTTTTTCTTTTCTTCCAACAACTTTGCTCTTTTCTTATCACCTTCTAAAGTCTGTTGGTTCCTTTTATTCCTTTGTGCAATGATATATTTGCTGATTCTTTTAACAAATTCATTCAATTTGTTTTGGAGCATCACAGCATCATGTGGTTTAATAAAATTCATGCACCATAGTTGATAGAGAGTCTTCTCAGAATGAGGATACTCTTTCTCATAAAGGAATAAGTCACATTTCTTACTTGTATATTCAAAGAAGTACATGTTGACAGTTGGTAGCACATTCCAAGCTTGAACATTTTCTGAATCTGTGTACTTCTCTGGATAATTTTCTGGATAGAAAGCAGCATCAATCATTTCAGTAAGATAACCTGCAGCTGAATTCTTCCAGTTCTTCTTAGTCATTCTTGGTTTACCAATGATCAACATCTTAATAATGTCACTTCTGGTTAGGGACATGACCAAAGGTTTCCAAGCTCTGAATCTTTGAGTGACCTTATCTTCTCTTATAATCTCAATCATATCATCTATGTACCTCCAGTTGATGATTGGATTATTTTGTAGGGGAGCAATGGGGAGATCATGAACTTGAACCATTTGTAATTTTTTATTTGGTTGATCAAGTTCTGAAGCAATTGTCTTTCTTTTCTTTGATGTTTGAGAGGATACACCAGATGATTCTCCAGATATTGTTTTTCTTTCTTTCATTTCTTTGGAGTCTATCTGTTCAAGTTTAGTGGTGTACTTCTCATTACTATCTTGCTCAGTAAGATCCTTCTTCTTCTCTACACAGTACTTTTCAATTAAATTGATCAGCTTCATTCTTCCAAATGCCTTTGTGTTATACCCTTTTGATTTTAAGAATGTGATCATTTCTTTCTTTTTCTCTGCAAATTGTTCTGGCATATCAGCCTTTTGCTCTTTGCATTCTTGTACTTGTGCTTCAAGAAGTTCTATTGTTTCATGTTCAAGTTGCCTAAATTTTTTCAGTTCTCTTCTTTGTAATTCCTTTCTTGTTTCAGCAACTTGTTTAGATTTGATCTTCTGTTGAAATTGTGGCAGTTTTGATATATCTGCTATATCTGCCAATTTGATTTCTGTGAAAGGTTGTCTCAATATTCTAGCCCTTTCTGCTAATCTTTTGTTTTCATTTGCTAGAGAGACTTCAACCTTCTTTAAATATTTTGCTCTCTTTACCTTCCACCTATCCTGTTTGGCTGATTTGGCATAATTGATTTTGTTGACAATTTCATGACCTTGTGCTCTGTTGGGTTGGTCTTCATCAGCAACTTCTTTTCCCTTTCCTATGTAATTGTCTTTCTTCATATTTGGTTCAGATTCAATAACAAATTTGGGACCATAGTAGTGTATCTGAGATATGGGAAGTATTTTAGGATGTGGAGGCAGGGAGCATTCATCAACTTCTAACCAGTTGATATCATCATCAATATCTTTTACCACCATTTGTGTTGTTGTTGTTCTTTTTGGAGATGGTGGAAGTATCACTGTAGGCTCTAGTAGTGGTGGCAGCTCAATAATGTCATCAGTAGTAACTAAGGTAGTTACTACTGGTATGTCTTCAGAGATTACTACTGATAGGTCATCAGTAGTGTTTGCTGCCTTTTCTTCATTTACTACTGCTGTTATATCAGTAGTAGGAGTTACTACTGGTATGTCTTTTTCAGCTTGTTTTTTAGTAGGAGCAGTAGTAATTGGCTCTTCTTCTGTAATCATCATCTCTGGGCCTTCATCAACTTCTGTTTCTTTTAAATTCAAGAGGGAGGAAGCTGCTGCTGCAATGGATTCATCAATCATTGTCTGTATGTTATCCTTCTCCCCCTTAGTGAGCTCAACTGGAGGAGCCTCACTATCATCAATCCTCTTTTTCAATTTTCTGATAAGCTTTGATTGTTGATGAAGCCTAAGTTCATATTGTCTCATTCTTTTGTTGATGATATTGACATTTCTTTTCATAGCAGCCATAGTTTTTCCTTGATTTGTTTGGTAATAAAGACAATCTTGTACAGTGGATTCCAAGGAATCCACTTTAGCCGTCAATTGTTGGATTTTAATACTGCCCTCACTCCATCTAGCAAGATCATCGGGCTTACTAACAGGTACATTGGTTTTAAGGTTTTCCTTCCTTTCCATCAATTTCACAGATCTGCCCTCATCACTGCTTGGTGAGTCATTGGGTCTTTTAGACATTCTCTTCTTCCTAGAAGAAGCAGAGATGCCCCCCCTTGTGGTTTCTTGGCACCGGGGTCCTTTGAGTAACTCCTCAAATGAGTCATCACTCAAAGTTGCCGAGGTTTGGGTCCTAATGATGTTTTCACTGTCCTGTGCACCCACCTTTGGGGCATCAGTAGTGAAAGCCCTCCCCTCATGTCCTCTCTCCTCCTTGGAGGACAACTCTTTGAGCCTGGGGTGTGACTCGATTTGTCCCCTGGTGTCCTTTAAAGATTTCTTTCTTTTATAGATTGTAGATATATGTTTGGTTTTGTCTGGTAGGTCTTCTACAGAGTGAAGAGTAGCACTCTGCAGATTTATATCAAGTTCCTGGGACACATTCAGGACTTCTGTTTGAGTTGGTGATTGAGTGGCTATATGGGGTGGTGTTTGGGCTGTATTTGGGGGTGATGGAGTGGGTTGAGGTTCAACTTGGGTTGTAGCAATGGTTGAACCTTCTCCAATATTGGGTTGATCTTTGATCATGTTTGGAAACAAAGGGGTTTCCTTCCCTGAAAATTTAAATTGTTTTCTCATATTTGAGAAAACTTTCTTGTTCAACTCAGGTAATACAAAAATGTTTTTAGGAGTTGACAAGTTTTGTAATTCACAGTTTATGATATGTTGTAGAAATCTGGGATACATTAAAAATTTAGAAGAACTAAGATTTCCCAACATACCATCAAAAATCATATTAGAAAAATTGAATACTTGGTCTGTGCATAAACATACAACAGCAGATGCTATTGCCTTGTTAAACTCATTCCAAGTACTTCTTTTAGGAGAAATACAATGCTGAATGGTATGAACCAGAAATTTCCATTGTGGGGATAGAAGGCCTTTTTGAAAAGTTACAATATTAAGTCTGCCTTCATACCCCATTTTATTTAAAGTATCAGCAATGTATTCCTTAGGAAGAGTATACATACCTGAATCATCATGAAGTTGTAGATGATGTCTGATTGATTGTTCAGTTACAGTGATGTACTTTCCATCTACTTTCGATTTTATCATTGATGATGTGGTTCCTTCTGTTCGCTCAGCATTGGTCCAGAAATCCACCAAGTGCTGTTGATATGCCTTCGGCTTTACAGTTAAGGCAAACTGTATATACGAATTTCTCAAGAATTTTACGATTGGACGGAAATCTTTTGTTCCGTCGGGATTTTTTAAAAATGCAACCATGTTGTGAAATTCTGAGTATCTGAGATCGGTTTGCACATCGAGAGCTTGTAAAGTTGCCATTGTTGTTGAGATTTTGCAAGAATTTTGTTAAAGATGAAGGGTTTTTGATCGTAAACTAGGGTTTATCGAAAGGTGTTTAGAGAATCGAAGTGAAGATAATGCTAAATTAATCATCTGCCGCCTTTTATATCTTTCGATTAAACCTGCAAAACTACGAAAATAGCCTTCGAATCATAACATAACGGTTATTTTCATGGGGGTTAGTTTGGTAATTGTGTTTATGAAAGACCAGTAGTAAATAAGATATCAGTAGTAAAACGTCAGTAGTATCTACTAACATCAGTAATGACTAAGGATTTTGACATCAGTAGTAATTATAGACATCAGTAGTAACCATTACCACACAAGACCAGTAGTATATGTGAATACCAGTAGTACTGACTTACCAGTAGTATCCATGTAAACCTAAAATGCACCAGTAGTAATGAACTATCAGTAGTATTTTGTGCATACACTTTCACACCAGTAGTACAGCAATACTAGTAGTAAAACACTTAAGAAAATAATATTTTACAACACTAACTTTACACATAATTTTAAGTGAGATTTTAAGTTATTAAAATCATTCCAATACTACTGACCAAGAAGTTGAATCTTCCTACATCAAATGCTTTTGTAAAAAGATCTGCTAATTGATCATCAGTATGGATTTTAACTACTTTGATTAATTTCTTTTCATTACAATCTCTTATAAAGTGAAATCTTATTTCAATGTGTTTAGTTTTTGAATGTTTTACTGGATTATTCACAATACTAATAGCACTTTGATTATCAATAAAAATAGGAGTTTTAAGGATAGAGATACCAAAGTCTAGAAGTTGATTTTGAATCCATAGTACTTGAGCACAGCAAGCAGATGCAGCTACATATTCTGCTTCAGCAGTAGATGTTGATACATTTGTTTGCTTCTTACATTGCCATGACACTAGTCTTGATCCAAAGAATTGACATCCACCAGTAGTGGACTTTCTATCTTGACATTCACCTCCATAGTCACTATCTGTATAGGCTATTAGTTCAAAGGGTGAGTCATGTGGATACCATAGACCTAGTGATGGTTTGCCTTTCAAGTATCTGAATATTCTTTTGACAGCCTGCAAGTGTAGTTCTTTGGGTCTTGCTTGATATCTTGCACACACACAAACACTATACATAATGTCAGGTCTTGATGCAGTTAAGTACATCAAAGATCCTATCATTGATCTATATAAGTGTTCATCTACATCCTCCCCCTCAACATCAGGATGTAGGTGTTTGTGTGTTTCCATTGGTGTACTAGCACTTTTACTGTCTTTCAAGTCAAACTTTTCCAAGATGTCTTTGACATATTTTGATTGATTTATCAAAATACCATCAGTTCTTTGACTGACTTGGAGTCCAAGGAAGAAGTTCATTGGACCCATGGAGCTCATCTTGAATTTAATCTGCATCAGCTCTTCAAATGTAGTTGGTAATAATTATGTTTATTACTGATGGGGCAGAAACATTTACTACTGATGAAGTTAATGCTGGTGTTCTCTATAACTTAGTTACTACTGATCATACAAAGATTGAAGATACTACTGATCATTGTAGTTACTACTGACGTTGGTTTCTGGACTTACTACTGATCACCAAGTTTACTACTGATGTTACTTATTTACTACTGGTGATTGGTTTTACTACTGATACGCGTTTATGGAACATATCAAGTCCGAGATCTTCGCAGAGATAGTTATAGAATGTAAATCAATGTATATCGTTTATAATTAGATGTATATCGTATCCTAGAATAACTAGGGTAAATAGTTTAGCTTCAAGGACTATTATATATAGTTCCTTACGAATTGTAAACGTACGTGTGTATTGTTAACTTAATAATATACATTGAAGCTTTTTGTGAAACTGTGTTCTTAATATTTCTCATATTGTTCATACAGTTCATCGTTCTTAATTATTGATATAGTGTTGATCCGCTGCAACTTCTATCATCAAATAGATCTAAGGTGTTTATTAACTTGTCTATAGTTAATCGATCCTGACAAGTGGTATCAGAGCTTATTGGTTCTAGATCTACTAATTGTTAAGAACAACAAAAAGTTTTAATCTTTAAAACACACACATTATTAATCATGACTGATAATAATGAAAGCACTCAGGCCAACAAAATTCCTATACTCACACCCAATAACTTTGGGATGTGGAAGAATCGTATTAAGCAATACATGCTTATTACAGATTATTCCATGTGGGAAGTCGTTTGTGAAGGAAACAAAACTGGTCAACTTCAAGCAAGTAGCTCTGCAACTGAGGCAGACAAACTTAAATGTGAGAAGGAGAAGAAAGATAAAGGCATTGAACTCAAAACTCTAAGCACTCTCTTACTGGCCATTCCTAATGATTATCAACATCTCTTTGTTGAATATGATGATGCAAAAATACTGTGGGAAGCACTGGAGAAGAGATTCGTTGGGACAAAGAGCACCAAGAGGAATATGAAGTCTGTTCTCAAACAAGACTTTGAAAATTTCAAAGGAAAGCCCAATGAAACACTCACTCAAGTGTTTGACAGATTCAACAAACTAATTGGTGAACTCAACCAAGTTGGTGTAAAGATGGATCAAGAGGATGTCAACATGAAGTTTCTAAGGTCTCTTAGTGAAGAATGGGCCATGTACACAGTGGTGTACAGACAAAGAGATGCTTTAGAAGAAAAGGAGTTAGATGAACTCTATAATGATCTCAGAGTGTTTGAAACTGAGGTAAATCACAAAAACCCTTCTATTTCTTCTAACAATGCTGCTTTTGTGTCTAGTACAGGTCAAGGACAGGAAACCTCCGCAGGAAAGGCTGCAGATTCTGAGGATACTGCAAGAGAATCCTTCTTCACTAGTCATGTGCATACTGCATTGATTAGTGATGACTTGGAACAACTGAATCCAGATGATCTTGAGGAGATGGATCTTAAATGGCAGATGGCTATGCTGAGCCTAAGGACCAAAAGATTCCTAAAAAGAACTGGAAGGACAAGCCTCAATTTCAACAAAGGTGACAAAGCAGGATTTGACAAAACTAAAGTCAAATGTTACAACTGTAACAACCTTGGTCACTTTGCAAAAGAATGTCCTCATCCAGACAAAAGATCAAAATCAACTGCTCTTGTGTCACAACAAGGACAAGGATATGACTGGAGCTTCCAAGCAGAAGAGCATGCTCAAAATCAAGCTCTCATGGCCTTTACTGACAACAAAACTGAGGTAAAATCTAAACCTTGTACTCCTGAATGTGCTAAAATTATTAAAAATCTAGAAAAAGAAAACAATAAATTAAATGAAGATTTAGCAAAAGCAATCAGAAGAAATTATGAGTTTGATGGGGTGATTGCTGATCAAGAACATCAAATAAAGGTGTACAAGATGATTGATCAACGGATCAAGGAAGAATTGCTTCAAGCTGTGGATGAGAAAGAGTTTTATGAAACAAAAAATAATGAACTTACAAGTAAAATAGAAGAATGTCAACTTGAAATTGAACAAAATAAATTAACAATTAAAAAGTTTGAAAGAAGCACTAAAATTCTTGATGAATTAACTAATAATCAAACTACAGAAAAGGTTGTTCATGGGGTGGGATATCATGCTGTACCACCTCCATATAAAATCATTCCACCTCTTAAAAACAGTTCAGAAAGAATCATTAATGAATTAAAAACTGAAAATCAAACTGAATCATCTAATGAAACATCTGAATCAAATAATTCTTCTGATGATGAACAATCAATTGAATTTACTATATCTCAAAGTGAATCACCAAAATCAATTGATACAAGTTTTCACACAGCTCAAAGTCCAAATGAATCTCCCAAATATAATGCAGATAATGTACCAAAAATTTTAACAAGGGGGAATGAAAGAAATAAAACACAACTCTTAGACCAAAGAATACCTGAAGGTGCTAAAAATAAGAAACTAAGATGTGTTATATGCAATAAAATGAACCATTTAGCAAAGGATTGTCACTACAATCCAATAAACTGCAAAGAGTTAAAAGAATTTAAAGTTCTTAAAGAAAATGCTAAAACTCAAAAGTTAAAAGTTACTACTGGTCATTCAGTAGTAAATAAAATTAAAAATCCAATTGTTGAAAATCCAAGATTTGGAAGAAGTAAAACAAGGTTTGTTCAAAACAGAAGAGCTGGAAGCCCAAAGTACAGCAATTACTTCAAGAATAATGGAAAATCCAATCAAAATAAACAATATTTTAAATTTTCCAACACCAGTAGAAACTCTAACAAATTTACTACTGGTGTTAACCCTAATTATAATGCTGTATGGTACCAGTACAAGAATACTACTGGTAATAACCCTAATTTCAAAAATACTACTGCTCCCAAAACAAATTTCAAAAACACTACTGGTGTTAACCCTAAAAACACTACTGGTCATTCTAAACATGATAAGTACCCAAATACTACTGGTCCATCAGTAGTAAAGTATTCAAAAGCTAGAAACAATGGGTATAAACCAAGATCAGTAGGAAATTTTCACACCAGTAATAACTACAAAAGGACAGTAGTAAAACAAAATACCAGTAATAAACAAGTATGGGTACCAAAAGTCTTTAAAGTTAAATCCCCAAAAGCTCATTTCTCAAAGGATGAACCCAAGACATATAAAGCTTGGGTTCCCAAACTTAACTAATCCTTTACTCTCTTGTGCAGAGCATTCAGATCCCAGAAGAAGGTAGAACATGGCATATTGATAGTGGATGCTCAAGGCACATGACTGGAAATCTGCAAATTCTTAAAGATTTCAAGTCCTTTGATGGTGGATTTGTGGCTTTTGGTGAGAACCCAAAAGGAGGTAAGATTACAGGTAAAGGTACTGTTACTAATGGAAAAATTACCTTTGATAATGTATTTTATGTAGCTGAACTAAAATACAATCTTGTCAGTGTGTCTCAAGTTTGTGATAAAAAGAACAAGATTCTGTTCACAGACATTGAGTGCATCATTCTTTCTCCTGAGTTTATTTTAGATGAAAAATATGTTGTTTTAAGAACCCCAAGGAGAAACAATGTGTATTGCCTGGATATAGGGGGAGAACTCATTTCTACAAATGAGGTCAACTGTTTTATATCCAAGGCAAACACCACTGAATCAGAACTTTGGCATAGAAGGATGTGTCACACAAATTTTAAAAACATGAATAATTTAGTAAAAAGAAATCTGGTCATTGGACTTCCTCAAAAACAATTCATGTGTGATCATCACTGTGTTGCATGCCTAAAAGGTAAACAACACAAGACTTCTCATAAGTCCAAAACTGTGAACTCTATTTCTGTTCCTTTACAGCTCTTACATATGGACCTTTTTGGACCTACAAATGTAATGAGTATTGGAAAGAAACAATATTGTCTTGTTATTACTGATGACTTTTCCAGATATACATGGGTTTTCTTTCTCAGGACAAAGGATGAAACAAGTGAACTCATAAAGAACTTAATTGTTAAACTGGAAAACACATCTGATCAAAAAGTGAAAGCCATAAGATGTGATAATGGCACAGAATTTAAAAATACTAACCTAATTAACTTTTGTGATCTTAAAGGTATTGACAGGCAATACAGCTCACCTAGAACTCCACAACAAAATGGTGTAGCTGAAAGAAGGAATAGAACCATCATTGAAGCAGCAAGATCAATGCTAGCAGACTCAAAATTACCAATTACTTTTTGGGCAGAAGCTGTTAATACTGCTTGTTATGTTCAAAACAGAGTATTAATAGTGAAGCCACACTTTAAAACACCATATGAACTTTTCAATAAAAGAAAACCTTCTATAAGTTTCTTAAAATCATTTGGTTGTCCTTGTACTATTTTGATTACAAGAGAACAAATTGGTAAGTTTGACTGCAAAGCTGATGATGGAATCTTTGTGGGATACTCTACTCAAAGCAAATCATACAGAGTATTCAACAAAAGACTAAGGATAATTGAAGAAAGCATCAATGTATCCTTTAATGAAAATGTACCTAATGAACAAGGAAATGGTCCAGATTGGCTATTTGACATAGACAATCTAACCAAATCCTTTAATTTTAATATGAATTTCAATGCAGGTAATTCAAATTGTCTTAATCAAAAGGAAGGAACATCATCTGTTTATACTGGTCAAGAAAAGATGAGATACATAGTTGTTGATACTGCTCCCATAGTTAATACTGATGTCAGTAAGAACTCAAATATTGAAAGCAGTAGTAACTCTGAGAATGAGGTCAGTAGTAATTCCATTACTACTGGTACCAGTAATAGTACTGAAAATACTACTGGTCCCAACTATAACCTAGATTCTCAAGATACTACTGATACCAGTAACAACTTCAATACTACTGATCTCAATGAAGATGATGGCAGTAGTAACTCTGACCAAGATAATGATGAACCAAATACTAATGACAATGAAGGATCTCAAGAAGAACAACTACCTGAGGCAAAAGAGTCCAACCCTGAAAATCAACTAGTGGTGGATAAAGCTACAACAACAAGGACTCAAAAGAACCATCCTTTAGACCTTGTTCTAAGTGATGTTAACTCACCACTTCAAACAAGAAGCAAATTAAACAAAAGTTTAACTGCAAATATGTGTAATATAAGCTTAATTGCTAATGAATGTATGTATGAATGCTTTCTGTCTCAGGATGAACCAAAGAAGATCCAACAAGCAATGAAGGACTCAAACTGGATTGAGGCAATGCAAGAGGAACTCCTTCAATTTAAATTACAAGCTGTTTGGACACTTGTACCTCTACCCAAAGGAAAAAGAGCCATTGGAACAAGATGGATCTTTAGAAACAAGAAAGATGAAAGAGGGATAGTGATCAAGAATAAAGCCAGACTTGTAGCCCAAGGATACACTCAAGAAGAAGGTATAGACTATGATGAAGTGTATGCTCCTGTTGCCAGAATTGAAGCAATAAGAATATTCCTAGCATATGCTTCATTCAAAAGGTTTAAAGTCTATCAAATGGATGTGAAGAGTGCTTTCCTGTATGGGAAGATTGAAGAAGAAGTTTATGTTTGCCAACCTCCAGGATTTGAAGATCCAAAACATGGTGATTATGTGTTTAAATTGGATAAAGCTCTATATGGTCTACATCAGGCACCAAGAGCATGGTATGACACACTATCATCATACTTATTAAAGAACAATTTCAAAAGAGGAGCCATTGATAAAACATTGTTTACAAAGAAAGTCAAAGATGATATACTACTGGTACAAATCTATGTAGATGATATCATCTTTGGATCAACCAATGATTTATTATGCAAAGAATTTGAAGAGCTGAATAACTCTTCATAAACATAGATCTTTAGGCTCAAGAATAGTTAGTTCTTATCTGGAATAAGCATATACAAAACATAAAATTGCGGAATTAGTTAAACATATATGTATAGCTAAACAAGTTTTTCATCATTAAAAGCCTCAATTCTATATATAAATACATAGAACGGTTCTTCGTTAAACAGGATCAAACGATCTTGAGGCTTAGGTTTTACACACAAAACACGTTAAAACGTGGGTTACAAGAACATCTAATTCTATGTCATTAGGTTTCTTTATATACTAGAAAACCTAAGACTTACAAGGAAAAGATAATACTAAATCTTTTAAACTAATAAAGATATACTATATCTTTTTACATTAATGATTATCTCCTAAATCTTTATTTGAATTTGAACTTCCATATCTTCAATTTAGGTCCTTGTAGTTTAATAGTTTTGACATAATCAAATCTTTAATGAATATTAATAATAATATTCCTAACAATCTTCCCCTATTTGATTTGACAAAACTTGTAGAATTAGCTAGGAATCTTCAAGTCTCTTCCCCTTTTTGACATAATCAAATAAATCCGAGAAACTTGAACTTCCCCTTGAATGATCAACACTTTTTCTTCCCCTAAAAGTGTGCTATCATTCTTGTGTTCTTCAAGGCTATATTAATTACATTGAAAACCAACTATCTTCTATTTGAAGTTGAAGTAGAAACTCAAACTAAGCATCACATTCCGTCTAAATATAGTAATCAGCAACGTCATAATCTTGTATGAGGGACTTTCTTATCTTAGTCTTCAACAGATCTTTTCGTTAAGAGTGTTGAATTGCAGTTACATCAATACATAACATCTTATGTAGTAAGACTTTCAACTTCTTCTTCAAATAAAATATAATCGATTATCTTCTATAATCAACTGATAAAGATTAAATATGTAACAAACAAACCATCTTCCTTTATCTTCATCAAGCCTTCAACCTGTGTGTGTGAATAATGTGATTCGTTTCACATTAATATCACAAGTTATTTTCATTCTCTTTTTATCAAGAATAAAAAATTAACAAGTGATTAACCGAATACTATCAATAAACCGTAGTATGGAATGAACATGGTGTGTGTCATGCTTTCCAAAATATGATGTATCGGTTGTAAGGAAGAAATCAGTAGCAAAAAGTCTACTTCAGTAATGATCAGTAATCAATTCTTCTTTAGTACTGATCAGTAACAAAAATTTCTTCGTTTTAGTACTGATAAGTAACAAATTCTAACACTGCTTTCTTCATTTACTACTGATCAGTAGTAATATTCAATAAGCTAATTTCCCCATTTACTACTGATCAGTAGTATTTTTTATAGATCAGTAGTAAAAATTTTCTTCCTTGTTCATTCACCAGAAGTAGTTGAATAGCAGTAGTAAAAATGAATCAGTATTAAAATGATTCCAACTAATTTGTTGCGTCAACAAGTATCCCACGTGTCAATATTTTGTTGTGGACTGATTTGTAAGATATTTGGGCTTTCCAAATTATTTGGTTGTGGAGATGTTGGGCCTGAACTGGATTCAATATTGGGTTGTGACAATCCAACTTGATTGTCAATATTTGTCCATTCACTGAACGAATTCCTTTCATCAGTAGTAAAAGTATAGTATGGATCAGTAGTAAAAGTTGACATGGATCAGTAGTAAAAGAGAATTCTTGTGTACTGACCAGTAGTAAAATTTTCAGCAGTAGTAACTTATGTGATCAACAATAATAATGAATGACCAGTAGTAATCGTGATGTTTGATGTAGGTTACCCTTAAATATTCTCTCCTAATAAGTCTCTGCTAATTCGTGCGTAAAAAAAACTTTCGTGTTTTAAAAAAAATCTTCAACTTCTGCCGCTGATTGAGTAAGAATAATTAATGGGTTTTGAAAAAGGATGAATCTTGTTGAGATAAATCAATAGAATTTTGACAAAATTAGTACCCTTATCCGCATAAAGCTTTAACCATGGGATATGAAGATATTTCTAGATATTTAACAAGTCACCAACCAAGTCAACAATGCTCACGTTATATTTAAAATACAAAGATTTTGAAAGATTTTCAAATTGTGGCATTATCTTCCAGAACGAATAATTTGAAGAAAAAAAAAATTCAAACCGTGGCATTATTATCTTCTTTGAACCGTAATATCTTCATGCGATCACCCATAAATTCTTCATGTAATCATTAATAACTTCTTGTTTCATTCCAGATCTGAGCCACCGTGCTCTGATACCAATTGCTGAGTTTAGAACAACTCTTCATAAATGTAGATCTTTAGGCTCAAGAATAGTTAGTTCTTATCTGGAATAAGCATATACAAAACATAAAATTGCGGAATTAGTTAAACATATATGTATAGCTAAACAAGTTTTTCATCATTAAAAGCCTCAATTCTATATATAAATACATAGAACGGTTCTTCGTTAAACAGGATCAAACGATCTTGAGGCTTAGGTTTTACACACAAAACACGTTAAAACGTGGGTTACAAGAACATCTAATTCTATGTCATTAGGTTTCTTTATATACTAGAAAACCTAAGACTTACAAGGAAAAGATAATACTAAATCTTTTAAACTAATAAAGATATACTATATCTTTTTACATTAATGATTATCTCCTAAATCTTTATTTGAATTTGAACTTCCATATCTTCAATTTAGGTCCTTGTAGTTTAATAGTTTTGACATAATCAAATCTTTAATGAATATTAATAATAATATTCCTAACATGCTCGATACAATCGACAACCACCAATGTTCTAGATTGTATACATCAACTAAACCAACATTGAAGATTAACCGCAAGACTACCAAGAATTATAACACGGGTGAATTCAAGGTTGAAGTAAAAATAGTTGGTGAGGATGCAATGATAAGGGTACAATCGGGGAATGCAGACTTGCCCGCTGCTAAACTGATGGATGTTCTAAGAGAAATGAAAGCGGAAATCAAGCATGCAAGCATGGCGTGTGTAAACGAGATCATGCTACAAGATGTGGTCGTCAAAATTCCTGGTGCCACCGATGAAGATGAACTAATATCCGATCTCATTAGGAAATTAAACCGCTAAGCATATTTGGAACATGTATTAGGCTTTAAGTCTTAAGTAATCATTATTAATTAAATATGCGGTACTATTAAATTTAGGCAGTGATTGTACTAGATGCATGGCTAGTATTAGAATGGCAATAAAAACAATGGAAATTAGGCCAATTGTATGTGTGTATGAGAGGGAGCAGACTAAGCATCAATGATGAAAACAGACTTTAGTGTACGTGTTTACTTCTGAAGTCCCATTCTACAATGATGCAGCGATTCTTTTGACCCATAGTCACGTGATGTCAGATGATCAGTAAAAGAGAGTTAAGTACTTAGATTTAACGAGTACGATTCTGCACCAACCTCACCATATTGTCGTGGCCCCATCTCTAAATGACTTTTGTGGGTGGCCGTCCATGCATGATGTACATAACTAAACATCGAATGTACCTATGTGAATGACTTTAATTATAAAGGCTAAGAATTCGATTTTTTCTAGACAAACATTTATCATATGATCATGGAAAGATTCGAAAATGACCATAACAACGAATATGTCGCGTACATTATGAGCAAACCTCGGCCATCTCGAAGAACCTTTATAACAAGAATAATCAAGGTAACTTCAAATTTATAATCGTGGTTACCTATTATTATTTTTTTCATGTCACGTGGAGTAAGAAATTCATACAATTGTCCTTTAATGTGGCATCATATTTTAAGACGTGCTCCCAAATCTCCGTGATGCTTAAATCGAGAAAGGAACTGAATACGGCCACACACAAGATTTTATGGTTCACATTTATAAGTTTACGATCCAATAGATAAAGACTAGTCCACAACTACTTTTTTAATGCATCAGAATTATTATTGAAAAGTACTTCTTGAGGGGAAAAAAAAAATACAAAGATAGTTATATTGAACTTGGATTACAAGTCTAATCTAACAAATTCAAAAGATACAGTTTTTGCAAAACTATTAATTCAAAGAAATGACAAAAACTTTATGTTGGATATATTAATATTGTAACAATTAGTCTAGTGGTCATTTATGTAAATATTGTATACTAAGGTGTCTAAGTATATAACTTAGATTGTTTTAGTTTTAGACCATTCTAATCCGTTACGTCAACGGACACTTTAATTTTTACCAATCAGCGTCACGTCAGTCGACACTCAAATTGTCATTCAACTGATATACTCATGTTATCAATACATGTTCTTTTCAGTTTTCTATGTCATACAACCAAATATCATATTAAAATACCTTAGGACCCACCTTAATTTATTCTCCACTCATCGGTTAACCCCAAAATGAACCAAAGACCCCAACCGACAGCCGTGTGTGCCATCGGTTGGGGTATAAGAGAAGTCTTCCGTTAATCAACCAATGTATCCGATGTGAGTGGCGTTAGATAGATGAACGAAAATTATTTTTAACTAACGGTGGTAGATGAAAATAGCAAAAAGAGAAGTTTAGGATGAGCTATGAATATTTAAGATACAACTACGTGAGAGAGAGAGAGAGAGAGAGACTAGTCAAGTGTACCCCGATGTTGCAATAATACTAAGCTACATGTCAACTGTTAGGTATTGCAAGTACACGACACTTTAAAACCCCATGTGTTTTTGGTATTGTACGGTCTCCTATTTTGGACCAACGGTGCTGTTAATATACATGTGCCTTTTGTTTTTTTCTAAAAGATAATTAATTGATATAAAGGGTTTTGATCTAGCGGGATGATCATATGTGGATGTATATGATATTTGGGAGTAGATTATTATTTGTCGTTAAAAAAAACTAATTAATTAAAATATACTTGCATTTATGTTGTATAATTTTTTTTGAACGGTCAACTTATTACCAAAAGAGAATTAAAAACGAACATTGGTGCATCTAGACGAGCAACACGACATTAAATACAAGACAACTTCTACAAGGCATAGAGGACAGCGACAAACCAGCCTCAACAGCCCACCAGAGCCGAAAACGGTTTAAAACATAAACAAACTAAAAACGACCAGCTAAGAAAGTAAAATATAGGAGTATCCCCAATGCATAAGTCTTTGTAATAACTAGGGGTGTTCGTTTGGACGGTTTGGTTTTATCCGAACCAAATAGGTGAAACCAAATAAAGTCCGGTTTTTAAAAGTTCAAACCGAATCGTCCAAACTAATTCGAAAACCAAACCGATCCGAACCAAATAACAATTTGGTTGGTTTGGTTTTATCCGTTTGGTTTTTCCTTAAAATTTTTAAAATACTACAAAAGTATATAACATAAATAATATTAAGTTCGATATGTATAATTTCAAAATGATAAACTAATTTGTACATAAAAACAAGTCTAATTTATAGCTTGTGACATTTACAATCATATATGCAAAAATCTGGATATCAACTTCATCAAAAACTCCAAAAAGATTGGTATATATATTATTATTTGGTTTTTTTGGACAATCCGGTTTTCACAACGGAAACCAAATCCGATCCGAAAACCAAAATATTAATTTGGTTCAAGTCCAAACCAATCCAAAAAACCAAAAAACCAATCCAAGTAGTCCGATCCAAAATGTCCAATTGGACAATCCGGTTATATCCGAATAGTGAACACCCCTAGTAATAACTCATTGAAAGTGTCGCATATTGACAAAAAAAACTTTTGCTCCAATGGATATAAATGTTGATAAAGCTTTTTATGTGTGTTGAGAAAGACTTATGGAAAAATAAGCTTTTGAAGCAAAAGTTTTTTGCTAGGAGGTCAAAAACATTTAAATGACCTATTGAAAAGGTAAATTTTTTTGCAAAAAGCCTACATTGGAGATGCTGTAATAACAATAACTAAAAACGCATCCTACAACCTACCCTTAGCCCATCAGACTACAAATAGTCCATTGCCCATCCAGGGTTTGTAGATCTAACCTCCCATGGCCCATATCGAAGACTTCATAGAAACGCTCATTAGCGGACGTTAGAAAAACTACCCGTTATTACTGTTTGCACAATTTTCATAAGGTATCCTGTACACTAAAAAGTAATTCAAAATTAACTTTAAAAGTATTTAAACATTATCTGAAATTTTTAAAAGGTTACACAGGATAGCCCATGCTCTACAGGAACACCATATATATAGCGCCTTTGTTGCTAGAAAACATGAACATGTATTGCAAGTGATATGATCAAGAACAAGAAAATAAAGAAATATGGTGGAATAAATGATAATATTGAATTTAAAAATATCTTTCAAAGAAAAGGGAATGTTACTGAGTCAAATACAATACAATATAGATTATATAGGAAGAAACGGCCAAAAGCCACTATATTAGTACTGGTGAATGGATAAAGCTTCGAGCATAAGGTGTGGAAGACATGTTATAGGTATGTTATTGAATTTTTGGACTTATAACTTGGCTGTAATTTTGGGAGGGAAAAGTGACTCCCTGATGTTATAGTTAAAGTGGTGTTATAGGGACCTCACATTTGTTATTTGGTGTATTTTGATTTGTTGGACAGCCCCACCCCACCTCCACCCCCCTCGTTTCCCTTTGGCGATTCGTCGTAGCTACGACGAAAGTTATAACAGCAACGGAGGTGGTATGGTTTTGGCGATGTTATAGATGAAAACGGGCCTATAACGAGGGTTTAACCCCACCGTACATGCTACTCTAATGAAACAACAATACCAAATCTTTTCAAAAGAGAGTATAAGTGAGATAAGATGTAGACAATCATATATTCATACCTTTATTAAGATTAAGATGTAGAGAAACTAATTTTTTTTAAAAAAATTCAAGCAAGATTGCCTAAAATGGAGAGCAAAGGACAAAGCTCAAAGAGTTGAAGGACAAAGAAGTCTACAGCAATACATGCGTGTTAATGGTTAGGTCCCGTCTACAAAACCCCGTATTGTTCTTGTTTCCTATACCTTGTCCTCTTCCTGCCAATCATAATCACATGCTTCATAATATATTTAACCATTTCGGGTCGAGAGAGATATAAATATATTATAATTAGTTAGAATAAATTACAAAAATGCTATTGTGGCTCAAAATTACGGATTTAACTCCTGGATTTTATTTATTAAACGATGGTCCTTGATCTCCCTGCTTCCATTAAATGAGGTCATATGTAAGGCACATAAAACCCTTTTAGTCATTTTACCTCATTGTTAACCATTTAAAGATGATAAATTGGTCACCAATAATTACTTTGGGGGTTTACTTACAAAAATTATTGGCGTCAAAAGTTGCTAAGGGCATTACTTATGAGATAAAAAAGGTGGAGTTTATTTTCCAAAAAAAAGATATGTTCTGCTAGCTGGGATATCATATCACTACGTGACTAGAACCACGAACTTACTAACTGATCGTTAATAAAAAAAATTTAAACACCATAAATATATTGAAAAAAATTAAAAGAAAATCCACCCCCACATAAGACTGACCATATATAATGGTGCGTCCCACCTAAAGTCATATATTCCGTCCTTCAACTCCCCCCTCCACGAGCCATCAGCCTGACGCATCCCACCCTCTAAAGGTTCGGTCACCTAGAAATAGCAAGTATGTTGCATAACATAGCTAGATGTCACATATTCAAGTTTTGCATGGTGCAATTTTTTAATTAAACGCAAATATATCTAGAAAATATCAAGTTTGTTGTCCAAAACTTAAGTTTACCAATTTAGAAAGGTCCCAAATGTATTACGAAGTATATAGAGTAAAAATAAAAATATTAGTTAATATACTTATTAGTAAATTTTAGTTTTAAATAAAAGATCCGGTAGCAGGTTTGGTCACCATTACATACTTTGTCATATGTTTGATTCTGAGGGAGAAAACTGATGTACATTTAATGGCCAAATTTTTATTGGAAGACAATATCTACGATTTATGTCCGTCTGAGTATGTGAGGAAAAATAATCAAAATAAATGATGATTTCACTGATTTGGTGGATGGAGCTCTGCATGTGGAATTCGGGTCTCGGGCTCCTAGCTGTCATCTTTTTTTAACTATAATAATAGCCGATTCATTCATTGATTCACAAGCCCAGCCCATTTGGGCTAAAACAAATAATCTTTTCAGGCAAATTTAAGAGTAAATTACAGTTTTTGTCCTTGTAGTTTTTCTGATTCTGCGTTTTTATCCCTGTACTTTTTTTTTCTTTTTTTTGTCCCCGTGTTTTACCAAATTCTGCGATTTTATCCTTCCGTCCAAATTTGGCCGTTTATTAACCGCACATGCCAAACATGTGAGGGTACTTTGGTCTTTTTACATTTTTGTTTTATTTTCATTTTTTTTCTTTCATCTTCTTCATTCTTCCTGCACTAGGGCTTCAATCAAACAACCCCAAAAGAGAGTTCGAAATTTAGAACCTTGATTGAAGGTTTGATTTTTAATTTCTTTCAAGAGCTTAATGCCAGCACCAATCACAATTGCTTCCATTTTGACTTTAGTTAACTTCAGAAAAAGTTTCAAAAATTTTGATTTCAAAAACTTAATTTTCGTTCTTTACTTGAAGGCTTCAGATCAATGGTTAAAATTGAACCTCAAAAGCAAATATTCGACATACAACTACAATAAACTATAACAACAAACATGAAATTGTAGAATCAAGAGAAAATAGATTGTGTTACGGAAGGATTGAAATTGAAGATAGCCGGAGGGAAAATAGATTGTGTCCTGTACAATGTAACACACTACTTCGAAGCGAGAAGGGAAATTGATGACTGCTGGAAATAGAAAGCGACTAAGGTTGATACACCCCAGAAACGGCGACGGTGAAAAGTCTGTCGGACGTCCCGGAAGCTTGCGATGAAGAACAACGGATTTGGGGGTTTCCGCCATCATCGATTTCTTCTTTTCTGCATGATTTAGCAGTCGTTTTCTTCTGGGTTTTTACCATCATTGATTTTGTTTGGATTTTACACCATCACCGCCTGGCTTCAGATCCACACTGGCTTCTTGACGATTCAGATCCACACCGGAGGAGGAGCTGACCTCGATTACAGATCTGAACTGAGATACAGATCTGAACTGAGAAGAGGTCGATTTGTAATTTCTATGCTATGGCCATATCTTAATTTCGGAGCTGCAACAAAAGATGGAGAAAATGGAGGTGTGCTTCAATTTCAGTGATAGCGGGTGTTCTTTAAAATATGGAGAAGATGAAGGTGTTCTTGTGTTCTTGATGTTGATGATGGACAAAAAAAGAAAATAGAAGTATAACTTTTAAAGCATTAGTTACAAGAACGTGAGGTTGAATTTTGGTTGCTTTGATTTTTAGATTTTGCAGATTATGTGTGTTTGTAAGTGATTTTGATTTTGGATTTGTGTTTGTTTCAATGTTCATAACATCCTGGTAAACACAAATACAGTAAGAACAACAAGGAGGAGAAAGAAAAAAAGTGGAAATAAAATAGAAAATGAAAAAAGACCAAAATACCCTCACGTTTTAAGCATGTGAGAGCCTTTAACGGCCAAAAAGAGACGGCGGGTGGACGGAAGGATAAAATCGCAGAATTTGGAAAAGCACGGGGACAAAAAAAACGAAAAAAAAAGTATAGGGACAAAAACGCAGAATCGGGAAAACCACATGGACAAAAACTGTAATTTACTCCAAATTTAAACTATCTATTTTTTTTTTCTTCTCTTTTTTGATAACGTCAGATAATAATTTATTCTTCTAATAAAATAAAATAATTTTGTAACATATTTATTAATTTGAATGCAACAGTTAACATAGTTTTATGAAATACAATTTGTAGAGAATTCATTTTGTAACATATTTATACTTCATACAAGAAGAGTAAATTATACTAATCGTCCTTATGGTATTTATCAAAATTCACCAATCGTCTTTTAATTTTAAAAATTACACTATTAGTCTTTATTTCATAAAGAATTTGCATTTATAGTCATTTACACTAACGGGTGTTAAAAAATTATGTTAACTCACCCCATGTGCAATGCATATGACTATATGAGAGTATTTTTGTCATTTTACTTCATTTTTTTAAATTGCAAACCCTTTTTCTTTTCTTTTTCTCTATTTTATAAATTGAAAAACCTTTTTCTTCTCTTTTTCTCCATTTTTTTAAATTGAAAACCCTTTTTTTCTTTTCTTTTACTCTATTTTTTTAATTTGGAAAGGAGTTGCAGAGAAATAAGCCATGGGAAATTACCTTACTCTGTCTGTGTGTATGGTTAAGGAAACACAGGGGAAAAGAGAAAAAGATAAGTGTTTTTTTTTTTTCAATTAAAAAAATAAAGTAAAATGACGAAAATGCCTTCAAGTGCATTGTGCTGAGGTGACGTTGAAGTGGCGCGTATGACCAAACATAGTTTTATCACTCCTTACACATAGTCGAAACTCACTGTGTAAAACATATCTTGAGACTAGTTAGTACATAAATTTGTTAGGTTCTGATAATCTCATTTGATAACGTATTGAACCTCAACTTGTCAACAAGACGCAAATTAACAAATTTTCTCAAGCGAAAACAATTATTGAACAATTAACTTTATCAATTATCACGTTCGATTGATTGTTCAAATTTGGTGTGTGGTTTGAACAACCTTATTCATTGGTCGTATATGTATCACTAATTAATAAACACTGCAACTGTACATTAATTGGTACAATTTGGTAAAAGTTTATTTTTTTCCAGAAGTAAAGGCCCCTTTTGGACGAGCTACAAGTTGAGCTAATTAACTTTGTTTATCTTTTTTATGGTATTACAGTAACTGTAACCACTATATACACTTCTGCTTTATTTTTTCAAGTGTTTCTCATCTGTTTATAAGATATTTGAGTTAATAATAACAATAAGTAAATATAATTGAACTAACGAAATCACTAGTATGTTTTTATTTTTAAAACCTATTTTTATTTTGGTTGAGTTAAATTAGAAATACTAGGTATGTAAACGAATCGAAAGTTATTACTTCCTCTGATTCAAAATAAGTGATACACTTTGAATTTCATATTTTTGAGGCAAAAGATTATAATTATGATTAAATTAGATTAATTTGATCGCTAGTGGTGGGAATGAGTCCTACACTTTTTGAATAAAGTGAGGTTAATGATATTTAAAAGTAAAAAGTAGGGTTAAAAGAGCCATTTTAATTTGTTAAGGTAGATAGTTGGTGAGGGTCCCATTTTTTTTGCAAAATAAGGAAATTTTTCAAAATGTATTACTTATTTTAAATCACCCCAAAAAGGAAAGTGTATCATTATTTTGAATCGGAGTAAAAGTATATAAAACATTCTTCGCCCCTGCCCAATATGGCAACCATCCTTAATTAGTTTTCCCATATTATAATCAATGCACCTAATCTTAACTAATTACAATTTCCTCCCCGCCAGAATTGATTCTCGATCGTTATATCTAATAATCTATCGCCTTCACTAAATCTCATTCAGCCATTTCATCGATCACTATCTCTCTCTTAATGGCCGACGTTGCAATAAAAACCCCTAAAAAACTAACCGGTTTCTTACAATCCTTAGAGATCAAATACATCAAATTTACCCATGGCTACTCACTTCTACTCCCTTTGGCTCTAATTCTTCTCAATCTCCTACACTTCGGGCTCCGATTAAAACCGAAAACCATCATCCTTCTTTTTTTATTGCTTTTAGTATTACAAGTTTACTTATCAAATCGTTCAAATCCTATCTATCTAGTCGACTTTGCTTGCTTCAAACCCGATGACCACCTTAAAAGGCCCTTAGAAGGCCACTTGAAGATGTCCCGAGAATCCGGCCTTTTCAATCAAGAGACAATGTGTTTCCAAAAACGTGTAATCCAACGGTCTGGCCTGGGGGAAGAGACATATATCCCTCCAGGGCCCGCAACTCAACCTCCACAATTAAATATGGAGGCAGCCCGAACTGAAGCTGAGCTTGTCATGTTTGGTGCGCTCGAGTCTTTGTTTCAAAAAACTCGAGTCGCACCACAAAACATTGGTATTCTTATTGTGAATTGTAGCCTATTCAACCCTAACCCGTCTTTTACATCCATGATAGTGAACCGTTACAAACTCAAACCCGACATTTTGAGCTATAACCTCTCGGGAATGGGCTGCAGCGCGGGCCTTATTTCCATTGACTTAGCCCGAACACTCCTCAAAACTCACCCAAACATGTACGCGGTTGTTGTAAGCATGGAAAACCTAACCCTAGATTGGTACTTTGGTAATGACCGTTCCATAGTTTTAGGAAATTGTATTTTCCGGATGGGTGGAGCCGCCATTCTGCTCTCCAACAAGACCACGGATCGAGCCCGATCGAAATACGAGTTAGCCCATGTGGTTCGGACCCATAAAGGACCCGATGATAATTGCTACAAAAGTGTTTATCAAAGAGAAGATGAAAACGGTGTCGTCGGAGTTTCACTTTCCCGGCAACTAATGGCTGTCGCCGGTGATGCCCTGAAAGCAAATATTACAACTTTAGGACCTTTAGTCTTACCATTTTCCGAGCAATTGTTGTTCTTCATGAGCCTTGTGAAGAAGATACTGAAGATGCAATTGAAGCCGTATATACCCAATTTCAAGCTCGTTTTCGAGCATTTTTGTATACACGCCGGCGGTCGGGCGGTGCTTGATGCGGTTCAGAAGAATTTGAATTTAACCGATTCGGATATGGAGCCATCGAGGATGACGTTGCACCGATTCGGGAATACTTCAAGTAGTTCGTATTGGTATGAGTTGGGTTATGTGGAGGCTAAGGGTCGGGTTGCCAAGGGGGATCGGATCTGGCAGATTGCATTCGGGTCGGGTTTTAAATGTAATAGTGTGGTTTGGAGAGCGTTGAAGGCGATTCCGGCGGGTGGTTGCGTCGCGTGGTCTGACTGCATTGGTCGGTATCCGGTCAAGGTCCCAATGGATTAACATAATCGCATGTATAATTTCTGTTTAATAAGAAGTTTATAGGATCTAATTAATAATCAAACAATAAAAAAAAAGGTTCAAATAATTGTATAAAGTTGAGTATAACTTTAGATAATTTTATGATCATATTTTATCTATATTTCTCTTATAAAGCATTTAGGTATTGGTATTAATTTCTTAAAATAAGAATTAAATTTACTAAATTACCTCTCTTTCTTTTTTTCTCAGCCTTTATATGTTTTATGAAACTACTATATTATTGGAAAAAAAAATTATTTGCAAAACAATTTCTTTGATGTAGCTTTGTTTCATGGAAACTATTTATTTGAAGATATTTCATACTTTAAATTCACATATAACAATATATCCAAAAAAAATGTCCATCGAACCATGTAGTATATTATTCATGTGTCTCTAAAAGAAAGTCAACCAGCCAACACAAGTATCCAACATAGCAACGAGATCTCATCAAGTGTTTGCTCCCATCCTTAAGGTAGGAATTTCAAGTCCCCTAGTAAATATATGTGATAATAATTAGAAGTATAATAGGATTTACCGTTCACAAAAAATCTATATATGTCATAAATTCCACAAATTTTTCAACTTCATGTATATATTTCTAGCTACATACATACTTTTAAATTGATACGTTGCGGAATTTATTGAACGGGGAAAAATATATTGATAGCATTAGGTATGATATCACTAATTATAAATAGCATATCAGTATCACGTTATTTCCCTCCTAAATCACTTAAACACCAGAAATACCTTGTTACGATTCACTACCACATTTTTAATATTTAAAAAAACACAAACACACAAATCTCCCCTCCACGAAGTCCTGAACCTTGTTTCGAACCCCCATTTAATTCCTCCACCTCGATGTGTATGTAAAGTGGAAGTATACTTTCATAAACGTAATACTCCGTATTATAAATAAGAACTCCACATCGAAATTTGTCTTTCTATAGAAAAACTTTTCACACAATAAAATACCATACAGTGTTTTCAATAAGATTTAAACCCACAACTTCTTGTTGGGTAGATAACTCAGCTACACTACAAATCATTTTGTAAGATTGAACTTCTTTACACGACTACTTAAACAAGTTGGGCTAAGATTTTGGACATATAAATCCGCCTACACGTTTACATGAATACACGAATACACAAATTATCAGCATAATCAAAATAATTACATAATTAATAGAGCGAATTACATCTAAGTTCCCTGTGGTTTACCACTTATTACAGCCACAGTCCCTAAACTTCATTAGGTACACTGGGAGTCCCTGGTGTTGTCACTTTGTTGCACCCGTAGTCCCTGAAGCAAACAGACGTTAATTAAAGCCGTTAAATCCCCCATGTGCACATCACATGATGGGTAGTATGGTAATTGTCCATCCCTTCCTCATATTTAAACCCGAGTAAATTACATGGAAGGTCCCTGTGGTATACTACTTATTACAGTCTTAGTCCATGAACTTCATTTATTACACCAGAAGTCCCTGGTGTATACACTTTGTTACACACATGTAGGCATGTAAACGAACCGAACGTGAACACTAAATTTTCTTAACATAAACGAACACAAACGAACATAAAGAAACACAAAAGTACACGAAACAAACACAAACACAAACAAACATAAACAAACACAAATGAACACGAAACAAATACAAACGAACACAAACGAACATAAACAAACTCAAATGAACACTAACAAACGAACGTAAACAAACAATCACGAACGGATGTTCACGAACGTAAACGAACGAACGGGCATTTGTTCGTGTTTGTTTGTTTAACTAAACGAACACAAAATCTTGTTTGTGTTCGTTTGTTAGCTAAACGAACGAATATAAACGAACTCCCGCGAACGGTTCGTTGAACATTCGGTTCGTTTACATGTCTACTACATGTGTGTAACAAAGTGTATACACCAGGGACTTTCGGTGTAATAAATGTAGTTCAGGGACTAAGGCTGTAATAAGTAGTATACCACAGGGACCTTCCATGTAATTTACTCGGGTTTAAATATGAGGAAGGGGTGGACAATTACCATACTACCCATCATGTGATGTGCACATGGGGGATTTAACGGCTTCAATTACGAACGGGTAGTATGGTAATTGTCCATCCCTTCCTCATATTTAAACCCGAGTAAATTACATGGAAGGTCCCTGTGGTATACTACTTATTACAGTCTTAGTCCATGAACTTCATTTATTACACCAGAAGTCCCTGGTGTATACACTTTGTTACACACATGTAGGCATGTAAACGAACCGAACGTGAACACTAAATTTTCTTAACATAAACGAACACAAACGAACATAAAGAAACACAAAAGTACACGAAACAAACACAAACACAAACAAACATAAACAAACACAAATGAACACGAAACAAATACAAACGAACACAAACGAACATAAACAAACTCAAATGAACACTAACAAACGAACGTAAACAAACAATCACGAACGGATGTTCACGAACGTAAACGAACGAACGGGCATTTGTTCGTGTTTGTTTGTTTAACTAAACGAACACAAAATCTTGTTTGTGTTCGTTTGTTAGCTAAACGAACGAATATAAACGAACTCCCGCGAACGGTTCGTTGAACATTCGGTTCGTTTACATGTCTACTACATGTGTGTAACAAAGTGTATACACCAGGGACTTCTGGTGTAATAAATGAAGTTCATGGACTAAGACTGTAATAAGTAGTATACCACAGGGACCTTCCATGTAATTTACTCGGGTTTAAATATGAGGAAGGGGTGGACAATTACCATACTACCCATCATGTGATGTGCACATGGGGGATTTAACGGCTTCAATTACGAACGGGTAGTATGGTAATTGTCCATCCCTTCCTCATATTTAAACCCGAGTAAATTACATGGAAGGTCCCTGTGGTATACTACTTATTACAGTCTTAGTCCCTGAACTTCATTTATTACACCGGAAGTCCCTGGTGTATACACTTTGTTACACACATGTAGGCATATAAACGAACCGAACGTGAACACTAAATTTTCTTAACATAAACGAACACAAACGAACATAAAGAAACACAAAAGTACACGAAACAAACACAAACACAAACAAACATAAACAAACACAAATGAACACGAAACAAATACAAACGAACACAAACGAACATAAACAAACTCAAATGAACACTAACAAACGAACGTAAACAAACAATCACGAACGGATGTTCACGAACGTAAACGAACGAACGGGCATTTGTTCGTGTTTGTTTGTTTAACTAAACGAACACAAAATCTTGTTTGTGTTCGTTTGTTAGCTAAACGAACGAATATAAACGAACTCCCGCGAACGGTTCGTTGAACATTCGGTTCGTTTACATGCCTACATGTGTGTAACAAAGTGTATACACCAGAGACTTTCGGTGTAATAAATGTAGTTCAGGGACTAAAGCTGTAATAAGTAGTATACCACAGGGACCTTCCATGTAATTTACTCGGGTTTAAATATGAGGAAGGGGTGGACAATTACCATACTACCCATCATGTGATGTGCACATGGGGGATTTAACGGCTTTAATTAACGTCCGTTTGCTTCAGGGACTACGGGTGCAACAAAGTGGCAACATCAGGGACTTCCAGTGTACCTAATGAAGTTTAGGGACTGTGGCTGTAATAAGTGGTAAACCGAATGAACCTTAGATGTAATTCGCTCTAATTAATAAAAATCATTTTTTTTATTTGAGCTTAACTAACTGATAAAATTGTGACATTTTGACTTCAAAAGAAAACTCGTGTCATGTTTATTGTTGATAAACAGTAAAACAGATACCTAAAACATGTATCGGTGTATTACACATGATTATTTCATTGCAACGTTAACCGGATACCGACCAATGCTGTCCGACCACGCGTCACCCAAGCAACCACCAGGTGGAATCGCCTTCAGCGCTCTCCAAACCACACTATTACATTTAAAACCCGACCCGAATGCAATCTGCCAGATCCGATCTCCCTCGGAAACCCGACCCTTAGCCTCCACATAACCCAACTCATACCAATACGAACTACTTGACGTGTTCCCGAACCGGTGCAACGTCATCCTCGATGGCTCCATATCCCAATCGTTTAAATTCAAATTCTTCTGAACCGCATCAAGCACCGCCCGACCGCCGGCGTGAATACAAAAATGCTCGAAAGCGAGCTTGAAATTGGGTATATACGGCTTCACTTTCATCTTCAGTATCTTCTTCTTTAAAAGGGTCATCAAGAACAACAACTGCTCGGAAAAAGGTAGCACTAACGGTCCTAAAGTTGTTATATTTTCTTTCAGGGCATCACCGGCGACAGCCATTAGTTCCCGGGAAAGTGAAACTCCGACGACACCGTTGTCATCTTCTCTTTGATAAACACTTTTGTAGCAATTATCATCGGGTCCTTTATGGGTTCGAACTACATGGGCTAACTCGTATTTGGATCGGGCTCGATCTGGGCTTTTGTTGGAGAGCAGAATGGCGGCCCCACCTATCCGGAAAATACAGTTTCCTAAAACCATGGAACGGTCGTTACCAAAGTACCAATCTAGGGTTAGGTTTTCCATGCTCACAACGACCGCGTGCATGTTTGGGTGGGTTTTGAGTAGGGTTCGGGCTAAGTCAATGGAAATTAGGCCCGCACTGCAGCCCATTCCCGAGAGGTTGTAGCTCAAAATGTCGGGTTTGAGTTTGTAACGGTTCACTATCATGGAAGTAAAAGACGGGTTAGGGTTAAATAGGCTACAATTCACAATAAGAATGCCAATATTTTGTGGTGCGACTCGAGTCTTTTGAAACAAAGACTCGAGTGCACCATACATGACGAGCTCAGCTTCGGCCCGGGCTGCCTCCATGTTTAATTGTGGAGGTTGAGATGCGTGGCCTGGGGTTGCGTATGTCTCGTCCCCGAGACCAGACTGTTGGATGATGCGTTTTTGGAAACGCATTGTGTCTTGATTAAAAAGGCCGGATTCTTGGGACATTTTAAGGAAGCCGTCCATGGTCCTTTTAAGGTGGTCATCGGGTTTGAAACAAGCAAAGTCAACGAGGTATGTGGGTGTTGAACGCTTAGTCAAGTAAACTCCGAATACTAAAAGAAAGGTGGTAGTCGTCCATAAGTGGTTGAATCCGATGTGAAGGAGAGTAAGATGAATGAGAGCTAAAAGGATGATCAGGAGTAAATAGCCATGGCTATGTTTGACGTATTTGAGATATACATCTTGTAAGAAAGCCATTGAGTGAAGGAGTAACGACTAACGATATTGAGTTTGGTTGAATAGAATCGCAATAGATATGTAAATTTACAAGAATCAGTTTTCGTGGGGAGATGATAGGAGAAGAAATGGTAATCAAGATTCATTTATAAAGAGATTGGGAAAGTTATACTTCGTATATGATGAGTAGGGCCGTAGGGGAGGTTAGGTGTTAGGCAAAATATATAAAATAATAACGATAACACATCCATTTTTGTTCATTACAAGTTATTCAATCATTTACCAAAGAGATTGTACCAGTGTTTTAATATGTTAGAAGGTATTAGTCATTCACATGTGTTATGAGTTTGAATCCTGTTATGAATAATATGATATAAATTCACAATTATTTTAGATAGTACAAGTCCTGTTATGAATGTCACTATCTAGGCTCGAACCACTAACTTACTAATTGTTTGATCAAACAGAAAAAGTTCTGTTATTAAAAAAAAGTAGTTATTCAATCATTTTCTGCACGACGGTTCACCAATATATGTCAAGGTTAATATATTTTCTATTTCTTAATTTTCATATCAAACATCTCACGGATATTTCATTTACATTAACTCTCTCTAATCTGGACGCTTGATAAATCATAAGTTGTTTATGTCAAATTCAACAAACGTTTCAACTTTCAAATAATGGAACGTGTTTAAAAATTATGTAAGCTAAAGATATTTAAAATAATTTCATGATATTTAATACACTATAGTTTAAAAAACTTGAAGTAGCCAACCCAATCAAGCTACGAGCTATCCTATACTATTGTTCAGTTATATATGTCAAATTCCACAAACGTCTAAAGTAGACAAGTATATGTTTCCACATACATATATATTTTTATAATTAATACGTTTTATTAATTCTCTAATAAAAAAAGTAAAGAATTGACAATTTGCATTAAATTTTTAACCGAATTCCTAAATTCCCCTCCAAAATTATTATTTTTTATCGCAGGTTTATCACAATAAATGCTCTAAAAAATCCTATGGTGATTATCTAGTGGTAAGAACTTCTAAATAACTTGATTGATGTCACAGGTAAGAACTTCTAAATAACTTGCTAGAGGTCATGGATTCGACTCTCTGGGTAAACAAAATGACTTGTGGTTGATTTAAAAACGGTCACATCAACAGTTAAGTCAGATACATCACAAGCATAACTCATCTACCTTGAAAAGCTCTCATAATGAGAACATTTAAGAAGAAATAAATAAATGTTTGAGAACCTAAATCTTGACAATACACAGGAGAAATGTTGAGTTCCCTCAACTATCAACTGTCCTAACTGATAATTGTCAATAGCCCATTCAATTCTAACTTTTATAACTGCCTTGATTATTAATCAAATACCCAACCATAAATTGATTTTAAAGGTGTAATTATGTCTTAAGAATAACATTACTAACGATTAACAGCCAACCATTAACCTCTACTAATAATGAAACAAGAAATAGTTTACTTGGAGAGATAGAGATGATCAGCAACTCATAAAAACATGTGTTTCCACTACAATCAACTACATAAACACGATAAATAAACGATCTCACCAACTTCATTCTAAACTAACGGTTTCATTTGGACTCTGATGGAGGTAGGGTGCGGTGGGCTTACGGTAGGGGTGTGTTTCACACAATCCCATCACTTATCATTTAATTAGTAGGGCCGGTACCTTCCACGATTGTTATCATCACTTCCACCGCCACCTCCCCGCCCTCGTCCTCCCCCTGAGCCGCCATTGCTGCTGCCACGTTCATTCCTACGTGGCGGCCTGACAGCTGGCAACTGTGCTCCCGGTTGCTGCCTGCAAAAATTATACATTATTAATTTATTTTTCTATGTGGCAAGTGTTTTGAAACTTATTATTGTTTTGTGTTGTGTGTTTCTACCGTTTGAAATTGTAATAGATAATTAGATGTTCGAATGTTTAGCAAATTCTGATTATTTGAAAAACTAACAGATAAAACGACCAAAACATGCATTCTTATATACTATAAAAGTACTAAAATGTATAAATATGAAATATTAAGTTTTTGGATTTTTTGCATAAAATAAAGCGTGCAAGTTTAGTTATTGTACAAGGTTTTGTCCAGATTTGGTCATAAAAATATGGTTTTGTCCCCAACTGGATCAATAAAAAGGTTTTATTTACACACAAAAAAAATATTCAAAAATGATTATTTTTATGAAAAATGTTTGACTTCATATGTAAAAATGTAAGGTGATAGATATGACGGTATCTATTAGTTAAAAATAATAAACTCTGAAAAACTTTGTAATGATGCAATTGGACAAACTTTGTAAATATTACTAAACAGGCACAAATGTATTATTCTTTTTATCATTAAAAACGTGTTAACTATATAAAATATATTTTTTTATATAAATAATTCATTGACAAATTCAGGGGCAACCAATGAAAATAAAATAGCAACTTACAGAACATATCCTATTTGACCATCAGGAAGAACCATGGGAACCATCTGCATGCCACCAGGCACCGGTCCCCTTCCATATATCATAGGCTGTCAACAAAACACAATTTTTATAATATAAAAAAAAAAACTTTATATCATAACAACAATAACAAAATATAATTAACATTATTAAATTTTAATCATACCTGCTGAAACGACTGGCTAACACCATATCTAGGGGCAACAGTGGCCCCCCCATACGGATTAGCTGAAAAACCACCATAAACAGAATGAGGGATGTAATTTGGGTGGGCCCCAGAATGCTGGGAATTTACCCCATCAGATTTTCTGTCATTTTGTGGTTTTGCAAGTACCACTTCCAAGAACTGACCTGTAAAAAAAATATTATTAAAAAAAAGTTAAAAAGTGTTATTTTTTTAAATTTTATATCAGGTAATTTATCAGTTGATATTTATTTTCATTTAAAATTAACATCCAAAAACGCCTCGTTTATGATTTAATCATTCAATTCAAACAGAAGGGTAAAATGGTCATTTTACAATCCAAATTAAAAAAAAGGAGAACATACCATTGACTTCATATTTCTCGGTATCTTTGATGGCATTCAAAGCACTTGTTCTCTCTGCAAAATGGACAAACCCAAAGTCTCGTTTACAACCTAATTTTGCAGGTGGCATCACAACTCTGGTCACTTCCCCATGACGTTGGAATAGTTCTTTCAGTTGTTCTGTTGTTGTGTTTTCAGGTATGTTTTTCAGATACAGAGCTTTTACCTGTAAATTTCAACATCGTTTTCAAATTTTTAAATATTTAAGAGTAAATTACAGAAATTGTCCATGTAGTCTTCCAAAATCTATGATTTTGTCACCGTATTTTTTTGGTCACTATACTTTTTAATTTCGTGATTTTTGTCCTCATGGTCATCAAATTACATTTACTTTGTCCATTTTTTACCTAAATTGACTAAAATACAATTATAAATATTTCTTCTGATTTTTTTTATCATTTTAAATTAGTTATATAACAACTTAAAAAAACCAGAAAAAAGTATTTATAAGGGTATTTTGGTCATTTTAGGTCAAAAATGGACAGAAAAAATCAATTCTGAAGACCATTAGGGGCAAAAATCACGAAATTAAAAAGTACAGAGACAAAAAAACCAAATTAAATATATGGGGACAAAATCGTAGAATTCAAAAAGACCACATGTACATTTTCTGGAATTTACTCTTAATTTTGTTTCCTTTTTTTTGTCCCTGTACTTTTTAATTTCCCCGATTTTTGTCCTTCCGTCTAAATTAGGCCGTTAACTAATATTTAAAAAATATTAAAATATTTAAAAACAAGCGTGTTTTTAGTTTTTACTAGTCGATTTAGGCAAGATTTATAGGTGTTTGTTTACCTGAGCAGAAGCAGAATGATCAGCTGTGATTTTAGGATCAGCCCAAGTAACTGTCGGGGTGTTTCCATCAAGCTTAAAACTCGGGCTAGCTAATTTCTGTCTAGAATAATCCGCACACGCATTGTTGTAATACTCAACAAAAGCAAAACCACGGTTACGTTGTGGATTTTGAGGATCCTAAGGTTGCACAATAACCATTTCAGAAACATTTAGTATAAAACAAATGATGTCTATATAGAGTTCATAAGTTATTTTCATGTTAAAATCACCTTTATGAGCTCAATGAGTTCTGAACCTGGGCCTGTTTCTTCAATGACTTTTCTGAACTCATCATCAGTCCAAGCTTTTGGCACATTGCCAATAAAAAGTCGGTATTTTGTTTCAGAAAGTGAACACCGCAAGGTCCGACCCTACAAACATATGAAAATAAACATTATTAATATTAAATTAATAAAATGTGTTTCTAATAAAGAAGAAGAAATGTTGTACCTTGAAATCTTTGTTATGTAGCTCTTCAATGGCCTTTTGAGCAGCATCCTTGGTTGTGTATGCTACAAAAGCAAAACCCTTATTTTCATTGGTGTCCTTGTTTTTCACCAACCTTATCTGCAAATTCAGACAGATAAAAATTAACACTATTACAAACAAAAGATCATATTTTGTTAGGGCTGACCTCAACAATATCCCCAAATGGTTCACAAAGTTCACTCAAATCTTCCTCAACCACATCCCTAGAAAGTCCACCAATGAAAATTTCAGAACCATGAGGAGGAAGAGCAAGAAGCTCAGCATGTTTTCCGTTATTATCATCACCAGAAACAGGTGGTTTTTCTTTTTCATTTCTATGTTCGTGTTCATCTTCTTCATCATCATCTTCAGAATCCTGCTGTTTTCCATGAAATCCACTAACATCTTCCTGTTCTTCACCATTTTCATCCTCTAATTGCTCTTCAACGTCATCATCCATTTCTTCGTAGTTGTCATCTTCAAAATCCACCTGATCGTCAATTTCCCTGCTATCTGCCATGGTGTATGTTCTACAAGCAAGCAGATCTTTTGACACAATAAATGAAGTTTTAGCTTGCCAGATAACCTAGGTAGGATCTGAGAAACACCAGTATGCATACAATTCACGGAGGCGATGATAAGGATTTTATGTATGGATAGAAAGAAGAAATTTTTCTTCGAAATTTGAAGATATGAGAGGCGATGATAAGGATCAAAAGGAGTATTATCAGTAAGTGAATAATTTAGTAAAATTTTGATTTTGATATTTGATTTTGGGGGTTTTTTGTATTATTTTATATTTTTGTGAGATAAATAGCCATTTACCTTGGCTTAATCGGGAAGCGGAAGTGCAGCTCTCCGGTCACCGGAAATCGCCTCAGATCGTGGGTGAGTTCAATCGCAACTCGCAAGTCGTTGTGTGTTCTCTTCGGTCAGACGACCTAATCGGGGAAGTATACGTTCGTACGGACCTTCAAGAACATTGGGCTATACTTCTTCTTTTGGCCCTTTTTATTTCATTTGGGCTCGAACATACCAAGCCCATTCTGTACTTGAGATACATTCACTTTAATATTTTTATTATACTTAGTAGTTTGAGATTTTAATTTTAAGATTGAAGTTAAGTCTGGATATAAGTATAAATAAATTAAAATATAGTACAGACTTTTATGATTTGTATCTATTAGCTAAAAGTATTTCATGTTGATTATGATCTCAAATTCTCAAAAGTCAGGCAGGCACAAAAAGATACAAACAGAATATTGACTCAAAAGTAAAAACACTTAAAAATGATAGGAAAAAGTGTTAAATAATAGTATATAATATAGTAGAGAATTAGAGATATAAAAGAATACGAGTGAGCAGACGGTGTATTCATTTTAAAAAGTTTACTTACAGTATCGTAATATATATCTTTATCTTTTGTTTACTAATAATAATAATAATAATAATAATAATAATAATAATGCATTTGAAACTCTCCTAAAATAGCAATATTTGGTTATCAGCCAAAATACTTGTTATTTTGAAATATATTTGCATTTGAAAAAAATTGACAGCCACAATACTCAAATATGTGATTCATGTTATTAACAAGAGGTTGTAACTAACTGGGTTACTAATAGACGTGGATTACTTGACTGTAATTACTTATGTATCTTATTAAGTTTATTAATTTTTAAACTCTTTAATGAGTCATCATAAAACTTAGTTAAAGGATAACCACCGCCGGATTAAATGTATCCTCTAGTAGTTTATTAACAACTGGTTTATAATGATAATTGATATGCTCCTTTCAAAGTTAAATTGAGGAAGCTAGAACCACGTACTAAAGTTAATAACTCATTGACTATCACAACATTTGACGTACTATACATACATACTACGTCTTACCATATGTGTACATCTTTACAAGTTTACAATTTTAACTAAAATAATATACAAAACTACAACAACAAAAAAAAAGACATATAGCAAATGCTATTTGTTGTATAAAAATAGAATTGAATAACAAACACTACTAAAAAACAAAATCACTCCAACTAATCTTCGAATATAAAAATCGAAACAAATGACCATCTAAAATACATTTTAGTGTCATGACTTGGTTAACCGGCTTCTCTACGACTCTAAATTATTAAAGATACATTATAATACACTAAACTTGCAAAAATATCAATTTAATATTCCAACTCATTAATTTGATCGTCTTTTTTATATGATTTATTTTTATTGTAACTTTTAACGAACTAAATATATAAATTCATCTAATATATTAAATTAAAAGCAATTGACGTGTGAGTCAATATATTAAATTGACAATTTTTTCAAGTTCGAGTTACCATTACACAATCAATAGTTTAAGTTAGTCAACCAAATTCAAAATACTAAAATGTATTTAGGCTTAATTATATTAATGGTTACAACGTACAAACGTGACATATGAACAAAGCTACAACAAATTACCAATCACGAGTTATAGTTTACGCTCTGCTGGAAGACACTTGAAATGCCGTGTAAAAGAAACAACGTCCTTTTTGATTAATCGAATAGTAACAGCATCACATGACATGAATATATAAAAGTAAAAGCTCTTATAACACGTACATATTTCGTATTGGTTAATAATAACCTATATTATCTTTATTATCATATTTACCACTTATACTTGAATGTATATTATTTAAGAAAAGCTTTGGATAGATTTTACCCTATGGATAGAAAAATTGTTACTTCAATTAATGTCTGGAATTGCTTTTTTGCTCCGTCAAAGGCGGGATAAAAAAAAATTGCAGACAGTTATACATTTATTGAGAGTTAAGAAACTGTTCTCAAAAAACTTACAAAGAACAATTAACTTTAAAGTTGTTATTTTTTAGGCAAAAAGTCTATATACTTGCAAAATTAACGTTCTTTACAAAGCAGACAATAATAACTAGAAAATTGATTATATTTATTACTTGTGAAGACAAGAACTCAACATCACATAATTCCTAAAAGTTACTTTTAACAGAAACAAACCATTACCATAAACTGCAATTAGAAACGATTAATATTTACAATCTAATTACGGAGTGTGTGTGTGTGTGTGTGCGTGTATCTAATCACTCTGATTATTGGGCGGTGTTGCATAGCATACAATCCAAGATCCTACGAAAGGCATACCGTACACGTGGGTAAACCCTGTACGTGTATCCACTGGATTCCCGCCATAGATCTTCCATGGTTAGCACAAACAGATTCAAGCTTCTGATTGGTGGAACATACAGAGTCAACGGTACAGCTGAAAAAGCCACTGCAAAGAATAGCTGCAACATCTTGATTCACCACGACGTCGTTTTGATTGTCCTGGTTTTTGGATCTGATGATGCGGTTATGATTTATAAAGAGAAGAAGAAGATGATGATTGGAATCTGAAAGTTGGGGTTTTTTTTAAATATTCTGGAGTTTTCTTGTAGTGGTTATCTGCAATTTATATGTGGATGTGGGAGTGATTGCAATAAATAAATAGATTATTTTGCAAGAAATTGTATGTGGTTTTTGTGGGCTCATCTGGTTTTGGAGTTGTAGAGAGACTACTTTTCAACCCATTGTATTGTGGATCCAAATTTATTAGTTTAAATTAATAATTTGTTTAGACCCGGAAAAACTCGTTTCATGCGGTCCGGACTTAGTTTTTACTCTCAAATACTTGGGGTTACCCGAATCCAACCATATATGTATTTGTCCAAATAGTTTTTCATGTTTTCATTCCATTTTTATATTTTTTAAAAAGGTATGAATGTTTTATTAAAAACATATCAACATTTACATGTTATTTAAGTATCGCTCCTATGTTTACATGTTAATGTGAATCATAAAAGCTAAAAGTGTATTTTCAGTGTAATTGTTATGTCGAGCTGATTTAAGTATAATAGTTTGAAACGCCTTTTGATAACTTAATTATTTTAATGCATTTAATTTCAATGTGATAAAATTTATACTTTTATATTATATTAATATAATACTAGCACTGTACCCGCGCATGCGGCGGCGGGTACACGGTGACTATTTTTTGCGGCGACCAATCGTGGGTGGTGCGTTAGTGATGGTGTTTGGTGGTAGTCGACCCCGAATCTCCTCCAGTCGTACATTCACATACAAGTCCTCAAAAGACACACAATACATCAAGTTTCTTCTTTTCATCATCTAACAGCGCTATGAAAGCCATCAACATCTCTTTTCTCATATGGGTAATGGATCGGCCTTGATGAGTGCTGCTGGAAGAAAAGAATTTTTAGGTAGCTACCGAACTGCAATTCTTGTTTGCAGATGCCTCTTATCAAAATCCACGTTGACCTTGCAAATTTAACACCAACTTAACACCACTTACAGCTAACTTATCAACCAATTCGACATGACGCTTCCATTGCCTGCAATACACGATATACATATATAAGCATCTTATATAATTGTAATATACAAATGTACATTAATGCAAGTAGTACAAAATGATCAAGGTACCTGAAAGAACAGCAACTAAGAGAACGGGCAACATAGACCAGGATGCGTATAGAACGATCATCAAGGTCTTTTCGGTCTTCCATCTTGAGAAGATTTTTGACGGGTCAACTTCACAATGTACTTGCTCTAAAAAATATCTAAAACCAAAAACTCCCAAACCCATTGACAACCCTTTTTCCGTTCACATTCTTTAGCTTTAGCATCCTCCCACAACAACCTTCCTTCCAGCTCGAGTTGAGAACCACTCCCAAGAAGCATACGAGTTACTTATTGTAATCAACTTCCAGGAAGCAAAGTCAACATTGTTAACCCCTAAATAGAACATACGCAAATTTTAGTAAGGAAATATAAATATTGAATATAAAATACGCAAATTTTAGTAAGGAAATATAAATATTGAATATAAATCAATTTGAGTAAGAAAAAGAAAAGAAACCTTTTTCCATATGCAAGTTGTACTCTCATTAGCTGAAGAAATGCTATATTTACTCACAAAGTCTTCAACATTTCCTATTACCTCCCTTTCATGATATAATTTTTTTCCTGGATATAGAAATATTAACGATGGCATAAAACATGTGATAATTAACTGATTGACTGCATATACAGTCTAATAATACAGAAACAAAGAGCATAAACATGTAAAAGTGGATTTTTCAATCAATTGACTTATTTCATCATGTTAATCGGTATAAAATCAATGCCCTGAAGTAGTTTAGCTTAGTTAGTAAGATAATAAAAAATTCATACTAAAATGACACTTTTCAACGATTCCCAAACCTACAAATATAAAAACTTACTGTATAGAGAAAAGCACTTCGGATCCTTCCAAGATTTTAATGGTCTTGCATTACTAAACTGCCAAGATCATTATTCGACATTTTTGCAGCAACTTATTAGTCAATTAATACTAAATTAGACAAATAAACTATCACACCAGTCATGAAAATAAATATATATACTACTTATAAAGCATTCAGGACCTTTCCCTAAATAGCAGGCTGAAATTCAGCCAAATTCTTTCCATTTTCGGAATTTTCAACTTTTGCTCAAAAAAATCTTTGTCAGGTTTCGAACCCAGCACCTTTCGAACCCAGCACCTGCAGGTTATAAAACCACATAACTACCACCCGACCAAGCGTTGGGCTGCAATGCAAATCCTAAACATAACAACTATATCTTCTTTTAAACACGCGGGTAAAGCCCACCTAAAAAAGGCACGTTATCCTTTTGGAAAACCAGCCCATCGGAACATAATAGCTATACGTTCTAACAGCCCATCGGCTTCGGCCCATCTGATGGCAGTGTTATCCGCGTCTTCAATTTCTGCCTGTTCGTTATCCGCCTCTTTCATTTCTGCTCATCGATTCTTCAACCGTCTCCTCAATTCTTCAACCATGATGATTCTTCAACCAGTCATCTTCAAACCCCTTCTCGATTCCATACTAAATATTCACCCTATAAATACAACACATTGTTTAGGGGAAATCTTCATTTTCCATACGAACGAAATCTCCAGCTAATTTTTTAAGGTTTGTGTGTTTAATTTAACGAATTTTCATTTGAATTTTGGTAATGTTGTGCTAATCTGATCTGAATTTTTGTTATGCACTCTATGTGTTTGTGTTAATGTCTGAAACAATTTATGTATTAATACTTAAACTTTCACTGATTTGCATTTTAACACCAAAACTATTTAAAAGAAGTTGTTCCTTGAAGATTAATGGGTGGTTAATATTTGTCGGAGGGAATGAAGCTGGACAGTGGATACATTTTTCCATATTTCACCACATATCAAAAGCATCAGAATTGTGTAAGTTCATTTTTTTTTTTTTTTTTTTTTTTGCATCTATTCATTTTAACTTTGTAAAACTGAAAGTGTTAAGGTTAGCTTCATGCTGAAATGAGGGTATATGCTCTTTCATAAAATTGTTTCTTTTTATATCAAAAATTAGAAAGTGTGTTCTTAGTTAGCTTATGTAACTGAATTTTATTATAAATTTGGTTTGAGCCATAAAACTGTAGGTTTTGGTGAAAACAAAAGAAGCAAATTTGCAAGATCTTCACTCTTTTTGACATCTACTAAATCTTTACATTATCAAAATATGTATCCCTGATAAGATTGACCAATATTGCTACCTTTACTCCATATGCAACATTAGCAAAAGTGTTCATATTTATATAATATTATATTCATGTGTATGTAATTTATAATGCTAAATATATACAAAGATGCAAACCTGATGCAGATTTTGTGCTTTTTAAATCCGAATCCCCAAAATGGCCTGGTTTTGTGAGTTTGATGATGTTAATGTGAAGTTGCTTACATACTCTGCCCAAGATAAGTATCTTTTCTATTCTATATATATTTTTGTAATTCATGTTCGTTGCTTCCATAATTTTTTAAGCTTGTTTTTATTCTTTCATATAAAGTATACACAAGGTATTTGACTTATGTGTCTACTACGCCTTTTGATTATTGTAGTGGCCATGTTAATCATTCGGCTGATTGTAACCCGCGACTTGTTTATGATGCATGTACAAATTTGACTTTTAGGTTATGTTGACTTTTTTAATAAAGTTTATTTATAAAAAACTAAATTCAGAAATTTATAAATTTTGTCAAAATAGCTTAATATTTTGTCCATATAATTTATTATTTTTAATAACCTAACATTTTGTCCATTTTATTTATAATTACTATAGTAAATAGCATAAAATTTTGTCCATGTTAATAATAATCCACCTGCTGGTTTTAAATATAAGGCTGCTGATAAACTCCAAAGGCATGGTGTTAATCCCTATTTTCTACTGTTTCAGCTTAATTTTGTATGGAATTAACAGTTAATTGTTTTGATTTATGTGTTAAGATGGGTAATTGAGGTCAGTGGTGAACCAGGGACTTTGTTTGCTGTTAAACTTTCTAGCTGCAAGTTGATTTTCCTGAGCATTACCCTGGAAGCCCTCAGGCGTCTGTTTTCTGATCCACAAGTCAGTGAAGTTTCAAGCGTCAAAGTCTTTTTCTTTATAGTTTGACATTATAGTTAACTACTCATGTTAATTAGTATGATTTGATTAAGTGTAATATGTTTTTTTTGTAACTTATGAGTCTGTAGTTTACATATTAGGTTATAAGATAATTTAAAATTTCTTGTTCATAGTAACTTTGAATTTATTAATTTTCCCTGAATTTTCATTTTAAACAAGTCATCTAAGACCTGTGCTAATTGTTCCTATTTCGATGATTTCTAAACTTGTGAACGATGATGATATATTCTTTGAGATGGTGAGCCAATGACCATAAGGAATAGCTTTAAAAGTGCAGGGTTATAAGATGACAAATGTGTTAATATTGAAGCAATGGTTCACTGCATATTGATTAAAACTGCACCAGTAGTTCACTTGCAAATTTAAAAAGCAAAACGACAGCTTATGTTTAGGCCAGTAAAATTGCAGCTTAAAATCGTAGGGCGGTTTCATCATTTAATGGTTCTGTGGTAATTCCAGTTACGCACTTTGCTCGCCACAAATTATTGTGACACAACGTACCCACGGTCCGGACTTAGTTTTTACTCTCAAATACTTGGGGTTACCCGAATCCAACCATATATGTATTTGTCCAGATAGTTTTTCATGTTTTCATTCCATTTTTATATTTTTTAAAAAGGTATGAATGTTTTATTAAAGACATATCAACATTTACACGTTATTTAAGTATCGCTCCTATGTTTACATGTCA
The DNA here is from genome assembly GCA_963853835.1 of Calendula officinalis. Lineage (NCBI taxonomy): Eukaryota > Viridiplantae > Streptophyta > Magnoliopsida > Asterales > Asteraceae > Calendula > Calendula officinalis. The sequence continues at coordinate 2,493,716 of OY970830.1, read as the reverse complement.
ATGTGAATCATAAAAGCTAAAAGTGTATTTTCAGTGTAATTGTTATGTCGAGCTGATTTAAGTATAATAGTTTGAAACGCCATTTGATAACTTAATTATTTTAATGCATTTAATTTCAATGTGATAAAATTTATACTTTTATATTATATTAATATAATATAATATGATAAATTGACAATTATTCTTCTCTAAAAATGGGTACCTTCAATTCAAATCATGGGTAACCGCCTTGTTTTGGGTACCCATCTCGTAGAAACAGATCACAGTGTTAGATATCCGGAATGAACTGATATGTGAACAACGCTACCTCCCACACTATAATTATTACTATCATCTTATATATTTACTAGTTTCATAACCCGCCCGATGGGCGGGCTAGCTGTAAGAAATATAATATATAATGATGAAAAAAACGTAAGATATATGGTCAACTATTATTAAAATGATGATTAAAGGTTTTGTTGTACATGAATAATCGGTAAAAATAAATCAAAAAAGAAAATGAAATTTTATTGTATAAGACGTTTGTTGTTGAGTTTGTATAGTTAAAATCTTGGTCGCAACAAATAATTTTCAAGCATTTATTTCTCTTTACTCTTGATACATCAACATATAGCTAGTCATGTGAGAATACTGATATTTGGACAAATAAATCAACCCGTGACAATGTTCGCCCATGGTTTTTTTAATAGTCATTGAAAAACGTACTTAAATAGGAAATTCTCTTCGGCTCAATTTGAAAGGCATAGTTTTGTCGTAAGGACTAATAATCATACTTAGGATAACACAAATTGTACAAACTTTGTCACGATCTTACCTTCAATTATATTAGCCTAGTTCTATTGCATAAATCTACTTTCTGATCAATGTTTTGCATACACATTACTGGAGCATCTATCTTTAATTTCAGTATATTATGCGTAACACCTGACATTTTTATAGTATACAAGAATTATGTGGTGTAAAGATCGAGGCTAAACATAGTTTCATCAACAATTTCATGTGTGAGTGTTGATAATAATATGTTTAGACTATAATATTTTTGGATCATAATATTTTTGAACATTGATTATTATAACTTTTGATCATAATAAAATTGGATTATAATAAATTTGGATCGTAACATTTTGTGATCATAACATTTTGTGACCATATTAAATTTAAATTACATTTTTAGACAATAAGATTTTTTTCGTAAAATGTTTGAACCATGACATTTTTTTGTTCAAATTTTTATGTCTATACTCATTTCGTAAAGAATTTAATTTTAAAAACTTTGATTTTCTTAAAAAATTTGTGATTACATTTTGTGATCATAATAAATTTAAACTACACTTTTAGATCATAAGATTTTTTTTCGTAAAATGTTTGAACCATGACATTTTTTTTTTTCAAATTTTTATGACTATACTCATTTCGTAAATAATTTAATTTAAAGAACTTTGATTTTCTTAAAATTTTTGAGATTATAATATTTTGTGATCATAATAAATTTAAATTACATTTTTAGATCATAAGATTTTTTTCGTAAAATGTTTGAACCATTGTTGGGTCACATTTATTGTAACCAATAGTCTAGGGACTATTTTGTATTTAGTTGAAACTTTGGCTAGGTATATATAGTAAGTAGTAACCTAATTTGCATAACCTTTGCCCAAATTGTAGCAGCCCCCATCAATAGCAAAGTGTTTAAATATTCCATCCATCTTAATCTTCCTATATTATCACTTGTTTATGCTTAATCTAAGAATTAATCATTGAATTCACAATCTACAACCATGACATTTTTTTTTCAAATTTTTATGACTATACTCATTTCGTAAAGAATTTAATTTTAAGAACTTTGATTTTCTTAAAATTTTTTGTTTACAAATAAAAAACAAAGTTATGGGCGAAAAACGAAGCGAGGGAAGACATGAATATGTTTCCATATAAAGAAGAAGTTAATTGCCTATTATGCCCTTTGAGTCAGCGTCCATGTCATCATTAAGAAACAATGTTATTGGTACATGTCATCAAATTAAAATCATGTCCTTGCTCCATATATAGGTGGGAGATGGGCGCATGAGCGCATCTATAACATATGCCATTTAAGTAATTAAGTAACTGAGAGATCTAATGAGATTGAATTCAAGCTAATTCATGTTGATTTGAGTGAGATTGAAGAATCAAGTGTGTGTAAGTGTGTGTGTTCTTGAGAGAGAGATGGAGGGAAAATTAGGTAGCTTTCAAAGTGTGATTCAATTAAGTGGGGAAAGCTTACATGACAAAGTCAAAACACAACATTATATACTCCTACCACTTAACAAAGGAAAAGTTAACTAACAGACTTAAAGGTCAAAATCTATTACAGAAATGGTCCTAACAATCTCCCCCTTTTTGATCTTTAATACGTCATCCCAGTCTTCAAACTTCAGATTCTTCTTATCATCTATCTTTGGCAAGAAAATGTTTTTCTGTATTTCAAGGACAAAACATTTGCAGAAATCTGGAAGTTTAATATACTCAAAGAGGATAAGTTTTTCGTTGATAATGTTTGAGTGAGGAAATCCTATAACTAATTTACTAAAGATTTGAAAACTTTGGGAAATGGAATATCAGTTAAGTAAGGATTTGACTGAGTTTTCAGATAATGGAGAGGTTGTTTTTGGAATTTTGTGGTAAAGGACTATATTGAGTATAGAATGATAATGTTTTTGAATGATTTGTCAGTTAAAGTTTTGAATGTGTGTGTAAAATGTAATAATGATTTGTATCGGTTAAATTTTGAATTGACATGTGTATGGTTTGTATGTAGGAAAGAATGATATGTACATTTAAGATTTGGATGAATGTGGATGATTTGTATTTTGTATGGAACAAAAGAATTGAACAGTTAAGCTTTTGTATGGATATGGTTGTTTCGAATTTTGGAAAGAATGATTTGTACGGTTAAGTTTTTAATTGAATTGGTTGAGGTTTTGGAGAGAGATTTATTGTTCTTCACTTATTTTTCCATTTAGTACACTGATTATCATTTTCTCTTTCTCTTAATCACTTGATATAAACTCGGTATTTGCATAATTTCTCAGTCATTTCTCCCCCTCATGAGGATCATGAACAGGGTCCTCATGATAATGAAGAAAATTTTGCGTTGAAGAAACGAATCTTGGAGAAAAATATTTGAAAAATGTAGAATAGCAATGTCAATAATCACGTGAAGTCTTAAACAGATGCAATCTTTACTGAAGAACTTCAGAAAAGAGATCGTTTACGGATATGACGAACACGATGATTAAAGACATTGTTAATCAAAGATTTGAGATTTAAAAGAAATCAATGTATTGTGCACAAAAAGCATTTAAGTGTAAGGTGAATACATCTAATTAGTCCAAAAGTCACGTATGTATACTACTTACAAAGATGCAATTTTCGCTGAAAGATTTCAGAGAAAAGATCGACGAGTATACAAGACTTAGAACTAAAAAGACAATGAAAAGGTAGTCCAGTAGTCATCGATGTATACTACTTACAAAGATGCAATTTTCACTGAATGACTTCAGAGAAAAGATCAACGGGTATACAGGACTACGAACTTTTGAATTTCACAATGTTGTACACCTTTTGAGGATGGGGAAAGGATATGAAAAATTTCTTAAGTCCCCAATGAAGTGTAGATTTAAGAATGATTTTGAAATGATAGTAAATGTTTGAGGTTTGAAAAATCATTTAAAAGTTTATGTCCAAAATTTGGTTTTTGAAAAATGGAGTCACAACGCAAGAGACGAAAATTTGCCATAAACAGATGCAATCTTTACTAATCGAGACTAGTAAAGAGATCGTTTACGAATATGACAAAAATATATATCCTACGTTGTGAACACATCATTGTGAGCACAAAGTGAGTTAAAATTTTTTGGAATGTTGACCATCACAGATTAATAAAGAATTTATGAGATTGTGATGTCAACCACTCAATATGAGTAAAAGAAAATGGTTGTAATTGAGTATAGATTTGAAAAATGAAAAATTGTATTTGAAAGGAGAAAAATTTGATTTACAATTGAAGAATTTTGACAATGAAGGAACACAAAGGTAGCAATGAGAAATAAGAGAATTTGCAATAAACAGATGCAATCAGTACCAACCTAGACTGGTAAAGAGATCGTTTACGAATATTGCAAAAGCTAATACTCAACATTGATAACCTGGTGTGATTGTAAATCTGTAAGAGGTTGAAAAAACTGTTTGAGGTAAAAAAAATTTATTATCAAGATAGAATAAGAAAATTTATAATAAACAGATGCAATCAGTACCAATTGAGAATGGTAATGAGATCGTTTACGGATATTACAAAAATTGATACTCCATATTGATAATTCAAAAAAAAATTTGAAAGGAGCATTGAAACAGTATTTAGCGATTATAAACGAATGCTCCCCCTCGACAGTTGTTTTTCAAAAATCATAAGGCAGTTATGCTCCCCCTTGACATATGAATGTCTATTTTCTCCCCCTTGACAAGTGAATATATTAAGTCTCCCCCTCAACCAATGATATCGATGAAGAACGGGTTTCAAGCAGATGAACTTGAAAGCCATTTTATTATTATTAAAAAAAATGAAAAAAAAAAGCAAGAAAAAGAAAAAAAATAAAGCAGTAAAACGGTTTAAGTTTTGAGATTTAACATACCAAGCTTAGACACAAGAAAATTAAAGCGTTTTTCATCTAAAGCCTTGGTAAACAAATCATCTAATTGAAGATCGGTTGACACGAAGTACAATTCCACAGTACCTTGTTCAACATGGTCTTTGATAAAATGATATCGAAGATCGATATGTTTAGTTTTGGAATGTTGAACAGGATTGCATGAAATTACAATTGCACTCCGTGAATCACAATATAAAGGAATACAGCTATATAAAAAGCCATAATCTTTTAATTGTGATTGCATCCATATTACCTGGGATAAGCAGCTTGCAGCAGCAACATATTCTGCTTCTACAGTGGAGAGAGAAACACAATTTTGCTTTCGAGAAGACTGGCTCACCAACTTATCTCCCAGAAATTGAACACTTCCAGATGTACTTTTGCGATCCAGCATACATCCAGCATGATCGGCATCAGAAAAAGCAGACAAATCAAATGAAGTTTCTTTAGGATACCACATACCAAGATCTCGAGTACCCTTTAGATAGCGAAATATACGCTTGACTGCTTGAAGATGTGATTCTTTAGGAGCAGCCTGATACCGATCACATATGCAAGTTGAGAACATAATGTCTGGTCGACTGGAAGTAAGATATAACAAAGAACCAATCATCCCTCGATAATTAGTGACATCAACAAGTTTACCATCAGGATCAGCATGCATTTTAGAACCAGGTGACATCGGTGTCGAAATTGGTTTACAATCATCCATGAGATATTTTTTCAAAAGATCAGTGATATACTTGGATTGATTAATAAAGATCCCGGTAGGTAATTGACGAACTTGAGGACCAAGAAAGAAGTTCATCTCCCCCATCATACTCATTTCAAAACGTTTGACCATAAGATCAGAGAACTTTTTACAGTATTTGGGATTCGTAGAACCAAAAATGATATCATCGACATAAATCTGAATAAGCACAATGTCATCCCCTTGTCTCTTGATGAACAAAGTTGTATCAACTTTTCCTTTTGAAAAACCAGAGTCAACTAAGAATTTGGAAAGGACATCATACCACGCACGAGGAGCTTGTTTTAAACCATATAACGCTTTGTCGAGAATATACACATGATCAGGAAAACTTGGATCAACGAAACCTTCAGGTTGATGAATGAAAACTTCTTCATTTAGAATTCCATTTAAAAATGCAGTTTTTACATCCATTTGATAGATAGTAAAATTCTTATGAGCTGCATAGGCCAAAAATATACGAATGGCTTCTATTCGTGCAACCGGAGCAAATGTTTCTTCAAAGTCAATACCTTCTTGTTGAGCATACCCTTTCGCAACTAAACGTGCTTTATTACGAATTACAATCCCATTTTCATCCTTTTTGTTTTTGAAGATCCACTTAGTACCAATAACAGATTTCCCGGGTGGTTTTGGAACCAGACGCCAAACTTTTAAGCGTTCGAATTGATTTATTTCTTCTTGCATAGCAAGAATCCAGTCTGGGTGTGACAAAGCTTCACTGACTTTCTTAGGTTCATCTGAGCTTAGAAACACAGAGAATTGACATTCATCGGTAGTGGCTTTACGAGTTTGAACAGAAGATTCAGGATTACCAATTATTTGATGAAGAGGATGATCTTTTGTCCATTTCAGAGAATGCGGAAGTGGTAGTTGACCCGGATTAATATTTGACGTATCAGTAAATGTGGGATGTGGGATAATTGCAGTTTGAGTGTTGGTTGCAAAGGGCGGTGTATTAACACGTGTAACATTGAATTTGGAAAAATCAATCACCAAAGGTTGAATTTGAGCTTGAGCTAAAGATGAGTCTGATGTATTAGCAGGTTGAGCAGGAGTTGAGTGAGTATCCGGTGTTGATTGGTTGTCCAATGATGGAGAAGAATCTGAATCAACTAAGATTGTATTGTGAGCACTAGAAGTTAGAGATGGAGAATCAGTGGAACTTGAGTTTTGCAGTTCAGGTACAGTGAGAGATTGAACATCGGCCACTGATGGAAATTGATCGTCAGCTTTCTCTACTGATCTGTGTCGGATGTTATGATAATCATCATAAAAATGTTCAAATAAAATATCAAGATCATTTTCCGATGTGGAGGGAGATGATGAAGGTAATGGAGATTCGATATCTGAAGTGAGTAAGTCAATTGGAAAAGTCTCATCAAAATTAACGTTAACACTTTCCCTAATCGTCCGATTTGACCGATTATACACTCTATAAGAAGCGGAGTCTCGTGAATATCCCACAAAGATTCCTTCATCAGCTTTTTCATCAAATTTATTCAACTTATCTTTATCATTCAAGATGAAACAGCGACTCCCAAAAATATGTAAAAATTTGACATTTGGAATTCGTTTATTGATTAATTCATATGGAGTTTTGTTGTATCCTTTGTTGATGATTGAACGATTTTGAGTGAAGCATGCCGTACTAATGGCTTCTGCCCAAAGAGATAATGGGAGTTTAGAATATGAAAGCATGTTACGAGCAGCTTCAACTAAGGTACGATTTCTTCGTTCAACAACCCCATTTTGTTGAGGTGTTCGGGCAGCGGAAAATTGATGGGTTATACCAACTGATTCAAGAAAAGAATCTAACGTGTGATTTTTAAATTCAGTTCCATTATCAGTACGAATGGTATGTACGTTTAAGTCTAAATTTCTTTGGGTTTTCTTGATAAAGGCTATGATGATATTAGCTGCTTCATCTCTTGTACGTAAGAAATGAACCCATGTATAACGAGAATAATCATCAACAATTACCAACACATAGCGTTTACCTGCTAAAGATTGAACGCTCATGGGACCACATAAATCCATATGAAGTAATTCAAGCGGTTTTGAAGTACTTTGAACTGGTTTGGACTTATGAGACTTCTTAGTCATTTTGCCCATTTCGCACGACGAACAGAGATGATCTTTTTCAAATTTAACATCCGGAAGACCAGATACATGACCACCTTTTACCAATTTATTGATTGTTTTGAAATTAAGGTGAGAGAGGCTACGGTGCCATAACCAAGATTCATCTGATGATGCTGTTGACATTAAACAAACTTCTTCAAGTGGGACCACATCATTTAGATTGATAGTAAACAAATTTGTATCACGTTTTCCTGTAAGAAGATCTTCACCATCATAGGTGCGAACAACACATTTCTTTGTTCGAAAATTGACTTCCAACGTTTTGTCACGAAATTGACCAATACTAAAAAGATTGTGAGCGAGATCATCAACATAAGCCACATTTCAAATGACTAAATGGTGACGAATGATATCACCAATACCCATGATGGCAGCTAGATGATCATTTCCAAAACGAACAGTTCCCAAATATTTGTCTCTAAAATTTGTTAACAAGTCCTTGTTTCCGGTCATGTGTCGTGTACAACCATCATCAAGATACCATACATTCTACATAAAACAATTAAAACACAAAGGTACCCAATCAGATATGGGTCCTAAACCGATTAGTAAACGATGTTTTATGAAGAATGATTGATACAGTATGAAATTAGAGATGTTGAGAACTGCAAGGAGGCAGTTCTATTTTTGTGATTTTTATAATCCATTTAAAGGATTTTTCAGGGGAATGTAGAATCCAGTTTGAGTTTTCATTTTGAATCCATTTGTATTTAACAAACGTGGATCGTTTTTTATTTTGTTTGTGAGAAGTAGGCGAGACACCAGAGTGTGTAGATTTGGATGGTGAAACAACCCGAGAAACAAGGTTTGAAGATCTGGGTGCTGAAACTACACAATAAACTAATTTTGGAGTCTTTGGAGAAAAACGTGTAGGTAGAGATGTTTTAGATCCAGGGAGCATTGTTTTGCAAGGTTCTGGGTAACAAATTGTACACGAATGAATGATTGAACCATTTTTATGAAGTACATCATGTCGAGAACCACATGGAGCATCTTTTCTTACAAAATATCGTGTATCATATTGAGAAATAGGTTTATTGGTTTTTCGATCAAAATACACCTTTGTACCATTTTTATCTGTTTTAACAATCAAATTTACACCATTAACAGAATGATTAACAGGACGATAAATTGCAGAATCATACACAATGCCATAACGTGTAGCAGGAGAAATAAAGTTTGTTGAGTTATTACATTTATTGAAATTAGAAAAAGAAGAAGCTAAAAACGAAGGAGATCTAGACTTCTTAAGTTCTTTTAACTTAAGCATACTAGACTTAGACGAATTAGACTTCTTAGACAGCTCAACTTCTTTCACCCCGCCTTGCTTTGGTCTCCTATGCTTGAAATTTAAAATTCTATCTGAAAAATTTAAAACAGGAGAATTAGAATTTTGTTTTAAACAAGTTGGAATTTTAGGAGTTGAGAAATTATCAGTGTGAGACTTTGGCTTTGGAGAAGCACTTTGACCAGAAACAGATGTTTTAAGCACGTTAGCTATTTGATTTTCTAACTCATGAATTTTGTTTTGTAAACCGGATTTTTCTTTGTCAAATGCCTTATGTGTGTTATCTATTTCATTTTCCAATTGACAGATTTTCCTTTCTAGAATTAGAGATGGTATGTAAATCTTTGGTGTGACTTTTTGTTGAAGTACATCATCACCTTTAATCTCAAATTCTTCTGGTGTAACAATTGGAATATAATCATCATTTTCAAAGTTTGCCTTTTTAGTTTCATATATTTTATTTAACTCAGTGTAATTGAAACTAATTTGCATATTCTCCTTTTTAGCTCTGTTATACGTCTCAATTTCCTCCTCTTCGTTTGTCATTTTGATAAAACTTGGCATTATATCTCTGTATCTGGGATCATATAATGTTGGAACCATTTTACACGCCTTCTTGAGATATTCTGGATTATCAGCGCCTAGCCCTTCTCTCGAATTGAAATATTTGAAATCTTTGGGCTTGTTTAAATGAATGGTTTGATCAGTATGTCCTCGTTTTACAATTAATTCTTCAAGATGTTTGATATGTGAATTTAATTTATGAGTCTCATTTTTAAACATCTGAATCATAGCTTGTTTATTTCTCGTTTCTTTTAATGCAATGATTTTTTGATCATGTAATTCCTCTGTTAACTCTTTGATTTGAGAGTTTAGAGATTTAAATTGTTTTTCAATTTCTTCAAACTCTTTTTCTTTACGTGCAATACTGTTTTTGTTAATTTGATAATCACCCCAAACTTTAGAGTAAAGTTTGTAATTATGATCATATTTATCTTTATACTCTGATACTTGCTTTTGTAACCTCAGATTTTCTTGTTTGAAAACTGTTTGTTGTTGAATATAATGAGCAATTTTATTACCCAGAAAAGCATTTTGTTCATTTTGTTTTTCCAAATTAGTTAAGCGATCTTGAAGTTGATTATTTAAATTTTCGGCATTCAAAAGGTTTTGTTTTAATGAATCAACTTCAGATGTCTGATTTGGAACAAAACAAGTATCAGAATTAGTGGAATTATTTTCATTAGAGGGAAGAGAAGTGTGTACCTTGCCATCCTCGCCATCTGTCTCAGCAATTCTTTCAGCAACCTCAACATTTTCTCTTGCCATAAAGCACAGGTTGCCAGCATGTTCTTCATCTTCTGGATCCGACTCTTCCATCCATTGAAGATCTTCTGCTAACAACACTTTTCCTGCTTCAATTTGTTTGGCCATTAGCATCTTCCTTTTAAAGAACTCAGAATCACGGACTTTAGGTTTCTTGCAATCACGTGAGTAGTGTCCAGCAATTCCACAATTGTAACATTTTTTCTGTGGATCCAATGGGATGAGCTTAGGCTTTTCAGTTGGTTGTGTTGTAGATGAAGTAGGTGGAGCAGATTTAAAGTTGGATGAGTATCTTTGGTTGTTGTTTGTTGGTTTGGAGTAGTACTTCTTCTGATAATTTGAGATTAGGGACATTGCCTGAAGTACATCCTCAAGATCTTTTTCCATATCATCAGGTGGTGAGTATGCAGACGGTTCTACATTTTCTGACATTTTAGGATATATAGAATACTGATGATGTTGCTTGGTGAGGAATGAAAGGGTATCTGCAGTCTCTTGACGATTTTGAGCTGTCTCTTGACGACTTTTGGTTAAGTTTTTGACCATTGGCTCATTTTGGTGCAAATATTCAAACAGTTCATGAATATCAATCAGACTGAGATCCTTATGTTGCATGGCACTATTCCCAAACATTTCCCACTCAGGAAGAAGACAATTGATAAATTTGATATTCACCTCCAAATTCTCTTTTCGCAAGTAGTTTTTGCGAAGATCATTCAACAATGTACAATACCGATGATACGTGCTCTCCAGGTCTTCTCCGACTGTGGCTTTGAATGTCTGATAATTGTTCAAAGCAGAAACCATTTTAGCTTTGTTTCCTAAAACTGTGCCCTCCATTTGCTTTCTGATTTCATCCCATAGCTCTTTACCCGTTTCAAGGCTATCCAAACTGTTGTAGATTTCATTTGGCAGTCCTTGAAGCATAAATGAATATGCTTGAACATCGGCTTTGGCACGTCGTTTTTGTTGAGTATTATACTCTTCGGGAGGAATTAGACGTTTACCACCAATAAGTGGAGGAGTAGCAGTTGGATCAACAACGATGTCATCATAAAATACCGCTTCCCCATGAGTGAGTGATTCCATAATCTCTCTATGTAGCTCCTGATTCTTGATAAAGTGGAGAAATCGTTTCTTCCACTGAGCATATTCTCCTCTATACAAAACCGGGGGTTTTAGATCAGTTCCGATTGTGAGTGCATCTTTAGAAGACATTTTGAAAATGATTTTTAAGGAAAATTGAAATTTAAAAAAAAAAATTGGATTTGGGCTAAAAATTTTGTTCGGGCCGAAGACTATGTTCGGGCCGAAGATTGTGTTTGGACCGAAGATTGTTCGGGCCGAAGACTTGAAGCCGAAGTTTGAAGCCGAACAAGTGAGGAGTTCGAGAACAGTAATCTGTTCGGGCCGAAGATTGTTGTTCGGGCCGAAGTTCGGGTTTGTTTGAATTCTGGCCGAAGACTTGTTTGAGCCGAAGATTGTTGGAGGATCAGTTCGGGCCGAAAACAGTGTTTAGTTCGGCCCGAAGATTATGTTTGGGCCGAACAATGAAACTGAACTATAGTTTGAATAGTTAGGCCGAACTCTTTAAGCCGAAGTTCGGGCCGAACACTTTGTAGCCGAAGTTCGGGCCGAACACTTTGTAGCCGAACACTGAGCCGATAACAGTGTGAAGTTCGGGCCGAACTTGTTCTTGACTGGTTCGTGTTCGCAACTTCAAAAACTCTACCATTTTGATCCAATCTCGCTCAATACTTGACTAATTTCACTGATTCCAATCCCTAAATGCTCGAAAATGATTTCCTAACACTTTGACCCGATAATATCCTTCAATCCATAACAACACAGCTCGAATTCTTCGATTTTCAGAGACTTTTTGACTTTTTCAACTTTTGCACAAAAATCACTGAATCATGATCATTTGTTGATGGAATTGATCGAAATTTTATTCTATTGTTATTAGATTCAATGGAGAAACACGAATCTTCACTCAATTCATCAATTTAAACAGAAAATTTACAACATTAATTTTCAAGTGACGAACAAACTTTTTCTTCAAAAATTCTCAGATCTGAACGAATTTAGCTCGAATTTGGATCTACTCTGAAAGAGTTTCTGCTCTGATACCAATTGAGAGATCTAATGAGATTGAATTCAAGCTAATTCATATTGATTTGAGTGAGATTGAAGAATCAAGTGTGTGTAAGTGTGTGTGTTCTTGAGAGAGAGATGGAGGGAAAGTTAGGTAGCTTTCAAAGTGTGATTCAATTAAGTGGGGAAAGCTTACATGACAAAGTCAAAACACAACATTATATACTCCTACCACTTAACAAAGGAAAAGTTAACTAACAGACTTAAAGGTCAAAATCTATTACAGAAATGGTCCTAACAGTAACGAATTAAAAATAAAAGTTATGAATGACTATAAGATAGTAAAATGTTGATATAACAATTATGATATACAATTATTTTTTGTAGTTATTTCATATTTGTAACCAACAAATATATTTGTGAAAGTATAAATTAAAAAGAACAACTTTTGTGTTTATAAATATTTTATACTACTATAAAAAATAATTCTTCCCATTTTATTATTCTATTGCTATTTAACATTTTCCGTTAAAATAATCGTGAAACCAAAATATATTGACCTGATGACATAGAATCGGTACAACTCGTAATATATTCATTGAAAAACAGTGGCCTCCTATAAACAGAGGCTTCATTGAATAAATAAAGTGTTTGTTCATCACTCACCTATGCACAGGGCAGACCTACTATATATAGCAAAGGATAACCAGTATAACTCACCCCACAAAATTTCTCAAATAATATTAAAAATAATTTTAATTTTTTCAATTTAGATGATACTCTTGGGAAAAAAATGTGCAAATGGAAAAAAAAGATTTAGCAGTATGTTAGAGTGAAAGCCATTAGTCAAATATGTGCTCAAGCTAAATTATTCAAATGTTACAATGAACTTCTTGGGTAAGATGTTAATTAAATTCAAGAGTTGAATACTGCAAATTTGTTTCATGAATGTAATTATTGTTTCTTTATTAAAAAAATTGTTCTTTTGTGATTTTTTTGTAGTTGTTTTGGCTGATAATGGGAGACTTCGATATGTGGACATTATTGCTTAAGAGATATTCAGATTTGACCATGGCTCAAGTAGTCGTTGTATTCAACAAGGTACATATACAAACGCATTTACTGTTACAAACTTTGTTGACCAGAAATACATTAAACATAACTTGCAGGTTAAACTTGTAGATTGAGCAATACTACAAGGACCAATTCCATAAAAGAAAGTAAGAAACAAAGAGTATTTATCGTCGGAACATACTTGTTACGGAAAATAAGGTCGAAAATTTCTGTCGGTGACTTGATCCAAAATACAGAAAAAAGACAAACTTAATTATATTGATCTGTTCAACAACTTTCACTTTCTAGATTATATTTATGTATAATATAATTTGGTGGGGGGTTAAGACGTCGATATTATTATGCTTTAATTTTGTAAGCAGTTTAATATTGATTCTTTTTAATGGTATTGTCTTGTCAAAATTTTCACGTTATATATTATTTGAAAATTCTTTTAATTTGAAAAAAAAAATACTAAAAAATGTTGATTTATATTACTAAGCAACAAAATTTTACATGTCCTGTTTATAAAAAAACAACCATATACTTCGTATTAGTGGGATCCGGTGAGGTAAAAACGGTGAGGACTCGCGAGGACACCTCAAAAAAATTTCAAAAAATTCCGAAAAACATATATATAACTCCCCATGATTATTACTACATTTGATCAAAAAAAATTTGAAAAAAATTTATGATCCACTTTTTTTTTTTGATCAAAATTATGATCCATTTTTTTTTGGATCATTTTTGAAATTTTTTATTTTTTTTGGATCTTATAGGCTGCGATTTTTATGTTTAAAAAAAAGAATTTTTTTTAAAAAAAATTTGTTTTGGATCATTTTCAGAGTTTTTTTTTTGAGTCATCGCAGTCCTCACCGGTTTTTAAGTACTCACCGGATCCGGACTCATATATATATGAGTAAATTACATGAATGGTCCTTTACGTTTATAGCAAATTTCACCAATGGTCCTTTAGTTTCAAAAATTACACTGATGGTCCTTATTTTTAAAAGGTTTTTCACCGATGGTCCTTTATGAAAAAATCCGTCTATTTTTTCAGTTAACTAACATCACATGTGATGCACATGGGGGTATTTTGGTCAATTTGTCTTTCCCCTTCTCAATTAAATTACACGGATGGTCCTTTAAGTTTATAGCAAATTTCACCAATGGTCCTTTAGGAAAGACACATTGACCAATATACCCCCATGTGCATCACATGTGATGTTAGTTAACTTGAAAAATAGACTGACTTTTTCGTAAAGGACCATCGGTGAAAAACCTTTAAAAAATAAGGACCATCGGTGAAATTTGCTATAAACCTAAAGGACTATTCATGTAATGTACTCTATATATATTTAGTTAAAAAGTTAGATTGCTTTCATGTTGTTAGGTATTTTTTTAGAAGTATGATAATATTAACACTTAATCGACCTACTAGAAAAATTTCTTTAGATTACTTGTTAGTTGAAAAATATGTTTAGTTTTCATAACTATCTCGTAATAATCTAATTATATATTCTATGCGTCCCAAAAAAAGCTTCTCATTTTACTTGAGCACATGTTTTTAGGAGATAAGTTAATGGTGTGGTATTTAGTAATAAATTTGATTAAAATATTAGTTTAGGAGAGAATATGTTGACTCCAATTTAAAAAAAGAAATGACATAAAATTAGTGAAAGAAGCATTAAAAGATGATAAATAATATATAGATGATTCAACCATTACCCTACTAAAAAAATGTTTAGCTTTCATGTGTGTTAGCGATTTCTACATCACCGTTAACAGCTGGAGCATCTTGTACCATTGAAATAACACTCTTTGCAATTTGCATCTATATATAAATATTTACGGCAACAGCCCCTTCCTTCACCACTCGGTCCATCAGATCCTTACTTTTTCTCACATCAGATTTGATCTAATTACTCCATTGAGGTCCAATCAAGTTTGACTTACTTGATTTCCGTGCTGTGTGATTCCATTAACTCCAGATCTCCCGAGGTACGAATGTTTTGTTTCGATTTCATAAATGTATTACACTAGTGTAGTCTAATTAGTCAACAACTTTACATTAATTGATCAGACATTGCATATTCAATCTCGAATGTCGGTGTTTAACAGAGATTTTATTGAAATTCATATTGGATTTGGTGATCACTTACAGATCCGTGGTTATGATTGCTGGCGGCGATTGATCGTTGGAATTCGATCGAGTTGATTGATTGCTCTTCTCAGCTAGGAGTGATGGAATCGGAAGGAGAGACTGGGGTTAGTATTAGTAGTATGATCATATTTGTATTTGACTAATTACACCTTTTTAGGTCAATTGCTTCAGTTTTACTCATCTGCGTTTTCGTTTGAACACTGGAATATTTTACTAAATTTAGGTTAGATCATAGACGTCTGATCAAAGTTAATCTAATTTGAAACGTGATATTCGATTGAGCAGGGAACATCTATGAAGAATGTTGGAGGTCAGGTTTGCCAGATCTGTGGTGATTCTGTTGGCACCACAGCCAAAGGAGATAAATTTGTTGCCTGTGATGTTTGTGCATTTCCAGTTTGCAGGCCCTGCTATGAATACGAGCGCAAGGATGGCAATCAGTCTTGCCCTCAATGCAAAACCAGATACAAACGACTTAAAGGTTTTGATAAACACATTTCTTAATTGTTCATATCTATATTATTTCTTGTCTTAAAGATTTTGATTAGTTTCAACTTACATTTTTATCTGTGATTGATGAATAACTTGATTGACACAGGAAGCCCTGCTGTTGCTGGAGACAGTATAGAGGATGTTGATATTGATGATGAAACAACCAATTTCCCTTTCTCTTCACAAACTCAAAGTGAGAATCAGAAGACCTCTGAACGCATGCTGAGCTGGCACATGACTTATGGACGAGGAGACGAAACTAATGTTCCAAATTATGATAAAGAGGTCCCTCATAACAACATACCATTACTAACCAGTGGACAGGAGGTACAACATTAAATTTTTATTTTTTTTTTAAATTTTCTTTTTCTTCCATATATCCAATGAGACAAATCAAATGTGATATACTTTTCTTTAGGTTTCTGGTGAGTTATCTGCTGCATCTCCTCAACGTCTTTCAGTATCTTCTCCTCCACATGGTGGGGAAAGACTCACACATTCTCTCCCTTACTCTGCATATGTGAATCAATCCCGTATGTCCTTTTGCTTCAGTAATAAGACAATTGAGTTACATATAAAAAAATTTATTCTAATTTTGAAGTTATTACATTGTTTTTGCAGCTAATATTAGAGTTGTAGATCCTGTGAAAGAATTTGGATCCACAGGATTAGGAAATCTGGCATGGAAAGAGAGAGTTGATGGGTGGAAAATGAAACAGGACAAAAACGTGGTTCCAATGACAACTAGTCGTGCGGCTTCTGAAAGAGGTCAAGATATTGATGCTAGTACAGATGTGGTTGATGATTCATTGCTGTAAGTCTGTTTAATGCTGAAGAAAAAAAGATTTTATTTTGTTGATTAATTAATAATTTAATATTATTTTTTCTACTTTTATAGGAACGACGAAGCCCGTCAACCACTTTCAAGAAAAGTATCCATTCCTTCATCCAGGATAAATCCATACCGAATGGTTATCGTTCTTCGGCTGGTTATTCTTTGTATTTTCTTGCATTATCGGATCACAAATCCCGTGACTAATGCATACCCGTTGTGGTTACTCTCTGTTATTTGTGAGATTTGGTTTGCAATATCTTGGATTTTGGATCAGTTTCCTAAATGGCTCCCGATTAACCGTGAGACTTATCTTGATCGGCTATCCCTAAGGTAATACAACTATCTTTTTTTAACCTTTCATTAAAAAAAAAGAAAATACAAAATATTAATAAAAAATTATTTGATAGATATGAACGAGAAGGAGAACCATCACAACTAGCTGCTGTTGACATATTTGTGAGTACTGTGGACCCTTTAAAGGAACCGCCACTTGTCACAGCAAACACTGTCTTATCCATCCTGGCAGTTGACTATCCAGTTGACAAAGTGTCGTGCTACGTGTCTGATGACGGGGCTGCCATGCTGTCATTTGAGTCGTTATCTGAAACATCAGAATTCGCAAGAAAATGGGTCCCGTTTTGCAAGAAATATCAAATTGAACCACGAGCTCCAGAATGGTACTTTGCCCAGAAGATTGATTATCTGAAAGATAAAATCCAACCAACATTTGTCAAAGATCGTAGAGCTATGAAGGTGGGATTTTTTTTACATTGTTCTACTGATATTTATGGCAATTTTGACCCGTTTACTTATAAACGGGTAGATATTGACCCGTTTACTTATATATGGGTAGAATGTAGATATTGACTTATAAACGGGTAGATTTTGACCCGTTTACTATAAATGGGTAGATTTTGACCCGTTTATTATAAATAGGTCATTTTGACCCGTTTACTTATAAATGGGTCGATTTTGAGTTGTGTTTTATCACAAACGTGTCAAATCAAAAGATTTACTAAAAGGGGAACATGTCAAATGGATTGAACTGTTTGAAAGTCAACCGGAGTCTATTTATATTTTGAGCTATAATTAACACATTAATTAGTAGTGAACAAAGTATTTGTGGGTCAATCCACCGCGGACTGTTTTGACCCAAAATATGGCCCGTTTCAACCCAAATCTGTTTTAACCCGTCTACCCAATCCACCAATTTTGCCACCTGTAATTCTGCATGAACTTTTTGCTTGATGGATTATTTGTTAAAATGCAGAGAGAATATGAAGAATTTAAAATTCGTGTAAACGGGCTTGTTGCAAAGGCTCAGAAAGTTCCTGATGAAGGATGGATCATGCAAGATGGTACACCATGGCCTGGGAATAATACCAGAGATCATCCAGGAATGATACAGGTCAGATGATGTCATAGTTAATACATAACTGTCACTAGTAATAAATTATAATATCAAATTTGATGTAAAATAAATAAATTAATTAATTTTTTCAGGTTTTCTTGGGTCAAAACGGAGGGCTTGACAGTGAAGGCAACGAATTACCACGATTAGTTTACGTTTCAAGAGAAAAACGTCCTGGATTTCAACATCACAAGAAAGCTGGTGCCATGAATGCACTTGTAAGTAACTTCCATATATGACCTTCAACTTTATGTTATTGACATAAGCAACCCATAACTTTCAATCATTGCTACATGCAGGTTCGTGTATCTGCAGTCCTTACAAACGGTCCGTTTTTATTGAATCTTGATTGTGATCATTACATTAACAACAGCAAGGCTCTTAGAGAAGCTATGTGCTTTATGATGGACCCAAATCTTGGAAAATACGTTTGTTATGTTCAATTTCCTCAAAGATTTGATGGAATTGATAGAAACGATCGATATGCTAATAGAAACACAGTCTTCTTTGATGTAAGTTTCTTAATCTATCTTTTTCAACTTATAATAAGATTAAAAGTAAATTACAAAAATTGTCCTGCTCTTTCAAATTCAATCATTTTATCCTTATACTTTCTAATTTCGTTTATTTTATCCTTATACTTTTAAATTTCATAATTTTTCTCCCGTGGTCTCTAAATTTCATTTTTTTTTTGTCTATTTTAACCTAAAATGACCAAAATGCCCTTACAAATATTTTTCTTTTTTGACCAAAATAAAGGTTGATTACTGATAAAATTATTTCATGAAATCAGATTAATTTAAGAGGTTTAGATGGCATCCAAGGTCCAGTTTACGTGGGTACTGGATGTGTGTTCAACAGAACAGCATTATACGGTTACGAACCGCCACTTAAACCCAAGAAAAAGAGAGAAAACGGTTTGTTTTCCTCCTGTTTCGGTGGATCACGAAAGAAAAACTCAAAATCAAGCAAAAAAGGATCTGATAAAAAGAAATCAATCGATCCAACGGTTCCAGTATGCAATCTGGAAGATATTGAAGAAGGAGTTGAAGGTGCTGGATTTGACGATGAGAAATCATTGCTGATGTCACAAATGTCACTCGAGAAACGATTCGGTCAATCGGCCGTTTTTGTCGCGTCAACACTTATGGAGAACGGCGGTGTGCCTCAGTCTGCAGCACCGGAGACTTTACTAAAAGAAGCTATTCACGTTATCAGTTGCGGTTATGAAGATAAAACCGATTGGGGAAACGAGATCGGATGGATTTACGGTTCGGTTACAGAAGATATTCTTACGGGATTTAAGATGCACGCTCGTGGATGGCGGTCGATCTACTGCATGCCGCCTAGGGCGGCGTTCAAGGGTTCCGCCCCTATCAATCTTTCCGATCGTCTAAATCAAGTGCTCCGGTGGGCTTTAGGCTCCGTTGAGATTCTCTTCAGCCGGCATTGTCCTATTTGGTACGGCTATTCCGGCAGGCTAAAATGGCTCGAGAGATTTGCGTACATTAACACAACTATTTACCCAATCACCTCAGTTCCTCTTCTCGTGTACTGTACTCTTCCCGCCGTCTGTCTTCTCACCGGAAAATTTATCATCCCACAGGTGATCAATTTCACAGATTTAAATAGTAATCAATTAAATTAATGAACGATTTGTAATTGCAGATCAGTAATCTCGCAAGTTTATGGTTTATATCGCTCTTTCTTTCTATTTTTGCTACCGGTATTCTCGAAATGAGATGGAGTGGTGTCGGAATTGACGAATGGTGGAGGAACGAACAGTTTTGGGTCATCGGAGGTGTCTCCGCTCATCTATTCGCCGTTTTCCAAGGTTTACTCAAAGTACTCGCCGGAATCGATACCAATTTCACGGTCACGTCAAAGGCGTCAGATGAAGACGGTGATTTCGCGGAGCTGTATCTCTTCAAATGGACGACTCTTCTCATCCCGCCGACCACTCTCCTGATCGTGAACTTGGTCGGAGTGGTTGCCGGAATATCCTACGCGATTAACAGCGGTTACCAGTCATGGGGTCCACTTTTTGGTAAACTGTTTTTCGCGTTTTGGGTGATTGTTCATCTTTACCCCTTTCTCAAGGGTCTTATGGGGAAGCAAAACCGCACGCCTACTATTGTTGTGGTGTGGTCGATTCTACTTGCTTCCATTTTCTCACTCTTGTGGGTCCGAATTGACCCGTTTACCACTAAAGTTACCGGCCCGGATGTCAAGTTTTGTGGAATCAATTGTTAAATAAATTATTTTTTAAGTTACGTTAACATATGGATATTTAAGATATGTGTGATTTCAGTTGTTATTTTAAATTATTAAAAGTTACTGCATAGTTGTAAGACTGCATATTTCTTCTATTCTTTTCACACTTTTGTATGTTGTATCTATAATTATAAACCACTTTGTTGTATTCTGTACTATTTTAGTAATCAATGCAGGTGATTAGTTGTATCAATCATCTGTTGATCTAAATGATCAATTTGTGCTCAAATCTGCTGGAAATTCTCAATTTTCTAGCATTTATCGAGCTTTTCATACCTAGCAATCGACATAGCAATTACACTGATCGAGATGCTAGTTCATGCGGAAGAGCGTGTAGCCAATGTAAGCATGTGAAGAAATCCTTGTTGTAATTACGGTTAATTAATGATGTTGATTATGATAATATATTTTAGAATGGTGAATTTGTGTGATGATTAGTTGTGTATCCAGTTTGAACAAGAGATAGAGGCAGAGAAGACAAGAATTGAGGACGAGAGTAAGAAGAAAAGAGAAAGGTTTGAAGCCGTTGGTCAAATCTTGTGTTACCGGCAGTCAACCTAAAACGTAAACCTTCGTTTAGTTTCTATTTACAACTTCCTTTTTTTATTCATCTTTTTTTTTTGTACGGAAAACGTAGTAGGATGTGGTTTTGGTCTTTTGGAGATCATGTACATGTGACGTTTGTAATCAGAAAAACGTGTAAAGCATTGTAGTTTTATTACACACTTGGTAAATTATGTGTATTATTTTTGTGTCTCCTTCAAAAATGACTAGAAATGATTGAACTATATTTTGTAACAATCAAAATCTTTTTTGGTTGCATGGTTTTTTATCAGTAATAATTTGAACTACGATATACAAAATAATTTAGATTATTAATTAGTTAGCATTATTATTTATCTATTCAAGGTATTAATAAATTATGGTGAGTCGACGTAAGACTAGTGCCATTGATTCTTCTTTGGAGCTTGCGTTGGTTGGCTTCCTTGAACCGATACCAATGACACGAGGCCATCAGTTGGGATGTCAGTTAAATAGCATCAGTTTGGAGAGATAGAAGGCGATGAAGATTAAAAGTATTTTCGTGAGTATTGATATTTTATTTTTGTGTATTATGTATAAAATATTAAGTGAAGTAGTATTATTATGATATGTGTGTCAGTTAACATAGTGATGATTTGACAAAATATAAAATTTCAGTTTGAGAATATTTCCATTTCACTGGGAAATATATGATATTAACAATACGGCAGTAACAACTTACCGTGACTCACTAAAACATTCACAAGCTGTCCCGTGAAACAATACCACACCTTTGCAAGTATCTGAGAACATTCTTTTGAGGATTCAAAATGTACAATCTTTTTTCCTAAATGGTACAAGTCCATATTGCACAAAGGGATTGTGAGAAGGTAACCCCAGGAGAGAACACAAGTAACCAAAGCCAAGAATGAATTGCCTGAGAGAACAGGAACAGAACCACATATATCTGCATCCCTGCAGTATCAACCAAAAATCCACTTATTTAAGTTTCCAAGTTTTTAAATAATTATGACGTCATCCGGTTTTATGTTCTAGAATTAAATGTATTTGATTAAATAATTATGACCTTATTTTCTCATTTGTAATACGAATCCTTTTTCGGGAGTTGATTTACCAAACTACCCTTGTCCCTTTTGAAATAGTGCACTCCCTCTTCCCTGCCCATGAAGTTATAACTGTATGTTGACAAACTGTGGTGATCAATGTTATTGCAATTTGAAGATGTGTTTCTTTTGAGGCTATCTTCAAAGATGGAAGTATTTTCAGTGTAATCAGTTGACTTTTGTTGTGTGGAGTCTGAGTTTTTGTCACTGTTGACTTTTTTAGTATTGAGAAACCGACCTCCACAACCCCGAGCCCTTTTCATGGCGTGTTGGTGTCTTGATTCATGAAGATAGGGCTAAAATAGTAAAATAACAAAAGTTGATGTTTGTGAGTCAAAACATGCATAATTGTGCTACATAATCAATGGCTCAATTTGGTTATGTTTTATCTCTAAATGTCAAATGAGTAAAACAATAATATTAACACATAATCATAAAAATAAATGAAAAATTGTACCTTTCTGGATTTAACAACTTTCTTTTCCAGTTCTGCTTTAGCTCTGGACTGTCTTCTTCTGAGAATTCCATGAAATTGTTTTGCATTAACATAAACAGGCTCTTCTTCCATTTGAAGGGGTAATGGCATTCTAGTTGGATGGATCCCAACTAACTGTGGGTGTGCCTGAAATGGGCCCCACAATTGGTTACTAAATAAACTACATTAAACATAAATTAAACTAATTGAATTCTCACATGTGTTCCATAAGTCATCATTCCTGCATAATGTGGATCCTGATACGGATAAGATGTCAAAACCTGCAAAATGCTTTTGATAACTATGTTGCTAATCATTTATGTTAAACTCTAATTGCCAATCATTAATATTAAACTCTAGTTACAATTGAGTGGCCCACAAGTTCCATTTGCTGCTCTTGATTATTCACATTCAGTCCTGAAATATTGATTTTTGATGTCATTATTGAGGTTCTAGTGTTTTAAATTAATAAAAAAAAAAGAAAAAATAATGTAAACAAACATAATAATTCCCCAAATCAGTAGCAATAATTAGTAATTTTCAATATTACAGTTCTACTATCATTAGATGCATCTAATTAAACATAATTCAGACATATATACCAGAATTTGGGGCTGTAGAGGAATCAGTATCTTCAACAACATGATTACTAGTAGTTTGTAATTGAGATCCAACCTTAATAACACCATTCGTTTCACCAAAAGATGACATCACACCATTTCCAGTTCCGTGCCACCATGGTTGTGCATAAACTGTTGATGGAGAAATTTGATCGTCATCTCGAGGTTTTGTGGGCATTATTCTTGTATCCTTCGAACATCAGCCATAGATTATAAGTTAATTAAACACAATTTCCAGTAATCCTACATCATCGATTATTCAATTTCCTCAAAAACGCATTAAAACTGGTAAATCTAGCTCGAAGCAATCGATTA
Organism: Calendula officinalis; assembly: GCA_963853835.1. Lineage (NCBI taxonomy): Eukaryota > Viridiplantae > Streptophyta > Magnoliopsida > Asterales > Asteraceae > Calendula > Calendula officinalis. Next base: position 2,470,139 of record OY970830.1, on the reverse strand, counting down.
CTGAGCATATAATGATGAATTAATTTATGAATATGATTACAAAATGGATATTATCTCCAACTATACTCTAAATTTCTAACTTCATATATGTGTATAGAGTTAGATACATAAATATAATCACATAACCAATCAATTTGAAACAGGAAGCCCTAATTGAATTGAAAATTAGGATAGTATTGACTTACCTTTTTGATTGTGTCGGAAGGAAGTAGAAAAAATAGAATCTTCAAAATGATACCGAAACTGAATTCAACATCATTAATCCAATTGTAGATGATCACACATTAATTAAACAATTAAAATATAAAATTAGAGAGAGGATTAACATTTAACAAAGAAATGGTGTTGTATTTATTTATTCATGATATATTTGCTGGAGTTATATATTTTAATAACATAAAATTATTTAGAGTTCACGCCAACGTCGCTCTCTATGTCGCTGTTAAGGAGAAAATTGAATAAATTATATTTGGAGAAAATTGTCCATATTACTCCTTTGTCATTTGTTTATTTACTTTATGATCAGGAAATTTGTTTTATATATTTTATTTGATTTTTTAATATTATAGATCTAAGAAGTGAGATCCGGCGAGAACTCAAAAAAGGTGAGAACTCGTGATGACACCTCAAAAAAATTTCAAAAAATTCTGAAAAAAATATATATAACTCCTCACGATTATTATCACATTTGACAAAAAAAAATTTGAAAAAAAAATTATGATCCACTTTTTTTTTGTGGATCATAATAATGATTCATATTTTTTTGTGGATCATTATTATGATCAATATATTTTTTTTGGATCATTTTTGAAAATTTTTATTTTGTTTTGGATCTTATAGTCTGCGATTTTTATGTTTAAAAAAGAATTTTTTTTGAAAAAAGTTTGTTTTGGATCATTTTTAGAGTTTTTTTTGAGTTCTCGCAGTCCTCACCGGTTTTTAAGTCCTCACCAGATCCGGACCCATATATCTACATATTTTATATTTATATGTTTTATGTTTTATTACGTTTGATATGTCATACGTACATAGCATTATTTTATCTTTTTAAAATATTCATAAGCATACATCACACTTTTTTCTATCACATTTTTACCGGAAGTTTTCCAAAAAACCATTTTTCAACTTTTATGTACAAATATAACAATCTACATCTCGTCACATATCTTACTTTTGGTGAAATTAAAGGCTGTACTATTATGACTATTTAGAATTTTCCATTATTGTGTTTATTGTTTTTTTTCTTTTTAAATAAAACTATAGCACAAAAGATAGGATTAGTTGGAAGATGTCAAAATAAATTGTGTCCCGTATATTGATAATACACATAACAGATTCAAAGGTATTTATACAATAGAAAACAAAATTAGAGCAAATATTAAATATGATAAAAATGTTTAGACTTTCAATGATATTACGTGTTATTTCATGAATAAGACTATGTGAAAGAAACATTTCCAGAAAAAACTATCTTTTACCGGACACTAATAAACTACAGTAACAAAGTTGATTTTGAAAAGATAGCTAATTCAGTAGAAACTGAATTTGTAACTCGTCTTCAAGAAATTTGTAAACACGCGTATAAAATTATGATTTTGATGTATTTAACTTATGATTAGACTTTCTTTAAAATAAAATTAATTTGATTTGATTTACTTCATAATTTAACTCAAGCATCTGACTTACCTTCCGAATATTTGAATATAATCAACAATTTTCATAATACCGCCATTGGTGAGGTGTGCAAGGGGGGCAATACGTGTTCTTAATGTTAGGTCACGATTATATTTCTCTTTATTTATTCTTATTCTTAGTTTTATTTAATAATGTGTGGACCACCTATGTTAAGTGGGGATAGCAAGGTGGCATGACAAGTAATAGGAGCAGGTAAGTTTGACGCTGAGTCCTTTTTAACGGGTAGTTTGGGCAGGTCGGGCAGTACTTGGCAGCAACCGCAATCCCCCCCAACCACGTTTCCTTCATATCCCCCATGTTTCCCGCCATTTGGCATTAAAATTCTTAACCACATATTCACTTGCTTGCTTATGTAAGCAGTTTCTGGATACTTTGGTATTTAAGAAAATCGTATTTAAGGAATAAGTTTGTGTTCTTTCATCAATTCTGTCAAAATCAACGTTTAAGTTGTAAATTGACACTTCTCTCCCCTCTTCAATTTCTTCAGTAAATCAAGAGTAAGAAGTGATGAAGAGGTGAAAACGAGCACCGTTAGTAGAGGTCTAAGCTTTTTATTGTTGCTTTTGAAAATCGGATTATTTGACTCATATGAAATTAAAAAGAAAAAAAGATACATAATTAAAAAAGACAGAATATATAAGTTTAGAAAAAATTGAAATGGTATTCCTATTTATAATGGGTTTTCCTTAAGTGGCCGAGTTTTGCTCACGATATACATAACCTAACTCTTATTATAATTATTTTCGAATTTTTCTCTAACTAGATACAAATGTTTATTAGCTTCCAACATAACTAGGTCAACCGCTCTATATTAAAATGTAAATGCATGAGTGCGGCAAGAAATATTTAACAAGTAAAAATGTCAATGATAAATTACATCACCACATCAAAGTTGCATTAAAAAAATCAGGACATTTCATCCTCAAACAATTCAAAACTATGCCAGACAAGGGATTTTTAGTACTAACTACTAACATATGTTTTCTTATTAGTTAAATCATTTTTAGTAGTAACTACTAAATTATGTCACCCATTTGACACATTAAACATATTACATAACCAAAATCTAGTGTTTTAAGTAAACGATTAAAAATTATCACTTACGTCAAAACCCTTATATAAGGGTGTTAACGAGTCGAGCTTTTAACGAGCTACTCGAGCTCGAACTCATCTATATCGAGCTCGAGCTTATACTAATTCGATCTCGAGTCGAGCTCGAACATAAAACAAGACTCGATTAATCTCACGAGCCGAGCCTAATAATTTAATGCTCGACTCGGCTCGTTCGATAGCTCATTTAGTCTCGAGTCAAACAAGCCAGACGATCTTCACGAGTCGATCCTAACGAGCCGAACAAGTGTTTTATACAATAAGTACAAGTGTTGATACAATAAGTACAAGAATATACATATATTATTATAGGGGTGTTAACGAGTCGAATAATTAACGAGTTTTTTGAGTTTGCAAATTAGTTATATTCAAAAAATATGGAATCATAAACGAGTATCAAACTCGAGCTCGAACACTATATAAATATTCGAGCTCGAGCTCGAGCACAATTTTAAAAGTTTATTCGAGCTTGAGTCGAGCTCGAGCCAAATAATTACTAAACGAGCCGAGCCCAAATTTCCTAATATTATAGATCTGAATTATGCATTCAGCTTTAATCATAATTCATAGTACAAACTTTTTGATTTACACAAAAAATATGTCCCTCTGAATGCCTAGTATCAGCCTGATATGTAGTTGTGTTTCCTCTACCTTACGATTATACATAAAGGTAAGGGAGCACCACATTTGTAAGTTACATTCACATATTCAGATTACTAAATATTTCATCATCGGGTTTTTGAGAAAGGGATGATTTTCATGCCACAATTTTTATTGCATTTACAACAACTATTACTTAATATGGTTGTAAAACTTGCACTGTGGCGTATAAGCTAAAAATTATGGTGCAGAAATGAAATTCATTTCGAGAATATTAATATTGCAATTTGTGCAACAACAAAGCAAATGAACAAAAACAAATCAAGAGTAGATAGCTTGAAATGAGCAGGAATCAAGTTTGGCTAAGCTTATTCATAATTATAAGGTCACATAATCATAATAAGCTACAACCTTAAGCTAATAAGCATGCTTTTCCAAATTTTAATAAGATCGTAAACTAAAAACAAATGAAATTAAGCACAGATCAGTCTGAAAACTATGATATTAGTTATCATTTTTGAACGGATACAAAAACAACATTGGAACAAAATTGCAAAGCACACATTTAGAGTCCCTTTCATTCCAAATTAGATACAGAATTTAAAATAAATAAATAAAACTGTGATTTTTATTTCAAGTTTTGCAGACAAATAGATGCATTAGATTACCGCAATACGGAATCGGTGAAATCGAAGGAATTCACATTGCAGAATGTGAGTTTGACTGCTTTTATGGCGTCGGCGAAAACTAGTTTTCGGCCTAGGGTTTTGTTGTGTTTGGAAGGGTTTTAAGCGAAAAGGAATGTATAGAAGCGTGATTAGTTTATTACAAAGAGACCACCCATGTTTCAAGTAATTACAGAGAGACCACTTATCTTTTTAGTAATTACGAACGCCCCAAATTAGAGGATTACCATTTGCATATTTAGCCCCTATCCCAAATCAATTGTGAATCTTCGATAGTAAGTTTTCATTTTTATCAAATACCCGAAAAGTAGAGATTTAAAAAAAGGATTTTGATCATGACAGTTTTAAGGGCTGTCTCTAAGTGCATTAAAAATAGTACCAATGAGTAATTCTGAAAATTCAGGAGTCGGTTATAGATGGATGTATAATTTTTTTATGCATGTCTTATGACAGTCATTATCAAAACCCTTAAAAAATATATCTTTAACAGAAAATAAAGCAAAAATAATATATACTTCGTATTATTTTTAGACTTTGGGATGCATCTAAGACTTTAAGTCATCAACAGTTCAAGCTTGATTGTCCAATAATATTTATTTTGACATACAGGTGTGAATTAAAATTTTGAATACTTCAGTGGTATTTAAGTATATTACCGCCTCACAATTTTATGTTATTTTTTGTAAGTTTTTTAAAAGGGTATTCTCATTTAGCATCGGCTTTGGCTCGTGATTTACTTGACCTAACCGTTGTGAGTTGTGACTGTTTTTGAACCATCTCATAGTCATCTGGTAAATAAACGCTTATTAAATTTTAATCCATTTGCAGTCTTCATCCCTTTTATATTACCAATGCATACTTTCTGACCACAATATATTACTTACCAATGCATACGAGTTGGTAAACAATAACATAATGGTACTAACATAATACCATTATATTGTAAACGGCTTATATCTTAAAAAGAAACACATAGACATAAATATCATATTAATCGTGTATATAACGTGTAGAGTATTAGTGTCTATACGCCTTTGTAATACCGTGTTTTGACCTCCAAAAGACTCAGAAATTCGCTTGTTCCTGAATTTGCTCCTGTTAAACACCACACAAAATAATTATGAAATTCGTACGATTTTAATATAATAGAAATATAATTTGACTAACCTCTGTGACAAAGAAGGCATGGAAACCGTATGGAACTCTATGAGGCAATGGAACAACTGCAACTGGATCTGGAGACATTGTTTTCGCATCTATAACTGTCACAGATGATTTTCTACAAATAAAACAAAAAAATATCATCATACATTTGAAGTTTAAATACTGACTAATATGTTATGTATCATGCTTAAAATAAATAAATAATGTAATGTATGTATACCCTGAGCTCTCATCATGTGTGAAAAAGATTAAGTAACCATCATCTTCTTCAGAATCGGTTCCAGGTTTTTTAGGAACAAATATTGCTTCTGAACCAAATTTAGCCGGCCCTAGGTCAAATATCCCTTTAACATTTCCTCCAATTTCTAGATTACTTTTTCCTGATTCGGGTTCTGCATGTAAATCAAATTTAACTATGCCTGTCACTTTTGCAATGCTGTCCAGCCTAGTTGCATACACAAATCGTTGTTTCCTAAACTCACAAAAACAAAAATAAATATATTATTAATTAGAAGTAAGATCCAGATAATAATAATAATAATGATGATGATAATTCACCTGCCAGTGTAGTACTCGTTGACCCTAGGAAAGTCAACAGCGGATTCTGAGAGCTTTTTCTGAGAAGCAAGACCAGTTTCCATGTTGAATCTCATTTCATACCTGAAAAATGGAGTTAAAAAATTAGAGAAAAAGCATGGTAATTAGTAACGTTTTAATGCTTATTAAGGAATAGAAATTTACAGCTCATTTGTGAAATTGTCAAGTTTTTCTTTAACACCTCCACCAACCATATCCAAATCTGGATTCTGAAGACGACACGTAATCAAAACAACTTCATCTCCTTCCTCCCAAGCATTTGCTGAAAGAAAAATAAAAGAGATTAAATTTTAATTATTATGTTACGTCTTTTAGAAAAACTTAAACAAGTGATTTATAAATGTTATAAGATAACTATAATTTGAATTAGTACATGGCAATGCAATATAAATTAAGGTATGTCTCTGTCATCTCATATCATTTTATTATCAAAATTTATTAAAAGAATAAATTTCTCTGAAACTAATCAAGGGTAGAATTGGAATTACAGAAAAAAGAGTCTCACCATTGTGGAATATGAAGCAATTTGGAAGCTCAAACCATTTAATTTGGAGCTCGTTCTTTGCATAACGGGGAAGGATGCCAAATCGAGCTTTCTTTGTTGCATCAAATTTGAAAATCAGCCTTTTTTCCTTCACCATTTCCTATAATAAATAGCAAAATAGCCACAAATTTAAAAAAATAATAATAATTAGTGGTACTATATATTTCTATATATACCTATGATTAAAAAATAACAATTAAAAAAAATAGTTAAAATAGCAGAATTAATACATACTTTTGGTTTAAAGTATAGCGGTAAATCCATGAATATTGCATAATTCTCAGTAATTGCAAAATCATGCATCATTACTGATTCTGGTATTGTAATTGGCACAGGATCATTCATAACACCATCTTTTGAAATCACACGGTATGTGACAAATGGCGGTGCTTGTGAATATCCAAATGTAAACATCTCACCTGAAACCAAAATATATATTTTGTAAAATAATTTTATTACATTAAAATAATCACACGATTAGTATTTACCAGTGACTGGATCGATCTTTGGGTGAGCAGTGAAGGTGTGAGAAAGCCTTTTATCATAATCCATCAAGCCAAGAGTTTGTAGGTCACCATCCTCCAACACTTTAATGGCATCTGGAATTTATAAAATTTTAATTATTCATATTTAGCAACATTATTACAAACATATGATAAAGTAGTAATCTTCTTGTTTACATGGTTTATCTCCTTCTGATAGTGCCAATAGTTTTCCATGATGATATATGAGAGCTGTGTTCCCTAAAACAAAATAATATATACTTTAATTTTTAAGTCTACTAATTGCTTGAATATATACTACCTCCGTATCAAAATAAGTGATACACTTTCTATTTAGGGGTGGAACAAAATAAGTGTTACACTTCTAAAACTTACCTTATTTGGTAAAAAAGTGGGACCCCTTCTCCACTAACTATCTACTTTAATAAAAGTGAAATTACCCTTTTACCCTTACTTTTACTTTTAAACATCATTAATATCACTTTATTCAAAAGAAGTGGGACCCATTATCCACTAACTATCCACTTAATCTATCTTAAACTACATTTTTAATCTTTTGCCTCAAAAACCTCTTTTCTTCAAATGTATCACTTATTTTGATACGGAGGTAGTATAAAATATAAAGTATGTATATAAAGATATCATAAAGGAATTCATCAACAAACCAGTCCCCTGGCCATATGTAAGATCTAGAACTTTTAACTTTGCTCGAAGCATTTGCATATAGACCATAATTAATCCAAAGAACCCTTTAAGATCTCCAATCTGAAAATGCAACTTAGCTTAAATTTTCTGATAAATAAAAAATTGATAATTGGTTTGTCTGGATACAGTATTAGAGGGATACCTTCATAAACTTAGCTGCTCCAAAAAATTCCTCTTGTGCCAAACGAGATGTTTTTACATAGCGGGAGAGATAAGTTGCTTTTCCATCTTTAATTCGCAAGCCATGAATCATGCTGCAGGGTAAAACAATTCAGACAATACCTTTATTAATTATAAAATCTTTATATAAATAGAGAGGAAATAACATTCATACCCATCTCCATCAAACCTGCAAACAAACAAAATAATAAGATGTTATTAGTAAGAGTTTTATTTTTTATAATAGAAAGATATTAATTAATACTTTTGAGATACTAGTTTTGCAGATATAATTTAAAAAGAGCAAGTATTTACCAGTGATATCCAGCCACCGGTGCAAACTTTGGATTAGGACCGACTCTAACAAACTCCCCATTCAGACACTCCTGTAATTTCAAAATGATATTAGCAATTACCAAAGTTCAAATTCGATTATTCATCCAGACAGGCAGACGCTAATGTTATATCAATTGATGTTTACCGATAGTAATAAAACTTATATAACAAACATAAATTCATAACTCAAAGTGATTACGGATATTAGAGCCATAATTAAAGGTACAATTCAATATCCAGACACCAAAATTCTAGCGATTGATGTTTTAGCAGAAGAAAAAAAGCCTATAAAAAGGAAAAATTAGAAACTCGACTGATTACGGATAGCAAAGCAATTAGCGGAATTCATGATCGATTCACCATTGAGACACAAATATGGTAGTAATTAATAATTGGGCAGAAGAAAACACAGACTAATAACTCAAATTGAATACGGTTATCACTGTATAAACATAAAATTACTGACCGGTAGGTGACCGATGACATCGAGATCTTTGCAAGGAGGAGTTTCATCAACAGGAGCAAAATTACCGAATAGCCAGTGATGAGGCTGCTTCGAATCGTACATAAACTTCACTATAGCCTTCTCCAACCAATCAACAGCTTTCGATGTAAATCCTTTTTTAGGCTTAGGGCTCACGACCACCGGAGCTCCGCCGCCGATCTCCGCCTCCATGGTGCCCATCTGTTTCACTGAACGAGTGTAATGTAATGAAATGAAATGAAACAAAATGTGTTTGTCTATTTGTATTGCGTTTTGGATTTTGCGAGCGAGAATATTTGGTTGGAGAAGAAAACGGCCACGTAGGCGGATTGTTCGGCTATTTTTTGTCGTTTAGTCGACCACCACTTAAACTTCATAACCAGATGATAATAGTCTACGACTCGTCGTACAAATACATCTTTGAAACGACTCCAATGGGGTGTTTGGATGATTTTAATTGATAACTGATATATTTTTGTTTTTTTTGTTGAGTAATCATATTTATCTACTAGCTACATAACCCGTCCGATGGACGGGTATGCTTCAAAATTTTTTATGTAGAAAAATCTCAACAAAAGCTTAATAATATATAAAAATGACATAATAATGATGTAGCTGTAATGAAGAATCGATAGGAAAATCGATACATTAAAAAATGTTACATAAAATTTACAAACGAAATAAGACTTCTTTGTAAACTACATTTGCTGATTTTCTTCCCCGTGTGACCTGGTGGGGTAAGCGGTTCAACAACTGGCGACCCGTTGACCCGTTAAAACCTGGAAATAAAAAATAAAATTAAAACCCTAGTAGTCTCCATCATCATCCAAATCAGACATCCAGACGCCTTGCTCACTTTCACGCTCGGACGTTTCAGGCTTTCTGCATCTGCTTCGAACGTTTCTGATCTAGCACCGGCCTTCACCGTGTTTACCATCGTCCACCGGCGACCACAGGGATCAACCGGCCACCACTGTCACAAGGTAATTTGTTTTCTCGATTCGATTTTCTTGCTGCTTGTTTCGATTTGTTTGCTGCTCGATTCAATTTGTTTCCTGCTCGATTCAATTTGTAAAATGAATCTTGTTGACTTGTATTTTGTTGAGATTTGATTTGAATCTTGCTCTTGAGATTTGTTTGCTGCTCAATGCGAAGATTGAGATTTGTTTGCTGCTCAATTTGATTTAAATCTTGCTCTGATTTGTTTGCTGCTCAAAAAAATGCCGTAATTAATCCCTGATTCATTGCCCTCTATTTTTGGTTCTATTTAATTGTTTTCAAAGGAAAGAATCAAATCTAATTAAATTGTCGAATTTGACTGTTCGCTCGAATAGGAAGATTACTTCCCCGTAAAATAGGGGTGAGCATGGGGCGGTTTGGGGCGGTTTTTAACTAAAACCAAACCCCGCCCTGAAAGTTCGGGTTTTGAGAATTACACCCCGTTCGGTTTCGGGTTTTTCGGTTTCGGTTTTTCGGGTTTTTCTGTTCGGTTTCGGGTTTTTCGGTTCGGTTTCGGGTTTTTTCGGTTTTTTAGTTTCCTTTAAATTTACCAATTTAATACCTTAAAAACTAATATTATGATTCAAACTTCCAAACCTTAACTCATTTCATTATAAATAAAAAACAACTAGTATGTTTAATACAATGTAATAATAAATTCAACTAACATAATTTGAAAAAAATTAATAATAGAATAACACCCAACTATTTTTCGCAATAATCTTAGTCAATGTCTTCATCCATAGAAGTTTCATTGATGGTTGCTTTCCTTTTGCAAACAAATTTATATCAAATCTTTTAAAAATATAAGAATATTTTTATAAAACTTGAAATATATATAAAGGCGGGGCGGGGCGGGTTTTTCGGTTTGGTTTTTCATATGCCCCCGAAAACCGCCCCAAACATTCGGGTTTTCCAAAAATCAAAACCGTTGATGTCGGTTTTCAAATGGTTCGGTTTTTTCGGTTCGGTTTTTTCGGTTCGGTTTTTTCGGGTTTTTCGGGTTCGGTTCGGTTTTTCGGTTTTTATGCTCACCCCTACCGTAAAATATGGCAACATCTCCCGGAATGTTGTGCTGTTTCTGCCCTGCACCTGTAAGGCAGTTTCTTGAGATAGTTGTGAATATGAAGTTCGATGAAGAACCGAATTATTCAAAACTAATTTCTTTATTCGAGGGTCTGTTAGGCCCTAATCCTGCAATTAGGCCAATTAACACAGATGGTGCTCAAAAGGTGATCCAAATTTTTTATGATTGTATATTTTTTCATAAATATGTCGATGAAAGAGTGACTTATTTATTTTTTGTTAATTATTTGAATTTAGATTATATTTCAAGTTGGTCAAAAACGGGGTAGATTGAATCTTGATGAGGAAGATGAAGCACAACCTACAAAGAAAATCCGAATGGGAGTTCCTGCAACACAATGGGTTTCAATTTACAATGCCAGACAACCATTGAAACAGAGGTCAAAGTCAAACCATCTCTTGTTATTTATTTATTTATTTATTTTTAATAGTGGATTTTAACAATTATATAATGTTTGGTGTTTAGGTATCATTACAATGTTGCAGATGGTAGATTGAGCCAACACGTTGAAAGAGGAAATGCTGATGGTTTACTTATAAGCTCTGTTGCATCTTGTACAAACTTGTGGGCCCTAATAATGGATGTTGGGACCGGTTTCACAAGTCAAGTTTATGAGCTGTCACCTTTCTTCTTGCACAAGGTACATAATACACACACATATTTGATATTGTGATTTAACCACAATTTATTTATATTAATTTTGACATTTTTGTTGTAGGAATGGATAATGGAACAATAGGAGAAGAACTATTATATCAGTTCCATTGCTGGTGCTAACAATGGCAGCTCTCTTGTTGTAATGTCAAAAGGTTTGCTGCTTTCCGGGCGGGCCCACCAACTGTCTTTCTTTTTCTTTTTTTATAATTATATATTAATATTAATTAAAAAACTGTTTTTATGCAGGGACCCAGTATTCTCAACAATCATACAAAGTAAGTGAATCGTTCCCTTTTAAGTGGATAAATAAGAAATGGAGATAAGGGTTTCACGTGACTTCAATGGCAACTGCGGGTACCCGTTGGGGTATTGTTATGTCTCGAAACTCTGGATTCAGTGATCAGGTATATATATATTTATATATGTATGTATTTTTTTATTTAATTTACAAATAATAAGTTCTTTTTGTTGGTTTTTGAAGGTGGTTGAGCTTGATTTTCTTTATCCGAGTGAGGGGATTCATAGGCGGTGGGATAACAGTTACCGTATAACATCAACAGCTGCCACGTGGGACCAAACTTCCTTAATTTTGAGTGTTCCCCGTCGTAAGCCTGGTGATGAAACACAGGAAACTTTACGTACATCCTAGTTTCCAAGCACTCATGTTAAGGTTTAAAAAAATAAAAATTAAATACTTAATTTGTTTTAAAAGTTAAAATTGATATGGAATTTGATTGGATTCATGTTCTGGTTTGAAAATGTGCAGGAGAAATGGGCGAAAAATCTGTATCTTGCTTGCATTTGCTATGGAAGAACTGTGTCTTGAAGCATGCCCGCCCAGTCAACCCCGTGGTAAGGTGTTTGATTAAAAGATAGACTTTTTTTAAGGTCAAATTTTTTGAATTGGCCATGTATTTAAACATTAAAAAATAATTTTAATGAAATTGCCATAAAGGCTGAACAGTTTAACTATTTACAGTCAAACGGTTTGACTTTATGGGTGTTAAATATTTTTAAAATAAAGTTTATGGTTTGACTACATATAGGAAGGACAGTTGACTTTTTTAAAGTCAAAATGATTTGATTAGCAACTTATTTAGATAATAAACACAATTTTAATGAAAATGATTTAAAGGTTGGCCAGTTTGACTAAAATCCAGAAGCTGTTTGACTGGATATAGTCATATAGTTTAAACTATATGCAGTCAAAAAGTTTGACATTAAACTGTGTAAATAAATTTAAACCGTCGTAAAAATAATTTTAATGAACTTGGTGTATCTCTAGAACAGTTTGACTTTTTTACAGTCAACAATTGTGAGGTTAAATAGTCAAAGATTTTAAACTATATCCACAATTGGTGGTGGTTTTAAACTGTTTAAACTATTATGCTTCAAAAAGTTCGACTTCATATTAAATAAACTTAAGAGAATTAAATGCAAGAACTGCTCCTATAGCATGGACAGTTTGACTTTTTAAAGTCAAAGTTTGTTGATAAAATTTTAATATAAATTTTACTTCTCTTTTTATTTAAAAAATTGGTAATACTTTTTGTTTAATTTGAACAGTTTATCTATAGCATGGATAATTTGACTTTTTATGGTGCAACCAAACAATACTCACAATGCAGTCAAAAAGTCTGACTATTTAAAGTCAAACTGACTCAAATTAAAAAAAAATATGTTTAATTAAATTGATTTAAAGGACTTACAGTTTGACTTTTACAGTCACACTTTTTGGCTGCATTGTGAGTACTGTTTGGATGCACCATAATTTTGAATAATGTTTTTCAAAAGCCCGATTGATTAATTAATTTTAATTTTCTTTTTATTTAAAAAACTGGTAATACTTTTTGTTTAATCGAACAGTGTATCTATAGCATGGACAGTTTGACTTTTTAAAGTCAAACTGATTTAAATCAAAACAATCGGTTTAATGATTGTGATTTTAAGGTTGGACAGTTTTACCAAGATGTTATACTTTTTAAACACAGTTTTGAATTGCTGGTGTAACACCTCAATTTTTAATACAAAATATTGGCCAAAATAAAACATTTTATAAATAGAAGAACATCCTCAATTTGGATTTACAAAAACCTTGGTATGAAATCAGAGTATAAAAGTAGGTGTTACAAAATAGATCATAACCAAGCTGAGACTAAATCCAATCTAGTATCCTTCTAATCTAGGTCCCGCATCTCTATCCATGCGTACCTAAGCCTTCGATCCCGAACCTGAGTACATAGCAAAACAAAACAAGGAGTACGTGAGACAAAAACGTCTCGTGAGCTACATGGGTTTAGACCCAAAGTTAATAATAATAACCGAATGACAAACAACAAACATGTAAGCCATCATCCATCTATCTAGTCACCCTATTGTAACTCTAAAACCTTGCTTTCCTAGCAATCATATCTAATTGTCGGGACGTCCCCAACCAACTAGAACCACATTAACTTATTAACCGGGGATCCCCCGCATTAACAAGCTTCAAGGTAAAGGCAAGAGGGAATCGCCCAATCTACCAATACCTGCCTTACTCACCGGACTACTTCCAGTTAGCAAGACTACTATCATGGAATGGGCCGATGGGGATCCGCCCAAATGCTCCCCATTCCATACCTCATGACCGGGGATCCCCCGAATCATCACATCATCTCACCATATCATAACCCGATGGCTATGTCAATCTAGCTCTCGGCTATCACGTCTATCATCAAACAAGTTAGTTCAATACAACTATCGGTATAACTAACTACTAGCTACTAGTATACACAATTAAGCAAATAGACCATACTACAAGTAATAAAATATATTTCATAGGCTATGTACTCAGTAAATTTCCACACGTACTCACCTTAGCAATAAAGATGCTTTAACCGTATTCCTTCTGCCGGTTCCTTGCTCACAATTTGTCCACTTCAACACTTCACCGAATGTCTAAAACAATTATCACAGCAAGGTTATCATCACAAACTACTACCAATGTGTTCATCTACCTCTAGATAACACCCATCAATCCATTTTCCCAAATATGATGATTTACCAAACCCTAGGTTTAACCAACCCTTAAGATTCTTACAAATCATAATCATACACTTGTTTCCTTTGTTGATATACCATCTATTAAGTGTATACAACATATATTCCACCATAAATCACCAACCCAAGAACTAGGGTTTCAAACCCTAGCTTCAAGATCCATAGATCTTGAGCTACAAAGATGATAGAGTGAAGATATACCTTTAATCTTCAACTAGGAGTGAAGAATCACAAGATTTGACCAAGAAATCTGCTCCAAATGATGCTTTACACTCAAAATCGTTCACACACTTGAAGAGAGAAAAACTAGGGTTTACAAATGCAATAAATGAGCCAAATCCCGACTTTAATGCTGCCAGACAAAAGTTCACGACGCGAACAATAGTTCGCGTCGCTAACTATGCGATTTTCATAGTTCGCGATCGCTAATCAGGCGTGAACTTTATCGCGTCCAAAGGCCAAACTCCCTGGAACTAGTTCCCGATCGGGAACTCAGGTTCGCGTCGCGAACTCCCTTAGGCAGCCGGGCTGCACTTTTCCAATTTTGTCTCAACCCGGTTTCGCTCATAACTTTCTCGTACGGTGTCCAAACGACACGAAACCAATTTCCACGTGTTTTATATGATTTATCCATAATTATCATATTTTTACATATTTTATTTATTTACAATTTCGGGTCGTTACAGCTGGTTTCTCTATAAATTTATTATGACAGTACACATAGTTTTAATAATTAAAAAGGCCAAACAAACTTTCAATTTGATACCGTCTGGAAACATTTAATAGATAATGAAATCAATTCTTAAATCGAATGTTAAACGTATTTCTTAATGGATTCCTCAATTTTATAAAATTGTTAAGCAATCCTTGCAAAAATTGTTTAGAAATTACCTTTCAATTGATGAACTTGTTGACTTTCTGCAGATAGTGTACCTGCAAGCACATGAATTAAATAAAAAAAGATTAACAATTAATAAAGAGTCGGCATACAACAACTTCTCCTATGGCTACGTTTAATAAAATAGAGACGAAGAAGATGTACCTTGAGTTACGGCAGAATGTAGTTGCAGGTTTGTAATTTTGTAGAATGATCTGTAGTGTATGTTAACTTTAAATAGGGATGGATGGGTATATGATTTTAAAATCGGGTATTAGTAATTGATTGACGGAAAAAAAGGGAAAAGATTATGATGGCAGTTGGTTCAAAAGGAATGAACATTAATTGGTTTTATTTGTTGCCTATAATACAGGGATTGAATAGATTACCTTTTGTCGACTAAATACGAAGCATGGAAGGTTTCATTGGTTGTGTTAGTTCCGGATTTTATTCAATGATGAATTGTTTCCATAAAGCCATTCGAAGACAAATTATGCAGGTACAAAAAATACCATATTTGAATCCCATAATATCCGGAGGAAACTCATTAACTGATATTGGATTCTGTTTAATTGAATGTTGACAAAATCGTGGACAGGTGGACCAATTGGTGAATTACGGGTGGCATTGTTCGCCAATCAAATTCGTCTGTCGTGATGATGTGGCAAATGGTAAACAAATGTAGTTGCATATATAGTTTAAGATATATATTTTTTCATACTCGTCTTCTTACTACGATAAAATATGTAATCTATTAATTCTTTCTTTTTATATTATCTTTATATAACGATAGTAATTTGCTGTTAACATGTTTCATTTGTATGTTTGTGAGAATATAAAAATAAGGGTGATTCCCAAATTTGGACTAAATGAAACAAAATTTCCCCAAAAATAAACTTAATTTTCAATTCTTCTCAAAATAGACCGTGCGACTACCCCCGCGAGCGTGCGACCGTGCAACTCCACTAGAACGTCGTCACTTGTCCGAGTTAGTGTTGTTCAACCTTGTTACTACTGCTCGTTAGTACTGCTCAACCTTATTACTACTGCTCTAATCCTTGTTATCACTGCTCGTTAATACTGCTCAACCTAGTTACTACTGCTCGTTAGTACTGCTCACCACTTAGTGCTGCTCCGTTAGTGTCGCTCCCAGTTAGTACTACTCCAATTCTCCCAGTCGCACGAGGTATTTTGGGAAGATTGAAGTCTATTAATCTTTTTGGAAACAACAAATATATATTAGAAAGACCAACTTAGCAAGACACTAAGAAGAACACAAAGTACATAGCTACGCCAAAGCCACAAAAGGCGAAACACACCAATCAAAACAACCACGCGTTAAATTAGTTCTATGTTTTAACCACATGTACGCATGTAGATGATAAACGCCCGCACACGCCGTGTATGGTTTGAATAAATTGTTAAACACCATATCATTTTTAGCCTTCCACAAGCACCATATTGTACATTGAATAATCATTGTAAGCGACTTCCTCTTCTTGGGACAATTACCCCAAATTTCCCAAATTCTATTAATTCCACCACCGAAATGAATGTGGGAATAGGAATTCCACACCACCATAGTGTTTAGCGCCGCTTTCTCCTTATTACCGTAGGGCACTGCCTGATTGGAGAAAATCTCTTTCTTTTCCTGGACGCAGAGGCAAGAGCACCAACCGATTGGGCCAAACCAAAAACAAAAACAAAAGGGCTAGAATTAACATCTACTAAATCGGGCCCAGCAGGAACCATAGAGGGAAATGGGCCGAAGTTAAATCCAGATTTAGGGAGAGAAAATTCCAAAGGCACGTGGGGCGGCAATTCATTATTGTTTTGCGCATCACCAAGATCCGCATTACTGGGAATATCTACCGACTCAGCAACAATCGAGGAGTTACCGAAATCAGATTTTTGGGCATTAATTGCAACATTGGAACTAGATTCATCCTCCTCACGAGTCACGATGTTGACCGGATTTTTGACAACGGAACCCTGATTTGGTTGATTTTCTGTAACACCCGTATTTTTAAAACATCGTTTAAATCATTTAAAATACATTTTCCCAATATTTGACATATTGTCCAAATACAGTTTAACAAAACTTTAAAACTTATATCAGAGTTTACAAAAATACGGTGTCACCAAGTATATCAAAACCATAGGCAACGGGATCTACCTAATAGCTCCCGAGCTAAACATCTCTAGGCCACTTCTAGTGCAACCTTCTATCACTTCAAACCTGTACCTGAGTACACAGCCACAAACAAACGTAGTACGTGAGACAAAATAGTCTCGTGAGATACATGGGTTTTAGACCCCAATAATAATAGTCATTTCATAAATATATAAACATATATATAAACTACATAAATACCGTTTAGTCACCCTATTGTGACTCTAGCTACTTTGCTTTCCTAGCAAACATATCTAGTACCTAAACATATAGGTACCAGAAGCACAATCATATCTAGTACATAAACATATATGTACTAGAAGCACAAACATGTCTAATACATAAACATATATGTATTAGAACCTAACATACCTAGTACCAAACATATGCGTACTAGAAGCACCCGAGTGCTTAGTGTATAAACATATATACACTCGGTGTATAAACATATATACCACCGCTCAGTGACCGGGGATCCCCCGCGTCACCACCGTCTATCTCTTATCATAACCTAACAGTTATGCCAGTCAAAGCCTTTGGCTATCACATCAAACATCAAACAAGTTAGTCATCTAACAATAACAACATATAATTGGTTCAACACAGTGTGAACGTACCTGTACGGTCCCATGGACCCGATCATAAGCAACCACATTTACTTCTACATCTATGAACCCTATGAGGTTCATACTTACTTTATACATAAGATACATTTCTTATTTTACCGATATCATAATATTTTTATCTCTTCCTTGACTATAATACACAATTATTACTAGTCACATCATATTCTTTTTCATATATATTCGTTCTTTACTTTTATTAGTATATCTTACCAATAGGTATTCACTACTATAAAACCATTCCCAATTGCTTTACTAATACATATTTATTAATAAAGGTTCCGTATACATTCTTCTAATCAATTACTTTATTATTATTGTTCATTAACATGGGTTCCATAATTACTTGAATTTATCATATTTTACTTCAAATTCATCAATCATACTAGACATATTCTAGTATCACATTCTACATACTTTCATACATTTTCAGTCACTATCTTTATCAACATATTTATTAATAAAGATCCATAAAATATCATATGTATTTTCAAACTATTTACTATGTACTCAGTTTAAAAGTTTCATGTACTCACCTTAGCAATAAAGTGCTCCAACCATATTCTTTACGCCAATTTCCTTGCTTCATAGTTTAATCAACTTCCAAGACTTCACCAAAGCCTAATACAATTATCACAACATGATCAACATCACATACTACTACTAATGTGTCCATCTATCTCTAGATAACACTTAATAACACATTTCCCCCAATTATGGAAGTTTACCAAACCCTAGGTTTAACCAACCCTCAAGATTCTTGCAAATCATAATCATACACTTGTTCCCTTTGATAATATAACATCTATTAGGTGTACACATCACTTACATCACCGTAACCCATAACCCCAAGAACTAGGGTTCAAACCCAACCATCAAAATACATAGATCTAAAGCTACAAAGATCAAGGAGTGAAGATATACCTTTAATCTTAACTTAGGAGTGAAATCTACCAAGGATTTGAGAAGAAATCACCACCAATCAGCCTTTATGCTCGAAAATCGCCAAGTAGAGGAACTAGGGTTTACTATTGCATTAAATGAGCCAAAACCCGAATTTATTGCAGATGCCAGAAGTTCACGCCGCTAACTCACTTCGCGATCGCTAACTTTGCGTTTTCGTGAACTTCGCGATCGCTAGCCCATCGTGAACCATTTCGCGTTGGATGGTCCAAATCTCTGAACCGACTTCACGAAACGCGAACCATGTTCGCGTCGCGAACTATACCCGAAGCCAGGGCTGCACTTTTTCATTGTTGTCTCGACCCGGTTTCGTCCATAACTTTCTCATACGGTGTCCAAACGACACGAAACCAATTCCTACGTTCTTTAAACGATTTATCCTTATTTATCATATTTTTATACAATTTATTTATTTACAATTTCGGGTCATTACATTTTCCGGTAAGATTTCACCCTCCTCCAACACGACATTCATCTGATTAGCAACCCACGTTTCAGAAACTCCATCGTCGTCATCGGAATAGTTATCAAAATCGGATTCAGATACAGATCCTGGAAGTTCCTCATCTTCATCTTCAAGAACACCAATATTATTTGGCTTCATGGAAAATGGTTGTATGGAATACGGGTGCCAATCAAAGAGAATCTCAGAAATACCTATTTGAAATTCACCACCGTTGAAAGCGATTGAAATTTCTTCATTTATTCTGGTTTTTGAGGTCGATAAAACTGCAACTTTAACATTAGAAAGGTTTGAGCTTTCCCACATACAATCGACCGTCTCCAACCAATCGCCAAATCTATTTAATATCTTTATAAGGTTTTCAGTATCTCGAAATCTTAGCGGAAGGCCTACGATGCGAAGCCAAACAAGCCTTTGAAACTTTAAATCCATTGCCTTACCACCGTATTTCAACCATTTGAACCACCTCATCCAACAAGACTCGTTTTTTAGAAATTCAGACGCACAGGCTGAACGACCGAAGTGAAAAATAACATGCATACCTCCATAATAATGCACTTTTACCTCAGAGACACCTTCATCTTCAATTAGCATGGGCAGGTTCCTTAGAATATTTAGATCTTTTGCTTCACCGATAAGAATCATGCTTTTCAAGTGATTATCCAATGTTCGAGAAGGTTTTAGGAACATCGGGACACTCCCACCATTGGTGGCAGAACCGGGCTGCCCTTTGACTGCAGCGGCGTAGGACCTACCGTTGTTAACTGCGTTTGGGACCGTCTTGTTTGGCTGAGGATATGGTTGTGGCATGTCATGGTTAGCAAAGTTGTTGCCATTGTCTCTCTTACCTTTATCATTCTTCCTTTGAAATCTAGCCAAATTGCAACGGAGAATACAATGACCATATCGTATTTCACCAATGGAACTTTCGAACTTCTTTGCATCATGGATACCGGTGAATCGGATGAATGCAAAGAAAGCTCCACCTTTATCCTTTCTACCTGCGATATAAATATCGACAATTTTCCCAAATCTATCGAACTTGTTCTTTAAGCCACCGTAGTTAGCATCCTCCGGTATGTTTGAGACGAACAAGGTCGTTGTTTCTTGTCTCCGATCTCCGATTGTTCTCCATCCGTCTCCGGCGTCATAATGGCGCTTCATCTTCCGCAGAGCATTATTGCAGCATGAATGATTATTTAAAAAACATTAAACAAAAATCTCTTTACGCATTATTTAAAAAACAAGTTTATTTTCACATTGTTAATATTTAGAAAACTATTTCAATGAATCAATTAGAGGCTTACGGCTTTAATAAGAATGAAAATCTCTAAGAATACTTACTGAATACATAAAGAAAAGTAGAAAAAGAACAAATGTCGATGACCCTTTTTAACCACGTTTTCTTTTATACCATGCTCTTCAATTCCTTTTAATTATCTATCTCCATGTTACCGTGTCTCTCTAATAAGGAGATGTTCCAATATTTATAGGATCATAAATTCATTATTGCCGGTTTTCCAATTCATATAGTTTCTATATGATTAAAATTAATAGACTGTATATGGTCAATTTAATATATTTGAGAATTTTATTGTTTATAGAAGGTATTAACTATTAAGTACCGCTTCATAACTAAAAACAAAATTTGAGTAAAATAAGACCTGAATACCATATACTTCATCCGATTCAAAATAAATGCTACACTTTTCTTATATGAGTGATTCAAAATAAGTGCTATAGCCTACACTTTCCTTATTTGGTAAATTTTTGTATATAAAATTATCATTACTTAATTTTATTAAACATCATTAAAATTGACAACTAATTTCCTTTCTCTTTCTTCAATAAAGCCAAAGATTATATTGTGGGACCCTTGTTCATTAGTTATCCCCTTTAATCTATCATAATTCATAATCTCAATTACAATATTTTGCATCAAAAAACGTGAAAGTAAAAGTGTAGCACAAGAGGAAGTATATCTTATCATCCTCAAAACTGAAATCTAAAAACTGGTGATTACAACACACATTTAATCTAAACTCAATTAATTAATTAACTAGAAGTACCATAAATTTAACCTCATCGTCTCCGCTTTTGTGAGTAAAACCGAATCCCTTGTTTCCCAAGATCTACATTACTCATTTTCCCATCATCTAAAGTAACTGATACAACTGATGTACCTTCAAATACTTCAATTACCGTACCCTTGTGCCTACAACAATTATATAATAAATATAAATAATAAATAAATCATCATAGTAACATATTTAGATTTAAAAAAAAAAAAAAAAAAACAATCAGTACCATGTATTGTTTGATCGCCGATAAAGTTCCACATTTTTCCCAATTGCATCTCTACCCAATTTCTGAATTATCCAATTTGCATCCATAATTTCATCCATCGATTGACCCGGGCCCGCTTCATCTTCCTTTGTAAATGATGGTCTCTTTCTCTTTGACCTTTGACCTTTGACTGAACTCATATCATCTTCCCAGATGGGGCCCACGAGATTGTGTTTTCAGAATAAGGATTCTTAAACTTTAATCTCAACAACGGTTTAAGTTCCTTCTCTTTATGACTATCTGAATTCACTTTTGCTACATTTTTGTTTCTAGAACCTAAATGTATAACAAGTTTCGGTCCCTTTGTGTTCAAGGGATTTTCGGTAATATTCCTAGTTTCATGTTTAATCGTGTCTTTTACAATTCTACCCGTCTTGATGACATCATTGTTTGACCAAACCCCATCGGTCAAACTTCCAGCAATTTCAGACTCACCACTTTCAGACACCATTGCTTGAGCATCACTATGACCATCGATTCGTGAACCATTTTTACCGAAAACGGGCGAATGAAATCCCATTTTTTTACCGTGTTTTTTGCTTGCGGGTTTCTTTTTCGGGGATTTATCAACTACCCCTTTTAGAGAAAACTTTAATGATCGGGAATATTCATTTTTAATTATTGGTGGTTCAGTAACTCCAGTTTCTTCATCATCTGAATACGGTTGTATAGAAAATATTTCTTCTTGAGTTGGTAAACCAGCAGCCGCCCTTAAGCTAGCAGTCAACTCTCGGTCAGACTTATCTCTTCTTCTCCAGAGTTCTTGGACAGCATTATACAAAAAATCAGGTTATCCGTTATCAATATTTAGTCATACCTGGTAGCATTCTCCACGACACGTGGCACATCTGTACTGCAGGTTATTGTCCACTTGAAATTGCAAATATTTTTCATCACTGTAGAAATATTTTCAAATTTTAAATATTAAAATCAGTGTTGTAAAAATCGGTCTAGGCGGCCGCCTAGGCGGCGCCTAGGCGGTAATCGGTGGTCCACCGAGTGAAAAATCTGATAATCGGAGAAACTAATCGGTCTTGGTCAAAATCGGTCAAACTCGGTCCAAATCGGACCAAATCGGTCAAACTCGGTCCAAATCGGACCAAATCGGTCCAAATTAGGGTTACAATTACCAGAAGAAAAAAAAAGACACTTCACGAATTACCTGGGAACGATGATTTCAAACGTCAGTTCTGTTTTTGGAACGCCGATTTACAAGCTCCATTTGGCGAATCAATGGAAGGTGAATCTGTTTTTGGAAGTAACAGGGTTTAGAGATGAAGAACGGAAATAGATTTAGGGTTTACAAATAAAGAAGACGATAAAGAAGAAAGGGATCGATGAGAATGTGGGCCAGGTTAATAAAAAGAGAAATGGGTAATAGCTTTACGGCCCACAAAATTTACTTTTCTTTCAAATCCCACAAATTGTATTTAAATGATTTGTTAATTAATTAATTAATACTTTTCAAATAAATATTAAACCTTTTAGTATAAATTGTGTATCAAAATACGTTCTAAACATTGTTAAATACTTATACTTTTTTTATGGTTATTGATTTATTTAGTAATTTTGTTAAGATATTGCTAATATTTATTTTAAAAAATTAAATTCCTTTATAATTTAGGGTATCCGCCTAGAAACCGATTAATCACCGCCGAGACCGATTAATCGCTTGAAGGTGGTCAACCGAGTAGGTACCGCCGAGCGATTTTTACAACCTTGATTAAAATAAACATTATAAAATAAAAGGTTAAAAGTAAAAACCTAATTCCGTCACAGTGACAATGCACCCAGCGCTGACAGACGTCACAACAAACCATGGGTGTTGATTCAGAGTCTCTATAAACCTGCACTCGTATATGTTCATGAAATAAATAAATAAATAAATAAAAATAATTCGAACATAATTATAAATTATTTAATTGGTTCAGAAATCAAGAAAAATATAAATTACCTTTAGACAAACAGGACAGTAATTTCCTTTAACAAACAATCTCCCACAAGCATCACAACACGTATACCCTAAAAACCACCTGCAAATTGTATTCAGTATTCATAATATAGTTTAGAATAAAGAAAATGTGTAAATATTAAATAAGCATATACCTGACACTTAAACCGTTTCCTGGAACTGTGGAAGCACAGCTGTGACACTTTGTATGCTTAGGGCACAAATAAGGTCCGTTACTAACGTTCTGCATAATTTATTAATAAAGATAAGATTGTGACAGATTTATCATAAAGTTCAATAAAAGAAATAAATGTTTATTTTTATTTTTATTTAAAAAGTTACCTTGTGTGGAGGTTGTTGACAATAACAGTGATATGCACCATCGCACCTTTTGCAAAACATAAGCTTGTTTGGGTCACCAGTTCTTCGGCATACCTAAACTCAATAACGTACTTAATAAATAACATTTAATTATGTTAAATATATAACTAATGGTATAAAGATAATTAAACATACCTCACATGAACGACATGAAGGGCAGGTCCAAGAACTCCAGTGAAACAGATCTGAATAATAAATAAATATAAAAAATTAGTTATCAAGCACCAGATTCAAAATTTATTGAACATTTTAGCAACTGTGAGTTAAAAAATAAATAAATAATAATAAAATAAATAAATAAACCTCTATTTTGAGCCCAAGATTTGACACAGCTTCTGTGATATTTCTTGCTACAACTTTTGCATGATATCATCTTTCTAGCTTTCTCACTTCCTTCATTTTCACCCGCAAAACAGAGACGACACATCACTTTGAGGCCTTGATCATCTCCATCATGATCTTTACTCAATCCCTGCATAAAATACAATAAATTACTGCATCAAAATTAATGTAGATTGTTGCCATCAAGCCATCGCTAACGAACCCTAATTTAGTATTATAACACATAAAACACATATTCTTGTTAAATCCATTATGGTAAGTAGAGATTTACAAAACTAACGAACAAGCTATGAACTTTTCATTTTTTGTAGCACTTTACAGTCCTAATTTACTCCAGTCAAACTTTAGCCTTTGCATAATGTGGATACAAAATGCTATTAGCTTCCTACCCATAGGAACATGTCTTATAATTTTCAATTTTGAGTATTTCTTAACCTGCTTCTGTTAGAAACTCTTATCATCGTCAGATTATAGAAATTAAACACTTTTATCTCATTAGATCCAACCACATTTACTCGCAACACACATCTCAACCAGCATTCATCGCCAAAATTCAAATTAGAAGCATAACTTACCACATCCAAATCTCCAGATTCAAATCTACGAGCATAATCCTCTGCCACCACAGACGCAGCCGCCGCCTTCCTCTGCATCGCCGCACGCTTAGTCTGTGCCGACAACTCCTCCGCCGCATCTCCACATCCATCCACCACCGCAGCAGCATTAGGAGTCGGTGTCGTCGTCGTCGGAGGCATAACAACCACCTTCGGCACAAGAACCTGAACAGTTTTCGGTTTGCCATAGATTAGCGAGGGATTTTCGAATATCTCCTGAACCCTAGCCGCTGCCTCTAAGAACTCATTCTGCCCCTTCTCGGTCCGTAGCTCAGGTGGAAACCCTAGCTTACAGTTACAGATTCGCCGACTGAAATCGAATAAAAGGAGAGAATTTTAGAGTGAGAAAGTAATAGAGCTGAAGAATGAGAGAAAGAGAGTACCATTGCGACATGAAAGGCCATTTGGTATACAAATTTGGGGGTTTTTTGGGTCAGATTTTTTGAGGTTTTGGGGCTATTTGATTTTTAAAAAATTATAAATTGAAAATAAAATTGGGGGAGAAATACAGTTTTCAATTTTCATTAGTGGGTGAATTTTACGAATTAGGATATAGAAGATGATCGATATGACACCGTTCCTTGAAAGATTTGATGTTTCTTAGGTCCTTCACCATTGGGATAATTATGCAAATCCCCTCCTGTGTTTAGATCGACTACAATCCACCCCTCAGGAGTTGTATGGTTTCGGTAGGAAAAGTAAATAAATACGAGTAGCGATTAAGTAGGCAAAAATTGGGTTGAACTTCGTTAGATATTGGTGTTTCGTATTGTTTATTTTCGATTAGCTATTATGAGATATGATTACAATAATATATCGTGCTATTAAATTACTGAAAAAATATCAATTAATATTGTGATCTATTAATTCAATAAGCCAAACACTTCCAAAGGATATGTTAAAGAAAAAAGTTACTCCCTCCGTCCCACAAAAAACTTCTCATTTGACCTTATATTTTTGTCCCACAAAAAACTTCCCATTTCGTATATTTGATGGGCTCCACGTAATAAAATAATATTGTTACTAAGAACCCCACCACTAACTATCCACTAACTATCTTTCTCTCTCCAAACCAATCATATATTTTAATCAAAATTATTACCAATGACCTCATCACTAACTATCACCTTAAAACTTGTGCCCAACTCAAATGGGAAGTTTTTTGTGGGACGGAGGGAGTATTTATGAAGGTTATTAACTTTTAAACTTATATAAGCTTAAATAATTTTATTTAAGTTTAGGATAAATGTTAGAAATTGTCCCTGTGATCTTGCATTTTCTGCTTTTTTTTCCCTAAATTTTTTTTTTCGGGATTTTTGTCCCCGTACTCTTTAAAGAGCACGGGGACAAAAATCCCGAAAAAAAAAGTTTAAGGACAAAAAAACTGAAAATGCAAGACCACAAGGATAATTTCTAACATTTACCCTTAAGTTTATATTAGATCAATTGTAGCTTGTGACTGTGACTAATGGTCGTGACCGTCCTCCCATTATGGCGACCAAAGCGGAAAAGTCACCAAACGACTTATGTATAGGTTTGGTCACTCTAGTGACCGGACTTTTGTAAAAGGTGTATTTGTTGTATTATATATTAGGTATTGTACTTTACGTTTTAATGATAAATTTGTATGAATTTAGTCTATACTATAATGGGTTGGTCATATGTTTGATCGGCAAAGAAAAGATTAACATGACATTGTGCTGATGTAGCACGGATGAGTAAATATTACAGTAATACATTTAGGAGTAGATTAGGTTGTCGTTAAAAAAAATAAAAAAGAAAAAGAAAAAAGTGTATTTCATAATTTGAAGACAAGAGAGAACCCTCTCCTTTTGGACTGGTAAATTCCCTGCTTCCTTTCCCTCTATTGCACCCACCAAATTGTGAATTGCTAACTGTTACAGTTATATTGTTTTCAATCATCGTTATCTCTTACTGTTATTTCCAATTTTAGGGTTTATTCAGTCGGTTCTCATCATATTCTTCATCCGTAATTTGAGGTAATGTATGTTTTAGCTAATCTCACCTCGTTCTTCCTTTCGCTGTAGCTAAGTTAGCTTAACTAGTGCATCAGCTATTTTGATGTAGTAACCCTAGTTCTAGCATTAAATTTTGTGTTTTTCTCAGGAATATTATTTGAGAAATTTGACGTTCTTCATGTAATAGCTCCTGATTGCTACATTAAACCTAATTTTATGTTCCATAGACTACTTCAAATCTGTAAAAAGCTTAAATTGCAAAATCAAATTGTAACTCCTTAATTTGTTTGAATGTATAAATGAATGTGGTTTTATCTCTTGTTTATTCACAGAGAAAAGAGTCATGAATGCTCCAGATCGTTATGAGCGATTTGTTGTTCCTGAGGGCACAAAGAAGTAAAATATCTCCCTTACATTTTCCCCCTTATGTTCATGTTCATAAACTCGTGTGTATAATTATGCTGATTTTATGTTAATAATTTATTTTTTATTTTAGGGTATCCTATGAAAGGGATACAAAGATCATAAATGCAGCCTCATTCACTATTGAGAGAGAAGACCATACTATAGGAAACATTGTTCGCATGTATTCAATCTTCTAACTTTAACATAACAATTATAGTTCCTTAAAGAATATTTATTTACAGATTTTTATTATATAAACAGGCAGTTGCACAGGGATGGAAATGTGCTGTTTGCTGGTTACAAGCTTCCTCACCCTCTCCAATACAAAATTATTGTTAGGGTTAGTGTACTTGGAAATCTTATTTTTGTAGCTTATTTGATAATGTATCTTATTTTTGACACACACAAATTACTTATTAAAAATTAAAGCTCTTTGCCAAAAAGTGGTTTAGGTCAACCATAAAGATTCTCGTTTTGACCTGAGCATGTTTTGACTCGTTACACAGCCTTCTCCCATGACCATTTGCAATTTAAAAAAAAAAAGAAAAAAGAAAAAATAAAATAAAATAAAATTGGTGTTTTTAGTTTAACCATGATGAAGTGTGTATGTAACAGGTTCACACAACTAGCCAGTCTTCACCAATGCAGGCTTATAACCAGTCTATTAAAGATCTGGACAAAGAACTTGATCATCTCAAGGCTGCATTTGAGGTATGCATTCAAATAGTTTCACTAATATATATTCTTGCATTAATTATAAGAAATGTGACAATTAGTTATTTAATCACAATATTATTATTTATTAACATAAATTGTGATTAATAATATATTCACCTTTATAGGCTGAGGTGGCAAGGGTTTCTGGGGAGTAGTTGGCTAATCTTGGAAGACTTGATTGCACATAAACTTCAATTTTATTTTGGTGTGTTGCTTTGATGTCTGGATGAATGTAAGTCGAAAACTGGTGACTCTTGGAATTAAATTCGAAGTTTATGTGTAAAAAAGTGCTAACCTTTTATTTTCATCGTGTGAAAAAAATGCGATTTGTTATTGTTGAAATTCCATTCCAAGTTTACATATTTTTCAATTAGCACTTTAATAAGTCGTTTAAATTTTCTTTTTCGTAATTAGATTGATTTTTAGGCGATTATATCTTTTTTCAAAATTAAAATATAGAAATAATAAGAGCTCAGTTGATTACTTTGATTACACAATGTCACAAAGTATAAATGAAAACATGTTACATTAACAGAGAAAAAATTAAACTAATTGTATCGTACTAGCAGGGTATTCACATAAAGCAATAAGTAATTACTATCGGGTAATTATTGCATGTGTGGCATAAATTGAATAAGTATGCTAAATGCTTTAAAATTTTATTAGGATGATTTAATAAGAACAAAATGATTAAGCGTTGAATGAGTCAATTGTCTGAATGACTAATAGACTCTATATGAAATACTATGAATTTGTATTGAATATGATAATTTTTAATTTTTTTTGAAGTATTCTAACTGCTTAATGATTCATCATATGTTGTAAGGTAGAATGATTCAGCAGTTTTTTATTGTCCCATTCAGCATAGTCTTCATTCAATGACTTAAAAAAAAAAACACTAAATGCTGAGTGATTCAACATTCAATGATGAACGGCTCTATTAAGCTGGAAACAAACAGTATCTTAATAAAAGTATTAATTGTTGTCTTTAAAAAATCATTACATAAATTAGAAATTTATATTTTCATTATAGGATAGTTTGTAACTATATTAAAAATGTAGTGTTGATCATTAACGATTTACAAATTTCTGTTCATTATCGTCTTTAAAAGATTATTATTTGCGTAAAAAGTTTGCAATTCTATTAATGTAACACCTCAAATTTTAATACCAAAAATTCGGCCAAAATAAAACATTTTATAAATAGAAGAACATCCTCAATTCGGATTTACAAAAACCTTGGTATGAAATCAGAGTATAAAAGTAGGTGTTACAAAATATATCATAACCAAGCTAAGACTAAATCCAATCTAGTGTTCTTCTATTCTAGGTCCCGCATCTCTATCCATGCGCACCTAAACCTTCGATCCCGAACCTGAGTACATAGCAAAACAAACAAGGAGTACGTGAGACAAAAACGTCTCGTGAGCTACATGGGTTTAGACCCCAAGGTTAATAGTAATAACCGAATCACAAACAAACAAACAAACAAACAAGCTCATAAGCTATCATTCATCTATCCAGTCACCCTATTGTGACTCTAATACCTTGCTTTCCTAGCAATCATACCTAGTTGTCGGGACATCCCCAACCAACTAGAACCACATTAACTTATTAACCGGGGATCCCCCGCATTAACAAGCTTCAAGGTAAAGGCAAGAGGGAATCGCCCAATCTACCAATACCTGCCTTACTCGCCGGACTACTTCCAGTTAGCAAGACTACTATCATGGAATGGGCCGATGGGGATCCGCCCAAATGCTCCCCATTCCATACCTCATGACCGGGGATCCCCCGAATCATCACATCATCTCACAATATCATAACTCGATGGTTATGTCAATCTAGCTCTCGGCTATCACGTCTATCATCAAACAAGTTAGTTCAATACAACTATCGGTATAACTAACTATAAACTACTAGTCTACACAAATAAGCAAATAGACCACAACACAAGTAATAAAATGTATTTCATAGGCTATGTACTCAGTAAAGTCCACACGTACTCACCTTAGCAATAAAGATGCTCCACCCGTGTTCTTGACACCAAAACTCTTGTTTCTCAATCCAATCAATTTTCCAAGGCTTCACCGAAAGCCTAATACAATTATCACAATATGATCAACATCAATTACTACTACCAATGTGTTCATCTACCCCTAGATAACACCCATCAATCCAATTTCCCCAAATATGGTGATTTACCAACCCTAGGTTTAACCAATCCTTAAGATTCTTACAAATCATAATCATACACTTGTTTCCTTTGTTAATATACCATCTATTAAGTGTATACACCATTTATATCACCATAATCCATAACCCCAAGAACTAGGGTTTCAAACCCAACCATTAAAATACATAGATCTAAAGCTACAAAGATCAAGGATTGAAGATATACCTTAAGTCTTCAACTAGGAGTGAAGAATCACAAGATTTGACCAAGAAATCTGCTCCAAATGATGCTTTACACTCAAAAACGCTCACAAGCTCGAGAGAGAAGAACTAGGGTTTCACTTGGCAATAAATGAGCCAAATCCCGACTTTAATGCTGCCAGACACAAGTTCACGACGCGACCATAGTTCGCGTCGCGAACTCTCCTTCTACACGCATACTTAGCGATCGTTTTCTAGTCGCGAACTACTTAGCGACACATGGCCAAACTCCCTGGAGCAAGTTCCCGATCGGGAACTTATAGTTCGCGTCGCGAACTCCTGATGGCAGCAAGGCTGCACTTTTTCCAACTTGTCTCGACCCGGTTTCGCCCGTAACTTTCTCGTACGGTGTCCAAACGACACGAAACCAATTCCCACGTATTTTATATGATTTATCCATAATTATCATATTTTTATATAATTTATTTATTTACAAATTCGGGTCGTTACAACTATCTACCCCTTAAGAAGATTCCGTCCTCGGAATCTCATCATAGTTCACGAAATCCGGGTATCTTTTCCGAATCTCGTCCTTAACTTCCCAAGTCAAATTCGGCCCAAGTGAATGCTTCCACTTGACCAACACCAACTCGATCTCTTTATTCCGAAGCTTCTTTGTCTTCGTTTCTAATATAGCCTCGGGCTCCTCAATCAACCGGTTCGGGCCGTCAACCCGCAACTCTTACAATGGAATAATATTTTCAACTTCCCCGATAAACTTCTTCAAATAACTCACGTGAAAGGTGTCATGCACACCTTGAAGTTCGGGTGGAAGTTCCAACTTAAAAGCTTGAAGCCCGACCCGTTTCAATATTTTAAACGGTCCAACATACCTTGGACTTAACTTTCCCTTTTTACCAAACCGCATCACACCTTTCCAAGGTGACACTTTCAACATCACCATATCACCGACTTCCAA
Source organism: Calendula officinalis (assembly GCA_963853835.1). Taxonomy (NCBI): domain Eukaryota; kingdom Viridiplantae; phylum Streptophyta; class Magnoliopsida; order Asterales; family Asteraceae; genus Calendula; species Calendula officinalis. Next base: position 2,438,585 of record OY970830.1, on the reverse strand, counting down.
GTCGTATGGTCTTTTATTTAAGCCCGAATAACTTCGTTGTCTATCTTGGGCGACTTTCATGTTGTTTTGAATAATACCAATCTTTTCATTTGTCACTATCACGATCTCGGGACCCGTGAGTTTCGTCTCTCCCGCTTCCAACCAACAAGATGGAGTCCTACATTTTCTACCATACAACGCCTCATAAGGCGGCATCTTGATAGTCGAGTGATAACTATTATTATACGAGAACTCGACTAACGGTAAATGTTCATCCCATTTACCACCGAAGTCTAACACACACGATCTCAACATGTCTTCAACCGTTTGAATCGTTCTTTCACTTTGACCGTCGGTTTGCGGGTGATAAGCCGTGCTCAACCGCAACTTTGTACCCAATTCTTCTTGTAAAGATCGCCAAAATCTCGAGGTAAACCTCGCGTCCCTATCGGACACAATCGATAACGGAACCCCGTGAAGTCGAACCACCTCATCCACATACAACTTAGCCAATTTCTCAAGTGGCAATGTTTCCCGAATTGCTAAAAATAACGCACTTTTGGTCAACCGGTCAACTATGACCCAAATGGCATCGTGACCTCTACTCGTCTTCGGTAAGCCTACTATGAAATCCATAGTTATATCTTCCCACTTCCCGGCCGGTACAACCAATGATTGAGCTACCCCATACGGTACTTGATGCTCGGCTTTCACTTGTGCACACGTGGCACACTTAGAGATATACTTGGCCACTCTCGCCTTCATTCCGGGCCACCAATAAACCCGTTTCATATCTTGGTATGTCTTTGTACTTCCCGGGTGAATCGAATACTTCGATTTGTGCACATCATACAACAACTCTTTTCGGATACCACCGAACTTAGGAACCCAAATACGACCGCCTACGGTCTTCAACCCTTGTGCATTTTCAAGAAAATGTTGGTTTTTACCTAACCGTTCTTGTCTTAACTCGTCTTTTTCCATAACCTCTCGTTGGGCATTCTTGATTCTTTCGATGATACTCGAGACAACTTCTATACGTGATAAAATTCCTCGGTTCGGATTTTCATAAACCTTTCGACTTAAGGCATCGGCCACCACATTCGCCTTCCCCGCATGATACACGATCTCACAATCATAATCGGCAATCAACTCGATCCACCTTCTTTGTCGCATATTAAGGTCTTTTTGTGTAAACACATATTGCAAACTCTTATGATCCGTGTACAATGTACACCGAGTACCATACAAATAATGTCTCCACAACTTTAAGGCAAATATAATCGCCGCCAATTCCAAGTCGTGTGTTGTGTACCTTAATTCCGCATTCTTCAATTGTCGCGAGGCATACGCGATCACCTTTCCTCTTTGCATCAACACACAACCGAGCCCTTGATTCGAAGCATCACTATAAGCCACAAAATCTTCCATACCATCCGGTAACGTAAGGATCGGCGCGTTACATAACTTTTCTTTTAACAACTTAAACGCCTCTTCTTGCTTCTTTTCCCACACAAACTTCTCACTTTTTCTCGTTAACTTCGTGAGTGGAATCGCGATTCTCGAGAAATCTTGTATAAATCTTCGGTAATAACCGGCTAATCCAAGAAAACTTCTAACCTCGGTAGGAGTCCTCGGAGGCTCCCAATTTGACACCGCTTCAATCTTGGACGGATCAACCTTAATACCATCACACGTCACCACGTGACCTAAGAATTGTACTTCCCGCAACCAAAATTCACACTTTGAAAATTTTGCATACAGCCTTTCCCGTTTTAACACATCCAACACAAGCCTCAAATGACTTTCGTGTTCTTCTTCGGTTTTCGAATAAATCAAAATGTCGTCAATAAACACGATCAAAAACTTATCAAGAAATGGTTTACAAACCCGATTCATCAAATCCATAAAAATAGCCGGTGCGTTGGTAAGACCAAACGGCATCACTAGAAATTCATAATGACCATAACGTGTACGAAAAGCCGTCTTCTCGGTGTCGCCTTCTTTCACCCGAACTTGGTGATAACCCGACCTCAAATCGATCTTTGAGAAATAACTAGCACCTTGCAATTGGTCGAATAAGTCGTCAATTCTCGGCAACGGGTAACGGTTCTTAATAGTTACCTTATTCAATTCCCGGTAGTCGATACACATCCTCATCGACCCGTCTTTCTTTTTAACAAATAATACCGGTGCACCCCACGGTGACGAACTCGGACGAATAAAACCTTTATCTAATAATTCTTGCAATTGGGTCATCAATTCCCGCATCTCGGTGGGAGCTAAACGATATGGAGCACGAGCAATCGGCGTCGCCCCCGGCACTAAATCAATTTTAAACTCGACTTGTCTCTCCGGTGGTAAACCGGGCAAGTCATCGGGAAATACCTCGGGGAATTCCCGAATAATTTTTACACTATCCATTGTCTTCTTTTCTTTTCGGCCATCTAATACATATGCAATAAACGATGCACAACCTTTCGATATACTTTTCCTCGCCTTAATAGCGGTAATCACATTAGGCATGTGATGTCGTTTCTCCCCATACACATACACTTTCTCGTTCTCGGGTGTCCTAATCGACACAATTTTCTTTCCACACAAAATCTTGGCTTGGTGCATACCCAACCAATCCATGCCGATAACCACATCGAACGCCCTAATTCCCATGGGCAACAAATCCACCTTAAACTTTCTACCGTCTATTTCTATTTCACAATTTCTATAAATACAATCAACCATAGACGTTTTCCCGTCGGCTACTTCTATCTCATACATTTCATCTAACTTTTCGGACGGCACATTTAATTTACAACCGAACTCATAAGACACAAACGAATAATTGGAACCCGAATCAAATAAAATATGAGTTGGCAAGGAGTTAATGAATAGAATACCTGACACCACATCGTGTGCCTCCTTCGCCTCCTCCCGAGTAAGTTGGAAGGACCGCCCCTTCACCTTCGCCGGCTCCACTTTCTTTTGAGCCGTGGACACCATCGACTCGGTTCCCTTCTTTGGGCACACATTGCTATAGTGCCCCTTCTCGTGGCACGAGAAACACTCGATCTCGGCCAAAGACTTAGACTTGCATTCTCGGGCCATATGCCCCGGCTTCCCACAATTATAACAAGTTTTCGACTCCCCTCGGCACACGCCGGCATGAGTCTTCCCGCACTTCTTGCACGAACCAATACTACTTTGCTTAGAGAAGCTCGATGTGAACTTCCCCTTCTTATAAGTACCCGAGCCACTCTCGGCTTTTCTCTTCTCGCCCACATGGGCCCTTTCGGCAACACGTGCCTCATTTACCTCCTCTACACACCGGGCGGCACTAATAGCCTCATCTAGTGAGACCGCCCTTTTCACTTCCAATTGATAATCCCACGGTAGCCCGCTAGCATACCGAACCACTCTCAACCTCTCATCCGAGTAGGTTTTAGCAACAAACGGGAGCAATCCCGTGAACTCCCTCGAATATTCCTCCACCGACATATCACCCTTCTTAAGGGTCACAAACTTTTCATGCATCTTTTCCAAATCCCTTTCGGGACAAAATTTCTTTTTCAACCTCGTGGTGAACTCATCCCACGACATCTTTTCCACCACCTCCTTCCCGAGGGTCTCATACACAATATCCCACCACACCATGGCATCTTCTTTCAACAATTGTGACGCATACGTCACCATATCAACATCCTTACACTTACTACTTCCGATAACCCTCTCGGTTTCTCGGATCCACCTCATCGTTACTTTCGGGTCCGAACTACCCGTATACACATTTGGCTTACAAGCCATGAAGGATTTAAACGAACAACCTTCTTTCACAACGGGCCTAGCCCTAGCATCACTTTGGCCGCCCGTGGAGGACTTCCCCTCCCCGGTGCCACTACCTCCGGTTTTCTCATCCGACTTAGCCTCGGATTCCCGGTCTCCACCCGACCTCTCACGGTCTCCAATAATACGGTGCACTTCTTCGGCCACCGTTCCCTTGATTTGGTCGATAATGGTTTGGAGATCCGCCATGGTCACCGGAGTTCTATTAGCTCCGACCTCCGATTCATCAACCCGATGCATTGATGGTTGACTTTCTTGCTCATCCACCCTTTCAACAGGAGGTACTTCCTCCTCACGGCCCTCCGGGGCTTTACCACTTCTACGTGTGGTCACCATTTCTTTCAATCAAGACTATACGAAAGACATTAAACATTTAGTACCTTGTGTACAACCCAATAGTCGCATAAGACTCAATATCCAAAATCATATCAAATTCATCGGTCCCCTAGGTTCAACCCTAAACTTAGTATAAAGTCTCAAGGTCAACCTATGATCTCAAGGAATCTTATATTCCTAATGCTACAGTCTAAGACTAGGATGGTCATCCAACCTAATTCGCTTAAACTATAGCTCTGATACCAAGTTGTAACACCTCAAATTTTAATACCAAAAATTCGGCCAAAATAAAACATTTTATAAATAGAAGAACATCCTCAATTCGGATTTACAAAAACCTTGGTATGAAATCAGAGTATAAAAGTAGGTGTTACAAAATATATCATAACCAAGCTAAGACTAAATCCAATCTAGTGTTCTTCTATTCTAGGTCCCGCATCTCTATCCATGCGCACCTAAACCTTCGATCCCGAACCTGAGTACATAGCAAAACAAACAAGGAGTACGTGAGACAAAAACGTCTCGTGAGCTACATGGGTTTAGACCCCAAGGTTAATAGTAATAACCGAATCACAAACAAACAAACAAACAAACAAGCTCATAAGCTATCATTCATCTATCCAGTCACCCTATTGTGACTCTAATACCTTGCTTTCCTAGCAATCATACCTAGTTGTCGGGACATCCCCAACCAACTAGAACCACATTAACTTATTAACCGGGGATCCCCCGCACTAACAAGCTTCAAGGTAAAGGCAAGAGGGAATCGCCCAATCTACCAATACCTGCCTTACTCGCCGGACTACTTCCAGTTAGCAAGACTACTATCATGGAATGGGCCGATGGGGATCCGCCCAAATGCTCCCCATTCCATACCTCATGACCGGGGATCCCCCGAATCATCACATCATCTCACAATATCATAACTCGATGGTTATGTCAATCTAGCTCTCGGCTATCACGTCTATCATCAAACAAGTTAGTTCAATACAACTATCGGTATAACTAACTATAAACTACTAGTCTACACAAATAAGCAAATAGACCACAACACAAGTAATAAAATGTATTTCATAGGCTATGTACTCAGTAAAGTCCACACGTACTCACCTTAGCAATAAAGATGCTCCACCCGTGTTCTTGACACCAAAACTCTTGTTTCTCAATCCAATCAATTTTCCAAGGCTTCACCGAAAGCCTAATACAATTATCACAATATGATCAACATCAATTACTACTACCAATGTGTTCATCTACCCCTAGATAACACCCATCAATCCAATTTCCCCAAATATGGTGATTTACCAACCCTAGGTTTAACCAATCCTTAAGATTCTTACAAATCATAATCATACACTTGTTTCCTTTGTTAATATACCATCTATTAAGTGTATACACCATTTATATCACCATAATCCATAACCCCAAGAACTAGGGTTTCAAACCCAACCATTAAAATACATAGATCTAAAGCTACAAAGATCAAGGATTGAAGATATACCTTAAGTCTTCAACTAGGAGTGAAGAATCACAAGATTTGACCAAGAAATCTGCTCCAAATGATGCTTTACACTCAAAAACGCTCACAAGCTCGAGAGAGAAGAACTAGGGTTTCACTTGGCAATAAATGAGCCAAATCCCGACTTTAATGCTGCCAGACACAAGTTCACGACGCGACCATAGTTCGCGTCGCGAACTCTCCTTCTACACGCATACTTAGCGATCGTTTTCTAGTCGCGAACTACTTAGCGACACATGGCCAAACTCCCTGGAGCAAGTTCCCGATCGGGAACTTATAGTTCGCGTCGCGAACTCCTGATGGCAGCAAGGCTGCACTTTTTCCAACTTGTCTCGACCCGGTTTCGCCCGTAACTTTCTCGTACGGTGTCCAAACGACACGAAACCAATTCCCACGTATTTTATATGATTTATCCATAATTATCATATTTTTATATAATTTATTTATTTACAAATTCGGGTCGTTACAATTAATATATGGTAATTTTAAAAATACAGAGATTGAGAGATTGATTGTTGATTAACAAAATTAATACTACCTCCGTCGTATCAAAATAAGTGATACATTTGAAAGAAAATGATTTTTGAGGCAAAAAATTACAAATATAGTTTAAGATAGATTAAGTGGATTAATGAGTTCTTTTGAATAAAGTGATATTAATGATGTTTAAAAGTAAAAGTAAGGGTAAAATGATAATTTTACTATATTAAAGTAGATAGTTAGTGGAGAATAAGTCTCACTTTTTTACCAAATAAGGTAAGTTTTAAAAGTATGTCACTTATTTTATTACACCTCTAAATAGAAAATGTGTATCACTTATATTGATACGGAGGTAGTACATGTTTTAAAGGATAGTGGTTATCATTTTGCTAAAAATATTACTCGCTCCGTCCTAAAAAAAATAAAATTTTATTATGTGGAGCCTATCAAATGTAAAAAATATGAAATGTTTTATGGGATAAAAATTTAAGATTAAATGAAATTTTTTTTTTGGGACGGGTGGAGTATAAGATTCATACGTTGAATCGTGGTAGACTCTTGGGAATTCCAGAGTCGGTTTTTTTAAATATTAATATCGTCGCTATTCAAAGTGGATGGAAATCAGAGTTGACGTGGAAATGCGTGATTATATTAAGAGAAGAAGGAGAACTTGAACCTGAATCTGCTCAGATTGTTGAGGAAACAGCTGTTGGTTCATCTTCTGATCCTGAAATCTTAATTGATAACAAATGCTTGGTGTCTAAAGAGGAGATTAAACCTGAGAAAATATGCGTTCTTGCAGAGAAAGCTGATGAAGAACAAGAAAATCTTCCAAATGTCATGAATATGGGTAATAAATCGTCTTCTTCGACCCAAAGAACAGGTGAAAATGAAGTTGCAGTTCCAATATTGCCAGATAATGAAGTGAAGGATGCTAATAAAGAAGGTATGGATGTTTCTAGAAGTTTTAAACCCGTGGAAATTATATCGGAACAAGAAAATGATGCAAATATTGAAGTTAAGGAAGAAAATGAGAAGGTTAATAATTCTCTTGTGACAAAAGAACTGACCCAAAACTTTAAAGATAAGGGCAAAAGTGTAATTGTTTCAGTTTCATCTGGCAATGATGAAACAAGTGGTTTCTTGAATAGCAGGGAGATTGAGATGGAAGAAGGACCGAGCACACGTGGTTTTGATTTGTTCTTTATGGACCCGATTAAAAAGCCCGAAAATTCTGACCAAAAAGATGAAAAACTTTCTTTAGAACCACTTGAACTTTCTCTTCGTTTACCAACTGTTCTTCTTCCCATTGGGGCCCACCAACCGGTTCAGGGCCCAGATTGCCCGAGTCAAGGATTGAGTATTCAATCTCATGCAAGTTCTTTCCAAACAAGCTCTGATGGATTCACAAGATCTTTTTCTGGTTCACATCATTACACTTATAACCCTAGCTGCTCGTTGACTGAAACTTCATTTGACTTTGAACAATCGGTTGGCAGTCGTCCACTTTTTCAAGGCTTGAATTGGCAGATCCAATCATCAGATGACCACAAGAACAATGACCCTCAATTGCATCAAATAACCATTTCAAATGGTAATTGTGGTGTTTCAAATGTTCAATCTTTACAATTAAGTAGTAGTAATAATAACAATAATCATCCAACCCAAAGTGTCGGTTCACATGAAACTGCTTCAGGGTATCATAAAGATAGGGCTGAACCACTTCTTGCAATGGTGGTTTCTGACCCGTTACACATTGTGGCCCGAAAACTAAACGAAATGTCACCAACTTCTTTAACAAGTTTAAAAGAATCAGCCCGTGATGTTATTTCAAACCCGTGTAAAAGACGGCAACTTTCCGCCTTCCAAAAAGCACTTGAAAAAAGGTCAGATATTAATTTAGAGACACTACTTAAATCCCATATCGTGCAGATAAAAATTTTAGCAGCATTAAAAACCGGTATTCATGATTTTCTTGAAAAAAATTCTAAAACATCTCCAACGGAATTAACAGAAATTTTTCTAAACCTAAGATGCAGAAATCCTGCATATCGAACTGACTTACCCGTAGAAGAATGTGATTGCAAAATCTGTACCCAAAAAAAAGGTTTTTGCAGTGCTTGCATGTGTTTAATTTGTTCAAAATTCGATACGGCTTCAAATACGTGTAGTTGGGTCGGTTGTGATGTATGTTTGCATTGGTGTCATACCGATTGTGGTTTAACAGAATCTTTTATTAGAAACGGTCAAAGTCAAAGTCAAACTGAAATGCAGTTTTTTTGTGTTGCGTGTAATCACCCGTCTGAAATGTTTGGTTTTGTGAGAGAAGTTTTTCAAACATTTGCAAACGGGTGGTCCGTTGAATCATTGGCGAATGAAGTTGAATATGTTAGAAGGATATTTTCTGGTAGTCGAGATATTCGGGGAAAACGTCTTCATGAAATTTGTCTTCAGATGCTGACTAGATTATCTAATAAATCGGATATTGATCAAGTACGAAGTTATATTATGAGTTTCCTTAATGGTAAGTTTTCCTTAATTTATCATTTCATGTCTAATCTATAAAAGTATATCAGTAGATTTCATTATGCACCTCTTTATTGTTAAAAAGTTAGCACCTTGAACTTAGCTGACTAGATCATCTCCTACCCTGAACTATTGGTACCCGTACCCTGAACTTGACAAAATGGTCGATTTAGTACCTGACTCATTAATATTATTTTTTAAACCCGTTTTTGACACCCGTAATTTTATAACCCGTATGTGCAGATGATGATGCTTTCAAGTCAGACAACATTCAAATCCCACAAGAAAAAGAAACAATAAAGCAAACTGACATAACACAAAGTAACAACAATATCTCCAATTTAAAAAGCAGCCATGAAGCCACCATGTGGATGAAATCCATTTACACAGACAGACCAACAACCCAATTAAAAACCGCCAGCTCAGACATGCCACGTGTCAATCCAAAAGAGCCTGTTTTTGATGAATTGGACGGTGTTATAAAAATCAAATTAGCAGAAGCACAAATGTTTCAAATGCGTTCAGATGATGCCAGACAAGAAGCTGAAGGATTAAACCGAATTGCACAAGCAAAAAGTAAGAAAATAGATGAAGAATTTACAAGTAGAGTAGCAAAATTGCATCTATCAGAAGCTGAAGAAATTTGAAGAATTACAAGTGTTGGAAAATGGTCATCGGGATTATTTTAATATGAAAGTTAGGATGGAACGTGAGATTAAAGATTTACTTTTGAAAATGGAGGCCACAAAGCGTAATTTCACCTCCTGATGCAAGGCAAGTTATTATTTTTCAAAATTCTATGTTTAGTAACACTTTTTTTTTTTTTTTTTCTGGTTATTAATTTGTAGGGTTATTTTGGAGCTAGTTTTATTTTCAAATATATGCTTTTAAAGACAGACTTGTACTTTAACAAAGTAACCAAGGGAGATCCAAAATCCGAACGACACCCACTAAGTATATGGAACCAAAGGATTAACAAAATATTTATACAACAAAAGAATACTTGGTTGCAAGAAATAACATGTACATTTTAAAATAAATAGCAAATCAATAAAACAAAGCGATAAGAAGCTAGTGACGTGTCAATTGACAAAATCAAAACCTCTTTGTTTCATGTCCATATAATTTGAAAGCTTCACTGAGAAATGGATAACAAAATCCTCGGATTCTAACCTGATCGGAAAATAAACAATGACAACTCCGGCCACCAGCAATGAATTTATCTCTCTCCACCATAAACAACCGTCTAATTTCTCCAATGTTATTTACTCACGCTTCTGATTATTCCCCAACCGTTCGAAACACAAACAATAAAAGGTCATATCAACTTCCACAGATCAAATCAGATTCCATGGCAATCATCGACAGTCTGTCTCCGGCGTCAGAAGAAGAAGAAGATAATCCAGTGAAGATCGGAGCAAAAAGTGTCTTTGAAGGTTTATCATATACCTAAAGTACCGGAGATTGAATTGAACGGAAAAGTAGGTAAAATCCGCTAATTTTCCAATTAAAATCGAGTTTTTGGAGAAACTTGATGGTCGTGGTGAAATTCTTTGCACATCTTAAGGAAGATGAGTTTGAATATATTGACTAATTACTGATTTTTTCTAACTGTAAATCTACATACAGTTTCTAATTTTATATTGCTGATACAGTATCATATTCTTTACTATTACGATAGCATAGTGATGTTTTTTTTAAATCTTTTTTTAAAATTTACCATAAACCCTCTTACCCGATTGATCTTTTTGTAAAATAATTTATGAAGATGTAATTAACAATCACTAATTGTATCCACAAGCTTACAAAACTCCTAATCTCACTCTCTCATCATCCACAAACATAAAACCAAATTACCAACACTCAACAAAATTGGATTGGCTCAAAACTTGATGGGATTGGCTCATTGTCATCAAAACTGGAAAGGTCAATAGATGGTAGCGAGGACTCATGAAGGATTTGTATCCCAGGTTTGGTTTTATTTAAAGACCGTGTCGATTTAGTTGTGTCTCTAACCGGTCGAATGTGGGTAAAACAAAAAAAAATAGCTAAAAACATAATAAGTCTAATAGTCGAAAGTCATGGAAAGTGTTATTTTCATGCAGGAAACCCTCCTACACAATTTTATTTATAAAAAAAAAAAATAGTATGTTATGAAATACTATAAGCTTTATAATCATATTTCACACAACTTATTATTTATGATCTAATAATTTTTGACAGAAAGTGTCTCGGGTTAACCAAAACCTGTTTCGACCAGTTAGCAACCCGCCCGACCCACCCATATTGCCACATAAAGCAATACCCTATACTCAAATAACCATTTTGACATTTTTTTGGGCACGTATTAAACATTAATTAGCATGCTATGATATGCAGGAGAAGATCCACGGCAGGTGAAGGCAAAAATACCAAACATAATTAAGACATTAATTAGCTCTATATATGACATAGATGTCTTAATAGTTAATACCAAAAATAAACTAAAGAAAGTTCAATAATATTGCAGTACCTGCAATGGGCAATGAAGCACAGAGGAGAAGCAAATCAGAGTAACAGTCTTCCATTGAATCAAGCTGAACTCTGATCAGATCAGAAACACATATAAAACGTATATCAATTTCGAAAAATGCAGTTGATGTAGCCCAACATACACACATTATTTGAACTAATCTTAGTTTATCCAGCACCTGCTATGTGAGAGAACATACAAACAGTCATCAAAAGAAAATAATCAAACATGAATATTATGTTATCATACTGTTTATTGATCATGTAAATCACTTATCAAAAACTGTGCCATTACAATCATCATGTATTAATAGACTAATCATGAAAATTTGCAAACAACATGTGAAATTTTGCAAGTATATACATCTATAATACCAGAAGTAGAACATTGTACAACTGTAAGATAACCAATGATATGAAATATGAAACTGTATTGATAATATGAAATCAGAGATTGAAATACGATTTCAACCAAAAATCACGAATCAGTCAATATATTCAAACTCATCTTCCTTAAGATGCGCAAGGAACTTTACAGGAGCATCACCACGGCCTTCGAGTTTCTCAAGGAACTCTATCTTGTAAGGAAAATTAGCTGAAATGTGTTTCCCTTTCCAAACGGCGATGTAATCTTTGATTTTACCTTCCTTGCCGTCCAAATCTACTTCCGGTACTTTAGGGATATGATACACCTTCAACGGTACTGTAACCCTAACCCTAGCTCCGATCTTCGCCTGAATTTCTTCTTCTTCCGAAGTTGAAGCAAGCGTTGGATTGTCCACGATGGCCGTGGAATCCGACGCTGCTGCTTTGATCGATGGGAGCTGATTCGATCTTCTGCTTCTCTTGCTAGCGTTTCTAGCTGTCAGAGAGCAATCACAAGCACAAGCACATAACAAGGGAGAAATCACACGATTTTTGACGGTGGAAGGGGGTGAATTGATCGGCGAGGCGGCGGCGAATATCGCAGAAGATGTCATTGCTAATTTTTCCGATTGCGTGGCGGTAGCTGTTAGATTTAGGGCATGAGATTATATTATCCATTAAGAAGCTCACAGATTATATGGACATGGAATGACTTTAAAGATTAAAATTCTGATTTGAAATTTTTATCAATTCCTATTAAAGTACTTAAACATTTTTTATTTATTATTTTTCATTACCCATAGAGTAATTGACTTATAAAATTCACTAATTTTCTTTTTTACCCGAGTTATCTAATATACGTAAGTGAATAAGTTTCACCAAACAGTTAAACGTGTTCTATCACGTAGGTTGGATATATCTCGCCTAAACAAGTTTCCGGTTTAAAGATTCCAAGTTGTTAGAAAGAGTTGGATCAAATCAACAATAATAAGACATTCAAGATTACACATTTAAGATTATGCTCGATTTTAAAGTCGAAGAGTATAATTTACATGTTTAGAGTAATGGTATTTATGCCTACTATTTGTGTCTACTCATGTGCCTACCAATTTAATCATGACAAATGTCAAAATCAAGAGATGATATGAAGAGAGATAATTAGTGGATGACACATGTCAAGTTTAGAAGTGGATAAGCACATGGGTAGGCAAAAATATCATTTCTCATTTACATGATATGTTGAGCTCGGGTAAATACAAACACTATACCACTACCTACTAGAGCAGCATAAACCGGATTTTCGGTAAAACCAAAGCGGCTTGAAAACTGGTTCTATGTCGGTCAACAAAAGTTAAAACCGGTTTGGGTAATACTTTTCTGTTTAAACTTTGTTTTATGGAGCGAGCTATGTATTAGTCGGTAGAGATGCACATAAACCGGTTTTTGACAAAACCGGTTTCGGGTTTGACCCAAACCGGTTTTGGTCAAAGCCGGTCAAAACCGGTTTTCGGTTAACCGGTTTCTTTGGGGACTCGAAAACTCTAACCGGTGTAAGGGGTATTGTAACCGGTTCGATTTCGGTTACAAACCGGTCAAAACCGGTGTGTTGACCAAATTTGCGGTCAGTTTCGAGCCAAAACCGGTTCGGTTAACCGGTTACTAACCGGTTCGAACCATAAAAACCCCAACCGGTTACTAACCGATCGGTTACTCAATAACCGAACTGGTTATGGTCAAAACCGGTTTTGACCGGTTTCGGTTGCGGTTCGGGTACTGGTTTCGGTTATTTTGTGCACGGCTATTAGTCGGTTTGGAACTGATTCAAACCAAAGCGGACTCCTTTTCAATAGAAAGGAGGAAATATATAAAAAAAAAAGAAATAAAAAGTAGTTCGTCAAAATCCGGTGTTTAAATTGGTTCTAAAGGTTAGGTTAACAAAAAAAAGGTTTTCAAATCAGTTCAACCCCCAAACATCGATCGGATCCTGATCCGACGACTCGTGAATTGATCATGTCTGATGAGGTTGAATCCGGTCTCGAACCGGTTGCAACCTAGTTTTCAAACCAATCTTATTTAGTTTTTTTTTTTTTTTTTTTTTGAACAGCAATGGGGAACCTCGGCCAGGAGCTTCGGCAAAGCCATTACCCCCGCCAAGGAACCCATGAAAACATATAAAAAATAACCAAAAGCTAGCAAGAAACTAGCAGGAGTACATTACAAGGAAAAGGAAAAAAGAAAACGCTTAAAACACCTTAAAATAATCTAGGAAGCACAAACAACAAAACGGATTACTGAATCACCCCAAAACACCCTTTAGGATCAGAGACCCAACCGGTTTTATTGTACATATCTATGACTGTACCCTACAACTCTACCCACAAGCATATTCCTGTCTGATACGGAAGGTAGTAGAGTCCTCCAACCAATCGACAAGCCAACAAAGAATAGAGCAAATATTAAAATAGTAATTGGGATATTTCGACCAACACTTGAAGCCACAACTTCATAATTTAATTTGACCATTGGAAGTAGCATACCAAATAGCCAAATACCACTAGGGCCTTAGAAGTTAGAACGATAGCTTTTGGCTTTTTAAATGATATTTCTTTCTATCAAGTAATTTTTTTTCATTTTATAAAACGGTGTTATTTCTATAAAATAATGTTATACAGTGTTGTAAATATATTAGTTTATAAATATGATGTATATCCTTGCAAAGTCACCGCAAAGCGTAGACAAATACTTTTCATTTGATATAAATGTCCTATCAAATTATCAGATTTTATAAAAAATTTATGAACAATGTTGTCAACGCTAAAACAGAGATCAAACGATTCGCTAAACTTCTTTTATATCGACCACTCGTTGTAAAGTATTAGCCTTCAAAGAAAGTATCACTCTTGGGTTTCTTTTCTTTGCACATAAATGATTTTTTTTTAAATATACTTGTACTTTAGTAGATGTTTATCTGTAAATAGTTTCTCTACCTTTATGTAGAGTTAAAATTGATTACATCTTACCTCGTTTATATACCATTCGTTTACTTCGTAAAAGAAGTCACATATCGTTATTCTTGTTATATGTTCGTTTACTTCGTAAAAGAAGTCACATATCGTTATTCTTGTTATATGTTGAGGGATATATTATAGTGGGTTGCATATAGAAATCTAATAATGGACTTTGGGTTTAAGAAATCCTATTATTTCCCTTCTAGCACTCATTTTTGAAGTATTTTACAAAGGTTTTTTTAATATGTGTAATAGATTACATAATCCCAAAGGATTAAATAAACCTAAATTCCTTTATTAATGTAAATATTATTAATGAGAAATTAATGTATTAATGTAAATATTAGTATGTATTAATGTGGTTGATTGGGAATGTAAATGTAATCCCTTTTCTTTTTTATTGTAACATGTACATTCGTTTTTGTCTCCTCTTAACTTCTTGCTAAGTGCGGAGTGCATCTATTAATATCATTTGTTGTTTCTAAAAAAACAGCAAACGAGATAATTACAATATAAATGGTATATTTTAAAATTTAATTATAAATACGATTTTTAAATATCACACTTTAATTATTTTAACAATCTCGTTCGGTGTTTTGACAAGATAATGTACTATGGTCACCACTCACCAACCATTTCGTATTCTCGCATCCTAGTTGGAGGAATATGCTCATTTGTGATTTGACCAAGCCACCGAAAAGTATATTATAGCAGTATTTTATTTTAAACAAAAATAGGCGATAATCTCATCGATAACATGTGAACCGCATTCCATGTTCTCTTATTTATTCCATTTCCATCATATATGTATGTTTTCCCCAGTATTTATAGAAGATAATTATAATTCATATTGTCAAAAATTAGTTTTAATGTCGATGATTAATATTCATATAAAATAAAAATTTAACCCCTGGATGTTTTGTTTGCATTTCAAGGTTGCAAAAAGAAGAAAAAGAAGACAAGATATAACTTTTTGAAAAAAAGTAGCTATCTATATTTTATATATGAAATAAACAGAAAGCATTTCATTAGTTACACGATTGCTTATTTTTAAATACACAGAAATTGTTTATAAAAAACATTATAAAGCATCCTACTAAAATATTACACTAAGAACGTAAAGTATTATCGTGCGGGAGAAGGCGCCATTCTAATATGGAGTTCCTTTAGAGCCGTTGTAACGAGCGTTACCACATTGGCTGACACCCTTAACGCCATTTCTCAAACCATTTGTATGGCACGTCGTTACTTCGAGTGTGTGGTGTGAGTGAAAGGATATTTTAATGGATCCTAAAATACATGTAATGGTTTGAGTGATAATGAACTTATATTTAATGTGTTAATTTGAAAATTGATATTGATATGATAATATGTAAGTGATGTGCCAAAATGGCTCAAGCAATTTAATTTTATGATCTATAAAAAATACGGAGTATCTCACTTTTTAAACAAGGTATTTGTATTCGTGTTCTTTTTCTTTTGGTATATGCTTGTCTTCTAAAATAGTATAAGGTATTCCTTACTTGTAAAACACACAACGAAAATAAAGTACACCACCGATGCCGATAGTTTTAACAAAGAAAATAAGAATCTTATTTACTACTTTATTCAATTAGTAGTTGCGTACAGTATAGGCTTGAGGCCGCCACTAAATTTTATTTACTACCTTATTCAATCTGTGATTATAATTCGCGTAATGTTTATAAAGATCAATGTTGTAAAAATCGCTTGGCGGTACCTCGGCGGTCGACCACCTTCAAGCGATTAATCGGTTTCGGCGGCGATTAATCGGTTTCTACGCGGGTACTATTAAATACAAAGAAAATTAATTTTTTTAGAAAAATATATATAATATCTTAACAAAATAATTAGATTAGTCAATAACAATATATAGAATACGAACAATAAGTTTGAATACTGGATTTTGGAAACTTAAGTTGGATCAGGGTGTTTTGAAATATAACAAAAAGAAGCCCAATAATGAGCCCAACCAATCTATCATTCTAAAACAAGCCCATTTTTTTGACCGCCAAGGGCCGCCAAGGACCGCCAAGGGCCGCCTAGGACCGATTAGGACCGAGTTTGACCAAAACCTTCAAACTCCAACGATTAGGCAATTTCTCACTCGGCAGCCGACCGCCAAGCGCCTAGGCGCCGCCAAGACCGATTTTTACAACACTGATAAAGATATATTAAATCATAAACATTATTTTAAAAATAAAAAGGTATTATTATTGTTACATTTTTCATAACAAATATTATTATACATATTTTTAATCCACCTTTTCAGGGGCGGTACCAGAACAATTTCTAAAGGTGGGCAAATTTTTAGATTGGAAGCCAGATTTTTGAGTGATGTTTTTTAAGGTCAAATCGTAAACAAAATCAAATCAATTTTTTTTTTTTTGAAAAAAGTCTAATCATAAACTAAAACAGTCAAAATCAAAATTCGTTTGTTAATTAATTCAAGAATAAAATTTTAAAATTTAGCAATATAAAATATAGAATATAATTTTTATAATGGTAGATTTCGTATACAAGTTTTGAATTGTTAATCCATATTCGTATTTAACTTTGTTATAACAATGAAGTAAATTCTTCAAAGTCTTTATATATGTCACTAGTTAAAATACCCGTATAATCAAATAAATTGTAAACATAACGTTTTTAAACTAAGAAAAATAAGGAGGAAATTAGTTAAAAGAAAAGAAAATTTTAATGATAAATAGAGCAAAAGAAACATTATAACAGAAATAAGGAAAAAATCAATTTAAAAAAAATGCATATGAAAATAACTTGGACTGAATGTTATATGTTTTAAGATTAATGAGTTAACCACTAAGCTAACATGCGACGTGAATTAGTTATCGCTCATACATTATGTATATTTTAATGAGCATAAGCGAAAAATAAACTGACCTATAAAAAATTTATACTAATCGGAAAGAGTATTTGAAGCAAAGTACATGTAACTTTAATAAAACTTATTACAAGTATATGTAACTTTAAGAATATTTATTTATTTCATATGTATTATAAAAGTATTTGAAGCAAAGTATTTTCTAATAATAATTAAAAAAATTCAAGCACCAACTCGATTTAATGCTCCATTAAAATATTGAACCCTACAATTTAATGTTTCATAACAAGCTGATAATATAATATCAAGAAATAAATAGGAATAACAACACTATTGTAACGTAAATAATAGGCAAAATTGGCCAAAAACCGGAACAAATATTATTTTAAAAAATATAGAAAATAATCCTCAACCAAAACAACACAATCTCCAATTCTACATAGTCCTTTTGTTGTCAGACAACGGAAAGAATATCTTTGACACCGCCGCACTTCCACCGTCGCCGGTCTTGACATTTCCGGCGTGTGAATTGTTGTCGGCCGGTGGATGGTAATACATCCGAGCAGTCTGTGGACAGTGCGAATGGAACCTGCAAGCGATTCTAAATGCATCCAAAATCTCTATATATTTCCCCATCTTAAGCTTTCTCTCTCTAGATTCTAGAAGATGAAAGAAGGAGTAGAGAGAGAAAGCTAATAAAAAGAAAAATTGGAAGAAGAAACTAGGAAAATGGCCAAACGTTAGAAGATCCCATAAAATTTGGGGATTGCTTAAAGAAAAGCTTTCATGTTTGGTCGCTTATTTATATACGCACAATAGCGTCTAGGGCAGCACTTTCGTTATGCACGTTATTCTTTTATAATTTTCAGTTTACTCCCTTGGACTATTTAGTGTATTATGATTCTTGTCCTTATAGGTTACAACCTATTTATGTTTAACCATAGATGATGAATCAATGTATTGTAAATTTGTATATTGTGTTGCTTACTTCTTGTACAAGTTGTATATTGTTGTATAAAAATCATTTTCTTTAAATTAATGATGGTTAATTGTCACTGTTCTATGATTTCTATCTTTACTAATCCACGTTTTTCACTATTATCTTAAAACATGACATATATAATGAGAAAGGTTATATATAATGAGAAAGAACTAGTGTATTTCATGTGTGAGACATTTAAATTTTTTGTTTTTTGTAAGTTTATTTAACAAGACATATATAACATTGTTATTTTACCATATCAAAAATGACCAAAAACATTAGTTAGTTGTATATTGATAGTGTACAAATTTTATAAGTATTTATAAAAGAAATTGATAATAAAAAAATAAATAAAATTGATTGATACATAACTAACAATTTTAATTGGATGTTCTTAAACAATTTAGAAGGGTGTATACACTAAAAGTCTAAAATAAACTTTGTTCGACCGGCATTTTCAAGTGTTTTGATTTGTTTCATTCTAAAACTGACCTTTTTTGAAAATTGACAAGAAGATTTTCTTTTTGAAACGTTAACATGGTAAGATCCCAACTCCCAAGAGTGAAGTTGGACTTTGAAGATTGGTATGGTCCAAAGTTGAAGGAGGGCAAAATGTAAGTTTATTGAAGTAAAGATATGAAAGGTGACATTTAGGCAAGTAGATTGAATTTTCTAATGGCAAAAGTGATAAAGAAAATATATCTTAAAATTTGGTTCGTTCATTGGCGTGAGAAAGTGAGAAACCATTTGTAACCATTGGCACGCGATTCCTAAGCCCGTGAATTTATTCCTTTTTCTGGCCTTAGCTCTTGCATCATTTTATCGATAGTGAAGAACCCATGATATATACCATTCTAAGAACCAATACTTTGTTAGATAAAATTTCGGACTATAAACACAATTGATTGTGCTTCTTTATTCTTGATAATTTTGAAGTATACCTATTTAGGTCATGGTAGGCGGATTGCTCCACGTTCTATGGATGGAATATACATGTTGAAATGGATTGATTAGATTGTTAATAATTTCGTGGTTCATATTTCATAATCTTAATTAAGTTTATCATGACCGTATACAAATTAACATGTTCTGCTTTGAGTGCTTGCTTTAATTAAAACAAACGGTAAAACAGATTGATTTGTATACGGATTGATGGGAACGTTAAAAGATTAATAGGAAAATGCCCAATTTTTTATTTCATGAGTTATAACTTATTTACATTATACCGCATAAAATATTGGATATTATTATAATTTGTATTTATTATGTATAAAATTTTAAATTCAATATATACATATTCATTAAATCAAGTTACGTCTTGCAAGTTTTCAATTTTTAGAACACACTGCTTTGGTAATTTAAGTTCAATACTCAATTATTAGACAAATCTGCTAAAGGTAGCACATTCTTTTGTGGGACAGAAGAAACCCCTACATATAAAACGTGTTAAACACTCATTTGACTTCCGTTTTGCACCACAAACTAAGCCTTGTATTGTACGTGATGATTATTCACTATTTATGTGCAATGTGTATGTGTTTTAAATTCACAAGTGGCAAAAAAAAAATGCTACATATGATATTTTAATTCAAACTTAGTCATTTTTTAAAATTTTGCACCGACAATCTGGCAAACATTCATTAGACTTTTTTTTGTTATATGTAGTGCAACACATGTGACAGCATTTTCGTCCTTTCTTATTTTAGTTTAAGAGTAAATTACAAAGATGGTATAATCCTTTTTGGAAACCTTTTACAATATTGAATAAACCGACCAACCTAAGAGATTATGTTTTCAAGTCTCGTTAAAAACATGTTGTGTTATTTAGTTGCATAAATTGGTCTATCAAAAAAATTATCATGATGAAGAGTGCTTCAAAAACCAGTATGAAACTGGGAAAAACAAACAATAAAGTGAAGAAAATGTCCAACTTCCTTCCATAATTCCTACCAGTAAAAAACATAATACAATTACACGAATTAGAGATCATTAATTGGCATCCTACAGTGGCTTGCGTGCCAAGAAGAAATACATTGGTGTAAAGATCTCCTTCCTGCAACACGAGTATAAAAAAAAAAAATTAATATTATTATTATTATTATCATTATTATTAACACAAGTTTCGCTAAATATGTACATCAGTCATGCACCACTCATATGCAGCAAACGACTGACCAGGCTTCAAAACTCTAAATATCTCTTTGTAGCATCCAACCTTAGGGTAAGTAAGACCAAATATATGATTTTTATATAATTTTTTTAATTTATAAATCTCAACAAATTGGTTAATGAAATTTAAATTTAAATACCGCATCTGGAGCATGGCAAGTAGCTTCAATTGCATACACTGCATCAAAACTGTTATCAGGAAATGGCATCTTCATGAAATCAGCCTGCATCATTAGTGCATTTAGAAAATATATATATTTTTAAAATAAAAATACAAGAAGACTGACCTTTGTAAAGTCACATGTACGTTCAACTCCAGCCACACGGTTCAATGTCTAAAGAAATATATAGAACTTAAAATTTTCACTGAATAATAGAATTTAATTTTTCCAAATTATAAGAAAATTTACCTTTCCTCTTGTTATCTGATACTCATTGTTGTTTATGCCAGTCACAGATGTTGAACTGCCAAAAGTAGAGACCAAAGTCAAACAATCAAAAGTCAAAACACAATTATACATGTGAATAATAGAATCAGTTACCTAAATCGAGCAATTTCCCTCAATGGTCCACCAATTCCACATCCTACATCCAACACCTTTGGAAAACAGAGCAAAGTTATAATTTAAAACAAGGCCCCGAAAAGTTGGTATTAATTACAATTACACCACTAATTAATTAAAATAAGTTGAAAATTGACTAATATACAAGACCTTTTGTCCAGGCTTCAAGCCTAATTGTAAAGCAAGAAAATGTTCATGTCGCTTAATGCTCTCACGAAGTGATTCCCCTTTCCATCTGCAAATATGAGAGAAAATGAAAATTAATCTACAGTTAAAAAATAAATAAGTAAGCAGTTAAAAAAATATTTATTAACCTTTGGGCAAAATGAAATGATTCTCCCCAACCATACTCGTAGAAGCTTGTGACAAGATCATAATATTTGTTAACCTGGTATATTGCACAGTGATTAAAGCAAAAGACACCCGAAATATATATGTATATATATATATATATATATATATATATATATATATATATA
This sequence comes from Calendula officinalis, assembly GCA_963853835.1. Taxonomy (NCBI): domain Eukaryota; kingdom Viridiplantae; phylum Streptophyta; class Magnoliopsida; order Asterales; family Asteraceae; genus Calendula; species Calendula officinalis. Next base: position 2,416,967 of record OY970830.1, on the reverse strand, counting down.
TATATATATATATATATATATATATATATATATATATATATATATATGTGTGTGTGTGTGTGTGTGTGTGTTGATAACTAGAAGAATTGTCTAAAAAACAGCAAATTATTTTACCATGTCAGTGTAGTTAGCCTTTCTGTCTTCCTCCACACCTCCAAAATCCGTATGATACTTCTCATACCTGTAATAAACCGAACAAAATGATTAAAAAAATTAATTTCCATAGTCATACATGTATTAAAAACTGAACATAAAAGATTTTTACAGCTTAAATTATTTATATTTGATCACCCTGGGTAACATTCGTTGATTCTTAAGGAATTAAATACACTTGCTCTACACTCTAGTTTTATACTTATATACATTACCTGTATATAACAACTGATCTATCGTTTCACATTTTCAGCAGCAACTTTTTTATTTGTAATACTCATTAATTTCCCTTGAAAAAAGTAATAGATTATCTGAATTTCAAAAGGTTGAATTAGTTTGCTGGAACTTAGAAGTGTAAGCAACACAATTTACTGAGAACAGAGCAATTAAGCACTTTTGTTCTGGAGAAATCGTATAGAACAAAACGAGGACAAACGTTCAATTATTCAAAACAGTCAAAATTTTCATAATTATCATAGTCTTGCATATGGAGTTTCTGGATGTGCAGATTGCAATAATCAGTATTAACACAAAACAATTCTCATTTTTGAAGTTACAATAATCACTTTGAGATTGGACATCCAGACACCTCCATATAGTTATTTTTGCAAAAAGATCAAGTCAAAAACAGCATTAAGCCAGCATAGTTCACTAAATTGACCACTTCAGATCTATATTCAGGAGAGAATACTCAATAGTTAAGCAGAATCGGTTTTTCGATTTGAGTTGACAAGTGTAGATTAGAGAGATCCTTATAATTGACTCATGCAAGATGATGTATATGCTTTAATGTACACCTTACAACCAATATTATTCTAATCGTACTACAGCTAATCAATAAAATGAAATCAATCTCGATTATCAAGCACTACACACATCTAACACTTCAGATTCTCGATAGAATAACATAACGGTCGAAAACCTAAAAAAGTTAACAAATTCAGCATTCTATAAAGAGGCAGATCCAAAGGTATATACTTATCAACAGCGGAAAGGACGTCATCTTTCTCGATTTTGCCACCGAGTCCCGATGCGAGATCAAACGCTCCAGCTTTCGACATGTCTACTCGATCGTCGCCTAAAAAGCTAGCTAAAAATGCATGAAATCCGATCAAAAAACAGGTCATGAAATCTTATAAAAAAAACGGCATTAGATAAAGAGATCTTACTAGTGAAAAAAGGCCGGATCTGGAAAGAGTCGATGAACAGTGAGTTGTATGAATCGATTTATGAGAGCGTGAAAGAAATGAATCCAACAACGAAGACGAAAATGTCGTTTTCGCCAAATCAGCAAATACACGTGGTGGGGATTCGGCCTGCTTTTGTAAATATCTGATATTTGCACCAAACAGTCACGTTCCTCCTCCTAGGGATGTTATAAGATATGCATAAAAAATTTATACGTCTTAGTCTTAGGAATTATCATTACCATAAGAGTTGTCGTTATCAAAACTCTTATTATTTTAATATGATTAGTACGGTATATTTAATAGTAAAAACAACAAAAAAGAAAAAAAAACTAGCATAAAAGAAATGAAATGTCAATTCTATTTGGAAAGTAAACATTTAAAGATGAATGGTCGATATGTATTAAAGGTAATCATAAATCAAGATTATTAATTTAAATTATCATTTCATTTGGTTAAAATAGAAGATTAGCGTGGCCCAATAAAATTGCCCTTTTTAAATTATGTTTTTTAAGTAAGCTACACATTTCATCCCTCAACTATTAAAGGAGTTAGCCGTGTATAATCGAACCTGTTTGAAAAACTTACAAATTAGTTTCATGAGTTATAACTTAGTCTACTATTTATAATTGTCTAATTATCTTTTGTTTTGGTATGAAAATTGAATATGATGATACATTTAGACAAACCCATCTTTAATCAATCTTAAACACACTGATTTGGCGATTCAAGGTTTAATTCAAATTTTAGACAAAGTAGCACCGTCTTTTGTTGGAAAAAAAGAAAGGGACCCCTTGAAAAAATAATATTTTTACATTTAAAACGTGTTAAAAATTTATCCAACTTCCGTTTTACACCACTGGGGTTTGTTTTTTTTATTCATTAACTTCTTTCCAGTTAAAGTGTCTGTCTAGATATAATATGTTTATCTGGATATATTAGTGTTCTTGTTTGTTTTAAATTCTAAATGAATAGTCTTAATAATAAAATTAGATATCTTTTTCATTTCCAAAGACTCATTATTGTAAAAAAAATACATAATTTAATGATATATAATTTTAAATTGTAGTTTTTAATGATAAAATATATTGGTATAAAACTAATAAAGTTGAAATTTAAAATAATTTTTTTTCAAAGAAAAATAACATTAAAAATTAAACATTTTTCTAACCAGACCCTTAAAAAAATAAAATTATAATTAATATAAATCGCATAATTATTAGAAAATGGGAAAAAAAGTTGTGATTTAATGAGGAAAGCATCATCCTATGACTTTTTCAGTTAAGTCATGTTAGACCAAAACACAGATCAACTTATTACTGATGCTGCAGTTGGTACTGACAATAATTAGTACTGATGGGGCAGAACATATTACTACTGATGAGTTGATACTGGTGATACTATAACATAGTTACTACTGATCATGCAAAGACTGAAGATACTACTGATCTTAGTAGTTACTACTAACGATGGTTTCTGGACTTATTACTGATCATCAAGTTTACTACTGATATTACATATTTACTACTGGTGATGAGTTTTACTACTGATACGCGTTTTTGAAGAATATCAAGTCCGAGATCTTCGTAGAGATAGTTATAGAATGTAAATCAATGTATATTTTTATTATTCGATGTAAATCAAAGTCCTAGAATAACTAGGGTAAATAGTTTAGCTTCAAGGACTATTATAAATAGTTCCTTACGAATTGTAAACGTACATGTGTATTGTTAACTTGATAATATACATTGAAGCTTTTTGTGAAACTGTGTTCTTAATACTTTCGCATATTATTTACAGTTCATTGTTTTTAATTACATTGATATAGTGTTGATCCGCTGCAACTTCTATATTCAATTAGATCTAAAGTGTTAATTAACTTTTCTATAGTTAATCGATCCTGACAAGTGGTATCAGAGCTTATTGGTTCTAGATCTACTTTTCGTTAAGAACAACAAAAAGTTTTAATCTTTAAAACACACACATTATTCATCATGACTGATAATAATGAAAGCACCCAGGCCAACAAAATTCCTATACTCACTCCCAACAACTTTGGGATGTGGAAAAATCGTATTAAGCAATACATGCTTATTACAGATTATTCTATGTGGGAAGTTGTCCTTGAAGGAAACAAAACTGGTCCTGGTCAAGCAAGCAGCTCTGCAACTGAGGCAGACAAACTTAAGTGTGAGAAGGAAAAGAAGGACAAGGGAATCGAACTCAAAGCTCTAAGCACTCTCCTACTGGCCATTCCTAACGATTATCAACATCTCTTTGTTGAATATGATGATGCAAAGGTACTATGGGAAGCACTGGAGAAGAGATTCGTTGGGACTAAGAGCACCAAGAGGAACATGAAGTCTGTTCTCAAACAAGACTTTGAAAACTTCAAAGGAAAACCCAATGAAACACTCACTCAAGTGTTTGACAGATTCAACAAACTAATTGGTGAACTTAACCAGGTTGGGGTTAAGATGGATCAAGAAGATGTCAACATGAAGTTCCTAAGATCCCTTAGTGAAGAATGGGCCATGTATTCAGTGGTATATAGACAAAGAGATGCTCTAGAAGAAAAGGAGTTGGATGAACTCTACAATGATCTCAGAGTGTTTGAAACTGAGGTAAACCAAAAGAACCCTTCTATTTCTTCTAATAATGCTGCATTTGTCTCTAGTACAGGTCAAGGTCAGGAAACCTTCACAGGAAAGGCTGCAGATTCTGAGGATGCTGCAAGAGAATCCTTCTTCACTAGTCATGTGCATACTGCATTGATTAGTGATGACTTGGAACAATTGAACCCAGATGATCTTGAGGAGATGGATCTTAAATGGCAGATGGCTATGCTGAGCCTAAGGACAAAAAGATTCTTAAAGAGAACTGGTAGGACAAGCCTCAACTTCAACAAAGGTGACAAAGCTGGATTTGACAAAACTAAAGTCAAATGTTACAACTGTAACAACCTTGGTCACTTTGCAAAAGAATGTCCTCAACCAGACAAAAGATCAAAATCAACTGCTCTTGTTTCACAACAAGGACAAGGATATGACTGGAGCTTCCAAGCAGAAGAGCATGCTCAAAATCAAGCTCTCATGGCCTTTACTGACAACAAAACTGAGGTAAAACCTAAACCTTGTACTTCTGAATGTATTAAAATTGTTGAAAATCTAGAAAAAGAAATCACTAAATTAAATGAAGATTTAGCAAAAGCAGTCAGAAGAAATCATGAGTTTGATGGGGTGATTGCTGATCAAGAACATCAAATAAAGGTGTACCAGATGATTGATCAAAGGATAAAGGAAGAATTACTTCAAGCTGTAGATGAAAAAGAGTTTTATGAAATAAAAAATAAAGAATTAACAAGTAAATTAGAAGAATGTCAGCTTGAAATTGAACAAAATAAACTAACAATTAAAAAATTTGAAAGAAGTACTAAAATTCTTGATGAACTAACTAATAATCAAACTATAGAAAAAGTTGTTCATGGGGTGGGATATCATGCTGTACCACCTCCATATAAGATCATTCCACCACTTAAAAACAGTTCAGAAAGAATCATCAATGAATTAAAAATTGAAAATCAAACTGAATCAAATAATGAAACATCTGGATCAAATGATTCTTCTGATGATGATCAATCAATTGAATTTACAATTTCTCAAACTGAATCACCAAAATCAATTGATACAAGTTTTCACACAGCTCAAAGTCCAAATGAGTCTCCTAAATATGATGCAGAAAATATACCCAAAATTCTAAAAAGGGGAAACCAAAGAAATAGGAATCAACTCTTAGAACAAAGAAAAATCATAAAGGCTCAAGATAATAAATTAAAATGTGGTATTTGCAACAAGGTAAACCATTTAGCAAAGGATTGTCACTTCAATCCAATAAACTGCAAAGAGTTAAAGGAATTTAAAATTTTTAAAGAAAATGCAAAAACTCAAAAGTTAAAAGATACTACTGGTCCTTCAGTAGTAAATAAAATTAAAATTCCAATTGCTGAAACTCCAAGATTTGGAAGAAGTGCACCAAGATTTGTGCAAAATAGAAGAGTTGGAAGCCCAAAGAACAGCAATTACTTCAAAAACAATGGAAAATTCAATCAAAATAAACAATATTTTAAATTTTCCAACACCAGTAAAAACTGTAACAACTTTACTACTGGTGTTAACCCTAATTACAATGATGTATGGTACCAGTACAAGAATACTACTGGTAAAAACCCTAACTACAAAAATACTACTGCTCCCAAAATAACTTTCAAAAATATTACTGGTGTCAACCCTAAAAACACTACTGGTCAATCTAAAAATGGTAAGTACCAAAATACTACTGGTCCATCAGTAGTAAAACATTCCAAAGCTAAAAATCATGGGTATAAACCAAGATCAGTAGGAAATTATCACACCAGTAATACTTTCAAAAGGGCAGTAGTAAAACAAAACACCAGTACTAAACAAGTATGGGTACCAAAAAGGTTTAAAGTTAAATCCCCTAAAGCTCATTTCTCAAAGGATGAACCCAAGACATATAAAGCTTGGGTTCCCAAACTTAACTAATCATTTACTCACTTGTGCAGAGCATTCAGATCCCAGAAGAAGGAAGAACATGACATATTGATAGTGGATGCTCAAGGCACATGACTGGAAATCTGCAAATTCTTAAAGATTTCAAGTCATTTGATGGAGGATATGTGGCATTTGGTGAGAATCCCCAGGGAGGTAAGATTACAGGTAAAGGTACTGTTACTAATGGCAAAATTACCTTTGATGATGTATTTTATGTAGCTGAACTAAAATACAAACTTGTCAGTGTGTCTCAAGTTTGTGATAAAAAGAACAAAATTCTTTTCACAGACATTGAGTGCATCATTCTTTCTCCTGATTTTATTCTAGATGAAAAATATGTTGTTTTAAGAACTCCAAGGAGAAACAATGTGTATTGCCTAGATATAGGGGGAGAACTCATTTCTACAAATGAGGTCAACTGTTTTATATCCAAGGCAAACACTACTGAATCAGAACTATGGCATAGAAGGATGTGTCACACAAATTTTAAAAACATGATCAATGATCACACACATACTGGAGAAGGTTCAACCATTGCTACAACCCAAATTGAACCTCAACCCACTCCATCACCCCCAAATACAGCCCAAACACCACCCCAACTAGCCACTCAATCACCAGCCCAAACAGAAGTCCTGAAAGTGTCCCAGGAACTTGATTTAAATCTGCAGAGTGCTACTCTTCACTCTGTGGAAGACCTACCAGATAAAACCAAAAATATTTCCACACTTTACAAAAGAAAGAAATCTTTAAAGGACACCAGGGGACACATTGAGTCAAACCCCAGGCTCCAAGAGTTGTCCTCCAAGGAGGAGAGAGGACATGAGGCGAGGGCTTTCACTACTGATGCCCCAAAGGTGGGTGCACAGGACAGTGAAAACATCTTTAGGACCCAGACCTCGGCAACTTTGAGTGATGACTCATTTGAGGAGTTACTCAAAGGACCCCGGTGCCAAGAAACCACAAGGGGGGCATCTCTGCTTCTTCTAGGAAGAAGAGGATGTCTAAAAGACCCAATGAATCACCAAGAAGTGATGAGGGCAGATCTTTTGATTTGACGGATAGGATGGAAAACCTTCAAACCAATGTACCTGTTAGTGAGCCCGATGATCTTGTTAGATGGAGTGAGGGCAGTATTAAAATCAACCAATTGACGGAAAAAGTGGATTCTCTTGAATCCACAGTACAAAATTGTCTTGAGTATCTAACAAACCAAGGAAAAACGATGGCTGCAATGAAAAGGCATGTCAACACCATCAATAAAAGAATGAGATTCTATGAGCAAAGGCTTCATCAACAAACTAAAATCATCAGAAGATTAAAGAAGAAGATTGATGATAGTGAGGCTCCACCAGTTGAGCTCACTAAGGGGGAGAAGGATAACATACAGACCATGATTGATGAATCAATTGCAGCAGCAGCATCTTCTCTCCTAAATTTAAAAGAAACAGAAGTTGATGAAGGCCCACAAATGATTGATACTGAAGATGAGCCTGTTACTACTGCTCCTATGGAAGATCAAGCTGAAAAAGAAGTATCAGTAGTAAAACCTACTACTGATATCATAGCAGTAGTAAATGAAGAAAAGGTAGCAAACACTACTGATGCCCTATCAGTAGTAATTTCTGAAGACATACCAGTAGTAACTACCTTGGTTACTACTGATGACATTATTGAGCTGCCACCACTACTAGAACCTAAAGTAATACTTCCAACATCTCCAAAAAGAAAAACAACACAAATGGTGGTGAAAGACATTGATGATGATGTAAATTGGTTAGAAGTTGATGAATGCTCCCTGCCTCCACATCCTAAAATACTTCCTCTGTCACAGATACAATACTATGGTCCCAAATTTGTCCTTGAATCTGAACCAGATAAAAAGAAAGATAACTACATAGGAAAGGGAAAGGAAGTTGCTGATGAAGACCAACCTAATAGAGCACAAGGTCATGAAATGGTCAACAAAATCAACTATGCAAAATCAACCAAACAGGATAGGTGGAAAGTAAAGAGAGCAAAGTACTTAAAAATTGTTGAAGTATCTCTAGCAAATGAAAACAAAAGATTAGCAGAAAGGGCTAGAATATTGAGACAACCTTTTATAGAAATCAAATTGGCAGATATAGCAGATATATCAAAACTGCCACAATTTCAACAAAAGGTCAAGACCAAACAAGTTGCTGAAGTAAGAAAAGAACTACAAAGAAAAGAACTAGAAAGATTTAGGCAACTTGAATATGAAACACTAGAACTTATTGAAGCACAAGTTCAAGAATGCAAAGAGCAGAAGGCTGATATGCCAGAACAATTTGCAGAGAAAAAGAAAGAAATGATCACATTCTTAAAATCAAAAGGTCACAACACAAAGGCCTTTGGAAGAATGAAGCTGATCAATTTGGTTGATAAGTACTGTGTAGAAAAGAAGAAGGATCTTATTGAACAAGATATTAATGAGAAGTACACCACTAAACTTGAACAGATAGACTCCAAAGAAATGAAAGAAAGAAAAACAATAACTGGAGAATCATCTGGTGTATTCTCTCAAACTTCAAAGAAAAGGAAGACAGTTACCTCTGAACTTGAACAACCAAAGAAGAGATTACAAATGGTTCAGGTTCATGATCTTCCTATTGCTCCCCTACAAAATAATCCAATCATCAACTGGAGATACATAGATGATATGATTGAGATTATAAGAGAAGATAAGGTCACTCAAAGATTCAGAGCTTGGAAACCTTTGGTCATGTCCCTAACCAGAAGTGACATTATCAAGATGTTGATCATTGGTAAACCAAGAATGACTAAGAAGAACTGGAAGAATTCAGCTGCAGGCTATCTTACTGAAATGATTGATGCTGCCTTCTATCCAGAAAATTATTCAGAGAAGTTTACAAATCCAGAAAATGTTCAAGCCTGGAATGTGCTTCCAACTGTCAATATGTACTTCTTTGAATATACAAGTAAGAAATGTGACTTATTCCTTTATGAGAAAGAGTATCCTCATTCTGAGAAAACTCTTTATCAACTTTGGTGCATGAACTTTATTAAACCACATGATGCTGTGATGCTCCAAAACAAATTGAATGAATTTGTTAAAAGAATCAGCAAATATATTATTGCACAAAGGAATAAAATGAACCAACAGACTTTAGAAGGTGATCAGAAAAGAGCAAAACTGTTGGAAGAAAAGGAAAAGAAGAAGTAAATAGAAACTTAGTTGATTGAAAGATAATCAATAAGTTTAGGGGGAGATTATTAGACCAAAACACAGATCAACTTATTACTGATGCTGCAGTTGGTACTGACAATAATTAGTACTGATGGGGCAGAACATATTACTACTGATGAGTTGATACTGGTGATACTATAACATAGTTACTACTGATCATGCAAAGACTGAAGATACTACTGATCTTAGTAGTTACTACTGACGATGGTTTCTGGACTTATTACTGATCATCAAGTTTACTACTGATATTACATATTTACTACTGGTGATGAGTTTTACTACTGATACGCGTTTTTGAAGAATATCAAGTCCGAGATCTTCGTAGAGATAGTTATAGAATGTAAATCAATGTATATTTTTATTATTCAATGTAAATCAAAGTCCTAGAATAACTAGGGTAAATAGTTTAGCTTCAAGGACTATTATAAATAGTTCCTTACGAATTGTAAACGTACGTGTGTATTGTTAACTTGATAATATACATTGAAGCTTTTTGTGAAACTGTGTTCTTAATACTTTCGCATATTATTTACAGTTCATTGTTCTTAATTACATTGATATAGTGTTGATCCGCTGCAACTTCTATATTCAATTAGATCTAAAGTGTTAATTAACTTTTCTATAGTTAATCGATCCTGACAAGTCATGTTGTATGGATTAAGACGTAAACAAACAGACTCATTATGACTTTCCTGATATAATTATTTCTCCATTAAGTCGAAATCAAACGGCATATAAACTTTGTAAGTGATGATTATACACTATAGTGTGCAATATACATGTGTGTTAAACTCACAAGTGGCCAAAAGAGCCCTTTTCATGTGGCACCACCCGATTAGAAAACAAAGCGTAATGATATTTCTTTCTACCAATACAACTAATTATTCATTTGAACATGATAAGTGTCAAAATCAAAGAATAATATGAGGAAATATAATTATTGAATTACACTTGTCAAGTTTAGAAATAGATTGACATATGGGTAAGAAAAAAGCTAAGAAGAAATATAATTTCTCAAAACAAATAGTTCATAATGCTACACATATGTGGTTTACTCAAAGTTGCATTTATGGTCATTTACTTAAAAAATCATACTTATTTCTGAAAGATTTTACACTGAATGTCTTACAGACAAATGGCCATTAGATTTTTCAATGAAAGTGTAATACAATTCATTTGAAGACATCTTGACAATTATTTTTTAACGATATTTAATCTACTACAATTTATCTATAACATAACTTGAAATCATGATCAATAGACTATACCAATAGACTACAATCATTGGATAGGCATTTTGTCTTAACCTATTCTAATTTAATAATAAATTACCAGAATGGTCCCCATAGTATACACCAATTTTTATCTACGATCATCACTTTTAACATTTTATAATATTGAGTAAACCACATGAACCAACCTAAGAGATTGTGGGTCTAACTCTAGTTAAAGACACGTGTTATTTAGTTGCTTGGAAAAAAAAATGGTCTTTCAAAAAATAAAAAATAAAGATAAAGGGTGCTTCAAAAACCACTATGAAACTGAGAAAAAAAACAATAAAGTGAAGAAAAATGTCCAACATCCTTCCATAATTCCTACCAGTAAAAAACATAATACATCACACAAATTAGAGATCATTAAGCGGCATCCTACAGTGGCTTGCGTGCCAAGAAGAAATAAATTGGTGTAAATATCTCCTTCCTGCAACACGAAAATATACAATAAAATAATATTTGTTATTATTAACACAAGTATCGCGCTATATATGTAGATGAAATGGTGATATATTATAAGTTCTTACTTTCCACCAGCAACAAGGCCTTCTGCAGCTTTCTCTAAGAAGGATTGAACCCTTTGGCTTCCTTTTGGGGCAAGTCCCACATATTCGAGGGCAGCCACCTACAATTAACAACAAACTTTTTTAATAAAACAAATAGATCCAATAAAATATATAAAGCTTTGATTATTTATTTAAAAAAATATAGAAATTGAGGGGTACCATATTCTTTGTAATAAAACGTCCAACAGCTGTAAGACGAAAACTGCTGAGAGAGAAATGACTTGTATCCAAAGGTAAGTACCATGCAACTGGTGAATCTTTTGCAAAGTCTTTCTCCCATATAACCTTAATTAATTAATACCAAAAATAAAAAATCATTTTATTTTCATAAAAATATTTTTAATGAAAATATTTTGTGTTTAACTCACCTCAAAACCTACTTCTTTTAGAGCTGCAATACACTGTCTAGTTGACCTTACGTCTGGAAGCCCATCACCAATCTCTATTTCTGCCTGTTTTTATGAAAAATTAATAATAATTTTATGATTTCCAAATTCGGTTAAAAAAACATTTAAATTAAATATACCTTGATTTTCTGATGCTCTTCGTTATTGGGGTCATATGCATCAGTCATGCACCACTCAAATGCAGCAAACGACTGACCAGGCTTCAAAACTCTAAATATCTCTTTGTAGCATCCAACCTTAGGTAAGTAAGATCAAATATATAAAAAAATTTTATATAACTTTTATAATTTATGAATCTTATCAATTGGTTAATAAAATTTAAATTTAAATTTAAATACCGCATCTGAAGCATGGCAAGTAGCTTCAACTGCATACACTGCATCAAAACTGTTATCAGGATATGGCATCTTCATGAAATCAGCCTGTATCATTAATTAGTGATATTTCAACTCCTTGCAGTAGAAAAATATATATTTTATAAAATAAAAATACAGACCAGTGTAAAGTCACATGTACGTTCAACTCCAGCCAAACAGTTCAATGTCTAAAGAAACATATAAGAAAACATATAAAAAAATTCACTGAATAATATTTTTTCCAAATTACTAGTATCATAAGAAAATTTACCTTTCCTCTTGTTATCTGATACTCATTATTGTTTATGCCAGTCACATATGTAGAACTGCCAAAAAGTAGAGACAAAATTCAAACAGTTAAATCACAATTATATATGTGAAATTGTGAATAATAGAATCAATTACCTAAATCGAGCAATTTCCCTCATTGGGCCACCAATTCCACATCCTACATCCAGCACCTTTGGAAAACAGAGCAAAGTTACAATTTAAAACAAGGCCCAAACAGCTGGTATTAATTTCAATTTACAATTACACCATTAATTAATTAAATAAGTTGAAAGTTGACTAAAATATAAGACCTTTTGTCCAGGCTTTAAGCATAATTGTAAAGCAAGAAAATGTTCATGTCGCTTAAGGCTCTCACGAAGTGATTCCCCTTTCCACCTGCAAATATGAAACATGGAAACAATTAAAACAAGAGTTAATTGCAAAAATAGTCCTTGTAGTTTGGCCAAATTGCACGTTTAGTCATCGTGGTCCTACCCCTAACGGTGTTAAGTACCCTCCGTTAATAGAGGGTATTTTTGGAGTTCCTAGCGCATGGCTTCGATTTCCGATTTGATCACTGGAAATTGTTGCAATTTTGGTTTCTCTTTCGCAAGCTCACGATGAACGTTATCCATTTCTCATTAAGTTCTTTCCTCTCAAAACTCAATTTCTGTACAGCATCTCTCACCTGAACCAAATCAGCGCTTAATGCATCGATCAATCGGATTTCAGCGAGGAGTGATTGGATTTCACGGTGGTGGGCGGACTATCTGTCGTCGGAGAGATGGTGACGTGGAGGTGATTCAATTAGTGAGCGGCAAGTGTTTGTGTTCGGAATGGAAATGAAGACGATGAAAACCCAGTAGTAGTGCTTGTGTAATTGTGTTCGTCCATGATATAACTGTGATTTGACTGATTTCTTCTTCCTTCACATTTGATCCAGCTACTAATTCTGCTTTGAATTCCATTGTTGTTGATCAAATGCCTTCGATTAAATCTTTTAAGTTTATTAACTTAATAAACTTGAAAATTCAAGTTTATTTAAGTTAATTAACTTTCTTAAACATGCCCTAAGTGTCGATTTTGGCGGTTAATTCTCAATTTCTTGATTTAGGTCATATTCACAAATCAAATAAACAGACGGGCACACGTGAGGGGCACATGCCTCAATTTCTTCAATTAAATGTTGATTCAATTAATTGGGTGAGAGAGTAAAAATACTAAAACGCCGTCATGTGCGGGGCACATGCTTTAAATAAACAGATGGAGACTAACATCATTAGAGGGGAGGGGGAAAAGATGTCAAAAATGCAAACATTAGGTGTAGTACCTATAGTTATTGAACCACGGTGACAAAACTTATAATTTGACTAAACTATGGACCATAGTTACATGGGAACGGGGACGCTCCGGTACGCGAAACGGAAACGGGAACGGGGATCACTAATCTTTAAAATTGGGTACGAGGGTGGGTAGTCTTCTCCGGAACGCTATTTCGGTACGCGGAACGTTGTACGATATAATGTGATACGATGTACCATATATGACTAAAAAATATAAATATAACACTAATTAACTCCAAAAAATCGATACTTTATTAATACTTCAAAAATCAAAAGGTCAATACCATAACTTAGTCGGCGACTAATTTGAACAATTGAACGTGAAGAATGAAGTATGATTAATTTCAAATTGGCAATAGGGATATATAAAGAACATCGGTGATGATTTCTCCTTGATTCACGTTATTTGGTTACTCAAAATCAACGATTTTCCTTTTAAAATTGATTCTGTTTTGAAAACTGAAATCGATGTATCCAAATATCCTGATTCCATTACCAATTCACCTTCCAAAATTGAGTCCGATACGATTTGGCTTCTAAATCGATGTATCGTATCGATTGAAATCGTGTTCCCTAATACGTAGGGTTCGAAATCTGTGTTCTATCGGGAACGCCACAAAGACTAATTGGATCGTGTATCGAGTAGCGATCGGAACGCAAGTGTACCCGTTTCTGGTACGTAAAATCAGGATCGTGGTTCGTGGGGGGTTAACGTTTCCGTGTAACTATGCTATGGACTATTCTTATAATTAACTCTTAAAACAATATTGTTTATTAACCTTTGGGCAAAGTGAAATGATTCTCCCCAACCATACTCGTAGAAGCATGTGACAAGATCATAATATTTATTAACCTGAAATATAGCAAAATTATTAAGCAAAAGACGGCCCAAATTTAGATAACAAATTTTTCTTACCATGTCAGTGCAGTTAGCCTTTCTGTCTTCCTCCGCTCCTCCAAAATATGAATGATACTTCTCATACCTTTAATAAACCGCACAAAATGATTAAAAAGTTCAATTTCTAAAGTCATACATGTATTAAAAACTGACCATAAAAGATTTTTACAGCTTAAATTATGATCATATGTAGTAACATTGGTTGGTTTTAAAGAATTTTAAATATAGCTACCTTGTTACCAGGGGCGTATCCACATACAATTAAGTGGGGTCCATGGCCATCCCTTGGTAGGCCACCCCCATGTGGAAAAAAATTTAATAAAAGAAATTTAGTGGAAAATTTTATATCGTCCCCACTTGAAATTATGAGAAAGCCCCGGTTGATTTTAGCCATGGATTCGCCACTGCTTGTTACTCTATCAATATAGTTGTTTTTACAAAAAGTTTAATCAGGTCGAAAACAACATTAAGCCAGCATGTGTTCAATAAATTGAGCATTTCATAACTATTTTCAGGAGAGAATACTCAATAGTTAAACATAATCGATTTTTCCAGTTAGAGTTGACAAGTATATATTTGGGAGACCCTTACAATTGACTCATGCAAATTGAAATATATGCTTTAATTAATTAGCAAAGTACAACCAATATTTTTCTAACCGAAAACCTAAAAAAGTTAACAAAATCAGCATTTAATAAAGAGACAGATCCAAAGGTATATACTTATCGACAGCGTGAAGGATGTCATCTTTCTCGAGTTTGCCACCGAGTCCCGACGCAAGATCAAACACTCCAGCTTTTGACATTTCTACTCGATCGCCACCTAAAAATGCATGAAATCCGATCAAAACACAGGTCATGAAATCATATAAAAATGCATGAATCGATTTATGAGAGCGTGAAAGAAATGTATCCACAACGAAGATGTAAATGTCATTATTCACCAAGAGAAATGATAGGTGCCTACTCCTACTCACTTGATAACATAACATGTGTAATCTATCAATTATCTCTCAAAATATTATCTCTTAAATTTTTACTCATGTTTTAATCAAAAGGTGGTAGGTACATAAATAGGCACATAAGGTAGGCAGCATTTTAGTTCGTGATTTATTAATCAGTGATCCTCAGTAAGTTATTAGACCACTTTAACGTAAATTGGTTATCAAAATTATTGCATGAAACCACATTAATACGTTACCAAAAACACAACCATATTAATTTGTTACCAAAATTATCGCACGAAACCGCCGTCATGGATTTTAAATGACAAAAATCATTTTTTAAGTTAGCATTACATGTCAACATTTAAAGACAATCAAAAGCTACGAAATTGACCAGTCACTAAAACTCACTCAAACTCTTGCCATATACTTATAAGAATTGATATTGCTACCACAATTTTTAATAGTTATACCACACATTATAGGTTTTACAGCTAACTGTACAAGTATATTAAGCATTAGATGTAGTACACACCTTAAGAGTTGTGGTAGAAAAATCACCCCCTTATACTTATAAGTGGTAGTGTCTTAATCAAAAGCGAATAGATACATAGTAGATTTTGATTATATATTTATTATAGTGTTGGATGAATTTTGCTTTCGATAAATAGGCAAATAATAAATACATAAATAATTAAATAATATAAAAAATTAATGTATCACTGGCGCAGGAAATAAAAATATGAGAAAGGGGGCAGAAGGGTTTCGAACTTGGGACCTTCTGCTCCAGTACAAACGTGATAACCATTACATTTCGGCTGGGTTCGTATTGTTAGTTTTGACTTTTGAGCATACGATATGAATTTAACGGGCAGGAGTCCTGGTTTCAGGCAGAAAAACACAGCGACGTCGGGAATGTACCGGCCGAATTTCTTTGTTTTTAATAGAAAATTTTAATTATAAAATTTGTATATTTGCATATTTTAAGCACCAAATCAGAAGGAGTGATTACATCAATATATTAACACATAGTTTAGATTAAAAATCGAAGGAAAAAGGATTTGAGATCAAGAAACTTACCAACTTTTTGGGTGTTCTTGAGGGTGTAGAGATAGAACCGAGAGGGAGATGAGGAATTTTTTTCTTGCTTTGTGGAAGAGGAGAGTATGTGTAGTTTTTTTTTTTTATACAAAAGAAGAATTAATGCCACATTCAAGTCTAAACTTTTTTGTAATATATTCAATATTAAAATTTCAATAAATAATCAGTATTAATTTCAAAGTTTTTTTTTTTAATTTTTTTGGTAATTTATTTATGTTAACTACCATAAGTATTAATGTATTTATTAGGTGTTTCACGAGTTCAAAACTCGACGTGTACAAAATGATGTAGATTTGAGAATGTGTGTTTTTGCCGTTTAAAAAAAACTACTATAAAACCATCTCTCAAAATTTAAAACCTTCAGTAAATATTGCATATTACCTAAATGGGATTGTATTCTACGCAATCCACCATTAAAACATAGTCCTAATGAACAAATCTTAACTATTTGGATCAAATAATCTCGTAACCACCACCATCATCAAATCACATGTGATTAAATGCACAACCACCACTGTCGGCTGCCAACACCACCGTCGGCCACTGGCCGCCGTCGCTGGCTGACGCAATCACATGTGATTGGATATATACAATCACATGTGATTCAGCCGACGGTGGTGAGGGGTTGTCGGTGGTGGAGATGGTGGCCGGCAAAGGTTGGCGGCCGCGGCGGTGGTGGTCGGCGATGTTGAATCACATACTCCCTCTGTCCCTAAATAAAGTTCTCATTTCTCCTTCAAGTTTTGTCCCTAAATAAAGTTCTCATTTCTTAAACTTAAGGGGCCCACTTAATATAATAATATTATTACCAATACTTTCATCACTAACTATCTCCTAAAACACTTTCTCTCTACAATCAAACCTTATATTTTAATCAAAAGTAATACCAAATACCCCACCACTAACTATCTCCTAAAATATTGTGCCCAACACAAATGAGAACTTTATTTAAGGACGGAGGGAGTATTATTTAATACACATGAGGTGGTGGTGGTGGTGGTGGTCAGCGGTATGCAATTACATGTTATTTAATACACATGGAGTGGTGGTGGTGTTGATATATTGAATCGCATATGATGGTGATGGTGGTGATTTGTGATTAATTGATCCAAGGGCTGAGATTTATCAATCAGGAATTTACAAAAAAAATGAACTACCATGAACGTTTCTTTACCTAAATGTCATAAATTAACATGGTAAGAGCGCTCGCTGTGAAGAACCTTATAACCCCGCCAAAAGCTACCTTTGGCCTATAACTCCGTTATACCACACCATTTGTCAAAAGTTTTTTTTATTTTATTTTTTATTTTGTAAATTATAATTGGTTGAGAGTATTTTTTTATGGGTCCCAAAGAGTGTTATATGGATGTTAAACCATTGGGAGTAATTTTGATGTATATTTTAAAATCATGTTAAAAAGGATGTTATATGGATGTTAAACCATTGAGAGTAGTTTTGATGTAAATTTTAAAATCATGTTTATAAAACAAATTAAATAAAAATCAAATTTAATGCATACCAATTTTTAATTCCATTAATTTGATGTATTTATCGTAACGGAAAACAATTTCAATTTTAATGGGTGATTATCCGGGTTCTTAGAATAACTTATTTAATTTAGTATTGACTTTAAATTTACGTTAATTATTTTTTTTAGTAAGTATTTCAAATTTACGTTAAGTAACGAAACAAGCCCCTGTTTAATTTACTAAGGAATTATTTTAGCATTGATTTTGCCATAAAATCTACTAAAATACGGAGTAATTCCTTAGTTAAAACTTTTGTTAGGCTAAGCATTTTTTCTTTGAACAGTAAAAAGAAGACAACAGATCCACAACCAAAAAAATTAAATACAAACTTTTTCCAAGAGTTTAAATTATTATCGAGACACTATAAGTTACGAAACAACCACATAACAGTGACCAAACCTACAACCAAATAAATAATCAAACCTTAAAATTAATTTTATTAATACATGTGCCACTTACCAAACACAGAGTACAAGCAACCATTGCATATGCCTCAAGACCTCCTCTGATCGTCTAGGCGACCAAACGTTGCATGGGGATTGGGGACGAGTTGGACAATGTTTATGTAAGGGGGGACGCGTCTTTGGCACACGACCAAATTGGGCCTGAGGGGCCGGAGCGACCCCCTGCTTTCGCATAGTCTTAGACTATCACATTAACTTTCTCTTTTCAAGTCAAATATATGATAATAATTTTGTTGTGGTGACAAAATACATACTAATTCATTATTAAACAATAATATATAAAATCTTATGCATAATAAAATAAAGACCCATCAATCTTACAAAAAATTTGGTCGACTGAACGACCAAACCCATACGAAAAATGGAAGGAGGACGTGTCAATTCTAGTTAATTCATGGGAGGGACGCTTAACGATAGAGGAGGACGCACCTCAGTTTATCGGTCTTGTCTCTTCAAACCTTATTTTACGTTAATGGTGGGCGGGGCCAACCCACTTTATTTCAATCCTTCAACCATAATTTGCCTGTGAGTCGCATCTATTTTTTGTTGCTAATTTTTCAATGTTTGAGATATATTGCCAGTATTATAAAAATTACTATCTATGTGTCACTGTAAGTTTTAAAATATACTTTTTATTTTTTATAGTTATAAAATAATTGACACATTTTAAGATCTATTTTATTTGATAAAAGAAATGAGACCATCCTTCACTAATTATTTATTTTAATATAATGAAATAATATTTCAATTATAATCATGGAACTAGTACTTGATAGTGTATAAAATAAAAATTATAAAATAAGCGATACACTTTGAAAACTTACCATATTTGGTAAAAGGTAGTGGTGACCACACTCACTAAGTACTAACTATCTACTTTAATATAGTGAAAAGACACATTTACCCTTACTTTTACTTTTAAACATTATTAAATTCACTTTAATCAATATATGTGGACCCATCATCCACTAATTATCCAATTTAATTTAATTAACATTTATTATCATATTTTGCCTAAATAATCATAAATTCTAAAATGTACTCCCTCCGTCCCATAAAAAAATTCTCATTTCTCCTCAAAATTTTGTCTCACAAAAAAATTTTCATTTTTGTAATTTAAGGGGTCTACTTAATAAAATAATAATATTACATATGGTCCCACCACTAACTCTTTCCTAAAAACACTTTCTTTCTCCAACTTTATATTTTAATCAAATTTATTAACATTGAACATACCACTAACTTTTTCCTAAAAACATTTTCTGTAACACCCGTATTTTTATAACATCGTTTAAATCATTTCAATTATAATCATGGAACTAGTACTTGATAGTGTATAAAACAAAAATTATAAAATAAGCGATACACTTTGAAAACTTACCATATTTGGTAAAAGGTAGTGGTGACCACACTCACTAAGTACTAACTATCTACTTTAATATAGTGAAAAGACACATTTACCCTTACTTTTACTTTTAAACATTATTAAATTCACTTTAATCAATATATGTGGACCCTTCATCCACTAATTATCCAATTTAATTTAATTAACATTTATTATCATATTTTGCCTAAATAATCATAAATTCTAAAATGTACTCCCTCCGTCCCATAAAAAATTCTCATTTCTCCTCAAAATTTTGTCTCACAAAAAATTTTCATTTTTGTAATTTAAGGGGTCTACTTAATAAAATAATAATATTACATATGGTCCCACCACTAACTCTTTCCTAAAAACACTTTCTTTCTCCAATTTTATATTTTAATCAAATTTATTAACATTGAACATACCACTAACTTTTTCCTAAAAACATTTTCTGTAACACCCGTATTTTTATAACATCGTTTAAATCATTTAAAATACAATTTCCCAACAATTGACACATTGTCCAAAATACAGTTTAACAAAAATTTTAAAACCTTTATCAGAGTTTACAAAAATACGGTGTCACCAAGTATATCAAAACCATAGGCAAACGGGATCTACCTAAGAGCTCCCGAACTAAGCATCTCTAGGCCACTTCTAGTGCAACCTTCTATCACTTCAACCTGTACCTGAGTACATAGCCACAAAACAAACGTAGTACGTGAGACAAAATAGTCTCGTGAGATACATGGATTTTAGACCCCGATAATCATAATAACAATTCCATAAATATATAAACATATATATATACATATATATACTACATTAGTATCGTCTAGTCACCCTATTGCGACCTTATTGATCTTGCTTCCCTAGCAACCATATCTAGTACCTAAACATATAGGTACCAGAAGCACAATCATATCTAGTACATAAACATATATGTACCAGAGTCCAATCATATCTAGTACATAAACATATATGTACCAGAAGCACCAACATGTCTAATACATAAACATATATGTATTAGAACCTAACATACCTAGTACCAGACATATGCGTACTAGAAGCACCCGTGTGCTTAGTGTATAAACATATATACACTCGGTGTATAAACATATATACCACCGTCTAGTGACCGGGGGTCCCCCGCGTCACCACCATCTATCTCTTACCATAACCTAACAGTTATGACAGTCAAAGCCTTCGGCTATCACATCCAACATCAAACAAGTTAGTCATCTAATACTAACAACATATAATTAGTTCATCACAGTGTGAACGTACCTGTATGGTCCCATGGACCCGATCATAAGCAACCACAGTTACTTCTACATCTATGAACCCTATGAGGTCCATACTTACTTATACATAAGATACATTTCTTATTTATCGATAACATAATACTTTTATCTCTTCCTTGACTATAATAGACAACTATTACTAGTCACATCATATTCTTTCTCATATATATATTCGTTCTTTACTTTTATTAGTATATCTTACCAATGGGTACTCATTACTACAAAATCATTCCCAATTGCTTTACTAATACATGTTTATTAATAAAGGCTCCGTACACATTCTTTTAATCAATTACTTCATTAATATTGTTCATTAACGTAGATTCCATAATTACTTGAATCTATCACAATTTACTTCGAATTCATCAATCATACTAGACACATTCTAGTATCACATTCTACATACTTTCATACATTTTCAATTACTATCTTTATCAAAATATTTGTTAATAAAGACTGATACGATATCATATGTACTTTCAAAACTATTTGCTATGTACCCAGTTTAAAAGTCTCATGTACTCACCTTAGCAAATAAGTGCTCCAACCGTGTGCTTTACGTCAGTTTCCTTGCTTCACAATTCGGTCAACCTTCCAAGACCTCACCAAATGCCTAATACAATAATCACAAGATTATCAACATCACACTCTACTACCAATGTGTCCATCTATCTCTAGATAACACTTATTAACTCATTTCCCCCAATTATGGTGATTTACCAAACCCTAGGTTTAACCAACCCTTAAGATTCTTACAAATCATAATCATACACTTATTTCATTTGATAATATACCATCTATTAGGTGTATACATCACTTATATCACCATGAACCATAACCCCAAGAGCTAGGGTTTCAAACCCATACATCAAAGTACATGGATCTAAAGCTACAAAGATCAGGTAGTGAAGATATACCTTTAATCTTCAACTAGGAGTGAAATCTATCAAAGATTTGAGAAGAAATCAACCAAGATCTGCTCTTGAGCTCCAAAATCGCCAAAAGGAAGAACTAGGGTTTTAAAATAGCACAAATGGCTGAAAACCCGATTTTAATGTCTGTCGAACAGACTTCGCGGCGCGAACTAAGTTCGCGTCGCTAACTCCAATCCGTAAACGCAGACTTAGCGATCGCCAACCCAACGCGAACTACTTCGCGATAAAAGGCCAAACTCCCTGGAGCTAGTTCCCGATCGGGAACAATAGTTCGCGTCGCGAACTCCCTAAGGCAGCAGGGCTGCACTTTTTCATCTTTATCTCGACCCGGTTTCGCCCATAACTTTCTCGTACGGTCTCCAAACGACACGAAACCAATTCCTACGTTCTTTAAACGATTTATCCTTATTTATCATATTTTTATTCAATTTATTTATTTACGAATTTTCGGGTCGTTACATTTTCTCTCTCCAATCTAACTTTATATTTTAATCAAATTTATTAACATTGTCTCTAGCACTAACTATCTCCTAAAAACTGATTATCACTTATTTTGAAACGAATGAAGTATTTAACAAAAATACTTTGCTATTATGTTGTTTATATAGGCAGATTATTTCCATTTTATTTATTTGAAACTAGTACTTTAATTTATGGGTTTGGTTAATGACAACTCTTATAGAAAATATTGCAATAAGTATGCAGTTTGGTTGGTAGGGTTATGTTTAAGGAAATCTTTGATTTTTATGAAGTCTCAAGTAACAAATCTCAAACATTGATTAATTATAAGTAATGATCAATATTAATTACATATTTAATACATGAAGAGGTATCTTGGTTATTTTAAAATTTTTTTATTTTTTATTTTTTATTTTTTATTTTAGAATTATTATTTTTTTATTATTATTTTTAAAAACAATTAAATTTTTTTATTAATAACACATAATGTGATTGCATATTGAATCACATGAGATTACGTACTGATTTTCACATGTGATTATACTAAAATATCAAATGTGATTAAATATACAATCACATGTTATTTTACACTAAAATCACACGTGATTAAGTACTACACGTATCTAGGGGTGTTCGTTTGGACGGTTTGGTTTTATCCGAACCAAATAGGTGAAACCAAATAAAGTCCGGTTTTTATAAGTTCAAACCGTACCGTCCAAACTTATTCGAAAACCAAACCGATCCGAACCAAATAACAATTTGGTTGGTTTGGTTTTATCCGTTTGGTTTTTCTAAAAAAAATTCAAAATACTACAAAAGTATATAACATAAATAATATTAAGTTCGATATGTACAATTCCAAAATGATAAACTACTTTATACATAAAAACAAGTCTAATTCATAACTTGTGACATTTATAATCATACATGCAAAATTGACATCAACTTCATTAAAAACTCCAAAAAGATTGGTATATATATTATTATTTGGTTTTTTTGGACAATCCGGTTTTCACAACGGAAACCAAATCCAATCCGAAAACCAAAATATTAATTTGGTTAAAGTCCAAACGGATCCAAAAAACCAAATAACCAATCCAAATAGTCCGATCCAAAATGTCCAATTGGACAATCCGGTTATATCCGAATAATGAACACCCATAGACGTATCAAAGAAATATTGTTTTTTAACGGGAAAAATAAATATAAATCAAAATAAATCAAAAATAAAAAATAAAAAAAAACGAAATTTTAAACCGAAATTTTTTTAGTACCAAAATGACCAAAATACCCCTTCATGTATAAAATATATGATTAATCTTATAAATTAATGGTTGAGATTTATTCTTCATGAATACGTAAAATTGAAGGAGCTCCTTGAACACCTGGTTGGTAAGGCAGTGTGAAGAAACTTCAAGCACATAGAAAATCATTTCTAACTGCGAAATTTAAAGGATGCTACCATTTATTGTTTTTATAATCATTTATTATTGTTAATTATTTTTTTCTACTTAATATTCTTGAGATAATCCAAATTGAGTTCAGTTGAAAAAGAATCCAAATTGAGTTATTTTTTAAATTCAAATTAAAATTGGTTTGATTTGGTTTTCATTTTGATGTGAAAAACGAACTACACCCAAGCATCCGATTTACAACTCTAAATTTGCCAACCCCTAGGATATTTTTTCTGGTACCCGGTCCACCGCACCACAAAAATACTTCAACGAAGGCCCCGTGCAAATATTATTACTATTTTTTAAAAGGATTTTTCTAACATATATTCACGAGACATATATTTAGGAGCATTAAATAACATCAACTTTCCACTAAAACTAAAAAATTAATTTAATACATCTCTTGAAAATGTAACTTATGGACTTCATTCATGTTTAATAAGACCTTACTAGGAATTTTTAAGTGAATTAATACTCCTAAAGGACAAACCCCTTTTTAAAATTGGTAATAGACATTGCGAATACAAAGTATGCAACTGAATACTTTTCTCCTGCAAATCATCCAAGATCGATTCTTTGACAATTACTCTTAAAATTGGTAAATACCCGTCAATCACAATGCATAAAGCAAAAATAAAATCCTGAATTTAGTGAGAAATTAACACTGGAGACTATATTAAACTGGAAACTGGGCAAATGGGTAGGAAGCAATCTCTTAGGATGAGCTTTAACTGCAGATTGGTATCCAAACGTGTGATTAAACCCTCAATTGCTTCTGGAGATGATGATGGTGATTGATGGGGTAGTAGAAAAAGTAAAATTAGGAAAGATGAGGTGTTTTAAAACCAGGGTTGTCTCTGTCAGTTCAACCAGGACCCGGTGAAGATACCGAGTCAAAAGTATCCAAGGTTTTGCTCATTAATGGCCTCATCTAACCTGGCGGTTATTGTGAAACCTGGTTACCCAGGAAACTGTTTTTGACCCATTTATAACATAAATCTCGTTTGAACTTCAATTAATAATTAATCATGATGATGTGGTCTATATTTAGAATGACATTTATTTGTTTTGTAACGTTGTTTGATATCTTATTTTATTCAGTGACAACTAAAAGAAAGTAAAAAAATATATATATTCACACACATTTTTTGTGTCATTATATAATGGATTTTTACTGATACTTTCTTTAATCACACTATTTCTTTACGTAGGTAAAAAACACTTGACAATTCGTTGCTCGATGTTTTTACTTTGGTGACTTTTTTCTAGGTTTTACTATATGACAATTATCTTGTTGTGCTAGTATAATAGTGGGTTAAGCCCTGTTATAAAGATGGGCTAGACCCATTAGGTTTAGGTTTCTCTTCAAGGTAGACCCCTGTTTATTATGCCCTGTTATAATAGTGTGGGTTTGGCCCTATCATCACATAATATAGTCATTTCATATCTGCAAAAATAAACATGTAATTAGTAAACATACGATTAAGCAAGTACAAAACACAAAAATCGAGTGGATTCTCACCCTCCAACTTGATTGTCAACATAAAATGGCTCCCATGGGCTGCCAACCGGAACATTAAGAGCAACTATCCATTGCTCTATTCCAACATATGGAAATGTCATATCGTGATCGCCATTGCAAATAATATATAGAGTGTTTGTTATATGCATTAATCGTCAAAAAATAGTTAAATTTGGAGAAGGATCGAAATCAATTTTTAAGATTACCTAAAGATCAAAGCTCGACAATTTTTGCTAACAAGTTTCTTATGGTAGGAAAAACTAGTTTGAATATCACATGAGTAGCAAAATGTGTTGTTTTTCCCTTCAACATAATGCATGGTCGTGTTGAAGAACTCCCATGTTCCAATCGTTCCCTGAATGCAAAATGATCGAAAATAGTTGAATGCAATCCCGAGTTTTCACGGCTTATAAAAGTAATTTGGCGTACCTGGCGGATGTTAAGAGCTTGTTGCACAGCCTCATTGTTGGCCCAATTCGCTGCGAAATCGTAGTAATACTCCTAAAAGAGCAATAATAGAGTTTTGTTAGTTACTAGACCATGCTCCTTTTCTTTAGTGTTTAATTATTATGCCAAGATGCATGCTTGAACTTGACTGACTGTTTCACTATCACCTTAAACTATTAAAAGTTTAATATATTGAACTTAACAAAATAATCGATTTAGTACTTTGGTTAACTAATTTTGGTCTTATTTCTCACGTAATTTGCTTCAATATCAATATATTGATATCAGCGTATATCTTTTAGTTCGTCAAGAACTCCAAAGAAAGTAATTCAAGTAAAAAAACACGATCAGATTAATAAGTCAGGGTACATTTTATCAAGTTCGGGATAGTAAAGAACTCAGTCAGTCAAAGAACTCAATCAGGCAACTTCAGCATACTAAAATGTATTTTGGCATAATAATTACGAAGTTAAGATCAATCAATGAGGGAGAGAAAGAGAGATTACTCGACAGTACGGCTTTAGATCTGATTTATTACAAAGCGGCTCTAATATATGTTCCATATTTAATCCACTTGTGCACTGCCATTTGAAATTTTAAATGGTTGCATAGTTAATGAAGCTAAGTAACATGGATTTACAAAGTACTATCGAATCACCTGCTCATATTTTTGAAGACTGTTTATGCATAACGAATTGGCTGTTTCTGTGTTCACGTAATTACCACGGCAATTTTGAATTGCGGACTGCAAATTTATTAATTTATTACATTATAACAATAACTCATACTTTAATGGTAATTTATTCCTGGGTTTTTTCTAACATTTATCTAAAGAAACAGAGCACATTTAAGCTGTATTAAGTAAAAACTCAAAGTTTCCCTGTATCAACAAACATCAAACAAATCCATTATTTATATTTTTAGGACTGAATGTTTATTTTGATTTTATGATTAATTATGTTTTAATCCTTAAACATTTATTCAATTTAACCTTAAACTTTTTTTTTACCATAATTTAATCCTAGAGTTTGATTGACCTCTTGTTAAGTTCTTCAAATTTTTGTTGACCTAACGTTTTAGCTCATTTGACAACCTGCTATCGATCTAACAAGACATGTTGTGATGAGTTGTCAATTGTTAACAGTGGCACCTGCTTATGAAGAGTTTTTTTTTGTAGCTAGTTATGAAAATTGATTTTTTTTTTTTTAAAAAAAACGATAATATATACTCCATAATATAAATTTAGATATACCACTTTTTGTGAACTTGATATAAATTATATGAAAAATAGTCATGACACGTCATGGTTCGCCATGACTTGAGGCTTAATGGTGCAGCCACGATACACCTTGAAAATGATTAATTTCCATTCATCAAGATGATTTCAATTATACAATATATAAACATATGTATAATAGATTAGGCTAACTAAAATACTAAATGTATGAAAGTTTGAGATTAGATCATAATTAACACTTGAATTTATATATGGGAATGTTTAAATTCATTAAATGTCTTTAACATGTATCCTTTATACACAATCAGAAAAATCAAAATGTTTAGGATTACCTTATAAATATCATCAGATATTAGTGCCATACGATGAGCATACTCAAGTCTTGAGTTGAAGTCCATGAACTTATCTGTAAGAGGGCTGCAAAGAATGTAACCCTAGTGTCCCAAATAAAGAAACGAATATTAATTTCATATTTTTAAGTTCGGAATGAGATTTAGAAATCACGGGTCTAATCATTTACTTGGATATTCAACGCTGGTTGATCTCCGCGTTCGTTAGCTACAGAAAAAATAATAATTTCAACGATCATAATCTTAATTTGTCAGGTATCATTATATGATGAAAATGATTATAGCGACGAAGATAATCAATTACCGTTGTACACTTCTGAAGTTATGATAGGCGTGACAATTCCCATATAAGAAATGGCCGCTATGTATAGAGGATTTTTCAAGAACTTAGGATGGTCGATAAGAAACTATCGTACATTTATTAAAATTTATAAAGTTAGAAACTAATTAATATCGATTTTGGCACTAATTAAAAGAAGTTTGTTCTAGACCTTCCTAAGAAAATCATTAGCTTGGTTTGCCACAATACTATCGCTGCTTATTGATGCGTCTTTTGTCGTGGCATACGAGAATCCAGTGCCAGCAGGCATGTCGACAAATATGACATTAGCGAACTACAAAACATAACTAATCAATATTTTAGTTATCACATAAATGCCTTTTTATTTTCCTACTTATATATTCATACTCATTTGAACAATATATGTGTCCAAATCAAATGATAAGATTATGACGAAAAAAGAAATTAGTGCATATAAATCATTTCTTGGTAGTTAGAAAGATTTAATAGGAACCCGTACGATTTTTCTTTTTGATATTTGGCATTTAAGTACATGATTGTAAAATGGGATAGAAATATAAACCTTTGTCCATGAGTTTGGATTTAATGTCATTGTGAGGTTTTCAGGAGCATTATCAAAATTGAAACTAAGTGGGCCTGCGAAAAGGTAATTCATTAGGAAAACCGATTAAAAAAATGATGTTAAACTTTTTTTTCTCTTTTGGCTGTACGTCGAGTAGATGCCCTAAATAAAATGTGAACTAGATCGAGTGGGTATATACATTTCGTTCATCCCATTCTAGACTCGTATAGTTGTATATAACTAACGTATTTATTTTTCTATTTTACATGGAGACATGGAGTCTTATAATTTTAGTGAGAAATATAAATCTACTTATAAATACTACAAATATCCACAATTAGATTTGAACTATAGACCATCACCACACGATGAAGAATAACACATTATAACCCTAGGCCAAAGGCCTTTTGGTTTCATGGAGTCTTATATGCCAATGAAGATTATATATAAAAGCTAACAAAAACAGGAGAAAATATGCATATACCAATCTGATAGAAGAAAGTAATAACAGCAGAACAGCCCGGACCACCGGTGAGATAAAAAAAAGTGGATCTTCTTCTGGATTTCGTTCCGATTCAACAAAATAATAGAAAAACTGTGCTTCTTCATTTTCCCCTATTCCTACATATCTTCAAAACAAATAAAATTTCGTTAGAATTCACTACTACAAATTTTTAGAACCAACTTTTTTAAATGAGTTACATTTTATTATAAAATCATTTTGTTTAATATAAAGGTTGCATTAGAATTAGACATGGCAATAGAGCGGATTTGGACCATGATCCGATCCGAACCCGCAAAAATTAAATGGGTTTGGATCTTAGTTTGTGGTTCGTTTACCCGCTAACGACCCGCACCCGTTAACCCTTTTACTAAAAGGGTCGGGGTATGGATCAATACCGATCCGATCTGTCTATAGCCCGCCCCGCATTTAATTTAGAAAAAACTAATGTATATTTTTCATATTTATTGTTTATATAATTATTCTCTTTAAAAACCAATAGAAATTAAGAGTTAGAAGTTAGAAATCACGGTTTCAATTTTCCAACTTTATTCGTTGACTTGATGACGACTACCAAAAATATATATAAAATTTTTTTCTATAATGTGGCATATGTTAACGACATTTAATGAGTCAAATTTTTTTTAACTAATGTAATTTGACATTAACAACTATTAACTTTTATGTACTATATCAAATATGCTTATGCTAAAACTAAGAAATAGAAAATTAAAATTTAATATAAAGGCAAAATTGATATTTAATAATTCTTATAGTATGCCTCAGGGTACATATAATATTAGCAAAATTCATGTATAAGATATTTAAATTGACAATCATTTTATAAAATAAAATCAAGAATTATGTATGATAAATGGGTCGGGTAAATGGGTCGGATATCCACTGATTCGATGGATAAGGGTATGGGTTCAATTTTTCAAGACCATGTGGATCACGAATCAGTTTTGGATCATCATATGAATTTTGTTAAAGGGGTTTGGATCAAACATGATTCGCTCCAAACCCGCTCCATTACCAGGCCTAATTAGAATACCATTATGCAACCTTTTTATTAAAAGTTGCAAAAAAAAAAAATTAAAAATTGCAAAATTTTTCTTAAGAGGTTGCGATAATTTAAAGGCAACTTGTAATTCAAAAGGTTGCATAATCAAGATACTATTTCGTCCTTTCATTTTATATATAAATAAAATATTAATGTATAATTATTGTATTATTAAACTTGAATTTAATAATACTTTTATTCGTGAAGCTAAAATATTTTTACAAATAAATGGTTACAAGAAATATTTGAATGAAAATAATTTTATATAAAACTATAATATTATATAATTTAAAAGATATATATAAATAATAAATAAAATTTTAGATTTTGCTACAGATTAATGATATTAAATTTGAAGTCAATTAAAAAAAATTTGAAAGTATATTTGGATTAGTTTGAATAATAAATGCAACTTCTTTATAAAAGGTTACATTACGTATAATGCAACTTCATCTAACACATCTTGTTAAAAGGTTGCATAAGACATAATTCAACAATTTAAATGGATAATGCAATATTTTATGGGGTTGCATTAGCTTCTTTTATTGGATTCATATAAAGGCGTGTAAATCAGTGATATCTAATCGATTCTATGTTCATATTTTGGAAAATCAATGAAGTAAAAGGTTGAAGAGCGATGATACCAACAGCCTTTCCCTTAGCTAGCGGTACAAAAGGTTCCCCGCCAACAACTAGGTTGTGAATTCTTAGTATTTTGGCCGTTTAATTAAAAAGAAATAAAAATAGATATTAGAAGATGATCGATACCCAGTTTCAAGTGTGAAGGGAAGTTGACTAGGATATCCAGGAAGACTTGTAACGATTGATTTTGAATAAGATGGAGTTACGAGGTGATATTCAAATGTTATAAGAAGAATGAGGGAGGAGAGGATTAAAGTCTCCAATCTGCACTCCATTATTCTTCTAAGTAATATTGGGTTAATTATTCCCTAATGCATGAGTAGGCTATGTACTATATATAGAACAATAGGTTAATTTACAAATTTACGATTTTATGTTTTATATTTAACAAAAATGTTCATGCTAATTGTATCTACATACACATGACATCATATATTTTTCATTTTACACACTTTTTTCGGAGTTCTTTCGATAAACAGTCTCTCTATTCTCAGGTAAAGGTATGACCACATGATTGTCTACGTCTCACCACTCACATATGGCATACCCGTTTTTGAGGGAATCAAGTATCGTTGTTGTTTATCAATATATTTCTTGACTACATAATTTTTATCTAATTTTCTAATCAAAATAGTTAATATAATTACTATATTTAACAAAAGCTGAGAAGGTGAATTCTTTCATTGATTATTATTTTAATTAGCTAATGTCTCTTAATTTAATTAGAAACGATTGAAACTACATAACATGATAGATGTGATCATGTGAATGACAAAATAATTCAGATGCTTTTATCTATTTTGTTGTAACGTACCTCTTACTCTTGCGCTAGCTTTTTGTCTGTGGTTAAGTAATACATATTGCATTTAGAAAAGATGTAATAAAGAAAACACAATTACAACTTATATGTTCTTTGAAAAATGGGGCGTTCCAAATTTTATAAGAACAATAAGTTAATATATCTGAAGGTGACCGGAAGGTTTATAAACGTTCATAAGTACAATGGTAAGTCATGTACATCACGAGCATAAACTTGGGACTCGAAAATGGATCCCTTTTAACTAAAAGTCATGTGTAATAAAGAGTTATTATACATGACTATATCACAAAAATGAAAATGTGAGAATTAAAAAAATGCTAGCTTAGGAAGAAAATTGCTGATTTGATAGCTCGGAAGAAAAATATATACCAATTAAGTGGCAGCCAGAATATTTGTTACGTGCATGCAAGAACTACATCCTTTCTTTGACGGCAGGAAAAATAGCACTCTAGCAAGACTTTAGAGCCGAAGTATAAAGAGTGATGAAGGTCGGGAACAAGTAGATTTGGGTTACATAAAGACTGCTCTCAACCATGACATTAACGGACACTTAATTTATTTTTTGTCAAGTCAGCACAACGTTAGTTGACACTTTGACTGACATTCAACTGACATACTCATGGCAACAATATCCTTCACTTAAAAAAATCGAGAAATCGAGCATAAAAAATCGATCTCTTCAATGTTAAGGTCTCACTTCTCAAAGGGTCTTTTTATAGTGGAGTTGATCATCGACAGCCTCAAAGTAATCGAATTCATTTTTTAGTTCTTGAATTACAATCTTTTGATGTTCATGTTCTGATGTTCAATCTCTGAAATTCTATTTTTGATATTCAAATGCCAAAGTGTTATATTATGTTTTTATGTTTGTTTTACTGCACTATTTGATTGACTATTTAAATTTTGATTGTATTTATTCGATTGTTTATTTGACATTGAAATCATGTGATTGAGTTGGTTGAGAATTCGAGTTTTGTTTGTATTTTAAACATTCAATTATTTGAATGAGTTAGGTATACATAATAGATGTGATTGTTGATAATCAGTACGTTTTGGAAATTAAGTTGATTGATGGATCATTGTAGCCTAATAAATGTACTTTTGAAATCATTAAATTTTCTAATTTACAAAGAATTTTATGAGCTACCAACGTATGAAATAGTTTAGTTAAACTTATTAGATGGATGGTAAAAAAATTGCAAATACTATTGAAGTTGAACCTAAATTTCCTAAATAACATGTTTGTCATAAGAAAAAAGTCAAAAACAATTTGATGTGATTTCTTTTCATTTTTTTTTTTTAAACGGAAAATCTAATCTACTCCTAATTACCACTTATATCCACGACGGGACTCGAACTCCTGACCTCAAGGTTGAGACTCAATCACCATACCGTTAGGCCAAAGGCCCTTTAAAACTGAACTCCTAATTTGATGTGATTTCAAATACAAAAGAGAACAACTGTGCTGAGAAGCATTTAAAACTGATTATTTTATTGTTTTAGTTAACATGACACTAAAAATTAGATTTGAACAAATGCAATATTTTGAATGTATTTTTGGATTTTTTTTCTTTGTGGGTCAAAGTTAGTTGGTTTATTTGACGATTAGTTGAAAAAATGCTGTTTAAAATCTTGAATACATTTTAATACATGATTATAGATGCGATATTGATGCATCAGAAGTAGGAAGCCCTTGTACATAATTCAAATTATGGAGGTTGCAATGAAGATGTATGTGTTTCCGAACATTTTTCTCGTGTTGACCGTACCAGTTACTATAGCACTCACTAAAAGAGGTTTCTCCAAACTCAAATTGTTAAAGTCATATCTCCAAATTAATATGAGTCAATCCTTAGGTTTAGCAATTTTAAGTAATGAAAATTAGTTCTAGCACATATGAGCTATTATAAGGTTATTGTTGTAGTTACTTAAAAGAATGCATGTAGACACCATTTTAGATAATTTGCAAGTTTATTTGTAATAGTGTGATTATTGGCAAGAATGTTGCATTTTTGTTTTATACAATTATGCTATTCTCAGTATATCTTACTACTATATAAAGCATTTAGGCCTATCTCATTAGGCAAGTTTAAGGAGCTCCTTAAACTTGATTTTAAGGACCTTTCCACTTTTGTTAGTTAGTTTTCTACCTTAAAAAAAAAAAATCGCGGCTAATAAGATTCGAACCCAAGACCTCTCCTAACTTATCACTATGTGTTAACCACTTGCTATACATTACACTTCGGTAACACCACCCACACTTAATAACAAAAGTCTGTTACTCGAAAACCATTTTACCCAATAACATTAAATATACGACGCTGTAAATCATCAACTCTTACCAAAATCCACATTTTCGTTTAATTATTTATTTCTAGCAACAATTATTACCGTGTAAAAGAACAACACTTGCTCGTCACGAAATATGGTTTCTGGGTACCCGCCGCCGCATTGCGCGGGTACCCTGCTAGTGTCTTTAATGTATAGTGTGATTTAAGGGGTATAATTGAATCACTTCGCACGGATATATAAAACCAATGGGTGAGCCCTTGTGATATTTGTAAGGTATAATTTCATTTCAGTACGTATCGATGACTTTTATGTTTTTTATTTTTGTTTTACTACACTATTTGATTGGCTATTTGAATTTCGCTTGTATTGATTCGAATTTCAGTATTTTATTTGAGTATTCAAGTGACATGATTAATTTAGTTGAGTATTTGAGTTTTGTTTGTATTGATATGATATTATGAAATAATAAATTATTAATTTTATACAGTATGCGATATATTTGAACGAGTTAGGTGTGTATAGGAGATAGTGATTGTTAATGACTGTGACGATGAGCATGTTGACGCTTTCTGTTCTTGTTCTCTTGGATGTTTTACAATAATGGGCCTCGCCAAATCATTATCCATTGGGCTAAAAACTGGGCCTCACTTTAGTACATAATGACCTACTACAAAAAAAAACCTTGTGAACCTTTAAAATTGGGGGCCGGGCTTGGTTGTTTGTGATTGGGTTTTTGATTTAGGTGTAATTATGATTTATGATTTCAGTTTCAGACTTTTCACCCTAAAATATATCGTTAGACTTCCACACAAAAATTTGAAGTCGCACAAAAAATGGTATGATAGCACATAGACGGTGGGACCTCCATACACTAGTCGCACAAAAAAAATACCGGTTGCACAAAAAGACATCCGAGTCGCACAAAAAAATATTTAAAGTCTCACAAAAACATATCAAGTCTAACGGTCTCACAATCTATCAACACTCGCATTAAACACAAATGAAGTCTCGTGGTCTATATTAATAATTATTTCCCAATATTATCATAAAACTTCAACCACAAGGAATGCTGTGTAATTTTCAAGCTCGAGGGACTCCAATTGAAATAAGAACAAACCACTAAACGATTTTTTTAATTTGGTCAAGAAAAATTACTAAAATAGTTTTGAAACCTACACCCTATTAAAACATTAAAAATCCATTTTGTTAATTTAAAATATATATTTTTTAAAAATTACTAAATAAATGTCTACAATATATTAAAACTAAACCAATAAGCAAGATGCAACTTAAGTTGACTTCCAACAAAAGGACAAATCCCGCCAGAGTGATCGACCATAGATTAAGCACGCGTAACTTATTGGTCCCCACCACCACTCATCTTTTCTTTTGTTTTCTTTACATAAATGAGTTTTGTTAGGGCTGTCATTAAGAGGTGGTTACGTGCATAAATCGTTTGTACTTTCAGTAGTGGTGGTTGATTCCTAAAATGCAGGGGGCGGTTATTGATTATTGTACAAATTTTTGATGCGTGTCTTGACGTATTAGTGACAGCCCTTGTCATTATCATTTTTCTACATAAATATATCTAACCTTTTGTTAAGGGTAGGGGTGAGCCCAGTTCATGATTCGAAATAAACATGAGGCTCTGGGGTGGCAATAATGCGGGTTGGGTCATAAACGGGTTGACCTGTTTGGGTTCACGGGTTGAACATCACAACCCAACCCAACCTTTTTATCTAAACGGGTTGAGATCTTCAACCCAACCTATTTATTAAACGGGTTGGGTCATAAACGGGTTGACCCAATAAAACATCAATTTATATAAAAAATAAATAAAAAATACACATCGTTTAAGATTAAAATCCAAAATAAGTTGATTAGTTGTAATTTACAAACAAAATTTCTTTTAAGCCTATTGTTCAGTGAAAAGTTATTCTTTAAAAATATTAAATATTAAAATAGTTGTATAACATAAATATCTTATAAGATATTTAGGCTATTTAGGCTGTTCATTTTCCAAGAAAATAAATACGTGACTCATATTATGTGTGTGCCAGATTTTAAATAATAATATATATTATATTATGTATTCAAAATAAATAAATAAATACTAATATATTTTATTATATTATGCATTTAAGATATATATAATATTTAAACGGGTTGACGGGTCATAAATGAGTTGGAAATTTGAACCCAACCCGACTAGTTTTATGACGGGTTGTAAACGGGTTGACCCGTTTACGACACACGGGTTGAAAGTTATGACCCAACCCGCTAATTTCGGGTTCTAAATGAGTCGGGTTGACAGGTCGGGTTAATTTTTGCCAGCCCTACCCCTAGGTACATCTATGTAAAATAATTTCTTTTTGATATTGTTATAAAGAAAACGTAACTTTATATAACATGCTTTGTAATTCTACCAATATTACAATTTAAAATGTGATGTCTCCATCTCGTAATAAGATTTTTTAATTAACACGCGTTTTGATGTTTATTGTTAACAAATAATCCCCAATTTAAAATAAAAAATAATATTTATTCCGATCATTTATTCATATTCATCTTTCTATCCACTTGATAGTATGATGACATGTGTAATTCATTTATTTTAATACATGTATTGATCTAATAAGTAGGAATACAAGTAATAAAAATGATGACAACAATAACATTACTCTTTTAAAATATATTTCAATATATGATGTGCATATAAAGGCATTGATGTGAAGGATTTAATGGAGCCAAAAAAAAGCAAAATGCAAATCCCTCTCATCATCCTCATCCTCGTGCTCATACTGCAATTGCACGTGCTACCCTTTTCACACTCCAAATCAATAGTCAAGAACCTCCCTGGCTTTTCCGGCGATCTTCCGTTCACTCTAGAAACCGGGTACTTCTCTCTCTTTAAACTTTTAAAATTTCGGCCAAACTATTCGACTCGTTAATATTTATCTCAAATGGGCTGGGTTGGGTTGGGTCGGGTCGGGTACAAAAAATAAACAAATTGCTGAATAAGGAACTCGTCTAATTGATCAAACAGATAGGTCAAACGAAAAATCGATCCCTTAACATGTAATATGAATGCATAAACTCATGAATTATCTATTCTAGAAACTAGATTATTGTCGAAATAATAGAACATTGGTAATCTCATTTATTGTCGAAATAATAGAACATTGGTAATCTCATTTTACATGTTAAAATAAAATAAGATAAGAAAAAGACAAAATATATTTTAGTACAATGAATTTGGTTGATTAGATCTTCTACCCTGAAATATTAAAGGTGTAAGTATGATACCTTGAACTTGACAAAATAGTCATTTTAATACCTTAATTTGATCGTTTTTTTTGCTTGACTTACTTTCGTTTTGATGGATTAAAAAATATACGTTCATCTAAATATACATTATATATACACATATTAGAAGTAAATTAGTGAGTCGGGGTATTAAATCGATCATTTTATCCAGTTTAGGATACCATATTACACCTTTAATAGTTAAGGGTACTAAAATGCATTTGGCGATAAGAAAATTACCCAAAAATTGGGCTCGAGTCAATACACCTTCCCCAAAATTACTTATTTTGACCAAACTTTATTTACCAAAATTGTGGCTTTTGTGTGTACGCGACTAGATAAATGTTGTTCGTAACACATAAAAAACATGTCACTAGAAAGTAAAAACAATTTAGCAAAGGTGCCATTGGTGAAAATTTATATTTCTAATGTATCACAATAAGTAATATACTTTCTATTTTTAACAATTTCAAATAAGTGATACATTTGATATTTTGTCTTATCTGATAAAAGATAATGAGGGCATGAGGCCCACAAGTAAAATGATTTATTTACCTTTACTTTTTCTTTTAAAAATCATTAACATCACTATATTAAAAAAGAGTGAGATTCATCATTCACTAATTATTCATTTTAATCCTTGAGTTTGTCGCCGGGTTAATAATAGTTAGCATTATAATTCTAGCTTATTTTTGTAATGCGACTGCATTAATTTGTATAAAAAGTTATGTTGGAGTCGGAAAAGATGAAGAAGTGCAATTATTTTACTACTTTGTCGAATCTCAAAGAAATCCACACCAAGATCCGTTGCTGCTTTATCTCACCGGTGGCCCAGGAACCTCCGCCATTATTCCCTTCCTCTATCAGATTGGTAACTTTTTTTTAGAAAAATGTTATTATTACTTTCTAGTTTCTATTAAATCTTATTACTTATGTTATTACTAATTTAATCAATACAAGTATCTAAATGAAAAGATGAGATTATAAAAGAAAATTAATGGATTCTATATGTCAACCATTTTTTTGGGTATGAGGATAAAATAAGAAATATTTAGTAGGAAATAATATAATTTTTATTTTTCTTATTTATTAGTTACTATGATCGTGTACAACTTACTTCTTGTAGGTCCACTTAATTTCGAATACACAAACGCAACAAGAAGTGAAGTAAAATTGGAAGTGAACCCATATTCATGGACAAATGTTCGTATCTTTACTCCACTCGTGATGTATGCATATCTCCGACATGCATCATGCATATAATTACAACATAATGATAACGGCAATCATAAAAATTGTCATTATTAAAATATTAAGATATTAAGAAGTGAATTATGAACTTGTACATTAATTAATAACCAACTCTTTCATTTTTGAAATTATATTCTATTATATATTTTTTAAACAGCTCTTATGACTTTCGTTAATAAAACTTATAATTATATCATGTAACCATTTAATTGTTTATGGTGTGTTGTAGACCGCTAACATAATATTCATAGATCTACCTGTTGGGACTGGATTTTCATATTCAAAGACATGGGAATCATCAAGGAGCAGGGATTCCCTTGTCGTTACTCATGCATACGAATTTATAAGGAAGGTAAGATATCATAACCATATATTTTATGTGTTAATTAAGTCACGTACTTACGAATTCCGATGGCTTATGTATAAAAAATAAAACAAAAATATTATTTAGTAATACACTAAAAAGTGTCACTAAAAGTAAAACAACCCGTCACTAAATTAATGTGTGTCCATGTATTTTGCCTATGTATTAAAAAAGTGTGACTAAAGTTCTTTCTAAGACTCGTGCCGACTGTTTCTTCAGTTGGTGTCGGTGTCTCTTCACGATCAAGACGAATGTTTTATTTTACAAAAATAATGTTACATTTAAAAAAAAAAAATTACACAAAAGTTTCAGTCAATGATAATTTCCTGTTTGATGTTTACTTGATGTGTTTTGATAAATTTGCAGTGGCTCATGGCTCATCCTACGTTTTTCAGTAATTCATTGTACATTACCGGAATTTCTTACATGGGGATTATCATTCCGAGAGTCGTTTTAAAGATATATGATGGTAACACTAGTCTTGTTTATTAAAATAAAGGTTGAAAATCATGTTTTTCGTGAAAATGATTTTTTTTTTAATTTATTACGACATTTTTTAGTGGTGGCAAATTGATTACTAAATTTAGAAAGTTATGGGTAATGAAATATATGACATATGCTCTGTTTACTAGGTGCAATCAGTCTTTTTATATCTCCGGGTAGAATTATGACTTTTTATATCTTTACCTCTCTTATACCTCTCTTTTGAAAGGATTGTCGTTCTATGCTCTCGTTACTAGCTATATTTCTCCTTTGTAGGAAACGAACAAAGAATTCAACCATATTTGAACATCAAGGTAATGCAATATCTCTTGCTGAAACTTGAATAATAATCATTTTATATTTTTGTTAAGGGTCTTTCTAACATGTGCCCTGGGACACATGATTAGAGCATTTAATTAACTTAAAGTTACTATTGAAATTCAAAAAGTCTTTTAATGTATTTTCAGAAAATGTAAGAAATATGCTTCATTAATGTTTATTAATCCATCATTTGGAAATTATTAGTTATTAATCCATCATTTAGGGGCACATGTTAGAAAATCTCTTTTGTTAATTGTAATAAATTCATATTTCAATGAAGGGTTTTTTGATTGTGAACCCTCTTACGGACAAATACATAGATTTTAATTCAAGAACTGAATTTGCTTATCGAGCTGGACTTATAGAAGATGAAATCTATGAGGTATATTTAACTATTTTGATCATTACTCTTTATTCAATTAGAATGTGTTTTGTGTCTTAATCCGCAGGGCCGTCTCAAGCCGATTTGGGGCCCGTGACAAAATATAAAATGAGGCCCATAACATACTCCGAATCATGCTCCGAACTATAATACATAAAAATAACAACTAAATAAATTCTAAATAAACTTGTATATTCGAAATATAAGATGAGGTCCTTCCCTAATATTAATCAACTTTTATTTTGGGCTAAGTTTGGGCCTTTCTACCAAAGTAGGATTTATTTATTTTTTGAGCTAAATATATAGAGAACTACTAAAATAGGGCCCCTTTGGCGTTTTGGGGCCCGAGGCGGTCGCCCAGCTTTGCCCAGCCCATTGAGCCAGCCCTGTTAATCCGAACATTTTTTTAATAGATTTAATATCCGAAACTTTGAAAAATTATGAAATTTTCGTTTTTGCAGTCAGCGAAAGAAAATTGTGGAGGTAAATACGTATATGTTGATCCAAATAACACATTGTGTTTGAATAGTCTTAAACCCGTAAATGAGGTAATTAGTCGATTGATAAACTGTCCCCTGTTTTTTTTTTATATGGTTATGGTTATTATACTATATAATCCCCTCTCGTATACGTTATAGCTTATACATGTTTTTTTTTTATTGCAGTGCATAAACCGAATTAACATTGGTCAAATAATGGAGCCACTTTGCAATGTGCAAGATCCAAAAATATTTTGTAGAGTAAACCCTAAACCCTCGGTTTAAGCACATTTTCTTGAAATATCTTAATATAATGACCTTTTTCATGATTATATTTTATTTTAGGACTCCTTTTATGCTCACTCTAACCTTTGGGGAAACACAAAAGCCGTCCGACGAGCTCTCCACATTCGTAAGGTACGTTAAATCAGTAATCATGTGTTCTAAACCAAACTTTTGCTAATTGAATGTTAGTATTGTAATTGTGCAGGGAAGTGTAGACAATTTTCAGTTCAGAAATACGAGCATTCGTAACATATTCGGGAAAGCTGACACCATATATTACTCCTATAATATCTTCAGTAGTTTGGCCTACTATAAACAGTTTGTTAGTAAAAACTGTCATGCTTTGATCATCAAGTAATCTCTCTCTCCCTCTGACACACACAAACTCAAGTGATTAATTATACTATAAAATTAAACAAATTTTGGAAGTTTAGTTTTTTTTTTTTTTTTTTTTTAAGTGTATTTAATTGTTTGGTAGTGGTGATCATGACATGACATTTCCATATGTGGGCGTAAAGAAATGGATAAATAGCCTTAATCTTAGAGTCACTAGCCCATGGAGACCGTGGTTCGTTCGTACTCAAGTTTCCGGGTGAGTTGATCAACTTCCTAATCTTTTAGACGTATTCGATTCATACTATTTTCAGAAATTGTGTTTATCTTCCACACATAAGCTAATTTGCAACATTTATTTTCGTGTTTTTCTTTAAATATTAAAGAGCTATATTAGTTGGTTGTTTTGCAATAAAACGACAAGTTCAGTTTGAAAACCCGTTTTATAAATCCAATATTGGTACGTAAATGGACATTTATAATGTGAGTGGTCGTTTTCTTGTTATGTAGATACGAGAAAACATACTCAGAAGCCAATTTCTCGTTGAAATATGCGACTATTAAGGTAAGAACGCGTATGATCTTTTTGAT
The DNA here is from genome assembly GCA_963853835.1 of Calendula officinalis. Classification (NCBI taxonomy): domain Eukaryota; kingdom Viridiplantae; phylum Streptophyta; class Magnoliopsida; order Asterales; family Asteraceae; genus Calendula; species Calendula officinalis. The sequence goes on along the minus strand of OY970830.1, from coordinate 2,375,622 downwards.
AATACCAGTTAATTTATTTGTGTTACATTTTTACTACAATTATCTAGCACAAATTATCAATAATGGTTGAGATAATTTAACATTATTTTTATGCATTAATCCAATTTAACATTATCACATAGTTAACCATCTATTATAATTATGTGGACAGAACTTAGAGGAAATATAGTTGATATGATCCATGTGATTTTGGGTTTTGCAGGGTGGGGGTCATTCAGTGGCAACTGACAAGCCTGAAGAGTCAATGGTCATTGTGGAGGCATGGCTTGCTTCTCATACTAATTCAACAACTTAAAAAAGTTTTTGACTTACAAAAAATTGTAATTTTTTTGAACTATTTTCATCCTTGTTTTTCTCTTTAGTAATGTATGGTAATTATACTTGTGCATATGTCCATGATAAACACTATAATTAAAGTAGTCCGGTTTTGAAATCCCTGCTACCACAAATTTTAAAGTAGCTACAAAACCACAATAGAAATGATTTGTTTTTTTAAATTTGAAAAAAATATCTTGTGAAACTATAGCAATACTCCTAAAATAGTGGCCTTAATTGAAACACTAACGGCCGTGTAGATGTTTCAAGTTGAGAGATTAGAGAAAACCCTTGGATCAAATCAGAGGTCATTATTTGCTTTAGAGACTGCTCGTAGTTTCATACAATCCAATTAAGTAATGTCATTGCTAGAAAATCTGAAAATATAAACGGATTTCTGACAGTCAGAAATCTGATGGAACTTTACCAACGGCTTTCTGATGATATACAAAATTTTAAATAAAATTTGCGAAAGACTAGGGACGACTAGGCAATTCAATGGAATCCACCGGCAAATTCAAAAATTAAACATATCTAAATTCCGAAAGTAAATATTAGTAAAGAATAGTTGGTAGTCCATTGGAAATTGATCTATTTATCAACGGATTACCGATGAACAAATTTAACATCTATCTATATAATAATAAAACAAGGTTTATATGGCCACATGCCACCCTCTTAAACCACCACTTTGCCACATGTCATCACCTAATTAATTACAGATTTTGAATAGAATTTTTTAAAATTAAAAAAAACCATGTTTAAGAATTTGAAGTAAAATATTTTCTTAAACAAAATCCCCAAATTAATGCCAGAATATACTCTTTCTTCGATTACTATTGTATTTTAGTAATTATTTTTAATATCCCTCTATTATCGTCTATAATTTAGGAAACTTTGTTGCATATCCTTAATTAGTATTAGTATTGATTCTCATAATTTATTACGAGTATTTATTATTAATATTAAAGAGGGTGTAGTCTTCTATGATTTAATCATACAATCTTCACAGTCCTGCACCTAAATTGAAGAACAGCTCTTATAAATTTCAGTACATTCAACCAAGTATAAACTTTTGTTTATGTATTATTCTGTTTTGTATGATTGTTCATATAATTTTGGAGCGTTACTCTTGGTTTCAACATTACTCTTGATAATCAAAGTCATAATTATGTACTCGATCTGGCAGTAGAATTGTTGACAATAGTTGGCATAAATATAAATATAAAAATATTTTTAAATAGTTAAGTGTAATATTTACTGTAATTGTGAACATAAATATAAGTATTAGAACAAATAGTTGACTGTAGTAGGTGTCAAATTGGATGATACGTGCATTGTTTTATAGTTCACTAATACTATTATAAGAGCATCTCCAATGAGAGGTTGAAGAAGAGGTTGTAACTATTTGAATAACCTCTAAAATGACTTTTTACTATTAGAATAGATGAGTTTTTTAAGAGGTCACTCCAACCACTTGATTTTCCCCAACCACTTGAACAACTTTCAATGTTTGATTCTTTTAGTCCCTATATTTAAAATTTTGAACATTTTAATCTCATGTATATATTTATATGTGAATAATTTATTATTTTTATAACTATAAAATTACTCCCTCCGTCCCACAAAAAACTTCTCATTTGAGTTGGGCACAAGTTTTAAGGTGGTAGTTAGTGGTGGGGTCATTGGTAATAATTTTGATTAAAATATAAGATTGGTTTGGAGAGAGAAAGATAGTTAGTGGATAGTTAGTGGTGGGGTCCTTAGTAATAATATTATTTTATTATGTGGAGCCCATCAAATGTATGAAATGAGAAGTTTTTTGTGGGACAAAAATATAAGGTTAAATGAGATGTTTTTTTATGGGACGGAGGGAGTATAATTTATCATATTTCAATACTTGTCAATCATTATAATATTTTTGTAAGAAAATTTTTATAATAATGTTAAATTTTGTAATGCTATAAAAATTGTTAAATTACATAGGTGAGGGGCATTTATAAAACATTTGATATAGATAAAGGTAAATTAGTAATATTAGTGAAAAAGTCTTTGGAAAGGTTAAACATTGGAGATGTTTTCAACTAATAGGTTATTAGATGATGTTATTAGATGATGTGTCAAAACTAATAGGTTAACCATTGTGGAAGCTCTAAGAGCATCTCCAATGGGAGCTTTTTCAAAAGTTTATTACTATTACAATAAGCTTTTGAATGACTTTTTACCATTGGAATTACAAGTTTTTTTAAAAGCTTTTTGTAATGACTTTTTTTCTACTAACCTTTTAACACACTTTCAAAGTTTGTCTTTTATGGTCTCCTATTTTTAATAAGTTTTCATTTTAAACCTTTTAACACACTTTCAATGTTTTTTTTAATATTTGCAATGTAATGTTTTTATCTATTTAAATATTAATGTCAATTATTATAATATTTTTGTATGAAATATTTTTTAAAATATTAAGCTTTATAAGATGTAACAAAATTTATCAATTTATATATAAGGGGTATTTATGAAACATTTGAGACAGATAAATGTAAATTAGAAATATTGTAAAAGAAAAAGCTTTTGTAAAAGGTTAACCATTGGAGATATTATTTAGGAATAGCTTTTTGGTTAGTGGAATGTTGATGTGGCAAAAGTAATAAGCTTTTGTGAGGTTAACCATTGGGGATGCTCTAAGTGTGAAAGTATGTCTGTCAACCCAAGCCATGCCAGCCCAATGAGATCCAGATTCAAATTTGACTATAAAAGTCATAATAGTTACAGTTTGACTATAAAACTCAAATGTAATAGTTCTATGAAACATAAATACTAATATTGAATCATGAAAGTTTATATTTCAGTAGAACTTATCAAGAACATACAAATATCTATACCTTTAAGCAGGTAATTCTTTTTTTTTTTTAAACGACAAATCCTAATTTACTCCTAATAACCACTTATGTCCACGACGGGACACGAACCCCTGACTACAAGGTCAAGAGACAAACACCATACCGCTAGGCCAAAGGCCCTTTGGTAATTCAGCCAGGTAATTCTGACCTCTTTTTTTTTTTAAGAAGTATTGTCTCTGAACTGTTTTTTTTATAACTAATTATTTTTAAAGTATTGTAGTTTATAGAAGCACATTCAAATGTTATAATTATGAAATTAACTCTTTGATTTTTTTTCGTATTTTTATTCATTTTGAAATTAACAGTTTGACCTTATATTTATCTAAGTTTAATATGTTATGGTTGGGTTATATACTTTAATCTTGGTCTCACGTTTCTACACTTGCATTGGTGATTTAATCAGTTTCAGGTTATTAGCTTATAGTTGTGCTTTTATAGTTCAGATTATATTGTGTGATTTAGATTTGTTTTGCATTTGTGGCCTAAGATGCAGATGTGGTTTTGTGAATTGCAAGTAACTTGAATAATCTAGGGTTTACATTAATCGGTATGATTTATGCATAGTTTTAGAAATATAATGTTTAAAACACAATTAGAGGTTTGATTTCTTTAAATATATCACATATACATTCTTTATTGATTGTTAAAGATCATGAGTACTTAATTAAAAAAAAGGGTAAAGGAGTGTACCACTGACACTGGCCACATATTGTGACCGGACACCCGACCCAGCAACAGGTGCATTCCCCGGCAAATCACCTAACAATGATATCCACACCTCTGCTTGGGCTCGATATACGAGACCCAGCATTTTCAGCACAGAGGGGGACCCACGTTTCAAAGGGGCTGGTGGCCACAAGGGGGGTTTCACGGGGTTTGAACCCGGGACCTCCCACATAGGAGGCCCAAGTCTTACCAACCGCGCCCACCCTTGTGGTTTACTTAATTAAATAAATTGTGCAGGTTGTGAAAATGGATATTTGAGTTCTTAAAAATGTGAATTTTTAACTTTCTACACCCATAGTAACATCTTTTATCTTTTATGAAGTATATATAATTTATTTTACTTACTTTGCTTATATTTACTTGAAGGTAGTTGCAACTTTATGAATCTTTTATAAGGTATATGCAATTTATCTCATAGAAATGAATCAGTTTATGATTGTGTTGATTTAGATATGAACGTGTAGTTTAAAAAAATCGTTTCAAAAAAATGCTTTTAAAAACAATCAATAGGGCAACTTTTAATATGCATTTTATTAATAAGGAATCAATTATGCAAGGGACGGTTACAGTTTAATAAGGAAACAATTATGTACACAATTATTCATTTATAAAAAATTAATTATTTATCGAGAAATGCTAATTGTAATTATTTTATTAGTACATACTATAATAGAATGATGTATACCTATTTTATTTTTCTTTTATTTTGCAACTGTTAGATACATGTATACCTCTCTTTTTATTTTTATCAAGAATAAATAAACAAATTATTTGTCAATATTAAATGGTTCTCAAATTATGCCAAACTTCTACTATTTCAAACTAAGTAAAAGACGTTCAAAACAATCAACGAAGTGGAAGTTACCTTTTTAAATATGATTTAAAAAGGCAATTCACTACTAAATGGTTGTCAAATTATGCCAAACCTTTTTAAATTACCTTTTTTATAGTATTGACATTTAATTAATATGTGACCCACAACATACAATAACGGAAATTTAATCAATCAAAATTTTCTTTAATTAGTGTAAAATAATGTTAATAAGTCATTAATACTTTTGTGTTAAACTGATTTTATCTTCATAACTGAATATGAATTATTTTAATGAATTAAATGCAGGGCCTAAAAGACATTCAAAGTTTACTATTATGTAGGGCTGTCAAAACCTGGCACGACACGACAAAATAAACGAAACGAAACGAAATTGGGACGAAATCGAAATTTGAATTCGTGTTCGTGTAAAACAAACACGAAGTCGTGTCGTGTCGTGTTCATGTTCAGAGATTAACACGAAATTGACACGATAGTTATGATTTTGGGAACATTTAGAAATTTATGTTATATTTTTGTCGTGTTTTTAACATGTAGTAAGTAAAAATTTGATATATTTGCTATTTATCTCGTGTTGTCGTGTTTGTCGTTTTTTAATCGTGTCGTGTTCGTGTTAGCAAAATAAAACACCACTTCGTGTCGTGTTGTTTTCGTGTTGAACAAATTCGTGGCGTGTCGTGTTACCCAAAAACACGAAACGATAGCACGATTTGACAGCTCTACTATCATGTGCCCTTAAGGCATATATTAAAAAAACTCCACATAATAGTCATGCAATTAACGATAAAATTTTATATGTAGTCATGCAATTAACGAAATGGAAAGTGTATCACTTATTTTGAAACGGAGGAAGTATATGTAATAGTCATGCAATTAACGATAAAATTTTATATTCTACGAAAATTACATTCAATTAAATTATTGACAGCCCGTGATTTTTCACGGGTCATAACCTAGTTTTAAATAAAATAATACTAATAGTTAAGAAATCCATCGCCAACTTTGACAAATTTGTATTCTCTTCTATGCAAACACGGCTTAAAATAATGACACCAAATTTGGTTAACACGTAATTTTAGACATACAGTGTATGTATCTCTCTATCATCTTCTAACCATAAATCGAACATCATTATTCTAATAGGCAAACTAACCTTCATATAAAGGGGCTAGAGATGATGGTATGTTAAATGACAAAAAGCCCCAAAACATAAGACAAAATTATGTCTATCTATATATAAATCATGAAAACAAATTCTAGCCTCCATACACCAATAACATAACCAAAACATCATAAACCCTAACAACTCCTTTATAAAAGAAAAAGAAAAAGAAAAAGAAAAATCAAAGAAGGAAATATATATATAATAAAACCGAGCAATAATCCTCAGAAACGACAAGAAGTAAACTCCGCAACACCAAGTTCTTGTGTACAAAAAACAAGACATTTGAATTATAAGCAACCCAATTACATGCACCTGTTTGGTTTGGTTTGGTTTATCTGACCGTCTGCCTAATCTTGATCATTCTTTTCAGGGTTGCTAACCAGAAGCTGCATTCATCCCAGTCACTTGTGGTAAGATCCACCTGTAACACAACAATAAATATTATTTATTTATTTTTTTATTATTTATTTTTATTTTTAAATGAGTTGAATTTGAAAAAGATACCTGGATTTTTAGGGCGGTAGCAAAATCACCACGATCCAACGATTGACAAAGCTGCACAAGCTTTTCACCGGCATTTTTAGAAATATCGCCATTATTTAATTTATTAAATAAAGCACCGATTTTCTTTGAGTTGTCATCAATCTCCCTTTTTTTAGCTGGAGCTGCGTTTTGACCTCCTAATGCTTCTGATGTCTCGTTGAAAAGTCTAGTCAAAGTTCCAATAACAGGCCTTTGTTGGGCTGAAAAAAAAAACAGAATATTCAAAATTTACATTAATCATCATTTACCAATATCCAATATAATAATAATAAGAGTAAATTACACCAATCGTCCTTATAGTTTGTACCAAATTTCACCAATAGTCATTTAGTTTCAAAAGATAGTCCTTATTTCTGAAACCTATTGCACCCGTTGGTCCTTTACATTAGCTGACGTTAATTTTTCTGTTAACTCACCCCATGTGCAGTGCACATGAGGGTATTTTCGCCATTTTACAACGTTTTCGACATGACGCTTGATTTTTCTTTATGTTTTTAATATAATTTAAAAGAAAAAGTTGTAAAATGGCGAAAATACCCTCATGTGCACTGCACATGGGGTGAGTTAACAGAAAAATTAACGTCAGTTAATGTAAAGGACCAACTGGTGCAATAGGTTTCAGAAATAAGGACTACCCGTGTAATTTTTTAAACTAAATGAGTATTGGTGAAATTTGGTACTAACCATAAGGACGATTGGTGTAATTTACTCTAATAATAATAATAATACATACTATTATAATTATTATATTACCTGGTACATTTGACACATCAGCAGTCTGTACAGTTGGTGGGGCTGCAGGGGGGGCAACGGGCTGTGGGGCAGCAGGTGGTTGCATTTGGGCTGATGAAATTCTTTGTAATCCTGTATTATTATTAACAGGCATAAATCCTCTCACTGGTGGGGTCACGCCCTGTGAGATTTTTGACCCGCCAGTTGGCACCATGGGAGACGGGACTGGCCCAAGTGAAACGGGCCCCGGTGGTCCAGGTTGGTAGCCAGAGTTAGCATTCACCTGAGACTGGTTAACAACAACTAAAATTATCATCACAATCTAACGAAACAATAATCAAGAAACAGAAATATAGTTATAATTATAGAGTATAGATACATTATACATACAGGATATAACTGTGAGCCCAAAGTGGGAGCCTGTTGGTATTGGTCAGCATTTTTCATAACAGGATGAGTTGTAGGAACAAATACTTTGGGAGCAGATTGAGTTGTAACTGGAGGTGGATTAAATCCCGCCTAAAAACATGAATAAAAACTATTTTAATAAACTATTAATTAATTCAAAATTTTAATATTTAATATTTATGTACATGTGGCACTTGAGCTGCAGGTGTTGGAACAAACATAGAAGGTTGTTGTTGTTGTTGGTGGTGTTGTTGTGGCTGTTGATATTGTGTATTGTATAAAGGAGCAGGTGGTTGTTGTTGGTAGCTTTCCCGATGATAAGAGCTTTCATCCTGCATCAGAAATATAATATATGTTTTTAATTTAATGGAAGACTTTTTATATATTAATGACAAAGATAAGATAAAACACCTGATAATAGTTTCTAGAAGGTTCAACAACAGAATTTGTTTGTTGGTTTGTGCCATATACAGCTGGAGTAGCTGTTGTTTCTTTCTCTGGATAAACAAATATATAGAGAATTTAAATAATAAATATATTATTTGAAAAAGTAGAAATGAAAATGGTACCTGGGCGAGACGAGAGTGCTATGCGATCTCTTAAAATGAGTAATTCGGGAGATAAATCCTCTGTTCCCATTAATTTCAAATATTCCATAGCAGTTGTTAAAAGTCCTTGACTAGCTAATATTTCAGCATATTTTTCAACAAGTTTGCATAAAGAAGCACTGAATCGTTTTTGTCCAGTTGCTAAAGCAAGAACCACGGTCTTCTCCATTAAATCCTAAAAATAAAATAAAAAATAATTATTACAACACAAAAAAAATAAAAATAATTGGAAATTTGATTATTTATATGTTACCTGAAGAAGGTCAACATAGGATTCTCCCTTGTGGTCAGTGGTGACATTCTTTGACCAGATTTCAACTGTTTTATCAATGTTGCCAGCACATATGTAACAAAGAGTTGCAGCTAGTGTATTTCCAGCACTAACAAGCCTAGAAGCAAGGGTATCACAAAGTAGGGTCCACTCCTCCCTTTGTGCAAACTGTCAAAAAGATAATAAATTTGTGACACAAAATAAATTAATAATAAAAAAGTCTAGATATTTAACTTACAGTGCATAAGAGAGCAAGTGTTTCCTTCCATGATTTCAGAGGTCTGGTATTCACTAGACTAACAAGATCATTATTCACCATTGCAGCAACAACCTGCATTCAACAGAATCCATAAAAAAAAACTATAAAATATTATTAAAAAAAGGCCAAAATGCATTTTAGTACCATGAACTTGGCTGACTAGATGCTACAATGTTATACTACCCTGAACTATTAAAGGTGTAGCATGATACCCTGAACTTGACAAAAAAAATCGATTTAGTACCCTGACTTACTAATTTGAGCTTGTTTTCTCACGTAATTTGCTTCTAATATCAATATATTGAGATGACTTTATATTATTTAGTCCGTCAAAAGCTCCAATGAAAGTAAGTCGAGTAAGAAAACTAGATCAAATTAATGAGACAGGGTACTAAATGCCAATTTTGTCAAGTTCAAGTTACCATGTTGCACCTTTAATAGTTCAGGGTAGTAGAACGCCTAATCAGCCAAGTTTAGGGTAGTAAAATGTATTTTGGCCTTATAGAGACTCAAAAGGGCAAAATGGGAAAATGTGAAAATGACCTTTAAGTAAGGAGACCGATTCTTCTTAAGGTATTGATCACGTGTGGTTTCCCACAGAGAATTACCACCAACTTGTGCAATAACCAAAGCATCCGCCATTTTATCTGCGGCTATACATTGTGCAACTGCACCTTTATAATCACCAACAACTAAAGCCCGTTGTACCGCATCATTAAATGTCGTGTCGGTGGGGCCCGTTTGTGATTCGGGTTCTTCAGCAAATGAGATATTTTCTATAGTGTTTTTCTTGGGAGTTGAAACGGGTGTTTCACATTTAGGGCTTGGGAGATTGTTGAAGAAATCTTCCCCATTATCAATTAATGTTTGGTTTCCACCTATAGATTCTTCTTTACTATGTTCGTGTTCTTCAAAAGTGAGTGAATTTATATCTTGAGATAATTCTTGTACATTTTCAGTTACTTCTGTTGGTAATGTGAAACCGAGGTGGTTTAGAAGCTTTGTTCTTGCGGTTCCATCATCTTCAAACATCACTTTCAAGAATCCCCATGTTTCTCTTTCTTCTTCAGATCTGTTTAAACAATGAAACAAATTCAATTTAATTCAAAAAGATGCTGGTAGAAGAGTACAGGTGGCAAGATAGGTTCTGTAACGGGTCAGAGCAAATGGGCCTTTATTTAATCTTTTAGCTACAAAATTTTATTTGACCCATTTGAGATAAACACAGCCAAATCAACCCATTATAGATAAACGCGTCGAAATTGCTTACTCAGATTCTTGAGATTTTTTGTCACATAAAACCCTTAAAGAAGATCTATCTCCACTTTTCATTGCATCTTCAAATTCAGTTGAAGTGCTCACTAAATTATGCTCAGTAACCAAATCATGAACATTAACCTGAAGAGAACAAAGAAGACATTGAGATAATAAACTTATAAGTAAAATTACATTTCAGCCCCTGTGTTTTTAAATTTTTCTTAAAACGTCCCTTGACTTCAAATTGTCCCTTTTCATCCCTAAATAGTTTCAATTGAACCCTTTTTTGTACAAAATCAATGCAAATGACCAAAATGCCCTTGTATTTTCAAAACAATACCTCTGAAGGTCCAGAAGAACCAGTCGCGTGAAAAGAAACAAGCTTCCCACCAAAACCAAAAGAAACCCCTGCTTTACGTTGGTACCATTTTGGAGCTCTTAAAGGTGCTGCAAAGATTTTTACATAAGAAAAAATATATAAAATATTGATTATAAATAAATATGTATATATAATTATATATGTGATAAAGCTACATTACCTGAGCCATAGTAATTCTCACCAGCACCATATCGAGCACAAGCCTATGAAAAAGATAGGTGTATAAAATTATCGTATTTTTGAGTAAACTATATAAGTGGAAATAAAATGGTATAGCAGGAATAATAATGATATAAAAATATATAAATGGATACAATATAACGAACCTCAATATTATAAATACCAATTTTCCCATCAAATGAAGATGCAGATATGATTCCTGGTATCTTTGGATACCAGTGCACATCAAAATTCCAATTGGTGCCAGCTGGCAATTCAGAAACAATCTGCATCAAGACATTTAGGTAGTATAAAGTTTAAACACCAAAAGAACCAAGAACTAAAATCATCTAATTTAAAATAAATAAATAAATATATAAACAGAAAGATTTATAGACCTCAGAAGAATTAGTGTCCCAGCAAATAGTGCGGTTATCTTTAGCACATGTAAGCAAATATGAGCTGTCACTGGGACACCACGACATTGCAACAACACCTGGTACACCATTTTGTTGGAAAATAACAATTTGTTAATAAAAAATAATAAAAAGTAAATTACAAGAATAAAATATTTAAATGCTCAATAATTGATAACAAGCATACCTTTATTGTGACCTACCAACTCTCTTAATGGTGACATTGTGTTCCTCATATCCCATATCTGCATATCCCAATGCAGATATTAAATACAAGAATAACATATTTAATTGCAGAAACATAAAAAATAAATAAATAAAATAATAATAATAAAAAGTATAACTATCTCATTACCCTCAAAGAAGGCGAACTATCATCATCTGAAGCAACAATCAACTGAGTGGCAAAATCAGGATGCCACTGTAAAACAGAGCATCGTCTTCTAACCGAATCTGAGAAACTGTTTATTGGAAGTTAATAATTTTACATAACCATAACATTAAATTTGCATATGTTTACCTTATTATTGGTTTTTGCTTCCTGAGATCCCAAACCACTGAAAGGAAAAACATAAAAATAGAACATAAATTTCTCTAGATATAGATTAGATTAACATAATATTGTGGTTATTGTTCATACCAGTTGTCCCATTGAAAGAAGTTGAAGCTAAAATAGGCTGAACTTTCCTGTTCCATGATAAATAAGATATTTCACCCTGTTTAGCTGAAGCATTTCCCTGTATATAGAGGTTTATTAATTATAATCTCCTTCTTAACCGAAAATTGTTATTGATATGAAATTGTTGTATAAAATAGAATATTCTTACTTTGAGAGGAGGAAAATGTGTAGGTTCTGATGGTTTAGAAATATCCCATATACAGATTTCCCCTTCTTCTGCACCAGAAGCAAGATGGTTTGGTGACAGACCACTAAACTCAAGACCACGAACCTGAAGAGAATTTTTTTTTTTAATAAAATAATAAAAAATAAGAAAATATGAAGTGTAACATCGTAGAAACAGAAAATGGAAACTTACGGGCCCTTTGTGTCTTGAAAGTTGTTGAACAAAAGCGTTTTCATTTTCTTCAGAACTGTAGATGGTGAAGATAATAACATTAAGCTATTTAAGCAAGCCTAATTATGAAATGATACAGTTAACTACAGATCAATGCTAATATCATTTAGATCCCAATAAAGATATAGAAGATATTCCAGTGCTATTGATTGTATAGCAGCCAAATTACCAGTATCAGTTAACAGAAGATTAGTAAAACTGCTATTACACATTTTATTAAAATCAGAACTGTTACATTCTTGTAGAAATGAGCAACAACGAACAGATAAAAATTATTTCTGCTGAACTCTACAAGCAACGATATGATTCCACATTGCCAATTACATGACAGTTTTATTGCATCGTGTATATCCTATACGGATCGAATCAAAACTCTCAGATTTAAACGTAACAGGAGAAAGACAAAGTTGAAATTCCGATCAATTAATACAATGCGCCAATTTGAAACAATTATGAAGAATTGTACCATTAACAATGCTTTACCTGATAAGTATTCGTGGATTCCAGATACCAATATTGCCATCCACAAGGCCACCAGCAACGAGACCGAGTGAGAATTCTTCGGAACCCGATGTCGGAGATTTCCCCCACGATAACCGATTAAACGGTTCGGAACTAGGTATAGCGCCAGCTAAGGGAAGGCTACGATCGTCAGATTGGAAGTCAAGTTGAAAGATTTCCAGATTCGCAGAGGAGCTGAACGACATGTCGACAGCTCCGGCCATAGTTCCGGCGGCAATGAACGGCGCTTCGGGGGCAAACGCCACCGATGCCGATCTATTCACCTCTTTTATGCAGGCGGATGTATCCATTTTTGATTTGGTTGTGAATCGAATAAATTGAAATTTAGAGATCTGAAAGGATTGAGTTATGTAAGGTTAGGGTTGTGATCGGAATGAGAATTTGGTGACGATAGATAAAGAAATCTCCCTCCGATCGGTGTATCGTGTTGGGTTTCTCTCTCCTTCTGTTACTTCAGTTCTTCATGTTGGGCGTTCAGGAGAGCTTTTTGGGGGAGACAGGCTTCGGAAAACGATACAATACAAGAAGTACGGTCTTAAATCGAAAACTAATTTTCTCATTATTTTGAAAGAAAAATACTAGATTATACTAAAACAAAAAGAATTTTTTTTTATTAAAATACATATTACTTCCTCCGTATCAAAATAAGTGACACACTTTCCATTTTGGGATGTATCAAAATAAGTGACACACTTTGAAAACTTTCCTTATTTGGTAAAAATAATGGGACTCATACCCACTAACTATCTACTTTAATAAAGTAAAATTACCCTTATACCCTTACTTTTACCTTTAAAACTCATTAATATCACTTTATTCAAGAAAAGTGGGACCAATTCTCCACTAACTATGTACTTTAATCTATTTTAATCTTTACTTTAATCTTTTACCTCAAAAAACGTGTGAGCAAATTTGTGTCACTTATTTTGATACGGAGGAAGTATTATATTTTCATGTTACTTATAATAATATTTTTAATAAAAATATTGCTATTTATTTGCTATTAATGTATAATATTTTTTTTAGTTTAGTTTTATTCACTTGTCTTTACTTTTCTGGTCTCTTTTTGATACTCCAATATCAACCATCTCTTAGTTTTGTTGTTTTTTAATTAATAAACTATACTGTATGTATTAGTTTATAATATGATTTTATCTTTAGAAATTCGTTGCGAAGTGCGGGTACATGTTACCCGTGTATATGATAAGGAAAATAAATGTTTTTATTTAGAGATTGCGTCTGGATCGTTTTTCGCATCGTCTAAACCTTTCAAAACGTTGTTTAGAAATTACTTCGATCATTTGCCCGATTTGTAATCAACATGTTGAGTCAAGTGAGCATGTTTTTTTCTTTTGTGATGTGGCTAGCATGTTTTTTTTCTTTTGTGATGTGGCTACAAATGTTTGGCGTTCAATTCGTATATCAATCATTGCATTTTTATGCCGATTATTCTTGGTGCATTAATTTTTTGCCGGGATCAAATGCCAAGAATGTATCTTTTTGCTATCATTGCTTCTATATTTTGGACCAACCGTCACATTTCACTCTAACAACATTAATAAATATGATATTTTCGATTCTATTCGTTTAGTTTCTTTTTCTTGGTTGGAATTTAGAGGGAGAAAAGTTCATAGTTAGTCTAATTAGCTTTGTAATCCTTTACTGTAATTTTCAAGCTATTTACTAGTTTTTATAATATTGTTGTTTAAAAAGAAACTGAAGTATATGTCACATACGTTCTATTTTTATTTCCGAGAGATGATTTGTTGACAATTAGGTGTAAACGATCTTGCAACCTAAATAGATGTCATTTAAAGAAATTACTATGACAAAGTTGAATCACAATCACTTTCCTGGAACTCGATTAGACAACTATTTACAAACTCTAGATAGAACTCTGGTGCGTGCCTCTATGCACCATTGTAGCTGTTACGGTCATTTGAACTGCTATGTTTATTCATATTAACTCTCAAATTCTTTGTTATTAAGATCTCTCTGATTTCATCTTTCTGATTAAAGATTTCAAATATCTCATCAAAATACTATTTGATCTGAATGTGAATATACGATCAGGATCATTGAAAAACAGCTGATCAATCACCCCATCTTCCTCCCCTCCCACTGTTCTCTTCATGTACTTCACCCCCAAATCCTTCAATTTCCGCTCCATATCCTCACACTGAACAATTACAGGAAAACACAAACCCTAATTATCATATCTCGTGATAAAATTATGAAAACAACACAAAACTTATAATTAGTGAAATTGAGCACCTGAAAGGATATGTGATTGATCCAAATCATCGTTATTAGGTAACTTATCTTCGTCTTTCGCTTGAATCAGGTGAACTCCAATTCCGTAGTTGAACAACCAAGCACCGTCGAAATCGAACGATTGTGATCAGCACAAACCCCAACGCTTTCGTGACTGAATCCTTCACCGATTTGCAGAGCCGTGAAACATGGTTTAGCGACATGAGAGGGAGCCCGTCTTCGTGTTCTTTCGAATTTTTCTTTTCTTCTTCAGGTTTTTTCTCCATTTTTCCCTTCAATGGAGGTTTTCGCGGGGGTTTTATGGAAGCACGTGGTTAGTAGAATCTGGCGGTTAGTAACACGTGGCAGCCTTATAGGATTACGCGTGGATGAAATGAAGTCGACGCGTGTTTGCATCTTAGTTAAAAATTAAAATTACTTTGGGGTGAAGTACTCCTTTAATCTCGGAAATAAAGTCACCTGAAAATTTGGTCAAAGACTACAATCTTTATGATCTATGACTTTGGCCTACATACATAAATTTAATTCTCTTACTAAGATACAAACAAACTTAAATATGATTAACCAAAAAGTCAAACCCTAAAAAAACACTAAAAAAAACTCTCTAGGGCGGCGATTTTCTGCCGTCGTCTAGGGTTTTCCGTGTTCGCTTTTTTTTGCCGCCTTTCCGGTGGCGGGGAGGGCGGGGAAGGTTTGGGCTTCAATGAATTCCCAGGAATTGCATCAGAGATGGTCGTATAATGCTGGTAAGAAGACTGCGGCGATGCGAAAAGAAGAATGGGAGTTGAAGAAGATTGCAAAGTCAATTTATGTCACGAATTTTCCATCCACATGGGGAATTCGACAGCTTTGGAAGGCGATGCAGGTCTTTGGAATTGTAGTTGACGTTTTCATTCCAAAAAAACTGTCGAAGATTGGTCGCCGGTTCGCCTTTGTCCGGTTCATTAGGGTTGACAAAACTGAAACCCTAATCGGTCGGCTAAACGATACTTGGTATGGGTCCTATCACCTGTTTGCTTCAGAATCTCGATTTGATCGTAAACCTCTGCCTGAAAGGAACGCTACGTCAGGTGGGGATGACCGTGAGGTGAAGAGAAGTTCTGGTTCGTCACATGTTCGCCCACATGGGGTGAAATTCGTTGATTTGTTCAAATCGACCGGGAATGGCAAATCAGTAAGTGCCCAGACTGAATCTATTAAGAGTAAAGAACCAGTGGCTGGTAACAAGAAGAGAGTTCAACTGGCGAAACATGATGTTATGAAAATAAATAATGCAGACACAATACTGGTAGGCAAGGTGAGAGATTTATCTCTGATCGAAAACATTAATTTAGTGTGTTCAAAGGAAGGGTTTCTAGATGTGGACGTACAATACATAGGTGGATCGTGGTTATGGATGGAATTCGATAATAAGTTGGCATGTGAGAGATTTAAACAACATGAAGACATGCAATTTTATTTCACACAGCTCCGGCTTTTAGACGATTCCTTTGTAGTCGATGATAAGGTGGTGTGGATTCGAATCGATGGGTTACCGCTTCTTGCCGGTACTTTAAATGCCTTAAAGAAAATGGTGAATGATTGGGGAGAAATAATGTTCGTGGAAGGGGAGGATGGAGAAGGAGGTACGGGTAGGGTTTGTATCAAGACTAAGATCGGGGGAAAGGTTAGTGAAGAATTGGAGGTTGTTATAAATGATAATTCGTACATGGTTTCGATGTACGAAATTGCGCTTTGGCAACCGGAGATAAGAGACGTAGATACGGAAAATAAAAGCGTAGAGGATGTCGCATCATTATCAAGAGATGGGTCTAATAGCCAGGACGTTGATGATGTGTCGTCCACAGATACTCCCAATGTGATTTCTGAGTTTAACTTGGAAGTTGGGGAGGAAGGAGGAAATGGGGAAAGAGTGGCACAGCCACAACAGTTTGATCAAGATAAAATAGAAGTGGAGACAAATCAAGGTAAGCAACAGGATGTTCAGTTGGATAAAACGGTAGATGGGTCTAGACAACTAAGTAAGCAAGAAGTGGAGACGGAAAGAGGTGTAGCCTCAGAGGAAAACTCGCTTTCTAAGCCACCGGGTTTTGAACAAAATGGTGATACGACGGAACAGGAAGGTCGGGATAGAAACGGAGTGCCTACATGAACTTTTCATGAACACTCACAAGACTCGACAGGGCAGGTTAACAAACAGAGGAAAACGGTTTCTCTAATTGAAGACCTTAACAGATTCATAGATATTGGTCTAGCCGTAGGTCTTGATATGGAGGGGTGTCAAAGATCGCTTGAGTGTATGATTAGTAGAATGGGAGGTGATAAAGGTAATTTATGAATATTATGTCCCTGAATTCGTGTGGTATAGGAGATGTAGTTAAAAGAAAACGTATTGGCGCTATTGGAAATAAATACAAGGTGTCGTTCCTTGGGATCCAAGAAACGAGGGTGTCTAAGATTGATAACTTCATGATAAGACAAATTTGGGGTAATATGTCCTATAATTTCGCGATATCTAGTGCAGTAGGGGCTTCGGGTGGTATTATGTCGGTATGGGATCCCGCTATTTTTAGGAGCACACGTATTGTTAGTTTTCAAAATGTTTTGTTTGTTCATGGTGAATGGAAGGTAAATAATTTCACTTGTATCATCGGGAATGTGTACGCACCACAAAGTAATGTGGATAAAAGAATATTATGGGAGTTGATATCTAACTACATGCAAGTGAACGGAGGAAATTTCATTTTGCTCGGTGATTTTAATGCAGTACGGGGTGAAGATGAAAGGTGGGGTTGCTCGAAAGATGAGCGGGAGATAATAGACTTTAATGATTTCATCAGCTCTAATAGCCTTGTGGAAGTACCCATGGGAGGCTCAGCTTTTACTAGAATAAGTTCGGACGGGCGAAAAATGAGCAAATTAGATCGGTTCCTAGTGACAGAGGGGGTGTTTGCGGTGTGTACGGATTTAGTAGCGACGGTTATGACCGATATTATTTCAGACCATCGTCCCATTGTTTTAGCTCGGCAGCCTGTTGATTATGGACCTTGCATTTTTCGTTTTTTTAATTCATGGTTGGATGAGGTCTCTTTGGCGGAGGTTGTTGCTAGAACATGGGTGATACCGGTAACAAATTCAAATGCTAGTAAATTTATTATCTTTAAAGATAAGTTAAAAATGGTGAAAGAAAAAATCAAAGAGTGGTGGAAGGATAAGAACCTGGTCATGACCGAATCAAAGAAGGAATTGGTGGCGAAAGTGGCGATTATTGAAAAAAAGATGGAGATGCATACGGTTTCGGAGGAGGAATTGAAGGAACGGCACGCTGCAAAGATTGAATTGTATAAGTTCGAGGCTAAAGAATGGAAGGATTTGTCGCAAAAAGCGAAGATAAAATGGTGTATTGAAGGCGATGAAAATTCAAAATATTTTCATGGTATCATTAATAGTAAGAGAAGACACTCGATGCTGAGAGGAGTTAAACATGAGGGTGTTTGGATTACGTCGCCTCAGGAAGTAAAACAGGTATTTTTTAATTATTATTCTAACAAGTTTAAACGTGTTGCAGGTGTTAAAATAGCGAGGCGAAGCGATAATTTTAAAAGATTGTCGGAGGCTGAGAACGTGATGTTAACGGCTCCAATTACGATGGGGGAACTGAAGAAGGCAGTGTGGAGCTGCGGAAATGACAAGGCCCCGGGGCCTGACGGATTCACGTTTGCTTTTATTAAGAAATTTTGGGATCTTATTAACTGTGATATTCTTAATTTTGTTGTTGAGTTTTTTGATACAGGATTTATGCCGACAGGATGTAATGCTTCGTTCATCACTCTAATTCCAAAAGTTATTAATCCTATGTCCGTGAACGATTACAGACCAATCAGCCTTATTGGTGTCCAATACAAAATTATTGCAAAAGTGCTAGCGTTCAGATTAGCGGCGGTGGTGGATTCTGTGGTTAGTAACGAACAATCGGCGTTTGTGAAGGGGCGTCAAATTCTTGACGGGCCTATGATCGTTAATGAACTAATCGCTTGGTATAAAAAGAAAAAGAAAAAGGCTATGATTCTAAAAATTGACTTCGAAAAAGCTTACGACTCTATTAGCTGGGATTTTTTAGACAGGATGATGGAATTCATGCATTTTCCGGTGAAATGGCGGAAATGGATTAGTGCAATCTTGCTTTCATCTAGGGCTTCGATCTTGTTAAATGGAAATGCTTCTAAAGAATTTCGTCTTGAAAGGGGTGTAAGGCAAGGTGATCCGTTATCGCCTTTTCTTTTTATTATTGCCATGGAGGGACTTCATGTGGCAATGGAAGACGCGATCTCTCTGCAGATGTTTAAAGGTGTTAAGGTAAATGTTGGCTCGGTTACTATATCTCATTTATTGTATGCGGATGATGCTATATTTATAGGAGAATGGTCTCTTGACAACGTGGAAAAGTTACTTATTTTATTGCACCACTTCTATTTGGCATCTGGTCTAAAATTAAATCTTCACAAGTCCAACTTATATGGGGTGGGGGTTACGGACCGTGAAGTAGGCGAGATGGCCGAAAAACTTGGGGTTAGTAGAGGCAAGATACCGTTTACTTATTTAGGCCTTCCGGTAGGCGATTGTATGTCTAGACAAAAGGGTTGGGAGGGTTTAATTGATAAGTTCAAGAAAAAATTGTCGAATTGGAAAGTTAATACCTTGTCCATAGGTGGTCGATCTACGCTTCTAAAATCGGTGTTGGGGGGGATGGGTGCGTATTATATGTCGATATTTATTATGCCCAAGATAGTGGACAAAAGCCTTGAACGGTTGAGGGCCTCGTTCTTTTGGGGTGGTATGGAAGATGTTAAAAAGATACATTGGGTGAATTGGGAGACGGTTTTAGCTTCTAAGTCAAACGGTGGGTTGGACATCGGAAGCTTATATTCGTTTAATATCGCATTAGTGTTAAAATGGGTGTGGCGGTTTTTAATAGATGAAGACATGGTTTGGGTCAAAGTTATTAAATCCATTTATGGAGAGGATGGGTCATTGGATTTGGTGGATAATGGTAGACGGATGGGCTCCTCTCCATGGGCTTTAATTTTAAATTTGGTCAAAAAACACAAAGCAAGGGGGATTGATTTCGTGGAGCAGTTTAAAAGAAAGGTGGGTAACGGGCTTAACACCCGGTTTTGGCTAGACAAATGGATTGGGCCGAGCCCACTTCATAAATTGTACCCTCGGTTGTATTTGTTGGACAGTAACAAGCTTTGTTCAGTAGCGGATCGTGTAGTCCTCGGCGGGGTGGCTTGGTCGTGGACCCGAGCTACGAGAGGCGGTAGGGAGGAAGCTCAAGTATTGGAGCTCGGGCGGGTAATCGATGGAACAAGGTTAACAAATAAGCCGGATCGTTGGGTTTGGGATATTGGGGATGACGGGGTGTATGAAGTTAAAAGGGCTAGAAGGTGGCTTGATAATCTTTTTCTCCCTTCTTCTCCGGTCTTTACTCGATGGAATAATCTTGTCCCTCGGAAAGTAAATATTTTGTTCTGGAAGGTCAACTTAAATAGGGTTCCGTCTAAAGTCAATTTATCCTTTAGAGGAGTCCCGTTGGAAGATTTACAATGTGTTATGTGTCGGGATGGGATTGAAGATACGGATCACATTTTTTGGAGCTGTCGGGTTGCAAAAGAGGTGTGGCGTGCTATTGGGAATTGGTTGCAAGTGGTGGACACGAATGTTGAAGATTTGGACGAGTTTTTATTCTTTCTTGATGATAGTGCGTTGAACGCTCGGTCTAAGCTGGTGGTAGAAGCGGTGGTGTTCACAGTGGTGTGGGTTTTGTGGCGGTACCGTAACGATATCACGTTCAACAGCGGAGTTTTGCGGAGAAACTTCATCGTGGATACAATTAAAGAAGTTGCGTTTCTTTGGATTTGTAATCGTAGCGATAAATTTAAAGTTAGTTGGCCTGAATGGCTTATTTTACCTTGTAATAGCTAGGATCTTTGTTTTGTTTCGCCTAGTGTTTGGCTAGGTTTGTTCCTTTTTCTTTTTTTATGAAAGCCGTTTCCAAAAAAAAACATGATTAACACCAACAAATAATTAAAACATGAATTTAATCATTGATGTCTTGAATTGTCGAGAGGTTTTCCATTCAAGAAATGTGTGACGAGTGCAAGTGCACTTCTTGGTTTGTAGCTCGGTACTTGGTGACCAGCCCCGAGAATTGTGGAGAATGTTAAATCACCCTTGCGCAAATCCACCCATCTGTAACATTAATTTCACAATTAAAACCACTTGTGATCGATTTCATCTATTTAGTTTGTAATTAAACAACATAAATGACGGGAATACTAATTAAAACGTATCGATAAGTTACCTCCCATTGATGAGCAAGCCATGGAGTCTTTATAGAGAGATTCATTGAGTTTATTGAATACTTGGTCGATGTAACCGGTACTTGTGCATCAACGTCACCACTAGCGAACAAAAAGCATCAACACAGTGGGAAAAATGATTTTAGTATCCTGGATCTGACTTAAGAGTAGTAAAATGCATTTTAGTCATGTATTAACACATACAACATCTCTTATTTTCGACATCTTATCAATTAAGGAAGATTTCATTGTGTCATTACCTAAATATCCACACGAAGATTATTCTCCATGAATTCCCTAAGGAGTGGAATTACCGTCCTCGAGCTATCTTGCCAGGCTTCTATGATAACACTGCAAATATAAGTTTGTCAGAAATAGCATTGATTCGTGCACATGTATAAAAAAAATTGCAATTAAGCATTAGCTAGTGTATATACGTGTGCTTGCACAAGTACATATGATATAATTCGTTGGCTTAAATAGTTATTTTTATTTAATGATGCGACATTTCTTAGTTACCCGCAACAATTAATAATATTGACCGCACCAAACGATTATATATATAGTGTTTCAAATGGATGAATTAACATTGTCCATAGGATAACGAAATTTACCTGCACGCGTTCCACTCGTAATCGAGTTTTGTGACATTATCATGCATAGCTTCTTGCCGATTCATATAAGCATTGGTATATAAATCGCTACATGGATCAATAACCTGTGACTGTTTGCACCAAGTATATTAATTGTAAGAAAACTATATATATATATTCACATATACGTATAATATATATTTTTAAATTCAATCTATAAATGCTTGTGAGTAAAGATTTACCATCGGCTTAGGCTTCGAAGTAAGATTGCCGTCGATGCATAAAGGGGCATAGATATTGTAGACATCAATGTATTCAAGATCACTGTCAATATCATCGTGCGCCTTGGTGCAGTCCTCGTAATTTGGCGTTGCATTTGTTATAGAAACACATAGTACGTACGGATAATATAATTATTTTATTATAAAATATTTTTGGCCTATTTACTATGATAACAGCAACAATACACAATTCCTTCAAAATAGTTATACCTCCCCAGAGACTATTTCCAGATTTTAGCGTAATTAAAAAAATCTAGCTTTTTTCTACAAGTAATTAGTAGTTCAGATAAATGGATAGAATAAGGATATATTGATCATCATTGTAACACGATTTGCGGATCTTGTCTGTTGTTTCATGTGATACTAAAGCGTGCGAATCATAGTAATCATATCTACCTAACGAATCTGTCTCACTGTTAAGCACGGCATTGCCAATCTGCACCAAATTCAATAATGAGAGATCATAACGATCGAATCTAATCAACTCTTAATGATAAAACCCAAAAGATGTAACATATTTGAGTTATTAAAGCTGTAAAAACAATATATATATATATAATCTGAGATACGGAAAAAGTATATATACACTTTAAGATTGATTAGAGTTTTGTTAGCGATCTTGTTGTTGTAAAGAATAGTATTAATGTCCAGCATAGCTTTCTCCTGAAATATAAAATTCTCTTTCTTTATACTCTGGAAATCTTTCTAGCCAATTCAACATGAACACATAATTGTCTGCAGCCGTGAACTTGTCTCCACTTTTATCATAATCCGATGATGTATTTGAATATGAAAACCCTACGCCCGCACGAACAAAACATTTGCCACTGAAATCGTGACAAAATTAGCATAATATAATGTAGATGTTTATATACATTAAGCTTTATTTTTATAGAATTTAATACCATGATTCCATGCAAATTTATTTCTGTAAAGAGTTTCGCCATCACTGTTGACTCGGAATGGCCTGCATAGCTCCATAAGCAAGCGAAGAACAACCGGGCCCTGTAAAATGATTAATTAGTTTATTCAAGTCAAGATCAAGATCAAGATCGAGTTTAAGTAAAATACGTGGGTGGAACACATGATTTTGATCGATACAAGCCCAAATGTAGAAGAACGTACAATATGTCTTTTTGTTCCTTGAAATTCTCAAAATCATGTGAAGAAATGAGAAATGAGCAAAACTTTTATTGTGGGTCTCTGTTTTAGACTCTAGATTGTTTAGTTGATAATTTTATGAAAATTGAGATTTCTCCAAAAATCCGTATTCTTGTGTTGAACATGTTTTGAAAATCAAATCTACAATATTCTTTGAATCAACATGATTTTTGAATTATATTGATGTACTAAGTATTTTAAGAATTAACGGGAGCAATTTGTATTCTTAGTCTACATCACATTTCTACAACTTAAGTTACCATCCACGGTAAAAAAAAGTATTCTAAAACTCAATTACTTATAGCTAGTGCGCAAAAAAAGTATGTTATGCAAAATAAAGTACATTTGTATTCATTTCTTGAACACATAACATTCAAAATAAAGTACGTTTCTATTATACGTCATTTTCCTAGTTCAATAGAGTATTGAGTATAAAGTTTTGATTAATGGTACCTCCATTAAGCCAAAGAAGGAGAGGTAAGGATTTATTGGAGTTTTCAGCTTCAACAAAATAATAATAAAAATGCCCGAGCAGCAGATTCATTAACAGTAACATATCCACCATATTGGTCAAACTCTACATTCGGTTGACCAGGCAATCGGTCAATTTTATCGTTCTTTTTTAGATCTTCTTGAGGAACAACAACACTAGCTTCATAAACAATTAATGATGGCTCGAAAAGGCTGGTGTCAATAGCTGAATTAACGGACCGTTTGGCCCTGAAAAGATTATCGAGTGCTTGTGTTTGTTTGTTGCGTCCATATATTTGCCAGATAAATGTTTTGAAAAGAAAAGGGGGATGAGAATTGTCCAAAGAGTTGTCATTTTTCTCTATTGATACATCAACATGTTAATCTGAAATTTGGGTTAATGTATTTAAGGTGGTGTTAATTAATCACGTATTTCTATATTGGGGATTGCATGATGGATGAGGCTTAATTAAGTTTAGGATTATGAGTAGCAAAAAAGATGAGTAGTTGAGGATTATAGGTGAAGATGGGTTGATAACTCATGTTCATGTAAACTCTATCCTATAATTATCAATTAATCATAGTGATCATACTATTAAATATGTAAATTATTGGTGCCCAAATGATGCATATTCATATGCGGAAGAACAATTTATATTATTCTTTGGGCCGTGAAAAAATATTCCACTATAATGGACATAACTTTTATTACACGGGTCTCCATTGACCAATCAAATCAAAGCTAGTGACGAGGACTACGTCTTAGTAAACAACCATATGTAAATTACAGAATTTTTTAGCCTAAAAATATTGTATTTTGAGAGTTATTTCATTTTAAAGTTTTTTGTTTAATTTTTAGATTTTGTTTTAGGACCGTTTATATTTTTTGACCCATTCGATAATCTATGTCTTATTTACAGTTTGTTTGACACATTTGAACTTTTAGTTGTAATTTTTATGAAAGTTGATTTTCTCCCAAAATATATGTTCTCGAGTTAAATAAATTTTGAAGATCAAATTCACGTTTGAATCAATGTGATTTTGAATTAAATTATCATGAGTATTCTAAGAATCACAAGTTTGAAATTTTATTTTTTACTCTGCCTTAAATAGTCATGGAAAGTTCTTAAAAAGGAAAGAACTAACAAATTCCTAGCTAGCCAATATCGAAAATGAAATCTAAAAACGAAAGTTGTTTTTGTGACTTCTTATTGCCCTTCTAAATCAAATTCATGGATCCGCCATTGTTACAATGGGTAACAAATCAACAATATAACATAAAACAAAGAACAAACCTAGAAAACCAAGATCAAAACCACCAGCCAAAAAGTCTGCAAATTAAAAAAAGAATTCTAAGAAATTAATGATCGAGCTGCATCAATTAATTATCTTCGAGAGCTTCACCGGTCAAGAAGTATGTAACTAGCGCAAGTGAAATCTTGGATTTGTAACTTGGCACCTGGTGACCCGCCCCAAGAACTGTGGCGAATGTTAGATCTCCTTCACGAACCTCAACAAATCCAGCCGTCTACAATATATTTTCATCAAATTAAATTGCAGTCGCAACCTTTGATCATTCATCCAGAGTAATTAAATTAAGGGTTTTGAATAAAAAGGATTCTGTTTGAAAAAAGAGCTTTTATAACCGAATTAGTTGTTTGACTAATTGAATATTGCTAAAAATATGTACTTCCTTCGATTCAAAATAACTGATACACTTTGAGGTTCACGGTTTTTGAGTCAAAAGATTATAATAAGGGTTAAATTAGATTAATTGGATGGTTAGTGGGGAATGAGTCCCACAATTTTTTTAGTAGAGTATGGTTAATGATGTTTAAAAGTAAAAAGTAAGGGTATAAGGGTCATTTCACTTTATAAAGTAGGTAGTTAGTGGGTGTGGAGCCCACTACTTTTTACCAAATAAGGTAAATTTTAAAGTGTATCAGTTATTTTGAATCACCCAAATATGAAAAGTGTATCAGTTATTTTGAATCACCCAAATATAAAAAGTGTATCACTTATTTTGAATCGCAAAAAGTATAAATTTGAACAATGAAGATAAATATGAGTTAATTGTATTTAATCTAATTAATTATTCACTTCATCTCAATTTTATTGTTCACTTTCTATTTTAATATGTCTCAAAATTATTATTAATTTGAAAATTCCACCTATAAAAAATATTACATGGTAAAGATGAAATTTTATTGGTTACACAGTGCAATAAATATACTTTAATCAACTGCGTGCTTCTTGTCCATAGACAATAATTTTAGAATGAAAAAAATATTATTTTTCAAAACAGAATATTCTTTTTTATTGACAGCTTAAAACTGTTGTTATCAAAACCTTTAAATTAAATAAGAGAACATAAATGAAATCATAATTTAATTACCTCCCCAAGATGAGCCCATGGATGCCATGGAGTCTTTATCGGTAGATTCATTGCTTGAATCGAATACTTGGTCGATGTTACTGGTACTCTTCCATCAGTATCACCACTACCGAAAAAAAAAACAAAAATAATTCATTCATATTGTATTATGACTATTATCGGTTTTCATTATCCAAATTTAAATTTCTATTAGTAATTTTATTACCTGAATATCCACACACGAAGGTTATTCTCCATGAATTCCTTAAGAAGTGGAATCATTGTCGAAGGACTATCATTCCAGTGTTGGATAATATCACTGCATATTAATTTTTGTGTCAAAACATTTCTTAGGGCTTTTTTTTAATTAATTTATATCTGGTTAAAGTGTCTTGACTTGATAAGTTATATTGGTCTGGATAAGTTAATGTTATAGTTTGTTTTAAATGCTGAATAAATAATCTTAATAAAGTAAAAATTTTATTAATAAAGTAAAAAAAAAAATTTACAATTTTTTAATGCATCATTTTTGTAAAAAATATAATTAAGTGATATATACTTTATAATTGAAGTTTTTATGATAAAATTGTACACATATAACTAATAAAGTTTAAAATTTAAATTTAAATTTTGTTTTTATGAAAATAATAATATTAGAAATTAAACATTTTTCTCGTCGGATCCTATATACTTCCTTCGATTCAAAATAAGTGCTACACTTTGAGTTTTACGGTTTTTGAGGTAAAAGATTATAATGATTGTTAAATTAAATTAATTAAATGGTTAGTGGATAATAGGTCACACACCTTTTGAATAAAGTGGAGTTAATGATGTTTAAAAGCAAAAAGCGAGGGTAAATGAGTCATTTCACTTTGTTATAGTAGATAGTTAGTGGTGTGGGTCCATCTATTTTTTGCCAAATAAGGTAATTTTTCAAAGTGTAGCACTTATTTTGAATCACCCATATAAAGAATGTGTAGCACTTATTTTGAATCGGAAGAAGTAAAAAATGTAATTGTAATTAATATAAATTGAATAAATATGAAATAGGGAAAAAATGTGACTTTATGGGGGAAATCATTATCTCATAACTTTTCTGATTGAGTTATGTTTATGCATAAAAACATAAATAAATAAATAAAAAACTAATTTATGGTTTCCACATAATTAATTAGTAAATTTCCTATTAGATCCATTAATTTGAAATCAAACATCACCTTATGCACACCTTATTGTGCACATAATGCTTGCAAATCGCAAATGAAAAACTTAATTTTACCTGCATGGTTGCCAATCATGATCAAGTTTAGTCACATTTGCATGCATGGCTTTTTGAACATCTTCACGGTTCATATAAGCATGGGTATAGTATTCGCTGCATGGATTAATAACCTGCGACTGTACGTTTGCAAGAAAAATTAATCAAATTACATAATTTTGCTTTTTATTTTCGTATTTATGTTACACATGGGTCGATATGAATAAACATTTACCGTTGGCCTAGGGTAGGAAGTAACGTTTTCGTTGTAGCATAAAGGGGCATAGATGTTGTAGATATCAATAAAATCAAAAATACGATCCACAGTATTGGCAACTTTGTTGCATTCATCTGATTGGGATACATTTGGGGAAAAGTCACAATATTTACGGATTTGATCACTTGTTTCATCCGATATTAAAGTATGTGAAGCAAAATAATCATACATCCCTTTGTTGTCTGTCTCCTCGTTGATCACTGCATTCCCAATCTGTATATGTCAAGATTATCGAGTTAATTAGTGGTTCATTATAGTAAAAAAAAAAAAAAAAAAAAAAAAAAAAAAACCTAAATGTCTAAAAAAACAACTTTTATAATACGGCAGGAGTGAATCTATTAGAAATCAAGGGGTGTATGGTCACCACTTGGTAGACCATACCATGTGGAAAAAATTCCGTTGAAAAAAAAATTTAGTGGGAAAATTTATATGGAATCCACTCAAAGTTTTATGGAAGCCCCTTTGAATTTTTTATGAAGTCTCATTTGACTTTTCAATTTCTAATATTTATCTTGGCTATGTTTAACTTTGATTCTGGATTCACTATTTATAGATCACTTTTTTACTAAGTAGATGAAACTAAAAGAACAATTGGGCTCAATCTCATATAAACAATTATCCAAACTAGGATTTTTAGTTTAAGATGGAAGAAAGAGTTACAAGGATCCCTTTAAGATTGATTCGGGTTTTGTTGGCCATTTTGTTGTTGTGAAGAATGGTGTGTGCAAGTTGAGGCACATAGTGTCCAGCATAGCTTTCTCCTGACATATAAAATTCTCTTTCTTTGTACTCTGGAAATCTTTCTAGCCAATTCAACAAGAACACGTAATTATCTAAAGCGGTTGATGCATCTCCACATTTTTGGTAATCCGAGGTTGTGTTTGAATATGAAAACCCTACACCAGCGGGTGACTCCACAAACAAAACATTCGCCGCTATAAAAAAAGAAAAAATTAACACAATGTACACATAACATGTATGTACAATAATTAAATCTTGATTTCATTGAATGTAATATTAATTAATACCATGATTCCATGTAAAAGTACTTTTCACAATGTAAACATAAAATGTATGTAAATAAATCTTGATTTCGTTTTTTTTTTTTTTTTTTTTTCATTCTGAACGGCTCCTAAATCTACCAAAATTTATTAATTAATAGTTTAATACCATGATTCCATGCGAATTTATTTGTGTAAAGCGTTTTGCCATCACTATTGACGCGAAATGGTCCAAGTTCCTGCATGGCTCCATAAGAAAGCGAAGAACAACCGGGTCCTGTAAAACAATTAGTTCATTCAAGTCATAATTAAGCTAATTAACACGTAAGGTAAATATGCATCATATCGATTAATAATTTCAATACATTTTAGGGTTTAAGATTTACGGTTATGTAATTACCTCCATTGAGCCAAAGAAGGAGAGGTAAAGATTGCTTTGCTCTTTCCGCTTCAACAAAGTAATAGTAAAAGGCCCGACCCGCGGATTCATTCACGGTAACATACCCGCCATATTGGTCAAATCTAACGTATGGTTGACCGGGCAATTTGCTGATTTTGTCGTTTTCTTTCTGATCACCTTGATCAATAAGAACATTAGCTTCATTTACATATTGAGGTGGTTCGAAATGGCTAGTGTCAATGGCCGAATCAGCGGACCATTTTGTCCTGTAAAGATTATTAAGAGCGTGTGTTTGTTTGTTTCCTGCATTACTTTGACATAAGAAACTTGAAAATGAGAGAAATATCAGAAGGCCCCAAAGAATCGAATTCTCCATTGTTGGATAGCTAGAATTAATAGAGTGGAATTAGGGTTTATATGGTGGTGTTGATGATGTAATCGTATACTATCAAAGTTTCAAATTTTGAGATTTGTTATTAGTTGATAAAGTCATGGTGGCGTTAAGTTTATCTTATTATTGTTCCGTAGATGGGGGCATTTAATCAAATATAACACATTAATATAAGATGGCCTATGGGGAATGGGGAATATTAAATTTATTGTAAAAATAATAAAAATTGTTTTGTTATATTAGAGGTGGCCTATGGGGAATGCTTAAACGCAACCGATTATCATCCCTACCACTAAACATTCACTAAACGAATTTCCATTTAATCAAATATATTGACGTATAACATATTGAAAGTTGGATAGCAATTCTCGATATCATCTGAAACTCGACATAAAATTGATATATAATCAATTATTAGGTTTTAGTTGAGTCTAAGTGGTCTGTTTCAAAAACATGTCAATCTATCCAACTCATACGAAGTATATAAAATGAGGTAGAATTTAGTTGGCTTACATATAAACAAGTCAACCCATTTAACTTTACAAAGTTATTTATAAAAGTCGTAAATATTTTAAAATCTTCTAAACCCTGATATAAACATCTCATTTTATTTTAATTTCTAACAATTAACATTGTATGTAGGCTATTTTGTATTTCCTGATTCGCTAAGCCGTCGTATCCTCTGGCTGATTTACAACGTAAAAGCAAGCATCTCTTTTATCTGTTCTTATTTTCTAATGATTTAATCAGTTTATTAATCAGTTTATTACGTTTTGCTACAACAGTACAACTAATAAGCAGTTCTGAGTCCTTGGATTGAGCCAAATAAATTATTCTTATCAGCTAATTTAAGTTGTTTTGGACCAGCTTATACAAAATAATAAGTTGATTAGCAAATCTAAACACCATCTCCAGCATTGTGTTTTGATGCAAGCATAACTCTGTTTTTCTGAAATTAAGCTGTCAAAATAAGCATTCCCAAACACCCCTATGTTTGGGATAAATGTAACAAAATTATACTAATTCTAATCCTAACTCTGATAAATGATTGTTTTAATTTTATTTATAAGTGTGAATTACGTTTCGATAACTTTTGTTCTATCGGCATATAATGGCAGGGATGCCCCACATCGACAATATTGCTGATTTAGGAGCAGCAGGTGGTTGAATTGAAAGATTTAACTAACTTACAACTTGGCACTCAATGAAATAAGTGTGCCAATAATGGGAACGACATTTGTACATATAATTTGAGAAATTAGGTACATGTTTCTCAAATCTATAACTTGATAATCACATATATGCATTTCATCTCATAAAGCACTGTCCCTCCAGAAATAGCTTGTCACGTGCCAAATTTATTTTGATGTTAAATGATATTATGCATATGGCTGTATATGCCTAAATGGTGCCATAGTACGGAATTAGATGCTAAATTATTTATATGTATGCTAACTGCATTGTGCCAGTTTTTTTTTTTTTTTTTTTTTTTTTTTTTTCTACTTTAACTTGCTAAACCTTATGCTTAAAACATAGTTACTTTAACATAATATCATAGCGAACATGCTAAAGTTTAGAAGAAAAAAAATTAGTAAATAACCACGAGTTATTAGATTAAGAATATAGCATTATACATCAACTAGTATTATACTCCCTCCGTCCCACAAAAAACTTCCCATTTGATACGGGCACAAGTTTTAAGGTGATAGTTAGTGGTGGGGTCATTGGTAATAATTTTGATTAAAATATAAGATTGGTTTGGAGAGAGAACGATAGTTAGTGGATAGTTAGTGGTGGGGTCCTTAGTAATAATAGTATTTTATTGAAATGGGAAGTTTTTTGTGGGACAAAAAATTAAGGTCAAATGAGAAGTTTTTTGTAGGACGGAGGGAGTATGATTTTTGAGAGAAAAAGTTGATGGTTATTTTAACTTATCTGAAGCTTTATTTCATCTAACACTTTAACTTTAAGCGAAGTAGTGGATACTAATGTGTAAATTTTGAAACTCAAAACGTTAATATTAATTTGAATAATTGTACAGTATTATGTAGGCCAGATCTGGTAAATAATAAAGTTACGGTCCATTCCAAAAATAGACCAAGTAAATCTAATTTTTTTTTTAAAAAGACTTCACTTTTTAATTTTCTGGTGAAACTATGAAATCGGTAGACCTCCACACAAAAAATGTCTAAGTGCCCTGAAATTGCCTGGTTGCACAAAGACCGTGGGACCTCCATACACCATTTTTACAAAAAAATACTTGTTGCACAAAAAACATCTGAGTCGCACACAAAATCAGAAGTTTCACAAAAACACATCAAGTTTCACGGTCTATCAACAGTCGCACAAACCACAAATGAAGTCTCAAGTTTTATATTAGTAATTATTTTTAAAGTTATTTAGTAAATGAAAATTAAGTAAATCATGGGTTAGGTAAGCTAAATCTTATAATTTATATTTATATATCTACTTAAATGAACAAAAATAATCCAATCTCATTTCTTACCTTAATAAAGGGCTTTTGACGTAATGATATTGTGTTTATACCACAATCTTAAGATTGAGATTTTAAGTCTCGTGGTAATTAGAAGTATAGTAAGATTTACAATAAAGAAAAAAGTAAGATCTCGAAGCTCCCATACAACAGTACAACCTGAATTATTTATTAATTTATTCTTCTTTTTTGGACTGTCAAGTAAAATGACCTGACTACCCCTAAAATAGAATTTAAAAAAACCTTTTTTTTCTTTTCTAGAAATTCACAAAAGTTGACTACAAATATGAGGAGCCTTGATTCACAAGTATCACCCTTTAAGTACATTTACATTAAAGTTACATAGATTGATTTACTCAAGTACCCAGTGTTGACCATCGGCTTTGACTCGAAGCCCGTTCAACCGAGCAAACATATCAACCGCTCTTCTAACACCTCTATTATCCGCAACCGTAAAATAATCATGCCCGAAAATAACCCCACCGGGCCTCAATAACTTATAGGCCCGATTAATATCCGACCAAGCAGACTGAAAATCATGGCCCGCATCGACTTCAATCAAGTCCCCAAACACACCCCACTCGCAAAGCTTCTCGAGCGTTGACCCGGTTGAAAATGGTAAAAAAATAACCGATTCGGTTGCATTCACATAAACCACATTTTGCATAAATTGGTACAGCAACATGGTGTCACTATTAACCATTTTGATATTCCGAAACTGATTTGGTAAATCGGGCCAGCCTCGAAAATCATCTATGCATATGATCTGAGTTTCGAGCCCGAGTTGGCGAGTCAACTCGGCCATGTGGATTGCTGAGGCGCCAAGAAAGGTGCCGATTTCGATTATGGTTTTGGGTTCTGTTTTATGGATTAGGGTTTTGAAAACGGGCCCGGTTGACCCCCAACCTTTGATTCGGTTATCGCGAATGAGCGGTTTGATGTGTGGTGGTGGGAAATCTTGATACGGGGATGTTCCGTTGAAGACGTGGTTTATAATTGTTTGGCGGATGAGTTGGGGTGGGACCGGGTCAGCACACTGAGTCAGGAATCGGTAGTGGTCAATATCAGCGAGTTGTGGCGGTGGTCTGACTACGGTGGTGGTGGTTGAATCATATGATGGATTCTTTAGAGAAGCTGATAAGTAACCGATGTAATAAGACAAAAGTAGTATGAGAAAGTAAGCTGCCGGCTTGGTAAATACACGGTGGCGGAAAGTGGATGTGATTCTACCGGTGGCGGCAATCACGGCGGCGGTGGCAGAGTTAGTGATCATGTTATACTTTCATTTGGTTGTGGTTATCAAGAAAGTAGACAAGGTGGTACTGGTGATGTTACCGGTGGTGGTGGTGGTGCATGGTGGCGGAAAACGGAAGGGGTGTTTCCGGTGGACGGAGGTGGTGGTGGGAAAACGGAGGGTTTGGATGATGAAATAAAAAGATGATTGGGTGATGATTATGCATCAGTGATCACTGATCAGTCGCTATTTGAACACGTATGAATTCGTTGAGAATAAGTTTCAACATGTTTTGGACCAATTAATGCAATTTATTATAATTAATTCAATTTATTTAATGTAATCTTTTAATTTATGTATAATTAATTTTTTTATTGAATACCTTTTTAATTTATTTACAGTTTTCTTGTTTTTTGTGTTAATGAATATTGACTTTGAAATTAATGGTAAATAAGATAAAACACAGATCGCACTTGGTCATATACTAGTATTTAATTATTTATAATATTCATACTTACATAAGAGTACAAGTGATATAAACTTTTCTTCAAAGTAATTAAGTACCGAGTTATATAATTATACATACTTGGTCTCTAACTGATAATCAAATACTTATGCACATGATGTTACGAAGATAAGTTTCCACAAACGTGTCATTTTTGAACA
Source organism: Calendula officinalis (assembly GCA_963853835.1). Classification (NCBI taxonomy): domain Eukaryota; kingdom Viridiplantae; phylum Streptophyta; class Magnoliopsida; order Asterales; family Asteraceae; genus Calendula; species Calendula officinalis. The sequence goes on along the minus strand of OY970830.1, from coordinate 2,341,820 downwards.
TCTCAAAATAGAAACTATTCTATTTTTGGTCGAAGAGAGGCAGAGAGCACATGACTTATGTCATCTTAAAAAAATATTAAATATTTAATGCTATTCACGTATAAGTGCTATATTTTGAAACAAGAACACATTATGATATTAGTTAAAAAAGGAACAAATTAACATACAAGCTTTCTTAGAAGCAATAACCCTTTTCCAAAATCTCTTTTTTCAAGTTTGGTTTTAATGTTTTACGTTTATACAAAGTTATATGTTTTTATAATCTAGTGACGGTTTACATATAAGGACAAATTAAAATAATCTTTTAAAGACCATGCTTTCGATCATTCTCCTTATGTAAACATAACTATTAAATAACTAAGGGAAGATTTAAAAACAATCACGACAATAGTTAAATTGCATACATTATAAGCAAAACTTTGTCATCGTGAAGGAGTATGTCATAAATAAAAATACCTTTTTTAAAATAAGTTTTATACTTATGGTGTAAACTCCATAAATTTTAAAAAATCGTCCCCGGCAATATTTATAATTAATATTATTTTTGCACATTTAAAATTCTTCTTGTCATTTTCGCCTATCATCTACAGATTTATTTTGACCCTGATGGCAGTAACATTTTGACCATGCAACATAACCAAAAAAGAATTGCAAACGACAAAAGGCAACCTAAAAAGTCAAAATATTAACTTTCTAGCTAACAGCCTAACACGCATGAGAAAATCATTTAATCTTTTAATAATTTTAAAAACCATATATTACTGGCTTTGTCGAATCCCAGTCTCGGAGTCCCCTTTGCCGTTAAAAAAACTGACGTATTAATATTAACTTTCTAGCTAACACGCAAGTATACAATCTAAACACGTATTTCTTCAAAAGTCACACTCTTAGAGAAGTCTGATCAATTACTGGTACTATCTCCGTATATCAAAATAAGTGATACATTTGAGATTTCATGATTTTTAAGACAAAAAATTACGTAAAATTTAGATTAAAATAGATTAAAGTGGATAATAGTGGAAAATGAGTCCCACTCTATTTGAAGAAAGTAATATTAATGATGTTTAAAAGTAAAAGTAAGGGTATTAAAGTAATTTCAATTTATTAAGGTAAATAGTTTTTGGAGAATGAGTCACACATTTTTACCAAATAAGAGAAATTTTAAAAATGTATCACTTATTTTGATCCACTCATAAATAGAAATGATACGGAAGTAGTATTTATTATATTTATTTATTACAAAAATAATTATTAGCTCAACTATATAGAGTTTCTTATATTCTAAAACTGGTTTTTAACATGCATTTAATGTGCATAAAAAATTTTAAACATATAATTATATTTAATGTATTTTTTAAAATGGTAGAAATTTAAAATTCATTAATGCTATTCAATATATATTTAAGTAATTTTATATTTATTAAATGTAATTTATCGTATTACTCTAGAGCAAATGTTATTATATGCCATTTTTTTCAAACGATGTAGAAAACACTTGGTGAAGCTATTATATGCCATTTTGTTAGAATGCATGCATAATTTATTGAAAAAAATAAAGAGGACGAATCAAGAGTCTACGACATAATAAACTAGTAATCAATGTTGTTTTGGTACATCAAAATAAATGTTAACTATTTTATAAAGAAATATAGAATTATGATACTAATTCAAGATTTTATTTTGTAAAACTAAAAAAAAATATGTGGCCCGTTTTGTTTTGGCATTTTGGGTGTAAACACGGTACCACTTATAAACCCCCGCCAAAACCCTAATAACGAACTCGATCAACTTTTCATTTTCACTTCAATTTTCAGTCAGCTCGGAAACCCTAAAAAATGGAGGTGGAAGTAGGAGACGAATCGAGGGAATTGACTAACAACGTCATGTGTCAATTATCGGATCCAGAAGGAACTACACTTGGTGCTTCCATGTATCTTCCTCAAACCGTTGGTCCTAAGGAGCTTCAACAGATGGTTAACAAGTTGCTCAACAATGTAAACCCTAATTAACTTCGAATTTTTCGTATTTCCTTAACAAATTGTTTGTGTTTTAGTTGTTTTTTTTTCAGGAATTGAAAATAATACGCGTTTTCTGATGAATACATCTCAGTTAATGTTATATGATAACTGATTAACAGATAGGTAAAATAATTGATTAGCTGATTAGCAGATAGGTAGAGTTATATAGCGAGTAAAGATAACTACTTTGGTCATTTTACATGAATTGCTGCATACAATATGTGGATGTCTAAGAATGGAAGTTGGTGCACTCTGTGCAGGCTGATATACATCTTATTGCCATTTTTAGATTTTTTTTGGAATTTAATGGGAAATATTGGAATTTTCTTTAGATTACTATCTGTAACTACCAAATGATCAGAACAAGTTTTGAATTATTTTGTTCTTTCAGGAGGAAAAACTTCCATATGCCTTCTATATATCCGACCAAGAGCTTGTTATACAACTGGGAGATTATTTGCAGAAGAATAAAGGTAAACAGAAATCATGTTTAAAATTTTTAACTCATGTAATAATATTATTATGAATTTTATTTTCTGTATCATACGGTTACTTAATTATTAAATGTCATTTTAGTTTCTGTGGAGAAGGTAGTCACAATAGTGTATCAACCCCAAGCAGTCTTTCGTATTCGACCTGTTAATCGTTGTTCTTCTACAATTGCTGGTATATTTCTTACATTATTTGTGAATATATAGTTTCTTTTTTTTTATTTTATGTAATAAATAATAAAAACTCTATTTTTTGTTTGTAATATAATCCTTGCAGGTCACACAGAGGCTGTACTTTCAGTTGCTTTTAGTCCAGATGGACAACAGTTAGCTAGCGGTTCTGGTGACACAACTGTTCGGTTATGGGACTTAAATACCCAAACGCCTATGTTCACTTGTACAGGTTAGAAATCATCATAATAAATTCACTTTAATAGCCCTACAATTGTTATTAAAAGCCCAAAATGAATTTTGTTACCCTGAACTTGATTGATTAGGTCTTCTACTACCCTGAAATATTAAAGGTGCAACATGTTACCTTGAACTTGACAAAATGGTCGATTTAGTACCCTGGCTTGCTAATTTGGTCTTGTTTTCTCATGTTATTTGCTTCTAATATCAATATATTGAGATGAACGTGTCAAAAGCTCCAACGAAAGTAAATCAATTAGAAAACGCGATTAAATTAACGAGCCAGGGTACAAAACCGACCTATTTTGGCCTTATTAAAATAATAAAATAAACACATAACATAATATAAAATATGTATTTATAATTGATTAATTCCATATTTCACATCTATTTAGGGCACAAAAATTGGGTTCTTTGCATCGCATGGTCACCAGATGGTCAACATCTCGTAAGTGGAAGCAAATCTGGAGAACTTCAATGCTTTAATTTGTATCATTATGTCAACGTCATTTGTATCATTATGTCATCAGGTTGTCACATGACCAAGTGATCAAAAATTTGTACAATAATTAAATATGTACAACTCTAATATAAAACCAAATCCATCCATTTTGCCATCTCTAATGTGTACAAGAACTATAGATATATTTGAAGTACGTAGTGAAATCAAACAAATTAATGAAGGTTAAGTATGAAAACCTCCAAGTTCCATTTGCTATTTGCAAGACGATCATTAGAGGAAGATGAAAATGCACTTCCATCTACATTCACTCCATATTCAACTGTACTCTTCTTGCCACGTGTCATCTCAAACCAAAAGTCTTTTTCAATGTATGCAGACGGAAGACATCCCGATAAATAATATTTATTAGCCGAGACCCTATTTGCCATAACCTCAAAATCACCAAGAGTATAGCTTCTGAAACAAATGACATAAGTTAATATATATAATATTTAATATCAATAATAATACGAAAATGTTTACTTTCGGCTGATGAAAAATGTGTTCTTGTCATTTTTAGTCCATCTGCACTTTTGGCGTAAATTTGAATCCCGGTTTCTCGTTCTTTATTACAACACCAGTTGGAGTGGTAGGTATTAAAGGAGGAATAATCTTGCATACTCCTGTCAACAGTTAATTTTTTAGAAAAATAACCAATTCAACCCTCTAACTTCTGAATATAGACAAAATTACCCTCCATTTTGCATATAATGTTAACTGTTGGAGTATGATATAATGAAACTAAAAGAGCTAATAAAAGATACCGTAATTTGAAGCTTCTGGTGCAATTTTTTGAATATATTGTAACGGATCTTCGAATTCCTCGATTGTAGGGTGATAAACTGGACATTGTGGAATCTGATTCGTCCATTCTAGATCATCGATTGTGTCAAATTGATCCGACTGAAACACCTTACGATTTCTAAATTTGTTTGATTTGAAATGTTTTATGGATTTACTTGCCTCTGGTGATCTCTTGGGGACTGAAAATGAAGAAAAATCCATCTTGTTTCGATTCAATTTCATGGGCATAATTCTGGTTCCTTTGAATAAAGTTTGCTGTTCGCTTCAAATTGAAGATATAAAAAAAACCAATTTTTACAAAATTTAAAAAGGTACAGCAACTGCCTGTTTTATTTCCAGATAAAATATAAACGGTGAATTGGAAATTAGACCATTCGCAGACAAAAATTCCTCAGTGGAATGATAGGCAAATGAATTGAATGAGTAATTTTTGGAACTAAAAATGTATTTGATGGTGTAAGTTAATGTAAATTTAACGATTAACTGCCCAGGCGACAATGTTCAATTCATGTTGCCTTCTAACCGCCATCGTTTTCAGTTTAAAGGGGTTGGTTTGTTACTGTTTGCCACGTCATACCCCACTATTTTCTTAACCAAGTTTATGAAACTCTCATTTGTTATCTAATGCATTTTAATTAGTTAAAATTAACGTAAAAGAAAAACATTAGCTAAATTTAATATAGATATGATTTTTAATGATATTTTCATATTATGGTAACTTTTCATTTTGAAAATTGTACCTATGTAGCTTTTAATTTTGACATTTTTTTTCTTTCCGATTTTACCTTTGTGAGAGATTTAAGTATCATTTGACAATTTGACAAAATATTCCCTCCGTCCCACAAAAAATTTCTCATTTGGCTTTTACACAATTTTTTAGGTGATAGTTAGTGGTGGGGTAATTGATAATACTTTTGATTAAAATATAAGGTTGGATTGTAGAGAGAAAGATAGTTAGTGGATATTAGTGGTGGGGTCTTAGTAATAATATTTTTTATTGTGTGGAGCTCATCAAATATGGGAAATGAAAAGTTTTTTACGGGACAAAAATATAGAGTGAAATGAGAAGTTTTTTGTGGGACGGAGGGAGTAATTTAAAATTATAGTTATAAATTGTGAAATGACATAAAATGATATATTTCATGCGGTAGAAATGTAATTCATCTATTCCAATTTTATTGTTCATATTTCTATTTTGGTTTGTCCAAAATAATTGTCAACTCTTAAATTTCAACCAATCAAAAAACATATAAGTGAGAAAAAGAAACTTTAATTGGTGATATAGTGTAACTAATATATTTTTCTTAAGTTACATATTTTTGTTATGATGGACAATAATATTGGGACGGAGAGAGTACGTATTTAGAGTGGGTGGTGTGGTAACGGAGGGTGGTGGGCGCCGGACGCCACGTCAGCTCGCGGGGCGCGCCACCACACCGTGCGCTACGCCAGTGAGTCCCGGCGCCGGACCATCGACGAACCCAACGAGCCAATCACACGCTGCCATGTGGACTAGTCGTTGGGCAACGGATATTTTTGAAAAAAATTATTATTATTATTATTATTTTAAATAAACCTTTAACCCTTATAAATATCAACCCTTTTATATAAATTTTTCACACAACATTTCTCACCATTTCTCAAACTAAACCTTTTCACACAATATTTTCTGCACAACTTTTTGATCAAAATGCGTCGAAATTTGATGGATCCCGGAAGTTATTCGTCCGATGTCGACGATGAGACAAATATTTTTTTATGACTCAAACGCATCAGTACATGCAACGCCAACAAGCTCAACCAACCCGGACTCGCGTGCCAGTCTATCGAGATCGTGAAGCTGCCGAGCAACGTTTATTGGATGACTACTTTGGTGAGAATCCTAAGTACCCTGAGACAGTTTTCCGGCGTCGATTTCGTATGAGCAGGAGATTATTCTTAGAAATAGTTGAAGGTATTTCTAACTATACTGCTGAACCTCTTGACGATATTGCTCCTTCGGTCCCTTTTGTTGTAAATGGAGTGACTTATCCGAACGGGTATTACCTAGGTGATGGTATTTACCCACAATGGGCAAGCTTTGTCAAATCCTTTACTGTTGCACGAGACGAAAAACGTGCTTACTTCAAACGAAGACAAGAAAGTGCAAGAAAAGACGTAGAACGTGCATTTGGTGTCTTACAGGGGCGTTGGAGGATTATTCGCCAACCGGCTCGTTTGTGGACTGTCAACAAGTTACGTAGAACCATGTACACAAGCATCATATTGCATAACATGATTGTAAAAGATCAAAACTTTGCCATAACCGATATGAACGAGTTGTATGTTACTCCACAACTTAATTTACAACGTACTTGGATCGAGAGAGCCGAAATACAACGACTGAGATCAACGGAATTACGTGATAAACGTACACACGAATCACTCCAACGGAATATTATGGACCATATTTGGCAACGATATCAAGAAAATCGTATGTAATTTTCGGGAATTTTTTTAAAAAAATTCAGAAATTTTTATTAATTTTTTTCAATTTTTTATTTATTTATTCGGTATTTGTATTTTTTATTTTGTAGTTTGTATTTATTGTTTTAATGAAATATTAAGTTGTTTGAAAAAAAGAAAAAGAAAAAAGAAGAGGTGGGGCCCAAATGGCTTAAGTGATGGTAGAAAGAGTATTTGGGAGTTTTGAATGTGAAATGATGATGTGACGCAGATGTGGCGTATAGATGGCATCCGACTTAAGGTTACCACACCCATTACTCTTAAGGCTATCCTGGTAATGTTTCTTTCAAAAAGGTTCTAGTTATTTAAATGCTACTTAGTTAGCTTTTTCTTGTAGAGCTCTTTTATAAAAATAAAAACTAAAAACTCTTATACTCAAAACAGCTTTTATTAGAGTTTATTTTTTAAAATAAAAAACTACAAACGCCAAAGTAAAACCTTTTTTTAATTAGAGCTATTTTTAAAATCTAAAAGTCAAAGACGATGCTGGATTATCCTTTAAAATTTTAATTTTATAGTCATTCTTCTTCCACAAGGTTTTCTTTTTCTTTCTTTCCCGTAAAAGAAGTGTATTGGAGCGAATTACGTTTTTACTTTTTATTCCTTTGATTATGTCTAACATGCTATTTTTTCCTTTTCTTTTTTACCTTTTTATCTTTTAAGGATGTGTAAACAAATTTGTATTTTAAATTATAAGTGATGACAAATCTTAATAATTAATTGCTATTGTTTAGATACGTTGTGTTTGCTTGTAATATTTTGATTATCAAAGAATCAAATGATTGATTTGATAATGGTCATAAAAAAGCAGGTTATCAAGTGCAAAATAAATTAATAATGTACTTACCTTAATATTTCGAATTGCAGATAGGATTGAAACTGATAATAATGAATTTCAAAACCGAAAACCAAACCGATTACATGTTTTCGGTTTCGATTCAGTTCAAATTTCGGTCGGTTTTCGGTTCGGTTCGATATTTTAGCACAAATGCTCACATTGGTATAATATCGTATATAACACATGTCGTATGAGAAGTAATTTTGTGGTATAAAAAATTAAAGAGAACCCAAATAACGATAAAATTCATTAACCTCTTCCGAGCCAAAGACCAATAATGTAAAAGAAACTATATGACAGACTAAAATAGCAAAGATTTCTTAAATAGACCAAATTAGCAAGTTAGGAAAAAGACGAGGACTAACTATATAATTTACTACATATGTTATATCGCGTTTTCTGTGCTGTTTGTTTAATCTCAACGATATGCACAAGTACAAGGTGGAAAAACATCGATTTTGATAGGAAATGCAATGCATTAAAATTTTGATAATTTTTTGCCGCATTTCGATTTCTGAGGCATAATTTTCCATGCCGCATAAGAAAACGGATTCGAATAACGTATCAGGTAATAACGAATTCTCCATGATTTATATGATGTTAGGGTCACGAAAAGCTTATTAACGTAATTGATGATCTTAAATTTGGGATATCATGATGAAAATGCAGATGCGTAGAGACTTGAATCATTCATTGCTACAATTCGATTCCTGAAGCACAAATGTCTACGAATCATAAGAAAACAGGTACCAACAATGCAATGTCTGCAAATCATAAGAAAAAGGAAACCGACAATGTATCGTGTACAGAGAATAAGAAAAAGGATACCGACAATGTATCGTCTACAACGAATAAGAAAAAGGATACCGAAAATGTAATGTGTACAGATCATAAGAAAAAGGATACCGACAATGTAACCTCTATGACGCATAAGAACAAGGATACCAATAATGTAATGTCTATGGATGATAAGAAAAAGGAAACCGTTACGATGCATAAGAAAAAGGATACCGATAATGTAACGTCTACGGATCTTAAGAACAAGGATACCGAAAGTGTAACGTCTACGACGCATAATGTAATGTCAAAGGATCATAAAAAAACCAATACCGGCAATGTAATGTCTGCGGCGGATAAGAAAAAAGATACCGAAAATGTAATGTCTGCGACGGATAAGAGAACGGATCCCGGAAATGTAATGTCTGCGACGGATAAGAGAACGGATACCGGCAATGTAATGTCTTCGGCGGATAAGAAAAAAGATACTGAAAATGTAATGTCTACGGCGGATAAGAAAAAAGATATCGGGAATGTGATGTCTGCGACGGATAAGAAAACGGACACCAGAAATGTAATGTCTACTGCTGATAAGAAAAATGATACTGGAAATGTGATGTCTGCGACGGATAAGAAAAAAGATACGGGAAATGTGATGTCTGCGACAGATAAGAAAACGGATACCGGCAATGTAATGTCTACTACATATAAGAAAAAAGATACCGGAAATGTAATGTCTGCGGCGGATAAGAAAACGGATACCGGAAATGTTATGTCTTCAACAGATAAGAAAACGGATACCGGAAATGTAATGTCTACGACACATAAGAAAAAAGATACCGGGAATGTGATGTCTACGACGGATAAGAAAACTGATACTGGAAATGTGATGTCTGCGACGGATAAGAAAACGGATACCGGCAATATACTGTCTACTACGGATAAGAAAAAAGATATCGGAAATGTAATGTCTACGACGGATAAGAAAATGGATACTGGAAATGTTATGTCTGCAACGGATAAGAAAACGGATACCGGAAATGTAATGTCTACGGCGGATAAGAAAAAAGATACCGAGAATGTGATGTCTGCGACGGATAAGAAAATGGATACTGGAAATGTGATGTCTGCGACGGATAAGAAAACGGATACCGGAAATGTAATGTCTGCGGCGAATAAGAAAACAGATACCGGAAATGTAAATTATGCGGCGGATAAGAAAAAAGATGCCGCGAATGTGATGTCTGTGACAGATAAGAAAACGGATACCGAAAATATAATGTCTACGGCGGATAGGAAAAAAGATACCGGAAATGTAATGTCTGCGACGGATAAGAAAACTGATACCGGCAATGTAACGTCTACTACGGATAGTAAAAAAGATACCGGAACTGTAATGTCTCCCATGGATAAGAAAACAGATATGGGCAATGTAACATCTACGGATCATAAGAAAAAGGATACCGAAAATGTAACATCTACAGAACATAAGAAGAAGGATACCGATAATGTAGTGTCTACGGATCATAAGAAAGCGGATACGGGCAATGTAATGTCTTCGACGGATAAGAAAAAGGATACCGAAAATGTATCATCTACCATAGATAAGAAAAAGGATCCCGCCAATGTAATGTCTATGTCAGATACGAATGCAAATACCGACAATGTAGTGTCTACGAATCAAAAGAAAAAGGATACACAAAATGTAACGTCTACCACGGATAAGAAAAAGGATACTGAAAATGTAACGTCTGTCACGGATAAGAAAAAGGATACCGCCAATGCATCAGGTAATGATCGAGCCCTTAATTTTTATTTTCTTTTTTTGCAGATTGTTGTTTATGCAATGTTTGGGGTTACGATGATATGCTTAATTTATGAAATTGATGTTCGCAAGCTTAATACATTCATCATAATATGCTATAATCCTAAGAATTTGTGCTTGCGAAACACATCATTTCTCTCATCAATAATTTAATATTTCGGCATTCGAATTTTGGCTTCAGGCTGCAAACATGAAGGAAAAGCCACTGAACTTGGAGAAAATGGGGAAAACTGCCAGAAATCTGCAAGTACGGTGGTTTTCTTTTGCACTTATGTTTAATAATTTGTATAAAATTAGTTCTCTTGGAAATTATAATATTTGTTTTTGGTGATGCAATGTGATTAGGCCCGAAAGAAAAGCTGGCAGGTTTTATCTCTGAGTCCGGTAATATGCTCTGTGCAGATTGTGGAACTCCGGATCCAAAATGGGTGTAAGTTTTTAGCTTTTCATCTTGTTTTGACTTCATTTTAACCCTCTCTGACCATTTGTATGCTATGTTGACTCATTTACAATTTATTTAATTTATTATTTCTTTATTTTTAATTTGTGTGGCCAGATCTGTAAGTTTTGGAGCATTTATCTGCATCAAATGCTCAGGAGCACATAGAAGCCTTGGTGTTCACATAACAAAGGTACAAATCATATATATGAGAGATTGGGATGGTTACTTTGAGTTAATAGTGGGATTGTGATTTTTGGTTTATTCATATGTGAATAAATATTATATTCATATGATTATATAAGACAAGATTGTTTTATTCTTATATGATTATTTTGAATGATTGCCAAGATGAGGATGATATTTTATATTGCAATCTCAACATTTTTTTCAACTCAATGTATTCAAAACGTGAATAAAAAGTCAAACAAATCGTAGTCTTTAACTAAGTAAGTATTTGCATACAGGTTTTATCGGTGAATTTAGATGAATGGACACATGAAGACGTCGATAATGTTGTAAAATGTGGCGGGAATGCAATGATGAATGCAAAATATGAAGCATCAATTCCCGACACCTATAAAAAACCAAAATCAGATTCTTCTGTAGAGGAATGTCATGACTTTATCAGGTAATTAATCAATTAATTAAACATATCATAATTAGTAACTAATTATAATTAATAAATCGACTTGATGCATAAATAATTAGGAGAAAATATGAGACGAAAGAATTTACGGATTCAAGTAAAAAAGTACATCTTCATCCGTCTGCATCTTCAGCATCGTTACAGTGTGCTTCAACAACTTTTATTGGTGCAATTATGGACAAAAAGAATTCAAATAATGTTCGAATGCATAGTATTGGTCAAGCGTTTCGTAACAGCTGGCGGAAAAAAGATAACGACACTCAGAAGGCTAATACTGGTGTTGCTACGAGTGGTACTGCTAGTAATGCTGCTAGTACTACTGTTGCTCCTAAGAAGAGTAATTCAATGGTAATTGCTTTTTTGTTTTTGTCCTCTAAGATGATACTTATCAGTTTCAAAATAAGTGATACACTTTCTATTTTTTACAGTTTCAAAATAAACGATACACTTTGATAATTTACCTTATTTGGTAAAGGGAGATGATTATCACAGAACATTTTTTTATCAATATAGAGCAATCTCATCTTTAATGACAATAATATACTTCATTTACTTTACCACATTTTGTATTTCATTCATCCCACTAAGGGCAATATTATCTTTTAACATAAAATTATTCTACATAGATAAAAACTGCTTTGTAAAAATCATCCCCCTTTGGTAAATGATATTGGGGTCCACACTCACTAACTATCTTTTTTAATATAGTGAAATAACTTCTTTACCTTTATTTTTACTTTTACTTTTAAACATCATTAACATCATTTAATTCAAAAGGTGTGAGACTTATCATCTACTAACTATCCAATTTAATTCAATCTAACATTCATTATAATCTTTTGCCTAAAAAACTATGAGACTAACAATGTATCACTTATTTTGAAACGGGGGAAGTATCTAATTTGGATGGATCAGTTAGGTCGGGTTATGTGTAGTAGCTTTTGTACGGGTCGAAACAGGGTCAGGTTGAACCCAAACACATTTTATTAATTTTATTTTTTAATGTTTAGAAGGTTTTATACATTAAAAATGCATTGTAGTTGACTTTTGACCCATTCAACTAATTTCCGATTTTGTATACCCTCCGTCCCACAAAAAACTTCTCATTTCACTTGTGCACAAGTTTTAAGGGGGCGTTTGGTTCAAAGTGGGTAATGGGAAAGGGAAAGACAATGGGAATATTAAGGAATACAATAGTTATTCCTTAGTATTCCCTTAACCGTTGATGTTGCTTGATTTGTCAAGTATTCCTTTAATAATATATATAATATATTATAATAAAAATATAATATAATATAATATAATATAATATAATATAATATACTTCGTAATATAATATAATATAATATAATATAATATAATATAATATAATATAATATAATATAATATAATATAATATAATATAATATAATATAATATAATATAATATATATATATAATATAATATATACTAATAATAATAATAATATATAATATATAATAATAATATAAATAAATAAATATAATAAAAATATATTATTATATAAAAATATATTATTATATAAAAATATATTATTATATAAAAATATAATAAAAATATATTATTATATAAAAATATATTAATAATAAAAATAAAAATATATTATTATATAATAATATAATATTATATATAATATTTTATAATTTAATATATAATATATAATAATAATATATATAAATAAATATATAATAATAAAAATAATAATATATTATTATATAATATTATATATAATATATTATAATATAATATATAAAAATATATATATATATATAATATAATATAATATATTATAATAATATATATATATATAAATAAATATAATAATATATTATTATATAATTTTATAATATTGTATATAATATATATTATAATATATAATAATAAAAAGTAGTGGGGTTAGATCATTATCTAATTCATTACCCCCAATTTGGTGGGTAATGAGGTACTCCGTATTACCTACTAGTGAGTAATCATTGATTACCTTGAATCAAACCAAGCATCTGTAATAGTAATCAATACCATTGCTCACCCCTCATTACCTCTAACCAAGCACACCCTAAGATGATAGTTAGTGGTGAAGTCATTGATAATAATTTTGATTAAAATCTAAGATTGGTTTGGAGAGAGAAAGATATTTAGTGAATAGTTAGTAGTGGGATCCTTAGTAATAATATTATTTTATTATGTGGAGCCCATCAAATGTATCAAATGAGAAGTTTTTTGCGTGACAAAAATTTAGGGTAAAATGAGAAGTTTTTTGTGGGATGGAGGGAGTAATATTTATTACCTTACCCGTTTGAGCCGTCAGATAAAAAATGTTTTATCAACTACTCGACCATCATAATTTAATTATATCAAAGTTATATCGGAAACATTATTATTGTATAGGCAGGTATGGTTGAATTTATCGGTCTAATAAAAGTCAACGTGGTCAAAGGCACCAATCTAGCTGTCCGAGATATTAAGACTAGCGATCCTTATGTTATCCTCTCACTGGGAAACCAAGTATGCCTCACGCCTTAATTAAAATTTTTAATTATATTCAAAAGTAACAATATTATCTAAAACTGATAAAATTCATACTTTTAATGCAGTCAGTGAAGACACGAGTTATTAAAAACAACCTTAATCCTGTCTGGAACGAAAAACTAATGTTATCGATCCCCAACAACATTCCTCTTTTAAAAGTGGTAAGTGAGAGTTTTAAATTAAACACACAATTAGTAACTTGTTTCACAAGTTTCATGTTTATGTTGCAGATTGTTTATGATAAAGATACATTTAAAGCTGATGATTTTATGGGTGATGCTGAGATCGATATCCAACCGTTACTTTCTGCAGCAAAAGCATCTGATAATTCTGAGGTTGATAAGTCAAACAATTTGGTCAAAGATGGTGTAATCACAGTGGTAGAAGGGACTGTTAAACAAGAAATTGATCTCAAATTACAAAATGTTGAAAAAGGTGTGTTACAAATTGAGCTTGAATGTGTTCCTCTTACCCAATAGCATGACGAGAAACTGTGATTTGACTTTAAAAATGGAAATAACGAGCACATAAACTTAATCTCATATAACGTAAGTTTAGTGATTAATATTCTGATCTTGTTACTGTTTCTGTATCATAATTAAACAAGGTTATTACGAAATTGTTGTCATGTATATCCAAGTCTCGAGTACCATTCTGACACAACCTTTAACCTTTTGGAGAAAAAAATTACTGACCAGTAAGATGTGATTTTATGACTTTTACTTTGGTTTATATGTTACGATTTTTTTGTTTGATAATTAACTATGTTATATAAATAAAAAGAAATATAAAATAGTCATTTTGATCAATTGTCAAACTACATTGTATCAGTTCAATCAGATTCAATCAAAATTAAGACCTATCAAAACTTAGACCTCAAATTTCTCGATCAATCAACAAGTATCTACCCCCATTAGGCATTAACTAATAAACAATAAAAGATACGTGAACACATAAATAAATTAAAATATCTTCCATACCGTTTTAAAAAGCACACAAAACATAAAGGAGAGAAGAACAATCTTGGTGTTTCTTCAATCATTAAAATTCGGTTCTTTTTGCGCAATAAGTATAAATTTACCCTCATGCATGCTTATTATTTCTATTTTTACTATCTTTGTTAAACTAACATGTGGTTTTATTGCAAATGAGTACATGATGTTTTATTATTAGCCATTATCAAAATGATTGGAAGTCGAAATGTCGAATACACTACACCGTAAATGCTCAATACATCAAAATATACATGTCTTATTATTGTATGTAATGTAAAAATTATTTAAGTTAATTAAACATGCATATTATAAATTTAGTGTATATAAAAAAAATATATCCAAATGTAAGTTTTAAACTTTATACATGTAAAAACAAAACTCCTTTGATATCACATATTTTTTTCCCACCATATATTTTTGATGTATGTATTTTGAGAAGCAGTCTCCAATGTTTTAAAACTCGGGTATTGAATCAAACCTACTGATACCTTAAAAAAGTTGATCCAGCCGGATCGGTTAAACCGGATTATAATATTATTTAGTATTTATCTATGATAAGTTAATAATGTAAGAAGTACATAAATGAAAAAAGAAACCTAAAAAATACAAAATAAATATTATAACAAATTTAAAAAATTCAAAGAAATATTTTTCAACAAACAAAAATAATACAATATTAATCTAATTGTTCCATAATTCTTGGCAGTTTCAAAATCACACAGGGTTAAAAAACAAAGAACTCGCCCCAACCTGATTATATAGGCCATGTTCGGCCAAAAATCGGGCGTTTCAATTCAGCCCACTTCTTACTTATTACCTGGTTACATCTGACCGACACCACATTGACAGTTTTTTTACTCTTGAATATATATATATATATATGATTGTCTACAATCTTTACGAATCCCATCCTTGTCATGATTTAACATCATTGTTGTACATATAAAAACAAAAACTCCCATTACAAAAATGCTTTGAAAAAGAGTGGGAAGTGAGGCTTGAAATCCAACATTCAAAAACAAACAAAAGCAAAATGTTATGATTTAATCCCCTTTTTTCTTTAACATGCAAAAATTCTTTGCTAATTAACAAATTAAAACGTTCATGTGCACACCACCCAACACTCTGAAACTTTTTCTCTTTGCAGATCCTCTCTCTCATAAAAAAGTTGGTTTATCTCTCTAAATTCTCATGTCCGTTTCCCCAATTTCACTCCCTCTTCAATGGACTCCAACTGGTTGCTTCACACAACATCTCAGATCACTAAACGGCCCCTAAATTACGTCTAATTTGCAGTTTTCTGAACCAATTGAAGAGCTACAAAATTGGGGGAATAGAAACGGGAATGGAGAGCATTGTGAAATTAATGGCGATTGTAGTTTTAATTGGGTGTATTCGATGTGAGGAAGATGCTGATACATCGTCTGCTGGTGTGTTTATAGTTACTCTTAAACAAGCTCCTTCTGCTTTTCGTAATTATAAGCTGAGTAGAGTGAAGAAGAATGTTACTCATCCTTTTGTGTTCCCAAATTCTAGTTCAAGTCGAGCAAATACGCTCGAAAATCCAAGGTGAAATTACGCATTTTTTTATATATGATTGTTAATATGAAATTGATATGTTTTACTGGTTTTGTTACTAGGGTGAGTATAATTTCAATTTGTATTGCTTTTGTAGCTAGATTTGAAATAAGAAAGTGCAAAGGTCAGTTTTCTATTATTGGTAAATTACATAAAATACAAAGGAATTTATCATTTTTTGGGGTAAATTACACAATAAGTTTTAGTCATTGTATTCATAATTTCATATGTGTGTCACTAAAAGTTGTTTTTTTTTTCCCGTTGAGTCATTGGTAATTTGGTATCCGATGAGAGTTCACCGGATAAAATTGATGACATGGCGGATGACCCAATGACTCAAACCGGAGAAAAAACCAACTTTTAGTGACTGAAATGGGATAAAAAAAACAAACTTGTAATGACTAAAAAGTAAAACCTCATCAATTTTATTTACCATGTGATCAAGAAAATGTGACCTTTAGGAAGTCATTCGGGAGCTATTACCAGTAGATTATCACCAGATGGTTTGGTTTATGTTGGTGTTATATGTAATTTAAATTATTTTAACGGCTAGTACATAGGATGGTATACACAATACCTTTTTGGTGCTTCCTACTTTACCAACCTTTATGATGACAAAATAGTTGTGGTGTGCTAGTGATCAAATTAAGTGATGATTCTATAGTCTTGATAAATTGATGTGCACTTTGACTTTACGGATCAAAATGATTGCTTTTCAACTTTACTATTTTTGTGAGTATAATCTTTTAGTCAATTATGTAACAAAAAATAAAAATAAAAGTAATGAAATAATTTTGTTTTCTTTTTTCTAAATTAGTTTCAGTAACATCACGAGCAAACACCACCATTATGGTTCCCGTATTTCAAGAGTTCATGATTCACTATTAAGACGGGTTCTAAAAGGGGAGAAATATATGAAACTATACAGTTATCACTACTTAATTAATGGATTTGCAGTTCTTGTTACTCCTCAACAGGTACAAACATATTCTCTTGTGTACTACTATTATTATTATTATTATTATTATTATTATTATTATCATTATTATTATTATTTATAATCTTTTACCATTTATAGAATTTATTATGCTATTAAATAGAAATATCATACTAAATGTTTTTACCATCCAATTATAGAATATGCTTTAAGAAAGTGGCCCGGCCCGGCCTGTCTAGTCTAACATAAAAATATGATTCTAGAACTTTTATTTCCAAACTGAGTATTTACCATTTACCATATAGAATATTATAGATACAGGTTCTGCTATCAATAAGTCATTTTTGTCGTAAAAGAAGTTTAAAATTAATATTATTTTTACATTTTTCAAAATAATTATTTTTTGACATATATGGGGTATTTGCATGTGCATCATTAAACCGAGTATCTAAATTTTGATTGTTCGGAATTTGGATAAACTGATTCTAATTATGAATATTGTGAAACAATCAGTTCCATAACTGTTGCAGAAAAATTAATTAATTATGAAATATAAAGATTACTTATTTACCCCTTTCACCCCCACACTCTTGCTGTTAGTAATACACTAATACTAATAAAAATATAATCACTACAATTATATGGGATATAAAAACTGAAAATTGTTAGCAAGTAATTCTAAAAAATACTTTTGTAGTTTATTATTAATGCAAATTAAACCCTTTAATGTTATTGTAAATATGAAGGCGGATAAGTTATCTGGGCGAAAAGAAGTTGCAAATGTGGTCCCCGATTTTTCTGTGAGAACCGCAACCACTCACACTCCACAATTCTTGGGTTTACCACAAGGAGCTTGGCTCCAAGAAGGCGGGTTTGAGACAGCTGGCGAAGGAGTTGTAATCGGGCTAATTGATACGGGTATTGACCCGACCCATGTGAGCTTTGCTGACGGGCTTTCTGAAAAGAGTTACCCTGTTCCTGCACACTTCACGGGCGTTTGTGAGGTCACCCGAGATTTCCCATCGGGTTCGTGTAACCGAAAACTTGTCGGGGCCCGCCATTTTGCAGCATCTGCTATTACCCGGGGAATTTTTAATGCTTCTCAAGATTATGCTTCACCTTTTGATGGTGATGGTCATGGGACGTAAGTAATTTTTTTATTTTATTTTAACTTATATTTTTTTGTTGCCAAACTATATTTTAGTACGTTGAACTTGGCTAACTAGGCCTTCTATTACCCTGAACTATTAAGGTGCAACATGATACCTTACCCTGAACTTGACAAAATTGTCAATTTAGTACCTTGACTCATTAATATGATCGTGTTTTCTAGCTTGACTTACTTTCATTGGAGCTTTTGACTGGCTAAAAAATATACGTTCATATCGATATATTGATATTAGAAGCAAATCACGTGAGAAAACAAGACCAAATTAGCGAGTCAGGGTACTAAATCGACCATTTTGTCAAGTTCAGGGTACCATGTTGCACCTTTAATAGTTTAGGGTAGTAGAGGACCTAGTCAATCAAGATCAGGGTACTAAAATGCATTTTGGCCTTTTTTATTCTGTTATTGTCGAGAGATTTATGTTTACTAAAAAATGAATATAATTTCAGGCACACAGCTTCTATTGCTGCAGGAAACCATGGTATTCCAGTTATAGTAGCTGGACATCACTTTGGTAATGCCAGTGGAATGGCCCCACGTGCACAGTGAGTCAAACTCATTTCACTTTCCGTTTTATTTCTACAATTTTTTTAATAAAAAGTCAAAGGCTATGTGAAAAAGTCAACATGAAATTCTATCATTTGTTACTAAATATTGAGATTTTATGGTTTATTTTTGTTTTGTTTTCAGCATTGCTGTTTACAAAGCATTGTACAAACGCTTTGGTGGCTTTGCTGCTGATGTAGTTGCTGCCATTGACCAGGTATAGATAGTGCTGAGGTGGCAATTTTGACCCGTTTGACTTATGATTGGGTCAACCAAATTATGTTTTATCTCTAACTACTCTAATAAAAAAATGCATCAAAAACTCCTACATAGTTGTATTCAAAAGGTTAAATTATGAACTCAAACAATATAACTTCTGTAATTTCATGAGTAAATTACATTAACCGTCCTTGTAGTTTGTATGAAATTATGGATTTCATCCCTCAACCCTTTCCCTTACACGGATAGTCCTTAATTTTGAAACTTGTAACACCAACAGTCCCTAAAGCAAAAAAGACCGTTAAATTTCTGCAAATTTCAAAATTTCAAAAAAAGACCATTGATGTTACAAGTTTCAAAATTTACCCATTTTGACCCGTTACCTGACCAGCCCAATTTCTATATAACATGTGTTTTTTTTTTTTCTAACAGGCAGCTCAAGATGGTGTAGATGTAATAAGTTTATCAATTACTCCAAACAGACGGCCTCCAGGAATTGCAACCTATTTTAACCCAATAGATATGGCTTTATTATCAGCTTTCAAAACGGGTATTTTTGTGGTACAAGCAGCAGGTAACACTGGACCATCACCTAAAAGTGTTTCTTCCTTCAGTCCATGGATCTTTACGGTGGGCGCAGCTGCACACGATCGCAAGTATAGCAACTCTATCTTACTCGGGAATAATATCACCATTGTAGGAGTCGGACTTGCACGTATGTTTTACTTATTAATGAATTGTTTCTATTTTTATTTATTTTATTTTTTTTACTATTTAGGGTATGTATGGATTCTGAATATTATGATTTGTTTTCTCAGCTGGAACAGATGCAGATTACACTCTGGTTTCTGCAACTGATGCACTGAATGATTCAGATTCACTTAATAATGATTCAGATGATTATGTTAATGAATGCCAAGATTCCAGCAGATTGAATCATACAGTGGTTCAAGGAAGCCTCTTAATTTGCAGTTATTCTATAAAATTTGTTTTAGGGCAATCTACTATAAATAATGCTGTTGAAACTGCTAGAAATCTGAGTGCAACTGGAATTGTGTTCTCAATGGATCCTTTTATTATTGGATTTCAACTTAATCCCGTTCCAATGAGTTTGCCCGGTATAATTATTCCGTCTGCTAATGATTCTAAGGTCAGTAACTACTGTAATTTAATAATAATATAGACTTTTATATTTACTTATTTTAATGATTTTTTGTAAAATTTGCAGATTTTACTACAGTATTACAATTCTTCAGTATCGAGAGATCCAATTTCAAAAAAGATAATAAAATTTGGGGCAGTTGCAAGCATTGCAGGTGGAGTAGAAGCAAATTTCAGTAATAGTGCTCCAAAAATAATGTACTATTCAGCAAGAGGACCAGACCCGCAAGATAATTCCCTTCAAGATGCTGAAATATTAAAACCTAATTTAGTTGCACCTGGAAATTTTATTTGGGCTGCTTGGAGTTCTTGTGGCACAGATTCAGTTGAATTTCTTGGTAAATAGTTAGTTATGTTTCTAGAAAACCATCTCTTAAATTAAAAAAAAATTGCAAAAATTGCAAAAATAAAAAAAATCCATTTTTGTAACGAATATTTGTATACTGATTGTATATTTATTTATATAATTTTATTTAAAGGTGAGGACTTTGCAATGATGTCGGGAACAAGTATGGCAGCTCCCCATGTTGCTGGTCTTGCAGCATTAATTAAACAAAAATATCCATTTTTTAGTCCTTCTTTAATTGGTTCTGCTTTATCAACAACTGCTTCTCTTCATGATAAAGATGGTGGGCCCATAATGGCCCAACGGGCCTATGCTAATCCTGATTTAAATCAATCTCCTGCAACACCTTTTGATATGGGAAGTGGGTTTGTAAATGCAACTGCAGCATTAGATCCTGGGCTCGTTCTTGATTTGGGTATGTTGATCTTCTGTTAGATAAGCTAGTAATTCAAGAAACTTACTTAAATTAAAGAGTAAATTACAGAATTTGTCCCTGTGGTGTGTTTCAAATTCTATGATTTTATCCTTAAACTTTCTTTTCGTGATTTTTGTCCTTATGCTTTTCAAATTTCATTTTTTTTGTCCATTTTGACCTAAAATGACTAAAATACTCTAATTTTTAATTTATTTATTTTTAGTTTATTAATTAAAAAATAGAAAAGAAAAATGGACGAAAGAAAGGAAATTACAAATGGGTGAAACATAAAAAGGAAAAAAAAATTATGAAATTTATAAATAAGTGTATTTTGGTCATTTTAGGTCAAAATTGACGAAAAAATGAAATTTGAAAACCACGGGAACAAAAATCACGAAAAAAATGTTTAGGGATAAAATGGTTGAAACACCATGAGGACAATTTATGTAATTTACTCTAAATTAAATACTTTCTTTGAAAAAGGCGAATCTTTATGCAAAAATGAACGGTGTGGATTAAATCTGATCAACACCTAGAATTTATGCATGATGGGTTACTTAAAGGTGAAACCTTTATGCAAAATTAATAGATTTCTAGCAAATGAAATATTGGTGTGGATAAATCTAATATATGCTATGATTTACTATATTTTATAATCATAGTTTCTTCAAATGCATCTTTATAAACCACACCATACATATTTGCAGACTATGAAGACTACATGTCATTCCTATGTGGCATAAACGGGTCAGCAGCCGTGGTCCTAAACTACACGGGCTCAAATTGTGGGCCCGCAAGGATTAGTGGTGCAGACCTAAACTTACCTTCAATCACACTCGCTAAACTGAACCAGACCCGAACCATTCAACGAACCGTGACCAACATCGGTGCAAACGAGTCATATAGCGTCGGTTGGACCGCTCCTTACGGGGTTTCAATGAAAGTGAGCCCGGCCCACTTTTTCATTGCAAATGGCGAGAAACGGGTTTTAAGTGTTTTCTTGAAATCGACATTGAATAATAGTGTTGCGAGTTTTGGAAGAATCGGGTTGTTTGGTGATAAAAGTCATGTTTTGATTATTCATTTGTCGGTGGTTGTTAAGATCGCGTATAACACGAGTAGTTGAGGGTTGTATGATTGTTGTTAGCATGTTTTCTTTCTTAATTATTTGTTATTTGGTCGTTTTGTAACCGATTTAGTGTCCAGTTTTTGATGTGTATATTATTAATTATGTAGTGTAATGAAGTAATGGTATGAAGCTAATGCATTTGTTTGATTTTGGTTATGACAAGTTGTTTGACTACTTACATTTTTGGTTTGTTTAGGAAAGCTTATTTAGGTGGCTCATTAGCTTATTGAGTTTTAAAATGTAAGTTGATTTACGCTTAAATAAGCTAATAAGCTCCTTAAATAAGTTTTTCTAAAAAACCCCTTAATTTGTCATGTATGATCTATTTTGAGTAAGCTTCAAAATATAAGTTGATTAATAAGCTCTTTAAATAAACTTTTCCAAAAAAACCTCTTAATATGTCATGTATGATCTATTTTGAGGTGTAGGACTGTGCACAGTCTAAAAATCAAATTTGACTGTCTGGAACTGAACCGGGAACCAAGTAAAGGTTTCCGTTGGATCGAGAATTGTTTTTTCATGAAGATCAAAACCGAGAACTGAACTAATATTGTTCAGTTCAGTCCGGTCTAGTTTGCTGGTTCTTGGTACAATTTATTTAAGGGATAATTTCATTTACGTCCTTGCAAACTTTTAATATTACGAATATATCCTTGCAAACTTCATTATTACATATATATACTTCCAAAAACTCAAAAGTATCATATATATCCTTTTACCTAATTTAATAATATTTAAATCTTTCAAAATTTTAAAAACATAAATCATAATCTAAATTAATGGTAAAATCACCAAAAACCCCTTGATGACATAAAATGCAATTGTCGAATTTGGCAAGAAAATACCCTTGACGAAAGAAAAAACCTTGATCATTAACGGTATTTAGGATTTTTTTTTACCATTAATTTAGATTAGCATTATGTTTTATTAAATTTTAAATGATTTAAATATTATTAAATTAGGTAAAAAGATATATGTGAGAATTTTGAGGTTTTGAAAAGATATATACGTAGTAATAATAAAGTTTACAATGATATATACATAATATTAGAAGTTTTCAAAGACGTGTATGAAATTAACCCTTTATTTAACACTACATGTTTTTGGGAAATAAAAAATGAAATCATCATCTAGTAATACTTCAATTATTTTTGAAACTTTCCCAAACTCAATTCTCTCACTCGCTCGTATCTAGCTACTCGGTATAAACCCTAAATAACTCTTCGAACGCAGCCTAACTCCGGCACCGTCGCTCTGCTTCCGCCCAACATGCCTCCAAAGGCTGCGAAGAAGGAAGCACCTGTAGAAAGGCCCATCCTTGGCCGTTTTTCATCGCATCTCAAGATCGGAATTGTTAGTTTCTCACAACTCCTTATATCTATCAGCAATCGCGATCAGTACTCAATTCTTATATCATTTCATTCATCTCTCGAATCTAGGTCACTGTAATTAACATGATTTGCTTGTTTTCTAAGCGTTTTGCTATTGCTTGTCATTAGTATGTTGAATAGTAAGCATATATGATGATAATTGAGGATTTTTGCATATTTGCTACTAATTAAATAGATTATATTGTGTATCCGGGACTACTGGTTTTAAATTTCTCAATCTAAACTGCTTCTGAGATTTAGGATTCATATAGGAATTGGTGAATTACATTAGTGTTAAGTTTAAATCGGTGTTTACTACTTTTTTTCCCCAGGTTGGATTGCCTAATGTAGGAAAATCTACTCTCTTCAATACTCTCACTAAGTTGTCAATTCCTGCTGAAAACTTTCCATTTTGTACTATTGAACCAAATGAAGCTCGTGTCAATATTCCTGATGAACGATTTGAATGGCTCTGTCAACTATTCAAGCCAAAGAGTGAGGTAATATATACGCCCTGCTTATATATATATCACAAATTTGTACATTGAGTTATGCACTATAATAAGTAGAAGCATTAATTGTCCATTAAGTTAATTGAATTTTTGGTAGGTTTCTGCATTCTTAGAGATTCATGACATTGCTGGATTGGTTAAAGGTGCTCACGAAGGACAAGGGCTTGGAAACAATTTCTTATCTCACATTCGTGCAGTTGATGGAATATTCCATGTGTTACGTAAGATTGCATTTCTGTAGTCCTTTTATACAATATTTTTCTTTCTGGATTTTATTAATGTATAGTTTTTATATAATAGGTGCTTTTGAAGACCCGGATATTATTCATGTTGATGATTCTGTGGATCCTGTAAGAGATTTAGAAGTTATAACTGCAGAATTACGGTTAAAGGTGTGTTCTACAAACCTTGAAAAGTATAATTTTTTTTCACAGTACTACTTTCCTTGTGTTTTATATCTTGAACGTTTATTAATGGTATGAATAAAACTTTGATATTTTGTATACGGTAAAGGATATTGAGTTCATGGAAAGAAGGATCGAAGATCTTGAAAAGAGCATGAAGAGGAGCAATGACAAGCAGTTAAAAATAGAGCATGAATTGTGTTTGAAGGTATCTTCTCATATTTGTTAAATACTAAAAAGTCAACATGAACATTGACTCTGATTGGTTTTGTACAGGTGAAAGCCTGGCTTGAGAGTGAAAAAGATATCAGATTAGGGGACTGGAAAGCTGCTGAAATTGAAATCTTGAATGGTTTTCAATTGCTGACTGCAAAACCCGTTGTTTATTTGGTAATAATCATTTGTTCTGGAAATATTTATATATTTATTAAAACTGGTGAGGTGTCACTTTCGGTTTTAGACATGTGCCACTTTGTTGTGCAGGTGAATATGAACGAAAAAGATTATGCGAGAAAGAAGAACAAGTTTTTACCCAAGATTCATGCTTGGTAAGCTTTATTTGTTATTTCCATTATGCTTAGGCAATGCTGACATCACATGAGCATGTTTTTTCCTTAATTTTAGGGTGCAAGAACATGGGGGTGAGCCAATTATCCCTTTTAGCTGTGCCCTAGAAAGAAATCTTGCTGATCTGCCTGAAGATGAGGCTGCAAAATACTGTGAGGAGAACAAGATACAAAGGTCTCTTCAGATTTTTATATATATATATTTTACATAAATCATGCATTTTACTATTTATTCTGTTTTAGTATTTTCAACTGATACAAATGGTCATTTATGTTTGTGGTGCAGTGCTCTTCCAAAGATTATCAAGACTGGATTCTCTGCTATTAACCTTATTTACTTTTTCACTGCTGGCCCTGACGAGGTAATTTTTTTTACATCACAAAACTGATTATATTTCTTACAATTCATTTTACTACTGAAAACGCAGAATTAGAATCAGATGATTTTCTTGCAGTTTTTGCCTGTTATATTTTTATTATTTCACGTATGTAATCTAAAGTTAAAGTGGCATGATGTTGATGCAGGTGAAATGCTGGCAAATTAGAAGGCAAAGCAAGGCTCCTCAAGCTGCAGGAGCAATTCATACTGATTTTGAAAGAGGATTTATTTGTGCTGAGGTAATTATTAAATGTCTTTAAATTTTTTTACTTTTTTTGATAAACAAAATGTCGAGTTGAAATTCTAATTTAACCTAATTCGTTCTTTCATAAATTCAGATTGTGTTTTTTTTGTCCTAGTTTATGGCTTTTTTTGGATGTCACAAGTCAGTCCCACAACATTTTGTAGTAGTTAGACTTTTTAAGTTATGTTTTGTTGACTCAGAAAATTCATTTGATATTATGCAGGTAATGAAGTTTGAGGATCTTAAAGAGCATGGAAGTGAATCTGCTGTAAAGGTATATCATAACTTAAAAATGTGCCAAATCAACTCATTCATATAAAATGTGCTTAAAGTTTTTTAATGTTTATGTTTTTAGGCTGCTGGAAAGTACAAGCAGGAGGGAAAGACTTATGTGGTCCAAGATGGCGATATCATATTTTTCAAATTTAATGTCTCTGGTGGCGGGAAGAAGTGAGTTACATCTTTTCTAATTTGTTGGAAAACAAAATCTCTAGTTAGGGATTTGTTCTTGTGTCTGTTTGATCTACTTAAAATCCATCATTTTTATTTGGATTGTACCAACTTTGTATCGAGTACAAGCAGATTTTTTAGGTCCGAATGCTTTATATACTGCAAGAAGTTTACACTTTTGTTTTATAATTGAGTTTCGACTCGCTTTGCGAGCTGACTAATCCCAAGGCTACCACTCACTTCTTTTTTGTCTCCTAGTATGGATTGAACAATATGTTAAGTTGATTTTCACGTAATGTAATAGTGTTTATTTTCACATAATAATAAGAGTAAATTGCAATAATAGTCTATGGGGTTTAACCTAATTATTGCATGCTTGATGCTTATGGTTCAAAAAGTGCACTCATTGGTTTGCAATTTTTCTATTTTTTGGTCCCTCACCCTAATGGTGTCTAAGTCGAGTTGATTAGTTGGGGGTATTTTAGTCATTTCACAAGACACTCTCAACTGTTATCAAGTACTATAACTTTAGTTTTTGTCACATCAACATCAGGTAAGTATACACTCTCAACTGATAGTAACCATTTTTAATCTGAACCAGTTAATGGTTCTAGCGAGATAGTGACATCTAAGCGGATAATATATCTTCCTCAAACTTATCTCCTTTTTAAGGACTGTTAACATTTGCACTCTTCTCATATAAAAAGATAATCTTATTTTGATAAGGTATCTGGTTTGTATACACCTGAAGTAAATTACTATCATTTTAACTCTTTTGAACTGTCCAAATTACTCTTTTTTTCCCTGAACACATATTTATAAAAGGTTAAAATATTTCACGTGACTTTATCAGCATAGGCATCGACCTCACCTAGTTCACAGGTTTGAAGTATATAGCTTATATAAAACTTATTAGCTTCTATTTTATTAACTATTTATTACATTTATAAACAACTAATATATATTATCCGCAATAATATTACCTTAATTTCATTTTTATAATATAGCAGCTTAAATTGACTTTTCAATTTAGATAAACGTTCTTCAAATCTATTTGTCCGTCTAATATGAATTTTCACAATTCAGGAGATTGATCATATAATTTATGTATTATTTGAAAAGAATTAAAGAAAATAAAAACACCCTTTAAAGGTGTAAAAATGCTTCCTAAACACCCAACCCTAAGCTGATCTGATCTGATCTATAGTCAGTCTATACTAAAACTTTACCCCAAAAAACCAACCTGCTTATGAAATTACTATCACCATTTACATCTAAATGGCAGGAAAATCAAAAGAATTATATAAATTATGACGACCACTGCTAAAAACCCGAATTATCTTTCCCGAGCACCATGTCACCATTATTACCTTCCAGAAGTTGTGCCATATTATTCATTTGATCCTCTCTGAAAAATAAACCGACCCGTATCAGTAAATAAATTATATATAAAAAAAAAATAATTAAGGAAGAAAGACGTACTTGCATGATCTCTTATTGTGACCAAGACCTTTACACTTTCCGCATTGTAACTGACGTTTAAGAAAATCCGCGGGTCCAACCCGGCCCGGTGCAACCTTCCGGATCTTTGTCCGACCCGGTGCCTGAATGGCAGTTGGAGGAGTAACAACCACCATACCATTACCATTACCATCAAATTCAATATCCATTAATCTTTCTATATTCGGTACCGGATTAATCGAATCTGCATAGGTTAACTGATACATCTCAACAGTAAAATATCTAGAACAATAATCATACGGGCTTCTTTCATAAGATTCCAAAACCGCAATCGTATGACAGCAAGGCAAGCCCGTAAGTAACCACCATTTACAGCTACAATCCCAATTCTCAATATCAACAATTTCAATCATTTCACCGAACCCGACCTCGAATTTGCTCCCGTATGACCGCAAGATTTGAACCGAACGGGCTTTTAACGTCTCGTTTTTTAACTTTTCCTCCATTGACGGTGTTAAACGGGTCAACCAGTGAGTTGACTCGACTTTACGCGTGTATATTACTTGCATCATTTTGCCTCTTAATTCATCTACCATTTGAGTAATTGGTAATTCGTTTGCTTCGGATACCCATGCGTAAAAAAAATGACCGAAATTTGAAGTCAAATGATTGTACCTTAAACCGCCAAATAACGAATTAGCCCAATTTTCGGGTTCACTACTTATAATCCAACTATAAGCTTCGGGAGAAATCGCTTTAATATCTTGTGTACATTTTTCAAAACCCTCATATTTTGTTGCATAAGCAGCAGCATAAAGATCTTCAATCATTAACCGTCGCGCATCGTGTGAAAAATGTCCCGTTAAATCTTTATTTAATTTCTCGGCTAAATAACCTAAACAATACGCGTGATTACACTCGCCACCAAATATTTCGGGTATCGATTCCCGCAAACCTTTCTGAAAATCCGCCACAAATGTGATCCGATTATGTCCCGCAACCGCAACTTTAAGTTCGGTTAAAAACCACCGCCAGTTGTCGTCGTTTTCCACATCAACAACCGCAAACGCCACCGGGAACGCCCCATCATCGCCGTCTGCTGACGTGGCGGTCAACAACATTCCTTGGTACCTCGAATTCAAAGGCGTGCTATCGAGAAACAAAAGCGGCCGACAACCGTGGATAAATCCCGATATTGAAGCATGAAACGAGACAAAAAGACGATGAAAACTCGAATCCTCATTTGTACTAAATGTAGCAAGACTCCCTTGATTAGTTTCCATTATTTTCTCACAAAAATAAGGTAATTCACTATACGCGTCTTTATACGACCCCAAAAGTTGTTCTCTTGCATACTCTTTAGCACGCCTAGCTTGTGAGTAATTAAGCTCGATTCCATAATCACGTTTAAGATCATTAGCAATCTCTTTCGGCTTAATCTTTGGAGAATCTTTAACTTTTTCCTTAATCAAATTCCCGACCCAACTTCTCGTAGCCCGAAACGCGGGTTTTATCGCACCACCTTGGCAACTATGAGTCGGTTTCATGGTTTTAATACAAACTAATTGAGTTGTTGATAATCTTGATGCATGAATCCTCCATTGACATCCTTCAGATTTACACTTTACGGTTACTCGTTGATTTTCGTTTTTTTTGTACACGTAATTGAACCCGTGTGCAATTGAATATTTTCTTAAAGCTTCACGGAATTCGGCTAATGAATGGAATCTTTGACCGACACCGGTTATGAGATTTTCCCATTGCTTTGCAGCAGCATGTTGTTCGTTATCGGTTATAGACATTGGGAATGGATTTATGGGATTTTGATTAGAAATTGGAGTGATTTCATTGGTTGATTCGATGTCAATGATTTCGTTAAGAGGGAGGATATTATTAATTGGAACAATGTCAGTTGGTGGTGGTAGAATGGATGTTGCTGCTGTTACTTCTGGTTCGGTTGGTTTCATCTGCGGTCTGCATTTATGCGATAATAAACAATTACTCCGTATTACAAGGCCAAGATACGTTTTAGTACCCTGAACTTGGCTGACTAGGTTCTCTACTACCCTAAACTATTAAAGATTCAACATGGTACCCTGACTCATTAATTTGATCTTGTTTCTTGCTTGACTTACTTTCGTTTGAGCTTTTGACGGATTAAAAAATACACGTTCATCTCAATATATTGATATTATAAACAAACCACGTGAGAAAACAATACCAAATTAGTGAATCAAAGTACTAAATCGACCATTTTGTCAACTTCAAGATACCATGTTGCACCTTTTATAGTTCAAGGTAGAAGAAAACCTAACCAGTCAAGTTCAGGGGTACTAAAATACATTTTGGTCTTATTACAGTGGTTGCAGAAATTAATACATAAAGTGACCAAAATGACAGTCTAGTAATTTTTTTTTTTTTTTTTGTGAGAAGTAAAAGTCTCTCAAACTAGGTTAAAAAAAATACTAGTAGGTAATAAGTAACTGAATTCTGCCCTTAATTATTTGACACCCTATTAATAAGATAATCAAAACTATAAATCTATTTCTCCATATATTAAAAACTCATTACATGATCAGATAATCAGTTTCAAACGCAAATCCAATAACTTTTACCCAAACATTAGCACCAATTATTGTGATTTTCGAGTAGCAATAATCAGTTTAAAAGCACATCCAAACGCCCCCTTAAACTCTATAATGTGATCATCAACATGTACTCACATAATTAATCATATACAAGTAATACAACTAATACAACTAATAACATAAATACAAAACTTACTAAAAGTCGAATTAAGAAACGTACCTACGAGCAGGCTGCTTCTTCTTAGGCGTTTTAGCAGGTTGAGCTTCTTTCATTATAAAAACCTCTAACTGATCAGATTCTTGATAGTAATTCACCATTCTGTTAAAATCCTTATCTTTAGATACAGTAATCAGATTCTTCTTATTTCCAGGCAGGAAATACTTCAATAACAATTCATCAGCAGTTGAATCAATAGTTTCAGCTATTTCTTGCTTAAAACCACTTAATTGCATATTATCATCAAGATCAACAGCATAAGCTTCCCCACCACTATATGATATTGATCCATCTTCATTCGTTTCAAACTCTCCTCCGTATTGGCAAATAGCAATCATCTTCTTCGATGGCACAATTGCCATCTCTGTAATCAAATATTATTTCACAAGTCAAATACAAAATTCAAACTAATTAAACCTTCGGATTATCATGCCACGTTCATGAAATAACGTATTCAAATAGACGAAAACGAATGATAAACATCACAAAAACCTAATTAAAACAGAATCAAGATGGAAACGGCATTAATTCGTTGAAAAATCAAACAGTATTGGAGCTAATTTACAGTTTAATCGGCTCATAAATGATCGAGTGTAGGGGATCAATTTGGAAATAGGGTCCGTATAAATAAATGCTAATATAGTACAGATAAATGATTGAAAAACATAAAAAGTAAAAGGGTGGGAGGGAGGGAGGGAAAACCTAGTTTAATTTGGGTGAAATCAGGGTATTTTCTGATGTGCCCTTGGAGAATTAGGGCAAAAAGAGGGACGAGATTAGGGATTGGAGAAAGAGGGAGGAAGATAGATGCATATATAGAAGCTTAGGGGGTGCAAAAGCCCAAGTTTTCCTATGTTTACATATTTTATTAAAAAAAAAAATTGAAATCCTTTCTATAAAACATATTGAATATTGAATGATTATATGTTAAGTATATTTTTTCCTAGTTTATTTAATTACTCATAATATTTTCAGTTTGATACAATTTAACTTTGGGGTGTTTGGGAGGGTTTATAAATGGGGTTTTATAAGCTTTTAAGCTTATTTTACCTTATAAAGTTTTTGCAAGTGTTTGGAAGAATTTATAGGTTTATGGTTATTTAAGGGATTTTAAGAAAGTTTTTTGAGGTGGATTATTAACTTATTTAGGAACTTTTATGTAATTAACTTTTTATTTCGCTTGCCGTCTTATTTAAGGGCTTTTCCAAATGTCATTAATTATTAATAATTTTACAAGAATATTATATAAGTTCGTTCAAATACTTTATTTAACGAAAACTTATTAATTTAATTAAGCTCATAAGCTTATAAGCTCATGCACACGTCTTTTTAAATACGTTTTCCCAAACACCCTTTAACGTGGTAAAGTTACAAGTTTCTATTACAGTTTTTTGTAATAAATGGTAAGGTTTAACTTTATTGATAAAATGTCATAAAATATAGAATATGGAAAGATAACATTATAGATTTTTTCTCGTTAAACACTCAGAGTTAGGTAAAACTCTTTCTAAAAGGAGATAATCATGGCCATAACAATCAACGGTTGCACCAATATGTTTTAAACTCGCCACCTCTCAGTTTTATTGATAATACTCATGTATTTATAGATTGTTTCTGGTGTATTGTCCAGTTAATAAGAATATGAGGAGGCTTACAAGATGTGTTTATCGATTTGGTAAACTCTCAGATCGTTACAAAGATACTCATGTAGTTTGTATGTCTGTATTAGAGTTATATCGTAAAGCCACATGTTCGAATATTTAGTAATTTTTGACAAAAGCTGTAAAAAATAATATAGAAAATAGTGCTAGCAGCTGTGGCACAAATTTGTTTGTGATCTGCCATTTAAATAAAGACAATGGGTTAGCCCATTGATGTTGCAAGCAATGTTAGAATAAGTCGAATCAGGTGACGAGAAAATATCCTCTCGAGAGAAAGCTAGTTAGATAAGTAGTTTTTACTCAATCGGAACCGACTAGCTGGACACATAAATATTTGGTTATTTTTCTATAAGAAATAGATAAATAAAATAGATATAAGAATTTTTTTTATATAGGTTTTGAAACTCAAAAATGATAAATTTTGTTAAAAGATAAATTTTGGAAAATTTTGAATTTTATGGTATTTATTTTGTAGTTTTCTAATATATATTTATTTTATTTACATATAATTTACATAATTAGTGTCTAAAAAATACTTTAAAATGTTATCAGCTGTTCAACTGGCTCATTACATTCCATTGTTTAAACTTGCCTTTTCAGCTAATTAATACCAGGATGGTTATAATCATAATTAAATAACTATAATTAACAATAATAGAAATAATTAAAGTTAACAATGATTTAAAATTTAAAGCTAAAACCTTGATCGGTTGATCCAGTATCAGTATGTGAACGAACACCAACCAACCACGGCAATATTTTATTTATATTCAACCAACAATTTCATACTCAAACTAACAAGAAATGAGTGGAGGATTAGCTTCTCCATGGATTCTGGGCACTTTCATTCTTTCATCATCATCAACTTCTACTGAATTCTCATCATGCTCGCCTTCACCGGCTACTTGTACGGCTCCGGTGTGCCGATCGCATTTCAGAGCACCAAAAGACCTCAAATTCGTACTCCACGATGCACTCGATTCTTCTGGATTCAACACAACATATGCTAGGGTATTTGATCCTTCTCATCGCCTCAATTTCATGTATTCGTTCGTTTAATCATCACCTCAATTTGATGTTTCAGTTATTAATTGAAATCTCCTTTCGCGGTTAATACGTTTCAATTTTTCCCGAAACGTTGACTAATCTGTTGATTTGATGCTGACTTTTTAGCTCAATCAATTGCAGTCATGTATGTGAATTTGATGTATTTTTTAACAGGAGGCAAGAGAGGGATTCTGCTCACAAATCGGGAAATTGTCTAAAATCGAGAGGGAAACAAGCATAATCGTTAACGGAGCAGTTGACTTAGGGAAAACAGCTCTTTTTATTGCAGCAGAAGATGATTCACTGATTTCTCATTCTTCTGTACCACTTCCTGTTGACGCTTTTATTGCGAGATTAGACGATCTTTCTATGGGTTATTGTTCACGTTACAGTTCATCTTTTGGATCATCTCCTGATACGGTTCTTCAGTGTCTAGAGAGATACATTTATGTTGATAAAGTATTTATTTCCATCACTTAATTTGTGTTTAAAGTAAATATATATTTTATTTACAAGATTTAATTGAATTTTTTTTTATATAAAGAAACTAACTCCTTTGATTTTTTTTTAAATCTTATATAGGGCTTTCGAAGGACAAACTCAAGAGACCAATTGGAGCAACGAGCAGTTTATCTTCATTCGGTAACAAGACTTTTATTTCTTTAAATCTTTTTTAGTTAATTTATACAAATGCTAAATCATTTTTCTATAATGATTTTTCTGGTCAGGTTTTGACTCATCGTGTGGGATCAATATCTATGCTTTCACTAATATATTCAGAAATCTTGAAAATGATACGTTTATGGGGTCTGATTAATTTTGATGTTGAAATTTCTTCACCTGATGATACTTACGGTTCTCCTAGAGGCTATCTTAAACAACAAACTACAGAATCTGATCAAAAACATATAGTCACCACTGAATCTCTCTTATTAAAGGTATACTTAGATGCATACATACATGTATATGTATATGCTGAAAGAATCTGCAAAAAAGGGGCTAATACATATATAATAGTTAGTTTTGTGTGCAGATTTTGAGAGATTTGAAGGATGCTTTCTGGCCCTTTCAACTTGACCAAAACAAAAGTCCATTTTTAAGGGCTGCAGAGGCTGCACACTGTTCTGATAGATCAGCTGATGTGGACAAAAGGTCCTTAACTTTATTTTCATTGTGATTTTAAGAACTATTTTATTGAGATGTCAATATACTTTTGTAGAATAAAGTTAGTTAGGTGATTATATGCATTATTTTTATACATGTTAGGCGACTTTTGACCCGTTAGACTTGTTGAATTTATTGTCATTTTTAAAAAAACTCAACTCGTTTGACTCACCCATTTTTGTGTTTTGTCAACTACAGTGGGTTGGAGCTTGCTTCTGCTAAAGCTGCTAGGCATAGGCTAGAACGTGGAATTTGGACCAGTGTTCGCTTTGGGGATATAAGACGTGCACTCTCTGGTATGTAAGATTTGACAGCTGGCAATTTTGACCCGTTTATGGGTAAACGGGTTGAAACAGGTTATCCGTTGTTTCTAACAAGTCAAAAAGGGTTGAAATTCACCCAAACTCTATTCAGAAGTTTCTAAATCGTTTTATTTCAAGAATTAGATTATCATTGTAATAATATATACTTATTTCCTAAATCTTGGTTAACACTTTAATTATTTAAAATAGAGTAAATTACAGAAATTGTCCATGTCGTCTTCTTAATTCTACGATTCTATCCCTATTTTTTTTTTCATTTCATTTTCTCTGTCCATTTTGACTAAAAATGACCAAAATACCCTTAAATTTTTTTTTATATTTTTAATTAATTTTTTTATTGTTTCAGCATGTGAGCGGCTGATTATTCTAGAAGCTGATTGTACGGAACTTAGAGATTACGGTGTTCTTTTATATCACTGTGGATTCTACAAGGAATCTTTGCAATATCTCAACTTATATCAGGATTCAGAGGTACACCACTTATTCTAATTACTTATAATCACTTCAAAAACACCCCTTAATCTTTCGTCACTTAATTTAATTGCAGAAATCTATGCAATTACCAAATTCGTTAACAAAATTCGAGCAAGAAGCTGTAGAAAACTTAATCAATCGACTTAATCTTATCTTAATGGAAGACAATTGGACCAGACCTTCATCCATTCCAAGTTCTCTATACAACAACACTGATCCTTGGTAACAACAAAAATATATTTATGAAATCTCAACTCACAAATTTAGTTTCCGGTATGATTTTCTTGTATATATGATAGTTTTATAAACTTTTTTCGTTTTAAATTGTTTACATAATACTCTGTAATTTATACGAGTTTTTGAGTTCATAGTTGGTTAAGCTGATGGCAGCTTGTTATTTGCCTTTGGCTGTGAAGTTTCGTTGGTGTTGTATTTCTAAAATCTAATTTCCCATTTTAATCATGATCGTATGTACCGTTAACACTTCAACCGTAAGTGTAACTAACACTTCAATTTGGTACGTCAGTTAATATTACAACTAACATTGCTAACAATATATATATACTAAATATTTTTGAGTGAGACGCGTTATAAAATATACAATTAGTACTATTCATATGTATTCAAATGGGTCCTACATTTTCTATCTTCTCTTCCTTCACAAAGCAAAACACCAACCGCTGAAAGCATACTGAAGGCAAGCGTGGTAACGGTTTCTCCAAATTGATATGCCTTTGATTTGCACCGACTCTTTAGTAACCGCAAAATGGAAATGAATGGCCTTTCTGTGATTAGTTGGCTCGCAAATTAATTTGGAACCCATGTTATAAAAAAAATCTCAATTATTTATTACATTAAAGCTTTGGAATTGTTTGATGTAAGATCTTTGTGACCGTACATATGATATAACTCTACGCAGAGGTGCAAAAACTGTAAACTCACTGCATTTGTAAGTCACATTTTGTTAAACTAAATTATGTATTTTGGTCATTATTTGTATCATGTATTTATTTATTTTAATTTAACTTAGAAAGCACTGTGTGCAAAGCTACAATGTATTTGATTTTCTGAAGGAAGTTGTGAGTAAGGTTCCTGACTATGGTCATTCTGATGCTGGTGTTAATGATCGTACCATGATAAAGAGGAAGTAAGTATTCTGTACTGTCATCCTCATCTCTTACCGTGTGGCTTCGTTTTTTGTTTTTTAATCTGTGGAATTACTAATATAATAAATTTTAAATTCATATGTATGGTCTTCCTTTAGGAAAGCTGCTGCAGATGAAATGAATGAAAGTGATGAAGAGAAACAGAATGGTAAAAGTCTCTCTTTGTCAAATTTCTAAACAATAAACTTTTGAGAACACTTTGAGTGACATTTGACCCGTTTGACTAAGTTGACCCGTTTTGTGCAGCAGGAAGCAAGGCAAACAAATGGTAGGGGCAGAGGGCGTGGTAGAGGAAGAGGCAGGGGTCGTGGCAGAGGGTCAACCGAAAGAGAGCCACCACAAATGGAAGTTGACCTAGAAACCTCCACACCATCCGTTCAACCCATCAACAAAACGGGCCTGAACCCGGAGGTTGACCACCATTTAGAGTTGACCAAGTCAACCAAAGGTGAATCGCCTTGCGGTGATGGTGGTCGGGTTTTTGATCTGAATGCTGGGATTGATGAGAATACGGACAAATTGGTTGGTGTTTTAGATGGTGGAGCCGCCCTACAACCGCCAACTCCACAACCACAGGCGGTTGTTGGTACTGGTGGTGATGGTTTGTTACCAATGAAGGCGGTTGAACTTAAAAATGATGATTATCTTGGATTATCACTTTCGGAAATGGACAGAATGGCAATTGACACTCAAAATATTGGACAAATTAACTCACGGTTGGATGAAGAAGATGAAGACTATGATGAAGAATAATACACGTACAATCAAGGCTTAAACATGCCCTTCCGATCACTATTAGTTTCTTTTTGATGTTTTATTGTTTGGTTTTTTTGATATTTTGTAATCCCATTTTTGTTTATTTTTGTTGCTAACCGGGTTTAGCTTAAAGTGTCAACAAAGTACTTCAACTGAAATGGCGGTTTTTATATTGAATAATGGTTAAAATTTATGAATATACACATTCACTATATCTTGAAACAAACATATATAGTATTATATACGCACAACTATCGGCATAGCGGTAGGAAATAGAAAAGGACCAAAATGCCCCACATGCTTGGCACGTGAGTCAGCTTAACAGCCCTTTAAGGACCAAAATAGTGGGAAACGGAAAGTAGGGGGAAAGTGAGTCAACTTAACAGCCCTTTAAGGCTTTAAGGACAAAAATAGGGGGAAAAACGGAAAAAAAAAATATAGATAAAATTGTAGAATTCGAAAAACTACAAGATAAAATCTATAATTTACTATAAATTCTTTAGTAATGCACACCTTTTATAGAAACCAATAACCCAAAAAATGATGGGCAAAATGCATAGAAGGGTAACCTACTTTCCATCAAAGTTTATTTAAGGATATGTACTTTTGTTTTGATCACTAAAGGGTAACCTACTTTCCATTAAAGTTTATTTAAGGGTATGTACTTTTGTTTTGATCACTAAAGGGTAACCAATTTTCATAAGAGTATATAAAAAGGTAAATGTGACTTGTGAAACTTGTTACCGGTAATCAATTCTTCCATTTGTTTCCCACGTGACTATTTAATGCTTATATGATTAGTTTTGTTTCGCAGCCTTCAAACTAGGTCAAAATAAAGTCGATCAATTCTTTGTTCAAATTCCAAAATTCCATCTTTTCTTGAACTAATGGTTAAGGTATGGAAACAAAACTGATCTAGTGACCCAAGTTAATCAAGTTCAAAATTCATCTCAGAAGTTCAACTTTAAGAACCAATACATGATCCTTTTTTGAATTTATTGTTTGAGTAAAATGATTTAGAAACGAAGAAGCATGTACATTTTAAACTTTTTTTTTTTTGTAACCGTTCATTTTGGTTGGAACAGGTAAATTAAACTTGTTGAGTGAGTCATTTCCCCTTTTTATATACCTTTATGAAAGTAGGTTACCCTTTGATCAACATTTATGAAAGTAGGTTATCCTTTGATCAACCTTTATGAAAGTATGTTACCCTTTAGTGATCAAAACAAAAGTACATACTCTTAAATGAATTTTGATGGAAAGTAAGTTACCCTTCTATGCATTTTGCCCAAAAATGATTAACAAACCGCAAAAAGTTGCAATAAATTCGACATATATACAACCTCAAAAATAACTAGACTGATTCTGCAAGAGTTCAAGTTGTGCTAACAACTTAGCGACTAACGGTTTCAATTGTGCGTCACCATTTTGTGCAAGATCAATCAAAACCACCTCTGCAGATTCCCGATACTTAACTTTATAATCTTCAACCCTAAAAACTCTTTCCAATATCCAAACCGCTTTCTCTCGAGTCTTCAAACTCCCAAATTCCATAACTTTTATAATCGCTTCAATTCCCGACGCTTTTTCAATTAAACCACACCCGTTTTCCCATATCTCATCTTGTAAAATTGTCGCTAAAGCCTCAAGAACAGCTTCATCAGCTTCCCTTTCATCACCTTCCAAGATTTGAATCAATGGAGTAACAGCACCGGATTTCACCAAACAGAAAGTACTCTTCACAAAACAATAACCGTTATGAACTTCACAAAATGCTTCTGAAGATGGGGGAACACATAACCACGTTGACTTTTTTGACTTTCTGAGATTCAGAGAGTTTCTCGATAATTGGGCGAGTGAAATTGCAGCTCTGGATTTAGCAATTATTGACCCGTTTGACAGCATTTTCACGAGAATCGGTATTACTCGATTTTCAGCTGAGTAAAGCTGTAACTTCAGATTTGACGTGATTGTAAATCTCGTAATTATACCAGCAATATTCTCAACCAAATTTGACGATAAAGGTGTTGTTGAATTCGATTGTTTTGAACTCATAATCGACACAACAATCGGTAATAAATTCAGCTTTTTTAATATGTCTGTAGCTTTTTTATCGTTATCGGGAAGATTACACAGTATCCCAGCAGCAATCGCTTTTTCATCCTCAGATGTTGAAGACGAGAGAATATTTACAATCGTGAGAAGATGATTTTCCCCAATTTGCTCCATAAGTTCATCGGACAGCTCCTTAGACAACGTGTAGATCAAATTAAAAGCACCGATTCGAATTCTAGGGTTTGTTTCGTTAAGAAACGGTAAAAGAAGCTGAATCGATCCATTTTCCTTCATTTTTCTTCGAACTTTGGCGCCAATAGAATGTGAAGCAATGCTATTTAATGCTTCTAGAAGATGATTTTGAATAATCGGACTTGAGAGATTAAGTAGTGAGAACATTTGAAGAGCGATATCATGATTGACCAACATCGAGTCAGATTTAGCGATTCGTGCGAGGATTGCTGATGCTGGTTCACGAAGAGTCATTAGAACAGAAGTTACGGAAAATAGGAGTTGAAGAAGTAACGGTACGATTCCTGAATTGATTAATCGTTTGGTGTTTTCTTTTAGGGTTGATAAGTTTTGTAGTGCACTTAAAGATGATAATTTAGCTTCGAGTTTTCCTTCTTTGAACATTTTGACTAATGGCGGAATTGCACCATCTTCTCCGATTGAAGCCCTAGTTTGGTCTCTGAGTTCCATTCTTGAAATCGATGTTGCCATGAGGATTTTACTCATGTCGGATCCTGTAAGCATGTAATTACGAATTTAGAAAGTGCTAATCCCAAAATTAATTAATTACACAAAAATCTTTAATTAGTTAATTACATTACCTTCGGTTAAGTAGTTAATTAATGGTTTAAAATAACCAGCTTCTGCCATATGAAGTGCATTCTGAGTATTACTGGATAAAGCAGCCAACAATTTTCCAGCATCATGGGAAGCGGTTTGATCTTGACCGTTAAAAATAGCAACTAACATAACTATGCATCCTTGAATTCTTCCAATTCTTCTTCTTACTGCAGAAACATCAGATACAGTTGACAATAAGCCAACTGCCTCCCTCTGTTCATCTTCGTCTCGGGTCAATGATTTTACCAGTGCCGATAAATAGTCAACTTCTAACATCTTGGTCTGCACATTATTTAAGTAATTAAAAAAACATACACAAAAACATTAAATAGAGGTGGAAATTTCCACATATTTACTATTGAACGGGTAGAACGTGTAAAATAAAATAAAAAACTTAAAAATGAAATGGTTCGAAAACATATTTTTAAGAGCAAAATGTATATTAGTACACTTAAGTACTGAACCATTAAAGATTCAGCATGATTGACAAAATGGTCATTTTAGTACCTTGACTCTTTATTTTGATCGCATTTTCTTTCTTGACTTACTTTTGTTAGAGTTTTTTACGGACTAAAAATATATGTCTATCTCAATATATTGATATTAGAAGCAACTCACGTGAGAAAACAAGGCCAAGTTAGTAAGTTATGACAATAAATAGATTATTTTGTCAAGTTCAGGTACAATGTTATACCTTTAATAGTTCAGGATAATAGATGACCTAGTAATCAAAATTCAAGATACTTACCTTAATTCCATCATTTTGTGCAACAAGGCTTCTCAAAATTCTAATAATACTCAACCGATTAACTGGCGTTGTAGAACTCAACCGATTAAACAAAATCGGGATTACATTCTCAGCATCTATCCATTCAATATTATCCTTATTATGATCCATTATCAATACATTCAAACCAAAAAGTGCAAATTTTAACTGTTCATCATTTCCACACTTAAGCTGCAAAACAACATCTTCAACACTAGAACAAGATTCATCCTTTTCAACTTCAATTATCTCCCCAACAACATTTTCCTCTTCGATTTCTGAATCTTTAGTCTCTGTTTCAACATCATCTAAATAATCTGATTTACTATCAGAACTTGCAGCACTAAACTGTGAAACATTCATCATTTCTCTCCTTAAAGCTTCAAGCTTTTCTTTCCCGTTCATAGATACATCATGACTAGCAAACAAAACAAGACCAATCGATCTGCCAAGATTTTCGGTTATTTCCTCGATCCGTTTGTTGGGTGAAGATGCATATTGGGGACTTGCAACCAGATTTTTAGCCCGTTTCAGCTCGGTTTCGAGGGATTCAACTGCTTTTCGGATAGGGGAAGTCTCCATGATCTTATTTTCCTTAAATTCGTTAAGAACTACACTTAATTTACGTGTAGAGT
The DNA here is from genome assembly GCA_963853835.1 of Calendula officinalis. Lineage (NCBI taxonomy): Eukaryota > Viridiplantae > Streptophyta > Magnoliopsida > Asterales > Asteraceae > Calendula > Calendula officinalis. The sequence goes on along the minus strand of OY970830.1, from coordinate 2,300,429 downwards.
GAGATAATTCTGATAAAGTTAAGGATTCTTTTGTTATACTACCAGTTATTACATCATCAGAATCAGAAACCACAACAGGATAACTGTTAGTTTCACCCTCCATTTTTTGACAAATTTAGATGTAAAAAACAAGTTTTTTTTATGTAAAATAACCGAGTAAACGGTAGGTAGAGTGAAGCTTACAGAGATAACAGACCGGCTTGGAATGGAAATTTGAAGTTTTGACCCATCTATTATTAGCAAACAAGAAAACTGTTTGTTTTTCTTTTAGACAATTCGTCGAACAGGTGGTGTGCAAGGATGAAGCCGGCGACAAAAGACAATCGAGGACTCCAATCTTAAATTTTTGGTGTTTGTCGGTTCTTCCAAACGTGAAAAACAAAGAGTGATTGTTTGACGGACGATTGAAGGAAGATGATTGTAGAAAAAGAGTGGAAGTTGACTTCGTCTTCTGGGTTCATTTTCCAAGTTGTAAGTTTGAAGAGGAAATGTAAAAGGTATAAAATAAAGAAAGAATGAGAAGAAACTTCCAAATGACGTGACCGGAGGGAGAGGGAGAGACAAACGGGTAACAACAAATGACGCATGGGGACGGCCGGCGGCCGGAGTATTTAAATGGTTGGGGTAGGTATCAACTAACAAGGAAGTGGACTCTAATTAGAGTTTCATATGCTTCTTGATTTTTGGGTCAAACAGTAACAATCCAATTTTGAGTTTTAAAACCGTTATTTGTCGTGTTAAATATAAGAGATTTTTCTCTAGAAATTCTTATGAGAGTTGAATTTACTCTATAAATGATCTTGAATCTAGTGTCCTCGTTAGAATATTGTGAGTAACAATAGGCCTAATTTATTGCAAAGAAAATGAAATTTAACTTCAAACCTATAAAATATTTTTTACTTTATCTTTCATAGAAATAGCAATATATTTAATTTCATGTTGCTCATAAAAAAAACTAGATTTGATGTCACCTTGTGCGAAAAGATATTATACGTACATTTAAGTTTGAAAATTAAATTTTACAAGTTATTAAATTGGAAATGTGAAAGGTACAAACGAGTAAAAAATGAAGTTCAAATTTCAAAGACTTTAAAGCTAACGTCATGTGAACAATCAAAGTAAAGACTTAAGAACTTTAAGCTCATCTTTTAAAAGATCAAAGAACGAGACCTTAACTTCAAATATCTTTCAAATTGAATAGTAAAAAGGCAAAAAATTAACATTTGAAAGGTTATGGTAGTTTCAAGAGTAAATTATAGTTTTTGTCCATGTGATTTGTTCGATTCTGCGTTTTTGTCCCTGTGCTTTTTTATCTGTTCTTTTGTCCTGAGGTATGCAAAATTCCGTTTTTTTGTCCTTCCGTCCACCCTCCGTTTCTTTTTAGCCGTTAAACCCCTCACGTGCTGAAAACGTGAGGGCATTTTGGTCTTTTTCCATTTTCTTTTTTTTCTTTCTCTCATCTCCTTCTTCTTTGTTCAAGAATATTCAAACCCTAAGTTGCATATCCACTGTTAATTCACAAATTTTGATCACAGACCGGTGGTCTTGGATGGGTGGAAATGAACCGCATTGATGAGATCTATGAAACCCCTAAGTTGATTTCTGGTTCCAATCGAGTTTTGAATGCCGATTTGGGTTCGTCGGTGATTTCTGTATCGGAAGGGGTGCGCGCGGCCGGAAAATCGAGGTGGGTGTTCGTCTCTCCAAGGCGGTTCTAATGGTGGCTCCCGACCGTCCACCCGATAGCCCACGGAAATGCGATTGGAGGCCAGATTCGGAATCAGGGTGGTGAGACGAACAAAGATATGTTGAGCAATCAGTCATTGGCGTTCGTTTCAAGTTCAGATCTGAGGTTGGGTTTGCCAGATCTGAGGTTGCGTTCGTTCCAATCGGTCATTGGCGATTCGCCGGATTCCGGCGACAGAAGAGGGGGAGTGAGAAATGTGCATTTCTTCTGCTGCGTCAATTCTTGATCGTCTGAGTTTTTAACGTTTGCACAGATTTCTTGTAGATGAATGAGTTTTGTAGATTGTAGGTGAATGAGTTTTTGTCCTGTAGATTGTAGATCTCAGGTAAGAGAGAGAGGGAGTGAGTACAAAAGAGAGAGAGGGAGTGAATACAGAAAGTATAACTCTTAAAACATATGGTACAAGGGAATTAGAGAAAAGATTAAAGTGCCCTCACATGCCTGGCATGTGAGATGATTTAACGGCACTTAACGGTGGATTTTGGACGGAAGGACAAAAAAAACGAAATTTTGCATACCTTAAGGACAAAAAAAAAGAAAAAAAAAGCACAGGGATAAAAACGCAGAATCGGGCAAACCACATGGACAAAAATTGTAATTTACTCTAGTTTCAAATATCTATTTAAGATAATTTCATTCAGGTTTTATTTTATCAAATTCCTAAATTTAATTTGAACTCTTTATACAATAAAATAAAAGATAATAATTAACCGCAGCTTTGCGCGGATATGCAAAAGAAAAACGAATGGAACAATAACATAAAGAAATAGGATGTGATTTTTACACCACAATTTATAGTATATCTACCACAATCATTGTTATACATAGTTGTACAGTTAGCTGTAAAACATATACTTTATGGTATATGATTTAAAAATTATGGTACATAAATGAATAACAATAATTCACAGGGTCTCGGAAAAAGTCACAAGTTTAAAAGTTGATATTCCAACATGGGCAACGGAGGACTTAGTATGGTGCACAGGGTTGCCCGTGCAACCTCTGGATTTTTTCAAATAATGTTAAGATAGTGTTAAAAAAATTTAAACTTCTTTTATTAGTGTAGGTGACACCCTGAGAAAAAAATATGCACCTGTGATACCCTCAGTTTTTTACCTGGGTCCGCTACTGAACATGGGCACATGGCCACCAATCACCATTCGGAACATCAGATGTCATTGTACATAAACACTAGGATTACACAATTTTGTCATAACCACTCTACAGCAACCAATTTTACAAAAATTCCCATCTAGCACTAAATAACTGCCAGATTCGATCAACTAATTTATATTATTAATTAAATGTGGTGAAAGAAGACCGAAAGTTTAGGGCTCCATGCTGCTGTTTTCAACGTTTGAATCATCTCCATCTTCATGAAGAGATTCCTTTTTGTCTGCTCCAGTGGTGTCTGCACTAGTATCCACTTGCATGTCCACATTCGTGTTATTGTTAGTGTTTGGTGACTCATCATCCATTGGTTGGTCGCCACCTGGCAGATTCTGTGAATCAGTTGCCATGTCATCATGCTCGGAAGCAGAATCCGGTAGACCATTTTGATCACCTGTTCCTTCTGTTGAATCGGTTTGTCCAGAATAATCTGAATATTGATGACTCATCGTTCTTGCCTGATTAAAACAAGAAAAAGAATTTATTATATTTCTAACAAATTCAAACTTTTGGGACAAAAAGGTGTCTCAAGAAATATTAAACACTACCTGATAAACTTGATGCATTCTAAAGTTAACAATGCCAGCTATTTCCTCAACACCACTGACAAGATGAACGGGGCCCCGTTTCTCCAACAAGACGATCAGTAGTTGGTGCAATCTCATGCAAATTGAGCCCGAGAAGATCGGGCCGTTTAAGTAAAAGTTGAAATGTGGGTTGCAATTCATAACATTGCTCAAAAAGTGATCGCCTACAAAATACATAAAGTCCCAAACGGGCACGGGACATTGCAACTATTAGTCTTCTAACATCACGAAGATGGCCCACAAATCGTGTTCTCACAAGTGATAGTAGAATGAAATCGTTCTGTTGACCTTGAAATTTGTCAACTGTTGCAACCTGTAAATTAGAAATTAAACGTTACAAAAATAAAACATATTTCAAGTAATTTTTTTTTTTATTTTTAAAAAGAGTAAATTTCACCGCTAGTCATTTAGTTTCAAAATTTACACTAGTAGTCCTTATTTCTGAAACCTATTGCACACGTGGTCCTTTACACTAACTAACGTTAAACAAGGGTATTTTTGACATTTTAAAACTTTTTCTAAAATGTCAAAAATACCCTCATGTGCACTGCAGGGTCAGCATTTGGGCCGGAAAAACCGAATCGGACCGAAAACCAAACCGGAACCATAAACATGTAATCGGTCCGGCTTTCGGTTTTGTAATTTCATTATTTTTGGTTTCGGTCCGGTCCGGTCCTCAGATAGGGATGAGCATGGGCTGAAAAAAATGAACCGAAACCAAACCGAACAAAAACCAGAAACATGTTATCGGTTTGGTTTTCGGTTTTCGGTTTTGACTTTTGAAAATTCATCATTTTCGGTTTCGGTTCGATTTCTGCACCGCGCTCACCTCTCACTGCACATGGGGTGAGTTAACAGAAAAATTTAACATCACATAGTATAAAGGACCACGGATGCAATATGTTTCAGTAACAAGGACTACCAATGTAATTTTTGAAACTAAAGGACTATTGACGAAATTTGGTACAATCTCTAAGGACGATTGGTGTAATTAATTTACTATTAAAAAAAAAGTAAAAAAAAATACTAACCTTGTTTGGAAGACCAATAAAATCATAAGGGGCACATCTTCTATTAATAACATCACGAATCAGAAGCTTCTGCTCATTATAAGTTGTCAAAATGGATATTTTATTTGCCGGATACCCTAACAACCGCATATAGATATAAACGCTTACAAGATACTCAGCCTCCCCTTCATTTTGATAAAACCAAGGAGAAGGAGCTGTTTCACCTCTCCCATGATAATCAGGTACATCAACTAACTGATAATCATAACAAAATCCCGAATTTGCCCTTTGAAAAAACGGGTTTTCCTTAACATAAGGTAAATCACCTAAATTTCTATATCTCCAGTTATAAAGCTGAGCTAAACTAGGTCTAGCTCTACCTTGAGCATTTAATTCAATATATGGGATTCCTAATCTGACAAATCTTGTAAATAAACTTTGGTCCATGTGGCTGTATTTTTGGAAAGCCATGTTTTTCACGACAGGTGGCAGTTGGTGATGATCCCCGATTAAAATACATCGTTTTAATCTGGAATAACCGTCTTCTTGTCTTTGTAATAGCATCGGGATAAACGTCTCGATTTCTAATATTTGTGCACTTTCTTCCATTAATAAGTTGTCATATTTAAATCCTAACTGTAGAAAGTCTTTTCTTTTTAAAGCTGCGTGAGTACACGTCATTGCTACAATCTTTGCTTGTTTTGTCATGAGGTGATTAGTCCGGTCAACCGTTGACTTTAGCAACTCAAATGCCCGACATTCTTCGAGCTCTTGGAACACGGTTTTAAGATGTTTAAAACAACCCTTAGCAGCCCGCATGTCGTCTGTAAAAGATTTTCCACTGAAAACGGGCTGCGGTGTGTTTGAAAAAAACTCGGTAAACGGGAACCGATCTTTAACAAACGTGTTTTTATCTTGATTTTTGTCACAATCGGATAAAAACTGTTCCCAACGAGAGTAAACATGAAGTAACCAGAAATAGCCAGCTGTCTCACAAGTGTAACTGACATCTTCTGGCAGTTGTAAAGATCTTGCAAGTCTTTCAACTTCACTGAGTAACTCCAACCGTCTCACGAGCATTGCGTTGACTCGACCTTGACGGCTAAAGTCAAGATCGGTGGCTAATTCTTGCTCGCCTTGACCCAGTCGAAGAAGATAACGAGCTGGCACATCCCTCTGTGTCAAAATTATAATAAATTTAAAAAAAAAATATTTGTAAAAATAAATAAAAAATGTGGTCATACCTCCATAATTTTTTCAAAGAGGTCATTCAAAGCCTGATTAGAATGGGTGATTATTAATGTCCTCTGAGAAGGACAGTTGTGATAAAGAACATTTAATATCTGGACTTTCCAGTACCAGGTGGCCCCACTACCATTGTTAATCCTGGTTGTATCCCTGATATTATCGCTCCAACCTAAACATAAATATAATATTTATTGTGCATGAAGGCATATACGTAAAATACTGAAACATTTATAGAAAAATAGGATTAATTACAGAAATTGTTCCTGTAGTCTTCCATTTTCGCAAGTTTGGTGCCCAGATAATTTTTTTCGGTTTTTTTGTCCTTGTGGTCCTGATTTTTCATTTATTTCATTATTTTCACCTAAATTGAGACCAAAATAGCCTTATTTTTAGTTTATCTGGATTTTTAATCACTTTTAATTTCCTTTTTAATTTTCTTGAAATCAAAAAGGAAAAGAAAAAAGAAAAATATTAATAGAAAATTAAAACATAAATTAAAAGTGATTAAAATTCAGATAGATTAAAAATAAGGGTATGAAATAAATGAAAAATCAGGACCACATGGATAAAAAAATCCGGAAAAAAAAGTTTAGGGACGAAACTTGTGAAAATGAAAGACTACGGGGACAATTTTTGTAATTAAGCCTAAAAGATAAAAAGAAGCAATGCAAACCTGTGTGGGGGTAAATCTAACAGAATTCTGCTTTGGTTGATCTTGAGGATATGGACCAGGATCAGGAGGCAAATAAGCTTCAACAATAAGTTTTTCTTTTTGATTCTCTTTTGTAACAACATCAACTGAATCCATAACCGATTTCTCATTTCCAGATAGCGCATGAGAATTCCCTTTCAAATTTCTAGGAATACTAATCCGGAATGGTGGTCCCGGATTCAGGTTCTCAGTTCCATCTGAATTTGTAAACATTACCTGAAAAACAAAAACAAAAATTATCACATTAACTATTTTCTATTTTAAATAATAAAAAAGATAGTCAGCGAACCTGATAATCTGAAAAACATTCTCTAACATGATCAGCATCAAGAAAAGTATCTTTAAAATCAACGGTCTTGATCAAATCTGGCATATTAGTCCACTGAGCAGCAGAAGGATTCCCATAACCCAAAAAAACATCATGCAACCAATCAGGAACAATACACGTTTCATTCATAAGATCTCTAATCGACTCCAAAATCGCCTTAAAATTATTCTCTTTCGGTTTCCTTCTCATTAAAATATTAAACGAACCATAAACATCTTCAGCACCTTTTTCAGCAATATCAGTTACATCCATATGATATTGAGCAGTATCAAGAGCAACCCTAACTGTTCTTATTTCACCTTTTGGTGGTTTCCATTCATCCCGTTTAATCCTACCCGTAAAATCATTCATTAAAATCCCGTCTTCATCCCGCATTTCAATTATTTCACACCCCCGAACAAATTGGAGCCCTAGTTTTTGCGGGACTGACGCGTTTGCTGACTCAGCATCGGTCAACGGTTCGAAAGACGGACGAATACAAAGTAGAAAAAGTACATCATGTTCTTTTAACGAGTTCCATTCTGACCTAATTTGTGTTCTGTAGCTAGAAATACTGAAAGTAACTTCTGCAGTTACTGATGATGGTTTTACTTCACCAATATTCGGTTGTTTTACTTCGGTGATTTTGAATTGTTTAATTGGAACCGCCATTCTTGACCAACCGCGAAAAGACGGTTGACCTTCGTTGTTATTGTAAGCAAGAAGATGTGGGACGGCTACTTGAATATCTTCACGGATTTCATAAGTGGATTCGAGGCGGAAAAGATTAAAATTTCTTAATAAATAATCATGAAGAGTTAAAAATTGGAGGTTTAATTTTGGGAGGGCTAAACAGCCTTCTCCAGAGTAGTTAATACTAGGAACAAGGCTTTCATCCCACATTATTTGTTCGTTTGGGTAAAGTGGTAAAGCGTTTATGGCTTCTTTTTGTGACTGTTGTTTTTCGAAAAATGAGACCATGACTTCTATTAAAAAGTCAACTCTTTCGGTCCACGGGTCGTTGTTAGAAACCAATTTAAGCTGCAATAAGATGAGAACAAAGTTAGGTGTACATCAGAAGATTTTGAAAAGACAATAGTACCCCCTACAGTACATATACCCGAATAGATACGATAGATGCGTATATGTATAGATAGATGCGTATATGTATAGTTCTGATACTGACCTTATTGCAGACTAAGTCCCTCAATTCATCAGGAGAAAGTACAGACAATTTCTTTGAAAGATCAGCGCGTTTGTGAATTGCACCAATGTTAGCAAGTGCAAGTTCTTTCAACTACAACAACCAACAGGTGAAAAAGAAAAGTAACAGGATTTCTTAGATAACTGGGGAAAATAACAGCATTGACTTATAAATGGGGCAAATGTCCGTTGTATTTTTACTCAAATGGGTCAAATAGAAAAAAAGAATGAAAGAGAAACGAGTCAAACGGGTTGAAATTCATCCGAAGTCTATTGTAATAATAGGATTGTATTCAAGGTAGTCCTTAATTTTTATGTAGTCCCAAGGGATAAATCTCAACCATTGATTAATTATAAGTAATGGTCAAGATTAATCACATATTTTATACAAGGAGGGGTATTTTGGTCATTTTTAAAAAAATATTTATTTTTATATATTACTCCCTCCGTCCCACAAAAAAGTTCCCATTTCATCTTGGCACAAGTTTTTAGGTGGTAGTTAGTGGTGGGGTCATTGGTATTAATTTTGATTAAAATATAAGGTTTGATTGGAGAGAGAATGATAGTTAGTGGATATTAGTAGTGGGGTCCTTAAGAATAATAATATTTTATTATGTGGAGCCCATCAAATGTGAGAAATGGGAACTTTTTTGTGGGACAAAAGTTTTGTTAGAAATGGGAACTTTTTTGTGGGACGGAGGGAGTATTTTTTATTTTAGAATTTTTTATTATTTTTTTTAATTATTATTATTATATATTTTTTTTAAATTTCATTAATAACACATAATGTGATTGCATACTGAATCACATGTGATTGTATATAGAATCACATGTGATTATGCTAAAACATCAAATGTGATTAAATATACAATATTACAATCACACTAAAATCACATGTGATTAAGTACTACACGCAATTATCAAATAAATCTTGTTTTTTAACGAAACAAATAATAAAAATAAATAATAAAAAAGCAAAATAAAAAAAATCAAATTTTTTTAAGTGCCAAATGACCAAAATACCCCTTCATGTATAAAATATGTGATTAAGCTTGACCATTAGATCTTATTGATTAATGGTTGAGATTTGTCCCTTGGGACTACGCAAAAATTAAGGACTACCTTTAACGTTTCTCTGTAATAATAATGCTTTTTCTAATCATAATTAACCCATTGACAATATATAGAATATTTGGAAAAATGGACAAAAAAAGGTTTCCAGGTCAAGCCACCCAAACTAATCCGTTTTAGCCCATAATATTTTATTGACACGTTTCAACTGGAACCCATTTGACCCGTTTCTACACGCATATGAGAGAAAAAAACACACCTTGGGTATCTTTTTAAATGTAAGAAGCTGGAAAGCCTGAAAGCGTTCATAATGGGCTTGAAGGACCTCATCATCTGTCATTTGCCTCCCTAAATTATCATCAATCTCAAAACCTTCATAATACTGCAGCAAGTCAACCAACTGTGCAAAAAGTTTGCCTTTTTCATGTCGATAAAGAACACTCAAATGACATTTTGCAACAACCGCCACATCAGCAACAAGAGGTTTAAAGTATCTGTATAACAATCAATAATTAAGATAAGATACAAAATTACACAATAAATACATTATTAACTAAATTAACTAATAAATTATTAGTGTTACCTCCTAGTTGGAAGCTGGCTCAAAAGATCAATTAAAAACTCCATAAATCTCTCACAATACAAGATTGAAGCTTCATTGATTTGTTCAAAACCATGTACATCGGAATCGTCATTGTAGAATACCTCGGAATCAAGTACCTATCCAGTAAAAATAGTAAAATACAAAATAATAATGAATATAACCCAACAATTAAAAATTTTATATGATTTAGAAAAACGTTACCTCTAGAAATTCTTCAATGAGATTCCTCAAGAACTTCACTTCTAGCATAACTGACATGTCAAAAGATTCCCCACGTTTTTTTGCATCCTTAGCTTTTTTAGCTATTCTTTTCCATTTCTTAATAAGATCAGGATTGAGACAAAGCTCCATCTGAAAATAAGTCAAACGTAAATTACACAAGTAACAAGACAATCAAATATGATAATAAAAGAAAAGAATGTATCAAATATACAAATTACCTGAAACCGACCAAACGATAGACTATGCCAACAATGAAGACTTGCCAATCTCATGATTTTCTTGCTCACTATATCATCCTCCAAGCTCTATCACAGGAAAATAAAAAATAAATAAATAAAAGACCATTATAAATTGTACCGATGTAATCATCTGATATGACAATGAAGCAAATTATGTCAATTTGTACCGAAAGAATACAACCGTGATAGTAAAAAATTAATGAAGCAAATTACCTGGAAGGCATTAATCATAAAAAGTAGGTAATTTGTCTTCTCTGCAATACTCAGGCTTCTTCCCTGCATCAATTTTTTTAATGTTAACCACTAGTCTTGATCAGTATCAATAACTATAAAAAGAGTAAGTTACATACCTCCTTCAAGCACAGAACCCTCTCAAGAAATGCCTTGAACATATCTTTTCTATCATAAAAGCATATCCAAGCAGCAACATTCTCTCGAAACTGCAAATTCCAATTAAATAACATTAACATATATCAAATACAGTAAGTTTGACATTCAATTTTGAACATAGGTTACTATATCACATCATCTGGACATAATTATATCATTGTTGCTTATGTATTACAGGTAGCATTACTAGTTCTCAGTTATGCTCTAATAAAAACATCATTCAATCCAGCAAAGTTCACAATAGAAACTTCTTCACATCGTTATGTTGTATAAATTTGTAGCATTATAGATAATATCACATGAAATAATTGGAGGAAAAATAGTAGGGATAGTGATACCTTCTCGTTAATCATGAGAATCATGGACATGACATGCTCAAACGACGACGTTTCAGGATCGAAATTTGGCCAGAGGTAATTCTCCAAATACTGACTGACTTCAAGGATCATAACTCTCTGCAACGGCACCGTTCTCCTCATTCTCCCATCCTCCTTCACCAGCAACTCCGTCTCATAGATCTCCTTCACTAGCTCACCACTAAACGGAGGTTTCTCGTTATTTGTTGCTGTTTTCGACCAGTTCAAATCGGCAATCTTAGTAAGGCGGTCACGCTGTATTTCAACTAGGGTCATCGAGCTTGGCACATTGGCGCCAGGTTTTAATTCCGGCGGCCTCTCCGGAACGGGTTGGTCGGAACCGGCGACGGTGTCGGGGTATTCAGCAACACGGTGGCGCCTGAAGTCGAACACTCCAGTTCCGCAGACTTTCGTCATTGTCCGGGGTTTCGGATTTCCTGGAGTGACGAATTAGGTTATGAATTGTGCAAATGTTTCATTTTACGGTATAAAAGTAGCTCAAAATGGATGATTTTGTGAAGATTAATTTGGGGAGATTTTAATGGAGTTCTATAGGCAATGAAACGTGAAACCCTACTGGCATCTATCAGTGTAAAGAGTATGAGTTTGAGAAGACGGTGAATGCTAGACTGCTAGTAGAAGAGAGTGTTTGGACGTGATTTTTAAAATAGACGAGTTTTTGAGAAGGAAGTTGGTTTCCCAAATATGTCCGAATCCACGTAAAGAAAAAAAAAAAAAAAAGAGTAAATTACACGGATAGCCCTGTGGTTTAATAACTGTTTTGGATTTGGTCCCTAAGTATCAGAAATTACACCCGTGGTCACCGTGGTTTGGACTTCATATTGGTTTTGGTCCCTAAGCAGGACGGACGTTAAATATCCTCCGTTACACAGCAGTACATGCCCTCCACGTGAGGGTGTTATTGTCATTTCATTTTAAACCTTTTTTCTTTTTTTTTTTAGCTTATCATCTCCAAACATCTTCTCAAGAAACACAATGTTGAGGATGACGGTGGAGGTCCACAGATTAAAACCCAATGTTGATGATGACGGTCAAGGGAGGAAAATCATCGGAAAATCAATTTCCGGTACACACTGTCGCTGGAATTTGTACGCAGATGAAGCTCCGGTACAAACTGTCTGTGGTATTTGCATCATCACTGGAATTTGTACATGGAACAAAGAAAGGGGTTTCTAAGATTGCCGGAATATAGATAAAAGTAAATCAGATCTGAAACTTTTCTAAACCCTAAATGACAAAAATAGAAACTTTTCTTCTTCTTCCCCTCACCCCTAACCTATTTGTATCCGACGATCGTTGCACCAAGGAAAGGTGTAACGGCAGTTATGCAGGTTTTCCGGCAGGAGAATCGCATAGATTTTCCGGCGAATCACTGAGTTTTTCTTGCGACGACATCGTTTACCAAAACCCTTGGTGTTGTTGAAATCGAGAAATTTCTGTCTGTAACCAGATCTCAAAATCTAGTAACCACCGCCGGAAATCAAGAAATCTCTTGTGTTTATTTATCTTTTAGATCTGAAAATTAGATATTAGTGTGTTTTATTAGCTTTTTTTGTTCTTGAAGACCGTCACTCCTAACCCACCACCGCCACCACACAAGTAGTTGGTTGGCACCATGGTGGTCGGAAAAAGAGGAGAGGTGAAGAAGAAACGGTAGGCGTAGAGTAGAGGAGCAGTTGATGTTATATGGGATGTGGAGAAGAAAGGGATAGAGTGAAATGACAGAATTACCCCCATGTGGTGAGCATGTTCCTGTCTTTAACGACAATATATAACGTCCGTTTCGCTTAGGGACCAAAAGCAATATGAAGTTCATACCACGGTGACCGTGGGTGTAATTTTTAGAAGCTAGGGACTAAATTCAAAACTTTTGACAAACCACAAGGACCATTTGTATAATTTACTCAAAAAAAATTATTTTTATGTATATCCGATTTATTGTACACGAAAAGAATCGATTTGCTCATAGAGTATGATAAAAAAAAAAAAAAAAATTCCTGTGTAAATAGAGGAATTGACTCATAAAGTAAAATTATACTATCTTACATTGTATGTTTCATAGTTTAAAAAAAAAGATTATAACTAGAATTAAGATGAATTAAATTAAATAAAATAATTAGTAGACAATTAAATAATTATAAAATGACAATTTAAATAAATATTATAATATCTTACTCTTTTTAAATAAAGTGATATTAATAATTTTAAAGGTAAAAATAATGGTAAACTGACAATTTAAAGTGTATCATTTATTTTGAAACCATCAAAAATGGAAAGTATACAACTTATTATGACTTTTTTGTTATTAACACAATGACTTGACCAACTGAACTATTAGATTATACGAGGGAACATGGCCCGTGCGATGCACGGGCTTTGTTCATGATAAAACGTTATTTAAAGGTAAATCGTAATTGTATTGGTGTAACGGACAAAGTACTAAAAGCAAGACCCACTAACATGTTTAGGTTAATTGTGAGTGCTCTACTAAATAAGCAAAGTTTGTTGGAGGAAAATGCAAAGTAACAAAACCGTTTTCATTTTTTTATTTGTGCAATACAAAACATGTTAATCATAACATATAAGTGGTACAATGAAGAACTTCATGGTTTGTCTTTTATAAGCAAAACTATGAATCAATAACAATATATTTTCAATTAATGTCGATTAATGCAAACATTATGTCAGACTTCTAATTGTGCATTTTTCTCCAAAAGTACGTAATAAAAAATAGAAATCCGTACAAATACACAAAAATATGAATCTCTCTAATAAAAATATTAACAAAATCGTTATCATCACACACTTTTTTTTACATAGATGTTCTGTTCGGTAATAAGCTAAAATCATTTGAAAACATAACATCATTTGCATCTTGATAGTGTGCTATTTATAGCTTATAACATATAACTTCTAGTTAAATGAAAATACTATTATTTAATTGAATTTACTATTATTTTTTATGTTAAACTCTTTGTCTTATTTAACTGAGGCATGATTATGTTCAATATATGGTTTACTACATAATTATTTCTTCAACTTTTAAATATATTAAATAATTATAATTAAAATCTACTTATTTTTATTATAAGATGGTTATTATTACTTATTTTAATTTACTAATAAGTATTTCATTTAAGTTTATTAGTCATAATTATTTTCTTCAACTTTTAAATATATTAAATAATTATAATTAAATTCTACTTATTTTATTATAAAATGGTTTTTATAACTTATAATTTTACTAATAATTATTTCAAGACTTTTCATGTGACAATTTGAATTTATTAGTCATAATTGTTTTTTCTTCATATTTATGATCAAAATTCAACTTTATTATATATTAAATAAATGTAATTAAATTCTACATTAGCTTATACATTATTTCATGACTTTCGATATTACAATTTGATGAAGTTATTAGTTTTTATTATATTTTTTTATACTTCAATAGTCTTTTTCATTACATTAATTTATTAATCATATTTATGACAAACTATATATTAGTTTATTACTCGTAATCATTTTCTAATAATTATTTTAAAACTCATGATAAGTCAATTTATTAGATTTTATTATAAATATACATGAGTTTATTACTTATATTCATTTACTAATAATATTATTTCAAGACTTTTGATATGAAAATTTTATAGAGATATTAGTTCTTACTATATTCTTTTTATTACATTAATTTCTTATTTTTATGACAAAACTCAACTTTTAAATATAGTATATTAATTTATTTATATTTACAAATATGTAAGCGAACACTTATATGAGAATGAAGGATCTTGTTTATTAAAAATTTTGCTACATATTGATTATTAAAGTAATGTACAATGTGACTTGTCTTCACCTCCAATCATCATTTGTTCATTTTGTTTTCCCGTTTGCATTGTCGCCATGCCTTGTGTTGCCCAAGGATCGTATCGTCAACCCACATGTTTAGCTATTTGTGTGTGTCATATATACTATCTAAGCTTTAACACTTGAGTAAAAGATATAATTAAATAATATATAATCAAAGAATTATGAGGAACTAAATCATAATCATACCGATTTGAGTATAAGATATTTTGAAATCTTCATAGTAGCCGCCGGAGATAGTCGATCCCTACAAAATAAACAAATATAAATTAAACGATGTATCATTACACAAAAATCACTTAGAAAACAATCGAGACATATTTCATTCACGGATTCGCCAAAATGAAATTTATAATATGAGAATATATGAATGAAATTAACAAACACACCTACCTATTTATACTAAGTATATAAATTAATTATTACATTTAATATGTGTCTTTACACATGCTAGAAACTAAAACCTATATATTAAGTATAACAATTTAATTTTAGTTAAATAATCTTAAATTTTGACACTTCATCTACTTGAATAGATTTTTGGGTTAATTCATCTAATTAAATAATTTTAAGAGTTAAATACAACATCAAACATAATACTCATTTTTTTATGTTATATAGTAGATATTCTACTATTTTTGCGATTCAGAAATGCATGGACATCATTATTGTTTGTTTATAATTTATGGTAAAACTTTTAATCTTACAATTGATTAATTTATTATTTCTTATTATATCTTATAAATAGTAAAAGTTTTGATCTTACAATTGATTAATTTATTATTATTTCTTATAATGAGTTTATTACATTATTATTATTTTGTTTATGGTAAAACTTTTGATCTTACAATTGATTAATTTATTATTATTTTTTATAAATGAATTTATTATATTATTATTATTATTAATATTAAATGCAAGGTAATAAATACAACATCAAAAATGAAACTAAAACTTTTAATCTTACAATTGATTAATTTATTATTTCTTATAAATGGTAAAAGTTTTGATCTTACAATTGATTAATTTATTATTATTTCTTATAATGAGTTTATTACATTATTATTATTTTGTTTATGGTAAAACTTTTGATCTTACAATTGATTAATTTATTATTATTTTTTATAAATGAATTTATTAGATTATTATTATTAATATTAAATGCAAGGTAATAAATACAACATCAAAAATGAAACTCAATTTTTATATATACGAGGCAGCATGGCCCGTGCGATGCACGGGCTTTGTTTATGATAAGAAATTAGTGGTATCAACTGCAAAGTATGAACATAACAAACTGCGTCGGAGGAAAATGCATAGAAAGAAAACATGAGTGCTTATATTAGCATAACACAAAGCATGTTATTCATTACACAGAACTTCGTACTTTTTTCTTTTACTAGCAGGTACCCGCGCAATGCGGCGGCAGGTACCCAATAACTAAATTTTATGGCGAACACATTTTGTATAGTTCAAATGCATAATAAGAACTGATACTGCAATCAAGTTTTGAGTTTTGTTTCCAAACGTTTGACCAAACCAGCATGAGTTCATGACGACGTGCTTCTTATTTAAAGGGAAATTAGTTTTTATAACACACTTTTTGATGAACCTACCACAATACACTAATATTCCTGCAAACTGTACAAGTATGTAAAGCAATCATTATGGTATAAGGAGTAAAAGACGTGGTGTAAAAATCACCCCATATTTTAAAGATGCACCCACCTATTATGGTCAAAAGTTGTGCTTATTTCAACAACAAAAGATCTCCACTGAGGAACGCATTTATAGATAATACAAGCTGCAATAGTTCCATTTCATGCAAACCCCAGATGTTGTTCAATGCATCTAATTAGCAATCCTTGATTCTCCTTTTGTTTCTCATCCACTGATTCTCCGTTTCCTGCAAACCCCAAATATTGTTTCGCATATTTTTGTAACATTGAAGGATTATGTGGATCCTAGTGGAAGTAAAATTTTGATTAATGTCTGACTAATTAAAATCTTAATCAAGAGGTACTTAATGATCTTTTACTGCATTATTTTAGTGATCTAGAATGTAACGACCCGAATTTTGTAAATAAATAAATTGTACAAAAATATGATAAATAAGTATAAATCGTTTAAAGGACGTAGGAACTGGTTTCGTGTCGTTTGGACACCGTACGAGAAAGTTAAGGGCAAAAACCGAGTCGAGACAAGATTGAAAAAGTGCAGCCTTGCTGTCGGAGGGACTTCGCGACGCGAAGTATTGGTCACGATCGGGAACTCGGACCAGGGAGTTTGGCCTTTCATCGCGAAATAGTTCCCGCCAGTATAACGATCGCGAACTATGCGAGTGGGAAATAGTTCGCGTCGCGAACTTTGGTAGCGATCGCGAACTTTGGGCGATACCAGCATTTAAGTCGGGAATCTTCATTTATTACACACTTTAAACCCTAGTTTTTCACCCTCATTGTGTGTGAACGATTTCTGGAGCATAAGGGTCGTTTGGAGCTTAATCTTCATCAAATCTTAGTGATTCTTGCTCCTAGTTGAAGATATAAGGTAAATCTTCATCTCTCTTGAGTTTTTAGCCATAGATTCAAGTAGGGAAAGCTTGAATCTCAAACCCTAGTTATGGATTTGTTCATGAATGGTTAAATGGAAGTAATATAACTTAGATCTATGGTATTTTAACAAGGAAAACGTGGTCATGTTATGAATACATGAAAATGTGGTGATTTATGAACTTAGGGTTTGGTAATTTTGGGGAAAATGGTGCTAGTAGTTAACTAGCCATAGATTATGTAGTTAGTATAGATGATTAATGCAAACCATTGTGTTGGTTTTGATATAGATTGTCGGTTGGAAGATTTGAGGCATTCAAATCTTGGAAAGTGATATTGGTGTTCAAGGAAACACAACATTGGATAAGCTTGGCAAAGGTGAGTACATGTGAACTTTCAAACTGGGTACATAGCTAGTAAATGTTTTATGATTAAATGATTTTTATCGAGTCTTTAAGTAATTTAGTCATTTATGTGATTTTTGATGAATTACTTGTTTGTTAACGAAATGATTGATTGATTAAGAAAACGATGGAGCTATAAGCTCATAATGATAAAAGATAAGTAAAGATGATGATGATGATGAGGATGATGTCCCTAGGGCCGTAGTAGATTGGAGGCATTCCGGTTACTACGGTACCTTAAGGTTAGTGGTAGATTGGAGGCATTCCGATTACCCAATACCTATGAGTCCCGGTAGATTGGAGGCATTCCGATTACCGTGGAAATGATGATCTTGATAGATTGGAGGCATTCCGATTATCTTGACATTGGCCAATGATGAAAGTGATAAAATGACCCAAAATAAACTTAGTAATATTATTTTAAGATTAAATGATATTATTTGACTATTTGTTTATCGGGTCTAAAACTCATGTATCTCACGAGGCAATTTTGTCTCACGTACTATGTTTGTGTTTTTGCTATGTACTCAGGTTCGGGATCGAAGAATTAGGAGGCTTGATTAGAAGAGGCCTTGTTGAGATTAGCTCGGTGTTGATAATTAGAGCCCTTATCCTATGGTTAAGATATAATTTGTAACACCGTTTTTGTAAACTCTGATAATCTCGAACAAGAAACCTTTCGTTTTTGTAAAACCGGCATTTGATGTTGATACAACATTATGTACTTTTGGATTAAATGTTATTTAAATGATGTTTTGAAAATTGAGGTGTTACAACTTGGTATCAGAGCTATAGTTTAAGTGAACTAGGTTGAGTTGACCATCCTAGACTTAAACTGAGCTAGTAGGACCGTAGGTTCCATAGGATACTTATGAAATGACTATTGAGGCCTTAAAGTGTAGACTCGATAGGGTTGACCTTAAGGGAATAGGTCATGTTGGTTGTGGAACGGTCAATGCCACCGTTACTTTAATGAATTGTCTTCTAAATGATTGATGTCTTATTATAGCAAAATGGTGAGAACTAGAAGTGCAAGAGGCCCATTTGATCAAGGACAAGATTCGAATAACATTGTCGAACCGGTATTTGGTCCTCCACCTCGTGACGAAGTGGAGAATTCGGGTGTCGATAGGAACACTCACACCCCGGTCACCGTAGAACACCTCCAAACTATGTTCAATCAAATGAGGGACATAGTGAACGAGGATGTGAACCGACTTCTCAATGAACATAGGGCACGTGAAAGGCGGGAGGAATCCCCACCCCGCACAAAGAGCAAGTCAAGTAGTGTTGCTCAAACTGAGAAATCATCAACGGAAGAAGATGGGAGTGACCCCGAGCCGAGGGAAAGGAAGGGGTGCACGTATAAGAACTTTATGGCTTTTAAGCCCGATAACTACTATGGTAGCTCCGAACCAAAAGTCACGATCCGTTGGATCCGTGAAACTGAACAAGTCCTTGAAGCTAGTAAATGCAAGGAATGTGATATGGTAATCTATGCTTCTCGTTTGTTAAAAGATGAAGCCCTCGTGTGGTGGGACACCATGTATGAAACGTTGGGAAAGAGGGCGGTGTACAAGATGACTTGGGATGAGTTTGTGAAACGGTTGAAGGCAAAGTTTTACCCCGAGAGAAACTTAGAAAAACTTCAAGAAGAGTTTGTTCACTTGAAGAAGGGTAGTTTGAGTGTCGATGAGTACACTAAGAAGTTCACGGGGTTAATCCCGTTTGTGATCAAGTTGTATCCGGATGAGAGGTCCCGGATTGTTCGTTATGCCAATGGACTCCCGTGGGAGTATGAGTTGGAAGTAAAAAGGGCCGCCACACTCGATGAGGCTATAAGTGCAGCGAGGAATGTTGAAGAGGTTGGCCAAAGAAGGATCAATGAGAGGCCAAAGTTTGAAAAGTTTGAAAAGAGGAAATTTGAGGGGAGCTCGGGCTCGGTGAAGAGAGGAAAGTTCACCCCGACCTTCTCGAAACAAACAAGTGTGGGTGCTTGTAGGAAGTGTGGCAAGGACCACAAAGGAGAATGTTTGGTGGACACAAAGTCGTGTTTCAAGTGTGGAAGACCGGGGCATATGGCAAGGGATTGCCGGGCCAAACCATTGGACGAAATCGAGTGCTATTTGTGCCACGAAAAAGGGCACTATAGCAATGCATGCCCGAAAAAGGGAAGTGAGACCATGGTGTCAACCGCTCAAAAGAAAGCGGAGCCGACAAAGGTCAAGGGACGGTCCTTCCAACTTACCCGAGATGAAGCTAAAGAAGCTCACGTTGTCGTTTCAGGTACCCTACTCGTAAATTCTATTCCCGCCCGGATCTTATTTGACTCGGGTGCTACTTATTCGTTTGTGTCACATGATTTTGTTGTGATGTTGAATGTGCCGTTAGAACTCCTTGATGAAATTTATGATATAGAAATTGCGGATGGTAAAACCTCCATAGTTCAACATATGTGTCGAAATTGTGAATTGGAAATAGATGGGAGAAAGTTTAAGGTGAATTTATTACCCATGGAAATTGCGGGTTTTGATATAGTTATAGGTATGGATTGGTTGGGTGAGAATCAAGCAAAGATTTTATGTGGGAAGAAAATAGTCTCGATTAGGACTCCCGACAACGAAAAAGTTTATGTGTATGGTGAGAGACGACACCATTTGCCATGTCCTATGACCGCGGTTAAAGCTAGGAAATGTTTAGCCAAAGGATGTTCGTCCTTTTTAGCATATGTATTAGATGGAAGGAAAGAGAAGAAGTCGGTGGAAAATGTAAAGGTGATTCGGGATTTTCCCGAGGTATTTCCCGACGATTTACCGGGATTGCCACCGGAGAGGCAAGTAGAATTCTGTATTGATTTAGTTCCGGGAGCGACGCCGATAGCTCGTGCTCCATACCGTTTGGCTCCCACCGAAATGCGGGAATTGATGTCCCAATTGCAAGAATTACTCGACAAAGGATTTATTCGTCCTAGCTCGTCTCCTTGGGGTGCGCCCGTATTGTTTGTTAAGAAGAAAGACGGTTCAATGAGAATGTGCATCGACTACCGAGAGTTGAACAAGATGACTATTAAGAACCGATACCCATTGCCTAGAATCGACGACTTGTTCGATCAACTTCAAGGTGCCGACTATTTCTCGAAGATCGATTTGAGATCGGGTTACCATCAAGTTCGAGTGAAGGAAGGAGATACCGAGAAGACGGCGTTTCGTACTCGTTATGGGCATTACGAGTTTTTGGTGATGCCATTTGGGTTGACTAATGCACCGGCCATCTTTATGGATCTTATGAATCGGGTTTGCAAACCATTCCTCGACAAGTTTCTTATCGTATTTATTGACGATATTCTTATTTATTCAAAAACCGAAGAAGAACACGAGAGTCATCTAAGACAAACGTTAGAAGTGTTACAACGAGAGAAATTGTATGCTAAGTTTTCTAAGTGTGAATTTTGGATTCGAGAAGTCCAATTCCTTGGTCATGTCGTGTCCCGAGAGGGAATCAAAGTTGACCCGTCAAAGATTGAGGCGGTTATGAAGTGGGAACCGCCACGAACTCCAACCGAAGTGAGAAGTTTTCTCGGCCTTGCCGGATACTACCGTCGATTTATTCAAGACTTTTCCCGAGTGGCGACACCACTCACGTTGTTGACCCGAAAGAGTAGTGAGTTCGTGTGGGGAGAAAAGCAAGAAAGAGCATTCGCCACATTGAAAGAAAAATTGTGTAACGCCCCGGTTCTTACATTACCCGAAGGGATGGAAGACTTCGTTGTGTATAGTGATGCTTCACATAAAGGTTTGGGTTGTGTTTTGATGCAACGGGGGAAAGTGATTGCTTACGCCTCGAGACAACTAAAGAATGCGGAAGAAAGGTACATGACTCACGATTTAGAGTTGGCGGCGATAGTGTTTGCTTTAAAGTTATGGAGACACTACTTATATGGTACAAGGTGTACGTTGTATACGGATCACAAAAGCCTTCAATACGTTTTCACTCAAAAAGACCTAAATATGAGGCAAAGAAGATGGATCGAATTGATACAAGATTATGATTGTGAAATTGTCTACCATGCGGGGAAGGCCAACGTGGTAGCCGACGCCTTAAGCCGAAAGGTGTATGAAAAGCCGATTAAGGGAAAACTAACACGTATTGAAGTAGTCTCGAGTATAGTAGAACGAATCAAGAGTGCCCAACGGGAAGTGATGGGAAAAGAGGAGTTAAGGCAAGAACGATTGGGAAAGAATCAACATTTTGTAAAAAATAAACAAGGGTTGAAAACCGTGGGTGGAAGAATTTGGGTTCCCAAGTTCGGGGGTACCCGGAAGGAATTACTAAACGATGTTCATAAGTCTAAGTATTCGATCCACCCGGGAAGTACAAAAACGTATCAAGATATGAAGAAGATGTATTGGTGGCCCGGGATGAAGGCGAGAGTGGCAAAGTACATTTCTAAGTGTGCCACGTGTGCACAAGTAAAAGCCGAGCATCAAGTACCTTACGGGGTAGCTCAATCGTTGCAAATCCCGGCCGGAAAATGGGATGATATAACAATGGATTTTATTGTTGGGTTGCCAAAGACGAGCAAGAATCACGACGCCATTTGGGTCATAGTTGACCGGTTGACCAAAAGTGCATTATTCTTAGCAATTCGAGAAACCATGCCACTTGAGAAGTTGGCAAAATTGTATGTGGATGAAGTAGTGAGACTTCATGGAGTTCCATTGTCGATTGTGTCCGATAGAGACGCGAGGTTTACCTCGAGATTTTGGAGATCGTTACAAGAGGAGTTGGGAACGAAGTTGCGGTTGAGTACGGCTTACCACCCGCAAACCGATGGTCAAAGTGAGAGAACTATTCAAACGGTCGAGGATATGCTAAGATCATGTGTGCTAGATTTTGGAGGTAAATGGGATGAACATTTACCGTAGTTGAGTTCTCCTACAATAACAGTTACCAATCGACCGTTAAGATGCCACCTTACGAGGCGTTGTATGGGCGGAAATGTAGGACTCCATCTTGTTGGCTCGAGGCAGGTGAGACGAAACTCACGGGTCCCGAGATTGTGAAGTTGACCAATGAAAAGATTGGGATAATCCAAACCAATATGAAAATAGCCCAAGATCGACAAAGAAGTTACTCGGGATTGAAAAAGAGACCGTATGATTTGAATGTTGGAGACATGGTGATGTTGAAAGTATCGCCTTGGAAAGGCGTAATGCGGTTTGGTAAGAAAGGCAAATTGAGCCCAAGGTATGTTGGCCCATTTAAGATTTTGAAACGGGTCGGTTTGCAAGCTTTCAAGTTAGAACTCCCACCCGAACTTCAAGGTGTTCACGATACGTTTCATGTAAGTTATTTGAAGAAGTTCGTGGGTGAGGTTGAAAATATAATTCCGTTACAAGAGTTGCGGGTTGATGCCCCGAACCGATTGATTGAGGAACCCGAAGCCATACTAGAGTCAAAAACCAAGAAACTTCGGAATAAGGAAATTGAATTGGTGTTGGTCAAGTGGAAGCATTCACTTGGGCCGAACTTGACTTGGGAAGTCAAGGATGAGATTCGGAAAAGATACCCGAACTTTGTGAATTATGATGAGATTCCGAGGACGGAATCTCCTTAAGGGGTGGATAGTTGTAACGACCCGAATTTTGTAAATAAATAAATTGTACAAAAATATGATAAATAAGTATAAATCGTTTAAAGGACGTAGGAACTGGTTTCGTGTCGTTTGGACACCGTACGAGAAAGTTAAGGGCAAAACCGAGTCGAGACAAGATTGAAAAAGTGCAGCCTTGCTGTCGGAGGGACTTCGCGACGCGAAGTATTGGTCACGATCGGGAACTCCGCGACGCGAAGTATTGGTCACGATCGGGAACTCGGACCAGGGAGTTTGGCCTTTCATCGCGAAATAGTTCCCGCCAGAATAACGATCGCGAACTATGCGAGTGGGAAATAGTTCGCGTCGCGAACTTTGGTAGCGATCGCGAACTTTGGGCGATACCAGCATTTAAGTCGGGAATCTTCATTTATTACACACTTTAAACCCTAGTTTTTCACCCTCATTGTGTGTGAACGATTTCTGGAGCATAAGGGTCGTTTGGAGCTTAATCTTCATCAAATCTTAGTGATTCTTGCTCCTAGTTGAAGATCTAAGGTAAATCTTCATCTCTCTTGAGTTTTTAGCCATAGATTCAAGTAGGGAAAGCTTGAATCTCAAACCCTAGTTATGGATTTGTTCATGAATGGTTAAATGGAAGTAATATAACTTAGATCTATGGTATTTTAACAAGGAAAACGTGGTCATGTTATGAATACATGAAAATGTGGTGATTTATGAACTTAGGGTTTGGTAATTTTGGGGAAAATGGTGCTAGTAGTTAACTAGCCATAGATTATGTAGTTAGTATAGATGATTAATGCAAACCATTGTGTTGGTTTTGATATAGATTGTCGGTTGGAAGATTTGAGGCATTCAAATCTTGGAAAGTGATATTGGTGTTCAAGGAAACACAACATTGGATAAGCTTGGCAAAGGTGAGTACATGTGAACTTTCAAACTGGGTACATAGCTAGTAAATGTTTTATGATTAAATGATTTTTATCGAGTCTTTAAGTAATTTAGTCATTTATGTGATTTTTGATGAATTACTTGTTTGTTAACGAAATGATTGATTGATTAAGAAAACGATGGAGCTATAAGCTCATAATGATAAAAGATAAGTAAAGATGATGATGATGAGGATGATGTCCCTAGGGCCGTAGTAGATTGGAGGCATTCCGGTTACTACGGTACCTTAAGGTTAGTGGTAGATTGGAGGCATTCCGATTACCCAATACCTATGAGTCCCGGTAGATTGGAGGCATTTCGATTACCGTTGAAATGATGATCTTGATAGATTGGAGGCATTCCGATTATCTTGACATTGGCCAATGATGAAAGTGATAAAATGACCCAAAATAAACTTAGTAATATTATTTTAAGATTAAATGATATTATTTGACTATTTGTTTATCGGGTCTAAAACCCATGTATCTCACGAGGCAATTTTGTCTCACGTACTATGTTTGTGTTTTTGCTATGTACTCAGGTTCGGGATCGAAGAATTAGGAGGCTTGATTAGAAGAGGCCTTGTTGAGATTAGCTCGGTGTTGATAATTAGAGCCCTTATCCTATGGTTAAGATATAATTTGTAACACCGTTTTTGTAAACTCTGATAATCTCGAACAAGAAACCTTTCGTTTTTGTAAAACCGGCATTTGATGTTGATACAACATTATGTACTTTTGGATTAAATGTTATTTAAATGATGTTTTGAAAATTGAGGTGTTACATAGAAGGTATTCTTTACCCATTTGACCCGGTTTTTTTTAACGCATTTTAACCCATTTGATCAGCATCTTAGATATTTTACCCATTAACACGTTAATCAATTAAACATAACCTGAATCTAGAGGTATTTAATGATCCTTTAGTGCATTCTTTAAATGATTTAGTACTCATTATTTGACCCATTAAACAAATATGTCCACAAACTCTGTATTCATACTTTAACTACTTCATATCAAATTCTAGAATAGCAGTTGCATCCACAAAAACAGGCAGCTTATAATAAAAACACCACAAAAATTCTATACTTGGGTTCAACATGTACAACTTAAATAATCTCAAAAGACTTGTAAGTTACAATCACAAGTACTGTCTTTAAAATCTAAGTGTGTTATGCTCCAACCACATCCTTGCATTCACTTCTCCAAACTTTCCTGACTGTAAAAAGAAACAAATCAATCCAATTTATTTAAATGATAATATAAAAGGAGAAATATTCAATTTTTAACTGAATCGAACACGCCTGAGTTCATGATTCCTACCGGGCAGCTCTCTGATGGTTGCCTAACCTTGTTAGAGTCATTCGGTTTCCACATCACTCGCATTGCTCATATAAAGTTCTCCTGAGTGATCACCATATCTTAAAGAACTACTCGTTGGAAAGGCTTTGATGTGGGCTCATTTCAATTTAGCCACTTATGCTTGATAATAAAGGCTTTGATGTGGGCCCATTACAATCCTTCACCTTTGCTTTCAGTAGAAATTCCGCTCTTTGCTAAGTGGTTCTATTCTCAGAAGACTCAGACTTATGAAATGTAAAGATTAATACAGATATAGTAGTATTATTAATAACAGGTCAAATGGATAATTATACAAGGTTAACCTCGACTTGAACATTATAAAATTCCATAACCTTATCACAGTTCCCATCCCAACGCCTCTGAACTTGCATTTTGTTAAGAAAACAATTTGATTTTTTAACAGCCAAGATAAAACATTTCAGCAAACATACACATCCATACAAATAAAACAAATTTACAGTTTAAACCTACTGATTAAAGCACTGGGTGATCTAAAACATTGCAAATTAGCATTCCTTAATGCTCAAATACCTTAAAAGCAATGCCATTTGCACAAAAACTGTCGGTTTTGTACAAATCATGGAAACGTGAATGAAGAGGAAACGAACCACATTCTTATTAGCATCGAATCTCTCATGAAGTGCATCGGCCTGAAATCAACAATTTAAACCAAATCAAACACATAAAAGTGTAAATATCGAAATGAATATGCAAATATTGAAACCCTAAAATAGAAACTTAGGTAAAAATGCATCGGGGTATTATCAACACCAAAAGGAAATTTTAAAAGGAATCGACTGAAATTATAAATAGACGCAAGCTTGGAGGAACCAAGGTAATTACAGATACACGCCTGAGGTTGAAGGAATCGAGGCAGTGGAAGGAATCGAGGAGGCGTCTTGAGTATTGAATCGACGGAGGCTTTTGAAAGACCAATTGAACGGAAGAGGCGTCTGTTTGGGGTTTAGGGGAATTGTAACATGGGGTAGAGGGTTAATATCGATTGTTTAGGAAAGAAAATCATATCATAGATTGTAGTTCAGTTGGTAAGTGAGCTCGCATGTGTTCAGTTGGTCCCGTGTTCGAGCCTTCCTTAAAGCTTTTTATTTTTAAAACCCAATCAGGATAAAAAGGGAAAGTGTGTTGGCTGAATTTTCAGCCTTGCTAAATGTGGAAGGGGTAAATGCTTTATAATATAGTAGAGATTAGCACAACTATATGGATAAACGATGATGTATCTTCAATCAACACCGGTAAATTAGTTGTGCCTGAAAAGCAAGATGTAAAATTTTCATTAAAAATGAATAATTATAACTTATGTATAGAATGGTATAATGTAGGGGTGATTATCGGGTCAAAACCGAACCGAACCGATATAACCGATAACCGATTAAGCATAAAATTCGAAACCGAAAACCGAACCGTTAATACTTATTCGGTTTCGGTTTTGGTTCGGTTTTGGTTCGGTTTTGGTTCCGGTTTTCGGTCTAAAAACCAATATGGTCCAATAAGCTCCAAAACTATTTTTTTGCTTTTTTTTCCACTTTCCAGATTTAACCTCTGAAGTTACCAAGTCGTCAAATTGTTTTCAACACAACAAATGCAAAGACCAAGTGACCAACTTTCAAAATAAACACTCTAACAAAAAATCGACGATGAAGCTTAGAAGTAGGAGCAGTCTTTTGAAAACCAAAGGGTTTTAGGAAACAAAATAATTAAAATTGATAAAAGAGATATGGACAAGTTATACAAGGCTATCATATGGGGGAGGTAGTTGTGGGGTATCCTAGTTTTTTGTTGTATGAGTTTAGTTATCGGTTCGGTTCGGTTAAAAACCGATAAGAAATGGACCGAAACCGATATGGAACCGAAACCGATATAGCCATATTTCATAAACCGAAAACCGAACCGAAATCTGTTATCGGATCGGTTTCGGTTCGGTTTCGGTTGGTTTTCGGTTCGGTTCGGTTTTTCCGGTTAAAATGCTCACCCCTAGTATAATGTAACCTTTTAGAATCAATCTTTTTAGATGAGTTGCATATTATTAAAAAAAATTTGTTTATTATAAAACTTGTAATAGAATATTAAATTATTTGTTTAATTGATTTTAATTAATTAAAAATGATCTCTGGGCTTCTATAATGTTGGCGGATCGAACTTTAAGTTCCTGGACCGTTAACTTAATTTAAACAATATTTGGGCTTGACTGAAATGACCATTAGCCTAACATAAGTGGGCTTAAGCAGTTAAAGCTTGGCATTTCAATTAGGGTTTTCGACTTCCTTCTCGTCATATTCGATGTACACTCTGAACGAATGAAAATTGGACGGCTGCATGGGCGGCTATACGCACACGTACACCCAGGGTCGACCCTGGGCCACCAGGGCAACCGCCCAAGACCCACAAAGTTTAAGTGCCCACTCCCATTCTTGATTTCGTTCCTGATATAAGTTGTAAGCTTATATTGAAAATGATGGAAGCCGGTAGTTGAAGGGGGCCAAAAGAAACCTTGCTGAGAGAAAGGAAAGCCAGCGTTAATCATTGGGGTGTGCATAGAAGTTCTCATCTTCATCTCTTTCTCTTAAATCAAAAATTCACTTGTATGGCCCCAGACTCCTAAATTGAATCCCGAATCTTATTTGGTTCTGAATTGATTATGGATTTCTCGACTTCAGGCTCCTAAATCATTATATATCGTGATCGGCTAGGCAGGTTATAAATGAATCTTACTTGATTCTAAATTCACGAAATTATGATGTTGTCCGATACTAATGCATATTAGTTTAAAGTTTTGAGTTAGAAATATAGTATTGTAAGGCACTAATGCATACGAATTCTGATGTTGGTTTTATAGATATTTAATTGTAAGGCACTAAATATCACCTTTAAAAAATATTAACTTTTGCAGGAATAATTTCATTTCACCTTTATCCACCAAACAATACATTCCAATCATATAACTTAGGTCAAAATACATTTGTAGTAATCTTAACTTGACTCTCTATGTTTTCTACTACCTTAAACTATTAAAAATGTGCAACATGTTACCTTGAACTTGACACAATTGTCGATTTAGTATCATGGCTCATTAATTTGATCGCGTTTTCTTTTTTAACTTACATTCGCTTGAGCTTTTGACAACATAAAAAATATACGCTCATTTAAATATTTTGATATTAAAAGCAAAACACTTGAGAAAATACGGCAAAATTAGTGAGCTATAATACTAAATTAATCATTTTATCAAGTTTAGGGTACTACATTACATCTTTAATAATTCATGATTATAAAAAACCTAATCAGTAAAGTTCATGGTACATTTTGACTATAATTTACAACCCATACCTTTATATAATCGCATGGTCAAATAAAAAGTTGAATTTTATATTAATGTAACATATAAATATTTTTTTTGCAGTTAAATTTTAAGAGGAAAAAACTTAACATGATTACCAATTGGGCCGAATTTCTCTCATAAAAATGAAAATAACAAAAAGGCCTCTTATTTTTTGCTAAATCCCGCCGAAACATACCTTCATAAATTCGCCACTTTTTGTTGCCCTATTTTTCAACTTCTCTCACACGAACGAACCCTAACCTTAAAAATCTCATTTTCACCAAGTACGTTTTGCTTTGTTCTAGTTCGAATTTATAAGTATATACGCGTTATATATATTGATTTTGATCTAGTTATTTGTTTATTTTTTCAGATCCCACAATGAAAGGAGGAAAATCAACCAAAAGGCCGACGCAAAGTATGGTTTGATTTGTTATTTAGTTATATTTTGCAATTGATTCAACATGTTCCGGTCTGTTAGGTTTGTTAATATCAATTTCTGTTCCAATTTTCCTTCCCAAAAATTTGAACTTTCTACTCTAGATTGTTCAAACTATTCAACTAAAGCTAGCTTTCGGAGAAATATTTTACAACAGATTGAGCATGTTTCGATGTTATTATGCTTTTGATTTTGTATTAAAATAGTAAAATTTTAATCACGAATTTGACTCATGGTTAGGGTTAGTGATATGGTAAAGGCATGGACAAACTATAGGAATAAATTTTTAAAAATTATAAGAATATATAAATCTATATTTAAATATAGGATTGGGCTCACGATTTCTGCTTTTTTTTACATGCCAGTACCTGTTTGTGCAGTAAAAATATTTAAGGAATATATGGTTCATAATTTTTTTTATTGAAATAATGAGAAATACCTGTTTATCTTAATGTTGAGGGTTCGAAACAGGAGTAGGAAGAACAGGCTTATAAATGTACCTGCATTAATAAGGTTCATTTTAGATTTACAAACAGAGATCGATTCAAATTATGGTTAAACCGTAATTAGAAAAATTAGGGTTAAATCAACCACATTGTTAGATCGATTCTAAGGACTGCCAAGAAAACAATTTAGTAAAATTAGAACATGTTAATAAGGTTAGTGGTATGGTAAAGGCATGGAAAAATATAGGAAAAATTAGAACATGTTAGTATGCAAAAAAATTAAAACACCTAAAATAATTGGAAAAATTAAAATAGGTTAGTATGCAGAAAAATATTTTAAGAAGATATGGTTGTGCAGAAAAATATTTGTTTACTGAAATAATGAGAATTATACATGTTTATCTTGATGGTGAGGTTTCAATCATAAACTCCTGATCTTAGAAAGTTGGGTTTTATATAAGGGAAAGTCATGATATGCATGTTTTACATTCTGGAATAGTTCTTTCAGCTTCTGAAACGGCTGAATTTAAGGCTGCAAGGGCAGCTTCTGGAATGGCACTTTAAGAGCTGGAATAAAGGCTGTTTGGATGGTTTTTAGGACACTGAAAAGGCTGGATTAAAAGCTACTAAAACAGGTTGCTTGGGCAGTTTTGTTGCTGGAGCTGGAGAGTTTGATCCTATAAATCTTGGGTTAAATGAATATTGAATGTAGGTTTAAATGCATAGTTATTAAATGCAACTTTAAAATGAGTTTCAAAATTTTTATGTCATAGAGTCGTTCCATTGGTTTCAATTTGTATTGTTTTTTTTATAACAGCCATTATGTTAATGCATTTAACAACATTAACGTTTTTTTAATACATGATTAATGTTGTATGTTTACATCTTTCGTTTGTTGATAGATAAGTCTTGATATTTAATTCTTAGTATTTACTACGGTATTTAAGTCTTGGTATTTAATTCAACATCAAAATTGAAACTCGATTTTTAATTATATATAGATATAGATGTTCATTATTTGATTATAATTATTTTTATTAATATCCTAAAATTTTAAAAAGTTAAAATGACAACAACCAATCAACCATTCACCACCACCCATCACCCCAACACCCACCATCCATCATTACTATCACCCATCAATTAATCACCACAAAATATAGTTACTAATAACCACCACCGTATTATATGGGTACTTTCTAGTTAGGGGTGACAATTTCTGACCCGACACGAAACTCGACCTGAAATCGAAACGAAAATAAACAGCTTTGTGTTGAGGTAAAAAAGTTTTGGGTCAGTCTCAGGTTGACTCAACTGACTCGTTTATTAAACATGTTAGGTTCGGGTCAATGATAATTTAAATAGGTCGACTCGTCAACACGTTTAATTATTAAAATATATTTAAAAATATACATAGCTTTACTTAATAATTCAAATGTAACTAATAGTTAGATAAAAACTAAAATAATGACTTAGCAATTTGGTGTTTTGGTATTTTATTATGAATATGTGGAATAATAACATTTTGACATGTTTGACCCGTTTAACCTGTTTAACCCGTTTAATTAAAAGGGTTATATGGGTTAGGTTCGAGTTGAAGGTAAACAAGTTAAGATTGAGATATCTGACCCGTTTATATAAACAGGTCGGTTTTAGGTTGAAGGTTTCTGACCCGCGAACCCGCGAACCCGAATCCGAACCCGACCTACCAATACTTCTAGTATATTCAAAACCATGATAAGCGCTTAAGATCATTAGTTTGCAACAAAAACCACAAGTACGATGGTTACAATTAGCTTAATGTAGCGTACAACGGTATTTCTTTCATATTTTCGGCACCAAGTATTTGGTGTGTATTCTTGTTTTGACACAATTGGGCCCATGGGTTGGCATCTAATACCTAAAAAGGTAATAAAATTTTTTTATCATGTGGCTACTTTCTTTGCATCTTGAATCTTGATACAGGTTTTGATGCAGGCGTAGGTGTTTGACCCTTTTGACTTTTCTCAATGCTATGCCTGTGTTCCACAATAGAACCCGTAAAAGCCTACAAACATTAAAAAAGAAAAACGTTGTTAACAAATCGTATGCTTTTACTGGATATGATTTGAATACAACAGCAATACTTGCCTTGCTTTGATCATAGTCTGAACTCGAACCAGAACCAGATACCTGCAATGCATACAATTTCAAATTTCAACCCTTTGAACCATTTCAGATGAAACCCAACCTAAATCGACCCATTTGTAAGTAAACGGGTCAAAAGTACAACCTCTAAATTGGAATGACAAAACAAAATGGAGACAAACCTCATTTTTTGGCACGGGTGTTGGGGGTAAACTTTCCTTTAATTTATTATGATCTACAAGCCTTTGAGGAGCGTTTGATCCACTGTATTTTGGAACCTTTACACGTGAATCTGAGAAATGATAAATTGAAAAAATGTTTAATACAAAGTTCATTTATATAATTCGGGCCAGTTTTAATTATATGATCTATGACACTGAAATAGGCATGTGCACGGTCCAATAACCGAACCGAATCGCTTGGAACCGGACTGGACCGAGAACCAAGAAAATGGTTTCGGCTGGACTGAGGACCGAACCGGACCGAGAATTATTTCTGTTTTGGACCAGACCGAGAACTTGACCAGTATAGATCGGTCCGATCCAATCGGGCCTGCAAGTTCTCGGTCCAGTTTGCACAGGGCTACATTGAATGCATAAAACCCACAAAATAAATGTTAACAATAGACTGACCTTTGGATACAGGAAGAGGTGGTGAGTCTTTGGGCTGCAAGTTTCAAGTAAACATACTAGTTAATAAATTTATATAATTATAGCATGCAGTAGCTAATTAAAAGAGAAATAAAATCATTTAAATAACATATAGTAAAATAAGAAAATTAGCGGCTCAACTTAAACGGCATGGAGACATCTTGTTGAGTGTGATTTTGTAGGGACTTTTGGTTTACCGAGTGTTCATTTTTCACCATTACCTATTAACCATTTAAAAAAAGATCTCTAAGTTTAATATGGTAACAATTAAGGACTTAAGGTAAAACAGATGTAATTATTATTGTTAATTTGTTATTATTATTATCATTAATAACGCAGAATCTGACCATTGCCTTTTTAATCTCTGGTTCAAGAGAAGTATGATTCATAAGTTGACTTAAATCAGCTGTGTCTTCTTCCTCTTCACCTTCTTCAGTAATTTCGGATTTACGTTCTTCTTTTTCAAGTTCATCAATTCGTGATAAAATACGAGCAAAATCATCTTCACCTAAAATTCATAATTAACTCAAACTCGAGTAAAATTTACCAAAAAAATTAATAAAATCAACCAAAATATTGAAGAATAAGAGATAATAATAACCTGCTGATGTCGCATCATCTTCTTTATAAACTTCATCAACATAATCTTCTCTTATTTCTACAAGACCCTCCTGTTTTAATCATCACATGGAGATATAATATGGTCAAAAAGTCAATGTAACTGACATTTGTGTAAGGGAAAAGAACTTACTGCAGATTCAGCAGCTGTTTGATCAAAAAAATCGGCCTCGAACTTGAGATCCTTAATTGTAGCATTTAGGGTTTCGATTTGTGATTCTAGATCGTTTCCTCTTCTTTTCAGAATCTCAACTGTTTGTTTGGATGTTCTCTCAGCATAGTAACCTTCCCCTAAGAGAACCTAGCCATATAAAGGTATAAACAATATCAACAAACATAAAATGAAGTTATTAAGAAAAAGTGAAAATTAGACACACGTAATTTTTTAGCACCTAAACAATAAAATTACCATGAATTCATTGGTATGTATCAATCTGCCAGGAAAGAAGGCTGCCTTCCCAAAAGGAACCTGCAAAATTTGGTTGACTTCTCAATCATATGTTTAAGGGAGTGATTATGATCCTACTAGTTGATTGTTTAAGGTCACAATAATCAGATTCTGATATGCAGCAAGGAATTGACACATGAAAATTTATCAGCAGGAATGTAATTATGTAAGATACACTAGTTACACCACCTAAAATAAGTTTCAATGATCACAGAATAGAGTAAAATGTGGAGGACAAGT
The DNA here is from genome assembly GCA_963853835.1 of Calendula officinalis. NCBI lineage: Eukaryota > Viridiplantae > Streptophyta > Magnoliopsida > Asterales > Asteraceae > Calendula > Calendula officinalis. The sequence goes on along the minus strand of OY970830.1, from coordinate 2,266,506 downwards.
GACAACTCACGAAAAAATTATACAAATTTTAGATGAACTGACCAGAAGTTGGCATTCTCATAGGAAAATACATCATAATCTGTTAACAGTATAATGAAGGACGGAGTATATAAACACGGCAAAACAACGTAACCCTAAATATGACAAAAATGAAATCGAAAAACAATTATAGATGTAGCAAACTTACCATTATATCATGGTGCAATTGATCAGGAAGCTTCTTAACGAGATTAACAAGGCTGCTGTTGTCATTAAGGAACGATTGCAACTGGTGAACCTGCTTCTGACGTTCGGATATTGCTTCTAGAACACGTACCGATGCTTTCTGAGCGTCCTCCGGAGCGAAAATTGAAGATAATGACGTCACAGTTCCCTTAACGGATTCTCCCATCGCTCGATCACTCTGTTTCCAATTTATGCCGGAATTATTGTCTGCTCAAAGTGTACAGAGGAAGAATACGATTAGCCCTATTGCTCGGTCTCTCCGCAGTTTAACCTCAATGCCTTTTCTTAAGCTACTAATTATTTTTGCAGTGAGAACTGAGAGAGAAGAAAAATGGAGGTTAGGGTTTTTACGGTATGTTTGAGATAGAAAACTTATTATATTAACAAATTTAAATAAGTTTGAAAACTTAAGCTAATTAAATTAAGGGTTTTGTTAATGACAATGTATAAAAAGATTGTACATTGATTAAAAAAAAGTAATATTCCTAAAATTCAGGGGTTGTTTTTTTGTTATTTTGCCTTCTTAATGACAGCCCTAAGGGCTGTCATTATCATTTTCCTTAAATTAAAGGTTTTGATAATGACAGCCGTTAGAGATATTTAAATACATGAGTCGGTTATAAATGAATGTGTAAATTTTTTATGCATGTTTTATGACAGTCCGTATTATTATTAATAATGACCCATTAAATTAATAAGCTAAAAAAGTTTATTAATAAAAACATGCCCTTAGTATTTTTTTGAGAATATAATGTAGCGCACACTTTATTAGGCTTGCTAGAGCTGGGTATTTAATACCCGAGTTTAATTCGATTGTTTGAGTAGTTGAAGCTTGACTCAACTTAAATCGAGTTGATTTTAAATAATTTTCACATCAACTTCAAATAGCTTATAAATTAACTTGGCTCGTTACACCGTATGCCGTTAAAATTAACATTAAAAATAAGCAAGGTGACTTTTGGTTGGCCATTAAAAATAATTTTAGCCAATCATTCAGTAGTTAATGATATTGTTTTGGTAAAGAAGATGGTTTTAACTTGTGAGTTACAGTATCATTAAACCTTAACAAAACTCTTAGATATATAATATATTCATTTTTAATTCTGAGCTAAAATTTTCAAAAATTGAAAGAGAAAAAACTTATTGTTGTGTATTTTAAGTTATAGTAAACTCAATAAGTATAAAAACTTCAAAAAATGAATTATTAAAAATAAAAATAAATTTATGTTATAAATCATTTACTTAAAAATTTCAATAAAGTGATAAACTATATGTTAAAACGTTTATATTGACTGGATGAATACTAGCTTTATAAAATAATCAAAGTAGTAGTTAATACTCCCTCCGTCCCTTAATAGAATTCTCATTTCTCTTGGTACATGTTTTTAGGAGATAATTAGTAGTGGGTCATTGATAATAAATTTGATTAAAATAAAATGTTTTTTTTGAAGAGAGAGTGTTTTTAAGAGATAGTTAGTGGTGGGATATATGGTAATAATATTATTTTAATGAGTGGATCCTTTCAATTTAAGAAATGAGAATTTTATTTTAGGATAAACATGTTAGGAGAAATAAAAACTTTATGAAGGGACGGATGGAGTATTATTTAAATGAAATTATTACCACTTTTCATAAGTTATCGATTTTTTAATCTATAAAAATGTATGTTCTTAAATTTTAAAAGGCTTGAAAGAGAACACGTGGAAGAAATGAGCAATCCATATTTCCATGGGAGCAAAAGCAATTGCTCTTCCACATAACTTCCATGGCGTCGTCTTCTGTGTCGCAATACCCATTTTTCTCTACATCAATCAAATCCGCCATTGAAACAACTCCCAGAAGAAACATTTCTTTGATCAAAGCCCTCAAGGATTCATCATCGGAGTCACAGCAATCCGACGCGGTGAAGCTCGCGTTAGCCAGAGCTAAAGCATACAAAAAGTCAATCCAGTCAAACCCAACCCCTAAAATTGCCCAAAATCCGGACTCTGTTTCAGAAAAACCAGAATTTGGGGGAAACAAAGATGGATCACCCTCTAGAGCTGCTGCAAAGGAGAATTCAGAGAAAAATAGAGGTATGGGCAGTAAATTAGTAAAACTGTCAGGATCGATTAACTATGAACAAGTTAATAAACACCTTTAGATCTAATTGATTATAGAAGTTGCAGCGGATCAACACTATATCAATGTAATTAAGAACAATGAACTGTAATTAATATGCGAAAGTAATAAGAACACAGTTTCACAAAAAGCTTCAATGTATATTATTGAGTTAACAATACACACGTACGTTTACAATTCGTAAGGAACTATTTATAATAGTCCTTGAAGCTAAACTATTTACCCTAGTTATTCTAGGACTTGATTTACATCGAATAATAAACGATATACATTTAATTACATTCTATAACTATCTCTACGAAGATCTCGGACTTGATATGCTTCCAAATACGCTCATCAGTAGTAAAACTCATCACCAGTAGTAATTGTGTAACGTCAGTAGTAAACTTGGTGATCAGTAGTAAGTCCAGATTCATCGTCAGTAGTAACTACTAAGATCAGTAGTATCTTCAGTCTTTGCATGATCAGTAGTAACTTAGTTATAGTATCACCAGTATCAACTTCTTCATGTTCTGCCCCATCAGTACTAAGTGATCAGTACCAATTGCAGCATCAGTATCAAGTTGATCTGTGTTTTACTCCAACAATCTCCCCCTAAACTTGTTGATTATATCTTAATCATTCAAGTTTCTTTTGTTCCTCTTCTTCTCTTCTTCTCTTCTCAAGAGTTCTTTGATTTTGTTGAAGCCTTTGTTCAATAATATATCTGCTGTTCTTCTTTGTAAAATAATTCAATTTGTTTTGGAACATAACTTCATCAAAAGGCTTCATCATGGAGTTAGTGAATATCTGGTACATAACTTTCTCTGAATGTGGATATTCTTTTTCATACAAATAAAGCTCACATCTTTTGCTTGATCTTTCAAAGAAATACATATTAGCCGTTGGTATCACATTCCAAGCATAAACATTTTCTGGATTTGTAAAAAGTTCTGGGTAGTTGTCTGGATAAAATGCAGCATCAATCATTTGAGTTAAGTATCCAGCACCAGATTCTTTCCATGTTTTCTTTTCCATTCTTGGTTTTCCAATGATTAGAAGCTTAATAACATCACTTCTTGAACAAGATCTAATCAATGGTAACCATCCAGTAAATCTTTGAACTATTTTATCTTCCCTTATAATCTCTATCACATTATTATTCATAGTTCTCCAATTAATGATAGGATTGTTTTGAAGGGGAGCAACTGGAACTTCAAGAACATGAACAATTTGTGTTTTGGCTTTCTTCTTAGTACTCTGTTCTTGAGTAACATCTTTTCTTTTCATCTTTGATTGGGGAGTTGAGGATTCACCAGTAGTGAATACACTCTCAGCTTTGAATAATTTTGGACTGATTGGGACCAAGGATTTGGATTTCTTTTCTTCTTCTGCTTCTTGTTCAGCCAAATCCTTCTTCTTAGCAGTGCAATATTTGTCAATTATAGTTATCATCTTCATTCTTCCAAATGACTTTGCACTATGCCCTTTAGATTTCAGATATTCAATCATGTTTGTTTTCAATTCAAATACATCATCTGTTAGCTCACTTTTGGTTCTTTTGCATTCAGACACTAAATCTTCAAGGCATTGGATGTGTTCTTCTTCAACCTTTCTGATTCTTTTAAATTCTGCCTTTTGAGCCTCTATCTGAGTGTCTTTTTCTTGAATATTGACTGCACTTTGAATTGTTTCTTTCTTTTGAGCCTCAAGTGATTGATATCTTTCTATTTTCTCTGACAATCTTCTTTGCTTTATTCTCCATCTTGATTGTTTTTCTGCTCTAACATGGTTAATTTTATTTACCATGTAGTGACCTTGTGCTCTGTTTGGGTAGTCTTCATCATATTCTTCTTTACCCTTTCCAATATGAGCTGAGGGTGGAGGAGGAATATACTTCATATCTGGCACACCTCTAATCACTATTGATGGAGAAAACAGCATAAGTTCATCTTGTCTTAAAATCTTTGGATGATAAGGGAGTGAGCACTCATCAACTTCAAACCAATTCACTTTATCATCAATGTCAGGTATGATAAGTGGTTGATCAGGTGTAGGTGGTTTGGTGATGATTTCATATCTTTCTCTTTCAATAAGCTCTGGGAGCTTTAATTCAATTTGTTCAACTTCTTCAGTAGTAACTAAGGTAGTTACTACTGGTGTGACTTCAGGATTTACTACTGATAGGGCATCAGTAGTATTTTGTGCTTTCACTTCCTCTGCTTGACTTACTACTGCTATGATATCAGTAGTAGGGGTTACTACTGGTATCTCTTTTTCAACTTGTTCTTCCATTGTAGCAGTAGTAATTTGCTCTTCTGTATCCATCATTTGAGGTCCTTCATCAACTTCTGTTTCTTTTAAGTTTAGGAGAGAAGATGCTGCTGCTGCTATTGATTCATCAATCATAGTTTGTATGTTGTCCTTCTCCCCCTTAGTGAGCTCAACTGTTGGAGCCTCACTATCATCAATTTTCTTCTTCAATCTTCTTATAATTTTTGTTTGTTGATGAAGCTTGTGCTCATATAGCCTCATTCTTTTATTGATGGTGTTTACATGCCTTTTCATTGCAGCCATGGTCTTTCCTTGGTTGGTGAGGTACTCAAGACAATTTTGTACTGTGGATTCAAGAGAATCCACTTTTTCCGTCAATTGGTTGATTTTCATACTGCCCTCACTCCATCTAGCAAGATCATCGGGCTCACTAACAGGTACATTGGCTTTGAGGTTTTCCATCCTATCCATCAATTCAAAAGATCTGCCCTCATCACTTCTTGGTGATTCATTGGGTCTTTTAGACATCCTCTTCTTCCTAGAAGAAGCAGAGATGCCCCCCTTGTGGTTTCTTGGCACCGGGGTCCTTTGAGTAACTCCTCAAATGAGTCATCACTCAAAGTTGCCGAGGTCTGGGTCCTAATGATGTTTTCACTGTCCTGTGCACCCACCTTTGGGGCATCAGTAGTGAAAGCCCTCGCCTCATGTCCTCTCTCCTCCTTGGAGGACAACTCTTGGAGCCTGGGGTTTGACTCAATGTGTCCCCTGGTGTCCTTTAAAGATTTCTTTCTTTTATAAAGTGTGGAAATATGTTTGGTTTTATCTGGCAGGTCTTCCACAGAGTGAAGAGTAGCACTCTGCAGATTGATATCAAGTTCCTGGGACACGTTCAGGACTTCTGGTTGGGCTATTGATTGAGTGACTTGTTGGGGTGGTGTTTGGGCTGTATTTGGGGGTGATGGAGTGGGTTGAGGTTCAACTTGGGTTGTAGCAATGGTTGAACCCTCTCCAATGGGAGTGTGATCATTGATCATATTTGGAAACAAAGGGGTTTCCTTACCCGAAAATTTAAATTGTTTTCTCATGTTTGAGAAAACTTTCTTGTTCAACTCAGGTAATATGAAAATGTTTTTAGGAGTTGACAAGTTTTGCAATTCATTGTTTATGATATGTTGTAGAAATCTAGGATACATTAAAAATTTAGAAGAACTGAGATTTCCCAACATACCTTCAAAAATCATTTGAGAAAAGTTAAATACTTGATCTGTGGATAAACAGACAACAGCAGATGCTATTGCCTTATTAAACTCATTCCAAGTACTTCTTTTAGGAGAAATACAATGCTGAATAATGTGAACTAAGAATTTCCATTGTGGGGAGAGAAGACCCTTTTGAAAGGTTACTATGTCCAGTCTTCCCTCATAACTCATTTTTTGTAAAATTTCAGCAATGTATTCCTTAGGAAGAGTAGACATACCTGAATCATCGTGAAGTTGTAGATGGTGTCGGATTGACTGTTCTGTTATTGTGATATACTTGCCATCTACTTGTGATTTGATTATTGATCCGGTTGTTCCTTCCGTTTGCTCAGCATTGGTCCAGAAATCCACCAAGTGCTGTTGATATGATGTTTGTTTTACAGTTAAGGCGAACTGTATGTAGGAATTTCGCAAGAACTTGACGATCGGTCGAAAATCTTTTGTGCCATCGGGATTCTTGAGGAAGGCACACATATTGTGAAATTCAGAATATTTGAGATCAGTTTGAACATTCAACGATTTTAGAGTTGCCATTTTTTGATGAATTTTTGTGAAGAATATGAGAGAATTTTGTGATTTGATGAAGAGTTTTCGATCGTAAGCTAGGGTTTATCGAGAGAATTTAGGAAATCGAAGCGAAGATAATGCTAAACTAATCGACTGCCGCCTTTTATATCTTTCGATTTAACCTGCAAAACTACTAAAATGTCCTTCGAATTATAACACAATGGTTATTTTCATGGGGGTTAGTTTGGTAATTGTGTTTCTGAAAGACCAGTAGTAAATAAGATATCAGTAGTAAAACGTCAGTAGTATCTACTAACATCAGTAATGACTAAGGATTTTGACATCAGTAGTAACTATAGACATCAGTAGTAACCACTAATACACAAGACCAGTAGTATATGTGAATGCCAGTAATACTGAACGCCAGTAGTATTTATGTATACCTAATACACACCAGTAGTATTTAACTACCAGTAGTATTTTGTGCACATGCCTACACACCAGTAGTACAGATATACCAGTAGTAAAACACTTAAGTAGATAAATAATATTTTACAACAATAACTTTACACATGATTTTGAATTGAGATTTTAAGATATCAAAATCATTCCAATACTGCTAACCAAGAAGTTGAATCTTCCTACATCAAATGCTTTTGTAAAAAGATCTGCTAATTGATCATCAGTATGGATTTTAACTACTTTGATTAATTTCTTTTCATTACAATCTCTTATAAAGTGAAATCTTATTTCAATGTGTTTAGTTTTTGAGTGTTTTACTGGATTATTCACAATACTGATAGCACTTTGATTATCAATAAAAATAGGAGTTTTAAGGATAGAGATACCAAAGTCTAGAAGCTGGTTTTGAATCCATAGAACTTGAGCACAGCAAGCAGATGCAGCTACATACTCTGCTTCAGCAGTTGATGTTGATACATTTGTTTGCTTCTTGCATTGCCATGACACTAGTCTTGATCCAAAGAATTGACATCCACCAGTAGTGGACTTTCTGTCTTGACATTCACCTCCATAGTCACTATCTGTATAGGCTATTAATTCAAAGGGTGAGTCATGTGGATACCATAGACCTAGTGATGGTTTGCCTTTCAAGTATCTGAATATTCTTTTGACAGCTTGCAAGTGTAGTTCTTTGGGTCTTGCTTGATATCTTGCACACACACAAACACTATACATGATATCAGGTCTTGATGCAGTTAAGTACATCAAGGAACCTATCATTGATCTATATAAGTGTTCATCTACATCATCCCCCTCAACATCAGGATGTAGGTGTTTGTGTGTTTCCATTGGTGTACTAGCACTTTTACTGTCTTTCAGATCAAACTTTTCCAAGATGTCTTTGACATATTTTGATTGATTTATCAAAATACCATCTGTTCTTTGATTAACTTGGAGTCCAAGGAAGAAGTTCATTGGACCCATAGAGCTCATCTTGAATTTAATCTGCATCAATTCTTCAAATTCTTTGCATAATAAATCATTGGTTGAGCCAAAGATGATGTCATCTACATATATTTGTACTAGTAGTATGTCATCTTTGACTTTCTTTGTAAATAAAGTTTTATCAATGGCTCCTCTTTTAAAGTTGTTCTTCAATAGGTATGATGATAATGTGTCATACCATGCTCTTGGTGCCTGATGTAGGCCATACAGAGCTTTATCCAATTTGAACACATAATCACCATGTTTTGGATCTTCAAAACCTGGAGGTTGGCATACATAGACTTCTTCTTCAATCTTCCCATATAAGAATGCACTCTTCACATCCATTTGGTAGACTTTGAACTTCTTGAATGAAGCATATGCTAGAAATATTCTTATAGCTTCAATTCTAGCAACAGGAGCATACACTTCATCATAGTCTATTCCTTCTTCTTGAGTGTATCCTTGTGCTACAAGTCTGGCTTTATTCTTGATTACTATACCTCTTTCATCCTTTTTGTTTCTAAAGATCCATCTTGTTCCAATGGCTCTTTTTCCTTTGGGTAGAGGTACAAGTGTCCAAACAGCTTGTAACTTGAATTGAAGGAGTTCTTCTTGCATTGCCTCAATCCAGTTTGAGTCCTTCATTGCTTGTTGGATCTTCTTTGGTTCATCCTGAGACAGAAAGCATTCAAACATACATTCATTAGCAATTAGACTTATATTACACATATTTGCAGTTGGGCTTTTGTTTAATTTGCTTCTTGTTTGTAGTGGTGAGTTAACATCACTTAGAACAAGGTCTAATGGATGGTTCTTCTGAGTCCTTGTAGTTGTAGCTTTATCAACCACTAGTTGATTTCCAAGATTGGATTCATTTGTCTCAGGTAATTGCTCTTCTAGAGATCCTTCATTATCATTGTGATTTGGTTCATCATCTTCTTGGTCTGAGTTACTACTAGTATTGTCTTCATTGTTGTCGTTGTTACTGGTATCAGTAGTATCTTGAGGATCTTGGTTATCATTGGGACCAGTAGTATTTTGAGTACTATTACTGGTGCCAGTAGTATTTGAATTACTACTATCCTCATTCTCAGAGTTACTACTGGTTCCAGAACTTGAGTTGTTACTGACGTCAGTATTAACTACTGGAGCAGTATTAACTACAATGTATCTCATTTCCTCTTGACCAGTATTAACTGATGATGTTCCTTCCTTGTGATTGTGACAATTTGAATTACCTGCATTGAAATTCATGTTAGAATTAAAGGATTTGGTTAGATTGTCTATGTTAAATAGCCAATCTGGACCATTTCCTTGTTCATTAGGCATATTTTCATTAAAGGATACATTGATGCTTTCTTCAGTTATCCTTAGTCTTTTGTTGAATACTCTGTATGATTTGCTTTGAGTAGAGTATCCCACAAAGATTCCATCATCAGCTTTGCAGTCAAACTTACCAATTTGTTCTCTTGTAATTAAAATAGTGCAGGGACAACCAAATGATTTTAAGAAACTTATAGAGGGTTTTCTTTTATTAAACAGTTCATATGGTGTCTTAAAATGTGGCTTCACTATTAATACTCTGTTTTGAACATAACAGGCAGTATTAACAGCTTCTGCCCAAAAAGTAATTGGTAATTTTGAGTCTGCAAGCATTGATCTTGCTGCTTCTATGATGGTTCTATTTCTTCTTTCAGCTACACCATTTTGTTGTGGAGTTCTTGGTGAGCTGTATTGCCTGTCAATACCTTTAAGATCACAAAAGTTAATTAAGTTAGCATTCTTAAATTCTGTGCCATTATCACATCTAATGGCTTTAACTTTTTGATCAGATGTGTTTTCCAATTTAACAATTAAATTCTTTATGAGTTCACTTGTTTCATCCTTTGTCCTGAGAAAGAAAACCCATGTATATCTGGAAAAATCATCAGTGATAACAAGACAATATTGTTTCTTTCCAATACTCATTACATTTGTAGGTCCAAATAGGTCCATATGTAAGAGTTGTAAAGGAACAGAAATAGAGTTTACAATTTTGGACTTATGAGAAGTTTTGTGTTGTTTACCTTTTAGGCATGCAACACAATGATGATCACACATGAATTGTTTTTGAGGTAGTCCAATGACTAAATTTCTTTTTACTAAGTTGTTCATGTTTTTGAAATTTGTGTGACACATCCTTCTATGCCAGAGTTCTGATTCAGTGGTGTTTGCCTTGGATATAAAGCAGTTGACCTCATTTGAAGAAATGAGTTCTCCCCCTATATCCAGGCAATACACATTGTTTCTCCTTGGGGTTCTTAAAACAACATATTTTTCATCTAAGATAAAATCAGGAGAAAGAATGATGCACTCAACGTCTGTGAAAAGAATTTTGTTCTTTTTATCACATACTTGAGACACACTGACAAGATTGTATTTTAGTTCAGCTACATAAAATACATCATCAAAGGTAATTTTGCCATTAGTAACAGTACCTTTACCTGTAATCTTACCTCCTTGTGGGTTTTCACCAAATGCCACATATCCTCCATCAAATGACTTGAAATCTTTAAGAATTTGCAGATTTCCAGTCATGTGCCTTGAGCATCCACTATCAATATGCCAAGTTCTTCCTTCTTCTGGGATCTGAATGCTCTGCACAATAGAGTAAAGGATTAGTTAAGTTTGGGAACCCAAGCTTTGTATGTCTTGGGTTCATCCTTTGAGAAATAAGCTTTTGGAGATTTGATTTTAAACATTTTTGGTGTCCATACTTGTTTAGTACTGGTGGTTTGTTTTACTACTGCCCTTTTGTAATTGTTACTGGTGTTTGGTTTTACTACTGATCTTGGTTTATACCCAGAATATTTAGCTTTTACTACTGATGGACCAGTAGTGTTTGGGTACCTTCCATGTTTAAAATGGCCAGTAGTGTTTTTAGGGTTAACACCAGTAGTATTTTTGAAGGTTGTTTTAGGAGCAGTAGTATTTTGGTAATTAGGGTTTGTACCAGTAGTGTTTTTGTAAGGGTACCATACAGCATTATAGTTAGGTTTAACACCAGTAGTAAATTTATTGAAGTTTTTACTGGTGTTGGAAAATTTAAAATATTGTTTATGTTGATTTGATTTTCCATTGTTCTTGAAGTAATTGCTGTTGTTTGGGCTTCCAACTCTTCTACTTTGAACAAATCTTGGTGCACTTCTTCCAAATCTTGGTGTTTCAGCAATTGGAGTTTTATGTTTGTTTACTACTGAAGGACCAGTAGTATCTTTTAATTTTTGTGATTTTGCTTTCTCTTTGGAAGTTTTAAATTCTTTGAACTCTTTGCAGTTAATTGGATTGTAGTGACAATCCTTTGCTAAATGGTTCATTTTATTGCAGATGACACATCTCAATTTCTTACTTTTAGCACCTTCAGGCTTTCTTTGATCTAGGAGTTGATTGTTATTTCTTTTATTTCCTCTTGTTAAAATTTTGGGTATGTTTTCAGCATTATATTTAGGAGATTCATTTGGACTTTGTGCTGTGTGAAAACTTGTATCAATTGATTTTGGTGATTCAGCTTGAGAAATTGTAAATTCAATTGATTGATCATCATCAGAAGAATCATTTGATTCAGATGTTTCATTATGTGATTCAGTTAGATTTTCAGTTTTTAATTCATTAATGATTCTTTCTGAACTATTTTTAAGTGGAGGTATGATTTTATATGGAGGTGGTACAGCATGATATCCCACCCCATGAACAACTTTTTCTGTAGTTTGATTATTAGTTAATTCATCAAGAATTTTAGTGCTTTTTTCAAACTTTTTGATTGTTAATTTATTTTGTTCAATTTCAAGCTGACATTCTTCTAGTTTACTTGTCAATTCTTTATTATTCTTCTCATAAAACTCTTTCTCATCCACAGCCTGAAGCAATTCTTCCTTTATCCTTTGATCAATCATTTTGTACACCTTTATTTGATGTTCTTGATCAGCAATTACACTATCAAACTCATGATTTCTTCTTACTGTTTTTGCTAAATCTTCATTTAATTTAGTGTTTTCTTTTTCTAAGTTTTTAATAATTTTAGCACATTCAGAAGTACAAGGTTTAGGTTTTACCTCAGTTTTGTTGTCAGTAAAGGCCATGAGAGCTTGATTTTGAGTATGCTCTTCTGCTTGGAAGCTCCAGTCATAGCCTTGTCCTTGTTGTGATACAAGGGCAGTTGATTTTGATCTTTTGTCTGGTTGAGGACATTCTTTTGCAAAGTGACCAAGATTGTTACAGTTGTAACATTTGACTTTAGTTTTGTCAAATCCAGCTTTGTCACCTTTGTTGAAATTTAGGCTTGTCCTACCAGTTCTTTTTAAAAATCTTTTTGTCCTTAGGCTCAGCATAGCCATCTGCCATTTGAGATCCATCTCCTCAAGATCATCTGGATTTAATTGTTCCAAGTCATCACTAATCAATGCAGTATGCACATGACTAGTGAAGAAGGATTCTCTTGCAGTATCCTCAGAATCTACAGCCTTTCCTGTGATTGTTTCTTGACTTTGACCTGTACTAGAGACAAATGCAGCATTGTTAGAAGAAATAGAAGGGTTTTTGTGATTTACCTCAGCTTCAAATACTCTGAGATCATTGTAGAGTTCATCCAACTCCTTTTCTTCTAGAGCATCTCTTTGTCTATACACCACTGTATACATGGACAGTTTCACAAAAAGCTTCAATGTATATTATTGAGTTAACAATACACACGTACGTTTACAATTCGTAAGGAACTATTTATAATAGTCCTTGAAGCTAAACTATTTACCCTAGTTATTCTAGGACTTGATTTACATCGAATAATAAACGATATACATTTAATTACATTCTATAACTATCTCTACGAAGATCTCGGACTTGATATGCTTCCAAATACGCTCATCAGTAGTAAAACTCATCACCAGTAGTAATTGTGTAACGTCAGTAGTAAACTTGGTGATCAGTAGTAAGTCCAGATTCATCGTCAGTAGTAACTACTAAGATCAGTAGTATCTTCAGTCTTTGCATGATCAGTAGTAACTTAGTTATAGTATCACCAGTATCAACTTCTTCATGTTCTGCCCCATCAGTACTAAGTGATCAGTACCAATTGCAGCATCAGTATCAAGTTGATCTGTGTTTTACTCCAACAAAAACATTATGCTCTGAGATGATTAACAGTAATAACTCTGTTTTTTCAGTTCGTTTATAGAGTGATTAATGCGTACATAAACCATTAACAAGTTTGCTTTACTAATTATCACTTGTGCAGGATTTGAACAAATGAATGAAGTTGATGAGAAGAAAGACACAAAAATTTCGGCGATTAACTTTGTGGGATTAGGGTTTGCTGATAAGAAGGAAGGCAGGGGATTGCCAGCTGGCTTGATTCCAATGAGTGATCCTTTTTCAACTGGTGATGATTTACCCGATGTGGAAATCATTGTTGGGGATACCAGCAAATTTGGGAATGGAAAAACCTCTGAATCATATACAACTACAGAAGAAGATGAATCAGAACTTTATAAGCCCAAAGTCTCTACATGGGGAGTTTTCCCTAGGCCCAATAACATTTCCAAAACTGTAAGTTGTTTTTCATATTTTCCATTTTCAGTTTTAAGTGTTAATTTGAAAGCGAAAATACATTTTGATATGCTGAACTTGGCTAGGTCTTCTAAACTATTAAAGGTGCAACATAATATCCTGAACTTGATAAAATAGTCGATTTAGTACACTGACTCATTAATTTGATCAATTTTTCTTACTTGACTTGCTTTATTAGTTAGAGCTTTTGACGAAGTAAAAAATATACGTTCATATCAATATATAAATATTAGAAGCAAATCTTGTGAGAAAAAAAAAACAAAATTAGTGATCAGGTTATTAAATCGACCATTTTGTCAAGTTCATGTCCCATGCTGCACCTTTAGTAACTCAGGGCAGGAAAGAACCTAGTCAGCCAAGTTCAGGATACTAAAATAATTTTATCCTGATTTGATTTATGCTCATTAGTAGAGGTTGAAAATTGGCGTAACGGGCTAAAACTTTTGTATTTCATATTGTTCAGTATGGTGGTGGGAAAGTTATTCAACCTGGAGAGATTCTTGAGACAGCTGAAAACAAGGCTGCAAGAGATGCAAAAACAAAAAAAATGATTGCTGCTTATAAACGCCAAATGGGCTTATATATCGACCCGAAGTTGAAATCTGAATGTGAGAAGGTGTGCTTCAAATTCGATGGTACCATTTTCAAATGCAACTTTTTATTTTTTATTTATTTTTTTGTAATTTGAAAAGTTAGTAAATGTATAATAACATAATGTTGTCTTTGCATTTATATAAACACATTATAGGATTTGAAGGATGGGGACTCGTTAATGGAGATTGGGAAGCTTAAGGATGCAATACCTTTTTATGAAAGAGTTATGGATAAGTTGGTATACCAGGTAAATGGGTGGGTCAAACGGATCGGGTAACGGGTCAAAATTCAAAACGGGTCATTTTTTATTCAATATATGTGGTTTCTTTGCAGAGTGAACTTCATGGTTTAGCTGCATTGCAATGGTCTATCTGTCAAGACTCCCTCAACAGGTTTAGATTTGGATTGCTAATATAATCTGTTACAAGATGCATTAATATTGCAATTTAGTTTATGGATTTTTAAAAGAAAAGGGTAAATTTGTAATTTGACAGATCCAATGAAGCTCGTGTAATGTATGAGAAGCTGCAGTCTCACCCAAATGTTGGTGTAAGCAAGAAAGCAAGACAGTTTGTGTTCAGCTTCCAGGTCAATTACTTTGAAATAAAATATAATAAAATAAATAAACACACAACATCATATAGATTTCAGTTAATTTTTAATCTTAAACATGTCATATAGGTAAAATAATAGTACTAGTTAGCTAGAAAAAGAACGGGTCAAATAGTCAGAACGGGTTGGAACTTGGAAGTATTATTATAATTTTAATGTTGACAACATCGTAAATCATTTTATTCAAAGATTTAAATTAATCATATTTAATGCATTAATTATTATTAATTGCAGGCAATGGAGATGATGAAGGTTACAAGTATTTCTAAACGTAAAACAGGGTACCAAAATTTCTTTGATGCATTTGTTGAAAACAAAAACAATTTGTCTTTAAATGAAACTGAAGTTGAAGAAGATGCAACTTTTCAAGCTCTACCATATGTCATATTTCTTGTTTCTCCTATCCTAATGATATTGGTAATTGCTGTACAAAAAAGGCTACTATGACTTGTGTAACATTTGTAAATGGTTACTTGCTTCTGTTTTTGTATTGTGCTACATTGATACTACTAATATTGCACATATTTATTTTCATGTAATTGGCAATCAAAATATATTTAAGTTTTTAGAAATATTATGCAATCTCCTGTAAAACCAAACATATAGGTGGAAGTAGGCCTATAAAAAAGTAACGAACGCATTTTCGGTCGTTAAGAAAAATTAGTGGTCATGAATCGTTTTTAAACACTTAGGTGGTGTTTGTTTGCAGTTTAATGGAATCATTCAGCACTGAATGATTCATCATTCAACATTCAGTGCATTTGTTTAGCGCCTCTTAATGAATTATATACTAAATTGGACAGAGAAAAAGTGCTGAATCATTCTTTCTTACTATAACATATGCTGAATCATTAAGCAGTCAGAATATTTATAAAAAAATTTCGCACATTCAAAACAAGTTTTATACAAAGCCTCTTAATCATTCAGACCGTTAAATCATTCAACGTTTAATCATTTTATTCTTATCAATCAGGATCTTAAACAAATTATTTACGGAAGGAAAAAAACTTATTAAAAGTAAGATTTAGAGAAAAAAACATTTTTATTAGTTAAAAAAAAATCATTACAAGCTTTTTAATAGAAGAACTCATAGCATGTACAATACAAGTTATTTATAAAGTTTTTACCTTTTATGTAAGTCATTAAAGGTATATAACCTTCAAGCACAAAATTTTTTTTACTTCAAAAACTTTTTATTCTATAAGTTTCTTTCCAAGACACAATAAAAAGCTTTATCTAAATTCATATGTATTGGAGGAAAAAAATTTTGAAAACTTATTTATCAATACCGAGTGAAAAATCTAAGTTTTATTTTGAACGACACATCATCTACTCCTATTTGTCCCAACGGGACTTGAATACATGGTCAATACATTACGAGCAACACCTTATATATTACGCTAATACTACTAAGCTACAAGTCTTAAATTGAAAACTTTAAGTTACATTTTTAGTAGGGCTGTTACTAAAAATGGATAAGAATGAGCAGTATTGATTTTAATTGGAGGAAGAATTTGGATATTGTTAGAAATAAAGAACACAGTTTAACTAATAGAATTAAAATGAGGTAAGTATCATAAAATGCAACTGATTATTATTTTTCAAAACGAAATACTTCTTCTTATTCACGTCATTATCAAAACCTTTTTAATAACCAATGACTCATGTATTGGAGATGTTATCGGGAACACGTATTCTTTTTTCTTTTTTTTAATACCTTTTTTAATATAAACACTGGGGAACACAAGCTGCAAGTGTCTAGTCGGCACAAAGCTAAATAAAATACGAATAACCCCAAAATTTACTCGTATTTCACTACAGAAATCATAAAAACAGTTGAGTGCATCGAGTGATATGTAGCTAGGGTTTCACTCTTTCCATGGAAACGATCGCCGGAGGTTCATCGGAGGAACTTCGTGTAAATATGAATGCAGTTACCAGTGGTGGCGAAGCATTTAAAAAGTTGATCACGGATACCGGAGAACACCACATCCGTTCATCGGCACATGCAGTCGTATCCAACGACGACCTTTTGATCGAAATCTTACTCCGATTACCCGTTCTATCACTCAGTCTCTTCAAAATCGTATCCAAACGGTGGTCATCTCTAATCAAAAGCCCTAATTTCGTTCTTCGGCGGACCAAAATTCCTAACCTCGATCCCCCTTGCGGTCTCTTTATCCAGCGAGGTATATGTCCGTTTGAACATAATTTCTCACCGTTGGATGATAGAATTCCGGCCAACCGAACTCCGTTTAGCACCAACTCCTTCACCGTTGAATCCGATGCAGCTAATGTGGAGATTCTGCAGTCGTGCAATGGTCTATTTCTATGCGGTATCAGGCCTGGTAAGTTATACGTATACAATCCATCCATAAATCGGCTTAAATTGCTTCCACGAGTCTCTATTTCGACTTTGGGTACTCGTCTTGGATTTATGAAATTGGCTTTTGATCCTACCAAATCACCTCACTATATAGTGGTGTATCCTAGTCTCATACATGATAATATTCATGGTTCTGCCATTCAGATACAGACTTACTCTTCAGAAACATGCAATTGGAGTGTATGTGATGATAGATTTGACACCCATTGTTTCGATGGATTTAGAAATGGAATTTATTGGAATGATGCTATTCATTGGCTGGATGATAAAGGTGCACTGCATTACAAGTTAGATGTAAATCGTCTCTTTTTAACAAGCAATCAAACTCCTGTACCTTTGGATAACAGGTTGCATTTTGGTCACATGTTGTTCGAATCGTGTGGTTGTTTGCTTTTCGTTTGTGTGGTCTCTACTCGATATGAGCAACGGTTGGATGTTTACGAAATGAGAACGGGTATCCTGATTGGTCGGTTAAGTACCTTGTTGATGTTAACAATATTATGACAATATTCCAAGAAACTTGGAAGATGTCTGGCGATATTTTCAAGTGGTTTGGTTTCCAAGCTTTGTGTATTGTTTTGGGGAAAAAGGAAGAGGATTCTTTTCTGGTGATGAAAATGAATGGGAAAATTGTACAATACAAAATCGTGTTAAACACACTCTCTATGCTCTATGATATGGGACCAAATTATGTTTTTGATGTCGACAAACCTGATCGGTTACGCAGCTTTCCGTTCATTGCATCCTTTTCTAGTGTGTAATTCGGTTTACTCTCTGTTTTAAGTACGATTTTTGTATCTAGTGCGAACCAGGTAATCTGTGTTCTTATTTGCTTGTTTACTTTCTTTTTGTTTGCAGTTCTTGTGTGATCCCGATATCCATGGTTGCAAAACTCGCTACTTGATACCTGTTAGCGAGTACTAGTTTACTGGGTGAACACTTGGATTGTGATTTTTATATATAAATTTATATGAAGATATATTAATTACATATAATTTCCCTAGTTCTTAAAAATAGAACATAATTTAAAACCTATAAGTCACTTGTATCACACTAATATTGTGTACAAATAATAATAATAAAACTAATAATTAAAATGTATTTTGCAGAGTGAGGTTCTGGGAAAGTAAGCATTTTGGAGAAATTGACCGAGTTTTAACCGTATTTTGACTGAGTTTATCCGAATACTGTAAAGTTAAACATATTTCTATTGAAAAATTGTAATGCCAGAAAAAGCATTGAAAGTTGCATCATATAATCTAAGATGATTTTTATAATAGTATCAGCTAAACAAAACAAACATCCGTTAATCAAATATCCTCTCACCAGTCGAAAATAACAAAAAGATAACCGAACTTAAAACACAAAGCAATCCCGGAATAAAAAACACAGCTCTCCAGCTATCTGGGCTCGAAAGATCCGAATCCGTAACTTTAGCACCTTCTAGAAGCTGACCAGTCAACCCAACCCCGATAATTCCCGCCAAAGTGCCAGCTGTATTAGAAACCCCCATAACAATACCAGCATACCTAGGAGCAATATCCATATGATTCACAGCAAACCCGGCCCTACCTAACGCCAAAAACCCGAGAGCCAAAGACGAACACAACACGACACCATTCGGTGTTCTAAAATGAGGAATTGCAATCAACGCAATAGAAGAAACCGCAAATCCAACTGTATTTAACAACTTTCTTGCTCTTGTAACTGACATAATTTTGTTAGTTATCACGTGATCAGCAATCACACCGCCAATATTCGAGAATACAAACATGTTTAAATACGGGATCATTTTAGACGATCCCATTTCTTGCAGACTGAATTTAAGCCCTAATTCGAAATAAGTCGGTAACCAATTCATAAGCACGTATAAAGCATAATGAAAAGTGAAATTATTCACAACAATCGCCCATACTGGTAAGCTAAAGAAGATTCTCCGCCACGGGATTTGACTTTTATCGTTTCTAGTCCTTTGACTTTGACCATCTTTGACCGGCAACAATGACTCACCAAAACCCAAAGCAGCGGCTTTCGGGTGTTGTGACCGTGGTGGGTCGGTAGCAAATTTAAACCAAAGTAGGGACCACATGCCACCTAAGCCCGCTTCAGCAAGAAACACGGATTGTGGGCCATTATACTTCACTAAGCTAGGAAGCATAAGCATGCCCAAAGCTGCACCTAAGTACATCCCGGATGTGGTCAACGAAACCGATCTTGACCGTTCATGTGGCGGGACCCACTGAGCTAAAACCGTGTGTATAGACGGGAAAATAAACCCTTGTGCTACTCCCACAAGTAATCGAGCAATTACTAAAGTAATCACTCTTTTTGGATCAAGTGGTACTAATGCACATGTTAACTAACGACCATAATACAAACGAAAAAAGGAGTACACGTCTTCCTCCTATTTTTTGGGCTGCCCAACCGCCCGGGATTTGTGACAAAGCGTACCCGTAATAAAAAGTTGATAAAATGCTTCCTTTGCTTGACTGACTTACGTTTTTAGCATCAGCTGCAACTGTATATGCAATTGAAAAGCCGACACGTTCTATGTAGCATACAGATGTGCAAATGAACGTTAAAATAACGCGTTGGAATATTTGTGACACCCATTTTTATGTTACTTTGATCTATAAATACTCATTTCACTACCAAAATTATAAAAATGTTGGATGTACCTGCAAGAAATGACCATATTTTCAAATTTCAAGGTCTAATTTGAAAATAGGCACTATGTTCAGTTGTATACACAGTGACGAGCTACGTTTTGATAATTGGAGATCAAGTTCTAAGTTTTTTTTTTCTTTCAATTAACCAACTAAATTGAACATAAAATGTAATAGAAATCACAAAAATATTGATAATATTTGCAATTAAATATGAACACTGATCTCTTCCACCATTGAAGCCAAATTGCATACCTAAATTTGGCGGAAATGCAATTAACGTGTTTGGGATTTAACCTAAATTGTCAAACACAGATCCATAAAAACACATTACCTACTTTAACAAATGGAAATGCGGCATGATTGTGTAGTTTAAGAAAGAACCAAAATGGAATTAAAGATCTAGCTAGAGCATCAACAAGATGTGGCGATTGGCAAATGCAAGTAATTGTACGGATCAAAATTACCTGAAATCGCAAGTCGGAATCGTTCCAATTTAGAGCAAATTCGCTGGCAGCTCAAAATTTTAAATTGATAACAGGATGAATTCGTGGTTGGAGAGAGAAATTTGACCAAAAAAAAACAGTTTAATAGACATAGTCAAACACTCAAAGTCAACTACTGGATCCGGAGCCTGACCTCTCGGTATATTGGAAGAAATGATGAAAAATGGTAGTTACATTACATACTTACATATTTAGTTCCATCACTACACGAGAGTGCATACTAACAATAATTGATAATAGTAATATTGTTTCTAAGCTTTAAATTTTGACAATAATCAGGTATGATTCTCGTTTCTGTTCGTTACTTAAGTTTCAAGATTGTTTGTCTTTGCATAATCAGACAACGAAAAAAAAAAAACACAAAATAGCCCAAAATGGTTGTCTTTGCTTCACCAGTTTTTCGATCTCTTTTTCTGCTGTTATATTTGGCACCCAAAATAATTTGGAGCCCATTTTCCTTGCAGAGTAGTATGCATATAAGTATATAACATATGAAAAAAAAAAACTGATGCTTACAAATATCTATAATACAATTACAGAAAAGATATTATTTTAATAAAATGATTTTTGAGGTTTATGCATTAAAAATACGCTTTCAGATACTTTTTACCCATTCCATATTGAGTTCTGGGAAACAATGAAGTTTGGAAACAGCAAACCATTTAAACCAAATCAGTTAAACCTTAAACCGATTAACCGTTACGGTCGGTTTCGTGAATCGTCCCAAACCGATTAACCTAAATCATTTAAACCGCCTAACCCGACCGATGAACACCCCTAGTTTTACTTTTACAACTTAGCTTTTGATTATGTGTTTTGATGTTTTTTTGCCCATCAACTAACAATGCACCTTTTGATGCAGGAAAGGGAACCCGTTTAGTTTGCTTCAAGGTCTTGATGATGAGGATAGGTGGAGGCACTACACCCAGTTCCTGATAAGAGTTTGCCTGCCATGGAAGAGGGTGAGACAAGTACAATGAAATGGCAGCCTCCAACAGGTCTGAAAATGAAAAGTATTTTCACTGTTGTGAGAGCACTCAAGTCGATTGGGATACTACACGACGACATGCTCCCTACAAGTAAGTTTAATCCTTTTGACTAAATTTCATGATTGGTCCTTGTGGTTTGCACCGGCTATCATAATAAGGACAACTATACAATACGTAACACCACAGGTCCCTATTGCTACTTTTCGTTACACCCATTGGTCCCTCACACTTCCTCCGTCCATTTCATTCAGTTAAACAAAAAAGAGAGTGGGGGTATAGTCGTCTTTTCTATCCATCCTCCCTTAATCAATAAAATATTTTTTTTAATAGTTAAGTTCTTAATATGTGATGTTAATGTAACAATTGTGAATCATCTAATCATCCAAACAATTTCTGTAATTTACCCTCAGGGACAATTTTTGTAATTTACCCTTGATTAAAACACCTTTATATTTTTTAATCAAACTTTATCTCGTCAAAATACGAATCAATGTGATAATATTAGGAGTGAAATTTAGTGGATTACACATGTCATCCTATCATTTAATCATATTGAGTAAATGAAGACATGTGTCAAATGATATAACTAAATATAAGTGGATTACACATGTCATCCTATCATTTAATCATATTAGTGGATTATACATGTCATTTTTATTAAGTGAGTAGAAATATGAGTGAGAATAAATGATATAACTAAATATAATTTCTTTAACTAATTTCTAAGTCCATCACTACACGAGAGTGCATTCTAACAATAACATTGTTATTGTTTTATGAAATAATGCAAAAATAGTTTGATTTACACCTAATTAAGAAACGCTTTGAATCTATTATTTTTTTAAGAAAAGCGCCTACAAAACTCATTTTGTCCGGACATATCAGCCTAATATTGATGTCTAAGCCCATCCCGTTGATAAATGCTCAAATCAAAACCCTAGACACGTCTTTTACCCACACAAAAATACACAGCTGTAAAAACTTGTTTTTGAGGAATGGCGTTTGACTTCTTTGATCGATCTATCAGCATAGAGGCTAATGGCAGCAAAGTTACAACGTGTTTCTAAGCTTTAAATTTGAAAATATACAAGTATGATTCTCGTTTTCTGTTCGTTAATTGAGTTTTAAGATTGTTTGTCTTTGCATAATATGACAACCGAAAAAAAAAACTCAAAATAGCCCAAAATGTTTGTCTTTGCTTCTCCAGTCTTTTCGACATTGTTCCCTTTTTCAAAGTAGCCTTTTCAAAGTCTTTCTGATTTGGGCCCAAATGCAATTATATATAGTAACTTCAATGCATATTTTAAATGCACCTAATATAGTAAGTTAAAAAAACCATTTATATATTTACAGAACTTGGCCTAATGTTCAAGCTATAGATGAAGTCCAACCGAAGACTTCAAAAATTTCCAAGCTAACAACATTTAAATCTATTCGGGTTCGGACAACTCTGAAGCAATTCTCAGAAGTCATGACATCAGGATTATCTGATTCCCAGAAGAAATGTTTACATAGAATGGGTTTTGGATCTTTAATCGGTTTTGATTACAATCAACTTCCCGGGAAGTTAGGATTCTTTGTTGTTGATAATTTTAATCATAATGATATGTTAATTGAAACAGAGAAAGGGAACATTAAAGTGGATGCCAAAGCAGTTAACGATGTATTCGGTATTCCAAATGGTGGTACCGATATTTACTCTCTCAAATTCAATTCCAATAGTATTTTTATTAAACAATGGCTTAGTCAGTTCGAAACACTCGATCATATTAGACCATCTCACATTGCTGAAAAAATTAAAAATTCTGTTGTTGCTGACGATCTTTTCAAGATGAAATTTCTTATGTTGTTTGCTGGTACCATAGTTTCTTGTGACGACAATGGGAAAGTGAAGTTGGATGTTCTGAATCATATTCCAAATGATGTTGATATTGCTTCCCTCTATTGGTGTTCATTTTTGTTGCAGAATCTGAAAGTTAGTAAGAATTTTCGGCACAAGTAGTTTGTTAAAAAAAACTTTTTATTCTGGTCCCATTACCTTTTTGATTGTGAGTATATATATATATATTTTTTTTCTTTTGATGTAGTTTAACAAACTTGTTTTTTAATATTCAATTTAGTGAGATCAGCATTGAAGATTATGTTAAACAATGGGCTCTTCATATTTTCCTTCATATCTATTTGGTATAAGAGATAAGTTTGTTCATCAGGATGTGAAAGAAATTGGAGCCCGTTTAAAGGGGTTAGTAAACTATTTTTTTTAACTTTATATGCAAAATTATCTTTATTATAATTATTCCATTATATTGTATAATTTTATAACACTTTCTTGTTTAACTTTGTAGATACACACAAAGAAAAAAAATAGATTGTTTCTTTAACTAGTAGTTTATTGGTATGTGAAAGAAAGTGTAGCGCGTTTGAAGGGGTTAGTAAACTATTTTTTAACTTTATATGCAAAATTATGTTTATTATAATTATGTCATTATATTGTATAATTTTATAACACGTTTAACTTTGCAGATACATACAAAGAAAATAAATAGATTGCAGACAAAGAGGTTTAACAATCTTGTTTATGTCTATTTCAACTCTAATTTGATGGATAAGAACAAAAAGAGAAAATATAAAAATGTGGAAGTCGTTTTGGCAAAAGATAGTCACCCGACATAACTCTAAAAATACAAGAGAACTTAATGAAGATTTCGAGTCGGATGGAATTCAAATCATGGAAGATTACAGAAACAACGAGTAGAAGATGGTTTTTATTTTGTGTTACGATTTTTTAGCCCAAATGTAAGATTTCGAGTCGGATGGAGTTCAAATCATGTAGATTGTAGAAACAACGAGTAGAAGATGGTTTTTATTTTGTGTTACGTTTTTTCAGCCCAAATGTTCACCCTACCCTTACCCTCGGTGGATCAGACCCTGATCGGTAAAATTACCACCCTTACTTTCGGAAGAATTCAAAAATACTATGGTGGCTCCGTAGCTTTATATATTTATTATATTATATTTTTTTGTCTGTCATTCAGCAATTCCAAAGTTGCTTTTTCGTTTGATCAAATAAACTAAGGAAAAAAGAATACCTAACATGACCAAAAGCGATAGGATCGAAACTAAAAATAATGAAATTACAAAACCGAAAAACAAATTGATTACATGTTTTTGATTTCGGTTTTCAGTTGGTTTTTTAGTTCGATTCGGTTTTTTCAATGCCTACTTTAAGATATGTACTTTCTTATAACCGATATTTTGTATCAAAACAAAAATACAGTCATGCTTACAATTACTATTTCCAATATGCGACACAATCATCCGTAGACCCCACTGCTTAGTCACGACGGCTGCAACCACCGGAGCTGCCATTACAATTCCGCTTGTATAACGGAGAAACACCCACTTCTTTACCAATTATAGATTTCAAATCGAACAACAAACTTCGAAGACTCACAACCTCTGCTTCAAGAGCAGACTGAAACTGCAATTTCCGAATCAATCCCCGATTCACAACACGCAGTTTCCTAACTTCTTCCTCTAAATAAGCGGTCTGGGCTTTCTTCTTCTCACGATACTTTTTAACCGCTACTCGGTTTCCTGGTGGCCTTCCGTTACACCTTCCTCTGTTTTTCAAGGGAGCATCTAGCTGTAAATCTTCAATCTTTGACGGTGCACGGAAGGTGTTCGATGAATTGCCAGTGAGGTTATCTGATAGCTCTATCTCCTCATCATCCATGTTCCTTTGCACACTGTTCAATAACTAAGTTTAAGGTAAGCCAAATACATAAGGGTATATGTTACTACTTACTAGAACATGTTCACCAATATATATCACCTTTTTGAGGAGCATAAATTCTTCAAGAAAGATCTATATTTATATATAAATCATTAAAATCACTAACAACAGAATAAGTAATATACCAGTGTGTTCATTTGTCAAAATCAAAATTCCTTATTATTGTAAATATTATGAGAAAAAGCATCGCCACTAGATATGATATGTCATATGCCACTATCATTCTATAATGTGTATGAATATATTCAACTCGATCATGATTAAGGCATGCTTTATCCGGTTTTGATTTTTAAACGATAGATAGATAATCAGATCAATTCGCCGAGTCGAGTTAACTCGTGAGCTATTTATCAAAAAGTTCTCCATTTTCCAGCTGGGTGAATGTAAACGAGTCGAGTTAACTCATGAGCTATTCGAGATTTAATAAAAAAAATACCCAAATTTGACTCGAGTTCGAGCTACTCGACTAGACTTTCGAGTTGACCCCGAGTTGAAAATGCTTAGCTCGTAGGGCACACACAGATATGTGATAGATGTGCTAATCTGAATTTTATTCCATAGTAAGGCACGGATAATTTATGCCAATATGTTGTTTGTTTAGAAATATTACTTTGGAATCATTCTGCAACCCTTCCACTTTTGGGCACAAGTACAAGGTTTAAGATTGGCGACTAAAATGTACGTAATACTTTAGTCATTCAAAATGTAAAATTTCAAACTATTGACCTTGCTAACCAATATGCCAACATTCTACTGTTTATGTGGCAAGATCATTAAGTTTGAAACAATAAACGTCGTGATTATGTACTACACCGCTTCTTCCACTCGTTTCATGACTTCCATAACGGTTTCCATTGAAAACTTTTGAAGTTTTTTTTGTTAGTTGATCATGATCTAGGTTTGTATGGCTTCAATTGATAAACTACACCACTTCTTCCACTAGTTTACATCACGATCATCCTGTGTGGCGGCTTCGTGTTAGTGGTGTAGGTGGTAGGCCTATCCTTGTTCCCCTAGAGGGTTTGACTTTCTTCCCTTCATTTAGAATTATGGTCCCCTTCTTTTGGAAATTAAGGGTTTCAACTTTCAACTCCAACTTTCTATATTAAGCAATGCAGCCTTTTAACCATACTTGAAGGACCAAAGGTGTCCGGGTTTTAAACTATGAGACACCTTTTTTATTTTCTCAATAATAAAATGATACACAATAAAATTAAAAGAGATGTGACGAAAAAAATAACGTATATCATCTATTTGTTGACATGATTAGTTTGAGATATATACATTACTCATTTCATTTACATGCGGAGCTATAGAAGTAAAAATATGATATTGGGGGTGTTTGTTTTAGCTTCTTTTGGGTTTAGTGGTGCTCTGTAGGGGTGTAAACGAGTCGAGTCGAGCCGAGTTCTGCCAAGCTCGAGCTCGACTCGCCAACTAAAACTCGAGCTCGAAACTCGACTCGATACTCGACGAGCTTCCATTTTTAAGCTCGAACCCGACTCGGTGAAAACTCGAAACTCGACTCGATACTCGGCTCGGCTTGAAAAATTCATATATTTTTTTTTTAAAATGCACTTTTTTGTTGTAAATATGTACATGGAAAAGGGTAAAAGGTAATTATGTATATGGAAAAAGGGTAAAATGGTAATTAAATAAAGCTCGATAAGGCTCGCGAGCCTAACGAGCTGTGTATTTTGGAACTCGAACTCGGCTCGAAACCCTACTCGAGTAGCTCGAGCTCGACTCGGTTCACAACGAGTCGATTTCGAGTATTTTTCGAGTCGCTCTCGAGTAACTCACGAGCTGTCTCGACTCGATTACACCCCTAGTGCTCCGGATTATTTTTTGGATGTAATTTATTGATTTATTAGCTTATTCAAGAAGTTAATAAGTTAAATAAATGTGTGGATAAAAAGAAAAACATTTTTAAATAATCTTTTGAAAAGTTTGAAGAAAAGATTTAAAAAAAAGTAAGGAGTTACTTGGAAAAAGTTAGATTATGTTTAACTCACACTCCTTATAGCTTTTGTAGCTTCTTAACAAGAGTATGACTAAATTTCTTTTAAGGATATTTCTGTTAATGATGGTTATTTGAAGGTGGTCGAGTTTTATTCTTAATATATTAATCTAACCGTTAACATAGTGGTTTTTGAATGTTCTCTAGTCATCTGGTAAATTTTTAGATAAGAATGGATCGAACTCGTAATGTATAAAATATTATTTCAGTTATCCTTACTGTTAGTTTCATATTAGTTAAATTATAATAATTATTATTATAATTAACTAGCAGGGTATCCGCGCGATGCGGCGACGGGTACCCTGTGGCTATATTTTTGCGGCGAACAAATGTTCTTCGGTACGCTTACACGTACTTTGTAATTAATGTGTTACATGATTACATAAATAACATTATTACAATCTTCAACTAAAATATTAGCATAAATTAAGTTAGAAGGGTGTATGCAACTATGCAATTAAATATTCACCCTGCTTGACCCATTCCCCTTTTCGCCAAATCCTTCATTCGACCCGTTTGGGAAATAACACAATTTGACTCATTTGTAAGTAAACGATTTGATATCGCAACCTCATATAAAGATCATTTTCTAGGAGGCTTATCACAAATTATAATTATATAACAAGGTACCCGCGAACCTATTTAACTATATTTTTTTGTGGGTATCCTACGTACCACAAATCTTTCGATAACGCAATTCTTAGTAAGGGTTTCGCGCAGACCAAAGGTAGCATTCAGGCAGAGAGACATCTCTACCGATATTGAACCCAATGGTTACATTTGTGTTGCAAAGTGTTGTGAAGCAATGTTCCATATGATCTGTTGGTTCGTATGGAGCTTATAAATGTAAAAGTTATCAACAAACGAGTCATAGCACTCTGCAGTCTGCAATGCAGTGGGTACATTCAAGATAAAAATGAGGTGGGAATTGACCTGTTTATGTTTGAACAAGGCAATTCATGTTATTTTTTTGATATCTAATGGGTTAAAAATGTAAAATAAAGGGGAAAAATACTTAAAAATGGAAGGGGAGTCCATCATAAATATGAATACCTTTAAAAATGATTTATGTAACCCAGTCTAGAATCGTTTTATTGGTAAGCTAAATAACTTTATGCCATCCACAATGTTTAGCAGTTAGCACATTTATAAACAATCTTATATCATGATCACAGATTCACAGGCTAGCTTGTTTCTATAGTTTTGAGTTATTATCAAATTTCTACATATAACATTCAATTTAAACATGTAAAATAAATTAAAAAAACGTACAGACAATACAAGAAACAAGTATCGACTTTTTATTTTGTCCCGCAAGGCTGCAATTCTTCCATGTAGGTATTTAAGACGAACTCTTGATGAAACGTATGACATTGTAAGCCCATGAACCAACTATGCTCCTGCACTTGGTACCAACATATGGCTAGACCAACATATACCATAAACAGCAAATATCATGATGTTTGTGCCCAAAAACTCTGCTATTAACTGTCTTAAAATTCAAAAATAAGCAACTAATTATAATCACCAATGTATACATATATTGTTACTATGAGACAGTGATTAAATAATTAAAGAAGAAATAATAACCTTTTGAAAAAATAGAATAGTGAAAGGAGAGATTGGAGAAATGTTCCTTCTATTATTTCAACTGTCTCCTAATGGCAGAAATGGATCAACATTAAAAAAATTAAAAACAAGTCTTATTAACTTACTATCAAGATTGTAAATTGTTCCTTCTTTTATATTACTTATAATGTCTCAAGATCAAAATTGTCAGCAAAAAAAAAAATTAATTAACTAATTAGATTAAAAAGAACTAAAGATTATAAACTAACTCAAGGATTGTACACTATTTAGTACAACCTGCTGAACCATAGTCTGTACCGCTATATTCTTCAAACCCATTAATTTCAACCCGATTGTGAAGTCACTGATTTCCTGTCAATAAATCAAAACAAATGATTAGTTATTGGAGCAATCGTTGTTATAACCCGAGTTACCCGACTATGCCTCTTTCAAACCCATTAATGCAATCCTTCTCTTCTACTAATAAATTGATTACACGCTGAAATGTCGTAAATCAACACAGCCTCATCCACCTCAGCCTTCGCCAACGCTAGTCTCATTGTTTCTGTGGGTTTCGTCACCGTGTCGGACCAAAGATCTATCCATCTTCTCACCATGGCTGCCAGAAAAGGTCCTAACTTTACGAAAACTGATCCTAATTAAACAAACATAAATTCAATAGTGAAAATATTAAACGATTACCTTCAAATTTTGCAACAATTTGGGCGAAATGAATCTGGAACAGGGATATTGAATCTACAAAATGAATTTGATTGACGAAAATGTATAATTCATTGCCTGCACTTACCACATACAACAAGGATTAAAATTTAAGCAATGCATAGATCAGACTGAGTTTATAACAAATCAGACTTAACTTATATTGCAGCTATATAAATCATAACAAACCTGTTCAAGAACTTTTTATCCATTTTTTTGTCAATATGCTCCACGCTCTCATGCTTTTCCCATGTGTTCTTCTGATTAATTCTTACATTCCTAAAAAAAATAAGATAAAAAAGAATAAATCATCTCATGTCTAAATTTCAAGTCGGAGGCGGGACGGTCGAAGACGGCCGAGAAAATACAAGAATCGGGCACAGAAAACTTACGTGAGGAGGTTGCTCGGAGCCGGTATTCTCGGAGGTCGGAGGACGGGAGAATCTAAGCCTGTGTGACTTTGTGAATGCCTCAAGTCTTGAAAGTGAAACCCTAAACGATAAGGAAGACTTTAATTTAATAGGAGGTTAGGGACTGTCCGTGATGGAATCGAAACGACAAGGGTTCACAGCAGAATCGAGGAGACGAACGAAGGAATTGATTGGTTTAACAGAATCGAGGAGGGGGTGAAGCACGGGGAGAGATGAACGGTCGAACACTCGAACAACCGATTCGTTTTGCCAGATGGGCCACCTAATTGTTGTGGTTGGTCGAAGCCCATCGCAGACTTCAGATGATTTGAGCTATTTAATAATGATTTGTTAAGGGAAAAAGACGCAGTCAAAGCCTAGATCAGGTGGTTTCTGTGTAAACTTAAAATCCGAAGGTCGCAGGTTCGAAGCCTGATTGAGCTATTTTTTTTAATCAAAATTAAAATGATCAAATTCTAAAATAGAAAGAAATTAGCTGAATTTTGAAAAGGTTATTTAAGGAAATGCCTAAAATGCTTTATAAGTAGTAGAGATAAAAAATAGTATTATATCAGCAAAATTTTATATAACTACTGTATCTAAAATCTACAATCATATGGAACAAAACTCCTCATTTTTAATGTGTTTCGATACACACTGCCATCACAACCCCCCTATAAATTGTTCATCGGGGGCGACTTTTTGATTCCGGTTTTACGCCCGATTTGCGGTAACCCTGAATATTTGCTTCAGTATAGAACCCTGAGTAATCACTCGTTCTCGATCAAGATCTGTTTAGCGGACGCAAAGAAATTAGGGTTCTTAAATTCGAGGTGATCTCCTTTACAGTGTATAGTTTCATTTTCGTTTTATATTCTCGTAATTTATGCAAATATTGTATTTATTATAGTCTTTGTAGCATAAACTTAATCAACGATTTCGGCTAAAAAATACGATATTATCATTAATTCTGCCACTTGGTTATGGTACGACGCATTCTGAATTAAATTTTGAGAGATTAGGTCTCATTAGTACTCGAATTTTGCTCACAAACTTGTGTTGAAATTATGGTTTTAGTGTTCATAAAAGTTCTAAGGTAATTGCTCATGATAATTAACTTCCTAACATCTATCTACAAGTTTAATTAGGTTTTAGCATTCAAAAGGAAGCTAATAACTACAGTATACCATTTGCATGAGCTAATCAGGTTTTCAATTGAAATTGTAAGTAGAAAGTGTTGAGAATTATGAATTACCTAATAGTTTTTATCTAATCTTATTGTAGTGACAGCTGAACTTAAATTGGGATTCGAAATGATCATAAATTTTATAAGATTCTAATATCATACTGCTGTTAGAGGGATCAAATTTAAGCATTACATGGATTTCAAGATCTTAAAATACTTTCAACTATTGATCTTAACATTAGCATCAACAACACTTGCCATTAGAAAAGACATTAGTTTCCTAGAAACACAAATCTGCAGAACAACCGTTCAAGGAAGATATTTAATAACCGATCATACCGGTTACGTATGCGATGCTTTATCACTAGACCCGAGATCACACTGCTGTCATGTAAAAAGAGATCGGTACAGCTGTCAAGGTTGCAATCTCGTCTCACAATGCTGCAATTCATACGAATATTGTGTTTCATGCTGCTTAAATCCCGAAAGAACACACATTGACCAAGCAACAAAAGTCAAAATAGCCAAACCAATAACCGCGGGAACATACTCAACTTTATTCGATTATTGTGCGGGAAGATGCCGACATAATTCCGAAAGCGTCGTTCACGAAAACGCGTATTTTAGTGAGTTCCATCATTGTTTTGCTCCACCGAATAAAAATTTAACTAAAATTAGTGATCAACAAATGGAAGTACGATTAATTGGGATTAATGTTATTGTTGGTAAACAAGGGGAATCGTGTGATTCGGTTTGTAAAACAGTTGGGCAGTCGTGTGTACCGAGTAAATTTGCGGTTATTAATCAATGTGAAGTTATGCAAAAGTATATGAGATGTAGAGGATCGTGTCTTGCAAGTATTGGAGCTGATCAACCTGCTGAAGTGGTTGAAGATGCTCCTAGAAATTTGAATCCGGGGGCGTGTTTATATACAAGAAGACCGTCTTTGCTTTCTTGTGACGGTTATCATCAGCATACTAGGAGGCTTTGTCCCTGTGCTTAGAATGTTGAATGGTAACATGTCTTTTGGTTTTTTGTTTTGTTTTTGTCAATGTATCATATTGTTGTTAGTAGTTCGGCTATTGCTAGTCCTAAAGGTGGCAAATTTAATGGGTAATTTTGTATGGGTCGAAACTTGTTGGAACCCGAAATTCATTCAGGCTGCAGATGTTATCTTTTTTTTTTTATTTATAACCATGGTCTCTACATTGAGAATATAAAATTGGGAATAGCAAGTAAAAAACGGTTCATTTGTGTAACTTGATATTATATCTATTACATTTTCGAACTACATGAACAGTAGCATACATCTCTACACCTCCTGCTTTGAAATCTCCCTCTAATGAGTCCACGTCTTGCTGGTTTATTTTGTCATCCCTCTCCATCTACGCCCACCTCCTGCTGCCTTGGTTAACCCACTGCGGCCACCTCCTGCCTCCGTGGATCAGCCACCACTCGCCATCTGCCTCTACAAATGAGGCACCCATTTCTACCTACAAAGCCAAATTCCCTCTTGCTGGGTTTCTTAATTTTCAGTTAGGGCTCTCAATTGCTCTCATTCATCTGCATATTTAGGTTATTTTGGAAGTTCCCTTTTCAATTTTGAGTTTCTTAATTTGAATTAGGGTTACAGTTAGGCTGTTCGTTTCCTCCCTGCAACGACGATTTCAGCTTCAGGTAAGCTTCGCTCACTTTATCCAATTTTGGATTTCGGATTTTGGAATTGCAGTTCTGAGCGTCAACAAAGAGCTACAAGCGCTGCCTGTAAAACTGAGCTTCATCCTTCCCCTTTTCCTTTTAAGGGTTGTCTTCTTTTCCAACTTTGTGCTTTCATACAATTATTATGGCGGAAATTTATCTTAGGCGAATTCCTGTCATGTGGTGCAACTTTATAGGAGCATCCAACTAAGGTAGTATTTTGTAATTATTAAAATACATTCTAGATCTAACAAAATACTGTGTAAATTGTTATTTTAAGCTAATTACATGGATTAGTAATTGAAATAATAATTCCAGGCATTGACAGGTGGCAATGATGCATGTTTTGTTGCTGGAAGCAAATAGGCAGGGTTGGCTAATGGAGTTAGCATTTTGTCGTTTGAAGGTATTCCATTTTTATTAACAAATTCACTTTTGTTTCGCAAAATTTAGTTTTAAAATTAAGGAGCTTGGAAGCTGTATCTTCTACGTTTTTCCATAATCCTACTTACAAGTTTGCAAACCATTTGTAGGTAGTATAAGAATTTGTTTTGATTGCCCCAAAATAATCATAAAATTGTAATCATTTTTGGTAGATGTGGGTGGTTGTAAGCATTTGGATACACTTTAGGAGATATTTTTACACAAGTTTTCATAGAGTTTTAATATTTGTATTTGTATAGAAGGTTGAACAGTTTATTGTATCATAATAATGAGAATAAAAAATTATTTAATTAATGAAGACATCCTTTTACCCAAAGCTGAGGATGAATCTGATGAAGATGAGGCTTTTGCGACAGATGAAATTGTCACAAAAGAAATTGTTTCATTAAGATCATGTGATTTACATGGGAATAATTTGAACGATGTACCCGTATCTATTCTTGCTAAATGGTTACATGAACTTGATGAAAAATATAGAATAAGTGGAGGACAATAAACAATCTTTTGTGTAAATAATCTTTTGGATTAATTTATCTTTTTTGGATATTATCAGTAAATAATCTTTTCGGTATTATATGAAAATCTCCCGCAGCAACGCGCGGGTAAATTGTTGCTAGTTCTAATTAATAATGGAATCAGTTGGTGTGCTTATCACGCTTTCTTTTTAGTAAATTCCCGACCACAATTCCTTGTTTTGCACGCATGCACCCAACTATTTGTATGGCTAGATGTTTGTAAATTCTTGCGTTCCACCAAAAGCTATCATCAAATTCATTATCATTATTTTGTGAACAGCATAATGAGCACGTGGTATAATTACTTGATGGGTTAGGTCCCGAGAGGTCACAATCCACAAATCATTTATCTTAGATTTAGGTTCAAGCAAATCAACTCAATTAAGCATTAAGCCATGAAATCTGAGTGATTGCTAAAGCCATATTATTGGAATGTGACATAAATAGAATAGGGGTTTACCTTCTTTTAACTCATCATCATTGGAAAAATGTCTTCATGAAGAAGCAATGATACAGGAATTTACCACTAAAACCGGCCACTAATCATGTATACATTTGCGGATGTGAGTGCGGCAGGCAAGCCAAGCCCATTAGCCCATTTATTTTATTTTAAAATGGTATTCATTTATGTGGGCTACATGAGATAGCCGAACTTTGCTCATGATGCACACAATCTAACCTTTGACGTTGTCATTTTTGAATCTTTTTATAATCATCTAATAAATATTTACTCAGTAAAGAATTAAACTTTTGACCTATATGAAGTTATTAAAAATCTCTTATCACTATATAATCATTATATATATGGTTATATTTCCTCGTTAATAAACATGGATCACGGCTGAAATGCACAACCATCGACATTATCGCGATAAATAGTACAAGTTCTGGTAATGGTATCACACATGTGAAACGATACAACAATCATGAAAAGACGGTGTAACAAAATTGTTGCATGGACCTAAGCAATTTTACATATGACATAATTGTGATGGATTAACAAAATCATCAATTATTATTATGTGCCCAATTATATTTACGATATTTCAATGGTAATTTTCGATTATACCTACTTTTTTCACTCGTTTGTTAGAGGGGTGTCAAAGGAAGCGTAATTTTTAACTGGCATGGTTTCTTCAGTTGGAAATTTTGGGTTAGGATTTTCGGTATACCGAGTTAGGCGACGAAGCGCGTGTGTAATTTATATAAATATTAGTGTTTTATGTGTGTATTTTATATAAAATAAATAATGTGTTGGGCAATTAATATTAAGTGAAGTGTGATTCTTGATAGAGTTCATGTAACAAAAATTAAAGTGTGAGTTTGTACTCGACTTGCCAATGTGTTAAACCATTTTCAGGTTAAACTTCTCTTTCTTAAATAAATAAATGCAAAGAAAAGCTTTCAATAGAATTTCAATCTGAAACGAAATTAGGTTAATCTGAAGGCGGATCATTCTGCAAAAACTCATCAATGGTGGAAGGAAACTCCAGTCCGTCGCCATCACCATCACTAATTGAAACAAATGCAGCTTTCGCCAAAAGCAAATGCGCCAATCGCAAAGGCTCTTTTCCGCCATTATTCAAAAAGTACTTGATCCATCCATCCAATCTCCCAACTTCCTTTTTGCATTTAGGTCCTTTTACTTTCACAATCTTGTCATAAAACTCATCATCGGCAACATCAGGCATTTCCGCTCCTTTTCCGTCAAATTCAGATAACTTAAGAAGCTGAATCATCGAATTAATATCGTCAACGGTACTGCTTTCGGATAATTCGTTTCCTGAATCGTTCAATTGAGGGGGGCTTGTTTTAGGGTTAGATTGGAAGTCGTTTATGTCGTTATAAGAGAGGAACTCTTCAGGTGGTTGTTCGATGGAGTTGCCGCCGAGGGTTGACGAGGCGTTTGTGTGTTGGTTTTGGAAGTAAATTGGTGAGCTGATGGCGGATTCCGTTGGTTGTGTTTCGGTGGTTTGTGGTGGCGGCGGTGGATTTCCGCCATCGAGTTTCAAACGCTTCTCTACTTGCTTGAGAGAAGAGAAAAAGTGTTTGAAAGGAGGCTTCATTGATCTACCCATTCACCATTGGAACAAATGTCAAGTTATTCTATTAACGTTTTTATTTATTTATTTTTACTAAGGCTCCTGGGTATGGGCACCACATGTGGTGGTGAGTTTTTCTGCCACATCATCGCCACCTCAGCAACCACATTACCACCACACCACATTATTTAGTGGAAACACTCACCACACCACACCATTTTATTTTCTATCTCATCATTTTATTTCCATTTATTTTACACACAACTAATATTTTATATAATTTAAAATTACATTACATTAAATAAAATTAAAATGACAATACTTTAAATTAAAATGAAAATACTAGGAATTAAACATTAAATTAAAAATTACAATAATTAAAATAAATTATTACTCTTCATCGTCGGCATGTGCGTTGTTGTAGAGATGGTCCGCCAAATCCCGTCTAAGTCGTTCGTGTGTTGTTTCGTCTCGAATGTCGATAACCCTGTGCAAATATTCTGCACTTCCCGGTGATACAAAGCATGTCGGGATCGTCCGGCACATATGGAGAAATCATCCGACCTTTATCTTCGACAACCATATTATGCATTACAACACACGCATACAAAATATATCTTAATCTTTCAAGGTCATATGAACGGGCCGCGTTTTTGACAATGTGTCACTTCGCCTTTAAAACTCCAAAAGCCCGTTCCACATCCTTACGTGCGGATTCTTGTTTTTTGGTAAACAAGACCTCTTTTGGATCAACTGGATGTCAATAGGCTTTGACAAATGTCGCATGACGAGATACCATCGGTAAGGAAATAACCGAGTCTATATGGATTGTCATTCGCCGTAAAAGGAGCATCGGGTGCCTTTCCTGATAACAAGTCGTTGAATATTGGTGAACCAAGATAATTCATTATTTGTGAGTTGAGCTATTTTGGTAGAGTTGTGGTGTGTTTTTGTAGTGTTTTGATAATGTTTGAGTGTGTCTATATAGGAAATAAATAAATTAAATTAATTAATTAATTTTTTTTTAAATCTCCAATGGCTCTTTTAGCCGTTCAACGGCTACTTTTTCGTTCAAAATCGATCAAACCACCGCGTGCCCAGTCGTTGCCCGTTGCATCCTTCCACCACGACCTCCCACCACGCCGTTGGGGGGGGGGGGTGTTCCATTCTTCCCACCACGCCGTTCCCGGCCATGTCACACCCCACGCCATGGGGCGTTGGTCCCGTACCGCCTAGCCTAATAAAGTTGGGGTTTTGTTTTAGGGCTGTCATTAAGAGGTGGTTACGTGCATAAATTGTTTGTACTTTCAGTAGTGGGGTTTATTCCTAAAATACAGGGAGAGGTTATTGATTATTGTACAAGTTTTTAATACGTGTCTTTACGTCTTAGTGACAGCCCTTAGGGCTGTCATTATCATTTTCCTAAAGTTAAATTCATAGAGAAACGTTCAAAGAGGTCCATCATTTTTACGTAGTCCCGAGGAACAAATCTCAACCATTAATTAATAAGATCTAATGGTCAAGATGAATCACATATTTTATACATAAAGGGTATTTTGGTCATTTGGCACTTTAAAAAAATTTTGATTTTTTTGATTTTTGATTATTTTGATTTTTTTTTATTTTTTATTAAAAAATAATATTTATTTAATAATTACGTGTAGTACTTAATCACATGTGATTCTAGTGTAGAAACACATGTGATTGTACATTTAATCACATTTGATGTTTTAGTACAATCACATGTGATTCAGTACACAATCACATGTGATTCAGTAATTCAGTATGCAATCACATTATGTGTTATTAATGAAAAACAATAATTTTTTTTAAAAAAAAATAATTAAAAAATTAAAAATTAAAAAAAATAATTCTAAAATTAAAAATTAAAAATTAAGAAAAATTAACTTTTTTAAAATGACCAAAATACCCCTCCATGTATAAAATATGTAATTAATCTTGACCACTACTTATAATTAATCAATGGTTGAAATTTATTCCTTAGAACTTCATAAAAATTAAGGACTTACTTGAACACAACTCTAAATTTATAACTTAAATTAATCACTTAGCAGTAACATTTTCTTTATTTGTATTTATTTCTACACAACTTTTAGATGATAAGTATACATTATATAATACTCAATCTGTCCCATTTTTATTGTCCATGTTTCCTTTTTTAAATATCCCAAAATAATTGTCCACTTGAAAATCCAACCAATCAAAAAACACTTAGGTGGTAAAGATAAAATTCTATTGGTTGCACAATGTAATAAATCCACTTTTCTTAAACTGTGTGATATTTAAAGGGTAAATTGCATAAAATAGCAACATACTATTTTAAGTGATTCCTAATTCTAGCAACAAACTATCAAAATTCTCAAAAATAGCAACAAACTTTTAAATTTTTACAATTTCGGTAATATTTCACCTTAAATGATAGTAGTCGGTATTTTCTAGTGACGTAGTCGGTTACTTATTTTTTCTCTTTTTTCCACTTGTCGGTCCACGTAATAAATATTAATATACTTATAATAATTTATGTTAGTAGAACATACAGATTACTCTCGTTCCTGGTAAAACGTTTCCCAAATTGCAAAAATTTAAAAGTTCGTTGCTATTTTTGAAAAATTTTATAGTTTGTTGCTAGAATTAGGAATCACCTAATAGTTCGTTGCTGTTCTATGCAATTTGCCCATATTCAAATGTGGACAATATTTTTGGGACGGAGGGAGTATAAATTTTACAGCTAATTGTACAACTATATTAAGCAACCATTGTGTGATTGCAATAAAAGTTGCGTGGTTGCAATAAAATTTTACAGCTAATTGTACAATTATATTAATAATATGATTATACTCTCATTATTAACGCTCTAATTAAATTCATAATGCATTAACATTGCCCATATGAGTAAAAAGCTGAAGGCTTCATCATTCTTACACATGTTTGACTTTCAAAAGTCAAAATTCAAAACATAATCTATTTATTTCAATCCAAACTAAACAAAACAACTCTCTACAATCTCAAAGCTCTGTTTTCTAGTTCACTTCCTACATTAACAGACAGCCCTAATGAATCAGCAATGCTTCTAACTTCCGCAATCATCGCAACCACATCATTCAGCTTGTTAATTGCTGACCCAACACCCTAATTGTTTAAAAAAAAAAAAAGAAATATACACACAAAATAATGTTAGAAGATGAAAAAAGAGGAATGATTTTTTAAAAAGGTGTTAAAAATACATATAAAATATGGACTTACCACTCCAGCAGCCCCTGCTGTGATAGCCATTGGTGCTGTAACTGCACTTAATCCAGATGCACACATCACCGGTATCTTAACAGCCCGTGAAATCGAATATGCAGCTGCTAATGTCGGGCTCGCCTAATTTTAATCACAATCACAAACTAACTAATTAGAAACCCTAATTTAATTATTCAAACAAATCATTTTTACCTTTTCAATTAAACCAAGAACACCAGGCTTTGAAGGATTGGAGGATTTTCCACCTTCGGTTTGAATGATGTCAACACCTTCTTGTTCCAAAAGCTCCGCCAACTTGGCCTGTAAAATTTAATTTAATTTAATTCGTCACGTTAATCTCGATTATTAATAAAAGGACAGATTTTAAATATTTTTACTTGTTCAGGGAGGCTTATTGTGTGAGGCACAGTAACGGATAATGTCACCAATGGAAGAAGTCTTCGTGTTTCAACCGTTAAGTTCAATATCTACAAAAAAAACATTAGACGAGAATTTAAATATTTAATTAAAGAATGTATGAAATTTCAAAAGAACAAACGATTATAATTTATTTTGTAATGTGATATCTACAAACCTGTTCGGGTGAGAAAACTATACCCGCATCATAAAACGAATCATAGTTCCCAATCTCCACCTACGTATTTACATTTATTTAATTTTACAACGGAAATTAAATTACAAAATTTTAATGAAAGTTGAGGGGAAAACCATTGAAGCTCCAGCTTCTACAGCAGCAAGAAAAGCAGATGGATCTACCGATGAGACACAAACCTGCACAATGTAACAAATACAAGCATGTGATTTAGAAAAAAAAAAAAAAAAATTAATATAATTTCATTTAATAAATCGAGTTTGTGTTAACATACAGGGAGACGAGTCAAGCTTGTGACTAGTTTGACCAATTCCGAGTCACAAGCTATATCTACATGGGTCGCTCCACCCTGTTAGAAACAAATAGAGATAAAGTTATAATAGATCTATAATTTGCATTGTGTAGTGTATAAACTAAAAGTTGTGATGTGCAAATAAATTCTTACTTTTATAACAATTATCGACCAAAAAGGGACACAGTTTGAAACTTGACAATCCATTTTGCATGTTAACAAGGGGGTTGGTTGTACATTTCTAAAAGTAGTTAATAGTTATCAAATAACTGTCGTTTAGAGTTAGGGATGTGTAATTATTTTTTACAATTTTACTTTGGGTGTTGCCGCATAACTATTTGTTTTCCAAAAAATAACTATAAACAAAACAACTACCAAGCACTTGATGATTATAATTGGATTAAGGAGGTGTTTGAGTAAGCTTATTTGAGGATAGCCATAAGTTGATTATGATAAGCTTATCCAAACACACCTTCTAACAACCAATGACCGGTAAAAAGAGGGTACCTTATCAGCAGCGGTAACAACAGAAGCAACGTTATCTTTGTTAAAATTCTGCAACCCTGAAATGATCTGCAAAACCCCACATCAAAATCAATAGAATTTAACAGAAAAATAAGGAAATTGGGAGTGTTTGAAACCTTAAGTGCTCTTTTTTCATTAAAAGACTTCAAAATTGTTTCTTTAGAAAGAGAAGCTTTGGGAGTGAAAGAAGAAGAACGTTTTGGAAGATGAAACCCAAGGGAATGGGAATGGGAATTGGAATTGGGAATGGGTTTCAATTGGGTGTAAGAAAGGAGAGAATTGGGGGTGCATATGGAAGAAGTCATCTCTTTCACTTGCAAGTTCTCTCTGAAACTGGAAAGCAAAGGATAGGAGAATATATGGCTGCTTTATCCTCAAAACCCAAACGGACACTATTGAACAATTATTAAATAAATATATTTGTTGAAATAATGTATGGGTCTCTAAATAATCTTCTAAAGGTTAGTTTCATTTTTTTTCCTTCAAATTAATATTTATCTTACATGAGAAGATACGAAAATGACTACAATAAAGCTTGGCTACATCGGGTACCTGGTTATAAAACGATTCTACCCTTATCTCTCTATATATAATAAAAAAAAAACCTTTTTTGCCACCTATGAATTAACATGTCATAGTGATATGGCATGATTTCTGCTACGTATTATGTCAACTCATGTTTTGGATAATCTATATTAGGAAGAAATTTTATAATCAATATATAAATTTAAAAGTATCATAGAATCCGTAAATATCTTTAATTCAAAAATTAATTCTTAAAAATAATGACTAATTTATATCACGAATTTCATTCATAATAAATTCTAGGCACTTTTATATTTTATAATTAAAGATTAAGGATAATTATCAACTTTAAGATAAAAAAAATTCGAAATTTAAGAGTAATCAAAATAGGGGTGTTGATCGGGTATAACTTTCGGGTTTCCGGGTAGTTTGGGTCGGATAGTTCGGGTTTTTTCAAATATAAAAATACCCAATACCCAAACCAAATTAATTTCGGGTATTTAGGTATGGGTAGTTCGGGTAATGGGTCGGGTGTAAGTATATCCACTAATACCCGAGAATTTGCACACTTGTATTGTCGGCGACCACAATGTTTATATTCCGATCTTAATATACCATCTTTTTCCATAATTTTACCAAACTCCAACCAACATGAGACTCTATCATTGAATTTTAGATGATATTCATGCCAACATATAATATTACCTTATACCCGGTCCATATTATTTTCGGGTTACCCGATACCCAAATGTTCCTAGCCGATACGCAAACTACCCGAATTCGAAACGGGTAGGACGGGTAGAGCGGGTTTCAGTTATTTTCGACAGCCCTAAATCAAACAATTATAGATAGTTATGGATTCATATATCAAATGTCGAACAAAGTTAACTTGATTAATGATTTAACGCCACTAGATGATGATTTATGTATTAAAGTACGGATTATGGAAGTTAATCGCGTTCAAGAATCCATTAGAAATATGGAAAATTGAAATGGTTCTTCATGAGGAAGAGGTATCGAATTTTTGAATTATTCATAATGCATTTTTTCCTTTTATCTCTAAATCATATTACATAGTTACAATAATCACTTTTTTTTTTACTTTTATATTAACATTGAATCTTATTACTCTCCTGAAATCTTGAATAGTCTTAAATTAGCTGGAATACCAAACCACATGTTATCTCTAAAAGTTGGTGCACCAGTAATGCTACTTCGAAATATTGATAAAATTGTTAGGTTATGCAGTGGAACAAGACTAAGGGTTATTAATCTTGGTGAACATGTGGTTAAGGTACAAATAATTACAGGAACAAATATTGGTCACACAACTTTGATACCGTGTTTGAAACTTAGTCCTTCAGACAAGAGGCTTCAATTGAAGATGAATATACGTCAATTTTCATTATTTGTGTGTTTTGTCATGACAATCAACAAAAGCCAATGACAGTCTTTAATAAAAGTTGGAATATTTTTGCCCAAGCCAATATTCACTCACGGTCAGCTTTACGTCGCTGTTTCTAGGGTCAAAAGCCGTAAGGGATTGAAGTTATTGATATATGATAAAGACGGCAAAGTTTGTAAGAAGACATCAAACGTTGTCTACCATGAAGTACTACAAAAAATATAATCAAAATTACATATTTATTCCATCCATTATAATTAAACTTTAAGTTTTCTATTTTTACATATGGATAAATGTAGACGTTATGTCTTTCATATTATGCATAATATTTAAAGTTTTAAAATATTTTCATGAATTATTTATTATGTAAATTTATAATTAATTACTTTAATATTAATATATAATTTAGATGTAACTAAAAAAATTGTTTATTTTAATTTTCCATTATCATTTTTAACAAAAAAATTATAAGCCGCTCGTGTTTCTCACGGGTTATAGGCTAGTAAAATATAAAGAAGGGTCTCAAAATGGTTAGGTTGTGTATATTACTGGCAAATCTTGACCACACCAGAAAAATTATATCGTTGTCATATTTACATTTTTACCTATAAAATGATTAACACGTAAAATTCTTTAATTTTTTT
Source organism: Calendula officinalis (assembly GCA_963853835.1). Classification (NCBI taxonomy): domain Eukaryota; kingdom Viridiplantae; phylum Streptophyta; class Magnoliopsida; order Asterales; family Asteraceae; genus Calendula; species Calendula officinalis. The sequence continues at coordinate 2,223,688 of OY970830.1, read as the reverse complement.
AATCTTATCATTTAATTTAGGGGATAATTGATTTTATATCCTTGTAAAATTTACAAATTATTTCTATATCATTCTCAAATTCATAAATTATCTCTATGTCCTTCTAAACTTTATAATTGCTTCTATATCCTTCTAAATATTTAAAACTCTCTTTTATGCCCAAAAACATATTTTAATATTTATAAATCATTATAATATCAATAATTATTAAATAAGTATGCAATATATCATGTTTATTTGCCTGTATTATTGATATTATCACGATTTAATAAATAATAAAATAGGTTTTTGGACATAAAAAAGAGTTTTAAAGGTTTGGAAAGATATGAATGTAATTATAAAGTTTAGAAGGTCATAGAGATAATTTATGAATTTGTGAATGATATAGAAATAATTTATGAGTTTTATAAGGATATACAAATAATTATCCCTTAATTGAAAAACTTCTATTGATTAATGTATTAAAATAAGAGTTTTGATAATGAAAGTTTTTAGAGTCGTCAACAACATGCATTACTAACTTGTATTTTCAACATGGAGGAAGACTTCCTCAAATGTAAGAGGGTGATATAAGAGCATCTCCAATGGTAGCTTTTTTAAAAGCTTATTACTATTTCAATAAGTCTTTGGATGACTTTTTACCCATTGGAATAGCTAGCTTTTTTAAAAGCTTATTCAAAGACTTTTTTTCTACTAACCTTTTAACCTACTTTTCATGTTTGTCTTTTTTGATCCCTCATATTTAATAACTTTTCATTTTAAACCTTAAATATATTATATATAAATTCTTTATTATATTTTTGTTAGTTAATAAATAAAATAATATAATATTAATATCAATTATTATAATAATTTTGTATGAGACATTTTATAAAAATGTTATATTTAGTAATATGTTAAAAAATAGTCGAATTATATTTAGGGGTATTTATAAAACATTTGAAATAGATAAAGGTAAACTAGAAAAATTGTAAAACAAAAAGCTTTTGCAAAGGTTAACCATTGGAGATGCTACTTATGAATAACTTATTGGTTATTGAAATGTAGATGTGGCAAAAGCAATAAGCTTTTATGATGTTAACCATTGGGGATGCTCTAAGTTAGTTTATAACTTTTTATGCGTTTAACTTCAAAAATAAAAGTAAAAATATATTTTTTAAGTTTTTACATGAAAACCTAATATAACGCCCTTTATTATTTAAATAAGCACCCCCATTATTTATAGCCTTTTGAATTAAATTTGATTTGCACAGTCAAACCTACGGCCGACACCATCCATCCACACTTCACTTCCAACATCGTTCGTATCGAATAAAACACCATTCTTCATTCATCGCATTCTCACCATTGACAACCATGCAATCTCAAGCTCTTCTTCAATCAACTCAACTTCGGGTCTCCCCACTCGACCCGCTCCGTACCCGCCACCCCATCAATGTCAAATCACGCAGAACCACCGTCAAAATGTCCGCCTCCGCCCCTAAACGAGAAACAGACCCGAAAAAACGGGTCGTTATTACGGGCATGGGTCTCGTATCCGTATTTGGAAACGACGTTGACACTTACTATGAGAAACTGTTAGCAGGGGAAAGTGGAATCGGGTTGATTGATCGGTTCGATGCTTCCAAATTTCCGACCCGATTTGGGGGGCAGATTCGTGGGTTTAAATCCGATGGGTATATTGATGGGAAGAATGATCGGAGACTTGATGATAGTTTACGGTATTGTATTGTTGCTGGTAAAAAAGCTCTTGAAGATGCTGATCTGGGTGGTGATAAAAACTCAAAGGTCAATGCTTTACTGGTTTTATTCCCCTTTTATTATTTTACTAAACTTGATTAGAGTTTTATTAATCAATATGCTCTGGTTTCACTTGAAAAAAATGGATTATTTGTAACATGCGCTCAGCAATCTTTTCTGTGTGTAAGAAATTGAGGTATTTTGACACCAATTGTGTGTGTGTGTGTGTGTTTTAGGGTTGCATGCTCTGTTTTTACTTTTTACTTGAAAAAAATGGATCTTGATGCATGTGCCTTAATAATGAGTTCAACACAGTTTTATAAAATCTGGGTTGACCCGGCCGGTTAAACCGGGTCCCGGTGAAGAGAGTGGGTCAAAAGTATCCGGGGTTTTGCTCATTAATGACCCGTTGTGACCCAGTGGGTTTGTGAAACCCAGCGACCCGGACAGACTGGAAACCGTTTGTGGCCCGGTTGTAGCTTGTAATCTCGTTTGAACTTCAATTTTGGAAGCTCATTCATGGAAAATGATTCGATGATTTGGAAACCGAATCATGGAAAATCAGGCGCTTTGACCGAGTTGACCCGCTGATTCAACCGGTTGAACTTCAACATGTGTTTGTTAAGGAAGGCAAATAACATGTACAGTAAAACTATTTCAACAAGAATATTAAATTATTTTTTACAAATTATATATATATATGCAGATCGATAAAGAACGGGCGGGTGTGCTCGTTGGAACAGGAATGGGAGGTCTAACCGTATTTTCCGACGGTGTTCAAAACCTAATCGAAAAGGGTCACAGAAAAATCACACCTTTTTTCATTCCATACGCGATAACAAACATGGGGTCCGCCTTACTTGCTATTGATCTTGGATTTATGGGACCAAATTACTCAATTTCAACCGCTTGTGCTACCTCAAATTATTGTTTTTATGCTGCTGCAAATCATATTCGAAGAGGTGAAGCCGATATGATGATTGCTGGTGGTACTGAAGCTGCAATTATTCCAATTGGTTTAGGCGGGTTTGTCGCGTGTAGAGCACTTTCTCAAAGAAACGACGACCCGAAAACGGCTTCTAGACCATGGGATAAAGAGAGAGATGGGTTTGTCATGGGTGAAGGTGCTGGTGTTTTGGTATGTTAAAATGCATTATAGTACCCTGAACTTGGTTCACTAGGTTTTCTACCATGAACTTAACAAAATGGTCGATTTAGTACCCCGACTCACTAATTTGGTCATTATTTTCCCACGTGATTTGCTTATAATATTAATATATTGAGATGAATATATATTGTCTAATCCGTCCAAAGCTCCAAAGAAAGTAACTCAAGTAAAAAAACATGACCAGATTAATGAGTCAAGGTACAAAATCGACCATTTTGTCAATTTTATGCTACCATGTTGCACATTTAATAATTCAACATAGTAGAAGACCTAGTTAGTCAAGTTTAGGGTACTAAAATGTATTTTGGCCTAAATTTTTTAGTGATTATGTGACTTTGTATTAGTCAGAATCAGATAATCAGTTGTAATAAAATGTTTTTTTAAGAAAAAAAAAATGTGCATTTTTTAAAGGTAATGGAGAGCTTAGAACATGCAATGAAAAGGGATGCACCAATAATTGCTGAATATTTGGGCGGAGCGGTCAATTGTGATGCTTATCATATGACTGATCCACGGTCTGATGGGCTCGGTGTTTCTTCTTGCATTCAAAGTTGTCTTGCAGATGGTGGTGTGTCAACAGAAGAGGTACAATTTAGTTTAAATATATAAAATATAATTATGCTACATTTTCTTCAGATAAAATGTAATAATATTCATCTTTTTTGGCTAGGTTAACTATATAAACGCACATGCAACTTCAACATTAGTTGGTGATTTGGCTGAGGTAAATGCTGTAAAGAAGGTGTTCAAAAATACTTCAGGGATCAAAATGAATTCTACGAAGGTGAATTACCTTTTTTACCCTTTGCATGTCAATTTCTCACAACATTGATGATTAATGACATTTACACCTTTTATTTTATTTTATTTTATTTTTAGTCTATGATCGGACACTGCCTCGGTGCAGCTGGAGGTCTAGAAGCAATTGCTACGATCAAAGCCATTCAAACCGGATGGCTGCATCCCACCATAAATCAATTTGTAAGTGCTACATTTTTATTATTATAGAACTTGAATTTTTGAACTTTTGTATATTTTCATGGTTTTTTTTGGGATTTTAGAACCCGGAGCCCGCAGTTGAATTTGACACAGTTGCCAATCAAAAGCAACAACACGAGATCAACGTTGGTGAGTTTGTTATTGTTTGTAATGATTTGTGATGATTTACTCATTCAAACTAATTTTATTTTTGCAGCCATTTCAAATTCATTTGGTTTTGGTGGGCACAACTCTGTTGTTGCATTTTCTGAGTTCAAACCTTGATTTGATCGGGACCATATTTCCGAGCTTTGATTAGTCTTTTTATAGGCTTCATCGATTTGTCAAAACCGCTTGTTCTTCTTCTTTTTGTATGTCATTATCAGCACATTTAGCTCTTATAATCATCATTTTATGTGATATATGTTGAAGTTGATAATTTAGCTCTTACATGTTATGATTTTTACTTTCGTTTAGCAATTAATAAATACAAGAGTAAAATGGTCATTTTGATAACTAATAATACTATAATAGTCAGTCAAAGATATAATCAAACAAGTTTCAATTACATGCACTCTCACTAAGTCTACAACTATCAAACAACCCTAATTTCTTCAGTTAAATTATTCCAATTGTTTGTCCAAAAATTACTCATCTGAATCCAACAATTCATGACACTATTAAACAAGCAGATAGCCTATATGTGATTCAAAGCCTAATTGATAGAAAACAAATGTGACATAATGCAACAAAAAAATGCCAATACCATAGTATACTTCTCAAAGAAATAACACCAATCTTTATCTGAAACAACCAAATATCCAAAACAAGTATTGAACATATAATCTCAAGCAAAAGCGACAATAAAACCGACACTCAGACAAACAAATTGGGTCTCGAAGCCTTGTATGTGGTCTTGAGCTTTCTAGTTGGTGGTCTAACCTTCTTGAACACCAACGGGAACTTGATCTTAGAGTTATGGAATTGCTTTGTAGATTCCCTCTTACAAAGCTTGGCGGGAATTGTGGCGGTTTTGATGACCTGGATGCAATGATGGCGGACCCGGTGGCGGGAAGCCATCTCGGTGTACATCTGTTCAATTGACCCGTTTAAGGTTGTGTCCCTGTATTCCTTGTACATGTTGTGATACCCGGTTCTTGATTGGTACCTTAACCAAATGCCATAGTTCTTGATTGTTGTTGGATTTTTCTCAAAAATCTGGTCCAGCAAAATATATATGTAAGATTTAATGCATTTCAATACACGGAAAGATATTATCAGGAAGACAATTTTCTGCAACTCGAAACATTTTCAAAATTTAACTGCTAACAGAGAAATTACGTGTACTTGCTTTAATTACAATGACTACTAATTACTTTTTTCTTAATTACTATGTTGTATCATGATCCTAAATGCTATTAAAATTTTAAAAAACACATGCAAATTCCTAAGAAATAAAAGGTTAAGTACATTATACTTTCAAAAGTGAGAAAAAAAACTGCACCAGAATTAACTAAAATAATATTATATCAAATTCAATTACATAAAATATCCTAACACCTACGCCAGATTGATTCTCTAACACTAAATTATCATAATTGTTCATACAATATATCTAACACTTGTTTAATGTAGTATGGAACTTTACAAACACAAATATAATCAGGGCTTTTAGAACTGAAATAAACAAGTAAATTACATAATACATATCAACTGGATCAAATTCTGAAGCATGCAGGCATTTCATTAAACTGACAATTTAGATTAGTTTACCTCAGGGTAAATGACATACATGCAATTAAGAGAACTCTCATAGCTAGAATCTCACATCTATAATAAATAACAGAAATAAAATTCAAATTTATAGGAACTGTTACCTCATTAATGGCAAGCATCTGACCATTGCTCTTCTTCACCTTTTTTAGCTTCCTCAAAAAGTACCTGAATTTCAACAGTATGAGATAAATAATTCATGTAATAGTAATCAAATTGCAAGGTCCAAATTGATGTTATTGATAAGTACCAGAACTTGCTCTTAGCACGGACTTCATTGGTGGCCCAAAGCTTCATACGATAGATCTTGGGATGCTCATCGGTCTCCGTCGGTAGAGCTCTGCCTACAACCTGAAACTGATGGAACTGCAAACAACACAACAAAATAAACGATCAATTGCTCCATGGAAGGTCGGTAAAAATGAAAATGGTGAATTAGGTTAAAATAAATAGATTGATTTAACAAATGTGCAAAGAGATCACTAACTTTGAAGCTCATTTCCGGAATCTGCCTCTGCTTCTGCTCTCTCGATCACTCCTCGCACAATTACTGCGCGTGTTGATTTTGAGGCGTTGATGAATATGAATCTAGGGTTTATACTTTGCTACCCAACCGGGGTTAGAAAGCTTTATGCTTATTGTGGGCCGGCCCATTTGGAATTACTTTTTTAGCAGGCTCTTCTTATATTTTCTTTTTTCTCTTAGGGGCTGTTTGGTTCGCTGGAATGTTTCTGATGGAATTGGAATCTAGGAAGGAATTGGAATCTGCCAGGAATTGGATTCCAATTCCATATGCTGTTTGGTTGGCAGGAATTGAAATTGAAATTCAATTCAATATTCTGTTTGGTTGGCATGAAATGGAATTGGAATGTTGTAAAATGACGAATTTCCCCCTATTGATTTTTTTGCTTAAAACATTCTAATACACATCTAACATAAATTACATTAATATCTAAGCAATATGTAACACCAACAAATTGTCTAACATATAACTACAAAAACAGTCAACAAGTTATCCAACATAAACATACAAAAGAAATACTACAAGTTAATTAGATGCAAACATCGACTCCGCCAAATTATCTCTAAATGTGGTCCATTCGTTCGTAGTCCCGATAGAAGAAATATTATCCACATCTTCAGTTCCGTCATCTTCAATACCGTCATTCTTCCTGTTCACATTAAATAGATATCAATGAAGTTCACAGAGAAATTGATTAACAAGCAATGGAATCCCATGAAATTTTGAACTGGTAAATCGAAACATGGTTACCGACTAAAATCGATTACCAACAGGCCATGAAATCGATTACCAACAGCCCATGAAATCGGTTACCTGACCATTTACAACATCAAACCGAAACCCTTGAAACAGTACACAACTAAATCGATTAACAACGAAACCCTTACAACAACGGCTAATAAACAACGTGAAATCGAAACCCAGGAAGTGAGAGAGAGATAGATCGATTACCTGTTGAAGATCGGTTACCCGCGGTGGAGGTGGCGGAAGTCGGCGACGGAAGTGGCGGAAGCCGGCGACGAGATAGCGATGATGAATGTGGCTGATTGATACGAAGAAGATGATAGGGTTAAAAGATATGAAGGTGGCTGATGGATGGATCAATACAAAGATGATAGGGTTAAAAGATATTTGGAGGGTAATAAAGTAATTATCACATTCCTCCCCCATGGGATTTTAAAATCCCTCCCCTAGTGGAAGGAATCTCAATTCCATTAGTTGATGGAATTTTTTAACAAGTGGGATTCCAATTCCTCCATACCAAACACATGATTTTATTGGAATTGGATTCCAATTCCTTTGAATTCCTAAGGAATCCAGTGAACCAAACAGCCCCTTATATTTTCTCAATCACTACTCTCTATTTTTAGGAATTAGTTTTAATCTTTTAAATTACAATAATCAAATTTACTACACTACCAAAATGCTTTTTCCAACCTTTATTTATTTTTATTGAAATTATTGAGATTCTTTTATTTTTTACAATTCAATTCTTTGATATAACTTTATTTACTTCATGGAAACTATTTTTTTTATTACTTTAGATATTCTAAATTTAGATATAACTCAAATTAAGATGTCTAAAATAACGTTTAACTTAGAATTAATGAATATGTAGATATTCAATATACCAATATATAACTGAAAATGAATCAGCATAATTATCCGTTACTTTACACGGGCATACCGATCTAGTGTACATTTAAAATTATCCATCTTTAGAAATAGAATGAAACTCCAAATCCAACAACTTTTATTTATGTTACCAAAGAAGAATTGTATAGCTCTTAAACTTTGTTAAATTAAGAGGATTATAGTTTTCGGATTACTCATATTGACATGAAGTAGTTGTACTTACATTATCACACTCTAAATGAATATATTAATATAGTTGGATTCACAAAACTTTACTTGTTTTTTTCCTACAAATAAACTAAAAGTTATTTTGCATAGTCGACAATTGCCTCAATATAGGGAAAGTGAGCGATATGCAGGTGAGAGATGTTGGAACTTTGGATGGGATTTCGTGTGTTTGAATAGACACTTTTTCTAAAAATTAAATTTTCCATAAGAGTGTCGGGTATCATGGCATGAGATGATGTCATTTTAACGTGGAAAGTCAAACGAAGCTGTCGTTTCAGCGCTACCACACCGGCTCCCAAGCGCCATTCCCACCGCTAATAAGTCAGTGTACCGTTAATGTGGGTTTGGTGTGTGAATTGTGGGTCCAAAAAGGATGTAATGATTTAAGTGATGAGTGAATATTTATTTTGGTATGTGAATATGAAAATTAGAATGTTTGAGTTCACGATGCACAATGAGTTGAACCATGAAACCATATACTCTAATATATTTGATAGTAAATTTTAGCTTTTGTATTTATTAAATTACCAAGAAAATGCTCTAGTAAAATATGAAGATAATTATTTGAACTTAAAAGTAAAAATCATGTCACTTACAGCGGAACACAAGTTTTTTTCGTTCTTGTAAACTGTAAATATGTCGTTCTTAAAATAATAAATACTCTAATATAATCTTTTTGTATAACTATTAGCTTGTGTTGAATCTGTTGATCTATATATAAACTATATATGTAGATCTATAAATAGTCAAGGGACTAAATTACCTATATAACATTTACCAGGAACTCCTTCAGTTGATGAATAGTTTTAATAAGGACAAAATTGTCATTTTGATACCTATCACACCAACTTTAATTAAGAGAGAGATGAGGGGATTTTGAGGGAAACGTATCTTTCATCTGTTTCAATCCTTGCTCTGTCAATCCTTCCTCTCACAAATTTTAGGGTTTTTAAGAAAGATAAATAAATAGTTGAAAATCAATAGAATGTAAAGGGAAGTTTGAAGATTTTTAAGCAAAGGATGGAAAGAAGTATATTTATGTAATAAAGCACACATCTTTGCAATTTCCAGTTAAAACGAACAAAACTCAGAAAGAAAACAAATGAAACTTGGGAAATGAGATTATGGGTTTTACCGATCTGAGGGAAGTTTAAACACAGTGGGGTTTTTTAAATTTATCTATTTGGAATTTCTTTTCCATTGGTATATTTATATCGATTTTTGAAAGAGGATTCAAAGATCCTTGGCTGTGACTTAGTTATTCTTATTATTTTTATCTTTAGAATAAAGTAATAACGGTAGTATACAATCTCCTTTAACCTATAAATAATAAATATAATTTGTTTTAATAAAAATAATTTTTATAAAATACAGTAGTGTTTTATGTAGTTTTATTAATACATTAGTTTATAAATATGATATATATCTTTTTGTTTATAACAATTAAGCTATATTGTGGTTGTTGCTACCTTTTGATTTCGACATTTCATGTGACTCTATCATATTATTTTTATGGTGTTTTTAGTGTAAGATTGAGTAAATTTGCAGTTAATCAAAATTATATTATATAATTGTAATGTATAGATTACAACTAATCCAATCTATTTGCACATGTCAACTAGCATGATAATTGTTCAAGTTACCTTAACGAAATTGAAATTGTTAACATGTTAATTTATAAAGGGTTTTGATAATGACAACACTTAAAACTGTCAATAAGAAAGAATATTCTTAGGTATATTCAATTACCTTGCAACTATTAATCTATGTCTATCTTTATTAGTCAACTTTCTTCTATATTTCCAAGAATATTCAACTACAAATGCAACAAATTCAACTAAAAAGTCATCTTCAAAACAAAATATTCTTCCTTATTGACAACCCTTAAAGATGTCATTATCAAAACTCATTTATAAATATGATTTGTATTTTTACAACCCGCTGCGAAGCGCGGGCCCCAAATCCTCGTTTATAACATTTTCCAACATAAAGAACACCACTTCGCTGGCGGTTGTAATTTACACTCTGTTTCTCCCCCCTGATATCATCAGCATTCTCAGGGGCCCGAAACATTACTAAAATGACCCGATCAACAAAAACTTAATCATCACTTTTCATCTTTCCTGTCCCCCTTCTTTAATTTCATCTTTCCGTTTTCCGGCAATGGAAAAACAACCAGTCATATTCAAAAATCCCCAAAACACCGTCGCATCACTGCCCATTGCCGGAAGAAAATGGGATATCAATTCCGGCACCACTCACCCCATCGGAGTTTAAAGAAATGCTCATATTCGGCTCACCAAAAGAAGCGCCATCATCATCTTCACTCATAGTTGATGCCTTAAATCTAGTGAAAATTCCGAACAAACTCCTAGTATAAATCCAGACTTCCAATTCCACAAAATTACCAATTTAGAAATCATTTACATCGATCCAAAACCGCACCCGCAATTTGTACCATTAACGAATACCATAACCCCTCAAAAGCTAAACCACCTCAATCAGGATCACCATCCATTTTTCGTCAATCGGTTGTGTTATTGATCATGTATTTATCACTTGGTGTGGTTATATTTTGGTATAATAGAGATAATTTTACGGGTTCTGAAACTAATGTGGTTGTTGATGCGATTTATTTTTGTATTGTTACAATGTGTACTATTGGTTATGGTGATATAATTCCCGATAGCCAAGCTTTTCTCGATCATGTTTGTGTTGGTCGGGTTCGGGTTTATGGATATATTGCTTAGCGGGATGGTTAGTTACGTTCTTGATCTACAAGAGAACTATTTATTGAGCTCGTTAAGTAACGGGAAAAGACGTTTTCGCCCTTCGTATATAGTCGATTTTAAGAAGGGGAGGATGAGGATTCGGATGAAAGTCGGGTTAGCTTTAGGGGTTGTGGTTGTTTGTATTGGTGTAGGTGTTGGTGTTATGCATTTTGTTGAGAATCTTGGTTGGCTTGATTGTTTTTATTTGTCGGTTATGTCGGTTACTACGGTTGGGTATGGGGACAAAACCTTTTCATCTACTGCGGCCCGGGTTTTTGCTTCGGGTTGGTTGCTTGTGTCGACACTTGCGGTTGCTCGGGCGTTTTTGTATTTGGCTGAGGCCCGGGTTGATAAACGACATAGGAGGATGGTTAAATGGGTTCTTGGTCAAGATCTCACTGTTGCTCAGTTTCTTGCTGCTGATATTGATAACAATGGCTCGGTTAGGTAATTTTGTTTTTTGAACATGTTTATTGTCACAACTCGTGTAGCTAATCGGGTTGGCAGGTTGGTATCATCTAACTCATTTATTTAAATGGATTGGCGGGTTGTAAACGGGTTCGGTCGTTAATTGGGTTGTAAATTGGTTGAATATAAAAGTTATTTATTTCTTATTTATGCTAAACGGGTTAGTGGATAGACCCATTTATCCAAAACAAACCCCAACACAACCTATTTATGAACCGAACTTGTTTAGGTACAGCCTTAACTGTTTATTTTTCGTGTTGTGTTTCATGTGATGTCTAGAATTACTTGTTACAAACATGGTTGATGAAGCTCCCTTGTTTCTTCAATTAATGGTTTATTAGTTGCTTTCGAGCCTAATGACTAGAGGTGTCTAAATCAGCCCGGGTTGAATTGAATTATTTTATGGGCTGAAACAGGACAAGTTGATCCACAGACACTTTTTTCTTGTCATTATTTAAATATTTTTTGGTAAATGATTAATGTGTTAATTACAACTTATGATTATAAACACTTCAAGATAAGATATGATCAAAACTAAATATGATCAATCTAGTCAACTAAAATTCAGGCAGACAATAACTAAACCAACACCAAATGCTCAAAATTAAACCATATATTACTAATTAATTCACAAATCGATAATCAAATTACATGTCACACACTCATTTTAAACTCACTTTCCGGGCACAAAGTTAGTAGCATATGACCATGCGTTGTTTGCAACAGGGTCAGCTAGGTGGTCAGCCAAGTTCTCAAGTGGTCCTTTTCCAGTCACAATGGCTTGAACAAAGAACCCAAACATGGAAAACATGGCTAGTCTTCCATTCTTGAGCTCCTTAACCTTCAACTCAGCAAATGCCTCTGGGTCATCAGCAAGACCCAATGGGTCAAAACTACCACCAGGGTAAAGTGGGTCAACCACCTCACCAAGAGGCCCGCCAGCAATTCTGTAACCCTCAACCGCACCCATCAAGATCACTTGGGTAGCCCAGATGGCTAAAATGCTTTGTGCATGGACCAAACTAGGGTTTCCCAAGTAGTCAAGACCACCTTCACTGAAGATTTGGGCTCCAGCTTTGAACCAGACGGCTTCACCGAACTTGACCCCGTTACGGGCCAAGAGCTCGGGGAAGACGCACCCAAGAGCACCAAGCATGGCCCATCTTGAGTGGATCACCTCGAGCTCGCGGTTCTTGGCGAAGGTCTCTGGGTCAGCAGAAAGCCCAGCTGTGTCCCAACCGTAGTCACCTGGGAATTCACCGGTGAGGTAAGATGGTGCCTCACCGGAGAACGGGCCTAGGTACTTGACACGGTCGGGACCATACCATGGGCTTCCTGATGGTGCAACCTTTTTGACAGCTGTCTTTCTCATGGAAACCCGACCGTTTCCATTGATTTCTGAACCGGATGGTGATACTTTCACTGCTTGACCAATAAAAGAAGAGGATAAAGCCATGGTGGAAGCTGCCATTTTAGTCACTGAGAAGATGTTCTGATGGAAGGATGGTTTGAGTTAATAGGTTGGTTTGGAAGTTGGTTTATAAGGAGGGTTTTGGGTCAGATTGATGATCTATTGCTTATCTTGATACAATCTTTTGCTCCATTGTGATTGGCTACCAAGATTGTGAGTTTTATCTGTGGGCCACTGAGTTCTGTCGTCCACTGATATGGGCCAGGGATCTTCTGTGGCTATTGTTAACTGAATCTCCACAAGTGTTGGTGGTTCTTGTCCATTATTTAAAAATTTTCATTTTAGTATATTAATAATAAAATATTATAATTTTAATTTTAGAATGAATTATCTTTATCCCAACAATATTATATCAAAATTTTATTTTTAATATTCTATATTAATCCTTTTAAGCAGCAACTCTCAATTTGTTTTAGACCACATAAATGCCTAAAGACTTATTCTCATCCGGCTTCGATTCTTACTGATATGTTGATATTCTTTTTAATATTAGATTTAAAATTTTAAATTTACAAATATATATGATTAAATTTTAGAAATAAGAAGTAGACTTAGGCATGTTTGAGAAATCTGATTTAATTTGCTTTTAAGCTTATAAAAAATTTAATTAAACTTATATTTATAAGCTTAAATACATTTATATAAGCTACTAAGTTTATAAGCACATTATATAAGAAAAAAAATACCCTTTGTGATCATGGAGGTTCACTCGCGTCAAATTTAACGAAATAAATTGAAATATTACTAAGTTTTTTCTGTCTTAGAATTGGAAATAATGAGTTTCTAAAGACGGGCATTTCGATCGTTTCATTGTATTTAATTTTATACAATTACTGTGATTACGACTAAAAGCCATGATTTGACTAAAAATGTTGATTTGGATGAATTAACGGTCAAACCAAGAGTATTTCGTGGCTTTAGTCTTAAATGGCATTACGTAAAACTCTTCTATTTCTCTTTTTTTTTCCCCCAAATAACTCCACTTCTGACTGTTCATAGAGTTATGAATGTAAGTAGGGCATGAATTATGTGCGTCATTGAAATTTTCTTGTATTAAAATAATGTTGACCAGTTATATAGTTTTAAATAGGGGTGTCATAGATCGATTAGAGACGGTTTTAGGCTCCAACTAAACCTATTTTTTAATTTCGGTTTTAAGATTTTCAAACCTAATGATTTTGGTTTTTACCGGTTTCAGTTTTATCAGGTTTTGGTCATTAACGGTTTTGTTTCGGTTTTAAAATCGATGCACCTACTTTTCAACATTAATATATAATTTTCTATACTAACCTCTATTTTTCCGGCATTGCTTACAAATTTTAGCAACAATATATAATTTACAATATTAAATTCAATTCAATGTCTAGTAATATATTTCAACACTTGATATCATTTTCAACCCAAAATATAAACGTATTTTGTACCCTATAATCATAATATAAACCATAATCAATGTGACGGTTTCTAGTTAAAACCGAAACCGAACTATCGATTTTGAAATGGTTTCGCTTTATCGGTTCGATTTTGTTGATTTAACAGATTGGTTTCTATTTTTCTACATATTTCAACACATGTCCCAGACGTAGGTCTATATCCTCTATCGCATTCGTCCAAGCCAATACGCATAGTCAGTGCAATCAGATCACCATATATGCCTAAATATTGCATTTTAAACAATGAAATAATGGCCCGATTAAGTATTTTTAAAAAAGTACAACATTTTATTACAAAATTAACAAGACTCGTATACAGAATAGGACGGAAACTTTCCGCTAAACTGATCAATCATTTCCGAGCTAAAAACGTCATCAAAAAAATGGTCCAACTCATCCGGTTTCGAGTCCACAGATGCATCTAACGAACCACTTTGGGTACACATGGTTGTGGTGGTTCGAGCCGCAGGGTCGTCAAAGTTATAGCCGGAATCATATCGGCTAATATCAGAGTCACGACCAGTGAGTTCCTGGACCAGAGCTCTAAAGCTCGAGGCACTAGTCTTGACCTTCATAGGAGAAGATATATGGACTACTTTAAGCTTCTTGTTGTCTTTCTTTTTGTTGTAATTTTTGGTGGGTTTGATGGTAACCATGTCCATGTGGTGGTGATTGTAGGGTTGAATTGGGAATATATTAAACAACGGTCATGGGTTTAAATAAGGGTTGTTTGGTGGGTTTGAAAAAAAATAAGTTAGGGGTACGTAGGGTTTGAAAAGAAGGTTCGATTAAGGAAATAAAGATACTTGCATGACCCGTAAGTTCTTTCGATTAAGATAGATTTTTATAAGCACGTGCGCAGACGTAAATCACTTGCCAAATTTTCGTTGTTTTATTCGTGGGTTACCCTGACTAGGAATGAGATTTAGAACCAAACTGGTTGGAACCATATTATTAAAAATTGGTTCAGGTACCGGATCTTGAGGAATCAAGTCTTTCAGCTATGGGTACATCGTGTATAGAATAAATTGATCGAGTCTAAGAGTCAGAATCGAAATTTAATTAACTATGTACATGGAATTTATTTTGGTATAATACTATTAGTAGTATGACACAAACACTTGAAACCAGCTCTAATTACTATTTCGGATCCGACCGGGTCTATACCGATTTACCTGAACCGAACCACAATTGTATTCTGTAAAATAGTTCGATTCTCGGGTCTACTTATCCTATAAAATTAGGTCTCAGTTATTTCGGGTCTGAATCCATCCAGGTCGGTTCTGGACTTGATCCTATCCCTAGCACGAACCAGAAATCTATTATCATACCATGAAAAAAGAATTGAAAATATATATATTGGACTCAGTGGATTGTGTTAAAATGAATCGTAATAATGTTTGATATGAAACGGGTGTTATAGTAACATTAAGTAGTTTTTCGGTCTATAAGATTGGTATAACAAAACACCAAAAATAATATGATATTATAGTAGTGTTAGAGAAAATATTATAATTCCTTCGTTTTAAAATAAGTAACACACTTACGATTTTTACGCTTTTTAAGACAAAATATTATAATGAAGGTTAGTTTAGATTACATTTGATAATTAACATAAATTGATTAAGGTGATTTTAATGATTTTTGAAAGTAAAGATAACGTTAATTGTATCATTTCGTTTTATTAAATGAGATAGTTAGTGTGTGTGGACCCTTGCTTTTTGCCAAATAAGACAAGTATTTAAAGTGTATCACTTATTTTAATATACTTCAAAATTGTTTTAAAAGTGTATCACTTATTTTGAACAGATGAAGTAAGTATCTTGGGTTGTACATATCAACCAATCACAAAGCATAAAAAATAAAGAAAAGTAAAAAACAGATCCTATGTTTTTCAAACGAAATGAATACTTTCATTTGTAACACCTAGTACTTTATTAATAAGATGTATTCATTTTTGCCAAAGTTTTTCACTGATTAGTGATCGTTTGTCTGCTTTCATTAGTACAGGTTTCGTCCAAGTTCTATTAACGAGATTAGCAGCCACCCCCGAAGGGATAGAGACACAGGTCAAAGTCAAATTTTACTTTTTATTTAGATTTACACATCCATAATACTTGCATAACTTGATCCTTTCATTTAAAACTTTTTATTTTGTTACTGTTTAATGCAATCAATTATATCAAGTAAGTTAAAACAATCGCTTACTTGTTATAATTCTTAATACTTACACAATACTCAATTTGTGGGAGAACAACTAACAAAAATGGAGAACCATAATCAGATTCCATGAAATTTAGGATTACCATTAAAATAAGGGAATTCATTTCTGTACCACAACTTTTACTTCTTATACCACAAGGTACAAGTTTTACAGCTAACTGTACAAGTGTGTTAAACAACAGTTGTGATAGATGAATTGAAAGTTGTGGTAGAAAAATCACCCCCTTTAACAAAACCCTTAAAATAAGGCATAGAACCGATGAAGTCCTAGGTTTAAATGCATATAATGTCAAAAGGACCTAGGTAATGTTATAATCAGCAAAATAAAGAGATAACAAACTCTATATTATCTGCAGTTTTCTTCTCACAAAAAAAAAAAAAAAAAAAAAAAAAAAAAAAAAAAAAACTAGTTCTATCATGATGCCAACTACGCGCCAATAAAACGAATTTGGCAATCCGGGGAAGCCCTTGGAAGCGTCGTTAACGTTGCAATAAACCGCTCTTTTACTTGGAAAGATAAATCAGTATCAAAATTGACCGTTAGCATCTTCAAAACCTTTGAATTCGCCAACATGAACTTATAGAACCGCATATCGAACTTCTCCATTTTGGTTTTCGTATTTTTTATGGTCTTCAGGTTTGTAAGCATACAAGCGGGAACAGAATTCCGTTCCTTCATGTAATTACCTCGGCGATATGGCATTTGTTTCAGCTTTTGAACACAAACAAGATAGACAAAATCCAACATATTATACAAATGGGGATGGAAAAAGTTAGAAATCGTAAAATAGAACACTTCAAGTGATGCAGGACCAAGTGTTAAGGAATATACACTTTTGTTCGTTGAAGCCTAAGAATGTATAAAAGGAATAGCTACACTATAATGAGCATAACTTTTTATACGAGTCTCCGTTTCAAGTGTTCGACAAGCTAGCGACGAGGGCTACGCCCTCGTAAAAATTTCCGAGCCCAAAAAACTCTGTTTTCTGGTAGCTATTTGCATTTTTAAGTTTTTTTGTTTAATTTTTGAACTTTGTTTTAGCCTCGGTTTTCAGCCCTTTTTTTTTTTTTTTTGTGCATTAAAAAATGTAAGTCTTATTTAGGATTTGTTTGATACGCTAGAACTTTTAGTTGATGATTTTATAAAAAACTGAATTTTCTTCCAAAATTGGTATTTTTGTGTTGAACTGATTTCGAAGACCTAAAATTCACGGTATTTTTTGAATCAATATAGTTTTTGAATTAGATGGTTACCAGTACTCTAAGAATCAATGGGACCATATGTGTTATCGTTTTTTACTCTACATTATCAAGGCTTTAAAACAACCCAATTATATACCTTTTCAGTGCATAAATGTTCCAACTCTGGAGAATTTCTAAGAACATGTAGGATTAGCAGCCATTTGGCATCAGTGCAACCCTTTTTCGAAACACGGGCAAAGATGAATGCCGAATGATATTGTCCGATGTACAACTAAGACTATAGTTGAATGAATAAAATTAAGAAGCATTAGAGATGTAACAAATTGTTAATTAACAAGTAATGAAAAGACTTGTTTCAAAAAGTAGTTAAACTTACCTTGAGAGATAAAGAAATCGATTTAGCTCCACTAATCCCATTTAGAAGCTCAACCCACAAATGATAATCATATAATCGATTACACGACACTTTTGCCTTAACCAGAGACGACAAATCTTCCATTATGAAACGCGTGCTCGAAATCCCTTTAACAAAGAGGTATTCAAGATTCGGGACATTTAACACAATCCGTTTGATACTTGTTAGGGAACACTTAATCTTTAGTTTAAATTGCTTTAAAGTTGGCATGCTAAAACAATAGTCGTCATTATCAAATCGTGGTGTAATTTCCAAAGATAGATATTCGAGTATTGGGCATCCATTTATGATCTTGAATACATAGTCAGAAGGTTTAAAAAAAAACAATGAGATCAAGGGTTCTCAGATTAGGAAGATTAACGGAAGATAGGTTGTCGGCATCTAACCACTTTAGATCTAATCTAAATTTTGTGAGCGTGTTGCAAGTGAAGATACTCATAGGCAAGCGCTTAACTTGTATGTCAAGTTCGCGAACATGTAAATTAATTGCTACATCAATCCACGAACACAAAACTGAACCTGGAATGAACAACTTTGGAGAATGTAGTCGGAAAATTTGAATTTGGGATGTTTTGCATAGGTCGAGTACCCGATTTACAAATTTTAAAAAGAAATCGCTTCCTTGGACTTTCGTTAAAATATAGGTTATGGATTAACGTCCAACGGTATCTCCATCGTTTAGATAAAATGCTAGTTTGCACTGCGAAATTTGTAGGTATTAGAGATAGTATGTGTCCAAGAAGATCTCCAGGCAAATTGCTAAGCCTATCAATGTTCTTACTTATGCGTCTCATCTTTCACGTCCTGATAATTTGAACACACAAATATTTTAGACATTACAATTAAATTGCATAAAATAATTTCACACAAAAGTTAGCATATTACATAGGATTCAAGAAGGACATGCAAAACATTTGTTTGATCATTTGTATAAGCAGGGGATTTCCATAATGTTGTTAGAAATCATGGGAAATTTGATAATATAAAATAAAACTGCAGGGGCTCAAGAAGACTTAAATAAAACTATGCAAAATAAAAAAAAGTGCGGGTCCTATAGCGGATCCGACCCACACATGCCTGTCGGTCCACTTCCATTTGTATGAAGACGGGTTTGGTTCCTTCTTTGAACCTCACCATATAACATTCCCATAACATTTACAAAAATGTTTAGCCCTATAATGTGACTAGGTATGAGAAGTGTGTTAAAGACGAATTACATTTTTTTTTTTGTTGCCATATAACATTGTTATAACATTAATATAAGAAAAACACTCTCCGGCCTATAATATTCATTTGGGACGCACAAAAAATACACAAAATAAATCACAACTCAGCACATATATAGAAAAGAAAAAAGACAAAATAAAAATATCGTTAAGGCAATGTCAAAACTAGGGCGTCGGACCTTTGGCGCGGATAACACACCTTTAGCTTGAGCATACCATGTGCTCTTACATAAAAATTCTAAGTTTCTTTTTTCACGTAGTTTGTATTCTTTTCACATAGTTTGGTGCCCGTAATGATAGGTCACAAACCATTCGATGAACCAAACTCAAGTTTTAGGTTAGTTATTTCACCCTAATTTCTCACAAAAACCAGTTTAAGTTAAGTGAAAAAGGAAAATAATATGTTGGGTCTAGTCCGGTCTCATATTGGACATGACATGTACCGAAACATACCATATCAAACCGAATTTTTGCTATAATCAATATATACCTAATAGCCGATAAAGAGGCCCGGTTAAACCCTAATTCTTAAATCCTAAACTAATCATTATTCATTAGACTAGAAATCAGAAACTAATTAAACAAGTATTAGAAATTAATTACCTGGAATCACAGCCTATACACTCGAATGTCAAAACGAACGAGCGGGTTTAGAGTTTTCGCTGAATGATCGAATGTGAGTCGCATATATTGATTTTAACGAAGCAATTATAGCCCAATTTTATTGCCTAATCCAACTCGGGTTCGTTATAAAGATTTGAATCTGACACCATTGCCCCTCGTGGACACACTTGTTTAAACAACTTTTTTTAAATAAAAATTTAATTAACGATTTTCTTAATGTTCGTATGGAATTTCTCTTAAAAAAATGCCACTCACATTCGATTATTGAGCGAACGTGAAATAAAACCCTTTAACCATTATTTCTCAAACTTATACTATACAACGTGTATGTTTGGAGACTAGCTTTTTGGGTTTAAAACTTTTAGTTTTTATAACTAATTCATATTAAGGGATTGTTAAGAAAATTTATTTAATAAGCTTATTAATTATAATATTAATATAAGCTTCATTTAATAAATTTATAGGCCGCTTAAATAAGTTTTTCCTAACAACACCTAATTAATCTTTAAAATTTTTAGAGCTTTCAAAATTTAAGATGGTATATATTCAAATCTCTCACGAATTTTACCATATTTTATAACTTTTTATGTTTTTACATTTTCTCGCTCAAGCTACTTAGTCAAACACTATTGAAACATAATTTTTACTTTATATACTTCTTTCGTTTCAAAATAATGATGCATTTTCTATTCTAGAATGTTTCATTATTTGGAACTTTTTTTATTTGGTAAAAAATAATGGAACTGATCATACTTACTAACTTTATACTTTAATAAAGTGAAATAACTAATTTACCCTGACTTTTATTTTTAAACATTATTAAACTACATCACTTATTTTGAAACGGAGGAAGTAATACATATGAGAGCTTCATAAATTAATAAGGTTTAATTTTCAGTCAAAACACTTGCTATTTGGTACATTTCTTATTGATAAAATAAAACATCAAATTTGTAAAAAAACGAGGAATGTTACACCCCGCGCGTTGCAGCGGGATTTTAAATTTATATTTTTTACTAACTATCTTGATGTAAAGAGTAATTATTATTTCAATCGGTTTTGATTTCTATGCTAAGATATCATTTATTGTGATTCGTATTAAAAATAAAATTTGATAGGTCTAATAAAAACAATAATAATAGTAACATATACTCCCTCCGTCCCACAAAAAAAGTTTACATTTCTCCTTAGAATTTTGTCCCACAAAAAAGTTTACATTTCTCAAATTTGGGGGGCCCACCTAATAAAATAATATTACTTCCTCCGATTCAAAATAAGTGACACACTTTCCTTTTTTGGGTGATTCAAAATAAGTGACACACTTTGAAAAATTACCTTATTTGGCAAAAACTAGTAGGACTCATACCCACTAACTATCTACTTTAAAAAAGTGAAATGACTCCTTTACCCTTACTTTTTACTTTTAAACATTATTAACCTTACTTTATTCAAAAGGTGTGGACTCATTCTCCACTAACCATCTAATTAATCTAATTTAATCATCATTATAATCTTTTGCCTCAAAAATCGTGAAACCCCAAGTGTGTCACTTATTTTGAATCGGAGGAAGTATTACCAATCATTCCACCAGTAAAACACTTTCTCTCTTCAATCTAACCTTATATTTTAATCAAAAGTATTGCAAAGGACCCCACGACTAACTATCTCCTAAAAGATTGTGCCCAAATGAAATGTAAACTTTTTTATGGGACGGATGGAGTATTATTGTTTCAAATGTAGGAGGAATATTTAAATATTTCATTTAAATTTAAGAATTATTTGATAAGGTTTTTATATAAGTTTAAAGATTTTTGAGCGAGGTTTAGAAATTTACCAATAAAATATATAATATGGATACACTGAGTGGTTAGAAATTATAATTTTTTAATTCAATATAAAATAAATACATTAGGTACAATTAATGAAGTATCAAATTTCCTAATACATTTTGAATAACATTAATGATCCTTAATTCTTACCATTTTAGATAATGCAATAAATATGATTTTTAATTAAAATGGAAATTTGATACTTCATTGATTGCACCTAATGTATGTCCCATGGGCATACATTAGAAAAACCCTAATATATATTATGAATTCTAATTTCTTTCATCATGAATTATGCATAGTATATATCATTTCAATTTATAAGTTATGTTAAAAAAAACCTATTTATAAGAAATATCGTAATATTGCATCATTCTGATCGTATTTCAGTAAACTTTTTAGTAATATACTTTTTAAAAATTAAATATTTCACCTCGTTTAAGTATATGTAAAATTAAAATAGCAGTTGTAATATTTTTGCTATTAGTAAATAGTTTAAGGATTAAAAGCTAAAAATTTATAAGTATTTACAAATATAACCCTATTCTAGGGGTCATTTAAAACTTTTATATTTTATAGAGTAATTTCATTTGTAGTTAGTGGGTTCATTAAGTGTAAATCGTGTAAATCTCATTTGTACTTAGTGGTTCCGTTCTGTTTCTCTCTTAATGCCGTTTTGATCTTAATGAACAGTGCATTTCTATGCTAAATGTATATATAGAGTAGAGAAAAACGTTCAAGGGGATCCATCTTTTTTACGAAGTCCCGAAGAATAAATCTCAATCACTGATCTATAAGATCTAATGGTCAATATTAATAACATATTATTACATGAAGGGGTATTTTGGTCATTTGGCACTTAAAAAAATTCGATTTTTTTAATTTTTAATTTTTATTTTTTTATTAAAAAATAATATTTATTTGATAATTACTTTTAATACTTAATCACCGTGATTTTAGTGTGTTAATCACATGTGATTGTATATTTAATCACATTTGATGTTTTAGTTCAATCACATGTGATTCAGTACACAATTACATGTGATTCAGTATGCAATCACATTATGCGTTATTAATGAAAAAATCATAATTTTTAAATAAATAAATAAATAAAATAAAAATTCTAAAATAAAAAATAATAAATAAAAAATAAAAAATAATAAAAATATAATATATTTTTTTAAAATGACCAAAATACCCCTCAATGTATAAAATTTGTGACATCTTGACCATTAGACCTTATTGATCAATGGTTGAGATTTGTTTCTCGAGACTTTGTAAAAATGATGGACCTCCTTGAACGCAACTCATATAGAGTAATGCAAACTTTCCTTAATATTGCTAAAAGAAAGGAACTACCAAAAAATAAATGCATTACATTAAATGAACATTAATTAACTCTCCTAACTATTAAGGTTGTTATTAGCAAAACCAGAATTCCAACTTTCGGCTATCAGTTTAGCTTAACAAGAGTTGACTTTATGAGTTAAAAAACGTAAAAGTTTAAATCAATAGGTTTAAAGAGATTGATGGGAGAATTGAGATTAGCAAGCTTTGTTTGTTTTACTCTTAACTAAATTAAATTCAAATATATATTTAACCAACACTCAAACATAGGACACCATAAACATAAAACATGATCAAAATGAACATATATGGAAATCTAATGACCGCCATATCCTCAACTATGTATCCTATTACAGCTTATATCATCCATAAAACTGCCAACAACATGCTGAAATTATATTCAGTTGCTAATTTCCTTTTATAAAGTATAAACTATCAAAAAACTGAATCATTAAGCTTATCAAATATATATATATATATATATATATATATATATATATATATATATATATATATATATATATATATAGTGCCCGATTCAGCGTAGAACCGTTTAAAGGTGCAGAACCGCAGAACCATCCTAACATCCAATGTTTTCTATGTTATACATAAGGTGTACATTTCCATACACGTTGTAACACATTTATACATTCAATGTTTCCAAGTTTTTATACACATAATATATAAATATATTTATATATTATTTGTATAAAAAATTAGAAACATTGGATGTTAGGATGGTTACAGCGTGTATGCAAATTTACAACTTATGTATAACATAGAAAACATTGGATGTTAGGATGGTTCTGCGGTTCTGCACCTTTAAACGGTTCTGCGCTGAATCGGACCCTATATATATATATATATATATATATATATATATATATATATATATATATATATATATATAATATTAATGTGTTTTTTCCCGATAAGACAGCAAATTCCCGAAAGTCCCAGCCTGGGTAAAAACATTACCAGATGGCCAGATGAAGGTTCGGAAACGGCCACGGTGGGAGCCCATTATAACGGGAATACCCTTTTTTTTAAAATAACCTAAAAATATATAAAATCAATTATATATAAAAACTAAAAGATTCATAAATTTATTTAAAGCTAAGTGAAAGGAATTAGGTAAATACCATCAGCCATTTGTTACAGGAATTCTGTCCATAATGTGCATAACTCAGCCACCAATTTTAGATGCCATCCTTGCACACCCCTGAAAAATCACAAAAATAATCATTTATCAAGACCCTTATGACACAAATTGATGGATTTGAATGTGTCATTACATTTGGTGATTATATTGACAAGTTAACTCACATTGCTATAAAGTTGTATACAAATATTATATGTTTCTCATATGTTTCAATAGGCATCTTGTATAACCCCTTACCACTAGGTAATCATCATATAGTTAATTGCACATATATATTTATGATAACTAATCAAAATTGAATTGAATTGTGTACAAATAGCAGTTCTTACTTGTGGAGTTATGTTATCAAATAAAGCTAAATACAATGGACATAGAAAAGATGGACCACCGAAAAGATTTCCAAATTAAGTACAAGATAACTAGATAAGATTCATAATACCTAACTGAAAATCTTAGATTTCTGAACACACCTACAGGTTCCTTGAGGCAGGGGCAATGCATTGTCATTTTCTTGATTTTGTTCTGCATCTTAACATACTTGTGCCCCAAGCTATCTAGCTAACCTATCGTTGGGACTGTGGAACCTGTTGTTGCTGCTGACGTGGCAGAGACACAGGCTGCAATGTGACAGAATCTGTTGTGGCACCTTGAAAAAGTTGAGATCTTTCTGATTGCTGAGAGTGATTTGCATTTCGGTTTTGGAAAAACCGATTAGAATTTCCATAATTGTGAGAGGTTAATTGCTGAATCTTTTGAAGTACTTCTTGTACAGGAGGAGGAGGTCCTGGTAGTTTTGCGTGACGATAACGACAATCACGACCGTTTGGACAAAACCCTAGCTTGTACCTGCATTTTCAAATTCCAAATTGACAGTTTATCAAAATATGCACAATTGGTGTAAAAAATCTTACGTTTTGGCAATTAGATCTATCGATTTGCTATTTTCAACACTGGTAGCCATTGTTTGTACAGAAAGGCGTTAAAAATCAACCAAAAGCAGGAAATTGAAAGAGGAAACTTACATGTTACACTCCTTGATGTCTTCACTAGTGTGTTTATAAACGCAATCCTGCTCACGGCACTCTCCGTACAATCGGAAGTATCGACAAATAGGCATCCGTGATTTGTCATACTGATGTAGGAATCCGCATGATTCGCCTTTCATACAAAGGCCGCGGAGCCAGTGGCGGCACACCGTCTGACGGTAGCTCCGTCTACCGAGAGCAGAAACAGCAGGATCGCCGGAGGCTGAATTAGGGTTGATTGCAGAACCTGATGATGCATTGATGTTGTTAGTATTGTTATTGAGATCCGTGGATTGATGGATTACGGGTATGGATACGGTAGGTTGGGTTGGTCCTGTTTCCAGGCCACCTTCAAAATCGAAGCTTAGACCTTCCTCCATGATTAAGAACCCTTAACAACGGTGGATTTAAAGGGTGATCGGAATTGGGAGGGTGGGCAAAACGGAGGCCGACGAACCTTTAGGACACCGGTGAGTAGGATTCAACGGTGATCTTGGTTGTTGTGCGAAAATTAGCAAATAACCTTCAAAGTCAGAACTATTACGAAACTCATATTAATTGTGTGTTAATTGTTATACTGTTATCTCTATATTTGTTTTATTCAATTTTATGATTTTAAAAGTAAATTTAGAAATATTATCTTCGTTCTAAAAACCGGGTTTTACATTAAATCACTCAATGTTTTAAACAAGTACAGTCGGGACTGCACTTCGCTGCAGATTTATATTGCTAAAATTTATCGACATTCTTCTTTTTGTTTTTTGTTTAAAGATTTTGAGCCCGAGTATCAAAATCAGACAATAAATATCAAATCTATCTAAAATTAAAAAAGAAACTATAATAAAAACATATTTACACGTGATTTTATATAAATATGTATAAACTCTTTGTTTACTCATTTTCTATAAGTTTAGACGCATATTTATACTACATTCATATCAAAATAAGTAACACACTTTTCATTTAGGAGTGAATTAAAATAAGTGATACAATTTTAAATTTTTCCTTATTTAGTAAAAAAGTGGGACTCATTCTTCACTAATCATCTACTTTAATAAAGTTAAATTATTTTTTTACCCTTATTTTTACTTTTAAATATATTATTATCACTTTATTCATCTTTAATCTATCTTAGAGTATCTCCAATGCTTAAGTATTTACAATAACTTACACTATTAAAAGTACCACATAGACTTTTCACAAATATTGATAAAAGAATCTTTTAAATTTTATTTTGCACCAATGCATATTATTGTAGATAAAGTTTTTTGTCTGTCTTGTAAAAGGCTTATGGAAAAAAAAAATTGAAGCAGAAGCTTTTTATTAGAAGATCATATATATGTAAATGACCTAAACAAAAGGTATTAAGCTTTGTAAAAAGCTTTTATTAAAGATGCTCTTAATACATATTTTAATCTTTTACCTCAAAAACTATAAATATAACTTATTTTTCTTTAAGGGTAATGCTAAAAAATGCCCTCAGGACAATGTTTAAGAACAAATTTTGTGCTTTAAAAAGTGTAAAATAACTAATAAAAATCACCCCATAAATTTTATTAACCACACATGCTTGTTTTACTGTACATTAACCATTTAAACTTCCTTTAACCATTACCTTTATTTAAATGTAGACATTAGTTCATACTCAAAATGCTAAAAATCTTTTTATGCATATTATTCATAACATCATTTATAAGAGAGTATTAATAAATAACAATTGAAAGAAAAGGAAATAGTATCAACCGATTGAAGTTTTGCTTCTCCACTATTGATGTTTTGCCATTATTATATAAACGGACATCCGTTATTTTCAAAACACCGTTTATATTTTTCTAATGAACAGTTTCTTGGTTATAATCATTGTATATATAGGTAATACAGTCAAACTAGTATGATCACATGAGCCAGCCGGTCAAATCGGATAACAACATTGAGTGTTTAATTATTTATAATACGATAAATATGTAAATAATTCAATTAAAATTTTCAGAACCTATTTTCAAATAAATTTTAGACTGTTAAATCTCTAAATTTCAAACAAATTAAGAGGATGATGTATCGTACTATGTAATAGGACACCTAACAAGCTCCAATTTTGACCTAACATGCCATCTATTTGTTAAAAATCTTTATATAATACATCTAAAACCTTACCAAATTAGTATAACTTAATTTTTAGCTAAAATTTTTGTTAGTTTTGAAATTGTTTTTATCAAAAATATACATCATGCAAAATTTGAACTTGTGACATGTGCGTTATTAACACAATACTCTAACAAACTGAGCTATTATATCATTGTTCATTAGTTGACTATACTTATCCTTATTAATCACTTATAAGTTAAGTTTACCACTATCAACTAACAGCTCTACCGCCCATTATCCGTGACCACCATCACTATCGCAATAATCACTAGGGGTGGGTATAAAAACCGGAAAATCGGAACCGAACTGGCACCGAACCGAACCGGAACCGGCTTAACCGGTCCGGTTTCCGGTTCTTAGATTTGATCAAAAATAACAAACCGGGTTTACCGGTTCCGGTCCCGGTTCGGTTCCAGTCTTTTCGGGTTTGGAACCGGCATTTAAATATGTATGTAGGCTTACGAGTTTTCATGTATATATGTCGATATAATAGGTATATAGGCTTTTAATATAAACATATTTTACTTGAAGCAACCCGTGAACACCCGTAAACCTCATACTTTTATTAAAAATACGCTAAAATATTGAATCTATATATTCTAAGATGAAAATATGCACTGAAAATGTATAATCGGATGACAAACACAAAAACCGGGTTTACCTGTTCTAAACCCGCTTGAAGACCGAACCGAACTGGACCCGGACCGGGCCTGAAACCAGTTTAACCGGTCCGGTTCTCGGTCTTTGAAATTTCTTTTTTTCGGTTTCCGGGTTTATCGGTTCCGGTCCGGTTCCGAAACCTAACACACCCCTAATCATCACCCATCAATTGATCACCACAAAATATAATTACATAGTAAGTGCACGTTTACTTTTAGAATTTTAGTGTAGTAAAATTTAAATATACCAAAACACTTTTAACGTTATTTTCTCAAATAGTCACCCATGGCCCTCCATATATGACTAATAACCATTTTTCCTCTCATTTTTCAAGATCTTATCATAAAATCTTTTTCTTAAACTTTTTGGCCAAAACCCAACATTCACCAAACCACTCTTTAAGGAAGCATAGACGTCGAATTTTAAGTTTTCCATGAATGCCTAAACATCGGCATTTGAATGGTCAATATCGGCTATTCTGAAATATACTGCAATCTACAATTACTTCCAAACATTTTTGAAGAAGCCATTCTATGATAAGAGCATATAGGGTTGTGTTAAACTCATGTCAAAGCCAAAATAGCTTTATAATACAACTTTAACATTTATCTCAAAATTAATATCACTCATTTAAAATTCATATAACATCCAAAAATACCCCAATGTTTAGCCTGTTTAGGTTATCAGTGTCCGGGGCCTGTCCCGTGGACTGTTTCTGTTTCCATAGGTGGGGAGTCCCCAGCCTGCTAGCTATTGTATTAATTCTTTTTTATTAATAAAATTTACCGGAGGTGCCCAATGCCCTAAAGGGTCATGTGTTTGAACAAATTTACGTTGATCCGCTAGTTTTCCTTTTGGATAACAATTATCACCTACAATATAATAGAAGCAGACCTGTAACATAAGATAGTCCGTGCAACTCTTCAAATGCATGTCTATTAGTTCTAAGACCTTTATTCCATCCATTAATTTGAATTCGTAATATTTTCTATTACAATCTTATCATATATAATCCTTTTTCCTAATACAAAGATGAAAAGTATTATTTATGAAAAATGTGTGAGGAAAAAACAAAATATAGAGTTTGACATCTTTGACTTGGAAATGTAAAGAAGTAATCTGGCGTCATAAAGTGGATTCTGGTAGTGTTATATGAAGTGGATAAGGCAGGGGGAATACGTAGGAATTATCATGAGATGAGACCTTATCATAAGCTTTTTCATAAAAATAAATAAAAGTGATCGATCGATGCATGACATGTGACATCGGACAAATTCTTAGCTAAATGGTAATTAGTTGACATTATTTAACTAGAGTTGTATTCAAGAAAGTTCTAGATTTTTATGAGTTCTCAGGAACAAATCTTAACTATTGATTAATAAGATCTAATGGTCAAGATTAATCACATATTTAATATATAGAGGGGTATTTTGGTCATTTATTTAAAAAAATTATATTTTTATTTTAGAATTATTATTATTTTTTATTTTTTGTTATTCTTTTAAAAAATTATTATTTTTCATTAATTACACATAATGTGATTGCCTACTGAATCACATGTGATTGCGTACTAAATCACACGTGATTCTACTAAAACATCAAATATATGCGTACTAAATTACATGTGATTAAATATACAAGTACATGTGGTATTACACTAAAATCACATGTGATTAAGTACTACACGTAATTATCAAATAAATATTGGTTTTTAACGAAAATAATAATAAATAAATAATTAAAAAAAGTATTTTTTTTAAGTGCCAAATGACCAAAATACCCCTTCATGTAATAATATGTGATTAATCTTGACCATTAGATCTTATTGATCAATGGTTGAGATTTGTTCCTCAGGACTACGTAAAAATGATAGACATCCTTGACGTTTCTCTATTTAACTAACATAAACATAAAAAATGTATAATATATGAATATTATTTTTTTAAATATTATTTGTATATTTGCAAACTCATTAAGAAACGCAAATACATGATTCTTGTTTGACATATTCTATTTTTTTCTATCAATATATAGACAAAAATAAAGGTTTTGATAATCACAATAAGAAGAAACATTCTTTTTTGAAAATTAATAATTAATTATATTATAAACTATTAATTTATATTTATCTTCAATAGTAAAAATTTCTTTCATTTTTCTAGCATCATTCAATTACCCTTACAACTAATTTAACTAAAACCTCTTTTTAAAAATAGAATATTCATTTTTATTGATAGCTATTAAGACTGTTATTATCAAAATCATTTTAAGAATATTCATTACACATGCAAATAACTCAACAAAAAACTCTTTTTCAAAATACAATATTCATTTTAGTTGACAATTTTTAGTGTTGTTTTTATCAAAACTCTAAAAATAAAGACTAGAAAAAAATACAAAAACAAATGAAAACAAAATAAAAGAAATATTAAAAATTATCACAACATAAAAGTAACGTTTCAAATAAATTTACATGGAACCAAAAGCAAATGAAAATTTTCTAGAAAGATTTTTAAGTTTTTTCCTACTAAATTATTATACTCCCTCCGTCCCACAAAAAACTTCCCATTTGATTTGGACACATGTTTTTAGGAGATAGTTGGTGGTGGGGTATTTGGTAATAAATTTGATTAAAATATAGGGTTAGTTTAGAGATTGACATAAAGTTAGTGAGAGAAACTTTAAAAAAATGATAAAAAATGACATAAAGTTAATGAGATAATATTAATTTATTAAGTGGGTCCCTTCAATTCTCAAATGGGAAGTTTTTTGTGGGACAAAATTTTGGGGTGAAATGAGAAGTTTTTTGTGGGACGGAGGGAGTACTTCATTATCTTACTTAATGATTAACATCTAAAATCTACTAATATTTATTCTTAATTTCATTATTTAGTTTACATATTTTTATTAATCAAAATGAGTAAAAAGATATATAAAAATAGGTTTTGATAATGATAGCCCTTAGGACTGTCATTAAGTGTATAAAAAGTTTTACAATAAAGTAGTTCCTAAAATTTCGGGGTCGATTATAGAGTAATATACAAGTTTATAATGCATGTCTTGTGACAACCTCAAGGACTGTCATTATCAAAACCCTATAAAAATATAAATCAATAACAAATACCAGAACATCTCATGATCATGTAACACAAAATTGATCGATCGTGATTCGTACGTGGTGGCCATGCAAGCCGCAAATTCATGAACAATCGACTTTGTTTGATTCAGAAACATCTACACACCCAATTGTCTGCCTGCCGACATTTGCAAATTTATTATTACGTGTACATATGCTTAGGACCAATACGCGTGCAACACGTCAGCATGCACATGTACATACATCTATTGCTTTCTCACCAACCTTTTTCTGTTTTTCATGCAAATTTATCCATCAAATATGATATCAAATTTGGTATAAAATTATATTAAAAAAGAATATCACCAAAATTATTTCATTACAAAAAATTTAGTACGTTAATTGGAGAATTTTCTCCAAAATACAAAATTTTGTGTTTTGAGTTATGATGCATACATTGGAGATCGATGGTCTTGTTGTTATTACAATTATGCGTACTTTATAATAAATCATTTTAATTAAATATTCTGAAAAAAAAAACTTTTATAATATAACTATTTTTTATTATGACAAGTGTTAAAACGTGACTTAATTATTTCTATAACAAATTTCTTAAAATGTTAATTTTTTTGGCCGGACAACTAACCAAAATTTAATGATATTTCTCGTTTTATAAATTCAGTTTTAACCTCAAAGTATTTTTTAATATGCATTGTCACGACTTTTTTAACCTATGTTGACTCATTTTTATTTAAACATATTTTTCTTCTTCTAATTTTGACTATTTTAACCACTTTCCAGCCCTATTTACCATAATTCATTTAATAGGGCTTAGTAAATTATGTTGATGGACCGGTGCTACCTTTGGATCTAAATCAAAAGAGAAGACTTAACTAAAATAAATATGGTAAAAGAAAATTTCTCAAACAATTTTTTTTTTTGTTTCCTGCGTTTGAAATCTTACAGTCATTAAAACAAAAAAATAAAAAATAATATTAAATAGTATGCGTTTATATATGATTACAGTTAAAACATGAAAACTCCAAAACTTATACTTTTTACAATATTTTGTAATCCGATTTCTATATCTAAAAGCATAAACAACTAATATCAAATATCATAGACTAAATATAGTTTACAAATGGTAAGAACAAGAAGATCAATAATGGTGAGGATAATTGTTTTATTTATGATATTAGTTTTTTATTTGGTTTGTTAACGATAGCTCTAAGGTTATCTTTAAAAAATTATATCATTTATTAATAACTTTAGATTTTAATAAATAGAAGGGTAATACCGTAAATGCAAGTGATGTCGTTATTGTCGATTACAATATTAATTAGTAGCACGATATTGTCCGTAGCACGATATTGTCCGTTTTGCCCACCAGCGCACGGTTTTGTTCTTGGTATGGACCACTCCACCCAAAAGGACTCATGTTATCCACACCCTTATAAGGCATGTTTCGTTCTCCTGTCCAATTGATGTGAGACAGATGTTACATATCCCATGCTACATAGTAGGTCTGCCCTTGGTCTCAACTTTCCCATGTTAAAGGCTGTTTATTAATTTTTTCATTAATCATATAAAATTTACAGAATTTGTCTTGAGAAATTGTATTAGTACCTTTTTTTTAAGGACCAATTAGTAAGTTAGTGGTTCGAGCCTAAACAGTTACATCCACAATGAGCAATATGCATTCCCTCGAACTCTGCACCTATGGGGAATAAACCCCACCATTTATCCACGACGGGACTTGAACCCATGACCTATGGGTCATGGGCAACACCTTATCTTTTTCAACAATACCACTAGGCTAGAAGCATTGAGTTGTATTAGACCCTATTATTTATGTCTACTTGTATGTCTACTCACTTGATCAAGACACATCAAATTATAATGATTGTATTAAGAAAGAGAGATCGTGTAGATTACACATTTTATCTTATGATGAATAACAAAATAATAAACATAAACAATAATCATCAATATCATTTTTTTAATCAAATAAATATATCAGGTAATCTAAAATATGTCCTGGATGGCTGGATCCCTAAATGTATAAAACAAATTTTAACATGATATAAATAATAATATAATAACAGAGAATATATATGCAAATCGGGTCGACGTCGATCTTCCTTCCATTAATGGTCAACAAGCTGATGTAATATTTGGATTGCATGTCCTACAAATTTCCTTTTACCTTTCCCTATTTCAACAACAATAATTACGAATTAAAAAGTAAATGAAAACAAACATTTTAATCATATAAAAATAAGTATTATACCCAACTAAGTAACGAATGTAACACCCATATTTTTATAACATCGTTTAAGTCATTTAAAGTACAATTTCCCAACATTTGGCACATTGTCCAAAATACAGTTTATCAAAAACTTTAAAACCTTTATCAGAGTTTACAAAAATACGGTGTCACCAAGTATATCAAAACCATAGGCAAACGGGATCTACCTATGAGCTCCCGAACTAAGCATCTCTAGGTCACTTCTAGTGCAACCTTCTATCACTTCAACCTGTACCTGAGTACATAGCCACAAAACAAACGTAGTACGTGAGACAAAATAGTCTCGTGAGATACATGGGTTTTAGACCCCAATAATCATAATAACAATTCCATAAATATATAAACATATATATATATACATATATATACTACATTAGTACCGTCTAGTCGCTCTATTGCGACCTTATCGATCTTGCCTCCCTAGCAACCATATCTAGTACCTAAACATATAGGTACCAGAAGCACAATCATATCTAGTACATAAACATATATGTACCAGAAGCCCAATCATATCTAGTACATAAACATATATGTACCAGAAGCCCAATCATATCTAGTACATAAACATATATGTACCAGAAGCACCAACATGTCTAATACATAAACATATATGTATTAGAACCTAACATACCTAGTACCAAACATATGCGTACTAGAAGCACCCGTGTGCTTAGTGTATAAACATATATACACTCGGTGTATAAACATATATACCACCGTCCAGTGACCGGGGATCCCCCGCGTCACCACCATCTATCTCTTACCATAACCTAACAGTTATGACAGTCAAAGCCTTCGGCTATCACATCCAACATCAATCAAGTTAGTCATCTAATACTAACGACATATAATTAGTTCATCACAGTGTGAACGTACCTGTATGGTCCCATGGACCCGATCATAAGCAACCACAGTTACTTCTACATCTATGAACCCTATGAGGTCCATACTTACTTTACGCATAAGATACATTTCTTATTCATCGATAACATAATACTTTTATCTCTCCCTTGACTATAATAGACAATTATTACTAGTCACATCATATTCTTTCTCATATATATTCGTTCTTTACTTTTATTAGTATATTTTACCAACAGGTACTCATTACTATAAAATCATTCCTAATTGCTTTACTAATACATATTTATTAATAAAGGCTCCGTATACATTCTTTTAATCACTTACTATATTATTATTGTTCATTAACATAAATTCCATAATTACTTGAATCTATCATAATTTACTTCAAATTCATCACTCATACTAGACACATTCTAGTATCACATTCTACGTACCCTCATACATTTTCAATTACTATCTTTATCAAAATATTTGTTAATAAAGACTGATACAATATCATATGTACTTTCAAATTAATTGCTATGTACCCAGTTTAAAAGTCTCATGTACTCACCTTAGCAAATAAGTGCTCCAACCGTATTCTTTACGTCAGTTTCCTTGCTTCACAAATCGGTCAACCTTCCAAGACCTCACCAAAAGCCTAATACAATTATCACAATATGATCAACATCAATTACTACTACTAATGTGTTCATCTACCTCTAGATAACACCCATCAATCCATTTCCCCCAAATATATTGATTTACCAAACCCTAGGTTTAACCAAACCGAAGATTCTTACAAATCATAATCATACACTTGATTCCCTTGTTAATATACCATCTATTAAGTGTATACAACCTTTATTTAACCATTAATCACCAACCCAAGAACAAGGGTTTCAAACCCTAGCTTCAAGATCCATAGATCTTGAGCTACAACTACAAAGGAGTGAAGATATACCTTTAATCTTCAACTAGGAGTGAAGAATCACAAGATTTGATGAAGAAATCAGCTCCAAATGATGATTTACACCCAAAATCGCTCACAAGCTCGAAGAGAAAGAAACCAGGGTTCTCAAATGCATCAAATGAGCTCAAACCCGATTTATTGCTCTGGTCGGAAGAGCTCGCACCCCGCTCGCGCCGAGCTCGCGTCGCGAAGTGACGCGGATCTGCCCCCTAGTCGCCGCTTTTACCAGACTTCGCGCCAGGCTCGCGCTTGGCTCGCGCCGCGAAGTCGACGCGAGATGCTCGCGTTCCAGCTCTGGTCCCTCTGCTCAACCTCGCGTTTCGCTCGCGCCTGTCTCGCGCCGCGAACTTGCCTGTGCAGCAGGGCTGCACTTTTCGGTCTAGGTTTCAACACGGTTTCGTCCATAACTTTCTCATACGGACTCCAAACGACACGAAACCAATTCCCACGTGTTTTATATGATTTATCCATAATTATCATATTTTTACATATTTTATTTATTTACAAATTTCGGGTTGTTACAACGAATATCATTATAATTCGTATGTAAGCTTATTAATAATTTGGGTTACGTGTTATATGTTCTACAATTTGAGTTATACGTATTGTTTAAATAATAATGTATTGTTTAAATTGTTGTGTTAATTGAAAATAATTTCATTTAGGTTTAATATATATTTAGTATTTTTTGGATGGTATATATTTAACTGGTTTTATAAGAAAAATTTTACTTATTAAAGTGGAATGTTAAAGGGTAAGTTGATCATTTCAAGTTCTTAAATCATAAGAAAGAGAAAGTTAAATATTTTATATAATAGTAAAGATTATTTTAATATATACTTAGTGTTTTTTGGGTTGAAATTAATGAAATATTAAAGAATGAGTTGGTAATTAGAGTCTTAAAATTTTAAAAATAAGAGTGCTAAATATTTTATATAATAACATAACTGTAATTTCTTTAATATTAATAATATATTTTTTATATTTATAATGGAGGTTAACATACTTAACTAAAAACCAAAGATTTCATTCCAATATTAAATTACACGTCACAATTTTTTTATGATAAATGATAACAAAATACTTCCGTTAAACTTTGTAAAAAGTCGAAATACATCGTTTTGAGAAGAATGTGTTTACGTTTACTTTTATGTGAAGAAAGTGATGAGGGGCATATTTGCCAATTCGGACAAAGACTTTGGTCTACTCATGAAATAATAACAATAATAAACTAATAAATACAGAAATTGATGAAAAAGGGAGCTTGTCTTTGAGGACAACTACTTAAGAGGAAAGAGAGCCCCCAACCTCAAAATCAAAGCAACCTATTTAAACTTCTCATTACCCTTCAATTTCTAACAAGCAAAGTAAAGAATTCCCACTGCAAAAACCATATATACATACATACATACATATACGTATATATACACACACAAACCCCACCTTCCATCCTCTCTCTCTCTAAACCTATGGAACTTAATCTTAAAACAGCTTTCAGTGTGCAATGTATTCTTGGGATCATTCTCTCTCTAACAGGTTTGTTTAACTTAATTTATATTTAATTTCTAGTTAAATTTTTCTTTTTTTAATTTTGTTTGTGTTCATAGGATTTGGATTCGTTGAATCACTCGGAATAAACTACGGTCAAGTCGCCAACAATTTGCCACCTCCGGACAAAGTTCTAGAGCTACTAAAATCCGTACGAGTCACAAAAACCCGAATTTACGATACAAATCCCGATATCTTAAATGCATTTGCGGGTTCCGGGGTTGAAATAATCGTCACGGTCGAAAATGACATGTTAGGGACATTAATGGACCCGCAACAAGCGTTACAATGGGTAACTTCACGTATAAAACCGTATTTACCGGCGACAAAAATAACCGGAATCGCCGTCGGAAATGAAGTGTTCACCGGAGATGATATGTCATTGGTGGATAATTTGGTTCCGGCCATGGTTAGCATTCAAAAAGCCTTGACTCAATTGGGGATAGCACAATATATTCAAGTGTCTACACCGTCATCGTTAGCGGTTCTTGCGAATTCGTATCCACCATCCGAAGGAACGTTTACGCCCGAACTCACAACGATAATGACACAACTTTTGCAATTTCTTTCGACCACAAAATCGCCATTTTGGATCAATGCGTACCCTTATTTTGCATATAAAGACAGCCCTAGTAAAATCTCGATAGATTATGCACTTTTTAACCCGAATTCGGGCATGGTTGACCCGCATACTAACATGCATTATGACAATATGTTATATGCACAAGTTGACGCGGTTATATTCTCGATGGCTCGGTTAGGGTTTGGAGGGATTGAGGTTCGGGTTTCGGAAACGGGCTGGCCATCAAAAGGTGACCCTGATGAAGTTGGCGCAACCCCTCAAAATGCAGCCGTTTACAATAGGAATTTGTTGAAAAGACAATTAAGTGGTGAAGGGACACCATTGAGGCCTAAAATGAGGCTTGAGATTTACTTGTTTGCTCTATTTAATGAGGATATGAAGCCCGGGCCGACATCCGAGAGGAACTACGGGTTGTATCAACCCGATGGAACGATGGCTTACAATGTCGGGTTGACGAATTTACTAACAACGCCATCAACATCGTCATCGACACCTTCGTCTTCAATCTCACTTACTTCCATGGCTAACAAGGTAATTACTTAGTTTTTTCCATGCTTACATGCATCGTCATTTCAAAATAATACTTCCTCCTATTCAAAATAATTGATACACTTTTCATTTTTGAATATATTCAAATAGGTAAATAATTCGATAATTTATCTTATTTTGTAAAAAGTAGTGTGACTAACATCCACTAATTATCTTCTTTAACATAGTGAAATGAAACATTTATCTTTACTTCTATTTTTAAACATAATTAATCTCATTTTATTCAAAAAGTGTCAGACACATCCTCTACTAACTATCCAATTTAATATAATATAACTTTCATTAAAAAAAATTTTCCCTAAAATAACTAATAATGTATCACTTAACTTAATATAATATAACTTTCATTATAATTTTTTTCCCTAAAAATAACTAATAATGTATCACTTAACTTAATTTGAATAGGAGGAAGTATAAATTGAAAAACTTCATGTTAGCCATTTACAATGCAAGAATATGCAAAGTGGTGACCCTATTGAATAGATTGTTTAGAAGGGTATTTCCATTATTAGGGTTTGTTCAGGGTTATCTGATTTATGTTTATGATGTATGCGACTTAATCGTTGTCCTGGACGTTTTTAATTCTTTTTCCAACCATCTGATAAATGTTTATTTAGTTAAGGATCAAACTCGTGAGCTTTAGGAAGTCATTCAAAAGCCATACCTGGCCACAGTTAAAAGTTCGTGACATGTTTTATTAGTCATCATTTAATTTAAAATATTGTTAATTGTTACAGGTAGAAAGAGGAGACCATCATCAACGCATAGGGTGTTGGATTTTTGTATTCTTAGTGTTAATGACTATTGGAACGCTGCCATTTTAATTAGTAAGTTTGAAAGCCCCTTGTGTACATATACACTAAACGCTTACACTCTATGGCCGTTTGAGCTTCAAAATCTACACCGTTGATATGTGCCAATAGCATCTACATCCGAACTGACGGTCTCAATTCATTTGCGTATGAACTAATTATTTTTTTGTGGCGATATATATACGGTGTCATAGAAAATTTCATTAATTGGTAGTTGAGAATTGTTACCGAAATTCTTTAGTTAAAAAGGGAAGATTAGTACAATGTATGTATCTATTTTAGTTTTTATATAATATATGTTATCATTATATTCAATGGAAAATTTGTTAGAAAGATACTGTGAAGGATCTTGTGATTGGATATACAAAGGAAAGTCTTTACTTTGGACGTGGAATCCATGACATATTTGCATATAAAATTCATAAATTATAACCAAACACGAACATAAGTTTACGTTCCGTAATGTGTTTTATTAAGATTCGTTTGTATTATTCGCTTATTTCATGTTATTTTCGTTTATTTATATATATGTTTATCATCATATTGAATAGTTCGATCATGAACAAACTAATTTTCTTAACAATTACGAATAAAAACATCAAAAAGGTTTGTTTAGGTGTTTGTGTTCGTTTGGTTATTCGGTTAAACTTAAACAAACAAACATGAACAATCCTGATCATTCGTATTCGTTAAATTACTTTACACGTTAATGATAAGTCTTCAAAACGCCTTACTCATTTGATTTATTCCCACACCTATAGTGTATTTTCAACTAGGGTAACTGATATCTAACTAGCTTAAATGTTTAAACTTAATAGTTCTATGTTTAAAACTTAATTGTTGTATCTAGACCTTTTTAGTCACTTGACCACAAATCTCTCTTTATCTTTTCTTTTACTACTATATATATAGCATGTGGTACAAAGTGTATAACAGATAATGTTGTATAAGAGAAAGAAGAAAAGTGAAAATGACTTTCGGTTTTTTTGTAATCATCTTACCTAAGGGTAGAAGTATGATTATTTATATCTTACATCTTTGATACCCTTCATTTAAAGGAATTTAATATTGTTGTTGTTGTATCTTATTTTTAATCGATTAAGTTTATAGAGTTATTATTTGCATTCACGGTAACACATGTATTTAAAATGAAACAAAGGCCTTTTGCCGTTTCCAAAAAAAAAAGAATGAAATTTGGTATATTTTTCTTGACGTTGTACTAAGATGAAACATGATATGTCTTGGTTTTATTTCACAGAAAAATTAAAGTGAATCATCAAGGAACTTTTGTTACGGTTGTATTTTATGAATCTTTCAGCTTTATTCCCTCCGACACACATAACCGTCAGCATTCATCACTGCCATCCTTTTCTCAAAGCACCTTTCAAATCTTCCTTACTTTTGAGGTTTCAATACATCTATTTTTTGTCATAAAGAATTAAGATTAAAGAAAAACACATCTTGTTAGACGTCTTCCATGATCATTACTGATACATATATTTTTTTCAAATCAACGACATTCAGCTGACACTCCGACTAATCACACCTTTATGTTAACAATGCATTAACTTAATATTTTATAATAAATTTTAAATTATGAAATTTATGCAACAAAGGAATGTAACAGTAGCAAGTGAAACACCTAAAATGTTTAAAAACTTGAACGGTGAGGGAGTATGTGAACATCAACATCGAGCAAATGTGTTACTTGTTCCACTAGATTAGAGGAGTCTTGTAGATTTTAAAGATCTTGTGCAAATAAATAAAAATAGGTCCCTTAAATACAAGATGTATATAAAAAAATTGAGTTTTCTACTATATTTCTATCAGATTATTAAGTCGACTTGAAAATTATAAAATTATATATAAGATATATATAAAAAATAGGCCCCCTCTAAAGTGTGGGACTTGTGAGGCCGTACCTACTGTACCTCCTCAAAGACACGCCTACACTAGATGGTATAGTCTCTTTTACGTGATTGTTGTGTATTTTTAACACGTACATATAAAATATGACCTATTTAGATTATACTACGTATTATATTTGACCGA
Source organism: Calendula officinalis (assembly GCA_963853835.1). Classification (NCBI taxonomy): domain Eukaryota; kingdom Viridiplantae; phylum Streptophyta; class Magnoliopsida; order Asterales; family Asteraceae; genus Calendula; species Calendula officinalis. The sequence continues at coordinate 2,182,897 of OY970830.1, read as the reverse complement.
TCTAATGAATAAAAACTTATATTTAACTAAAAATAAACGACATTCATGATTTAAAATCCTTCCAAATTGCGTTGTTCAAAATCTTCAAAATAATCCTTATTCAAATAATAATCCGAATTAACCTATATTTTAATAGAGGTGATTTATACACCATAAAACTACTTTACACATCATAATAATTATTTTATTTTGCTTGTATAGTGTACTTTATAGCTGTATAATAATATGATAGTATGAAATAATTTATACTCCGTATTATGTAAAAATCACATATTTTGCGTCAATTCCTGCCAAACAGTATGGTTAGCTTTTGGGCCGTTTGGTTGCTTTATTTGAACATGCTATTGCCGTTAATAGACCCAATTAGGGACCCCATCACCATGTGCACACATGCACTTCCACATACTATTAACTAATTCTTTGATTTAATTAATTGTTACTTTTTAAAAGATTTTGTATTCCAAAATATTATCACCATATAAAAACAGCTAGATCCTGTTATAATTAGAAAAGAAAACCTAAAAAACCCTTACCGAAAGGTTTAGAGTCTTTGATACAAATGAGTCATACATGTCAAAGTCACCATGTTTCTTACAAATATTTTGCAGGATTTCTTATGATTTTCACCTTTTTTGTAACAAGAAAATGTTGCTATAGTTTTCTTGAAAGTAAACTGCAACATTGAGAGGGTTCGTGATATCAAAAACCTTTAACGGCATGAAAATTAAGTTGTGAACACATAACCACTTAATTATAGATTTAATAGATCAAAGATGATATTGTTTCTTACTAAATCTCCCTGCTTATCTTTTCACTAATTTGATCAATACAAACGTTCAAATTATATGATGTGATTAGGAAAAAAAAATTAGTAGATTATGCATGTCAATCATTTTATGGGTAGGAGGATGACGTAAGAAAATTTAGTGGAAAACAATACATTTTTCTTAATAGAGATCTACAATAACAGTTTTATTCTAGGATCTTATTAAAAGGACCTTATACAAGCCTATATATGTATAAAGAGATCAAATGCAGATAAAGCTGAAAGCGTATCATGACAACTTGTAGGCAATTGTTGAATTATTTATGAGAGGTAGCTTTATTACCACCAGTTTTGGTCTTTTGACTTTTGATCAAGTTGCCATTTGTATTGGTAGAAACATAACTAACCTGAAAAAGGTTTTAAAGGATTCCATCACTTGGTGATCAATGTGTTTAGTTCTATGGAATAATGATTTCTTATATGGTATCATGCATTCACATAGTGGTAAGGGCATCCGGAATGATATCCCAGAAATCAGTTCAATTCATTCTCTAGGTAAACATTTACCAGATCATCAGTGGAAGTTCAGAAACGGCCACCACAACAGTTAGGTTACGTAAGCCTGCAATTAGTTTGGCTAAGTATCATGCTCTTCAAGAAAAGACAAAACGATGACGTTTCATATATTGTATATGAAGCATTAAGAGAGATGTCAACACCTACAACTTTCTTGATTAGAAGTTCAATCCAAACTTTGCTTTACTTTACTTTCTGCCATTACACGAGGGTATAGATTAAGGGTAGATTAGGAGAATATTCTTTTGTTAAAGGGATTAATTTACTTGTATTAAGGTGTGGTGCATGTCACGATTCTAACCAAATTAAAAAAGGTTAGTTTTTTTAGGATAAGATAAGTAATGACAAAGATGAAAAGCACAAATGGTTATTAGTCATAATGGACACTATTTTAAGAAAAAAAGTTCAAGTTTCTTAGTAATGACGTTTTAAAAAGTTGTTGCATGTTATGCTAATATACATCGATGTCTAATTAACTGTCTATTGTTTATTGAACCCACAACAACTTGTAAATAAATATAAAAAGGATAAAAAAAGAGATTATATTTATTCCTATCACTTGTTCCTACCCACTTGATAGGATGACATGTGTAATCTACTAATTCTCTCTCCTAATATTATCTCTTGATTTTGACACATGTTTTGATCTAATGAGTAAAAAGTTAAGAATTAATAGTAGGAAACAATACCATTACTCAAAAAAAAAAAGTTCTTTGATGAATCTACTTATTAAACAAATGATTATACTTTGAAAAACTGTAAACTAATTTTGCAACTTTTTGTATATGTTAAGTCATGTGTGCACGAAAGGTCAAAGCCGATTTCATCATCTCGAATTTAGGGTTCATTAATCATTTCAATGAGGGTTAAGTTCTGTTTGTAATTCAACAATTGATACAAAAACGAAAAGAATATAAGGAATGCATTGATAGAAATGACCAGCTGCAAAACAATCTTTTATTAAAAGATATTCAAAACCACATACTCTTCGACATACATGCTGAATACAAATGATCTCAATAATCATCAAAACATGAGTTATAAATTATGTGTAATTCCTAATTTGATTCATATGAATTATCCCAATTATCAGAATAGTATAAACCTAGATATAGGGTTGAATACCTAATTAAGAAAGTGATATTCTTGAACTATGTCCATGCCTATTAAACCACACACAATAAAAGCAAAACATAACTGTTTTACTTGATTTTTAGACCAAATTATTATACTTTTTATGCGAAGATGGAAATAATTAGTGCTTACCAGCAGTCAAATTAACACTTTCTTGACGTCACACACACCACTAACACTTTCTTGTCCACAAATTTTAACTCCCATAATGAATTTACTAAATAAAGTTACAAAAATACTATTATTGAAAATAAAAATTAAATAAAATTTTATTAGGATTATGAAAGTTTAAATACATTTTGTATAATTTCTTAAAGTTGATATATTTAGTTTTTAACTAAGTCTAAATTCTTTCCTTCTACAGATTACCCATTGAGGATGAATTAAACACAAACCAACATGTATAATTTTAAACAAATAAGCAAAAATATCAACATTTTAATTAAATTGTCTGGTTAAAATTGTCACCTGTAAAGAAAAAACTTTAGAAAAATATCCTATTTCTCGTATTCCTAATAGACGCATAATGTTTGTTGATGCTATCGAATTTGTTTTAATCTCTTTGGTATCGGCTTTTGGAACCCTAATCTTTCCAAAAAATCCTCAATCAACCTGAAATATGAAGTTTGCAAAATATTATATAGATTTTGATTATTTGCAATAAATGAGGGTTTTGGTTTAACATTTTAATTACTTACATGCCACAAATCGATTTCTGTGATGACGCGAGTTCTCGATCTGGGAAAGAATCATCAAGCCGAAAACTTAACCACACGTATAATTCCAATACCTTGAAATAAAATATGTTTTAGTACTTGTTTGACTAGGTCCTTTACTACCCTGGACTATTAAAGGTGCAACATGGTACCCTAAACTTAACAAAATGGTCGATTTAGTACCTTTACTCATTAATTTGGTCTTTATTTCTCATGTGATTTTGCTTCTATTATCAATATTTGAGATAAACGTATATTTTTAGTCCGTCAAAAGCTCCAATGAAAGTAAGTCAAGCAAGAAAATGCAATCAAAATATTGAGTCAGTGTACTAAATCGACCATTTTATCAAGTTATGCTGCACATTTAATAGTTCAATGAAGAAAAAACAATTTACCTTATGAATTGATTCAAGTTCCTTGAGTTCAGCTTGAGTTTTGGGCACCTTAAGCGTGCCTGGAGTAAATATTTCTCGAAGTCGTACAATGCGCGTTTTTGCATATGTATGGGCGAACTAATTAATGATTAATTAAAAATATTAATTATTATCATCCCAAGCAAAAATCATAAAAAAAGAAAATAAAGGTCATAGTAGATAGTTTACCTGTGTGAGTCCCTGAGATAATATTTCGTCACTCATGTCAGCAGGACTGTTGATAATAAAAACAATGAATTGATTAAATCAGGGCAGAATAATAAAATAAAATAACATAAAATAAAAATAAGCACAAGAAATAAATATATAAGCATATGCATACCTAAGACAAAAGAGATACTTATCATGCAAGGATATTGGCAGCTCGTCAAGTACTGCAGCAACTTTCTGTTGTAAACAAATATATAACAAATTAACCAAAACTAATTTTTAATATATTTAAATAGTTATATAAAAAATGAAAAAAGGTTTGCATTTGCAAAGCATACCATCATTTCTTCACAATTAGTAATAAAATAATTTGCGGATAACTTGGCGTTCTCAACAAATTGTTCCTGAAAAAAGAATCCAAGACTGTAATTAACAAAAATTTGTGTAAATTGTAATTAAAAAATATGAAAGAACAAGAAGAAAAGTAAATAATAACCGACCAGTATTTCACACAGACCGCAATTTAGATGTGAACGAGAGTACATGTATAGGAGGTCAAAGGTAGGAAATAATCCCGCACTCTGCACCATAAATTAAAGATTTTAAATAATCATTAAAATTAATTTAATAATAAATAAAATAAATAGATACCTCTAAAATGGGAGATGGGCAGTTTAGTGAGGAATGAATCAATGGTAAATCCTTTTTATCTAAGCAAGTAACTTCACCAACAGGAAATTTTGATCCATATCTGCCAGCTCTACCTAAAGTATATATAATATAATAATATAAAAATGTCAAATTTAATAGGCCGATTATAAGTATGTGTATATATTTATATAAAATTATAATTACCAGCAATTTGTTTTATTTCGGGTACAGAAAGTGGTCGCATTTCCAGTCCATCAAATTTCGCCATTTCAGAAAATATAATTCTAGAAATATTAAGATTGAGGCCCATACCAATTGCATCACTTGCTACAAGAACATCAAACTCACTGCTTTCATCATTAAACATAGTTGCCTGCAGTTTTAATTAAAAAAATTATATAAATAAAAAATTATATATATTTATGTATTATCCTTTTTATTATAAAAAACAATTGCAATCAGAAAGAAGTAAATACCTGCCTTGATCGTGTCTCTGGAGGCAATGAACCATAAACCACCGAACACAAATGTTTTCCATCATCTTCAATTTTTTTCTGACAATACAAAAGAACCAGTTGTAGACAAATCAATTTATATATTTTAAAAAATAAAATAAATGAAAAATATAATTAACATAAAATTGATACAAAATCTCACCTTTAATTTGTATATTTTATGGCGTGAAAACGTCACAATGCAATCACCAGTTCTGATGTTTGAAAAAGATCCAAGAGGAACTTTTAACGGTACTAACGGTGAAAGCCGCTCATAATATTGTACCTACTCAACAAAATAAATCATATGACTGCTAAAAAAAATATTATTATAGGAGTAACATATTAATATATTATCATAAATTCATAATCAGATTATCCACAAAACCTGCACATTATCACCAGTCACACTTAAAATTTCCTGAATTAATGGAACAGCAGCAGCATCTCCACATAAATGAAGTTCGTTAGCTGCAATTCCTAAAAGTGCACGCGTAAATGAAAATCCCCGTGTTCTGCATCCTAACATCTGCATACAAAAAATATTTATATAATAATTATTTATTAAAGAAATTCAATTTATGTGGTGAAACATACTTGAATTTCATCAATAACAGCACAATCATAATCTGAGGTGACATCAGCCATTTCTACTGTGACAGCTTTGTGTCTTGCACCATCAACAACGCTTTTTTCTTGTCCCGTGATTAAATCACAAGGAACGTTTGCTTTATTCAACCGTTTTGCTACTTCCCATGCTAATAATCTCAGAGGACCACAATAAACACCTAATTTTTAACAAATTTCTTGTGTTAAAAATCAAAATCATAGTTTTGTGCATATGATTATTGATCATTAATTAATACCTGAAGAACTGACTTCTAACTGTTTTAATGCATGATATGTTTTTCCACTGTTTGTAGGACCCACATGAAGGATTACATTTCGCTTCTTTCTTCGAGCAATTGGGTACCATGTGTGAGGACGACTAAAATTATATAAATAAATTGAATAAAAACAACATTTAAGTTATATTCGCAATATAAAAAAAAAAATATTAGCAAAGGTGTTCTTACGTGAGGTCTGTAAAATCAATCTTTGCTGCACCAGTGGAGCTACTAAACTGCCTCGAGGAAGCACATATATGAATTAATGCTCCAAAATCAGCTGCCCAAATATGAGTATTAACAAATTCATATAATGTGTTAAGTTAATTGAATTAATTAAATCAAGTTAGCATCAACATGTATAGGTTTAACAAATTCATTAATGTTTAACATTTGGGAATGATAACAAAGATTGGATTTTATTTTATTTTTTGTTTTTTGCATTAGCATCTAGGTTATACATTATAAGAATTGGTGTACTTGGTTTTGTAGGGTAACATAGATTGCAAGTTTTTCTCCTAAAAGTTTATAATAATGAACAAAAAATAAATTAGGGATTTTGAAGGTACCGTTGCAGAAAAGTTTAGGAGAAATGGTTGACGGTGAGAGTCTCCGGCGAAGAAGAAGGGCCGCCATATTTAGTGAATTGATAGAGATATAAATGAAATTGATAGGATGTCTTTTACCGGTCGGAAATGCACCGGAGATTCACCAATAACATGGGCTTCTGGGCGTTTAGGACTTGTTTTCTTCTTTCCCACCCCGGCATATTCTTTGGGGGTCCTTACTTTTTCTTTGTGTCTTATTTAGGGGGTGTTTGGGAAAGCTTATTTAAGGGGCTTATGGTTTATAAGCTTATATAAGCCTTAATAATCCTTTAATTATATAAGCTTATAGGGCTATAAGCCCCCTTAAATAAGCTTTTCCAAACACCCCCTTAATTACAGAAAATTGAATTGAAGGACAACTAATTATGATTGGATGATTTGGATCTTTAATTTTGTATGAGTTTTGGTAATAACAGCGAAGTTAGTTATAGATTCTCTCTAGCTGCTAGATCGAATGATCCTCTCTCGTTAAACGACTACAGACCCATTAGTCTAATTAGTGCTACATACAAGATTATTACTAAAGTTCTTGCGATCAGGCTCAAAAAATGTATTGGTTTTTGTATCGATGATATACAATCAGCTTATGTTCAGGATCGTAACATATTGGATGGTCCTTTGATTATAAATGAACTTTGTTCTTGGGCTTTAAAAGAAAATAAACAAATGCTACTGTTCAAAGTTGACTTCTTCAAAGCGTTTGACTCGGTAAATTGGAACTTTCTGGATTCGGTTATGCACCAAATGAATTTTGGTATTAAATGGAGAACATGGATTATGGCGTGTCTAAAGTCAGCTAGAGCTTCAGTGTTAATCAACGGTTCCCCTACTAAAGAATTTCTGATGTCGAAAGGTGTTAGGCAAGGAGATCCACTATCTCCTTTCCTATTTATTATTGCTATGGAAGGATTGAATGTCATGATGAAGGCGGCGGTTGAAAAAGGGATTTTTGACGGTATTTTGATCCCAAATTCTAACATTACAGTCTCACACTTGTTTTATGCTGACGATGCCTTATTTGTGGGAGATTGGTCTAAGAAAAACATTGACAATCTTGCACGTATCCTTAACTGCTTCCATGTGGTTTCTGGCTTAAAGGTAAATTTCAGTAAATCTCGAGTTTTTGGCATTGGGGCAGATCCTACTGAAGTGATAAATTGGGATGCGGGTCTGGATTGTGAGCCGGCAACTCTCCGTTTTCATACCTCGGGGTCCCGGTTGGTGATAATATGAATAGAAAAGCTGCTTGGAAGCCCATAATTGATAAATTCCGCACGAAATTAACTAATTGGAAAGCTAGCACACTAAGTTTTGGTGGTCGAATGACACTAGCTAAGGCTGTTTTGGGGAACCTACCATCATATTTTCTTTCCTTATCTTCTGCTCCTATTGGTGTTATCAACGAATTAGAGAAAATTCAAAGACATTTTATTTGGAAAGATTGTCCGGGTAAGCATCCGATCCATTGGATTGCTTGGGATCTTCTTAAGTCCCCTAAGGAGATTGGGGGTGCTGGTTTAGGCTCCTTAAGAAATCTCAATTTGGCCTTAATCTCGAAATGGTGGTGGAAATTAAAATCTAACCCTCATGCGTTATGGGCTCGGGTCATTCGAGGTCTTCACAATCTCGATCATGTGCCATTGTATCACTTTGCAAAATCTTCTACTGGTGGTACATGGGCTAGGATTGCTAAAGCAATAAATACTTTTTGGAAGCTTAATATTGATATTCAGGAGATTATAAAATCGGATGATAATGGTGTTACCTGGAAATCAGATTTTGTGGAAGACGGTAAGTTCAATGTTGCTAAAATCAGAAATAGGCTTGATCGTGCTTTTCACCAGGTGAGTCATATTGATTTCTGGTGGATAAATCTTGTTCCAAAAAGTGTGATGTATTTTAATTGGAAAGCTTTGCAAGGCAGAATCCCGGTGGCTTCAGAGCTTGTTAAACGCAACATTCCTATTGGTTCCTCTATGTGTTCGTTATGCCAGAGTGTGGAAGAATCTGTTGATCATTTACTTGTCTCATGTACTCTTGCGCAACAATCATTATTTATGGTTTTTAAGTGGTGTGGTATTGATATTGTGTTGAATCAATTCAATTGTATGTCCGATGTTCTTGACTTCGTTAGAGGATGGAGCCGTTGCCCAAAGAAGGTGGAATTATTAACTAGTATTATTTATGGCTCTTTTTGGTGTATCTGGAAAGCTAGGAACGGCCGTATATTTAGAGGAGAAATGCAGACGCCTGTCGGGATTTTGGACTCTCTTAATTCCTTGGTGTATAATTGGAGGAAATTTAGGGGTCATAGAAATAATTTGGGGTGGGTTGAGTGGTGCTTGCACCCTCTCCTTTGTACTTAATTTCTTCTTTTTTTTTTCCTTCTTTGTTGTTTGTTTTGTTTCTTGTGCTCTAGCTCCTTACTTGAGTTCTTTTAATTCCATTTGCCGGTTCCAAAAAAAAACCTCCGTATCAAAATAAGTGATACATTCGAAGAAATACGATTTTTGAGGCTAAAGATTAAAATGTAGTTTAAAATAGATAGTTAATGGAGTATGGGTCCCACTTCTTTTGAATAAAGTGATATTAATGATGTTTAAAAGTAAAGGTATGGGTAAAAGAGTAATTTCACTATATTAAAGTAGATAGTTAGTGGATAAAGGGTCCCACTTTTTTACCAAATAAGATAAGTTTTAAAAGTGTATCCCTTATTTTGATCCACCCCTAAATAGAAAGTGTATCACTTATTTTGATATGGAAGTAGTAGGGATGTGTTCGGTTCCGGAACCGGACCGAACCGGACCGGAACCGGTAAACCCGGTAACCGAAAAAAGGAAATTTCAATGACCGAGAACCGGACCGGTTAAACCGGTTCCGGGCCCGGTTCGGTTCCGGGTCGGTTCGGTCTTCAAGCGGGTTTAGAACCGGTAAACCCGGTTTTTGTGTTTTGCCATCCGATTATACATTTTCGGTGCATATTTTCATCTTAAAATATATAACTTAAATATTTTAACGTACTTTTAATAAAAGTATTATGTTTGCGGGAGTTCACGGGTTGTTTCAAGTAAAATATGTTTCTATTAAAAGCCTATATGCCTATTATTTCGACATATATATATATATGAAAACTCGTAAGTCTATATACTTATTTAAATGCCGGTTCCAAACCCGAAAAAACCGGAACCGAACCGGTAAACCCGGTTTGTTAATTTTTATCAAATCTAAGTACCGGGAACCGGACCGGTTAAGCCGGTTCCGGTTCGGTTAGGTGCCGGTTCCGATTCGGTCACGGTTCGATTCCGGTTTTCCGGTTTTTATACACACCCCTAGGAAGTAGTTTATGTTTCTTTCATTATCAAAACTTTTTTTATATAATTATAATTCTGACTCCTAGCTGTGTTTTCAGATTTAAAAGGAAAAAAAAGAAATTAAAAAAAGAAGAAAAGAAATTTAGTAAAAAATATATTTTGTTTGTGTCCGTTATAGAAAAGAAAAATTTGCAATGAAAGGTTAACAAAACACTAAATTATGAGCTAATTACTTGATTAAAGTTCTTTCCTAATAAAATTATGATTTGATATTAATCAATGAGTTCTGGGCCTCTGGCTATCAAAACACTAAATAAACAAAAAGATTCAAAAGCTCCATAACCAAAATTATCCAATTAACAACATAATTAGAAGGAAAATAACCATAAATCTATTTGAACCACATCACATTAATATATAGAAGCAAAGCAAAACAAAGGTACCACCACCATCTTTCCTAGCGGCAGAGCTGCTCAACTGCCGCCACAATCTGTGGCGGCTGAACCACGGTCCATTCCTCAAGGGTCCCCGCATACGGCGTCGGCACATCTTGTGAAGACAAACACACAATTGGTGCATCCAAATAATCATGAAAATTTTCAGTAATTGCAGCAGTCAAACTAGCCCCAATTCCACCAGTTCTCATACATTCCTCAACAATAAGCACACGGTGCGTTTTCTTAATCGAGTTCCCGATCGTATACAAATCAAACGGCTTCAAAGACCTAATATCAATAACTTCAGGGTCAAACCCCTTGTTGACCAAAGTCTTTGCAGCTTGCATCACATGATACCTCATTCGGGAATAAGTCAAAATCGTCACGTGTTCACCCGGTCTCACCATTTCAGCTTCCTCGAGATTTAATACATATTCTTCATCGGGAATCCGTTCCTTCAAATTATACAATAAAACATGCTCAAAAAGTATAACCGGATTATCACTCCGAATAGCCGCTTTCATTAATCCTTTTGCATTATAAGGAGTTGAACAAGCCACCATTTGAATCCCTGGAATGGACTGGAAATATGACTCGAGCCGCTGTGAATGCTCCGCCCCGAGCTGCCGCCCAACGCCGCCAGGTCCTCTGATGACCACCGGAATCTTGAACTGACCGCCAGATGTGTAGTGCAGCATTCCACAGTTGTTGGAGATTTGGTTGAAAGCAAGGAGGAGGAAACCCATGTTCATACCCTCGATGATGGGTCTCAAACCGGTCATTGCAGCACCGATTCCCATTCCGGTGAAGGAGTTTTCGGCAATTGGGGTATCGAGGACTCGTAAATCGCCGTATTTATCGGCTAGTCCTTTTGTGACCTTGTAGGACCCGCCGTAATGGCCTACATCTTCTCCCATGACACATACACGTGCATCTCGTTCCATTTCTTCTTCTAAACCTTCTCTCAGTGCTTCAAAGAGTAATAACTCATGACTGCACAACAATTTATATCAACAGATTCATAATTGATGCAAATGTATATTCATATGTATATGATTGAGATATGCTTACCCAGACTTAGATGTAGATCCTGCTGCTGGAGTATCAGCCTTTGTCTGCAAACGGTACATAATACATTACTTGATCAGATTAATGACCGATGTACACAATTAGACACACATAATCACATATAGAAACAGATAATGAGAGATATACTCACTGCTACAGCATTTGTAACCAACTTGTCAGCTCTGCTACCTATCTGGTTCGAACCACTAGATCTCACCACAACAAAATTCGTTTTCCTCTCTGCAATTCAAACAATAAATCAATCATAATGCACCACAAATTATCGAGATATACGAAATCAGAAACAAAAACCACTGATAAATCACAATCTCATACAATTGTAATAACATCGGCTGATAAATCATAACCTCAAACAATTAACACACAACGAAGCATGCGATAACAAATCTAGAAGAAGAAGAAATATATATAACAATCAAATCAAAACAGAGGGAAAACTTTACAAACCTGGAAGAGATCTGCGAGAAGATAACTGTAATTTCTTGGTGTCAAATGCGGTGGAAGAGGAGAGCGCTGTTGCAGCTCCGACTCCTTGAAAAAGCGAAGCCATTTGTGTGCAGATTTGAAGATGAAATTAGAACTTGTATTAGATCAACAGATAAACGAATTCTGAACGAACACCGATTTCACTATATAGTGTGTGATGGAAGGCGGAGAAATCGATGCTGCTTGCTGGCTCCTTGGTGTTGTGTGTGTCGATTTAACAGAGGGAGGTGATTTTAGTTAGGGGTGTTCAAAATCGGGTACCGGATTTTCGGATACCCGGAATTCGGGTACCCGGATTTTCGGATAGTAATTTTTACTACCCGTATTTGGTACCCGGATTTCGGATACCGGATTTCGGGTACCCGGATTTTCGGGTACCCGAAATCCGGGTACCCGGTATCCGGAAAAAACAAAATATTCAAATATTTTTCGAATATTTTGCGTATATTTTCAGATATTTCGGGTATTTTTGAGATATTTCGGGTAATTTTCAAATATTTTGGGTATTTTTGGATATTTTGCGTATTTTTTCTCAAATATTTTGGGTATTTTTTTGTATATTTTAGTATATTTTATGTATATTTTTCGTATATTTTTAATTTTCGGGTACTTTTTCGGGTATCGGGTATCCGAAAATCTTGAAAAACACTACCCGTATTTGGTACCCGGAATTCGGATACCCGGATTTCGGATATCTGGATTTTCGGATACCCGTATTTTCAGATACCCGGATTTCGGATATCGGGTAATTTTTCAGATACCCGATTTTTCGGATATTTTTGAACACCCCTAATTTTAGTGGGTGTGAGTTGCAGAAGAATTGGGGCTTTGGTTATATCGCCAGTTCGTCTACAGCGAGTATGCATAGTAACAGATGTTCTCTCCAATAGGAACATGCCACGTGTTGTGAGGAAGACTTAAGTACACTTGGTAAAAAGATTGTTGTGTACAATTATACATGGTTGTATTTGAGTGGTTGATACTTGAAGTATCTATGTAAAACAAATCATGAGCGATAGTATTAGACCTATAAAGCTTTTGTTGGTCACCCAATTTGGTTGGATTTTGGTCTATCATAATCTTAGCAGTGATTGTTTTAAAGTTTGGGTCTATAGTTTAAGTTGCTCTTAAGAGGGTTGTGTTCAGTTCCTTAACCGAACCGAATCAAATTGAAATTAAAAAAGACAAAACTTAAACCGAAATTAAATAAAAACAAGAAGTGAGAACTGGACTCAAATAATAGTTCCGATTCTGATTTGGGTCAGTGATTTCGAATATAAAATTGGTTATAATCGAAAAACTACATCCTTAACATAACTACATCTTAACTACTATGATTTTGAACCAAATTCTGGTTATAGAACCGCAAAAAACTAGAACCTAATCGGATCGAAACCAAAAAGCGAAAAGACATGTAATGAGAACCAAAAACCAACACGAAACCGTAAATCGAGTCCAACCAGTTCTAGTTCCATTTTTTGATTAAAAAAAAAACTCATCTCTAACTCTTAATAAGCCAACGAAAAGTGTTTGGCTTAGGAATTTATTTAGGATAAGCCAATAATTTTATATAAATTAATAAACTTAAATCCTTTTTAAATAAATGTAAAAATAAATTATGATATTGTTGAAGGAAAAAAAATCCATTTTATATTACGTAAAAAAACGAATAAAAATACAAAACCAAACATCTTCAAATGGAGGGACTTTATCTCCTCTGCTCAATCATCTCCACCACAACAACCTCCATCATCCTCTCCCTCCTCCTCCTTCTCCGCCGTCTCTTCCCTCACTCGCCTGCCGGAGACGCAGATACTTCAGTTGCCCTTTACGACGGTACCGTCTGGCACGAGCGCCGTCGTCCTGTTCACCATTCTTTCAAGTATCATGTTCGCTACGCTCTCATCGACCTTGATCGTACACCTCACCCACCACCAGATCATATTTCCCCTCAACAAGCTCGCGATATCGCTCAAACCAATGGTCCTGTGTAAGTCTATAATTGTATTTAAAATTTAGTTTGAGAGATTGTGACCGTAATTGGGAACTCAGAATTTATAATTTGGAAGTTAATTAGGAGCAATTAGGTTTATGAAGTTTGAATTGACATTGTTTAGAAGTTGCCCTAAATTATTGAGATAAATGATTGAATTAACTAACTATCCCTGCACCTAATTATCTGAATCGATCTTTTTGTTAATGTACTGATTAATGTTTCCACATATGGTGTAGTTTTCTCTTGACGATTCCTCCAAGTGTCGGGTATGAACAAAACCCGTTGAGTTTGTATTATTGCTACAACATTGAAGGCTCAACCAAATGCTTAAACAAGTGCATAGCTGAGGTCTGTACTACATCTAGCTAACTGATTTTATCTACTTAAGCATCCCTTAATTCTTTGTTTACAACATTAATTAACATTGTTCCAAATTCATGATTTAGGTTACAAATACACCATGGGGAGAAAGAGTACAATTTCTATTCAACCCCAACTCTGATTTAGTCGCTAAGCCGCTTCATGTTAGCCCTTTCATGGTATAGTATCAGTTCAAACATACTCGTAACCACACACACACATATATATGTATGTATTTTGCTGTTAAAAAAAATATCTATATGTATGTATTGTTTTTTACTAATTACTTGTTAATTATTATAGGACATGCTTGGAAGCTGGAGCATGAAAACAACTACTCCTGGTGATAATCTTGTGGTAAATATTTCAGTTAACCATCCCAAACTCGGTGATTATTTCACTGCTTGCTTGACTGCAAATAGGATATCATCGTCATCTGTTCAGCATGCGGTTTTCTTCTGGTTAATGCCTCACAAGGTTGCATTATGGATCTATTGGCATGTAAGTTTCTCCAAAATTTGCATTACGGGAAAAAAGTTCAGATTATCAGTGTAATAATATAATTTTGGCCTAAATGCATTTTAGTACCCCTGAACTTGACAAAATGGTCGATTTAGTACCATAGCTCACTAATTTGGTCTTTTTTTCTCAAGTGAGTTGTTTATAATATCAACATTGAGATGAATGTATATTTTTTAGTCCGTCAAAGCTCCAAAGAATATAAGTCACGTAAAAAACGCGATCGATTTAATGAGTCAGGGTACTAAATCGACCATTTTGTCAAGTTCAGGGTATCATGTTGCACCTTTTTAATAGTTCAAGGTAGTAGAAGACGTAGTCAGTCAAATTAATGTACTAAAATGTATATAATTCTTTTAATCATATCTATATTTATAAAATTTCAAAGTTCATGGGTCGGCCCACACGACCCGTTTTGACCCATTTTCCAACCTGTTCTCATATGGTGCAGGCTCTCAAACTATGGTGGAAAAAGGTGGTGTTTATTCAGCATCCAAGGTATGAAAATACGTCATACAAGGAAGATGCAATGGCACGTGACAGAAATCTTGGGTGCTGCCCAATGCAAATTAGTGATTCCGATTTTGACCCTAATGTGAACCAAAACGATCGTTGGTTTAAATGGAGAGATGCTAAATGGCCCTGGTGCTGAATCGGTCATGTAAGTTATCCTATTTGTTGTTAAAGTTAACTAAAACTGATTTATTAAGATGTGAAATTAAACGTACGATGGACTCCTTGAGGAGTTTAGTTTGTTATTATTGTTACTACAAAAATTGTTATTGAGTGATATGTAACGAAATTATACTTGTTTGTTACTTGTTAAATTCTCTTAAAACATGTTTTAGGTGTATAAAGTTGTACAATAGTTCATGTTTAAGGTATATATCATGGTTGTTTCTGAATATTCACCTGACCATCTTGTAATGTTTACCTAGAGAAGGGATTGAGTCCGTGAACCTCTATGAAATTATTTCATGCATACTTACCACTAGGTAATCATTAGATGGTTAATCAAACATGCAAAATGGAGAAAGTAATTCAATAAACTAGTGTTCGTTATTGCACACTTTTGTAGCACAACAAACTAAAATAAAATAAGTAACTAAAACGAGAGAAAAAGGGAAATTGGTTTCACTCTGCCTCTCGAACCATATAACCCAACTTTACAACATATTTCGTATAGAAATATAATTATATTCTGCGTTCTTTCTTCATGAAACTCGTAACTGAATATCAGTTGGTGCAATCAAAACCATGGCAAATCGAAAGCCAAATAACAAGAACGAGTAGCAGAAGAATACCGAGAACAACTAGTTTTATTTTCATGTTCTGATACCACATCTTTCTTCGGATTTTCGTACCAGCTTTCTTGAATTCTTGTGCCTGAAAATAAATAAAATAAAATCCAAGTTTTAAGTACAAAATAGGCATGTGTACAGTCTAATAATTGATGACATCTTAGACCAGGTGAATTGAGAATCGTGGTTTTCTTAAAAAAATCGACTTTTTCTGATTTTTTTTCGGTTTTGGATCGGACCGAACAGGGTCGAATACCGATTTTATATGAAAATCAGAACTGGATCAGTATAACTCGGTCTAGCAGTTCCGGCTGGTTCTTGGTCCAGTTTGCACATGCCTGGTACAAAACAACTTAAATCTTGATAGCAAATATAAGAAATATAACATACCGATTCACGCAGATTTTCAGCCTTGCCATTTAAGCTTGTAAGATTTTCTCCCCTATCAATAGCCTGAAAACAAGGTTGACTTTTCTGGTCAAACATGCTTTCAATACCGAAATCAACTATAATTCCAACTGTAATAAGAACGTACCTTATCTATGTTATCCAACATGATACTTTTAACTTCTGAAACTTGTGCTTTCACTTTTATCAATTTCTCAATCTCGTCTGCATGCTCGATAATATATTGCATGTGCTCTTTCATTATCGGGCTGCATACTCAAATCATGTTAATTAGTTAATATTAATTCAACACAAATTAAACAAACAATTATTTAAAAAAAAAAAAAACATTCGCACCCGAATTCCTTGTTGAGACTTTTAGCAACTGCTGTATCTGCTTTCCCGCCACCATATCTTTTCTTGAAATCGGCCCGTACGCGTTCTAGAAATGCAATAGATATTTGCTTCCCAACTGATTCTTTTGCAACCACACAATAAGCTGCAATTTTCAATAGAGGCATTTAATTAAACGGGTTAGGGTTGTAAACGGGTCGATACAGTTAATGGCCCGTGTGCGGGTTGACCCGACCAACATGTTTATAATTGCAAATAAAAAGTTCAACGTTACAAATTCAATTTCACTTTTCCACCCTAAATTCTAGCCCTTTTTCCACCTACAACATACCCTACTTTTTAGGGCACTTTCTTCCTTTAGGGCACTTAATCTGTCAATTTCTCTGTCAAATCAAAGAAAAATCCCTACAAAAACAGAGTAATCCATCCAAGTGCAACCTAATACGTACCATCTAAATTACCCTTTTTTAGCAAAACCCTAAACCCTACAAAAGAATTTTCGTTTTATTCTCCAAATCCATCAATTAAATCAGCCGACAGTTACATTAACGTATACAGTAAGATCTCAAACGCAATAAAAACTAAGATCAGATCCAGCTAAAAAAACGACTAAAGTAATTGAACAACTTACCATAACCATCTTGAACTAAGAAATTAAACGTATGGTGATCACAATTGTAAGTGAATTTGTTGTTAGTCGAAGGTAATTTTTGCAGACACTGAGTTGCGATTGCCGGAAAGTTTCCGGTGAACTCGGTGTACTCAGCTAAAACCATGGTACCTCGAGCTACGAAGCTGTAAATGAAGGATTCTTGACCACCCATTGATTCAAAATTGAAATTGAAAATTGAGCTTCTGGTTTTGGGGATTGAATTGGTGGTGGGAAGGAGAGAGACTGCTAAAATTGTTCCCCGACAACAGTCGTACACAAATCACATTTTAAGTAAAGTATTTCCGTTGCCATCATTTTGATTTTAATACTATTAAATTAGCGTATAGTTTCTAGATTTTTCTTTCTTTGCTTCACATGTCATTTTCCATTTCCTTTAGAAGAAGATATAATTAATGTTACTAATCAAATTCGTTAATGTTTGATGAAAAACATTATGAATTTAAATTATTTCTAAAAATGACTTTTCTTAAAATCAAATTTAAAAACCAAATTAAATTATTTCTTAAAATCAAACTGAATAAACACATTCTTTATCCATATATAACTTGTACATTTATGTAGTTTGTAAATGGATTTAGCAGTAAGTATAAATTTGAGAAAAAAATTCTAAAGAGAAAATTTTAGATTGTTTTAAAATTTATTTATTTATATTATACAAAAAATAAAAGAAAATAAGAGGAGAGAGATGGAGATAGTGAGAATTAAGCGATTGAAAGTGATATTGAAAGTGTTTGTTTGATTGATTATGAGGTAAGGAATGATATATATTTTAGCTCTCTTTTAAGTTTTAACCAACTGCTTTTTTATCAAATTGATAATTTATTTTTTCCATAAATCTTAAAGAAAAACAACCTTTCTTACATTTTTTTTAGAAAATTAATCAAAATAAAAATGATAAATTTAAGATGAAACATTTCTATGAGAACTAGGAGATCAACCTAGGCCAACCAACTTCTTCTACCTTTCTTTCAAAGCAGCCAGTTTGACCTGAACCCATTTCCATCCGTCACCCGGACTCCATAAATTTTTCATATATAAATCAAACTCGAACCAAATAGTAATATTATATTAATTAGTTTGGCATATGAGTTAAATCAAACAATAATTCAAGTAGTTCAGTTTCACTTAAATTGATCAAAGATCCAAACACCCCTTAATGCAATGAATCCATACATTGTTCTAACAGAAAATCAGAAATACTAGTTCAAAAGATAACAAACATAATCCACCTCTCGAAATACAACCATTTGTACCATAATTTTCAGAAGCATCTTAAAGCTTAGAAGCGACACGTGGCGGGTCCCACGGGGCCACAATATGGTTGCGTGTTATCTCTGCAAGGGAACGACACCCACTTAACGCCATTGTAAGCTCAAGTTCATCATGCAACATTTGAAGAGTCTTCCTAACTCCCGCCTCACCATCTACCGCCAATGAAAACACAACCGGTCTACCAATCTAAAACCAAAAAATCATAACAATCGGATTACTTAACAAATCCATATTTATTTAAATGTTTTAATAATGACAACTCTAAGGTCTGCCAATAAGAATGAATCATTTATTTTTTATAAAAATATTAATTAATTACCCCACCACTAACCCACAATTATCTCTACCAGTCACTTTTTCTTCCGTATTTCTAGCAAAATCCAATACCTCCTACAACCAGCAGACATTGTTAGAAATAAGGAAGAAAAAGTGACTAATGGAGATAAATGTGGGTTATTGGTTATAATATAATTAATTAATATTTTTTTCAAAAAGTTTCTCATTCTTATTACATTATCAAAAGTTCAAACCATTTTATTTAAACATGAAATATTTGTATAAAATTGAAATATGGAACGGAAGTTTATACTTACAAATACGCCAGATGCTCCAAGAGCCAATGCTTTGAAGACATCTGTCCCACGCCGAACACCTCCATCAAGAAATACCGGTACTCTGCGTTGAGTTGCTTCCACGACCTGTAAAATTCATAGTCAACATCATTTTGTGCCAAAAATAAAAATAAAATATGAGGTGTATATAATATACAGACCTCTTCTAAAGCCGTAATAGTTGCAGGGACATAATCAAGTTGCCGAGCCCCATGATTTGACACTATAATTCCTGCTACTCCGGACTGCACCGCGATCCTTGCTTAAAAAAAATGGAAAAAGGAAAATTAATGACAAGATTAATTATATAAAGAATAATTAGTATATATAATTATGTATTATGAACCAAAGGGCCAATGGCCTAGCGGTAAGGTGTTTGTCCCCCATCCATGAGATTGGGGGTTCGAGTCCCATAGTGGACATATGTGGTATTTATGAGTAGATTAGGATTTGCCGTTCAAAAAAAAATTATGTATTATGAAGATGATTTGTTCATATTGTTTACCATCCTCGGCAGTTAAGACACCCTTAACTAGAATAGGGAGTGAGGTTATTGACTTGAGCCACTTGACATCCTGTCCCAAACATAAAAAACAATAACGTTAAAAAAAACCGTTCAAGAATCAGGATTGGCTTGAGTTGTGTTTTATCTCAAATGGGTCAAATTAAAAAACAAATAACTAAACGGTCAACTTGACCAGCAACGTATGAAGCTAATCCAGAGTCATTTGTCTGCATGTTAATCACAATTTCTTGACATTATTACAAAAAATAAAAAATAATATCAAAAAAATAAAAAACTTAATTGGTGTATGATGATATGTATGATATTTACCTTATCTAGCTTGCCAAGGTTTAATCCATCAAAGTTCCTCAGTGTAAGATTTGGTGGCAGAACAAATCTGTAAAAAAAATTGACATTATTCCCAAAATTGTTTAAAAAACAAAGCGATTGAATTTATTATTTTGAAATCTACGGGTTTTACCTGTTCTTGATATCAGATTCCCTTCTACCAAGTCTTGGGGTATCTACCGTTAGGACAATAGCCTTAAAACCAGCATTTTCGGCTCGCTTTACTAGCTGACTAACCACATTTCTATCTTTATATACCTAGAAATATGAAACAATAATTTATATATAATATAACTATACGTTAATTAATTAAGGTTTTAAAGACAAAGGGACTCACGTAAAGTTGGAAAAAACGGACACCGAGACCAGTTGAAGCGACCTCCTCAACACTAGAAGTACCCCATGAAGACAATGTCTAGAAACCCAAAGGTGTATAACGTAAAATTCATATAGTCAGAGGTCAAAAATGAAAATAATGAAACTATATTAAATAAATAGATATAATGAAGAGGATAAGAAACTTAACCATGATTGTTCCAGCAGCTGCTGATGCTCTTGCTGTTGCATACTCCCCTGCAGCAAATTGAAATTATTTAAAAATGTTCAAATAAGTTTGCATTATATGTTCATATAATACTCAGGTTATTTGATATTGAATTATCAGATAATCAGTTGTAATTAGCTATTTGAGTGTTTGGTAAATTTTGATTATTTAAGGAATTAACCGATAAAAATTACATAACAAGTCAAAAAACAATATGATTTGGAAAAGTATCATGATATATTTTTTGGGTCATAAATTGTTTTGTAAGGTTGCTAACTTTTTATATAAATTAATCATTTTTACCATCAGGGTGAGCCATTTTCTGCATAGCAGTAGGTGCAACCATTATAGGCATTTTAATCTTGAATCCCAAAACCATTGTGGTTAGATCAATCTTGCTCACATCAATCAGTATACGTGGTCGAAACCTGATTTAATAAAAAAAATCACATCATGATAAAAAGTGCACGTGTTGAAAATTATAGCTATAATGTTCTAAATAATAAACAACTTACAAGATTCTTGAAAAAGCATTTCGATTTTCTTGAAGAGTCCATTGATCTTCGGCACCCGATGCATAATAATCATAGATCATTTTGGGTAACTTCTCTTTTGCAAGTTTCTCATATTCCATTACATTGGTAATCTCCATTTCAAGTAGATGCAAACTTACTGCAAAATCAAGTAAAAATGATCTACATTAAAGCAATCGTTATCTAATATTAACTCGAATTTATTAAATTGACATGCAAATACTGCATTCTTATAGGGTATTCATGTTTATAACAGGCTCCCCGGGTAGGTAAGCTTTTCTCGTGATGTACGTGACCTAAATGTGGTTGTTTCAAACTTTACCCTAGTCATCTGTTAAATATTTACCTAGGAAAGATATCCAAGCATGTGACCTTTAGAAGATCATTTCGGACGCCCATACTGTTAGCCCATCACTAGATGAAATGGGAAGAATTAAGCTACTTATTTGTTGATTTTATCGTTCATTTGTATATGTGTTAGACATGCATAAATACGATGATCATATTCTTAATTTTCGTTATTAAGTTTAACATTAAAAAATTAAAAATAAGAAAATAAATACATGCAACTCAAACTCACATCCAAGATTCCCAGATTGATTGACACAAGAACACTAACTAATTACTCTACCCTTTTGGATCAAACTTTTGCACTCATATAAATCAATTTATATACAATTTTGGTGATAGATACAAAAACCTAAGAAGCTAATATTGCACAATAGATCATATAGCAGTAAATCAACAAACTAATAATTCGATCACATAAAGCTACTAAATTGTGCGATTTAACAGCTTAGTGATAAACCCAAAACACAAGTTCCAAAAAGGGCAGATAAAATCATTAAAAAAAAACCATAAATCCAGAAAAGATAGATAAAAACAGACCTTGATCGGGTATTGTAAAGTGAAGATGAAAGCAGGGGAAGAGCAGTAATATACGGCGATGATTTTCAGGTGGCGGAGGAAAACTCCGGGAAGTTTCTCGGGGAGTAATACAAACAAAAATGGCGGTGTAAGTGGTTACGTGATCATCGGTTTATTAATTGGCAACACTGAACAAAGTGTTGGCATACTGTACTTTTTAAAAATAATTATTATCAAAGAAAACAGAAAATCCCCAGAATAGATATTATATAATAATGAGAATACTTTCTGATTCAAAATAAGTGATACACTTGGGGTTTTACGGTTTTTGAGGCAAAAGATAATGATGGTTAAATTAGATTAATTGGATGGTTAGTGGGGAATGGGTCCCACACCTTTTGAATAAAGTAAAGTTAATGATGTTTAAAAGTAAAAAGTAAGGGTAAATGGGTCATTTCACTTTGTTAAAGTAGATAGTTAGTGGATGTGGGTCCCATTTTTTTTGCCAAATAAGGAAACTTTTCAAAGTGTATCACTTATTTTGAATCACCCAAAAAAGAAAAGTGTATCACTTATTTTGAATCGGAGGAAGTATTTATTTACTAGGAGTAAAATGAATGATGCAGGTGAATAATGTTTTTAACCTTTACCCAACGGTATCTAGATATCATAAATAGTTTCAAATCTCACTATTAATTAAAAAAAATGGTGATGATTTATATACCACATAAGTTACTTTACTCACCATATATATAAAAATTAAAGCAGGCAGTACAAGTATATCAAAGCACAGGTTGTGGTGGATGAAGTTTTTTTATGTGGTACATAAATCATCTCCCATAAAAAAATAATGTAAATCTAAAAGTGAATGTGTTAGCCGTTTAAAAAAATCTAACATACGAGTAATAAATTTATATAAAAATATAATAATAATTAATGAACTTTATACCAAAAATCTTGAAATATTTATAAAATTAAGATTTTGTCATAAATATTAGTAATAATTCATATAATGAAAATTAATAAATTTCCTAAATTGTTATACTTCTAGCAAGAGCCTTGAAATATTTATTAGCAAATAAATGTGAATAATAAAGTCGTATAAATAGTATAATAAATGTAAAATATCTATATCTATACAGTAAAACCTCCAAAAATTAATACTCGATAAATTAATAACCTCGATAAAATTAATAATTAATTCGATCCCAACTTGGGACTAGTACAAAATCGGACCCCAATCGATATAATAATAAGATAATAATTGTTTTGAAATCTTAATGTAAATATATTAGTCCCAACCAAACTATAAATTAATAATTACTAAAATAAAATTCCAAAATTCTAGAGTTATCAAGTAAAAAATGAATCTATAGTCACTTGTTTTTTTGTGAACTTCAAATCTATATTGAGTTCATCTTTAAATCTCCCAATTGCACTTAAGAGTTGAGGCATTGTATTCTCGTACTGCAACAAGAAGTTGTGAAGAGTTGTTGTCGCTTGCAATGCTTCTTTCCGAATGTGAATGTGATGCAGAATTTTGAAGGTCCTGTGAATATGTGAATACGTATTAGATAAGTTGATTTTATAATAATATTATCTTTAAATTAATAATTTATTAATTTATCGATAAATTAATATCTCGCTAAATTAATAAAATATCCTAGTCCCAACCTTATTAATTTATGGAGGTTTTACATATAAAAGTTGAGTTTGAGTTGATTACTTTTTTTTCTAAAAACAATCTATTAAGAGGCTCGAAAAGAGCATTAGAGATAAATAAAACAAATAAACAAAATAGTCCATAATGAAAGGGATTAAAGAAAAACAATAGCAACTTCAAAATAAAACGAATAAACAAACGACACACATCAGTTGTTATCGAGATGAACATGTACAATCCTTCATCGCTACCCGTGCATCGCACATGTAATCATGTATGCTTGGGTTCGGTAAACTTCTTAATAATTTAGTTAAGATCACAGCTTCTTAATTAGATAAATTCAGAGTGTTTGGTAAGACCTTTTAAATTTAAGTATTCGACTATTCACATAATCTGAATAAAAAATTGAACGTGTTCGGTCTCTTAATCGGACATATATAACCGCTGCATCATTTAGATGCTAACAAACATCACCTAAGTGTAAATTTAAGTTTACAATTATTACTAGTTTAGTATTCGACTATTCGCATACCTCGAAGAGATAATTATTTTACTTCATATTAATTATTATGTAAATGACTTAAGTTAAATTTATAAATATCTATTAGTAACTCATTATTTTTCATTTATAATTTTGGATTTAAAGTGTTAGAAAATTGTAATTGGATTTACCAGACGATACACAACCAGTGGCGGTTTATTTTTTTGCTTGGTTCATGTAAATATACATAATATATGAGCGATAACCAATACACGTTATATATTAGTTCAGTGGCTAACTCATGTATCTTAAAACATATAACATTTAGTTTAAATCCCTTCCATATGCGTATATAATTTTTTAAATCTTTTTTTCTTTCCCGTTTTAACGTTTATTTTACTCTATTTCCTATTAAAATTTTCTTTTATTTTTTGATTCATTTTCCCCTAGGTTTATTGGTTTAAAAATATGATGTTTATCATTTATTTGATCACACATATTTTAACTAGTGACATATTAGTCTACATCATCTATATATGAATACTTTAAAACTTACTTAAAGGTTATAACAAAACTGAATACGAATATGAGTTAAGAACATAAACTGTGTATATGAAATCTACCATTATAAAAAAATTGTAATCTATTTTTTATATTATTAAATTATAGAATTTTTATTCTCGAATTAACAAACACGTGAATTTTGATTTTGACTAATTTAATTTAGGTTTAGACTTTCTTCAAACTAAAACTTGTTTGATTTGGTTTACGATTTCACTTTAAATAAAACCTCACTCAAAGAACCTGACTTACACTCTAAAATTTTGCCCACCTTTAAAAATTTGTCTGGTACCGCCCCTGTACACAACTCCAATTATTACGATTTTGAACAAAAATAACAGCGATCTTCAAAACCATCTAGTGGTAAGATGATTTCCAAAGAAAGCTCTTCTCTTTTTCCTTTTTTATCGTTAAAAGAAATCTAATGGTAAAATGACTTACGATTTTAGAAGATGAGTTTGAAACCTCCCTAACTAAAAGTCAAACAATTTGCAATTGCATTACAAATAGCCAAATAAAATAGCAAGTTTACAATATATCCAAAGTTCTAAACACCTCGAAAACACAATATCTGTTAATTCTACAAATTTTTATTTTAAATAAATAAAGAAAATCATAAATGCTTTAAAATAAGACTCACAAACACCTTCAAACCTTCGGCCAGTTTGGGTTTTGAGCTTTTCCATCTTCCAGTTCATTCAATTGGATTCCTAATGTAAGCGATTCCAATTCCTTTTGAATTCTACCAGACACAATTTCAAATCCTAATTGCATTTCTCGTTGCTCTTCAATTTGCAGGTAACAGTTATCAAATAATCAGGTTTGCTTCATCAAACCCTAGTTTTACGCTTAAATAAGAATTCATTTTCGAATGATCGTTTTCCCTTCAAATTGAGTTTGCATAATCTATTTCCAATAATTTGATTTGATTCCGAAATATTAGGTCTAGAAAATGAGTTTCACAAGTGAGAATGTAGATAGGCTTAGCAGCATGCCTGAAGATGTTGTTACTCTCCCAACTGCCTACACAATTAGCCGTTCAAACAAGCATTTTATCCAAAAGATGGAGGTACAGCTGGAAATCAGTCACAAACCTTGATTTCGATGATTATTACATTGATGAAGGTTTACATAGTTTAACAACATTTGTGACCAAACTTTACTCATTCCGGTTACGTTTTTATGAAAATCGAGCGTGTCAAAATGGATTAATGAAGCAGTTAGATTAAATGTTCGTGAGCTTGACATACAAGTTATCTTACCTATCAGTCTCTTCACTTGCAAGACACTCACAAAATTAAAATTAAATTCTCATGTAGGAGTATTTGATTTGGAAAATTGGGAGTCTCCTTGTCACGTTAATCTTCCCTGTTTAAAAACACTTGACGTTGTTGTTTTTTGTAATCCTTCGGTTAGTGTGTTGAAACTTGTTCATGGCTGCCCGGTGCTTGAAAGTTTGTTTTTACATGTAGTTTGGATGATGAAGAGTTCAATTTTAATATTCCTACTTCAAGTAGAAGCGATTGAAATTAACAATGCAAAAATGCGGATCAGTTATTAACAAAATTGTTTTAAATGTCCCTAATCTTGAATACTTATTTGTTGGCGGGATTTTGTGATTGAAGATTTGTCATCATTGGTTGAGGCATCTATTTCATTTTCAGAAGTAAGGTTTAATTATTTGCGGGATGGATTTTTAAAAGGAATAAATGGAGCTAAATCCATTTCATGGTTAGGTCTAACTGATGATGTAAGTTTACTCTTCAGTGTTGTAAAATTCGGTATACTCGGTGGATGTGCTGAGCCCAAATCTGTCAAAAAACTCGGTCAAACCAAAACCCGGTCAAATGCTTACTTTCCCACAACCCGAGTCTCCAAAATACATTTTACTTTAGTATTATTATTATTATTATTATTTTATATATATAATATTAGTGTGATACATTTTACTTATAGGTTTTAAAATATGTTGTATTTTTAAAAACTAGGGAAATTATGTATAATATATATTTTAATAAAAGTTTATATATAAAAATCTCAATCGCTGACCATTGACCGAGTAATCAATTACATGATCCATGGTCGTTGAACGAACGAGCACCGAGTACCGAGTTTTACAACATTGTTACTCTTTGAATAATTCCTTTTGTTTTGTTTCACGAAATATTACTTTATACGTTGTTGTTGCAGATCTCACCCACTTCGCCTTTGCCGATGTTTCCAAATTTGAAGCACTTCAAATCGACAGATTGTGTTGGTTCCGGATTGCTATTTATATCTCAAATTCTCGAAAGCTCTCCCGAATTGGAACATTTATGTGTTGAAACGGTATAAACCTCTGTTTCTGTAAAGCTATACTTTATAACTTCTTTTTATATACTATGTAATACTATTGTTTTGTTTTTGTTAACTGTAAAAGCCTCAAGCATCTTGTTGGACTAAACCACAATCGATTCCTGGTTGTATGCTGATGAACCTTAAAATCTTGAAAATGACAACGTGCAAGGGGCGGGAGTGTGATATGATGTTCATTGAATACATACTGGGAAATGCAGAGGTTTTGAAAACAGTAACGGTCACATATGAAAACTGTTGGGAAGGACAAGAAAAGCGGTTGTGTGCACAACTGTTTAAGTTTCCAAGGGCTTCCAAATATTGTGAGATACATTTTCATGGAAAGTGGTTTCATTATACTAGTAACTAAATTAGCTTATTATGTACTCTAGTATACAATGGCTTGTATTCTGTGTTTCATTTTGCTAGTGTGGTACTTGATGAGTATTAATGATAATAATAATTATTAGTATTATATGCCATTGCATTTGCAGTGAGGTGTTTATCTTTGAAGTTGAAGCAGAGTAATTTTGGTACTTGAAACAAATTCATGAAAGAAACAGTTAAACTATGATATTGGATCTTAATTAATTAGTGGTGTTAAAAAATATCCGGTATCGGATATTTGAAATCGGATATGAATTTTCGGATACGGAAAATGATTTTCAAATTTTTGGATATTCGGATAAAACAAAATTATTCCTTTAAAGTGAGTTTGACTTTGTTATGAAAATCTAACCGTATAAATAATAAAAATAAATTATTGGTTAAAATCATATACTTCCTCCGTATCAAAATAAGTGACATAAATTGGCTTACACGTTTTTTGAAGCAAAAGATTAAAGTAGGGGTTAAAATATAATAAAGTACATAGTTAGTGGAGAATGAGTCCCACTTTTCTTGAATAAAGTGATATTAATGAGTTTTAAAAGTAAAGTAAGGGTATAATGGTAATTTCACTTTATTAAAGTGAATAGTTAGTGGGTATGGGTCCCACTATTTTTACCAAATAAGGAAAATTTTCAAAGTGTGTCACTTATTTTGATACATCCCAAAATGGAAAGTGTGTCACGTATTTTGATACGGAGGAAGTAATTTACAAGTGTATCAATTTTGGTCAAGAATGATTACATTACATGTTATATAGTCTAGATTGACAAATAGAAAAAAAAAAAACTAAAATAGAAAACTCTAAAATAACATAAATCTCATCAACAAAAACATGTGATTCGATCCTAATCCAAACCCATATCCATCATGGTTATGATTCCTTGAACACCAATTGCTTTGGTATACAGTTGTGTTCATGTTTCCACCATTCCTACTTCTTGTTTCCAAACAAGGAGGGCTTTTTACTTCACTTAAAGTATTATTCTTTATACAAAGCCCATTATTTCCACTAATATCAAGCCTCATTCCAACCATTTTTATGAATTCTTGTGACACCAATAGCTTTCCAATGAGTTGATTTTGACTCAAATTCAATTGTTCAAGATTTGGTAGTGAGCCTATATCCAAAGGAACAGTCCCATTGAGGCTGTTACTATCAAGAGACAAAGCAGTCAGATTTTTCAAAGTTGACCAGCAAGCTAGGATGGGTCCCATCAACCCACATCTTGAAAAGCTCAACACTTTAAGCCTACCCAATGACCCAATAAACAAGGGCATCCCTGTGTTTATAGGGTTGTCTTGAAAGATCATGTATTCTAGCTCCTTCAAACCTGATAAAGATTCAGGTAATGGTCCACTTAAAAAGTTATGACTCACATCAAACAACACCAACTTGCTTAAATTTCCAAGCTCTTGAGGTACCCTACCAGTAAAGTGATTAGACCCTAAGTCAATCTTTTGAAGAGAGTAGAGTTGACCAAAAGATGAAGGGAGTTGACCTCCAAGCATGTTGTAGCTAAGGTCAAAGATGGTCAAACTTTTTAAATTTCCAACTTCTTGAGGGATTGAACCAGTGAGATGATTGTAGCTCATGTCAAGCTGTTGTAGATTCACTAACTTACATATTTCTTGTGGGATGTCACCACTTAACATGTTTTGTGAAAGTGAAAGAACCCTTAAGCTCTTGATGTGCCCTAAACTTGAAGGGATGCTTCCATGAAGACTAGGGTTTGATACAAGTGCTAAATGTTCTAAAGATGATAAAGAGTTGTTTTCAAAGAGAGATGAAGAGAGAGAAAATGGTGTCATGGTAAAACAGTTGAAGAGAGAGAGAGTTTTTAGGTATGGAAGTTTGATTAAACCTTTTGGAGACAAAATGGCAGTTGGTTTGCAAGGTGGTGTGAGGATATCATTACCAATATGAATCTTGGTTACATGAAAGATTGTAGGGTTATAATCTTGTTGTTGACCATTAGGTTGACCATCTTGACCTTGATCTTGAGCCATGAGCTCACATTGCACACCGGGCCATGGTGTGCTTGTGCATGGTTGTGGGTGCATTTGGGACCATGTTGGGTCATCTAAGAGTGAACCCATTGCTTCAAAGAGCCCTAAAAGCTCACCATCTTCCATACTCACAATTTCATCACCATTAGCACCATTGAATGCCATAAGAACATGAAGCAAAAGAATAACAAGAATATAACAAAAGGAAGACATTTTTGAAGTGTTGAGGTGATATGTGATGAGATGGATGCAAACAAAAATGGGTAGATCTATTAACTTCTATAAAGGAGCAATGATGCAAATGAATGAGAGTTTGGTTTTTGGATATTTACAATTAAACCCTCGATAAATTTAGATTTTGATAGTAGATCCACAACTACTCATTATTGTACATTATAGCTCCCTAGACTGAAGATTCTCCTTTTCTTTTTTTTCTTTTTTTGTGCAATACTGGTATTTGAAAATATGTGAAAACGTGATGAAAATGATATTTTGATT
This sequence comes from Calendula officinalis, assembly GCA_963853835.1. Lineage (NCBI taxonomy): Eukaryota > Viridiplantae > Streptophyta > Magnoliopsida > Asterales > Asteraceae > Calendula > Calendula officinalis. The sequence continues at coordinate 2,152,954 of OY970830.1, read as the reverse complement.
AACTACAGAGCAAAATAATCACAAAAGTACAAATTTCAAACAATAACTAGTGGGCGTAAAAAACTAAATTAAGTAGCATTTTTTGAAAAACCATATGATAAAGTGGCATTGTTGGTTGAGTAAAACTATTGGGCTATATAAGATTATTAATTTGGATAAGGTAGAGTTTGAGAAATTAAACGATAGTTGAGGGGTGTTAAAGGAAATAAAAATTTGGAATCTTGATGTCAGTGGGAAAGGCTGCTTGCTGGTCTTGAAAACCTTTTCTACTTTAGCCCAAAATGGAAACCAGACCCTCCTTTTGCATGGCAAATCAGGATGAACATACTTCAATAGTTCAACTCTTCACTCCATTCCAATCAATCACTATGTGAGCGATTGTTGCATTTCGTTCTAACCGATGGACATTCATCGGTTCGATCCACTAATGTAGATAATTGGATATAGATATGAATATAAATACGGATGATTTGTGAATCAGATATAGATGATAAATTGTTATTGTATATGGATATAGATATGAATATAGGTAGAATCATATATAGATGACAAATTGTGACTAATGGATAATTAATTAACCAAATGAAATAATGCATGTACATACATACAATTAAAAATTTTAATTAAATAAAAAAATTAGATAATGTAAGTATATCTTGACAATATTTTCACCATTCTGAGGCCATTTGACACTTTCAAATATTCTTCACCGTATAGATACTTCTTCAAAATATATTAACTCACATGTAATAACTAAAACCTAAGGCTTGTATATAAAGTTAAGTGTTATCCATGATCTAAATTCTAAAGTAATAATCCTAATTATCGACAAAATTAAGGTAAATTGTCTATAATGTTAAGTGTTATCCATGATCTAAAATAATAATCCTATTATTGACAAAATTAAGATAAATTTAACCGTTATCGAAAAAATTGTAATAATAACTAAATAAATAGGTATGTTTAATATTTACCATTAAAAGTTGGTGGTATTTATAAAGTGAGTAAATGAAGGGAGTTGTAAGAGTGTAAGATGATAAGACATACTTCCTCCGATTCAAAATAAGTGCTACATTTTGGGTTTCACGGTTTTGAGGCAAAAGATTATAATGATGGTTAAATTAGATTAATTGAATGATTAGTGGATAATGAGTCCCACACCTTTTGATTAAAGTGAGGTTAATGATGTTTAAAAGTAAAAAGTAAGGGTAAATGAGTCATTTCACTTTATTAAAGTAGATAGTTAGTGGGTGTGGGTCCTACTATTTTTTGCCAAATAAGATATTTTTTCAAAGTGTAGCATCTATTTTGAATCACTTATTTATGAAAAGTGTAGCACTTATTTTGAATCTATGTTTGGTCTCAGTAGTGTTTCTCTCATCATGTTGATAGTTACAATCCATTACCTCCAAGCATGCTTTCGCTTTCCACCAACCTGTGTCACACATACGAACAAAAACACACATAAGCACGAGATTATAATAAAATTATAAAAATATTAAATTAAATAATTAATGAGTATCTATCCTACAACTTTTTAATAAAACAATGTTATTTAAATTAAAATAAGTATATACTTTCTATTTAAGGGTGAAACAAAATAAGTGATATACTTCTAATACTTTGTTTGGTAAAAAAAAGTATGACTCAATTTCCACTAACTATCTACTTTAATAAATTGAAATTACCCTTTTAACCTTACTTTTACTTTTAAACATCATTAATATCACTTTATTCAAAAGAAGTGAGACTTATTCTGCACTAACTATCTACTTTAATCTATCTTAAATCATCTTTTAATATTTTCCCTCAAAAACCGTGATTCTTCAAATGTATCACTTATTTTGATACGGATGTGGTATATATGTCTGAAAGTAAAAATAAGAATAAATTAGTCCCCTAATGCTTGTGGCTTAGTGTCATCGGAGCTTGGTTTAAGATGTTGCCCATATATAGGTAATGAGTTCAAGTTTCGCTAGGTGTGGATAAATTAAAGAAGATTAGGCAGTGTTCAAGAAAAAAGAAAAATTAGTCATTTCACTATATTAAATAAAATAGTTGGTGGATAAATTATCAAATTATTAAAATTATTAAATGTATAAATTATTTTAAAGTTGATAAAAAAATAAAAATGCATAACTTATTTTGAACGGGATGAAATACACAATTTTGATTAGTAAAATATGTTAATTGATAAAGTGTAATTACTTAACCACCAAGTTAGTCTAATAGTAAATATCCTGATTTCTTCAGAAGAAATCTTGAGTTCAAAGCTTACTTGTGACAAAATATTGAGGGTGGTTTGGGAAATTGGGAAGGGTTAGAAAACGTTTACATAGATATTCTGATTAGGATGTGTACATCTGAATGAAAGACTCGCACTTTACTGGTAAGCTGAAACCGGTTTGTTTTGTTTAGATTGTGTTTTTAAAGGTTAAAATGTCTAAGTGTTAAATTTGAAGTATACATAAATATAATCTGTGCATTTAAGTTTAAGTTAGGTGTGGGGTGCATGGGGAAAGATTCTGAGTATGTGAACTCAAAAAAGCTTACAATGCTCACATGGCTGAACTGGCCATCTTACTACTTGTAGCAGCTATAGTACACCTGACTGGACCTGAAGGTGTAACTGATAATTACCGTCTTTAAAAATAAGAAATAATAATAATTAATAATTAAAAAAAAGACATTGAATTATTTATCTAATACTCTAGTAGTATGAAACTCATGTATAAAATAGAAAAGAGTAAACAATGAAGATTTGTATCAAAATCAAAGGATAATATTAAAAGAGAGAATTAGTGAAGTACACATGTCATTTTCTAAATATCTTTCTCATATAATCATTTTTTGCCAACACAGAGTATAAAACCATGATTCCGTGAACTCATTATAGTTATAAAACCTGTAGGCACAAATAGGCACAAGTTCATTCGATGATAGCACACGATAGACTAATCGTAACTATACTACGAGACCACGTAACCTAATCGACAACAAAATCACCCACTCGTCAGTTTACTCTACCCGATGTAAAAAAATTTAACCAAAATAAAAACGGGAGCATACAAAACACAACCCGTAAATTAAAAAAAGGCTTACAACCCTTCGGTTGCTTCAGCTTGCTCTTTACTGGAACCGCTAAAACGCTTCTTCATACCTGAAATGAAAAAAAAATAATTCAAATTTTGTTAATAATATATCACATATTGATGTACAACACCAGGTCAATCTTAGGTTGACTCAGCTTATTAAACATGTTAGGTTCAAGTTGATGATAATTTAATTGGGTTGACCCGCCAACCCGTTACCAAACCTACCCATTTCACCCACTTTAACAGAAAGAGAAAATCCGCGGAGCAATAAACGGTCTAAGAAAAAACTCACATTTAACAGAAGATCCAGCAAGACAAGTGAGTCTAGACTTAGTATTAGCTTCAGCTAATGGTGTTGGTTTATCCTTATTAGTCATACGAACATCCCAAACACGAATTATACCATCGGAAGAAGCAGATGCTACCAAAAATGGTTCATCATCACTAGTTCCATCAATTTTAGAAAGCACAACTATTCCTTTTAATCGAGCTGAATGTGCATCTTCAATGCAATATGCAACTTTCCCACTAACTGTATCCCATCCTGTTAGATTCATGTCTTCACCACCAGTGTACAAAAGTCCATTCTGTTACATAAATGATTAAATTTACGGTAATTTAAGATATTCAAGCACTTCATAAGCAATTTACCCAAATATGTGTGGTTGTATATATATTAATCAGGCATAAACTAAGGGAAAATGGAGTAGGGAGAGCTAATTATACCATTCCAGGTGCAAAGCAAAGAACTTTCTTCTTTGATTCCAATTCGATTATCAATTTGGCATTCTCAGCTTCATGTACTGAAACTTTCTCATCGAATCCCATGAAGAATTTATCACCAGTACAGTCAAATTTCACAATTGAAGCTTCTTTCCCCATTTTACAAAAGAAACTCCTCCTTCCTCTAACCAAATTCACCATCCCTAGACATGAATCTCTCCCGACGGTCAACGCCAGCTTTCCCGACGGATGAATAGACATGTCGTTAACGCCTTTTTTATGTATCTTCAGCGTTTTTAGGTGAACGAATGGATCGGCGTCGTAAAACGAAATGTTTCCGTCGTCGTAGGCGGAAAATAGGTTGCGTGGGAAGGAAGATAGGGACGGCGGGGTGTAGAGCGCGAGCGCTGTGACGGTGGCGGTTGGATCGTTGAGTGAGCCGACTTCGGATGAAGTGGAGAGGTCGTATATTTTGATTGTGTCATCGGAACCACCGGAGACGGCGACTGATCCGGCAACGGCGACGGATTTGATTGGAGAAGTGTGAGATGGAAAAGAGAAAATTGGGGATAGGGTTAGGGTTTCGGTGGAGTGTTTTAGGGATTTGAGTTTAAAACCCCAAATGAATCGCTCATATGATCCTGCTACCAAACTCATCTCTGCAGATTTCGGTGGGTTGTTATTCTCCTCGCGATCCTCTGGTTATAAACCCTACAAAGAGAAACCTTGGTGCAGCTGAGATGTTTTAGGGTTTTAGATAGGGGTGTTCAAAAATAACCGAAAAAATGGGTACTTGAAAAGATATCCGATATCCGAAATCCGGATACCCGAAAATCCGGGTACCCGAAAATCCAGATACCCGGATTTCGGGTAACCGGTTTCCGGGTATCAAATACGGGTAGTGTTTTTCTAAAAAACCGGGTAATTGGGTACCCGGTACCTGAATTTTATTTTTCCAACTTATTTTTATATATATTTTTTATATTATTATTAGACATTAATTATCATTAGATATGGGCATATGCTTGGCTCATTTTAACAAATGTTTTAAATTTAAAACCCTATCTTAATTCTCACGTACAAACAATCTAATTCTCACCTCCGTCGTTGAACCATGGTTTTGAATCATTGGATGTCTTTAAAGATTTGGTTAGATTCATTACTAGTAACGATTTTTCTTTAAAGAAAATCATAACGTAAATTTTTAATAACAAATTTATTAATAAGATTTAAAGAAAATAAATATATAAACAATGGCGACTTCCATTTATGTAATTTTTGTGACAAAGAAATTATATTTTCGGGTACCGGGTACCCGAAAACCGGGTATCCGAAAATCCGGGTACCCGAAAACCGGGTACCCAGAAATTCGGGTACTGATACGGATACCTAAATCTACTACCCGAATTTTCGGGTACCCGGTTTTAAGATACCCGAATTTCCAGGTACCCGGTTTTGAACACCCTAGTTTTAGACGCTTTAGGATGCCCTGTTTCTCAACAACTCGTCAAATATATGTAACAATTATTATTATTACTAACTTTATTTTAAAAATTATTCTTCTATTAATGAAAATATAAACACCTTATATAATGCATAATTAATTTTAGTGATATACTCCCTTCGTCCGACAAAAAAGTTCTCATATCTCTTGGTCACAAGATTTTAGGAGATAATTAGTGGTGAGGTCCTTGTTAATACTTTTAATTAAAATAAAAGATTATATTAGAGAGAGAATGTTTTATTTGTGGAATCATTGGTAATAATATTATTTTATTAAGTGACCCCATCAAATTTGAGAAATGAGAACTTTTTTGTGGGACAAAATTGTAAGGAGAAATGAGAACTTTTTTGTGGGACGGAGGGAGTATAAAACACCCGAGAACATAAAGTGAAATGATTCGTATACCCTTACTTTTACTTTTACTTTTAAACACGATTAACTTCATTTTATTCAAAATTTGTAGGATCTATTTATTACTAATTATCCAATTTAATCTAATTAATATTCATTACTTCTACCGATTCAAAATAAGTGATACACTTTCCTTTTTACGATGATTCAAAATACGTAGTAAGTGATATATTTTGAAAGATTACCTTATTTGGCAAAAAAAAGTGGGACTCTCACCAACTAACTATCTACTTTAATAAAAGGGATAATTGTTTTTATATCTTTATAAAACTCATAAATTATTTCTTTATCTTTCTCAAATTCATACATTATCTTTATGTTCTTATAAACTTTGTAATTACCTTCATATCCTTCCAAATCTTTAAAACTCACTTTTATGTCCAAAAACCTAGTTTATTATTTATTAAATCGTGATAATATCAATAATACAGACAAATAAACATGATTTTTAATACATAATCAATAGATATATTGCATACTTATTTAATTATTATTGATATTATAATGATTTAATATATATTAAAATAGGTTTTTGGACATTAAAGTGAGTTTTAGAGATTTAGAAAGATATGGATGGAGACAATTATAAAGTTTAGAAGGACATAGAGATAATTTATGAATTTGAGAATGATATAAAAAAATTATGAATTTTACAAAGATATAAAAGCAATTATCCCTTAATAAAATGAAATGACTTCTTTACACTTACTTTTTACTTTTCAATATTATTAACTTCACTTTATTCAAAAAGTATGGGTCTCATTCCCACTAACCATCCAATTAATCTGATTTAATCAGCATTATAATATCGTGTCTCAAAAACCGTGAAACTTAAAGTGTATAACTTGTTTTGAATTGGAGGAAATATAATTTTATATCTTAAAAATTATGAACATTTACTAATGTTTTGTCTAATGTATGTGATGATCTAAATTTCATACCAAAAAAATGACTGCCTATTTAATTTTTGTTAATTTAATAATAAAATAATATTGGAGGTATATCTTTTTATCTTTGCCTGATAAGTACAGTTTTCATAATCAAAATAATATTAAAAAATGCCATTGTAATTCAAATCTAATTTCTTACTGCACTACATATAAAAACAGAAAAGTTTTATTTTTTAAAAAAGAGGAAATTGTTGAACCCGGCCGAAGGCGGATAAAGCGCAGAACGGGTCAATCACCGGGGAAACAATCAGGGATTGATCGTCGTCGGTAAACCAGATGAGTGAATTACACGACGAACCTGCTTCTCCACCACCTGCTGCCGCCACTCACCCTCCGCTGCCAGCATCCACAGAATCGCCTTCTAGCCCCCCTTCTGCACCACCGGAGGACCTTCCTCCTCGCCGTTTTGATCCAAGCCGAAGTAAACCCTATTTCTCATAAATTCACTCTGTAATCACACTACTATCTTTCCAGCACTGTTGTTAAATGCTAACAGAGTTCTGTTATTTTACATTCTGTTTTGTTGATTTCAAGTTATAATCGTTAGAGTTTTGTGCCTCTGCGTTTTCTCTTTTTCTAAGGTTGTTCGTCTGCAATTGAGGTAATTTTCCATATACTGTATGTTAGACTGTTGTATATGTGATCGATCATTGATCTATATATTAATCTGTGGATTGTGAGTTATTGCCAATGATGAAACACTTTCGCGAGGGTTTTGCAAGGACTATGTGCCTCTATGATTTCTTAATTGTTAGTTAGGTTTCCAACTTTCCATTTGCAATTGGGGTTACTTTCGCATATAATGTGTGCTAGGCTGTTTTCTGTCTGATTATGATTGATGTATCAGTTAGTTTTTAGAATGTGACTTCTATCTAGTTAGTCAGTTACCAAACAGTTTTGTTAGGGTTCTGCCTGTAAATCAACTGAAGTTGCTAGACTGTAAAAAGGTGCCTAATTGCATAGATGTCAAGCCCATCAGTTCATTTGACAATATATCTTTAGAAGTTCTGCAATTGATTACTTTCTGTTTAGAAGTTCCTACTTAAATAGTATAATCTTCTTGTTTAGTCTCTAATTATAACCTTTTTTTCTTATTGTTGAATTATTTTGAAGCGATTGGTATTATCAAAAGGAAAGCCTTGATAAAAGATTTGGCAGCTGTGTACCATGCTGAATGTCTTGCATACTGCCAAGAGCTTTTAGAACTTCAAAGAAAATATGAAGAGGTACGTACATGCTTATATATTCGTTTATTTTTTTGAAGATAAAAATAACTGCATAGTGTTGTGATTCATCTGGGAACAATATTAAGATATTATTCATTTAGACGCTGCCAAATAGCCCCTTATATTAGTTTTTGTACCATTATCAAGTTGAATGATAATAATTTAAGTATGCACATCTTTTCCTTGCATTCTATAACTGCTGCAATACTCTTTCTAGAATGATTGGAGGCCACATTTGCCTATAAGGTTGTCCCAATGGTTGCTATTTTTCCTCAACTTCTCCCTTTCCAAGTGAAATGACCAAAACGCCCTTATCTTTTGTCTCGACTCTTGAGAATGACTATATTCAGTTTTTTTTTCTTGCAGCCCTATGGAGATATAAAAATTGCAACAGACTCAAGGAAAGAAACAATGAGGCCCCCGAAACGACTCAAAAAATCACGCTAGGTGTGTCAACTTTTTCGCTGTTCCAAATTTTATTATTCAAAACCGTTATTGTTTTGTTATAGAAGAGTTGATAGTTAACTTTAATATGTTGATAATGTTACTGTTTTTCAATATGAGAGGTTTGTTGTTTGCTACACCTATCGAATATAAAATGGGCTACCCGGGTATTAGTTTTGTTTGCTCCTTAATTAGAGCATCTCCAATGGGAGGTTATTTAAAAGCTTATTACTATTTGGATAAGCTTTTGAATGGTTTTTTACCATTGGAAAAGAAAGTTTTTTTTTTTTTTATTATTTGAATAAGCACTTAATATTCACTAACCTCTTAATAATCATTAGATAGGCACTTTGTGGATAAGAAAAAAGCTTTTGAATAGAGTTACCATTGGAGAGGCTTTTTATGAATGACTTTTTGGTTAGTGGAAAGATGATTTGGTAAAAGCAATAAGTCATTACAAGGTTAACCATTGTGGATGCTCTAATATTTAAGAAAAGGTTATACAAATGATATCAGTTAGGTCTATAGTTAAGAGTCTATTGAATAATCATGATTGGATGATGATAGCCACTAAAAACATGGGACATCTAATCACCGATATATGTGGTTTGATGAATGTGTTATATATGTATCAAATTTGATGTATTCGTTAGAAGTTAAAACAATTTTTAATATTAAGAAATAATTGGAGAAAAAAAAATAAAAAGAAAAATTAATGGCTGGTTAGTGCCATTTTTTTGGATTTATTAACCATTGCCCTAAGGGCAATGATTAAGAATGATTAAAATGGTTAATTTACAATAAAAAAAGCATAATTAATTAAAGTTAGTTAATAAAATACATGGGGGTGGTTTTTTATTAGGTAGTTTACAATCAATTTAAGCCACAAAATTTTCTTAACCATTACCCTTAGGTTGGGGTGTTCACTATTCGGATATAACCGGATTGTCCAATTAGACATTTTGGATCGGATTATTTGAATTGGTTATTTGTTTTTTTTTTTTTTTTGATCGGTTTGGACTTGAACCAAATTAATAGTTTGGATTTTGGATTGGATTTAGTTTCTATTGTGAAAACCGGATTGTCCAAAAAAAAACGAATAGTAATACTACCTCCGTATCAAAATAAGTGATACATTTGAGAAATTGCGGTTTTTTAGGCAAAATATTGGAAAGTGATTTAAAATAGTATAAAGTGGATAGTTAGTGGATAATGTGACCCATTTCTTTTGGATGTAGTGAAATTAATAATGTTTAAAAGTAAAAGTAAGGGTAAAAGAGTAATTTTACTTTATTAAAGTAGATAGTTAGTGGAGAAGGGGTCCCACTTTTTTGCCAAATAAAGAAAGATTTTGAAGTGTATCACTTATTTTGTTCCACCCCTTTTAGGAAAGTGTATCACTAATTTTGATACGGAGGTAGTATATAGTAAATTGATTTATATACTAACACTTATTGGTTTCTATTGTAAGCAATTATGGTAATCTTTTTCTTCACATCTCTTATAGTAAATTGATTTATATACCGACACTTGTTCCATTTTATATTGTATTAGTTGGCGATATGCCAATCTTGTTGGAGTTTTTGATAAAGTTGATGTCAAGATTTTTGCATATATGATTGTAAATGTCCCAAGCTATGAATTAGACTTGTTTTTATGTACAAAGTAGTTTATCATTTTGAATTTTACATATCGAACTTAATATTATTTATGTTATATACTTTTGTAGTATTTTAAAAATTTTATGGAAAAACCAAACCAACCAAATTGTTATTTGGTTCGGATCGGTTTGGTTTTCGAATTAGTTTGTATGGTTCGGTTTTAACTTTTGAAACCCGGACTTTATTTGGTATCACGTATTTGGTTCGGATAAAAAATCAAACCGTCCAAACGAACACCCCTACCTTTAGGACACTTGTTAACATTTTTTTTTTTTTTACTATAAAACTGTATTGATGAGTAATTAATTAGTCTAAAGAATTAGACTGTAAAAATTAAATCTATTTAACAGGAAAATTACAGATTTATGGATGCATAGACGAGGAGTGGTAGAAGTACTCACACAAGATTAAAAAACGATAGTCGAGGATAATGAAGACCGCGACACGTGCTCCCTCTTTACTCGAATACTGGATCACTACACGCCTTACCGACCACTGACACGTGCCTTTGTTCTAACTTTTTCCTACTTTTAAATTTAGTTAATAAAGCTTAAAGTTTCATTAATCTCTACTCCTTTAATATTCCTTTGAGTTGCTATGTTACAAACTTACCATTGTAGGATGTACATGTTGAAAAAACAGAACAATTTTGTTAAGAGAAAATTGTAGTTATTCCTCCTAAATATTTTTATTTTATTTACATATCATTTGATTTGTTCGTTCACTTGTATTAATTAAATTAATAAAAAAATAAATGAAAATATATAGTAAAAAGTAATATCATCTTTCTTTTATTAAAAGTATATATATATATATATATATATATATATATATATATATATATATATGAACTTTTCCATTGTTGAGAAACTACAATAATTGTAAATCATTTATAGTGCTCGATAACCTTTTTACCTTTTTAATACTAATAATGATTTCTAACCTCATTACAAGAAACAATGGCTTAGGTAAGGGCTTTGACCCGTCACAAATCACATGTTCAAATCTTGCTAAATGTAAACTTTTGAGGATCCTTCTCAGATATACTGAACAAAGAAAATCTAATACTTCCTCCGTATCAAAATAAGTGACACACTTTCCATTTTGAGGTGTATCAAAATAAGTGACACACTTTGAAAACTTTCCTTATTTGGTAAAAATAGTGGGACTCATACCCAATAACTATCCACTTTAATAAAGTGAAATTACCCTTATACCCTTACTTTTACTTTTAAAACTCATTAATATCACTTTATTCAAGAAAAGTGGGACCCATTCTCCACTAACTATGTACTTTAATCTATTTTAACCCCTACTTTAATCTTTTACCTCAAAAAACGTGTAAGCCAATTTGTGTCACTTATTTTGATACGGAGGAAGTATGTTTACATGTTCAATAGGCAGAATGATTTTTATAATAAATATCAAATTACAATTTAAACAAAAAATAAATAAATTTACTCGCAAATTATAGTACGATACAGAAAATTAAATGAAAAAGATTACGTTTTTGCCCTTGGTTTCCATTGAAGGTACATTTGGATGTTAAGTGCAACTTTTTTTTTTCGGGAGTTGGTGGGGAGACACATTTATCATTTGTACGAGAATCGTGGTACAATTCCTTAACTAAATATGGATAAAAAAATGGTTCAAATTTTGATACTTTTAGCTAATATAACTTACTCTATTTTCGTACTAAGAAGTTAATGAAATGCGTTTTCACCATTTCTATTGTTTAAATCTATTCTTTTAATTTCTTCTTTTATCATTTTCTCATTATGACAGAAGTGTGTTTGCATGAATGTCACGAATTAAAAGGATGAAGGATATTTGTTAGAAAATGATAAAATTATGGTGTTTATTTACAACAATAACAATACTTAATCGATTTAAATGATAAATATTATTGAGATAAAATATAGACAATTATACTTCTATCTGAATTTATAAATACTATTTATATAGTGTTATTTAGTTGAATACTAAACCATAATTGATTAGTGGGATCTCTGCAAAACCCCAATGACCCATTATTTACTTTGAATAAAACTAGTATTATTAGGACAACACCAATGGTGGGAGCATTGGGACACATAATTGCTTGTACGGACAAAGTAAGTTTCCCAATTGCAACCAACTTTAACTTTGCCAATGCCACTTCTCCATCTATGGAAACCAACTACCTTCGTTTCAAGATACAATAAATATATTAAAATTTCTTATTTATTAAATATACAAAAAAATTGGTTCTATAGTGGGTATCATATCAACCCAAAACTAGTAGTATACCCGTATACGGTCCCTTTCTTCATTCCAGTATTTTCAAATTCTGGTTATATAAAATGATATTCCTGTTTATGACGGACATCGAAAGGGTGACTTATTTTTACTCGTGACGTATACGTGAAATAATCGAATTTTCGGCTAGCCATATAGTAATTATTTATCTAGTAAAATGATCGAATCCTTGACTTTTAGAATATTATTTTAAACGTATATACAACTAGACAATTATAAGATGATTATACAATTATTATAATTATAATTAGTGTCTATATAAAAAATTGAAAAGGTAAAAAGGCGACTTTTTATTCCAACTATTATCTCCCCGTTGTTTAATCAACTCATTTGGGCCCCACTTTTTTTTTTTTTTTTCCTTTTTTCAAAACAACTTAATATTTTATTAAAATAAAAAGTACAAACTACTAATAAAAAATTACAATTACCGAAAAATAAAAAAAAATTGAAAATTTAAAAAAATATACCGAAAATTAGTTTGTTGTGTGAAAATTTGTTGTATGAAAAGGTTTAGGTTGAGAAATGTTGTGAAAATTTATATAAAATGGTGTGGTATTTATAAAGGTTTAAGGTTTATTAAAAAAAACAAAAAAAACAAAAAAAAAAACGAATCTACACGTGTTAGCGCCCCATAGGCTCATTGGCTAAGTCGGATGGCGAGGTGGCGTCGGGCGAGCTAGGGATCTCGTTACCATACCCGAGGCTCTTAACCCATAAACTCCTTTACATGTTAATTTGTATTTTGTGAAGATGACAAACAGCCAGAGATTTATTTTCATTTAGTATTTAATATTTTAGGATATGATTTTAGCTAGTTTATACTTAACCTTGATAAATTAAATATTGTCGTTAATTGATTGATATTGAATGGGTTTGGTTGCAAAATTATATTGATTTTATACACAGAAAATAATGGGGTTTGATTTTGTTCTATGGTACATTGTTTGGCGTATATATACTCCTAAATTCTTATTTTTTTTGAACGGATACTCCTAAAAAATGTAGTGTAACATATTGGAAAAGTATGTAATTAAAGTCTACTTACTTCTATTATCATATTCAAATACTATGGTTAAGTAAAGACAACGTACTCATATTCTCTTTACGTCTACTTTTTATACCTATAAACCAATTTATTTAGAAAATATTACATTTGACAAAATGAATGGAGGAATGATGGGACAGAAAAACGAGAATGAAACATGTTAATATCTTATAGCCTTATAGGAGTGTAGGTTTAAATAACATTTTCTTATTTCTTCGTCTTGCACACGTACTTATTTATGTTAGATACCTTTCTTTTGTTTTTTTTAAAGAAAAAAATATCCGTTTGTGACAGTCTTTCTAGGTGCCCAAATTTTATTCATATTATACACAACCTTACTATGTTTTAAAACTTTTTAATGATTATCTGATATTTACATAAGTAAAATTTTCAAACTTATGACCTCTAAAAGATTCACCTCTAGATTAATAGTATAATAATATTTAAATGAGACACTATTGTACTCAAATCTAAAAATAGATTTAACACATGAAAAATAAATGTTAACCCTAGATTTCTTTTTGTTATTCTTTTTAATATTTTTTTTTGGGGGATTCAGCTTTAATTTCCTTCTCTGTGATGAAAACTTCACAGGCTTTGCTTTCTGAGAAAAATAAGCTTTAAACGGAGCTTCCCCTTCTGACATTTTCCGGCCTGCTTCTGCTTCTTCTGCTGCATATATACTATACATACACACACTTGTATCTATCTATGTGTGTGTCTGTATACAAGACTACAAAAGCCAAACCAGTCATCAATACAAAGGACACTAGTTGACACCCACCACACCTGCTCACCCACATCAATACTCTCTCTCTCTCTCTAAATATATATCACTACTTTCTCTCTCTAAAAGTACAATCTTTCTTCTCTTCTCTCTCTCTAGATAAGATATTTTTTTGATATGAAAGATTGGAATGGAGGTGGATGAAATTCAGAGGCAGGTCAGTAAATTTCAAAGGGTTTCTTCTAATGGTAGCACTACAACTACTGATAATTCATTAAATCCTCAAAAAATAGCTACTCATAGAGGTAATCTGGAGCTACAGAATCATGTAGAAGGTCGTGGAGGTGGAATTGATGTTGTTCTAGGAGGCAGTGGTGGTGTGGCGAGGCTTTGTGGATGGCCGTCGTCTCGGATTGTTAGGGTTTCAAGGGCTTCTGGAGGGAAGGATAGACACAGTAAGGTTTTGACATCCAAAGGACTCCGTGACCGCCGTGTACGGCTGTCGGTAAGTACCGCCATTCAATTTTATGATCTGCAAGACCGATTAGGTTATGATCAACCGAGTAAGGCAGTGGAATGGTTGCTTAAGGCGGCGTCTAGCTCGATTGACGAGCTTCCGTCTCTCGATCCTCCTTTTCCCGGAGTAATATCTGACCAAAACCACCACCAAAATCAGAACAAATCGATGAAAAATGGTAATGATTTTGAAGATCCGGATTACCAACAGCAAAACAGTACAAATAATGATGTTTCTCTCACGAAATCGCCGGCGTGTAGTAGTACATCTGAAACAAGTAAGGGTTCAGGGCTGTCGTTATCCAGATCGGAAAACCGGATCAAAGCTCGAGAACGTGCGAGGGAAATGGCTTCCAGAAAGGAGAAAGAGAAGGAAACTGATCATCCAGCAAGAGCTGCTGTTTTGAATCAGGTCAATAGTATTTCGGAAAACTCATCTTTCACGGATCTTCTCACCGGCGGGATTAACACTACCACCACCGCCGTCCGCCGTCCCAGTCCGGAGTCGAGAACACATTGGACAACTCCTATGGATTATGTGTTCACCCGCCCTCAACAGTCTCAAGCACAATTAATCCAAATACCACAATTCAACATCACCGCCGGAGATAACCACCACCACCAACAACAGCACCAATTCTCCTTCCTTCAAGACAGCTTTGTACCGGCGGCGACAACTGCAGCAAGCGGCGGCGGCGGTGGAGAAAGTTACAACCTAAACTTCTCAATGACATCATCATCACCATCAGCATCCGGTGGCGTTGCTCTTGCTCCCGGTTTCAGTAGGGGGACCCTTCAGTCCAATTTACCATCGTCTCTTTTGCCACATCATCACCAACACTTTCAATCATCTTCCATTGACGGATCAATGCCCTTTTTTATCGTTCCAAACACTGCCTCCGATCATTATCCGGCAACCGCCAGTTACCATCTTAGCTACGGTGGCGGAGGAGATGGCGTTGGTCGGCACTCAGATCATCACAAAGATAAAACAAAGAACTGAGGTAAATCTCTTTCATCAAGTTTGCTAAATAACTTAAATTCGTTTTTTGCATTTATTAATTTAGAATAATCACTTGCATCTAGAAATAGAACTCTTTATACCTTCACTAAGCCTAAAATTGCAACAATAAATTCTATTTCTTGACACCTATTCAGTATTAATGTTATGGTACGTGGATATTTGTAAAAATAATTAGGGATAATTTCGGTTTTGATCAATAAAATTATTTGAAAATGCTGCATTTTGTGTATTCAGTTATCCTTTTTACACAAATGGTATTTACTATTTACTATATTTAGATCACAGTAAATGTTCCATGATTTACCATCAACTGATTCATACCAAGAAGCCCTTTATGTAAAAAAGAAAACTTTAGGTATTGTCTGAATCAAGCTCGAAGAGCCGCAAAGAATACTTTTCACAACAAAAGAAATAAAAAAGTCTTGTTTTTTTTCTTACTAATTTTTAATATCAAATCAGAAATATTTCTAAAAAGATTCTTTTAGATAGTACAAAATCTTTTAGGCAGCTTGTCAAAACCCATAATTTGTCATTTATAAAATTATTAATATGTTTAAACATACTTAAAAGTTAAAACTTTTATGATCAAATAAACAGTTATCATATCAGAGACCCTATTTAAGACAGTAGGTTATCTTTGACTATTCAAACGAATCCAATAGGGTTTGGTATCAAGCTTTAAATCTAACATACATATTATTACTCTAAATACCATTACTCTTAATGATATTTAAATATTTAATATATATACAAAATAAAAAATAAAATCCCAATAAGCATATATGTACTTTTAAAATTTTAAATTACTATCAGGATGAATACTTTGAAATAAAAAACAGTTTTAACATGCATGGATTGGATTAATGTGGGTATTGTTATTTAGTACTATATAATAATAATATAATTATCCTATTTAGATTATGATAATATAGGTTTTGTTTTGTTGGATTTATGGATTCATAGCTAGTTTGGTTTCCTTTGTTTCAAGCATGTCTTTAAAGGAAGACAGGTGTTAATCATCCATTTAATTTTTCATAATCAACATAAACCCACTTTGATTAAAATTCCGACAGATGCCTTAAATTAAAGTCCTTTTAATATAATTTAATTGGCCAATGGCATTATGTTTCACTGAACCCGAAATTTATAATTGTTGCCGGGTTGGCCCGATTTCGAGCACTGGAAACACCACTTTGCTTTAGGGTTTGCTTTTTGATAAGTAGGTAGGACCCACAGCTTAGCTTAGGTTAAATTACCTATTACATGCACGTAGGTTGAAAATAATAGATTAAATGCCAAAAACTATAGATTAAATAAATAACAAAATAATTTCTTCCAAATCCCACCTGCATTCTTGTTTTTTCAATTGGTTACTTGTCCATCAACGGATTACTTTAATAAATAAATTTTTATATTGATATTCTTAAAATAAATGCGGGATTTGAACTGAAGTTAGGATTTTTAAATTCGAAGTTTTCATTTGTATATCATATGGTAAAGAACCAAGGGAGGTGTATGTTTTTAAAGATAAAAGACTATAAATATTACTCATTATAATCCAGTTTGATTTATGAAATGATGCAAAATTGTATTGGGGGATTAAAATGTTCTTGTACATTACTTTATTGTTATGAATGGTTAATCATAATACCCGCATGGTTCATCAAAATATTATTATGTTTTAGATAAACATAAAAGTTTGGTAAAATGTTGTTATTTTATTATAATAATAAAAAAATATTGTTTTAGAGAATTTTTTGTACTTAGTTGCTAAAGTTAGAAATCTATGTATACTGTGTTAGTTATTTTATACAGAAGTTACAGTAAACAACTAAACATTGTAACAAAAAATCGGTGTAATAAACTGTAACAAAAAATGTAGTATACAAAATTATTATAAAAAGAATATGGAAACGTTATCGGGTTAAACCATTGTGAAAGTAAGTTTAGCGGTTATAATAGGTTTGTAAGTACTACCTTTCATTATATGAACAACATAAATAGCATTTGTAAATTTTTATCTATTTTGGTCAATATTTTTGGGTTTAATGATCCCTCTTATATGTACCTTCACAATAATTTAAATTAGAAAACTCATTACATGACTTGATATATATAATGCTTGTTTAATTGGTAGAAATTTAATTTGCTGTGACTTTCTTTTTTAAAAATCTCAGTATTTTTGTTTATGAAGGTGTATAATAGGGGTATATATGTAATTTTAATTTATTGAAGTTTTAATATGTCAGTCTAAATACTTTAGAGGGGAGTAGAGATAGAGATAACAACGGTTTCTAGTGTGACCACACAACCATATTTTGATTATATGAAGACAAAGATATATTTGTTTTCTATTGGTAATTGGAATTTTGTGTTATTTTCATAGGTACTCAAGATGGAGAAATGATAATGAGATCGTGAGAGATTGCAGGGTTGTAGCATGTGATAATTTATTCCTTTTATCATAACGATTATATATTAAACTTTTTATTGCTTGCAATGCAATTCAATGGCTTGCTTGTGTGTTGTCGTGAGATAAATGTGTGAGGTTATTTTCTTAACTTTTGCTATTTTAGGATTTCGTTCGTCAAGTATTTATGTTAATTCTCTCATGTTTGTCCAATAACTTGTCAAATAACACATCAACAAATGGATTAACCAATTTTACCAACTTGTATGTGGGTTTGTAAAAGGCCCATGAGCATGGAAAGAAGAGGCATGGCCCATAAGGCTGGCCCAAGTTCATTGTGGCTAATACAACCTAATAATAAAATATGTATTAAATTGGTATATTTATTTCCAATCGGTCAAACAAGAAGCAATGGTGACTAAAACTAGAACCGGTCAATGGTATGAAACTTGTCCACTATTATAATGTTTACCACCTCACACTCGTTTTAGGTAATAAAAAATAAATAAGAGTAGATTATGTGTCAAGATAGGAGACATGTATCTTAGTGGGTGTTTGGGATTGCTTATTAAAAATAGATTATGCGTTTTGTAAATGGATAATCAGATAATCAGCGGTTACAAAACGTGATTCTGAAAAATAGTGTTTGGATTTGATTATGATATTTGAAATCGTAATAATCGGATAATTAGTTTTTTAGTGTTTGGCAAATCTGATTATTTGTTTAGTTAATAGGTAAAATGACTAAAATAGACAATTTTTTGTATTTGTTAAATTACATTGCAGAAGTGAACACTATTTATGTTCAAATTATATAACTTCAAAAACCCAATTCTGAGTTTGAGTGCAATACGAACACTACATTCAAAAACCCAATTGACGAATGTATCACTAATATAAAATATGAATATATTCAACAATCAACAAACCATGTTCACAACAGTCATCAGTTATTTGACCTCCATTCAAAGTACCTGCAACTCAATTTTTCTAGGGTTCAATTGGAACAATCACGGAACCCTAAATTCGAATCATGTAAAATTACATGCTCAAAGGTGATGCAAGCTGAAGATAATAAGGGAAAATAAAGAAATTTAAAGTGAAGCTAGTAAGCTACTTGATGCTTGCGTTGAACCGTGACTTGCCGGCAACGACATTGGGAATGGCAGCAACAACGATAGCAAATGAACGGCCAGCAGCTGCGGCGGTACTGGGAGGGTGCATCGGCGGCAAGAGAGTAGGACAAGGCGCTGGTGGGTTTCTCTCTGTGTAGAATGGGTAAGGAAGAAGGGTAGGTTAGGGAATTTACCTCTTTGACGAAATTGCGTTTTGTAAAAGCATGCCCTCAAGTGCTTTTCCAAAACCACGTTATAATGACTCCAAAACGCAGATAAGTCGTTTTGATTTTGGTTTTGCCAAACACCTAAAACTGATTTTCTCCATTTTGAAAACGTTATAAGTAGATAAGCAGATACAAAACGCAATTCCAAACACCCCCTTAGACAACTTAATACATTTTATACTTGAATATTAATTATGATGCTTACTACTTGTACATGCAATGTAAGATTTAAAATTATCATGTATAAATATCGTCAAATATTTGTTTATTCCAAAAGAAAGCGTAACATTACTGAATCAATGAAACGTTACAGCCACATATAAACGCAAGACTCATATATCATACCTACTACAAATATTCACAGAAACCAACATCGACATCGTATAAAACATAACCACAAACAACCTCTTACAATACCATCCATCATTAACTCTTTTATCCATAGCCCGATTCCAACCACCAACAAAATTGTGTCTTCTTTACTTCGATATCAAAATAGATAACATATGAATCAATGGAATATAAATAACTTTGAAATCTAATTCATGCTTATTGTTAGTTAACTAATTTCATGATATTTAAATAACAAGTGAATACCTCAGAAGGAATTCATCTCAAGGCAATAAGTCCTCCTTTTGACCAGCATTCTAGCAGCAGTTCCATAAGGCTCCTCAAATGCAGATGACCCGTCCGAAATCTCTTTTTGACCCGATTGTTGTTCAATTGCCACCAATGTAGCCCCTATAAGAACAGTCCCATTAGGTAATTCCAAAAATGGAGCATACCAAAGCTTCATATTCAGAGCAGGAACAAGTGTTCTCTTTGAAGCTGAAGAAGCTGATAACGGTTTCACCCTCAATTCCTCCAATTGTTCTTTGTTCATGCATAAAACCCCTTGTTTATCTGCATCTGTTAAAATTAATGAATCTAATGTCTTATGCTCGGCAATTATTGGTTGAAGCAGGTAGTGTCTTGCTGATGCTGCAATCAATGAGCTTATCGTCCACACTACGCGTAATTTCAATCCGCCGTTGGTGTAAAATGATTCCGGTATGCTCCCGTTATCGTCGTTTCCGGTACCAGCCCCAATTCCGTTGCTAATTGTGTAATCGCTAGGTTTAGAAGTTTGGGGGTGGATTACAGAAGATGCGCCGAGCATCACGCAATTATCTAGGGTTGATCCGAAATCGGCTCTCCATTTCAACAATACGTCATCTTCGATCCCCAATTCACCGCTTGGAAGCTCAATTTTGAGAGACCTAATTTCGTTGAAGTTTTTGAGAACTTGTGTAGGTGAATGGTGAGTAACTCCACCTGATTGTTCAGCATCATCATCGCCGTCACCGGCAACGTTGTTACCGACAGATAACGACGATCTTTTAGGACCTAAAAACTGTCCAATAGCTTGAATAGGTTTAACAATTCCACCAAACACGAGTCTCACGAGACTAGAAAATGGTCCACGAGATTTATCGGAGTTGCCGGCGGCGGAGGCGGAATCATCATCGGAGATAACGCAGTCGACACGTACGACGACGTTTTCGACTTGAGGAACCAGGGCATGAAATCGCTTGGAAACGACGCAGCAACGACCAAGGGCTTTGACGTCGCCGATGTTGTTGAAGATTAAGAGGAGGAGAGAGTCCGGTAGCAGGTCGAAATGGTCGACGGTGTACGGTGGCTCAGGGTAGATTTTGGAGGTGAGATCTGGTCGGAAAGATGGAATCATAGTTGAAGGAGAATTGAGAAGGAAATTGGGATCTGGGTTTTGAAGAATTGAAATCAAAGGGAGGATCTGGCAAACATTAATTCAACAAACAGAAATGGAGAGAGAGAGAGAGAGAGATTGTGTGTGTACGGGGATATAGATGGAGAGAGGGAAGAGAGAGAATTTCCATTAATATCTCTCCATTGTTCTCGAAAATATTTTATATTTACTTGAAATTTATTCCAAAACATATTTGACATATTTATTTGGTAAATAAAAAAAAAAAAACAGAAAATGATAACAAGAGTAGATGTTAAAACATGAATTAATCAAATTATCCTTCATTAATAAAAATATACATTTTTTATATATGTAATAACTTTTTTTTAAATAATCTTTAAGGTTATTGTTAACTATTTTCTACAACTTATTTAATGAAATCTATAAATGATACCTCTATCTAAACTTGAATTTATTCGTGTTAAGTCTTTTATACACGTTACAAGATATCTAATGTTTTTTTTCAAGAATATAGCACATATTTTAGCTTTCATATATCTCAGTTCATTATCAAAAAATGCACAATCATATTCTAATTCATTGAGTATAATGCATTCATAATTTAATCCATGTCTTATCTCTTAAGTTTACTTTTAACCTAATCACTTTTCACAAGTTTTTATTAGTTATATTGACTATTTTGTAGCTCTCTCTATCATTTCTTAAATTTCATTTGCAAATTAAATAATATGTAAACAAGTCAAATATGCAATAAATACCACTTTACCGAATTTAATCCCGAGTGTAGGTCTAGAACATTGTGTATAACTTTGAAATTTATTTTTCAAAATAAGCATATCATTGATATCAATATAAGAGTACCGACGGACATGCATTGCCACATCATCTCTTCCAACGGGCGTGAAGAGTGCCTGATATGGGCGCAACATAAGGAAGGCGATCTGACATGGTCATCACAAGAAGTTGTTGAGTTTTGTTTTTTGTTTTAATTTTGCAAAGACATTGGCAAATTGTAATTTGTTAATATACGAGATATTGTCAAATTGTAATCATTTTCTACACTCAATGACTAAAAAATGGAATACACTTCTCTAATTCTTAAGGCGGTGGGTATGATAGAAGTGACCATATCATATCATGTTTTATCAGATGTTACATAAATAAACACATCACATCATGTTAGAGGAAATACTCGTCACATGATCACATGATGTTCCATATGGTTCACATGATCAAAATTGTTCTCTTCACGTCCAAGTAGCCTAAGTTACATGACCTAATTCTCATCTACGGTTTTAAGCAGGCTTTTAAATGCTTCTTTTTTTTTGAACATCATATAATCTACAATATATTGTTCATGATGGTACTTGAACCCATGAGTAACACCTTAATTTTCCACTTTCCACTTTTAAATGCTAAATATTACTAGTACGAAGTATAAGTTATCTTAGACCAGTTTTCTTACTGAGCTAAAGATTCATCAATGCCACCTACCAATATCAATATATTTGTTTTATCAGGGAATATATAAATAAACAAGTTACACTACCAATATCAATATATTTGTTTTATCAGGGAATAAATAAATAAACAAGTTACACGTAGATGCAGTGTAGGCTATGATGGTGTTCCATGCTTGGTTTTATAATTTCCTAGATTATATGTGCACGGCCCTCCACCGATCTTTATCCATTTTTAAATAAAAATAATGATCACAACAATAATTTATATCTGAAATATTCTGCAATATTAACTGTTCTTCAAATTAATATATTTATGCTGAATTTAAAACTAATACAATAATTTTAAATGAAATAAAGTAATTAATAAAAATAGATAAAAACAAGTATAATTATAAGGAAACAGCTAAGTTTTGGTGATTTAAATTATGTGATTATAAAATACCAAAATTGGCCAGCTATGAATAGATTAAATAATGGAATAAGAAAAAGATTCAACAGCTGCTCTTACATCATTGTAGTTGTTTTTAATAATATTTAATACTCCCCCGTCTCATAAAAAAATCTCATTTCTCCTTACAATTTTATTTCACAAAAAACTTCCCATTTCTCAAATTTGAGTGGTCCATTTAATAAAATAATGAAACTTTTTTGTGGGACGGAGAGAGTATTAAATTACAAAGGATTTTTATGCCCATGTGGCATACGATACCATGTATTTAATAAAATGATAATTTCCTAATATGTATTGAATAACATTAATGAACTCTAACTCTTACCATTTTAGAAGATACATTAAATACGATTTTATTTTTAAATTGAAATTATTGCTTCATTGAATGCCATTATTGTATGCCCGGGGGCATACTATAGAAAAACTCAATTACAAATTCATGAAAACTCTCTAAAGTTAAAAATCAATAATTCCATCGTAGACAAGTTTATGAAATATAAAGTTCGATAGATCTCAGTTTTACTGAATGACCAGTTTTGTCATCAAATTTGTTTAAACATTACACTACGTATTATTTTATGTATCTAATCTATTCAAATAACAGTATTAAGATATGTGATACCTCAAAACAGATCTTAAATTAAAAAATTCATGCATGATAGCTATTGGGGGGAATATATAACGTAGATGAAGGTGGGCTGGCTTTTTGGGTGATATATAATTAACCACCAAGCGTTTTTAAATTATTGTGTCTCATACTTGTCTCCTTGGATAATATAATATAATATAATTATTGATCCTTTAATTTGGATTTCTTGTACCTTCTTTTGTATTCCTTACTTTAACAAAAAGTAAAAGTAAAACAAGAATCTGTTTTTATTACTCCCTCCGTGCCATAAAAAAGTTCCCATTTGTGTGTAGCACAAGTTTTTAGGTGATAGTTAGTGGTGGGGTAATTGGTAATAAATTTGATTAAAATATAAAGTTGGTTTAGAGAGAGAAAGATAATTAGTGGATATAAATGGTTGGACACTTAGTAATAATAATATTTTATTATGTGGGACCTATCAAATATGAGAAATGAGAACTTTTTTATGGGACAAAAATTTTGGGAGAAATGGGAACTTTTTTATGGGACGGAGGGAGTATAATATAAGAAATTCAAAATAAATAAGAAAATCTTATGTAGCTACTATATCCATAATTAAACTCAATCTTTGTATGTGTTATGAGCTTATTTATTTATTTAGCATTATAAATAACAAATGTAATTTTAATTTTTTTTTAACTAAAAGAGTAATCCCATTTACAATGGGCTTCCTGAACGTATGCTCAATATATACACAACCCTACAGTTTTAAATATATAACATACTATTAGGAGACTGTCATTTTTCTTGTCAAAACAAAGTTGACCATAGTCATCACTAAAATCATAAATAAAACAACTATGTGATATACTTATCTTAACATAGTTTCCTTTAGTAATCGGAATAAAAAAATACCAATTCAACTAACTTATTCAACAAGCAACAAGATGCATCAACCATACAACTCACGCCCACATCGGTCACATGAATTTTGAGTTTCCGAGACAATATGCTTAGGTTTCTCCTTCACAAGTTTCGGGAGATCGTGTTCTAAAACATCATGAAACGCTTTAGCTCCTTCCCGGATCTCATCCAAACTATATAAAAAAATAAGCATTATGATTTTAATGTATAATAAAAAAATCACACAGTAAACTCGATCTGAATTAGCGAGTCGGGGTATTAAATTGACCATCTTGTCAAGTTTAGGGTATCATGTTGCATTTTTAATAGTTCAGGCTAGTAAAGAACCTAATTAGCCAAGTTCAAGGTACTAAAATGCATTTATGTACCTTATGGAAAGGGGAGGAGTAAATCGGATAGTAGCATTATGAGTCGGTTTTGCAAGAATTCCTCTTTCCTTTAATTTGATACAAAGATCGTATGCAGTTGCTGGAAACAAAGACTTGCTAATAAGCTCAACTGCATTAAATAAACCTTTCCCTCTAATTTCCATCACAATTTCAGGAAATTGTTGTTGAGTTTCTGTTAATAATCGCCTCAGTTCATCTCCCATTTCAGCAGATCTGAATATAAATATAAAATATTATATAATTTATTTTCAAACTTTTGCAATTAAACAATGATTTTTTGTTTGTTTTACCTTTCGGCAAGTTTCTCATCTTGTATCACTTGCAATGATGTAATGGCAACTGCACTAGCCAATGGGTTGCCTCCGAATGTACTAAAAATCAATTAATAATATTATTTAATGTGATTTAATAATTAAATGCATAAATAAATACCTCCCATGCTCCCCTGGTTGTATGCACAGCATAACATCTTTGTCTGCAAGAACTGCACTTACTGGTATCACTCCACCACCCAATGCTTTCCCTAATATCTGAAATTTAACATATATAATTAATCTCTACTTAATAAAATATGAAATAATTAATGCATAATTTAAATGATAAAATATAAAATTAATGATACAAATCTTACAACAACATCAGGGCGAACACCCTCCCAGTCACATGCCAACATTCTTCCGGAACGTGCTAAACCACTTTGTATTTCATCTGCAATCATTAAGATGTTATGCTTTGAACAAAGTTCTCTAACTGCCTTAAGATAACCATCTGGAGGAATTATAACCTGGAAAAACAGAATAAAATCAAGATTTAATTAACTTAAACCAACAGATGCAAATTATAAAACACAAACGGGTCAATTTCGACCCATTTAGTTATAAATTGGTCAATTTAGGTTTTATCTGTAACGGGTCGAACACGTAAAATCAAAAGATTAGCTATAAAGGGTCCATACCCCAGCTTCTCCTTGTATGGGCTCAAATAGAAATCCAGCTATATGTTGTCCTTTTTCTATGCATCAAAGAGAGAAACTAAAGGGTTATATAATAATTACTTAAATAAATAGCATAAAATTATAAAATTATAAACCTTCAAAAAGTTTCTTAAGAGCAGCTTCATCTCCAAAGTCAACTTTAAGTTGACCAGGTAACATTGGCCAAAATCCACGAGTAGCATCATTATCACAACTCATAGAAATAGCACCCATTGTACGACCATGAAAACAGCCACAACATGACACAATCATAGCCTGCAAATTCATATTATTTAAATCAATGGAAAATAAAATTTAATATTAATAAACAAAAATTAGTACCTGATCTTTGGGAATTCTTTTTTTCTCATAACCCCATTTTCTTGCTAGCTTTATAGCAGTTTCTACACCTTCAGCACCAGTGTTCATCGGAAGAACCATATCATATCCAAATAATTTGGTTAAATATTCTGCAAAAACTGGAAATTTGTCATTGTAGAAGGCTCTAGAACTCAAACTTAGGGTTTGTGCCTGCTCAATTAGTGCTCTCATGATTCTTGGATGACAATGTCCCTGTACCAAAAACCAATTTAAGGACTGTATTATCTGAATAATATGAAATTTAATGTAACAATCTGTGTGCATCTCACCTGATTAACTGCAGAGTAAGCTGCAAGGAAGTCCAGATATCTGTTGCCTTCTGGATCCCAAATAGTTGACCCTTTTGCATGAGAAAATACAATAGGGACTGGATGATAACTGAAAATACAAAATTATGCAGAGGTCATTGATAAGAACTAACCATTGCAGTAACAAGTAGTAACTTAGGTTTATTTTTATGTTTATTTTTATGTTTTTAATTTAGGTTTTAATTACAAGAAGTGGGAACAACACTATCTTCCTGCAATTCAGAAAATGGGGGGGACCACTGTGTTGGCTGTATGTGGTAGCCTTTTCACCCATTGCCCTAGTAGTATTTAAACTCTTGTAATTTAGGGAAAACTTTATCTAGAATATGAAATGAATTAAGAATTCTTGGAGAAACCTTCATCTCGAACAGAAGGAAATTTCACTGTTTCATTGATTAATTCTGTGTTAATTCCAAGATAAGAACCAAGTTCTTATCAAGTGGTATCAGAGCAGTCATGGGAGGTCCAAACAAAGACGGAGCAGCCAACAAGAGGTTGGATTCGGTAGAAGAAAATATGAACCTGATTCATTCTCAAATGGAAGCCATGGGAGTCCAGGTCCAGAATCAAGCAGCGGACATGGAGTACGTCAAGCTGAAATTGGAGAAGATGGGTGAAGAGCAGAATGAAGTAAGGGCTGCCTTGGCCAAACTTCTCGAGAGAAGTGAACCACCGGCTGGTGGTGGTGGAGGAGCAATCAGCGGGGTTAACTCCGGCGTGAGCTCACCACAAATGAGTGTTCTAAACAAAAGTAAAGGACCGCTGATTACTTCCGGCCAGAAAAGCTCCGGTCAAGGGTTTTCCGGCGCAGGTGGCGGTGGCCAGTGTCCACCGGGATTTCAGGGGTTTTCCGGCGGCGGCGGCGGGCAATCCAACCCCGGATTCCAGGGACTCTCCGGCGCAGGAGGCGGAGGTCAAACCCACCCTGGATTTGTTTTCGGAAGCTTCCATGAAAACCTTCACGAAAACGATAGGGGGAGAGGAAGGTATGATTACAGGCATCGCAAGATCGACATGCCTACGTTCGACGGGAAGGATCCTGATGGGTGGATCTTACAGGCGGAGAGGTATTTCGCAATCTATCAACTCATTAACGAGGAAAAAGTGGAAGCGGCGGTTCTCAGCCTTTCCGGCGACGCTCTGTCATGGTACAGATGGTCCAACAAACAACAACAACTCAACACGTGGGAAGACCTGAAATCATTGTTCCTTCGGCGTTTTCGATCAATACACGGGGGTGATTTGTACGAACAATGGTCTTCCCTTGAGCAAACGAGCGATACTGAAGAATACGTAAGGCAGTTTATTGAGCTGGCGGCTCCACTGGAAGGGGTGACGGAGCGTGTAGCTTTGGCCAGTTTCATAAAAGGGTTGAAGCCCAACATCAAGAGTGAGCTGCGACTTTGGGCTCCGGAGACTTTGGGCCGAGCAATGGACTTAGTCCAGCAAATAGAGGAGAAAAACCGATCCATTCAGGCAAGCGGGTTTGGGAACTTCGGATCCCGCGACACTACACCTACTAGCCGCTACCCACAAACCCAAAACACCACGAACACTTGGAATTCTCTTAACATTAGAACCAGCGATGATCGGAGACTCACTGAAAAACAAATCGCAGATAAAAGAGCTAAAGGATTGTGTTACAAATGTGATGAAAAGTGGCATAAAAATCATCGGTGCGAATCCCAGATCAACGTTTTCTTGGTTGAGGACGATGAGGGTAACGAATCTGGGAAGGAAGCAGATGAGACCAACGAAACAATTTCTCGATTTCCACCTTGAGGACAAGGTGAAAGTTTGGGACGCCGGTATTGATAAGAACTAACCATTGCAGTAACAAGTAGTAACTTAGGTTTATTTTTATGTTTATTTTTATGTTTTTAATTTAGGTTTTAATTACAAGAAGTGGGAACAACACTATCTTCCTGCAATTCAGAAAATGGGGGGGACCACTGTGTTGGCTGTATGTGGTAGCCTTTTCACCCATTGCCCTAGTAGTATTTAAACTCTTGTAATTTAGGGAAAACTTTATCTAGAATATGAAATGAATTAAGAATTCTTGGAGAAACCTTCATCTCGAACAGAAGGAAATTTCACTGTTTCATTGATTAATTCTGTGTTAATTCCAAGATAAGAACCAAGTTCTTATCAGTCATATACTACAAAACTAAGCTGCAGGTACTAAAATTCAACTATCATTAGTTCACAATTAGGTATCTAATACATATACACAGAGCCTATAATTCATTCAATACACTAATTAAAATAATTTCAAATTAACAGCTTATAGTTCATCTAGGGCAACCAGATGAGTATTCAACTATACAGGTACATCAGTAATCAGATACAGTAAAATTTAGAAATTAAACCATTATCAGACTCCTCAATAGTTATAGAATCATAGAATCAAAACTCATAAATTAATAGAAATAAACATCAAGCATAGCTCATGCATACACAAAACACACCAAATAATTGATAATTTAATAGAAACGAAAAGAAGTTATACTTATGTGCGCTGTAATCATGTTCTAAATCCATAAGGTGACGAGAAGATACGGTAGAAGATGCGATGCCCTCGGTTAAAGTCCCAAAACATCGAACACGTTCACTAATTTGCCTTCGATTGATTCTGTTGAACACAAGCTGCAGAGATCGTCTGCTCGCCATATCCAACACGATTTGTTGAAATTACAAAATCAGGTTGTGATTTATCGTATTAATTGGATCAGAAACCTTTAATAGCACCCTAAACTACGATGAATCGCCCAAATACACCAATGATTTTGAGATTCGAATACTGATTTCACATGCAGTGTATGATTCGATCGCAGTTTCTCAATGGAGTGTGTTTATGAAACGCTATCCACAAAGGGAAACAAATGAATAAAGAATTGAAATTGGCAAAAGGCCGCACATTTTCCATAATTTTTGTTTTTTTTCCCGCAACTTAATTATAGTGTATATCGTGTCATCAATTCATCATTAATTTTCATCTGTCACCTAGTAAATATTTAGTAACGGTCTCTGTCACTGTGTGTAACTAAATCCAGTTTAATCATTTCTGACATATTAGCATCATATCAGTTTTTTATCTTGCGACCAAACACATGAAAAATCTCAACCAAACCCACGTAACCGGCGACCAAACCCCTTCCCTTCCTTTTCACTGCGGCCCAGTTAGGTCGTCTAGACGATCAAAAAGCATTGAGGACGCGTCGCAGGTTCCAGGCGTAACGGAGCTGGATGCGTCCCCTTGGGGCAACCAAATGGGGGATGATGAGGTTAGTAGGGATTACCTATGTATATATAGGCTAATTCTCCCAAAACCTAAATAATGATGGGCTCTTATGTTCAAAAGCCCACGTCACAATTAGATTCACTAATGGCCCATGTCACTTTCGGATCTGCTAAAGTCATGACGCCTGTCAAAGTCATGACCGCCTGTCAAAGCCATGACCGCCTGTCAAAGTCATGACCGCCTGTCAAAGCCATGACCGCCTGTCAAAGTCATGACGCCTGTCAAGGTCGTGACCGCCTGTCAAAGTCGTCTGTCGTTATGTCTTATTGGCCGTCATAATGGCGCGCTTTATTGCAAGCCGTTACACATCATTGACGTTGTCATAATATCGCTTCATGACTGCTTTATTGCAGTCATAATGGGCCAACGTTCCATATACCTGGCTATATAAATACCAGGCAGAACTCATTGTCGCCACACACTGAAACAGATCAAGAAAGCCTAAAGCACAGAGATAACATACTCTCACTTTCACCTTCGCACTCAACCTCGATCACCCTAGGTTCGCCAAGAGCTTGTTGGGTTTGCACTGTGATCATCACAGGAGATCCAAGGTTGACGTCGCCTGGTCTTTGTGTTTGACAATCGTTGCTCGAACATTGGCGCCATCCGTGGGACACGAACCCACGACCACGTTTTTAAACGGCGTTTCACTTTTCCAAACTTTTTTCCTCAATAATCAAACCGTTCCTATGGCGGATACGCAGCCATCGTTGGTCACTTCTTCATCGCCATTAATAACCACTACTGTGATTACCACTATACCCGAGGCGGTGATAACCTCGCCTAGTCCTATCATGGAACCGTACGTCGATTCTGAGTGGACGGTGTCGGATGTCAGGACACGAGGGTATCCCTCTTTAACAAGTCCACTTTTCTCCACAAGGCTTGTTGGATCAAGTTCGTTTACCTCGCCACAGCCAGTGACGCCCATCCCTTCATGTCAGCCTCTTTTGTCCCACGGGACAAGCTCTCAGGAGGATGGCACGGATCCGGTCAGACAGCCTGTTTCCAACTTACCACAGGCCGCTATGCCGGGGGTTCGGGAGGATCCAATTGTGGAGTTACTCCGCAGGTTGACTCAGAGTACTCAGCCGCCACCACCTCCTCCACCATCCACTTCATCGGACCTGTTGTCTCAATTGGTGGCGGCGTTACGCCCAGCACCACAGCCAACGGTCGTGCAACCAGTAGATCCGTTGTCACAATTATTGGAGCAGTTAAGACAACCACCCATTCACACCCCACCACCACCTCCACCACATGATACATCTAATGATATGTTGCGCGTGTTGCAAGCACTCGTGGCCGCAGCCGCACCACCCCGAGCGGCCACTATGCCTTTGTCGGTGGTTAGTTCGAAGTTTTGTGACTGGGTGGCCAGATTCCCTCTCCCAAATAAACAAAAAGTTCCGTCCATAGTTGGTACTTACGATGGTACACGGGATCCCGATGACCACCTTGCTCTTTTTGAACAGGCCATTATGACAGAGAAATGGCTAGACCCGGTCGCTTGTCACATGTTCCCTGGCACGTTGCAGGGTTTCGCTCGTGATTGGTTTGCTGACTTACCGGAGAGGAGTATTCAAGACTTTGCAGATCTAAAGGCTAAATTTGTGACTCACTTTATCCAGCAAAAGAAGCAGTAGAGAACTCATATAGAAGCACATTTGCTGAGACAAAGGGAAGGCGAGGGGTTACGCGACTTCATTCAGCGTTACACGCAGGAGTGCCAGAAAATTGTCGCCTTACCCGAAAGCCAACAAATTTCGGGTTTTACCCTCTCCTTGCTTCCAGGACAACTGCAAGAAAAGTTAATCAAGAGAACTCCAATTACTTTCAAAGAAGCCACGGACAGGGCATATGACTATCTAAGGTCAAAAGAAACTGTCTCCCTGACAAGAGAGGTAGGCGGCAAGTCATGGACTGACACGTCAGATCGCAGGCATGATGCTCTAACTGGTGATCATCAACGAGATGAAAGGAGCAACCGGAGGTTTGGCCCATACGATAAACATCCGTCTGAGCGTGCTCTTAGCAAAACACCAAAAGAAATCTTGATAACAGAGCAGGTGTGCGCTACCTTCACACCTCCACCCCAGATGGAGCATAGGTCGGGTACGAAAAACATGAATAAATACTGTGATTTCCATGAAGATCATGGACACGACACGAATGCCTGTAGAGAGCTAAAAAGGGAAATCAGGCGGGCTTTGGAAGAAGGCAAACTAGAACACCTTGTCCCTGGCGCTAAGCAGCAAGCAAATAAACCTCCACTTAAGAAGAGTTATGCTTGGCAAAAGAAGGGGGAGGACACAGAACATCCCGGACCACCTGATGGCCATATCCTCATGATACATGAGGGAGCCAATATTAACTGACCTATCAAGGTGCGATAGTCTTTACTGTCATTTTTTCCTTTATGTTTTCAATACATGTTTTCAAGCACATGGAATGTCATGGTCATGCATGAAACTGGCGATAATAGCATTTGGTCTGATCTTGTATCCCAATATTATCTCACAATATTATTTTTCTATGATTTTTGCATAAACAAATAAATATTGAAGTAAGGATTCAATACAAAAAGCATAAGGCCACAATAGACATCTCAGTCTAAAGCCAAACATGCACTTTCATTACGTACAATGTTCCAACTTGAGCACGCATGTGCATGTACACAACTAAGAACATAGTTCAATACAACATGTATGAAGCCAAGAAAGACAACCTTGTCTGGCCAAATAACATACAATCATACTCGTCTTTTAATCTACTTGATAAAAGATAAGCACTTCTCACTGAGAAGCGACAATCCTCGCGAGTAAACAAAGTAAAGGTTAACCAACAAAAGTGCCATTGGCACAGTGTCACAGGCACAATATGAAGCATACATCAGAGATCTACCCAGGTCATTGACATACGAAGGCATCATGGGCTTTCAAGAAAGTGTCATACGAACAACCAAATATACACACTGTCATGCACGCCCAAGACGGTGTCATGGACACAACATCCATAATAAAAAGATAAAAACAAAAATGTGTTATTGGCTTGATCATCCAATAAAACATTATTTTTCAAAGCAAAGCAATGGACAAGCAAGTACGTACTTGTAAGGTAGCGAGCAACTCAGCTAAAACCTGCAGCAATCAACATACAATTACAGTTAGGAAGACGTTAACGATTTAAAACGTAAAAACGTATAAGGGTCCAACTACACCGCCGGCTCACTTGGGCTTACGATTGTCGAAAAGTGTATAACGGTCCAAACCTACCCTAAGACCGCCGGTCAAGCGCTAAACCGCTGGTCGAATCCCTCTATCGCCGGTCTATACCGTCTAAAATTGACAACTGGTCTCGATCGCGACCTCGACTCAAGTCACCGGTCTAAAATGGAAAGCCGGCCCATAACCCTACCCGGTCGAACAAACATAAAACAGTCGAACATCTTAAACCCTAATCGACCGCCGGTCTCAGCCCTAAACCGTATGGGAGAATTGCCGGTCCATCTTAAACCGTCGGACGAACAATCTGCCTAATCGACCGCCGGTCTCAGCTCGCGACAGCCAGTTTCGATCGCTCCGCGGCTTGTACCGCCGGTCTAACTGAAGCCCTAAACAGCTGGTATATAAAACCCTACCCCGTCGGCCCATAACCCTAAGACCGCCGGTCAATCACAAAACCGCCGGTCAATCACAAAACCGCCGGTCGAATATTGAAGCCCTCTACCGCTCGGTCTAAATCCCGAACTACTCTAAAAGTGACAACCAGTTTCGATCGCAACCTCGACTCGGGCGTTCTAAAATTGACAGTCGGTCAATTTGACTTGACAGCCGGTTGTACCACCGGTCCGCCGCTATTGAACA
Source organism: Calendula officinalis (assembly GCA_963853835.1). Taxonomy (NCBI): domain Eukaryota; kingdom Viridiplantae; phylum Streptophyta; class Magnoliopsida; order Asterales; family Asteraceae; genus Calendula; species Calendula officinalis. The sequence goes on along the minus strand of OY970830.1, from coordinate 2,119,201 downwards.
CCCCCTTTCGAACACCCCCTTCGACCGCCGGTCTCACCGGACAGCCTGTCACCCTACGGACAGCGGGTTACCCTCGCTCGAACAAGCTGTTAATACCGCCGGTCGATTAGTCGAATTAACACCCTGCTCCGTCGACGACACCCTGCCCCATCGACGCACCTGCCCAATCCCGATCGAATTATACGACCGCCGGTCTAACATGGACCGGTTAAAATCGACAGCCGGTCTCGATCGCAATCCAGACTTGACGTACACTCGAAAAAAAAAAAAAGAAAAAACGAGCAGAAAAACTTACGAATAATGTGATAGTCACGACTTGCAAATCGAATGTTTTGACAAATCTTGACTCGGGGGCATGATGAGGTTAGTAGGGATTACCTATGTATATATAGGCTAATTCTCCCAAAACCTAAATAATGATGGGCTCTTATGTTCAAAAGCCCACGTCACAATTAGATTCACTAATGGCCCATGTCACTTTCGGATCTGCTAAAGTCATGACGCCTGTCAAAGTCATGACCGCCTGTCAAAGCCATGACCGCCTGTCAAAGTCATGACCGCCTGTCAAAGCCATGACCGCCTGTCAAAGTCATGACGCCTGTCAAGGTCGTGACCGCCTGTCAAAGTCGTCTGTCGTTATGTCTTATTGGCCGTCATAATGGCGCGCTTTATTGCAAGCCGTTACACATCATTGACGTTGTCATAATATCGCTTCATGACTGCTTTATTGCAGTCATAATGGGCCAACGTTCCATATACCTGGCTATATAAATACCAGGCAGAACTCATTGTCGCCACACACTGAAACAGATCAAGAAAGCCTAAAGCACAGAGATAACATACTCTCACTTTCACCTTCGCACTCAACCTCGATCACCCTAGGTTCGCCAAGAGCTTGTTGGGTTTGCACTGTGATCATCACAGGAGATCCAAGGTTGACGTCGCCTGGTCTTTGTGTTTGACAATCGTTGCTCGAACAGGGGACATATGGAGGGACTAACCGTTACTCATAGTCTAATTCTTTTTAATTAACTTTTTAACGAGCATATAAATAGGTGATAATTCATATACTATCAGCAATAGAACGCTATCAGCAATGTTTTTGTGTACAGAGTTAAGGATCCAACTGATTACCATTGAATTCACATGAAACCATTGCGAATAGGTCACAGAAGTAGTTGCAGGTTGATTAATTGAACCATCGACAAACCCTAGCTTGTTCTTCGCAGACAAAGCAATAATCATCGATCGCTTCCATGAATTGAATCCGACACCAGTGAAAATATTAGAAACTTGAATCGAATTAGGATTATCTGAAGATCCGAGATAATACGGACTTGAAACATGAATCACAGATGGATCATTGACGAAATTTGGAACCGGATTAGGAACCGAATTAGGAGGTTGAGCCATTGTAATGAAGAATTTGAACAGAGAAACGTGATTGAGATGAAGAATCGTTAGTCTGATACCATATTATGACTTGTGAATCGAGAGAGAACTTGGTGAAAATGTTTCATTCACTTGCTATCAAAATGATAGAATGCAGTACATATATACAAGACGTAAAGAGAAAGCTAACAGATCCAAAATTACAAGTAGAAACAAACCAGGTCAGTGTGTGGATTAATTTTGGCGACTCAATCCAATGTAAAAAGGTACCATTAAGACCTTTCCACTTTCTTTTGTTTGTTTAGTTAAATTAATTTCTATTAATCTATTATTTAACACACTCGGGAAAATTGATCATCATCTGTTGTGAAAAAACAATTTCTTCATAATCTGTAAATCGATCATATCTGTTAGTGTATAATCTTGATGGGTTTTGGGTTTGTTGAATCATGCAAGTGTTTGTTATTTGATTATGATGTGTAGCTTTTTGTCATTAAAAGTTTTAATTTTTAGTCCATTGGATTTCTTTTATATATTTTGAGAAAAAAGATGAATTTTCCTTAGATTTTGTTAAAGGGATGTTATTGAATTTTAATCTCACAACTGCTTTTTGGCTAACTTATATATCTTTGGACCTAAACTTCCAGCAAAAATAGTACAACACAACTTTTAAATTCATTCATTATTTAAATATAATTTCAATTTATTTAATGATTTTTTCCTCCTAAAGGTATGTCTTGCTGTTGAGCTCCTAATATTTCCGTTGCATTGTTTAATTACACTGACAAGAAGTTGGCTTGGTTTCCATACGATGAAGCCCTTAAATTCATAACCAAGGTAGGAAAAAGCTGTTTACTTTATTGTTTTGTTGATCATTAATTTATTTTTTCTGTATAGACTCATCTATAATTTGAATTCAATAATTGTTGATGTAATGCTCTAAATCCACAAAACCAAGCTGATGCAGTTATATTAGTAATTAAAATCATTATTGATAGTTATTAGTAGTGCAGATAGGTTTTTATGATGTGCCTTTTAAAGTGATTATTGCTACTTTATATTCAGTTTCAGATAATGTTTAGGTCGGTTAACATCTATCTTCCATTTTCTGTATCTGTAAATCTTATTGCCACGACCTTAAATTATTGTAATCATATTCAATTTGTGCACATACACTCACAATTCATATCATAACCACTTTGCAACTGCTTATCATGTTATAATTGTGGTAATCGCCTACGTTACAACACGCCTTCCTCGCGTATTTTTGGGACGATTGCATGAGAATTCGCAGGGTTTTTCCTACTAGTTTTGATATACTTCCTCCGATTCAAAATAAGTGATGCACTTTCCTTTTTGGGGTGATTCAAAATAAGTGATACACTTTGAAAAGTTTCCTTATTTGGCAAAAAAAATGGGACCCACACCCACTAACTATCTACTTTAACAAAGTGAAATGACCCATTTACCCTTACTTTTTACTTTTAAACATCATTAACCTTACTTTATTCAAAAGGTGTGGGACTCATTCCCCACTAACCATCAAATTAATCTAATTTAACCATTATTATAATCTTTTGCCTCAAAAACCGTGAAACCCCAAGTGTATCACTTATTTTGAATCGGAGGAAGTATAAGAAATGGCAGAGGTTGACCGAGATATATGAAAAAGACTTTTTCTCATAAAAACCACCATTTTTCGTTTCTTAATTACTTTCATCTTTTTGGTTTAGTAGATGGGGGACATTCATCGAGTTTAAAGGATGCAACCTTTCATCATCTACTTCTACATAAGTTTTGATCTCATTTGTATATACGAACAATACTCTTTATTTAGATTCAAAATCATGTTGCCTTGAATCTGAATTGTCTTATCCCAATAAAGATTTCGTAAAACCCGGAGGCAATCAGTAGGGTCGAAATACTTTATTACGAAAATGATCACACGATTCAAAGGTTTATCCGGTAATCTCCAAACCCAAATATCCAACACACAAAATATGAGTATGTTTAAGAAAACTTATCTCTACTATATTATAAAGCATTTATGACCTTTCCTTAAATAGATGGCTGAAAATTCAGCCAAATACTTACTAAATTTGGCAATTAACGATTTTATAAAAAATGTTGTTTACTAGACTCGAACTCAAGACCTCCAACAGATGAAAGTATGCTTTAACCAACTGGGTTAATAGGTTGGTCGTTTATTTTTTGAGACTTTAGAATGTTATTAATAAAAACCTGGCGTCATGGGCCAAGCAGTGAAAGCCACCGCCCATTGGACCAATAGATGTGTTTCCCTTCCTGTTCTAACCCTTGAGTTTTTTCTTGGGCATGTAAACGGTTCTTCGTAATTGGGAAGTGGAACAACCCTTTGAAAACACAGCTATAATTTGAATTAAGCAATCAAGTTTCATCCTTCCCCCTAAATCACCGCCCAACGCTCCTCTGATCTCCTTCCGTGGGTACGTGTTTTCCGACGACACTCGAAAATCTCAGACCTAATTACCTCTATTCGTCGTCTACAAACCGGTAATTAACCTATTTTGATTAATGTTTCGAACCCTAGCTTTTTTCCTTCTCCTTCACCTCCGAACTTCATGATACATGTTTTGATAAATGCTTATTGATGACAGGCACTTGTGAGAAAATCCAATAGAAATGTAGCACATTACATTACATTACATTACTCTCGAGGTGTGCTACATTACATTACTCTCTAATTTTCATAATAAATTTTTTCAATGTTTTAATTTTTATACAAATGTAGCACAATAACCTTATTATAGGGATATATATGGTCGTATCATTACCTGATTTTGTTCATGCACAGTCACACATAATGGCACAAGCAATCTGCAAGATTCATTTTTCATTTTTTTTAGGACACTTATTGTATCTATAAATCATAAATCAGGTTAGAATATAGTTATTAAGGAAAGTTTTATATATTGTGTTGTGGATAATAAGTTAAGGATTATATTCAGCAGAGATCAAATGTAAAATCACGTGAAGAGGGAGTTAATGGACAAACATGATCATTTAAGGGAGTACATTGGTTTGTCTACTACAAAATTAAGAGACTTTCCTATGTCATAAGACTTTTTTTTTTTTAATTTAATTCCTTTGATTATCAGAAATTTTCAAACCACCCTAACATGTGATTACAATATTATTACAGCTTCTCAAACAACGTGAACACATTCAAACAGTGTCTCATTCTAATCGTTCTATCAACGTTCTTACATTTTTTCAGGAAATGAAAAGCCAAGGTGTAGAAGAGGAACGACTGCAGATTTTACGAGACATCAGTGGGGCATTCTGACAGCATTAGTCGGGGTAAGTGGGGCTAGAAAAACGACATTAATTGATGTGTTGGCCGGAAGGAAAACCGGAGGATGTATTAGCATTTCTGGTTACCTGAATAACCAAGAAACGTTTGCTCAGGTTAGTGGCTATTGTGAACATAACGACATCCATTCTCCAAATTAGAGATTAAATATATCCGAATAGATACATTCATAAGTTAATTGGTCAAAATTACCACCTTAATTTTTATGTTTTTTGCTTCATATCCATATTAAATGCTTATTTTTGTAAGTTGGGGTGCTTAATTTTCTAGAACCAACAACTTATGTTTAACAATATCTGCTGCTTGGAATCCTTTAAATGATCAAACAGGTAATGGTAACACTGTCTATCTTCTTGCATTCCAATTTAATGGATTATTGTATTTACTATCATCATCCCCGATTAAATCTTTTGTATAATTTTTTTAGGTGAAACAGAAGACAAAAAAAGCCAAAAAGGTCTCTTGGGTTGGCCCGTCCATTCGAATTCAAATTTAAAGCATCAAGAATCCACAATATTGACCGAAGATTCAATTAAATCTCAAGTTGATTTAAAAACGCCTGAAAATGTTTCGAGTTGTAGATTGTTTGGTTTTGACTTAAAGATATCTCCCAAATGTGATATTGTAACTGAGTTGATTGACATCAAGCAGCTAGGATTTTAGAGATTTAAAGGATCCTAGATGTGATCAAAGCAAACAAATTACTTTGACCCGAACCTCCACCAGCACTACTAACCATCGCCGCCTACTAACACTTCACACCACCACCTACACCATCGTCACCACAAAATATAATCTCAGGGTACCTGCCGCCGCATTGCGCGGGTACCTGCTAGTTTAAAGAACTTATTAACATAATAAACTTAAACATTCATTTCTTTATCGTTCATCTGACTTTGTGTTATCAAGAAAAATTATGAAAAAAGATAATACAAGAATATGGATAATACATTACAATACATAGACATTTATGTAATAATATAAAGAGTGTTTTGAAGTGAGACATGAATGAAGTTGAGAACCAAAATCGACAAAGAAACAGTAATATTGGACAACCGTATCTACATAATTTACATTTGAACTAAATTTACATTTGAACTATAACCGAACTCAAAAGAACTATTGCACAGAAAAGACTGACAAGTATAGGAACAATGCCATATAGTTTGTATTAACAGCAACAAAATCAAAAGAAAAGAATAAGCAAGCAGTTATAATTCCTTACCAGGTCAACTCTGGGTTCAGGCATTGTTGCAAGCTGACGTGTCAAAAATACCTGATTCCACAATGTTGCTCGAAACAGCCTACTGAAACCTAAATCATCCCAACCCTAACAATTAACAGGCTTGTGCAGCAAAAACTGAAGGATGGTGAATGGTGATCATGTTATAGAAATGAACATTTTAACTTTTTATAAAAACATGCCGAAAATATAAGAGAAGATCCAACCCACTAAGGAAAATAGGGTTTATGGATTTTGAAAATGTTCTCTTCCTATAAATGCATCTCTTTTGTAATTGTAAAACCTAGGAAGAAAATATTGAAATCAATAGAATAGACTTGCTTGTGGAATAGGTCATTCCTAGACAAAAATGTACGTGACCTAACAGTTGTGAGTTGTCATGACTGCATCTGAACCTTCCTCTGACCATCTGGTAAACGATTACCCGGAGAAGAGGTCAGGTCAGGAAGTCAATTCAAACACCCTTGTCACTCACCAGATGGTTAATCATAACAGATAGGATATAGCTTCTTAAGTTCATAAGGCATATGGATTGCTTCAATTTTTGTACAAAAATTGAGCTATGAAGAATGAACTTTGAAGGTGGAAAATACATATCACAAAGTAATGTACTTTTTTGTCTACTTTTACCAGAATATAACTTTCTGCATCAAGATCAGACCCAGGGTATGAAGAAGATCAGCCAGCTAAAAATGCATCAGTTCAAGAGAAGATCATAACCAAGATTCAATTAGATCAGGAGGAATAAGAGGTAACAATTATCAAGATTGAATTATGACAGAGAAGGCACGAGCATAATAAAATTTGAAAAAGACAGAATTCGCACACAAGATTTATTAAAAGATTCAAGAGTATGAGATGAGAGCAAAAATCCTATTTTGAGTACCGCTGGATAGATCCTAAGAAAAATCCAGAACCCGCGAGGAGAATTAGGTCCGTTTCATCAAGATAACAGACCTAAAAAGGCACGATTGACAACAAGTGGGCCCCACAAGTTAGGTGGCCATCATGAATGCTTGAATCAAATTTTCAGCTGCACGTTTTTGTTCAGATGTCCCAGAAATCACAGCCACACGATCACCTCGTGATGAATTCATCTCAGATATCTCCACAGAAGCTCCCGATATCTGGAAAACAAAAAACAAAATTAATTTAATTCTAACAAATTCCAAAATTATAACAAAAGTTAAAAATCTCACCTTCCGGATATTATCTAGATTTGCTCCACCTTTACCCATAACTTTACCAACCGCATGACCCGGGATCAACATCTCACTTGCAGCAGGAGGCAATCTGATCCAAAATCAAACATCAAATCTTTAAAAAATAATTATAAAAAAAAAATTAAAAATAGAAAGTACTAACCGTCCGTATATCTGCTTTGAAGAATATGAAGACAAAGATCCATAGCGATCATCACTCCTCTGTAACAAAAAATAATAAGAAGTTTAGCACGTGAAAAAATTAGTATAATTGAGGGTAATTTGGTAATTTGGCATACAGGTAGTGAGCCGTATGCGTAGCTTGAAGAACGCAAGCCGGATTCAGGTCTGTGATCATAACCCAAAGGAGTAATGGATGATGCACTAGGTAAGACTGCAGGTACAGGAAGACCACTTGCACCAGCATACATGGAATCATTCCCTGAAGATGGATTATGAGTATGACCATTATCTCTATCTTTCAACACATCATCTCGAAGTCGAAGAACTATTTGAACAAGAGCATCCCTCACATTGCCAACTTCTCCAATAACCTAAACGTTCAAAATAACAATTAAAAAGAATTAAAAAAAAAAATTCAATGATTAAATGAAGTATGTACCTCAACAAGTTCATCATTAGCATCTGCACATTTTGGTATATCACTTTTTGATATACGAACATCTGCTCGAGTTCTTTTCCGAATTTCGTTTATAATTGAACCGCTTTTACCGATAATGCACCCGATAACTTTAGAAGGAACTAGAAGCCTTATGGAAACATTATCTTCATCTTCTTCGTTTATCTTTCCTTGAAGTAATAAAACGGCTTCAACCGCCATTGATTTTATATCATCCAATGACTGCACAATATAAACAAATATTAAAAAATAAAAATAAAAAGCGAATCAATCAATTTTTAAAAGTATAAATTAGGGCCATACCTCTGTTGCAGAGATTGTTATAATGCATTCATCACGCCTAGTGTCATCAACATCAATACGGGCCCCACTAGCTTCCCTAACAGATCTAATAGAGGCCCCACCTCTTCCAATAATCCGCCCGATATTAGTAAACGGGCACAAAACCCTAATGGTCAACTCACCCGATAAAGATGCACCAGGATAACCAGAAACCACAGGAAGGGCAGAAGAGTAAATTGGCCATGTGTTCCCTGAATCTGCATAACCTTGGAGTTCTGGTGCATGTGAAGCAGTTAAAACAGAAGGGTGAGGTCTTGAAGGCACATATGGTTCTACTACATTAGGATATAATCCAGCAGAAGGGTGGTAAATCGGATGGTATAATAATGGTTGGGGGCATTTCGGGAACAGATGTTTCGAGAGGAATTGCTTCTTTTGGTGGGAACTTGTACATGATGGTAGATACTGCAAGTAATGCTTTTTTAACTGCTTCTGGTTCACCGGTTATCTATATTTAACAAAGAATTTGACTAAAATTATTATTGTGAAGTGTGATTGTGTGAACAGAACAATTATGTGAAAACTGTAACACTAACCTGAACAAAGTTGTCATAATCCATAGCACACGAATGATTAGGATCAGTAACATCTTTTGGAGAAACTATAATATTAGCCCTAGTTTTGCTTCTCAATTTCTTTATAGTTGTCCCAGATTTCCCAATAAGATTAGCAGACTGACTAGATGGAACTAAAATTTGGCATTCTTCCTTATCTTTCCACTTTTTATCAGAATCACCAGCTGATCCAACCACATTTGCAATTGCATTATGAACCCTCAAAAGTGCATCTTGAGCATGGCAAACAGGATCCAAATCACCAAGTTCTTCATCAGGCTCGATTTCTCGTTTCTCCTTGATATAAGAGTAGATTGTTATGACCCGGTTCTTGGAGCCAGGGAACGGGTCAACGACTTTGACTTTTGCCCTTGTATCTTGTCTTATTGAATTTATTACCTTCCCGCTTTTTCCAATCACACTCCCGATAAATCGATCTGGACATAGGATTCTATAAACAACTAATTCATCATCGTCTCTGTTATTATTATTGTTATTATGATTATGATTATTTCTATCATCTCTTTCGTTTCCTCTTCTTCTCTGGTTCTTGTGATCACCGTTTCTGTCCCCATCTCTGTCTCTAACCCTCTCTCTTTTAATGCGGTCGCGCCTTCCATTCTCACCCATTCTTCAAGATCCAATTTCTGCAGATCAAGTAATTAAAACTTTAATCACTCAACCAATCCAATTTCAGCCGCCGATAAGCTGTTATCACTCCAAATCAAATAAATTTCAATTCAAACTTACCAAGAAAATGCTTTTAGATCAAATTATGCAAATTGCTGAAGTACGATGCATAAAATCAATCGAAAACATAACATAAGAAAAAGTCAAAACGGATAGATATGCTACGAATCAATAACATTCAAGTCGTAAAATTGAACAAACGAAAGTAGAATTGCAAGGATACATTGGTAAATATTTAATAACATAAGAACAAAAGCGAAGTAGTTGAACCTGATTCAGATGAACGGCAAGAAGGAACGGAAAAAACCCTAGGTTCGTTTACCAAGATGAGAATACGAATCTTTAATTAATGAACTTTATAAAACATATTCTATATATTACAAATATCCCCCTTTGACTTTGGTAATGATATGTTCAGTCCGTGGACTTGTTTTAAAAATAATTATTGTTATGATTTGAGTTTATAAGTTCTTTTTGTGATTAATTAAGCCTGATTTGATCGTGTTACAATAAATGTTATAAAATCATATAGGTTTGGTTGTAAAAAAAAATATGTGATAAATTGTAAAAAGAAACTGATCATGTCCAATCTGATGTGCGTGAATCCAGTATCAAACCGATCTTGAAACCGGGTTTTGATAGCAGTCTGAACCGTAATCCGGTTTTGATGTGCACCTCTAGGATTGTGCACAGTCCAAGAACAGAACCCATCGGAACCATCCCGAAACGGATCAAGAACCGATTTTGCATGAAAATTAGAACCAATAACCTAACCGATATATCTTTGTTCAGCCCGATCTGATTCGATGGATTCTCAGTCCAATTTACACATTGCATAATTATGTGCGAGAGAAACATGCATAAAGGACTAGATTTTGCAATAATTCATTTGATAACGGTTAGACACTCGCGCACCAACATCAAACACTAACTTGGAAAAAATACAGCGACGAAAATAAAGGAAATCCACTAACACAACACATGTTCCTACATTCGTTACACTAACTGAACTCATACCACGAAACATGTAGTAGTAGTAGTACGGTACAACCTCTCAAGGCACAAGACAAACAAACACCCTGAAAAACCTTGATCAGTATCCATTTTGCCACAACTGCTGTGACTGAAGTTTCGGCTGCCCGTGGGACCCACCAACATCCCTAGAATTCTGTTGTAACTGATTATATTGTTCCTGTGATATCCCCCCAGTTTGGGAGTTAAAGAAATCCGGGTAGTTAAGACCCGACCCACCATAATTCTGTGATGGCTGCTGGTTCTGACCCTGCCTGAACCCACCACCACCACCCAGTTGCTGTTGTTGCTGCTGGGTTTGAGCCTGTTGCAAGCTGTAATATGCACTGGCTGGAACCGCTGGCATGGTCCGTGAACCACCTCCATGAACCCACATTGGTGAGTTCTCATTCTGACAAAATCACAGGTTACAAATCGGTAATCTTTAATAGCCAATAAGGCCAAAATGCATTTTAGTACCATCAACTTGTCTGACTAGGTCTTCTAAACTATTAAAAGTGCAACATGGAACCCTAAACTTGACAAAATTGTCGATTTAATACTTTGACTCATTAATTTGATCGTAGTATCTTCCTGATCTACTTTCGTTGGAGGAGTTTTTAACCGACTAAAAAATATACTCTTATCTTAATATATTGATATTTAGAATCAGACCAAATTAGTGAGTCATGGTACTAAATCGACCATTTTGTCAAGTTCAGGGTACCATGTTGCACCTTTAATAGTTCAGGGTAGTAGAGAACCTACCTAGTTACCAAGTTCAGGTACTAAAATGCATTTTAGCCTAAATAAAAGTTTTCAAAGGAGGAAGGATGGATACCTGTTGAAGAGAGAGCAAATGACTATTTTCTTTATAATGAGCACTCAGCACATCCTCATAGCTTAATGTGGACCCCGCAGGACCAGCAGGTTGACTAACTTGATAACTCCCAGGAATTGCTGTTGACCCACCAAACGAACCATAACCAGAAGGTACACTAGCCGACTGTGGCAAGCTGCTAACCGAAACATTATTCTTGTACTGAGGTAACATGGCTGCCAGCTGTTGATGATATGAGCTGTTTCCAGCAAAAGCGGGCTGGAAGCCAGATGGCATGTATGTGTAACTCTGAGGTAAATAGGGCGGGTAACCCATCAGATTAGTAGGAAAATGTGTCAAAGGAACTGTAGGTTGAGAGTATGGGTGCTGGTGCATGGTAAGGTGCTGTGGAACAGCAGACCCCGTAGGATGATTCTGTTGTGGTTGTTGAGATGAGGAAAGCCCTACAGTCTTCAAAGCCTCTGCCATAGATATGGTAGGATCGCTGATGGAAGATGCTGAGCTGGCGTATCTGGTTGGCAATGATTGACTAACTGAAAATTGTGAGTATTCGGATTCTCTGACCGGATGACCGTTTGCTGCAGCCTGCTGCAGAAATCAGAATAAATGAATAATGTTAGTGATGTTTACAAAAAAGTTGTATCTAAATTCTGAAAAAATATGTGTTATTAGTTAATAGTTAATACCATGACATTTAAAAATGGAGTCGAAATTTGGGGTTGTGGGGGTGTTTGAGATTGAGGGAAAGATGAGTCCAATAACTGTTGACTATGAGGATAACCGTATTGACTTTGACCTTGACCGCCATGTGGCACTTCAGGAGCCTCTTGTTTCAAAACCGCATTTTGTGAAGCAGAAGGTAACTCGTAATTCTCTGTTCCCGTTAATGTTCTTGTAGGACCATCTTCATAGTACTCAAGATTTCTGCAAAAAGGAAGTTTGGCGAGAAAGAAGAAATTAAAAAATATATAAATTAAAAAAGGAAAATAAAAAAGGTTTTATAAAAAGAGGTCATACGTTGTTTCAGAGTGACCAACAGATGAAGGTTGGGAAATCCCTACTCCAAAGCTTCCAAAACTTAGGTGTGACAGATCAGCAGAATGCACTTGCAGGTGATTTGGAATTACTACAGAAGGCGCATCATCCTCTTCAGGTTGTACCGCGTGCTCCTCCTCTTGTACGTTAAGCTTTTGCATATTCTCACTCAAGGAGGATACAGGGGGGTCGAACTCTTCAACTGAAACACAAGAAAACCGAATCTTATTCAGTTACCAGGTCCCACTTTCTAGAAGCTACTAGAATGTGTAAAATTTACCTTCTTTATTATCAGAAGCATCATCATGAGTTTGGTAGGAATCCATGTTGCTATAAACCGGTTCAGTAATAGAATCGGATCCCACATCGTTCTCAACATCATCATCATCTTCAGCAGAACTTTCATCTTGTTGCTCAACTTCATTGATCTCATATGGAATTACTTGACCCGGATTCGACCCGGATTCGACCCGGGTATCCACCACATTAACCACTTGTGGCGGTTCAATTGAGGGCCATTCGTTATCAGGAGAATCATTGTACTCGGGATGTATTTCTGGAACAATGTTCGGTTGAGATGAATTTGAAGTGGTGTAAACCTTGTTTTGTGGTCTACCCATTTTGACTATGTCAGCCATTGACTTTTGACCAGGAGCACCTAACCAAGCAGATTGATATCCAGAAGATGGTTGTGAAACTGATACACTCTCGGCTGCATTAAAAGTTGGCGGTTCGGTTTCGAGACCGAGAGAATCACTGCAACAGAAAAAAACAGTGATTAAAATTACATAATTCATAGCAATTAAGGAAAATACTGGCTAATTCAACCTGAAACCGACATGTAAATATAAACAATTCAGATATCTCAACCCTAACTTGTTTACCTTCAACCAGAACACGACCCATATAACCCGTTTGGTTAAACAGGTTAGCTGGTCAAACGGTTCAAAGAGGCTGTTATTCCACATATACATCCAAAATCCAAATTACCAAAACACCAAAATTACTAATTAACCGTTTTTGTTTTTATGTAACTATCAGATTTTTTGAACTAGTAAACTATAAACTAAGTATAGATATATATATTTTTAAATATATTTTAATAATTAAACGGGTTGGCGGGTCGACCCATTTAAACTATCATCGACCCGAACCTAACATGTTTAATAAATGGGCCAGTTTAGTTGACCCAAGACTGACCCGAAACTTCTTTACCTCAACCCAAACATGTTTATTTTTGTGTCGGTTTCAGGCCGGGTTTCGTTTCGGGTCAGAAATTGCCAGCTGATATTTGTTTTAACTAACTAACCTGTAACTTGTAGGGTGCCAATTTGCATTACGTGGTGCAACCCTAGAAGCCGGTGTATTCGAAACTGTAAAAGAACTCGACTCGTTTTCCTTTTTGTATGTAGACTTTCCATGCAATCCGCCAGAATCTATAAAAATTAATTTTAAAAATTATACAAGTTTAAGCATTTTTAAAAATTTTAACACTTATATACCAGAAGAACTGAAATGAGTTGACCCGCTACGTCCACCATATCGATCTGTGCCACTTCTGGCCCCACGATTCGAAGTGCTACCACCACGAGGTCGGGTTTCTGTTGTATCCTTGAGCTGAATGCAAACAAACACAAGATTATATATTTATAATGCTGAAATATGTTAATTTTATAATTCGTAAGAAAAATTATATATATTTAAAACTTATGCACCTCTTTTTTCTTTTCTCGTTTGCTCTTCACCTCGTGAAAAGTATCTACACAACCATAATTCATATTAGAAGATCGAATCTTTTCAGATTACAACAGATTGTAACTTCAACAGAAGCTTGAATGACAGTTGAACCTTAGATTAACATAGGTGAGTCAAGTTGATAAAGTTGTTACACATTCAAACAAACAAGGTTGAAAATTACTACAAACACTGCATCTATTGCTCCTAGCATAAGATAACAGTTATATGGCAGATGCTTACAGATTAACCCTAGACAGATGAGGCAACAGACAGGTATATGAACCCTAAAAAGCCAACAACAGATTAAAAAAAATCCAAAGTTACATATACGATTGATTTCTTCGAGTGAACATTTGATGGTATATGAACCAGAAAAATCCGAACAAGACATAATTTGAAAACAATCCAAAATAACAACGCGCTTCAATTGAATCCTCTTTTTACACTCAATAACCTTTCTTCAAATTTCTCAATTCATGAAATTAGGTCAAAATAATGATAAGATTAGAAAATATATATCAATTAACAAATTTGTTTCACCTTGAGAAAGGAGTCGATTAACAGCTTCGTTAGGGTCCATATTACAATCCTTAAGCGTGGAATAGATCTCTGCTTCGGGGACTCCGTTTACAATCTCCTTCAGACTTTGTACCATCTTCCTAGACGCCGGTGGTATTCCTCCGCCATTACTCCCTCCGCCGCCGCCTCTGCTACCCATGCTTTCTGTCAGATCTAACACTATCCTTCTCTGCCGCCGTAACCACCACCTTTTGCAATCACCGTCGTAGATTAGTTTGTGTCAGTTTGAAGAGGAACGTGAGAGTTGTGATGAACTGCTGCTAGTGGAATCCGCCACGAACTAACAGCACAAGAGATATTAAGAAGCTTTCTCTCTCTTCTTTGAAAACCTTCTGTTTGTCCCTTTCTCTCTCTAAAAGTTTTTGTATATTTCTTCTTGATTCCCTATACTTTCCTTTTTTCACTTTGAAACAAGTTAGTATTTGAGAAGTCATCTGAGTTAAAAACACACAATTTTCTTATTATAATTTTTTTTTTCTGAACTAGGCAATGACATCCATAATGGGCAGTATGTCAACCTTCCACTTATTTATCCACGGCAGAATTTGAACCCATGACCTATAGACCATGGGCAACACCTTATTTTTCACCAATACCAATTTTCTTATCATACAAGGTTATCAGATAATGTAGCGTTAGGTATCCTGTAATTGTATTTTGCGGTGATTAGTGTGAAGGTGGTGGAAGTGATGGTTGTCGGTGGTGGTGCTCGTGGATGGTGGGCAGTTGTGGTATTGATGGTGGTGATAGGTGGTGGGTGAGACTACTGTCACATATGTCTTCTCTTCACTGACTAAACACATGACAAACCCCGACCAAATCCCCGTAGTGGTGAAAAACCAACGTCCAAACACATGTGCCACCCTTCATCCATGTCGCCCGAGCGACCAAACATTTGCCAAATCAACTTGAGGACGTGTCACATAGAAGCCATGTAAGGGGGAGATGTGTCGCGGTGGGGCGACTACAAGCTATTATCGGCCAAGGACTAGCCCTTAAGGGTAATATGATAGTGGTGGTACTTTAAACTTTTCAAGTTTAAGGGGTTAATAAAGATAATTATAAATAACTAATGATATAGTCTAGTAGATTAGTTAATTAGGACATTGTGTTAATAATGCACAAGTCTGAAATTCAAGTCTCACATGATGCACACACAAATATATTCTGGAATAGCAGATGTTAGTTGAAAATTAAGCATGACAAATATCCCAAATGCCTTTGATTCTACATAACTTATATCCAGATTTTAAATGATTTATATTGTACTTTAGATTTTGTATTGACAATTTTTATTTTTATTTTTATAATAACTTAGCAGCTTTATTAAAAACACAACCAACACAAGGGAAAATATAAGGGTAATATGATCACTTTTCATCATTCCACATAATCAATAAGTTATACAGTATGATTTCAATCAAAAATTCAAACTCAATTACTAAATAATTCAACCAACAACTAACTCAATTAACATAACTCAACAATCAAACGCCCCCTTAATTTCAGCACAGTACACTGACCTTGAAAAGAGTTTATAGGTTGCACGGAAATGGCAAAAATACGATCATAATGTGCATTTCAACAAATCATAAAACCGAAGTTATATAAAGCCATGCAACACGAAAACCGTCATTCATCTTTTTCATTTAGAAGGACCCCCACTTACCTACGGGGGCACCCCTCTCAAAATGGTAAGTTTGGTGGTAACCAGAAATACCACCAAATACAATCCAAACTTGCAAACTGCCATAAAAAAAAGAAACTTTACATTTTGTCATTTGTTTGCATACCCCACCAACCGGGAAAAAAGGGGGAATGCATAACCTAGTACTAATCAAAACGCATTACAAAGTCAACGTTAGTCAACTATCATCTTCCCCTACCAGCAGGGGCCCGCTTTGTACCTGCAGCCTTTGACTCCGTTTGTATTTGAATTCCTATACAACCCACATACATACAATATGCAAGTAAGATCAAACACTTGCTGCAAAAATAATAATAATAAATAAATAGATAAATAACCTTTGGAACTGAGACTCGCAATATCCACTTTCGCCTTTTCCTCACCATCGCCATTACCTTCTGATACAAATCACAAAAAATAAATATAAAAATAAAAAGAGTAAATTACAGAAATTGTCCATGTAATCTTCCAATTTCTATGGTTTTATCCTAAACTTTTTTTCCCGTGATTTTTGCCCATGTGGTCTTCAAATTTCATTTTTTCATCCATTTTAGCCTAAAATGACCAAAATACCCTTATGAATATTTTATCAATTTTCTAACTGTTTTTAATTAATTTTCACACAAGATGATCTTGATGGATTAATAAAAACAAATAAAAATTTTAAAAAATATCTATAAGAGTATTTTAGTCATTTTAGGTCAAAATGGACGAAAAAAATGAAATTTGAAGACCATAGGGACAAAAAAGAAAGTTTATGGACAAAACCGTAGAAATTGGAATTTCTGTAATATACTCTAATAAAAGTAGAGATAAGTAACTATATACCCAAATTATCCTCTGCATCCGAGATTTCTTCATTCTGTGCAACGGAATCACCATCATCTACCGGTTCAAGCATGGCTGCAACCCGTTTTTTTGGAGCTTTTTTAACACCTGGAAGTGTGATCAAATCTGCAGAACGAATCACACGTGATTTGCTTCCTTTGTTGTATGCCCTTGTTAGTGCAGACTTGACAGCTGTCACAACACCATCAAGTGGATCCGGATGCCCCTAAACAATACATAATTACTCTCTTAATTAATTAATTAATTTAGATCAAATGAAAAATAACATCTTATGCTAATATATACCTTAAACTTTGACATTAGCATTACAGACTCAAAATCCTCCTGGCTAATGGAGTATGCATCCATAAACTCAACAACCTTTTCAACTGCTTCATCCTTGTCCAGTTTCTTCAGTGGATCAGTCATGTGTTTAATGAGTAGGGAGAGATAATCCAGACACAGGGTTGACCTAAGTCAACCAATGAGTAATATGATCAAATTAATGCGATTAGAAATAAAATTAAAATTTAATGATTTATTATTGATGTACCTGCCCAAATTAAACTGTAGAGATGATAGTAGATGAACATGCACGTCTTCAAGGAGTCGGTAATTCTTCCCCATAGTAGAGTTCTTTCCTAGCCATCCTCCAAATCTATTAAAGTTTCTTTCACCCTACACAAATAAAAAGAACTTTCAAATAATCAAAGTTTAGGGGGTTAAAACTGCATATGAGTGAAAGTTCGAGGATTGAAATATAATTAACACAGAAAATATAAACAAAAACTTTCAACTTACCTGTTCAAGGACTTCTCTTTGTCCACGAAGCAGGGCAGTCCTTATTTATGCAAAAAAACATAACAAAAATCTTATTATCATCTACCAAGAAATTATACAAATATTTAAATATAATTGATTTACTACTTACGGGATTATAACAGATGTAAGAGAACTACTTTGTGACAGCTGCCATTGTCTGTATCTTCTTATTTGTACATTTATTATATCCCCACTTGCAATTGAGTCAGCAGCACGTGCAAGCAATTCCATCCTTTTAACCCCATTTATATCTTTTCCACCACCACTTGGCCTGTAATTGATATAATTTTCCTGCATAAAAATGACAATATTATATTATTATAAATTATACAACATTGTAATAATATAGGACATTTTCCGATAGTACCTGTATAATAAGAGGTACTAAATCTGGATCACTCATGCTAAGATCAAACCGTTCATCCATCCGGAGTTTACCAACATTGTAGCCAAACAGCCTGCATGAATAAAAGGCAAATTATAATACTTTTATGTTGTGTACAGAAAATGATGCAATAATAGTTATGTTATTGGTTCATACTTATCAGCTGCTGTAAAGGGAGATATATCCTCATCTTTTGAGCTACTATTAAGTCGCTGTCTTATGTCATCAAATTCAATTTTTTGCATGGTAAGACTCATATATTGCAACTGGTTTAGAGCCATACGCATATCACCATTAACTCTGTCAGCAAGTTCCTCAAGTGCAATCTAGAAAAAATAAATTATAACTTTATAAATGATGTATTTTGCATATTACATAACATCTTTGTGAAATGCGTACCTCGTTAACTTTAAGGCGTTCAGAATTTGCAATTTGTGCTAATCTCTTTGCCATCTGTCATCATAAAATTGAATAATTTATTTTTATTATTATTTAGATGTTTGGAATATCAAATACGA
Source organism: Calendula officinalis (assembly GCA_963853835.1). Taxonomy (NCBI): domain Eukaryota; kingdom Viridiplantae; phylum Streptophyta; class Magnoliopsida; order Asterales; family Asteraceae; genus Calendula; species Calendula officinalis. The sequence continues at coordinate 2,100,343 of OY970830.1, read as the reverse complement.
TAAGAAATGAATTAAGATGTGGAAACCTGTTGTTTTGTTGGTTTTCGGAAGCTAAGGAGTAAGCAGTAGTTGACAAGACTTTTTAATTTCTGACTGTATCTATCGTTGCATATACAAATAATTGGAATTTTTGACATTTAGATGCTGGCAATAAGATCTGCAACACCACCCCTGTCTCCAGCAGACATACCATCAACTTCATCCATAATTAACACTGCTTTTGGATGCTTCGAGCTGCAACATTTGTTAATAATGGCGATTTTAGGTATATAAATTTATATAAAAGAAATTTAAAATATTAATATATCAATTTAATAAGAAACAAAAGGTTAATATACCCACCTATTCATGTCAATACTCAAGGATTGATTACTAACAAGTTCTTTTACAGAATTAGCAGTACTACTACCAATTCCCTTTTCAATTTTGGAATCAGCCTTCCCACGACTATCACTAGCATTAACCTAGAATAACATTTGTGACAAAAAGAAATAATCAGCTTTAAATAGCTTACCAAAAAGAAAATAAATATATAAAAGCCAAAATACATTTTAGTACCCTGAACTATTATAGGGCAGCATGGTACCCTAAACTTGACAAAATGCTCATTAATTCGTTCACGTTTTCTTACTTGACTTACTTTCATTGGAGCTTTTGACGGGATAAAAAATATACGTTCATCTCAATACATTACTTTCAAATCACGTGAGAAAATGCAATAAAATTAGTGAGTCGGTGTACTAAATCGACCATTTTATCAAGTTCAAGGTACCATGTTGCGCCTTTAATAATTCAAGGTAGTAGAAGACATGGTCAGCCAAGATTAGGGTACTAAAATGTATTTTGGCCATAAATAAATTCATCCTAAAGATTACACACCTCAATAGTTTGGAAACCGAGCATCTGACTAACCAACTTTGCTGATGTAGTCTTCCCTATGCCAGGTGTACCACTTAATAATACAGCTTTCTTTGCCCCTGAATCACTCTGCTTTTTTCCCTTCCCCTTGGTCCCACCATTCAGAAAATTTGCATTCCACTGTGTCAACCAATCATGAAGCTGCTTAACCTGACATGTTTTCAGAATTATATTTTAAGAATATTAATTTGATGTGAATAGTAAAAATTAATAAAAGCTTGAAAAGATAAAAAATACCAGTGACTTATTCCCTATGATATCATCTGGAATTTTTGGTTTATACTTCTCTGTCCATGGGAGTGAAGATTTCATAGCTGGTGTAGAGGCTTTACCCTTCGCTGGAGATTTACGAACTTCATCCTCTAAGGAAAATTGTCAATAAAATATTAATTTTTTATTAAAAAATGTATAAATAACTGAAACAGAAAGTAATATAATCATACCCTTTTTTACTACTTTCTGAGGACTCTGTTTTGGGATAGACGTAGGTATCTTGTCCACTTGTTTCTTGGTATTTTCTTTAGTGGTGGCTTTTGAACGATTTGATGCACGAATCATATCAAAAAGTCCATCTTCAGTAAGAAAGCTTGTGCTTCATAACAATTAATCAAAGTTAGTAAATGAATTTTTGAAGTAAACTATAGATAAATCAGATATTAATGCAAGATAACAAACCCTAGATCTTTTGCTTTTCTTGATTTAACTCCCCCAATATCTTCATCGCATAAGAGATAATTCTTTCATTAAGCCACCAAATTTTTAAAAAGTCAATCACTGATAGGAGTATAAAATAATAAAATATTAAGTTCTTGCATCATGAAACTAACTGTTTTTTTGCTCATAGATCCAGTAACACGGCCTCCATATCGTTTAATCAGATCTTCAGCTTCTTCTCTTTCCAAACTAGAAACATGATAATATATAACAAATTATTACAAATTTACAATCATCATCATCTCTAGATCCAAACATGATAATATATATGTACCTATCAAGTGTTCCACTGATAACAAATGTTAAACCAGCTAAACAATCAGGAGAACCTTCCGGAACTTCCTTTTCACCTTTATGAGGAGGATCTTTTCTTTCACCAAAAGCAAATCCACCTCTTCCTCCACCTCTGCCGCCACCTGCCGCCGCTCTGCCGCCACGACTCCGGCCACCGGATTTCACCTCGTCATCACCATTGCCCTCATCTAGTTCTAACTTTGTACCTCTGCCACCAACTGAACCGCCCCTTCTACCCCTACCTCTTCCACCAGATTTAGGTGTTTTTATATCATCTGCATCTTCATAATCTTCTTTCACTTTTGCATTGGGTATTGCTTTACCTGAAACACTCTTTAGTTTCTTACTAGGAGTTGTTTCAACCGAGTTTTTTTCCAGTTTTTGGTACAACAAAATCATCATTATCATCAGCTGATGACTTTTGCACCTTTCTTTTTGCTGCATTTCCAGATGCTTCTGTTACATCTTCTTGATTTTGTTTGTCAGTTGCAAAATATTTACTAGTTTTCCGTCTTCCTGAACTTTCTTGACCTCCTTGTCCCTATTGAGATAACAACAGAGATAAACTTCAAATTAAAAACAATTAGATTAAATTACTATATATATGCATAATTCTAGTCAACAATTAACTTTTTATGAACTTACTGATTTTACAGGTGATGATGCTGAAGCATCTTTAGCAGTTGGCAACTTTCCTGGTATTGCAAGTGCAGGTTTTGGTGTATTTCCATTATCGTTTCCTTTCTCATGTTGCTTCATGAACCACTTTCTAATATCTGGTTGCTGTGGGAATATATTTTTGTAAATCAAGTAAAACCAGCATATGAATACTCCAAAACTAGTTATGATTCCTAACTTACCATTTTTCAGGCTCTTCTTATGTTCAGTCTCCAGAAGCAAAAGTCTAAAATCTTACTGAAATTAAACATAATAATGTAAAACATCAAAACGCTGAGCATCAATCTTCATTCATAAACGACAATGCATTACAGATTCCGTGTAGGTAAGGATGGCACCTGCTAACGCCCTTCTAAAACCCTTATTTAACAAAAATGGAGTTGTAACAAGTAAAACGTATGCTAATTACATAATGATATGTAAAATATAGATATAACTGTAGTCGAACTTCGATTTAGTGGTTTACCTGGCGCGAAATTCGTCTATTTCTTACCAGAGTTTAGAGTAGAAATTTCGCGAGCGGATGAATGCATCTTGTTGTTCGGTTGCTATGGTTGAAGCTTGGATATCACACTTGACCCGTTTGATCGTGTAACGATCAGAAATTAGGGCTCTTCGGGTGAGTTCGTACAGGTTAAACTCTAACCGAATTTGGGACGACCCGATCCAAATTATTCCAACCCGGAAGTTTAGGAAGGTAAAGTGTACTGAAAACTGGCCCGGATCATCGACCCAGACCGAACGAGTGATACTGGTCTAGTTGGATTCGATCAGGAAAAAAAAATCGGAAACATCCATTCGGGTCCAAGAAGTCATCGGTTTAGTCTTCAGTCCGGACAAAACTATTTTATCAGTTAAGTTCTAATGAATCTGATTCAGTTATTTATTGTATAATACAAAGTCATACGTAAGTAAGTTTGCTTGATAAGTTTATCTTTTATAAGCTTATAAGTTTGAGTAGCTTGGCAAAATAATAAGAATTGGATTATGAAGAATTTGGAATTTGAAGTAATTGTAAGTATGATTTTAAATTTGATATTATTTATTTATAAATTCATATTATTTTAAATAAAGGTTTAGGAGGGATATGCATTAAAAAAAATACTTTTAGTTGATTTTGAACCCATTCTTTAAGACCCATATCAAGACTCGTCGTGGCTTGGCGTCAGCAGGAAATTGGAGCCGTCGAGGGAGTAACGTCGTTGGCATAAAATCGTCGTGCTTCACGTCGGTAGCCAGGCGTCGTGGAGACAACGGGAAACCTGAGCGGTCAAAAGGGTGTGTGGCAGGGAAGGGAAATGGGGTGGTTTGGGTTTTTCTTGTACTAACAAGCAAAAAATAATATCAAATACCCCACCACTAACTATCTTCTAAAAAATTATACCCAATAGAAATGAGAACTTTATGTAGGGACGGAGGGAGTACTTTTTATAAAATTTTTATACATTTTCTTTTAAGTTTTTAATAATATATTAAATTTATATTTAATTAAAAATGGTGATGTGGTAAAGATGGGTTAGTGACAGGTTAGTGATGGGTTGTTGTAAGCATGACCTTGTCATATGGGTGATGTTACGCTACTGATGAGTTTAGTAACGTGTCATTATTGAGAGAGACCTAAATAATAATGTTTTAAAACCGGGATTTTGAACCGGACCGGTCGAGGCCTTAGAAATGGTCGAACCGGCCGGTTGAACCGGATTACAATGTTATTCGTTATTTATGATAATTATTATGTAAAATGAGTCAATTTGTGTTATTTTATAAACTTTAGCTAAATAAGAAATGTTTTATTCAACCTCATAAATTGTTTTATTCCAAATCTTCATAAATTAGTTTGTCTAGCAGCATTGTTTTTTAAATTGGTAGCACTAATTTCTTTAACAGTAACATAATAAGCTGTTCTTCAACTACTTAAGTTAATAGGAAAAGAAACAAAAAAAAGAAAAATTCTTTTGTCCATCCCACATCGATGTAGAGGAGAAAACTTCACAAGTAGAGTTACTATATATATATGGGTCATGCATGTAAGAAAAAATATTAGCTCAGTAGAATCATTCTTTTTTGACCTGATTCTTTCGATCTAGTTAAATTTTAAATCCGGTTTTGTCCTGGCTGCACCGGTTCAACCCGGTTTTTTTGCACCCGGTTTTTTTGCACCGGTTCAACCCGGTTTGCTAATTAACTCGGCGGTTCTCTCCGGCCAACTTCTTGGTTGTTGAACCGGCCATGGGTCTATTTTCCGGCCAAACCCGGTCACGAAAACACTGCTAAATAGGTTGGAATTGCCACCATTGAAACAGAATCAAATTTCATCTCCAATTTTTATAATGTGTGTGTTCATGGATCTTGCATTGACCGATGATATTTAAAATTTTATTTAGTTTTAAAATTTTATTTAGTTTTAAAATTTTATTTAGTTTTAAAATTTTATTTAGTTTCCAATTGTTACAAAGGAGGTTGAGCAAGAGCCTTAACCAAAGAATCTCAAAAGAGACAAGAATCTTCAAGTACCTTGCCTTGAACTCGATGAAATCCTTAATACTGTCACCTTTACACACCCAAACGACCAGACCACCTTTAAGAAAAGAACCCCCAAATCACATCTTTATAAACATCCAACAAAACCAAACATCACATTATTTATATTTACAAAAAAACACACATATTGTAATATATTTACCTTCTTGTATTGTAGCCAACAAAAAATGGCTGCTAATGATATGAGATCACTTGCATCCCTCCTTATGATCCTCAATTTTTCAATGTATGTTGTGCTTCTAGGCCTCGGTGGTTGGGCAATGAACCGAGCCATTGATCATGGTTTCATCATCGGTATCTAGATCCTAAACCTAGCTTAAACCCTAAATCTTACTAAATTATAAAAGTATATATGTTTTATTAAAATATTGCAGGTCCAGGGTTTGAATTACCAGCTCATTTTTCGCCTATATATTTCCCAATGGGAAATGCAGCTACTGGTTTTTTTGTGACATTTTCATTAATTGCGGGTGTTGTTGGGGTTGCATCGATAATAGCTAGTTTCGACTATATTCGTTCTTGGGGTTCTGCGAACCGACCTGGGGCAGTTTCTGCTGCTGTTATTGCATGGTCACTAACCGTGCTTTCCATGGGGTACATATTTAATTAACTATTTTTTAACAGTCTATTGTAACTTTGTTCCAAAAGAACACCATGGTTCCATTTAATTCCTAATTTTATTTATTTTTTGAAAAAAAACTGGATTTTAAGATGTTGTTGCATGCCAGATTTGCATGGAAGGAAATCGAGCTTCAAGGCAGAAATGCAACGCTGGTAAGTTTAAAATTTGTGACATAATTAACATGATAAACTGGATTTTTTTGTTATTTTATCTTTTCCGTAATTAATTTTCAGAGAACGATGGAGGCATTCTCAATTATCCTTTCAGTCACCCAATTCCTATATACACTTGTTATTTACGGATGATCAAGGCCACTATATTGTTGAGTTTGAATTAGACGCATTGTGTTGCAGCATTTTGAAAATAATTTCTTATCGGATTTTGTGGAATTAACTGTATAATCTAATTTAGAAATATTGTATTATTTCCTATTAAATCTCCATACTTCATTTTCCTACCTATAAAATATTTAACATATGAAATCCACTAATTCTTTCTTCTAATCTCATCCTTTAAGTTAGATACTTCTATTAATCAAATGAGTATGATTATAAGCTAATAAAATTTAGTAGAAAGCAATATCATTTTTTTTTTAAATTTAGCAATGTGTCATAATATGATTGTTATTTGCACAACGACATAACATAATTTGGCTAAAAGAAATCAAGCCTGGTATAGATTTAACACTAAATTGACAAAGAACTAGGGTTTGAATTTGGGGTTTGAACCATATAACCATCATAATAGCAAAAACTACCAGTACGATACAATAAACTTCTTCAGAAATTCAGAAAGTAACATGGATCGAAACTGAGTTAGTCAAGTACATTTATCAATCACCAAAAAAAAAACGGTTGCTTTTAGTCCAAGTTACCTAAATCACTTTTAACCACTAAAAAACATCAGCACACCTCATACTGTGTATTTGTTCTTTGCATTTCTGTCATGTTTCTTTGCATCTTCCTGCAATAATATAAATAATATCATAATTAAATAACAATAACAATAATAATATTAATAGTAACAATAAACCAAGATAACTGCAAAAAAATTACATGAAATATGAAGCCTATAGTCTCATTGTGATCAAGGAACTCCTTCCACTGTTTCCCAATGCTCATCTGCAAATATTTTATGTCAGCAGCAATCCAAAATCTGAGTGAAAATATACTAAAAAGAAATAAAAATCTTATTTTTTTCCTTTATTCTAACATAGAAACATACAAGATGAAATACGTTATAAAATAGTACCTGAGCACTCTCATTAGCAGCATTTTTGGTCCAGAGAGATATTTTCTCCACCCTTGCTCTGACACTTACAACTGCTCCACATATATCATCTCCATGATCAAACTGTTCTCCAATCATTGCTAGCAACTGTAAAATTACATATGAAAAGAGGTTAGAAACAGTATAATTAGGTATATGAATTTTTTGAGCATTTAGTAAGTAGTACCGTATACATCCAACAGGTATCTGATTTTGACTTAGAAAAAGTCATGGTCCACTTTCCACCATTAGCACACACAGGGTCTTCCCACTTAGGCTCGATTTTATTTTTAAAGCAATAGAAATCAGCTCCATTAGCCAGCTTGCTTGGCCGGTGTATATTGTTGTAAAGGCTGCATTCAGCAGGCAATATTCAAACATAATTCAAAAACAACAATTCAGTTCATGAAACCCTAAGTCAAGAATCGAGCCTTGCTAATTAATCTCAGTTTCCATTTTAAACTTTCTTGATGATGTATAACAGAGATTATTAGTAGCATACAAGTATTATAAACGTAAGAAACTAGTGAAATTGTGACAATGTGGAACAATCGACAAATATCAAATTAAAACCCTAATTCAAGAACTCTCGATAAAAATTGACTTCAATTCAGTTCCAATTTCAAATTATCTTGCTAGTATAACACAGATAACGCAATTAATCATGTCAATAAACATCAATAGAACGATTAATTAAATGGTAAAAGATACCTCCAGAACTCTTCCACAGTGGAGAAAGTGTAGATAGGGCGCATTGAACTACCCCAAGCTGCTTGCTTCGATTTAGCACTGGGATTATCGAACCAGAACGTCCATGAGTGCTCGAGTGGATGCTGCACGACTGCCGTACCAGGCCTGGAGGAAGAAGACGACGATAGGTTATCTCCGTCGCCACCTACGATCTCTCCCTCTTCCGGCAGTTCATCTTCTTCTCCGTCCGATCGAACGCCTCTGATTTTGCTGGCATCAATCGTCTTCTGCTCCTCCGATTTCACTACTTCTTCCACCATCTCTCTCTGGAATTATGTTTTCTCTCTCTAGAATTCAGTTTGATCTGCAACTGCAATTGCCCGGATGAAGATTGAACGGAAAATTTGTTTATCGCTACGGCCAGTTTGGGCTTTATAGGGTGCACGCCTCAACGCCTCAACCCAAGGGTTATAAGTAGTAATAATTAAATAAAAATAGAATTTGTTTTTAATTATCTCCTAATTTACGATATATAACTATATAAGTACTAGGAGTATTATTTATCATCTACTATTGGTTAAGAAAAAAAGGACTTATCACGAATAAACAAACGCTAAATACGTTTCAACATACAATTAGGTAAACTAAACAAATGGATAGACATTTAATAATTCAACAGTATCTAATCCATTCAGGATATGAGGTATAAGAAAGTAAGATATAAATATTTATATAACAAAAATCCATGTTTATATATAGATTGCATAACTTGTTTTTACACTTTATAAACAATAATAAAACGATAAATTAAAATTCGAAGAAAACTTAACGCAAACTAAAAATGAAACACTATAAAGTAAATACTGAAAATTAGAATTATACATCATTTTTTCCGCCTTTTGAGATTCGATATCAAGGTTTTCTTTGTATGTTAACATTCTATTATTTAACGGTTATACTAGATTTGATTTTGGCTCGTTTTCTTACGTGTTCCACGTGCATCCAAGTATCCATGTCTAGTTTTGACAAACCACATTCTTCATTTTTTTTCGTAAAACCGTGAGTAAAGTGATTATATCTAAAAGGTTCATATTTAGATTGTAAATATAGGAGCTTTATATAAAGTTTCCAAAACCACAACTAAGATCTATGATGGTGTGTTTGAGACAAAGGTTTGCTAAACAACTATGATGGCGAGAATGAAAGATGATTTCTAGTGGTCAGAATGAGAAATATAAATTTATTTCCTTATTTGTCATGATATACTTGGTGGTTGAAATCTGAAAATGAAAACATTTAGTAGACTTTGGCCATAAAACAATGTCTTTAAGAACTCGGTTGGATTAAGTTCTCGAATTAGAAAACAAGAAGGTAACGATCGGAATAGACCGGTTAGATGGTTAGTTATAACTCGGTCGGAACACGAAAAATCAATTTGAACCGACCGATCAAACTGAAAAAAATAGTTTTTTCTAAAAAATAGGTAAATAAAATATAATTTTTTCATCTTTGAAATCTAAAAATATTTAATTTACTTGAAAAATAGTCTTAGATTTTTTTTTTACTTCATAGTATCTGTTTTGTATTTTTCTAATTTTGTAATTTGTTCATCATTTATATAATTATTGCATTATACATTCTCAACAATATTTTCTTAGGCTAAACTGGCTATAGTTTATTTGATTAGACTGATTTTATCATATTTAAAATATCAACCAGTTTAATTCAAGGGAAATGCTAACAAGTGCCTTTAGGGCAATGATTAAGAAAAAAAAGAAGCTTAAATTTGATGTACATTAACCATAAAAAAAAGGCCAAAATGCATTTTAGTACCCTGAATTTGGCTAACTAGGTCTTCTACTACCCTGAACTATTGAAGGTGCAGCATGGTACCTTGAACTTGGCAAAATGGTCAATTTAGTACCCTGAACTTGAAAAAATAGTCCATTTAGTACCATGACTCACTAATTTTGTCTTGTTTTCTCTCGAAATTTGCACATAATATCAATATATTCAGATGGCTGTGTATTTTTTTAGTCCGTCAAAAATCCCAACGAAATTAAGTCAAGCAAGAAAACGTGATTAAATTAATGAGTCAGGGTACTAAATTGACCATTTTGCCAAGTTCAGGGTACCATGCTGCACCTTTAATAGTTCAGGGTAGTAGAAGACCTAGTTAGCCAAGTTCAAGATACTAAAATGTATTTTGACCTAAAAAAAATCACCCCTTGCATTTCACTAACCACCCATGAGTAGTTATGCTTTAATATATGTACACTAGCTACATAACCCGCCCGATGGGCGGGTATGCTTCAAATATTTTATGTTGAAAAATACCAACAAAGATTAATAAATTAAAAATTGAGATATAATAATGATGTAGATGTAATAAAGAATTGATAGAAAAAACGATACATTGAAAAATGTTACAAAAAGATTTACAAACGAAATAATACTTCTTTGTAAACTACATTTGCTGTTGAATTAGTGTAATTCCCATCGATGTCACAACAAATTACCTTCAATCCATTCTTGCTCTTCACTCGTGATACAGCCACATAAAACTGGCCATGTGAGAATACCGGCTTTTGCAGATACAAACCAACCTGAGACAACGTCTGACCTTGACCACCTTCGGGATCTCATTTGGCAAATCTTAGAATACAAAAGAAGTAAAATTTGGTTAAATTGTTTAATAAAGTATTTAATCAGTTTAATATATAAGTAACTTGAGTAAAATAATATAATACTTACATTTTGTTGATGGCTTTTCAAGCGGTCTTTTATAGATATTATCTAATGGTGTGTTGGACAAAGAGCAATTACCATGTAATTGAGCATCTACTACGATGCGTTTAATGTTTTCTGGCTGATTCTCATTGTTATCTATCGTGATTTTTCTTTTTCCTCCTTTTTTTCTTTTTTATCTACCATTTCTTGATCAGTGGTAGAATTAGACATCTCAATATAAATTATCCGTATATAATATCTGTAGAAAAATGAAATTAAAATTTTAATTGACAAAATATATATAAAAAATATGAGAATACCACAAATAATAATTTATTTTACTTTTTTCCACTTAAGCGGATAATTAAGTGAAAAATTACTGCACAAATAATAATTAAGTGGACAATCACAATTTCTGGCTAATTTATTTTCGAGATTAAGTGGATAATATACATGCACAATTAAAAATAAGAGATTACAAAATTTTGTGAAGCAATATAATTGTTATTAGCACATAACCCGAATTAATGTTAAATTTGGCCAACCCATTTGGCATTAATCCGGAAATAGGTGACCAGCCCATTTGCCAACCACATGGAGTCCGGCCCAAAACAGGTTTAAGCCAATATCCGTTAAAGAACTAAAAAAAAAAACACACTCTGGATAAATCGGAACGCAGAGGACCGTCGAGAATGGAGAAACGACCGTTCAATTTGATTCGGCTAGTAAGCTGCTTTTGTTGCGAGGAATTGCAGGTTGAAAATACCAGAGGAATACCTTGCGGATCGGGCAAATCGCGCCGTTTGCGGTGGTGTAATTAGATTGATGCTGTTGTTAATCGCAAACCCTAGAATGGTAATTTTCAAATTAACAATTGTGTTAATGAATTAGGGTTTATAATCTACCTAGCATTGCATGTTAGTTGTTTGCATCTTCACTGCTGTTACTAATAATTTCATTTTAAGAATGAAATTTGCACAAATAGTTAATTGATTTTATTCTACAAATAAAAACTTTGAATACTTTAAAATAGATAATCACATTCAGTTTTTTGTGATATTTTGTTAATTTTTACAAATTTTATCGACATCAATCTTCAAACTACCTGATATAGGGGAGGGTTACGGTTTTTTTAATATTTTGTTAATTCAGATCAAAATAGTTGATATTTTGTGAATTTTGACAACTTTAAATACTTTAACCAATAACCCAGTTCATGAGCAGGGGGTTGATAATATAGGGGGTATTTATTTTGGCTAAAAAATAAATACTAAACAATGAGTCAAAATATTACATTATTAATACTAACTAAATGGTAAACACACTTTAAATTGTCAAAATAAGCTAAAAAACAGTACAAAAAATTTGACTGCATATGGTCAAACAATTTTATATATATGCATTAAAACGGTTTGATTTTAAAAGTCAAAAAATTTTAAAAAAACATTTACTGCTTTGACTGCATATAGCTTGGACAGGTTGACTTTTAAACAAACTGATTTGATTGGCCACGTATTTAAATAAAAAAAAATTTTAAGAAAATTAATGAAAATAGTTGGACAGGTTGACTTTTAAAGTCAATAATTTTGACTGCATATGGTCAAACATTTTTAACTATATGCAGTAAAACCGTTTGATTTTAAAAGTCAATTTTTTTTTAAAAACATTTACTGCTTTGACTGCATATAGCTTGGACAGGTTGACTTTTAAACAAACTGATTTGATTGGCCAGATATTTAAATAAAAAAATTATTTAAAGAAAATTAATGAAAAGAGCTGTACAAGTTGACTTTTAAAGTCAATAATTTTGACTGCATATGGTCAAACAGTTTTAAATATATGCATTAAAACGGTTTGATTTTAAAAGTCAAAAAATTTTAGAAAACATTTACTGCTTTGACTACATATAGCTTGGACAGGTTGACTTTAAAACAAACTGATTTGATTGGCCACGTATTTAAATAAAAAATAATAATTTAAAGAAAATTAATGAAAATAGCTGGACAGGTTGACTTTTAAAGTCAATAAATTTGACTGCATATGGTCAAACAGTTTTAACTATATGCAAGTAAAACCGTTTGATTTTAAAAGTAAAATTTTTTTAAATTATGATTTACTGCTTTCAGTGCATAAAGCTTGGACATGTTGACTTTTAAACAAACTGATTTGTTTGGCCACGTATTTAAATAAAAATTAATAATTTAAAGAAAATTAATGAAAATAGCTGGTCAGGTTGACTTTTAACTATATGCAGTCAAAATTGTTTTAACTATATGCAGTCAAAACAGTTTCATTTTAACAGTCAAAATTTTTTTAAAAAAATTTACTGCTTTGACTGCATATAGCTTGGACTGGTTGACTTTTAAAGAAACTGATTTGGTGGGCCACGTATTTAAATAAAAATTAATAATTTAAAGAAAATTAATGAAAATAGGTTATCCAGTTTGACTTTTAAAGTAAACCCGATATTCTCATATGGTCAAACAATTTAGCTACATGTAGTCAAAACAGATTGAATTTAAAAGTAAAAAAATTAGAAATTTTTTTTACTGCTTTGACTGCACATATGTCTGACGGGTTGACCTTTAAACAAACTGATTTAACTGGCCACGTATTAAAATAAAAAAAATTATTGTTAAGAACTGTTTGACTATATGCTGCAAAATTGATAGTAAAGTAAGTATTGAAAATTGATACTTACAAATAAACAGAATCCATAACTAAAATATTTTTAGTATAGTTTAAATTGTGTCCTGTTTTAATTGATAGTATAAATTTTTTTAATTTTAAATCAGTATTATTATGGATAATACTGAATTTAATATATAAAACTGCTTTTTAATATGTGCACTGCTAAATTTTTTAAATGTAAATCAGTATTTTAAAATTACATCAGCAGTTACAAAGCTATAATACTCAAAATTGTTTTAACGATAAAATATGATTAAAAATCGTGCAAACTAATAAAACATGTATAAAATTTTAATGTATGGTTATTAAAATACCTGGTAATTAAAGCTTTGTAACTGCTGCTGTAATTTAAAATTCCTGCAATGTCAAGCTGTTTATGTTAAGAACGGGTCTGCAATGTCAAGCTGTTTACTTAAAATTCGTTGTATATTATACACTGAAAGTGAATTTTAATAATGCAGTTTTAATTATGATTAATTTATGCAAAGAATTCGATAATACAATTAGATACTGTTAAAACTGTATCTAAATAAAACAGTCTGTTCAATATATCAGTTTGACTATTAAAAGTAAATAAATATCAAACAACATTGCACATATGGACTGAAAAAAAAAATACAGTTTTAATTAAAATAAAATTGGTTTACAACACAAACTGTTTTATTTAAAATAAATAAATACAGTTTTAATTAAAATAAATAAATGCATTATTTTTAAAAGAAGACAGTTTTCATTGGGTTATAAAAACAGTAACGATTCAAACTATGGTTTTCAGAATTACCTTTCAATTGAAGATGGTGGTTGACAACGTTGAGTAATCTTTACCTGCAAATGCTTCGAGTTAAAATGTGTATGCAGGTGATTAAATTATGAATATTTTTGTGCACCTTTAACTGGAAAATACTGAATAAAAAAAATGACGGTGTACCTTCAATTGCTGGAGTCTGTGGATGCAGGATATGAACTAATGAATATTTTCGTTATTGGGTAGCCTTATATAGGGAGGAAAGGGATTTGAATTGAAGAAATTCGGATATGGTAAGTCAATTTTTTAAGAATTGTTAATTGATTCGGGTTGAATAAAAAGGAAGTAAAAATAATAAGTTTATTGGGTATCCTTAAATGTAGCCATATATCAAGGATTCGTTTTAATTAAATTGATACGGTTACTTTGAATTTGTGATTTGAAAGTGTGGAGATATATATTGGACGTAATATTTGCCTAAAATAGCGGATTGGCCATAACAAATTAACCAAAACAGCATTAACAACCGATGGGAATATGGCTGATTTTTCGTGGAGAATTGAATGCTGGAAAGAGACCAAATAAATCCCCCAATCCAGACCATGGACAGGTGGACGAATCAAAGAATTACGTGTGGCATTATCGCCCAATCAAAAGCTTCCGTCATGATGATGTGGCAAATGGAAAACATGTATAGGTGCATATATAATAGAAGATTAACCACTTAACTATCTCTGGCTAGCAAATCCCTTAATTCAATACCCAAATTTGTACATTAACCACTTAATATATGTACATTAACCACCTAACTATCTCTGGCTAGCAAATCCCTTCCCAAATTTTAAAACATTAATTTTACAAACATCCTTTCTTTGCCTATATATTGCGTACGTAGTTATTCAATTGCCACTTGTTGGCAGTGTGACGGAACGTGGCATTCCGGTGAATTCAAGTGTAAAAGGAGGGCAAAACTGTCAGGTTGTCACGGACCGATCTCCGCCGGAGGCGACAGATCCTCCTATTTCTTTCATTTTAATTTCCAATTTCAATCGTCATCATCATCACCATCACCACCGTCATCCTTTCTGAAGTTGCAGGTTGCCAAGGTTTTCTTCTCACTGTTAATTTCATCATATAAACACGCCTGTATTTACCCCTTCGATTCGTGTTTATCATGATTGCTTAGTCAATTGCTAATTAGTTATGATTTTAGATCAATTCAACCGTACGCAGTACGTTAATCGTTATGAATTTGGGCGGTATTGATTGCGTAGGGTTTTACTTGAAGAAAAATCTGTAATTGTGAATGAATTTCGCTTCTAGGTTTTGAATATATGTTTATATCCTTTTGTTTTGTCATACTTCTTTTGTTTTACGCTAACTTTGAAATTCAATACGTCGAATCGCATAACTTTTGCTTTTGTATTCAATCATGAGCTTTCAGAGTGCAAAAAGTTATACAATTGATGCTTTTTTCTTCTTAAATTCGACCAAAAAGTGAAAATTTTAGCTTACTTCAATTTACATGTACTGAATTTTGATTTTGATTTTGCATATGCGTATACAGTGGTGAAAACATGTGGCGCCTGACCTAATGATGGAGATGTGGATATACTGTGGTGAAGTTGGTCAACATTGTAAAATTCAGTTAACCAATTGTGATCCCGATTCACTGCAAAACGTTATTTACAACAGGTCCTTTGTGTATTAGAGGACCTTTTACCGTCTATTGTTGGGCATCCTTTTGCAATTGACAAGAATTCTGCAGAAGGAGATTGTTAATTTTGAAATCATGCCTCAAATACAAAAGCTTTATAATTCATGTAAAGCATCCTTAACTACCAACGGACCTGTGTCGGAAGATGCTTCTGAAAAAATACGTTCTCTTTTAGGTATGTCCATATGTATGCTACCTACCGATTATCATGCTGTATAGTAATATGTTGTGGACTTGATTTTTTTATGACCATTTTACCCTTGGCCCATTTTTCAGATAAAATAAAGCCTTCGGATGTAGGGTTAGAGCAGGAAGCACAATTAGTACGTACATGGACGGGTCGTATTAATGAACGCAACGGGGCCAATAGATCTTTGCCACCAATTAAATATATTCATATTCACGAGTCTGATAGCTTCTCTGTAAGTTACAACTTAAAATTTTACATTTAAAAAAAAATACCAAATTCTCAAATAAATTTTACTAATTCTTTTTCTATTTTTGCAGATGGGGATATTCTGCATGCCATCTTCCTCAATCATTCCCCTTCATAATCATCCTGGAATGACCGTTTTTAGTAAGCTTCTTTATGGATCAATGCATGTAAAAGCATACGATTGGCTTGATGAATCCCCACCGTTGGATGGATCTCAAGGTATTATCTTATCTTTCTTGACTCCAAATCTTTTTTGTGCTGAAAAGAATAATATTTTTGTTATTTTAGTGCACCTTTTAGAAAAGAAAAAAAAACTATTGTGTTTGTTATTGCCAATACTCGTTGCAGAAGTGTGTTAATGTTTGATTAGTATCCTAATTACAATCCCTAGTAACAAAATGAGTAATCTTGTGAACCACAAATAACACCATCAATAATTTGTAATGGTGAAAATACACAAATAGGTTAATTTAGCTACGAATTTTGTATAAAAGGAAAGTTTTTGATGAATTAGAATCATACGATATCTGAAATTGAAAAAAGTTCTTTTACTCGTCTATTTATATATCGATGTTTTTGCTTGATAATTTTTTTGCACTCTTGCCTTTTTAAAATAGTTGACCTGCTTCTAAAGTTGACTTTTTATCATTTTCTAATTGGTGTGTTTAACAGCAAGACCTGCAAAACTTGTTAAAGATGGTGTAATGACCGCCCCATGCGGGACCACCATTCTGCATCCGACACGTGGCGGTAACATCCATTGTTTCCATGCCATAACTCCTTGTGCCATCTTTGACATCTTATCACCGCCTTACTCTTCTGAAGATGGGCGGCACTGCACCTACTTCCGCCGCTCAACCGGAGTAGATGTAGATCTACCTGGTAAATCAAATCAAATCAATTTCATTAATGTTTGACCTTAAAAGTCAAAGTCAAACTTTTGTTTCATTTTTATTGACCCTGATTTACTGAAGGTACAATTGAAGTAGACGGTGAAATATTCTCGGAAGTTGCATGGTTAGAAGAATTTCAACCGCCTGATGATTTTGTGATCCAAAGGGGTCGGTACAAAGGTCGTGTTATCAAGACTTGAAAATGTTTTAATTTAATGAATTGAGATTTGAAATTTGGGCAGCATCTGATGTGGAAATTAGTTGTTATGTTTATATATGAGATGCTGAAGGGTAATAATGTAATCCTATTGGTTATGCAGACATTTCATGCATATATAACATGATATAATAGTGTCCAGTTATTTATTTTTGAAATTTTAATGTTTATACTTTTGATGATTAATGTTCGGATTTTCAACTTGGAAAGCTTAGAGCTTAAGTTGACTTTATTGCTGAATCTAAGTTGGAAATCTGTATTTTCCATTGGTGTTAAGTTATTAATCTTAAAGTTAAATAAGATGTAATTATGGTGTTATTCGGTTTTTGGAACCAGTCCAATCTGTTGAATTGGTAAGACTTTGATTCGGTATTCAAAGCCATGCCAGAACTTATTACCTGAAATAAATTTGTCAAATACTATAAATTAACGTCACATTAATCATTTTTGCATAAAATAGGAACACTTGCTATTGTTGAGTTGGAGTCTTTGCCAGTTCGCAAGGTGTGGATATGTACTTTGTGTGTTTTTTTATGTGTATATTTATGTATGTTCTTTGACATTTTAAGATCTTTTTAACATTTTTAATAATACTCACAACTACAATTGACATTTTGTTTCTATCATATCAGCAATATGTTAATTGACACTTAAATAACACACTCCATAGATACTTACAACTAAAGGCGTCAACTGACACTACCATCATTGGTGTTAGTAAACTGAAGTCCCGTCACTTCAAATCTGCTCTAAAATCATACTGTATGTTAGAATGTATTTTAGCACATACTATGTTTTTGAAATTTGAAAAATAATTTAGCACACTTTAAATGATTAATACTCGATGTATTATTGTTTAATTCAGTATCGTTATAATTGTTGTAGTCTAAATGACTAATAAACGATGTATAAAGCGACAATTTTATAGATAGCCAAAGGCCCCAATTACATTCTTTTTAGATACCAAATGATTTAAGGATAATTATTGAAAGTTTAATTTTGAAAACTTAAACAATAATCATAAATAGTTGTGTCCTAAATATGTAAAAAGTTAAGCTCTCATTCCTTTAGCAAGCTGAATTTTATCAAACTTTAAATCTTCAATTATTTCTGTGTCTAAAATATAATATCTGTCACACGTACACACACTCACACACAGTGGCATGGATGTCATAATCAAACACATGATCCAAAACAACTGAACAAAAAAAAGTACAAGTCAAACTGCAACAAACCTCCACTTCAGTTAAAGCCCACGAAACGTATTCATTCATTCTCATAATAATAACATCATTTTAGAGAATCCGGTGTGGTGGCGAGAGGGGTGGGCGCCGGACGCCACCTCGGCGCGCCGGACGCGTCACGACACCGCCCGCTAAGCGAGCGAGGTGTTGCGCCGGATGGTCGACGGATGCAGCGGACCAATGAGCGAGTGCCACGTGGACTAGCCGTTGGAAACGGCTAGTTTTCCAGAATTTTTTAATTTTTTTTTTAATTTTTTTTAAATAAAACCTCTTATAAATAACTCATTTAACCATAACCTTCTTTCACACCATTTCTTACACTTTCACTCTCAAAAACTCTCTACAATTTCTTACCCTTTCACTCTCCAAAATGTCTCAACCACCACACCCCGATTGGATGAACGGTATCCTCGGATGGGGAGGTTCCGGCTCACCGGCGTCCAATCCGTCAACACCTTCGTCCCAACAATCGGTATCATCCACCCAAAACACCTTGATGCCGACATTTTCCCAAGAGCAATACAACCACTTTATGCTTCAACAACAATTTCAAAACCTTCAACAACAACCACAACAATTTCAACCCCCTCCTCAAATGTGGTCACAACACCAATGGTCACAACCACAATCTTTTCAACCACAACAATCTCAACAAAACCAACCCCCTCAAGACACCGACGCCGTTGAAAAGGCAAGAAGAAAGGGGAAAAAAGTTGCCGTAAACTTAAGTCGGAAGGTTATGCGGTGGGACGCCGCCGAAGAAGTTTTATTGGCGGAGTGTTGGGTTAGCGTTTCCGAGGACCGCGAAAAGGGCGCCGACCAATCGGATGAATGTTTTTGGAACAAAATCCTTGTTGAGTTCAACAAGGATGTTGGTACGCCGCGTACCAAAGACATGTTGACGGGGAAGTGGTCGACCTTAAATGGTAATTGTCAAAACTTCAACGGTATCTACAAACGTCTACAACGTACAAGCCGAAGCGGTGAAAATGAGGTCGACTTTATGGCCCGTGTCCGACAAGCGTACCGTGACGAGTCGTCGTCAAAAAAACAATTTAACAACGAAGGTGCGTGGGAAGTTTTGCGACATCGCCCGAAATGGGACGCCCCCGAACCCATTTCGCTCTCCAATAACGAAGAACTTTTCGGGGAAGATACGAGACCACGTCCGGCGGGAAAGAAAGTCTTGTAAGGCAAAAGAAAGTAGGTCGGAAAGTTCATCCGGCCCTAACACCGCCGGAAGTGCCGCATCTTCAGCATCAGGGCAATCTTCATTGACCTCTTCTATTTTAGTCTTGCTCAACTCATCTTTTTCATTATTGCCGCCATCAATCAACCCTGGTTCAATAACAACTGTTAGGTCTTCTTCCACGACTTTTTTCTCCATCTCTTTCAAGGATGTGGTTGATGACATTGGTGAATCTGCCCTTCTTACTAGAGTTCCGTTTTCAATCAAACTTCGGAGCAGGTTCATAATTTCATTGTGGCGTCGTTCGCCCTCTTCCCTCCATTGTCGTTCCTTTTCCTCCCAATCCCTCATCCATTGTTCAAAATTACTAGACCTTTTACCTGTGGCGACTTTGGATTGAACTTCGCCACTTTGGATTGAACTTGATCAGCTTCAACATCATACATCTTGAATAAATCGAACTTTTTTTTTTTCTTTTTTTTGGAACAGTACCTCCGTGATGAACAGTATCGCGTGAACAGTGCCGCGATGAACAGTGCACGAATGAAAAATGTTGTGATGAACAGTAAATCGTGAATAGTACTCTTTTTTTTTTTGAACGATTGATCCAGAACCGAACAGCTCTGATACCAATTTGATACGAACCAAACAATAAAAGAAGGCTGTCGGTGTAAATCACCGAAAGCTAACTGAATAAATGATAATCCTGGAATTCGAGAACCAGGTTTCTCCCTAATAACAAAAGACAATAATATTGAAACAATAACTAAATTCTCAATGACTAAACAATGAGGGAATTGGTCTCTATTAATAGAGTCGGCCCTATTCCTAGACCTAGATAAACAAGGAAACGAAATAATAATAATATCCTAATATAATAATAATTAAATAATAATAATAATAATATCCTACTAATAGGATCGTATCAATAAGTTGGGAAATCCATCATCAAAACTCCTAAAACACAAAACACAAAGTTAATGGTGGTAGTAGTAGTGATAATGGGTGGTGGTGGTGGTCGCAGATGGTGGGTGGTGGTGGTGGTCACAGATGGTGGGTGGTGGTGGCAGTGGTAGTGATGGTTGGTGGTGGTTGCTGTTAGTGGTGGTAATTTTGAACTTTTTAACATTTAAGAGATTAATTAAGATAATTATAGTCAACTAATGAAAATATGGTCTAGTAGCTCAGTTGGTTAGGGCATTGTGTTAATAACAGAGGTTGCAGGTTCAAGTCCTGCATGATGCATATTTTTTATAAAAACAGATTTGTCTTGAAATAGACAGTATGTTATGCTGAAAATTAAGTGTCACTAATTTGCCCAAATGCATCATATATAGTAAAGGTATCACATGTCGATCACTTCATAATCATGATATCAATCATATCATACGGTTTTTCATTTGTGTTGGTTAACCCTAACCCTACTGCTATAGTTTTCCTTCTGCAATCTAATTATTAAATCTGAATGTTTTAGTTTTTAATTACCAAAGCTGCTGCAATCATGCCGGTAATAAACAGTTCGAAAAACAATAAGATTGAATGACGAATTAGCATAAACGATTGAAAGCAACAATTTTGATCTAAAGCAAACCTCCAGTTGATGGATTGGAGCTGAATGAGGTTAGATTGAGCGGAAATTCTGCGAGCAAGTTCTTCAATATTTGATATACTTCCCGAAATCTATCAAATTGGCTACACAAAATTGTTCTTCCGGGCTAGACAGGTTAATTGAAAATATAATTACTACTTTGATTATTGAATTAATTTTTTTCACATTGGTAAGCTTGAGGATACAAGGAACCGTACTCTTAACACTATATAATATACCGTTAAGAGTAAGGTTCCTTGTATCCTCAAGTTTTTCTACAAAGAAAAATTTTAAAAGCTGGATTAAGAGAAGAAGAAAACGATAATCTACACCAACGTTTGCAGCAATACGAAAACCGTTGGTCAGAATACGAACTCAAAATGAGATCAATGGAAGAAGTTTGGCAAAAACAAATGCATTCATTACAATCATGTCTTTTAAAAGCCAAAAAGAGCCTTTCACTCGACGATTAAATGCCGAAACTAACCCTAGTTGGGAATCTAGAAGAAACGGACAAGAAAATGCGAGAGCGATGAGTGTGGGTTTAAGTGTCATTATTGGATTGGTTGAAGAGTTTGAACAAAGGATTCAGGTGTTTGGGCATTAATGCAAAGTTTTCGGTAGAAGTGAAATCGGGTCAAACAGAAGCGGATTTGAATCCGGATCATGAACTTAGAAGATTGAAACAAATGTTTGAAGGGTGGAGAAAGGATTATACTGCAAGACTGAGGGAGAAAAAGGTTAATTTTGAACAAATTAGGAGATGAAGATGGTGATTGTGAAAAAGGTAAAAAGAAATGGCGGGGAAGGCTTGATAATAGCTCAAGGGTTGGTTAATTAAGTTTATGGGGTTTTAAATACATGGTGTATAGATATTTTATGGTGTTTTCCGTGAATGAATTGTTGATTTCGGTTGGTTTTTATAAAATTTACATTTACTAAAAACAAGTATTCCAAAGCCAGAAGTCAAGTCTTCAAATTGGTTGTATGGGTTTTGACTTTTGATAACAATCTTGCGCTAAGAGGGAATTTGATAATACTAGTTCTTTACAAAAATGAAAACAAAAAATCTTGTCAAAGACGGGTTAGGAGGAGATGAGATGAGATGTAAAAAAACAGCACTAATTAATAAAAATAAAAAGATTTTTTTTTAAACATTTACAAGATGGCATAGTTCGATCATGAATACCAAAGGAAAAGAGTAAATTACACGGAAGGTCCCTGTGGTTTGCCACTTATTACATGTATAGTCCCTGAACTTTGTTTATTACACTGAAGGTCCCTGGTGTATACAATTTGTTACACCCATGGTCCCTACTGCCCTTAACTTTTTCTAAATGACGAAAATACCCTTTTGGTCTTTTGTAATAAAGTGAAAATAAAGGACTGTGAATGTAATAGGTGATAAACCACATGGACCATCCGTGAAATTTACTCTATTAATTGATTTTTTTTCCTTCTATCTCTTTAATACATGTTCTTCCGCCACATTCAGACTCACCACCCACCTCTATTTCTTGGAATTCAAAAATCAATCAATAGAAATTATCGTCGTGCCACCAAACCCCTTGAAAATTCGATCCGTCACCAACCCCTGCCTCTGGGTTCCTTCTCCAGTTGTTCCGAACCAATGACGTTCTATCGACCATAATTGATTCAGACAATTGATGCACGTCAGCAGAGGATTTGGTGGTTTGCACACGCGGTGATTCAGACAATTGATGCACGTCACCAGAGGAGTTGGTGTTTTGCACACTCAGATCGATAGAACGCCATCGGCGGCGGAACAACTGGAGAAGGCAACCGGAGGCAGGGGTTGAATACACGACGATAATGGTTATTAATTGATGTTTGAATTCAAATAGATAGAGGCGAATGGTGAGTCTGAATGTGACGGAAGAATGTGAATTAAAGAGAGAAAAGAAAAAATCAATTAATAAAGTAAATTTCACAGATGGTCCCCGTGGTTTATTACTCATTACACTCACAGTCCCTTATCTTCACTTTATTACAAAAGACCAAAAGGGTATTTTCGTCATTTAGAAAAAGTTAAGGGCAACAGGGACCATGAGTGTTACAAATTGTATACACCAGGGACGTCTGGTGTAATAAACGAAGTTCAGGGACTGTGGCTGTAATAAGTGGTAAACCACAGGGACCTTCGGTGTAATTTACTCCAAAGGAAAATAAAAACTATCCACAGAAATCATTGATATAGAAAGGGTAATAATTTCAAAATTGTTTTTGATGAGCAACATCAGTAGAAAAACACCACCTTATTATGTATCGTTTTAAATCAAGCAATACAGGTAAAAAACAAAAAACAAAAAAACAAAATTTGTCTTCAGCATAACACACATTGTTAAGAGAAACAACGAAAGCACAATCCTACAACTCAGTTGCCATCGCTGCAGCAGTCTTATTATCTGAAAACAAAAACAAAAAAAAAAAACAAAAACAATATATTATCAGTAAATTCTCATCTTAAAATTAAATAACAACAAAAACAAAAACACGATATTAATAAGTAATTTACCGATCTGCTTTGCATCTTGTAAAAAGTAATCCTGAATAGCAACCATTTTAATCTTCCTAGTTTTCAGGCTTCTTAGGCCTCTCCCAACCGTGACGCGTCAGTAAACCCGTCAGTAGCGCCACGTCAGCACATCCTTATTGACATGCTACTGACACGGTCGTGCCAACCCTACCCATCACTAACCCATCACTAAACTCATCCTTTCCACATTATCATTTTTAATTAAAATTTTAAAAATAAAAATTATAAATTTTTTGAAAAAAAAAAAAGTAATATATTATTCCTATAAAATAAATATAAAAAAAAATTAAAATTAAAAAAAAAATGAAAAGAAAACAGAGAATAAAGAGATTTTAAATTAAAAAATACAAAATGTACAAGTTTTGATCCACAATGTACAACTCCCCAAAGCCTCTTCTGTCTCTTCCCCCTTCCTCTCTCCCCCCTTTCTTCTTCCTCGCACAACGACGCCAGCCCTCCACCCGTCTTCACCCCGACGGTATCCCAACGACGGCACCCACGACGCGCCCGTGCCAACGGCGTCGTGGGGCGACGGCGAAAAACGCACCACGACGGGTCCGTCACAAGGACCGTTGGCAGGGGTCTTATAGCTTCAGCCGTCGCTAAAGCACCCGAAACCGTTGTTATAACCGGAATCTTATAAGCAAGTGCCATTCTCCTTAATTGTCTTCCATCAATCATATCTAAATCATCATTAGAACTCGTAATCACCATTAAATTAATCTCTCCATTAGCAACCATGTCACCAGCATGAGGCCTTCCTTCATGCAACTTCAAAACCCTCTCAACAGGAACCCCGTCTAATTCAAGAATATTAGCGGTCCCGGAAGTCGCCACAATCGAAAACCCGAGCCCGATAAAAGCCCGTGCCATTTTCCCGAGTTGCGGTTTTGTCATATCGTTTAGACTCAAAAAAACCGTGCCCGAAACGGGCAGTTTCTGGCCCGCGGCGATTTGAGATTTAGCAAAAGCGATGGGGAATTCAGTGTCGATCCCCATTACTTCGCCCGTGCTACGCATTTCGGGCCCGAGAAAAACGTCGCACCCTTGGAATTTCTCAAACGGGAGGACCGCTTCTTTGACCGAAATGTGTTTCGGGATGACTTCTTTTGTGAACCCGAGTTCGGTTAAAGACATTCCCGACATCACGAGCGATGCGTATTTAGCTAACGGGCGTCCGATTGCTTTTGACACGAACGGGACGGTACACGAGGCCCGCGGGTTGGCCTCGAGCAGGAAAACCTCGCCCGGGCCCGTTATCGCGTACTGACAGTTCATCAGCCCGCACACGTTTAACCGTTTAGCCAATTTCACGGTCCATGATCGGATCGTTTCCAAACTCGATTGTGAAACGGCTCTTGTGGGAATCACGCAAGCCGAATCGCCCGAATGAACTCCCGCTTGCTCAATATGTTCCATAATCCCACCAATCACAACATTCCCGTGCAAATCCGCGAGCGAATCGATATCAATTTCGATAGCATCCAATAAATACCGGTCAACCAAAACGGGCCGTTCCGGGTCAACTTCAACCGCCGTTTCAAGGTAACTAACTAACTTCTCATCACTATAAACAATCTCCATGGCCCGCCCGCCCAACACATAAGACGGTCTAACAACAACTGGGTACCCGATTTCAGATGCAATTCGAATCGCGTCCGAATCACTTTTAGCAATCCCGCCTTTCGGTTGCTCGATTTGTAATTCTTTCAAGATTGCATTGAACCGTTCCCGATCTTCAGCTGCATCAATGGAGTCGGGTGATGTGCCCCAAATGTGGACCCGACCGCCACTAGCCGATTGCAGTTTGGTTTCATCTAAATAGTGTTGGATAGGGAGAGCCAATTTTAACGGGGTTTGACCACCGAACTGCACGATTATGCCATCGGGCCGTTCGATATCGATTACGTTTAGGACGTCTTCAACCGTTAAGGGCTCGAAATAAAGCCGGTCGCTTGTGTCGTAATCGGTTGATACGGTTTCAGGGTTTGAATTCATCATGATAGTTTCATAGCCTGCTTCCTATAAAGATTAAATGAAATTAAAAAATATAATATTATAAAAAAAGGCCAATATATATTTTAGCACTCTGAACATGGCTAAACTTGGCTGACTAGGTCTTCTACTACCTTAAACTTGACATAATGCTCAATTTAATATCCTAACTCATTAAATTAATCACGTGTTCTTACTTGACTTACTTTTGTTAGAATTTTTAACGGACTAAAAAATATACGTTCATCTCAATATATTGAGATTTGAAGCAAATCACGTGAGAAAACAACACTAAATTAGTGAGTCATGTACTAAATTGACCACTTTGTGTCAAGTTCAGGGTACCATATTACACCTTTAATAGTTCATAGTAGAAACCTAGTCAGTCAAGTTCATGGTAGTAAAATAATGTATTTTGGCCTAAGAAAATAAATAGAACAAATGTTTCAATCCTCAAACTTTCGCCAAAGGTTCAACCCTAAGACTTTAGTTAACTAGTTAAACAGTATAATCAACTATATAAAGTAACAAACCTGAAGAGCAAATGAAGCATGGCAACAACAATAGTCAAACTCAATCCCTTGACCAATTCTATTGGGCCCACCACCCAAAATCAAAACTTTTTTACTTTTTGTTGGATCAGATTCACATTCATAATCATAAGACGAATACATATAAGGAGTATTTGCTTCAAATTCAGCAGCGCATGTATCGACACGTTTGTAAGCAGGAACAACTTCTAAATCCAACCGTTTGACCCGAACTTCTTTCTCGGTTGACTTTGTAGCAAACGCAATCTGTTTATCACTAAAACCTCGTTATTTAACCTCATAAAATTCATCTTTATCGAGCTGGTTTAAACCTTTAGCCATAATATACTGTTCAACATCAACTAATTCCTTAAGTTGTGTTAAAAACCATTTATCTATGAAACTTATATCATGAATTTCGTCCACTTTCATGCCTTTTTTCATTGCAGCATAAAGTGCGTGAATTCGGTCGGGATTCGGGACCCGCAAACTGTATTTTATTTTTTCAAAATCCCAATCGAGTTCTTTGATTGGTGCACAGCCCCAACCAGAGTAACCGCATTCGAGTGATCTAACCGCTTTTTGGAAAGATTCTTGGAATGTTCTTCCAACTGCCATTGATTCACCAACTGATTTCATTTGTGTTGTTAATACTGGTGTTGATCCTGGGAACTTCTCAAATGCAAATCTGGGTATCTGTAGAATAAAAGATAATGTTAGAATTATTATAATATCAAAGAGAGAAAACTATAAAAAAAAAGTCAAAAGGTCAAACCTTTGTAACAACATAATCAATAGACGGTTCAAAACTAGCAGGTGTCTTCATCGTAATATCATTAGGAATCTGATCCAAAGAATAACCAACAGACAATTTAGCAGCCATTTTTGCAATTGGAAAACCAGTAGCTTTTGATGCTAAAGCAGAGGATCTAGAAACCCTAGGATTCATTTCAATAACCATAACTTCACCATCTTCAGGATTAACGGCAAACTGCACATTCGAACCCCCACATTCAACACCAATTTCCCTAATAATTGCAATAGAATAATCACGTAACCGTTGATACTCTTTATCGGTTAAAGTTTGTGCAGGAGCGACAGTTATTGAATCACCGGTGTGAACACCCATTGGATCAATATTCTCAATTGAACAGATAATAACGACGTTATCAGCTAAATCTCTCATAACTTCAAGCTCGTATTCTTTCCATCCTAATAACGATTTCTCCACCAAAACCTGTGACGTCACACTTGCTGCAAGCCCTGATTTGCAGATTGTCTCGAATTCTTGTTTATTATAAGCAATTCCACCACCGGAACCACCTAAAGTGAAAGCTGGTCTGATAATTAACGGGAACTCGCCGATTTTGTTAGCAATTTGCATACATTCTTCAAGTGTAGTACCGATTCCAGAAGGTGGTGTTTTTAGCCCTATGTTCTTCATTGCTTGCTTGAATAATTCTCTATCTTCAGCTTTTTTGATAGCTTCAAGTTTAGCTCCGATTAATTCCACGTTATACTTATCAAGCACGCCGCTTTCCGCTAACGCAACTGCTAGATTTAGGGCGGTTTGGCCGCCCATTGTCGGCAAAATTGCGTCCGGTCTCTCTTTCTCGATCACCTGTTCGACTAACTCCGGTGTCATCAGTTCAATGTAAGTCCGGTCAGCCATGTCTGGGTCAGTCATGATAGTTGCAGGATTTGAGTTGATCAGAACATCTTCGTAACCATTTTCTCTTAATGCTTTACAAGCTTGAGTACCGGAATAATCAAATTCGCAAGCTTGGCCGATAACAATAGGACCAGCACCAAGAATCATAATCTTTTTAATGTCAGTCCGCTTACCGACATTCGGTTTCTGGTCTTGAGTTGCTTGGGTGTTCTTTGAGGCAATTGAACAAACAGTTGGCGTGCGTGTTGCAGGTGATGATAAATTGTGAGCGATTCTGGTCTTTTTTAGTGAAAATAATGACAAAGGGAAAGACTTTGGTTTGGTGGAGATGAAAGCGGAGGTGGTGGCGGCAGTATCGGTGGTTGCGATGAAGAGATTGTCGCATGGATTGAAGCAACGAGCCGCCATGGCGGTAGCGTTACGGCGGCGAAGGGGAATATAGCATCTGCGGCGGCGGTGGCGAGAGACAGAAAGAGGTTAGGTTTTAGCCAAATGCTTTTTCACCTTTTGGCTCTCTTCACCGTCACCCACAATTTGTTCGTTTTGCATTATTGGCCGTTTATTTTACAAGCGTTTGTAAGAAGAATTTAAAGCACTTACTTTGAGATTTTATTAAAATTTTAGAAAGAGTTAATTGCAAGAATGATCCCTATAGTTTGGTTAAATTGCATGTTTGATTGATGTGGTATAATAGGTTCAGACATAGTACCCATGATTTGCATTTTTGGTATATTTTAGTCCCTCCGCTCTAACGTTGTTATCATCCGTCCATTAGTTGGGTGCATTTTGGTCATTCGTACGTTTGAAAATGAGAGGATAGAAGGTGTTATGCCTATATTTGATGTCTACCAATATTTGGGAAAATAATATTAGTGATCTAACAGAGGTGTATAAATAAAGAGTGAAAGGGACAAATGATGATCTTGTTAGTAGTCTTATGAATTAGGCATAAATTAAATTGTAAGCATGTATACCAATCTTATTAATCTTTTTACATATATAAAAAGTAATTTAAAAAGAGCATCTTTTCAAATATGTACATATAAATCGGAATAATTACTTGAATCGTTTTCGAACTTATTTTCTAGCTACATTAAGATTTGTACCTAGTAAGATTTGAACTGAAAACCTATTACTTATAAAAATACCAACCGCTAAGCTATGTTGGTGGTGATTTTTGTAACATATTAACCTTTATTAACCTAAATTTGCCCCTGAGTAGTAGTAGTAGTAGTAGAACCTTTGCCCCTGAATTAATTATTGATATCATCACTTTGGGGAGATAGCATGGAATAGCCAAAATTAATATGATGGTTGGCTTCATACTTTTGCTGCTATGCAACTAAATATGTGAACTTTTTTGGGAGGAAACTTGTTGGTTTATGTCAACATAATCAGTTACCTATCAGCTACTCCTAAACTGATTATCTGAACCCTAGAAACTGATTGTCCAGGACTTGAAACCACAATAATTACATAGATAAACAAATTCCATCATTAATTAATCAAACAATATCTGACATGTTATGATCTCTTTAGAAAAAAAACATGGAAAATAAAACATTAAATCATACCAATAGGACGAAAAACATTAAATGATCGCCCGCCCGACTAATATCTTGTATTTTTTCAGTCATCTTCTCGCGTATCGGCTTTCCTTTTGGCCTGCACAGCTAACCGAGCATCTCTCTCCCTTTCAAATTCCCGATAATCTGCACGCTGCAAAAACGACTGTTTATCCAAATACTGATTTCCACTCTTTTTGTAAGTTTCAAGTTCTTCATCCAACCGGTTTTCTTCCTTAAATTCTCCCCAATCTTTTTTGGTTTTGTCAAGAACACTTAGTTTTGGTTTCTTCTTAATTTGCTCAAGAATTGCATCGACTGCAGATGGTGCATTTTTGTCTTTTTCTGATGATTCGGTCATATTTGCATCAACTAGCTTCTTTACTTCAATTGATTCCCCTGCAAAATCCCTCACTTCTCTCACCTGCAAATAAATAAATAAAACAAAAACATTATTATATATTTTAGGCCAAAATGCATTTTAGTACCCCTGAACTTGGCTGACTAGGTCCTCTACTACCCTGAACTATTAAAGGTGCATCATGGTACCTGAACTTGACAAAATGGTCGATTTAGTACCCTAACTCATTTGAGATGAACGTGTATTTTGTAAGAAAACACGATCAAATTAATTAGCCAGGGCACTAAATCTCGACTATTTTGTCAAGTTCAAGGTACCATGTTGCACCTTTAATAGTTCAGGGTAGTAGAACACCTAGTCAACCAAGTTCGGGGGGTACTAAAATGTATATTGGCTTATATTTTATGAAAATGGCAAATTGCAAGAAAACGGGCCTGACTTTACCTCGATTTTTCCTCTTCCTGAAACAGCCGCCATATTGGCGGCATCTCTGACGGCAGAAAGGGCGGCAGCTGCAACCTTTAAGGCATCTGCATCAACACTGTTTTCTCTAGTATCTGGTTTTAAACTTGGTATTGTTTGGATAGGTGAGGTCTTCTTTTGACCGAGCCCAAGAACTGTCATCCAACTCTAAATGAAGATGAATTTAATGAATATGTTGAGTTGAAATTATGTAATTATGAAAATGTGTATGAAGACTTACAGAAGATGATGGTTTTGGAGAAGGTTTAGATGAAGTTCCTTTGAAATTTGTAGGAGATTTCTTTATGGTAGAATTCAGCTTCTGTGTGGATATTCCTTTATTCATCTGCTGCCATACAGCATCAACTCTAGCATTTTTTTCTGGGATTACATAAATTAAATTTAACCAATTAAACTTAATTAAGTGGCTTGCCTAGAAGTTAAACATTCAAACCACCATTTTGATTAGTTACTGCTGCTGTATTGGTCGTCATCTAGGAGTTAAGCATTCCTTATCAAAGCAACTAATCAGTAATCGTGTTAATAAAGACATGGAATACTGAGAAAATAAGCATCTAATGAGGAAAAAAATATTCAATCTTGTTCCTAAATTAGCTAACATTTACCATAAACAAACATGTACCATTTCCACAAACAGTTGGTGTGCAAACTTGCAGATCAGAAAAAGAAGAAAAAAAGCGGATAAAAGGAAGCATCATGTGTGGATAATCATCACTATTACAATCTTTACAGCCAAAATTGAAAACCTCGACTAGGGCCGATAAATTCTGATTGTACCTGGAACAATTTGGGGATTCGATTGCGTGACGAGCGGCGACACGGATTGATGAAGATTTGTGGTATGCTGCAGCTGAGAAGGAGCAGACGGCTGTTGATCTCCAACGGCCGTGCCCTTCCCTTCTTCAGTCATGGTTTTGAATCGAAATTTGACTCAAAATTAGGTAGTCATCTTAGGATTCTTCAGGCGCTTGATAATAATGTCCGCTTACCTGCCCCTAATCGGAGCGTTTGATCTTTAAATTTGAAAATTTGCCGGCGGTGAGTTTGAGAGTAGCGATGAGTGAGGACGATGGGTTGAGTACCCTTGAAGTTAAAAAATACTCTTTAATGTTTTGTATCCGAAACCTAAAAGAGTTGGATAAAACTTTTTAACCTTTTTCCAATAATA
This sequence comes from Calendula officinalis, assembly GCA_963853835.1. NCBI lineage: Eukaryota > Viridiplantae > Streptophyta > Magnoliopsida > Asterales > Asteraceae > Calendula > Calendula officinalis. The sequence goes on along the minus strand of OY970830.1, from coordinate 2,068,836 downwards.
TAGGTATGGATGTGATTTTTGAATCTATAGTTACTTTTATTAAAAATAAAATATTCCAACTCTTTAAAAGTGCCGAGTTTTACTCTTTTAGTATAAAGAACCTAACGACTCGAATAGATTATCACAAAACATTTTACTTAAAAGTCTTTGATTTAGCGATGATGTATTTGCCACCATCCTTACACTCAGGTGTTCAAGCCCCATGATGGACATAAGTAGTATTCAAGAGTAAATTAGGATTTGCGGTTAATAAAAAACTATAGAAGTAACATTACCTTTGATTAAAGGGGGTGATTTTTCTACCACATATTTTAATGCATCTACCACAATAGTTGCATCACATATTTGTACAGTATGCAGAAATACTTGTACAGTGTGGTATAAACATCAAAAAGTGTGGTAACAAAATTAATTCCCTATGATCAAAGTAAGACTTTTTATGAACAAGAGAGACTCTTAAACTTTTAAATAATCCATTCTATTTATTGAGGTAAAATGAATTTGATTATCCGAAATTAATATAAGCAGAATAAGTTCATTTAAAAAACAAGCTACACTTTTGACTTAGTTCTGTGTTTGGTCCAAGACATCATGATTCTCGGTTTGATTCCAAGTAAATTAGTTCGATTATTGGACCATACGTACACAAACCTAGTTGATACTCCCTTCGTCCCACAAAAAACTTCTCATTTCATTTGGGCACAAGATTTAAGGTGATAGTTAATGGTGGGGTCATTGGTAATAATTTTGATTAAAATACTACCTCCGTATCAAAATAAGTGATACATTTGGAAAATTGCGGTTTTTGAGGCAAAAGATTGGAAAATGATTTAAAATAGTATAAAGTGGATAGTTAGTGGATAATGGGACCCACTTCTTTTGGATGTAGTGAAATTAATGATGTTTAAAAGTAAAAGTAGGGGTAAAAGAGTAATTTTACTTTATTAAAGTAGATAGTTAGTGGAGAAGGGTCCCACTTTTTTACCAAATAAGGAAAGATTTTAAAATGCATCACTTATTTTGTTCCACCCCTTTTAGGAAAGTATATCACTTATTTTGATACGGAGGTAGTATAAGATTTGTTTGGAGAGAGAAAAATAGTTATTGGATAGTTAGTGGTGGGGTTATTAATAATAATAATATTTTATTATGTGGAGCCCATCAAATGTGAAATGAGAAGTTTTCTGTGGGACAAAAATATGTGGTGAAATGAGAAGTTTTTTGTGGGACGGAGGGAGTATTACATAAAGAAATGGACAAACAAATGTGTAAACCAATCCAACCCTACACATTTTAACCCATGCCAAACAAGACTGATAAATAATGCCAACACCAAAAACATGAGGAAAAGCCAAAAAACTTGGATTATTCCAAAATCACCAAACCTAACAAAACATCCATACCACATCCAAAACAAGTACACCAAACCTACAACAAATTAAAACAAACCCATTAATCCTATTTTAATTGCTAGACTGACGCAATTCAGGTCTGACAAAATCAGCATCTGCAGGAACCGAGATATCAACAGTAGGTCTCAACTCTGCACAAACTTTAACAGCTTCATGAACTGGATCTTCAAAGAAGCTTTTAACAAGATCCTGATTAATAGGTGTCCCATTATCAACAGCAACCATAGCTTGTTGGGTTAGATTGTAATCAAACCGTGGGGCCCACTTTCTGGAACCCAACCGTGCAGTTGTTGAACAGTTGTCCACCATGAATGAAACACCTCGGGCGTGCATAAATGGGTTTAGAGAATCCACTGATTCTATCAAACTTTCGTTGATGATCTCAGAGTATGAGTGTCCTTTGTTTCTCAGTACTTCAATCTGTGTTATTTTTCAAGTAATTCATATTTTGGAAATATTAATAAGAGTAAATTACAAAAATTGTCCACGTGGTCTTCCAAATTCTATGATTTTGTCCCTGTACTTTTAGTTTTATTTTTTTGTCCATGTACTTTTTAATTTCGTGATTTTGTCCCTATGGTCTTCAATTTCATTTTTTTCAATCCAATTTTTGACCTAAAATGACCAAAATACCCTTTCTTTTATTTTATTTACTTTTTTAACTTTTTTTTTCTATGGTATTTTGACCTAAAATAAAAATAAAGGTATTTTGGTCATTTTAGGTCAAAATGAATGAAAAATGAAATTTGAAGACCACATAGACAAAAATCACAAAATTAAAAAGTACAGGACAAAAAAACGAAAAGAAAAAAATATAGGGACAAAATCGTAGAATTTGGAAGACTACATGGACAAATTTTTGTAATTTACTCTATTGATAAATCAAAATGAGTTAAGAAAAACAAGCTCACCTGAGCCATCATTAATGCCACATAGACACCAGCTGTGAAGGGATATAACGGGCCTAAATCGCCCGCGGGCCGAGTAGCACGAACCCGCTCACCAACTTTCCACATTCTTGTTTGATCGATTTTGCCCATTGGAAAAGCTGGGAGACCCTCTTTTTCCTGGTTTATTAAATCATTCATCATCATCACTATTTTATAAAATAATAGCAAATTATTAAATTCATAATCATATGGTCAGAAAACATACATAGAACCGACGACCAGCCAACACAACACTTCGAATCTCACTGCCACTTGCCACATCCTCATAGCATTCATACAATATTTCCATACATGGGTGATATGAAGCACTGTAGGCTGTCAAGAAATCCTTTTTGCCTTCTTCTGATAGTGATTCATAAACAGCCTTCATACCCTTTTAAAAAAAAAAAAAAAAATTAATACTGTACAATCTAGGAGAATATAAGTTAAAAACCATAAAAAGCAAACCTTAGTGGATATGGTTCTTGATATCACACCAGTTATGCACTCTACAGTATTCTTGTATGCCAAATCTTCGGTCATACCTTGTTCTGTATACCTTCTGAATAATGACTCCACGATACCATGTACAGCACCAAGTAAAATACCTGATTTTGACCAGGAGGGAATGTAATGATGTCAAATTCAGCCCGTTTATGTATATATAAACGGGTCAAATTCAGCCCGTTTATGTATATATAAACAGGTCAAATGGGCTCACCTCTTTCCCCAAATATATCACTCTTGTACTCCTGCTCAAGAGTAGTAGCAAATGTAAAGGGCGAGCCAAGAGCAACCGACCATCCAAGTGCCACATCAGTGGCTCTACCATCAACATCCTGCAACAAATGTTTTAATAATCATTAATAAATTAATATTTAAGAAACAAGGCACGAGTAAACACGTGTTTGACTATTTGTTGACCAACCTGATGGACCGCAAAACTTGCATTAATACCAGCTCCATTGATCTCTTTCCCTTGAACATATAACCTCCTAACTGATGGACCCATCCCTTTGGGACAAACAGCAACCACACTCACGTTTTTTGGGAAATCGAGACCAATTGATTGCAAATGACCGAGAAGAAAACCGTGGGAAAGTCCAAGTATGCTGTTAGGCTTCATGTGGGAGAATATCTTCTCATAGTTATCAGCCTGCGATAATATGCACAAACTGTATAAATTTCCAAAAAGTACACTCGCTTAAACCCTAATTACAGTAAAAGAGTAGTGATTGAGTTGAAGAAAATCGACAAACCTGAGCTGAATCAGATATCAGAAGCAGGACCAAATCACTACCAGATATTGTTTCATAAATATCGCCAAGAGTCCCATTTTCTTCTGCAAAACCAGCAGCACGAGCCTCAGCAAATGAACTTGAGCCCTTCCTTAAACCAATCTGTTTAATCAAGACATATAATGTTAAATTAAGTAATTAAACAGCAAAATACTTCAAAATCTGATCTCACTATTGCATAAATAAAAATGCAAATTCATAAAGACCTTCACTATAATATTAGATTTCACTTCTGCAAGCGAATCCCTTAAATTCTGTGCTTGAGCAGGACCCTAAACAGAAAGCAAAAATGATTATTATATAGAGTTCTAAACAAATTAACATTTCAAATATATACCTGAGATCCCCAGCCGATGACACCAATTTGCTTAATACCTTTAAATGCATCAGGCAACAAATGAAACAAATCTCTTCCTCCTCTTACAATATACTACAGAAACATCAAATTAAGACATTTGCGTTATTTGATTAATTAGGTATATGCAAAACACACGAGGATGTACGTATACATACAGATGATAAAAATGAAACGAACCTCGTCGTGACCGGCAAGGTTGACCTTCTCCTTTTTGAAAACAGAGGTATCGAAATCGAGCGAAACCGGAGATATGGTAATCGTTGGTGCTGCAACCATGCGAGATCCCAGTGCGGAACCGGTACCGGAAGAAATCACGCGAGATTGGAGGGATTTGAAGGAACTTTTGGATGATAGAAACGCTGTGCTGAACCCTAGGGTTTTGGGGGCGGATTTGGAGGAAGTCGACGACGACGATGAGGCGGTAGGTGTGACGGTGGAGAAGGTGGTCGCGGCGGCCGCCATGAATGACACTTGAAGAGCAGAAAGTGTTGTGAGAAATGATGAGTAGGAGAGTGAGAAGTGGCCTCAGGACTGAATGTATTTATCTGTAGCCCTACTAGAGATTTGATTCTTTTTTATACATAAATTATATACTTCGTAATATTTGTTCCTATATTTTAATCCTACTTAGTTTACTAATTTTATTTTTCATATTATTAATTGATTTTAATATTTTTAAACTATAAATATATTATTTATTTTGATACGAAGGTAGTATTTCTTTTCTTTATTTTTTTGCATCAAGTTTATTGTGAGTAGGGATTTCAAAGAGAATTTTTTTCAAATCTAATTCACTTTTCTTAAAAATTTCAAAAATAATGCAATTTTTTTCCTTCTTTTAAAAATAAGGCAACAGGTAGCATGAAAGCCGGCTTTCAACAAAAACCGGTATCTTGAGGACCGGTTTTCGCATCTCTGACAACCGACCTCCCCGAAGCCGGTTTTTGCGTCATTCGAGGCTGGTTATTGCATACTCTCGAGGCCGGTTGATGCCAAAGATGCAAAAAACGTATGTTTAGCATCATACATACATGTGTGTCGTATGAATAACCATGGCACAATTATTATAATATTAAAATGGACATGGCTAATTAATCATGCAAATACACCAACTTCCCATACATGAAAAGAGTCAGTCAACAATCACTTTTCCCTTTAAGTTAGTAGTTCGAGCCTATGTATTGACATCCACAAGGGACAGTATGTCTTCCCTTGAACCCTCCACATATGGGGAATAAACCCAACACCTTTTAAACTCCAAGTTTTACCTCCAACAAGGCTTGAACCCAAAACCTATTGAAGGAAAACCTCAAGGTAAACCTTGGTGACCAATTGATCTAAACCAATTGGTTACCCTAGTCTGCACCTTACTCCACTTTAGTTTGTCTTTTTCTTTCCTCTCTTGTCCCTTTCACTTCTTGGGACTCACCAACTGAACTACATGATAGTACTAGCTATTGGTTCATAACTTTAAACAAAAGAACACCTATTTCTCTCCTATTCCCAAAACGCACGAAAATTTTAGGGTAGATAATTTCTTGCCGGAAAAAACACTTCACCTTTTCAACTCACCTTTAACTTTTTGGTTCCCATTTTCAATGATTTCAATTGGATTCTGACCAAAACATGACGCAAAAACCGGCCTCGGGGAGTATGCAAAAACAGGCCTCGAATGATGCAAAAACCGGCCTCGAGAAGGTCGGTTGTCAGAAGTGCGAAAACCGGTCTCCAGGATACTGGTTTTTGTTATTTTTGAAAGAGGGAAAAAAACTACATTATTCATAAATTTTTTTGAAAAAACTGCATTAATTTTGAAAAAAATTCTTCCAAAGAATCAATCAGATATGAGCTAAATCAAAACTCGTATAATTTGATTTATTAGATTTTCTTTTCTTTTTACTTATAATTCCTAGCTTTAAGTATAACCTGAAACTCAAAATTTTTAACTTAAGTTTTAAAAGAGTAAATTACACGGAAGGTCCCCTGTGGTTTACCACTTATTACAGCCACAGTTCTTGAACTTCATTTATTACACCAGACGTCTCTGATGTATACAATTTGTTACACTCATGGTCCCTACTGCCTTTAACTTTTTCTATATGACGAAAATACCATTTTGGTCTTTTGTAATAAAGCGAAGATAAGTGATCGTGAATGTAATAAGTGATAAACCACAAGTACCATCCGTGAAATTTACTCTATTAATTGATTTTTTTTTTCTTTTTTCTCTTTAATTCATATTCTTCCGTCACATTCAAACTCATCACCCACATCTATCTCTTTGAATTCAAACCTCAATCAATAACCATTATCATCGCGTCATCAAACCCCTGAAAAGTCGATCCATAACCAACCACTGCCTCCCATAGGCGACAGAACAACTGGAGAAGGCAACCGCGCGACGATAATGGTTATTGATTAATGTTTGAATTCAAAGAGATAGAAGTAGGTGGTGAATCTAAACGTGGTGGAAGAACATGAATTAAAGAGAGAAAAGAAAAAAAAAAGTCGATTAATAGAGTAAATTTCACAGATGGTCCATGTGGTTTATCACTTATTACGTTCACAATCCCGTATCTTCGCTTTATTACAAAATGTCAAAGGGTATTTTCGTCATTTTGAAAAAAGTTAAGGGCTGCAGGGAGCCAGGGACCATGAGTGTAATAAATTGTATACACCAGGGACGTCTGGTGTAATAAACAGACTATAATTGTAATAAGTGCCAAACCACCAAGACCTTCCGTGTAATTTACTCTTTTGAAAATTATTTATTTAATTTTTTGTAAATTAAACGACAATGATCTTTTTTATTAAAAGTTGTAAGGAAAAAAAATAAGAAATTGATTTTTTTTTTAAACGACAAATAGATATATTAAAATATAAAAATAGGCAAACCGAAGCTTAGCAAATATCATAGATCAAATGCCACCACACACGATTGTTTGAACTTTTAAATCCAAACAAAAATATACTACCTACTAGTACAGCTCATAATCAACCATTATACACTAACTAAATCACCAAACTATGCACGCAAAATTCACACACACAAAGAGTTAGGTTTCGTAATTGCAAAATTAACAAGGAATCTTCGAAGTAAACCATTCCATGACATGAATCGGAGCTTTAATAAGCTCAATTGCAATTTCAACTAGCACCGTAACGCACAAACAGCAGGGACATATGCATGACAACAGCAATCTGTTTCAGATCAGCAATCGGATCTCAGTGTCAAACGAAAACAAGCAGTTATTAAGTATACGGATCTCAAATTCAAAACTCTACTTATTCAATCGAATAATTGAACATGAAATTGAGAGGAAATGAATGATGAAGCTTAACGTACCCGACGATCCAGACGGTGATGCCGATGATGGATAGAATAAGAGAAAGGAAAGCGAAGGGGAGACCGAGTAGGAAGCCCAAAGGCCTGCAATCGCCATCTCCACAACACATTGTATTTGATTTCTGTTAATCGGTGAAGTGATAAGCAAACAGGGTCTTGTGTATATAACTGCTACGGTACGCAACTATTGTAGTTTCTTTCTCTTTTACTGAATTACAAAAAGAGTCCCTCAATTTTATTTTATTTTTTCTATGTGCTTATAGTCTGACAAAATAAATAAACATAGCAATATATCATTGTATTTTTAGGATATTTTATGGAGTTATTTAGATAGTTAAAGCAGTATCAATAACAATGATACTCAATCTTGCTAAAAGTAATGTATAAAATATATGAAATGTAAACAGTTATATATCTATACAATAGTAGAGAGAGTGTTTTTTTTTGAAAAACAACTTTATAAAACCATGACTTGTGTGTTCATGATTGAATTCATGTGCTATTGTTCTCACCTTCAATAATACTTAGCTACAAAGACTATCATACATTGATACATATCCACTAGCGATTTTAATGTAACATTTTTTTTAAAACCATAATTCAGAATCATTTTTTTATATAGAGAAAGAAGGTAAACGGGCAACAAACTGTATTACTATTCGTTTTCAAATTGCAAAACTAATTTTTTTAAATTATTATATATTTAATGATTGGCCACAACTTTATGTACATTAACATTTTTATTAGTGATATTGGTTTAGTCATGACTCATGACATAATAATGGACAATCAACACTTAGCCACCTAACACATCTTGGACAAATATCTTTTTAAGTTTGACCGAGAACATTCAAATGTAAAAATGTTGATATGTCATGATGTTATGTTTACGTGTATATTAAATACTCCATCCGTCCCACAAAAAACTTCTCATTTCACTCTAAATTTTTATCCCACAAAAAACTTCCCATTTCCCATATTTAATGGGCTCCACACAATAAAAAATTATTATTACTAAAAACCTCACCACTAATATCTACTAATTATCTTTCTCTCTCCAATCCAACCTTATATTTTAATCAAAAGTATTATCAATGACCCCACAACTAACTATTACCTAAAAATTTATGCAAAAGTCAAATAGGAAGTTTTTTGTGGGACGGAGGGAGTATATAATAACAAAAGATCATTTAAAAAGTAAAGTCAAATGTATTTAAGTAATTAACTTGGGGCATAAAGCATATTAAATAGAAAGATTGCTTGCAATATATTTACTTAAGAGATAAGATGCGAAACATAAAAGAATTGCAGCCTTTCTTCCTTTATTCTTGTTCTCCTAATTATTCCAACAATGACACATGCATAATCATTCACAACCATTCATAATCATTCACAACCATTCATAATCGTCTAAAGTTGCACACAGTCACACCACACACAAACATAATCCTTAGCAATTAAATTACTAATAGACTAATTAATAAGTAATTAACTTACAACCTTCGGTAGGAGTTTGATGAGTTTTAATGGAAATACATGGCAGCTTTTAGAGAAGTGCCAACGGGCTCGTCAGTTGGACACTTTTGGCACGCTCTTCAGTTTCATTCGTCGGTTGGAACAATCGTTTATGCGATGAAAGGGCCAAAGTGTATGCACGTGTGTAAAATAAAGTGACGAAGAAATTAAAAAGGTGTTGTTGACAGAGGTGTGTCAGTTTAGAAGTGTTGATGTGATGCTGAAATGATGAATGAAACAAGAAGATATAGTTGTGAGGGGTCTCAATTATATGAAAATTAAATTATTAGTGCTAGCTTTTAAGACACTACAAAACATACAATTACAGACACACTACACTTGCCAAATAAGTTATAAGATTACAGTTATGGATTAGAACAAAACCAAAAGGGATTAATTGGCTAAACCGGACCCAATAATGTGATACGATCCTAATTAATTAAAATTAGATAAGTATCATTATCAAATAGATAATATTTAAATGTCGAATGCTTATCCCTTTATTTTTGAATTCGTTTCCTGTTAGGATTAGGTTAGGGTTAGGAGCCGAGTCTATATAAACATAGATCAGGTCTTTCGTTTTAGTCATTGAGAAATTGAGTCGTTTATTGTTTTCTTTCATTGTTATTAGGGAGAAACCTGGTTCTCGAATTCCAGGATTATCAATAAAGCATTCGATTAGTGTCTTTAATTACCGGTTCGTATCAAATTGGTATCAGAGCTGTTCGGTTCTGAATCTATCACCAAAAAAAAAAAAAAAAGGCACTGTTCATCCGGCGGCACTGTTCATCCGGCGGCACTGTTCATCCGGCGGCACTGTTCATCCGGCGGCACTGTTCATCCGGCGGCACTGTTCATCCGGCGGCACTGTTCATCTGGCGACACTGTTCATCAGGCGTTACTGTTCATCGGCCGTTACTGTTCAAAATTGATTATGGATTTATGGGGTGAAACCCTTGATAAACTTGAAAAATTGATTATGGATTTTAGGGAAGATGAACGACGGCGTCACGAGGAACTTATGAACGGTTACGAGGAACTTATGAACCTACTGAATAACACGATAAAGTCAACACAGCCGTCACAGCAACTACATGTGTCGACCTCTGTTTTAGCACCAAAAATTGTGGCAGCAGACACGACCACCATTCCGCCGCCAAGGGCAGCAGTCACAATACCACCACCAAGGGCAGCGGTCACAATACCACCGCCGCCAATCGGACAGCCACAACATCAGCCAAAGCTGCCTTCCTCCGCGGTGTACACGAGTGTTTCTAGCCTTGAATTCAACTCACAAAATTTTCCAGCTCCAATTTGGGCTGGTGACTCTTTTGGTCTGTTTTTTACTAGGGAGGCATCGTATCACAAAACATTCAATATCTGCCAATGCTGCCAACATGTGTTTGTGACTGTTTTGCGGTATTACTTTCATCCACGAAAGATGGATCTACAAGTCAAGACATGGGATCCCGGAATCAAGACCGTAGAAGTTACACACCTTGAGGACAAGGTGTGTTTTGGGGGCGGAGTAATGATACGATCCTAATTAATTAAAATTAGATAAGTATCATTATCAAATAGATAATATTTAAATGTCGAATGCTTATCCCTTTATTTTTGAATTCGTTTCCTGTTAGGATTAGGTTAGGGTTAGGAGCCGAGTCTATATAAACATAGATCAGGTCTTTCGTTTTAGTCATTGAGAAATTGAGTCGTTTATTGTTTTCTTTCATTGTTATTAGGGAGAAACCTGGTTCTCGAATTCCAGGATTATCAATAAAGCATTCGATTAGTGTCTTTAATTACCGGTTCGTATCATAATGTAGTAACAATTTGCACATCATGCATTGAAAGTTGTACACTCGCTCCAGGTTTGACGATTTCAGCTTCTGGGAAAGGGGTAACTACTAACAACTCCTAATTCTTTGATGGTTGGTACAGTTTCTGAAATCTGCAAAAACAATTAAATAAAAAGAAATGCCTTTTAATAGATATTAATTATGTCTTACGTTACATGTATTCCTAATCAAGACATTAAGCGATCTAGATTATTAATTACTAAATAACCACTATGAGACCAGTAAATAAAGAACGAAAGATGTCACCTTTGTTCAATTATTCAATTATTAATGACCTGCATCAGATCCTGTTCCACACGAACTGCCACTATCAGAATCTGTAATTATTTCAGAATAAAAAAACGAGATTATTCATGAAGCAGATCGATTTCAAATAATTTTGTGAAAAAATGGAATAACAAAGTATTGTATTAACATTTAACAATTAATACCACTAGAAGAAGATCCCGATACACTACTCGAGCTGCTTAAACTACTTGATTTATTATTTCCATGATCTTCCATCAGTTTCTCCATTTGAACAGGAGATATTGCGTCTTTTGGGGCATCAATCACAACTGGTGTTATGTTCTGATGTTTAAAATAATCCCGCATTAATTCAAGAAAAATAAAAAGAAAAGAAAAAAAGGGTTAAAATTTATAAACTCACCTCATGCACGTTCGGTTCAATGTCAATTACATCTTGATTAGGGAATTCAGATTTCCTTTTGTTCTTGATTAAACCTTTTTTGTAATTGGTGACAAATCGATCAAGCTCCCATAAAGTCTCACTATCAAAAGTATCGATATCCACCTCAATTTCATCGTCATTTTGGGATAATGATGGAGTTCTTTTCTTGATAATTTGGACAACATGATCCAGCTTTTCTGAAGGTAGATTCTGCAGATTAATGCTAAGATTTTGCTTCTCTTCATATGTCATTTCCCTTTTATCGACTTCTTTAGCTTTCGGTTTCTTTAAAGACGAGATTTTGCCCAATTCCGAAACTTTTTTAGGCTGCAGTTTATGATCAACAACAGGAACAGATGATTCTAGAAGCTTCCATTTTTCTTCAAAAAGCTTTAACAAAAGCTCTGCCATAGCATGAACATCTTGCCCTTTTGGATTATATGTCATTGCATTCTGAAACGTGAGTCTTACATCTTCAGCAAATTCCATTGGAGAATTATACCAGTTCTTATCGAGACGTGATTTTACAGTACTTAAATCCATTGGATGCTTAATAATGTCAAAATAATCATGCAAACCAAGGGCTAACGGGTCAACGGGTTTGTTAAACACCCAACCGTGTTTATGCTTCATTAATTTCTCGAGTAAAGTAGCACAATTTTTGAACAATTTGTTGGAAACTTTAGCATCAACACCTAATTGCTTCTTGTTACCGGATTTTGACATTGAAGTCACTTCTTCAATCTTCTTCACTAATCTCCTAACCAAATCAAGCTCACTCACAAGCTTCCTCTTAATTTCCTTCATTTCCTGCTTTGACCTTGAAGTCAGCTGAATTGTAACTCGATTTTCCTGCTTTCGAAACCCAAATTTATTTGCAGGAGGAACCCTAGAACCCATAACTACTAGCTGGTTAGGGTTTGAGTATGAGACTGTGTTAATTTCTTATTTTTGTTGTTAAAACCTTTTAATGACTTCCGGCTATAGAAGTTCTCTGAATCCATACATGGAATCCAAAAACCCTAATTTTCCGTACAAGTTAGTAGATTTATAACCTAATATTTACATAGCTTCAGTTATTGTACACTAACAAAGTATAATTAACTAATTAAGTTCGATAGCGACAAACTAGCGTTTCGAAAACGTACCTTTTTCACTCATTGGATTCTTCGCATCTCTCTCTATTTTATCACTCTGGTTTATCGTTTCGAGCTTAAACGAGTACTGAAGGATCGTACGACCACCGTTAATGGAGTGAAGGCGCCGAGTGTGGCCCGACGGAGTGGTGCGGATCGGAGGGCTGAGGATTTGTGAAGATGACGTGGACTCGATAAACGGACGGATGATCTTGCGAGATTATGAGGGCTCGCCGTCATTGTGTGTAATGGACAAAGGGCTTACCAACGCGCGATGGTGGCGCGTGGAGTTTTGTTATGGGTCGGAATGTCGGATTTGCTACTCCGCTCCGGTTTGGGAGTCGGAGTACCAGTTAAAACTTTAGTTTGCAAGTTGCAACACCCTCATGTTTAAAGGATTGGTCAAACTTGACCCTCTTGAATGATATGCTATCCAAAGTCCAAACACATCTTATTCAATCAAAAGCTTCAGATTTTTAGTCTTTGTTTTTCTCCATATTCAAAGCTACCTCTTAAAACCTCATGTTATAGGGACTTTTAAGGCAGTTTGGTCTGGGTAGTTAGCATATGTGACCTATTACCCAAGGCTTCTAGCCTAGTGGTATAAGGCGTTGCCCATGACCCATAGGTCATGGGTTCAAGTCCCGTCGTGGACTTTGGTGGTGGGATTTATTCCTCATAGGTGGAAGGTTTGAGGGAAGACATACTGCCCCTTGTGGATGTCACTGTCTATGCTCGAACCACTAACTTACTAACTTGCCGTTCAAAAAAAAAAGCATATGTGACCTACTTACGGGCCGGTACCAGGATTGCAAGTACACGAATATAGCAGTTACCCGCACTTTAGATCGTGATACCATTTTTAGATGGAAATTGAAATTATTAATTTTATCATCTTAATATAGACTTTGTTCTAGGTAGTCCAAGGATTTTATATAGTCCCAATGAATAAATCCTAGTCATTGGATCAAAATGGTCAAGATCAAATCACAGTATTTCAAACACATGTGTTTCAAGTCACGACCATCACCATCGGCCGCCACCTCTGGCCGCTGTCCGCCGCCTTCCGCCGCCGGTGGCCGACGGCAGTGGTGATGGCTGACAGTGAAGGTGCTGGTGGCAATGGGGGTGGTGGTGGTATTGATGTATTGAAATACATGTGATTCACTAAAACACATGTGTTTCAAAATACAAACGAGCATATTATTTCGAAACACATGTGTTTCAAATCACAAAACACATATGTTTCACTATAAACACGAGTTTCTAAAATACAGGTGAGCATACGAACTACGAAGCACATGTGTTTCAAAAGGTGAAACACATGTGTTTTCAAGTCACGAAGCACATGTGTTTTGCTAAAAATATGAGTTTCTAGAACACAGGGGAGCATACGAACTACGAAGCACATGTGTTTCAAAAGGTGAAACACATGTGTTTCAAACACATATCTTTTAAGTCAAGACCACCGCCGCCGGCGGCCACATCCGACCGCCGTCCGCCGGCCGCCGCCGGAGATGGGTGGGGTATTGATGTATAGCACATGTGTTTGTAGTAGTGGTGCTGGTTTGAATCTTGATCTTGACCTTTGAGTTTTTCTTAATTCAATGGCTATTAATTATCCCTTGATACTAGATAAAATCCTTAGATTACCTTGAACATTTCTCTAATATAAAACTAAAAGTTTAATTACATTAAAACTATGTTGTACTAAAATAGTAATGTTATCGAAAGATATTTTTGTCACAACTACTATATAAAAACATCTTGGCATAAACAATTTATCTTAAAAAGACATTTTTGGCGTTTATAATTTACATTATCCTTATATACAATTATCATTCTAAGTTTACTGTTCATAATGGAGATATTTAAATTTATTCTGAAGATAGTATCAAAAGTAGATGTGCCTGAGTGGCAATAAGGGATCCAGGTAGTTCACTTGCTTACTAAACAACCAGTGTTCGAATCAAAAATAGAATATTTTTTTGATTGATAGGAAATAGTGTGCGGCGACTATCTATTTCGTTCACATGCACATTGGATCTTCTTTTTTTTTGTGTTAATATTTTTATAAATTCAGAGAAACGTTCAAGGAGGTATATTATTTATATCAAATCCCGAGGAATAAATCTCAACCACTGATCAATAAGATCTAATGGTCAAGATTAATAACATATTTTATACATAAAGGGGTATTTTGGTCATTTGGCAAAAAAAATTTGATTTTTGATTTTGTATTTTAAATTTTTTATTTTTTGTATCTTTTAATTTTTTAATTGAGGGGTATTTTGATCATTTAAAAAAATATTTTTTATTTTTTATTTTATATTTTATATTTGTTTTTATTTTTTTTATTTTTTAAAATTTGTATTATCATTTTATAAAAAAATATTATTTTTTCATTAATAACATACAATGTGATTGCACAGTGAAACACATTTGATTGCATATTGAATCACATGTGATTGAACTAAAACATCAAATGTGATTAAATATACAATCACATGTGATTTTACACTAAAATCACATGTGATTAAGTCATACACGTAATTATCAAATAAATATTATTTTTTAATTGAAAAAATTAATTAAAAGTAGAAAAAAAATTAAAAAAAAAAAGATTCGTAATTTTTTTTAAGTGTCAAATGACCAAAATACCCTTTATAAAAATAATAAAAAAAGAAATTCTAAAATTAAAATTAAAAAAAATTTAATTTTTTTTTATTTTTAGAAAAATGACCAAAATACCTCTCAATATATAAAATATGTGATTAATATTGACCATTACATTTTATTAATCAATGATTAAGATTTGTTCCCCGGGACTTCGTAAGAATAATATACCTCCTTAAACGAAACTCTATAAATTCAATGTTTATAATTAATACCTTGGATATATAAGTTCTTTTAATATGTATAGAAATTTATATTTTATAATCAAGAATTGGCTCTTTTTTTGTTATCATTAATATTGTAATATTAATTTAATATAAACACATATATTTTGCCATAAAACATATGATCAGCATGTATTATGCGTATTATTACTATTCGAACTCTTTTAATTGTAAATTTTTCTACATCATATAAGTTTATTTGTTACATCCGGCATGTGTAAGCGCGGTTTAGAAACCGAACCGAACTTAAACCAATAGAAATGAAACCAAAAAATGATGAATTTCAAAATTGAAATCGAACCGATTACATATTTTCGGTTTTAGTTCGTTTCGGTTTTTTTAAGTTTTAACCCAAATGCTCACCCTAACATCAGGGTTACTTAAACCATCATAAATTTTATTTAAAAAGACTAGAACTAAAAGAACAATAATGTTATACTCCCTCCATCCCACAAAAAATTTCTCATTTGACATGGGTACAAGTTTAAGGTGATAGTTAGTGGTGGGGTCATTGATAATAATTTTGATTAAAATATAAGATTGGTTTGGAGAGAGAAAGATAGTTAGTGGATAGTTAGTGGTGGGGTCCTTAGTAATAAGAGTATTTTATTGAAATGAGAAGTTTTTTATGGGACACAAATTTAGGATGAAATGAGAAGTTTTTTGTGGGACGGAGGGAATATAATATTATCAGTTTTATTTAATTTTATTTGTTTTTAATCAACAAGATTATTATTTTTATTGAGATTACTTGAACATCATTAAAAGTTATTTAAATATTAAAAGACCTATGAAATTGTATAGATAACATGATATACAAAGATCCATCTAATATTTGGTTGATTATAATTGCATACATTATTACATACAAGGAATACTTTCAAACATATGTAAGAATACCTATTATTTTATGTCCATCTTTAATTAAATATTAAATCTAAACAAAATAAAAATTTTATATTGAAAAAGTAGAATTTTAAAACCCACTGCAATGCGCGGGCAAAAATATCTTCGTTAGTAAACATGGAGCGATACTTGACTAATAATTAACACTTGATAAAATAGCTTGCTAGTAGATTAAAATAGGTAGATCGAACGGGTACCCTACTGGTAATGACCGGAATTTTCATAATTTGTATTTGAACTATTATTTGAGTTGTATGAATTTAAGATATTATGATTAGACTATAATACCGTTTCATTATATTAAGTATTTGGATGTTTAAAACTTGTGTGATTGGAAATGGGTCAAAGACTTGGGGTATGTCAAGTTGGAAAAAAACGTTTATAGCTGGAGCAGGGAGATCGCGCCGCTATCTCCAAGTTCGCGACGCGAACTAGTGATGGACCAAACAGCGACCCGTTTTCGCGGGTGCCTAGAAACGCTATCTCGGATAGCGTCGGAAATCGCGTAGGGATAGCGTCGCTATTGTCGACGCGAAAAATAGCGGGGAAGAATTCGCGCCACGAATTCTTGGATCGCGACGCGATCATTGTCTGGGTCTGCATAAAAGTCGGGTTTAGGCTAGGGTTTAGGGTCCAACAACCCTACTTCTAGCTCAGCCGTTTTTAGAGTGAGAGAGCACGTTTTTGGTGACTTTTGGCTGAAATCTTCATCAATCTTAGAGATTTTAACACCAAAGGTAAGGATTCTTGATCCTTCATGCTTGGTAATTGGGTTTTCAAGCTTTTCTTGGGCATCAATGGTGGTTTGGGGAACCAACCATGGCATCTTGGGGAAGATGACCAACTATGAGTGTAAATCACTCCTTGTATGCTTGTGATCAATGTGTACAAGCTAGATTTGAGATTTTTGGATAGGAATCTTGAACTAGGGTTTGGGATTTCACCAAGTTTTATGAACTTGGTGATTGGGGAGATTAATATGGATTAAATTAGCGCTAGTGATGGATAATAACTAGTATTTGTGATGATATTGATATTAGGTCAAGAAGACCTTGTGATTGGGAGTACTTCTTTGACTAGGAAGTAAGGATTTATGTTTGCTAACACAATTTTGGGATAGCATTGCTAAGGTGAGTACATGTGATCTTTTCTGAGTACATAGTAAACGATTTTTAGATGATTAAAATGACTAAAAGAGTTTTAACTAATGTATGAATTGATAAAGGAATTGTTTGATATGCTTAGATGTTATGAAATAAATTGTGATCTTGATATGATGAAATGATGATTGAAATGGGGCAATGGCCCATATTTGTTGACCAACTGTATGTTAGTCAAATTCCGGAAACGATAACCCATTCGTGGGGGAGTTGAGATTACTACTCGGGGTGGTACCTCCCTGCGCAAGGGTAGTATATCTATATGAACGATAACCCGACATTAGGGGGACTATGATAACCCGATAAAAAGGGGGAGTATGGTAACCCGCGAGACGGGGGAGTGATGATCTCGGTAAGTTTGGGAGAACCCCAATTACCATGAGATCTTTTGATGATAACCCACATCGGGGGAGTTTGCTTCGGGATGACCCGTTGCGTATGTGTGAGCTTAGGATGAGCTCGGGACTATGTTTGACTTATGTGCAATGTGATACTTACTTAAATATTATTTAATTACAAATGTTTATAAACGGGTCCAAAACTCATGTTACTCACGAGACATTCTTGTCTCACGTACTACGTTTTCTTTTATGTCTATGTACTCAGGTTCGGGAGCAAAAGAGTAGGCGGCCCGTAGTTATGACATTGGATGATTAAGCTCGGTGTACAATTTTGATTCCCTTAGACTTTAGTCTCGATATATTTGTAACACCGGTATTTGGCACATTGTTAATCATTTTGAATGTTTGATTTGAATTACATTTTATTACTATGGTTTTTGTATTAAACTTGGAATATTTAAAAGTTTAAATTGTTTTGAAAAATTGAGGTGTTACAACTTGGTATTAGAGCTTCAGTCTAAGTGAATTAGGTTGGTTTACCACTCTAGACTTAGACTTTGCTAAATGGGACGTTATGTGCCATAGGAAATTAGGTTGACCTTTGAGAACTAGGGTTGACCATTAAGGGAATTATTATAATCGAGCTTTATATAATTTTATGCAACTAATTGGTTGACATCTTATGTTAGTAAGATGGCTAGAACAAGAAGTGGTCGAGTTGTATCGGATGGAGAAGGGGATTCAAATATGATTCCCAATGCACCTCGGAACGGAAATGGTGGTGATGTATCCGGTGTTAGGAACAACAATGTACCAGTAACGGTAGAAGCTCTTCAATCCATGCTCACCCACATGAGGGAGGTTATGCAACAAGATGTTAACCGGATCATAAATGAACGGTTGAACTTTAATGATGAGGAAAGGGACGAGGGTGAGGATCGTGATGAAGAAGAAAGGGAAGAGAGGGAGGATACTCCTCCACTCACAAGGACCCGATCAACGGGAAATAGTGTCCCGACCGAAAAATCCTCCAATGAGGATAGAAGTGTTGATAAGATTGAACGTGAAGGATGTTCATATAAGACATTCTTGGCATGCCGACCCGACAACTACTACGGGAGCATGGAACCAAAAGACACGTCCTCGAGAGTAGCAAGTGCAAAGAAGAAGACACGGTGACTTATGCCTCACGTTTGCTTAAGGATAATGCCTTGACTTGGTGGGTCACCGTGTATGAGTCGTTGGGAAAGAAAGCCGTTTACAAGATGTCTTGGAAAGAGTTCACTAGGAGACTCAGAGAAAAGTTTTGTCCCGAAAAGGAGTTGGAGGAGTTGTTGGAAGAGTTCTTGCACTTCAAGAAAGGCAATTTAACTTTGGATGAGTATACAAAGAAGTTCACGGGTTACCTCCCGTTCGTGATGAATGCTTACCCAACCGAACGTAGTCGTGTGGTTCGGTTTGCTAATGGATTGCCTTGGGAATATGAACTTGAAGTGAAGAGGGCGGCGACTCTTGATGAAGCCATTAATGTCGCCCGAAGTGTTGAGAAAGTTAGTAAGAGAAGGATTCAAGAGAGGTCGGTGGGGAATGAAAAGAGGAAGTTTGAGAACTACTCGGGGCCATCAAAGAAAGGAAAGTTTACCCCGAGCGGGTCAAAGCAAGGAAGTGGTGGTGGTTATGATGTATGAAATGTGGCAAGACTCATTAAGGGGAATGTAAGCTTGAGTCGGGAAGTTGTTTCAAATGTGGAAGATTTGGCCACAAGGCTAGAGATTGCAAGGCCAAGAACCTTGATGATGTGGAGTGCTTCTCATGCCATGAGAGGGGGCATTATAGCAATGCTTGCCCAAAGAAGGGAACCGAAACGTTAGTGTCAACCGCTCACAAGAAGCCGGATCCATCAAAGGTGAAGGGGCGTGCCTTCCAACTCACTCGTGAAGAAGCCAATGAGACTCATGACGTCGTCTCAGGTACCTTATTCATTAACTCCATACCCACTTATGTGTTGATTGATTCGGGTTCTACTTATTCTTTCGTGTCTCGTGAATTTGGTGGTAAGTTTAAGGTTCCGCTAGAGTTACTTGATGATTTGTATGAAATAGAAGTAGCCGATGGGAAAACCTCTATGGTTCAACATATCTATAGAAATTGTGAATTAGAAATCGATAGTAAGAAGTTCAAGGTCGATTTAATGCCTATGGGAATTAAGGCTTTCGATGTAATTATTGGAATGGATTGGTTGGGAATCCACCAATCCAAAATTTTGTGTGGAAAGAAGTTGGTATCGATCAAGTCTCCCGAGAATGAGAAGGTGTATATTTATGGAGAAAAGAGGCATCATATGCCAAATCTTATTACCGCCATTAAAGCAAGAAAGTGTTTATCAAAGGGATGTTCGTCATTCGTAGCCTATGTCCTAGATGGGAGAAAAGAGAAGAAGACGGTGGATAATGTGAAGATTATTCGGGATTTCCCCGAAGTTTTTCCCGATGACTTACCCGGTTTGCCACCGGAGAGACAAGTCGAGTTTCGCATTGATTTAGTTCCGGGGGCGACGCCGATTGCCCGAGCCCCGTATCGTTTAGCCCCAACCGAGATGCGCGAGCTAATGTCTCAATTACAAGAGTTGCTTGATAAAGGTTTTATCTGACCTAGTTCGTCACCGTGGGGTGCACCGGTTTTATTTGTGAAGAAGAAAGACGGTTCAATGAGAATGTGTATTGACTATCGAGAACTTAACAAGATGACAATTAAGAACCGATATCCTTTGCCAAGGATTGATGATTTGTTTGATCAACTTCAAGGAGCCGATTATTTCTCCAAGATTGATTTGAGATCGGGTTACCATCAAGTTCGAGTTAAAGAAGGTGATACCGAGAAGAC
The DNA here is from genome assembly GCA_963853835.1 of Calendula officinalis. NCBI lineage: Eukaryota > Viridiplantae > Streptophyta > Magnoliopsida > Asterales > Asteraceae > Calendula > Calendula officinalis. The sequence continues at coordinate 2,048,123 of OY970830.1, read as the reverse complement.
GGCCTTTAGAACACGTTATGGGCATTATGAATTTTTGGTGATGCCATTCGGTTTGACGAATGCTCCGGCTATTTTTATGGATCTCATGAATAGGGTTTGTAAACCTTTTCTCGATTAATTTCTCATAGTATTTATTGATGATATTCTTATCTACTCCAAAACCGAAGAAGAACATGAAGAACATTTGAAGCAAATTTTAGAAGTGTTGAAACGAGAGAAACTGTATGCAAAATTCTCGAAGTGTGAATTTTGGTTGCGAGAAGTCCAATTCCTCGGTCATGTGGTGTCACGAAACGGGATTAAGGTTGACCCGTCAAAAATTGAGGCGGTGAAGAATTGGGAAGCACCAAAGACTCCAACCGAAGTAAGAAGCTTTCTTGGTTAGCCGGTTACTACCGAAGGTTTATTGAAGACTTCTCCCGAGTGGCGGTACCACTCACTATGCTAACAAGAAAGGATGTGAAGTTTGATTGGGGGAAAAAGCAAGAAGATGCATTTGCCTTGCTAAAGGAGAAATTGTGCAATGCACCGATCTTTACTCTACCCGATGGTATGGAAGATATCGTGGTGTATAGTGACGCCTCGAGTAAGGGTCTTGGTTGTGTTTTGATGCAAAGAGGGAAGGTGATAGCGTATGCTTCAAGACAACTGAAGGATGCGGAAACGAGGTATACTACTCATGATTTGGAATTGGCGGCGATCATTTTTGCCTTGAAGATTTGGAGGCATTACTTGTATGGAACAAGGTGTACATTGTACACGGATCATAAAAGTCTTAAGTATGTGTTCACACAAAAGGATTTGAATATGAGGCAAAGAAGGTGGATTGAGTTGATTAATGATTATGATTGTGAAATCGTTTATCATGAAGGAAAGGCTAATATGGTGGCCGACGCCTTGAGTAGAAAAGTTTATGAGAAGCCGGTCAAGGCTAAGTTGATGCGGATTGAAGTGGTATCTAGTCTTATTGAAAGAATAAAAACCGCACAAACCGAAGTGATGGGAAAAGATGAGTATAGACAAGAAAGATTGGGAAAGAACCAAGTATTTGAAGAAAATTCTCAAGCGGTGAAAATCGTGAATGGTCGGATTTGGGTTCCAAAATTCGGTGGAAACCGAAAGATATTGTTAAATGATGCTCACAAGTCCAAGTACTCAATTCATCCCGGAAGTACAAAGACTTATCAAGACTTGAAGAGGTTGTATTGGTGGCCGGGGATGAAGTCGAGAGTAGCAAAGTACATACCAAAGTGTGCCACGTGTGCACAAGTGAAAGCCGAGCACCAAGTACCCTATGGAGTTGCACAATCGTTGCAAGTGCTGGCCGGTAAATGGGAAGACATCACTATGGATTTTATTGTTGGTCTTCCAAAGACAAGTAGGAACCATGATGCCGTTTGGGTGATTGTTGATAGGTTAACGAAAAGTGCGTTATTCCTAGCTATTCGGGAAACTATGCCACTCGAGAAGTTGGCTAAATTGTATGTTGATGAGGTTGTTCGTTTACATGGGGTACCGATGTCGATTGTATCCGATCGGGATGCAAGGTTCACCTCGAGATTTTGGAGGTCACTTCAAGAAGAATTGGGAACAAAGTTGAGGTTGAGTACGGCTTACCATCCGCAAACCGATGGTCAAAGTGAAAGAACGATCCAAACGGTCGAAGACATGTTGAGATCGTGTGTGATGGATTTTGGTGGTAAATGGGATGAACATTTACCGTTGGTGGAGTTTTCTTATAACAATAGTTATCATGCAAGTATCTAAATGCCACCGTTTGAGGCATTGTATGGGAGAAAGTGTAGGACGCCCTCTTGTTGGTTAGAGGCGGGTGAGACGAAACTCACGGGTCCCGAGATTGTGAAAATAACAAACGAGAAAATTGGAATAATTCAAGCAAATATGAAAGCCGCACAAGATCGTCAAAAAAGTTATTCGGGTTTGAAAAAGCGACCCTATGACTTGGATGTTAGTGATATGGTGATATTGAAGGTGTCGCCTTGGAAAGGCGTGATGAGATTTGGAAAGAAGGGCAAATTGAGCCCAAGGTATGTGGGCCCGTTTAAGATCTTGAAACGGGTCGGTTTACAAGCATTTAAGTTAGAACTCCCACCCGAGTTGCAAGGTGTACATGACACATTCCATGTTTGTAATTTGAAAAAGTTTTTGGGTGAAGTGGAGAACGTGATCCCACTTAAAGATTTGCGGGTCGATGCACCCAATCGATTGATTGAAGAACCCGAGGCCATATTGGAGGCCCAAACAAAGAAGTTGAGGAACAAGGAGATTGATTTGGTGTTGGTCAAGTGAAAGCATTCCCTTGGACCCAATTTGACTTGGGAAGTCAAAGATGAAATGAAGAAACGTTACCCGAACTTCGTGGATTATGATGCGATTCCGAGGACGGAATCCTCTTAAGGGGTAGGTAGTTGTAACGACCGGAATTTTCATAATTTGTATTTGAACTATTATTTGAGTTGTATGAATTTAAGATATTATGATTAGACTATAATACCGTTTCATTATATTAAGTATTTGGATGTTTAAAACTTGTGTGATTGGAAATGGGTCAAAGACTTGGGGTATGTCAAGTTGGAAAAAAACGTTTATAGCTGGAGCAGGGAGATCGCGCCGCTATCTCCAAGTTCGCGACGCGAACTAGTGATGGACCAAACAGCGACCCGTTTTCGCGGGTGCCTAGAAACGCTATCTCGGATAGCGTCGGAAATCGCGTAGGGATAGCGTCGCTATTGTCGACGCGAAAAATAGCGGGGAAGAATTCGCGCCGCGAATTCTTGGATCGCGACGCGATCATTGTATGGGTCTGCATAAAAGTCGGGTTTAGGCTAGGGTTTAGGGTCCAACAACCCTACTTCTAGCTCAGCCGTTTTTAGAGTGAGAGAGCACGTTTTTGGTGACTTTTGGCTGAAATCTTCATCAATCTTAGAGATTTTAACACCAAAGGTAAGGATTCTTGATCCTTCATGCTTGGTAATTGGTTTTTCAAGCTTTTCTTGGGCATCAATGGTGGTTTGGGGAACCAACCATGGCATCTTGGGGAAGATGACCAACTATGAGTGTAAATCACTCCTTGTATGCTTGTGATCAATGTGTACAAGCTAGATTTGAGATTTTTGGATAGGAATCTTGAACTAGGGTTTGGGATTTCACCAAGTTTTATGAACTTGGTGATTGGGGAGATTAATATGGATTAAATTAGCGCTAGTGATGGATAATAACTAGTATTTGTGATGATATTGATATTAGGTCAAGAAGACCTTGTGATTGGGAGTACTTCTTTGACTAGGAAGTAAGGATTTATGTTTGCTAACACAATTTTGGGATAGCATTGCTAAGGTGAGTACATGTGATCTTTTCTGAGTACATAGTAAACGATTTTTAGATGATTAAAATGACTAAAAGAGTTTTAACTAATGTATGAATTGATAAAGGAATTGTTTGATATGCTTAGATGTTATGAAATAAATTGTGATCTTGATATGATGAAATGATGATTGAAATGGGGCAATGGCCCATATTTGTTGACCAACTGTATGTTAGTCAAATTCCGGAAACGATAACCCATTCGTGGGGGAGTTGAGATTACTACTCGGGGTGGTACCTCCCTGCGCAAGGGTAGTATATCTATGTGAACGATAACCCGACATTAGGGGGACTATGATAACCCGATAAAAAGGGGGAGTATGATAACCCGCGAGACGGGGGAGTGATGATCTCGGTAAGTTTGGGAGAACCCCAATTACCATGAGATCTTTTGATGATAACCCACATCGGGGGAGTTTGCTTCGGGATGACCCGTTGCGTATGTGTGAGCTTAGGATGAGCTCGGGACTATGTTTGACTTATGTGCAATGTGATACTTACTTAAATATTATTTAATTGCAAATGTTTATAAACGGGTCCAAAACTCATGTTACTCACGAGACATTCTTGTCTCACGTACTACGTTTTCTTTTATGTCTATGTACTCAGGTTCGGGAGCGAAAGAGTAGGCGGCCCGTAGTTATGACATTGGATGATTAAGCTCGGTGTACAATTTTGATTCCCTTAGACTTTAGTCTCGATATATTTGTAACACCGGTTTTTGGCACATTGTTAATCATTCCGAATGTTTGATTTGAATTACATTTTATTACTATGGTTTTTGTATTAAACTTTGAATATTTAAAAGTTTAAATTGTTTTGAAAAATTGAGGTGTTACACTACTAGTAGATTAAAATAGGGGATTAAAGTTCACGTAGACTCATATGGGTACCCTACTAAAAGTTTAATTAAATTAAAACTATGTTGTACTAAAATAGTGATGTTATCGAAAGAGATATTTTTGACTTCATAACCATATGCTAATGAGAAATATCTCCCAACACCTTATAGCGCTAAGCTTTGGTTACTACTTCATTAAGTAATACCTGACCATTTAGGGGTGATTTGGAATGACATAATCTTCCGTAATTGAATTGAATTCAGTTGTAATTGAATACAGTTACGCGTATGACTACCAAATTTTTGAGTTGGAATTCAAATAATAGTTATACATTTTTCTAAAACTATTTTTTAGTTTCTTTTTGTTTAATTTATTATTTATTATTTTTTAAATTATTTTAAAAAAATTATTTATTTTTTTTAAAGATTTATATTTATTATTTTAAAAAAAATTAAATTTTTTTTATTTTTATAAATATTTTTGATCGATTTTAAAATCTAAAGCATATAAAATATTCAAATGTGTTAGTTCACTAAAGGATCGTAATTGAATTCATAGGATGTCGGGACGAATTTCAATTACACCAAATATCATAATTCGAAATTACGTCGTAATTGAATTACGGAAAAAAGTCCATCCAAACGTCCATCCGTAATGTAATTGAATTACAGTTACGGAGGATTACGTCAAAACAAACGGACCTTAGTGTGTTATTCACTTATTACCCGTCTTTTCTATGTTTTACTTACTCTTTCACTCGATTATTTTAAATTACATCCGTAACATGAAACAAAACTACACTGTTACATGCATACAATTAGACGCCATAGTGAAGAGATTTAAACCCGTAATCGGTCAAACACTAATTAACACGTCAAATCCTCAACAACATACAATATGATCAAAATCTAAAACATATTAATCAAGTGACACAAACGTAAACTCGCTCTCTTATTTTGAAAAGAGGCAAGCATGAACCCCAAACCAAAACCAATAGCAAACCATAACATCAATCTTGCAAGAAAGAAAAAAAAAACTCGTTTATTATTCGAATCCACCAAGAACCACCATGGTTCATGCAATTATATGACATAAGTTAGCTAGTGACCCAATGGTGATGAAGCGAAGTGGTGCTGACCATCTGGGCCACCTGGTGCAACCCTTCCAGGGTTTGCATCAAGCGACCGTCTCTTGTAATACTCAAGATCAGACACTTTGAACCCTAACTTACGCAATAGAAGTTGGCTTGAATCAGTGTTTTGCATGGCTTGGTTGGCATTAGAGGTGATGAAGATGACGAAGATGATGAAAATGAGTAGCGAACTTTTTGATCCGATGGTATTTGCCATAATTAGGGTTTTGATTTGGATTTGGATTTGGATTTAGAATTGGGTGAGTATTTGGTTCTTTCTTGTTTTAGGAGGTTGTAGTAGAGATTGCATGATTATGCGTAGTATTTATAGAAGGTTGACAGAGATGAGAGATATATAATATTGAGGGAGAGGGAGAGAGGTGCCATGTTAGTTTAGAATCTATTGAAAATTTTGAGTCATCATACACAATATCTGATTGAAATACGCCCTTAATTTGACATATTTTAAATCTATGGATGCATTTTGAAAAACATATTTTTTTTCTTAAATTTTGTCAGGATCGATTAACTATAGACAAGTTAATAAACACCTTAGATCTAATTGATGATAAAAGTTGCAGCGGATCAACACTATATCAATTTATTACGAACAATGAACTGTAAGAACAATATGTAAGAATATTAAGAACACAGTTTCACAAAAAGCTTCAATGTATATTATCGAGTTGACAATACACACGTACGTTTACAATTCGTAAGGAACTATATATAATGGTCCTTGAAGCTAAACTATTTACCCTAGTTATTCTAGGATACGATTTACATCTAATTATAAACGATATACATTGATTTACATTCTATAACTATCTCTGCGAAGATCTCGGACTTGATTTGTTCCAAATATGCGTTGTCAGTAGTAAAACTTATCACCAGTAGTAAATATGAAGATCAGTAGTAAACTTGGTGATCAGTAGTAAGTCCAGATACATCGTCAGTAGTAACTACAATGATCAGTAGTATCTTCAATAAGCATTGATCAGTAGTAACTTTAGTTATAGTATACACCAGTATCAACTTCATCAGTAGTAACATGTTCTGCCCCATCAGTAATAAACATAATTATCACCAACTGCAGCATCAGTACTAAGTTGATCTGTGATTTGCTCCAACAATCTCCCCCTAAACTTATTGATTATGTTTTAATCAATCAAGTTTCTTCTGTTCTTCTTCTTCTTTCTTTCTTCTTTCTAATGTTCTTTGATTTTGTTGAAGTCTTTGTTCAATTATGTATTTGCTGTTCTTCTTGATAAAATAATTCAATTTATTCTGGAACATAACAGCATCAAAGGGCTTCATTAGAGTGTTGATGAATATCTGATACATTTCCTTTTCTGAGTGAGGATATTCTCTTTCATATAAGTACAACTCACAATTTTTACTTGATCTTTCAAAGAAATACATATTGCAAGTTGGGAGAACATTCCATGCATACACATTTTCTGGATTTGTAAATAACTCTGGATAGTTATCTGGATAAAAAGCTGCATCAATCATTCTTGTTAAGTATCCAGCTCCAGATTCTCTCCAAGATTTCTTTGACATTCTTGGTTTTCCAATGATCAGAAGTTTAATCACATCACTTCTTGTACATGATCTGATCAAAGGTAGCCATCCAGTAAACTTTTGAATGATTTTGTCTTCCCTTACAACTAATAGAGCATTATTGGGCAAGACTTTCCAGTTTAGTATTGAGTTATTTTGAAGTGGAGCAACAGGTACTTCAAGAACAGGTATAATTTTTTCTTGTTTTGCTTTCTTTTGAAAACTCTGTTCTTGAGCTTCATTCTTTCTTTTCTTTGTCTGGGGAGATGAGGATTCACCAATAGTAGACACACTATTATCTTTAATTAAATTTGGACTTATTGGGATTAAGGTTTTTGCTGCTTTCAATTTCTTTTCTTCTTCAGCCTCTTGTTCAATTAAATCTTTCTTCTTGGCAGTACAGTATTTGTCTATAATAGTAACCATCTTCATTCTGCCAAAAGATTTTGCACTGTGCCCTTTTGACTTCAGAAAGTCAATCATAAGTGCTTTTTGTTCAAACACATCATCTGTTAAGGGACTTTTAGTTCTTTTGCTTTCAGCTACTAGCTCTTCAAGCAAATCAAGATGTTCCTCTTCTACTTTTCTGTATCTTCGAAATTCTGCCAATTGAGCTTCAATCTGACCATCTTTCATTAACTCAGGTATTTCAGTCTTTTGAGGTTTTTCAGTTTTCTTTTTCTTTTTCTTTTCCTCAATAGCTTGATACATAGCTACATTCTCCAGAAATCTTCTATGTTTTATCCTCCATCTTGATTGTTTCTCTTTTCTAACATGGTTGATTTTGTTGACCATGTGATGCCCTAATGCCCTGTTTGGATAATCATCATCATATATTTCTTTTCCCTTTCCAACACAAGCAGGCAAAATTGATGGAGGTGGAGTGTATTTCATGTCAGGAATACCAGTCATTAGTAACTTTGGATAAAACAATTTTAGATCTTCTTCTGGTAATATTTTTGGGTGAGGAGGAAGGGTACATTCATCTACCTCAAACCAATTCACATTATCATCAATGTCAGGTATGATAAGTGGTTGAGTAGGAGTTGGTGGTTTGGTAATGATGACATGTCTTCTAGCATCAATGAGTTCAGGAAATTCAGGAATTTCTTCTTCAGTAGTAACCAAGGTGGTTATTACTGGTGTTACTTCATGAGTTACTACTGATAGGGCATCAGTAGTGTTTAGTGCAGTTAATTCCTCTTCTTGACTTACTACTGCTATATCATCAGTAGTAGGAGTTACTACTGGTATCTCTGTTTCAACTTGTTCTTCCATTGTAGCAGTAGTAATGGGCTCATCTTCTGTAATCATCATCTCTGGGCCTTCATCAACTTCTGTTTCTTTTAAATTCAAGAGGGAGGAAGCTGCTGCTGCAATGGATTCATCAATCATTGTCTGTATGTTATCCTTCTCCCCCTTAGTGAGCTCAACTGGAGGAGCCTCACTATCATCAATCCTCTTTTTCAAGTTCCTGATAAGCTTTGATTGTTGATGAAGCCTAAGTTCATATTGTCTCATTCTTTTGTTGATGATATTGACATTTCTTTTCATAGCAGCCATAGTTTTTCCTTGATTTGTTTGATAATAAAGACAATCTTGTACAGTGGATTCCAAGGAATCCACTTTAGCCGTCAATTGTTGGATTTTAATACTGCCCTCACTCCATCTAGCAAGATCATCGGGCTCACTAACTGGTACTTTGGTTTGAAGGTTTTCCATCCTATCCGTCAAATCAATACTTCTGCCCTCATCACTTCTTGGTGATTCATTGGGTCTTTTAGACATCCTCTTCTTCCTAGAAGAAGCATAGATGCCCCCCCTTGTGGTTTCTTGGCACCGGGGTCCTTTGAGTAATTCCTCAAAAGAGTCATCACTCAAAGTTGCCGAGGTTTGGGTCCTAAAGATGTTTTCACTATCCTGTGCACCCACCTTTGGGGCATCAGTAGTGAAAGCCCTCCCCTCATGTCCTCTCTCCTCCTTGGAGGACAACTCTTTGAGCCTGGGGTGTGACTCTATTTGTCCCCTGGTGTCCTTTGAAGAAAGTTTCTTTCTTTTATAAATTGAGGAAATGTTTTTGGTTTTGTCTGGTAGGTCTTCCACAGAGTGAAGAGTAGCACTCTGCAGAGTTATATCAAGTTCCTGGGACACATTCAGGACTTCTAAGTTGGGTGATTGAGTGGCTGTTTGGGGTGGTGTTTGGGCTGTATTTGGGGGTGATGGAGTGGGTTGAGGTTCAATTTGGGTTGTAGCAATGATTGAACCCTCTCCAGTTTGTGTGTGATCTTGGATCATGTTAGGAAACAGAGGGGTTTCCTTGCCCGAAAACTTAAATTGTTTTCTCATATTAGCATACACCTTTTTGTTTAATTCAGGAAAGAGAAAAAGATTTTTATGTTCAGATAGAACCTGAATTTCACAGTTGAAAATATGAGATAGGAATCTTGGATACATTAAAAATTTTGATGAGGATAGGTTTCCAAGCATTCCTTCAAAAATCATTTTTGAGAAATTGAAGACTTGATCTGTGCACAAACAAACAACAGTAGATGCTATTGATTTATTGAACTCATTCCAAGTACTTCTTTTTGGAGAAATACAGTGTTGAATAGTGTGAACAAGGTATTTCCACTGGGGTGAAAGAAGACCTTTTTGAAATGTGACTATGTCTAGTCTTCCTTCATAACCCATTCTTTGTAAGTTTGAAATAATAGTTTCTTTAGGAAGAGTGGTCATACCTGTATCATCATGTAGTTGAAGGTGATTTCTGATGGATTCTTCTGTGATGGTGATAGTCTTTCCATCGACAGTTGATTTGATCATGGGCATTGTTGACCCTTCAACTCGTTCAGCATTTGTCCAAAAATCAATCAAGTGCTTTTGATATGATTTTGGTTTTACAGTTAGAGCGAACTGTATGTAAGAATTTCTCACGAATTTGACGATTGGACGGAAATCTTTTGTTCCGTCGGGATTCTTTAAAAAGGCAACCATATTGTGAAATTCTGAATATTTCAGATCGGTTTGCACATCAAGAGATTGTAGAGTTGCCATCGTTTTGAGTTTTTTTTTTTTTTGCAGGAATTTTGTTACTGACTATGGGTTTTTGATCGTAAACTAGGGTTTATTGAGAGGTTTTGACAGATCGAGGTGAAGATAATGATAAACTAAACGATTTCCGCCTTTTATATCTTTTGATTTCACCTACAAAAAGACTAAATTGCCCTTCGAATCATAACATAACGGTTATTTTCATGGGGGTTAGTATGGTAATTTTGATTTTGAAGGACCAGTAGTAAATGATATGCCAGTAAGAAACGTCAGTAGTAACCACAAACATCAGTAGTAACTCATGGTTTTGACACCAGTAGTAACTAAGGACATCAGTAGTAATTACTAACACACAAGACCAGTAGTATATGTGAACACCAGTAGTACTGACATACCAGTAGTATTTATGTAAACCTAATACACATCAGTAGTAATAAGCTACCAGTAGTATTTTGTGCACATACCTACACACCAGTAGTACAGAAATACCAGTAGTAAAACACTTAAGTGAATAAATAATAATTTACAACAAAAACTTTACACATGATTTTAAGAGACTTAGTTTATTAAAATCATTCCAATACTGCTAACCAAAAAGTTAAATCTTCCTACATCAAATGCTTTTGTAAAAAGATCTGCTAATTGATCATCAGTATGAATTTTAACTACTTCGATTAATTTCTTTTCATTGCAATCTCTTATAAAATGAAATCTTATTTCAATGTGTTTGGTTTTTGAGTGTTTTACTGGATTGTTCACAATACTAATAGCACTTTGATTGTCAATAAAAATAGGAGTTTTAAGGATAGAGATACCAAAGTCTAGGAGCTGGTTTTGAATCCATAGTACTTGAGCACAACAAGCAGATGCAGCTACATATTCTGCTTCAGCAGTTGATGTTGATACATTTGTTTGTTTCTTACATTGCCATGACACCAGTCTTGATCCAAAGAATTGACATCCACCAGTAGTGGATTTTCTGTCTTGACATTCACCTCCATAGTCACTATCTGTGTAGGCTATGAGTTCAAAGGGTGAATCATGTGGATACCATAGACCAAGTGATGGTTTGCCTTTCAAGTATCTGAATATTCTTTTGACAGCTTGCAAGTGTAGTTCTTTAGGTCTTGCTTGATACCTTGCACACACACAAACACTATACATAATATCAGGTCTTGATGCAGTTAAGTACATCAACGAACATATCATTGATCTATATAAGTGTTCATCTACATCCTCCCCCTCAATATCAGGATGTAGGTGTTTGTGTGTTTCCATTGGAGTACTTGCACTCTTACAGTCTTTCATATCAAACTTTTCCAAGATGTCTTTCACATATTTTGATTGATTAATCAAAATACCATCTGTTCTTTGACTAACCTGGAGTCCAAGGAAGAAATTCATTGGACCCATAGAGCTCATCTTGAATTTAATCTGCATCAGTTCTTCAAATTCTTTGCATTGTAAATCATTGGTTGAGCCAAAGATGATATCATCTACATAGATTTGTACCAGTAGGATATCATCTTTAACTTTCTTTGTGAATAGAGTTTTATCAATGGCTCCTCTTTTGAAATTGTTCTTTAATAAGTATGATGATAGTGTGTCATACCATGCTCTTGGTGCCTGATGTAGGCCATAAAGAGCTTTATCAAGTTTGAACACATAATCACCATGTTTTGGATCTTCAAATCCTGGAGGTTGGCAAACATAAACTTCTTCTTCAATCTTCCCATATAGGAAAGCACTCTTCACATCCATTTGATAGACTTTAAACCTTTTGAATGAAGCATATGCTAGGAATATTCTTATTGCTTCAATTCTGGCAACATGAGCATATACTTCATCATAGTCTATACCTTCTTCTTGAGTGTATCCTTGGGCTACAAGTCTGGCTTTGTTCTTGATCACTATGCCTCTTTCATCTTTCTTATTTCTAAAGATCCATCTGGTTCCAATGGCTCTTTTTCCTTTTGGTAGAGGTACAAGTGTCCAAACAGCTTGTAACTTGAATTGAAGAAGCTCTTCTTGCATTGCCTCAATCCAGTTTGAGTCCTTCATTGCTTGTTGAATCTTCTTTGGTTCATCCTGAGACAGAAAGCATTCATACATACATTCATTAGCAATTAAGCTTATATTACACATATTTGCAGTTAAACTTTTGTTTAATTTGCTTCTTGTTTGAAGTGGTGAGTTAACATCACTTAGAACAAGGTCTAATGGATGGTTCTTTTGAGTCCTTGTTGTTGTAGCTTTATCAACCACTAGTTGATTTTCAAGGTTGGACTCATTTGCCTCAGGTAGTTGTTCTTCTTGAGATCCTTCATTAGTATTTGGTTCATCATTATCTTGGTCAGAGTTACTACTGCTATCATCTTCATTGAGATCAGTAGTATTGAAGTTGTTACTGGTATCAGTAGTATCTTGAGAATCTAGGTTATTATTGGGATCAGTAGTATTTTGAGTACTATTACTGGTACCAGTAGTATTTGAATTACTACTGTCCTCATTCTCAGAGTTACTACTGCTTTCAATATTTGAGTTATTACTGACATCAGTATTAACTATGGGGGCAGTATCAACTATTATGTATCTCATCTTTTCTTGACCAGTATTAACTGATGATGTTCCTTCCTTTTGATTGTGACAGTTTGAATTACCTGTATTGAAATTCATATTAGAATTAAAGGATTTGGTTAGATTGTCTATGTTGAATAGCCAATCTGGACCATTTCCTTGTTCATTAGCAATGTTTTCATTAAAGGATACATTAATGCTTTCTTCAATTATTCTTAATCTTTTGTTGAACACTCTGTATGATTTACTTTGAGTAGAGTATCCCACAAATATTCCATCATCAGCTTTGCAGTCAAACTTACCAATTTGTTCTCTTGTAATCAAAATAGTACAAGGACAACCAAATGATTTTAAGAAATTTATAGAAGGTTTTCTTTTATTAAAAAGTTCATATGGTGTTTTAAAATGTGTCTTCACTATTAATACTCTGTTTTGAACGTAACAAGCAGTATTGACAGCTTCTGCCCAAAAAGTGATTGGTAATTTTGAGTCTGCAAGCATTGATCTTGCTGCTTCAATGATGGTTCTATTTCTTCTTTCAGCTACACCATTTTGTTGTGGAGTTCTGGGTGAGCTGTATTGCCTGTCAATACCTTTAAGATCACAAAAGTTAATTAAGTTAGTATTCTTAAATTCTGTGCCATTGTCACATCTTATGGCTTTAACTTTTTGATCAGATGAGTTCTCCAGTTTAACAATTAAGTTCTTGATGAGTTCACTTGTTTCATCCTTTGTCCTGAGAAAGAAAACCCATGTATATCTGGAAAAGTCATCAGTAATAACAAGACAATATTGTTTCTTTCCAATACTCATTACATTTGTTGGTCCAAAAAGGTCCATATGTAAGAGCTGTAAAGGAACAGAAATAGAGTTAACAATTTTGGACTTATGAGAAGTCTTGTGTTGTTTACCTTTTAGGCATGCAACACAATGATGATCACACATGAATTGTTTTTGAGGTAGTCCAATGACCAGATTTCTTTTTACTAAGTTATTCATGTTTTTAAAATTTGTGTGACACATCCTTCTATGCCATAGTTCTGATTCAGTGGTGTTTGCCTTGGATATAAAACAGTTGACCTCATTTGTAGAAATGAGTTCTCCCCCTATATCTAGGCAATACACATTGTTTCTCCTTGGAGTTCTTAAAACAACATATTTTTCATCTAAAATAAAATCAGGAGAAAGAATGATGCACTCAATGTCTGTGAAAAGAATCTTGTTCTTTTTATCACAAACTTGAGACACACTGACAAGATTGTATTTTAATTCAGCTACATAAAATACATCATCAAAGGTAATTTTTCCATTAGTAACAGTACCTTTACCTGTAATCTTACCTCCTTGGGGATTCTCACCAAATGCCACATATCCTCCATCAAATGACTTGAAATCCTTAAGAATTTGCAGATTTCCAGTCATGTGCCTTGAGCATCCACTATCAATATGCCATGTTCTTCCTTCTTCTGGGATCTGAATGCTCTGCACAATTGAGTAAAGGATTAGTTAAGTTTGGGAACCCAAGCTTTATATGTCTTGGGTTCATCCTTTGAGAAATAAGCTTTGGGAGATTTAACTTTAAACACTTTTGGTACCCATACTTGTTTAGTACTGGTGTTTTGTTTTACTACTGCCCTTTTGTAGTTACTACTGGTGTGAGAATTTCCTACTGACTTTGGTTTATACCCATGATTTTTAGCTTTTGAATACTTTACTACTGATGGATCAGTAGTATTTGGGTACTTACCATGTTTAGAATGACCAGTAGTGTTTTTAGAGTTACTACCAGTAGTATTTTTGAAATTTATTTTGGGAGCAGTAGTATTCTTAAAATTAGGGTTTGTACCAGTAGTATTCTTGTATTGGTACCATACAGCATTATAATTAGGGTTAACACCAGTAGTAAATTTGTTAGAGTTTCTACTGGTGTTGGAAAATTTAAAATATTGTTTATTTTGATTGGATTTTCCATTATTCTTGAAGTAATTGCTGTTCTTTGGGCTTCCAACTCTTCTGTTTTGCACAAACCTTGGTTTACTTCTTCCAAATCTTGGATCTTCAACAATTGGATTTTTAATTTTATTTACTACTGAAGGACCAGTAGTAACTTTTAACTTTTGAGTCTTAGCATTTTCTTTAAAAACTTTAAATTCTTTTAACTCTTTGCAGTTTATTGGATTGAAGTGACAATCCTTTGCTAAATGGTTCATTTTATTGCATATAACACATCTTAGTTTCTTATTTTTAGCACCTTCAGGTATTCTTTGGTCTAAGAGTTGATTTTTGTTTCTTTCATTCCCCCTTGTTAAAATTTTTGGTACATTATCTGCATTATATTTGGGAGATTCATTTGGACTTGGAACTGTGTGAAAACTTGTATCAATTGATTTTGGTGATTCACTTTGAGATATAGTAAATTCAATTGATTGCTCATTATCAGAAGAATTATTTGATTCAGATGTTTCATTAGATGATTCAGTTTGATTTTCAGTTTTTAATTCATTAATGATTCTTTCTGAACTGTTTTTAAGAGGTGGAATGATTTTATATGGAGGTGGTACAGCATGATATCCCACCCCATGAACAACTTTTTCTGTAGTTTGATTATTAGTTAATTCATCAAGAATTTTAGTGCTTCTTTCAAACTTTTTAATTGTTAATTTATTTTGTTCAATTTCAAGCTGACATTCTTCTAATTTACTAGTTAGTTCTTTATTTTTTGTTTCATAGAACTCTTTCTCATCCACAGCTTGAAGCAATTCTTCCTTGATCCGTTGATCAATCATCTTGTACACCTTTATTTGATGTTCTTGGTCAGCAATCACACCATCAAACTCATGATTTCTTCTGATTGCTTTTGCTAAATCTTCATTTAATTTATTGTTTTCTTTTTCTAGATTTTTAATAATTTTAGCACATTCAGGAGTACAAGGTTTAGATTTTACCTCAGTTTTGTTTTCAGTAAAGGCCATGAGAGCTTGATTTTGAGCATGCTCTTCTGCTTGGAAGCTCCAGTCATAGCCTTGTCCTTGTTGTGACACAAGAGCAGTTGATTTTGATCTTTTGTCTGGTTGAGGACATTCTTTTGCAAAGTGACCAAGGTTGTTACAGTTGTAACACTTGACTTTAGTTTTGTCAAATCCTGCTTTGTCACCTTTGTTGAAATTTAGGCTTGTCCTACCAGTTCTTTTTAAGAATCTTTTGGTCCTTAGGCTCAGCATAGCCATCTGCCATTTAAGATCCATTTCCTCAAGATCATCTGGATTCAATTGTTCCAAGTCATCACTAATCAATGCAGTGTGCACATGACTAGTGAAGAAGGATTCTCTTGCAGTATCCTCAGAATCTGCAGTCTTTCCTGTGGAGGTTTCTTGTCCTTGACCTGTACTAGACACAAAAGCAGCATTGTTAGAAGAAATAGAAGGGTTTTTGTGATTTACCTCAGTTTCAAACACTCTGAGATCATTATAGAGTTCATCTAACTCCTTTTCTTCTAAAGCATCTCTTTGTCTATACACCACTGTGTACATGGCCCATTCTTCACTAAGAGACCTTAGGAACTTCATGTTGACATCTTCTTGGTCCATCTTTACACCAACTTGGTTGAGTTCACCAATTAGTTTGTTGAATCTGTCAAACACTTGAGTGAGTGTTTCATTGGGCTTTCCTTTGAAATTTTCAAAGTCTTGTTTGAGAACAGACTTCATATTCCTCTTGGTGCTCTTTGTCCCAACGAATCTCTTCTCCAGTGCTTCCCATAGTATTTTTGCATCATCATATTCAACAAAGAGATGTTGATAATCATTAGGAATGGCCAGTAAGAGAGTGCTTAGAGTTTTGAGTTCGATGCCTTTATCTTTCTTCTCCTTCTCACATTTAAGTTTATCTGCCTCAGTTGCAGAGCTGCTTGCTTGAAGTTGACCAGTTTTGTTTCCTTCACAGACTACTTCCCACATGGAATAATCTGTAATAAGCATGTATTGCTTAATACGATTCTTCCACATCCCGAAGTTATTGGGAGTGAGAATGGGAATTTTGTTGGCCTGAGTGCTTTCATTATTATCAGTCATGATTAATAATGTGTGTGTTTTAAAGATTAAAACTTTTTGTTGTTCTTAACAAAATAGTAGATCTAGAACCAATAAGCTCTGATACCACTTGTCAGGATCGATTAACTATAGACAAGTTAATAAACACCTTAGATCTAATTGATGATAAAAGTTGCAGCGGATCAACACTATATCAATTTATTACGAACAATGAACTGTAAGAACAATATGTAAGAATATTAAGAACACAGTTTCACAAAAAGCTTCAATGTATATTATCGAGTTGACAATACACACGTACGTTTACAATTCGTAAGGAACTATATATAATGGTCCTTGAAGCTAAACTATTTACCCTAGTTATTCTAGGATACGATTTACATCTAATTATAAACGATATACATTGATTTACATTCTATAACTATCTCTGCGAAGATCTCGGACTTGATTTGTTCCAAATATGCGTTGTCAGTAGTAAAACTTATCACCAGTAGTAAATATGAAGATCAGTAGTAAACTTGGTGATCAGTAGTAAGTCCAGATACATCGTCAGTAGTAACTACAATGATAAGTAGTATCTTCAATAAGCATTGATCAGTAGTAACTTTAGTTATAGTATACACCAGTATCAACTTCATCAGTAGTAACATGTTCTGCCCCATCAGTAATAAACATAATTATCACCAACTGCAGCATCAGTACTAAGTTGATCTGTGATTTGCTCCAACAAATTTATCGTGTTTTGTTTTAGTTTATATAGTAATGTATTTTCAAAATATAACATTTAAAAATAGCGTATAGTGTTAACAGTTGAGAAGACGGAAACATGAACATAGAAAAACATTTTTTTTTATTGATTCCGAATTTACATATTCGAATAATTACAATTGAGGAATTTGATTCCTATTTATACTAAACGAAATGAATAGTCACAACTAGCTAGGTTACCGACGGCAGTTAAGGTGGTCATCAACCGGGTGTGTTGGTTTTTATACTAAGTATTTAACACTTAGCCTAATTATTATATTTACATTTACTAATTTTGTTATTAAATTCCAACATATATCACAGAGCTAGCACTATACTGATTAAGGGGTGATTTTTAAACCACAATTTTTATGGTATGTATCATAACTACTGCTTAATTTGATTGTACAGCTAGCTGTTAGGCATTAAGACTTGTGATGTAAAAATGAATTCCCATTGATTTGTAGTGGAACTCTTTTTTTTACAGATTCTAGCTTTTGGGTTCCTGGAGAAACCAACGACCAACTTGCTTATATGGCGAGTAAAGTCAAAGTGCCACCAAAACATTCATTTTTTTTCACATTCACACGAGCGCCATAATAACTCTTCGTTCATGACTCAAGCTTTTATATTTTTACTGGAAAAATATCATGTTGCTCATATCATACACCAAATTCTGAAATAACTCAGCACCAACAAACTCGCGTGGAGAATGGCGCATGTGAGTATCGATATCATGACATGGACATGGTGGCGCCAAATGGGGTGCCACATAAACATAGGATTGGCGAGGCGCCACTAGACAAATGGAATTGACATCTGTCACTTTAGAATGATGTGTTATTAAACAATCCTTATCAATAGAGGGTCACATTTACGTGAGAAATCGTTCAATACATATAAGTACACGCTCAAATTTATGGTCTAGGTGGAAGCTTGTGGTGATGCTTGCTTAACTACTCTAAATTAACCAGTATTTTGTTTATAATCTGGATTTCAATCCGCTTTATGAGGCGACTAATCCCAATAAGAGCATCATTTTGCGGGTAGCTCGAAGTCGGCACAAAAGGTCCTCTATGACTGTAATGAGATCTTTCTTTTACTCATAAGGATTGAAATTAGAAATTAGTGAGAGTTCCACTATCTTTGAAATCGAAGTCTTAGCAATAGGTCACTATCCTTGTGGTTATTAATTAACCGACATCTTTTATTATATTTAAATCATTTTATCAGATATTAAGATCGATAAAATAATGTTGAGCGTATATTATACCGACAAACTTCATGTTCATTATACAATTTTTTTCATCGAATATATTTTATAATTTGGATTTAAAGTTATCGTTTTATTACGATTTATAATTAAATTCATATATGTAATGGTGCCGCCCCACATTATCCAACGTGGGGTGAATAGAGTGGATGAAAGGGAAGTCCGACAAATGGTGGGTTGAACATGTTAAGGATGATTTGTTTATACACTCGAACAAAGTATCCTACGTGGAACTTTTTGTCACTTATCATATGCTATATTTTTGTAAATATGATATGTATCAGACCACTCTTAACCATTGTGGAAACTGACGCCATCAGTTGTTGTCAAATCAGCGCCACATCAGCTCACTCTCCAACTGACACTAAACTGACGTACTCATGCCAACAATACATCTTCTTGAAAAAATTAAGGGGCTCCTAAACAAGAGTTTTGACTAGGTAGATTTGCCCTTCTACACCGTTTTAGGTGAGTTCGGACATCTTCCGTTACGTTTTTTAGGACCCACCATTACAAAAGACACACACACAAAATACTCCTTTAGGCCCCACCTACCAACTCACGCCTCCCTCCTTCCCCGTCTTCAAACCGGCGTATCCAAACTGGCGGGACCACTCGCAGTCTCATGCCAATTGCTTCTCCAAAGTGGCAGCAAACTCATACCAAACTAACGAGATGGTTGGCACCAGTCTCATTGCAAATTCGTTGAGAAATATGATTACACTTTTACCTAGTTTCCTAATCTGGAAGTAAAGATGGATAATACGAGGCAGATCTAGAAGGAAAAAAAGATATCACTAGCTGCATATTTTTTATTGACGGGTGTTACTTAAACTTAAAGATTTTTTTTTTAAATTTTTAATATTATTTGAGAAATTTTGAGAAGTTACACGGCATGATAGGTCTGCCCTTATAGATAATATGATATCAGGGAAAAAGTACATCAACAGCAAACCAACTAAAATTCTGGTGAAAAAAAAGTGAAATTTGATGGCATCTGAGCGCTTGCTTATCCAAACGTTGGATTTTTATATGTTGGGTTTCATGTTAGAGGATCAAGATTCCAAGACAACCACAACTTTTATACCCACAATAATTATATATTCTCATCCTTTTTTATAAACAATTTCCAATCTTTATTTTTTAGGGGAATCGTTTGGTAAATCATTACAGGCACATGAATATTGAATAACCTGGCAATGATATAAAATTCCTAATTTTTTTTTTCAGTTATTAATACAAAATCTTTTGAAGGGAACTCTTGAACAAAATAAGTTAATTCGATTTGTTGTAGCCTCTTTATTGCTTCTTAAGTATGATCGGTGATGCTCTAACTGCCAAGGTAAATATTACGAGTAGTTGCCACGTAAATCAAATGGTCTTGGATTCTTAATGTCAATTTATGGGTATGTGATTTACGAGGCGCCACATCACATGACGATTGATGGGTCGTTTTTGGGTCAAAACTCAAAATCAATGCAAAGGTAACAATAACATTATATCATGGGTTGGTGGCAATTTTATCATTAAACAAAACACTAAAGGGCATTGCACATATGGGTGTTTGTCTAACAAGCTACTCACTTTTTGCTTCTTTATATGTACATCGTATAGACTGTTCGACCCATCAAGATGATGGGGAGCCAATTAAAGGTATCACTGTGTGTATATATACAAACAAGTATGCAAAACTGCATTTTGCTGTGCAGTCATATGTTCAGTTTATCGTTAATATATTTTTATGCAAAAATAATAATTTTATTTTGTAAATTAAAGCAAACTGTTATTTGGTGTAAATCATTGCCTTCTCTTATTGATTTACTAAACTATATATAGGGATTACAATACATATCTTTCCAATAAATTAGGGAAAGATAAATCAAAAGGAATATTCTAGAGTATCAACAATATATAAATTCCTAAACTATATATTCGGTTAATAGCCCCCCGCAGTTTGAGCCGGAGGGGACCGAATGCTTAAACTGTCTCTGAAGTCCAGGAATAATTGTCGCGGAAGACCTTTGGTGAAGATATCCGCGTATTGATAAGCTGACGGGACCTTTGTACGGCATATGAGATATCGGGCCTAGTAAACGTTAAGTATTGTAAAGCTCCAGCAAGGCTTCGATACGCAGTGGAATCGGTTAATAAGGAACCTTCGGTTGCACTTAACTTCGAATTTGTATCAACCGGGGTTGCTCGGGGTTGCAGGATTCCATATTGGCCTGTTTCAAGATTGAATCGACATATTTTTGTTGAGATAAAAACATGCCATTAGGGGTTCGTTTGACAGATATCCCCGAAAAGTAGGTGAGATTTCCGAGGTCGGTCATTTCAAATTCATTTTTAAGGGCATTGATGATCGTTGTTTGCAGTGGTGTTGATGAAGAAGTGAGGACAATGTCGTCCACATAGAGAAGAAGGTAGGCCATGTCATTGTTGTGATGATAGATAAACAAAGAGTTATCACTTTTGCTATAAGTGAAACCAATTTTGAGGAGATGTTGGGCGAATCGTTGGTACCATGCCCTTGGTGCCTGTTTTAGTCCATATAAGGACTTACGTAACCTGCAAACATAACCTGGAAAAGAAGGATTAGTAAACCCCGGGGGTGGATGCATATACACCGTTTCATTTAGATCACCATGTAAAAAGGCGTTCTTGACATCAAGTTGATGAATAGGCCAATTTCTCCCAAGAGCGAGGGAGAGAACGGTGCGTATGGTAGCCGCTTTAACTACCGGACTAAAAGTCTCATCACAGTCAACCCCGACTTCTTGTGATTTCCCGTTTACCACAAGTCGTGCTTTGTATCGTTCCAATGAGCCATCTGCTTTTAACTTATGTCGAAATATCCAATGACATCGTATTATGTTTGCGTCAATTGGACGTCGAACAAGTTCCCATGTATTTAGTTTAAGTAATGCATTAAATTCAGTGGTCATGGCAAAGTTCCAGTTAGGGTCTAGGAGGGCAAGTTTAGGGTTAGATGGTATAGGGGAGATGGATTGAGTGTGAAGAGATATATGAGGATTGGGTTTAAATATGCCGCTCTTGGAACGGGTTTGCATAGGATGTTGAGACGGAGGGGAGTTGATAGGTGTGGGATTTGGGTTGGGTTGGATATTTATATTCGGTTGTGGTATTGTGTTTGGAAGTGGCGGAGGTGGTTGTGGGGCGGTGTTTGAAGGTGGCGGAGGTGGTTGTGGGGACGGAGGTGACGCAGATGATGGATCGGGTGGAGTAGGGTTAGAGGATGTTTGGTCCGTGGGGTTAATTAGATGAGATAGGTAGTATGGTGATGGCGGTGGATCGTTGAGAAAATCATATGATTGGTTTGGAGTGGAAAGATTTGCAAAAGGGAAGATATCCTCCTCAAAGGTGACGTGACGAGAGATAAAAAAAATTGTTTGGTGGAGATATCGTGGCACAAATATCCACGGTGGTGAAGTGGATAACCGAGAAAGACATAAGGAGTAGATCGAGGAGTTAATTTATGAGGAGTTGTGGATGATATGTTGGGATAACATAGGCACCCGAAGGTGCGAAGATGGGTGTAGGTTGGTAGGCGACGGTATAAGATGGATGTGGGAGTGTGATTTTGAATAGCAGAAGATGAAAGGATGTTTAGAAGATATGTAGCAAAGTGAAGGGCACAGTGCCAATAAGATGGTGGAATTGAGGCGTGAATAAGGTTGGTGCGGATGATGTTGTTTAAGGTTCGAATTAGTCTTTCGGCTTTGCCATTTTGTGAGGAGGTATATGGGCAAGAGAAACGGATATGCATTCCGTGTTGGGCACAAAAGTTGTGAAATTGGGTGTTATTGAATTCGCGACCATTGTCACATTGGAAGGTTTTGATTTTCTTATCGAATTGCGTATGTATATGTGTGTAAAAGGTAGAGAAGATGGAGAAAACTTGGGATTTAGATTTTAGGGGAAAAGTCCACACAAAGTGTGTGTAGTCGTCGAGAAGAACAAGATAATATTTGTGACCTAAAAGAGATGTAACAGGGGAGGTCCATAAATCGGCATGTATAATATCAAATGGACTAAAGGTAGTAAATGTGATTCATTAAAACGTAAACGACAATGTTTTCCTAAAGAGCGCGAATTACAAGAATGGACTAAACTAAGTTTGTTTGGAAGACAATTATTGTTTTTAAGCAAGCTAAAAATAGAAGATCCCGGATGACCGAGACGGTTGTGCCAAGTTGATGAAGATGCGATGTGAAGAGCAAGAGGAGTGGATGTAGCGGATGAATCATTGGTGAATGGATAGAGATCACCGGTGCTGTTGCATCTGGTTACCTGTTTCTTTGTATGAAAATCTTTCACAGAAAACCGAATGGGTCAAATTCAACGGAAACATTATTATGGCGGGTAAATTTACGAACGGAAATAAGGTTTTTGATTAGGTTAGGGACATGTTGAATACTGTTTAAATGATAATGTCGGTTTGATGGAATAACGGCGGAGCCTATACCCGTAACCGGAACACTTTTGCCACTACCCACTAAAATCGAATGCGGTTTACCTAAAGAAAATAAATGAGAAAACTTACATGAGAAGTAGATCCGGTGTCCATGTACCACGAGTTGTCGGGTGGATTTAGGTGCATGGTGTTGAATGCCATGTCCAAATCAGTCGGTGTCATAAGGGTACCATGCATCGGGTACGGAGCTGCAGTGTAAAGAGCATGTTGCTGTTGAGAGGGATGATGCGGGCGGGGACCGAGAAGACCGGGCTGTTGGTTTGGTGCGGCATTAGGGTACGGGCGGGGTGGTGGTGTCCAAGGTTGATTAGGAGACCAAGTGTATTGTTGTTGCCATGGAGACCAAATGGGTTTTGGGGCTGATGTGTCGCCTGTCATTGTGATGATTTTGCTGAAAAGATAGAGTAGAAGGAAAATAAATAATGAAAACAAATTTAGACGATTAATTATAAAACGAATTTGGGTTGAAAAGTGATTATTTCGGTGAGAAGTGGATTCAGAAGCAATTCGTGACGATAGGTGTGAAAATAAATGCTTTTATGACGAAAGATTAATATGAGGTTTGGAATGGCAATTCTTTGCTGGGGAATTGAAAGAAAAGAATTGAGTTTTAGGATTCTATTAGGTGAAAAAAGTTTAGATGAAAGAAAATAAGAAAACGAAATATGATTTCGAATCAATTGCTACTGGTTGTTGTTTTGATAATGAAAAAAAAAATGGAATAAAAGGAAGCACACTATTGGTTGGTCAACAATGGCTCCAAAGCATTTAGATGTGAGAGGCAGAAGGTAATTCCTAGTTTGACGAAGAAGCTGCGTAGAATAAGGTACGATCGATGTAAGACGAACGATCGAATATTAGAAAAGGAGAATAGGTTTAGGTTATTGCTCTGATACCATGTTATTTGGTGTAAATCATTGTCTTCTCTTATTGATTTACTAAACTATATATAGGGATTACAATACATATCTTTCCAATAAATTAGGGAAAGATAAATCAAAAAGAATATTCTAGAGTATCAACAATATATAAATTCATAAACTATATATTCGGTTAATACAAACATCAGAAGGATCGTAATATCATGCTACTTTTAATCGTATTTTAGTACTAATATTTTTAATGACAAACTTTTTAGAAAACAAAAATTTATTTCATCTAAATAAAAGTTAAGTTAACATATACTCCGTATTTAGTAGTTACAAAAGTAAATAGTTCAAGGGTACTAATATTTCTATAAACATTTACATAACCACACCTATTTTAGCCTTTTAGGTGAATTTGGAAATTCCACGAAATGAAATACTACCTCCGTATCAAAAGAAGTGACACATTTTTTATTTAGAGGTGGATCAAAATAAGTAATACACTTTTAAAGGTTACCTTATTTGGTAAAAAACGGAACTCTTTCTCTACTAAATATCTAATTTAATAAAGTGAAATTACCCTTTTACTTTTACTTTTACTTTCAAACATCATTAATATCATTTTATTCAAAAGAAGTGAGACTCATTCTCCACTAACTATCCACTTTAATTTATCTTAAAGTATATTTTAATTTTTTGTCTTAAAAATGTATTTTCTCAAATGTATTACTTATTTTGATACGGAGGTACTAATAAAAATCAATGAAGCCCAATTTGCTTATATTTATGTGATATATTAAATTATTTTTTCTAATTTAATAGAAAAGTTTAAAATCAATGAATTTATCACTTACCCTATTATCATCATGGGCGGTATCAAGGGGTGGGCATGGTGGGCATCTGCCCACCCCAAAATTTTTCCGATTAGTATAAATTTTTTCGGGGTTGGTTTATTTTTTGGCTTGGTTCACTGAAATATACTCCCTCCGTCCCACAAAAAACTTCCCATTTGAGATGGGCACAAGTTTTAAGGTGATAGTTAGTGGTAGGGTCATTGACAATAATTTTGATTAAAATATAAAATTGATTTGGAGAGAGAAAGATAGTTAGTGGTGGGGTCCTTAGTAATAATAGTATTTTATTGAAATGAGAAGTTTTTTGTGGGACAAAAATTTAGAGTGAAATGAGAAGTTTTTTGTGGGACGGAGGGAGTACATAATATATGAGCGATAAGTAATACACGTCATATATTAGCTCAGTGACTAACTCATGTATCTTAAAACATATAACATTTAGTTTAAATCCCTTCCATATGCATATATATTTTCTTAAATCTTTTTTTTTCTTTCCCCGTTTTAATGCTTATTTTACTCTACTTCCTATTAAAATTTTCTTTTCTTTTGATTCATTTTCCCCTAGGTTTATTCGTTTAAAAATATTATGTTTATCATTTATTTGAACACGCATATATTTTAACCATTGACATATTAGTCCACATCATCTATATATGAACACTTTAAAACTTACTTGAATGTTATAACAAAACTGAATACTAATATGCGTTAAGAACATAAACTGTGTATATGAAATCTACCATTATAAAAAAATTGTAATCTATTTTTTATATTACTAACTTATAGAAATTTTATTATCGAATTAACTGACACGTGAATTTTGATTTTGACTAATTTAGTTTAGGTTTAGACTTTCTTCGAACTAAAACTGATTTGATTTGGTTTACGATTTGACTTTAAATAAAACCTCACTCAAAGAACCTGACTTGCACTCCAAAATTTTGACCATCTTTAAAAATTTGTCTGGTACCGCCACTGATTATCATATTAGAAAAAACCTTACAAATATAAATATATTGCATTCGTGTATGTGCAATGTTAGAGCAAATCACAGATCAACTTAGTACTGATGCTGCAGTTAGTGATAATTATGTTTATTACTGATGGGGCAGAAACATTTACTACTGATGAAGTTGATGCTGGTGTTCTCTATAACTTAGTTACTACTGATCATACAAAGATTGAAGATACTACTGATCATTGTAGTTACTACTGACGATGATTATGGACTTACTACTGATCACCAAGTTTACTACTGATGTTACTTATTTACTACTGGTGATTGGTTTTACTACTGATACGCGTTTATGGAACATATCAAGTCCGAGATCTTCGCAGAGATAGTTATAGAATGTAAATCAATGTATATCGTTTATAATTAGATGTAAATCGTATCCTAGAATAACTAGGGTAAATAGTTTAGCTTCAAGGACTATTATATATAGTTCCTTACGAATTGTAAACGTACGTGTGTATTGTTAACTTAATAATATACATTGAAGCTTTTTGTGAATCTGTGTTCTTAATATTCTTACATATTATTCTTACAGTTCATAGTTCTTAATACATTGATATAGTGTTGATCCGCTGCAACTTCTATTATCAATTAGATCTAAGGTGTTTATTAACTTGTCTATAGTTAATCGATCCTGACAAGTGGTATCAGAGCATATTGGTTCTAGATCTACTATTTGTTAAGAACAACAAAAAGTTTTAATCTTTAAAACACACACATTATTAATCATGACTGATAATAATGAAAGCACTCAGGCCAACAAAATTCCTATACTCACACCCAATAACTTTGGGATGTGGAAGAATCGTATTAAGCAATACATGCTTATTACAGATTATTCCATGTGGGAAGTCGTTTGTGAAGGAAACAAAACTGGTCAACTTCAAGCAAGCAGCTCTGCAACTGAGGCAGAAAAACTTAAATGTGAGAAAGAAAAGAAAGATAAAGGCATCGAACTCAAAACTCTAAGCACTCTCTTACTGGCCATTCCTAATGATTATCAACATCTCTTTGTTGAATATGATGATGCAAAAATACTATGGGAAGCACTGGAGAAGAGATTCGTTGGGACAAAGAGCACCAAGAGGAATATGAAGTCTGTTCTCAAACAAGACTTTGAAAATTTCAAAGGAAAGCCCAATGAAACACTCACTCAAGTGTTTGACAGATTCAACAAACTAATTGGTGAACTCAACCAAGTTGGTGTAAAGATGGATCAAGAGGATGTCAACATGAAGTTTCTAAGGTCTCTTAGTGAAGAATGGGCCATGTACACAGTGGTGTACAGACAAAGAGATGCTTTAGAAGAAAAGGAGTTAGATGAACTCTATAATGATCTCAGAGTGTTTGAAACTGAGGTAAATCACAAAAACCCTTCTATTTCTTCTAACAATGCTGCTTTTGTATCCAGTACAGGTCAAGGACAAGAAACCTCCGCAGGAAAGGCTGCAGATTCTGAGGATACTGCAAGAGAATCCTTCTTCACTAGTCATGTGCATACTGCATTGATTAGTGATGACTTGGAACAACTGAATCCAGATGATCTTGAGGAGATGGATCTTAAATGGCAGATGGCTATGCTGAGCCTAAGGACCAAAAGATTCCTAAAAAGAACTGGAAGGACAAGCCTCAATTTCAACAAAGGTGACAAAGCAGGATTTGACAAAACTAAAGTCAAGTGTTACAACTGTAACAACCTTGGTCACTTTGCAAAAGAATGTCCTCAACCAGACAAAAGATCAAAATCAACTGCTCTTGTGTCACAACAAGGACAAGGATATGACTGGAGCTTCCAAGCAGAAGAGCATGCTCAAAATCAAGCTCTCATGGCCTTTACTGACAACAAAACTGAGGTAAAATCTAAACCTTGTACTCCTGAATGTGCTAAAATTATTAAAAATCTAGAAAAAGAAAACAATAAATTAAATGAAGATTTAGCAAAAGCAATCAGAAGAAATCATGAGTTTGATGGGGTGATTGCTGATCAAGAACATCAAATAAAGGTGTACAAGATGATTGATCAACGAATCAAGGGAGAATTGCTTCAAGCTGTGGATGAGAAAGAGTTTTATGAAACAAAAAATAAAGAACTAACAAGTAAAATAGAAGAATGTCAGCTTGAAATTGAACAAAATAAATTAACAATTAAAAAGTTTGAAAGAAGCACTAAAATTCTTGATGAATTAACTAATAATCAAACTACAGAAAAGGTTGTTCATGGGGTGGGATATCATGCTGTACCACCTCCATATAAAATCATTCCACCTCTTAAAAACAGTTCAGAAAGAATCATTAATGAATTAAAAACTGAAAATCAAACTGAATCATCTAATGAAACATCTGAATCAAATAATTCTTCTGATGATGAACAATCAATTGAATTTACTATATCTCAAAGTGAATCACCAAAATCAATTGATACAAGTTTTCACACAGCTCAAAGTCCAAATGAATCTCCCAAATATAATGCAGATAATGTACCAAAAATTTTAACAAGGGGGAATGAAAGAAATAAAACACAACTCTTAGACCAAAGAATACCTGAAGGTGCTAAAAATAAGAAACTAAGATGTGTTATATGCAATAAAATGAACCATTTAGCAAAGGATTGTCACTACAATCCAATAAACTGCAAAGAGTTAAAAGAATTTAAAGTTCTTAAAGAAAATGCTAAAACTCAAAAGTTAAAAGTTACTACTGGTCATTCAGTAGTAAATAAAATTAAAAATCCAATTGTTGAAGATCCAAGATTTGGAAGAAGTAAACCAAGGTTTGTTCAAAACAGAAGAGCTGGAAGCCCTAAGTACAGCAATTACTTCAAGAATAATGGAAAATCCAATCAAATTAAACAATATTTTAAATTTTCCAACACCAGTAGAAACTCTAACAAATTTACTACTGGTGTTAACCCTAATTATAATGCTGTATGGTACCAGTACAAGAATACTACTGGTAATAACCCTAATTTCAAAAATACTACTGCTCCCAAAACAAATTTCAAAAACACTACTGGTGTTAACTCTAAAAACACTACTGGTCATTCTAAAAATGGTAAGTACCCAAATACTACTGGTCCATCAGTAGTAAAGTATTCAAAAGCTAAAAACAATGGGTATAAACCAAGATCAGTAGGAAATTCTCACACCAGTAATAACTACAAAAGGACAGTAGTAAAACAAAATACCAGTAATAAACAAGTATGGGTACCAAAAGTCTTCAAAGTTAAATCCCCAAAAGCTCATTTCTCAAAGGATGAACCCAAGACATATAAAGCTTGGGTTCCCAAACTTAACTAATCCTTTACTCACTTGTGCAGAGCATTCAGATCCCAGAAGAAGGAAGAACATGGCATATTGATAGTGGATGCTCAAGGCACATGACTGGAAATCTGCAAATTCTTAAAGATTTCAAGTTATTTGATGGAGGATATGTGGCATTTGGTGAGAATCCCCAGGGAGGTAAGATTACAGGTAAAGGTACTGTTACTAATGGAAAAATTACCTTTGATAATGTATTTTATGTAGCTGAACTAAAATACAATCTTGTCAGTGTGTCTCAAGTTTGTGATAAAAAGAACAAGATTCTGTTCACAGACATTGAGTGCATCATTCTTTCTCCTGATTTTATATTAGATGAAAAATATGTTGTTTTAAGAACTCCAAGGAGAAACAATGTGTATTGCCTGGATATAGGGGGAGAACTCATTTCTACAAATGAGGTCAACTGTTTTATATCCAAGGCAAACACCACTGAATCAGAACTTTGGCATAGAAGGATGTGTCACACAAATTTTAAAAACATGAATAATTTAGTAAAAAGAAATCTGGTCATTGGACTACCTCAAAAACAATTCATGTGTGATCATCACTGTGTTGCATGCCTAAAAGGTAAACAACACAAGACTTCTCATAAGTCCAAAACTGTGAACTCTATTTCTGTTCCTTTACAGCTCTTACATATGGACCTTTTTGGACCTACAAATGTAATGAGTATTGGAAAGAAACAATATTGTCTTGTTATTACTGATGATTTTTCCAGATATACATGGGTTTTCTTTCTCAGGACAAAGGATGAAACAAGTGAACTCATAAAGAACTTAATTGTTAAACTGGAAAACACATCTGATCAAAAAGTGAAAGCCATAAGATGTGATAATGGCACAGAATTTAAAAATACTAACTTAATTAACTTTTGTGATCTTAAAGGTATTGACAGGCAATACAGCTCACCTAGAACTCCACAACAAAATGGTGTAGCTGAAAGAAGGAATAGAACCATCATTGAAGCAGCAAGATCAATGCTAGCAGACTCAAAATTACCAATCACTTTTTGGGCAGAAGCTGTTAATACTGCTTGTTATGTTCAGAACAGAGTATTAATAGTGAAGCCACTTTTTAAAACACCATATGAACTTTTCAATAAAAGAAAACCTTCTATAAGTTTCTTAAAATCATTTGGTTGTCCTTGTACTATTTTGATTACAAGAGAACAAATTGGTAAGTTTGACTGCAAAGCTGATGATGGAATCTTTGTGGGATACTCTACTCAAAGCAAATCATACAGAGTATTCAACAAAAGACTAAGGATAATTGAAGAAAGCATCAATGTATCCTTTAATGAAAATGTACCTAATGAACAAGGAAATGGTCCAGATTGGCTATTTGACATAGACAATCTAACCAAATCCTTTAATTTTAATATGAATTTCAATGCAGGTAATTCAAATTGTCTTAATCAAAAGGAAGGAACATCATCTGTTTATACTGGTCAAGAAAAGATGAGATACATAGTTGTTGATACTGCTCCCATAGTTAATACTGATGTCAGTAAGAACTCAAATATTGAAAGCAGTAGTAACTCTGAGAATGAGGTCAGTAGTAATTCCATTACTACTGGTACCAGTAATAGTACTGAAAATACTACTGGTCCCAACTATAACCTAGATTCTCAAGATACTACTGATACCAGTAACAACTTCAATACTACTGATCTCAATGAAGATGATAGCAGTAGTAACTCTGACCAAGATAATGATGAACCAAATACTAATGACAATGAAGGATCTCAAGAAGAACAACTACCTGAGGCAAATGAGTCCAACCTTGAAAATCAACTAGTGGTGGATAAAGCTACAACAACAAGGACTCAAAAGAACCATCCTTTAGACCTTGTTCTAAGTGATGTTAACTCACCACTTCAAACAAGAAGCAAATTAAACAAAAGTCTAACTGCAAATATGTGTAATATAAGTTTAATTGCTAATGAATGTATGTATGAATGCTTTCTGTCTCAGGATGAACCAAAGAAGATTCAACAAGCAATGAAGGACTCAAACTGGATTGAGGCAATGCAAGAAGAACTCCTTCAATTCAAGTTACAAGCTGTTTGGACACTTGTACCTCTACCCAAAGGAAAAAGAGCCATTGGAACAAGATGGATCTTTAGAAATAAGAAAGATGAAAGAGGGATAGTGATCAAGAATAAAGCCAGACTTGTAGCCCAAGGATACACTCAAGAAGAAGGTATAGACTATGATGAAGTATATGCTCCTGTTGCCAGAATTGAAGCAATAAGAATATTCCTAGCATATGCTTCATTCAAAAGGTTTAAAGTCTATCAAATGGATGTGAAGAGTGCTTTCCTGTATGGGAAGATTGAAGAAGAAGTTTATGTTTGCCAACCTCCAGGTTTTGAAGATCCAAAACATGGTGATTATGTGTTTAAATTGGATAAAGCTCTATATGGTCTACATCAGGCACCAAGAGCATGGTATGACACACTATCATCATACTTATTAAAGAACAATTTCAAAAGAGGAGCCATTGATAAAACATTGTTTACAAAGAAAGTCAAAGATGATATACTACTGGTACAAATCTATGTAGATGATATCATCTTTGGATCAACCAATGATTTATTATGCAAAGAATTTGAAGAGCTGATGCAGATTAAATTCAAGATGAGCTCCATGGGTCCAATGAACTTCTTCCTTGGACTCCAAGTCAGTCAAAGAACTGATGGTATTTTGATAAATCAATCAAAATATGTCAAAGACATCTTGGAAAAGTTTGACTTGAAAGACAGTAAAAGTGCTAGTACACCAATGGAAACACACAAACACCTACATCCTGATGTTGAGGGGGAGGATGTAGATGAACACTTATATAGATCAATGATAGGATCTTTGATGTACTTAACTGCATCAAGACCTGACATTATGTATAGTGTTTGTGTGTGTGCAAGATATCAAGCAAGACCCAAAGAACTACACTTGCAGGCTGTTAAAAGAATATTCAGATACTTGAAAGGCAAACCATCACTAGGTCTATGGTATCCACATGACTCACCCTTTGAACTAATAGCCTATACAGATAGTGACTATGGAGGTGAATGTCAAGATAGAAAGTCCACTACTGGTGGATGTCAATTCTTTGGATCAAGACTAGTGTCATGGCAATGTAAGAAGCAAACAAATGTATCAACATCTACTGCTGAAGCAGAATATGTAGCTGCATCTGCTTGCTGTGCTCAAGTTCTATGGATTCAAAATCAGCTTCTAGACTTTGGTATCTCTATCCTTAAAACTCCTATTTTTATTGATAATCAAAGTGCTATTAGTATTGTGAATAATCCAGTAAAACATTCAAAAACTAAACACATTGAAATAAGATTTCACTTTATAAGAGATTGTAATGAAAAGAAATTAATCAAAGTAGTTAAAATCCATACTGATGATCAATTAGCAGATCTTTTTACAAAAGCATTTGATGTAGGAAGATTCAACTTCTTGGTCAGTAGTATTGGAATGATTTTAATAACTTAAAATCTCACTTGAAATTATGTGTAAAGTTAGTGTTGTAAAATATTAGTTTCTTAAGTGTTTTACTACTAGTATTGCTGTACTACTGGTGTGAAAGTGTATGCACAAAATACTACTGATAGTTCATTACTACTGGTGTATTTTAGGTTTACACAGATACTACTGGTAAGTCAGTACTACTGGTATTCACATATACTACTGGTCTTATGTGGTAATGGTTACTACTGATGTCTATAATTACTACTGATGTCAAAATCCTTAGTCATTACTGATGTTAGTAGTTACTACTGACGTTTTACTACTGATATCTTATTTACTACTGGTCTTTCATAAACACAATTACCAAACTAACCCCCATGAAAATAACCGTTATGTTATGATTCGAAGGCTATTTTCGTAGTTTTGCAGGTTTAATCGAAAGATATAAAAGGCGGCAGATGATTAATTTAGCATTATCTTCACTTCGATTCTCTAAACACCTCTCGATAAACCCTAGTTTACGATCAAAAACTCTTCATCACTAACAAAATTCTTGCAAAAACTCAAAAACAATGGCAACTTTACAAACTCTCGATGTGCAAACCGATCTTAAATACTCAGAATTTCACAACATGGTTGCATTTTTAAAGAATCCCGACGGAACAAAAGATTTCCGTCCAATCGTAAAATTCTTGAGAAATTCGTATATACAGTTTGCCTTAACTGTAAAGCCGAAGGCATATCAACAGCACTTGGTGGATTTCTGGACCAATGCTGAGCGAACAGAAGGAACCACATCATCAATGATAAAATCGAAAGTAGATGGAAAGTACATCACTGTATCTGAACAATCAATCAGACATCATCTACAACTTCATGATGATTCAGGTATGTATACTCTTCCTAAGGAATACATTGCTGATACTTTAAATAAAATGGGGTATGAAGGCAGACTTAATATTGTAACTTTTCAAAAAGGCCTTCTATCCCCACAATGGAAATTTCTGGTTCATACCATTCAGCATTGTATTTCTCCTAAAAGAAGTACTTGGAATGAGTTTAACAAGGCAATAGCATCTGCTGTTGTATGTTTATGCACAGACCAAGTATTCAATTTTTCTAATATGATTTTTGATGGTATGTTGGGAAATCTTAGTTCTTCTAAATTTTTAATGTATCCCAGATTTCTACAACATATCATAAACTGTGAATTACAAAACTTGTCAACTCCTAAAAACATTTTTGTACTACCTGAGTTGAACAAGAAAGTTTTCTCAAACATGAGAAAACAATTTAAATTTTCAGGGAAGGAAACCCCTTTGTTTCCAAACATGATCAAAGATCAACCCAACATTGGAGAAGGTTCAACCATTGTTACAACCCAAGTTGAACCTCAACCCACTCCATCACCCCCACATACAGCCCAAACACCACCCCATATAGCCACTCAATCACCAACTCAAACAGAAGTCCTGAATGTGTCCCAGGAACTTGATATAAATCTGCAGAGTGCTACTCTTCACTCTGTGGAAGACCTACCAGACAAAACCAAAAATATATCCACAATCTATAAAAGAAAGAAATCTTTAAAGGACACCAGGGGACAAATCGAGTCACACCCCAGGCTCAAAGAGTTGTCCTCCAAGGAGGAGAGAGGACATGAGGGGAGGGCTTTCACTACTGATGCCCCAAAGGTGGGTGCACAGGACAGTGAAAACATCATTAGGACCCAAACCTCAGCAACTTTGAGTGATGACTCTTTTGAGGAATTACTCAAAGGACCCCGGTGCCAAGAAACCACAAGGGGGGGCATCTCTGCTTCTTCTAGGAAGAAGAGAATGTCTAAAAGACCCAATGAATCACCAAGCAGTGATGAGGGCAGATCTGTGGAATTGATGGAAAGGAAGGAAAACCTTAAAACCAATGTACCTGTTAGTAAGCCCGATGATCTTGCTAGATGGAGTGAGGGCAGTATTAAAATCCAACAATTGACGGCTAAAGTGGATTCCTTGGAATCCACTGTACAAGATTGTCTTTATTACCAAACAAATCAAGGAAAAACTATGGCTGCTATGAAAAGAAATGTCAATATCATCAACAAAAGAATGAGACAATATGAACTTAGGCTTCATCAACAATCAAAGCTTATCAGAAAATTGAAAAAGAAGATTGATGATAGTGAGGCTCCTCCAGTTGAGCTCACTAAGGGGGAGAAGGATAACATACAGACAATGATTGATGAATCTATTGCAGCAGCAGCTTCCTCCCTCTTGAATTTAAAAGAAACAGAAGTTGATGAAGGCCCAGAGATGATGATTACAGAAGATGAGCCAATTACTACTGCTACAATGGAAGAACAAGTTGAAACAGAGATACCAGTAGTAACTTCTACTACTGATGATATAGCAGTAGTAAGTCAAGAAGAGGAATTAACTGAACTAAACACTACTGATGCCCTATCAGTAGTAACTCCTGAAATAACACCAGTAGTAACTACTCTGGTTACTACTGATGAGGAAGAACTACAATTTCCTGAACTCATTGATGCTAGGAGACATGTCATCATTACCAAACCACCAACACCTGATCAACCACTTATCATACCTGACATTGATGATAATGTGAATTGGTTTGAGGTTGATGAATGCTCACTTCCTCCACATCCAAAAATACTTCAACAAAATGAACTTAGAACATTTTCTCCCTCTGTTATAATAAGAGGAGTGCCAGACATGAAGTATATTCCACCTCCACCTACAGCACATATTGGAAAGGGTAAAGAAGTATATGATGAAGATTACCCTAACAGAGCTCTTGGTCATTACATGGTAAACAAGATTAATCTGGTGAGAGCTGATAAACAAGATAAATGGAAGGTGAAGGATAAAAGATATTGGGAGAAAGTAGCTAAATATCAAGCTCTTGAAAAGAAGAAAAATCAAAGAGAAATTCCTGTTAAATTGCCTGTTCAAATTAAAGATGTTCAGATAGAAGCCCAAGAATCAGAGTTCAAAAGGTTTAGAAAAGTAGAAGAAGAACATCTAAACTGTCTAGAAGATCTTGTAGCAGAATGCAAAAGAACAAAAGGTGATTTACCAGATGATATATTTGAACAGAAGTCTCTTATGATAGACTTTCTAAAGACAAAGGGTCACAGTGCAAAATCATTTGGAAGAATGAAGATGATAAACATAATTGAAAAATACTGCACTGCAAAGAAAAGAGACTTGGCTGAACAAGAAGCTGAAGAATCAAAGAAAGACAAAGCCAAAACTTTAGTACCAATCAGCTTAAATTTGCTCAAAGCTGGTAGTGTGTCTACTATTGGTGAATCCTCATCTTCTCAGACAAAGAAAAGAAAGAATGAAATTCAAGAACAGAGTTTTCAAAAGAAAGCAAAACAAGAAAAAATTATACCTGTTCTTGAAGTACCTGTTGCTCCACTTCAAAATAATCCTATACTAAACTGGAAAGTCTTGCCCAATAATGTTCTATTAGTTGTAAGGGAAGACAAAATCATTCAAAAGTTTACTGGATGGTTACCTTTGATCAGATCTTGTACAAGAAGTGATGTGATTAAACTTCTGATCATTGGAAAACCAAGAATGTCAAAGAAATCTTGGAAAGAATCTGGAGCTGGATACTTAACAAGAATGATTGATGCAGCTTTTTATCCAGATAACTATCCAAAGTTATTTACAAATCCAGAAAATGTGTATGCATGGAATGTTCTCCCAACTTGCAATATGTATTTCTTTGAAAGATCAAGTAAAAATTGTGAGTTGTACTTATATGAAAGAGAATATCCTCACTCAGAAAAGGAAATGTATCAGATATTCATCAACACTCTAATGAAGCCCTTTGATGCAGTTATGTTCCAAAATAAATTGAATTACTTTACCAAGAAGAACAGCAAATACATAATTGAACAAAGACTTCAACAAAATCAAAGAACATTAGAAAGAAGAAAGAAAGAAGAAGAAGAACAGAAGAAAACTTGATTGATTAAAGGATAATCAATAAGTTTAGGGGGAGATTGTTAGAGCAAATCACAGATCAACTTAGTACTGATGCTGCAGTTAGTGATAATTATGTTTATTACTGATGGGGCAGAAACATTTACTACTGATGAAGTTGATGCTGGTGTTCTCTATAACTTAGTTACTACTGATCATACAAAGATTGAAGATACTACTGATCATTGTAGTTACTACTGACGATGATTATGGACTTACTACTGATCACCAAGTTTACTACTGATGTTACTTATTTACTACTGGTGATTGGTTTTACTACTGATACGCGTTTATGGAACATATCAAGTCCGAGATCTTCGCAGAGATAGTTATAGAATGTAAATCAATGTATATCGTTTATAATTAGATGTAAATCGTATCCTAGAATAACTAGGGTAAATAGTTTAGCTTCAAGGACTATTATATATAGTTCCTTACGAATTGTAAACGTACGTGTGTATTGTTAACTTAATAATATACATTGAAGCTTTTTGTGAATCTGTGTTCTTAATATTCTTACATATTATTCTTACAGTTCATAGTTCTTAATACATTGATATAGTGTTGATCCGCTGCAACTTCTATTATCAATTAGATCTAAGGTGTTTATTAACTTGTCTATAGTTAATCGATCCTGACAAGGATTGTGAAGATCGAATAACTCTTCATAAACGTAGATCTTTAGGCTCAAGAATAGTTAGTTCTTATCTGGAATAAGCATAAAACATAAAATTGCGGAATTAGTTGAACATATATGTATAGCTAAACAAGTTTTCATCATTAAAAGCCTCAATTTTATATATAAATACATAGAACGGTTCTTCGTTAAACAGGATCAAACGATCTTGAGGCTTAGGTTTTACACACAAAACACGTTAAAACGTGGGTTCCAAGAACATCTAATTCTATGTCATTAGGTTTCTTTATATACTAGAAAACCTAAGACTTTACAAGGAAAAGATAATAACTAAATCTTTTAAACTAATAAAGATATACTATATCTTTTTACATTAATGATTATCTCCTAAATCTTTATTTGAATCTTGAACTTCATATCATCGACTTAGGTCCTTGTAGTTTAATAGTTTTGACATATCAAATCTTATATGAATATTAATAATAATATTCCTAACAATCTTCCCCTATTTGATTTGACAAAACTTATAGAATTAGCTAGGAATCTTCAAGTCTCTTCCCCTTTTTGACATAATCAAATCAATCCGAGAAACTTGAACTTCCCCTTGAATGATCAACACTTTTTCTTCCCCTAAAAGTGTGATATCATTCTTGTGTTCTTCAAGACTATATTAATTACATTGAAAATCAACTATCTTCTATTTGAAGTTGAAGTAGAAACTCAAACTATGCATCACATTCCATCTAAATATAGTAATCAGCAACGTCATATCTTGTATGAGGGACTTGCTTATCTTAGTCTTCAACAGATCTTTTCGTTAAGATTCGGTTGAATTGCAGTTACAACAATACATAACATCTTATGTAGTAAGACTTTCCACTTCATCTTCAAATAAAATATAATCAATTATCTTCTGTAATCAATTGATAAAGATCAAATATGTAACAAATAAAATTTTCCTTTATCTTCATCATGCCTTCAACCTGTGTGTGAATAATGTGATTTGTTTCACATTATTATCAGATACGATCAATAAACTGTGGTATGGAATGAACATGGTGTGTGTCATGCTTTCCAAAATATGATGTATCGTTCAAATAAAGAAATCAGTAAAGAAATTTTCTTCAGAACTGTGTAATACTGAGCAGTCAACGCAGCAGTAGTAATATGTATACTACTGATTCTTGGTAAAAATTTCGGTTTGTTACTGATCAGTAGTATTTTTCTTAATTTACTACTGATCAGTAGTATTTAATATGGATCAGTAGTAAACAGCGAAGATCAGTAGTAACCTGTCGGATCAGTAGGAATTTTGATATATTTTTGCACTAATTGCTACTGATCAGTACTAAATTGATCAGTAGTAAATCGAACATGAGATACCAGTAGTAAAATCGATTAGCAGTAGTAACTTAGAATTATTTGGGAGCATCAGTAGTACTGCGGTTTGATCTATGTAAGCAATAATCTTTGATTCTTTGGAGTTAACCAAAACAATAGGTTTTGATTCATCTACAACTTGACTCACCTGAGGGTATTTGTAAGCAAAAGCATTTATCCTCGAATTAGAACTAGAAGCTTTCAATTTGCCACCAGAAGAACTACCGATCTCAAATCTCACTGCCGATTTTTTCTTCGAGGCATTCGATTTATTCCCAGCACTGTTGGAATAATTACTCTTTCCTTTGTAAGTGGGAGAAGTGATTGAATTTAATTGAAACTGATCCGCTGAAAGGGAACCGGTGATTCTATGGGTGTGTAAAGAGGAATTTTGACATGTGTCATTCCATGGTAATGTGGAGGAATTTTGACGACGGAGGGAGTAAAATCAAGAGAAAGAGGGTTTATATGTAAACAAAAATATTTTCTCTTTTATTCCTTGATTTGTTTGATAGTAAAATTGCTGCACCGCCCATTCTTGAAGTAAATCTTTAGCAAGATCGATTGCGATTAAGCATTAACATGAGTTTAATAAAAGTACCGTAATATCTTAATGTGATCACCGATATATCCTTGTTTCATTCCAGATTTGAGCCACCGTGCTCTGATACCAATTGTGAAGATCGAATAACTCTTCATAAACGTAGATCTTTAGGCTCAAGAATAGTTAGTTCTTATCTGGAATAAGCATAAAACATAAAATTGCGGAATTAGTTGAACATATATGTATAGCTAAACAAGTTTTCATCATTAAAAGCCTCAATTTTATATATAAATACATAGAACGGTTCTTCGTTAAACAGGATCAAACGATCTTGAGGCTTAGGTTTTACACACAAAACACGTTAAAACGTGGGTTCCAAGAACATCTAATTCTATGTCATTAGGTTTCTTTATATACTAGAAAACCTAAGACTTTACAAGGAAAAGATAATAACTAAATCTTTTAAACTAATAAAGATATACTATATCTTTTTACATTAATGATTATCTCCTAAATCTTTATTTGAATCTTGAACTTCATATCATCGACTTAGGTCCTTGTAGTTTAATAGTTTTGACATATCAAATCTTATATGAATATTAATAATAATATTCCTAACAACCCACTTACGCTTTTATACAACTTTGTACATCTGTCATAGCGTTGACAATTATCACTTTATTACACAAGTGGTTATATACTTTCTAAATATGAATATAGTCAGTATGCTTACCGATCACTACTGGTTAAAAAAGTTGATCTATTAGGTAGCAAGGGGTATTTTTAAGTTTTTTTTGTTTCTATGTGACATAATAACACATTTAAAACCACATCCACTAATCTATTTAGATATTCACGTTTTCTTTAGCTGGTAAGTGATCCACTAGGTTTTAAAGTCCACAACCACCATCGTTCAACCAACTCTAGCCACTTCCTATGGCGGCAGCCTCTCCACCGCCATCGCCGCCTCTTATTTTGTGGAGTTGTGAGCTCGAACATGTGTTTAGGAAAGTGGATTCAAAGTTTGAGCCATACGTTCATACGTAGTCCTATAACTATCACGATGATGCAGGTTAATGAAAGATTAGGTAAAAAGTGAGATATGGTGGGTCAAAAATTTACTAAGTATGCATTAGTTTTTGACTTAGAAAAATTCTATTATATTTCCTACTAAATCTTATTACTCCAACCTCTTACTTAAAATAATTGACATGTTCACTGATTTTATCTTATAATTTTATCCTTTAATTTAGACATTTATATTAACTAATTGAGTATGATGATAATTAAAAGCGATATCATTTCTCATTGACTTATTACATGCATGGGCTATGTTTTCTACTAATTGAGTTAGGGTTGTACAAACTGGACCGAGAACTGATTGGAATCGTGGAACAAGACCAGACTGAACATGACTGAACCGAGCTATATCGGTTCGGTTCTCGGTTCTAATTTAATGAAAAATCGGTTCTTGATTCCGAGTGGTTCGGTTCGGTCCAAAAGCGATAAAAAACCAAAAAAAGTTGAATAAACAATCTCGGTCGGTTCTCAGTTCGGTTCCTAATCCGGCCAAAACAATTTTATTATTTTGTTCAATGAATGTTTATATACTCACTTAGTTGTCACTATATGACTCAAATCACTAACTTACTTACCGTTAAAAAAAATGTTCACGCTGGGTGTGTGTTGTGTGTATGCATATTTCAAATAGTTTAAGATATATATTTTTATTTTAGAATAAAGAAAAGGAATATTACAAGAATATTCCAAAACAAGAAAAAGCTAATGTCGTATAAATACCCATAATGTGCCGTTTTAAGTAAGTACGATGAGAAGTTAACTTTAATATCACAAATATTATTTTTCTCATTCTCGTTCGGAAATTGTTCGGTAACATATAGATCTTTCCTCCAATAGTCAGTGATCGAAGAATTTCAGGTTAGTTATAGTTCGACTATGATCGAAACGTGTAAACTCAACGGTCCGATCATCATATCATTTTCCATGTCTTCCCACTCCTTCTTCGTATTGGGGATATATTTCATTAGGTAAGTTTTTAGATTATTTGTTCATTGTAGAAACAACATCCGATTTTAGTATTTCACACCACAACAATGATGGGGTTTCTTCCTTTTTAAGTGTAGATTAATTGAAAATAATTTGTTATCTTGTTAATTAAGAACCATATATGAAAAAAAGGAAGGTTTTCGACCCATTTGCACGAACAAACACTTATATCTTGTAATTGTTCGTTAAGTTGTTGCCCGTTAATTAGATTGAATACGATTCCATCAATTAGCTAGACATATAATACGAATAAAAGTATATGTAAAAACAATGGAGTTGAGATTAAGTAGAAAAATTCAGTAGCAAGCAATACGTTTTTTCTTATTCACAAAAAAGAAAAAAAAACATCGGATGGTGGATAAGAAGTCACAACTCTCGACCATGCAATCTTGTGCACTTAAAAGGAGTCACATTTTTGCTCCAAAAAACCCAAGTTGACAACAAACGAACCACAAAATAATCAAAAAGAAAAAAGACTACAATCAATGGTGTTTAGGATCGGGTCCCCCGGGGCTAATACGAGTTGGAAGTTCATACCCTAACCGAGCCACCTTCTGCTCGAACATGGCTCTAAAGGGTGCGGTCAGGCTCTTCTCGTGTTTAAATGTTTCAACCAATGTTCGTGCATTGGTTTGTGAAAAAACAAGTAAGCAAACACATAACCACAGATGAAAACTAGCCATTTTTGGAGATGTTTGCTAAATGATCTCAGCTTAGTCCTATTTATAGCCATTTTTTTCATACGTAAGGTGTGCTTGAAAAGCTCGTAAAAGAAACAAATATTAGACCAGTAGAATCTTGAAGGACAGCAAAAAAATGTCAATGGAATCCTTAAATATCGGTTTTTATGATTTGAAAAAAGAGTGATCCAATGATATAGATTAAAGTTATGTGTGTCAGCAAGTGAAGGTCTACTCAGCGCTGGTTCTCCACTTACGAATTGAAAAAAAAAAAAAAAAAAATGGTAAAGGAGTGTACCACTGACCACATATTATGACCGGACACCCGACCCAGCAACAGGTGCATTCCCCGGCAAATCACCTAACAATGATATCCACACCTCTGCTTGGGCTCGATATACGAGACCCAGCATTTTCAGCACAGAAGGGGACCCACGTTTCAACGGAGGCTGGTGGCCACAAGGGGGGTTTCACGGGGTTTGAACCCGGGACCTCCCACATAGGAGGCCCAAGTCTTACCAACCGCGCCCACCTTTGTGGTTCACTTACGAATTGAATGAACATCCTCAAAGAGTTGCGAGATCTTTAGAAGGTTTGTACTCGTTGGAATGTTCGAAGGGTCAAGTGAATCCACTCACTTAGTTTGGCTCATTCTTTTCGAGTAACTTAATCAATTATATTAAAATTATTTTGTACTCATTTGAGATAATGTACACATCTTTTAATAATTATAAACTTAAGTTTTCTACAATACACTGCCTTAATTTTATCACATTTTTTTTTCTTGACTTTTTCTCATTAAAGCTTTTAATAGACAAAAAAATATACGTTTATCTTTTAGGGTAATAAAATATATTTTAGCCTAAAATTAGAGAAGCAACGACTTGCGTTGTGCAGTCAATATCAATAGTAACTCACATATCTTATAACCAGAAAACCTAGCATAAAAATCTCTACCTACGCGTTGTCCTCCCATGTGTTGGGTCGGGTTAAGATCCATCCAAGTTGCACTAATTAAACGGTTAAGTTTGTGATCTTGTTAAATATGTGACTTTGAATTGGAGTGTTAGGTTGTCAAAACTTTGATGGTTGTCAAGTTAAAAAAACTGTAGGTTTTTTACTCTACTCCAAATACCATGTTATTAAGAAAATTCCATACAATACACCCATTTGGTTTTGGCTCCGAAAATGGGAAATTAAAGAGACAAAATGGCATCAGTCTAAGCAAATATTTGACCAAAATATAACAGAAAACAAACACCATAACCAAACACCACCATATGAAACATTAACTCCTTTACTTGTAATATCTGCAGTTGATGTCCCGCTTCGTTTTACTGCGGTTGTTCCTTGAGTAGTCTTCCCTTCCAAACTGCCAATTTC
Organism: Calendula officinalis; assembly: GCA_963853835.1. Lineage (NCBI taxonomy): Eukaryota > Viridiplantae > Streptophyta > Magnoliopsida > Asterales > Asteraceae > Calendula > Calendula officinalis. The sequence continues at coordinate 2,004,769 of OY970830.1, read as the reverse complement.
CGACACAATTTCAAATCACGTTTCTAAAGTAAATTTTACCAATTTAACAATAAGAATCAATTTGACTTTAAGCAGGGGTTAGTTTGGTAATTAGTTGTCTATCTAAGACTCAAACAAGATTCTCTTAAGCTGGTTACTTTTAATCAGAAGCTAGAATATATGTTGCACAAAAATTGAATTTGGTAAAAAATATGTCGACCCTGGAATTCTTGCCAATATTGCTATTATTTTTCGTTAATCAAATTAAATTTCTAACAGTACCAACAGAATCTTGAATATTTTCTTGCACACAAAATTGAATTGGGTAAAAATGGGTTGACGAACAAATTGACACCATATTATTTGGGTCACCGACCCAAATTCCAGCCTTAATTTTTGGGACTTGATTCGTACATAGCAATTTTTATCCATACAGAGTAATTTCATTCTAAAGGACAATCATGTCCCTCCTTTCTTTTTATTCACATTTTGCATTTCACCCATCCAACTAAGGGCATGATTGTCCTTTCATATATATAATTGCTCTGCAAGGATAAAAATTGCTCTCTAAAAATCAGCTCCAATTTGAACTTATATCACATTTTGCATTTTACATGTTTTCTTTTTAATTTGAACTTATATTTCTAAAACTAGCAAGATTCGATTCTAATACAATGGTTGGAAATAGTAACTGAATTTAGTAACAAGATTGTGTACCTTGATGAGAATTATATTCAAGTTAAGCCGTTTATATAATTATATGAAACCGTTATTTTACACGAATATCCATTTACTATGCATCAATTAAAGATTTCTAAAATCATGGGGTTTTTTTCTTTACTTTCACTTAATTTCTTAGTTTGTAATGGGAGACATTTTCTAATACATTAATATATTCATTTTCGAATTAGCAACCTAGTAAATGTTTAAGTACAAATTGAGGTGAAAATGCCAAGGTACAAATGGACGTGAAGATAGATTTGGCATCTACCAATATAATGTCGTGTATATCGACTAAAGCTTATTGACAAAAGAATATGCGGATTTGACCAATGAGGAATTTCAGGCTAAATACGTGGGTTTATACAAGACATGGGCATTCAGGTTTGGGTTTAGGTTCGATTCGGCCCATTAATATCAGATAGGATTTGCGGGCCAGTGTGGACCGGAGAAAAGAGTCAGAAATCAAAATACTATATCAGTACAAATATAATAAATATTAAAACTTAAAGGATTTTGTTAATGACAGCCCTTAGGGTTGTCATTAAGGGGTAGTTACGTGCATAAATCGTTTGTACTTTTAGTAATGGGGGTTGATTCCTATAATGCAAGAGGCGGTTATTGATTATTGTACAAGTTTTTGATGCGTGTTCTTATGTATTAGTGACAACCCTAACCTTATGGCTGTCATTATCATTTTCCAAAACTTAAATAACAACATAAAAAATTATGTGTCGATTGCTAAGAGTTCAGTTCTGTGAACCTTTTTTTAAGAACAAAAGCAAGATCTAACTCACCAACAGCAACCAACCCTTCAAATACTTTCTGTCTCACCCTTATATATGCTATAAAACCTCTGTTTGTCATTTGCATAACAGCTTTTCCCGCCAAAACAAACAAACTGGATTCTAAACACATTTCAACTACCAACTCATAGCTTCCAAACCCGATTTGTATATCCTTTTCTTCAAGAAAATTAATAATTTCAACCGCTTTACGCGCGTCTTTTTTCACTCGCATAGTTTTTAATATCTTTATAATCATCTCTTTTCTCGGAGATAATCTGAATTTTGACACCATTTCTTTAATTATTTCTTCAAGATGTTTCGTCTTTTTCAGGTCACAAAGTCGACCGATTACCGGACCGAAACTGTCCAAATCGGGAACACATCCCGCACCAGACATGGACCGCAAAACGTTGACCGCTTCTTCAAACTGGTCAACTTTGGATAATGATGAAATAAGGTAGTTACAGACTCCAGAATCGGGTGCATATCCGATTGACTTCATTTGCAATAGGATGGTTGCAACGGTTTGGTTAGATTGTTTTCGTTCGTGAAGCCATGCGTTTGAGAGAAGGAGGTGAGTTTGAGGGACAGGTGTGCAGCCGGATCTGAGGGTGCGTTGTAGGATTTATAGGGATAGTGGTAGAGGATTACTGCTCTGTAGAGTGAAAGAGAGGAGGTGCGAGTATGCAACTCGAGGGCGGTCACGAGGTCTTATGGGAACAAAACTTTGTAGGATTTTGTCGATGATTTTGGTTCGGTTTTCTTGGTGAAGATTTGAGAGGAATGAGAAAGGGTTTGTGGTTTGAGATGATGTTTGTTTTGAGTCACTTAGAATGTGAGCGATTTGGTTGTAAGTTTTGGCTTCAATGGCAGCTTTAATCGATTGCTCGAGTGGTTGTTGTGATGAGAGTGAATGGATCGTGGAAGAAAAATAAAACGTACGGAGTGGTTTATATAGTTTTGCTACTGCAAATGCCATAGCTTGATTACTTAATGTGCTGATGAAATATCAAATCCTGCAGATAATAAGTCACTAAATAACCTCAAATTAACAAACTTTTTAATGGTCAATCAAGCTTTCAATAATTCAATATGTATTCTACTTCAAAATTAACATCAAAGGAATAGTTCTACATGTATGTGTTGCGAGCAAATGTTGTCTAATGACCAGAAAATGACATAGAGCAAGTCCAATTATTTGGTACTGGTTGAGGCATTTCATCGAACAGTTGGTGTTCATAAACAAAATACATTTGGTTTTCACAGCTGTTGTTTTGTTTTCCCAAAAAATTTGGTTTGACTCCTATTTCGGATATAAATTGCATTAATTTGCTAAAATATAGGGGGATTCAGTTGAAATTCAGTTAACATATATACACACACCCTTCGTCTTCATGTGAACTACCTAAACACACCTATAAAGACCATATATAAACCCGTTATATACAAAATTCTCGATCTTTCCATGCTTATTTCGTAGATTCTCCCCCACACTTACTCAAGAACACATTACTTCTTATTTTCTTGGTATGTCTACTTCTCTTTTTCAATCTTTTTTTATTATATTCAAGAATTGAAACACCCTTTTCATTGTTAACATAAACAAATGTGTAATCATAAAAGGTAAGTTGATTATATTTTTGATAGCGTTCAAAATCTTGTTTATATATAGATAGATATGTAAATAATCATACTTGTTAATCTTTTACCGTAAATCAATCAAATAATATTCTTTAATCACTCAAACCTTAATATTCTTAACAATTTCTTGATTTATATAGGAGCATATATCACAAGATGCAGAAGAATCACAATAGTACAACAACTAGGGTTCATGAGCCGGCTGCACAGTCCCCATCTCCACCGCCAACAACCGCCACCAACGGTGGAGGAGTTCCAGCATGCGCATCATGCCGCCACCAACGAAAAAAGTGCACGGAAAAGTGCATATTAGCGCCATTTTTTCTGGTAGAAAAAACCCAAGATTTTCAAGCAGTTCATAAGGTTTTCGGTGTTAGTAATGTGACTAAATTGGTGAAGGATTTAAGTCGAGAAGATGGAAAAAGGGCGGTGGATTCACTCATCTGGGAAGCTAATTGCCGGCTTAAAGATCCGGTGTTAGGGCCATTGGGCGAATTCCAAAGGGTTTCTGAAGAACTTAGGGTTTATAAAACACAATATCAACAATCCAATATTCATCATCTTCGTCAAAATCCCATTACACAAAACGGAGTTTTGTATAATAACAATAAATCTGGGCAGCAACGATTGATCGGATCATGGAATGGTGAGAGCAATGTGATTAATAACGGTTCGATGTTGGATTACATTCATAGCAATGGGATTGTTGGTAACGGTATCGATAATTCTCGAATGTTTAATTATGGATCTTTGCAAAATATGGAGAAATTAAAGCAAGAAAGAGAGCAACAGCAAGGATCTTTGATTCATCCGCAACAACAAATGATGAGCGACTTCAGTCAACTTTACTAGCATTAAGATAATTTTCCTCTGTTTTCTTTTTACAGATTAGGGTTCTAATCATGAAGATTTAAACTCATTTATTTATTTGACCTTTAATCTGATGGGTATCTAATCGATTTTTTAAGCTGCGTGTTGACTCGATGTTTTTTTCTTTGATTATTTCTTTGATTTAATATAATTTTATCTAGAGAGTTTTGATGCATCCTAAAACCTTGATTCAGCTAGATTTCTATTTTTCATTAATTAATTTACGACCTTATACAATTTTGGGTTACTTAATCAAATCACGAGATATGTGTTGTAAAATACTTTTAACTAGATTTCTATATAAGCTTAATTAATTAAAATTAGAGAGTATATTACATCCAGCTTTTTTTTTTAACTTTTAGTATATCATATTAATATTTTTATACTTTTTTAAATGTAATTTGATAAGACCTATTGAGTATTTAAAAACATGTAATTATCTGTTATATCTTACGTGGTCGTTAATTATGTTTGGTTTATCCTCTCTTCACGTTATTTATATTGTATACATTTATAAGCATACAGTTTCTTTTATACATTGAAGTCTATAGTTTTTTAGTTGTGATGTATCTTTTGTTTTTTTGTAAAAATATTACGATATATATTAAAGATTTGATAGAGAATTCTTTGTCGTGTTCTTTTTGGCCTAAAATCACAAGAAAATATTTTTTATTTGTTTTGTAATTATTGTAAATGTTTCTATCTAATTTGGGTTATTAAAAGAAAGGGATAATTACTTTTATATCCTTATAAAACTCATTAATTATTTTTATATCCTTCTCAAATTCATAAATTATCTTTATATCCTTCTAAATTTTGTAATTATCTTCATATCCTTATAAATCTTTAAAACTCTATTTTATGTCCAAAAACCTATTTTCATATTTATTAAATCATTATAATATCTTGAATTATCAAATAAATATGCAATATATTTATTGATTATGTATTAAATTCATGTTTATTTGCATGTATTATTGACATTATCATGATTTAATAAATAATAAAATAGGTTTTTGGATATAAAAAAGGGTTTTAAATGTTTGGAAGGATACGAAGGTAATTATAAAGTTTAGAAGGATATAGAGATAATTTATGAATTTAAGAAGAATATAGAAATAATTAGTACATTTTACAAGGATATAAAAACAATTATCCATAAAAGAAATGAACCAAAATTAGCCACACATAATCGAATTGGAAAAAACATTAGGGTCTACGTTGTAACATAACCTGGGATTGAATTCGTTCCCGATCAATATTGTCTTAGTGTTCGATTAGCTCCATTTACCTCTCACATAATCGAATTCAATTCTTCAAGTCAAAGATTTATGCGATTCTATTCTAATTGCTTGCTAATCACTTTTATGCAGGTCAACAAACGACGAAGTTTTACAATAACTTAGTGTCAGCTTTGGAGTTATTGGCCTTCTGATTACCCCTTTTTCTCATATTTTTTTTATAGTTTTTTATTTGATTATACAAATGTAATATTCTTTCTCACATTAAACTATTTTTTTTTTCCATTTTATATCCAAGTGTTACTTTGTAAATAATTCAAAACATGCTAGATTTTGATCATTAAATAACATCAATACAACATTTTTTTAGGTCACTTTATCTTTAAGACACAACTTGTATTTCCGTAACCAAATACATTCAAAGTTCAAACAATACATATATAGAACAACATAGACGCTACAACGTACTAACATATTGATCGTTATCCTTAATCTTCCATGAAACGAGGCTATTGACATGAATAGAGTATGAAGCTCCGTCTATAGGGAAATTTCCTTTCTTTATCGGGATTTTTCTCATTTGTTTGTTTTCAAAATGCAAAGCGAAAAGCGAACCATCTTTATCTATAAAATAAATCTCCCATTTAAATTTTGAAAAATAAAGCGGGATCAAATCTCGTATACACCCAACATCAATTGTATATCTCTTTTCCCACGTCTCACCGGGTAGGGTTTCTAAGATCCAAATGCTTATTTCGTTCATTTCTTCGTGTGTCACGAAACAAAGGCGTTCCGATACCTCCATTATTCGGTCATTGAATCTACTACTTTTAGGAAGCATGGTTTTGTAAAACTTGTCATCATGTATAGTCATTGTGACTATGTGCTCAACATGGTCGATTTCAGGAACCCAATGTAATCCACCAATTGCGAAAATCGGGTCATATCCAAACCATTTCATGAGCCCGAAAGATGGCCTGTCAATAACCCTCCATGACTTGTCACCAATTTCTAAAACCTCACATCCAATGAATTGGGATTCGTCACGAAACAAGTGAACTAGTTTATACCCTTGTGTACCGCAACACACGAGCCCGAATGATTCTTCATGTGGAGGGCATATCGTGCCCAAAGGAAGCAAGCTCACTTCACGAGTGACGGGGTTCATGATCACCAATTCGCCTTTTTTCAACTTGTTATCAACCACTATCAAACCATCACAACTCGCCCTAATTTTACCTAAACAAGTTGCATTAAACTCGCCTATTGTACTCTTTCCATCGGCTAAGACCATGTATTTGATAGCATACTTTAACCTTGGGTCAATTAGCGGGCGATGAAGCACATGTACCGATTTTAGCTCAAAAATCTTCGATTCTAACGAAAATGTATTCGCATTTTCATTAAAAACCGTATCTTGATAAGACCAACGATGTAAAAAACCGTCACCGGGCTCAAGAAGATCACAACCTTCTCGGCTCGATGAAGATTGTCACGAACAAATTTAGGAGTATTGATGATGTTATACCATGGCTTGCAAACAAATCTAGACCGTTGAAGGGATTCTATAGGAAGTCGAATTAGGATATTAGATACACAATCTTTTGGAAGATAAGGTATTGAATCTAATTCATCCTTTAATTTTTCTTCATCGAGTTTTTTCTTCAATGATGCTCTTTCTTTGGCTAACTTGAGCAAGCTCATCCCTTTACACACTTTTTCGGCCATATTTAATCACTTTTTTTTGGTATAAGTTCAAGAAATAAGTGAATTGTTTATGAACTAGTGATGATCTTGTAAAAAGATCAAGATCAATAATACGAAAAGGGAATAAATAGATAGTATCGAAGAACTAGGGAGGTCGACATTGTTATTTTGTCTTTGGGCGAAGACCACTATGGAGCTTAGTGGGTAGAAAGGTAATTAATATATTTGTTGAACAAGTCACGCCGTGTAGACTGGGTAGACAATGGACAACTATTGGTCGGGTTATTTGATGGTTGTGATCAACTGGATATGAAATCGAACGGTTAAATGTTTTCACACAAGTAAACATATATTAAAAATAGTTTCTAAAGTAGGAAACACTCACGACCTGCGATGCGGGATTAATTATAGGTGGTGATTTTTACACTATAACTTTTAATTCATCTACCACAATCAATATTTAGTATAATTGTACAATTAGCTGTAAAACTTGTATTGTGTGATGTATAATTAATGATATAAAGATTGTGGTGTAAAAATGAATTCCCATTAATTATATATAGCAAACTAACTGACAAACAAAAATACTCCATCTGTATCACAATAAATCATACATTTTTCATTCTTGCCGGTTTCAAAATATGTTATACACTTTGATAATTTACCAAATAAGGTTGTAGACCCACATCCACTAATTACAGACTTTTAAATAGAAACTAAAATTAATTGATCAAGACTTTTAAATAGAAACTAAAATTAATTGATCAAGACTAAGAGCGACTACAAGAACAAGTTATTTTTATTTTGAGTACGAGTTGAAACGAGTAGGGTTGGGTTGATCGTTAAACTTTTTGTCCATTTTTTTTAGCATACATAAATAATTAGTACCTGTGCAGGTCCAATAACTGAACCAACCAGCCTGGAACCAGAGTGGACCGAGAAAAAAAAAAAAGAAAAATAATCTAGAAACCAGTTTTTTCCAAAAAAAAAAAGAAAAATACAATTTTTCAGTCTTTTTCAGTTTTGGACCGGATCAAGAACCGGTTTTGCATGAAAATTAAGACAGAGAACCTGTCCGGTTCATTTCATCAGTTCCAATTAATTCTCGGTCCAGTTTGCAGAAGCCTACCACAAACATATATTAGTACCATAATCACCTATGTTTTCTGGATTTAGATACAAGTATGATGAATGAATGAGACACAAATGGAAATAACAAGATATGAATGATGAATTGCATGTATATAAAAGTATTATTTAGGAGAGCCCTTGAGTACATCAGTAGGAGATAATGGGGGAGCATCAAGTTGATAAAGATTAAGAGCAGGGCCAACAAACCTAAACAAAATCCATGCTCCAATTATGATGTAAATGGAAGCATAAGCAAATTTATTTATCCAAAACAATAAACCTTTTTCTCCTACATACAATTCCAATGCTTTTTCGGTTAAACTCATCGACTCCCAATCTTTTTTCACCACTTCTTTCTTTGCCATCATCACGTTGTCGTCAAATCCTCCGTTTTCTTGCTTTCGTCTCGTTTTTCTTCTCGCTCCTCTTTTGAATTTTATCTCAACTTTATCCTTTTCCGGCGAGTTGTCATCGGCGGTGACGGTGGTGTTGTCACTACCACCACCACTGCTGCTTGCTCTTGTTCTTGTTCTGGTGAGGAGGAGTGTGGGTAGTTGGTGGTGGTGGTGTTTATGGGAAGTGAAAATATGAGGGGAAGTGGTGACCGGAAAGATGGACGAATTCATCTTTTGGGGTGGTGGTTGGTGGAAGAATAAGCAGCCGGTGGTGGTGGTGTGGATGGATGGATTTTGTTATCCTTTTTTAAGGATGTGTGGCGAGGAGTTGGTGTTTGTCACTTTAGACAGTCTTTACAAAAATGGTCCTTGACTATTGGTTGACTTACAAATTTTGCCCCTTGAGACTTTTGTTTACATCAATGGTCCTTCCAATTGTAATTTTAGCCTTTTGGGCCCTTCCAATTATAAACGTTGAAGCAACCGTTGTTGCAGGATCTTTTTGGTAAACTTTGGCTTAAAAATGATGGAAGAATAAATGTGACACTACAAGTCCTTTGTGACACTTACAAACAAGTGTCATTAAAGGTGAAAAGGTGTCGGTTTTTCATAAAAATGTCACTAAAACCCATAGATATAATATTTTACCCACACTTTTAGAAAGAGTATCACTAAGAATTTAGTAACGCTTTTCATTATGTTACTAAATGACACAAAGAATACATGTTTTGTAGAATGTATTAGGTCTAATGAGGTCGATCAATATACACCGGCCACAATTGTGATGGAAAAATATGCGTAGTTTCTTCAACATGACTACTTGATTATCAACAGACAATGATGCAGTCGTTAGGAAAAAATGTTCTAAAACTATGCAATGATGTGCTTTAGCGACTTCTTTAATTTGGAATCCCCGATGAATTTAGTGGTTTTAGGTTAGAGGTTTCGACACGTTTAACGGGTTGGCACATTACAACATGAAAGTTAAACGAGTTGAGTTAGTGTCAATATTTCAATTCGAAGATAACCCAAATCACTCGTTTAAATGTGCATATATATTAATAAGTTTTATATTTTTAATTATATGATATATAAATACTAGTTTGGGCTCTCATTACGGATCGGGCCTAATATATGTCAGTATGTTTTATGGTTTGGACATTTGTTTAATCGTTATATGCTAATTTTTACGGGTTAAATGGGCCAATCAGATCAGCTGGGTTTCACGGGTCGTGTCTGGTTGACAAGAAATTAACCATGTTATATACGGGTTTGCATTTTGAACCCGTTTATTCAATATGTCGGTATTGGTTTAGGGGTCTCAACCCGTTTAAGGTCTTGACACGACACGACCCATTTGTGAGGTCTAGATGTGAGCGGTCTAATAGGAGTATCTACTCAGGAAAGAGGTTTTTAAACTGTCTAGTGAAATAAGACCAGAAACACTTGCTTTAGTGACATCTTATGGAAGCCCGGATGCACATTTGGGACCGGTTGCTTTCAACTGGCTCGATGCCAAAGCATGGCCTTCAGTTCAAATACGACACCGTGTTGTTCTCATGTTTTATAAATAAAATAAAATTCACATAAAGAGTAAGCATTCTATCACCCCTAGAATACGCAATTATCATATGTGTATTGAATGTTTATGTAAATAAATTCATCTGCTTTTCCTAGATTCAATTGAAATAGGTTGTCTAAAGTTCAAAAAGCTACCTAATCCTTGTCCATTCGCAGCTTGTTCTAACTCGATGATTTTGTACTTGAGCATCTCGATTTCTCTAGCAAGATCTTCATCGCGTTGTCTCAATGTCTACAAAAGCAACGATTTTTTTAATTTTTTTTTAATCAAATTATGCCCCCCAAAAAAAATGTGACATTCATTTGTATGTTATTTTGTAATCAAGAGATGATAAAAATAACCTCGAGTTCTTGTTTACGAAGTGCTTCCTTCTTAGCTTCTGATTTCGAACTCCTTTGGACCTCGAAAATGACAGCAGTTCCTGCAACCTGCATAAATTGGATCATATAAGTTGAATTTAATATATTATTTTGATAATGTTAGAGTGATAACATTTCAGATAAATTTACAGCGAACACAAAAAGTTCTCCAAGAAGATCTGCAGCAGCTTGCACAGCTTTTTCCTCATTCAGAGGGCGAATAGCAGCATCAATTGCATGACCATATATACGCCTTTGCAGTTTTGTTCTGAACCGATGATTAAGCTGGAGAATATAGCAACAATCAACATCAAGGATCTAATAAAATATACACCAAATTCTATTACAGGAATAAAGCCCTAATACGACATCAATAACCAGGTTTAACTTTCCGACAGCAAAATTCGTTGATTATTGTGAAATGACCAAATGTGCTACAGATTCGAGCACAGAGTAACATATATACGGAATTGATATTCGACAATTTTGGGAATTGAACTTCAATTGTGGAAGAGATAACCTAACCTGAGCAAAATTGATAATGGAATGACGGAATTGAGGATGAAGGCCAGCCTCTTTCTTGATTCGTTTGGCGATTGGTTTGCAAATTGTTTTCAAAGCAAGTGTCGCAAGTTTTGCGAATGGTAATATCATAACTTGAAAATGGGCAATATGTGATGCCCGCTATGTGTTTGATGTTTTGCCTCTGAGAATTGCAGAAGAATCGGCTTGAAACCAAATACAGGTTCCGATCACGAGTCGATTTGCTTTAAGATCTTTTTACGGGTCGGAAGAATCTATTCGAGATCATTTCATTGGTCGGAAGGAGTAATTACGCAAAGTTATCCCGTTCAAAAAAAATTTAAAAATATAATTGCAGACAACATACTTCCTCCTATTCAAAATAATCAAAATAAGTAATACACTTTAAACTTCACGGTTTTTAAGATAAAAGATTATAATAGTGATTAAATTAAAATAATTTGATGGTTAATGGGAAATGAGTCCCATAACTTTTGAATAAAATGAGGTTAATGATGTTTAAAAGTAAAAAATAAGGGTAAATCAGTTATTTTACTTTATTAAAGTAGATAGTTAGTGGGTGTGGATCCCACTATTTTTTACCATGTAAGATAACTTTTTAAAGTGTATTACTTAGTTTGAATCACCCCAAAAGTAAATATATCACTTATTTTGAATCGGAAAAAGTATGATATTTCATTTGTCCTGACCAAAAAGTCACTGGGTAAGTTTTATTAGTTTTGTTACGAAATTGGCTGCGTACTTACCATCTTTAAGCGATCAATTTCTTTTGAGAGAAATTGTATTGGTTCTTACTTCTTAGTTCTTATCATTTATGTTTACTGGCGTGATAACCAATTTAAGCATGATAAGTCTTAAAATCAAGAGATAATATAAAGAAATAGAATTAATGGATTAATGAATTACACATGTCAAACAGATAAAAAGAAAATGATGAAGAAAACAACACAAAGACACAAGGAATTATTTAATACTTCGTATTAAATGAAATAAAAGCATTAATTTGAAAATACACACATTAATCCTCTTTCTTATGTTAATAGCCGTATTAATTGCTGTTCAAATTCCATTTTTGGTCCGTATTAATTGCCGTTCAAAGTTCTAATACCAAGTTCCATTTTTGGTCTGTATTTTGCTGTATCAATTCTTGAATTGAAGGTTCATTAACACTAAATTGAAATCACCATAATGATTTTAAACCAAAGGGCATTTGGCCTAGCGGTATGGTATGTGTCTTTTAACCTTGTGGTCAGGGGTTCGAGTCCCGTCGTGTACATAGGTGGTAATTAGGAGTAGATTATATTTGTCGTTCAAAAAAAAACCATAACGATTTTAATTTTAGTTGACCTTGACCGAAACCGTAGGGGTGGCAATTTCTGATCCGATGAAACCCGACCTGAAACCGACACGAAAATAAATAGGTTTGGGTTGAGGTAAAAAATAATTGGGTCAGTTTCGGGTTGACTCGACTGACTCGTTTATTAAACAGGTTAGGTTCGGGTCAATTATAATTTAAATGGGCTGACCCGCCAACCCGTTTAATTATTAAAATATATTTAAAAAATTTATATTTATATTTAGTTTATAATTTACTAGTTTAAACGTAACCAATAATTAGATAAAAGCTAAAAACACTACTTAGTAATGTGTTATTTTGGTATTTTGTTATAAATTTGTGGAATAATAACAACATGTATGACCTATTTGACCCGTTTAACATGTCTGACCTGCTAACCCATTTAATTAAACAGAATCTATGGGTCAGGTTCGAGTTGAAGGTAAACAAGTTAGGGTTGAGATATATGGCCCGTTAATATAAACAAGTCGGTGTCATGTTGAACATTTCTGACCCGCCAACCCGTGAACCCGAACCCCAAATCCGAACCCGACCTGAATTGCCACCCCTACCGAAACCAATGAAAAAAAAATATTTTTGGTTTATATCTAATCGTACATGAAGAAGGTCATTCACAAAGTAAGAAAGATAATTAAAGAAACCACCGTAAGTTTTTTTTGGAAACGGCGAATAAATATATAAAAAAGAGACCCAACTTAGCAAGCCGCTAAGAAGGAATAAGAGTACATAGTAACATCAAAAACAAAAGGGAGAAATACTCCAATCACACCAGTTACAATATAATTTACTCCTATTTTTTAACCACATAAAACTATTGGAGATGATGTCACCCGCAATTACCGGGAAGGGCTTAAAATTATTGTTGAATACCACATCATTTCTAGCCTTCCATAAGTGCCAAATAGTGCATTGAATAATCATTGTTAATCTCTCTCTTTTTCCGGGACAGTTTCCCCAAGTCTTAAACACGAGATGGAAAATACTCCGTAATAAATACAAAGAAAGCTAAGTGATTATTTTCCTAAGGACCGACGTGGTACCATCAAAACAAGAAGCTTTGTGTGGTTGACAATGGTACACATGAGACATAACCCAAAAAAAAGAAAAAGCAACATAATGCAAAGTGTATGCACTTAGAATAACGGATCACAACCATAAAACAGAGAAAATAGAAGAATAAGTAATGGCATTGCAAAATGGTGATCAATCTAGAGACTTGCTTCATTCTCAAGCTCACATATGGAACCACATTTTTAGCTTTATAAACTCGATGTCACTCAAATGTGCAATTCAGTTACAAATACCCGATATTATACATCGCCATGGTGCACCAATGTTGCTCTCTGAGTTAGTCGAGGCCCTGCCCGTCAACAAGGACAAATCCCAATTTGTTTATCGACTTATGCGCATTCTTATCCACTCGGGATTCTTCGTGAAACAAAGCGTTTCAAAAAACGAAGGTATTGATGAGGTGGAAGATGAAGGCTATTTGCTAGCTCCTGGTTCCCGATTCCTTCTTAAGGAAGAACCATTAAGCATTCGGCCTTTTTTGCTAGCCGTTTTGGATCCAATAACGATGGGTCCATGGTATCACATGTGCGAATGGTTCCAAAGTAACGATGTCAACCCTTTTCACACAACTTATGGGATGTCGATATGGGATTTTGCGGGCCAAGAACCGAAATTTAATAAGTTATTTAATGAAGGAATGGCTAGTGATGCAAGTCTTGCTGCAAGTGTTATTGTTACACAATGTGAGGGTGTATTTGAAGGGTTAGATTCACTTGTTGATGTTGGTGGTGGAACTGGTACCGTTGCCAAAACCATTGCCGAAGCTTTTCCATTAACTTTTTTACTACAAGAATCAGGTATGGATTAATACCGATAAGATCCGTTTATAACCGATACCGTATTTAAATTTAAAAAAGAATAATTATATTTTTCATATTTATGATTTATATAAATGCACTCTTTAATAACCAATAGAAATAAAGACTTAGAAGTTAGAAATTGAGGCGTTATGATTCATGCATTTCACTTTCCACTTCAAAGGTTATAATTTCATAAATTTATTCATTAACTTGCTGAGTTGTTGCTGATTACCAAATTTATATATAAAATATTCAAATTGACAATCGATTTACAAATTAAAATCAAGAATCATATACAGTGAATAAACGGGTAAGATATCCATTAAGTTGGTGACCAAGGGTATGAATTCGAGTTTTTAGAAAAATATGTTTTTTCCGGTTTAACCGAATTTTTATATCAAACCAGCCGGTTTCGGTTGAGTTATAACATCAATCTAACCGGCTATTTCCACTGACTACCTTCTAATTACCGATCTGAATTTTTAAAACACTAGATAAAAGATTATAAACCAACTAGTTTGATCTCGTAAACAAATGTTAAACTTACATTACAAACAACAGGATTGGAGATGAAGCTTAAACTCATACCTAATAATCAACCTTGTGCGCTATTTCACGCAAAATTTGGTTGTGGCCTGTGAGACCATTTATCACATCAAATATTTTGTACCTTTTATTTCGCCATTAGTATTATTTTATTTTATGCTCCTATCGTATTTTAATCAATTTATATGACGAGGAAAATACTTGTCCGCGCATTATAGCGGGATATAAAAAAATATATAATCTTTAGAGAAATAAAACCTCTTTGATATTGAAAACAAAAGTTTAAGCTCAAAAATAAGCTAACATAAAAGTTTAGGGGGCAAAATTTATGGTTTTGAAAATGACTCAAACAAAACTATAAGGGGCAAAATGGAAATATTTTATGAATCGTAACTTGTGAATGACTATTGTATTAAGGGGGTGATTTTTCTACCACAACTTTTGAGGCATCTACCACATCCAATGCTTAATATACTTGTACAGTTAGCTGTAAAACATGTACAGTGTGGTATAACCATTAAAAGTTGTGATAGCAATATCAATTCTCATTGTATTATAGTACAGTACAATACAATACAATTATTAAGCATTACACATTACAAATGAAAATTTTGTACAAATAACCTTATTAATTTGGGTCTTTCCTATATGAATATCAAATTAATATTTTAATGCATAAATTGTCCATTATAAGGACTATTTTGATGGTAAATGACTAATTTAATTATTTCAGAAATAATTTAATTTAATCTTAAAAATAATGTAAAGCAATTTACCGAAAGTAGTATTTGTTTAGCTAGATAAATAGCATAATGTAACTGAAGTAAACCACAAATTACGTATAAATAAATTTATTAGTTTTATAAAAAAATTGTAAATACATTTTTCCTACTCATATGCCTACAAATTTTTGAACTTGACATGTGTGATCCACTAATTTTCTTTCTTCATATCATCCATTGATTTTGACATTTATCATGATCAAAATGGGTAGGAATATGATAAGAAGAAATGGTAGGAAGAAATATCATTACTCTTAAGAGGGTTATTTTCACACCACAACTTTTATGTTATCTACCACAATTATTGCTTGATATGCTTATACAGTTAACTGTAAAACTTGTACATTATGGTATAACAAGTAAAAATTATGATACGAAAATGAATTCCCTACTCTTAAGAGTAAAAACCAATGTTAGTATAAGAAAGATACTAATTTTGTAGTAATAAATTTAGCTATGTGCCTATTTAGAGGAAGATGTATATATTGTTAAACTTGATTTAATATTAAATGCTATAATTAAGAAAGCTAGGTGCCTAATTTAATATAGTACTAGCAGGGTACCCGCGCAATGCGGCGGCGGGTACCCTGTCATTTTATTTTGAGGTGGCGATATTGATGGTGATGGTAACAATAGTGATTAATGGTGGGTGGTGGTGCATGCTATAGTGGGTCACAATGGTAGGGACTGTGGTGGTGGTGTTGTTGGTGAGTTGTGATGATGGTGGTGGGTGGTGATCAATAGAATAACATGTTTATATTTATGTTTGACAAAAACAAAATGCTAAAAAGAGAAGCTACTAATTTCAAAGTTTCATTCGGCAACAAGAAACGGGATAACCATAGTCATAAATGTCTAGTAAAAAAGAGTGGCCGAATCCATGTAGAGTGTATTCTTCTTTTTTATAATTCTCGGTGAACCATGCACATAATAATCATTACTACAAAAACTAAATATAACTTGTTGCTCACCCTCACAATCATTCAACACCTGAAAAATTAAACAAAAATATAATAGATTATAAGAATTCAGAGAAGCTGGAACGGGATAGTGTAAAGGGCATCTCTTAATTCTCCTAAATCAATCTTTCCTCTTCGGTCCTTATCAAATCTCTCAAAAATAGCCTAATATATAAAAAAACATCAAACGTGGTCAATGTTATGAGCATGTAAGTTGTCACGTCATCATATTTGACCAAGTAACAGGGTCAATTTATCCAAAAATCTAAACTTTCATTTATAGAGACATAATAAAATGGCAAACAAACACAAAACATTTGTCAACACAATAGGGGAACTGGATCATCTACTCACTCGCCATTGGCCAATACAACTCCATAACTCAACAAGTTTTTAGGGACCTGAGAAAGAATACAAAGAATGAATATCTAGAAAAACATAAAAATACAACTTTATTTAGTAAAATCAAATAATCAAAATCTACATCACATTATAAGACTGTTTAGAAGAACTCTGCATAAACATACATTATTTACTCGTGATAACTAACTATCATTAGGCATGTTAATATTTAGGAACTCAAATTAACCTTAAAATTAGACCTTAAAATCCAATAAGCAATTAATTGAAGTAAAGTTTCTCAAAATTTTGACCTAATAAGCATCAATCGTGTATCTCAATTATTGCAACTAAAATACAATAAATGGACTCAAACAAATTAAGATCGAAACAAAAACAAACCAATTCCGAACAGATCATACGGATTCCTGAACTGAAACATGAGCAATCGGATGGTCCAGATCCTAACTTTTGGTAACTCAATTTAAGCACCAGCTGCAATTCTTAAGCATCATGACATAACCTACAAAAAAGATTGATAATTTTTTTGAAATTCCTACACTTAATCCCGCACCTTCACTTTGAAACATAGAAAACAAAAAGATTGATAATTTATTTAGAATTCCTATACCTAATACTCCTTGATTGGCAATACCCTACCCGAAATTTGCACCAAAAACATTTCCAAAATAGACTTCTTGTACAGGTGATGGTGAGTAGTCATGATGCCTTCCCTAAATGACATACACATCCAAATTTTGAAACAAAACACCCAAAAAGAACACAAGCACTGGAAGAAAAAAAAACTTACCCCAAAACTCTCTAATATATTGATGATATCAGAAAATCGACGCCGCTAAACACCTGTACATTTCCAAATTCATTGTTATCATTCTTCTGTTTCTTCAATATAATAATAAATCATGTATCATGTATAAGCATAAAGTTAAGATGAAAAACCTAATTGCTTTCCGGGTTGTGTAGCACAATCGATTCAACAACATCTAGATTATAGAACTTCAAAAAAATGGGACCTCGCGTGAAATGAATTGCACATCTTCCTCAACGATGTGCTGTATTTATAGGGTGAAGCAATCTAGGAGCCTAAATGCAATATCGAGGAGGCGGATGAAGATGAATGGTCGAACAAAGATAATTGGTTTACAGAATCGAGGAGGCATGTAGATGAAGATGACTGGTTTATTCAATCAAGATGAAGATGAAGAATCGAGGAAGCGTATGGTTTATTCACGCATCGCAGTTCGCAGGACCGTTCAGTTATTTAGGTGGGCCGAAGCCCACATTGCAGATAAAACCTACTCCAATCAATAGTCAAACTGGCGGATGAAGCCTATTACCCGCGTGTACCATTTAAATAATTTGTGTTTTTGGAAGTTTAACACAGTCGAAGGCTTGATAAGTTGGTATTGGCGTTGGAATTTAACTCGAAGGGCGTGGGTTCGAATCCCAGTTGAGGCGCTTTTTTTAGCAAAATAATTAAGTTCCCAAAATAGGAAGTATTTGGCTGAATTTTCAGCCGCCTATTTATGGAAAGGTCCTAAATGCATTATATATAGTAGAGATAAGAAAGCTATGTGCCTAACTTAATTTATAATTAATTTTATATACTTTGTATATATATTAGTACTTTAAACGTGATTTATTTAACCATCTTTGATAAGATTCAAGATGGATTCGTAGGGTCCACAAAGGTGCCACGTGTCTAATATTATGTTATTATCCTTTTTTTACCAATCTACTTGATAAGTGATAACATATATAAATGTTATTAAATAAGAACACGTGAATATACGTATACAATCTTACGAATATTAACATGACCACTTTCTTCTAATTAGAAAGTTTATCCCAACAGCTTCAAAATTTTCTTTTCTATAAATAGACATGGTGATCAATTTATAAGTCCACACCATCTCACCATTATCTCTCTGATATCGGTTATACGAAGAAGAAAAAGAATATCAAGATGGTATCGCAAAATGGCGACCAATCTAGAGAGTTGCTTCATTCTCAAGCTCACATATGGAACCACATTTTTAGCTTTATAAACTCGATGTCACTCAAATGTGCAATTCAGTTACAAATACCCGATATTATACATCGCCATGGTGCACCAATGTTGCTCTCTGAGTTAGTCGAGGCCCTGCCCGTCAACAAGGACAAATCCCAATTTGTTTATCGACTTATGCGCATTCTTATCCACTCGGGATTCTTCGTGAAACAAAGCGTTTCAAAAAACGAAGGTATTGATGAGGTGGAAGATGAAGGCTATTTGCTAGCTCCTGGTTCCCGATTCCTTCTTAAGGAAGAACCATTAAGCATTCGGCCTTTTTTGCTAGCCGTTTTGGATCCAATAACGATGGGTCCATGGTATCACATGTGCGAATGGTTCCAAAGTAACGATGTCAACCCTTTTCACACAACTTATGGGATGTCGATATGGGATTTTGCGGGCCAAGAACCGAAATTTAATAAGTTATTTAATGAAGGAATGGCTAGTGATGCAAGTCTTGCTGCAAGTGTTATTGTTACACAATGTGAGGGTGTATTTGAAGGGTTAGATTCACTTGTTGATGTTGGTGGTGGAACTGGTACCGTTGCCAAAACCATTGCCGAAGCTTTTCCAGATGTTGATTGTATTTGCTTTGATCTTCCTCATGTTGTTGAGGGTTTAGTTGGAAATAAGAATTTGAGTTATGTTGGTGGAGACATGTTTGAAGCCATTCCAAAAGCTAATGCAGTTTTGTTGAAGGTATTTGTTGTTATTCTTCTTCTCTTTAATTTTATTATCATTTATAAAAATGGTCATTTTCTTTTCGATATCGCTTAATTTTGTTGTTGGTTCATGTTTTCCAATGTTTTAAAAACTGGTTTTGCATTGAACCGGATGAATCGGTCGGACCGGATGAACCGGCCGGTTGAACATAATCATAAAACTATTGGATATTTGTGATATATTAATTATATAAACGATGTATAAATAATAATAAAAAGTAGAAAAACACAAAATAAATGTCATAAAAAATGAAAAAACTATTTTTTAAAACATTGATGTGTTTTGTTATGAAACAAAACAGTGGATATTACATGATTGGAATGACGAAGAATGCATCGATATATTGAAGCGATGCAAAGAGGCTATTCCGAGCAAGGAAAATGGAGGTAAAGTGATCATCATAGATATCGTTGTGAAGATTAACGAACACGATGACAAATCACTCGAGACTCAACTTTTCTATGATATGACGATGATGACCTTGGCGACGGGAAAAGAGAGGAGCGAAAAAGAGTGGGCAAATCTCTTTCTTGAGGCTTGCTTTAGTGATTACAAAATAACACCGACTTTGGGGTTACGATCTGTTATTGAAGTCTACCCCTAGTTATGCTACAATATTACTTTCTACAAGTACAACATAAGTACGTGCTGATATAATTACCAAAAAGATAAATTGGAGTATCTTTTGATTTCCGATTCTTTTAAAAGGTAGAATGTTACAATCCCGCAAATTATAAATTGGTGTGTGGGACGTTATAAGTGTAGGTATCATGTTCTTTTAGTTTATGGCATGATACGTGCCTAGTATGCAATATATTTGTATCAATTGCTAACTTTTAGGAGTGAGTACTTTATTCAAGTAACTTATGGCATGATACAATTCTTTTATGGGATTTGTTTGCATCAGTTGCGACTTATGGCATGATATATATTAGCTTAGTACGGGGTACAATCATAGTATGAGATGAGTTCATATCAATTCGTTGTTCCAACACTTAGAGTGGTGTCTTGGATCTGACCAACAAGGACTGTTTGATCCTCATTCAAGCTAGCTTTTAAGAGTGTCTAATTATTTCAGCTTTAACCAATGGATTTGTTCAAGTATAAACCAATGGATCTATATATATAGCACATTGATAATTATTTTCTTTTTGTACATAAGATTAGATATTCTGTTTTATACAGTATCTTTTGAATATATTTCACCTTAAACCAATGGATTTGTTTAAGTATCAACCAGAGATTGCATCACGTACTCCATAAGCATGTATCATTGTATTAAGTTTCTTCTAGTTTTCATAATCAAAAGCATATTTTTCATGTTCCGAATTACTGTTGAGAATGAATGTTCCATGAAAATTGATACGTGGGAAGTTAATAACTTAATATTAATTAGAGCTTCGATCAATTGTGGAAATTAAGCTTCATATTAAAACATATTGAAATGATATTTGATAGATTTGGAAATTGAACTTCAATTGGGGAAGAGGTAACCTAGAGGTAACCTAACCTGAGCGAAATTAATTATAGGTGGTGATTTTTACACCATATATTTTGACCCATGTATCACAATTATTATTTTACATACTTGTACAGTCCCGCCTCTTTAATTTTTGATTCGTTTAGCGATTGGTTTGAAAATGTTTTCAGAGCAAGTTTATGATGCCGGCTATGTGTTCGATGTTTTGCCTCTGAGAATTGCAAAAGAATCGTTGTGAAACCAAATACACAGTCCGATCACGAGTTAATATGCTTCGAGATCTTTTCATGGGTATGAAGAATTAAACGTCAAGGAGTACATTAGGCATACACATGGCAATATGGCGGCTTTATGAGTTTTGATTATAATTTGTGATTTATTTATCCGTTAACAATGTGTATCCATTAACTTTTTTACTACAAGAATCAGGTATGGATTAATACCGATAAGATCCGTTTATAACCGATACCGTATTTAAATTTAAAAAAGAATAATTATATTTTTCATATTTATGATTTATATAAATGCACTCTTTAATAACCAATAGAAATAAAGACTTAGAAGTTAGAAATTGAGGCGTTATGATTCATGCATTTCACTTTCCACTTCAAAGGTTATAATTTCATAAATTTATTCATTAACTTGCTGAGTTGTTGCTGATTACCAAATTTATATATAAAATATTCAAATTGACAATCGATTTACAAATTAAAATCAAGAATCATATACAGTGAATAAACGGGTAAGATATCCATTAAGTTGGTGACCAAGGGTATGAATTCGAGTTTTTAGAAAAATATGTTTTTTCCGGTTTAACCGAATTTTTATATCAAACCAGCCGGTTTCGGTTGAGTTATAACATCAATCTAACCGGCTATTTCCACTGACTACCTTCTAATTACCGATCTGAATTTTTAAAACACTAGATAAAAGATTATAAACCAACTAGTTTGATCTCGTAAACAAATGTTAAACTTACATTACAAACAACAGGATTGGAGATGAAGCTTAAACTCAT
The DNA here is from genome assembly GCA_963853835.1 of Calendula officinalis. Classification (NCBI taxonomy): domain Eukaryota; kingdom Viridiplantae; phylum Streptophyta; class Magnoliopsida; order Asterales; family Asteraceae; genus Calendula; species Calendula officinalis. The sequence goes on along the minus strand of OY970830.1, from coordinate 1,982,664 downwards.
ACCTAATAATCAACCTTGTGCGCTATTTCACGCAAAATTTGGTTGTGGCCTGTGAGACCATTTATCACATCAAATATTTTGTACCTTTTATTTCGCCATTAGTATTATTTTATTTTATGCTCCTATCGTATTTTAATCAATTTATATGACGAGGAAAATACTTGTCCGCGCATTATAGCGGGATATAAAAAAATATATAATCTTTAGAGAAATAAAACCTCTTTGATATTGAAAACAAAAGTTTAAGCTCAAAAATAAGCTAACATAAAAGTTTAGGGGGCAAAATTTATGGTTTTGAAAATGACTCAAACAAAACTATAAGGGGCAAAATGGAAATATTTTATGAATCGTAACTTGTGAATGACTATTGTATTAAGGGGGTGATTTTTCTACCACAACTTTTGAGGCATCTACCACATCCAATGCTTAATATACTTGTACAGTTAGCTGTAAAACATGTACAGTGTGGTATAACCATTAAAAGTTGTGATAGCAATATCAATTCTCATTGTATTATAGTACAGTACAATACAATACAATTATTAAGCATTACACATTACAAATGAAAATTTTGTACAAATAACCTTATTAATTTGGGTCTTTCCTATATGAATATCAAATTAATATTTTAATGCATAAATTGTCCATTATAAGGACTATTTTGATGGTAAATGACTAATTTAATTATTTAAGAAATAATTTAATTTAATCTTAAAAATAATGTAAAGCAATTTACCGAAAGTAGTATTTGTTTAGCTAGATAAATAGCATAATGTACCTGAAGTAAACCACAAATTACGTATAAATAAATTTATTAGTTTTATAAAAAAATTGTAAATACATTTTTCCTACTCATATGCCTACAAATTTTTGAACTTGACATGTGTGATCCACTAATTTTCTTTCTTCATATCATCCATTGATTTTGACATTTATCATGATCAAAATGGGTAGGAATATGATAAGAAGAAATGGTAGGAAGAAATATCATTACTCTTAAGAGGGTGATTTTCACACCACAACTTTTATGTTATCTACCACAATTATTGCTTGATATGCTTATACAGTTAACTGTAAAACTTGTACATTATGGTATAACAAGTAAAAATTATGATACGAAAATGAATTCCCTACTCTTAAAGAGTAAAAACCAATGTTAGTATAAGAAAGATACTAATTTTGTAGTAATAAATTTAGCTATGTGCCAATTTAGAGGAAGATGTATATATTGTTAAACTTGATTTAATATTAAATGCTATAATTAAGAAAGCTATGTGCCTAATTTAATATAGTATAAGAAAGCTATGTGCCTAACTTATTTTATAATTAATTTTATATACTTTGTATATATATTAGTACTTTAAACGTGATTTATTTAACCATCTTTGATAAGATTCAAGATGGATTCGTAGGGTCCACAAAGGTGCCACGTGTCTAATATTATGTTATTATCCTTTTTTTACCAATCTACTTGATAAGTGATAACATATATAAATGTTATTAAATAAGAACACGTGAATATACGTATACAATCTTACGAATATTAACATGACCACTTTCTTCTAATTAGAAAGTTTATCCCAACAGCTTCAAAATTTTCTTTTCTATAAATAGACATGGTGATCAATTTATAAGTCCACACCATCTCACCATTATCTCTCTGATATCGGTTATACGAAGAAGAAAAAGAATATCAAGATGGTATCGCAAAATGGCGACCAATCTAGAGAGTTGCTTCATTCTCAAGCTCACATTTGGAACCATATTTTTAGCTTTATAAATTCGATGTCACTCAAATGTGCAATTCAGTTACAAATACCCGATATTATAAATAGCCATGGTGCACCAATGTTGCTCTCGGAGTTAGTCGAGGCCCTGCCCGTTAACAAGGACAAATCCCAATTTGTGTATCGACTTATGCGTATTCTTATCCACTCGGGATTTTTCGTGAAACAAAGTGTGTCAAAAATCGAAGGTATTGATGAAGACGAACGAGAAGGCTATTTGCTAGCCAAGAGCCGAAATTTAACCGGTTCTTCAACGAAGCGATGGCTAGTGATGCAAATCTAGTTTCAAATGTCATTTTGAATCGAAGTGGAGTTGTTTTTGAAGGGTTAAACTCGATTGTTGATGTTGGGGGTGGTACCGGGACCTTTGCCAAAGCTATTACCAAAGCTTTTCCTAGTATTAGTTGCATCAATTTTGATCTTCCTCATGTTGTCAAGGGTTTGGTGGGAGAAAGTAACTTGAGCTACGTTGGTGGAGACATGTTTGAAGCTATTTCCAAAGCTGATGCAGTTTTGGTTAAGGTATTATTATTATTATTATTATTTTACAGAATCTCCACGTAAAAATACCACTGTCTACATTTTACCTCATTTATACCCTTTTAAAGGGATTGGGAATGATTGTCGTCATCGTATATGTTATTGGTGGATGCATTTCCAGTTAATGAACTTTCCACTAATTTTTAATTAACATAAAAGTTTTTATAAAAAGTCTTTCAAATGATTAACCTTTTTCAAAAGCTATCTATTGATTAATATTACTTATTTATCTTTATATATCTTTTATATTATATAAATGGCCCTTATGTATAATTTGACAAATTTTATGACATCTTATAAATTTAAGAATTTTTAAAAACATGTCATATAAAAATATAATAAAAATAAAAAGAACGATAAAAAAGATATGTTAATGTTAATTTTTTATAGTCAGTTGATTTTTTTTTTTAATTTTCGACAAATACTAGTCAAGATTTAATTTTTTAGAATGCAAATTCATATTTATTTATTAACAAATCAAACAATAATAAAGAATTTACATATAAATAAATCTTGGGGTTAAAATGAAAAGTTATTAAAATCTAGAATTATAGAAAACAAACAATTAAAAATTATTAAAATGTTAGAGAAAATTAAGTAGTTAAAATAATCTTATAGAAAACTATATATTTCAATGTCAAAAAGTTATTCAGAAACTTATTCAAATAGTAATAAGTTATTTAATCACCTGTTATATATTGTCTCACGTGTTGATTTATGCTTAATGTTATAAAACACAGTGGATATTACATGATTGGAGTGATGAAGAGTGCATAAAGATCTTGAAGCGATGCAAAGAGGCGATTCCAAGCAAAGAAAATGGAGGAAAACTGATCATCGTAGATATGGTTGTGCAGACTCCTGATGGCATTAATGACAAATCACTTGAGACTCAACTTTTCTTTGATATGCTTATGATGACCTTGTTGACCGGAAGAGAAAGAGGTGAAAAAGATTGGTCAAAGCTCTTTCACGATGCTGGATTCAGTGGTTATAAAATTACACCGGTATTAGGGTTAATATCTCTCATCGAAGTTTATCCATAAATCAGTTGGGTATTCTCTATTAATTCCAATAAATGGTGATGTAACTACCAAAATATGAAACTATGAAACTTCTTAATTGTGTGTTTTCGATTTATTTTCCTTTTCAATAAATGGTGTTGTTCTTCATTATCCAAAAGCGTTTGTAGTGGAGATGGTAAAGTAATCACTTAATTCTAATCGCAATTTCACGGGTCCGAATTTTGGCATAAACATTTTGTTTTGAAATTTTGATTTAAAACCTCTCGAAAAGGGGAAAGGGAAAAATAAGACCTATTATATAAAGTTATACATGCATTATATCTAGTAATAGAATACATAATATTAGGCCAATTATTTTATCTTAAAAACTTAACACAATTTCCTCATGGGCCACATATCAATTATTACAAAAGCAATAGATGTGGTCTCGTCAAAGCCATGTAAAAACTTGTCAAACCACACCACCACGGATCCAAATACCCTATCACCAAATGAATTATGCCCGTTAAAATAGTTTTTCGCTTTTATATTTATTTTTTAGTTGTAATTGGTTTTGGTATTTTTGTGTCACACATAAATGTTATAGAAATTTTATACGATTAAGTGTAATTTTAATGTAGTGTTAAAATCATGGGCGGTAGGAGGGGTGGGCATGGTGGGCCATTGACCACCCCTCCAATTTGCAAGTAGTTTTAATTTTTTTTATTTTTTTGGGTATAAACTGTAATATGCCAATACTTGACCACCTAAATGCAAAAGCTGCACAGACTGTGAATTGTGAAGTTGTGGGATCATACACTATGGCCAACAATCATAAAAGGCAACATAAATATCACCGAAAAGTTCCGAAACATCAAACATTAGCCATCATTTACGGTATAAATTCCTTCTTCTTTTTTGTGAAGTTAACTTCAACTTGATGATAACAGGTGCTACAAGTCTGTTTGAATCTGGCGTTCTATACTAAAAGGTTCAAAGTGGTTGAAGTTTAAGGTAGGGGTGAGCATTTGGGCCGAAAAAACCGAACTGGACCGAAACCGAACCGAACCGAAACTGATAACATGTTATCGGTTCGGTTTTGAAAATTCATCATTTTCGGTTTCGGTTCTATCGGTTTCGGTTTCGTCTTCGGAAAAAGATGAACATTTGGCCTAAAAAACCGAACTGAAACTGAACCAAACATTTTGAGTTTTGCCCCCTCAAAATATTTTTCCTGGTACCGCCCCTGGTTAAAATCATATTATAAATAAACAAAAAAAACATTTAACACCGATTTAACACCAACACTTTTATAATCTAAAGCCTTAAACCCATTTTATCTGCAACTGCCCAATGCCCCAAATCTGAAATGCCCAATCGGCTAGTATATAAGTGGCTTATGAAGTAATTTTGATAGTTTAGAATGGGATACGATGTAGATATCACTAAATTATTTCTTTTAGACGGTTCCTAATAAAAAATATTCAAGGTTTTACAACCAAAAACCCCCACATGATTGTACAAACTTTCCGGCATAAAATGCAAGTCATTATATCATGATTCTTTTGAAAAACCATAATTACAACTCCTCAAAAGGAATAGTATAGAACTTTAAAACCTCCAAACCTCTTACAATCTCCAAACTAACTTGGATCAAAGCTTTCTTCCAACCATCTAACTTGAATTTTCCCACCAGCATCTCGTAGAGCGTTCAACGATGATAGATAAAGTCGTTCATCTAACCGCGTACCGTCACTTTTCATATCTTGCAAAAGCTTCACAAGTTCATCAACACGGCTCATTTTAGAAAACACCCCGACCATAATCCCACCTAACGCCCTATCGATCCCGCCACCATTAAGCCTATACTCATAATAATACTTCATACACATATCAAACTCGCGGGCCTTACTATAAGCACTTATAACACTCGTGTAACTCACTTTATCGGGCATAACTTTCCTTCGTTTCATTTCCTTCCATATTTTTTCGACTTGTTTCAAGTTTAAAACTTTACCATGCATATCAAGGAGAGAATTGTAAATCCACACGTTGAGCTTAACGCCCCGTTCTTTCATTCGGGCTAAAAGCCGCATAGCGTCCTTAATTCTATTAACTTTACCATACATTGCAATCATACTTGAGTAAGCCAAAACACATTTGTCAAAACCCTTGTTGTCCATTTCCCAAAATACCTCTTCGGCTTTTTCATATAGCCCGAGCCGGAAATAAATGTTTAGAACCGATGCATAGGTCACTTGACCCGGGTTGCAACCTTGTGTGACCAAATCTTCATACACCTTAGCCGCTAAACTTAGCCCTCGTTTCTTTGAAAACCCGTTTACAATAGCACAAAAGATGCAATCAGAAACTCGGGTTTTTGCCCGTTTCATCGAGGAAACAACGTCTAGTGTCTTTTCGAGTAAATCTAGGTCAATGTACATCAAGACGAGTTTTAAAAACACGGCTGGATCTTTTATCATCTTCTTCCCCTCGGCTTCTTTCAAAAGATCTTCCGCCATTTTTGATTCTTGAATACTTGCAAACGAATTGATTAATATCGAGTAAAATAAAGGGTCTTCGGGGAACCCGTTTTTGATCATTTCCCTAAAGAAATGTAGAGCTTCAAACGGTTTTCCTAAATTTGCCAACGCTTCACATAATATTCTATAAATTTGTGAGTAAAATGGCGTCCATTCGACGTTTCTTGATTCGAATTCTTTGAATAAAGTAACGACTTTTTCGTTCTTGCCCGTTTTTAGATAGGCTTCCATGGTGCGTGCATAACACTCGCCGTCTAATTGCATACTGGAAGATGTCATAATATCGAAAACTTTAACTGCACTACTATACATGTGAAGCTTATTATAGCTTCTAATTGCGGCATTAAAACTCAAAACAGAGACTTCTTTCTCAAGTTTCAAAATATGAAGCAATTTATCAACAAGTTTGAATCTTTTTGCTCGTATACAACTACTGATTAATCTACAACATGATGACGCATCTGGGTAAACATTAAATTCCCTAAAATCTTCAGAAATTGACCAAATTGAATTCCAATTCTTCAAACGCAGTGAATACCTTATTAGTTTATGCAATGTCGATCTCGTGGGCCGAAAATCCGGCGTTCTTTTTGCTTTTTGGTAGCTTTCGAACCCCATTTCCTCTGTTTTTGAGTCTTTTAGCAGATTGCATATCAAAAGATTGAGACTTTGCTGTTGGGGTATTGAAGAATCTTGGAAATCTTGAAGTTTTAGGTCTAATTCGACAATGGAAGGAGCTGTGGATTCTTGATCATCAAGAATCTGTGGTGGGCAGCTTCTTGATGAATTGAGGATCAAGATTCTTGAAGGGGGGGAAATAAAAATAAGAATTGGTGGGGTTTTGGGTGAATTGAAAGTGTGGTTTTTGTGGGTAGTTTTGATGCAAGCTAATGACCACTCTGAACAAGTGGAAATTGCCATTGTTGTTGATGAAGAAGATGAGGCATGGAGTGAATGGAGGGAAAACTAAGAAAATGAAAGTGTGGATACATGATAATATGATATGGTTGGTAGATTTTGGTGTGTATTGTGCTGATGTGAGCCACACATATGTTTACTTTTGGATTTTGGATAATATTTGAATTTTAAAAGCAAAGTAAACTAGAAAAGATATTACTAAGGCGAAAAAAAACTAAAACTTGGGTGAAAATGTAGAGTAAACTAATTTTAATTTTGTGATGAACGCGGTACAAAAACCAGATTAAATTGAACCGCATCGAAACCGATAATAGTGAATTTTCAAAAACTGAAAATCGAACATGTTACATGTTTTCAGTTCGGTTACGGTCGGTTCTCGGTTCAGTTTGGGTTTCAGCCAAGATGCCCACCTTTTATCCGAGGACAGGACCGAACCGGACCGAAATCGATAAGACCAAAACCGAAAATCATAAAATTATATAACCGAACACCAAACTAGTTACATGTTTTCAGTTCGATTCGGTTTTAGGCGATTTTCAGATCTTGTTTTCTTTTGCCCTAAATGCTCACCCCTATTTGTGTATTTTTTAATAAAAATATAGGATTTCCGTTTAACGGGCTCTTCGGGAGGTTCAATTTTACTTGTAATATATGCAATACTAGCTTCAAAGCCCGCCCGAACGGGCGGGCATGCTTCGAAAGAGATATATGAAAATAAAAAAATAGTGATACTATTTAAATAAAATAACAATTCATAATTGAAATGATGATAAACAATTTTTGATACATAAATAAATGGTAATGAAATTTAGAGACGAAATAAAACTTATTTGTAAACGACATTTGTTGTTGAGTTAGTGTAATTGTCATCTTTGTCGCAACAAATAACTTTCAATCATTTCTTGCTCTTAACTTTTGAGACATCGACAAAGTTATGGCCGAAAAACAAAGTGATGGAAATACATGAATTACCATAATTATAAGGTATATGCGTAGGTGGACTTTTGGGTAGTTACACGTCATCATTTTCGTCTAATAGGCTGCATATATGGTAGGAGATTCTATAAAAATTTACGTTTAGCAAAATTTTCACCGTTCGTGAATTTTCACAGTTTATAACCTACAATACAAATTTTAATTGGTTAATACAAATTATTACAGATAATATAATAACTATTAAAAAAACATATAATTATAAATTTTTTGAATACTATTACCCTTTTTTTTTAACGACTAGTTAGCAAGTCAGTGGTTCGAACCTAGATAGTGACATCCACAGGGGTTGTATGCCTTCCCTCGAACCCTCCACTTATGATGCATACAATTTAAAAGTAATTAGAATATTATTAACATGCTTATTAGATACAAAAATAATGAAGAAATTTAAATGAAAATTACATACTTCATTTTTTCAAGTTAATTTTATTTAGTTTGTTAATGTTATTTTTTGCGTTATATATCATACAGAAAACTTAAACAACAATTTGAGAATTTGAGTTATATATAAGAGTTTTGAGTTAAAAGATCAATTATTAGGATAACCTATTAGTAAATAAGCTAAACGGAATCAAAGATCCAAAATTTGTTAAATATTTTAGTCGAATATTTATAATTAAGGTAATCTTTATTAAGGAACATTGTTAAACATTAATATCAAAGATTCAAAATTTTTAAATTTGTCAATCCGGATTTTAGGGAAATTTAAATTTAAAATTTTGACTTTCTTTTATGAAAAAATAAGGTAGATAATTATGGAATTGATAAAATCAATTGAATGTGGAGATTGTATGTATAAATAAACCGGATATTCAGAAACTCAAATTAAAATTATCTAGAGATTGTCAACTGGTATGAAAATTATGCACAAGATTAATGGATAGTTAAATAAAATAAATTAAAACAAAAAAAATCATGAAATGTCTACTGTTTTATATTAAACAACTTGTATAAAACATGAATATGAGTCTTTAAAATATATATATCTCTCTAACATAATTAAAAAAAGTAGATATTGCATAATAAAGAAACATGGAAATACAAAAACACTAATATTTGCTTAATCTGCATTAAAAAGTAGTCTGTATACAAAAAACATTAAATTAAAAAATTGAAAGATGCTAGAAAACTAAAAACAACTAACCTTTGATTTCCAAAAATTATGATCCTGCAAAACAATAACATGCATATAATAGAGAAAGCGCAAAAGAATAACAATGCTTTCCTTAATAATTAAGATGCTGCAGGAATATATGTATCATAAAAGAGATAATTGTGATGAGAAAATATTGTAACTTCTCCCATCTCCCAGCAAAGAAATCCGGGAAAGATGATAGTTTTGTTTCTATCATTAAGGAAGTTATATTAAGAAATAATTTAATGATATTTGAAATTTTGAAATTCAAAATTCATGTTTGGTTTTGTGATGACAAGTGGCATTTTTGATATTTACATGTCATCAATTACAACAAATGAGAATGCTTTAATTGGACATGTTGGCAAAATGAACTCAAATTTAGGCCTCATATATAGATGTAGATAACCATTGCGTAATTATTTTTACTTGTAATATATGCAATATAACTATTGCTAATTACTGAACATTTCTTTGCTCTAGGAATTGGGTAAATGTTTAGAAACGTCCATAATTACGGTTACCAAACCAAACGCTCTTCTATGAATAAATTACTTATTGTAAAAACTACATTACTTAAATAATAATGGAAACATTTCATAATTTTTTTGGGACTCGATATTGACACCCTATACCATTTCAAGTAACTTTTGCACCATGTGAACCACATCACAAAATTAAACTCACTAAAATTGTAGCCAAAAAACCACAAGTTGAAAATGCTTCAATACAAATCAACATCTATAGCAATACAAGAGTGAAAAAAAAGGTAAATTACATAAATTGTCCATATTTTTCATTTTGTCCCTAAATAATTTTTCTAAGAGTAAACAACACTTTGCTTTTTATCATATTCATCTCCATCAACATCTTCTTCATCAACATATTCATCCAAATTATACTCTTCTTCTTCACCATCCATTTGTTCATAATCATATTCTCCATCCCTTTGATCATCATCATAGGCTTCAAGTTCTTCATCAAGCAATGCATCTTCATCGCCTTCATTTTCCTCATAATTTACAGATTTGCCTTCTGTTTCTGATTTATCTTTCTCCATTTCAGCCTCAAAATTAACCAAAACAGAGTTGTCTTCTTCCTCTTTTTCTTTCTGATTATTGTCTTCGGTATTCACAAAAGAAATATTATTATTATTATCATTATGATTGTTATTATTATTATTATCAACCCCTCGTTTCCGCTTCAGGATTTCACTAAGCGGCTTTGGTCCTTCAAAAGACGAACTGTCCTCCATTTTCTGGTATTTTCTTTTTCCCGGAAACTGTTCATCGAATTGCGGGCCGGGTCGACCCGTTTTCAGCTCCGACAATCTTTTTGGTCCAGCAAACATGGCATCATTACCTTTTAACCGGTCTCTAACCCTGCTTTGATTAAGTGACAGTGGTCTTCCAGGTGAGTATCTAGAAAGATGCTTCCTTTCTATGTCAATTTCCCTTTCTACCCTTGTGTTGTTTTCTTTGACCGGAGATATTGGCCTTCCCGGAATCTTTATTCTTCCTCTAAACCGGCTACTCAGAGTTCCCTGATCTGGGCGGTGATCCGGGCGGCGGAGGTGGCTGCCCCTGGGATTACGGTCAGCATTGTTAGAGTCAGAACCCCTTCGTTGCTTTGATAATCGATTGCGTAGGTCCGACCCGTTAAAGTGATCCGGGCTTCTTTCTTCACGGGCCTCACCCCATACAAATTGACCGTCTCGTTCATTATAATGGTCATAATCCCGATGCTCACGATACATATATCGGTCAACATGGTCAACATCATAATCTTGACCTCTTGATCTTGAAATTTCACCTTCTTCTTGATAGTAATCAGACTCTTCGGGTTCATTATCCACAAGAACATCAAAACCAGGGGAAGGCTCTCTTGAATATTCATCAGCATCTTTCCCGTTTTGAATCCGATTGGTTTCTGGTACATGGTAACCATGGTTAATGTTACGGTTAGGTTTGGTTAACAACGGTTCATACATGACAGGTGGCACACGGGCTGGTTTGTACCTAGGTGGCTCCTCAACAGCACCATTTCGGGCTGGAAGAGGTGCTACCTTTTTGATGGTTGCTTGTGGTGCAAGCTTCTGGTCTTGAACGGGTTTATCAGGACCAGATTGAGCTGTTTTAGGAGGCTCAGGAACTGGGTTAGCTGACCCGTATTGTGCAGGTTTATTATTGACCAAATTTGACGGCCCGTGTACGAAAGGGCATAAATGTCCTTTTAGACAAAAACCTTTTTGGAAGAAAATACACGCGACTCCTTGTTTGGGCATACTCATAGCGTAAGGAGCGACATGTGGTGCAGGTGCAGGAGGTCCCGTGGGAGTCAACACGTCAGATCCCAGCAATGCATCAAGAGGCTGAAATACATACATGTTGATTAATTATCCACAATTATAAATAAGTAATATTTTTAAAATAGGTAATTTTAGCCCATTTACTTATAATCGGGTCAATTCGGGTTATGTTTAAATACTTACAGGATGACGGAAAGCACATTTAGGATTTAAGCAGTTGCTGTTTAGCCAGTAATAACAATCTCTAGGGTTGACCCGTGCAACTTCACTATGCCGATACTCACACTCACTTCCCTATAAACAAAAAAAAAAAAAATGTAAAATTTAATTAATTAAATGATTAGCAATAATTAACAAACCATGTAACGACATGAGCTAAATTTAATTAATAAAATTAGCAATCAACCCATACAAAAGATTAATGATTTCAGGATTCAATAAATTTAGAATCTTTATTCAAATTAATCCTTAATTATTGAAAAAATTAACCACATAAAACCTAACAAATTACAAGACTGGAACTTTTAATCATGTTAAAATTAAGATCAAATGTCACAGAAAAAAAACAATTTCCAAACTATAAAAGCATTAGACTCGAGATCCCCAAATTAATAAACCAAATTTCAATAAAAAAACACCGAAGATCTGACGCAAAAGATGCAACGAACAAAAACCCACAATTTAGATACTAATAATATAAAATTAAAAAAAAAACAAAAAGGGTACCTTTTTGCACGTTAATGGTGAAGCAAGAAAGTAAACACAATCGGTGTTCCTTTTCAAGATTTCATCTTCCTCCGGTGTAGTTTTCGGAGCTGTTGATGATGGTGCCGGCGACGGAGGTACCAATTGAGGAGCTTGTTGATGAGTAGTACCGCCAACCATGGTTGGGGTTTTAATTTTTAATTGAAATTGAGTTAAGAAAACTTATGAAATTTCTATTATTAAATAGATAGTGGATCTTCGGTAATTTCAATTGCTGGATCTAGGGTTTGTTCGCGAAATCGAAAATTTTCAGATATGCGTGTAACAATACGGATCTAATCTTCCATCGCTAAAGAGAAAATATGATTATAAAACAATAATTCGAGGTTGAAGAATAGAGAGATGAAATTGTGAAAATCGAAACAAGAAACAGAGCTAAAGCGATGAGGAAAAGAGCGTCCTTTGATTATATTTTTGGGGTTGCAATATCAATCTATTTATTTTTTGGACTTTTTTATTAATGGTAACATATCTTTTTTATAGAATAAAATCTTTTTTATAATAGGCACACTTAGCTAAAATAGTCAAAAATTTAGGAGCTGTTTCATAATTGTTGATTAACTTAGTTTTAACTTCTAACTAGTTAGAGATCTTAATTTGAGTTATAACTGAAAACATATTATTTGATTATTATTATTTAACTTTAGTTTTATTTTTATAACATGCTAAATGTATAACATATAAACTAAAGTACAAATTATAAGATAACATTTAAAAGTCATAAGGGTCAACAATTTTTATGTCCGTCATAAGCTGGATCAGAACCTCTCTGGGCGAGTAAAAATTGAAAATGATATTCCGTATTTAACAAACGCTTTAATTCGAACCTAATAAAAAATAAATCAAATAGCCCGTTTAGCCTAAAGTTTGTTTTTTCACTTAACATTGTACCTTGCTTAGTATGTGACTGCTTGTTTTACAAGTATTACTATTGTAAATTTATTTTTGTTCTAACATCATATGCATAGTATTCTCTTTGTTTATACAGCTTCATTTTAATATTTAAAAAATAACTGAAAATTTGTGAATTCATAATTGAAATAAAAAGTGTATTGAAAATGTAGAGTAAGTGGATGTATGAGTTTGTCGATAAAAAAACTTCAAATCGTTATTATGATCAATAACGAATAACAATTGAGATAGTCGTCATATTAACATGTTATTTGAAACCTCGTATTTTAGACTGCATCTACGAAATTCAAGCAATACAATTAAATATCTTTTCATCTTTTTAGAGTCTTTTTTGACATTCTTTGGTTTTGGTCCGTACTGAAAACAGTTTTGCATGAAAATTCAAACCAAGAATCTAACTGATATAGCTCGGTCCGGTCCGTTGGTTCCGGCTGCTTTTTAATCCAGTTTTCACATGCCATAACGTATATAATGGATAAACAATTTTGATCAAACATGAACATAACATACAAGTTGGCATATATGCAAGATTTCCATTAAAAAAAGTTGTGTTTGATTACCAAGTTAATTTCCTAACAAAAGAATTCATTAAAACTTAAATTTCAAAAACACCAACAATAACACGAGATGGAAGATGGAATTCGGCCCGTTTTACGAATATATGCCGCTTGTTCTTCTGCTCTTGCAGCTTCACGGTTTCTCTTTGCTTCAGCTGCAGCCCGTTTCTCTTCAGCCTTATGTCTCGCAGCTGCTAGTTTGTTCATTAACCGATCATGGGCCCCACCTCTCATTCGCTCCACTTCCACCTGTAAATTAGGGTTTTGTTCAAAATGTTCATTAATTTCAAATACTCACGATCTTGTCAGGACCGAAACCAATAATGATGAATTTTCATAACCGAAAACCGAACAGGTTCCATGTTTTCGGTTTGGTTCGGTATCGGTCTGTTTTCAGTTCGGTTCGGTTTTTTTAGCCCAAATTCTCCCCACTAGACCAGACCGAAACCAATATGACCGAAACCGAAGATTCATGAAATTACAAAACGAAAACCTAACCGGTTACATGTTTTTCGGTTTCGGTTCGATTTCGGTCGGTTTTCGGTCCGGTTCGATTTTTTTTGGCCCAAATGCGCACCCCTGCATCTATACCTCAATTCTCCTCATTTCAGCTTCGGTTTTTGCTTTTTGATGATTTTCCCAAGCTTCTATCTTTACCTCTTCACGTTTGAACCTAATCCAACAAATCAGTTACTCAACAGTTATAAGTAACCTAACTTTTAACCCATTGACCCGTTAAACAAAAAAGCATAAGTCAAATCGACCCATTAGCGTTACAAATCAGTTACTCAACAGTTATAAGTAACCTAACTTTTAACCCATTGACCCGTTAAACATAAAAGCATAAGTCAAATCGACCCGTTAGCGTTACCTAGCCATATACTTGGCTTTCTCAGCATCTTCCCAAGCAGCAGCCCGTATCTCAATAGCATTTTGACCCGTTCTTTCATCTCCTAAATTTATAACAGAAGATGATGCAACTTTATCTTTATCTTCATCTTGTTTGCTGGCCCATGCAGCAATATTCATTTTACCCAATTGAGTTCCAAGAGCTTTTATCTCTCTTCTAGTTTTTAACTGTAATTCCTTTTCAGATAACTCTCTGTTACCCGATTCCAACCGTAAATTTGATGAAATGGGCCCGGTTCTTTCTGGAGTTGCGGGCCTAGAAGAACTCGGGCTCCTACTTGGAGTTGTTGCGCGTATGGGGGTCCCGGTTCTAGAAGGTTCTTGGCTAGCAATTGGAGTCATTTCTGTTCCCATATCTCTCATTGATACTGATCTAGCTTCTGATGTAGGAGGGACACATGTCGCGTTTTGAGTGGATAGAGAAGAATCATGGCTACTTAAATTAACTACAAGTAAGAAAATAAATGTCATTAACGTAAATTACCCTTTTTCAACCATATTTATATGAAATTGACCCAAACCCATTTGACCCGTTACCCAACCTACCCCCACATGTATTTTAGTACCCCGAATTTGGTTGACTTGGTCTTCTAGTCTTGAACTATTAAAGGTACAACATGTTACCCTGAGCTTGACAAAATGGTTGATTTAGTACCATAACTGACTAATATTGTCTTGTTTTCTCACATAATTTATTTACACACAATATATATTAAGATAACATATATCTTTAGTCCGTTAACAAAAGTAAGTCAAGTAGAAAACACGATCAAATTAATGAGTCAGAGTACTAAATTGACCATTTTGCCAAATTCAGGGTAGCATGTTGTACCTGAAATAGTTCAAGCTAGTAGAAGATCTCGTCAGCTAAGTTCAAGGTACTAAAATGTATTTTGGCCTAAAAGCAAATAAAAACAGATAGAGATCTTACTTGCTGAATCACCAACAGAATCTCCAACCATCAATACTGATTTGTTATACGAATCATTAACCATTGTAGAAGGAACATAATCACCCTCCCAATTTACAATCTGCCCGTTATGGTCCTCTGAGTTGCTCAAATCAATCTGTTTGGTATCGGGCTCTTCATAAGGAACCAATCTTTGATCAGAAACTTCAACCACCACTTTAGTAACCGGTTGTCGGTTTCCATGATTGTTTTTCTTCACAAAATGCTCGTTTTTCACACGGGTCGATGTCGGGCTAGCTATCCACTTTTGGGCATCATCCCATTTTGATGGTGCTTGTTTAGAGAATGCAGCCATTGGTTTTCTATGTGAGGCCCGTTCCGTCTTTTGGAACTCAAAGGGCAATGTGGTAATTTTATCAACTTCGTTTTCGTGGTCGGGATAACCGTTTTCTTGTGGCCCGATTGTTGAGTTTAGCAACGAATCAGCTGCTGCTGATGTCATGCGTTCGGGAAATGTGCTTACTACATCAACATCTTTGTAATTTTCTAAACAATCACCTAAATTACACATGACTACACAGTCAATACCAAAAACCCCAACTTTTATACATAATTATCAGCAAAATATTATATGAAATCCATTATATATTTTATTAAATTCCCCTAAAATGTGAATGATTTCCATCTAATCCATACAAAAACATTTTGAGTTTTTAGTAAAACAAACAACAAAATCATGATTAAAACAAGCAACATTTTCCATTTATAGGAATTAAATTCTAGAATTAAATATTAAAAATGTGAGATAATTAATAACCTGAATCATCAACCTCAGAAACTTGAGATCCCAACGAAAAAGTAGTAGACTCAACTTCATCTTCTCCAATTTGCTTCTTCTTTTTCTTCAACATATTTCTCAACTTCACAGGAGATAAACCTCCACCCCCACTTCCTTGCCACCGAGATTTAACAAAAATAAACAAAACCCAAAATCAATATCAAATTTTTTAACACAATTGACACTTCGATTTCAGTAACAGAAAAGCTTGCAGTGATGTGATAATGTCACAGATCTGACAGATAAAAAAGGGGCAAGAAATCAATCAGGAAATGGAAGGTTTGATTAGATTGGGAAATAAGAGAAAAAGGGGTAAATTGCATCAACGGCTAATGAAATAGTAGCGATACTCCCTCCGTCCCTAAATAAAGTTTCCATTTGTGTTGGGCACAACATTTTAGGAGATAGTTAGTGGTGGGGTATTTGGTATTACTTTTGAATAAAATATAAGTTTTGATTGGAGAGAGAAAATGTTTTAAGAGATAGTTAGTGGTGAAAGTATTGATAATAATATTATTATATTAAGTGGGTCCCTTAAGTTTGAGAAATGTGAACTTTATTTAGGGACAAAACTTGAAGGTGAAATGGGAACTTTATTATGGGACGGAGGGAGTAATAAATAGAAGTAATGAGACCTGTATAGGGTTTTTTTTTTTTTGAAATGTCAAATCTAATCTACTTCTAATTACCACTTATGCCCACGACAGGACTCGAACTTATGACTTCAAGAATGAGAGTCAATCATCATACCGCTAGACCAAAGGCCCTTTGGTGGTAATCCATATGCAGTTTTCTTCATTAATGGTGTGTAATTAATGCATTTGCAGCTTAATACGGATAGATTACTATGGTGAAAGCAGAGAGATGAGTGGGTGACTATACGGTTGAAAAGGAGACTGTTTGGGGTACGAAAACTTTTTGTCTTGTAGCGAAAATTAATGTTCATAAAAGGTGCATAATTTATTAGATAAGAATTAATAGGTGCCATTGATATTTGATATAACTACACATAGTAACAAACAAGTTGTATGTGCAAGTTGCAATAATCGAACAGGATTATTTGGAATCGAATTAGATTGAGAATCGAGTAAATGGTTTCTGTTGAATTATGGATCGAACCTATGACATTTTGGACTAGACTAAGAACCGGATGTTTTCTGATTTTTTTCGATTGATTATGCATGAAAACTAAAAAAAACCGGACTAGTATAACTCAGTTTGGTCCGATTTGATAAGTTCGATATGCCAGTTTCGACTAGTCTATTTGATCAGCCTTACCTTGACTATTTGAAATAGGTAGTGATTTTTAATTTTTTGCACCACACATTTTAATATATACACCATAATAATTTGTTTATATATATAGAGTCTGCAGTAATATTTAGCAGTAATACACTAATACTTAGCGTGATACAAAAAAAAATGTTGTGCATAAAATTTCATCTAAAATAAGGGAATTAATTTCTTCACCATAACTTTGATTTGTATACCACATTATACAATTATTACTATAAACTATACAAACATATAAAGTATTAGTTATGGTATATTCATTAATAGATGTAATAGATGTGATATATTTATCGCTCCCTATGAAATAAGTAACAATGGGCTAAACTCTGATATGGGCCTGGGTCATGAGGACCCGAAGGCATGGTCCGACCATTTACGGGTCATCAATTCCTCACTTCTCCCCCAAGTCACTCCCCCTTGCCATATACTCCCCAAATTCATCTCAATTTTTAGTCATAATCTATCGATTCAGAGAGAAAAAGGAAAAGCAAGATGGAATGTGTTTTTGGTATGGTGGGGAAAGGGTTTGCTTTGGTGGTAGCAGATACATCCGCGGTTAACAGTATTCTAGTTCACAAATCTAACGAAGACAAAATCATGGTGCTTGATTCTCACAAACTTATGGGCGCTAGTGGCGAAGCTGGTGATCGGTGAGATTTCTGTTTATATTTCGTTTTTTTCCTCCGATTTGATCTAACGACTTTATAAGACGTATGTTCTGTAATCCATGATACGTTGAGATGCAATTTCAAATGCGTATCGATGTAATTAGGGCAAACTGCCAACGAATAGCTAGACGATTGTAAACTGTAGTATGATTTTGAATTGAGGGCTAAAATATATTGCTTCAGTTTCAAATGGCTCCTAATGGATGCTGAAATTCTGAAGAAAAAACGATAGCTATATTAAATTGGTAAAACGAATACTTTAGTTAGCAAATGTGTTAATTTTGCTAGAAAATCATATTAATTTAGAAAATCACATGAATTTGGTAGTGTTTTAATTGTGTTTACTATGATATTGTCCCTCTTGAGCTCCCAATTAAATATATCATAAGGAAATCGAAGTTTTACACATGATCATTCTGTTATTTTGAATTTCACATAGACTGTCATCTCAGATGAAGCAAAAAGTTAATAAATTGTTCATTATGAACATAATAGTTGGGTGGTTTTGACTTGTGTGAGTGTATCTGTTTTAACTGTAGGCCAAGCAATTTTTTGTGAATGTATACTGTCTTTATGGTTACATGCTATGTTATCAATGTGTCATAATATATTTTGTTTTTGTTTGTTATTTCCCTCTTTTGATTTTTAGGGCTCAATTCACGGAGTATGTACAGAAAAATGTATCTTTGTATCAGTTCAGAAACGGCATTCCACTGACTACCAAGGCTGCTGCAAATTTTATGCGTGGTGAGCTGGCGACTGCTTTGAGAAAGGTATAATCTCTTTAAAACTTTGAAAGAAACCATTTTTAGGGAACATGTCAAATGGGTCTGGCCCATATAGATCCGGCCCATTTTGATCCAGACTAAAAAACTCTCCTCTGCACTGTCTAAACTATATTCATTTTGCAGAACCCTTACCAGGTGAACATTGTGCTAGCGGGCCACGACAAAGATACGGGCCCATCTCTATACTTCATTGACTACATTGCAACCCTACACAAGGTTGACAAGGCGGCGTTTGGTTACGGGTCATACTTTGCCCTAGCCATGATGGACCGTCACTACCACCCAGACATGACGGTTGATGAAGCGGTCAAACTTGCTGACCAATGCATTGAGGAAATTCGGTCAAGGCTTGTTGTGGCCCCACAGAATTTTGTCATCAAGATTGTGGACCAAGATGGGGCCCGTGAACACTCGTGGCGTAGGACCACAAAGGATTAAAAGATGATTGTAATACTTTTGGATTGTGTCGGGTTTTTATCTTGGTTATGATGTTCTGAAATGAAGATTTAGATGAAAGGTGGACCTTGGAAGTTTGATTTGTTTATGTGATTGTTGTGAACATGTTATGTTGTTTACTACTTGTGTGATTCTGTTTAAGTTAATTATATGGTTATTTAGGTACTAGTTTATTATTGAATAAAGTTTAAATATAAATTCATACTTGACCCTAGGGGTTAAGCATGGTCTGAGGACCTGTTCGAAACTAAAAATCATAAAATTACAAATTGATAACTGAATTCAAATTCATAACTGAATACAAACTGCCAATAATCACCTTGGAAACACACATTCAAACGCCCCCTAAACACTTGCTATTTGAACATTGTAGGTACAATTAATTAGGATACAACAAAGAGTACCAGAGTATGGTTGGACTACCCAGAAGGTCTTTCATTTCCTCAATTTCTTGGTTAATGGGGGTTTGTATATTTCAGTTATTTTTGTTTTGTTTCAAAAGGGCATTTTAGGAACCTTTTTATTTGATTTGTCCTAATTTAAAACATGTTACTTATGCAGCTAGATGTCTCATATTTATTTTCCGTCGGGATATCCAGCGGTTGACTCCCGAGGTTAGTAATTTTGACCTAATTTACTTATGAATTCATTTGGGTTATATTTTAACTCTAACGGGTCAGATAAAAAAAAAGCCGAATAATATTGTAATAAATATAGCTTTTTTGTAAACATTTAAGTTTTTAACATACTAGTCAACCCAATTAACAAAAGTCAACCTAATTAAAAAATGTTTGGATATGTTGTTTTGTCAGATTAGCCAACATATGTTGCTTGATTTACCGAGTCTTGTATTTTTCACTACTTATGCTCTCTTGGTTCTGTTTTGGGCAGAAATTTACCACCAGGTTTAGTTTTGCTTATTTATATATTTATTTATGTTTAGTTTTTGATGTTATTTATATAAATAAATAAAATAAGTGCTGAATATTTTATAGGCAATAAACGTCTCAACTGATGGTCTCCGACCGGCTTTCTTTGCAGTTAATGGAATTGTTTATGCAATTCAGGTACACTTGTGAAAAAAGTTAAATATCAGTGATATTTATTATAAGCATTAGTTAATTTATAATATATAATTTGTGAACAGATTGCTTTGTGGTTAATAATCTGGCGGAAGCCTATTGATATCTTGGTTATACTCTCCAAGGTTTTCTTTGCAGGTCTTAAAACGTTAACATTTTCGTTAAAATCTGTTTAAATTCTTGTAATTTTTAGCTTTTTTTAATGTCTAAAATCACACATTTTGTTTTGCAGGGGTCTCTTCGTTTGCAGCCTTGGGATTTCTTCTTTATGGAGGAAGGTAATTTTAAATTTTTAATAATTTGTTCGTTTGACCTTTCTTGGCCCTTGATTTTTCATAAATAGTTTAAGGGTTTTGATAATGAAAGCCCTAAGCGCTTTCTTTTAATGTGTAAAAAAATGTACATTAATATATGGGGAGGTAATCCCTAAAATTTAGGAGTTGGTTATAGATTGATGGACAAATTTCTGATACATGTCTTAACATAAGGACTGTCATTATCAAAACCCATTAATTAATGATTTAATGCATTAATTATGCTACTTTTTCACATATTTGTGCAGACTATTTCTAATGTTGCGACGGTTTCCTGTGGAATCTAAAGGTCGTCGAAAGAAGTTACAGGAGGTATGTGTGTGTTTACAAGTATTACAGTTTGTTAATTTTACCCCTTTTATCTAATCACGCAGTAATATTTATTTAATTTTATTTACTTATTCATGCAGGTTGGTTACGTGACAACAATATATTTTGCATGTTTTCTTGTGAGATGTATCATGGTAAGGCTTTCTTGTAATTACAGTTTCACAATATGAGTAATGATTGGAGACACTTTGTTCTAAATATTTAATCTTTTTTTTAATGACGGTTTATAGATGTGCTTTAATGTGTTTAACAAAGCTGCTAACCTAGATGTACTTGAACATCCTGTTTTAAACTTCATTTACTACTTGGTAAGCTTGATGATGCATATATATTATTACAGTTGAAATGTTGCTTTCTGATGTTTTTATTTAAATTTTTATTTGATTATGACAGTTGGTGGAGATATTACCATCTTCTTTAGTTCTCTTAATTTTGAGGAAATTGCCACCTAAACGTGGAATTATACAATATGAAGCTATTCGGTGAACGGAGATAATTAACTTAAAAGATAGTCGATCCAGAATAGATCGTATATAAAGATAGCTTATGGTGTCCATTTTAATTGAGGTTAGTTATTTTCAAAAGCCTTTTTTTAAAAAGGGTTCTCTAGGTTTTTGTTGTAATGATTTGTGTTTGTGACAATGTATTTGGTCTGTAGTTAAACAATTTTATACAAGGAAACCGAACCCACCTGATTTATCTTATTAACAAGGTTAATTATGGTTATGTGGTTAAGGTTTGATCGTTGTCATATTTTTAATCATTTTATCCAAAACATTTCCATAATTTGGCCATGTTTGTGCTCAATTGTTGGCAGTAGACTTGTGCATGGTCCAATAACTGAATCGAACCGCTAAGAACCGGATCGAGAACTGAGAAAATGGTGTTGACCGGACTGAGAACCGAACCGATGAGGCGATGACATCTTGGACCGAACCAAACCAAAACCCGATTTTGTGTTAAAATTAAAACTGAGAACATGGCCGTTATAGCTCGGCCAGGTCCGGATGGCAATTCTGGTTAATTCTCGGTACAGTTTGTACAGATCTACCTGACATCACATATCATTTTCCTTCTATTTTGAAACAAATGAAAAATGGTGGATTTTCAGAAGAGCCTATATATGAAAAGCTAAAAATTGGAAACACAAATTACAAACAAATTTGAAAAAGAGCTCATATTGAAAATTGCCCAACTTTGAAAAGATTGTTCCTTTACTAAAAAACAAAAAATGTATACTTTTTAATGGCAAATAAGGACATATCCAAGATAGACTAAGCTCGGGCCCCAACTATGCACAATAAGGCCATATTTCAGATCTCGATATTAGGGGTTGAGTTACTTCGTGGAGAGTAGGAAACCATAAAAGATGAGATGATTACAATTGGATAGATGAAAAAGACTAAAATTCACACAATACAAAACAAGATAACAATATATTTATCTTTATACGTGTGTTTCATTGTCACAATTTGTAATTATATGATTGTTACATATGCACCGACCCGAAATGATCTGTTAAAGGTCATAGATTCAATATGTTCAATAAGTGAATATTTACCAGATGAAAAAGGAATTGTTCGAAGACAGTAACACAACATGTAGGTTGCATACATTACAAGTAAAGCTCTTTATAAATGGGTCCCTTAAAAAGAGAATCTACCAAACCAAAGGTATATCTCAATTCTCATTTTGAAGACATGTCGGGCGATTTCTAGTTCAGGGTCCGCTTTTTAAATCGAGTCACGAGTCTATGAACCATTCATTCACAAAAGATTTTGGGTCGATATTTCTGATCTTTTTCCTTTCATGCTCTAGAACTTTAAGCCCCTACACGAAGGCACGGATCATGTTGCTCGACCCCTACCAACTTCACATAAATTTAGTCAATTAGTTAGGCATGAATGCAACTAATTCCGATATGATGTGATAACTCAATGAAAATTATCATTCATGAACCCTTTCTTTGTAATTTGGATTTTGGTCATAATTGCTGATAGGATGCATGCATAATCTTGCAAAAACGGGATTGCCTTTTTTGTAATGCATTCAATATGAGAATTAGAGATGCAAACGGGTACGGGTAGTAGCGGGTACTGTAAAACCCGTACCCGTACCCGACCGCTATTCGCATACCCGTACCCGCCCCGTACCCGCTCAAATACCCGTCGGGTTCGGGTAGAAAAATCCCCGCCGGGTACAGGTAACCCGACGGGTACCCGGTTTATAAAAAACTTAAACAAAATATCTAAAACATTTAATACTCTTAGTTCGTTTAGGCTTATTTCGTTAAATACGTAATGGACTAACGGGAGACGAGTCATATTTTAACTATTATTAAATTAGACTAATGAGAGATTAAGAGTTGGGCTAAGTTTGAGTATTGATTAGTGGGCTAAATTTATATTAAAAAAATTACACATTAATAGATATATTCGGGTCGGGTATAAACGGTGCGGGTATTATAAAACCCGTACCCGCTCTCGGGTATGAAATTTAAACCCATCCCCGACCCGTTACCCGTTTAGACGGGTAATACCCGCCCCGTAAGACTCGGGTACCCGCGGGTACCCAAACCCGCGGGTTAAATTTGCATCCCTAATGAGAATTAACAAGACACTTACTTAAATAAGATAATAGTAAAAGCTAAACAACACATAAAATTTGTAATAAAAACGAGATAAACTATAAATCATATATATCTTTACATGTGTTACTTGATAAACATCCAAGCATCTATGAAGCTGTGACACACTTAAGTTTTACCGTACTCTTTATGTGTATAGTTTTAGAAAGTATAAAAAACTATTATGTTGCACAACATAAAGCATATCGACGAGGATAATGATACTAAATCCCTTCAAAGGTAGAAAGACTGCTTCCAATGAGACCCCGACAAAAATGCGAGTGAAAGTATATGCATGTATATAAGATGTGTGTGCATACATATAAAAACATACGCGCATAAATATACACAGGAGTATAAAAATGTGTGTGTATAGTGTGGTAAATATAAATGAACAAAAATGTAAAATTGTTATTTTGATCATTCAACATAAATAGTAGAAATATAATCAAAAAATATGTTTTCAGTCAAATTCAGATTCAGTCAAAGGGACTCGGTCAACCTCTTACTCAACTCAATTAACAACTATCAACGAACATTCTTTAACCGTAATCCCACACCAAAGTTGTAGGATTTCCCTAATTGTTGGCGGCCTTGAAGAAAAAAGTCAGCCACCATGAATTCCAACTAGGGGTGAGCATTTGGACCGAAAAAACCGAACCGAACCGAAAACCGACCGAAACCGAACCGAACCGAAACCGATAACATGTTATCGGTTCGGTTTCGGTTTTGAAAATTCATCGTTATCGGTTATTGGTTCTATCGGTTCGGTTCGGTTTTCGGAAAAAGAAGAACATTTGGCCTAAAATAACCGAACCGAAACCGGACCGAACCGAAACCGAACCGAACCGAAACCGATAACATGTTATCGGTTCGGTTTCGGTTTTGAAAATTAATCGTTATCGGTTATCGGTTCTATCGGTTCGGTTCGGTTCGGTTCGGTTTTGGCCCGATAAGCACCCCTAATTCCAACAGCTCATCTTCTACGACCTTTTCTTCGTTCTAAAGTCTAAAATTTCATAAAATTCGTCTTCTTTTCCTACTCATCTTCAAAAGAATCAAAACCCACATTCATCAAACAGTGGTTGCAAGATTTCAAAAGGTTCGTTGGTTACTTTCAAACAAGGTATATTTATTTATTTAAACTAGGCTTGTGCAAACTACACCGAAAATCGTCAAGAGCTACCGAAACAAATCGCACCGAACCAAAATATACCGGTCCGATTTTGACATGCGAAATTGGTTCTCGGTCTGATCGTGTTCGATACAGTCCAAAACTGAAAAAGGTCGAAAGAAACTTTCTCGATTTGGTTCGGTTCTGTACGGTTCTCGGTTCAGTCTGATCCAAGAATCACCGGTTCGTTCTCAAGCTGAAATATTTTCTTGGTCTTCATTTTAATTCAATTGTCAACAATTTTGTTCGATTGTTGGACGGTGGAAATACCTAATTTAAACCCTTTGAATTCTTTTTACCCCACCATTTCTTTTATATTTTTGTCATATTTCAATAATAATAATCACTGTGTCACACATCAAGAATTTTGTCTTATTTGATAATTTCTATCTAGATTAGATTAAAACAGATTATAAATAATAAGTTACAGCGAACTGTTTTTTTTACATTTGTCGGCTGTTCTTATTGACCCATATTTTTCTTTACCAATACTTTGTCCAATTTTAGGTACATTAAATTGAATCAAATTCTCTTCAAGGGTTAGTTTAAGATCGGAGGTCCATTTTGTTGGCTTCTTGCATTCGTGTCTTTCGATTGCATACTCGATCAATCAATCATCTATGTCCAGTATTTTGGTGGTTTGTCTGTAAGTTGTTTTCAATCAAGATCACTGTAGTATTGTTGCTATTTTCTCTCAGACATTTCGTCGAACAACTGGCGGACACTTCTGTTTTCTAGTAGCTAAACTTCACTTATTAATTTGAATCACTGCTTGTTTTCTTCCAATTAGACTCCTGTTCATCTTACCATCTCCCACCCAGTAAATTGCTCTAAAATTTCAGTGTTCAACAAGGTTGTAAGCAATGAAAGGGAAATTTGGGGCATCGGGAAATTGTTTTCTGTTGAATAACGGAACCAAAATTCCTGCAATAGGGCTTGGAACATGGCAAAGTGGCGGCGATTTCTGCGTTGAAGCAGTGAAAACGGCTTTATCAGTTGGTTATCGTCACATCGATTGTGCACATTTATACGGGAATGAAGCTGAGGTCGGGGAAGCTTTAACTGATTTTTTCAACGGTTCATCAAAAAGAGAGGATCTTTATTTAACCTCTAAGATTTATTGCAGCATGAATTCGATTAATAAGATTGAGAATTCTGTTAGGGTTTCACTTAAGAACCTTGGTGTGTCATATTTGGATCTTTATTTAATGCATTGGCCCGAAAGCTCAGCATTTGGTGATGCTACTGATCCTCCTGCAAATTCGGGCTCTGAATATCGACAGTTTTTGAGTAAGTTGAAAACAGCTTGGAAAACAATGGAACGGTTGGTTGATTTGGGCCTTGTTCGGGCTATTGGAGTTAGTAATTTTAATATACAACAGATGAAAGAACTGCTTAAATTTGCTAAGATCATACCTGCAGTCAATCAGGTCACCTCCATTTTCTTGTCTGCGTGTGTGTGTTTTAGATATATATTTTTTATAATTCTAGGTGGTCAAAATCGTGGTTAGATGGTCAAATTCGGGTTAGGCGGTCAAAATCGGTTAAAAAGTCAATCCTTGTAGCTAAAGACTCATTTTTTTTCTATTGAATTAACTTTTTTGTACTAATTTTAGGTGGAATTACATCCATTTTGGAGGCAAGATGAACTTGTGAAATTCTGTCAATCAAAATTCATACATGTTTCTGCACACACACCACTAGGTGTACCGACATCAGCCCCTAAACCATCTGAAAGCGGGTCAAGTGAAGAAGATGAGCCCGGAACACCTCGGATTTCCTTTAGAAGATCACGGTCTGTTCACGGGCCCATGTTGAAGTTGTCAGTTGTTGCAGATATTGCAGACCGACATAAAAAGACCCCCGAACAGGTATTTTATTAATTTACCAAAGAGAAATGATATTGATCATACATTTTGTGTCTACTCACTTCATAAATATTGTGAAACTTTTTAAATCTAAAGAAGGGTAAAATTGTAATTTTCAAAGGTTTTAGACTTTTTAGTTTTAATCATTCGTTTAGTTGTAGAAAAAATCATTTAATTTTTCTATCTTTTTTTTCTAGAAAATTGAAGGGTTCATTACCTCCAGAGAGCTACGGAAGATTAACATGTTCAAATATTTTCATTTTCTATTTAAAAAAGAGTTAATTTCATAAATGGTCCTTTAACGTATGACATATGTAATTTTGGTCATTTCTTTTTTCAAAGTTCCAAACTCAGTCCTTTATGTACCATTTTATTGCATGAAGAATCATTTTAAACGCATTCCATGCAATAAAATGGTTCTTTAACTAAACATATGTACCATTTAAAAGGACTGTCAATGCAATAAATTGGTACATAAAGACTGAGTTTAGAACTTTAAAAAGGAAAGGACCAAAGTTGCAATATTTGCTTAGTTAAAGAACTATTTGAATACATTTTTTCTTTGTCAAGTCTTCCTAAGAAATCTTTTCTAAAAAGGTGATTTTGTTCTCTATTTTTCTACAACTACACATCCCCTTAATCTTGCAATGTGTAAAATTACAAATATGCCCTTGACTCGCAGGTTATTTTGCGGTGGGGTCTTCAGAGAGGGACAAGTGTGCTTCCTTGCAGTGTGAAGCCCGAAAGAATAATAAAAAACATAGACATATTCAGCTGGTGTTTATCAGATGATGAGTATAAACGGTTGAACCAAATCGAGCCACAAGTTTGTTTATTTGGAAACGGGCCACTCGATACTATCTCAGAAGACAACGGGTCCATCTTTGGAAGTGGCCCGCTTCAAGCCGTTCATGAATCTGAAGATGATGTTGAGTTTAACTCATGATGATTGTTGAAACATGGCGTGCTTTTTTTTATTTAATTTAAATGCATAAATGTTTTGATTTTGTGTTGTCCATGGGTAATGAACAAGTTTTATGGTGTTTAATGTTGTGTTGACGTTGGGTTTTTAGATTTATTTTTCTTCTTTGAATCGAAGTGAAGTGTGTTCTGAAGATTGTTGTCGTGTACAAAAGTTCCGGTGAATTATTGTTATTTTGTTAAATAATATGTTACTTGTTAAATATAGTAGGTGGTAAATTCTTGGTTGGATTGTTATATGGTGTTTAATATGTTCATATTTTATATGTTATACACGCTTCAGATCATTTTATCTATTTAGGTTATTTATATATTTGTGAAATCACACATTCTTTTCTTTCCACTGCACATATATACCTGAGGTCTTTTAGAAAACAGTTTTTCTACTCTCGGATGGAGGTATGACTGTTTATATTTTACTTCCATATATTCTGCGATTGGCGAGATTGGAAATTGTTCTGTTATTGGTCGAGGCATATGGGTTAGTGGGAAAATGAGATTATTGGATAAAAGCATGAAAGTAACATAAACTACTGGTTATAATTGCTACTAGTAGAATTTATACAACACTGCATTGATTTATGTATGAACTGA
Organism: Calendula officinalis; assembly: GCA_963853835.1. NCBI lineage: Eukaryota > Viridiplantae > Streptophyta > Magnoliopsida > Asterales > Asteraceae > Calendula > Calendula officinalis. The sequence goes on along the minus strand of OY970830.1, from coordinate 1,954,368 downwards.
TTTTTCTCCCACGAATTTAAAAATCTAATTTTGCGACTTTTGTGCTATTTGATCCTTTATTTTATATGTCAATTAACTAAAACTTGTATATTATCGTACACTACAAAATCATGTGTGTGAATGTGGCTGCAACTTGCAAGCCAGTATAAGTGAAGTCGAAATAAATTGATTATGTAATCATTAAATGGTTGTTTTTTATTGCATTTTGATAACAACACGAGGCCAACAGCGACGGATATCCAATCGTGACAAAGTCAAGCTATGAAGGAGGTGAGATGTAGACAATTTTTTTCCTTTTGAGCTCCCATGCGTAAAAAAAAATGAATTATTTTTACATAAACTGATAACAAGTTTTTTTTTTTGTCTTAATAGAAACTGAAATTCAGAATTATATATTTATTGAGATTGAAAAATATCATGTATTGATGCATAAAAAACGCGTAATAACCACAAGCCCGTCGGTATATGACTATATGCCATATTTTGACTTTTGACGTTTGTTATCGATTGCATTGACACGCCATACTGCCAACAAAGTCAGTCAACGGTTAAAAAAAGCATGCTTTTTGGGAATATGTTATTTGAATAATTCAACAGGTAAATACTAATGTTATTTTATTTAGCTATGTTTGAGGTTGCGTTTTCTTACTGCTTATCTGATTTTTGGCATTTTCTTACAGAAGCATCAAGGGCACCTGCTTTTAACAATCCTTTTTTTTTTTTTACCATTATTGTCATATATAGTTGTTAAAGAATGTATTTTGGCAATTTTACATATTAAGTAATTATATAATCTGATTTGTTAAACAATTAAAAGATTGATTATCTGATTATTATAATATCAAATGCATAATTTAATCTCAAAATGTTTTATAATAACTGACTATTTAATTATCTATTTTCAAAACGTTTAATCTAATCTGTTCTAAATAAACAACATATTCCACTCGAATAAGAATTATTATTTTTTTGAAACAAATAAGAATTATAATTTTTTTGAATAATACATACACCAAAAAACAAAAGTACATCATAAACAAACTATACTAATCTTGGAGACCATTATGATGTAGCCAAGAAAGTAACTCTTGAGTCGAAGGTCGTAACTTTGGAGACTCGTTTAAACAAACACAAGCAATCTCAAGAACCCACAACATCTCTTTCCCGTTTTCTTTATCGAAAATTAACGGATCAAAAACATCATTTTCCCGTTTCTCTCGCTTCATTTGTAACACCCACGAGATTAGATCCCGACTACCCTTCGGTTTACACATATCCATCGGTCTTTTTCCCGTTAAAAGTTCCAACAAAACCACCCCAAAACTATAAACATCGCCCTTATATGATGCAACCGACGCTTGACCATATTCGGGAGGAATGTACCCTAACGTCCCAACTAAATCGGTCGTTACATGAGTATCATACGGTAATATCAATCTCGCGAGACCAAAATCGGCTAAATGAGCTTCAAAATTCTCGTCTAGAAGAATGTTGCTAGATTTGATGTCCCTATGGAGAATATGCGGGTCACAAGATTGATGCAAGTAAGCTAGACCTTTAACCGCACCCCGTGCTATACGCAGGCGTGTGTCCCAATCGAGCTTTTCGGGCCCGTCGGGTTTCTCGTGTAGCCAATAATCGAGTGACCCATTTTCCATAAACGAGTAGATTAAAAACCGGTCGTCTTTGTATTGGCAATAGCCTTGGAGGAGGACAAGATTCGGGTGTTGGGCCCGCGAGAGGGTTTCCACTTCGGCTTGGAACTCACGGTCAACTTGACCCGTGTCACCCGTGAGCCGTTTGATGGCTACTTTTTTACCATCGGGTAATGTGGCTTTGAACACGAGCCCGAACCCGCCACACCCGATGATGTTTGCTTGATCGAAACTATTGGTTGATTTCAATAGATCGTCGAGTGAAAGCTCGTCTTTTGTTTGGAAAAGAACTACTAATCTTGATTCGGGTCCCTCCTTGTAACCGTAACCGTCTTCTATTTCGGGATCGATTTCTTGTTTGCTCGTTGCACGAAGTATGATTACAAACATGAGTGCAAGAATAAAAACCGTACCGAACCCAATCCCGACAGCCATACCAGCAATCGTCACTTTATTTTTCTTCGATCCGCCCGTTGAAGACGGATTTACACGACTCATAACTCTATCCTCACAACTAAATCCACATAATTCTTTGTTTCCTTCAAAACTCGAGTTTGAAAACGTCGCAAATTGACCTCTAGTCGGGATTAACCCGCTTAGATTATTATACGCGACACTAAACTTTGACAAGAAACTTAAATTCACCAACGAAGGAGGAATCTTTCCCGACAAATTGTTATATGAAAGATCAAGGGTCTCAATACTTGTCATACCCGATAAAGAGCTCGGAATCTCACCGGATAATTTGTTGTGTTTAAGATCCAAAACATGTAACCGTTTCAAATTCCCAAATTCCGGCCAGATTTTTCCGGCGAGCAAGTTGCTACTGAGATCGATCAATGGCGGGAAGCTCATGATTTGATTGTATTGCAGTGCTGACCCTCGATTACTCATATTCGGTCTCTTAAAAAACGGGAAATCCGGTGAACCTTCTTCCAACGAGACGTTTCGGAAACTTAAGCATTGTAATTGAGTGAGATTTTTCGGGATTTCTCCTGATAATGAGTTGTTTGATAAATCCAAGTAAAATAGCGACGGAAAATCACCCAAATAAGACGGAATCGATCCGGTTAACCGATTCCATGATAAATCTAGTAACTGTAATTCCGTTAAACCGTTTAACCATGGCGGAATGGTGCCGGTAAGTCCACAATTTGCGATTACGAGAGCTTTGAGTGCTTTGAAATGAAGAGTATTATCAACCGGAAGCTGTTCGCCCCGAAAATTCATGGTTAGAACCAAAACGGTTAAATTAGGGCAGTTTTGAAGGATTTTAAGAGTGGTTTCGAGGTTAGTAAAGCTGCAATTCGAGAGTGAAAGATAAGATAACGATTGAAGGTTTTTGAAACTTTGCGGAATTTCACCTACGAATCTGTTTCGAGCAAGATTTATAGCTTTTAACTTTTTGCAGGAAGAAAGTTCGTCGGGAATGATACCGGAGAAGTTATTGGTACCGAGATCGAGAGACGTAAGGTTCGTCATCATCGAGCAATTGAATCGAATCGGACCGTTTAATGAATTGTTTCTCACATTAATCGAATAAATCGCGGGTGAATTCGATAATGAAGAAGGAATCTCACCTGAGAATTGATTAGATTGAGCTGAGAAATGAGTCAATTTTGGGAATTTATGAAAGAAATCGGGTAAATTTCCAGATAACCGATTTGACGAAATGTATAAACGTGTAATCCGGCTAGTGGAATTACCGACTCCAGGTATCGAACTGAACATGTTATCTTGAAGATCCAATTCCCCTAATTGCGGTAAATGGAATAAGAACTCCGGAATTGAACCCGAAAGATAATTTGAAGCTACACATATATGTTCAAGGAATGTACAATTCCGGAGTTGGGATGGAATACTTCCGGTTAACAAATTCAGAGCAAGTTTAATCACACGAATTCCGGTGGAATTAACACAAATACCAGCAGGAATGGAACCATGAATTCCATTATCGGAAAAGTCTACAGCTTGAAGTGCAGGCAGGTTTATGCTAATTGGAAAAACACCATTAAAATCATTGCTACTCAAATCAAGAATTTCTAAATGGGTTAAATGAAATAATGAAATTGGAAGAGGGCCATTGAGGAAATTATGAGAAAGATTGAGTGTTTCAAGCTGATCGAAATTCGAAATTGAATCGGATAAATCACCGGTTAATCTTTGCTTTGGGAGTTCTAATTTAATAATTCTACCGGAATTAGAATTGCATTTAATTCCTGCCCAATTACAGCAATTGGAAGAAGATGAATTTGAATTAGAATTCCATCCATCAATTGGGGATTCCAACCCATTCATGAAACCAATCAAACCTCTTAAATCACTGGAATTGCATGTCAGATTCTGTGAAATTACAGGAAGCTGAAAACACCCGAGAAGAAACACAAGAATCAGTATCTTCCATACAACAACCATCTCACTAAACATAAAATTGAACCAAAAAAGATGTGAATTTAGGGTTTAGAGAACAAAACCCATTTGTAAAATCAAGATTTCTTGAGGTGGGTTGCTTTAGATTAATTGCTTATTGGCTGAAAATTGAAATGATGTGCAGATAATTAGAACGCAAATGAAGAACACGGAATGCTTATTTGGTGGGTTTTTCTTTTGCTTTGTCTTGTTCTAGTTTTTAGGGTTTTGCTTTGGTTTGTAGAGAGAGAAAGCAGTCAAAGATTTTAGAGAGAGAGAGATGGGATTAGGAAGCCGTTGGCGGTATTTATAAACATTTTAAATTATATTATATTTTTGTATAAGACATTTTAAAAAATATTATATTTTGTAAGATCTCCAAAAAATTGTCAAATTATATATAGGGGTATTTATAAATATTTGATATAAATAAAGGTAAATTAGAAATATTGTAAAAGAAAAAGCTTTTGTAAAGGTTAACCATTGGAGATGGTATTTATGAAAAGATTTTTGGTTAGTGAAATATTGATGTGGCAAAAGTAATAAGTTTTTGTGAGGTTAACCATTGGGGATGCTCTAAGTAAAAGGTGCCATCAGCCATGGATCCTGTTATTTTTGGAAGAAAAAGGAAAGTGAGTTATTACTTGTTTATTTCTGATATAATATTAATGTTTCTAATAAGGGATAGTGATTGTGTGGCTGTCACGTATCTAATCTTATGTATGGAACCACTTAAAACTATGTTGTTTTGGCTAAAAAAAACTCAAAAAACTTATTTTTAATAGTTCTTGTCACTTTCTCATCATATTAAAACACTTAAGTAACAAAAAAACCATATAAACACACATACATATGAGTTCAATATAAACATCATTTTTAAGAAACATAAAACTTGAAACACCATTTCAACCAAAACATAATTAAGATTTCATATAAGTGATATGTTTAGATGAGATTTGATACACTAATGAGTTTATGTGCTATTTTTTAAGTTTTTTTTAATCAAAACTACATATTTTGAGTAGTTTTATATCTAAGTTTAGGTATGTCACAGACACACATTCACTTTTCCCTTCTAATAAATAGATGTTTGACTTTAAGTTGTTTTTGTTTTACTATTTTCTAGATCTCGCTTACTAATAATAGAAACTCACACTATACAATAATCTACATTTAGTTCTAACTTCTAATAAATGCCGAATACTGTGTTTTTCACAGGATTTATCGTTACTCATGTCAGCATTCTCACTTCTGATATCTCCAGGTCTTGTCACCAAAAACCTTCCCCGATTGACAGAACGTTCCGCTACTGACACTTGAAAAAGCTGCTTTCAAGGTCTCGTCGGGTGGCTGTTCGCTCCTCTTTCTCTTCCTCTTTTTCTGCTTCTGCTAGGATTTTGTCCTGATAGCGCCGTGCTTGTTCAAGAAAGAGAGAGTCCCTTTGACGGAGAGAAAGACTCCGGGGATAGATAGTCAATGGCCTATGAGGAAGACAAAAAACAGAAGTTCACCTGAGCCTGCGATAGCAAGAGGAACCATAGACTAAAGAGAATAGAAAGGAGTTAATGAACAACAGCCTTTGGGAGAAGACTTGCTGAAGCAGATCCTCGCGGTAGATGTCCCAGTGACGTCAACTCAAGGAACATTCGAGGGGGCCTTCACGCTGCACCCTAAAACTAACTTTAGTTTCTCTTGCTTGCCACAATCCTTTGTATGATAAAGTAACACCAACCAATACTAGCAGAGCAGGGACTAATTCCTCGCTTGCAACTACTTGCTTACTTGTAGGATTGTTTCTCCCTCCGCTACGCTTGCTTAGATTGGACTCGTTTCTATCTATTAAGTAGTATGTTACTTTTGATTTGCTTAAAAGGTTTTGCTAAAAATGTGTAGCCATATCTTAATAAATATTGAATAAACGTTTTTATTTAAAAGTAATATGGAATTTATTAGAACTAAATGCAGATCACTGCATCGTAAAAGTTTAATTTAGTTGGCAAAATCTAGAAAATAGTAAAAAATAACTTAAGCCAAAATGTAATTTACTATTAATGGACATTAAATTATCGTGTTTTGTTAGTTTTTTTTGTAATTATATGAAAAGATTTTAAATGAATTTTATCAATAAATGTTTTCATATAACATATTTTAGCCCTTTGTTTAAATAGGAGAAAAGACATTTGTGCCTAAAGTTATGGTTACATTTTATGCTAACTAATTTGATGAGTGCACATGTGAAGATGAAAAGTGTATATAAAGAGTGAGAAAAAATAAATAACACATATTATAATTTTGTTAATAGACATATGAATTAAACATAAATTATAGATATATGTACCAATCATCGTTTAAATATATTTCATGTTAAACTTTATATATACTAGTAGTGATTATTTGATATTAAACTTTCTGTTTATTAGTAATGATTATTTAATATTGGCTATCTTTTTGTTTCATGAATTTCCTTTATTTTATAAATAGATAGATATCAAATAATTTTATCAAATTGTAAGTTAAGTCAAACCTTATTCACTATTAGGTAATAAACTTTCCAAGTTGTTATATTAACTTTCGATTGGTCCTCAACGATATTACCTATATAACCTAACATTTATCAACTATTTTTACTATTCATGAATAATTTTTTATTTTTATTTTTAATTTTTTATTTGTTACATTTAAGTTGTTTTTTAGTTGTTGATGTCTTTTGATTTTGGCGTTTAAGATGACTCTATTATTATTATTTTTATAGTGTTTAAATGATATTTTTTATACAATTCTTTTATTATTTAAAATTATTTTATATAATTTGAATGTACAGAATGAAGTTAATTCAAATTATTTTATATTATTATAATGTATAGATTAAGTAAATTTACAACTAATTCTATCTATGTGCATATATTTTAAAGGTCAACTAAGACAATTATTGTCCAAGTTACCCTAATGAAACTAATAATATGTTAGTTTATAAATACAATTTATATTTTTGCAACCCGCAGCGAAGCGCGGGTCCAAAATCCTCGTGTAATCAACAATCACCAACAATTGATATACCAAATAGGATCAGACTCGATTAATAAGGTGTTAATATTTCCATAGAAAGCTAAAAGAGGATATTTATACATCATATATATAACGATGGTTTTTTTTAACGGCAATTCGTATATATACGATGGTAACGTAACATTGTGCCTTACTTTTATTATACCACCACCATTTTTCCAATACTTTACATAAAAAGAAAAAAAAAACAAAATACTCTCACCACCAAAACAATCTCACCACAACCACGGTTGGGCTGGCATGATGCTCTACATCCCATTTAATTATTTTAGCGCACAAATGAGAAAAGGTGTTGAATAAATGACAACGAAGTTCCACAAACTAAGTTGCACAAAGATTAAATATAATGGTTACAAATAAATATAAAAAATGGTAATGGTCTAAAATCTTTAATAGTGGCACAACTTGAAGAAGCACAAAGAGGAAGAGGCATGTCATCAACATACACATTTGTGGTACTTTTATCATGCATTATGTTTGAAGTAGTGATTGAGTTGACTTTGCTTTTATCATAAAGGGGAGGTGATTTTTAATTACACAACCAACACTATGTTTTCTAGAGATAATTTATAATATTAATTTTTGAGAGATGATATTGCTTTCATACTAATTTTCATACTTTATCTTTATATTTATTTGATCAAATGTCTAAATCAAAATATGAGATTGTGAAAGATAATTAGTGGATTTTATATGTCAATCATTTTATGATCAATAGATTTTATATATTAATATTTGATGGGTAATAGGATGAAGTAATTTAGTATGATATATAATACAATTTTACTTAATTTTTAGTATTTTGAATATACCATGAAATGGTTTTTATTGAGAATCTCATATTGTTATATTACGTTTTAGTAATCTACTCTTTAGAAATTAAAAAACCATCTATTTTACTCGTTACTCTGGAAATATACTGCCCGTCCGATTCGTAATTAATAAGATACAATACAAAACCTCCTTTATCATGTAAATAGATTGAAATCGCCACTTATACCGCCCAATATTCTTTAAATAAAAATTAACTGATTTTTAAAGGAGATAACACTATATATTTCACTTAAACAATAACCAACCATCAAAAGTGTCTAATTATTTAGGATAACGATATAGGTACATGAGTTAGTGGCATGTTTATTAGCCTCTAATTATGGGCCACTAAAGCAACCCGATATCCATATCTAATATTTCATCCAGCATTGATTATAAAAACCATCACAAATCGTTTCCATTAAAATGTTATTGTCATGCATGGACACTTACACAATTACATATTTTTAAGCATGTTTCGGTAATCATGATATGACCGAGAATTTGGAGGCTCTATATATGCAATTTACTAAAAAATTATCATAGAACTTGTAAATTCTAAAATTATAAGCAATAAATTTTAATTTGTATTTAATCTCATAATAGGTTACATAGGCATAAACCTAATTAAGGATTTGAGCCCTTAATTGATAAAAGTTTTGGACCGCTATAGGAGGATGACTTATATACATGTGCATTTCTTGAATTTGTCTGTGACATGCCTGGTGATCCTCTTAGTCCAGTTCTAATAGTCAATTAAGAAAACGCATACTTAGAATGGAATAAGAATTCAGTAACTTTTGCAATCTTCATATATTGATGATAGCTTGTGGTGTTTAAAAAATGAAATAAAATGAAATTTTCTTTTTGTTGTACTCATGTGCAGTCAACAATATATGTTCATAACGTTATTTTTTAAAGTTAAACTTATACGTATTTTACAATTAATCATAATAGAACTTTTCTAAAGTTATTGAGCGGTGGTGAAATGATGGTTTGATGAATATTTAGTAAAAAATGTTCCTAAGAATGAGGAAATTTATTCTAAGGGAATTTTTTTTTTAAGTATTTCAAGGTCAATATTGTCGCAATGAATTAGTAAGATACATTATTTGGATTTGATTTAAAAGGTATCATATTGGTCTGATTGACTATCTACTAATAATATATCCATAGAAAAACGATACCGAATATCGCCAAATGCAGAGTACAGGGGAAATGAGATTTAGACAGGGGTGGATTCAACATGGTGCACACGGTGGTACGTGTGACTATTCAAATATTTTACCGAATCATAAGTTTTTTTAGAATTTTTTTGATATCACGACTTTTTGGTATTATTATGCTATTATGAGATTAATAAGCATCTCCCTTGACCTTCACTTTTATTTATCCCCGCGAGTCTGCTGCTGCTGAATTTAGACATTCATACATCTAGCCGAAAGTAGAGACACTGCTTCTCGAAATACCATCTATATCTATCTTGATTATATTCGTACGAATTTAATCTATCTTTAAGGTAATATATTGGCATGACTGGTAAATCTAATAATAAGCAATGTATCAGTAGATCCATTTTAATCATATTTATCTAAACGTGCAAAAAAATAACAACCAAGTAACAAAAAGGTAAAAGAAGAACATCGGTCCCCACATAATCATTAAAACAATAGACCATGATTACGACGCAAACCCACTAATTATAAACATGATTATGGCAAACATCACGATGCCTAATGGTGTAATTAATCACCTTATGTTCAAGACACATTGCTATGAGTTTAATGATGAAAGTTAGAAGTTTATGATGCTTAAGGAACACACCATACACAAAAGTACATTTGTTGTCATATGCTATGCTTTGTGTTTAAAATGTATTAACGTCAAAAGTGGTATAAATTGTATGATAAAAATTAGGCATCTGCAAACTGAACCAAAACTGACTAGAAATGATGGATCAGACTGGATCGAACCAAACTATACCGAGAACAGCCTTGGACTGTACCTAACCGAACCGGGTTTGAAAAAGACTGAAATAAAGTTAAAAAAAAAAAATCAGAAAACCCCGGTTCTCAGTTCAATCCAAGACTGTCATCAGTTTGGTCCTCAATCCGGTCGAAACAATTTTCTCGGTCCTCGGTCCGGCTACTGAACTATGCACATGCCTAATATATTACCCATTAACTGACCCGACAATTTCACCGACTCTAATTCAAATATAAATGCATTTCCAAGAGAATCGAAATCAATTTTGGCTATGAATCTACACGTTAATATCCGAATCTAATACAACTAACTACAAAAAGTAGAACACTAGAATATGAAAAATCATCTTAGTAATTGCTAACCGCTTATGACTAAAATCTCTATAAAATTGATCTTTATTTTCGAAAAATAGGATCTCTACAAATTTCTTCTTATCCGACTTGGACCCGAATGGGCAATCAATCCAGATATACCTATTAAATTTACATTCTGCACTTGCAACCAAACACCCCATCAAAACCCTGCTGGCTCTTGCTTCATATACATCCTGCTTGATGATGCTTCAAACATCATTCTCTGAAAGTATCAAGAAGGATCGTTGTACTAAGGGGTAAATAAGTAATTGTATACCACCTTTAAATAATTGTTACAACTGCTATGAATTTATTTTTAAATTTGTTACCTGACTTGTAGTGGGCAAAATACTACGAACAAGATCCTCATTTAGTGATACAGGCAATGGTGGGCCCGGTATATACCTCATGCTACATTATTTTATATTATTTTTAAAAATTAATTTATTATTAAAAGCGATAAAATGGAAATAAATCGTAGCAATAATGAGTTAAAATGAGTATCTGGAGTACTTGTTTAAAATTGCAGTTATATTATTCTTCGTGTGGCTGAAAAGCGCGATATTGTCCTGCGGCTGTTCATCAAATAAGTACTGGATTAAATGTAAAGAATTAGCTTAATAACTAAATTTCAGATTATCATATAATATTTTATATGGAAACGTAAGAAAAATCACTTACTTTAGTTGCAGAAATATTAGCTGAGATCTGGCCAAGAACTTGGTTGTTTTGTTCAAGCAAGTGCCTTATTGAGCCGCATAGTGCTACAAATGTATAAAAGAAGTTTATTATTATATTAAAAAAAAACCCCAAGGTCTGAAACAAAATTTAGTGTTTTAAAATTTTATAAAAAAATTACAACAAATTTGATATGTAAAAGTTAAGGGAATAAACCGTCCGGAAAAACAAAGTTAGTGGTTAAAATGATTTTTTGAAAGTATTAACTTGTGATAACAAGTCGAGATGGATTTTTTAACAAGTCAGCCAAAGTTTAGTATAAAACCATAGCCAAAAAAAAGTTTAAGGGTTAAAACACCAAATCAATGAAACTTTGAGGATTAAAATATAATTAACCCTTTCTTCTAAACTAACTTGGGAGACTTTCATTTTAACAAATGTTTCTCCTTTCCACATAAAACTGTCTTTTATGGTCATTTTATCTATTATTTTTTAAAAAGAAATTAGAATTTTCTCAATACTCAAAATGTCTATTTAACTATTATTACAATGTAAGCACATCGCAGAAAAACAAAAAAAGGCCACACTTGACCATTTTTCGTTCTTACAAAAGAGCTTCATTTTTCAAAATTTAACCTCCAGGTAAACTTGATGTTACTAAATTACCCATACAATTTAAAAAATCGCAATAGTAGTCGAATTTATTTATCGTGTAATTATCCAAAACAAGTTCCCACTGACCTTGAAAAGTCCTACCATCAATCTGAACACGATTATTCATGTTTACAGAAAATGGAGCCACATTTAACCGTGGAACCGATGATATACTTTGCTTTGAAGATGATGGTACCAAATTATCCTGGAAACATTTTGTACAAAAAACGTGAGGAGAAATGGATGTAAAAATCTCTCATATTCGGTTAAAAAAGGGGTATGTAGGTTAATTTTGGTTATCTTTGTCAGTGTTGTAAAAATCGGTCTTGACGACCGATTAATCGCCGCCTAGGCGGTTATCAGCAGCCGACTGACCGACTTAGAAATTACATCGGTCAAGTCGTCCAAATTCTACTCGAGAATATTAATCAAAATCCGTCAACATTGCTAATATATATAATTTTTTAAATAAATTCCTTTATAATTTAGGATACCCGCCTAGAAACCAATTAATCACTGTTGAGACCTATTAATCGCTTGAAGGTGGTGGACCGACCAGATACCATTGACCAATTATTACAACATTGATCCAACAACTGATTATTTGGCCATGAAACAATCACATTTTTAGTTTAGGTGTCACTTGTTTAAGACAATAACATAAAGTGATAAAGATTAGAAAAAAAGCAAACGTACCTTCTTATCTTTCAACTTTTTCCCCAAATGCGATTCGTCATGTTTCCTTCGTTTTCTCTGCTATAGATTTCATCTTGATAAGCTTTTTAACAGAATAATAAGTTGAAAGCGTAAAAAAACAAAGACTTTTGACTTGTTTGACCCATTATATTTTAAGCCAATGTTTTTTATGTTACCAATTCGACATAAAACATAGCCCATGCCCAATGACCCAATCATAATGATCCAATCATAAGTAAATGGGTTCGAAGTATGTGGCAAGAATAAACATCCTAAATTCTTATTTTTAATTTAATGAAAAGAAATCAAGATACTAATAAAAATGATTAAAAAGCTCACCGCCATCCACCTACACCTCAGGGCAACATCACGAACAGTTTTATCACGCAATGTAGCAGCAATCTTAATATACCTCAAAATACTCGGTTCATCAGAAAATCTACACATTATATACAATAATTATATGTAGTGTAGAATTAGAATCAGAACCAATTAAGGCTACAGAACCAGCAGAACTCAATCTAAACCATTAATTTTTGAAATGAAATGATCATGGAAGACACATTAATATATTTGATGAGGGACCCCCAAATATTGGTTTGCATTGATGTTATTCATGTATGTATACATATATGAATAGATAACACTTATGTATACATACATGAAAACATATACATATATGTATACATGCATGAATGACATTCATGCAAACCAATATTTGGGGGTCCCTCATCAAATACATTAATGTGTCTTTCATGATCATTTTATTTTTCAAAAATCAATGGTTTAGATTGAGTTCTGCTGGTTCTGTAGCCTTAATTGGTTCTGAAACTAATTCAACCCATTATATGTATATATTTTATATAAAAAAAACCAAATAAATGCTCATTCTAAATAAATTTTAACAAATAATTATTTCCAATGTAAAATTATAAACCCTAATTTTATAGATATTAGCATATAAAACTGGAACAGAATACTTACTTGGAAAGTCCTTCTTCCAATTTATGCTGTTCTTCAACAGACCACTCAACAGCCAAACCGGCATCATGTTTCATCCCTGAAACAGAATCACCAAGAACAGAACCGCTTGAATTACCAGATTGTGTAAATCCTGAATTACTAGAATTCCCCATATATCGTGTGCTTGTTGTTGCATTATTATTCATTTGATAGTAATCACCCATCATGATCATCTCAGATGTGTTATCTACAGCAGTCGATTGAAACGAAATTGCGTGCCGAGTAGCAGAGCCCAAGCTTCTATCGTAGTAGAACCAAGTATTCATTATTCAAAATTGAAAATTTATAACCTGCCGATTAAAACCCTAGATTCCTTAATCGATAGCAGAACCCCATAATAATCAAATCAATTCTTCAATTGATATCATAAACACCAACCTTAAAAATAACCCTAAATCGATTCGAAAACTACAAGAAGAAATTGAACTTATGATGACCAAATCCTAATCGAACAAATGACAATATACGCACAACAGAGCTTCAATCTTTTTCTTACCATCTACAGATTTCAACAATCAAACCTTCGAATTGCAACATAAATTCTTAGTAATGTGAGCAAAGTTCGATAAAGATGTGGGTAAATTGATAGAAAAAAGAAAGAAGATTTTTCTTTAATGTTAACTTTTTGACAAAAAAAAAAGTTGGGTTTAATTGGTGCTTCTGTTGCCTTTTTTGCTCATCATTCACTACACACACTGGGTGATGTTTATTTAATTTTGCTTTTTGTTGCTTAGCGGACACTCGTACAGCAAACTCATAATCTAATGGTTGAAAAAATGAAATTCATACATATACAATGTACAATAGGAGAGGTCTAGTCTAGCCAATGGGAAAGAAGAAAGACAGTTGCATTTGTTTGATTGAATTAATTTTGCTTTTTGAAATTTTTTTGGTTGTTGTGGATTCGTATTCAATGATTAAACTATTGATTAAGTGATAATTAGGAAGATTTAGATGGAAAAGATGAACATGAACACTTTGCATTTGGATGGAGCTGTTACAATTTTGGGCAAAGGTTGTAGAAATTAGGTTACAACTATCTATTTATACCTAACATAAGTTTAGACTAAATACACAAATGGTCCCTAGACTATTGATTACAACATATGAGACCCAACAATTGTGTGGATCTTGGAATTGAGTAATAGTGCGAATCCCAATAAGCATTTGATGCCAATAATTGTCACCATTCCACCCAATGCTGACGAGGGTGTTCTCACCAACTCAAAGCTCATAATTTTGTAACCATTTGAAGAAAAAGTTTTTTTTTCCGAAAAAAGAGTATTTTTTTCTCTTCATATTATTGGAAGGTTGATGAAAATGTCTCCCATATGTTTTGAATAGAATGGTTTTTTAATTCCCTAGGTAAACATATAATATTAGAGGAAGTTCAAACATAGTCACAATAATAATTAGTATGAATAAAGTTTGGTCATTACAAATGAGAATACTCTTTTACAAAAGAAAAGAACAATATTGATGTAAAAGAACATATCAAAACAACATCCTTTTGTTCTTGTGCAGTTTTGTTTTTGTGATGCATAACTTCAACACAACTAATGAATTTTGTTGGCTTGCGTGTTTTTCCCAAAACAAAGGGCATAAAGGTCAATGTCTATATGGAATATGTGTCTTTAGAAGGACGAGAGTCAATGAAGTATGAACCCAAAATTGTTTAATCATATCACGGTTGAGGCCCCAATATACACATTGGTTATTCAAATCTTATTATAAAATTTGAAAGAATTTATAAGAACGGTGTCAATGGTACGTCGGTTTGGAAACCAACCATCATCGGCCTCTTTCTTGCCATTGGCACAGTTCTTCGGTTTGGGTTCGTTGATTTTTGACTTCGTCTGGTTTGGTGGGGCCTAAAGATGTTTTAAGAGGGTATTGTGTGTATATTTTATAATTGTTGGTTCCAAAAAACTGAAAGAATAGGTATTATTGGCATGCGAGTGTCATTTGGAGCTCAGTTTTACGTTGATTTGTCAAAGACTGAAAATTTCGATTATATCACTATTAACACCAGTTTAGTATTTGTGTAAAAGAACATATATTTTATCTTCATCGCCAAACAAAACATTGACCAACTTAGGTGTTGTTTGTTTTTTGCAAAAAGATCTGCGTGAGGTCTTTTGTCTGCGCGGTGCAGATCACGGGCAGAAAAGCACTTCCGCAGATGTTTGTTTTTTGGAAGCCCGAAGACATAATAATGTCTGCCAGCGTCTGTACCACACAGACTTGGAATGTTGCTTCTTGGAGCTTCTGAAAAAAAAACCCCTCAAATCTGACCCTCTCTTTCACGCTTCTGTCATCTACTCATCTCACCCACTCACCGTCGAGCTCTCTCTCTCAACGACCGGCGAACTCTACTCCGACAAAAGGTGGCCTCCTCCCTCTCTCCGGCGAGGCCGGTCGTCTCCGGTGCTCACGACTCCGTCGCCTCTGCCTCTCTCCTCTTCTATCTCTTCCCGCCTCTGTTTCTCTCCGCCTCTGTCTCTCTTCTAGATCTGGTTTCGTTCTCCGGCGAAGCCAGATCTGGCGAATATACGGTTTCATCGTTCTCCGGCGATGGAAGATCTGGAGGAAACGGTCTTCTCCGGCGAAAACGATGCGATATGAGCCTCTTCGTTCGTTCTCTGGTGTGATCTCCGGCGAAAACGGTCGTCTCCGGCGAAGCCAGTCGTCTCCGGCGAAGCCAGTCGTCTCCGGGGCTGAGGGTTGGAGAAAACCCCACCCATTTTCTCTACAGATCTGTCACTATTTTTTCAAAAACAAACATCTTTTTCTTTTATTTGGCAGATCTTTAGGCCATCTTTTTGGTACAGCACATGGCAGATGTGGTCCGCAGACCGCAGATCTTTTTGCCTTAAAAAAACAAACAGCACCTTAGAGTATGAACACTTATGTCATAGATATGTACGGTCCAAAGTGACAATCATTTAAATAAATACTGTCATATACATTTGTATTTTACAAATATATTTATACATAGTATACCTTATATACATTTGTTGTTCAGCTAATGTGAGCTATGAACATAAATTATTTTTGCTAATGTGAGCTATGAACGGTAAACTTTTTTGCTAAACTGCACCATGTTAGTTTTACGTTAAATACTACTCTCTCCGTCTCATTTTTATTGTCTACATTTCTATATTGGTTTGTCCGAAAACAACTGTCTACTTCTAAGTTTCAACCAATTAAAAAACATTTAAGTGGGAAAGAGAACTTTTGATTGGTGACATAATGTAATTAATGCACTTTTCTTAAACTGTGTATTTTTTCCAAGTAGACAATAAATTTGGCACGGAGAAAGTAATAAAGATGGAGATATAATATGTAGTGAAAGTTGTATACTGGTAAAAGGAAAACATATAGTGCTTCAAATTTCCAAAGGTCCAATGGTCGAATCCTGTCTTCTACTTCTCAATTATTTTTTACAACTTTAATAAAAGGTACTAATTTACCCCTTAACTTTTATATAATTTCAAAACATTACATACACCTCCAAACTTTTAAGTTAAACTTTTTATGATAACACATGACTAATAAATTCAAATTCTTTAACTTCTACAATTAGAAGAACAAAAAACGTAAGTTTTATAAACCCACCCGCAGCGAAACGCGGTTTATATAATCCTTGTTATTTAACATGAATCATTAATAACAATCACGACTTATGAGTTAAGATTATTAACATTGTATTTCTTGTCTTAAATCATTTATGTTGGTAAGTAAATTAAAACTAAGCAAATATTATGATTGATGTAATTACAACAATATAAATAATAACTGTTTATTAATTCGACCGTCACCTGAATTAAAAGAAATTTTGAAAAACTGCGCTCCAACGTTCAAAAGTGTAGGCAGAGACTTGGGGTACTCGTGAAATCACGCCCATGTGAATCCATTCAAAGTCAAGCTCCCTCCCCCTCATTTTCAAACCTATTTCACTTTTCAACCCCCAAGTTTTACTGTATTCCAATTTCAACCCCCAGAATTCATTTATACCTCTCAATAAAACCACATACCAAACGAATAGTTGCAACCAAAATCAAAGGAACACACCTATTGTGGTTGAATATAACATGCAAGGATAGATGTAGGAAGTATAAAGTGCAAGGGTGTTAAAAGTAACAAATTGTTGCCCTTATAAATAAGGAAATATTCTCCATAAACATATCAGATTTTCACACTTTTTCATTCTGTCACTAACAATTTCATCATTATACCTTGTTGTTTAAGTGACCAAATATATTTAAACTCAATGTCTCCCTTTTAACACCCTTTCTCCCTTTTCTTGACACTTTCATATGACCTTTGGGATCCCATTTCCCCTTCAATACCTCATTTTTTTCACTAACCAAAACAAACCCACATAAAAAATGCAGATTTTTAAATGGGTTTTCAAAATCTTGATCATTTTCTTACTCTATGTTTCTGGGTTCTCACAAGCTCAAATTTGTTCTGAAGTTGATAGAGCAGCCCTTATTGGGTTTAAAGCAAGAATCTTGAAGGACACTACTGGTATTTTGTCTTCTTGGGTAGGTAAAGACTGTTGTGATGGCGGTTGGGAAGGTGTTCAATGTGATAGAGTTACAGGGCGTGTGACACAACTTTTGTTACAAAGGCCATCGGATAAAGATAGTAACATTTACATGTTGGGTACACTTTCTCCTACTTTAGGTGACTTAAAATTCTTGGAAATTTTAGTGATTAGTGGGATGAAAAAGTTATCGGGCTCAATCCCGCTAAGTTTTTCGGGCCTTTTACGTCTTACCCGACTCGTTTTAGACGATAATTCACTTGAAGGAATCATTCCTTCAAGTTTGGGTCAATTGCCTTCACTCCAAACACTCTTATTAAGTGGTAACCACTTAACGGGCCCAATCCCGCCCACTTTTCAAAACTTCAACAACCTCACTCAACTTAACTTAGCCCGAAACTCGCTCTCGGGTACCCTATCGTTAAATCTAGGAAACTTAGCCCGTTTGCAGTATCTTGATTTGAGCTACAATATGTTATCGGGCTCAATCCCCGTCATTTTGGGTCGACTGTCACAGTTGACTTTCATTGACCTCTCCAATAACCGATTGTCAGGGTCGATACCTGATTCATTGTGCAACTTGTTGAAGCTTCTAGACTTGTCTTTGAACAACAATCTGTTGACCGGTCAACTACCGCCACGAATTGGGCGGCTCGAGTCTCTAACCACCCTCTCTCTAGGGTTCAACCATCTTGTTGGTCAAATCCCAGAATCTATCTCGCGATTACACAATCTTTGGTACCTTAATTTATCTAGAAATGCATTTTCTGACCCTTTGCCTAATGATGTTCTAGCTAAAGGTTTACCTTCTTTATTGTCACTAGATTTATCGTATAATAAGTTTAATTTAGGAACATTTCCAAAGTGGATTATAAGCCGACAGCTGTCACGTGTCCATTTAACCGGGTGTAATCTCAAAGGGTTTTTACCGATTTTTACAAAACCGGGTTCACTCGTATCTATAGACCTCTCTGACAATCACTTCACAGGAGGGATATCGGGCTTCTTTGGAAAAATGTCTAGCTTACAAAAAGTCAAATTGTCAAACAACCAACTCAATGGAAATTTATCAATCACACTGCCAAACGGGCTCTCGTTACTTGACCTCCATTCAAATCAACTTTCGGGCTCACTATCGGGCCTGCTAGGGTCAACGAGCGGTTTCTTGGAGACGGTTGACTTGTCAAACAATCAAATCACAGGTAACATACCTAGTACAATCTCGAATTTTGTTGGACTCAAGAAGTTGGATGTTTCAAGGAATCGTATAACGGGTACAATTCCTCCGAGTTTGGGGAATTTGTCAAAGTTAGGGTGGTTAGATGTATCGATTAACTCGATTGGAGGAAAATTACCGACGAGTTTGT
This sequence comes from Calendula officinalis, assembly GCA_963853835.1. NCBI lineage: Eukaryota > Viridiplantae > Streptophyta > Magnoliopsida > Asterales > Asteraceae > Calendula > Calendula officinalis. The sequence goes on along the minus strand of OY970830.1, from coordinate 1,935,116 downwards.
TGGTGATTAGACAATTAAGGCATGCTAATTTCAGGGCAAACAAGCTTTGTGGAGAAATCCCACAAGGAAGTCCGTTAAACGTCTTTCCTGCAGTTGCTTATGCTCATAATCTTTGTTTATGTGGCAAACCCCTGCCACCTTGTAAGCATGCTTAAAACACGTGATGGTTTTGGGTTGGGTTGGGTCAGTAGTATGCTGACCCATGTTAGTGTTCGAAAAGAGGGATTAAGTTATCTATCATTCATCTAAAGCAATAAATAATGCTAAAGTTGTAGGAAAATGTTTGTTAAATTCAAAATGAATTATAAATCAAGATCTCTTTGAGTACTACTACTGTTAATGTTATTATCATCGAAAAAATCCTCACAATGTATATAAACTATAATTTATTTCATTATGTTCATTATCACATACCATGCTTCTTTCTTTGAGACTGAAGAAACTGCATCATAATTGTTTGATTCTACATCCTTAAAAGTGTAAAGCAAGGAGCACAAGTTATTTTCATCAAGTGAGCAACATATTAAAAAAACAAAAGTTTTTCTTTTACAAAAATGAAATAATAAGGATAGGAGAAAGGGACAAGAATAAAATATATAATGTGGAGAGTTATATTGAGAACCTATATTTTAGGCAGAACCCGGCATAACCTAATATAAACCATTGATTTTTGAAATGAACGAATCATAGAATATATATGAAGGGATTTGATGAGGGACCCACAAATTTTGGTTTGCATATACGTTATTCATGCATGTATACATATATGTTTTTGCGCATGTATGTTATTCATGTATGTATACATGTGTTATTTGTGTATGTATGTTTTTTAAAATTTTTAATGTTTTATTTAAGTATACGTTTGATTTGGATTAAATGTTATTGGTTTGCATATTATTTACTAAATTCTAGAAGGTGTTTTTGCAGGGTTTTACACAAAAATTGGATTCTCAATAAAAACTCGTCCCAATATATAATTATACACGAAAATGGTCCCTTTCCCTACCTTTATTTCATTTTTGTTAAAGGAAAAGTTTTGTCAACATTTTATAAGCTTATACAAACACACCGTAAATTTAAAATACGTTACGTTATACACAACTAGAAAATAAAATGTTAACTATATCGTTTTTCAAATGAAAAATACATTGTTGTTAGGTCAAATTGCGGAAATGTTATAACCCTTTTTTGGCTGTCTAAAATAAATTGAATGAATGAAGGGTTTTGCTCAAAGCCATTAACAGAAACCGAAGCTTCAGCAGCCAATCTCACTTGCAATTGCAGTCACAGTCGCAGGTGCATCTGCAAATACTTTCTTCTGTTTCATGTAATCAATCTGTATCTATGCATTCGATTAACTGTATTAATCGGTTTTCTTCTCTGCTGCAACCGCAATCATAGGTTTTACAGATGGATCCATCTGATCGTTACTGCTACAATCCTACGTTGCGATGGAATCCTCAAGTGGAAGAGTATTTCACCAAAGCTTATGGAGCTGAAGCTTTTTCTCGCATTTCCAAAGCACTTACGTACTTGATTCATCATCCATTTGTCATTTTACTCTTTCTGCTTTCTGATTGTAAATTTGATTATAGAAAAATTTGATAATTACATGTAATTAATTAATGCGTATAAGAATTGTTGCGTAGTATTGATGATTAGAAACAAAGTAAAGAGTCTAATCCTAATTTAAGCTTGCAAGTGCTAGGTTTGATATCTAGAATAAACAATTACTCTGTTTGTGGATGAAGTGAGCTTGATGCTATCTGTATTATAAGCTTCTTTCACTAACAGTAAATAATAAAATAACTGTTTGTGACATAAATTTCTATCATTATCATTGCCATGTTTAGAGTTTTAGGCATCAAAATCATCAAAACCTGTAGTTTTACTTCCTTAAAGTGTAAGTGTGGTTTATCTTGCCTCTTACAGTGTAGCCTTAAACTTTAATTAAACTTCTGTGCTCTTATATTTCATTAGGCGGCCCTCTTGCTACTCTTGTATACGTGTAAATACAATGAGTACAACAACTGAAGCTGTCATTGAGAAGATTCTAGAAATTCAAAATGAGAAGAAGTTGCATGATACTCAAACGAATCTGCACACAAATGATGATGTTAAAATCTCTGAAAGTGTTAACAGTTTAGAAACTAGCCCTGTTTACAAGTGTCAAATACCCGGGCTAGACTATGTTGTATTTGCAAAGGGTTCCGGGCCCCACGATATTCACTATAATTATCAGCAAGAAAACCCCCCAAAAGAGATAATAGTTAGTCGTAAGTGTGCAGAGGCAGTTCTTCGAGGTGCTCAAGTAAGCACCATTTTTAAATATCAAAATTTTGTATTCTTCATAACATCTAGATATTGTAATTAAAAAATCTTATGTTTGATTCTGTTATTTATGTAGGTATATATTCCAGGTATATTAGCATGTAGTGCTCATGTTGAAAAAGGTGAGGTAGTTGCAGTTTCAGTTGGTGTTGAACAGCCTATTCGTGATGGTGGTTGGGCTATTGGAATCACACGTGGGATTGTTCTACAAGGACAAAAAACAGGCAAGCAACATTTCATCATTATGTTTAATAAATAATAAATATATCTATTTTCTAGTATATTTCATATGCTTGTTGAATTATAAATTTCTTTTATTTTAATTTCTATCTATTGTAGATCCTCAATATCTTGAAAGAGATGGTTTATATATTGGCAAAGGAATCACAACGATGTCACGGGCAGGGATATTTCGTGATTTGTCAGGTCTTGGTGTCGATATGACAGATAGAGTGTTTAAATTAACATCTTTCAATGGTATACATTTTTATTTTCATTTTTTATTTTGAAATTTAACATTTCTTTTTTAAAAAATTTAGTAAAATTTACAGACGTGCTGAAGGGAGACATATTTCTCCAAAATCTGCCAAGCATTATTACTGCACATGTCTTAGGTGTGTGCATCTTTTTTCTTATTTGTGGAAATTTTTTCATAAGTATATTTTAATTTTCTTTTAATTTTTGGTGTAGATCCACAAGAGGGAGAAAGAATATTGGACATGTGTGCTGCCCCTGGTGGAAAAACCACTGCAATTGCTTCCCTTATGAAAGATAAAGGAGAAGTTATTGCAGTTGATAGGTCTCACAATAAGGTAAAATAATAAAATACTAAATAAATCTTCAAAATAACTGTAATTTATATAATTGTATCCTAAAAATAACAATACCCTAATTTTTCACTTTGTAGGTGGTTGAGATTCATAATCTAGCTGCAGAACTAGGGTTGAAAAGCATAAAAGCATATAAGCTAGATGCCCTTAAATCCGTTAACAAAAATGTTTCAGATGGCACTATGACACAATCTTCTACTGAAGATAAAGTAAGTCAAACCAGTCAAGATGCTGACTCAGCAAGCTTTGTTAACAGAGAAGAAATTGAAACAGATACAACAGGTACTTTATTTTTTCGCTTATTTCTGTTTAATCGTCCGTGACTCACGTGCATGTTATCTCCCGTGTAGGTGCATTACCTGTTTCAGACAAAATTAATATTCCAGATGATGAGACAATTGAAAAGGGTCGTTATACAAGTAAACATGAGATAAGAAAACAAACCCGAAGAATGAAAAACGGGCCTGGGAGGAATCAAGCGACAGGTGGCAAGGTTGATAAATGTCTAGGGTTTCCTCCAAACAGTTTTGACCGAGTTCTTCTAGATGCTCCCTGTTCTGCTCTTGGATTAAGACCACGATTATTTGCAGAAGAGGTATTTATTAATTATTTTCATTTTTTATTACTATTTTATTTTTATTTTTTTATCGTATATTTAAGGAAACGGTAGAATCATTGAGAAAACATGGGAAGTATCAGAGACGAATGTTTGATCAGGCTGTTCAGCTAGTTCGTCCAGGTGGAGTTATTGTATATTCAACGTATGAAAATTTGCTTTTTTTGAAGATTATATTGTTATAACAATAATATTATAATTTCTTGAATAAAGTGATTTAACATAATGTCTTTAATTGACATCTGTATATTAAATTCTAGATGCACAATAAACCCAGGCGAAAATGAGGCAGTGGTTCGTTATGCTTTAGACACACATAAGTTTCTTTCATTGGCAAAACAGGTTAGTAATTAGTTGTAATTGTAGGTATATTATTATTATAATAATATTATTTAAGCTAATCCTTGTAATATATTTCATTTTTTAGCACCCAAAAATTGGGGGACCTGGCCTGCTCGGTCATTATGAATCATCTGATGGATATTTTGAGTAAGTTTTTTTCTCATATTTTGATTTTTAATCGACCGATGTTGATATTGTATTTATTGTTTATGTTTAATTTGTAATTTTTTTAGGGAATGGTTAAGACCTGGTGAGGAAGATGTTGTCCAGAGGTTTGATCCATCGGGCCCACATGATACAATTGGATTTTTTATAGCCAAATTCAATGTCGGCCCCAAAGATGACGAGCTTTAGACCAAAACGGCGATATAATCATATTGTTGAAGAATTTTGTGTACGCTTTTAAGACTAATTTGCTAAATCATAGTTAGCTTTAAATTATAGAATAGTCATTCTGCCATCATATTTTAGAAATTGGAATTGTTGATCTAGTTGGAACTATTAGCGTATAATTGATATATTGTCCTCAACTTGCAGCTCCGGCTTACATTGCTAAAAATATCTTAAAACTATGATTTATCAGTAATTTAGAGGTGTTTACAAACCTAAAGAACCTAAGTCAAAAATGATTCATACAAAACTGATAGTTAAACTTCAGAAAAAAGTCAAACTTGCATGCTAACAATTGAAGAAATGAAAATATACCTGTAAACCAGGTGCATCTGAACTAACTAATGTTAACAGTCCTTTTTCAGTTTCATGATTTGTTGTTATGTTTCCTCCACCAATTGCACCTTTTCCTTTTAAACATGATGTGTGAAGATGAGATGCAACAACTACTGATGATGAACCCTCGTTAGCAGGTAACGGGTTGTCATCAAGTAAATGGTTAAATGCACTGAAAGTGTAGGTTTAAACATATATTAGTTGTGCATAAATATTAAAAATAATAATATTTTAATAAATGATGTTGGTTCTTACTCAATTCGTAAACGAAGGTGTCTAGCTACTGCAGATAAAGCAGCACGAGCAGCTTTTCCCATGCATCTGAAAACATCTGACATACATGGTGGAGATGAATCCATATCTGACAAGGACCTGTTACATAACATCAAAACCAAACTTTGTAACCAAAATGTAGCAGGAATATGATAGTCAGCACCAATATATTTCCACTATCAGATATTTCATCTATGCAAAATTACAGAAACAAGATGCAGAAGGCAGTAATGTGCATTAGCAGAATCAATGGCTATATCAGATGTTCATTGCATAAAAAACTCTGACATAAGATGAACTTAATTTTGCTAACTTTTACAATCTGCTAATTGAGTAGGATAATTTATGACTAATGGCTACAGTTCTATAAAGCATCACAGGAAACAACAATTACCAAGCGTATGAAGGATATAAATGGAGAAAAAGTCAAAAAAACACATACCTTCCTGCTCTATACTTATAAACACCATTACTACCATTTGTGCTGTTCCAATTACCACCATTTTGAGCCCTAGTTCTAAAATACAATCTCGCCGATTCCAGCCCGCACCTCAACAAAGCTCCATCTTCAGCTCCTAATTCAATCACCGCCGCGTTGTGCCTCGTAAGCGAACCGGATAATGCCTCCACCGCTCTCAAATAACAATCCGTAGGCGCGCCGTCGTAAGGGAGCAGGTCCGAGAGCCTTACTTTCGCAAGCGGCGAGGAGGTAGGCACGATCACAGGCGGCTCTCCGGTAGGGTGAGCAATGGAAATTGGAGTGACGACATGTCCCGGCAATTGACGCTCGGATGCCAGAGAAATCCCCGAAGGAAGCTGTTGCTGCATGTTGTTGTTATTATTGGTGGTTGTGTGATGATCTAGGAGTAGAAGAGGTTATTGGGAGCGCTGCCGTAGCAGTTGTCTGCTGCTGCTGCTGGTGATGATGTATCATGATCTCCACCGTTAATCATATCGTTTTGCTTTTTCCAGGAGCTGATTGAATAAGGACCGAAGGGAAGAGAATTAGGGTTTTTTTAGAGGTTCTGTTTCACCGCCGTCGGACGGAAGCGGTGGTGGAGAGAAAGAGAGAATCGGCGGTGTTGATGTACCGATTTGGAACACGCAAACGCCCACTTTGCGACGCCGATTGCAGGGGAGGGAGAGACATATTTTAGACACTATTTTAATTGTTTTTGCAAATGAAGCTATTTCAAATTTCCTGATTTATATTTTCTTTTCCTAACGAAGATATTTCAATCCCAAATTTGCCACTTTGAAAAATTAATAACTCACTTAACAATTATTTTGTATGTATTTGCAAAAAAAAAAAAAACTAATAAATATATGGTTTGGGTAATCAAAAAACTACTGTAATATTTTGTCAATTGTTTAACAAGTTAAATTATGCAATAAAAAAACAAATTGCAGGAAACACATGAGACTTGTGTTGAAAGGATAGTGATGATAACTTCAATGAACCATAGCTTTTGTGATTGTTAAAATTGTTCGTTATAGCTAGAGGTGTTAAAGAAAATCGAAACCAGTTAACTCGACCAAAAAAAAAATATGATACACATTGTTATTTTTAACTTTTATTTTCATCAAGTCATCACTCATCAATATAATGAACACTTACGAGTGTTTATTTTAGCTTATTTAGCGGGGTTATCAGCTTATATGATTTTTGAGAAGCCAATAATCTCATATTTTCACATATTTTTAGAATCACTTAATCATTTGAACAAGAGATACCATATATTACTTACAAAGAATATTACAGAATCAAATTATAAGGAAACATTGTCATTACTTCTTTACCTTCAAATTTGAAATCTACTCATTGCAATTTATACTGCTATCGTGATCGCTAAATTTAATATTTATCTACTTGTATATCCATTCGTTTGTACGCCCTCCCGTTTCATCCATATCTATAAAGATACTGACTGCCTGAACCAACACACAAATAATGTAAACTTAGGTTAAAAATTCCAAATAATTAACGTTTTTTAATACTATTACAATAATAATCCAAATTGAGAACTATAAAGAGGTTATATCACTCACTATATGTATTTGAATACACTTTAGGTGATTCCCAACGCCTTCAATGCGTTTTTTATTTTGTTTAAATTTTACCCATTTGACCAATTAGATGCAAATGGGCCAAAATTTTAATTACCATTTCTATCTACTATTGATACAAAAATTAGGGTTTAGACAACTGAAAATACCTTTCCGATTCTTGGTCGTTCTTTCAATTTTTCTAGGCTGTTTCGAATATGAGAGACAGCTCCCCAACATTTTAATGTATTTGCCACGTCATCAAGCCTCAACAAGTACTCTTCTTCAGTCAAAGGAAATGATCTCTGTCAGACAAAACTAATAAGTTAATTTTTATCTTTCATAAATTATAAAGATAATTTATAACTAGTAGCTTACCTGTTCCATGTATTTCCACATGACATTCAATGCAAGCAGATTTTTACCCATGAATTCCTGCATCATATTAGATTAATACATTAAACTATCAACAAATAATAATGATTAAAAAAAATTAAATACTATTAATTCATAATAAGATGAAGCTTTTACCTTCTTTATAAGTTGAACATCATAAGATCGTCCATATTTCTTCCTAATCAGTGTTGCAAGATCAATCCCAGAAAAAGCAGAATCATCTACACCAATAATTCTTTCTAGATTTTCTCTCAGAATTTCATTCTTAACCTGTAAAATGAAAAATTAATCTTTGCATCTAACAGATACATGTATATGTTTATGTATATGTATTTACACATATGTATATATAGAAAAAATGGGATCAAAATTGTGGACTTACAGATTCAGATTCATCTTCAGAAGAATCATCATCATCTGTACCGTTTGCATCATCATCATCATTGATCTTACTAGAACAAATAGGATGGAAACGTTTACTTATACAAGAACCATGTACAATGTACTGCTTCTGGAAAAATACTGATTTACTGCCACAAAAACCTAAACCTGGATTGCTCAAACATGGAAAATTACAACATTCTCCCCTCAAAACTTTCTCTTTACCTCCTAATGACCAATTACAAGGAAGGGTGGCCTGAACACCAGCCATACTCTGCAAAAAAAAAAAAAAATTAAAATTAAAATAAAATAAAATAAAAAATCATGGATGATTAGTCAAGTATTTGTGAAATTTTATAATTGATAAGCATAACCTGTTTCCATCTAAGCACTCAAAAGTGATTACTAGTATGCACAATAATAAAAGTAGTTTTTTAAAGTTATCATAGATTCCACCTCAATTCCAAAACAAAATCACAGTCAAACCTAATATGTGTCAAATCTAAAATCTATACCGAATATGCTGCATAGTCAACACTCTTCACCAACAGTTCCCTAATTACATTACATGTTAAAGTGATTAAGCAGACACCGATTTCACTTCGAATTATGAAAAGCAATTCAACTCCTAATTACTCGATTTAGCTGCTTCAGTCGCTTGTTGTTTAATTGTAAACATTTCAAACAAGCAACAAGCATTCGATTATCGTTTTACATCAATAACACGTTGCCCTAACATAGTTTTTCATAAATAGCAACGCCAAACTCAAATTCAAAATGATTTAGATGGGAGATAACCTGAAATGAAGATGGTAGGTCAGTAATTTGGTCGGGAAATTGAATTGGCAGTCCGGCGGTGAATGGAATTATGGACTTCGCCGGTCATGGACAGTGAGTGAGAGAGAGATAGCAATGGAGGACCTCAGCTTTGAGAAGCAAAATGAAAGAAACACGATATTATGTGGTGAAAACTTCAAGTGATCACGACCATTAACATCACTAGCAAAGTAATAATGAATTTTCAAAATCGAAATCAAATGGATTTCATATGTTTGGTTTTAGTTCATTTCGGTTTTGCTTCGTTTTATTTAAACAAAATATGCTCATTTTATCTGAGGACTGAACCGAATCGAAACCAATAGAAATGAAACCGAAAATAATAAAATTTCAAAATTGAAACCGAGTTGGTTACATGTTTTCTGTTTTTGTTCGGCTTTACTTCGGTTTATTTATCTAAAATGCTCATTTCAACCGAGGACCGAACCGAAACTAAATATGATTAATTTTCAAAACGAAAACCAAACTAATTACATGTTTTCAATTTTGATTTGCCGTTTTCGATTCAAATACTAACGCCTACTTGTGTGTGTGAGATTAGAGATTCAGGAAATGTTCCGTTAATTTTAAAGTTGTATTCCCGAGTTTTAATATATAGAGAATAGAAGAGATCTGAAAAGAATATTTAAGTTTTTTTGTATTTAAAAAAGATTATTAAAAAAAAAATGTGGATTACATAGTATTATTTTTCTTCTAACTTTCCTCCCATAAATAAGAAGATTTGGAGGGAATATAAGTTAGAATTAATGAAAAAAAGTTGCTCATACCAAATTAACTCGATGTTTATAATTAAGTTACATTTTAAGTGTAAAATTATAAATTTATTAATTTTTTTTATTTCTTTCCAATTTGAGAACATAAAAAAATATTATTTTCTTTTCTTTTTCACCCATCTCAAGAACATATAATAAAATACTTTTTTCTAAATGTGTATCCTTTTTTTTTTTTTTTTTTTAATATTATACTCTAATCGTTTACAATGAGATGGCTATATTTATACATCTTCTTACACCTTAAATAAAAGCTCTTATTAACACAGCCATAATTAACATAGGTGTCCGATTCAGCGAAGAACCGTTTAAAGGTGCAGAACCGCACAACCATCATAACATCCAATGTTTTCTATGTTATACATAAGATGTGCATCTTCACACACGTTGTAACACATTTAAACATCCAATGTTTCCAATTTTTTATACACATAATATATATTATAAATATATTATATAAAAAATTAGAAACATTGGATGTGTAAATGTGTTACAGCATGTATGAAGATGTACAGCTTATGTATAACATAGAAAACATTGGATGTTATAATGGTTATGCGGTTCTGCACCTTTAAACGGTTATGCGCTGAATCGGACCCTTAACATAGTGAAATACAATAACCTACATATGCACGTGCATCACGTGGAGCCTCCAATACACATGGAATATCTTCTCCTATATATGAGGCCTAATTTGACTTGGGTTTGACAACTAGGCAATTCTGAGCTCTCTCATTGGCCGGTTTTGCCACGTGTAATTCTCCGATTGACCCACGCATTTCATGAACAAATCCGTTTGGTGTTCAAATCAAAACTCATGCATTTATGGTAACAAACTATAATCACGTCAAAAGATACCCGAAATTATTCAATCATATAAATTCCATTCAAATACAATAACTATCATATAAAAAAGGTATATTATCCGGACCAATCCAATGGTGCCGAGCTTTACCCATTATAACAGAATCACACTTCAGTAAACATTTCATGATTTTTTTTGTTTTAATTTATTTTATTTAACTATACATTAATCTTGTGCATAATTTTCATACCAGTTGACAATCTCTAGATAATTTTAATTTGAGTTTTTGAATATCCGGTTTATTTATACATACAATCTCCACATTCAATTGATTTTATCAATTCCATAATTATCTACCTTATTTTTTCATAAAAGAAAGTCAAGATTTTAAATTCAAATTTCCCTAAAATCCGGATTGACAAATTTAAAAATTTTGAATCTTTGATATTAATGTTTAACAATGTTCCTTAATAAAAGATTACCTTAATTATAAATATTCGACCAAAATATTTAACAAATTTTGGATCTTTGATTCTGTTTAGCTTATTTACTAATAGGTTATCTTAATAATTGATCTTTTAACTCAAAACTCTTATATATAACTCAAATTCTCAAATTGTTATTTAAGTTTTCTGTATGATATATAACGCAAAAAATAACATTAACAAACTAAATAAAATTAACTTGAAAAAATGAAGTAAGTAATTTTCATTTAAATTTCTTCATTATTTTTGTATTTAATAAGCATGTTAATAATATTCTAATTACTTTTAAATTGTATGCATCATAAGTGGAGGGTTCGAGGGAAGGCATACGACCCCTTGTGGATGTCACTATCTAGGCTCGAACCACTGACTTGCTAACTAGCCGTTAAAAAAAAGGGTAATAGTATTTAAAAAAAATTATAATTATATGTTTTTTTAATAGTTATTATATTATTTGAAATAATTTGTATTAACCAATTAAAATTTATATTGTAGGTTATAAACTGTGAAAATTCATGAACGGTGAAAATTTTGCTAAACGTAAATTTTTATAGAATCTCCTACTATATATGCAGCCTATTGGACGAAAATGATGACGTGTAACTACCCAAAAGTCCACCTACGCATATACCTTATAATTATGGTAATTCATGTATTTCTATCACTTTGTTTTTCGGCTATAACTTTGTCGATGTCTCAAAAGTTAAGAGCAAGAAATGATTGAAAGTTATTTGTTGCTACAAAGATGACAATTACACTAACTCAACAACAAATGTCGTTTACAAATAAGTTTTATTTCGTCTCTAAATTTCATATACCATTTATTCATGTATCAAAAATTGTTTATCATCATTTCAATTATGAATTGTTATTTTATTTAAATAGTATCACTATTTTGTTATTTTCATATATCTCTTTCGAAGCATGCCTGCCCGTTCGGGCGGGCTTTGAAGCTAGTACAAGTATATCCGTAGTACATAACACAGCCTAAAAAGGCAAAACAGTAAGAAACTTAGAATATTCGTGGTAACAACCATTTGGATCCCATTTTCCACGTTTTCCACCCCGTCAAATACGTAAAAACCCATTTCCTTTGAATCCGTGTGCCAACTTTACCCCCACTCCTCCCTCTACCGACCAACCTACACCAAATATAAATACTCAATTTTTGTGCATATTTTTTATTAAGTTCAAGACGTAAATATCAAAGGGAAAAAAGTAGGTTCTTTTACAGATACAAGTGTGTGAATTTTATTATTTTTAAAAAGGAAAAAAGTTCGAGGATATGCGATTGGTGTATGTTTGTATCGAGGAAGCAAAAGAGATCGGGAGACACGTGGCAAGTGGGGTATGTCCAAACTGTAAAGGCAAAGTGGAAGCAATTGATATAGAGAGCAAATGGAAGTTTTGTTGCTTGCCCATTTCGTATGTCATCAAACGCAAGTATTTCTGCACTCTGTGTTCTCGACGTTTGGTTTTGTATGATTACTCTTAACATAATCCATTTAAGATTTCACAAATATCTTATTCATTTCTGTCTACTCATATTTACCTTTGATTTTGTCATTTGTTTTAATCATAATTATTGACTTTTGATAAATTGTTGCTACTTATCTAACCATGAAAATACAAAAGTTATATGAGATTAATTTAATTTGAACAATTATCAATGGAACTCTCACTCAGTCTCAAAAAATCAAACGGATGCGATGCAACAGCTTTAAAGTTATCTTTAAAATTTGGGGGATCAAAGACTAAATTAAAGAGACAAAAAAGTAACATTTTTGCATACAGAAAAATGGGGCCGAACTACCAATAAACCAACTCTTTAAGCTGCAGTCTTCACTAGTTCTATAGCATTTGACGAATCTAAGTTATTTGGCTGCAAAACATAATTAATTATTTAAAGGTTATATTTTTAATACTTATATTAAATTAACCAATTACTGAGATAGTATTTCAGTTCAGGTCCTTACATCGGCTAATTCCTCTTCGTGCTTTGGGATGAATGCCGTATCAACTTTTCCATTTTTGAAGTCCTGAAAAAAAATATTAAATGCATGTTAACATGAATGTTTTTTTTTTTTAATAAAAGAAGAAAACATGACAAGTTGCTTACTTCGATGTCAAGAATTAGCTTGTGGTAGTCGATTGTAGTTGGAACCCCTGAAAATGTAAAATAAAAATAAATAAAAAGTAAATATCTTTATACAAAAATAATAAATAAATGGAATTTAATTTTGGTAGTGAAATTATATTTTACCAGCAATGATGGTATCATTAAGAGCCCTTTTCATGCGTTCAATTGCCCTGTCTCTTGTCGGCGCCCATACAATTAGCTAAAACCACAACCACCAATTTTCCGGTCAAAAAAGCAAGAAATAATGATTATTTTGCAATAATTTAATTAATGGAAAGATTAGTTAATAATAATAAGTTAATAACATATAATATTTTACAAACCTTTCCAAGTAGAGAATCATAGCTTGGTGGAACAACATAATCAGTATATACGTGACTGTCCATTCTCACGAATGGACCTCCAGCTGGCAAGTAAGCTGTAATTCTCCCTGATATTTAAGAAATCAAGAGCTCATTAATCTACTGGTTCAAATAAATAAAACAATATAAAAAAATTAAAAAAAAAAAAAACTATTTCGTGATATATATTGTTCATACCTGGTCCAGGTCTGAAATTTTTGAAAGCATCTTCCGCATTAATACGGCATTCAATTGAGTGTCCTCTAAGAACAATTTCATCCTGTGATATATAAAAATACAATAAATCAATTTAAATATAAAAAAAATACGGAGTAATTAATTTTTAATAGCTAAAAAGCTGATGTAAGCAATTCGGTACCTGTGTGTAACGAAGTTTCTCACCCATAGCTACCCGGATCTGTTCCTCTATCAAGTCAACTGAAGATATCATTTCGGTCACAGGATGCTCAACCTATTTCCATTTAATTACAACAAATATATAATTAATTTACTAATATTATAATATATACAATTATAAATTTAATATTATAATATATACAATTATAAATATAGGATATTGAAATTACCTGGATTCTAGTGTTCATTTCCATGAAGTAAAATTCACCTCTTTCATCTAGAAGAAATTCTACAGTACCAACACCAATGTAACCAATTGATGCTGCTGCAGAAACTGCTGCATCACCCATGGCTTTCCTTAGCTCTGGGGTTAATGCAGGTGAAGGTGCTTCTTCAAGCAATTTCTGGTTCCTTCTCTGCAAAATTACATATATTTAATTTATGTTATTAGTTTAAAACATCATAATTAATATACATTTTATTGAAAGTTCAAACATGAGTGATTCTATGACGAAACAGTATTTTTTTTTTTAAATTACTATGTTTTTCTGACTATATTTTTAAAAAAAAAAAATTAAAGCGTATGTACCTGAATACTGCAGTCACGTTCTCCGAAGTGAACAACATTTCCATATTTGTCTGCAAGAACCTGAATATTAATATAACAAACAAAATGAATCTTTAAAACAATATGAAGTTATAACACAGTTTAATGAAGCATTTGATGATGGAATTAGGGCTAGCTGGCATTATATTATGACAAAAACAATTACCTGGAACTCAATGTGTCTTGGATTTTGAATGTACTTCTCCAAATACACACCATCATTTCCAAATGCAGCTGCAGCCTCACTCTGAGCTTGCTGATAATATGAAAATTCAAAAAAAAGTTCAAAAAAATTAATTAAAATAAAATTATTTTTGACAACTGTCCATAAAACATTAATCAAAGTTAGTTATAGGATGTGAAGTCATACCTGTAACAACTTCACAAACTCACCACGCTCTTTTGCAAGACGCATTCCACGACCTCCACCACCTGCTGTAGCCTTCAGAGCAGATAAAACAATTAATTAATTAATTAATTAATTATTTAATTAATTAATCCCTAGCTAAGCTTTCTATCAAAACAAGTTGCATCCACTCACCATTTTTACTATGCAGATAAGAGGTAGATTAAATTGATTGTATCATTATCTAACTAATCTAAATATAATGGACATTGACCTATTTATTTAACCTTTTTTATTAAAATGAGAAAATACAAAATTTAATACACAAATTATATTACAGCTTACCTTAATCATAACAGGGAAGCCAATCTCATCAGCAAGCTCGATGCCTTCTTCCGTGCTCTATTAAGACAATAAAAATACATAACTTAAAAGGTTAATTTTTGGCATCAATAAATTTAATATTTTAATATCATATTTCTATATAAAAATGGATTAATAATTACCGACAAAAGACCATCACTTCCTGGTACAGTTGGAACACCAGCGTTCTTCATGGTATCTCGGGCAGTTGCTTTGTCCCCCATAACACGAATACTGTCAGGCTGAAAAGAAATACATTAATGATTAAAGAATAATCATTTATTATATATGAACTTCATTGTCAATGCATGTTAAGTTTCTGTTGACAATTATAAACTGCTTACATTTGGACCAATGAAGTTGATACCATGTTCTCTGCACATCTCAACAAAAACAGCATTTTCAGCAAGAAAACCATAACCAGGATGCAACATGGTACATCCGCGACTGATAGCAGCAGACAGAACATTTGGTATCAACAAATACCTGATGAAGAAAAAGTCACAAATCAGGGAGAAATCAGAAATCTCTACTGTTTAATCTACAGAAACTGCTTATGTTTAACAGAATTATTTCTATTTTTTTCTCTTTTTGATGCTTAGTATTATGACGGGCTATAATCAACTTACGATTGATTACTAGGACCTTCCCCTATGCAAACGGATTCATCAGCCAATTTCACATGAAGTGCATCCTTATCTATGGTAGAGTACACTGCAACACAGGGGATTCCTAGCTCATGAGCAGTTCGAATCACTCGGACTGCAATTTCCCCTCTATTTGCCACCAGAAT
Source organism: Calendula officinalis (assembly GCA_963853835.1). Lineage (NCBI taxonomy): Eukaryota > Viridiplantae > Streptophyta > Magnoliopsida > Asterales > Asteraceae > Calendula > Calendula officinalis. The sequence goes on along the minus strand of OY970830.1, from coordinate 1,919,331 downwards.
TTTTTCAGCTTGACAAGAAACACCAAGTGCTCCCGGTCGTTTTCCTGCTCTATGAGCCTTCTTAGAAGCCTGAACTCTTTGTTTAGGAAAGCTCACCTTATTCCCCCCCAAAAAGGTACATTGGGAGCTCTTAATCACACTAGATTTCCCAATGAATAAACCCTAAAAATAAACATCACATGTCAAAAACTTTAATCAGGAAAGTACACACGCCAATGAAACTTTTAACATCTTCAGGAATTGATGAGAGAAACACGGATATCTTCACATCATAATCTGTATTCATCTAAAAGCAATATTGCATCACTTTTGTAGGTTTTTTATACCACTTAATAAGAAATCTAACTTCAATTATATATTGATAAAGCTCTTCTATACAGGTGATGTTTATATGAACAATCAGCCTTGTTAATTTATACGAACAATAACCAAACAGTCCACATCCTATCCACCGCAGAATGAGATAAAATACGCATACTGTTCCAGACTTACACTGATGTTAAAGTATACAAAATCCTAAAATGTGTAGCACAAATTTACATACATATAGCCAACTAATATACTTAGAACGAGAATATAGTGACCAAACATACCGGAGGAGAGGTGATTGCTTTACTACTGCAAAATGTCACGGCGGCGGAATCCATGTAAACGCTGCAAAACACACAGAATATCAGGATTGAATCGACAAGTACAGGAATTACAGCATTCGTAGATTCATCAAAAACGCAAAATTAGCGATCGAGCAACTAAACTGAAAGTAAGATCCGAGTTGTTAATGCGGAAATCAGGATGAAATTGAAGAAGGCAAGCTTACTAGAAACTATCGAGAGGAATGCAAATTTCAAAGAATTAGGCAGAGCAGTTGAGCTAGAGAGTGTGAGAACTATGACGTACGAGTAAAGAAGAAAGAGAGGTGCCGATGAAATCTATGGTTGTCCGGGATTGAATTCTCCGCCCAGCCCAAAATCGGAGTTTCTTGTTTTTGGTTAAATACTTCCTCCCTATCAAAATAAGCAAAACAAGTGAATCACTCTTTTTCCTGAGTGTATCAAAATAGAGTAAATTACGCGGAAGGTTAATGTGGTTTGCCACTTATTACACGCACAGTCCCTGAACTTCATTTATTACACTGAATGTCTCTGGTGTATATAATTTGTTACACCCATGGTCCCTACTGCCCTTAACTTTTTCTAAATGACGAAAATACCCTTTTGACCTTTTGTAATAAAGTGAAGATAAAGGACTGTGGATGTAATAGGTGATAAACCACAGGGACCTTCAATGAAATTTACTTTATTAATTGATTTTTTTTTCTTCTCTCTCTTTAATTCATGTTCTCACGCAGTCCCGCCACATTCAGACTCACCACCCACCTCTATCTCTTTGAATTCAAAAAATCAATCAATAGAAATTATCGTCGCGCCACCAAACCCTTTGAAAATTCGATCCGTCACCAACCCCTACCTCCGGTTTCCTTCTCCAGTTGTTCCGAGCAGAATTGATTCAGACAATTGATGCACGTCACCAGAGGATTTGGTGGTTTGCACACGTGGTGATTCAGAAAATTGATGCACGTCGCCAGAGGAGTTGGTGTTTTGCACACTCAGGTCGATAGAACGCCATCGGCGGCGGAACAACTGGAAAAGGCAACCGGAGGCAGGGGTTGATTACGTGACGATAATGGTTACTGATTGGGGTTTGAATTTAAAGAGATAGATGCGAGTGGTGAGTCTGAATGTGGCGAAAGAATGTGAATTAAAGAGAGAAGAAAAAAATCAATTGATAAAGTAAATTTCACAGATGGTCCCTGTGGTTTATCACTTATTACATTCACGATCCCTTATCTTCACTTTATTACAAAAGACCAAAAGGGTATTTTCGTCATTTAGAAAAAGTTAAGGGCAACTGGGACCATGAGTGTAACAAATTGTATACACCAGGGACGTCTGGTGTAATAAACAAAGTTCAGGGACTGTGGTTGTAATAAGTGGTAAACCACAGGTACCTTCGGTGTAATTTACTCATCAAAATAAGTCACTCTAATAATTTATCTTAGAGGGAATTACATCTAAGGTCCCTATGGTTTATCACTTATTGCAGCTACAGTCCCTAAACTTCATTAAGTACACTGGGAGTCCCTGGTGTTACCACTTTGTTGCACCCGTAGTCCCTGAAGCAGATAGTCATTTTTTAGGGCCGTTAAATCCCACATGTATAGTAATTATACACCCCTTCCTCATATTTAAACCCGAGTAAATTACATGGAAGGTCCCTGTGGTATACTACTTATTACAGCCTTAGTCCCTGAAATTCATTTATTACACCGGAAGTCCCTGGTGTATAAACTTTGTTTAGTTAAAAACAAACGAACACGAACAAAGGCCCGTTCGTTCTTTTACGTTCGTGTTCATTTGTTAGTGTTCGTTTGAGTTTGTTTATGTTCGTTTGTGTTTGTTTGTGTTCGTTTGTGTTTGTTTGTGTTCGTTTGTGTTTGTTTCGTGTTCGTTTGTGCTCGTTTGTGTGTTTCTTTATGTTCGTTTGTGTTCGTTTATGTTTGTTAAGAAAATTTAGTATTCACGAGTTCGTGAACGAGGGTAACAAACATAAACGAACACAAACGAACATAAAGAAACACAAACGTACACGAAACAAACATAAACAAACTCAAACGAACACTAACAAACGAACGTAAACAAACGTACACGAACGGATGTTCACGAACGTAAACGAACGAACGAGCCTTTGTCCGTGTTCGTTTGTTTAACTAAACGAACACAAAATCTTGTTTGTGTCCGTTTGTTTAGCTAAACGAACGAACATAAACGAACTCCCGCCGAACGGTTCGTTTACAGGCCTACATGTGTGTAACAAAGTGTATACACCAGGGACTTTCGGTGTAATAAATGAAGTTCAGGGACTAAGGCTGTAATAAGTAATATACCACATAGACCTTCCATGTAATTTACTCGGGTTTAAATATGAGGAAGGGGTGTACAATTACCATACTACCCAGCATGTGCTTTGCACATGTGGGATTTAACAGCCCTAATAAACGGTCGTCTGCTTCAGGGACTACGGGTGCAACAAAGTGACAACACCAGGGACTCTCAGTGTACTTAATGAAGTTTAGGGACTGTGACTGCAATAAGTGGTAAACCACATGGACCTTAGATGTAATTCGCTCTTTATCTTATTGATAAGTTTTTATATTTAAAATTACTCATTTACCCTTACGTATCTCTTTTTAAACATCATTAAAGGTGTGGGGTCCATACATTTTTTTAACCTTCCTATATTTGACTTTTTCGCCATTTAGAAAAGGCAACAAAATAGTAAAAGGTGTGGGGTCCATCCATTATAATTACCCCATTTAATTTCACTAATTTCTTATTACATTATTTTGCCTCAAAAAACGTAAACTTTAAAGTGATTCACTTATTTTGATATATATTTAGGCAAAAAAATGATTAAATAGTAAGTATTTTGTTAACAAAAAACTGTTTTTGTTCAATAACAAGGAATGTAAACCCCGCGCGTTGCAGCGGATTCTTAAATCCTATATTATTACGCAAAATAATTTTTTATTACCGATTTTGATTCAACGAATATGCCCACACTCGTTACAGGAGATTCCTAGATCCCGTATTATTACGCAAAATAAAATTTCTATTAAACTTGTTTTGATTCCATTAATTTGTATTTTACCTAAAATAAAATAGTTGTAATAATAATAAGTTTTAGTGCAAGTTTTAATTATAATTATAAACATAATTGGGTTTTTCGGATGTATATTTTACAAACACATGATAAAGGGCGTTTGACATAGCGGTATGGTGTTTGCCTCACAACCTTGAGGTTGAGAGTTCAAGTCCCGTTGTGAACATAGGTAGAATTTGAGAGATTTTAATATATTAGAAAAAACCCCTAATAGTCTTAATTAAAATTTAATGTTAATAATGTATTCCTTGGTTCAAAAATGAATTTGAGAGATTTTTTTTGTTTTAATGTGATTATCTTAATTTCTGGATGGTCCATGGATGTTCAATGGGCCAGAGGTAGCTTGGGTCAACTTTTCACACTTTCAAGCTTCATGAACGGAACTTTCAATTGAACGGGGTGTTATAACGGAGTTTTAACATATTAATGAACAGTAAATCTCCTATGGCTATTGTATAATAGATACAATTATATTTTCATTGTCATATTTATGTAGTTACAAATTTACACTTGGGTGGGGTTTCATCCGTAAAATATTTTTGAAAAAATTAAAATCTGTTAAAAGAATTGAAATCATTCAAGAATTTAAATTAGAACCCAAATTCGTAGAATGTTTTTGGCGGTGGAAGGTGATGGTAGGCGATGATAGTTGTGGTGGTAGGTTGTGGTTATGGAGAAGGTAGTGGTGGTGAAGGGTAATAAGGTAATCTTTAGCGTTCTTCATTCAAATGATTTTAACGACCAAAATATAGTATTAATAATTTGAATTTAACTTTACTAGATCATCTACTATCCTTAACTATTATAGATGCATTATAGTACTTTGAAATTGACAAAATTATCGATTTAGTACTTTGACTCATTAATTTAATCGCATATTCTTGATTGACTTACTTTCGTTAGAGTTTTTGATGGAATAAAAAATATACGATCGTCTCAATATATTGATATTAGAAGTAAATCACGTGAGATAACAAGACCAAATTAGTGAGTCGTGATACTAAATCAACATTTGGTCAAGTTCAGGGTACCATGTTCCACCTTTAATAGTTCATGGCAGTAGATGATCTAGTCATCCAAATTTAGGATACTAAAATATATTTTGAACGATTTTATAACATTTCATCTAATGATGGAATTCACATTCCGTTATTTGATTAAATTTCTTCCACTCAAATGAATCAAACACATAAATCCATACGAATCAAAACCGGAAATGATGATTTTTCGATTGTGGTTTGGTTCGTTTTTTAGCCTAAATGCTCATCATATCCGAGGACCGAACCGAAACCGATAAAATTGAACCCGAAAATGATGAATTATCAAAACCGAAACCAAATCGATTGCATGTTTTTGGTTTCAGCTCGGTTCTATTTCTGTTGGTTTTCAATTTGGTTCGGTGTGCCACCTCCGCGCCACCTCCGCGCCACATCATTATTTCACATTTCACATTCAAAATCTCAAATACCCCCTTTACCATAACTTAACCTAAAATAAATTTTTTGAACCCACTAAAATACCCCTTACCCAATAAAAACACCCAAAACACACACTCTCTCTCCTCCCTATTCGTTTGTTGCTTCCGCTAGTGGTCCGACTTGGACCCTCACTCACCCCACATTGCGGTGCGGTGGCGAGGTCCACCTCAGCAATTTGATTCCGGCGAGGACCCTCTTCGTGATTGCACCCCTTTCTCTTAAAAAAAACAAACCCTCTCTCTATCCTTCGCCGAACTCTCGGCGAACACCTTCACTCACGCGGCGGAGGGTGTCATGGCGAAGCCGAGGTGGCAAATTTAAGCCGGCGAGGGGTGGGGGCTCGCCACCACACCCCACCCTCTTATGCTGTTAGAATAAGGTGATACCATATTATCAACAATACATTAAATTGTAAATCCGTTAAGCTTTTCTACATTCCCATCTATTTTAAGAAATACAATCATATTACATTGGCAATGTAAATATTAAAGAGTGATAAAGATTTTGGTTGATATTAGGCTCGGTTGTGATTAAATCTCAAGTCAACGGTATTACCATAATGCTTTTACAGAATTAGTACCATATAATTATACTAGCTTCAAAGCCCGCCCGACTCGGCGGGCATGCTTCGAGAAATATGTCGGAAAAAAAAAATATTAACACCGTTTAACATAACAATCTATAATTATAATGATAAGTTGGTACCAGTTTTGAAACATGAATTAACGTTATAGGAAATTTAGAGACAAAATAAGATTTTTTTGTAAACGACATTTATTGTTGAATTAAAATAATTGTTATTTTCGTCGCTACAAATAACCTTCAAACGTGGTATAAGAATTTTTGGGACCGCTCATTTTTCCGAATTTTTAAAAAAATAAAGAAATCGTAAGAACTCATTACAAAGTTTACATTTGTTCATTTGATTAAAAAAACTCCCACATCTTGTTTTTTTTTCCTGCTTGGTCTCTCAAACACATATCAATTTTATTAGTCTTCCTCCCACATTTTAATTTCTCCCCCAAACTCTAAAGCAGCCCTTGTGCGCTCACCACAACCACCGCCTCTCACCGCCACCAATGCCCCCACCGTCTAACTGACCCAGCAGCTTACCACCACCACCATATCCCACCGCCACCAACTAATCCCACCACCAAACAGCCCTTGTACGCTCACCACCAACTCTCTGTCTCTGCCGCTCCACCACCACCTCAATCTGCCACCAAATCCCTGCCTACGCCGCTCGCCACCACCACCTCACTCCTCCACCAACTCCCTACCTCTGCCGCTCGGAACCCTCAATGTTCCTTTTTTTTTGGTATTTTCCTTTTTATATTTTACAGTTCATAATTTAAAAAAAACTTGTGAAATGAATAAGTTTTAATTCATTTGGAGGACTAACCGATGTTTGTTGATCATGCATTCATGTTAAGTTATCCCTTGCATTCATGTAAAAATATGATAACTAACCGATGTTTGATTAATTCATGTGTAATTAATACAATACCGTTTTTTTGCACAGTGCTCACAGCTGCTAATGTGAATGTTGCTGCAAACTTTCGGCTGCTAATGTGATAAACAGGTTAGAGTATTGGTTATTATACCCGAATTTTTGTTTATTCAATTTTGAAAATTAGTGATATATTTAAAGAAACTTAATTATTCTTCCTAAATCGCAGCTATATATTAAGAGATTTGAAATTGAATCGGGTATAAATTCAAATCATTAAAAATCCGAAATTTTGTTTCTAAAATTTTGAAATTAATGTTTACCAAAATTAGGTACCGAATAAAGTGCCAAAACTTGCTGGATTTTGATATTGCACGTATAGTGGAATTTAAAAACAAACTCTAAATTTATGAAGCCTAGATATGGGAGGCCACGTGGACGAATTGAGGAATTACACGTGGCATTGCGGACCAATGATAATGCTTGAAATTGATTAGTTGGCAAAATAATTTCAAACCTAGGCCTCATATATATGTTAAGATTTTGAATTTTGAATTTTGTATGATCTATAGAACAAGAATTATACAACACAATTTGATATAAAACCACGATATTTCTTAAAAAGTTATTCGTGAACTTTGTTTGATCTTCATTATTATTGCACAATTCCAGTATTCTTTCATCTCTTGGTTTTTTTTAAATAAATAAATATTATAATTGATATTTTATACTCCATATAATTAAGTTCATCTAATTAGAGCCTTTTATAATACTCGACTGGGACAAGTCCATTTGGTTTTAAAATACAATAAATTACAATTAAATTATTATTATACTGGTGGACTAAAAACACAAGCACCACCTTGCTCTCATGTGTCTTACTCTAACTCTATAGTAGTTTGCTTCTTAATTAATGCAATTACTATTAAAAAGTTATTATATTAAAACAAATTAACATATATGCATAACAAAACTTGTTTATAACTCAATTTATGACTCCATTTACAGCTGCACACAGAAAGAATTACTCATTTCCCCCCTATGGCTTGTCCTTTTACCATCATTAGCAATAACAAGAAGGATGCTCTAGTAGTAAATGTCTAGTCTTTGGGTCATGCTCATCAATGAAATATTATTCAGATTTTAATTGTGTCATGTAGCTTTGTAACTCCTTTCTATATCACTGCAATTATAACGCACTTTTAAAAGTGATCCCCATTTTCACATCACCTTTCAATTATTAAAAAAAATTAACAAATTATACGGAGTAATCACTTTTATTAAATAATGGAAAAAAAAACCTTTATTACCACATATGAATTGCAAATGGAATTTCTTAACTTGAAATCTTCTTTCCTAGGTAGATTTTAAATATGCTTTGCAAGTCATTAACAATTACTTAGATAGGACCGATGTAGATACCCTTGATGGTAAAATGCTTGTAGGTCTCGAGTTTAAATTCTATGAACAACATAAAATACCTCACTAACTCACTATGACCATAAAGGTTTCTACAACGACTTCAAACTATCTGCAAAACAGATAGTCCATGTCATTATACCTAGAAAAAAATGGCATTTACAATGAAAATGATATTTTGACTACCAGTAATATACATGACACATTCGTAATGCAATTTCACTAATAATTCCATGTCATCATCCATGTACCAGTTGTATTAACATCCACACTCCATCTATAAGACCGCTCCTAACCTTGACATCAAAAAACACTTCCGTTTTTATTAAATCAGCGACGTCACGTCAGCTGACACTCCAACTGACACAATTATTCCAATACATATTCACTTAATATTTTATACATGAAATACACATGCACACAAAATACTAAGAGGGTGTTTGGAAAAATATTAAAAAGTAACTTATTAACTTATTAGCTTTTCAAAAAGTCAATAAATTAATAAGATGTTTGGATAAATGCTTCAAAAAGGACATTTCAAGAAGTAATGGATCCTTACTTTTCAAAACTCATTTAAAAAAAGTGAATAAACTAATAAATACTTTTCAAAAAACACAATTAAACATGCACTAGTACCCACTAAATTACCTTTTTCCCTCTTCGCTTAGCTGGAAAAAAAACGACGGTACCCAACCTCTGGTCTGTGTCATTGGAGCTCAAAACTTATGGTCAGGAGCGATCTAAGAAGTATTGGAGATGCTCTAAAATATGTTACACTTGATATTAAAGTCAAAACTCATCAATTCTCAGGTCAAACTTGATAATTTGAAGTTTCTACGAATTTAGTGCCAACATTATTATTCGTAGTATTTATTACTCAAAAGTATTCAAAGAATTATTGGCAACTTTGTATCTATAGGATTAAAATTACAGTATATTGTTTTCAATATTCTTTTAACACCATACTGTTATCATCTGTGTTGAATATTTCTATTATATACTCTCTCCGTCCCATAAAAAAATTTATATTTCATTTAGACACAATCTTTTAGGAGATAATTATTGGTGGAACCCTTTGTAATACTTTTGATTAAAATATAAAGTTATATTGGAGAGAGAAAGTGTTTTATTGGTGGAATAATTGATAATAATATTATTTTATTATGTGGCGCCCCCTAAATTTGAAAAATGTTAACTTTTTGTGGGACAAAAATTTAAGGAGAAATGTAAATTTTTTTGTGGGACGGAGAGAGTATAATTATGTAAAATTCAAATAGATTAGATGATATTAGAAAAATGTAAAACTAGCAAAAATTTAATTACAAGATTATAATTTTTGGCATTTGTTAACAACAATAATATTATTATATATTTCCACATTAGTTCATTTATGATTTTACTCATAAATTAAGATATTCATTACTGTTATCACTGTCAATATAATTATTACTAATAAAAAAAGATGTTTGAAAACTAAACCAAACTTACTTCAAAGTTAAAAATCTTGATTAAAAAAATCACTCATATTCTATAAATTTTCAAAAATTAAATAAATAATAAATACTGTATAATTGTTTTTTTTCTTTCAGACGAAGGTAAAAACCCATTGGTTAAATTTGTTTAAGAATTATAGAGCGAGCAATCAATGACTTCTTAAATGCAAACATCAAGAAATCAACCAACCACATACCTCTTCTCTTTGCTTTAATTTACTGTACTACACATCACTCCATCTTTGTTTTTAGCTATATATATCACTTGAATCATAACACTTTCTCCACACCAGAAAAGAAAATGGAGACAACAGAAACCCTAAAAACTTTTTTGCTTGTATGGGTATTTGCTGCTTGTCTGAGTACTGCTGCTGCTTCTTCAAGCTTTCAAGATGAAAAAAACTTCTACTTTTACTACACTCCATACCCAAATGCAGGATCTCCTCCACCCACTGGTAAAAATTAGAGCTTTTTTGTAATTTTAATTGTTTTTTTGTGGAATTTGATAAACCCTTTTGCTGATTCTTGATTGTATTGTGGGTTTTTTTGTAGTTTCTTACCAAAATCCACCTCCTGCTCAGGGAAATGATCCACCAGCAGGTAATTCTAAACTTAAAAAATTTAGGAATGGTTTTGTGACATGTGGGAAATTAAGTTTTAAGACATGTGCTTATTATTTGATGTACCCTTTTGGAGATATTTTATTTTATAGTTTTTTTTTTTTTTTCCTTTCTTTCTTTCTTTCTTCCTTCCTTCCAGTTACATACCAAAATCCACCTCCTGCCCCCTCAGGTAAAAAATTAGAAATTCTGATTGGTCTTTTTTGAAAACCACCAAAGAATGCATGGGGCTTGTGATTTTTGTTTATTTGGTGTATTCTTGTGAAGATTCTTGATTTTATGGTTTTATGTTTGCAGTTACATATCAAAATCCACCTCCTGCTCATGCAAATGATCCACCCGCAGGTAAATTAAAGTGTAGAAATTTAAGCAACTAAGTTTAAAACTAATTTGTACGGAGGACGTAAAGTTATCATTTCTTCTAAAATATTTATTCCACAAAGGAGTTCTTATTTCTCAAATTGGAGGGATCCCGCCACTCAATATAATATTATTATTAACATGTACTCATCATTAACTATCTCCTAAAAACACTTTCTCTCCAAAATATCCTTATACAAGTATCTTAATTAAATTTATTATCAAGTAAGTATTTTCTAAAAACTTGTACCAGAAATGAGAATTTTAAGTATTTTTTTTTATGGATTCTAATTTACGTTTTCTGACGATTTATGATTACTTTGTAACATGTTTAATTATTAATTTGTAGTTTCTTACCCGCCGCCGGCTCAGGCAAATAATCCACCCGCAGGTTAAAATTTAATTAGATTATTTAAAAATGATGAATTAATCTTGTGTTTATTTTTTCTTCTTATTTTGCTGATTCTTGATTTACGGTGGGTTGTAATTCGCAGTTTCCTACCGATATCCACCGCCGGCTCAGCCAAATAATCCACCGTCGGGCGGCAGTATAACGCCGGTTCGTCATACACCTTCTCATGGTCACCACCACCACCATCATGAACAGCAGCCACCTATTACTAACTGCGGTATACCACCACCAGCAGCACCCATAGGCCATCACAACCCAACTTCGCCACCTTCCACCGACGATCAACATAAGCCACCGACCACCGGTGGCAATGCACCTACAAAACCACCTGTTGTAACACCACCTACCCCCACCGGATATCACAACCCCACTCCGCCACCTTCCTCCGGAGATCAACATGTTCCACCTAGCACCGGTAGTGGTACTCCTGCTACACCCACAAAATCTCCCGTCGTAACACCACCCTCTCCCACCGGAGATCACAACTCTTCGCCGCCGAAAAGTGGCTGCACTTGCGGTTCCACCCCTGCTGGACCAGTCGTAGGCCCGTCACCCGCCGAGCAACCACCCACTGGATATCACTACTACCCTCCACCTTCCACCACCACCGGCCCACCGTCCGCCGCTCCCTCAACTGACCCATCCACCACTCCCCACATAACCCCACCCTCCGCTGCTCCCTCAACTGATCACCCATCCACCACTCCCCACATAACTCCACCGTCAACCACCCCACGGCCACCAAAAACTCCGTCCACCGCTCCGCATGTTTCCGTCCCGTCACCTCCATCATTCCCGAATATACCCTTCCTCGGCGGCACGTGCGAGTAAGTAACGTACTACAAATAAGTCATACGGGTTGTTTGGGAAAGCTAAGAAGGTTTTTAAGCTTATTAAGCGTTAACCGGCTTATATTTTTAAGTTTATTAAGGCTTAATAAACTAATAAGTTTAAAAGTCTTTTTAATAAACTTTCCCAAACAGTCCTAGAGTCTTAAAACATTATTAAATTTTTATACTTCCGCAGTTTCTAAACAAAATTTATCATATCTGTTTAACATAAATTTTTAGAAAATAATTAGTCATAAGATATTTGGTAATAATTTTAATTAAAATATAAAATTAGTTTTAAAAGAAAAATATTTTTAGAAGATAATAAATGATAAGATCTTTAATAATAATATTATTTTATTAAATATATATATCCATTTAATTTGATAAATAAAGACTTTATTCTAGGTCAAAAGTTTAAGAAAGAATGAGAAATTTTTTACGAAATAGTGGGAGTAATTATTTTATGCACAAAGCCGTACTATGCTAGCTAGCTGGTCCGCTTTAATTATGCATATATGTTCATTTTGAAACATATATTGTATACATTTTATTTTTATTTTTTTCTTATATGTAGGGGTGTTCGTTTGGACGGTTTGGTTTTATTCAAACCAAATAGGTGAAACCAAATAAAGTCCGGTTTTTAAAAGTTCAAACCGCACCGTCCAAACTAATTCGAAAACCAAACCGATCCGAACCAAATAACAATTTGGTTGGTTTGGTTTTATTCGTTTGGTTTTTCTAAAAAAATTTCAAAATACTACAAAAGTATATAACATAAATAATATTAAGTTTGATATGTACAATTCAAAAATGATAAACTACTTTGTACATAAAAACAAGTCTAATTCATATCTTGTGACATTTACAATCATATATGCAAAAATTTTGACATCAACTTCATTAAAAACTCCAAAAAGATTGGTATATATATTACTATTTGGTTTATTTGGACAATCCGGTTTCCACAACGGAAACCAAATCCAATCCGAAAACCAAAATATTAATTTGGTTCAAGTCCAAACCGATCCAAAAAACCAATCCAAATAGTCCGATCTAAAATGTCCAATTGGACAATCCGGTTATATATATCCGAATAGTGAACACCCCTACTTATATGCAACTAGCGAACCTACGTAAGTCCGCCCGCTTGAATATATTCATTTTGGAAATTGTATACTTTATACATCTTAATTAAACACATATAAAACTTTTATGACTTATGATGAAGTTTTTGGAGGACACACCCACATTTGCTCTCGGATCTATTCGGTTGGTGGAGGACATCAATAGGTCGAGCCATGGGCCTAGGTGGCAATATTCCCGGGTTCGGGACAAACATGAACTTTCAAGAAGCACTTTCAAACACCCGAACGGATGGTATTGGTGCACTTTACCGCGAAGGAACCACTGCTTTGCTTAACTCAATGGTCAATAAAAACTTCCCTTTCACAACGAGCCATGTTCGAGACAGTTTCGTGGCTGCACTAGCCTCAAACAAGGTGGCAGCGGCTCAAGCCGAGGTTTTCAAGCTAGCCAACGAGGGTCAACTTAAGCCAAGAACCTAAAATCGATTGTACTGATCCGTGTTTATGTTATATGTTAAGGTTTTTTTAGTATGTTTTTTTTGTGTGATTTTATTGCTTTAATTAATTAGTTGTTATTATGTGATGTTCTACACCATGTTTACATGGATTATGGGAAGTTTTGGGGGTTTATGAATCAAATGAGATTGTGATTGTTGTTACTTGTCGACTATGTTCAATTTTTTGTGATGTTGAGCCCTACTAATCAACATTATAGATCATATTTCACCATTATCCCATTATTTAATTAAAAGGGATAAAAATATCCCTCTCACGCACGCCTCGTGTGACCGCAGCTCCAGCCACACACAGACCCACTGAGGTGAGGCTGGTGTGATGACTGTGACTAACCGCGCTTCATGGTGCGCGTGGCGGGGTGCCATACCCAGTTGCATAAAAGAAGTGTAGTTTAAAGCCATTAAAAAGGGGTTGGTGGAATTGCACTTAAAAGGATGTTGTAGGAGCTAGTTATAATGCCAGCAGCATGTAGGAAACGTCAATGCTTTGGTACACTTTTTGAAACAGTAAATTTACTCACATACACAATAATTTTAAAAAGGCTGCCAATAATTAAGTTCAAATCTTTGGGGGTTGGTTGTTAACAATTCATGTTGGGCCGGGTCAAGTTGGAAGGTCTCGTATAATGTTATGTCTAAATGATAAATCGAAAAGAACTCCATAAATAAAATATAAGAAAAGAGAAAAACATTTTTCAGTTTATAATCCCTCTTTTTGTAATATATTTTAAAGGGTATTTTTGGATAGCTAAATTTCCTCGACTCTAAAGATGAAGTGGGATCATGTGAGGACTTAAAAAACGGTGAAGACACCTCAAAAAAACTCCAAAAAAATCCGAAAAAATATATATAACTCCCCATTATTACTACTACATTTGACCAAAAAAAAATTTTAAATAAAAATATTATGATCCACTTTATTTTGTGGATCATAATAATGATCCATATATTTTTTTTGGATCAAAATTATGATCCATATTTTTTTTTGATCATTTTTAAAATTTTTTTATTTTTTTTGGATCATATATGCTGCGATTTTAATGTTAAATTTTTTTTTTTGAAAAAAGTTTATTTTGGATCATTTTTAGAGTTTTTTTAGAGTCCTCGCAGTCTTCACCGGTTTTTGAGTCCTCACCGGATCCGTACCCCTCTAAAGATATAGTAACATAATGAAGACAAAATATGTACGTGGTTTAAACGTTACCGTGACTATATCTGAATCTTCACCTGTTCATTTAGTAAATATTTGAGGGATCATATATGTATCTTTTAACAATGTATTCAGGAGCTCTTACCACTAGACTATTACCAGTTTTCTCTCTTACTTACTATGATTTTGGATATCAATGTTACTTAAGTTATACGGAGTATTTAAGCTCTTAATCTAATAAAAAAGTTGAATTTTAACAGATGGATCTGTCTAAAATCATAGATTTACTCTTGAATTTTCCGAAGTTAAATTTTTACTGTTTTCTGTCATTTGATTTAGTATCTATAGCTATAAAGTTTATAATTTTTATTTACTTTTTCTTAACAATTTTATCTTTTTAAAAGTTCATAAATTTTAGCATAAATAATTAAATTCCAATTGAAAATTTGAGAATACGTGCGTCCAAATAACACATCAAACAAAACAGAAGAATACATTTGGAACTTAAAAAACAAATTAATATATGTATAAAATAAAAACAAAAATAAAAATAAAGAAAAGTAAAAAAGAAGGTCAGTAGCGGGCCCCAATTCTATATTTACGCATTTCAATGTCCGCAGTAAGCAGCTATCTGGATTCTGATGCCTATTTGATCATGTTAGTTTATGGGGCTCCATCTTAAAACCAATTGATTGTAAGATGGAACCCCCACAAACTGACATGGTATCAGAGCAAGGTTCACTCGTTGTTGGTCAAACGGCCACACGGACCCCACGTAACCCATAAATATCCACGTGTTAGGCGCGAAAAAAAAAAAATGACGCCACACGTGAGGGGGCGTGTTGAGATGTCCCACATTGGACAAAAGATGAACCGGTAATGTGCTTATAAGGGTCCTGGGCTACTCCTCTTACAACCAATTGGTTTTAAGATGGAACCCCCACAAACTGACATATCAACATTAATTTCACTCTGTACAAAGCATCAACTACCCCATTCCCTGCCGGAATCTATCTCCGGTGATCGCAAAAAACACACAGAAAGCCACCGCATCGTGAATCTCCGATCGATGGCGCTCCGTACAGCGATCACCAGACGAATTCTGAGCTCGAGCTCTGTCATCCATGGCTCGCGGTCCATGTCTTCCTGGTGGAAAAACGTTGAGCCTGCGCCTAAAGATCCAATTCTTGGTGTGACTGAAGCTTTTCTGGCAGATCCTAGCCCCGATAAAGTTAACGTTGGCGTTGTAAGTCTCTAATTTCCCCCCATTTTGAATTTCGTGACGGATTGAGCTTTTTGCCAATCAAACCCTATGTTTTTTATTAGATGTTATTTTGTTTCTAATGAATTGTTATTGTGTTATCAGGGAGCTTATCGTGATGATAACGGTAAGCCGGTAGTTCTAGATTGTGTTAGAGAAGCAGAGAGACGGATTACCGGAAATTTGAACATGTGAGTATATCGAGCTAATCCTTATTTGAATTTGAGCTTTTTAATTTCATTAGTAAAATTGTTTATCTAGAAAAAAACTGAGGCAAATCATATACAATACTGCTACAGTGAATTATACTTCACGCTGAGAAAGTTATACAACCAAAGTTGTTAATTTCAATTTCCGATGCCTAAAATCATATACAATACTGCTACAGTGAATTTTAATTTTGCTTAGAAACCATGCTAAGCTTGTTTTCTTAAGTAATTCATCCGTATTTCATTATCATATATTCTAATTCATTTGTTTAAGAACACAATTGATTGAAGCAAGTATCTTAACTGAAATTTGGTTATATAACGAACATATATAGCGTTTCTTTCCATGAAACTTATAAAGATCCAAGCTTTTCTGTATATTTGCTATGCATGTTTTTCATAGAACATTAAATTATATTATATGTTATGTATTCTTTTTTATTTAATCATACTTATCATCAGGGAATATCTTCCAATGGGAGGAAGCAATAAGATGGTTGAAGAAACATTGAAGCTGGCATATGGTGAAAATTCTGATTTAATCAAAGATAAACGAATTGCAGCAATACAAGCTCTTTCTGGTACTGGTGCATGTCGGATTTTTGCAGATTTCCAAAAAAGATTCTCTCCAGATTCACAGATCTATATTCCAGTCCCTACCTGGTCCAAGTAAGCATATTGGTAAAATTTGATTACAACTTTGACCATTGACCAGCTATATTCTTGGTTTTGATCTATTTTAATATTTTTCTCAGTCACCATAACATTTGGAGAGATGCTAATGTACCACAAAGGACATTCCATTATTACCATCCAGAAACTAAAGGTCTTGATTTCGCCTCATTAATGGATGATGTTAAGGTAATTAAGAATATTTTAAATATGAAATTAAAGTAAATTTCAGAAATTGTCCTTGTGGTCTTCCAAATTCTATGATTTTGATACTATACTTTTAATTTCATTTTTTTTTTGTCCCCGTACTTTTTAATTTCGTGATTTTTGTCCATTTTGACCTAAAATGAGGATAATTTGGTTAAAAGGGGACGAAAACAATGAAATATGAAGACCATAGGGACAAAAATCACAAAATTAAAAAATGTACAGGAACAAAAAAACAAAATAACAGTAGGGAAAAAAATCATAGAATTTGGAACACCACATGGACAATTTCTGTAATTTACTCATGAAATCAAGAAAATAATTATTTTTTTTTTTTAAATTGTTTTCGTACATGTTCAGAACGCGCCAAACGGGTCATTCTTTTTGCTGCATGCGTGTGCTCATAATCCTACTGGAGTCGACCCTACAGCAGAACAATGGAAAGAAATATCTTACCAATTTAAGGTTGCAACACTTGGCCTTATTTAATACTTAATAATATTGGATTAAGTTATTAATCTTTAATTAATGTTAATTAATAATTATCTTCAGGTAAAAGGTCATTTTGCTTTCTTTGATATGGCTTATCAAGGTTTTGCAAGTGGTGATCCTGAAAGAGATGCAAAATCAATTAGGATCTTTCTAGAAGACGGTCATTTAATTGGGTGCTCTCAATCATATGCTAAAAATATGGGTCTTTATGGCCAAAGAGTTGGCTGCCTTAGGTGATTTTTCTATTATTTATTTATTTAATTAAATCTTGATTTTATTGGAATTTTACTAACTTTGCTTAAGTTTGGAAGTAATTTTGTAATAGTTTGGTTTATGATTGTTCTTTTCTTTTCTTTTTTCTTTTTTTTTTTTTTTTTTTTTGTAGTTTGGTATGTGAAGATGAAAAACAAGCAGTGGCTGTGAAAAGTCAACTGCAACAACTTGCAAGACCAATGTACAGTAATCCACCTGTACATGGTGCACTTATTGTTTCAACTATTCTTGGTGATCCACATTTAAAGCAATTATGGCTCAAGGAAGTTAAGGTAGGTACTCATAATCTTTATAATGGGTATTCTTACAAAGTAATTTTTATCCATAGAGAGCAATTTCATGCAAAAAGACGATCAATGCCCTTCCTTTCCTTTTACCACACTTTGCATTTCACCCCTCACACTAAGGGCATTATTGTCATTTGATTTGAAATTGCTCTGTATGGATAAAAGTTGCTCTATAAGAATCAACTCCCATTGATTAATTAGGTGAAAATATGTATAGATAAGTATATATTGAAAAACTTAATTCGACTTTTCAGGGTATGGCTGACCGTATAATTGGAATGAGAAGTTCTCTTAGGGAAAACATTGAAAAACTAGGCTCTCCCCTGTCATGGGAGCACATAACTAATCAGGTAATTTTACTAATCTACCCTTCAATCATAATTATATTTGGTGATTATATCTAATCATGTATTACAATGTTAAAACAGATTGGTATGTTCTGCTATAGTGGGATGACTCCTGAACAAGTTGATCGGTTGACAAAAGAATTTCATATTTATATGACCCGTAATGGCCGTATTAGGTATAATGCTAAAACCCCAGAAAACAAAAAGATCTTTTTTTAATTCTAGCAATTTCACATTTTTATTGTTGAAATTTAATTTAATTAATATATATTGTATGGTACAGTATGGCAGGTGTCACGAGTGGAAATGTTGAATACTTGGCGAAAGCTATCCATGAAGTTACGAGAGCTGGTTAAAGTTTAGATTCAGTTTGAGGTTTTTGGTTAAACATAGTGTCGGGTATTTTACCCGTAAAACAATTTAAAGAAAATAAAAAGGTTTTTTTAGGCATTTCACCCAGTTTTGAGTTATGATTGTCGGAATAAATTAAATTTGTGAATTTGAAACAAACATTTTTACATGTTATTTTGTAATTTGAAATCCAACTTATTGTTCGTTTTATACATGTGTGGTTTTGTTTCAACAAGTATACATTATACATTAATAATATAAATAACTTTTAACTATAGATCCTATAAAAGAATTAACATAGCATGTTTGCAACGATCTGAATTTGTTTAATTACAAGACTCAACCCACTCAAACTCGTACTTAAAGACAATAATTTGACACTTTAAAAACTTCATTTTTATGTTAGATAATGCAATAACAGAAACACTATAATACAAATTCTGAACTGATTAACTGCTATTCAATAACGTTTAACAACAATTACAAGATACAATCCTCCATTAAAACGTAAAAAACTCATCGAACACCAAGCTTACCAGTAGGACTAAGATTCCCCATTTTTTCTGTTATCTTATCTATATTATTATTCGTATTCCACAAAGATTTAATTACATCTCGTCTTTCCGATTGAACTTCTTGCGTGTGATCACCACCGCCAGGTGTCTCAGTCAGAAACTGTTCCCAAAACACATCGTTTGCTCCGGCGACCACTGGCGGTGTACCATCACCGCCAGTGGCGGCAGCAACCGGCTCTGCATTCACATCAATCCCTGAAGATTTCACATGAGAAGAATCTTGATTCATGTAAGCTAAAGAAACCGTAGGGCTATCAACATGATTCAAATCACCTCGTGAATCATAATCATTCGTTTCTTCAACTGAAATTTTAACAACTTCGTTCATAAAATCCACCCAAAATTTCAAAGACGAATCTAATTTGTTTACTAAAATATTTATATCTAAATTCTCATTCTCATCCAAATCGGATATCAGTAATCTTCTCTTTTTGCTGTTTGTTTCCAAAATTTGCAACCCGGAAGATGTATTTCGGGGCTTTTCGAGTAATTCAGCAATAAATGACACCATTTTCCTCTGTTTTAACTGTATATTTCTTACCCGTTCGTGTAAAGAAGTTAATTTATTTTCATTTTCTTGATTTTCTTGCTTGCGGGTTTGTAATTGAAGCCAAAGATAACTTGTTTCATGTTTTAATTTCTTGATATCATCTTCATATTCTTGTTTTTCTGAAGGGGATAATGAATTTGAAGCATTTCCTTGAGGCGGTGTTGAATGACTATGAATCGGTTTTCGTCTGTGAATATTCTTTAAAAGTTGTCTTTTTCCTTTTATGAATTCATCGTTGGCGAACTCCCATTGGTCGGGATCTATTTTCCTAAAACCCTATTTAAATCATTTTCAGGAAATTGTATCAGCTAATAGCAAATTGCATAAGTATTAGGAAATTCTTAATTATAGCAATCAACTATCAAAATTTTCTAAAATGGCAACAGACTTTTAAAATTTTCCAATTTGGTAAACGCTTTACCCGGTTCTTAAAATTTTTGAAAATTTTGATAGTTGGCTGCTAGAATTAAGAATGAGCTAATAGTATCTTGTTACTTTCACTATGGTAAAGCATAGATATAAGAAAATGCTTACATATGTATTGAGTTGTCGAACAAAACTGGAGAAATTATTATGTTTGAAGTATTTCGGAAGCAATTCACCAGCAAATTCTGGTGGATTCCAAACAACAAAACTACTCCCTGTATGACTCCAAGAAACAATATGATCTGTCAAAGGATCATCTACCATTTCATAAGTTTTATTCAAAAATGGTGGTGATGAATTTGAACCCCCTTGAGAACCATCCATTAGCAAAAACTTCAATCAACCGCTTTCAGCTTTTAAATCATTTAAATCCACACGGACTATAAGCATCCGGAACAATTACCCCTCTCAATTTCGAATCTTGTAGATCGAACAGCCTGCCCCCAAATAGATCGAATCAATAATCAGCACTAGAAATGATAATAAACACAAATTATCATTAATTACAAGTGTTTCCAGAGTTAATTATATAATTTAGATTTAATTAAGCACATATTTCTAAATATTATCATCAAATTTAGCATCATTCAGATTAGGGCATAGAAAGGACAATATGAAACAACTCTAGGGCTTGCAATAAAAAAAGCGGAAATAGCAGTCAAAAATTGAAATTGCTCTTTGATTTTGGAAATGTAAGAGCAGGGGATTGGATCAAAGGAGCTAATAGCAATTTCGTGTCGAAGAATTTACCTTGACCAGAATTGGGGAAGAAGACGAAGGAGTTGACTTTGAAGTTTTAAAATTGAACAGCTTTTATTTGATCGAGTTTAATAAGAAAATATGTGTTTGATTTTCAGTGCGATGAAGAAAGAGGGTCTGTGATAAAGAATGAATTATGATCCTGGGTTCGACTTGGAAAGAAATTGAAGCAGCCAGCGACACGAGTTGACTTCAGGAAACCGGCGGCCATGGATGACAAAATTTATTGTTGTAAAAAAATAGAATTTAGAGTTATTTAAGGAATAATTATTAAAATAGACTGTGCGACCGGTTTAATTCCCAACTAACACTAACTGACTTTAAAATTCTCAAAATAGATCGTGCGACAGCATTAACTATTGAGCACTAACTTTTGAGCAGCACAAACTTTTGGCAGTACTAAGTTTGTGCTAACTTTGAGTAGTAGTAACCAATTTTGAGCAGTACTAACTGGACACATGTCGGCCTTCTAGTGGAGTAGCACGGTCACATGATTTTAGAATTTTTTTGAAATTCGTGGTTTGATTTAGTCTATATTAAGAAATCACCCGTTATTTAATCATGTGTAAATTTAAGATTATTTAGTGTTTGTTTGTGAACGATTGAACGTTATTATGTTTATAATTTAGATTATATAGTGTTTGTATCGAACCGGGAATTCGGTACGGTGCCCGGTACCTAGTTTTAGAGATCTGAAAAAAACTTGATGCTATCAATTCGATATATGACGAGTACCATGAAAAACAAACTCAAATAAATTCGAACCATTACCAGATTAAAGGATTTTATACCAGTTTTGAGACCTAAGAAAAGTTGGTGTTACCGTACTTATTCCTAATTCAACAATCGGTCTTTAGAAACATAATCAAATGCTTATAAGCTGTTAAATTATATTAAATTTAGTTGAATAATCATCTTAATAATAATTTTATTTGTTGGTTATTAATCAATTTTAAAAATAAATTATATATTCATGACAATGTGTCACTCACAAACAAAAAAAATCCACTATCCATAGATTATAGTCCGCCCAAGTCCCAACCCACCCAAACACCCGTTGAACCATAAACTTAAGTATGAGACGAGGCCTCGTTCAAGCTATGCGGTATGGTCCACATATTTTACCATGCCTTGTGATCATCCATGGTCGTGAGCCCAATAATCAAACCGAACCAATGAATGAAAATATGGTGTCGGCCGGACTATAATGTCTTATACCGGAACACAAAACACTCTGAACATAACCAAGAAAGTTAATTCGGCTTTTTCCGGAGTTTTTTTTTTTTTTTTTTAGTTTTGGACCGAAACGAGAGCTAATTTTGCATGAAAATTATAACCAAGAATAGAGTCTATAACTCGGTTCGGTCCGGTTCAATTTGTCGGTTTCGACTGGTTCTCGATTTAATTTGAACACAACTAGCTCACATTAAGGTTTCAATTTTTAATTTTTTTTTTTGCTAGGTCACAATCTCACCAAAAAGCTTTTAATTCATGTCGAAACTAATGTACGGGATATGTCGTCGGTCAACGCAAAATTTAATGAAAAGGCAAAAGTAGTTCAATTACGATTAGATATTCATCAGAATGTGATTTTGATAAAAGTCTAAGTTGTATAACATATTTGTAGAAAAAATTAATATTGCATTACTTTTCTTAATGTTTTTGTAATACTTCGAAAGAATATACCAAATAGTTATCATATACATAACATTATAACCCTCATTTGTTATATGGATGTCACTATATAGGCTCGAACCACTAAATAGTCGTTAAAAAAAAAACTTGATAATTTCTAGTTATGGCAAAATCTCCTACAGAAATAATAAAAGTTAGAAGGTCATGTGTTAAGGTGTTGGCTTGGCATTATCTAACTATTTTACACCACATATAAACATGAAAAAAAAATCATATCCTATTAGTAATAGCATTTGAAGTAATCTCTTGCAGATTACAAGTTTAATCTTTTCCTTACATAAATATTTACATGATGATAAAAAATATTTGCACACAATTGTGGCGATATTTAAATCAGCTACATCACAAGACAAACTTAGCAGCTTGAAAAACTTAACTTAAAATATTGAACAGACAGTTAATAAGTTAGTGGTTCGAATTTTGCTGAACGTTTTTCTTAGGTGAATATGTGGTGAGGTTTATTCCTCATAAGTTGAGGGTTCGAGGAAAGACATATCGACCCTTATAGATGTCATTGTCTAGGCTCAAATCACTAACTTACTAATTGATTACTGGTCGTTAAAAAAAAATCTTTTTTAAAAGAAAAAATAACAAGAGAAAACATAAAACAAAACTGGGGTAAATATCCAAGGATGCATGCAGAAAGCGCGTACGGTCAATTCTATTTGAAGCAAATCCAAATCACCAATCACAAAAAGCGTGTCTGCGCATTTCTTTGACTATTTCAACTTTTCTTATTTAATCTGTATTTATGTTCCCTGTTATGTTTTTTTAATCTTAATTACATGTTTACAAATCTATAAATATTTTAATATTGTTATTGTTATAACTATTTAATTTATTTATAGAATCTTTTAGATATTATTTTTATAAAAAATATATTGTTATAACTATTTAATACGGAGTATAATATTACTCATATTTTCTTTTGGAATATGATAATAACAGTCCTAAAGGCTGTCAATAAGAAGACAAATATAATGTAAAAATCACCCCTGAATTTTAAGAACATTACTCTATCAATGAATGTACAAACATTTTATCCACGTTTAACAAAACCCTTTTCTTTTACTAAGGTTTGAATTAGTAAAAACTATTTTAGATATTGTAAACTTTATGAATGTAAAATCAAGTAACTATTAAATCCAGTTTTGATCTATATTTTCTTATCCATCTTCAAATAAAGTATTGTATACATTTAATATTTATCAAGTTCATTAAGCTATTTAATTAGTAATACTTGGTGAGCTCCTCCAGGTCAATGACATAATAATGTGGACAAATATTATAAGGCTCATGGGTATGGGTCCACGCCCCATGGCGTGGGGTATGATGTGGCTAGACCACGGCGTGGCCAAAGGAGGGAACACCGCCCCGCCCCCATGGCGTGGGGGGTAGGCGTGGGCAAGGGAGCAAGCACACAACGGGGCATAACGGGGCGTTGGGGTTGCTTTTTGATAGATGTTTGCTTCTGATTGGATGATGGGTATTTTCTTTTTTATTTTATTTATAATTTAGTGGAATAAAATGGTGTGGTGTGGTGTGGTGTGGTGTGGTGTGGTGTGGTGGGTATTTCCTAGAGATGATGTGGTGTGGTGGTAGTGTGATTGCTGAGGTGACGATGATGTGGCAGGGAAATTGGGTACCACATGTGGTACTCGTACCGGATAGCATAAGGATATATTAAATACATATTAACTTAGTATCTTTTATCCAAAATAGGTTGTGATAGGGTTAGAAATCTACAAGTTTGCTGTCCTCATAGGCAAACGTGGTCGACATTTACCAAATGCTTAGTCCTGTGCCAACCATCACCTTGGTGGGTATCACTTTGGGAAAATCGATGGCATGAAGCTGTCGTTTTCACCTTTGGTTCCGTGCTCGGTTAGGCAAAGAATAAGAGGATGATAGTGGGGAATGATGACAAATGAGTATTTTTTTATAGGTATTAGTATTCTGCTTGTAATTTATAATGTATTGGGTCCAGAAAACTGAAGTGAATGTGTATTGTTTGTGTGAGTTCGTCAAATGAGTATCAACTAATTTGCGTTAATGGAAAAAATATGAAGTATCAATAATGACAACGGTTGGAGGTGATTCTTACTAGGTAGTTGGTGTATCCTAACTTATGCTTTTGTCATGTCATAAGCACATATTCAAGTGTTTTTTCTTGCGTAGCCTTATTTAGAATTAGAAGTCCTTATAGTGTTCGGATGTTTTTTAAAGGGTCATACTATTGGCATAACCTACATACATCAAATAAACAGACCTCCTCAAAATTCCTCAACTTTTTATCTAGAAAATTGTAATTATCTTTTTACTTTTTTAATTACTGCAACACCCAACACATCATCTAATCATTTCATTTTTCACTTTTTCTCTCTTCTACTCTACAATTCTTCATGTTGGTTATCCTTCCTTTTATTCACCCGTCCTGGTCATGCCACCACTACTACAACTAGGGGTGTTCAAAAATAACCGAAAAAACGGGTATCCGAAAAAATATACGATATCCGAAATCCGGGTACCCAAAAATCCGGATACCCGGATTTCGGGTAACCGGTTTCCGGGTATCAAATACGGGTAGTGTTTTTCTAAAAAACCGGGTAATTGGGTACCCGGTACCCGAATTTTATTTTTTTAACTTATTTTTATATATTTTTATATATTATTATTAGATATTAATTATCATTAGATATGGGCATATGCTTGGCTCATTTTGACAAATGTCTAAAATTTAAAAACCTGTCTCAATTCTCATGTACAAACCATCTAATTCTCACCTCCGTCGTTGAATCATGGTTTTGAATCATTGGATGTCTTTAAAGATTTGGTCAGATTCATTACTAGTAACGATTTTTCTTTAAAGAAAATCATAACGAAAATTTTTAATAACAAATTTATTAATACGATTTAAAGAAATTAAATATATAAACAATGATGACTTCCATTTATGTAATTTTTGTCATAAAGAAATTATATTTCCGGGTACCGGGTACCCGAAAACCGGGTATCCGAAAATCCGGGTACTGATACGGGTACCTAAATCTACTACCTGAATTTTCGGGTACCCGGTTTTAGGGTACCCGGATTTCCAGGTACCTGGTTTTGAACACCCCTAACTACAACCAGCAATGACAGCACTATATAAATATGATTTTGAACTCTCGGCGAGTCGGCGTTACCGGAGTCTCAAATTTGGAAATTTGTCTAAATGTTAGAGTGGGATTAGCAGATCCAATCAATTTTAGAAAGAGTAATGTTATTTGTGCCTATTCATGTGTCTACCAATTTGATCATGACAAGTGTCAAAAGCAAGCGATGATATGAAGAGAGAGAATTAGTGGACGACACTTGTCAAGTTTGGAAATGAATAAACCTATGAGTAGACATAAATTGTAAGTACAAATATCATTTCTCTTTTAAAAATGATCTCGTTAAAATAAATTTGGTTTTCTAAATAAATAAATTAATGAAATTAGTTGAAATATAAGTTTTGATTTTCTTTTTGTTTTGTAAAATATTTACTCCGTCCCACAAAAAACTTCCCATTTGATATGGGCACAAGTTTTAAGGTGATAGTTAGTGGTGGGGTCATTGGTAATAATCTTGATTAAAATATAAGATTGGTTTGGAGAGAGAATGATAGTTAGTGGATAGTTAGTAGTGGGGTCCTTAGTAATAATAGTATTTTATTGAAATGAGAAATTTTTTGTGGGACAAAAAATTAAGATCAAATGGGAAGTTTTTTGTGGGACGGAGGGAGTATTTTGGTATTTCTATAAGTTTTTTTTCAACATTTATAAATTATATATATAATTATTGTATCATAAATACTCAACAAAATTTTAATTTCAGCAAGACAACTAATCTTATCGAATCAATTCAACAGTATTTAGTATATCGACGGTAAATATAAAAACATATTTCTAAAACATTTGATAAAAAGTAAAAACTAGTTAATTTTCAATCTCTTATTTTATCTTCATAAAGTAAGATTTAATGGTACCACATCACATGAGCTGCTTTAATGGGGCCAAACCAAAACTCGTCTCCATCTTCACAATTTATTGTTTAATTCAGTCTACCATTTTCAGCTGCAACCACTGCTACACCTTTCTCTATCGCTAAATTATTATTATCGTTACTCTCTCAATCTCTCTCTGTATATGCTTAACAATCCATAATTAAAGCTGCTCTAATCGAGCTTCCTACAATCAGCACCATGAAGAAGCTGCTGCTCTTCCTAATCTCATCGATTTTGTACTCAAATTTTGCATTGGTGCAATCAGTAAAGCTCGACACGACAGAAGGTAAGTGTTCGTTTTCTGTTTTCGTTGATTGTTTAGTTTTACTGGTCGAGGAATGAAGAATGATGAACTTATGGCGAGTGTTGTGTGTGTGTGTGAATTGATGCAGTGAAGATACTGAGACAAATTGGGGGAAAATTAGGGATATCAGGGAAGAAGGAATGGAATTTGGACTATGATCCGTGCAATCGTGAAGGGAATTGGGGACGAACTAAATACCAAAAAGGATATAACGTTTCTGTGGAGTGCGATTGCTCTTTCGAACGTAATGCCACCTGCCACGTCATTCGCATGTACGTACTCCCGATTTTATTTTGGAAATTGAAATCGTTATGGTTATAATTTTAGGAAGTTTGTGGTCTCAAACGCATTTAATCAACATTATTTTCGCACAGTGTTTTGATTATAGATTTTTGTATTGAATCTGAAGATTACAACTGATGCAATTTAGATAATTCCTTGTGATCTCTGCTCTTTAGTATTCTACTATTCTGTGAATCAGAAATTGAGATATCAGAATCTAGAAGGGATTGCTATAAATTCGAGAATCAATTGAATCAATGGCTGATCTGGTAGTACTTTTCGAAAAACATGTGATCAATCGGAATGAATTGTTTAATACGTAAATGACAGTAGCATTGACTTAGAAGGTAGTCAACCTCAGCTAGTTGACTGCTAATCTGGAATCAGCTGTACCATTCATTGATCACTGGCCCCACATCCCTCGTAGCCACAAAAATGAAAAAAGCATTCCCTCCTAGAAATTGGTTTCATTTTCTTAATTGTTTTTAGAAATTATATTTATTCATCTTTTAATTTATCTATTTAAATATTAACAAAAACTACTATTGGTCACACGCTTTTTATATTTTGTTTTACTGAAGTATATTTTAATTATTTGGCAATTGGTCAAACACTTTATTAAAACTATGTATTGCAGTTTTTAGAGCCTTGAGTGTCTAAAAAAATACTTAAGCTTTCTACTTAAATATTTGTTAAGTGAAACATATACAAATGACCAAAAGTCTTGATTTTAATATGAAAATAAAAATATTATATAAATCGGAGACAAAATTTGTATAAAATTTTAATGTCTTCGGTTCATATATGCTTATAGAATTTTATTTATTTATTTATTTATCAAATATATAAAATTACCCGTCACATTTTTTTTTCTTCATACATATTAATTGTATTGACTTATGGGTTATGCTAAGTTGCTAACTATAACACCTATCAACTAACTACCAACAACAATAAGAAATGACACACATACTCATGTAGCTATATGCATAATTGTATATGTATTATTCTTATGTAATTTTCGTTTTTAACTAATTTAATATTATAAATTTTTTAATGTTTGTTACAATGCAGAGAACTGAAATACCAGAACATCTCAGCTGTTCTTCCACCAGAATTTTCCAAGCTTCGGTACCTTAAAATTTTGTAAGCAAAATCTGCACAATTGGACATTAATAAATAATAAGTAGTAATTATTTAAGAAATGATCACATTGGAAAAATAAATTAATTAATTATGTTTTTTATTAATGCAGGGATCTCAGTCGTAACTATTTCAATGGTGTGGTACCTGCCCAATGGGCTAATATGCAATTGACCAACCTGTATGGATATCAATCTCATTCCAAATAATTATGTTACAGTAATATTGTAAATATTTAGTCTCACGAAATATATTATTTTAATTTAATAATTAAATTTTAACAATTTATATATGCAGCTCTCTGATGGGAAACCTATTATCTGGCCAGTTTCCAAAAGTATTCACCAGAATTACCACTCTCTTAGATCTGTAAGCTACATCAACCCTTGTTTTGTTTTTGAAATAGAAACAAATTAATAAAAAAATAAATGAAAAATGAAAAAAATGATATAGCTTTACCTCTTTTTGATTGTTGTAGGAGCATTGAAGGAAATCGGTTTTCAGGGTCCATACCTCAAGAAATTGGAAACCTGAAAAATCTGCAGAGACTGTACTGACTTTCCCTTACTTTTTGCCTTTGAAACATATACATATACATATACATATACATATACATATACATATACATATACATATACATATACATATACATATACATATACATATACATATACATATACATATACATATACATATTTAATTATTTATTTAACTTTTTTATTTCCAGTGTTTTATCTTCAAATGAATTCAGTGGACAGCTGCCTGTTGCACTTGGAAAACTTACCAACTTGACTGATGTGTGAGTTTAGATCTTATAAACTTGGATGCTAATTAATGCATAAATGCTCACAATATTTATCCTAATTTTTGTGAATTTGTTACACTTTTAGGAGAGTAAGTGACAATAATTTTACTGGAAAGATACCAGATTTCATTGGCAAGTGGACACAAATTTGGAAATTGTAAGAATCTGTCATCTATGTAGTTTGAAAATTTCCATCAGTTTCTAGTGGAGGTGCCATGTTCGACCCGCTTACTTATTAATGGGTCGATTTGATATGTAAAATGAAATTTTTAGCTGGAAGGGGAATGGGTCAAACGGGTTGAAAGTCAACCTAAGTTTATTTTTGATGCATACAAGTGCACAACTTCCTAATTGACTCATTTATTATCTTTAAGAATAAACTACAGAAATTGTCCCTGTGGTTTTACAAATTCTCCAATTTTGTCCCTAAACTTTTTTCTTCATGATTTTTGTCCCTATGGTCTTCAAATTTCATCTTTTTTGACCATTTTGACCTAAAATGACCAAAAAAACCTTACAAAAATCAGAACTTTTTAACTAACAAATTAAAATAAGGGTATTTTAGTCATTTTACGTCAAAATGGACACAGAAGATGAAATTTGAAGCCCATAGGGACAAAAATCACGAAAAAAAAGTGTAGGGACAAAATCGGAGAATTCGTAAAACCATATGGACTATTTCTGTAATTTACTCTATCTTTAATTTATTTCTGAAATGGACATAAAGAGTTACCGGGTCAACCCAAACGGGTCGATTCAGCCCGTGCTAAAATGACCCGTTGCAACCTGAACCTGTTTTGACCCATTACCCGTTTCACCCATCTTTCCATCACTAGTTTTAATTTTTAAAAGTGTCAAATTCTTAATTTAAAACACTGTCAACATTTGGTTTATAATGCAGGCATATACAAGGTTGTTCTCTTGAGGGGCCCATTCCTTCTAACATCTCAGCCTTAACAAAACTAAATGATCTGTAAGCAATATTTTAAATATCTGTTTTACACAAACGGGCCCACATGCAGAAACATGAAGAAAAAAACTACTTAAATATCTTACAAATGTAATATTTTTTACTGTGTTACAGGAGGATCAGTGACTTAAAAGGTAAAGGTTCTAGTTTCCCGCCACTACAGAAGATTGAAGGACTGAATAAATTGTGAGCTTTTGATTCTTCTATAATTATGTCATCATTTTCTACAATGCTTGACTTTTTGACTATTTTGACCTCCTAACTCAAGTTTGACCGCCTAACCCGATTTTGACCGCCTAACTCCGATTTTGACCGCCATTGACCGCCTAGCGTCTAATATGGCCAATTAAACACTATGCAGGGTGCTTAGGAATTGTTTGATCCATGGGAAAATCCCGGAGTATGTTGGTAATATGAGAGATCTGAAAACTCTGTACGTAATTCCAATATGTTCAATTAAAGTTGCTTTTTCTACTTTAAAATGGCATAATTATAATTTCTTCCATTAAAAATATATAAACTACTAATCAAAGTTTATATATTGTATTTATGTACATTAATATCTACTAATCATTTACAATATTGTATTTTAATGTACAATATTAATACACATTAATGTACATAAATACAATATTAATATACATAATATAATTGGTATTTGTTTAATTAACATTATTTCAGAACTTATTCTTGACTTATCTTTTATCGATTTAGAGACCTCAGTTTCAACAACTTAACTGGCGAGATCCCGTCATCTTTTTCCCAACTAGGGAAAACAGATTACATGTAAGTGAATTTTCTTCAACAATATTGTCTTGTAATTATAATTTATAATAATAATAATAATAGTATTTAAGATTAGTTATTAAAGGTGACTGCTGTTTAATAGTTATTTGACAGAAAATAATCTAACTGGACCTATACCTGGATGGGTCTTCTCAAGCACCAAAATTTTGTAAGCGTAATCTTTTCTATAGGTCTCAAGATGAGTAAGTCGGGCGGGTCGAGTAACGGGTCAAAAAGGGTTCGGGTTTAAATGGACTGTATTAAGTTATGTTTTGCCAGCAAACACTTTGGTCCATTTTTCTAGAAGTTTCTACAAAAGATTAATAAGTTAATTATTATTAAAAAAAATATTACTAGTTTCTTACAAAATAATCTAAATCTTTGGAGAAAAACAAGTTAGGAGGTTGTATGCATTAAAAATAACCTTTAGCTATTCTCAACCTCTTTAACCCGTTCCCTTCTAGTTATATATTTTGATTTGACCCGTTTGACCCATTCATATATAAATGGGTCGAAATTTCCACCTCTATTTTTTCCCCTTTAGTTATGGGTTGTGTTTATATGTATTTCAGGGATCTTTCTTATAACCATTTTACTTCGGGTACTTCTGGTCCAAATGCATGCCAACAAGGGACAACGTAAGTTGTTTTTTTTTTCTTATTCTTTTTTTCTCATATGTAACTGGTTTTATATTTGATTATTATGCTTAATGTTAACAAACTTTTCATTATTTGATCCAGAAACATGGTGGAGAGCTATTCTTTGGCCACAAATAATCAGTAAGATACGTGACCCTAATTGCATTTCAGGTCACATAAAAACCAGATTAAGTAGAAGTAGCAAGATGAGCGGGTCAAAACCGGTTCAGGTTGAAATGGGTCGGGTTTGGGTTGACCCACTAGCACTTCTTTTTAACTTTTCTTGTAAATAGTTAAATGCGTCTTGTGATTACAGAAACAGTATTATCATATAATAAGGCCAAAATATATTTTAGTACCCTGAACTGAGTAGGTTTTCTACGACCCTGAACTATTAAATGTGCAATATGGTACCCTGAAGTTGACAAAATGGTCGATTTAGTACCCCGACTCATTAATTTTACATTTAACCCAAATCGACCCGTTTATAAGTAAATGGGTCGAATTGCTACTTCTAACATTCAGTGTTGTCAAAGCATCAAATTTACCCAATGACTTATTTTATTTTATTTCAATTTCTTATGTAGAAACAATACTCCTCCATGTCTAAAGAAAGACATCCCATGCCCTCTTCACATTCAACAACGTAAGTAACACATCATTACATACAATAACCACTAATCAAATTAAAATGAAATAATAATCTTCTGCATCATCAGAAATCTATAAACTCCACATCAACTGTGGGGGCAAAGAAGTAAATATCAACAAAACAGAATACAAAGAAGACACAGAAGCAAAAGGCGCATCCACATTTTCCAGAAATGGGAATTGGGCATTCAGCAGCACAGGGAACTTTCTAGACGATGACCATTTTTCTGATGTTTATACTCTTTCAAATACATCAAATCTTCATAATGTTTCTACTTATGAAACTGGATTATACACAACAGCCCGGAAATCTGCTATTTCTCTTACTTATTATGGATTATGTCTTATGAACGGGAATTATACAGTCAGACTACATTTTGCAGAAATTGTTTTCGCAGAAGACAGATCATCTAACAGCCTTGGAAAGCGTGTATTTGATGTTTATGTGCAGGTGACTTAATTATTAATGTATTATATATAATAATAATAATAATAATAATAATAATAATAATAATAATAATAATAATAATAATAATAATAATAATAATAATGAGGGAATTGCATAAGAAGGTAACCAACCTTGGTCTGATAAATAACCATTTAATAAAAAAAAGTGTTTCAAGGTGGTTACCTTAAAT
This sequence comes from Calendula officinalis, assembly GCA_963853835.1. NCBI lineage: Eukaryota > Viridiplantae > Streptophyta > Magnoliopsida > Asterales > Asteraceae > Calendula > Calendula officinalis. The sequence continues at coordinate 1,886,448 of OY970830.1, read as the reverse complement.
TGAAGATTATAAAATTTTGACCTTTTTTTCTGGTTAAAAAAAAGTTGATTGCCTAAAATGGAAATTGGACCAAAGTTTTTTACTAATTTAAAAGAAAATTCATTTGTAGGGGGAGTTGAAAATAAAGGATTTTGATATAGCAAAAGAGGCTGGTGGTGTTGGTAGGCCAGTTGTAAAAAATTATACGGTTAATGTGACAAATAATACACTCAAGATTCGACTTTTTTGGGCTGGAAAAGGGACTAGTGGAATTCCTGCTAGAGGAAGTTATGGCCCGCTTATATCAGCTATATCAGTTGATCCAAGTAAGTCAATTTTCAATTTTTTTTTTACATTTTTATTTCCACCAATATCTTATCTTTAGGGTTAAAGATTGCAAATAAATATTAATAAAACATCTGATTTTGCCTTGTACAGATTTTGACACCCCAAATTTTGAAAAAAGGGTTCAAGTTGGTTTAATAGTTGGTACAGTTGGTGGAGGAGTGCTTGCAGTATTTTTACTCATTGTAATATTATGGAGAAAAGGCTACATTATGGGTAAAAAAACAGTAGATAGAGGTACATTTCTCATCATTTACATTTACCTTTCTTACTTTTTCCAAACGGACCACATAGAAAAATTTAGCTATAATGGGAACGGGTCAAACAGGTTGGAAGTCGTCCAAATTCTATTTTAGTGCGTATTATTCAAAGATTTAGATTACTACTGTACTAATATTTAGTCATAACTAACATATTTGTAGTTTATAAAAAAATTAATAAATGGACAAAATAGTTTTGACCCGTTATCCAACCCGCCCGTATTTCCACCTCTTGTTTTGACTTTTGACTTTGTATTTGACAGAGCTTAGAGGTCTAGATCTACAAACAGGAATATTCACCCTGAGACAAATAAAAGCTGCAACAAAGAACTTTGATCCATCAAACAAGCTTGGAGAAGGTGGATTTGGTGCTGTTTACAAGGTAATAATATTATATACATTTTGTTGTCATTTTGTGTTACTATTAATTTGTAAACCATATACTATATTATGTAGGGCCTATTGTCAGATGGAACAATAATTGCAGTAAAGCAACTTTCTGCAAAATCTAAACAAGGAACTCGGGAATTTGTGAATGAAATTGGGATGATTTCAGCACTACAACACTCAAATCTTGTGAAATTGTATGGATGTTGTGTTGAAGGGAACCAATTATCTTTGATTTATGAGTACATGGAGAATAATTGTCTATCCCGAGCTCTTTTCGGTGAGCCTACAATAATATTAATTAGTAAATATGTGAAGGTCGGGTAACGGGCCAAAACGGGCAGGGTCAAGTTGACCCGCAAACACTTTTCTTTTTGTTTGTTTATAAATAGGGTCAAAATTGACCCATTAATGTATAAATTTATAATTATGAATTGTACAGGGCGTGATAAAGTGTGTAAAGCTAAGCTGACATGGCCCGTGAGGTTGAAAATATGCTTAGGGATAGCCCGAGGTTTGGTTTATCTTCATGAAGAATCACAAGTGAGGATAGTACACAGAGACATCAAAACCAGCAATGTGTTGCTTGATAAAAATCTCAATGCAAAAATATCTGATTTCGGGTTGGCTAAACTTAATGATGATGGTAATACACACATCAGCACCCGTATTGCAGGAACCATGTATGTTCTCTAATTACTCACATCTAAAGGTGGTAAAATGGGCGGGTTGGGTAACAGGTCAAATCTGTTCGGTTGACCCGAAACACTTTCTGACCAAAGATTTTAAATTTATTAATAACCTGAGTTGACCGGCTAAAAATAAGTTAAGGGTAAATTACATAAATTGTCCATGTGGTACTTTAAATTCTACAATTTTGTCACTGAGCTTTTTTTTTTCGTGATTTTGTCCCTATGGTTTTCAAATTTCACTTTTCTCGTCCATTTTGACCTTTTTTTTTTTTTTGGACCTAAAGTGACCAAAATACCTTAATATATTAATAAATCAGAAAGGGGGTATTTTGGTCATTTTAGGTCAAAATGGACGATAAAAATGAAATTTGAAAACCAACCATAGGGATAAAAATCACGAAGTTTTTTGTTTAGGGGCAAAATCGTGGAATTTGAAGTACCACAGGGACAATTTCTGTAATTTACTCAATATATTATAACCTGATTCGACCCGTTTTGAATTTGGCACCTGTACTCATTTTATCATCTGAATTCTTAGTAGTGAGTTAACTGTGGTTTGGTTATCAGAGGTTATATGGCTCCAGAGTATGCTATGCGTGGTTACTTGACTGTCAAGGCAGATGTTTACAGTTTTGGGATTGTGGCGTTAGAAATTGTTAGTGGAAAAAGCAACACCAATTACAGGCCCAAAGACGACTTTGTTTATCTTCTTGATTGGGTAAGCCCAATCTCCATATTTTGGTATATTGACTTTGTGTACTGTTTGACTTTTAGGTCAAAATGTAACCGAAAATTCTCTAGGTTTGTGTTAAACTCAATGTTTTAAAACCGGATTTTTAGTCGACCTCGTACGCTGGCCAGGTCATGTTTCAACCGGCTGGTCAACCGGGTTAACTCATCACCTTTTTTTTTCAAACTGAAATTACCTTCCAAATTGCATGATTTCGTATGATTTATGTTTCCAAAATCGCCTAATCACCTTTCAAAAATCACATGATTTCCCATTATTCTCTTTTCAAAATCGCCTAATCACCTTCCAAATCATCTAATTTCCCACGATTCAGATTCCAAATTCGTTGTATTATCTTCCAAATCGCCTGATTCGGTTTCCAATTTAGACGAATCAAAATCCAAAATTTAAATTCAAACGAGATTACAAGCTACAACCAGGTCACGAAACAGTTTTCTGGTCTCCGGGTTTCACAACAACCCACTGGGTCGCAATGTGTCATTAATATGCAAAATTAAAACTAACAATTATGACCGGAAAAAGTCAAACTATAAAAGTCAAACTAACAATTATGACCTAAAAAAGTCAAACTATAACATTTCCCCCTTTCATTTTCAGGCGTATGTCCTGCAAGAAAGAGGAAGTCTATTAGAACTAGTGGACCCTGATTTAGGTTCAGAATATTCATCAGAAGAAGCAATGACGGTTCTAAATGTGGCCCTGTTATGCACAAATGCATCACCGACCCTTAGACCAACCATGTCTCAAGCCATGAACATGCTCGAGGGTCGAACCAATGTTCAAGATTTGTTATCTGACCCTGGTTTTTCAACTATAAATCCCAAGTTTAAAGCCCTAAGAAATCACTTTTGGCAAAACCCTAGTGACACCCTCACCATTAGCGACGACCAGTGTACCGAATCGTTGCTATCTCCAACATAGGTAGTTGAGAAAGTAGTTAGGACTCGTGCATTGTGTATATAAACGGAAGAAAAAACACCCTTAAGTCATAGTGTAACAAGCTATTAATAGTGTTGCTTATAAGTTATAACAAGTGCCAAAACTCAACTCATCAAAGGATGAGTATTAAGGGGGAGCATAAAAATAAAAAAACCGAAACTAATTCGTTAAAATCGAACCTGTAAAAGCGAAAGCAGTTTCAAAATCGACGGTTCGGTTTTATATTTTTAAAAAACTGATGGGTTTGGTTCGGGTTCAATTAACCAAAAACCGCCCTATTAAGAAACCAACCAACTAATTTTGGTTTTGTATCATGATTATATGATATAACATACGTTTATATCGAGCTTTTGGGCAGAAAATGATATTCAATGTTCAAGTAAGTTATTAGACATTGAATTTAATGTTGTAAATTGGATATTATTGTTGAAACCAGGTGGGTTCGGTTTTAAAACCGAAATCGAACCGTTGATGGTTTAGGGTTTTAAAACCGAAGCAGAAATCAGATCTTGTTAAAACGGAAACCAATAGAACTGGAATTATTGGGTTTGATAATCCTAAAACTATATTAGCGGATTAGATTTGTTTTGAGCAATTGAGCTTAAACCGTTTCAAACGACCTCACGCACACCTTTAATTTTAGCCCTTTGTTTGTATCCGAGACTCAACACTAGCTAGAGGTGGATAAATGTGTTGGTTGGCACCAGGTCAAAATGAGTGATCTTTTAGTATGGGACAAACGCGCATGCAAGAATCACAAAATGAAAAAAAAAAAAATATATATATATATATATATATATATATATATTTATTACACCGTGTACTCAATATTATTTTATTTTTATCACCTAATTATATTTTTATTGGTAGAATTTTTAAACAAAAAAGGAAAATATGGACAATAAAATTGAGATAGTGTAAGTATTATTATTAGATAAGTATACTTACATATATACCCATAACCCATGACTTAGCTAATCTGATGTTAATATTCATGCATGTTAGCACTAAACTTCTTACAATTAAAGATATCTCCGCATGAAGTTGAATTTAATCATCAACGTATCACTGACAACTTCCGTAAGATCTAACATAACTTGGTCCCCAGTTTTTAAACTACAAGCATTGACAACTTGTTTAAAATGTAATAATAAAAACTTTGATTTTTTCCAAGCAAACTTCAAATCATAAGTGTCAAGGGATCCATTTCCTTGAATATCAACGGATAAAACAACTTGGAATTCTTCTCCACTAAGGAGTCTACGTTTTTGACCATCCATACGAGGTATTATATTTTCTTCAACGCCCGCCTTCAGCAAATGAAGTCTTGATTGTGAGCTTACGTCAACATCTGTTAGTGTTTTGGTTATTCCACACAAAGACATTTTATGAAAATATGTTTATGCATGAATGAATGAATATTCATTCGAATATTGCCATCAATTTATACAGAGTTCTGAGCACGCAATATATTTTGTATTTATTGATGTTAATTTTATTTTTTATAGTGAATATTATCTCTATTATCACATGTTAATGAATTAATTATTACTAATGAAATCAATAATCTGATCTCCTCTTAGACGTGGATTATATTTATCTTATTTAAGAGTAAATTATACGAATATATTTTTTGGAACTCGTCAAAATTATGGTTATAGTTATTTCATATTCAAAATTACACATATGATCGATGTTTGTAACTAGTAGAAAGTATCACGCATATTGTCGCATAGATATTCACATGACGCTTAAAAAAATAATTTACATCAGTAAACGTTTTAATTCTACAACTTCTAGTTATATGTGCGGTGTGTTATACTGCTGATTGTGTCCAAGTTGTTTTTATCCTTACTTATTATGCCAATTTCTTATCCGTTAATTTACTTTGTATAAGAGTGTGTGCAGTGTGCACACCATGACAAACCCAAAGTTTTATTGTAAACATAAGATCTTATAATTGTTATTATATAAATTTAGTCTTTTTTGAAACCAAGTTTTGTATAAAAAAATTATTAATAATAATACTAACAATATAATAATAGCTACTAAAAAAACTCATCATTTTTAGTTATATATGAATTCATTAGTTATATATGAACATAAAATTGATGATGATAAATCATTATTTTTAGAAAAATACAGATATTAAATATTAAAGTTCAGTGGATAAACTATTATTTCGAAAAAAAAGTTAAAGTTTATCGAGATAGAGAAACGTTCAAGGAGATCCATCATTTTTACGAAGTCCTGAGGAACAAATCTCAATCATTGATCAATAAGATCTAATGGTCAAGATTAATCACATATTTTATACATGAAGGGGTATTTTGGTCATTTGGCACTTAAAAAAATTTTATTTTTTTTTTTGTTTTTTTGTTTTTTATTTTTATTATTTTTATTTTATTTATTTTTTATTATTTTTTGTTAAAAAATAATATTTATTTGATAATTACGTGTAGTATTTAATCACATGTGATTTTAGTGTAAAATCACATGCAATTTTATATTTAATTACATTTGATGTTTTTGTATAATCACATGTGATTCAATATGCAATCATATGTGATTCAGTATGCAATCACATTATGTGTTATTAATTTAAAAAATAATTTAAAAAAAAAATAAAAAAAAATAATTCTAAAATAAAAAAATAAAAAATATATTATTTTAAAAGTGACCTAAATACCCCTCCATGTATAAAAAAATGTGATTATTTTTGACCATTATTTATAATTAATCAATAATTGAGATTTGTTCTTTGGGACTTCATACAAATCAATGACTTCTTTGAACGCAATTCTATCGAGATAATATGTAGTTTCAGCAAAGTTGGAAAAAGGTAAATGAATTTAGTTGAGGCATGTGTTGAACTGATACTCTGGCCGATGGTAAGGGGGTGAGGTGATAGCAAGGGGCTTAGCAATTGTTTGATCCATGGGAAAATCCCGGAGTATGTCTGGAATATGAGAGATTTGAAAACTCTGTAAGTGATTCCAGTATGTTCAATTAAAGTTGCTGTTTCTACTTTAAAATGGCATAATGATAATTCTTATGTTAAAAGTAGGGGTGCCCAACGGGTCAACCCGACCTGATCGGACTCTTATCGGGTCGGGTCCGTCGGGTTTGAGGTTTAAAAAATCCTAATCCGAAACCCGACCCGATAAGGATTCGGGTTTGTCGGGTTCGGGTTGGTCGGGTTGACCCGATCGGGTTGGTCGGGTTACACTTGAGTTAGGAATTTTTGGTAAAAATTAAAGAAATTATTTAATATATTAAATTTTATGAGTTTTTTTTAACACTTGTAATTATTAATTGATTTTTCTTGAATACCTTATTATATAATTTGCTAATTAATTGATTTAATAGTAAAAATTTCTTAATTTTTATAGGAAATATAATACTTAAACTTTAATCGGGTCTAATCGGGTCAACCCGAACCCGACAAAGTTAAGAAATTCTAACCCAAAACCCGACCCGATAACGAATCGGGTTGGTCGGGTCGGGTTTAAAAAACCCGATAATAACATGGAACCCGAATAGACCCGACCCGATTAGCATAATCGGGTTCGGGTTCGGGTTTAAGTTGGGTCGGGTTTTGGGCACCCCTAGTTAAAAGTATATAAACTATTAACCAAAACATATACCACCTCTTTATCAAAATAAATGATACACTTTTCATTTATAGATGGATCAAAATAAGTGATACACTTCTAAATTTTACTGGATTAGGTAAAAAAAAAATGGAAATCGATCTCTACTAACTATCTACTTTATAAAGTGAAATTATTTTTTTACCCTTAGTTTTATTTTTAAACACCATTAATATCACTTTATTCAAAATGAGTGGGACTCATTCTCCACATACTATTCATTTTAATCTATTTTAACTCATATTTAAATTTTTTGCCTAAAAGATTGTGAAATCTTAAATGTATCATTTATTTTGATATGAAGGTAGAGGTAGTATATTGTATTTATGTACATTAATATCTATTAACCATTTACAATATTGTATTTTAATGTACAGTATTAATTGTCTATCCCGAGCTCTTTTCGGTAAGCCTACATTATTAATTACTCCCTCCGTCCCACTTTAATTGTCCACTATAAAAAAACACACAGTTTAAGAAAAGTGCATTAATTATATAATGTCACCAATCAAATTTTCTCTTTCCCACTTAAATGTTTTTTGATTGGTTGAAATTTAGGAAATGACACTCTTTGTGGGACAAACTAAAATAGTATACTGGACAATTAAAATGGGACGGAGGGAGTAGTAAATATGGGAAGGTCGGATAACAGGCCAAAACAGGCAGGATCAAGTTGACCCGCAAATACTTTTTGTCATTTTGTTTATAAATAGGGATAATCTATCTAATTTTGTTTATACCAAATCTGACCAAAAACATGTTGAAGAGTGTTGGGTAATTTTTTACTTTATAGAATAGAAAATTTAAGCAATTGTATTTTATTTTTGTCAAAATTTTAAAGGTTTGTTCCTCTTTTATGAGAGTTAATTTTCATACCATAAATTTTGATGCTTACACCACACTATACAACTAATTCTGCAGAATGTACAACTACATAAAGTATTTGTTGTGGTACATGAGTTAAAACATGTGGTGCAAAAATCACCACCTCTCTTTTATTGCTGGATTTGGTATAAATGAAACTCGATAATACTTATCTGGGGTCTAGAAAGTAGTTTCGATTGTTCCATACACATTATACCTTATAAATGATTAATGTATATATTATTATCACAAAACTAATACTATTACAATTTCACTTTAAACTCTAAATCTAAGAATACAATGATTAGGAGATTCAAGATTGTATGCATTTGTGATAAACACAACTCAAATTGACCCGTTTTGATGTAAATGGGTTGGATATAGCCATTAATGTATAAATTTATAATTATGAATTTTACAGGGCGTGATAAAGTGTCTAAAGCTAAACTGACATGGCCCGTATAGGTAATTTCTGTTCGGTTGACCCGAAATATTTTATGACCAAATATTTTAAATTTAATTATATCCAGAGTTGACTGGCTAAAATAAATTACATAAATTGTTCCTGTGGTACTTCAAATTCCACAATTTTGCCCATAAACATTTTTTTTTGTGATTTTTGTCCCTATAGTTTTCAAATTTCATATTTCTGGTCAGTTTTAACCTAAAATGATCAACACACCCTTAATATATTAAAAATAACCTAAATTTTCATTTGTCTTCTTGATTGGGTAAGCATGATCTCCAGTATATTGACTTTTTTGTACAGTTTGACGTTTAGGTCAAATGTACTGATTTTTACATTAAAAAACTTTATTTGTGTTAAACTTCCACGCTTGCTTTGATTCAGAAACCAACAATCATGACCGAAAAAAAGTCTGACCAGGGGTTTTCAACTATTAATCCCAAGTTAAAGCCTTTAAGAGATCACTTTTGGCAAAACCCTAGTGAAACCCTCACAATTAGTGATGACCAGTGTACCGAATCGTTGCTCTCTCTAACACAGGTAGTTAGGACTTAGGAGTCGTAGTTACAATATCTCACGTTAACACGACCCGACATTTCGTTTGCAGTAAACAAAGTTTGTCAATATCTTTCAAAACCAACTGACATGCATTGGGAGGCCGTTAAAAGAATACTGAGGTACATAAAAGGCTCAGTCAACACTGGGTTGCGTATAAGAAAATCCGAGTCTACATTATTGAGTGTGTTCACAGATGCTGATTGGGCAGGTTGTTTAGACTATCGAAGATCTACGGGAGGATTTGTAGTGTTCTTGGGTCCGAATCTGATTTCATGGAGCTCTCGCAAGCAGCCTACAGTATCACGTTCAAGTACAGAAGCAGAATATAAAGCCTTAGCAAATGGCACTGCTGAGGTAATATGGGTACAATCTCTACTGAAAGAACTTGGCGTTTGTCAACCACGGTCACCGGTACTATGGTGTGACAATTTAGGAGCTACATATCTAACTGCAAATCCTATTTTCCATGCACGAACCAAACACATTGAAGTAGATTTTCATTTCGTTAGAGAGAAGGTAGCTATGGGAGCTTTAGATGTTCGGTTCATCTCCTCTAATGATCAAATAGCAGACGGGCTTACTAAACCAGTTACACGACATATATTAGATCGAATGAAGTACAATCTTAATCTTGTACCAGTTAAGATTGAGGGGGAATGTAAACAGAAGGATTAACGTATGAATTCAAATATGAATTCAAATATAGATTGATAAGGATTAGTTGTAATTTATCTATTATTCTGTTGTATCTAGATAGATCCTACAATATTGGATCTCCACATTGTAACTTATCAATATAAATGTCAACATAGTCCTACGGGAGATTCAAGCCAAATACTTTCATTATCACTTTTCACTTTGTGTATATATAAGAAAGAAAAAAACATTCGATAATGTAAGTTTACGGGGTTTTAACTCAAAATTAATTGGTTATGAGTGGAGTAGTTTATGACCCTTAAAAACACATAACAAATTCATTTTTTTGTCCAATGTCAGATATTACTTAACAGTCAACACTTAGGGCATGTTTGAGAAAGCTTATTTAAAGGGCATTTTAGCTTATTAGCTTAAATAAGCTAGAAAATTCAAACTTATTTAGACTTAATAAGCTAATAAGTTAAAAAAACCATTTAAATAAGGTTTACCAAACACGCCCTTAAGTCATAATGTAACAAGCTATGAATAGTGTTGCTTTATCACAAGTGCCAAAACTCATCAAAGGATGAGTTTTAGCCCCCTTTTTTTAATCCAAAACTCTATAGTAACTAAAGGTAGATTAATGTGTTGGTGGGCCGAAAAAACCGAACTAAATCGAAAATCGACCAAAATCAAACCGAACCAAAACCGAAAACATGTAACTGGTTTGGTTTTTGGTTTTGTAATTTCATGTTTTTTTGTTTCGGTCCCATTGGTTTCGGTCCAGTCCTCGGAAAAAGGTGAACATTTGGGCTGAAAAAATCGAACTGAACCGAAACTGAACCTAACCGAAACCTAAAACATGTACTCAATTCGGTTTTGAAAATTTATCAGTATTGGTTCCAGTGCGATTTGGTTCAGTTTGTTGAATGTGCTCACCCCTAGTTGGGATTGGGCCAAAACGAGTGATCTTTTAGGGCGGGCTAAAAGTGTATACAAGAATCACAAAATGAAAAAAAGAATATATTTATTACACCTGTGTATTCAATATCATTTTATTTTTACCACCCGATTATACTTTATTGGTGGAATTTTCAAACCAAAAAAAAAATATTGACAATAAAACTGAGATAGTGACAGGACTATTATTAGATATGTATACTTGCTATATACCATTGACTTAGTCGATATGTTAGCGCTAAACTTCTTACAATTAAAGATATCGCCTCAAGAAGTTGCATTTAATCTCCAACGTATCACCAACGACTCTCGTAAGATCTAACATAACTTCGTCCTCAGGACTTAAACCATGAGCATTGGCAACTTGTTGAAATTGTAATAATTTAAACTGTCTTTGTTCAACGGCCAACTTCAGATCATAAGTCGTGGGTCCATTTCCTTGACCATGAACACTTAAAACAACATCCAATTTCTCTCCACCAAGGAGTCTAGCTTCTTGACCCTCATTCATATGAGGTACTTCCTCCGTCCCAAAAAAAAAACTTCCCATTTGATTTTTGCACAAATTTTTAGATGATAGTTAGTGGTGGGGTCATTGATAATATTTTTGATTAAAATATAAGATTGGATTGGAGAGAGAAAGATAGTTAGTGGATATTAATGGTGTGATCTTTAGTAATAATAGGTTTTTATTGTGTGGAGCCCATCAAATATGAGAAATTGAAAGTTTTTTGCGGGACAAAAATTTATAGTAAAATATGAATTTTTTTGTGGGACGGAGGAAGGATTATATATTTTTCAACGCCTGCCTTCGGCAAATGAAGTCTTGACTTGCTTGCGTCACCATTTGTTAGTTTTTTGGTTATTCCATGCGAAGACATTTTATGATAATATGTTTATGCATGAGCGAATATTACTAATGAAATCAATATTACTAATGAAATCAATAATTTAATCTCCTATTAGACGTGATATTGTTTTTATCCTTAGTTTTACTTTGTATAGAAGTGTTTGTGCCTCATGTCAATCCCAATGTTGTATTGTAAAAATAATATCTTATACTTGTTATTATATAAATTTAGTATTATTTGAAACCAATTTTGTATAGAAATTTATTAATGATTATATAGTAATAAGAGTGAGAATTTGATGTGTCAAAACATAATATTTGTAATCACGCCACCGAAAAAAATAGTCTTGTCTGTTATCGTGCGACTCATCTGTTCCTTATCAGGTTGGTCCATCATTTAAAAGCAAAGATGTTCGTTATCACGAGGCGAGGCCCATCCACTTCTACCCATCTAGTTAAAACAGAAAAGTTGGATAATTGAAATCAGAATCGGAGGTTTCAGACCACGTTAAGAGGTTTTGATTCCTAAATCACGGAACCTGCCTAAAAAGTTCCGGTTCTATAAAGTTAAGAATCGTTACCCGGTGGCTAACCGTTGGTTCTAGTTTCAGTTCCACGTAAACGGAACCAACAATTATCTTATGTATTTGTACTAAAATAATTATATATTAAACTAAAGTGGTGGTATGAAATAATAGTCCGGTTTATTTTTCAAATGGGCCATATTATCCAGTAATCAGGCCGATTAGTTCATTACTAGGTTTTATTATAACTCTCTGAGTCTACTCTATCGGCCGTGACGCAAGCACCCCCGACGGTCCGATATTCAGGCAGTGACGCAAGCACCTCCGACGGTCCTACGATTCACTCAGTCACACAGGCAGTAAGTTTTCTATTACATGATTAAGGTCTAGATCTGCTATATACATGATCGAGGTCGAGCTATCATATAAGTTGTTTAATTATTTTATTACTTTATAAACACAAGTTATTATTTCATTGGATTTGAATTGATTACTTTATTTTGTTAATTATTTTATTACTTTATAAACACAAGTTATTATTTCATTGGATTTGAAGTTAACAACCTGCAAGATTGAGTCATTGATATTTCTTTTATTTTCATTGAAGGTTATGGAGCAAGTTGAAATTGAGTACATCCCAGAAAAACCAGAACTCGGTGGTTTCTTAGGCAATGAGTTCAGAAAGGTTTTTGAAAAATTCGCATTCAAGGAAAATGCTGCTTCTGAGGTAAAACGAACATTTAAATTTTGAAATTTTAATGATTGTTTTTCTGAAAATTTTGATATTAATCATTCAGGAAAACGATAAAATTGAAGTAGCATCAAACAAGAAAGCTAATTCAAATTCAGATGAAGTAGAACAAGATACCCAACAAAACGATGGTGGTGGTGGTGGTTACCCGTGGCTTATTAACATGCAGATAAAATGATTTTTATCCTTTTTTTTATTATATATTTTATTTATTTTTTCTAATCTTTACTATATTATAAAGCATTTACCCCTTCCTTTTTTAGCAAGGCTGAAAATTCAGCCAACACACTTTCCTTTTTTGTCTTGAATTGAGGATTTAAAAAATGACGTACCTAGAAAGAATCGAACACGGGACCAACAGAACTACGTACAACAATGATAACCAGCTAATCCAGAACATGAAATGGTTATTCTTTCTCACAATGGATATAAATTAAATGTAACACCTCAAATTTTAGTACCAAATATTGGCCAAAATAAAACATTTTATAAATAGAAGAACATCCCCAAATTTGGATTTACAAAAACCTTGGTATGAAATCAGAGTATAAAAGTAGGTGTTACAAAATAGATCATAACCAAGCTAAGACTAAATCCAATCTAGTGTTCTTCTAATCTAGGTCCCGCATCTCTATCCATGCGTACCTAAGCCTTCGATCCCGAACCTGAGTACATAGCAAAACAAACAAGGAGTACGTGAGACAAAAACGTCTCGTGAGCTACATGGGTTTAGACCCGGTAATAAAATGAAATGTCACGATTCATATAACCAATCAATATACATAGATATATCCAACTATTCAGTCTAGTCACCTCGGTGTGACCCTATCAACCTTGCTTACCTAGCAATCACTTCTAACTATCGGGTTGCCCCCGAACTAGCTAGAATCACATACATATCTAGTTATCGGGACGCCCCCGAGCTAACTAGAAACAAGGTACCGGCAATAAGATCGCCCACGCTACCGATACCTGCCTTGCCCACCGGAATACGTCCAATGAGTAAGACTACTAACGTGGAAGAGTCGATGAGAAATCATCCCAACTGCCCCTCAATCCACACCTCATGATCGGGGAGTCTCCCGTATCATCACATCATCTCAATCTCATCATAACCCTATGGTTATGCCAAATCTAGCTCTCGGCTATCACTTTCATCATCAAACAAGTTAGTTCAATACTATCATCTGTATAACTAACTATCAACTACTAGTTTACACAATTAAGCAAATAGACCATAACACAAGTACTGAAAATATTTAAGAGGGGCTATGTACTCAGTAAATTCCACACGTACTCACCTTAGCAATAAATGCTCCAACCGTGTTCTTGACACCAAAACTCTTGCTTCACAATTTCACCGACTTTCCAAGATGTCACCGAAAGCCTAAAACAATGATCATACAATGTTCAACATCACAATCTACTATCAATGTGTTCATCTACCTCTAGATAACACCCATCAATCCATTTCCCCCAAATATATTGATTTACTAAACCCTAGGTTTAACCAACCCGAAGATTCTTACAAATCATAATCATATACTTGTTTTCCTTGTTAATACACCATCTATTAAGTGTATACACCGATTATTTCACCATAAATCACCAACCCAAGAACTAGGGTTTCAACCCAACCATCAAAATACATAGATCTAAAGCTACAAAGATCAAGGAGTGAAGATATACCTTTAATCTTCACTTAGGAGTGAAATCAACCAAGGATTTGTGAAGAAATCAACCCAAACCAGGTGCTATGCTCGAAAATCGCCAAGAGAGAAACTAGGGTTTTGATATGGCATTAAATGAGCTCAACCCGTCTTTAATGCTGGTCGTCCAGAGTTCACGGCGCGAACTAAGTTCGCGTCGCTAACTCTGCATATCGTACGCATTCTTAGCGATCGCTATCTCATCGCGAACTACTTCGCGACCAAATGCCAAACTCTCTGGAGCTAGTTCCCGATCGGGAACTATAGTTCGCGTCGCGAACTCCCTTAGGCAGCAGGGCTGCACTTTTCCAACTTTGTCTCGACCCGGTTTCGCCCATAACTTTCCCGTACGGTGTCCAAACGACACGAAACCAATTTCCACGCGTTTTATATGATTTATCCATAATTATCATATTTTTACATATTTTATTTATTTACAATTTCGGATCGTTACATTAAAGATGCCTCATCAATTACGGTAATAATAACCCAACAGACGCCTCCTCGATTCTCCCTTAACCCTCAAGAGACGCCTCCTCGATTCCCCTAGGGGATCCGGGATTTGAGGTGTGGGATACCCCTAGGGGATCCGGGATTCCGGGTGTGGGATACCCCTAGGGATCCGGGATTTGCAGTGTGGGATACTACCTCGTCAGACAAGTACAGAAGGTACAATGACAGAGTACAGAAAACAGTGAAAAAGGTGGAATCCGGGATTTTAAAGAGGGGATACTAGGGGATCCGGGATTTCAAATGTGGGATAGCATTATTTTTACAAAGGGTCAAAAAAGAGCATTATTTATGACTTCTGGATGTATATGACATTTTTTAAGCAATTAGCTCCAAAACTGGTCGACTAAACTTTAGTTGCCAAAACAAATAATTAAAATAAAATATTGATCGAAGTATATTGTTATTTTATAATATTTGTTATTATTTTAAAGCTCTCATCATTATTCCTTAATAATACAAAACATTATTTAATACCTGTCATACACAGTTACTATTTATAGAATTATTAAATAAACTCTATATAAAATACCTGTTTTATGTAATTTCACCCCACATAGTTTGTCATATACCAACAGAAAAGCACCTACCTACTTAAAAAATATAAAATACTGACACATCAAAAGTAACTCACCTACAAAATATATTTTTATATTAAAAGTAACTCATCTACAAAAGACGCCTACACCTACTTTATGTAAACCTAACCATTATTTATTGAAAAAAAAGGGGAACAAAAAGTAACGTGTGTTGCTTGATCTCTTCCATTACTACACACAAATCCAAATTCACAAAATATCTCCTCGGATCTCTCTGGCGAATCAAAATCTGCAATTTGCATATTCATCCTCACAACATTCCGGTGGATTTACCTAATTCTGCTTTACCCGATTTTGATCGTTGATCCGGATTGTGATCGTTTAGGTTTTTGAACAGTGGAGCAGCGATTTGTGTGTAATACGCATGAGCTGGTTGGTAAATCTGGGTTGTAATTCTTCTAATTCAAATCACTTCATCACTTGTCTTCTTCTGTTCGTTCTTCATCACTCACCTCAATTGTTGCCTACTTCCCTTTTTCAGTTCGACAAACCCTTGGATTATAGAACTACTGTTAATAGTTTCTCTCTGTTACAGTTGTCATCGTTAGTGTTGTTTTTCTTACAATTAATCCCATTTTTTTGGTCCATCATCATCATCGGAACATGGATTCAGGAGACAAGAGTAATCCCCAATTGAAACAAGGTATATCGTATAATTTAAATTCCTTAACTTTTCCTCCACTTTCAGGAATTGCATTGCTTACTGCTGATTAAAATGTTTAATTTGTTATTTGTTTAATTTCAGAACATAGTATTATGCTCTGTTTTCTGATAGTTGTCTTTCAATTTCAAAATTGTTGTGAACATGTGTAATGCATGAGGAAAATTAACTACTACATCAAAGTGAGAATTGGTATTACTAATGTAAAAGAAGAAACTGTAGTGGAATTTTGAAATTAACCACTACAAGGAAAAATAACAGATTAGAACACCTGTAGCAAATTGTTTTCTATGAGTTTATTTATTCAAATTGAACTTATAACAGGATTTTAATTCTTTTTTTTTTTCAAATGTAGCGATTTGCTATTCAAATGTTGAAGCAAGACATTCAGCCTCACCATCTGTTATTGTGATTGGTGGTGGCTTTGCTGGCATATCTGCTGCTCGTGCACTTCACGATGCTTCATTTCAGGTACTCTAAAAAACATTATTTTTAATGAAATCATTTTATAAGAATAATTTTATATTAATTTCATTTCTTTTTCAGGTTATTGTACTTGAATCTCGTAACAGAGTTGGTGGTCGGGTTTGTACCGATTACTCATTTGGCTTTCCTGTAGACTTAGGTGCATCATGGTGAGAAAACTGATATATCTTGTAAAAAAAATAATAATATTATTTTGTGATTCATTAACGAATTCTGTTATTATTGTTAATTTTTTAGGTTGCATGGTGTTTGTAAAGAAAATCCATTGGCTCCAGTTATTGGAAGACTTGGACTACCTTTATACCGAACTAGTGGTGACAACTCAGTGTTATATGACCATGATTTGGAGAGGTAATGCAGTTTCATTTTTCATTTAGTTTGTTAGGTTTACTGACACATCAGCTTCCACATCATCACTTTGACCAGTCAAAGTTGGCTGCATTGATTCAATATTTTAGAAGCTTTGGTGGGTTTTTTCCTGTCCAAACTCTTAAAAAAATCGGCTACATAAATAGAATGTGAACCAAAGTTAGTTACTTTTCTATGCAGTTAACTAATTTTGATGTGCTGGAAGAGCAGTTAGTTATAATGTTGTTAAAATTTATTATCATTAATGTATTAATTCAATTATTTATATTGTTTTTCTTCAGTTATGCATTATTTAATATGGATGGGACTCAAGTTCCTCAAGAATTAGTTGCACAGGTTGGGAAAACATTCGAGACCATATTAGAAGAGGCATGCTTTCTCTCTCTCTCTCTCTCCCTCTCTCTCTCTCTCTCACACACACACACAGTGGTCAACTGTTTGGTCAAAGTAGCTCTTACCTTTCTTGTTTGGTTTCGTCATGTTGCTTTATATGTATTGCAGACTAATAAAGTGAGAGATGAATTCACTGAAGACATGTCTATAAAGCGTGCAATATCAATTGTGTTTGAAAGAAACCCAACACTAAGGTATAATAATATTAATAGTAAATAATTATAATAATCTTTGGGACAATTTTCATGTTAATTTTGGTCATATGAAACATTATATTTTGATTACATCCACTTATTTTATTCTTACAGATTAGAGGGACTTCCTTATAAGGTGTTGCAGTGGTACTTGTGTAGAATGGAGGGCTGGTTTGCTGCAGATGCTGAAACCATATCTCTTAAATGCTGGGATAAGGCATGCTTTTCCTTAGATCTTTCATAGATACAAATGGTCGGGTGACGGTCAAAATGGGTCGGGTTGGGATGACCCACAAACACTTTTTTATCCTTTTTTTGTAATGTCTTTCAAGTTTTAACCCATTTAACGTTTTCAGTTACCCATTTGACTAATTAGGGATAAAACATGACCCAAATCGACCCGTTTATAGGTAAACGGGTCAAAACTTATTAAAATTCCACCATCTCACACCTGCTTTTTGATTATCAGGAAGAGTTGCTTCCTGGTGGGCATGGGCTTATGGTTCGGGGTTATCTTCCAGTTATAAATACACTTGCAAAAGGTCTCGACATCCGATTGGGTCACAGGTAACAATCTAAAATATAAAAATAAAAATAAATATATTATTTTATAACCTTAAACTTACATAAAATTCTCTTTTTTTTGCCTTTGTTCACTTAGGGTTTCCAAGATAAACAGACGTAAAAACGGTGTAAAGGTAACGGTCGAAAACGGGACCACATTTTTTGCTGATGCAGTTGTTATTGCTGTACCACTTGGGGTACTAAAGTCAAACACCATTAAGTTTGACCCAAGATTACCACAATGGAAGGAAGACGCCATAGCTGACCTTGGTGTTGGAATTGAGAATAAAATAATTTTGCATTTTGACCGAGTTTTTTGGCCAAATGTCGAGTTTTTAGGAGTAGTTGCAGACACTTCTTACGGATGTAGCTATTTTCTCAATCTTCATAAAGCTACGGGTCACCCTGTTCTAGTTTATATGCCTGCGGGACAGCTGGCGAAGGATATTGAGAAGTTATCAGATGAGGCTGCAGCTAATTTTGCTTTTATACATCTTAAAAAGATTCTTCCTGATGCTTCTGCCCCTGTAATATCTCTTTCTTATTGCATTGTATTAGAAAGTCACGTTTCGGGTCAAAATGGGTCATTCTTTGGTACATGTCGAAACGGGTCGGGTTGGGTTCAACTGAAACGCCTTTTGTCCAGAAAAGTTAACTTTCTTGTATAAATAATCAGTGTCATACATGGCTCGGGTCGGGTCAGGCCGGGTCGACTCATTTACCCCGTAGTATGTGTCAACATGGGTCGGATCAGGTTGACCCAAAACACTTTTTCTCCAAAAGCTTTACTTTTTTCGCCAAATTGCATTTTATTAATCTGAACTTGGCAGACTAGGTCTTCTACTACCCTAGACAGCTGGACTATTAAAGGTGCAACATGATACCTTGAACTTAACAAAACAGTTGATTTAGTACGTTGGCTCGCTAATTTGGTCTTGTTTTTTCACGTGATTTGCTTCTAGCCTTCTAATATCAATATGTTGAGATGAACGTATGTTTTTTACTTTTTAGTCCGTCAAAAGCTCCAACGAAAGTAAGTCAGGTAAGAAAAGTGCGATCAAATTAATGTTTCAAGGTACTAAATCGACAATTTTGTCAAGTTCAGGGTACCATGTTGCACCTTTAATAGTTCAGGGTAGTAGAATGCCTAGTCAGCCAAGTTTAGGGTACTAAAATGTATTTTGGCCTTAGAGATATAACATAACCCTAATCGACCCTTTGGAAAGTAAGCGGGTCAAACAGCCAATATGACAAAGTTTCTTGTTTTTATGCAGATTCAGCATCTGGTTTCTCACTGGGGCAGTGACGTAAATTCACTTGGATCATACAGCTATGATGCAGTAGGCAAAGCCCATGATCTGTATGAGCGGTTAAGGATCCCAGTTGACAACTTATTCTTTGCAGGGGAAGCAACGAGCAGTGATTACCCGGGGTCGGTCCACGGGGCTTACCATACGGGCCAGATGGCTGCAGAGGATTGCAGAATGAGGGTCCTTGAACGCTATGGTGAGGTTGACCTTTTCCAGCCCGTTATGGGTGAAGACACCCCTGCTTCTATCCCCTTATTGATATCCCGTATCTAAATTCACACCTGAATGAATAGCTTTGTTTTTGTGGACATGAAATAATGAAATGATCTGTGTGGACTTTGTGTCACGAATTGTTGTGAACTCTTGAGAATGACATATGTGTCTGTTGTTTTTATCGGACATAAGTTATGATAGTGTGGTATGATGAAATGAAAAGGAAGTTTGTTTAAAATAGATTGTTATTTTGTTATATTATCGTGTAATGTAACGCTATGTGGCTATTAGATAACAATATTTTTGTTCTAAAACGCAAATAATTGACTTTTTGATGTACTCATTCTAAATTATTTGCGTTTTTAAAATGCAATAAATAAATAATATGATCAAATCATAAAAATGACTTGTTTTGATGGAATAAAAAATGAATGTTTGACACGTTGATACATTATAAAGAATAAATTTATTCATTTAGTATTGTAAGTGACAAATAGATATATTTGAAGGGTTTTTGATAAATGCATGAAAAGTTATACATTATTTTATAAATGGGAAATTCTTAAAATTCAGGAGTACGTTATGGATTAATGTACAAGTTCCCTATGTTAACCTATACACTTGTTCCGAATTTGATTACTGATAGGGATGATGTTCTTATGTGGAGAGACTTGCATGATTCTTTTAAATCACTCTTGCTTGAGATTCTATAAGACTATGGGATAATGAGATTCCTTGGTTGCATGTTGTTTGGTTTTCTCATTGTACCCAAGACATGCTTTTCATATGTGGCTTGTTGTTCAATGGAAACTCAAGACACGTGACTTGTTGAGGCAATGATATGCTGTCCCGAGTACGGATTTATCTTTGCGTTGTTGCCCGTTGTGTGGAGATGTTCCGGATTCTCATGGTCACTTATTGTTTGAGTCTTCTTACTCTACTGAGGTTTAATATAAGTTCGTCTCCTTTTAGGTATGGACTTAATTCAAGTTACATGATGATGTTTCTTTCTTTGTCCTTATTTCAAATTAACGTTCGGCGAGAAGTGTTTTTTTCTAATATTCCACTTGCAACTGTTACTACTTATTATATATGGTTAGAGCGAAATTCTAGACTGCTTTCAGTGATGCAACTATATGATGAAATTATTAATATTGTTCGACTGAAGTTGGTGACTTTTCGGTTTTAAAGGAGCACAACATTTGTTCAAAAGATGCTTGTTTATTGGAAATTCTTGACGTTAATTGTTATTTATGAACAACTAGCAGGATGTGCCCCGCATGATGCCGCGGGATTTCATACGATGCTTAAAAAGTGATTTATATAAGCTAATATTTCAGTTGTATAACATATGCTAAAAATAAGGTTATATAATTTAAAAATTATTCGTTGAAACAAAGTTTATATAGAAAAGTACTAATAATAATATTAATAAAAAAACTATAAATGGAAAATATTATTAACATTTATTGTATAAAAAACATTTAATAATAAATGTTAAGAAAATCATTATTTTTGTAATATAAGAAGTTATTAGTTAATAAAAAAGATGTAGGTGTTGAATATTAAGGTTCGTGGTAGTAAATTGTTATTTAAGAAAGTTAAAATTTAGGATGTAAATTATAATATCAAGAAAGTATTATATTAGTTATATAGAAATATAAAAATTTAAAAGTAAATATAATTTGAGTTTTTCTAATGTATCCCCCATTAGATGCAATTGATGAACATCAAGTTTCCATATAAACCGAGAGTTGCATTTATTGCATCATCTAAAATGATAACAATTAAAGATCATTAATGTAATTCAAAATATATCAAGAAACTAAAAACTTCATTGATTGCATCTAATGTATGCCCCTGGGGTATACGTTAGAAAAACTCATATAATTTTATGAAAATATATGGATGTTGAATATTAAAGTTCAGGGTAGTAAATTGATTTTTTGAACGGCAACAAAGGAGAACGGGCGGGAGCTTCGACAAGGTCATCACCCCCGACCCAAAAACCCGGAGAACTAAAATAAAAAGCTAGCAATGGGCTAGCACCACAAGTACAACAAAGAAAAAAAAAATAAAAAAAAAATACAAGAACAACCCCAGACTAAACCAAAACAGAAAACAACACCAAAAAAAGAGTTAAAGTTTAGGGGTTTAAAATGTAATTTTAATTTTTTTTATAATGACAGTCCTTTTTACCCCCTTTAAACTTCATTAGTCAAACTGCTCAATCTTATTCATTGACCCCCCTTTAAACTTCATTAGTCAAACTGCTCAATCTTATCCATTGTTAGTGACAGTCCTAAGGGGCTGTCATTATCAAAACCCTTAAAAAGTTAATTGAAAAGAAATAATCAAAAAGGGGGTTGCGTGATTCGAACCAAGTGGTCGCGTTCATCATCATACATGCCTAACCACTCCAGCCAACTATCTATTGATTAACTTTTCGCCTACATGTAATACATAGAGAAGAAAAAATGAAGTGTTATTAATTTCTTTTAGTAGTTAAAGTTAGTTTCATATTTATGATATGAGAAAAACATAGTTAATTTATTTACAAACTTTAACTTAAATTAATGTGGTACTTTCTTCAAATCCCTATTTACCCAAAACAAAAACAAAAAAAATTGTATAAAACAATAATAAAATAAAATGTTGTACCATTTCTCAAAGAAAAGGAGTACACTTCACATTTAATGCCATAGTAAGTGTATTCACGACTATCATGTGTTTAGCACCAAATCTCAATTGCATAAATCTAATAAATATTTACAATAATTATGTCATTTCAAATTAAATATCTTGCGTAAAAATGTAAATGCTTAAGGAAATTTTAAATAGAAATATTACTTTAATATTGAAATTAACTCCCACATAAACAAAACAATTATATTTTCTTATAAAACTAAAATTAATATTAGAACATCAAATTAAAATAAAAGATAAAATCAAATCAATATGTTTTCTTATAAAACTAAAAATTATTTAGAGCTTTAAATTACAATAAAAAAAAACCAAATCAAATTTAAAATTATCCGAAATAGAACTTTCAATTTCATTTTACTATAACAAGATAAAAAAACAAGATAAACCGAAATCCAAACACCCCCTCAATTTCGCAGGAGTCTGTAAAAAAGTTGAATCTGCAAATGCAAGATTCCAAATAAAACCCGACATCACAGCTTGAATTCTTCAAGAGTCAATCTGTCGTCACCAATTTTTCCCCTTTTTACTGCAATCATAAATATATATACGAAATCGATCCACCGCCTCACTCCCTCTTTCTAATTTCGGCGTTTCACTCAGTTTTAGGGTTTAATCCAACAAAACAAGGGTTTGCGATTCAGTTGACGTTTCTGCTGCTGATGATGATCATATATCAATTCAACTGGTAATTGTAACTTCTCACTTGCTGAATTTATTTTACTTGATTTAATTATGTGGTTTACCTCCCGTTGAGTGTGAAGGTCTGGATTTTAATTTTGGAATATGGGTTGAAATCGTGGCGATTTTGTCAGTAGTAGGTACATTTTTGGAGTGTGAAAAAGGAACGAACACAAAGTTGTCGAATTTTTGTGATGTTTTGGTGTAAACGAATGTTATCAAATGGTAACAGGTCGATTTTTGTATAAAAAAAAGGATTATTATTATTGTTTTAACATTCATTTCCATGGCCTCTTTCTTCGCTTCGACTGTAAACTCATCTATCGAATGTAAACTTGCTGAACAAATTCCATGTTTGATTAGTTTTATGTTTTCTTAATTAGATTAGGATACAGTCCAAAACCCTAAATTTTAATTGAACTGTAGTACTAAATTTTCTTCTAATTAGCAGGTGTCAGAGCATTGCTTGAGGAATGAATCATCATGAAGTGTGATGATTATAATTGTGATGGTTGTCTTATAGGGTGAATTAACAATATATATGAATTATTACTCTTTTTACTTTCTTTGAGTTTAAGAGACTTGAATTAGAATATTAGATATAGCAAGTTATATACACAATGACTGATGAAACAGTTAAAGATTCCATATGGACTAGAGAGCAGGATATTGCTTTTGAAAATGCACTGGTAACTTATCCTGATGAAGATGCTGAAGATCGATGGGAGAAAATTGCTGCTAAAGTCCCAGGCAATAAATCAGTTGAAGAAATTAAGAATCATTATGAATTGTTAGTTGAAGATTTGGACCGAATTGAGTCTGGTGTTGTTCCATTACCTGTGTATACTTCTTCTTTAGATGACTCAGAAAGCCATGCAGGTGATGGTGGGACCAGCAAGAAAGGTGGTCAAACTGAGTCAACTCATGGAGGTAAGGGTTCAAAGTCAGATCAAGAACGCCGAAAAGGAATTGCTTGGACAGAGGATGAACACAGGTTAGTTATTCAGTTGGTTGGTTATATTATACTATGGGTATCACTTATTATATTTAGGCCAAAATACATTTTACTACCCTGAACTTGGCTGAATAGGTCTTCTATTACCTTGAATTATTAAAGGTGTAATATGGTACCCTGAACTTGACAATATGGTTGATTTACTCTAGGTTCTATTATTACACCCAAAAATCGGATGTTTATCAATACGCTCGCCATTTTTTTAGTAATTTCCTTGTATATACTTTTTGTTATTATTATAAATGCAGATTATTTCTTCTGGGTTTGGATAAATACGGGAAAGGTGATTGGCGAAGTATTTCCCGAAATTTTGTGGTAACCCGAACCCCGACACAAGTTGCAAGCCATGCCCAAAAATATTTCATCCGTTTAAATTCCATGAACAAAGACAGAAGGCGATCAAGCATCCATGACATCACAAGTGCCAACAATGCTGACGTGGCGGTCCCACAACCGCCAACAAACGGTTCTCCTGCTGCTGCTGGTAAATCAACCAAACCACCAACGGTGGTCAACATGTATGGTGGGACCACAATCGGTCAACCAGTAGTGGGGACACCTGTTAATCTTGCTTATGGTGTGGGTGCCCCCGTGGTACCGGGTGCACCACCGAAGATGGACCCGAGGGGGTCTCGTCACAGGTGAAGTGATGAAATTGTACAAACTGTAGCTAGAGTTTATCTTTTGTGGTTGATCGTGAGTAGAAATGATTTTGGTTATGATATTAGTTTCATCTTAAAATTTGATTATTATTCTAATAATAAGACATAGGTGAATGAATGTTTTACTTTTATTTATTTATTTATGTTATGCTAAATTATTTGTTTTGGGTGTCGACTACATTTTGCTAGTGGTTAACAATAATCAAGCAAGTAGGGGGTATATATCACACACTCGTACCTATTAATTATAGCAAAAAATTGGGTTCGGTCTAATTTTGACTTGGATTCTGAGAAACTAATTACTTCTTTGATCAAAATAATTGAAATTCATGTTTTGATTCAAAGCAAAAAAGCCACTACCAACTATGATTTCCACGAAATGCTAGTCGAAGATCCACTATTTACTTATTTCTAATAAGATAGGACCATCGGAAAGAAAGTCAAGTAGAATCCCGTGCTTTCGGGCTGAGAACCGGTTCATGCAAAATCGATTCTTTGTCCGGTCCAAAACCGAAAAAGTTGAAAAAACCCGAAAAAATCGGTCCGGTTCAGTCGGTCCAATACGTCATCGGTCCGGTCTTTGATCCGGTTGAAACTCTTCTCTTAACGGTTCGGTCTGGTCTGATTTTGGAAACGTTTTTTCTTTCCCTTTTTGCTTTAGTTAAGAAGCGATGAAAACTTTCAATGAGCCAAAGTTTGAGTATGGTGACAACTGTTATTGCAATCTTATAATACTGAAAATATATTCGAAATATGAAATTACATATATACATAACCTCGGGTTGAACAATAAGTCAAAGATTTACCGAGAGAGTTTACAACTATGATCCATATACAAGTTCAATTTGGATGTAGGTAGCGCATATATACACGATTTACATAATATATATAATCTATACACACACACACACACGATGATCCCATGGTCATATTTGGTCAATTGAACAAACAAGCAAGTGGATCAACTTCAAGAAGGCAAGATACCATGTTCATATCTTGCAAAATATCAATCTGATTATTGGTTTCAGTGAAAAACGGCACATTATCTTGATGTGTATGTTGATCTTTGTGTTTGATCTGTAAAACATGGGCTACACCTTTCGATGGTGGATGGTTGGGCTGCAACGTTGTTTCCGGTGAGTTGTTGAACGAGGGTTTTGAAGGTTGATGGATTAGTGATGTAAACCCGAGGCTTCGATCTGTTGTGGTGGTTGTAATTCTTGGAAATTTTGTCGGAATTAGCTTTGATCGTTTGCTTCGCCATAGAAATTAAATGTAGCTAATTTCTTTGGAAAGATCGATGTACAACTTATTGTTTCTTGTTTTTCAACGGATTAACCGAAGAGCTATTAATGTGAATGTGGAAATTAAAATAAAAGATAATATATCAATTAGAAGATATGGTGATAACGATGGTTTTTAACTAACATTAGTCGAATAAAATATAACTGATAATTAATATTTTATGTTCATAACTTGTTATGACAACTTCCAACTCCAACCATCGGGTTTTTTCTCCGTTCAAAAATCTAATAATCGTTAGTAAACACATTGATAAAACAAAATTTAAAAGTCAACACATTGGTAACAGAAACCCAAGAAAGCAAAAACAAGGTTCACGGAATTATCATAACACGTTCAACTTGTGATAAACGAACTCTCGAGTTTTTCATGTGTGTTTATTCTGAGATTAAATAAAAAATCAAAACAAAAAGTTGTTGCTTCTATTTATTTTCAAGACTAATTTCTTGAAGATTGAGCAACAGATTATCAGCATTCAACATGACTTTGTTTGATGAAGCAGCCATTGTGGATGCAATTTCTCTAGCAGCTTCAATCTTTCTCAAAGTGATAAATGCAGGATTGTTGGCAATTGCTTGACCAATCAGCTGTGCACTTTTCGCTTCTCCCTATTTATAAATTAACATTTTAATTAAATATATTAATCAAGATTAATGATAATATAAATTATAAAGTCTCACCTGTGCTCTGATAATTGCACTTCTTTTGTCTTGCTCAGCTTTTTCCACTACAAATTTGGCCCTTTCAGCTTCTTGTGCAGCCACTTGTTTTGCTTCAATAGCAGCAGTAAACTCCCTCCCAAAAGTCAAACTTGTGATTGACACGTCATCAAGTGCCAGGTTGAAATGTGATGCTCTCTCTGTTAGTACTTTCCTTATTTCCCTGCTAACCGCCTGTCCAATTACAGTTAATCATAAAAAAAAATTACACATTTTCAGTTTTTAACCCGTTACCCGCCCCGCCCGTTTCATGTCATGTACCTCTCTTTGGGTAATAAGCTGGCTGGCATTATATTGTGCAACCACAGCTTTCAATGTTTCATGAATAATTGAAGGCAGGACTCTCTCATTGTAGTTTTCACCAAGAGATCTGTAAACAGCAGGCAGTTCATCTGCAACAGGACGAGTAAGGACTCTAAGCCCTATTTTCACCTGAAACATCAAATTTTTAAGTCAAAATAAGATATATATTGAAGATAGATATAGATAGATATAGTGAGATAGATATACCATTTGCAGATCACGGCTGCCAGATGTGCTTTCAACTAGATGTGGTCGTGCACGAACATCATAAATGACTGGCCTTTCAATCCATGGGATCATTATGTGGGTCCCCTCGGGATAAACCTAAATTATCATATTAAATAATTGTATTAATACAAACTTATCATATTGATAAGATTAATGCATCAAATTAAGCATAATATTATATACCTTTTCCTTTACACCAGTTATACGATTGAAGACAATAGCACGATGTCCTCCCTCAACATTGTAAAGACTGTTACCAGCTGCATACAATCCAAGGCCAACAACAGCTCCAAATTTTATCAAAGCAGAAGCTGCACCAATAATAGGTACCCGACCTTTGTTGAAACTCATACCTGCTGCTAGCATTCATCAAAAAATTAGCCGATTTCATTCAGAGAGGGCTCTAGGGTTTGGAAAACATAACCATAATTGATTTAAAACAATGAAATTGTAGCTAATGACTGTAACGGAATCAAACCTAGGGTGTTCTACCTTCAAGCGGAAAGTTTTAATTTCTAGGACAATTTGACAACAAAATGGAATCATCAATACGAATAAAGAAGCGTAAGATAGAGAGCGTATATCTTAAAATTGTGAAATGTGAATCAAGTAATGTACCGGAACAGGTGAAATGGGGCAATTGATCCCGTCAAAATTTGCAGTCGAATGCAAGATGATTCACAAAATCGGATGAGTTTTAAACAAAAAATTATTAACAAGTTTATACCTGGCAATGAGGAGGCTCGCGGCGGCGTAAAGACAAATATGTGGAGATGTGGAGATCGTGGGGTTTTTACGGTGGAAGGGGTTTAAGGGTTTAGGTTTCAGCTTGCTTTTCTACCAAGACATATATTGGTGTAAATTAATTAGAGAATTGATATTGCTACAATAACTTTTAATGGTTATATCACATTGTACATGTTTTACAGTTGACTGTACAAGTATATTAAGTATTGGATGTGGTAGATGCATCAAAAGTTATGGTAGAAAAATCACCTCCTAATTAATTAATTAAGGTGGTGTTTGATAGGAATAAATTGATTAAGTGGTGAATGCGTTCCGAATGATTAAGAGATTTTGTATAAAATTTGTTGTGAATGTGAGAAATTTTTTATAAGAATTTTAAATGCTTAATGATTCAGCATACGTTCTAAGGAAGAATGATTTAGCTGTTTTTTGTTGTCTCATTCAGCATATACCTTATTCAGAGGCGCTAAGCAAACGCACTGAATGCTGAATGATTAAGTATTCAGTGCTGAATGGTTCCATTAATCTGCAAACAAACACTACCTAAGTGTGTAATTAAGTTGGATCGCTTTAAGCCTTTAATTAAATAAATATTTTATGAGTTATGTGAACTGTGATTAAAAGGTTAAGTTATGCTTAAAAATATATTTTTATATGAGAGACATAATTCCTAAAATGCAGAGATTGTTTATTAATTATGTACATGTCTTATCATCTTAATGTTATCATCTTAATGTTGTCGTTATCGTTTTCTATATTTTACCACAAAAGAAAATTTCAAGTTGATCAGAGATGTTTGGATTAACTTATTTTATAAAATTACAGGCTTATTGAAAATTTTGATGACCAATAAATTAATGTTCAGGCTTACGAGCTCATAAAGCATGAAAAAGTGAGATTGTTAGCTTTTTAAAATCACAGTAAGCCCATAAACATGGTTAATAAGTTAATCAGAACATTCCATTAATAAGCTCAGAAACTGAAACTATAATAACATTGCTTAAAGGTAGTCTAGTAGTAGGAGCCCTAATATGCTTATAACTTGCCCTTCCTCGGATAAACTGAACAAGGAAAAATCATCAGTTTTAAAGGTAAAATGTGATATTAATTAAATCTCTATGGGGGCTGAGTTTGCCCTATAAAGGAGCTCGAACCCGGGGTGCTCGCTGGAAAATTGCGAGTAGACTTCCGTTGATATCATTTGCCGTTTCCAAAAAAGTTTAAATCCGACTAATTAATCAAATGTTATTATTAATTTCAAACTTGTGTCAAAAAAAGGCCGTATCAAGTGAAAATGTGTGATAGTATTATTATAGTATTATTTTCTCGTAACTTAAGTTCCGACCCTCATATTTTAATAGTATTGATAATTTCTTCAACAACGGATCATGAGTGACTTTTTAAGTGATCATTAATGTAAATGTGTACCTACCCATGCGTAATTAAGGAATGCTTGGACAGTACTACCACCGCACGTGTGAAGTCAGACCTTGAACCTAGTGTGTAAGGGACAGATGATGAACCGAGAATATAATACCAAATCTCTTATGGTCCTCCCTCCTCACTTACAGAATATTTCTTACCCTCTATATGAAACTGAAAATATCAGCCACCTAATAGAGACACAATGCTGACCATGTTCAAACTTCCAATGCACCCTTGAACATGTACCCATAATATTATTTCCTATATATACTTGCAACTAATGCATGTTTATGCATCAAACACATCAAGTAACTACAAACGTAGATGAACAAAAAGGTCAAAGTGTCTCTTAGAGATCCTCCGAACACTTCATTGGGATACATGTTTTGTTTCGGATTTCCTACTGAAGTGTTTGGGGGAACTCCAAGTGCCACTTGACACGAGCAAACTTAAATTATGCATCAAACACACCAAGTAACTACAAAGGAGAGATGAACAAAAAGGTCAAGTATCCCTTAGAGATCCTCCGAACACTTCATTGGGATGCATGTTTTGCTTCAGATTTCCCACTGAAGTGTTTGGGGGAACTCCAAGTGCCACTTGACACGAGCAAACTTAAATTATGCATCAAATAGATCAAATAACTATAGAGGGGAGATGAACAAAAAGGTCAAGTATCCCTTAGAGATCCTCCAAACACTTCATTGGGATGCATGTTTTGCTTCACATTTCCTACTGAAGTGTTTGGGGGAACTCCAAGTGCCACCTGACACGAGCAAACTTAAATTATGCATCAAACACAACAAGTAACTACAAATGGGAGATGAACAAAAAGGTCAAGTGTCCCTTAGAGATCCTCCGAACACTTCATTAGGATGCATTTTTTGTTTCACATTTCCTACTGAAGTGTTTGGGGGAACTCCAAGTGCCATTTGACACGAGCAAAACTTAAATTATGCATCAAACACATCAAGTAACTACAAAGGGGAGATGAACAAAAAAGTTAAAGTGTCCATCAGAGATCCTCCGAACACTTTACTGGGATGCATGTTAAGTGCCACTTGATACTGAGCAAACTTAAATTTTGCATGTTGCTTATACTATTTCGTAAGTGATCGTTAAAGTACATTTGATGAATATGTGTTTTTGCTTCGCACATTTCTACTAGGAGAAAACCACTATTATCTACGAAATTTAATATATTCTTCAAATTATAACTATTCATTACTAATTCTGTTTTATGATGTTGTAGTCACACCCGTATGGGAGCTCATACATACAATATAACTTTGTGGGAGCTTAAAGAAAGGAATAAAGATGAATGAAACGGCCAACTATAAATGAATCAGAGATCTTCTGGATGGCGAACATTTAGTTCGGATGTTTTGTTTCGAATTGATTACTGATCCAAGTGTTTTGGAACTCCAAATGCCACTTGATGCACATGTAAATTAGGACTCTTTCACATTGATCATAATACTTCAAAAGTGATCCTCGAAGAACATTAGTAAATGAACTAGTGGCAGGGTCAAAATCTTTACTCAACGGGACAATTTTCATCGGGTTTTTTTTTCTTTCTTTCAAATGTATACTAGGGAAACTGGTTATGAAGTAGGAAGTTTTGTAATCTTTAAAGGTTAAAATTGACATTAAAGGTTAAAATTGGTTTATTTGCAAATAATATAAGCTCATTGATTACATTATCAAGTGAAAACTTAGAAACTTGTATACCTGTTTTTTTTAACGGACTAACACAAACACCTCCTAAATCTACATTGCGTTGGACTATTAGCACTTTGGTAACTTGTATACTTGTTCACCAGCAAAGTGAGTTCACTTGAGCATTTCATCGAGCACCTTGTCTTCAAATTTGGTTCTACCATCCATAATAATATTTAAATATTAATCAGATAACTAAAAATGTATTTACATATCTTAATATCTGAGGAAGATCTGATATGAAAATGCAATGTGAATGGTTACGATTAACGTCTTAAAAGCAAAATTTCATAAACAAAAACCATGACTATGATAAGAAATTTGCTCTTAATTACTAGAATGAGATTTGATTCGTGGAAATGAGGACCGACTATCAAAGATGGCCGTAAGTGATTCAACTGGAAGCCTCCAGAGAATGTTGATCAAAATCTCAGAAAAAAATTAGGAATTGAGAGAATCACGGTCGCTTTCGTTGTTGCCACTGTAATTTTTCTACGATCACGATCATGTAAGTCACTGGTTCGAGACGCAGGGTTCCCGATTATGCTTTTGGGGGAAATTGTGATCGTCCTTCGTATATTTACAGTTTACACCCTTTATGTTAATTCAATTGTTAATTTATAGCTAGCATCCAGTGCTATATTTGTAAGTATTTTTTTAGTTTTTTATTAGATATTCTGATGGTTTTTAAAGGCTCGACTTCCGCCATGTCACGCTAAGCCTCGAGGCTCGATTTCGTCGCCACGCCATGGTCCAAGGGTCGGGCTTAAGGCTTGCATTTGGTGTCTAACTTGACTTTCATTTACCCATAATAAGTTGTGTTTTTTAGACGTATTAAAGTAAGGGGTTGTTTTTTTTTTCCAGTAATTAAGTTATGTCTGGCTAAAGTGTCTGTCTGGATATATTATGTCTGTCTGGATAAATTAGTATCCTCGTTTGTTTTTTTTATGCTGAATGAATAGTCTTGATAATAAAATTTAACAGTTTTTAATTTTCAATGTCTAAATATTGTAAACAAAACATATTAAAATAATATATAATTTTAAAATAGTACATTCTGATAATAAAAAATATTGATATATAAATAATAAAGTTAAAATTTTTTTTAAAAAAAAATATTTTAAAATAATAATATTATAAATTAAACACTTTTTTAATCATACCATGTAAAACATTAAATTATAAATATAAAAAAGAAAAAAAAAAGTTATGACTTAATGGGGAAAGCATCATCTCATAGCTTTTTCGGTTAAGTCATGCTGTCTAGATTAAGTCACAAACAAACAGACTCCTTATGACTTTCCACATATAGTTTTTCCCCCATTAAGTCGATTAAGTCAAAATCAAACACTACCTAACTAAGCTATATGAATCAAATATATATAATTAATTAGTTATAAAAATGGCGTGGATATGTGTTTTTTCATCTTTATTTGTATAATTGTATATTTATAATTACTCCCTCCGTCCCTAAATAAAGTTCGCATTTATCCTTCAAGGTTTGTCCCTAAATAAAGTTCTCATTTCTCAAACTTAAGGGACTCACTTAATATAATAATATTATTACTAATACTTTCACCACTAACTATCTCTTAAAACACTTTCTCTCTCCAATCAAACCTTATATTTTAATCAAAAGTAATACCAAATACCCTACTATTAACTATCTCCTAAAATGTTGTGCCCAACACAAATGAGAACTTTATTTAGGGACGGAGGGAGTATAATTTGTGTACAAAATTATTATTTTAGAAACGTCATGATCTCGTTATGGCTTCACCATAGCTCGTCATGGCTTAAGGCTTGATTATGTTGTCCCGCTACGCCTCACATTATTTAGAAGCTTGAATATTCTTAAATAGCTATGTGAATACAAAAGAATGTTGCATATCTATATCATATAATTTTAAATATCTACTTAACGGCACTTAAATGATAAAAACTAAATATAATTTGGAACTATTTTTAGTATTCATCAAGCTACCTATATGCTTTTTTATATAGTTATATTATAATATAATTATAATTTATATTTTAATTTTTTTTAACGACACATAATCTACTTCAATTTATCCATAGTGAGACTTGAACTCATAACCATTAGAACATAAGACCACTTTACACCAACACTTGATTACAAACCTCGACTAATTTACATCTTAATTAGTGATTGCTATTTTTTTGCTATCAAACCTTGAAAGTTAGTGGCGATTATTTAGCGGTCACTAGCTCTTCCACTCGATCGGTACATTTACTAGCTTATTAAGAACTACTTTTAGTGATCATTATTTTTTGACGTCTAACTTTTGAAATAGCGACGACAATTTTATAGTCTCTAACTTGTTGATTAGTGACCTTTATCTTGGTCCCATATCATTTGACGAACACTACAAGTGACCACTAGTCTTTGGTCTCTAACATTCTAACTTAGTGACCACTATTTTTGTCACTAACCCATCCAACTAACTAACCTGTAAAATTCCATGAACACTACTTAGTGACCATTTTTTTTTTTGGCCTTTAACATTTCAAAACAGTTACCATTATTTTTGTCCAACTTTCTATCTTAGTGACCACTATTTCGGTCACTAACCAATTTCAGTCATTAAGTTTTCTAATTCAACGACACTACCTAGTGACCGGTACTTTTTGGTCTCTAATTTATAACCTAGTGACCATGTAGTGACGGTTATCTAGTGCTGGTCACTAATCTTACACCAATGATCGAAAGTTAGTGACAAATTATTTTATGGTGACTAGATATTATTCGTGAGTCGTGACCAAAATAATGGGTTGTCACTACAAAAGTGGTACTAATGAGCATTTTTCTTGTAGTGGTTTCTTGGGCTGACTGACACTCTGTAGCTACTTTTGAGGGAATTTGAATATTCGTCTAGACTGAGAATTTCTTTTGTACAACTAACTTAACCAGGAACTATTTCATTCAGAATTAATTCAGTCATCAATTATCAAACGATCTCTTACTTGAAGCCGGACCAAAATCTATAGGGTAATGTAAGATTGAACATTAAAAAGTAAGCAATTAGGACAGTTGGGGTGACACAAATAGATGTATCATTAAAAACCTGTAATAGTTCTTATTCCCCCAGAAAGCACAATGGGGGCAAGATCTTGTTTCCCTGCCTCTTTGCATGTCCGTAACGGTACATTTGACTCACCTACCTTCTTTCATCTTTAGCAGATTCTAGCTTTATCTAGAATTCACGCATATTCGAATCCATTTGAGTATTGGGTGATCATTGATTGACAAATATCTCCTCGTACGGAATCATATGCTACATATGCTTCAAGTGTGAAATTGAACCTAGTCATGTATTAGATATAAATGATGAAAAGAGAATATAATATCCCTCTTCTTCGATTCTTTTTCCCTTTTTATGTGAAAACTAAAAACATCAATCTCCTAACCGAGACACAATACCAACCAAGTTCAAGCTTCTCATGTATCCATGTTCAACCATCGGCTACTTACCTCAATTATATTCAATATATATAACTATGCTATGTTAATTCATCAAAAGGATCAAATAACCACAACTTAAATGAAAACGGATGAAAGAAAAGGTCAAGTGTCCCTCAGAGATCCTCCGAACACTTCATCGGGATGTTTTGTTTAGGATTTCCTGCTGAAGTGTTTGGGGGAACTCCAAGTGCGACTTGATACTAGCAAACTAGAAGTCTTGCACATTGCTTATAGTATGCCGTGAGTGATCTTATCAATATATATAGAACAATCGCTTAGAAACAAAACTTGCCTACTTTTTTTACTTAACGAATAAATTGTTATAATCTTCTACTTCTACATGTTAATGCGATCCATGGATCGTTAATGCATATCAGTGATTCATTGTGCTACAATGTCTATCCAGTTCGTAGAAGGCGTGAAATCAGGAGGGTTTGTTCACACCGTGCTTGCAAACTTGACTCTACGGGTTCCCAAGATTTCGACCCAACTCTGTATCACGGTCTCGCCAGGGCACTTCAATATCTCATATTCTCATATTTACCCGCCCGAACATAACTTATATAGTTCAACAAGTTTGTTTATTTAGAAAATGTCACAATATTCTGGAAATAACCCAAAATAGAACGTGTAGTGTTTTTATAGGCTCCGGAAAAAAATAAATTAACATTTTCATTTTGAGGAAATAACAACGTAATTTGTTACTATCATAACCAATTGAGTTATTACATCATGTTCCTTATTTGACATAAAATTATCTTTTTTATTAATCATTTAAACTTTAAAAAGTTGAAATTACCACCACCACTATCCACCAACAAGCACTATCATTATCATCATTACCACCCACCATTTTGTTGCCATCAAATGTAGTCGCAAGGCACTTGCCACCGTATTGCACGGGTACCTTGGTAGTAATGACATATTTAAGGCTGAAAAAGAAGCCTTGTTAGTTTATTTATTTTGAACAAAAGTAATGGCATATTTAAGGTCCAGTCTTTGGTTAGGTTCGTTGAAACGACAATTCTATAGTACGAGAGGACTATACGAGAATTTTTTCCTGACAATTGAATTAATTTTACAGATTCATATATTTTAACAATTTGAATATATACATAATAATTGTGAGAGATGCGTTTTATATGCGTGAATGTTTTTTCCCCAAGATTTACCCACTTACAACGGATAGGTAGTTGAGGATCATAGTTTTATTCTCGTCATTGCCATCTCTAAATAATTAAAGGAGTTTGATAATGACAGCCCTTAGGGCTGTCAATAAAGCATAAAGAGTTGTACATTAATTCAATTGGGGTGATAATTCCTAAAATACAGGAGTTAGTTATAGATTGAGGTACAAAATTTTGATGCATGTCTATTGACAGTCCTAAGAACTGTCATTATCAAAACTCATAATTAAATATGCCCAAAATTATACTTGGTATGTACATAGTGGGTTTTTTTTCCCAGGAAATTTGAATCGAATTCGTAACTACTTTTTTTTTTTTTGTTGCAATTTTCCACAAATTGATTACTGTCCCGTGCTAAAATAGATTTCACTAAAGTCACATGAATTTGGAAATGATTAAAGCATTATGAAATAGTGTGCTATTTTTGCCGTCTTAAATACAAAATGTTTTAGAAATGTACCGTTATGCATGTTATCATTTTTTTCACATATAATAATAACAACATAATATCGCCATTTTGCAAATTAAAATTTGCGCCAAATCATACATGTATATATATTAAGTTGTGTGTTTTGTCTGTGGGCGATTATTTTAGGAAGGACGGAGTAATTCAATGCAAATATGAACTACAACCAATGTCAATTGCAATGGCGAGTCATGGGTTAGCAGTTAGCACAGTTTTATTTCGACACATATTAAAATTTAGGAAAATGATAATGATAACCCTTAGGGCTGTCACTAAGACGTCAAGTTACGCATTAAAAACTTGTACAATAATCAATAACCGCCCCTGCATTTTAGGAATCATCCCCCACTATTAAAAGTACAAACGGTTTATGCACGTAACCACCTCTTATTGACAGCCCTAAGGGTTGTCATTAACAAAACCCTAAAATTTAAAACACAATTTCATTAAATATTATAAAACGATAAATTAGACTAAAAACTAGAGATTACATTTTAAAGTTGTCATATTTTTTGACTTATTTTCCGAAAACAAGTTATTACATTTTCATTTGTAATTGACATAAGTGAATCCTTCTCTATACTACAAATCTGTTGACTTATGTTATTTGATATTTGACTTTCCTAATTCCAATCGATTAACAAA
Organism: Calendula officinalis; assembly: GCA_963853835.1. Taxonomy (NCBI): domain Eukaryota; kingdom Viridiplantae; phylum Streptophyta; class Magnoliopsida; order Asterales; family Asteraceae; genus Calendula; species Calendula officinalis. Next base: position 1,849,539 of record OY970830.1, on the reverse strand, counting down.
AAGAGTATTGAGTGTTTCTTCAAATTAACATAAAGTGGAGAGTGACTTTTGTTTATTAAATTAAATTGTCATTTGAACTTGCTATATTGGAGTTTTCAAGTTTTAACTTATTTTGTTTTTTGAAATTATAAGTGAATGGTAACTTAACATTTTTTTAGGGGTAGCGCGAGCACTTAAATGCAGATCCAGCCCTGGTCAATTGTTTTTTTGTTTCCCTCAACATCTTAGAGGATGCATGATTCATTTATGAATCAATGTCGTAGATCCGTAAATTAGATTGTTGGTTGTTAAGGTGAGATTTTAATGCGATGGATCATGAGGCCGGCTAGGTGGTGTTCATTCATGGCTGGGTTTCTTGCCCCACTGTGTAATTGCTCGTGAGACACTACGTACGTACGTACGAAATCAGAAATGACGCAACCCTGGTTCCTCATTTAATGTAAATATGCTATTAACTCTTATATTTTTAACTCTGGTTTGTCATGCCTTGTGAAATGTATCTACCTTGATAGCAAAAAGTTAAATTATTTCAACCTCACGAGTCAGCCGGTATATAATATTAATCACAAAAAATAATATTGTTTGAAGCTTCTCAAAGGGAATGTTGACGAACGGGTGAACGTGTGTAACTCATTTAAATAGCAATGCCTAAGATAAATCTTATTGTGGCACTCATAAAAGTGTCATTGCAATTAACCTCAATGTCGAAAGTAAAAAAAATGTTACTAAAGATGAGTAAAAATAGAACTTTTTACTTTTCGTTACAAAGTGTTTTACATACACATAAAAAAAGGTGTAAAGTTCAGGTCGGTAAAAACCTATAGTAACACAAAAGGTGTGAGTGATAAATAGTATGAATAAAACTTAAATTATTTTACCTTTATCCGAGATTTTTTTTGTGTATACCTAAAATGTAAGTTACTAAATGTCGTTTCTCTTCTAGTGTGCACTAATTATTAAAATCATTTTGTTACTTCAACACCAATTTATGCAACTAAATTTCAATCTTTTACTAAATAATGCAACTAAATTTATACAATGTTTTACCTTAAGCTAGTTTAATAAAATTATATTTATATCACATTAATTAATTGTTAGGGTCACTGTTCGTATCAGTTACGGGTTCATGGGCCATGGGCGATATCACCCGGCACGAAACCAGATTGGTGTGCTCGAACCGAACATATTAAATGGTTGTTATTATCTAAACCGAACATGGGTGAATTGTATGGATCCGTTTTGTAATACGGTGAATCGTTTGGTTATTATCAAAACCAAGCATGCATGGTCCTTCCAATTTTATCCTTACAGTTTAGAACCTCTAGTTATGAGATGGTTCCAATTCAAATTCCAGTGACTCATTTTTTCTGCTCCCTAATCATATTTATGACTTGTTAAGCAGTAATATATGAATAAAAATCATTTGACCATTTTTGATGAAGTGTAAATCTAAGAATTTTAAGGATGTAATTACCTTCTTTAATAAGTAAAATTCAAATATAAGTAAGACACTAAAAAATTATTGTACGACAAAAGTAACCACTCTTTACGGTTGTTCAAAATTTTTGTACTACCGATTACAATAGTAACCACTCTATAATGCTTTAAATAAATCCGGCAGTGGTGGCAAGGTGTACGACAGGTTTTAAGGTTAGGTTTCGAAAATAATATATAGTTAGTGGTGGGGTCCTTAGTAATAATATTATTTTATTATGTGGAATCTTTCAAATGTAAGTAATGATAAGTTTTTTGTGAGATAAAAATTTAGGGTGAAATGTACAAGAGAGTATTTAACATCTATATGGCTATATATACACTCACTAACTTCCAGGCGATTTAGACCGTTATTGACAATGGGCACCTGGTTCCTCATTTTCATTTCCCTCTGTGTGGCCGCCACGATCAAATCCGTTATTTTCCGACGTAAAGACGGTAAAAAGCTACCACCGGGACCTTCACTCCTTTCCTCCCACCTTTTACTGTTAACAAATTCCCTCTTTGAACTCGAACCAATCCTCAATAATCTCAAGTCCAAGTATGGATCACTCATTACTCTTTCCGTCGGTCTACGGCGTCGTTTCATCTTCATCTTCGTATCCAGTCATTCTCTTGCTCACCAACTCCTCATCCAGAAAGGCGCCATCTTCTCCGACCGCCCAAAAACATTCCACGTCTGCAACATCTCCTTATCCTCCTACGGCCCCACTTGGCGGGTCCTCCGCCGGAATCTCGCCGCCGGAGTTCTGCATCCGGCTAACGTAAGTTCCTACTCGTGGGCTCGAAAGTGGGCCCTTCATATCCTTATCAGTCGGTTACAAAAGGAAAGTGGGTCAATCGAGGTGTTTGATCATTTTCAGCACGCTATGTTTTGTCTGTTGGTGCTAATGTGCTTTGGTCAAAAGGTTGACGAGCATCGTATCAATGAAATCGCTAACGCACAGAGACGTTCACTGTCGTTACTCGGCTCGAGACGTTATAACGTCCTCCGTTTAATCCCGAGATTGGGGAAGATATTGTTGAGAAACCGATGGAAAGAGCTCCAACGAGTATTGATTCCGCTAATCAGATCTCGAATCAAAGAGACTGATTGTGAAATTGTTGCATACATTGACACGTTGGTGAACCTGCAACTTCCAGAAGATGCTTCAAATGGAAATGGCGGGAAGCTCACCGAGATGGAGATTTTGACCATGTGTGGTGAGTTCCTTAACGCCGGTACAGAAACCACCTTCACTGCTCTACAATGGATTATGGCGAATCTGGTTAAGCATCCTCACATTCAGAGGATGCTTTATGACGAAATTGTGGCGGTCGTTGGACCGCCACCTTCACCGCCCCGGAAAGGGGCGGTGGAGATAGAATTATCGGTTATAAACGAGGAGGATTTGAAGAAAATGGTGTATTTGAAGGCGGTGGTTTTGGAAGGGCTGAGGAGGCACCCGCCCGTGCATTTCGTGTTGCCACATAGGGTTTCAAAGGAGGTAGAAGTGGAAGGGTATGTGATTCCGGAGGGTGCAACTATTAATTTCATGGTGGGCGAGATGGGTTTGGATCCAACGGTGTGGGATGAACCGATGGAGTTTAAGCCAGAGAGGTTTCTGGCGAATAATGGTAGTGGTAATAGTAACGGTGTGTTTGATATAAGTGGAAGCAAAGAGATTAAAATGATGCCGTTTGGTGCTGGGAGAAGAATATGTCCAGGGTCCGACTTGGGTCTGCTTCATTTGGAATATTTTGTTGCTAATTTGATTTGGTATTTCCATTGGAGTGCTCCTGCAGATGTTGATCTTTCTGAGAAGGTAGAGACCACTGTTGTCATGAAGACCCCTCTGCAAGCCCAAATCTCTTCAAGAGTCAGATAGTCAACTACTCATTTTGGGTCAATATATGAATATGTTGTTGGATAAATGGATTATTAATATATTAATATCTGCATGTATTTCTGTTGGGTTTATTTTGAAAGAATAAAATGATTTGGTGTTTTTACCAAGTCATAAGTAGAAGTGAATAACAAGTTGGGTAGTCGAGGTTTTCCACTACTATTGATTATTTAGGATTAAGAGTAGGTTGTTAGGAATATTTTTATTAAATATTTATTAAAGATTTGATTAGTCAAAATTATTAAACTACAAGGACCTAAGTCGGTGATATGAAATTCAAGATTTGAATAAGATTTAGGAGATAATGATAATTGTAAAAGATATAGTATATCTTGTTTGAATTTAAAAGATTTAGTATTATCTTTTCCTTGTAAATCTTGGGTTTTCTAGTATATAAAGAAACCTAATGACATAGAATTAGATGTTCTTGGAACCCACGTTTTAACGTGTTTGTGTGTAAAACCTAAGCTTCAAGATCGTTTGATCCTGTCTAATGAAAAACCGTTCTACATATTTATATGTAGAATTGAGGCTTTTAATGATGAAAACTTGTTTAGCTATACATATATGTTCAACTAATTCCGCAATATTATGATTTGTATATGCTTATTCCAGATAAGAACTAACTATTCTTGAGCCTAAAGATCGACATTTATGAAGAGTTATTCTAAACTCAGCAATTGGTATCAGAGCACGGTGACTCAGATCTGGAATCAAACAAGGATCTATCAATGATCGCAAGAAGAATCATGAAGCTTACCAAAAATTTTAAATAGGGGAAGCGGCGGCCTGAACAAATGGCAATGGAAGCGCCTCCACGAAAAGCAAGCCAGAGAGAAGGAAAAACGTCTTCTCGATCAAGAGAAACAGCTTTACCAGGCGCGAGTTCGATCCGAGATCCGCTCCAAAATCGCGAACCCGGATCCATCAAAACATGAACAGAATGTAAATTCACCCAATTACAAACCATTATCCCCTAAAGAACACATTAAAGCCCTAGCTGATCGTTTCATGAAAGAAGGAGCTGAAGATTTATGGAACGAAGCTGATGGACCAATCAATTCTCCTTCTCCACAACAAATCGCCAGAATTGAATCGAATCACACTCCAATTAATTTACGGAGAGTAATTTCTGGTCAAAATCACATATCGAGTAATCAATCGAGTGAAGTTTCTACACCTTCTGGTTATAATTACAATCAATTGAAATCTAGGCATTACTCGGTGTTTCCATATTCAGCTAACAAGTTTAGTTTTACGAGCCCTAGGAATTATTCAGTTAGGACTTCTAGGTTTAGCTACAGGAAAAACGATAGCTCCTCAAGTGAAGATGATGGTACATACGATGATCTCAAATTCAGTTTTACTACTGATCAGTAACAATTTCGTTTACTACTGCTCCTTCAATATTTCGCTGTTTACTACTGATCCAGTATCTCGATTATTACTGATCCAAATTGAAATATACTACTGATCAGTAGTATATCAGGTTACTACTGATCCGATGCTCAATCGATTATTACTGGTAAACGTTTATTTTTACTACTGATCCTTGCCGATTCGAAAATACTACTGATCAGTAGTAAATGAAGAAAAAACACTACTGATCAGTAATAGACTGAAAGTTTTACTACTGCTGCGTTGACTGATCAAGTATTAATCAGTACTGATCGGAAAAAAAAATTTAAATTTTTATTACTGATTTCTTTTTGACTGATACATCATACTTTGGAAAGCATGACACACACCATGCTCATTCCATACCACGGTTTATTGATCGTATCTGATAATAATGTGAAACGAATCACATTATTCACACACACAGGTTGAAGGCATGATGAAGATAAAGGAAAATTTTATTTGTTACATATTTGATCTTTATCAATTGATTACAGAAGATAATTGATTATATTTTATTTGAAGAAGAAGTGGAAAGTCTTACTACATAAGATGTTATGTATTGTTGTAACTGCAATTTAACAGAATCTTAACGAAAAGATCTGTTGAAGGCTAAGATAAGCAAGTCCCTCATACAAGATATGATGTTCCTGATTACTATATTTAGACGGAATGTGATGCTTAGTTTGAGTTTCTACTTCAACTTCAAATAGAAGATAGTTGGTTTTCAATGTAATTAATATAGTCTTGAAGAACACAAGAATGATATCACACTTTTAGGGGAAGAAAAAGTGTTGATCATTCAAGGGGAAGTTCAAGTTTCTCGAATTTATTTGATTATGTCAAAAAGGGGAAGAGACTTGAAGATTTATAGCTAATTCTACAAGTTTTGTCAAATCAAATATGGGAAGATTGTTAGGAATATTTTGATTAATATTCATTAAAGATTTGATATGTCAAAACTATTAAACTACAAGGACCTAAGTCGGTGATATGAAGTTCAAGATTTGAATAAGATTTAGGAGATAATGATAATTGTAAAAGATATAGTATATCTTGTTTGAATTTAAAAGATTTAGTATTATCTTTTCCTTGTAAGTCTTGGGTTTTCTAGTATATAAAGAAACCTAATGACATAGAATTAGATGTTCTTAGAACCCACGTTTTAACATGTTTGTGTGTAAAACCTAAGCCTCAAGATCGTTTGATTCTGTCTAATGAAAAACCGTTCTACATATTTATATGTAGAATTGAGGCTTTTAATGATGAAAACTTGTTTAGCTATACATATATGTTCAACTAATTCCGCAATATTATGATTTGTATATGCTTATTCCAGATAAGAACTAACTATTCTTGAGCCTAAAGATCGACATTTATAAAGAGTTATTCTAAACTCAGCAAAAGCAAATAACATACTTGTGTGCGCATATATACATGTACATGAACCCATATAAATACACACATAGACGGACTCAGGAAAAACGTACTGAAAGATATCACCTGTTTCAAATTTCCTTCTTATGTGTATTACCTACATTCAAAAAGAATTTAAAATTTCTTTTAACATTGTTCGGGAATTGAGGGGTTACACAAGCTATCCGTAGTACATGGTAGGTAGTACATGATAGGTCCGCCCTGCAAACACCCAAAACAATAATGACCATTATAGATTTGAAAAATTCTTAGAATAATTAAAGATTCCCTCACCAAAACAATACAAAAGATTGGAAAGTTGATTGCTACATAAACTTAAATTATCTTTTGATTTAATATAGAAGTTGTTGATGTGATATTGTACCTAACATTTCAATCATGTCATATTTTTTTGATGTTTTAGTAGAAGATTTTTTTTTTTTAAAGAATAAGTTTTGAACTAACGATCTTGAATCTGGCAAATGGCTCCAAAAGATGTTCATTTTGTCCGAGGGAGATACACTATTATCATTTATATAAAAAGTACCCACCCACTCTCGGGGTGGATATCAATGGAGTTTGTGCTCTAAGAGTTGCTCGAAGTGGTTATAGATTGGTTTGGTTTATCACACATGGTTGGAGATCCAAAAATGGATTCGATGATCAAATATCTAGCGATTTTACTAGCACTTCTATTTGTGTACCTCGTATTAATGCTTGTTAAGTTTCTTTACAAAGTATGTTGGTTGCCCATCCGAATACAATACACCATGAGATCTCAAGGAATCAAAGGCCCTTTTTACAAGTTCCTTCATGGAAACACCAAAGAGATCTCCAACATGCTAACAAAATCTATGGGTCGACCCATGGATCATTTATCACATGAAATCTTCCCAAGGATCATGCCTCATGTTCATTCATGGGTTACCTTATATGGTAAGACATATATATCCATATCTATTCATGTATTCGATATTTATAATCTTTACATAATATAAGTGAACAATATTGAAGTATTTTTTTTTCTCAAAAAAATTGATTTTAGGAAGGAATTTCTTGAATTGGTATGGTACTCAAGCTCAATTGGTGGTTACAGAAGCTGACCTTATTAAAGAAATATTGAACAATAAAGATGGTATTTACCCAAAGATCGAACTTGAAGGATATGCAAAGAAGCTATTAGGAGACGGGCTTTCATCGACAAAAGGTGATAAGTGGATAAAGCATCGAAAGCTTGCTAATGGTGTCTTCCATGGAGAAAGCCTAAAAGTAAGTTCATTGATGAAACTTGATTCAGAAAATGTTCATGGACAAATTTTATTTACTCAAAACATAGAATTTGGATCATAATCAATATTTTAAAAATTGGATTTTACATTGAACATGCTAATGTCCTAATTATACAGCAAAACTGGTCGAACCGGATTAACCGGCCGGTTCAACATGATTACAATATCGTTAAGTTTTTATGATGCATTAATTATTTTAAAATGGTTTACAAATTCCAAAAACCTAGAAAAATACATAATAAATACCATAAAAAATAAAAAAAAAAATTCAAAACATAGAAGTATTTGTCAATTAAGTTTTATCATTTTTTATCTATATAAAAAATCTTCATGTCTATTTTGTTTAACTAATTTTTTAACAATAACCAATTTTTACAATTCAATCGGCTGGTTAAATCAGGTTTTATGTCCAACCGACTGGTTTCGACCGAGTTAAAACCATCCGTATAACCGGCTCATTCAGATGAATTCATTCTTATTTTTTGGTCTGGCTAGTTCAACTGGGTTTTTAAAACATTGATCATAATATTATTTTTATTTTATTTTTTGGTAATCACTAATCTCAGGGCGACCAACCGATTTGTGGGTCGCCCGAGTCAGCGCAAATGAACCCATGTGACCGCAAGGAGGTATTTTTTTGTACCTAGCAAAGTTTAAACCTGGGTACTCCTTGGATTGAACCCATGGCCAAAGGGGGTTTTTTTTTGCTCCAACATTGATCATAATAAAGATACTAACGAAAGTATTCGTATGTAGAACATGATTCCAGTGATGATTAACAGCGCCGAAATGATGCTACAAAGGTGGAAAGAGCACAACGGGAAAGAGATAGAAGTATTTCAAGATTTCAGAGTATTAACATCAGAAGTCATTTCCAAAACTGCTTTCGGAAGCAGTTATTTAGAAGGGAAGAAAATTTTCGATATGCTGATGAAGTTGACGATGATCCTTTCAAGAAACACACATAAAATTCGGCTTCCTGGCATCAGGTTTTAACCCAATCTTATGAAAATCAATCTCAAGTAGATGTAGCATAATGTGTAGGTCCAGTGGACAATGGTTTGAGTTTTGTCGTCCGCGTCAAAATTAGGAAATTATTAGTAGGCGTGAAAATTCGGCCAGTTTCTTAAAGGAATTGGTTTTCATACCACACTTTTCAATGCATCTACCACAATGTACTAGTATTCCTGCAAACTGTACAAACATATAAAGCAATCATTGTGGTACAAGGAGTAAAAGATGTGGTGTAAAAATCACCCCCTTTTCTTAAACTTTACAACTAGTTATGCTTTGTTTCCGAGATTTTTAAATAAAACAAAAAAAAGGGAAAAATTATAAATAAAAAAAAGAATTTTAAAAGAAATTTTTTGTAATTTTGTGTTTCTGAGTTAAAAAGAAAAAAAGAGAAATTAATGACATTTTGTAAGTTGTATACCCTTAATATAGGGATGAGCATGGGGCGATTTGGGGCGCTTTTTAACTAAAAACCAAACCCCGCCCCAAAAGTTCGGGTTTTAAAAATTACACCCCGTTCTGTTTCGGTTTTTCGGAGTTTTCGGTTCAGTTTCGGGGTTTTTTTTCGGTTTTTTGTTTTCCTTTAAATTTACCAATTTGTTACCTTAAAAATTAATATTGTGATTCAAACTCCCAAACCTTAACACATTTCGTTATATATAAAAAACAACTAGTAATATAATGTAATAATAAAATTCAACTAATATAACTTGAATAAGATTAATAATAGAATATTTTTATGTAAAAGATAATTAAATGTCAAATCTTTTATAAATATAAGAATATTTATATAAAATTTGAAATATATATAATGTCGGGGCGGGGTTTTAGGTCGGGTTTTTCATATGCCCCCGAAATCCGCCCCAAACATTTGGGTTTTCCAAAAATCAAAATCGTTGACATCGGTTTTTCAAATGATTCGGTTTTTCGGGGCGGTTTTTTCGGGTTTTTCGGTTTCGGTTCGATTTTTCGGTTTTTATGCTCACCCCTACCTTAATATGTAATTTATTTAGGCTAGGTTAATGTTAATTTGGTAATTTAATTCTTTTATTTAATAATTAATAACTCTTTCCTCTTCAAATTTTCTCACTTTAGGAATAATTTTATAAAAGAAATTCTGGCAAAAATTTCTTTTATCTTCTTTTAAAAAATAACTCGGGAACATAAAACTTATTTATTATCTTTCAAAATATTTTCTTCTCTCTAAATTAAAACTTTAGAACATAGCATTAACAATTAAATTTGTATTACAACGACAATCTTGATTAAAATGAAGTGATTTAGGAACTAGGTAATACGTATGAGATGACTTTCAACGTGTTTAATTTGTCTTTACTAGCTAATTTTTAAAATTTTACACATTTGAGCTGAGCCTAAAATCGTTGTGCAAGCCTCTTACTTTCAAGTAGGGGTGACAATTCAGGTCGGGTTCGGGTTGGCGGGTTCGGGTTCACGGGTTGGCGGGTCAGAAACATTCAACCCGAAACCGACCTGTTTATATAAACGGGTCAGATATCTCAACCCTAACCTGTTTACCTTCAACCCGAACCAGACCCATATAACCTGTTTAATTAAACGGGTTAAACAGGTTAGCATGTCAAATAGGTTAAACTGGTCAAACATGTTATACATGTTATTATTCCACAAATTCATAACAAAATATCAAAACAACACACTACTAAGTAGTTTTTTAGCTTTTTATCTAACTATTAGTTACGTTTAAACTAATAAACTATAAACTAAATATAAATATATATATTTTAATAATTAAACGGGTTGGCGGTCGACCCATTTAAAATATCATTGACCCGAACCTAATCCGTTTAATAAACAGGTCAGTTGAGTCAACCCGAGACTGACCCAATTATTTTTTTTACCTCAACCCAAACCTGTTTATTTTCGTGTCGGTTTTAGGTCGGGTTTTGTGTCGGGTCAGAAATTGCCACCCCTACTTTCAAGTAAGCTAATGTTGTCGATCGGCTTGTTATTGCAGTTTTTTCATTAAGAATGATGATGATATAGAAGCGGAGAAACTTGAGAAAGGAATCAAAGATTGCATTCTCGACATTATAACAAAAAGAGAGCAAGAAAAGAATGTGGATACAAGCATAAATCATGATTTTCTAGGAGAATTACTCAAGGCTTATCGTGACAAAGATGACCAAAAACGAATAACTTTAGATGATATGGCCGACGAGTGTAAAACATTTTATTTCGCTGGACATGAAACAACTACATCTTTACTTGGTTGGACTATTCTTCTTCTAGCACTTCACCAAGAATGGCAAGAAAAAGCTCGTGAAGAAGTGTTTGAGTATTTTGGCGAAACAAACCCTAGTCAAGATTCGATCACAAGACTCAAAACGGTAAAAAAAAATAACTCTTTCTTTGTTCTTACATCTTATAACACTAACACAGATTTTCAGTAACACTCAACTACACGTCTATGCGTCCTACATAGGTGTGAGAATCTCTGACCCGACATGAAACTCGACCTAAAACCGACACGAAGTAATTCAAATGAGTCGACCCGCCAACTCAATTAATTATTAAAACATGTTTAAAAATATATATATTTATACTTAATAGATATTTGGGAAAAAAAAATATACTTTATTATGTGAGTATGTGACATGTTTGATCCATTCAAACCACTAATATGTTTAACACATTTAATTAAATAGGTTATATGTGTCAGATTTTGGTTGAAATAAATATACTTTATTATGTTTTGTAGTTTTTTTAGTGATGTTTTTCTTCGCTTATTATGTTTTTTAGATGAACATGATCGTTGAAGAATCATTGAGACTATACCCACCGGTTCCAATGATGAAAAGAAAAGTTGCAAAAAAAGTTCGATTAGGGGAGATGATCCTTGAACCAAACATGGAGCTCTACATATCGTCATTAGCGGTTCATCATGATGCTAGAATATGGGGAGATGATGTTCATATGTTCAAGCCAGAAAGATTTGAAGAGGGCATGGCTAAAGCAACAAACAACACACCAGCAGCATTCTTGACATTTGGGTTTGGACCAAGGACTTGTGTGGGTTTGAATTTTGCACTTTTGGAAGCCAAGATTGCACTTGCCATGATTTTACAGAGGTTTAAGTTCAAATTGTCTCCAAATTATGTTCACTCCCCTGTCCAAGTTTTCATGGTTAGACCCCAACATGGAGTTCAAATCATTCTTGAGGTTATCTAGACAGGGGTGTACCAAATTATGTTCACTCTCCTGTGCACTGTGGGCTTGACATTTAGCAAGATTGAATTTGAATATAAAACAATGTTTATATCATTTGTTGTTGGTTATTTTTAAGGTGAAATTCAATGTTTCCGTTCATGTATACCTCTGTGTTCTATTTTTCGCTCTTTATTCTTAGAGGGTGTTCGGGAAAGCTTTTAAAATTTCCTTATTAACTTATTGAAGAAGCTAATAAGTTAAAAAGATGTTTGGATAATGTAATAAGTTCTTTTTAAATGACTTTTAGACAAGCGTTGAAAAGTAGTTTTTGAAAAGTAAGGGACTCCTTACTTATTATCAACTTTTTCCTATAAATTACTTTTTAAAATCAAAAAATTAATAAGAACTTTTAGCTAAAAATACTTTTGAGATCAAAAAATTTATCTAAACATGCCCTTAGTCTCCTATTCGATCTATCAATATCGTATGGAGTACATGGGACTGAGGTGCACCGTAGTCGGGCTTAAATGAACCTAAATTTCCGTCTCAACCTGGCTTTGAACAAGGGGGTTTCCAGGCCATGCCTAGGACTGTTTTGAGAATCTCTACATGGAGATCGAACACAATTATGAGTAGGGGTGAGCATTTGGACCGAAAAAACCGAACCGAACCGAAAACCGACCGAAACCGAACCGAAACCGATAACATGTTATCGGTTCGGTTTCGGTTTTGAAAATTCATCGTTATCGGTTATCGGTTCGGTTCGGTTCGGTTTTCGGAAAAGGATGAACATTTGGCCTAAAATAACCGAATCGAAACCGGACCGAACCGAAACCGAACCGAACCGAAACCGATAACATGTTATCGGTTCGGTTTCGGTTTTGAAAATTCATCGTTATCGGTTATCGGTTCTATCGGGTCGGGTCGGTTCGGTTTTGGCCCGATAAGCACCCCTAATTATGAGGCCTTTATAAGAGTATATATGTTAGACAACTTACTTTGAGTAACTTTTGTATAAAGTTGAAATATAGATTTTATATATGTTATGGTGTTTATATCTTCACAAGAACCACAACTTACATAAATTCGAAATATATTTAACTTCTTAATAGCTCATAGTTTAATAAAATTCGAAATATATTTAACTTTTTTTTAACGACACCTAATCTACATTAAATTGTCAAAGACTTGAACCCATGATTTATTGGTCATGAGCAACACCTTAATTTTTCCACCTTTACTACTAGGCTACAAGCCTTGGGTTATATTTAACTTTCTTAATAGCTCATAGTTTAATAAATATATAAAATTAATAAAAATGGAAGGAAAAAACCCAAATTAGATTAAAAAATATTTTTTTAATTTTATAAATGACTAATTTAAAAACTAGAAACTAAAGTTACATTTTAAACTCACAAGTTTTTAAAGGGTTAATTTCATACACGTCCTTACAAACTTCCAATATTATGTATATATCCTTGCAAAATTCATTATTACGTATATATCCTTTCAAAACTTCAAAATTATCATATATATATCCTTTTACCTAATTTTAATAATATTTAAATCTTTTAAAATTTAAAAACATAAATCCTAATCTAAATAAATGGTTAAATAGCCTAAAACCCTTGACGAAATAAAATGTAATTGTCAAATTTGGCACAAAAAAAGAAAGAAAAAACTCTTGACAAAAGAAAAAAACTTGGCCTTTAAGGGTAAATAGGGCATTTTACCATTAATTTAGATTAACATTTATGTTTTATTAAAGTTTAAATGATTTAAATATTACTACCTCCGTATCAAAATAAGTGATACATTTGAGGAAACACGATTTTTGAGGCAAAAGATTAAAAGATATATTAATATAGATTAAAGTGGGTAATTAGTGGAGAATGGGTCCCACTTATGTTGAATAAAATGATATTAATGATGTTTAAAAGTAAAAGTAAGGGTAAAAGGGTAATTTAACTTTATTAAAGTAGATATTTAGTGGAGAAAGGGTCCCACTTTTTTGCCAAATAAGGTAAGATTTAGAAGTGTATCACTTATTTTGTTCCGCCCCTTTTAGGAAAGTGTATCACTTATTTTGACACGGAGGTAGTATTAAATTAGGTAAAAAGATATATGTGAGAATTTTGTGGTTTTGAAAGGATATATACGTAATATTAAAAATTTAAATTTATAAGGATGTGTATGAAATTATACCGTTTTTAAAATACACCAATTAGTATTGTTAGCAAAAAAAAAAAAAAAAGAAAAAAAAAAGTGTTAAAAAATAGTTATTTCCATATGCTCTTTAAAAATTCAGATATAGAAGCCATTTTGTGCGTGAAAAGACAGAGGAAGGAGACTCCCAAAGACGGTAAACTCTTCAATGGCGTACGTCGAAAGAGGTGGCTTCGGTATCCCTTAAATTTCATAATTTCGTAATCAATTGTGTATAGTTTGTCGAAAATCTGTTAATTTTATTTCGTATTTTGAGTTTATAATTTTTCGTAGCTGAATTTCATCGTAGTTGTTGATTATTTGTGTAAAATGATCTGTGATTGTGAATGATAATATAAATTTTTAATTAAAAACTGTTGTTCTCTGATCCTAAAACTTGTTTATGACGATCGAATTAAGGGCCAAGGCTCTGCTCGAGCATTTGATTTTATTAATAATTGGTAAAGTAAGGGGTTAGATCCTTGCCAGATCATATTCATCTTATTTATTTTTAGGTAAGTAAGGGGTTAGATCCTTGCCAGGCGATGCTTCAATTCTGTGTTAGGTCGTATGATGTGATAAACTTCACAAAAGTCTTGAAGAAATTAGGGTTTGTTAAATGAGACTGTAAAATTATCCCCAATTGTGTTTAGATTCCAATTAAAATTGGATTACTGGTCCAAAAACAAGAAGGATTTGATCCATTTTTAACAGCACAAGTATTTGTAACTTTGATGGTTGCCATAGATTTTCTGAACTTTTAAGTAGTTTGTTGCTGCAAATTTAGAAATCTCTTTACGTGTTGAACTTACAGTTACTTTATGTTGATTCCTTAGGCGTTGTGAAATCCAATCGAACCATATGGCGTCTGAGAACAATCATTGATTTCTTTTGGGGAATAATCAATTTCATTTCCGTGTTCTTCGCCACTATGTTTTCGGTAATATTAATTTCTGAGATTCATCTCTTTAAACAATGTGTATACAATGATCAATAAATAACTCATTCTAAATGTGATGCATTTGTAGATGGAGAAATCTGATGGTTACAAGAAACTATCTGGTTCCAGCAAGAAATCTGATGGTGGTGGCCCTGGTGGCGGCGGTTATGGTGGTGGTGGCGGCCCACGCAGGCCTCCACGTGGACTAGACAATGTTAGAGGCATAGACCACAGTATGTTTACTTTTATAAATTATTTATTAAATTTTAGTAAAATAATTATTTTTTATAAACAAATCAATTATTTATTTATAAGTTTTAATAAATGGACAAAAAGTGTGTGCGGGTCAACCCAACCTGACCCGCCCATTTTACCACATCTACTTATGACATCCTGCAATGTTAATGACTCTGTGTCCATCTATGCAGACTCTCTTCCAGCATGTGGATCCTGCTGTGGAGGTTAAAAGGTAGCAATTTGGCAAATATTAATACATATTTACTAATGCCACAACTTTGTTCTCGACATTTTTAAGTGAAAACAATAAAGTTCTGTAAGAAGTGTTACCTTTTTGTTATTATTGTGTAATGTTTGAAAGGTTTTCAGAATCTTACAATTTATGATTGCATTAGGAATATGCAGTTGATCTGATTAAGTATATGTTTTTTTCCTTTTATTAAAGAAGTTTCACTATGATAATTGTTGTATGTGGACATGTGGTTGCTAAATTGTTGCATCACAAATATGCCTTCTCGCACATATGTTAAAGGTCTTTCTGAAAGCAGTCTCTTTACCTCCCGGCAGAGGAAAGACTGTTTACATTTCACCTCCCCAATAACTTGACTTTGTCAGGAATGGGTATCCCTTGTTGTAGGTTTCACTATGAAAGACCTTTGAAAAATGATTTTATATTCTATTAGGTAATTAGGTATCACTTCTTAGAAAAAAGATTGTGTTATAAAAGCTTAAAAATCAATTAATTGTACTTGTTTTGTATCGTTACACGGTTTTACCAAAGGAACTGTATCTGCATTTTGTATATGCAAGTAAAACACTTTTTACCCAAGGCTTGTAGCCTAGTGGTATACAAGGAGGATTTAAGGTGTTGCCCATGACCTATTGGTCATGGGTTCAAGTCCCGTCGTGGACAAGAAAGGTGGAAGATTCGAGGGAAGGCATACTGCCCCTTGTGGATGTCACTGTCTAGGCTCGAACCACTAACTTACTAACTAGCTGTTAAAAAAAAAAAAAGTAAAACACTTTTTAAATGGTAGTATCCGTGTCTTTAAATCTTGGATACTCCCATTAAAGGCGCCACGTTTCTATAACATAAACTCATAAAGTTAGAAAATAAAAATTAATATATTTACATTTTTACCTTTAAAATATAAATTAATTAGGAAATGTTAAGGATAAATTAGTAAGTATAATTCTTTTTCATTAATGTAATTATTATTATCTCTAAATCTCCTCATTATGGGAAGAAAATTATGAGAGAATAATGATCCAAAATTTATTTCTATCATAGTTTCTCTTAACAAAAATATTATGGAACGCGATATCAAATCTAATGGGAACACATTGTAAAAGTCGATTTTCTTGTATTAATGCGGTTCAATTTGGAATCCTAGAGTTATTTATTTGATATATATGTTATTTATTTGATTTTGATATTCAACCAATCGTTAAATAATGTTTAGTGAACATGTGTTAAATATTATTAATTTAGTTTGACAAATTGTAAGCATGCTGCCTTTCATGATAAACTATAGATAGTTGTTAATTATGTTAATAAACTGTTCCCATGAGGCCATGAACTAATGATACCTTCCGTCCTAACCAAAACTTTCCATTTGAAAAAATCTATTTTAAATATTGCAAGTATGAGGTGTATTCTATGAAGTCCAAGGGTTTTGCATAATCTCAAGGAACAAATCTTAGCCATTGGATCAAGATGGTCAAGATCAAATCCCCCACCTAACAGCCACCTACAGCCACCGGCGGCGGCCACCTCCGGCCGCCTCCGGCCGGCGGCCGGTGGCGGCGGTGGTGGCTGACAGTGAAGGTGCTGGTGGTAATGGGGTGGTGGTGGTATTGATGTATTGAAACACATGTGCTTTACTAAAACACAACATATTACTTCGAAGCACATGTGCTTCAGGTCACGAAACACATGTGTTTCAAGTAACTAAAACATGAGTTCTTAAACACACAGGGGAGCATACGAAGCACATGTGCTTGACGTTATGAAACACATGTGCTTCACTAACAAGAAAAAAAATCAAAACAAGTGACGAACATATCATTATGAAGCACATGTGCTTGACGTTATGAAACACATGTGCTTCACTAACAAGAAAAAAAATCAAAACAAGTGATGAACATATCATTATGAAGCACATGTGCTTCATAAAGCAAAACACATGTGTGTTTGTTCCCTGTTAGGTACTAAATATGTTGTAATAGTTAGTCTAGGGGGTAAATGGTAACATTGTATAGATGTTAAGTTTTGTTTAGGAAATGATCCTAACTAACCAAGTTTTAAGCCATGGTATAAATACCAACATGTGAGGCTTAAAACTTTAACTTTTGCACAATTAACATTTCACACTTTCAGCAATTGTTCTCTCTACTATCTCTCTAACTTTCTCTCTCTAAAAGCCCTAATTGTTCTTCTTCATCTTTCTCACCAAAATCATCATCTAACACCATCTAATGGATTGAATCAGTGTTATTGTGCTTTTCATTCCCGAACACATGTAACTTACAAGCAAGTCATTTGTGTTTGAATCACGAAGCACATGTGCTTGACGTTATGAAACACATGTGCTTCACTAACAAGAAAAAAAAATCAAAACAAGTGACGAACATATTATTATGAAGCACATGTGCTTCATAAAGCCAAGCACGTGTGTTTTTATTCCTGAACACATGTAACTTACAAGCAAGTCATTTGTGTTTGAATCACGAAGCACATGTGCTTGACGTTATGAAATACGTGTGCTTCATTACTTGAAACACATGTGCTTGGCTGTATATATACACTACTTTATTTTCAAAACACATGTGTTTCAAACACATGTGGTTCCAGTCACGAACACCACCACCGGTCACCACCGCCGGCGGCCACCTCCGGCCGCCGTCCGCCGCCCATCGCCGCCGTCCGCCGCCGCCGTCCGCCGGAGGTGGGTGGGGTATTGATGTATTGAAGCACATGTGCTTGTATGGTTTGAATCTTGATCTTAATATTTGATTTTTTCTTGATCAAATGACTATTAATTGTCTCTTTGAACTAGCCAAAATTCTTGGATTACCTTGAACAAGTATATATAAACTTTGTGTTGTCTTAATATATATCGTTCCCATGAGGCCATGAACTTATATTGTTAATATACTGCTATTTTCTTAATAATTTTTTTTCAGGATCGACCCATTTTACTAGCATATTAGCAAGAAGCTAGCAACATAAAAGAGAGACAATACAACTATAATTTTCACAATAACGAAATGAAATGAGGGAAATCGACATGTGTCTTAATTAACACAATAACAAAATTAAATTTTTATTTCTTATGGACAAAATTATAGTCCTAACTCCTAATTTAGAGAATCATAATCGCTTTAAGCACAAAAATATCACGGTTATCTGAATTTAGAATTTGATTCAACATTAGAGTACACTGTCTTGAAAACAACCACCCACGGATTAAAATTAAAACACTTTGAGAATATGAAAACAGGGGTAAGATCTGTCGAAAATTCATTGCTAAAAGTGATTTCTAGCGGATATCCGACTAGTTTCCAATTGAACTATTTCGTCACTAAAGCTGGTTGGTAATTATTCTGACATAATTTTGTTCTACACTTCAAATTCATCAAGCGATAAATAAAGTTGGGTGGTTATGACGTATACATTAATGTTGCATTTTTTAAACTTGTTCATAAGATTCTCCAACGAATTCGGATCAACATTTTAATTGCCTATAAATTATGTGTTTTGATAATGATAGCTTTAAATAAAAATATGTAATTTAATTTAAAAAATAAATATTAATTATATTCCATATCATTATACATATTTGTCTACATAATTCGGTTTTTTTTTAACGGCAACACACGCACCCACTAAATCTAAACCAATTTTGATCATAATATGACTTGAACCTACTACCATGTAGTATACCTAATCACCTTGATACCGCTAGCCAATAAGCTCTTTGATAGTTTTTTTTCCTTCTATTTAGGGCTAATCATTTACATGATATTATGGAGAAAAATATGAGATAATCATTTACAATATAATTAATTTTTGGAAAATGATAATGACAATAAGATGTTAAGACATACATCAAAAACTTGTAAACTAATGTAACCAACTCCTTTGAATTTTTAGAAATTACCGCTATCATAAAAAATCCTTAATTTTTTTTTTCTAACCAATTATTCATTTTATTATTAAGGTTTTCTTTATCAAACCTATAAATTATCAGTAATTTGCTTTTACATATGAAAGAGCAGTCCTGGCATGCATTTTCATGACATTTTCGTGGAATCTTTGGATGCACCTAACTGGCTAACTCCGGGTTGTCCTTCTAGATGATTTATACAGAATTGGTAAAATTGATTAAAAAATATCTATATGTTCTTATTCATGCATTAGTTATATTTTAAAACAAAAGCATTTATATATATGTTGCATACTTATCATGATTAATCAAATTCTTATCCATATGCTCAATTTAATTTAAAAAAAAAAAAAAACCTCATTTGTTCTTTACACAATACAAATAAGGAAAATGATAACGATAGTATTAAAAATTATCATTAAATATTAGTGAAAAAGCATCAGAGATTATAACTTAGAAGTTTCGTCATTTGTTTTTTTTTTCCTTCCAACAACAGTTTGTATTAGAAGTGTCGTCTAAATCATTTATTCATAAACTAGTGTAGTTTTTCTAATAGCATTAATATTTATCAACGGTTAGCAATGTTTGGCATGAAGAATAAAGTAATAAACATTACTTCCGAGAGATGACTTTTTAATTTATTGTTGTTTATGACTAAAGATTCCGTGGACTTCTGTGACATACTTGAGCTAAAGTAGGATATTGGTTATATTGTATTACACTTCAAAAGTTCTAGATTATTCGGTCAATCATGATGAATGATGTTAGCCAAAACCGTGTTAATCGGGGTTCTCGTTCTTTTAATACTCGGTTTGGATGCAAATTGTACAAAGAATATAAACAAATAATAAAGAAATGCTAATATCTTTTTAATTGTGGTTTTGGCTAATAATAATAATAAAAAAGTTCTCCAACATTGGTGAACAAAGAAAAAGGTGCAGTGACTCTTTGGTTATAACTTATAAAGGAAGCCAAAACCTTGTTTCTAAATCGTTCCAATCAACAAGTATTTGATTTTTCTCTCTTTATTTATAGTCGAATGAGTTAATTCTTTAGATAGTGTGATTATAATTAGGACAACGTTAGAGATTAATTCATATGATTTAAATCATGGGCACCTATTACAATTTTAAATGAATACTTATAGGTTATTGGTAATGCTTAGTGATCATAATGGATATTATAATAATTTGTCATTCAGTGAACTTTTGTTCTTTGAATGCATGTGGTTATCTAGTTTTGGAATTTCGCATATATTCTTACGAGTCATTCAAATTTTAAGTTTTATAACTTCACAACAATTTGTATAAAATATTTTCTTACGTATCATATTTTGTTATTAATTTCCGAACCTATATATCTATTTGACCAAACGATCCATTTGACCCAAGCCGAATCGTTCGACCCACTACTTTGGTCGTAAATTTTATTTTGAAGGACTACGATTTAGCCCTAGATTCACACTAGTTCCAACCCAAACCGTTATTATAATTTCTAATTTGTGTCATCTATAAAATAGCTAGCTAAATTTCGCGACATCTGGATGCCGTGGTTACTGAATTGGCTTAATTATTTAGAAATTAGCACAAAAGAACAAGTTTTACAAATGACAACATCAATAAAACAACAAAGAATCAGACAAGAAGGTTTAAATGTGGAGGTAATCAGCATTCAAGGGCTTGAACATGTGACTAGCATGTGCCTCGATGAAATTCATATCTTTCATTGGCATATGCATGTAGACTGCCCAATCATCTTTCTTGGTCGGACTGGGCAATGTCATGACGTAGCAATCCGTCCTTCCTGACGGCACGCCACCGTCCCCCACCCAAAATCCATCTCGTTCATGATCTGAAACCTCTGTCCTGACGACACCATCACCGACATCTCATTTCCGGCAAACGCCTTTGCGATTAGCGGCAGTGACCGGCGTTCTTCAACCCAGTCAATGAGGTCCAGGAAATGTTCTTTTCCGGTGGCTTTTTGCAAGAACTCGTGAACATCGGTAGCTATACTGCTCAATGACATCTCCTTCAATTCCTAATAAATTAAATCGAGTTAGTTAATTATCAACCATTATATATACGTGTCACTTTCTTGTAAAAACTACCCGTGTACTTTTAGATGCATGTTGGAATTAAATATATCATATCATATAAGTAATTTGTATGATATTTGAAAATATAAATCATGATATAATTATTTAGGTTATAGTATTGAAAAGAGTGTCATTATCGAACCGATGGGCACCACCAAGGGGTGTGTTCATGTTTCATCGCACCTTTTTATTATCTATATATATTTTCCCCATTTTAAAATAAGTGATGCTTTTCATTTTGAGTTTTTCAAAATAATTGATAAATTATAAAAATTTACCTTATTTGTTAAAAGGTAATGAGGCCCACAACCCTATATCTAATACCCAAGGCTTATAGCCTAGTGGTATCCAAGGAGTATTTAAGGTGTTGCCCATGACCTATTAGTCATGGGTTCAAGTCCCGTCGTGCACAAAAAAGGTGGAAGGTTCGAGGGAAGGCATACTGCCCCTTGTGGATGTCACTGTCTAGGCTCGAACCACTAACTTACTAACTAGTCGTTCAAAAAAAAAAAAAAAAAAAAAAACTTTGATCCAAATTTATGGGACTCATTATTCACTAACTATTTAATTTAATTTAATCAACTTTCATTATAAAATTTTGCCTTATAAATCGTGAAATCCAAAATATATCACGGAGAGAGTATATCAAATGTAAACGTTTCAATTTGTAGATTGATAGAATCTAATTATGGATTGATGATATATCAACAAAATCACAACTTTAATTAAATCTTGTTATTTAGTATTCAATTTTTGGGGTTTAGGCTATTGCATAAATTCCTTACCTCGGATCTTTTTGACCCGGAAGGCATCGACAAAACATTGCCAAAGTGTGAAGCCATGATCTTTTCTTTCTCTTCTCCATCTCCTTGACACAACCTACTCCTTCCATCAACCGCAAGAGTCACATGACAAATTTGGTCATGATTTCCCGAATTTTCCATACTCAAAGCGACAATCTTCCACAAAAAAGAAGTGAACGCCTCTAGTTTTGACCTTCGACGCCCATTTTCACTTGCCAACTGTTGTAGCTTGTTAAGTTGCTCGCCCTCAATGTAATAAATACGGTTAATAAATAAACGATCTCTGTTATCATTACGGTTAGTAAATTGGTTGGTATCGGGTTCGGTTGGTGGTTCAAATATAGAAAAGATTTCATCGATGGACGACGAGTAAGTGGTTGGGCTCCTTGGATTGAAGATGGACCTTTGAAAGGAAGGAAACAAAGACGGGGTTTCGGATCGAGTCAGGTCTGCCTATGATGATATAAACATGTTAGCCGAGTAACCATCGGCTGCCCTATGATCAAACATGCACCCTATCACCATGCCTCCACATCTTAACTCCGTAACCTACATTCATTATTGCATGCATGGTTAAAAATTTAACATGAACTAGTTTTTATTTGGCCAAAATACATTTTACTACTTTAAATCGGCTGTGGTCTTCTATTAAACTGAACTATTAAAAATTCAATATGAGACCCTTAAGTTGACAAAATTGTTGATTTAGTACATTGACTCATTAATCTGATCGTATTTTCTAACTTTGGCAACTTTCGTTATTGCTTTTGACGGACTAAAAAATATACGTTTATCTCAATATATTGATATTAGAACAAATCACCTTTGAAAACTAGACTAAATTAGTGACTCAGAATATTAAATCGATCATTTTGTCAAGTTCATGTATATCATATTGCACATTTAATAGTTAAGGATAGTAAAAAACATAATCAGACAAAATCAGATAGTCAGATGCATTTTCGCCTTTTAATTTTGACGTGAGAAAGAAATAAAAATAAAATAGGCACTTATTTTAGCATTTTGTATTAAAACATCGATTAAGTGATTATAAAGGGCATTTGGTTTAGCGGTATGATGTTTGTCCTCATATTTGAAGTATGGGGTTCAACACCAATTGTGAACTGATACTTAGGAGTAGAATATTAGGATTTGCCGTTAAAAAAAGTACCAATTTTACGTGAAACGATACTGTTATGCGATGAAGTTAACTAGTAATTACCTGGACAGCAAGAACGCCACGTGGCTTCTTTGGAATTAATTTTCCTTCAATACTCTCATCCGGCTTGTACAAATCAAGTTCCTTGAGCTGCACGTCACCAACTCTCACCCTTAATGCCCATGACGTCACCAACTCTGTGTGTGTGAGAGAGAGAGATATGGTGCACTATTGCAGGTTGACACCATTATATATACTGATGTTCCATTCATAGTATCTATTTATTTTATATACTCCCTCCCTCACACAAAGAAGTTTACATTTCTTTTAGGCACAAGATTTTAGGTGATAGTTAGTGGTGGGGTCAATAATAATACTTTTGATTAAATTATAAGGTTGGATTGGAGAGAGAAAGTGTTTTATTGGTTGAATGATTGGTAATAATATTATTTTATTAGCTGGACCCCCTAAATTTGAGAAATGTAAACTTTTTTATGGGA
The DNA here is from genome assembly GCA_963853835.1 of Calendula officinalis. Classification (NCBI taxonomy): domain Eukaryota; kingdom Viridiplantae; phylum Streptophyta; class Magnoliopsida; order Asterales; family Asteraceae; genus Calendula; species Calendula officinalis. The sequence continues at coordinate 1,825,745 of OY970830.1, read as the reverse complement.
CAAAATTTTAAGGAGAAATGTAAATTTTTTTTGTGGGACGGAGGGAGTATTTAATAAGTAGTGGATTTATTATACTTCCTCCGTATCAAAATAAGTGACACAAATTGGCTTACATGTTTTTTGAAGTAAAAGATTAAAGTAGAGGTTAAAATAGATTAAAGTACATAGTTAGTGGAGAATGGGTCCCACTTTTCTTGAATAAAGTGATATTAATAAATTTTAAAAGTAAAATTAAGGGTATAAGGGTAATTTCACTTTATTAAAGTGGATAGTTAGTGGGTATGAGTCCCATTATTTTTACCAAATAAGGAAAATTTTTAAAGTGTGTCATTTATTTTGATATACCCTAAAATAGAAAGTGTGTTACTTATTTTAATACGGAGGAAGTATAAATTCTATATGTGAAACCAACTACGGCATTTTTATTTTGCAAATTGTGAGCGTGTTGCATTAAAATGTTAGATGACATGCTGGCATATTTGACTTTTTGAAGTAAAGGTTTTTATTACTTTTACAGCTTATATTATTTGACTACAGTGGCTCGATCTCTAAAAAGTTACATACCAATCATGTCACTAGAACAAATTTCTCTTTTTCACACAATTTTTTGTACGAACTTTTAAGAAGTGTTGAGAACTTTGTCACATTTATATATACTCACATATGAACTTTGTCACTTTTAAGAAGTGTTGAGAACTTTTTAAGAAGTGTTGACAATCCCTCGCCAAATGCCCCGGTCTCCCACACTTAAAACAAGCTTTCGAGTCCGTTAAACACTCACCCGTGTGGTCCTTGCCACACTTCTTACACGTGCCCATACTTGATTGTTTAGAGAAGGTCGGGGTGAACTTTCCTTTCTTCACCGAACCCGAGCTCCCCTCAAACTTCCTCTTCTCAAACTTCTTAAACTTCTCAAACTTTGGCCTCTCATTGATCCTCCTTTAGCCCACTTCCTCCACATTCTTCGCCGCACTAATAGCATCATCTAGTGTGGCGGCCCTCTTCACTTCCAACTCATACTCCCACGGGAGTCCATTAGCATAACGAACAATCCGGGATCTCTCATCCGGATACAATTTGATCACAAACGGGATTAATCCCGTGAACTTCTTAGTGTATTCATCGACACTCAACCCACATTTCTTCAAATGAACAAACTCTTCTTGAAGTTTTTCCAAGTTTCTCTCGGGGCAAAACTTTGCCTTCAACCGCTTCACAAACTCTTCCCAAGTCATCTTGTACACCGCCCTTTTTCCCAACGATTCATACATGGTGTCCCACCACACCAGGGCTTCATCTTTCAACAATCAGGAAGCATAGATTACCATATCACCCTCTTTGCATTTAGTAGCTTCAAGGACTTGTTCGGTTTCACGGATCCAACGGATCGTGACTTTCGGTTCGGAGCTACCATAGTAGTTATCGGGCTTGAAAGCCATAAAACTTTTATAAGTACAACCCTTTCTTTCCCTCGGCTCGGGGTCACTTTCTTCCTCAGTTGAAGACTTTTCAGTTTGAGCAACACTACTTGACCTGCTCTTGGTGCGGGGTGGAGATTCCTCCCGCCTCTCACGATCCTTATGTTCATTGATGATTCGATGCACATCATTATTCACGACATCCCTCATTTGGTTGAACATAGCTTGAAGATGTTCCACAGTTATCGGGGTGTGGTTCCTTTTAGCACCCGAATTTTCCTCCTCGATCCGATTTTCCGGACCAAACACCGGATTGCTAACACGATTTGAATCTTGTTCTTGGTCAAGTGGACCCCTTCCACTTCTAGTTTGCACCATTTTACTATAATAAGACATCAATCATTTAGAAGTCAAATTACCAAAACAACGGTAATATGGGCCGTTCCCAAATCAAACATGACCTATTCCTTCAAGGTCAACCCTATTGAACTACACTTAAGGTCTCAAGAGTCAATTCATAATTATCCTATGGAACTTATGGTCCTACCAGCTCAGTTTAAGTCTAGGATGGTCAACTCAACCTAGTTCACTTAAACTATAGCTCTGATACCAAGTTGTAACACCTAAATTTTCAAAACAATATTCAAATAGCATTTCATCCAAATACATAACTAGTCACATAATGTCATTTATATTATAATAATATTATTAATTCCATTCGGGTCACTTCATTTCTTTCATCATTGGTCAATGTCAAGATAATCGGAATGCCTCCAATCTATCAAGACCGTCATATCCACGGTAACCGGAATGCCTCCAATCTACCGGGACTCGTACGTATTGGGTAATCGAAATGCCTCCAATCTACCACTAACCTTAAGGTACCGTGATAACCGGAATGCCTCCAATCTATCACGGCCCTAGGGACATTACAGTCATCATCATCATTTGTCACTTGTCATTATGAGCTTATAGCTCCATCAATACTTAATCAATTAATCAATTCATCATCATGTAAGCAATTCATCATAGATCACATAAATAGTTAATTTACGTATAGACTCGATAAAACATTTAATCATAAAGCATTACCTAACTATGTACTCAGTTTTGAAAGTTCACATGTACTCACCTTATCCAAGCTTATCCAAAAGATGTGTTTCTTGAACACAAATGTCTCTCCCCAATACTTGAACCTCAAATCCTTCCACCAAATGACCTAATATCAAAACCAATACAATGGTTTACATCAAACATCTATACTAATCATATATTCTATGGCTAGTTAACTACTTGTATCATATTTCCCCAAATTACCAAACCCTAATTCCAAAAACCTTCATATTTTCATAGATCCGATTCATAAACACATTTACCTTGATAAAATACCATAGATATAAGTTATACAACTTCCATTTAACCATTTATGGACAAACCCAAAACTAGGGTTTGAGATTCAAGCTTTCCCTACTTGAATCTATGGCTAAAAACCAAAGAGAGATGAAGATTTACCTTTGTTCTTCAACTAGGAGCAAGAATCGCCAAGATTTAGTGAAGATTAAGCTCCAATCGCCACTTTATGCTCAAAAATCGCCCACACCAGCTGGTAGGAGAAAACTAGGGTTTTGGATGGCATTTAATGAGCCAAACCCGACTTTAATATAGCTGGTCGGGGAAGTTCGCGCCGTGAACAAGAGTTCGCGCCGCGAACTATGCGGGTCGCGAACTACCTCGCGATCGTGAACTGCCCACGAACTTCCATCTTCAAAACACCAAACTCTCTGTTCGAAGTTCGCGATCGGGAACCCGGTCCTCGCGCCGCGAACTCTCCAGACAGCCCAGGCTGCACTTTTTCTTCCATGTCTTGACCCGGTTTCGTCCATAACTTTGTCATACGGTGTCCGAATGACACGAAATCAATTCCTACGTGTTTTAAATGAATTATCCATATTTATCATATTTTTGTACAATTTATTTATTTACAAATTTCGGGTCGTTACAATAACATGCAACTCGTTCATATCGCTTATGGCAAAGTTTTGATCTTTTACAATCATGTTATGCAATATGATGCATGCGTACATGGTTCTACGTAGCTTGTTGACACTCCACGAACGAGCCGGTTGGCGAATAATCCCCCAACGCCCCTGTAAGACACCAAATGCACGTTCTACGTCTTTTCTTGCACTTTCTTGTCTTCGTTTGAAGTAAGCACGTTTTTCGTCTCGTGCAACAGTAAATGATTTGACAAAGCTTGCCCATTGTGGGTAAATACCATCAGCTAGGTAATACCCGTTCGGATAAGTCACTCCATTTACAACAAAAGGGACCGAAGGAGCAATATCGTCAAGAAGGTTATCAAACAAGGGTGAGTTATTTAACACAGTGATGTCGTTATTGGCACCCGCAACCCCAAAAAATGCGTGCCAAATCCACAAATCTTGCGAGGCGGCAGCCTCTAGTATTATAGTTGGGTATTTTTTATCACCCCTACCATAGTGGCCGTGCCATGCTTTTGGACAGTTGGTCCACTCCCAATGCATACAATCTATACTACCAAGCATTCCAGGAAACCCATGAGCGTTCTCGTGTTTTGTATATAGGTTTTGAACGTCATGGATGTCGGGTTTCCTTAAATACTCAGCGGTATATAAGTCAATAATACACTTGATAAAATGATTTAGACAATCACGTGCACAATGTTCACCAATTTGTAAATATTCATCAAGTGAATCAGGTGTTATGCCATACGCCAATTGGCGAATGGCAGACGTGCATTTCATTATAACACTAAAACCCATTAGACCGGTGGCATCCGGTCGTACTTTAAAAAATTCAAAATGATTGGGAAGAGGTTCAGCAGTATAGTTAGAAATACTTTCGACTATTTCTAAGAATAATCGCCTGCTCATACGAAATCGACGCCGGAAAACCGTCTCAGGGTACTTTGGATTATCACCAAAGTAGTCGTCCAATAAACGTTGCTCGGCAGCTTCGCGGTCTCGGTAGACTGGCACGCGACTCCGGGTTGGTTGAGCTTGTTGGCGTTGCATGTATTGATGCGCTTGAGTCATAAAAAAAATATCCGTCTCATCGTCGACATCGGACGAATAACTTCCGGGATCCATCAAATTTCGACGCATCTTGATCAAAGATTGTGTAGAAAATATTGTGTGAAAGGGTTTAGTTTGAGAAATGGTGAAAAATATTGTGTGAAAATATTGTATAAAAGGGGTGGTATTTATAAAGGTTAAATGTTTATTTAAAAAAAAATTAATTTTTTTCAAAAATAGACGTTGCCCAACGGCTAGTCCACGTGGCAGCCTCCCATTCGTCCGCTGGCTTCGTCGACGATCCGGCGCCCTGCTTCGCTCGCGTAGCGGGCAGTGTCGTGGCGTGTCGGCGCGCCGAGGTGGCATCCGGCGCCCACCCCCTCTCGCCACCATACCGCTTCCTCTTATATTATTTGACTACAGTAGCTCGATCTCTAAAAAGTTAAATACCAATCATGTCACTAGAACAAATTTCTCTTTTTCACACAATTTTTTGTACGAACTTTTAAAAAGTGTTGAGAACTTTGTCACATTATATATACTTAAATTCACATATGAAATGCTATATTTATAAGTGTGAGAAAATATAAAACATCGCAATAATCATAAATAAAAAAAATTATGTTCTTATATATGCATACTATACAAACATTAAATTTATATATACACTTAAAGTGGAGATAAACTCATATGCTCAATTTGAACAATAAAGAGATTGGTATTCATTCTGCTAGAAATTGTGATCGATGATTAAGGTTTTCTTTTTTCTTTTTTCATTTATACCCTTTATTTCTTTAACCTTACAAAACTCCATAATCCTTACTCATGTCTAACTCGCCACCACCACCCATACCTGCACCTGCCACCACCACCGCCACTACCACCACCACCCACCGCCACCCCCACTACCACCCTGCCACTTTGCGTAGCTACCGTATGAATTCACATTTACTGGCATTCTTCTTTTGCATAAATCAATGTATAAATTTTCTTCTTGAATCAAAGAATCAAATCTAAAATTCAACCATTATCCAAATTCAGTAACTTTATTACAAATAAGTAAAAGAAACTGATAATTTAATTTTTTTTAAGGCAAAAGAAAAACTTGTTAGGGCAGATGCAACAAGAAGCAGCAAAAATGGCTAAAGATTTACAAATGAAAAACTCCAACAAATGCTCTAGAACTGGTTTTACACCAAATTCATTAGACATTTTATTGAAATAATACCACCCCTTTTGGATCCTACCAATGTGACTAAAACCTGCCAAAACTCCAACAAATGTCACTGCACCGGGTTTTAACCTGTTGCATACCATTTGAAGGAAAAGTGATCCAGATAAATGGGCAAGACCATGCATTCGGTACTCGGATATTATCGCTGTCCATTTAACTATATCTCTTTGTGGCATTTTATCGAACAGGTGGCGGGCCTCTTGTATGCTACCACATCTAGCATACATGTTAATCAGGGCTGCACCTAAGTGGGCATTGATCCCCATTTTAGTCCTGGTTACTTGATCATGCACCCATCTTCCCTGTTGCAGAGCACCCAAATAGGCACATGACTGAAGTACACAAACCATGGTCATGGAATCAGTTTTAATTCCCAACCTTTTCATTTCATTGAAAAGGGACAAAACGCCATCGAACTTTTCATCCAACGGGAACCCTGTCATCAACGCGTTACAGCTTTCAGTTTTCTTCACAGGCATTTCATCGAACATTTGGCGTGCAAAAACAAGTTAGTCACATCATGAATCATCTGTCCATCTGAAATCAATTTCTACCCAGCGCAAGCCGGAAACACAAACGTAAACGTGAAGTCATTACGAACAATGTCGTAATAGAGACCGATTGATTCTCTGAAACAACCTTTCCTCGCATAAGATTTGATCGTCTCATTCCAGAGAAACAAAGGTGGATTTTTAATGATGCTGACCACAAGTGTGAGTCCAACATTTGGGCAATCCAATACGAATTTTGTGTAACCTCATTGCAAATGGTGGATTCATTTAATTTTGAGAAATAACAACTTTGTATAAGATAAATAAAAATTTAAGGGGAAATTTTTATTATGGGATGGAGTGAGTATCAATTATACAAAAGTAAAATTAAAATACAGATTTTAAAGTTATATTGAATGAATACAAACCACATAAGCGAAGGAAACAATTTTGTTTTCTTACAGTCATTTAAAACAAAAAAAAAAAAAAAAAAAAACATTGATGTAATACTATATAAACATAGTGCTTCAACAAGAAAACATCATTCAAACGTATATATAGAAGTCCACAAAACTTGGACAACTTGTGTTAAATCTTGAGATAATCAGCACTTATGGGCTTGAAGACATGACTAAGATTCGACTCGATGTATTTTACGTGTTTTCTTGGCATATGCGTGTAAACAACCCAATCCTCGTTATTTACCGGACTGCCCATTGGCATCATAAATGAGTCCCTCCTTTCATTTGGGGAATGACATGAACCCAATGCCACCTTACCCCACCCAAAATCAATCGCGTCCATGGTGTCGAACCTTTGTCCTGCTGACACCGAGAATGACATGTCTCCACCGGCAAATGCCTTTGATATTAGTGGTCGTGGTTTTTGTTCTTCCACCCAATCTATTATGTTCAAGAAATGTTCTTTCGTGGTCGCGGTCTTCAAGAACTCGTTAACCTCTGTAGCCACATTGCCTAATGTCATCTCCTTTAACTCCTAACGATTCAAATAAGTCCAAGATCATGTTAGAAAAATGGGTTGCACTCAAATATGCATAAAAATGTTGTTTTTTTAGTTATTTGCATTTTGAAGTTTTTTGTTTAATTTTTTGATTTTATTTTATACCCAGTTTCCTGTTTATGCTTTATGGCACGTTCAAAAATCTAGGCCTTATTTAGAGTTCGTTTGATACTTAAACTTTTAGTTGATAATTTTATGAAAGTTGAATTTTCTACTAAAATTTATGTTCTTGTGTTGAGCAGATTATATCAACATGATTTTTTTATTAGATTATCTTAGGTATTCGGAGAATCAAGATAACCAATCTATGTTCTATTCGTTATATTCACCGTATTTATAAAATCTTGGAGTTTCAGTTTTCGGGTTTAGAAAATGAAAGAACAAAAGTTGTCTTTATTACCTGTGGTTTTTTCGATCCAAAGGGCATAGACAACACATTTCCGAAATGTGAAGCCATTAGTTTTTCTTTCTCTTCTCCATCTCCCTCACTCAACCTTCTCCTTCCATCAACCGTAACAACCACATTACAAACTTCACCATAATTTCCCGAATCTTCCATGCTCAATGCAACATTCTTCCACACGAAAGCCGTGAATGATACTAGCTTCGACCTTCTACCATTGTTTTCGGTTGCCAACAATTGTATCTTTTTAAGTTGTTCACCCTCAATATAGTATATGCGATTAACAATTTTATCGTCTTTGTCTTCACCACTGAGGTCATTATCCGAGATGGGTGGTGGAGTAAACGGAGCAAACACATTGTCAATTGATGATGAATCGATGGTTGGGGACCTTGGATTAAGGTAGGACCTCCCAAAGGAGGGGAGTGTAGATGGGCTTTTAGATTGAGTGAATGCTGCCCATGATGAGATAAACATGTTGGCTGAGTAACCGTCGACTATCCGGTGATCAAACATGCAACCAATTACTATTCCACCACATTTTAACTCGGTCACCTGCATGTATTTCAATCAACTCATTCATAATATTACCAAATTTCTAGAAGAAAATTAACCAAAGAAATCGTGCACAACATAACATTTGATCCTTAAACATACAGTAGGGAGATAATTTATAACCTTTAATTTGCTTTAAAAACGCAAGGATAAACAAAAATGTAAAGCACATAGAAGCGGTCGGCAAAAGGTCCTTGGTAATTGTTAGAGCAAATCACAGATCAACTTAGTACTGATGCTGCAGTTAGTGATAATTATGTTTATTACTGATGGGGCAGAAACATTTACTACTGATGAAGTTGATGCTGGTGTTCTCTATAACTTAGTTACTACTGATCATACAAAGATTGAAGATACTACTGATCATTGTAGTTACTACTGATGTTGGTTTCTGGACTTACTACTGATCACCAAGTTTACTACTGATGTTACTTATTTACTACTGGTGATTGGTTTTACTACTGATACGCGTTTATGGAACATATCAAGTCCGAGATCTTCGCAGAGATAGTTATAGAATGTAAATCAATGTATATCGTTTATAATTAGATGTAAATCGTATCCTAGAATAACTAGGGTAAATAGTTTAGCTTCAAGGACTATTATATATAGTTCCTTACGAATTGTAAACGTACGTGTGTATTAATTCAATAATATACATTGAAGCTTTTTGTGAAACTGTGTTCTTAATATTTCTCATATTGTTCATACAGTTCATTGTTCTTAATTATTGATATAGTGTTGATCCGCTGCAACTTCTATCATCAATTAGATCTAAGGTGTTTATTAACTTGTTTATAGTTAATCGATCCTGACAAGTGGTATCAGAGCATATTGGTTCTAGATCTACTAATTGTTAAGAACAACAAAAATTTTAATCTTTAAAACACACACATTATTAATCATGACTGATAATAATGAAAGCACTCAGGCCAACAAAATTCCTATACTCACACCCAATAACTTTGGGATGTGGAAGAATCGTATTAAGCAATACATGCTTATTACAGATTATTCCATGTGGGAAGTCGTTTGTGAAGGAAACAAAACTGGTCAACTTCAAGCAAGTAGCTCTGCAACTGAGGCAGACAAACTTAAATGTGAGAAGGAGAAGAAAGATAAAGGCATCGAACTCAAAACTCTAAGCACTCTCTTACTGGCCATTCCTAATGATTATCAACATCTCTTTGTTGAATATGATGATGCAAAAATACTATGGGAAGCACTGGAGAAGAGATTCGTTGGGACAAAGAGCACCAAGAGGAATATGAAGTCTGTTCTCAAACAAGACTTTGAAAATTTCAAAGGAAAGCCCAATGAAACACTCACTCAAGTGTTTGACAGATTCAACAAACTAATTGGTGAACTCAACCAAGTTGGTGTAAAGATGGATCAAGAGGATGTCAACATAAAGTTTCTAAGGTCTCTTAGTGAAGAATGGGCCATGTACACAGTGGTGTACAGACAAAGAGATGCTTTAGAAGAAAAGGAGTTAGATGAACTCTATAATGATCTCAGAGTGTTTGAAACTGAGGTAAATCACAAAAACCCTTCTATTTCTTCTAACAATGCTGCTTTTGTGTCTAGTACAGGTCAAGGACAGGAAACCTCCACAGGAAAGGCTGCAGATTCTGAGGATACTGCAAGAGAATCCTTCTTCACTAGTCATGTGCATACTGCATTGATTAGTGATGACTTGGAACAACTGAATCCAGATGATCTTGAGGAGATGGATCTTAAATGGCAGATGGCTATGCTGAGCCTAAGGACCAAAAGATTCTTAAAAAGAACTGGAAGGACAAGCCTCAATTTCAACAAAGGTGACAAAGCAGGATTTGACAAAACTAAAGTCAAGTGTTACAACTGTAACAACCTTGGTCACTTTGCAAAAGAATGTCCTCAACCAGACAAAAGATCAAAATCAACTGCTCTTGTGTCACAACAAGGACAAGGATATGACTGGAGCTTCCAAGCAGAAGAGCATGCTCAAAATCAAGCTCTCATGGCCTTTACTGACAACAAAACTGAGGTAAAATCTAAACCTTGTACTCCTGAATGTGCTAAAATTATTAAAAATCTAGAAAAAGAAAACAATAAATTAAATGAAGATTTAGCAAAAGCAATCAGAAGAAATCATGAGTTTGATGGGGTGATTGCTGATCAAGAACATCAAATAAAGGTGTACAAGATGATTGATCAACGGATCAAGGAAGAATTGCTTCAAGCTGTGGATGAGAAAGAGTTTTATGAAACAAAAAATAAAGAACTAACAAGTAAAATAGAAGAATGTCAGCTTGAAATTGAACAAAACAAATTAACAATTAAAAAGTTTGAAAGAAGCACTAAAATTCTTGATGAATTAACTAATAATCAAACTACAGAAAAGGTTGTTCATGGGGTGGGATATCATGCTGTACCACCTCCATATAAAATCATTCCACCTCTTAAAAACAGTTCAGAAAGAATCATTAATGAATTAAAAACTGAAAATCAAACTGAATCATCTAATGAAACATCTGAATCAAATAATTCTTCTGATGATGAGCAATCAATTGAATTTACTATATCTCAAAGTGAATCACCAAAATCAATTGATACAAGTTTTCACACAGCTCAAAGTCCAAATGAATCTCCCAAATATAATGCAGATAATGTACCAAAAATTTTAACAAGGGGGGATGAAAGAAATAAAACACAACTCTTAGACCAAAGAATACCTGAAGGTGCTAAAAATAAGAAACTAAGATGTGTTATATGCAATAAAATGAACCATTTAGCAAAGGATTGTCACTACAATCCAATAAACTGCAAAGAGTTAAAAGAATTTAAAGTTCTTAAAGAAAATGCTAAAAAGTTAAAAGTTACTACTGGTCCTTCAGTAGTAAATAAAATTAAAAAATCCAATTGTTGAAGATCCAAGATTTGGAAGAAGTAAACCAAGGTTTGTCCAAAACAGAAGAACTGGAAGCCCAAAGAACAGCAATTACTTCAAAAATAATGGAAAATCCAATCAAAATAAACAATATTTTAAATTTTCCAACACCAGTAGAAACTCTAACAAATTTACTACTGGTGTTAACCCTAATTATAATGCTGTATGGTACCAATACAAGAATACTACTGGTAATAACCCTTATTTCAAACATACTACTGCTCCCAAAACAAATTTCAAAAACACTACTGGTGCTAACTCTAAAAACACTACTGGTCATTCTAAACATGGTAAGTACCCAAATACTACTGGTCCATCAGTAGTAAAGTATTCAAAAGCTAAAAACAATGGGTATAAACCAAGATCAGTAGGAAATTCTCACACCAGTAATAACTACAAAAGGACAGTAGTAAAACAAAATACCAGTAATAAACAAGTATGGGTACCAAAAGTCTTTAAAGTTAAATCCCCAAAAGCTCATTTCTCAAAGGATGAACCCAAGACATATAAAGCTTGGGTTCCCAAACTTAACTAATCCTTTACTCTCTTGTGCAGAGCATTCAGATCCCAGAAGAAGGAAGAACATGGCATATTGATAGTGGATGCTCAAGGCACATGACTGGAAATCTGCAAATTCTTAAAGATTTCAAGTCCTTTGATGGTGGATTTGTGGCTTTTGGTGAGAACCCAAAAGGAGGTAAGATCACAGGTAAAGGTACTGTTACAAATGGAAAGATTACCTTTGATGATGTATTTTATGTAGCTGAGCTAAAATACAATCTTGTCAGTGTGTCTCAAGTATGTGATAAGAAGAATAAAATTCTTTTCACAGACATTGAGTGCATCATTCTTTCTCCTGATTTTATATTAGATGAAAAATATGTTGTTTTAAGAACTCCAAGGAGAAACAATGTGTATTGCCTGGATATAGGGGGAGAACTCATTTCTACAAATGAGGTCAACTGTTTTATATCCAAGGCAAACACCACTGAATCAGAACTTTGGCACAGAAGGATGTGTCACACAAATTTTAAAAACATGAATAATTTAGTAAAAAGAAATCTGGTCATTGGACTACCTCAAAAACAATTCATGTGTGATCATCACTGTGTTGCTTGCCTAAAAGGTAAACAACACAAGACTTCTCATAAGTCCAAAACTGTGAACTCTATTTCTGTTCCTTTACAGCTCTTACATATGGACCTTTTTGGACCTACAAATGTAATGAGTATTGGAAAGAAACAATATTGTCTTGTTATTACTGATGACTTTTCCAGATATACATGGGTTTTCTTTCTCAGGACAAAGGATGAAACAAGTGAACTCATAAAGAACTTAATTGTCAAACTGGAAAACACATCTGATCAAAAAGTGAAAGCCATAAGATGTGATAATGGCACAGAATTTAAAAATGCTAACCTAATTAACTTTTGTGATCTTAAAGGTATTGACAGGCAATACAGCTCACCTAGAACTCCACAACAAAATGGTGTAGCTGAAAGAAGGAATAGAACCATCATTGAAGCAGCAAGATCAATGCTAGCAGACTCAAAATTACCAATCACTTTTGGGCTGAAGCTGTTAATACTGCCTGTTATGTTCAAAACAGAGTATTAATAGTTAAGCCACATTTTAAAACACCATATGAAATTTATAATAAAAGAAAACCTTCTATAAGTTTCTTAAAATCATTTGGTTGTCCTTGTACTATTCTAATTACAAGAGAACAAATTGGTAAGTTTGACTGCAAAGCTGATGATGGAATCTTTGTGGGATACTCTACTCAAAGCAAATCATACAGAGTATTCAACAAAAGACTAAGGATAATTGAAGAAAGCATCAATGTAATTCAAATTGTCTTAATCAAAAAGAAGGAACATCATCTGTTTATACTGGTCAAGAAAAGATGAGATACATAGTTGTTGATACTGCTCCCATAGTTAATACTGATGTCAGTAATAACTCAAATATTGAAAGCAGTAGTAACTCTGAGAATGAGGACAGTAGTAATTCCAATACTACTGGTACCAGTAATAGTACTGAAAATACTACTGGTCCAAACTATAACCTAGATTCTCAAGATACTACTGATACCAGTAACAACTTCAATACTTCTGATCTCAATGAAGATGATAGCAGTAGTAACTCTGACCAAGATAATGATGAACCAAATACTAATGACAATGAAGGATCTCAAGAAGAACAACTACCTGAGGCAAATGAGTCCAACCTTGAAAATCAATTAGTGGTTGATAAAGCTACAACAACAAGGACTCAAAAGAACCATCCATTAGACCTTGTTCTAAGTGATGTTAACTCACCACTTCAAACAAGAAGCAAATTAAACAAAAGTTTAACTGCAAATATGTGTAATATAAGCCTAATTGCTAATGAATGTATGTATGAATGCTTTCTGTCTCAGGAAGAACCAAAGAAGATCCAACAAGCAATGAAGGACTCAAACTGGATTGAGGCAATGCAAGAAGAACTCCTTCAATTTAAATTACAAGCTGTTTGGACACTTGTACCTCTACCTAAAGGAAAAAGAGCCATTGGAACAAGATGGATATTCAGAAACAAGAAAGATGAAAGAGGCATAGTGATCAAGAATAAAGCCAGACTTGTAGCCCAAGGATACACTCAAGAAGAAGGTATAGACTATGATGAAGTATATGCTCCTGTTGCCAGAATTGAAGCTATAAGAATATTCCTAGCATATGCTTCATTCAAAAGGTTTAAAGTCTATCAAATGGATGTGAAGAGTGCTTTCCTGTATGGGAAGATTGAAGAAGAAGTTTATGTTTGCCAACCTCCAGGATTTGAAGATCCAAAACATGGTGATTATGTGTTTAAATTGGATAAAGCTCTATATGGCCTACATCAGGCACCAAGAGCATGGTATGACACACTATCATCATACTTATTAAAGAACAATTTCAAAAGAGGAGCCATTGATAAAACTCTATTCACAAAGAAAGTTAAAGATGATATCCTACTGGTACAAATCTATGTAGATGATATCATATTTGGTTCAACCAATGATACATTGTGCAAAGAATTTGAAGAGCTGATGCAAATTAAATTCAAGATGAGCTCCATGGGTCCAATGAACTTCTTCCTTGGACTCCAAGTCAGTCAAAGAACTGATGGTATTTTGATAAATCAATCAAAATATGTCAAAGACATCTTGGAAAAGTTTGACTTGAAAGACAGTAAAAGTGCTAGTACACCAATGGAAACACACAAACACCTACATCCTGATGTTGAGGGGGAGGATGTAGATGAACACTTATATAGATCAATGATAGGATCTTTGATGTACTTAACTGCATCAAGACCTGACATTATGTATAGTGTTTGTGTGTGTGCAAGATATCAAGCAAGACCCAAAGAACTACACTTGCAGGCTGTTAAAAGAATATTCAGATACTTGAAAGGCAAACCATCACTAGGTCTATGGTATCCACATGACTCACCCTTTGAACTAATAGCCTACACAGATAGTGACTATGGAGGTGAATGTCAAGATAGAAAGTCCACTACTGGTGGATGTCAATTCTTTGGATCAAGACTAGTGTCATGGCAATGTAAGAAGCAAACAAATGTATCAACATCTACTGCTGAAGCAGAATATGTAGCTGCATCTGCTTGCTGTGCTCAAGTTCTATGGATTCAAAATCAGCTTCTAGACTTTGGTATCTCTATCCTTAAAACTCCTATTTTTATTGATAATCAAAGTGCTATTAGTATTGTGAATAATCCAGTAAAACATTCAAAAACTAAACACATTGAAATAAGATTTCACTTTATAAGAGATTGTAATGAAAAGAAATTAATCAAAGTAGTTAAAATCCATACTGATGATCAATTAGCAGATCTGTTTACAAAAGCATTTGATGTAGGAAGATTCAACTTCTTGGTTAGCAGTATTGGAATGATTTTAATAACTTAAAATCTCACTTAAAATTATGTGTAAAGTTAGTGTTGTAAAATATTATTTTCTTAAGTGTTTTACTACTAGTATTGCTGTACTACTGGTGTGAAAGTGCATGCACAAAATACTACTGATAGTTCATTACTACTGGTGTATTTTAGGTTTACATGGATACTACTGGTAAGTCAGTACTACTGGTATTCACATATATTACTGGTCTTGTGTGGTAATGGTTACTACTGATGTCTATAATTACTACTGATGTCAAAATCCTTAGTCATTACTGATGTTAGTAGATACTACTGACGTTTTACTACTGATATCTTATTTACTACTGGTCTTTCATAAACACAATTACCAAACTAACCCCCATGAAAATAACCGTTATGTTATGATTCGAAGGCTATTTTCGTAGTTTTGCAGGTTTAATCGAAAGATATAAAAGGCGGCAGATGATTAATTTAGCATTATCTTCACTTCGATTCTCTAAACACCTCTCGATAAACCCTAGTTTACGATCAAAAACTCTTCATCACTAACAAAATTCTTGCAAAATCTCAACAACAATGGCAACTTTACAAACTCTCGATGTGCAAACCGATCTTAAATACTCAGAATTTCACAACATGGTTGCATTTTTAAAGAATCCCGACGGAACAAAAGATTTCCGTCCAATCGTAAAATTCTTGAGAAATTCGTATATACAGTTTGCCTTAACTGTAAAGCCGAAGGCATATCAACAGCACTTGGTGGATTTCTGGACCAATGCTGAGCGAACAGAAGGAACAACATCTTCAATGATAAAATCGAAAGTAGATGGAAAGTACATCACTGTAACTGAACAATCAATCAGACATCATCTACAACTTCATGATGATTCAGGTATGTATACTCTTCCAAAGGAATACATTGCTGATACTTTAAATAAAATGGGGTATGAAGGCAGACTTAATATTGTAACTTTTCAAAAAGGCCTTCTATCCCCACAATGGAAATTTCTGGTTCACACCATTCAGCATTGTATTTCTCCTAAAAGAAGTACTTGGAATGAGTTTAACAAGTCAATAGCATCTGCTGTTGTATGTTTAAGCACAGACCAAGTATTCAATTTTTCTAATATGATTTTTGATGGTATGTTGGGAAATCTTAGTTCTTCTAAATTTTTAATGTATCCCAGATTTCTACAACATATCATAAACTGTGAATTACAAAACTTGTCAACTCCTAAAAACATTTTTGTATTACCTGAGTTGAACAAGAAAGTTTTCTCAAATATGAGAAAACAATTTAAATTTTCAGGGAAGGAAACCCCTTTGTTTCCAAACATGATCAAAGATCATCCCAATATTGGAGAAGGTTCAACCATTGCTACAACCCAATTTGAACCTCAACCCACTCCATCACCCCCAAATACAGCCCAAACACCACCCCATATAGCCACTCAATCACCAACTCAAACAGAAGTCCTGAATGTGTCCCAGGAACTTGATATAAATCTGCAGAGTGCTACTCTTCACTCTGTAGAAGACCTACCAGACAAAACCAAAAATATATCCACAATCTATAAAAGAAAGAAATCTTTAAAGGACACCAGGGGACAAATCGGGTCACACCCCAGGCTCAAAGAGTTGTCCTCCAAGGAGGAGAGAGGACATGAGGGGAGGGCTTTCACTACTGATGCCCCAAAGGTGGGTGCACAGGACAGTGAAAACATCAATAGGACCCAAACCTCGGCAACTTTGAGTGATGACTCATTTGAGGAGTTACTCAAAGGACCCCGGTGCCAAGAAACCAAAAGGGGGGGCATCTCTGCTTCTTCTAGGAAGAAGAGAATGTCTAAAAGACCCAATGAATCACCAAGCAGTGATGAGGGCAGATCTGTGGAATTGATGGAAAGGAAGGAAAACCTTAAAACCAATGTACCTGTTAGTAAGCCCGATGATCTTGCTAGATGGAGTGAGGGCAGTATTAAAATCCAACAATTGACGGCTAAAGTGGATTCCTTGGAATCCACTGTACAAGATTGTCTTTATTATCAAACCAATCAAGGAAAAACTATGGCTGCTATGAAAAGAAATGTCAATATCATCAACAAAAGAATGAGACAATATGAACTTAGGCTTCATCAACAATCAAAGCTTATCAGAAAATTGAAAAAGAGGATTGATGATAGTGAGGCTCCTCCAGTTGAGCTCACTAAGGGGGAGAAGGATAACATACAGACAATGATTGATGAATCAATTGCAGCAGCAGCTTCCTCCCTCTTGAATTTAAAAGAAACAGAAGTTGATGAAGGCCTAGAGATGATGATTACAGAAGATGAGCCAATTACTACTGCTACAATGGAAGAACAACTTGAAACAGAGATACCAGTAGTAACTCCTACTACTGATGATATAGCAGTAGTAAGTCAAGAAGAGGAATTAACTGCACTAAACACTACTGATGCCCTATCAGTAGTAACTCCTGAAATAACACCAGTAGTAACTACTCTGGTTACTACTGATGAGGAAGAACTACAATTTCCTGAACTCATTGATGCTAGAAGACATGTCATCATTACCAAACCACCAACACCTGATCAACCACTTATCATACCTGACATTGATGATAATGTGAATTGGTTTGAGGTTGATGAATGCTCACTTCCTCCACATCCAAAAATACTTCAACAAAATGAACTTAGAACATTTTCTCCCTCTGTTATAATAAGAGGAGTGCCAGACATGAAGTATATTCCACCTCCACCTTCAGCACACATTGGAAAGGGTAAAGAAATATATGATGAAGATTACCCTAACAGAGCTCTTGGTCATTACATGGTAAACAAGATAAATCTTGTTAGAGCTGATAAACAAGACAAATGGAAGGTGAAGAATAAGAGATTTTGGGAGAAGGTGGCTAAGTATCAAGCTCTTGAACAAAAGAAGAATCAAAGAGAAATGCCTGTTCAAGCACCTGTTCAAATTAAAGATGTTCAGATAGAAGGCCAAGAAGCAGAATTCAAAAGGCTTAGAAAAGTAGAAGAAGAACATCTAAACTGTTTAGAAGAGCTTGTAGCAGAATGCAAAAGAACAAAAGGTGACTTACCAGATGATATATTTGAACAAAAGTCTCTTATGATAGACTTTCTAAAGACAAAAGGTCACAGTGCAAAATCTTTTGGAAGAATGAAGATGACAACTATTATTGAAAAATACTGCACTGAAAAGAAGAAAGACCTGACTGAACAAGAAGTTGAAGAATCAAAGAAAGCCAAAGCCAAAACTTTAGTACCAATCAGCTTAAAATTGCTCAAAGCTGGTAGTGTTACAACTGTTGGTAATACTTCAACTCCCCAATCACTAAAAAGAAAATCTGTTGATCAAGAACAAAGTTCTAAGAAGAAATCAAAACAACAAATTATACCTGTTCTTGAAATGCCAGTTGCTCCTCTACAGAACAATCCAATTCTTAACTGGAGAGTGATGCAGAATAATGTCATAGAAGTCATAAGGGAAGACAAAGTAGTACAAAGATTCACTGGATGGTTACCCTTAATCAGATCATGTTCAAGAAGTGATGTAATCAAACTTCTAATTATTGGGAAACCAAGAATGACAAAGAAATCATGGAAAGAATCTGGAGCTGGATACCTGACTAGAATGATAGATGCTGCATTTTATCCAGATAATTATCCAGAACAATTTACAAATCCAGGTAATGTATATGCTTGGAATGTCATTCCTACTGCAAATATGTACTTCTTTGAGAAATCAGGCAAAGTGTGTGAATTGTACTTATATGAGAAAGAATATCCACATTCAGAGAAGACAATGTATCAGATATTCCTAAACACTTTGATGAAACCCTATGATGCTGTTATGTTCCAAAATAAATTGAATTATTTTACAAAGAGGAACAGCAGATATATTATTGAACAAAGGCTTCAACAGAATCAAAGAACTCTTGAGAAAAGAAGAAAAGAACAAGAGGAACAAAAGAAACTTGATTGATTAAAAGATGATCAATAAGTTTAGGGGGAGATTGTTAGAGCAAATCACAGATCAACTTAGTACTGATGCTGCAGTTAGTGATAATTATGTTTATTACTGATGGGGCAGAAACATTTACTACTGATGAAGTTGATGCTGGTGTTCTCTATAACTTAGTTACTACTGATCATACAAAGATTGAAGATACTACTGATCATTGTAGTTACTACTGATGTTGGTTTCTGGACTTACTACTGATCACCAAGTTTACTACTGATGTTACTTATTTACTACTGGTGATTGGTTTTACTACTGATACGCGTTTATGGAACATATCAAGTCCGAGATCTTCGCAGAGATAGTTATAGAATGTAAATCAATGTATATCGTTTATAATTAGATGTAAATCGTATCCTAGAATAACTAGGGTAAATAGTTTAGCTTCAAGGACTATTATATATAGTTCCTTACGAATTGTAAACGTACGTGTGTATTAATTCAATAATATACATTGAAGCTTTTTGTGAAACTGTGTTCTTAATATTTCTCATATTGTTCATACAGTTCATTGTTCTTAATTATTGATATAGTGTTGATCCGCTGCAACTTCTATCATCAATTAGATCTAAGGTGTTTATTAACTTGTTTATAGTTAATCGATCCTGACAGTAATGTTCTTGAACACCCTTCTTTGGCTTGGCCAAATCGATCTTTAGGTCAAACATACATTATCTAACGGGTCATTTGGCATGCCGTAATATTCCGTAATGATATTCAATTACGAAGGAATTGAATTCATTCGTAATATATTGAATACCATTGCGCGTTTGATTACAAACTTTTTGGCTGAAATTCAAATCCATACTTATCCATTTCTTTAATTTTCAATTACTTTAAAAAAAAATTAATTTTTATAATTTTTTTAAAATTTTATAATTTTTTTTATATATTTTATAGTGTTTTATAATTTAAAAAAAAATTAATTTTTTATAATTTTTATAATTCTTTTTTATTTTTTAAACGATTTTAAAGTCTGAAACATACAAAATATTCAAGTTTGTTAATTTATTAAATGATCGTAATGAAATTCATAGGAGTTGGGGAAAATTTTCAATTGCAACGAATAACGTATTTCGTAATTACGTAGCAACTGAACTATGAAAGAAAAATTCATCCAAACATCATGGAATTGAATTCCAATTACGAAGTATTACAGGAAAAAAATGGTCCCCAAGGTATGTGAGCGATAATACAACAAACAAATTATGGTTTCGAAGTCTTATTGAAAAAAATGTAAGATATATATTAATTGTTTTAATTTGTGATAATACCTGGATAATAGCCACCCCGCGTAGCTTATTAGGCATCAATTTATTCTCAATGCACTCGTCTGGATTGTATAAGTCGATTTCCTTGAGCTGCGCGTCAGCAACAGCTTCAATAAAGTCAACGCCTTGGTTGTTGCAATGAATTTGGTTCTCTCCGGCTGCTTCATTCCATGCTATGTCACCAGCCATGGGAGGGTAAAGTGAAAGAGCTTGAGATAAGGAAGCTTTGAGGGAGTTGACCATGGTGGGGAAACTTCCATGGGACGGTTTCTTGTAGAAGAAGATAGAGCCGACATCAAATGGCGGCACAAGCAAATCAAGGTTTGTAAATGGTAACCAATGGTCGGTCCATGGTTCTGCTGCATGCACCACTGCTTTCTCAACTACCTTAACTGAAAAACTACTCTTACCGTTAATGTCCATTTTTGTAACAAGAGTTGGAGATCGAGAAATAGAGAGAAAGATGCACGTACAACTGATTTATGTCGACATTCATTAGCAAATGATCATTGGTAATATATAGGAATAGAGGGGTGTCTCAAGTTTCGGTTGGAAAGTTATGCGCCATTTTAGATATCTAACTCATGACGTTATTTTATTAAGTTGGTTGTCTGAATAAATAACAAGTTATAAAAAAACCATTTTTTTTACTTGCCAACATAGAAAATTTCATATTTGACTTTATAAACTACTTAAAAATAGAGGGATTTTTTTTTCTGTTCACGTCAGATTACGTGCTTGCCATAATATATAAATCTTGTGCAAAACTTAGAATTAGTAAGACTACAGTGTGTCGACATCCATCCCGCAGCAAGTTGTTTGCATCACTACTGAAGGGGGGAGACTTTTTAAGATAAGTACGTGTAACAAGTTATCGGAGAAAAGACAATTACGGATAATAATATTTCATGCTACTATCTATAAACTGTTAATTTATAATGTTTTTTTAAATATAATGTTATATATGAATACATTAGTTTATAAATATAATGTGTATTATTGCAAACTTATCGGGAAGCGCGTGCATATGATTCTCGCTTTTCTCGAACATTAAAGGTGCATTTGGGTTATCGTAATCCCCCGTAATGAAATTGAATTCCGAAATGAATTAAATTATAAATGAATTAAATTAGATAGAAAAATTCATATCCAAACTTATGATTTTTTTTGTTTTTTTATTTTAATATTTTTAATTTTTAATTTTTAATTTTTAATTTTTAATTTTTAATTTTTAACTTTTAATTTTTAATTTTTAATTTTTAATTTTTAATTTTTAATTTTTAATTTTTAATTTTTAATTTCTAATTTCTAATTTTTAATTTTTAATTTTTAATTTTTAATTTTTAATTTTTTAATTTTTATTTTTAATTTTTTAGTTTTTAATTTTATTATCTTATTTTTTTGTATTTTGAAAGTTTTTTATATTTTTATTTATTTTATGTTTTTAAAGTTTTTTTAAAACTTTTTTTAACTTTTTTAATTTATTAAAATAAAAAGCATACAAAATACTTCCTCCGTTTCAAAATAAGTGATACAAATCAGCTTTCACGTTTTTTTTGAAATAAAAGATTATAATGAAAGTTAAATTAGATTAAATAAGATGGTTAGTAAGTGAAGGGTCTCACATATTATGATTAAAGTGAGTTTAATGATATTTAAAAGTAAAAATATGGTAAATGAGTAATTTCACTTTATTAAAGGAGATAGTTAGTAGGTATGGGTCTCATTATATTTTACCAAATATGAAAAATTTCAAAGTGTATCACTTATTTTGAAACACCCCAAAATGAAAAGTGTATCACTTATTTTGAAACGGAAAAAGTATTAAAATTGGTTAGTTCAATAAAGGAAAATAATTGAGTTCATAAACATTTGCTAAGTATTTGAATTACAATGAATGATATAATTTTAAAATTACATACGAATGAATTAATAAGAAAAAGTTATCTAAATATCCATTCGTTATTAAATTAAATTCCAATTATGAATGGTTACGTAAAATAATGGTAAACCAAAGGCACCCTAAGAGATGTAATGGAATACTGTATATGTTAAAGGAAGTCAACATGGGTTCACTGAAAATAGCGAATGAGCGGCTTCATTCCTTCTCATGTGAACCGCCACATAAAAGTTGTTCCATCTCAGGTGTGTCTCTGAGGAGGTGTAATTTTGAGGAGATATACATAGTATACAAAGTAGTAGACTATTAGATGCAACTTCTTAAACAAATTCATTTTTTTAAACGGGTTCGTATAAAAAAGAAAATCTAGTAATTAGATGCTAGATTATAACAATTACAAGGTATCTAGATGGTTACGACATCACTCAAGCCGACTACGATGAACATATTTTCTCCTGTTTGAAATCTAAAGATAAGAAGAAAAAAACTTGACATAATCACACAATGTATTTTCCCTAGGCCATTTTATCTTTAAACCAAATCATGATATCTGTATATACGTGTTTATGTTTTTAGGACCATAAATACGCTGGCTAAATTAACTTTTCTTAACTTAACATGAAGGACTTATAAAGGAGCAAGTCAAATGTTTAAGATACTCTTTAATTTTTATGTAGTTTTAAGTGATAAATTTCAACCATTGATCAATAAGATTTAATGGTCAAAATTAATAATATATTTTATACATAAAGGAATATTTTGGTCATTTGGCACTTATAAAAAAAATTTGTTTTTTTTATTAAAAAATTATTTTATTTTTATTATTATATTATTATTATTTGTTGTTACAAAATAATATTATTTTGATAATCATGTGGTGTACTAAATCACATGTGATATTATATTTGATCACATGTGACGTTTTAGTACAGTCACATATGATTCAGTATACAATCACATGTGATTCAATGTACAATTGCATGTGATTATCACATTATGTGCTATTAACGAAAGATAAATATTTTTTAATAAAAATAATTCTAAAAAAATAATAATTTTTTTTGTTGTAAAAACTACCAAAATATCTCTCCATGTATAAAATATTGATTAGTCTTGAACATTAATTATAATTAATTGATAATTGAGATTGTTCCTTAAAACTACATAAAAATTAAGTACTACCTTGAATACATCTAATTAACAAAGATGGAAGTTTCAATGGGTTTTATTAATGCAACTTCTTGTACTTTATATTATTTCAAGTTGAATCATGAATCCCGCTTATTAGATACGAGGATAGTGATTGCCGCTCGATGCTGCGAAGTTTAATTTTATGTTATAATTTAGATTCGGTTATTTCGGAATGTAATAATCATGTCATTACTATTTTTAAGAAATAAAACAGTCCGACAATATATACCAAATAAAATGCTTGCTCTTTTTGGGAATACTCACTTAAAAGATATATATACTAAATTTTAATCACTTTTATTAACAACAAAACTATTATGACAAATGTATTATAAAAGTAAATAAATAATATTTTTATATATTCAAATAGTTGAAGTATGTAAATTTCATAGTTATATAGCTTATATTAGCAACAATAGATTAATAATATCTAACTTATGTTTTATATATATTTTATATCTTATTAAAAAAGAGTGTTATTCATGTTTATCGACATTTAAAATTTCACTTTTAATGCGAAATAAGTACCAATACAACTACGTATTAAGCTAAAATCTTATTTTTGTAACTTGGTAGAGCTAACATATAATAATTATATATTAAAACATATATTTTTATAGTACCTATTTTTATAATGTTTCTTTTATATATATATATATATATATATATATATATATATATATATATATATATATATATATATATATATCTTACATAAAATAATGTATGAATTAGAAGTATTGTAAATATTAGACTTCGTCCTTGATGTAACTCAAATAAAAATAAAGTAAATAATAATTAACTTAACATAATACTCTATCCGTCATTCTTTTCATTTTTGTTTGTCATAAAATAATTATCCACTTCTACATTTTAACCAATCAAAAAATACTTATGTGGTAAAGATGGAATTTTATTGATTGTACAATGTAATAAAAGCATTTTTCTTAAAATGTTCGATTTTTGTTTGTGGACAATAATTATGGGACGCATGGAGTATTTTTTATTAAAGTAGGGGTTATTTAATTATTTTGGTAATATTAAATATTGAAAACCTTTAAAATGTAAAGCTAAAAAATATAAAAGTTATACTTAGAAGTTAGAAAGTTTAGGAAAAAAGAAAAAAAATGAATGAAAATAAATACAGAAGTAGTGGCAGCATAACCTAGGTCTCAAGGAACCAAATAAGCCTTAGGATTTCTAGGTGAACCTAGGTCTAAAAGTTATACTATGACAAAGCAACTTACATGCATTATTCTGTCCTTTTCTAATCTCAAACGGAAATGTCTAAGCAATGTTACGTGGCTTATTATTATTGGTTAAGAATCAAACGGGGTTTTGCTTGTTAATGAATAGTACTTTGTGTATGGCAATTGTATATAAAGGTAATAATTACCAACCGCTAATTGCTTTGAAAATGTAACACCTCAATTTTCAAAACACTTCTTAAAACATATTTTTAAGTAAAAACATTACAATTTCGATATTCCTCAAAATACGGTTTAACAAAAATCATCAAAGTTTGTCAGAGTATTAAAGCCGGTGTTACAAAAACAATATCATAGCCATAGGATAAACGAGAACTACCTACGAGCTCCCGAGCTAAACTACACTAGGCCACTTCTAACGTGACCCTCTAATCCATCGATCCTGAACCTGAGTACATAGCAAAAACACAAACATAGTACGTGAGACAAAATTGCCTCGTGAGATACATGGGTTTTAGACCCGATAAACAAATAGTCAAATAATATCATTTAATCTTAAAATAATATTACTAAGTTTGTTTTGGGTCACTTTATCACTTTCATCATTGGCCAATGTCAAGATAATCGGAATGCCTCCAATCTATCAAGACCATCATCTCCACGGTAATCGGAATGCCTCCAATCTACCGGGACTCATAGGTATTGGGTAATCGGAATGCCTCCAATCTACCACGAACCTTAAGGTACCGTAATAACCGGAATGCCTCCAATCTACTACGGCCCTAGGGACATCATCATCATCATCATCATCATCATCATCATCATCATCATTACTTATCTTTTATCGTTATGAGCTTATAGCTCCATCTTTTCTTATTCAATCATTCATTTAACCATCATACAAGCAATTCATCATATATCACATAAATGACTAAATTACTTAAAGACTCGATAAAAATCATTTAATCATAAAAAAAACATTTACTAGCTATGTACCCAGTTTGAAAGTTCACATGTACTCACCTTAGCCAAGCTAACTCCAAATCGTGCCTGACAACAAGAATCCTTGCTTTCCAACTTGTGAAATGTCACCAATCTTTAGGCCTTCTTGACCTATCATCCATATCATCATAAAATCTAGTTATTATCCATAATTAGCTACCAATAAACCCATATCAACATTCTTAACCACCAAGTTCATCCAACTTGGTGAAATCTCAAACCCTAGTTCAAGATTTCCATCAATAATCCCAAATCCAACTTGTACACATCGATTACCAGTTTACAATGAGTGTTCTACACCCATAAACAGTCATCTTCCCCAAAGATGGCATGGATGGTTCCCCAAACCACCATTTCTACCCATACAAAGTTCACAAACTAACTAGATAACATCAACAAATCAAGAAATCTTACCTTTGATGTTTAGATCCTTCAAGATGGTGAAGATTTGAGCTCAAGAACACCAAATTCGACCTTTCTCTCTCTAGAAACGGCTGCACCACGATTTGGGTGAGAAATGAGTAAACCCTAGCTCAAACCCGATTTTATTCTGCTCGTCCAGAGTTAGCGACGCGATCAATACTTCGCGTCGCGAAGTTCCCGTGTCGTGACCCATTCGCGATCGTTACCTGGTCGTGAACTCTGATCGCCAAATAACCCAATTCCCTGTTTGATGTTCCCGATCGGGAACACCAGTTCGCGTCGCGAACTCTAGCAGCCAGCAGGGCTGCACTTTTCGGTCTTCGCCTCGACCCGGTTTCGTCCATAACTTTCTCATACGGTGTCCAAACGACACGAAACCAATTCCTACGGTTCTGAAATGAATTATCCTAATTTATCATATTTTTCCCAAATTTTATTTTATTCAAATTTCGGGTCGTTACAGAAAACGTCAAAGTACATATTGTAATCTTTAAATCACAATCAAGTTATATTTTATTTGTTTTCATAACTTTCAACAAGTTTACCATACAAATTTGTTAATCAGCGGATAAGACTTGGCTGTTACGTAAATAAATTTTAATTTTTATTATACACTCTCGTGAAAGTTGATTGAACAACCTTAGTCAAGTACGTAATTTCCAAGATGACGATATGATTTGAGATTTCTATTCTAGTGGTTTCTTTCGGGGAATGGTTGATTTGGTTTAATAATTTCCATATGTTTCTTCTATACACAAAAATATGTTATAAGACAGTTTTCTATATTATATGGTTATCAAACTAGGATGAAGACGTGACACCGGCTATTTGCATAAAGAAATATATCTTTGACTTTTACAGGTTTCCATGGGGATTTGACTTTTGATCGCCATTTTTTAGTGAATAAAGATTCCATTGAGTTTTTCTTGGAGGAAGGTATGTACTTAGGGATGAGCATAGCAGGGTACCCGTTGATTCCGGCCGGAACTGGAACCGGAACCTCTTGTACCGGTTCCTTAATTTTCGGAACCGGAACCGGAACCTTCGGTTCCGGTGCCGGTGCCGGTTCTGGTTACCCTGTCTCTAAAATCGTAAAATTAAAATAAGATGCAAAGCTTAAATATTAATCGTTCTTTATCATTTTATCTACTAATCTTTGAATAATCATAGATTCCAACCACTTAAACATATGATTGTCTAATTATTATATTGTTAAAACCCTAGATTTAGACTAATTAATAACTAAACTCATTCAAAATTACACAAAATTTATCATATTATTAAATTTGGACATTGAATTTCTCAAATATATAATATTTTAACAAAAATACACCGAATAATCGCCGGTTCCGGTTATCCACAGGTTACCGGTTCCTAAATTTTGAGAACCAGAAGTCCTTAGTTTTAAGTTTGATTACTGATTTGATCCTAGCAAGATGGATTAAGCTGTGCAGTATGGGTTGGAGACCCGGAGTGTGCGTGGTGCTGATATGAAAGGCATTCCACGGTATGGTGGCATGGTGGTTATCAACTGTAAAATGATGTAATGTGGTTGCTTATGTGACATCTGATTTTGCAAAATTTCAGTGTGGCTGGTGGTAACTAATGTTATTAATAAACTAGTAAAATATACCTAGCGCGATGCCGCGGAGATTTTTATACGATGATCAATGTGATGTATGTGCTATTATGTTAATTGTATCCAACGTGTATCGAACGATGCTTGTAGTTGTGTCAAATAGTCGTGGTGGTTAATTGACTTCCACATATTTATATATTTGTTGGCGTATAAATAAAATGTTTAGTTATATTTATTATAGTAGACTATACCTGGCACGATGCTGCGAGTTTTTCATATGACACTCAAAAGGCTATAATAATAATAAAAATTAATGGAAAACTATCATTTTTATTTATATAGGGACATAAAAGTTTTGAAAGTAAATAATCATTTTAATTGTTAAATATTAAATGATTTTATTTGTGTAATTGTAAAATTTATTTTATTTATTATATATGATTAAGTGACTAAAATTGTATAAAGAGTTAATTGTAAAAATAGTCCTTATGGTTTGACCAAATTATACATTTGATCACCGTACTTCAAAAAGTGCAGTCGCAATACCCAACATTTGCATTTTTGACATTTGTTGGTCCTCCACCCTAACGTTGTTAACCCCCCTTCATTAGTTGAGGATATGTTAGTCACGAGGTTTTGGGCCCGCGCTTCGCGGCGGGGGGTATTTCTCTACAAAAGTATTAAATAACAAAACGTAAAAAATTATATGCAAACAACATTATTACATCCATAGTATCTGTCTTACAAAATATGGACATTTCCATCTCTGGTATCGTCTTCTCCTCTTCAATGTGATTTTCCATGGCTGCAGAATCTATTATCTTCATAATTATTAAAAAAAAACTGTGTAAGGTTAGTATAAAACTTCCAAACTATATTCAATTAACTTGTGGTCATATATATTACACTAACGTGCATATTCTTATCTTTTAAACACTTACATGAGTAACTTGAGATTTATATATATAATTGACTAAAAATACGTAATTAAAAGTCAATATTTACAACAAACCTTGTCATTTACACGTTTCTTCAATGCTCAAATGCTTCTTGACAGATTTCCTTTGCAGCTATGAATTGGGCTGGAACAAAGGCATTCAAATGTTAAATGATCTTGCATATACCTTCCTAAATCATGTCATGAAATGTACTTTTAACACATAAACCTTACCAAATCATGCTATTAAAAAGACATCGTAATAAGTTCATTTTCGTGATTTAAGACTAAAGGTGCATTTGGTTATTTACATTGAAGGAACATGGTAATATGTCACATTATAGGCTGTAAAGGATTTGGTAATATTTATGTAATTTACTTACTTAAAAATCTGATTTGTTCTCTAAGCAAAGGTAAATGAAGATTTATTTTGTTGTTTTTTGACCTGAGTCGGACACTGCAAGTGATTTGCCAAACAACATTTATTTGCTTATTTGCAAAACACTTGCCCAATATGAATGTTTTTTTATATAAATGTGTGTTTCTTAAACTCTTCCAAATGTGTAACCCGACCAGCCCGATCGGGTCAACCCGACAAACTCAAAATTTGACCAACCCGATTCTTCACCGGGCAACAATTTTTACTCTAATTACCGGCTTACTGCAAAAAAAAAGATATCTTCTAGTTGTAAAAAAATTGGGTTTCGGGTTTACCATTTTTAGGTTTACCGGTCCCGGGTTGGGTCGGTTCCGGGTCTAAACTGGTAGGGAACCAGAATTTAAAGAGGCTTTAACCTACTTTGGTAATATGTTTTCTATATGGTACGGGCAATCTACGGTTTCTTATATCACAACCCATTCCATAACATAACTTTATTTTATCATGGTTGGTTGGAAATCTGAATTTTTGTTCTCAAATTGAAATGTTATTGTAAATTGAATTCTTGTTGTTTGAGTTTGATGTACACAAAAAAGAAATGCAGTACAACACTACATTTTGAAATGTAATTGTCCACTGAATTGCATTAAAAACCCAGACTGTTTGCATTTTGCTGATTCTGCAGCCAACACAAAACCCGGCTGTACGATTCGAAACCCCCTTTTTAGTCGACCCGGCCCGCAACCGAACCGACCCATTTCCCACTAACCATCCAATTAATCTAATTTAATTATCATTATCATATTATGCCTCAAAACCGTGAAACTAACAATGTATCACTTATTTTAAATCGGAGGAAGTATATCATATGGGGATAGTGAGTGTGTGGCTGTTACGTACCTAAGCTTAGGTGTGAAACCATCTAAAACTATGTAGTTTTTTATTTAAACACTTAATTTTACAAAAATTTGTCAATTTCCAATCATATTAAAACACTTAGACAATAAAAAAAAATCATACACACACATTCACATGCGTTTTATATGAACACCATTTCAAGAAACATGAAACTTGAAATATCACTATAAAAAAACATAATTAAGACAATTTTAAAGATGGGGATTTATATGAGTTTTGATCACCTAGGGCTTGAGTTTAGACATACTTTGATTCACTAATGAGTTTATGTGACAGTTACAGATTCACTTTTCCCATATCATATACCAAGTTTGCAGAAAAGATTAAAAAACGCTATTTACCCAGTAAATAAATATAACATGGTAATTTAATATTAAAACAAAAGATATTCTGACTTTAAATTAATTATTTTAAAAATTACAAGCGCCAAATTTTTTTCTATTTGGTGGGCCAAAAGTACTTTTAAGTTGGCCAATTTTTATAAACAAGCCCAGATAGTTTAGTAACTAAGTATTACATATATGGGTTAGTATTGGCCCACCTTAAGCCTTTGAATAATTGGGTCAATTATCATGTTTTACTGACTAGACCAAAATGAAAACTATCAAAATTGTCCTATTAATTTCACCACATGAATGATTTACGTAATTTACACTACATTTAACTCTCCATCACCAATAATCTCCACAAGTACAAAGCATCATTCATAAAATGATGAGGTATTTAGCATCTCTAACAAAGATTTCTCTATTCACGGATATAAACTAGTTAACATCATTATTATGACAAGGGTAAATTTCAAATATAGATTTAATACCACACAACCAAATGCAACAATAATTGTTGCATTTCATGCTTTATTTAGAACATAAACAAGTATATATAATAACACATAAACATTAAAACATCAATTGTCACAACTACACAAGTCCAAAGAATGATAGCCCATGTGTTAAATCTTGAGATAATCAGCACTTATGGGCTTGAAGACATGACTAAGATTCGACTCGATGTAGTTGACGTGTTTTCTCGGCATATGCGTGTAAACAACCCAATCCTCGCTATTTACGGGACTGCCCATTGTCATCATAAAAGAGTCCCTCCTTTCATTTGGGGAATGGCATGAACCCAATGCCACCTTACCCCACCCAAAATCTATTGCGTCCATGGTATCGAACCTTTGTCCTTGTGACACCGAGAATGACATGTCACCACCGGCAAATGCCTTTGATATTAGTGGTCGTGGTCGTTGGACTTCCACCCAATCTATTATGTTCAAGAAATGTTCTTTCGCAGTCGCAGTCTTCAAGAACTCGCTAACCTCTGTAGCTATATCGCTCAATTTCATATCCTTCAACTCCTAGAGATTCAAATACGTATATTAGATATTTGGGTTTAGAAAATGAAGAATAAAACTTATCGGTGGGTCTATTATTTTCTGTAAAACGGTGCTGCAGGCTGAAATGTAGAGAACGGAAGCTTTTTATATCTTAAAGTCTATGATTGTGTTAAGAGAAGAGATTTACTTAAATGGGCATAATTTTTACATCGGGCCTCCGTTTTAGGCGAGTGACGCGTCAAAAGTTCCGTATCGACGATGGCTACGTACTTTTAAAGTGTCGTAACTTTCGGGCCCAAAAATGCTATATATGTAGACTATTTGCATTTTTATGTTTTTGTTTAAAATTTTAAACTTCCTTATAGTCCCAGTTTACGACATGTTTGTCTTATTTGACTCATTTGAAATTTTGGGCATTATTTAGATTTTGTTTTTGTGAATAGAAGTGAGCGTATATGTTTTTATGAAAATTTGAGTTTTCTCCTAAAATTGTTTTCTTGTGTTGAACATGTTTTGAAGACCAAATATATGTTATCTATTGAATCAACATGGTTTTTGAAATTGATAGTCTCGGTATTCTTATAATCTACTAGACCAATATGCGTTCTCGTTTTTTAGTATACATCAAATGGGTTTAACACATTTATAAAAGTTTGTTACCTGCGGTTTTCTCGATCCAAACGGCATAGACAAAACATTTCCGAAGTGTGAAGCCATTAGTTTTTCTTTCTCTTCTCCATCTCCCTCACTCAACCTTGACCTTCCATCAACCGTAACAACCACATTACAAACGTCACCACAATTTCCCGAATATTCCATGCTCAATGCAACATTCTTCCACATGAAAGCGGTGAAAGACACTAGCTTCGATCTTCTACCATTGTTTTCGCTTGCCAACAATTGAATCTTTTTAAGTTGTGCACCCTCAATGTAGTATATGCGATTAACAATTTTATCGTCCTCGTGTACACCATTGAGGCCATTAACTGAGTTGGGTGGTGGATTAAACGGAGCAAACACATTGTCAATTGACGGTGAATATATGGTTGGGGACCTCGGATTAAGGTAGGACCTCCCAAAGGAGGGAAGCATAGATGGGGGTTTAGATCGAGCCAAGTCTGCCCATGATGAGATAAACATGTTGGCTGAGTAACCGTCGGATATCCGGTGATCGAACATGCAACCTATTGCCATTCCGCCACAATTTAATTCGGTCACCTGCATTTAATTGAGGGGAAAATATGTATTGCAATCAACTCATTCATTATCGATAATCTTATTAAATTTCTAAAAGAAAATCTTTACTATGTATTTGGACTTTCTAAAATTTAGTGAATCTTAATTTTTAGCAAACACACTTGTTATTTCGATACAGATTTATGTTTATAAAAAAATAGGCAGTCGTGATATTTGATCTCGCAACCTTAATGATATTAGGAATGATCTCTAACCAAATGTGTTACTAGGGTAGATGTTGATTAATTCACTGCAATTACTTATACTACCTCCGTATCAAAATAAGTGATACATTTGAAGAATTGCGGTTTTTGAGGCAAAAGATTAAAAAGTTGTTTAAATTAGATTAAAGTGGATAGTTAGTGGATAATGGGTCCCACTTCTTTGGAATGTAGTGATATTAATGATGTTTAAAAGTAAAAGTAAGGGTAAAAAGGGTAATTTTACTTTATTAAAGTAGATAGTTAGTGGAGAATGAGTCCCACTTTTTTAACAAATAAGGTAAGTTTTGGAAGTGTATCACTTATTTTGTTCCACCCCTAAATAGAAAGTGTATCACTTATTTTGATACGGAGGTAGTATAACATATTATCTTTATCAATCTCAAAACTCATATTATTCTATTGACAACCACCCACCACCACCATCACTCCCATCATCACTAACGTCACCATAATATATAATTACATGATACACACCTTAATTTTTGTTGATTCCAATTTTCAAAAAAAAATTAAAAAAAAAACAAAGATACACACCTTAATTTTTTAAACACAAATCTGTGTAGTCTGAATGGACGAATGTCAACCATTTTTATGAAGTCCTTAATTTTTGTGTAATTCCAATGACAAATCTCAACCATTAATCAATAATATCTAATGGTCAAGATTAACAGAGCCGGCCTAAGGGGTGTTCAAAATGTGCATATGAACATTGCCCACCAAACAAGGGGCCCAATATTTTTATTGACACAAGTAAATTAGGTTATAGCGGGATTAACAAGCCCACATATCTACGATGAAAATTAAAAAAAAAGTTTATTTATAATTACATTTTAGGGCCTATTTTTTCAAAAAATGTACCGGGCCTCTAAAATTTCCAGACCGGCCCTGAAGATTAATCACATATTTTATATATGAAATAGTAGTTTGGTCATTTGGCACTTACAAAAGAAATTTCGAATTTATTTATTTATTTTATATATTTTAGAAAATTGATTATTATTTTTATTTTATTTTATTTTATATTTTTTATTATAATTATATATTTTTTATTAAAAACAATATTATATGGTAATCGTGTGTGCTACTTAATCACATGAGATATTATATATTGTACAATTAAATGTGATTGTATATTTGATCACGTGATGTTTGAGTACAGATACATGTAATTATCACATTATGTATTATTAAAAAAAAAAAATCATTTCTGCGTCAGTTTATTACTCCCTCCGTCCCACAAAAAACTTTACATTTCTCACTAAAATTTTGTCCCATAAAAAAGTTTACATTTCTCACATTTGATGGATCCCACATAATAAAATATTATTATTACTAAGAAATTCATCATTAATATTCACTAACTATCTTTCTCTCTCCAATCAAACATTATATTTTAATCAAAACTAATACTAGTGACCCCACCACTAACTATCACCTAAAATCCTGTGCATAAGAGAAATGTAAACTTTTTTGTGGGACGGAGGGAGTATGTGTTATTTTCAAGTCTTATTGAAAATATGTAAGATATATACGGAGTATTAATTGTTTTAATTTGTGATTAAGTACCTGGAAAGCAGCGACCCCGCGTTGCTTCTTGGGCATCAATTTATTCTCTATGCACTCGTCTGGATTGTACAAATCGAGTTCCTTGAGCTTCACGTCAGCAGCAGCTTCAATAAAGTCAACGCCTTGATTGTTGCAATGGATTTGAGTCTCTCCGGCTGCTTCATTCCACTCTATGCCACCGGAGATGGGGTGGTAGAGTGACAGAGCTTGAGATAAGGAAGATTTGAGGGAGTTGACCATGGTGGGGAAACTTCCATGGGACGGTTTCTTGTAGAAGAAGATAGAGCCGACATCAAATGGCGGCACAAGCAAATCAAGGTTTGTAAATGGTAACCAATGGCTACTCTTTGGTTTTGCTGCATGCACCACTGCCTTCTGAACCACTTCCACTGAAAAAAGTCAACGTTTTAAAAATCGGTCTTTTTCATTGAACATTATCAGTGCCTTGAATACAGTCAAATTAGTCGGA
The DNA here is from genome assembly GCA_963853835.1 of Calendula officinalis. Taxonomy (NCBI): domain Eukaryota; kingdom Viridiplantae; phylum Streptophyta; class Magnoliopsida; order Asterales; family Asteraceae; genus Calendula; species Calendula officinalis. The sequence goes on along the minus strand of OY970830.1, from coordinate 1,791,032 downwards.
TCGAATGACATTACTCTTTATTATCTATGATGATGTAACAATTATGTAAATTGTGTAAAAATGTCAAAAACTTAGAAAATACGAAATAAATAGCATAAAAATTAAAAAAAAATCCAAAACCTATTTTCATTTCAATTTAATATTTTTATATTTCAAAACATATACTACCTCCGTATCAAAATAAGTGATACACTTTCCTAAAAGGGGTGGAACAAAATAAGTGATACACTTCAAAATCTTTCCTTATTTGGCAAAAAAGTGGGACCCCTTCTCCACTAACTATCTACTTTAATAAAGTAAAATTACTCTTTTACCCTTACTTTTACTTTTAAACATCATTAATTTCACTACATCCAAAAGAAGTGGGTCCCATTATCCACTAACTATCCACTTTATACTATTTTAAATCACTTTCCAATCTTTTGCCTCAAAAACCGCAATTTCTCAAATGTATCACTTATTTTGATACGGAGGTAGTATAAAAACTTCATATTTTTTATTTTGATTGCCTAATTTTGTAAGGAAAAAACAGTTTTTTCTGATTCGACCGGCCGGTTCAACCAGATTTTTATATCCAATTGGCCGGTTCTGACTGAGTTATATCTACAGATCTAACCGGCTCATTCCGACTGTGTTTCCTGGTTTGACAGGTCCGACTAAACATTCAACCGGTTTTTAAAACTATATGAAAAAGTAGTCTTACCAATGCCCATTTCTGTAACAAGAGATGGAAAGAGATAGAAAGAAAGCTACAGAATTGCTGTATATCGACATTAGCAAATGATTGGTAATATATAGGAATAAAGGGGCGTCTCAAGTTGGAAAGTCTTGGGCAATTTTAGATAATTAATCAATTCATGAAGTTATTTTATTATGTTAGTTGTCAAGTAAATATCAAGTTATAAAAAAACATTATTTTCTATGCCAGCAAATAAAATTTCATATTAATTTGACTTTATAAACTACTTAAACATAGATGGACTTTTTGCTGTTCAATTTGCCAAACTTGAATTAGTAACACTAGGGGTTGTTTGGCAGCATTTACATAAAATATAATATTTGAATGATACATATACTCTATATTAATTTGTATCTGAATGATAAATTGTTGTTTAATAATAAATCTAAATAATTGACTCTCAATAATGAATTAATCATTTTAACCTTCTAGAGTATTTTTTACATAGCACACAAAATCAAAATTAAGCATAATATAATAAGATTATATACTATGCTTTACATCTTATCGAGTTATTGGAAAAAAAAAAGTCATTTTTCTCAAATATTAAGAGATGTGATGGAACACTGTAGATGCTAATAAATAAGTCAACGTTGGTTGACTAAAATTGCGAATGAGCGGCTTCATTCCTTCTCATGTAAACCTATACGTACAGAAAAGGTGTGATCGGTCTTCACTCTACGTTGTGTCTTATATGTGACAACAACCAAGACATTATAGATACAAAAAGTTTCTAAAAAATAACGTATAATTCTTTTAAATATAGAATAATTAATGAAATTTGTAATAAATATTATAGCCCATAATGAAATTTGTGTTAATTCTAAGGACCGGAATCTGCTTAGTTTTAATCCAAATTACTCAACATAAATAATTAATAGTGGCTCTAAATTCAAAAGTGGTGTGTGAACTCAATATTTGAAAGTTAGAATAACGTTATGTTAATTAAATTTGAAAGTGGCTCTAAATTACTCAACATAAATAATTATATGATTTTGGTGTCTGAAGTCAAAATCATTTTTAAGTTAACTAGGATAAAACCCGCGCGATGCGGCGGGCTGCGAAATATATAAACCTGGCGATTAAAAGTCCATTGGTTACATATTTTTATAACGAATACAGTACATAATCATAAATTGTGTATACAATAGAGGTAAAAAGCAAGAATTAGCATTGTCGTTGAAATGCTGTTTGGTTACATGTTTTGATATATAGTAGGGTACCCGCGCAAATGAGGCGGCGAGTACACTGATACATCTATTCCGCGACGATGTTGATGGTGTTCGTGTACATGTTTTTGTATAACGATTATTATACAAATGACTGATAGTTGGGAATGAAATATGTATAAAACTACATTGAAAACTTATCGGCGTTTAAAATTTGTTAAATTACATGTTTTGAAAGAAAAAAAAACATACATGGGGAAGAATTATCACGTATATTATCCATCATGTAAGACCTCTCGATACACCACATTTACTGTGTAAACGCCGTCAACATTAAATTGTTTTGTTGTTGAAGTTTGTTTGGGGCCAAATCCGGCAAACCTTGACCTTGATGTGAATTTTGTCTTTGAAATCATGAATGTTTCTTACAAAGTGCAATCCGGTTGTTGACATGGTTTGCCGAATTATGATGATAGTCGATGAATGGTGATGTTTGGTGGTATTAGAATTAAAAAAACGTGAATTGAAGTAGAATGGTTAATTTGTCTATTTATACACAATTAAAAAAACGTATATACGTTATATTAAATGTAATATCACGGCCATTTAATTGCATGGACGTTTTTAAATGTAATAAAACGTATATTAAATTGCATGGTCAACTAAAACGTCTGTATTTAAGTTGGTAAATACGTTATATAGAACGATAATTATAATCTACGTTTTCTTAAAAATACGTCTGCATATTTTTAAAATGGTAAAATACGTATTTTTTTTAGCGGGGTCAACAGCAATTGACAGTTAAAATGGTCTGCATATTTTGACGATTCCACATATGGTAATTATAAACGCAATTTTTGGTTTTGATGAACGATTTATATGGTAATTACGTTTCAAGGTTATAATACATTAAATACGTTTTTATGGTAATTACGTTTTGATTTAGGAAAATACACATGGTAATTACGTTTTCTAATAAATACGTCTGCATCTTTTCAAACATGGTAAGTAAAATATGGTCAAATAGTATATATATACCGAATTTTATTTGGTTTAACAACTTAAAATATTTTTATTAAAGACGTAATTGACCGTTTTAGTTGGACAATAAAAACGTATATAAGTAATTCAATTTTCGTCAACCAAAATACGTTTTTTGCGATTTCACATATGGTAATTATAAATACATTAAATTGAGATATTATGAGTTACGTTTTGATGAAAGATTTATATGGTAATTACGTTTCAAGGTTAAAGACCATTAATTACGTTTTTATGGTAGTTACGTTTTGATTTTCGAAAATACATATGGTAATTACGTTTTCTAATAAATACGTCTATAAGTAATTCAAATTTAGTCGGTAGTAAAAAACGTAAAATATCTACAGTTTTATTACGTGTTTGACGAAATATTTCCATTAACACCACAAAATATATAATTCGAGTATGTGTACAAAATTGTACAGTACACAGACAACAATTATTTGGTTTAATGACAAAATTAATATTATTAAGGCAAACCATATTTAAAAAAAGAAACACCAATTGTGTAACAAAAATTAAGAGTAACCTAACTAACTAATTATTGTTGTCCGATTAGCAGAGCTCTATTGTTTTTGTTTGTAAGTCGATAGACGCTTATTTCCAGATAGGGTAGTTCTTAAGCGTCTCAAACTATTATTTGGTTGCGTGTCGGACGCGACATCGGGTTCTTCATCACATAAAACAATGGCATCATCATATTGCACAATCGAATGGATGCGTTGAAGTGCATATGTTTCTGGCATCGGCGGGTTGAACTCGATGTTTGTGACGTCAGTAGAAACAAGATATTTGACTGAAATTTAACCAAATAAAAAAGAGATATCAATATATTTTTAATTAAAGTAAAATGAAGCACTTAATTGGAATTAACCTGTTGGTTTTATAATCAGTTTAACGCGACATGCGTACACAGTTATGTTTTCAGAAGCACATCTCCCAATCATTGTTGCCGTGGCTGCCGGTATATGATACAAGATGAGCTTGATACGGTTGCCCCTGCCGGAAATTACATTTTAAATGGGTTATTTCGTAGGTGTGGTGATCATGTAAATCAGGTATAAATACTTACAGACAGTCATGCAACAGCATTGCACACGATATCCGACCGGATGTAAAAAAAAGCAACCGTTCGACATGTTTCCAGCAACGTCTGTGAAATGTTTATTAATTACGAAAAATATTAAAATATTATCACTTTAAAGTAAAACATCTAAAAATGTAACGTAGACGTACCAATCAACATTTTTCGAGTTGTGTGATCCTGCAATAGCCATGTCGGAGATCTGACCAACGGGTACTTGGGGAACCAGGCATCTTCTCCATTGGTAGTTTCAGCAAGTTCGGTTTTAGTGTTAAATACTATTTCCCATTCATTACGAATAAAGCTATAGTTCTCGAAGCGAGGAAAGGATTCGACATCGGTGTAATCAATTTTGAAATATTTTAAAGAGAAGACACCGCCTTCTAGTTTTCGGTTCTGGTATGCAAAAAATAAGCTGAGGGGGATAATGGCTGCGAATTTGTGTCTCTGAAAATAAATGATTAGTAGTTAAAACAAAAAACAAAAAATAGTATTTTAATTAGTAGGAACTTACAAATCTGTCAAGCAGGAACAAATATAGTTTGTTATGTTTGTGGTCAAGCCAAACATATTCAACGCGAACAAATTTGCATTTGTACCATAAATGTGGATTCCAGAGGTCTTCAAAGTTTTCAACATGTTCGTATCCATCAAAATCCATCGTTTGTATGCTGCACAACAACTCCATCGTTAGTTGATGGAGTATATATATAGTTTAAAAAAAACGTATAATTCAATAGGTATCTAATTTTTAGAAAACGTAAATCATAATGTATTTAGTAAACGTAATTGACTGTTTGTAAACGTAAATCAACATATTTGTGAGTAAGTCACTGGAAATATGTAATATGTATTTAATTTTTTTAAAAACGTCAATTATTCGCATTGACTTTTTGTCATATTTGTGAGTAAGTCACTGGAAATATGTAATTCGCATTGACTTTTTGCCATAATGTATTTAGTAAACGTAATACGTATTTAATTTTTTTAAAAACGTAAGTCACTGGAAATAATAAGTTTGTCAACGTAATTATAATTTAGGAAGGCTATTAAATGCGAATTATCTGTTTAGGAAGTTGACTGTTTATTGATACCTTTTTTACCGTGGACGTTATGTATATTAGTCGAGGTTAACAAAAGCATAACAAAAAACCACATGGCCTAGTGGTTATCACCTTGGTTGTTTTCCGAATGGTCTTGGGTTCGAATCTCGGGTAAGGCACATTTATTTTGATTTTGAAGGGTGTTTGAACATTGCTAAAAAAGGAAGTGTTGAAAATTCAAACTTCCTCTTTTAGAAATGTCTATAATGCTTTTTAAAGTAGTAAGATAAGATAAGATTTAGGAGGTGGCTCTGAATTTGAAAGTTAAAATAACGTTAAGACTATTTGTTTCTGTAGAATAAATAAATGTTAGGATGACCAATTCGATTAGGAAAATAGCTTTTTCATTGGAAAATTTTTGGACGGATTATCTGAAGACCAAAATATAGAGTAAAAGATGAATGATTTGGTTGATAAATTGGTTAGCTAACTATATCTTTTTTTTCCTATAAAATTACTTAAAAAGAAAAAATTATTAAGGTAATCAAACTTAGATCAAGACGTGCACCAACTATTTGCATAATTGCATGAATAAAAATTAATAAGTTACCTGACTATCTTTCAGATTGTAGTGGCCAGTGAGGATTTGACTTTCTCAACATTTTATATGAATACACATCTCATTGACTTTTCTCAAACTTGTTGTTGTATCTATCGATATCATATAATCATGAATGTTATAATATTAATATTATAAACAAGGATAATGGGAAACTACACGTTACTGTGAGATTTAAAACATATATTTTTAAATTGAAATAATGATTCGAGTTTGATTATTTTTAAATTATTTATCTTGTATGTATGAAGAAAAATATAGGTTTATATAATTTATCCCTATAACAATAATAATGTTTCCATATTATAGAAGTTTTTTAACATTTTGAAAATAATACTAAATAAATGGAATTGCATAGTCTATAAAATTTACATAAATAAAATAATATAGTCTTAATTGAACATGTAGCTCTAACTTCTAGTTATATTTGCCAAACATAAAATATGAGTCCTACTAATAACACTAAAAGGAAGAGAGAGAAAGTTACACAAGATGAGAGAGAGTAAAATTAAGACATTTAATACGAGAGAGAGAGAGTTAAAAACGATTTTTCTCTTTCATTTCTTTTGATTATAAATATTATTTTTAAATATATTTATTTGTTTCATAATTATATATTTATGGATAATTTTTTGTTTAATTAATGTTTATTCGATAATTTTAAGTACAGAGACAGTTAAAAGCCTTTATTTTCTTTCGTTCCTTTTTATAATAAATATTATATATTATATTTAATTATATCTATTTTTTTTCATTTATGAACAATTTTTTTATTTAGTTAATATTTATTCGATAATTTTAAGCACATTATCTTATAATTATATTATCATTTATTTAAAGTAAGTTATAATATAATATAAGTTATCGTAATAAAAACATGTCTTTTCATGTTTAATTTTTAAATATTATTTTTCTAAAGCGTAGTAAAGAATATTTTATTAATGTAAAAATATTTTAAGATTTGATTTTTTTATATAAAATATGACATTTAAGTAAAAAGTGTGACATTTAATTAAAAAGTCTTACATTTAATTAGTAAAACGAAAATGTGACATTTAACTAAAAAGTACTCCGTATAATCTTTACAATGATTAAAGTAATCATCATATTTATCTTTCCAACATTAAACCAATCATTATAATTTTACTTATTAGTGAATTTAGAGAGATCCATAAAATATACTATGGATCAATAAATGCACATTATAAATAACATGTATATAATTAAAACGAAGTTCTACAACTTTGGAATTGTATTTAAATATTAATAGAAAAGGTGGTGATTTTTGCACCACGTATTTTAACTCATGTACCACAACAAATCTTCACCTATATATGGAGCTACATCCGATTATGCTATGACAACTCATCACAACGCTCACTTCTGATTGGACGAAAATGCCACCTGTAAATCGTTCATTGGTCCAACCATTCTTCAACAACTGCACAATAGGATAACAGTAAACACTTATTTTTGGCCGAAATTTCAGGCGTTCAAATATGGTATTATCGATGTAGGCAGCCTGTCAACGCATCCTTTATTCAACATATATGCGAAGAATGATATTTACTCCCAATTAATTACGCCCAAAATAATTAGAGAGTATTAATTACGGCCAATTAAAAACGCCCAAAATATAATACTCCCTCCGTCCCACAAAAAAGTTTACATTTCATTTGGACACAATCTTTTAGAAGATAGTTAGTGGTGGAGTCCTTTGTAATAATTTTGATTAAAATAAAAGGAATATTGGAGAGAGAAAGTGTTTTATTAGTGGAATGATTGATAATAATAATATTATTTTATTAGGTGGACCCCCCCAAATTTGAGAAATGTAAACTTTTTTGTGGGACAAAATTTTAAGGAGAAATGTAAATTTTTTTGTGGGACGGAGGGAGTACCATAATTCGAATGATATTTAAATTCAAACATACCAAAATCCCGTATTTCATGCAGCCCACATAATCTTGAACTTTTTCATCGTGATTTGAATTCCAATAAGAGATCCACCCCTATATAAACTGTGAATTTTATACGAAAATCATAAAATTTTCACCCTTGCAAAAAGCGAACTGCCATCAGTTGAAGGTACATACTATTATATTTTCAATTTTTTATACGCAAATGCTAAATACTAAATTCATTTTTCTTCATTCTTTTTTATTCATACCTGTTGATACGCATCTCTTCAATATAATTATAATTTTGTAGTTTATATCTTCCATAACAAATCAGTTCATCTGCATTAACAAACACATAATTTATTTTGCATTGTTTTTAATCATCTATTTCGGTGTCATTGCATGAAAAGTAATTGCTAACGCTCAAACAATTCTTCTATTGCAAGGTAATTTATAAACCCTATTTTTAGTTGTTTATTTACACTTTTAAGAAATCTGAACTCTACTTTTGGATTTACTAACAAGGTTTCAAAAAAAACCTTGATTTTACATATCATTCCAATCAAACCGTACGCATACATCTTTATTAAAATTTCAATTTAATAAAATTATACAGATTTATAGAATCAACAGCCTGTTTTTTAAAAAAATTTGACTTTAATAGTTAAAAAGTTTGACTGCAACCCAGTCAAACAGTTGGTATTTTTATACCAATTTATTATTACAGCTACAACATTATTATGTCATTTTTAAAATTATTAATCTTTGTTGGTATTTTTTTACGTACTAAATTTTGAAGCATACCCGCCCATCGGGCGGGTTATGGAGCTAGTACTTTATGTAGTTGTACAGTCTGCAGAAATAATTGTACAGTGTGATATAAGTATCAAAATTTGTGGTATAAAAATTAACTCCCTAATAGAAAATGAAGGGGCACACATGTAAAAATGTTCAAGGACCGAAATGTAATATTTGTAGGAAAAAAGAAGAAGAGGAAATGGCAATATGCCACCGCACGGGATCGACTTCAGGGTCTTAAACCTCACCCAATATTTCAACACCCTACTTTGACAACTTTGGCAGAATGGCTTATCATGCAAATTTTCAAGCCTTGATCCTTATACTTCTATAAAACAAATGTAAATGGCTTATTTTAACAAGTCACTGTTCATAGTGCATGTTAAGGGTATGGTAATTGTACATAAGTACAATACAATGCATAAATGTTAACTATGTATAAAGAGTTTTTCAGAATACGCTCAAGATATACATATTAAAGCGGATTTAATATAATAAACTTTCTTAATGCAAATGAAAAAAAAAAATGTAAAATATAATTTAGAGTTAATTAATGTGTATTACATACATTTTTCAAGTTCATTAAGAATCTTTTATCAAGTCAAAATTTTAAACAATTATATCATACACCATCTCTACAATGATACTTTAACCTACAAAACATTATTAAATCTTACTCAATGATTAGAAATTCATATAGATGTATAAATATCTTGTTATCGAAGATTAGAAAAAGAAGACTCTTTTAGTAAAATTATTATTTATAATCTAAGCACATCACAAGAAAACTAGAGTCCTAAAAACTAAGTTATCAAATGCAAGTATTTAAAAAAAATTAATTTATATACCATATCTTTTGATACTTATATCACACAGTACAAATATTATTGCAAACTGTATAAACATATAATGCATTTTTATGGTATATAGATTAAAACATGTGGTATAAACACCACTCCCTACAAAAAAATGTGGGACTCCTTATGTCAAGTCAATCATCGATGATTCAATGCCAACACATGCTTTAATTATACGATGATATTAACAGCGTCAAGTATGTAATATATTTATTTGGTCTACCATAATAATGATGTAACTTATCACGTACTCCCTCCATCCCACAAAAAACTTCCCATTTGGCTTTTGCACATGTTTTTAGGTAATAGTTAGTGGTGGGGTAATTGATAATACTTTTGATTAAAATATAAGGTTAGATTGGAGAGAGAAAGATAGTTAGTGGATATTAGTGGTGGAGTTTTTAATAATAATAGTTTTTTATTGGGTGGAGCCCACCAAATATGGGAAATGGGAAGTTTTTTGTGGGACAAAAGTTTAGAGTGAAATGAGAAGTTTTTTGTGGGACGGAGGGAGTATAATTTATTTCTCTAGAAAACAGTACATTTTTCTACCGCGATTGTATATAGGTACAATGACGTTCTTGATATATAATTTTCCATAAGGAAAATACATTTATTATATTATGAAATCAATATAATTATATATTTATCACATAACTGTTTTTTGATAAGTAGAATTTTCAAGTTACCATAATTTTGGGATATTTTAAAATAAAAATGTGAACAATAAAATTGAGACGCTGAGAGTAATAAGTAATAAATAATTATACTTCGTACTATTATTTTACTACTATTAATTTTACCTTAAAGGGATTTAAGAAAATCCTTATATTGTGGACAATAGGAGATGTTCATATACAAATGTATTTTTGCACGATGTCATAATTAAGACTAACCCCTTTACCAAAATGAAAACCATCTAAATCAACCTACTAATTTTCCCACATGAATGATTTTTCATTTTGTAGTTTACACTATATTCAAATCTCCTTCACCAATAATCTCCACAATTACAAACATCTATAACAACGATTTCCCCTAAGTGCGACTCAAAATATTAACTTAGTAACATCATGGCAATCAACAGTGGTGGCCTAGAGACAGAAAAAAATCTTATGCCGATTACACATTTTTTCTTAAAAATGTCATCTTACATAAAAAATATTTATTATTTTTAACACTATTTTATTATTATTCTAAAATTTTTGAGGGGTTACACAGTAGCTTGTAATCATGAGCTCGAGTTCAACTAGTTTTAGATATTATGATGTAAATTTAGAAGTATTTTAAAATAGGAAAATGATAATGCCCTGTCAAAACACGCATAAAACACTTGTACAATAATCAATAACCGCCCCTTACATTTTAGGAATTAACCCAAACTACTGAAAGTACAAACGATTTATGCACGTAACCACCTCTTAATAACAGCCCTAATATTAACAAAACTCTTTAAAATATATCTTTTGTTGTTCAAAAAAATCGGGGCTGCCCCTAAGTGAACATTGGACCACATCTGGGTCCTGATTACTTGATCATGCACCCGTCTTCTTCATTTCACTGAAAAGGGACAAAATGTCATCAAACTTTCATCCAACACGAACCCTGTCATCAATACGTTACAGCTTGCAGTTTTCTACAGACATTTTATCGAACAGTTGGTGTGCAAACACAAGTTTCACCACGTTTTCCCTATACATCAACAAGGGCAGTGATCACAAACTCGTTATGATCACAACCGAACATAACATCATCATGAATCATCTATCCATCTGAAACCGATTTCAACCATGTCTTAATAGAAATCGATTGTTCAGGGCCACATCAACACCATTCGAGTTACAATCCAAACAACAAAATAAATAAATATTTACAACGTGCGAACTAAATCACAAGTTTTAACAAAGAGCGACAACTAAATCGTACTTGTAAACTGTCACTAGAATGCAAATTCATTACCAGATTGTTCAGAAACCGAAGCTAATCCTTGCATCAATCTAGCAATCTCAAGAGTATCATCAAGATAATATTTTGCTTTACTCGGTTTATTCCCAACCGTACACGCAAAAATCTCCGCCTTTTCAGAAATCAAATCACCCGAATTTATAATCACCTCAAACATATCTTCATCTGATCTATCATCTCCAATACACAACACAAAATCCGGAATCATTCCTCTTTCTTGCATCGTTGTTAGCAGTCGTTTCGCCACCAATCCCTTGCTTACGCCCTGCAAACTCACATAATAATTAGAGTAAATTACAAAAATGGGCTACGAATCTACGATTTTATCTCTATACTTTTAGTTTCGTTTTTTGTCACTGCAGGTTTTGATTTAGTGATTTTTGTCCCTAAAGTCTTCAAATTTCATTTTTTAAGTCCATCTTTACCTAAAATGACCATAATACCCTTATTTTTATTTATTTATTTCTTTATATTTTAAATTTATTTTCTTCTCCGGTCCTGTAATTTACTCTAGCAATTAACATTTACTTTAATTATTATAGTTCTTAACATAACGGGTTTGGTTGACCAGATCCATACCTGTGGTTTGACTTCGACACTGCTTTGACCTCTTTTAACTGTAACGGGCTCATTTGCAAGCACGCTTTCGAGGTGATCAAGAAGCTCTTTTGCTTGACATGACCCGAAATCAGGGTCAGCATCTTCATAAGACCAAACTAAGGTGGTTTCCTTATCTTCAATTGTTGACCCGTCAGTTGTCTCTGTGTAAAGTGTCATAACGGGCTGAGCATTCTGTTTCCACCCACATTCTTCTAGTTGTACACAAGTTTCCCATTCTTCATCTCGCTTGAGTCTGAACACCATACAAAAATATAATCAGTGTACACACGGGTCGATTTGTGCTACATCTTCTCCCTAACGGGTCTATAGTTAAAAATTGAAATGAGTAGCTTTAAATGAGATGGGTCGAAAGTCGCCCAGAGCGTATTTTTAATGCATAAAACCTCCTAAATCGTATTATTCAAACGATAAGATTAGTATTGAAATAATAGGATTCTGTTGATCATATAGACGCAAAAAATTATTTAGGCCAAAATACATTTTAGTACCTGACTAGGTTTTCTACTACTCTAAACTATTAAAGGTGCAATATAGTACTTTGAACTTGACAAAATTGTCGATTTAGTACCTTGACTCACTAATTTGGTCTTGTTTTCTCACGTGATTCGCTTCTAATATCTATATATAGATATGAACGTGTACTTTTTAAGTCCGTCAGAAGCTCTAACGAAAGTAAGTTAAGTAAGAAAACAAGACAAAATTAGTGATTTAGGGTACTAAATCGACCATTTTGTCAAGTTCAGGGTACCATGCTACCATGTTGCACCTTTAATAGTTCAGAGTAGTAGAAAACCTAGTCAGCCAAGTTACTAAAATGTATTTTGGACAATTATTTATGAAAAATCAGAAATTTTAACAATAAGTATTCCGGGTAAACCCAACCCGACCCGTTTTACCCATTTTGCCACCTCTACTATGAAATGATAAAACATATACCTAAGGAAACACCCGTGTTCTGCTGCAAGCCCGAGTTTTTCACAATCAGCAAACCATTCAACAAGTGTGGCCCGACTTTTTGCACTCACAACAAAAACCATATTATTCTTATCTCTACACAAAGTATTCAACATCTCAACCGTTTTCAAACTCGGGCTTTTATCTATCGAAGATTGAGGCATCAAAGTACCATCATAATCCAAAAGAATGGCCCGTGTTGTAGTTCGTTTATAAGCCGAAACTATATGTTCCATCGAAAGCTTCCGGAAGCTTAAATCCAAAGCAACAACCCGAAAACTCAACCCGAACCCGATCCCCCAACACCTTCTCCTCACATGATCTTTACACGTCCGTTCCAAATCTTGAAAAAAGCTTCGGGCCCAATACCCGACATCATGACTACTCACATATTTATAATGTTTTTCATGTCTCATTTGCTTTTCGGGCTCACTTAATTCCAATGCACAATCCATTGCATCAGCAACCGCATCAATATTCCACGGGTTGACCCGTATCGCCCCACTTAAAGAAGGTGAACACCCGATAAACTCAGAAACAACCAACATGCTCTTTTTTGGTGTACCAGGATTTGAACTTAAACCTAGGACCTTATCCAACCGTTCGTTTCCTTGACGGCTGATAACGTATTCATACGGTATGAGATTCATCCCGTCTCTGACAGCTGTCACCAAACAACACTCAGCAGCTACATAATAAGCAACCCGTTCATAAAACTTAAGCGGGTTATCGATCAATATAATGGGCTCATACCCGAGTCGCCCGAATGTCTCGTTGACCCGTTTGACCGTCGAGTAAGTCTCGGTTTTGACTTCTTTCACGTCTTTTCCCGTCCCTCTTGCGGGATTTGCAATCTGTACTAAAACAACTTTCCCTTGCCACTCGGGATGTTGGATTAACAACTGTTCAAATGCTAATAATTTCAAACTAATTCCTTTAAAAATGTCCAAATCATCAACCCCGAGCAACATTATCTTCCCGTGATTTTGGAACTGGTTTACGAGCTCGGTAACTTTCGATTCGGTTTCGGGCAGGTTTAATACGGATTGAAGTTGTTGCATGTGAATACCAACGGGCAGAATTTTAATAGTAACGGTCCGCCCGTAATATTCTAGACTTATATAACCGCGTTTAGATTCATAACAAATCCCTAATAACCGGCTACAACAAGATAAAAAATGTCGGGCATAATCGAAAGTATGAAACCCGATAAGATCCGAATTCAAAAGAGCTCTCAAAAGCTCTTCCCGAACGGGCAACGTTTTGTAGATTTCGGAAGAAGGAAACGGGCTGTGTAGGAAAAACCCGAGTTTGACCCGATTGAATCTTTTTCTCAAGAAAGTTGGTAAAACCATGAGATGGTAATCATGGATCCAAACGAAATCGTCTTCTGGGTTTATAACTTCCATTATTCTGTCGGCAAAAATCTTGTTGACTGACACGTAAGCTTGCCATAAGGATCGGTTAAACCGACCGCCGAGATCGGGTGACAACGGTAACATGTAATGAAATAACGGCCATAAATGTTGCTTACAAAACCCATGGTAAAATCTTGTAAATAATTCCGGCGGTAAAAAAGTCGGCACGCATTTGAAAGTTTCTAGAAGCGTTTGAGAAACTTCGTCTTGTTCGTTTGGGTGAATTTCGTCTTTTAAGCAACCGACGTAAATAACGTCGATTTCATCGTCTCCTAAACCGGATTTTAACTGTAAAAGAAGTGAATTTTCGTCCCAACTGAAATTCCAGCCTTTTGAACCGTCGGTTTTCCGGTGAGCTTTTATTGGAAGCTGGTTAGCTACGATGATTAAACGGTCGTGTTGGACTGATGAAGATGATAAATCGGAGCATACACTCTCCGATCGGTCGTCGTCTATGTCGGAAATTATTCCGGCGACGGTCATGATACGAGGAATTTGGCGTGTCATACGGTTGAACGACGGCGACGGGAACTCGCCGGAGGCGAGATCTAACAAGTTTGAGTATGATCTTGAGACCATTTTTAGCTACACCAAGAAATTAAATAGTCAATACAATTTCAGCTACGCCAAAACACTGAAATCAAATTAAACATAAAGACATAAAATTTAGTTAATTATCAACTGAAATATATCAAGAAATCATATTTCTGAACTAAAAACAAACCTAAATTGGGGCAAATTTTTCAAGAAATTAAAAGGGGTTTCAAGATTTGAAGAAATTTACCTGTAGAAGCACAGACACACCAGCAAACTTGAATGAATTAGGTAAAAGTGGGAATTTTTTTTAGTTTCTGACAGTTGATAGAAATGAAACCCTAAAGGGATTTTTAGATCAGCAAAACCAAACTAACCTACCCACATGGTAAAGAAGTATCTATTGTTGGGTATCATTAATTAGACCAAATAAAAACAAAATCCAGAAGAGGAATTTACAAGAAAAGATGTTGAAAATTACCAGGTTGGTTTTCTTGTTTTCTTTGACTCTTTTCTATCTCAGGGGAGAAAATGAGAAGTGAGCAGTGAAAAGACTAAAGTGGTCCTTTTACACTTTTAGTGAGCTTTATGGAGCTTGTTATTTAATTAATAAATTATCATTAATAATTTAGCTGCTTTTGTTTAGTGGAGTGAGGAAACTTGGTTCAAGAAATAAAATAATTACAAGTGATTTAAACAAATGGTCCTTGAATAACTCACAACCTACACTTTAGTCCATTAATTCCAACTTTACATTTTGTGAGTTGTTAAGAAATCTTTCTACTTTTTCATTATCAGCTGAAAATGACATAAACCAAATAACCATGTCTAAGGTACGTTGTATCTTCTATGTCGTTTTGCACTCTTATGTTAAGGTTTCGTTTTTTTCTTTGCTTATTAAGTTGTGTATGGTATGTATGTGCAAGTTGAATTGAAAACTGACTGAAACCATCGAATTAAATTGGACTGAAACGAGCTATA
This sequence comes from Calendula officinalis, assembly GCA_963853835.1. Taxonomy (NCBI): domain Eukaryota; kingdom Viridiplantae; phylum Streptophyta; class Magnoliopsida; order Asterales; family Asteraceae; genus Calendula; species Calendula officinalis. The sequence goes on along the minus strand of OY970830.1, from coordinate 1,775,308 downwards.
ATAATTTGTTCTTGGTTTTAATTTTCACGTAAAATCGATTCTCAATACACTTCAGTTTGTCTCAGTTCGCTGTTTGCCTGTTTGGGCCAAAACTGAAAGAAAAAAAAACTCGAATAAACTTTCTTGGTTCTTGGTTTGATACCTGCCGTCATTGGTTTAATATTTGGTCCGCCTAAAAACATTTTATCGGTTCTCTATTCGGTTCAGTTATTAAACTATGCTTATTGTATGGTAATAGAATATTTTAAAAAAAAAATTGTAGTTTTAATTGTGTTGAATGAAAGAAGTTTAGCCTTTTATTTCCTACCTGAAATGAAAATTGAATAATACGTGGTCGTTTAGCAAATGTTTTGAATTAAAAAAATATCTTAAGTATAACAAAAATGGTGAATTTTGGGATGAGGTAAACAAAAAGTTGAACCAGACCAAATAATAGGTATACATACCCCTCATCAACATGACACCCAACTGAAATTTGGTACTTTACTTAGATAAGAGACCATGACATTATAAGATTTCTCAAAGGGCATAATTACAAAATTGGAAGTTAGTTGACTATAACTGCAAGTTGTAACTAAGATATATACTATGTTTAATCCATTTCCAACACTTGCATTAAAACTGTTATTTCTTCTTGGGGCAATGTACCAAGAGACCAACCTTTTTTACTATAATTTAATTTTTTTTAATACCATTACTGATAAAGTAACCTAGAATATGAACCTAAAAATTAGTATAAGTAATTCAAAATTTGTTATTTGACTTGGTCCATTTTCTCTATATATGTATTCGTCTTACATCTTTCTATTTGTCTTAATATCCTTATTAAGTAGATTTTTAAGCGCATAAAATAATTCCTCCAATCATTTTTTCTTATAATATTGAACGTTAAGATTATATGATAATATTAAGTAGATTTTTAAAACGACACATTTAACCGTATATCGCCGAACCATTGACACGAATTTGATGCAGGTTGAGATCATGGTACTATTTGATGTTCCAAAACTCAATTAACACAAGTTTAACTTTCTCATTGCTCTAATAAATGAAAATCAGTACATCCAACACTTAGAATGATTAGCACACTTTTTTTGTGGGCCATGTGTTCATACTTTATTCAAAGTTAGTTTACCTAAAGAAGAAAACATATGTGCTAAAATTCGATGTCATTTATATAATGCAAAAGAAAGTAATGAACTACTAGGATACAAATATATAAAAGGGTCGGTTTCATTTTAACTTTTTCTTTAATTTGTTTTCATGAAAAAGAAAAAAAAAAAACCACAACACAAAGCAATGGGAAGTGTGAAATTGGTGACTCACCTTTGCATTTGGGGAACACATGTACACTTGCAAAGCGTTCAGCCTGTGGATCATCAAATTCTAGGCTATTTGTTTATCTCCTACATGACCTAATTTTATTTTTTCATTACATATAATAAAATAAAAATATATTAAGTGTTATTTTATTTCCCTTAATTTCATGGATCAATTATATAATAAAAGGGTTAAAACTCCCATGATAAATATAATAAAATATTTAGTGTTAATTTCTAAAAGGATTAAATATTTTGAATAAGATTAGTTTCTCAACTTTTAGCTCTGGAAAGGGGAGCAAGAAAAGCAGGTGAGATGCATCCAGTCAACGATGTGGATAAGTCTTTGCTAGTAGCATCACGTGAACGCACGTGCTAAGTTTACAACGGTTCTCATGCTTTAAGCCTTTAACTCAAAAAAACATACTGGACATTTTATCAATGCATAGATAATTAAAACAAGAGCTTTTAACTCACGTAATAATAATTTAAAACATGTTTAATACTGAAAACAAAATATTATCTTTTACAGTTTTACTCTTACCAAAAGCAAAGTTTGCAACTTTCAAGGTCAAAACATTGCTTACGAACTGAAAAGGGCAAATTGACTTGCGAAAATAAGCAAAAACAACAAAAGGGGTGTCAATTATTTATTAACACATGAATAACGATAATTTTATTAACATTTAACTATTTCTGCCTTTTAAAAATAACATAAAACAAGACAGTTTAGCAATCTTCAATTTACAGAAGTACAAATAATAGTCATAAATATGTAAAAAACCTTCAAAAAAAAATTATAAACATCAGTTGACAATTACGGTCCACACAAATGGAAATAAACTGCCCTAAACATTCAAAAGATCAAGTGCTGGTACTGCCCCTTCTTTGCACTGGTTTATAGAGTACAACATTCACATATTTGGCCCGAAACCGATGTGAAAACCCGAGTGCCACTACTGACCGAGGGGCTTCCCGGTTTTCAATGTAAAGATGGTTCAGGACCACATGTTGCGGTTCGGGCAGGGGGGCAGACGGGCCTCCATTGGTCGGGTAGCTTAGTACAGTTTGTTGCAGATGTTGAGGAACTACTGGTGGGTCCCGCCCGTCATCCTCACTTGCAGTGTAGATGTTGTTGTAACTTGCATCTGGTGATCTCGGGACCTCAAAACCAGCTACAACCGGTGTTTCCTGCATAAAGAATGTATAGTATTGTATTGTAAACAACTTTCTTTTTTTTGTAGGCCAAAATGTATTTTAGTACCCTGAACTTGGCTGACTAGATGCAGCATGGTACCCTCAACTTGACAAAGTGGTTGATTTAGTACTCTGGCTCACCAATTTGGTCTTGTTTTTTCACATGATTTGCTTCTAATATCAATATATTGAGATGGACGTATATTTTTTAGTCCGTCAAAAGCTCCAACAGAAGTAAGTCAAGTAAGAAAAAACGCAATCAAATTAATGAGTCGCTGTACTAAATTGACTATTTTGTCAAGTCCGGGGTACCATGTTGCACCTTTGATAGTTTAGGATAGTAGAAGACCTAGTCATCCAAGTTCACGGTACTAAAATGTAATTTGGCCTTTTTTGTATCCAAATAAAGGGTTGAAGCTTACTTGATCTTGACCACGAGAATTGTTCATATTGAATAAGAAATGTGGATTGAGTTATAATTCAAAATCATTAAATGGTGTCCCACTGAATAGCTTAACCTGGAAATGTACATGTAAGTATGAATCGAGGGTAAAATCATCATTTTACACATTTATGAAAATCTTGTGGCCAAAAAAAGGCCGATTTATACTGAAAAATGAAAGATGGGAGGCCTAACTAATAAAAATGTTGTACGTTGTCCTGTCCTAACTATACAATATTTTTTAAATATTCTACATCTACAACCTTAAATCCTGTATCATTATATGCTAACCATGGCTATAAGCATTTAAATGACAGATTATTAAGCTGGTTTTTCACAATCATCAGCTAACTAACCCCACATTCCACATCAAACACACTAATCAAAGATTGCTTTTTAGGTCAGACAATTCATCTGAATCATTTGGCAAGAAAAACCACTGTTGAATGTTGATTGAAGGATCCAACAGTAGAATATGAAACCTATATCCACTGGCCACAGATTTATTAAAGTACAAAATTCATTAACAGATTTGTGAAAATTGGCTCTCAATGGTCTCTCAGACACACATGCACACACATTGCAGAAAGACAACCATATATCACTTTTAAGTATTGCATAAAAATTAATTATTAACCTATAAGTAAAATTCAATGAAACATCAAACAAATAATTACAAATCGAGACTCCAATTTTTGGACAATTTAATCGATTCAATCCGCTATCTGCCTCAATTCCGATCAAACAATCCCAAATTTAAGAAATTTCATATCATATATAAGATATAAGTAGCATATAATATTAAAATGAAATATAAACTTACATACTTTATAAAGAGACAAAATTGAAAGCAATATTGGATTATTAAAATCGCGAACGAGATGTGGAAACCGACGAACCTGTTGGAGGAATTAACGTTCGATTAAGCTTCCAATTAAATCTTCAACAGCAATCTCAGTTACACAACCAGGAAATTTGTTAAAGTATTGGAACCCTAGAAATCGCAATAATATTAAGGGGAAATAGTAGAGAACGAGATACAGAGAGAACACAAGGAGACCAGAAAGGCTTTTCACGGACCAATTGTTAGTCCGATTTCAAATATTATGGACCCACTTGATAGACACATAGTTCATGACTCATTATTTTGGACCATGTAATATACCAATTTAAGCATTTTTTGGCAGGTGATTTTAACACTATTAGTAGGTACAATATGTCCCGAAACATATTATAATAAATATTAGTTATTTAACTTTTTTTTATATTAAATTATATGTATCTTCTCATTTCTCAATTTTAACAATGGTATATTTAGTATAACATAAAAACTTAATAGTTCACTAATATTAAATTATACTCCCTCCGTCCCATAAAAAAGTTCCAATTTTTTATGGGCACAAGTAGATTGTTAGTGGAGAGGTTCTTGATAATATTTTTGATTAAAATATAAGGTTAGATTGGAGAAAGAAAGTATTATATTGGTGGAATCATTGGTAATAATATTATTTTATTATGTGGGTCTTTCAAATTTGAGAAATGAGAACTTTTTTATGGGACAAAATTAGGAGAAATTGAAATTTTTTTGTGGGACGGAAGGAGTATTAGTTAAGAAAATTTTAGCTTATAAAACTTTTTTTTAACGACTTTTAAAATCTACACTAAATTTCTTACCTAGAGCACATTGTAAAAAATCCCTTAAAAAACACCATTTTGTTAAAGTTTATGCAAGTCTTCATTTATATTTATCAACTAGGTTATGACCCGTGAAAAATTACGGGTTGTCACTTATTACGTTGAAAGCTTATATGTAATACAATTTTTTCCTCCTAAATACTTGATGACAACTACAATGACATAAAAAAAATACAAACAGGTATTAAAGCATCTGAAAATATGTTGTTTTGAATAATAAAAAATTAGCTAATTTTAAACTCTTAATCACATATGAGGGTACAATTTGTTGTTTTGATAAGTGATAACCACCTTTTTGTTAATAAAGTTATTTTCTTCATAACTCATAAACCATGAATGAAATTTGGTCATAAATATACAAAATTGCATACACAGATTTAGGATCTGAAAACATTCCTTGCTCATGATAGATGGCTTTCTAACCGGCCTTAGTCCTTGAGAAAGTGATCATCGAATCGCATACCTGTTAAAAAATGAATCTACCATCTTCCTTTAACGTACTTGAAAGTCAGTTATGTGTGGAGATCATATAAGAATTATAAATTACATTAAATTGGTTACTAATATATGTTATTGTACCTGGTAAAATTACTAAGATGTTCCCCATGCTTTTTTGGTATCTACATTCACTGATTTAGGCATTTAGCTTTGAGATGTGGTAACCTGGATACTACCCATGCAGGTGCATTTCCTAACCTAATGATATGAAAAGACATAAAATTACTTCAAATTCACATGACTTTCAAGAACAGGAGTGAAATAGACGAACCTGGCGATAAACAGGTCCAGGTTGTAATTTGGTCTACCCGTTTAATGAACACCAATTTCGTGTAGGGTTGTAGATTAATGGGTCAAAAAGGGAACCCCAATAACAGCTTGTTTACCAGTCAAACTTGTGCAGCCGAATGATACTTATTTAAACATTCAAAATCCTAAACTTAATTCGAAATTAACACAAATGTCTTCAATTTATGTTTTTTATTCTATAGTTTATTCAAGTAACATCCTTGATATGGTACATGTGATGTCATTAACATTATTTATTGAAATTTCAGTATTCATAAAGATAAATGTATTCATATTCCTCTACCTAAAAGAAGGTTACATAAAACATAACAATAAACAATTTATCAACAAAAGTTTATATAGAAAATTACAACATTAACTTGCTTGCAAGTATTATCTGCAATTAAATAAAAATTGAAAATTGTACCTGCAAGTATTAACAGTTAAAAAATAAACAGAATTAATGAAGAATTTACAATCACATGTTTATTTTAGTCAAATAAATTTAAAAAAAAAAGAAATTGTTGCGATTTTCACGAATTACCTGGTGCTGAAGGGCGAAGGCTACTGCAATATATGTGAATCAAACCGAAACTACTAATGTGTCAATCCATGATAAATATTAGGATTTGAAACTTCATCCCTGTAAATAAGAATTTAAATTTGAAATTCTGTTTTGCTGTTAAAAAAATAAATTTGAAATTCTGTTTGTCTAATGTCTTATAAAAATATGATAATTGAGGAAAATTTAAAGAAAATAACAACAAAGTATTAAAACCCAAATGCTAAACCTATTAACAATAAATCTCCATTAAGTCACCCGTGATAAGAAACTAAAATCTGAAAATTTCCTAAAAATGAGGAAGTAAAATATGAAAATTTGTATTTTAGTCAACCATGAAAATCTTCATTAATTTATATTTTTTTAAATGTACATTTCATTTGATAGCAAAATTTCATGTATATTAATTAGTGACTAATACTCCGTTCCACAAAAAACTTCTCATTTCACTCTAAATTTGTGTCCCACAAAAAACTTCTCATTTCCCATATTTGATGGCTCCACACAATAAAAAACTATTATTACTAAAGATCCCATCACTAATATCCACTAACTATCTTTTTCTCTCAAACTCAACCTTATATTTTAATCAAAAGTATTATCAATGATCCCACCACTAACTATCACTTAAAAATTTGTGCAAAATTCAAATGAAAAGTTTTTTGTGGGAACGGGGGTATTATTTATGTATGCACACATCCCGTAAAATTTATGTATTAGGTAACTAATACCCTTAAAAAATTGTAATTAATATTGTATTTTGTAAATAATTCAATGTTGACTTTATGGTTCAATTAAATTCATTTAATGTTTTTGGTACATTCCATCCCAAACTTGTTGCTATAAGTAACGAATTCTGCTTTAAAATGTAGTAACCTGCATATTATAATAGTGGGAAATTTACCCTTAACCTGCATAATACTTCTACAATGTAGTAACATGTTGCTACAAATAACAAATTTTGCTTTAAATATATAACAAACCCAAATTATATTTCCAAAATAACTAACAATCCTACATACACGATAATTCAAATTTAAATACAGATATCACAATCATCATTAGTTGCCATAAATAAGAGCAGAAATTTTAAAATTTTGAAATCCGTATAATTAATAATTGTTCTTATAAATTAAAATTAATTACTCCTTAATTAATGGTTGACTCTTAAAGATAGGCGGGAAAAGAAAAATGCAGAGGGTCTATTAAGCTGCCACTTGGATTTAGAGGGTCTATGTTTAATATTTTTATAACATTCTTTTTGCTGTTTAAAAAAATGTGAATATTATTATTACACTTGGTCTCATCAAAGTTGTGTAATTTGACGATAATGAAAACTGGTTTAGAACTTGCGAAATTGTGAAAGATTTTAGAGTCAATTTGAAATGTTATTAATGATTCATTATAAGTTAGAGAGCATGGGGTGTGGAGTTTTTTGGGAAATTGCATTTAGGCATATTTATAGGTTTCAAATGAATGTTATAAAAATATTAAACATAGAAGATAATTTTTAAATATATGTTAAAATTATGTTAAAGAATCAAAAATAACTTTATGGCATGTTTAGAAAAACTTATTAAGGAGACTTATTAACTTAACTAGCAGGTACCCGCGCAATGCGGCGGCGGGTACCCTGTAACTATATTTTACGATGACGATAATGATGGTAGTTAGTGGTGGTGCGTAGTGATGGTGGGTGGCGGCGGTAGTGATTGTGGTGATGGTAGATGATGGTGGTGGTAGTTGGTGGTGGTCTTAGTGGTGAGTAATGATTGTGGTGGTGGATGGTTATAAATAGAATAATAGAAGTGTAAGGAATTCTAAAAGGATAACATGGTATATTATTAGTAGCTCAATTGATTAAATTCCCTTGCTAATAACATGGAGGTAGCAAGCAATTGATAATCATGTGATCAATAATATATGAATCAAATTTTTCTAGCATATATCATTATTCACCTAGTATCATATTTATACAACAATCTTGTTATCTTTTTTTGAAAAGCAAATATGTACATACTTGTTTTATAAATTGTCTGCAAGATAAAAAATTAGAAAATGATACAAAAGAATCTAACAACCAAAGCCAAAAACCCGAGAACAAGCCAAAGCAACCACCTCAAAACACTCACTAATCTACACATATTTATTTGAGATTTTCGAACATATTAATCACCAAAGCAACCACCTCAAAACTTATACTTTCCAACACAAATATCAAGCATAAACAATATGAATACAGCAAGTAGGACTACAGTACAAAGATTGTAAACTTATTTCGAGATTGATTAATGGATAGACCCTTCTACACAATGACTTTTGGTGATCTAAAATTTTTAACATTTTCTCGAGAAGAACAGAAATAACCAAATGAAGGATTTTATTTACCCAAATCGACATAAACTTTCACAAGATTTCTAATCATGCCAACTGGAAAAGGTAACCATTCCGATTCAGTGATTCACCTTATTCGCGATCATCCACTGAAATTTCTGCTTTCCCACGCAAAACCTCAAGCACTTAGCAGAACCTTTCTACTTCTGCATCTAAAAAAATAATGCATAACTGATAAATATAAAATCTATAACTAAAAGAAATAAGAAAATGGAAAATGGAGAACCTTGACATTAGGCGACATCTGGTTCAGGTGATAACAATGAGTCATCACTTACTTTTTTCTTGGCTTTTGGTTTTCTAGATGCAGATGTATTAATATCCTGTAAATTCTATGTCACAAACATTAAACATACATAGATACACACATGTATGATGCATGTATGTATGTGTGTCAGTGTGTGTGTGTATGTAATAGGTGTACCTGGTGAAACAAAATTGAATGACAGAGAAAATCTGTATAGGAGTAAAATTTATTCCAGCTTTTATTAGGAGCAAGGGTTTCAATTTCCTGATTCATACAATTTCAAAAAATTCCGAAAAAAATATATATAACTCCCCATGATTATTACTACATTTGACCAAAAAAAAATTGAAAAAAAAATAATTATGATCCACTTTTTTTTGTGGATCATAATAATGATCCATATTTTTTTTTTGTGGATAAAAATTATGATCCATATTATTTTTGGATCATTTTTGATCCTTTTTTTTTTGATCTTATAGGCTGCGATTTTTATGTTTAAAAAGAAATTTTTTTGAAACTCTTATCATGAAGGTTAAAGGTAAGAATTAGCCAATAATAATAATAACATTACCTCAACCAAATTTGTAAGTGAGGTTAACTACTCAGGAAAACGCTGTAACAAAATTGTATGAATCAGGCAAAAGCAACCCTAATAATTTGTTCCCAGCAACTTTTTTTCCTGAATTTAAGACAAAAAATAATACATCAGAATTTGCAGCTTCAATGGCTCCTTCAAACCATTCATGGACACCAGGCGCTTCAAGAACTTGATTCAAGCTAACATCACCGGCCAGCTGTAATTTATATAATACAATAAGCTTCATTAGACAACTTACATTAAATGGTAGGTCAATAGCAAGCCCCCCAATTATTAACTAAAATTCTTAATAGAATTCAGATTTAATCGATCCTTTAAATCATGAAATACCTTTTCAATCATTGCAATATAACCACAACACCAGGCTCTTGAAGATAACAATAGTTGTAAATTAATTAATATGTTCATAATCATTTCTTGATTTAATCTTCCTGATCGTGCAAGAGCTCTGTAAGCATGATTTCTAGTGTGTCACTTGTGTAATTGAACACATGAGTTCTAAAATGTATGTATCCTTAAATAGCTCAAAAAATACGAATTTGTCTGAATCTCTAATCTACAATGTCAAACACATAAATAAAAATTAACTAATGAACTATAAACCTAGCAGAAATATCATACGAGTAATTGTTAATATAAAAAATAGAAATATTCAAGATCTAACTAACCATCGGAGAGTTCATCATTCTCGGGGGTTCGTCATTATCTGGTCTTGTAGCTCACTTGGTTTCGCCTCTTGCTAGTAACCAAGACGTCGCAGGTTCGACTCCCGCCACCTCATTTTTTATATAAGCGCAAATAAATCTCAAATTAGCAAGTGTTTTGGCTTAATTTTCAGCCTTGCTAAATAAGGAAGGGGTAAATGCTTTATAATATAGTAAAGATAAAGAAATAAATCCGAAATTAGCAAGTGTGTTGGCTGAATTTTCAGTCTTGCTAAATAAGGAAGGGGTAAATACTTTATAATATAGTAAAGATAACCTTTAAATTTCAAATTTTTTTAAGCTTATCCCTTAATAAGTTTTCCCAAACACCCCTTAAATGAAATTATAACTTTAAATCAAACCTTGTGCACTTATATCTCCACAACAAACATGCTTTAGCGGTATTAAATGGTGTTTTGCTATTAATTAAAGAGAAATGATATTTAGTCCTACCATTTAAACTTACTCATAAGTCCACCCACTTAATAGGATAATATGTGTATACCACTAATTATCTCTCAAAATATTATCTTTTAACAAGTATCTTCATCTAATAAGTATACATATAAGTAGGTCTAAATGATAGGCCTAAATATCATTACTCTTAACAAAATGTTAAACGTACAAGTATGTTTGCGTTTTTTTTGTTTTTCTAATTGTGATTGGTTTAATGTATTTTATAAATCTAAATGAATATTATAGAAATGTTAAATCAGTGAAAATAATTTTAAGATGTATGCATACAATATTACAAAACAAAAAATGAATTTAATATGGTTTTAACTTCAAACCAACCAATTATAACCGGCAGTTCAAAAAAAACTTCAAACCACACCTTGTGCACTTATATTTTGCAAGCACGCAATCAAATGTTTACTATAAGCAAAAGTACTTGATCAAAAGAGTAAATAAAAATAATTCGACATCACATAAGAGGTCGTAAGTTCTTAACTAGATAGTTAGAACAATAAAAAAACCATACAGTGGCCAACATGACAATAAGAAAATAAACATTTGTGGGACACTGGAAAACATTTCAAACATTTCCATAATCTCTATCGTCCAAAAGATCTTCGATTCCATCTTCATCTTCAACCTCACATTAGCTAGAATTTTCTGACAACGCCTTAAAAGATCAAACTAGGGAACTAAATATATGCTTATGCACCAAATTAAAGCCAATTTGAACTACAAAGACTAACAAATACAAGATTAAATGATTATTGTATAATAACAATTCATAAAGAATTTTTAAAAATCTGCCTCAATCATATTTAAATCGTCGGAATTGACAAACGTTACAAATTAATAAAATTTGATTTACTAATAGAATTTTTAAAAACTTAATGTGATCCTCCTCAGTTCAGGTCTCCAATATACGTTTCCGCATGGATGTTATCCTCGGAAGAACGAAAGTTATATTTGAATCATCATAGGAGGTATTCATCAATTAAAGTAGTCAAATTAATCGATCTTCAAAACTGAAAACAAAAAAATAACTGAAATAAAATACGAATCTCTTCAGTTCAGGTCTCCAAAAAACTTTCAGCAAGGTTATTCTCAGCAGAACGAAAGTTATTAATTTGAATCATCATGAGATATACAAAACAATGAGAAAACAAAAAAAATGAAAATTGAAGCTGCAGCACAAAAATAGTAAAATAAGAATCGATTTTGAATATGAAAAACAACAAAATATTAACTAAAATATAATGTATATATATCTCTTCAGTTCAGGTCTCCAAAATACTTTCAGCACGGTTATTCTCAGAAGAACGAAAGTTATTAATTTGAATCATCATCAGAGAAATACAAATCAATTTGAGAAAACACGAAGAACAGTACAAAATGATAGCTACGGCACAAAAGAGTAAAATAAAGTAATCTTCTATATGAAAAACAAAAACAGAATATTAACGGAAAAAACAATGTATCTCTTCAGTTCAGGTCTCCAAAAAACTTTCAGCACGGTTATTCTCAGAAGAACGAAAGTTATTAATTTGAATCATCATCAGAGATTTACAAATAAATGAGAAAACAAGATAGCAATACCTATTTACAGCTAAATAAGAAAAACCTGAGTTCGCCGAAGACTTGGCAACTCGAAATACATTGACGAATATGGTGATGACTTGCGAGCAATTTATAAGCAAAACCCTAATTTAGAGTCTGATTTGGGGTTTTAGGGTTCCCAGAAGGGCTTGTTATCGGGCTAGAAAATAAGGATGGGCCTGAACTGAAATTAAACAACTACTTCCTCCGATTCAAAATAAGTGGTACACTTTCCTTTTTGGGGCGATTCAAAATAAGTGATACACTTTGAAAAATTACTCAATTACCCTTATTTTTTACTTTTAAACATCATTAACCTTACTTTATTCAAAATATGTGGTACCCATTCTCCACTAACCATCTAATTAATCTAATTTAACCATCATTATAATCTTTTGCCTCAAAAACTGTGAAACACCAAGTGTATCACTTATTTTGAATCGGAGGAAGTATTTTTTTTAAGGGTGATTTTTACACCACATCTTTTACTCCTTGTACCATAATAATTGTTTTATATATTTGTACAGTTTGCAGGAATACTAGTACATTGTGGTAGATGCATCAAAAAATGTGGTATGAAAACAAATTCCCATTTTTTTCCTCTCAATGTATTATTTTGGTTATTTATTGATCAGTCGGCAAGCCCGACTGAATACAAAAGGACTTGCTGATAGTTTTGGATATTTATACCATCACTTCCGCCGACCATCCACCAAAGTTGATTTTCGCCAAGGAGTTGTGACTTGTGCGTCAAAGGTTTGGAAGAACGCTACAAATGGAGGGGTTTAGCGAATGCATCAAATAACACCAAGGAGCCTTCAAAAAACAAAAGTGTTAAACCAATGTTAAAAAGTCAAAAATGTTTTAACATCGGTTTACCACCCTTAACATACCTATTAAATAACCAATAGCTCTTGTAATTATGTTTTTTAGGCGGTTCCTAACAATAATTATATTGAATCCTACTAAATATCCATATTTATTTTTCTACTCATTCGTTCAATACAACTATCCAAATTAGATGATGAGATTATGATAGAAAATTAGTAGATTTCAACATATCAATCATTTTATAGGTAGGAAAATGAAGTTTCAATACAATTTTTCGGTTCCTAAATTTACATCAATTATATTCATAACAGGATTTAAACTCATAACTTAGATCATGAATAACACTAATATCACTAACTTACAGTTTAGGTATAATTCTGTTTTGATAGTTGTACAAGTTTTTGTCTGTTAAAATAATATTTATTTCATTTCAATGTGATATTCTGGTTGTTTAGTAAATTGGCGAGAATTCGTTGCTTATGTGTATTTTTTTCAAAATGGCTTGAGCTATTACTTGGTTTTTTTTATTAGTTAATATATGGACAATTATTTGCATTGCATAATTATGACCATCATACATTAGCAAACGACGACTTCAGTCATTTATTTTTCTTTTTGCTAACATTGATCTTTATTCAATTTGTGACACATAAATGCACAAATAATCAATTTGTGGCAAAAGGACAAATAATTTATTATCAAAATCGAACAGTAAACAAAGTAAATTGTTATTTAGTGAAATATAACTATGTTGTTTAGTGTTATCTTATTATACTATTTTAAAATAATAATTTACAGCAAAAATATATGAAAATGAACTATTAAGAGCCTTATACAGTTATACTTATAATCTCTATCAAACCTAGTTTCTCAAAAGTATATATTTTACATAAAATGTATGTTATTTTAAATTTTAACAGTGATAAAGTCGTTAATTTAGGGATGTTTGAGATTACAGTTTGGAACTGATTTGCGTTTTGAAAACGCAATTAACTTTAAAAAAACATGTTGGAATGTGCTTTTTTTAAATACAATTAATCTGAAAATAATCATTTTACTTATTAAATAATAAATAATCAAATTTCCCAACACTAAAAAATTAATTATCTCATATTATCATAATTACATTTTCAAACATCATAATCAAATTCATATCTTATTTTTCAGAATCACGTTTTATAACTATCGATTACATGATTGTCCATTTTCAAAATGAATACTCGATTTTTATGCTCAGTCCCAAATACCTACTAAGATTCCAATTACTATTAGATCTTAAATAGAATTCTATCATCACATGCAAGTTTCATTGACAAATACAAGGAATTAAACCCCAATAATCTTAATACCAAAGTCGAAAAAGTAACATGTTTGCCTTAAAGAGGAAAATAAACATAAAACAATAATAAAAACACCGCACCACCAACTCCTATCCTTGTATGGCCTTAGCCATGCCAAAAGCGGCTGCAGACGCAATGGCTCCAATTAACGCCGTTTGAAGTGCACTCCACACCGGTCTGTCACCAGTGAAATAACCTTTTGCAAATCCAAAGATTAACAGGGCTAAAATGGTCAATATAACAGATACAGCCAGAGCTTTTTGGGCAATTGGGATGAGCATGTAAGGGAGTAGTGGGACCAACCCACCCAACACATAAGCAATTGCTATCGTTAGTGCGCTTTGAAGTGCTCTTTTTGGGTCCGGTTTTTCAAGCCCAAGTTCAAATCTAGATAACAAATAAAAAGATGTTATATCAAAATGATTGGTTAGATATGTTTTTTGTAATATTCCTTTCTGTAATTATATGGCTAAAAACATATCATGATGACGACATTTGTCTCTGAGTGGACTTAGATTTATTTTGTACTCAATAAGCGTGGCAATGTGTACAAACTGCCAAAATTTCATACAGAAAAAGCTGACATGTGACCAATTATTAAAGGCCAAAATACATTTTATTACCATGAACTTGGCTATCCAGGTATCCTACCACTCTGAACTAATAACGATGCATAATAGTACCCTAAACTTGACAAAATTGTCGATTTAGTATCCTGACTCATTAATTTGATCGCGTTTTGTTACCTGATTTACTTTCGTTAGAGCTAAAAATATGTACCTTCATCCAGGGCCGGTCCAATTAATTCTTGGGTCCTGGGCGAAATTTTAAAAATGGGGCCCTGAAGGAATGTTCTTTTTCAAAATAACTAAAAGATTTCCGTCAAATTAAAAGTGTCGCCCCAATCCCAAGTTAAATGTCTGAATTCGACCCTTTAGTCCGTTTATTTTCAATATTCCGTTAGACTTACTTGATTCAAATGAGTTTACACATATGTATATGTGGGCTTATTTTTCTAAAAGTGGGCCCCTAAATTTTGTGGGCCCTGGGCGGCAGCCCTTGTCGCCCGTGCTCAGGGACGGCCCTGCCTTCATCTCAATATATTGATATTAGAAGCAAATCAGGTGAGAAAACATGACCAAATTAGTGAGTCAGTGTATAAATCGACCATTTTGTCAAGTTCAGTGTATTATGTTGCACATTAAATAGTTTAGGGTAATAGAAAACCAAGTCAGCCAAGTTAAGAATACTAAAATATATTTTGACCATTATTAAATACCAAAAAGAGCAAAGAACATATTTTATCAGGGATTGTTTATAATTGTGGGCCTTGTGGCAGATTAGTTATGTTTTGAAAGACAAAACATTCTTAAGAAAGACGTGTAAAAAGACAAAGTTTAGCATATCAATGTCTAATTTATACCTATTAATTCAGTGAACAAATAAGTTTTCTAACCATGTGTCATTAAGATTCCATCTGTCTACTTCAAACCAAGTATTTGGCCCAATAAAAATCAAAGTTCTAAGGTAATTTTATCGTAATTGTTAGACATGAATAAATACTATTTCAAAGGGAATATTTATTGGATTAAAAGTTGTAACAACACTTACTTCATCATGAAATCAAGCCATGCTTTAGGGTTCTTCCTCAAAGCATTCACCACAGGGCCATATTCATGTGGCTCAACCCCAAACTCTGCTAGTATTTCCGCCACTTCAGCCGCCTCTATATTTTGTATATAGAATAAAATCACCAATAATCAATATATGTATCAAGTGTAAGTATATGTAACTAATTTATTTAATGAAATTAGGAATTGACCTGTATCAGGTATGGTATCAATTTCTTCCTGTTCTCTTCTTAGCTCTCTAGCATAATGATCAGCCTCACTTTTAGCAGCCAAATACCTGGTTGTTAAAGGCCAGTTTCATTAGACACACTAGAGAGATTGTAATCAAACTGAAAAAAGTAGACTATTTTGACTTTACAGTCAAATCCTAAATTCGAAATTGTAGCAGAATTTTTGAATTATTAATCGTAGATTGATAAGTGCATTAAATCATAATTATAAAATAAGAGTAGGTTTGATTTAAACTCTGGAATTCTATAACATGACAACAGTTGCAGAGCCGCATGCAATTTTCTATGGCGTTTTGTAGCTATTACAACTTTGATTCCAATCACAAACTCCAAACCAGATGATGACATCTCGTCAGAGAGAACGATATTACGACAAAAAGGTGCATAATCGAATAACATGTACAGTATTACAGTAATTGTCGATCATGAATTTACAAATTAAACCTAAAATATTGAACTGGTAGAAAGCTGATTTACCCGCCGAGTCCCATGGAAATAGCACCAGCAGCGACCTCCGCTATTCCGGCGGTGAGGATGATGGAAGACGAAGCATTAGCGCCGGAAAGTCCGGCGGCAAGAGCGAAGGGGACGGTGAGGCCATCGGAAACGCCGATGATGATGTCACGGACAATTTCACCGGCGGTGAAGTGATGCTCCTTGTGCCGATTCAGCAAATACTTATCGGATTCACCAACACTTCCCATTACTGATTTTGTGATGATCGAATTTTATGAGTGAATATACTGTTTGTGAGTGTGTGTGTGTGTGTGTGTAGTAGTGCGAATTGTGCGCGGGGTGATGGGCGATGGGAGCAAGATGTTTCGTTTTCTTCCCGTAAGCGGTCCATAAGATTTGGAAAATTGGGCACGCGAATACATAAAGTTGAATTATTACCCCTTTTAGTATTAGTAAAAGGCATATGAGTCCTTGTAATTTGGAAGGTGTTTACTATACCACCATTATTATCTATTAGCATGGTACCCGCATAAGGCGACGAAATGATTACATGTTTCTTCTAACAATAACTATACAAATGAACTATAATTTAAATTGTAGTAAGTGCAATGCGGCGACAATAGTGAAAAATTTAGTGATGACAGTCAAAGTGCCACACATGGTTAAAATCTGACAATAAAAATTTTAGTTCATTGACTTTGGATTGATAATAAGATAAAAAAGGTAACTAAATAAACTCTCTTAAATGTTATATTAAATAGTGTTGACAATATTTAATAATACCAAATACAGTCAAGTAATCATTATTAATCCTAACATAGCGATTGTCTCACAACTGCTAGTAAAAATACAAGCTAAAGCAATGGTTTTAAATCATGTTACCATTATAATTCCATTTTGTACATGCTCATCAAGAGTATTACGGTTAAATCCATTAAATTAGCTAATTTGCAAATGGTTGGTGATTTACTTAATATAGGAAACTATTCTTTGTAAGAAAATTTATAGGAAATGAACATTTATATGGTTCCTATCTTAAATTTAATATTTTTATATTGAAATAAATATTTTAAAAATATAATTATATTGATTTATATTTCCTTTAGGAATAAATCTATTTCCATAAATAAATCTGACAATATAGCAAGTTAGTTATATGGATCATTAATGGGTATCATGGACGCAAATGACAATTTAAATATTCAAATTAAATTTATTGCGTGATTACTTTCTATGTTTGATGGTCAATTGGTCATGGTAGGTTCACACTTGTAAATTTTAATAAGGTCACAATTTGTTAACTATAAACGTTGAGGGGTTCATACTTTAAATTTTAAACAAAAATATGACTAGTGGCACATGTTACATCATGAACGGTAGATGTTAAGCACGTGGCAAAATAATCACGGAGTAAAACATAACTTTTTAACAGGATAATATTAGATAAAATTATAAGGAATTAAAACTTAAAAGCATACACAAGCTCTGTCTCAGAGCGAGCGCAGAAGCAATGAATGATCATATAATGCCTATTCTTGATTACACTATTGTTTTCTCTTGAATTTTGATTTTTTTAACAGCGTAACACACAACCTTTAAATTATTTTTAAATCTACATTATTTTATCAACAACGGGATTTGAAATCATGACCACATACTAATCAAGAACACACCTTTTAGTGATATCTAATGAGGATTTAAGGTGTTGCCCATGACCGTGGACAAAAAAAGGTGGAAGGTTCGAGCGAAGGCATACTGCCCCTTATGGATGTCACTGTCTATGCTCGAACCACTAACTTACTAATTAGTCGTTCAAAAAAAAATATTGATAAGCTACAAACTCTTTAGTTCTTCAATTTTGATGAGATAGCAGGAAACCAAGTACGTTATATTATGCTATGCCCAAGTACCCAACCGTACGTGAAAATAAATTGATGCTTTAATCTTTGCTAACTTAGAACAACATCAGTTTATGCTTCAAATGCCACATCACTGCTAACAATATATGACCTACACACATTATGAAATACTCCCTCCGTCCCAAATTAATTTGTCCACTAGACAAAAGACACACAATTTTATGAAAATGTAATTATTGCACTATCCACCAATAAAATCTCATATTTACCCACTTATAATTCATATGATTGGTTGTAATTTGAAATTGATAATTATTTTGGGACAAACTAAAATAGTAAAGTGGACAATAAAAATGGGACGGAGGGAGTACACACAATATATTAATATCCACATAAAATATTCATTTTTATTTAAATGGCCCCCACTTTTTGTTGCTTCCCCTTGGCCAAATCCGAAATTAGCAGTAAGAACTGACGGTTGGTACGAAATTAGAAGTAACTAAGACCTGACGGTTTTGTACCAACGATATCAATAAACCGAAAGAACGTCGTTGAAACCAAAGCTACCATTGGAAGTCATCTTAAAAAGTCATAGAATGAACTCAAATAAATAAGTCCAACATTGATGGTTGATTTTTTTTTTGGAAACCGCAAATATATATAAAAAGAAAAACCCGACCTTAGCAAGAAACTAAGACGAGCAAAAGTTTACAAACAAGACAACAAAGGAGAAATTCCCCAATCCACCGAATTACAAGTAAAATTACTCCTATGTTTTAACCATAAAAAAGAAGTCTCGATGATATCGCCTGCTATAATTGAGTGAGACTTGTGTTTATTGTTAAAAACCACCTCGTTTCTAGCCTTCCAAACGCACCAAAGTAAACACTGAATCATCATGTTTAACAACTTCCTTTTCTTTGGGCAATTGCCCCAAGTAGCTCCGAACTCTATTAGGTCTTTTACCGAATTAAAAGAAGGCATCGGTATGTCACACCAGTTGAAGAACCAAGCTAATACCTCTGTTACACGAGCACACCTAAGGAATGTATGTTCAACATCTTCTGCATCCATGTTACAAATTTTGCAGATGGATGAACCAATATTTATACCTCTCTTTTCCAAACAAGTCGCAACGGGGATACGTCCAAGACCCACCCTCCATATGAAGCAATTAACTTTCGGAGGAGTAATGTTAGACCAAGGCATATTAAGATATCCCGTGGTGGTCAGTTTTTTGTCTAACCACTGCCGAATGCAATGAACCATAAATCCGCCATCGGTGGAAATATTGCATAACAAACTATCGTGAGATTCATTTAATCGGATGTCGTTAAGAAGATGCAGTAGATCGCACAGCTCATTGACCAAAATAGAATTTATTAAACCGCCTTTCCATTCCCATGAGAAACCATTACTAGAAATTTGATCCGCTACCGTACATGATTTGTGTTTTTCTAGTATATATAAATTAGGATACCGTGATTGTAGAGATAAATTGCCAAGCCATTTATCCTTCCAAAATAGGAAATCTGCACCTGAACCAATCTTAAGAGAAAAAACATCGAAGTAATTGTATTCGAATTTTAAAAGATCAGATTCGATCTTTGTGATATTTTTCCAAACACCACTGTATTTTGCCGAGGCCATTATGTGAAATGGTTTACGCTTTAAACTATGTATTGCCATGATAACGTTTTTCCAAATGCTTTTCTTACCGTCTCTTAGTCTCCACCACCATTTAGAAAGAAGTGCACAATTTTGGGCTTTTAATCATCCAATACCAAGACCACCCTCCACCTTTGATGCTAAAACTGTTGACCAAGTAACCCAATTAATCTTCTTCTCACCCCATAAAAAACGCCTTCTAATTTGCTCTAGAGATTCAATTACACATTCGGGAGCTTTATATAATGAAAAGTAGTAAAGAGGTAAACTACTTAGAACCGATTTGACAAGAGTGAGCCTACATTGATGGTTGTTGATTGACATGCAAAAAATAAAACGACGACTCGCATTGATTGATACTATTAATTGATGATGTGATTCTTCTTCAACAAGACAACAACAATCTTACTACTTACTAATGCATTTAGGCCTACCTCTTTTAGTAACTTTAAGGAGCTCCTTAATTTTAAGTTTAAGAAGATTTCCACTTTTAGTAAGTTCTTTAACTAAAAAAATAAAGTGTTGCTTACATGATTCGAACACAAGACCTCTCCTAAGTAGTCATTGTGTGTTAACCACTTCAACTACTTGATTATTTTGATTTATTCCAGATACTAATATATATAAGCTTTAACGTCACCAGAACTCAACCATCATTTCTCTATTTAAAAGGCCCATATTTACTTTCACAAAAAAAGCCTATTTCGGATCTAATCCTACCATCACTAATGTCAGCACCTACCATCACTACGCACCACCACTCATCACCATCGCTATTGTCACCACCACCGGTACTGTAGTCACTTCGAAATATAGTTACGGGTACCCGCCGCCGCATTGCGCGGGTACCCTGCTAGTAAACAATATTTTGAAAAGGAAGAAATAACCTAAATGTTGGAGGCACGATAAAAGTTGTTTTCCTTAAACGATATTGACACCCTCTCAAGTCTCAACAAGACGTCAATGTGCTTTATAACGTGAAAAGTCTAGTAGATAAAATAATAATGAGAGAGAATATAATGTTACGTGATTCTATACATTAAAGATTCTAAGTATGCGTTTTTAAATTGTTTTGCCTTCTGACACATCCTCATATTTATAAAAGTTTTGATTCATCAATCATAATCTTCTCCCATACAATAAAAATGAAATGAGTAATGTTAATTGTTACGTGATTAATAAGCTGCAAGCATGCCTAAATATACGAATAATCCTCCAATGTTTTCTTGTATATTATATCAATCCTTACTTCTAATATTATGTTGTCATGTGTTCCATCATTTCCCTGTTTTCTTGTATGTTCAATTATCGTTTTCTTGTATATATTTACGGTCATTATTTTTAATTTTTTGTTTTCATGTGTTTCATCATTTCCTTGTTTATCCAGATAAATCATTTTCAAATGAAATACATTATTGCTGTTGAAATATATAACTAGTCATTTGCATAGTTCGAGAAATGAATCGAACTGCTAGGAATGAATCGAACCGAGAACCGAGAAAACGGTTTTAGCCTAACCAATACCGGCCGAAACCTAACCGAGAATCGGCTAGAACTGAGAAAGTTTCATGGACTTTTTTTAAAATTTCTTTTGTTTTGCACCAAACCGGACTGAACCGAGAACCGAACCAGTATCACTTGATTTAATCCGGTTCGACATGTCCGACCAGTTCTCGATCCAGTTTGCACTTTATATAAGTACAATTGGGAGGTTATAACTTAATTAGATTTTAATGGGAAAATGATCCGTGTTGTTAGAAATTTGTGTGTATCAGAAGGTTAATGAAGAGCTAGTTGTGTTAACATAAAATTTTGGGGTGAAAAGGATGAATGCTTGGCCATAATTTAGCCCAATTTGACTTGTAAGTCATAACAAATCTATCATTTACCCAAACAATTTCACCACCTTGATACCACTGTCATTACTGTATTTTCACACAGTTAACACCGTTACCTTTTGTGTATTACATGCAAGCCTAAATAAACAGCAATCTCACATTCACAAACCAACTGTTTATAACAAACTTTTTCCTCGCCCAGTAATGCAAAGCTTATTAACAATTAATAAAACCACATTCCATGGTATTTAACTTGGGTAGTGATTTCCACACCACATAAATTGTTTCACACACCACAGTGTACAACATTTAAAACATATTGTACAAGTACTGTAAAACAGTGGTTGTGGTGTATAGGTTACTTTATGTGGTGCAAAAATCATCTCCCATTTAACTTACTACACTATTTTTACCGTATACAAATCGTCTACAATTCCACAAAATTACCACTATAATCCTGCTACCTTTTCGTGTCCTTTTCAGCCTCGGTGTGCCACTAGAAAACTATGTGCATATCCCGTTTCTCTAATTGTATTATCGGATATATAAATAATAAATCCTACGTTCCTAGTCCACCGAAAACGCTCCATTGCAGTACCTAAATCATAAAAAATTTAAATACTATTATTTAATTAAATATTTAAAATTAGTTTTTTTTACCTGTCACTGAACTTTTCAACGGCTTCCGAGGCATAGAGAAGAGTTTCATTGGCCTTTTCAAGAACTATATAAAGTTCCTTCCCTCTAGTAGCACGTGCAATCACCCATGCATTGTTTTTTGCTCTAATGCATATTTCTAGATCCTTCTCATGCTCCACGTCATCACCTTTTCTTCTGGTTTTCTCCAAATCGAAATCTTCTCGAACCTTATTTAAGGCCAGTAATGATTCCTGAAAATGATTAAAAATTGAAAATACCACAAATTTCAATAAAATGTTATGCATTTTATTGAAAACAATTTTTTGTTCCTTTTTTTTTTTTTTTTGATGTGTTAAATATGATTAGAAACCTAATTTATTAATGGAATTAAAAAAGTGATTCTGACCTTTGTTAGGGTGGTTACTTTTCCAGGTGGGGAAGCCCGAGATATATTTGTGTCACCATCAACTAACAAATAACGATATCCCTTCACATGATACGCATTCTCACCACCCCATCCTTTTGCAAGTTTTTCCTCAACTTTATATATCTTTGCAGATGCCTGCCAAACGCAAAAAAAAATATATAGTAAATTACAGAAATTGTCCATGTGGTGATTGTAGTCTTCTAAATTCTATTATTGCCCCTATACTTTTAATTTCGTTTTTTTTACATGTACATGATTATTGTACCTATAGTCTTCAAATTTCATTTGTTTTGTTTATTTTGACCTAAAATGGCCAAAATACCCTTATTTTATAGGCCAAAATACATTTTAGTACCCTGAACTTGTTAAAGGTGCAGCATGGTACACTGAACTTGAATAATTGTCAATTTAGTATCCTGACTCACTAATTTGGTCTTGTTTTCTCACGTGATTTGATTCTAATATCAATATATTGATAAGAAAGTATATTTGTTACTAAATAAAAAGATCTAACGAAAGTATTTTGGCCTATTTTATAATTTTTTTAAAGAAATAAAATAAAAATAAGGGTATTTTGGTCATTTAGGTCATAATAGCAACAAAAAAAATGAGGGTTTGAAGACTAGGGACAAAAAAAGTGAAACTAAAAGTACATGGGACAAAATCATAGAATTTGGAAGATCACAAAGACAATTTCAGTAATTTAATTACCCATTCATAAAAAATAAAAATTATAAATATATACAAACTCACATTTTCAAGAAGTTGGTACTTCAAGTTGGAGATCCCTTCTTCCCCATTAAGCATAGATGTAACAGGAATAAGAAGAATTATTGTAACAGTTTTATGCTGATAAGCACATAAATACATTTTATGTTCCGTTTGCTGAAGCCATATAGTTGGGGTAGTTGGGACCAAATTACCGACTTCTACCCCCCAAATATCAGTTACAAGAAATCCATCTTTCCCTTTTGACCATTTATTGTGTTGAAACGGTCTCACAATTTGATAAGTGTCATTTTGGCCATTTCCTACAGATGATGATGATGCGTTGTGTAACCGATCAAATGCTGAGTCAGCATGTGAAGAAACGTTTCCTTTGCGTAAATAAGACCAGGTTGTACTTCCTCCAGAAGATGATACTATACTTGGGGTTAGTCTTAGGGTACTGTATGAAAATAGATTAACAGTGTCGTCCTGAAAAGTATTAAAATAATTATTAAATATTAAATAATTAAATACACACACGGATATATATATATATATATATATAGATATATACAACATACAGGGGTGAGTGTTGTAGAGACGAGCAAGTCCTGAAACAAGATAACCGAATAGCCTAACGTGTTCCCCATGCACGAATCCAACACTCCAACAAGAGACTGCACAAACAAAAAAATTAGTTTACAATTAAATTAGAAAAAACAACGTTTTCATAATCATATATGCTTATGATAATTTTAAGGCCAAAATACACTTTAGTACCTTGAACTTGACTGACTAGGTCTTATATTACCCTGAACTATTAAAAGTGCAACATGGTACCCTGAACTTGACAAAATGGTCGATTTAGTACCATGACTCATTAATTTGATAGCCTTTTCTTACTTGACTTACTTTCGTTGTAGTTTTTTACGGATTAAAAAATATACATTCACCTCAATACATTGAGATCATAAGCAGATCACGTGATTAAACAGAGTCAGGGTACTTATTCAACCATTTTGTCAAGTTCGGGCTACCATGTTGCACCTTTGATAGTTTGGGGTAATATAAGACATAGTCAGCCAAGTTCATAGTACTAAAATGCATTATGTCCTAACTTTAAACCAACAATACTAAAGAAGACACATGATGTGAATCAAACCTGTACTTCAATAGCAGCCTCCCGCCCTACAGTCAACATTTGTACGGTCCCACGTTCCTTTAAACAATCACGAAAATTAGGTAATATAAATTTATTCCCCGTGAAAAAATCTGCCTCACAAACAAAATGCATATAAATAAGAAAGATTAGTTAAATATAGAAAATCATTAAAAAAAATTGAAACGGAAACTTCTGCATTACCGCAACACCATAATTCCAATGGAGATCGGTTTTGATATGCTGGCAATTAGCGACCTCCAATAAAGAAATTTAAAAAAAAGAAAAATCGATTTATTTTTTATGATTTAGAAAATGGCTTACCACTAAGGTAATCCATGATGAATGTATATAAATGACTACGAATTAGTCCTCCACCATGGTCTTTATCAAGTAATACTCTTATAGAACCATGAAACATGATGAAAAGAGAGTGTATTTCTTTAAGAACACTGCGTAATGATTCGGTTCTATATATGGATTCTGTCTCTTTGCTTTTTGCAACCACCTATAACAATTAACAAATGATCAAATAAATTGTACAAATTACAAACAGTCGAATCTGTTAATCTTTAAATTTGGGAATAGGATAACAAAAATTAATAATGTTCCAAAACAAATAAATAAAACTTACCATTACCATCCAAATATCAGGCTCAGCCTCAAAGAACACATGTGAATGCATTTCTGCTTCTATAACCTCACAAGCTGCTTCAGGAGAAAATATTCTGCCACACAACATTCATATTAATCAAGCAGTTGGTGTTAGTAACGGAATCAAATTTAGCATCATATGAGTGATTACTGACCTTGTGAAAGTGATGAGTCCTTCACTGAGCCCAATGACAGAAAGTTGAGCTGGAAAAGGCAAATCGGCCGGAAAGAAGAACAGAATCTTCTCCAATTCCTCCCCTTCATGTTGTCCCCTTCTTAAATCAAATATGCAAAATTTAAGTGCTTCACTGAGAGTAGTGGTAGCAGCAGATGATAAACCCATACTACAAGTTCCTTATCATTCACCTTAAATCAAACCGATAAACAAATCACTACAAGACCTACACGTTTGTAACTCATAAACTGAAATAGAAACCCTAAATTGGAATAATCAGCTGTAATTCTATTCGAATTGGCCTTAATTAGAAATTCACATTACAAACGTTGACATAACGCATACCAAGCTCCTTTAATTCACACAGTTCACTGTCAGATAGTTAGAAATAAGTACAGATATCACATGCAATTTACTATGTTATGTGTGTTTGTGATAGTAACGTACTTTTGGAGAAATCAACGGAGGTGATTACCGGAAATCGGATCGATTGGAACGCTGGCGACCGGTGGTAGGTGGGTCGATAAATTGCCAGAATAGGCGATGGATACGACGTCGGTGAGTGCGGTTTGTTTAACCGAAGCCTAAACCATTGCGCAACACTATCAAAATGAACCCGAAGCCTAAACCATTGCACAACAAGGGATCATCGGTATTGTGATTTGCTAAATTATTATACCATCATTTTTGTAAATAATCAAAATTCTATTATCGGTAAATAAATTTAAAGAGAAGGTATTGCTTACTATAAAAATATGAAGTCATAAAACAACTTAACTTAATCATCATGTTATTATTTACTTTTGAAATATTTTAACTTAAAACATAAATTTTTATTTAGTATAAATTGTAATAACTAGTTTGTTTGTAGATTATATTAATGATTTATTATCAAAGAAAAGATTGTCTTCTATTATTATAACATTTTTTTTCCAACTATACTTGTTAACAATGATAAATATGAAAAAATAATATTTAAATTAGAACAAGCAAATAATGTTTCACTTCAATCGTCAATTTTATCGAATGTTGCATGGACTCGCATATTAGGAAATATGGCTTTCATTTTTTGAAACGTGACTTATAGCAACAATTTAATATATATCGAGTGTACATAAAGATTAGAGTTAAGAAACTATATATCCTTGCACGTAAAAAAATTGTTTCTTATTGTGCCTTACCTTGTTTTATCGCGTCTAACCATGTTTTATCAACGCCACACCTAGGGCCAACGTCTAGTGCTATTTCATAACGTCGAGGTTAGACCATGCCTTAGTGGCATCTTGCCAGTACATTGGCGCAGGCATAATAGCAACTCCTATAAAACTAAGAGCAGGGGGTATGGGGGAAGTTATCCCCACGTTATTTGCTTTTAACGACGCCAAACACCAAAAAACCATACCCCTTGCTTCGTTATTTGGTCGCCATTTCGATTTCGTCATGGCTTTGGCGGAGCAGCCAAAGGGAAACCAGCGGGGGTGGGGGTGGGGGTGTTTAACCAATCAAAATACACCAAATAATAAATGTGGGACCCCTATAACACCACTTTAACTATAACATCAGGACATCACTTTTTCATCCCCAAGTTATAGCAAAATTATAGGACAAAAAATGCTATAACATTCCAATAACTACCCTTCCACACCTTGTGCTCTAAGAAAATTTACAACTTACATTTGTTACATCCGGGTAACGACAGGGCCATTATGTCGTTTCATAGGCCATGTGCAAATGAGAAATATAATTAACCTTCACAGATTATTTAAAATACAGGAGGAATTCGAGGAATAACATTACATTAAGTCAATATTATAGGAGTAATGAAATTGGGTAAGAGTTCATATGTGAATAAAGAAAATGAATAAATTATATAATTTATATTAGTAGCAAAATGAAGTAATTACAAATAATATGATTTCTCATAGGTCAATATTAAACCATCGGTTAATATTAACCACCATTAGTGTATGACGAAAGCCATGGAACAAATACGTGAAGTCGTTTTAACGTGAGAATAGTAATACTGGGTGGACCCCACAACACCATATGCTAAAAGCTACCCCCTTCTTCCTCACTCCCTCCCTCTTACCCCACAAAATCTCCATCCCCAACGTTCTTAACTGCTTTCATCTCACACACTGCTCACACGTAATATATGATGAGAGCTCGAAAACAGTTCAATGAAATCGTGCTCATGAAATACAGATCTGGAAGTTGAATCATAAGAGTTCAAATCAATCGTACATGCTCAGCAGTGTTCGCGATGAAGAAGTTCAGATCAAAGCTACCTCGCCGGAAACGTTCGAAACTTTCTCCTATTATCATATCTTCTCCTGCTCTAAAATTCGATGCTACTTCGATCATTGATTCTGCTTCGAACTTGACACGTGATGTTGATATCTCGTGCGATACCTCCAGCAGAGTATCAACGAACAACAAATCGCTGAAGAAGAGGAGTTTTGCCGGTGGAAATGTCGCCGTCGACGATAAATTTCGGAGGATTACGAGGTCTTATAGCAAACGGATGGAGATGATGGCGGAGAAGGCTGCAGAGTTGTCAAAAGCGTCGTCGTGTGTGGAATTGTTTAACGCAAACTCGAAGAGCATAATTCGAAGAGGACCTGCAGTTTTGAGAAAATCAAAAGCAGATAATCATGATGAAGTTTCAGTTACTGTCTGTGAAATCGAAAATTCAGTAGTCACAACGCGATCTGAATGTTCAATTTTTCCAAAAGAGCTGATGAATGTAAGAGATAATCTGCAAGTGAACGAAGAAACCGACGTCGTTTCAGTTTCCTCTCGAGTAGCTTCTCCTCGAGCAAAATTAGGAACGACTTCGCATTTCAATTTATCAGAAACAACAGTCAATGAAGGTCAATCAGCGTACACAAAAGGGAAGAACTATGCCGTTTCAGTTGCTTATCGTCTCGAATCGCAGCCTGCGCCAAAACCTGGAGAAATTGCTTTGTGTATTAATAAGTCGGAAGCAAATGAAACATTCAACGATGACCAAGCGGAGAATTGCGGTGAGTCAAAGTTGATTTCAGTTGAGTTTGATTTGACATGTTCAGAACATTTATCAAGTGAAGATGAAGAGTGCGATTACTCATCGGCGCAATGTACGGATGATAATATGGAGAGTTCTGAGCTGGAATTTTCCTCCGACTTTGCTACATCGACATGGTACGATTCCGGCAGTCAATTTTCTGAACGATCAGTTGGAGATACAACTCCGTCACCGACGTTTCAACTGTTCCTCGTCTACCGTCAAAAATTCTGCAAATCCGAGTTTTCTACAAAAGTTTCTTCAGAATTCAATAACGAACCTTCTAATAGAATTATTGTAAGTAATCACGACTCCGCTTCATTTACGTTGCCTACTTTTTGTATATCCACACTGCTAGTTTCCTAATTATTGCATAAATTTGGTGCTATTTGGAGATGCATATTGCGTTGTAGAAGTTGTAACATAGTTTTATCTATAGTAATATTAATTTGGAACCGACGTCGTTCCGTTTCCAAAAAAATATTAATTAATTAATAAATTAATTGTTCGTTTATATGTTGCTGCTTTCACTTAGTAAGTTTCGTGCTTCATTGAAATGTTTGATGTGCTGACAGTTATTTAATGAATTACTTACAATTACAATCGTAGATATAGTTAATGTGGTTTAGTTTACCATTGTCAGAATTGGTTAAGTCCGGAAGATGAAGAACATGAAGAAAGCTACTGGATGATGAAAAAAAGGGAGAGGAGGCAAGTGTATCTACATGACTACGCGGAGGAATACTGTGGAATGAAGGAATGTGGTGATTTGGTTGTCAAGCTAAGGTTGCAGATGGTGCATTGGATAATTGAGGTACTTAGAACTGCTTTAAGATGCACATTACCTTCTCATAGAAATTTGTTTTCTCATTGCGTTTGCACATTTAAATCAATTTTTATTATTTCCTATTGGTTTCGTCACTCCCTTTAGTTTTAATGGTGCAGTAAATATTAGTCATATCAGGTACTCTGTAGCACATTTCTTTGAACATTAAATTGCAAACTATACTTTCTGTTTGTACGTGTAACACCTCAAAGTTACCAAAATGCTTAGATCCCTAAATGTTCTTTATTCAATACAAGTAGTTAAGGTTTTCCTGATTATGATTTTATTAGAACAATTGTACTACTAGCTGGGGCTTACATGTACATGACTCAAATATACAATGCTAATAGTCTAGCTGCCTATATTAAGCGAGGTTTCAGTTGAGTTATATAACTCTTATTTCATACTTTTTGAAAGCAGCAATCAGCTAACAAGGAATTCCAGAAGGAAACCATGTTCCTAGGTGTCAGCCTTTTAGACCGTTTTCTGAGCAAAGGATACTTCAGAAACAAGAGGGAGCTCGAAATTGCTGGCATTTCTTGTCTCACTCTTGCAACTAGGATTGAAGAAAATCAGCCCTACAACAGGTCTGATTCTTCTTTCTGGTCTCCTTTATCATTTTCCTCATCCATAATTATTAACTAAATTAATGACAATGAGAATCTCACATTACCCCTTTCATATAAGCAAGTCAAAGAAATCAGGGATAAATAGTCAACATGATTTGATACTATTTCTCATACACAATAAACCTATAAATATTGGGAATTAATTTGTTCAAGGCACTTATTACTTCATATAAGGCAAATTAAAGTTATTTTACATTTTTACCCACAATTAATTATTCATTATCTCATTCCATAATGATTTATGAGGGTATAAATGTCAAATATTTTTAATTTTGCCTTGGATGAAAAATAAGTGCCTAGAACAAATCATTACCCATAAATATCTAATACTTAATTATTTTTCCTGACTGGGAAATCATTGTATTTTGGTAATTGCAGTATAAGGCAAATGTTATTTAAAGTAGGAAGCAATGAATACAGCAGATCTGATGTGGTGGCAATGGAATGGCTGGTGCAGGAAGTCCTTAACTTCCAGTGCTTTTTACCAACCATCTACAATTTTTTATGGTAAAGAACATCTACACATGCTTTATATTACCATGAGAAGTTTTATTTCCAATGCACAAATAATAATTAAATAATTAAGGGAATATAGTAGTATTATTTGTTCTTAATGATGTCCATGTGAAATAAATTTAAAGGTTCTATCTCAAAGCTGCAAGTGCCAATCAAAATGTGGATAAGACTGCTAAGCATATTGCAGTGGTTGCACTGCTGGGCCATGAACAGTTATGTTATTGGCCTTCAACTGTAGCAGCCAGTTTAGTCATCTTAGCTTGTATATCAGATAACCAACAATCATCTCGCCAACAAATTGCAAGGGTATAAACTATAAAGTTTAATTCATGTTTAAAATTATACATATAACTTAATTTGCTTCAGATACGCCAAAAGTGTTGTCATTAAGCAACTGAAATCTAGCTATATTAATCCAACTTTCTGCATTTTGCATTTTCAGATTTATGATGGGTCAAATGATAAGGATATACACAACTGCTTAAAGGTAACAATTATGAAGTATAAACCGCGCTGTTACATTATTGAGTAAATTACAGAAATTGTCCGTCTTTCAAATTCTATGATTTTATCTCTAAACTTTTCTTTTTTCTTGATTTTTGTCCCTTTGGTTCTCCAGTTTTATTTTTTTCCTCAAAATTGGCATTAAATGACTAAAATAGTCTTTCTAATTTAAATAAATAATTAAAAAAAGTTATAAGGGTATTTTGGTCATTTTAGGTCAAAATGGACAAAATTATGAAATTTGAGAACCATAAGGACAAAAATCATGAAAAAAGAAAGTTTAGGAATAAAATCGAAAAATTCAGAAGACCACGTGGACAAAATCTGTAATTACTCTATATTATTTCTTACCCATATTTACTCTTATATCTAAAAAAACTGTACTTGCATTTTGACAGTCTCTGGAGTGGTTGGTTAACTACATATGCTAATTAGGAACAAAATTGAAGACACACATTTCATAAAAGTTATCCCACTGATAATACTAAACAAAGACATTGGCTATGAATAAGTGGAACAAGGTTCCCAAAACCACATTGGTTTACACAATTACAGAAACTATCCATTTTTTCACACTCACAGTAGATATTATACTATATTACGGTTACTGTTTACCTCCTCTGTTGTAAGCTTCCGAAGATATGCAATCTGTATAGATCTTCTGAGTTTAGAATTAGATCAAAATACTATCATTAACTACTTAATACTTGACTTTGATATTTGAATGAAATAAAATTTTATGTTACATGTTTAGACTTTCGTATTCTATATCACAGACAATACAATGGACCTTCACTGAATTGGAAGGTTGTTATCACTGGATGATTGAATACAATGGACCTTCACTGAATTGGAAGGTGGATCATTAAACTCTTTTAAATTCCAATATTGTCTTTTGAGTTAACATTCTATGTCATCATTATGAACCAATTAAAAGTAGTGAAAATATCATGTCAATTATAAGCATTTTAAACTCTTGCTCCATATATATGTAGAGACAATCATTTTAAACTCTTGCTCCATAGCATATATAATACCACTAGCCTACAATCCTTGAATTATGCAATTTAACTGATATTATATAGAATATAGTTTGAATACATGTTAATGTTATACATTTTATATTACGTCGCATGTGGTTATCGAATTAGGGTTTTGGATGATATTTTGAACTCTATATTTTTTTTAAGGTAAAGTGGTTATTGATTTTTTAAAAAAATAATTATTTTAACTATTTAGATAAGTTTATTAACTTATTGATATTGATATTGAAAAATTGATAAGTTATTTTTTTTTTAAATGTTTGAATTAGCCATTTAGTGTAAAATGAAAAATTGATAAGTTATTTCATTTGTTGTTTCCAAAAAAAAAAAAAAGTCATAATCTATTTTGGAAAGTCGTGCATGTACGCTACTTTTTGAAAATACTCCGTGAAAGGTAAGTAAAAATGTTTTTAAAAGTGATTTTGGATTACCTAAACATTTTTTTTTTACTTATTGTGTTTTCAAAATTCCAACAAACATTTTTTAAATGAATATGCAAAACACAGTTACTAAACAATTTGATATTGTTCCCACCTCAGGCCGCCCAACTACAACACCACTCCTTACATAATACTTCCGTCCTGCCACCATGTTATAGACACTACCACCACACTCAAGTACCACCACGGCTAAGCCTCCATGTGTGGATTGGACACATATTCCGCATAAAACACCATATTTATACATAATATTCATAAATAAATAAACAAATTTAACGAAGCTAAAATCTTCAAAAAGGGGAGAGACCGAGAGAGTAACACATATTTATTAGTCGATGACATAAAGTTGAAAATTGTTGTGAGAGATCCTTGACTTTGACCATCATGATCATAGATTTGAATTTTAGTGATAGGTAAAAACATTTCACCTTTCAACTAAAACTTTCTCATATGAAAACCGAGACCGATCGATTAATAATAATAAAGTTGAAAATAATTTTTTCTTCATGTTTATTTGTACGCTTTACAAATTTTAAATTAAAGAGATTGATTATATGATTGTAAATACTACTATAATATAGTTATGAGGTTGTGTTTTATATGATTTATATTTCTATTTAGTTTTTTAATTTACAATCTTTTATTTGTGAAAAACTTGTAAGGGTACATTAGTAAATTTCAATAGTATAAATTTATTTATTTTAGAATGTTAGTCTAAATACGAAGCTGGCATAAACTAGCCTTACAAGATGACAAAAGTATGTGTTTTAATAATTAATACCTTTATGCAAGATTAATTGAGTTAATCATGAAGAAACAAAGAAAATAGAAACTACAAAAAGTTAACTTCCGGACAATTTAATAATATTTAAATTTAAAAGAACGACTTAACGAGTAATTTTGTGTAATTACAATCATTTTGTCAATCTGTTTTGAATTAAATTCCACCGAAAAAATTAGATTAAAAGTCCCAGTGTTACTTTTGAAAGTATATACAAAGAAAGTTAAAATTCAGATAAAGTCTATCAAGCTCTAGTATTAACCAATTTTATTTTTTATTTTTGCTTTTTTGAAAAGCTTATTGGATTAATAAAGCTACGAAAGTCGAAAGGCCCAAATATGCCCATGGAGCAAAGGCTTGAGAGGAAGCCGCAACCGAAAAGAAATATTCAAAAGCATAACAACATGGGAGTAGGCCTAACAAGATTCCTCGATTTATAGTAGAATTTTTCAATATGTTCCCAATCGAGAGCATAGACAACAAGTGACCAAAAAAAATTGAGAGGTATGACCGATGTAAACTTTGACAGCCTTTGGAGAACTCGGAATAAATCCTCGTGTAAATTCATCTCTTTATCGAAATCTTAGGCATGTAAAAGTTTGTTTCTCCAAATCCATATTAATCAACAAAGTAGGTAATCTTAATGATCGGGTTGTAATTTAAAGTCAACATACCTTTGTAAAACGATTCAATATTTTTTATTATAGCGGACCAAATACTAGAACCTTTCATAGCAAACACTATTACCATCAAAACCACCATCCGATCCATATATATTTACATCCCAAAGGGCCTCCTTTCATTGTGGAATGTTAGTATTATCGAATTTTACCCATTAAATTATCTATCTTCTCTTGGTAATATGAAAATTTTGTACTTTACCTTGCACACATTTGTATTAGATTGAACTATTTATTATCTATTAAAAAGATTATTGGGAATTTTAGATATTTGTACATTTTTAAAGATATTGAATTTCAATATTTGTATTTACGTTTATGAAAAGGGCAGTTAGAAAAGTTTATAAAACGAACTTTTTTTTATGGGGATTTTGATTGGCATGTGATTAACTTAATTTTGGGATGCATAACGGCGGCGGCGCAAAGTACTCAATCTACGGCCCAAAATAATATCTGCGACTGGCCTTCCAAAGTTGAGCCATTTGTTACGTCTCCACGTGTCCATTGAACCCAATCAAATCTCACTTTACCATTCTTATCTCTCCTATACCTGTTCTTTCCAAACATAATACTCCATTCGTCCTAATTTTTGTTATCCACCTTTCTATTTTAATATATCTCACAATTATAATTCATTTGAAAAATCTAATCAATTAAAATACTTAATATGATGTGATAAAGATTGAATTATATTAGTTACAATATGTAATAAATATACTTTCTTTAAACAATGTGAATTTTATCACAATAATTTTAGGACGACATTTAATGCCAAAATTTTGAATAAGTAATTGTATTTCTATAAGAAATTTTTAGCTACCGCCGATACTTTTCCATGTTAATATTTTCTTTTAAATGTTAATTTATATTAAATTTATAGAGTGAAGGATTTCATGCAGAACTCATTTTTTATACAGAACCTGTAGAACTTTTTTAAACCAATCATAATTAAGATAAATGCTTTTTATTATTTATTAATTTTTATTTCAGAAGGGGCATAATAGACATTCATAGACCCGTTTTTTTTTTGTAACGTACAAGATTTGAATGCCTTCCTAATTTGTAGGAAGATTGGTTTCCATATTCATAATTATCAAATTATTTTCAAATTTTATCACCTACAATTTATACTTTTCCCTGAAAAATTCTTCTTCTTCACCATCTCCATCATTATTGAGTAAGCTGTTGATTTCTTCATCCGCTTGACAAGTTAGATACTTCAATCCCGTCAGAAAATGTCGAATGAAGTAGACCTCAGAAGTAATTAAGAGAGTAATCAAGATCATCGAATATGTTTTTAATCCCGGATTTGAATGCCGGATTTGAATCTCGGAGGTACTTCAGTCCCGTAAATTCATGTATTTTTTAAGGTAATTTTTTCAATTAAAAAATGTTTTTAGATGTTTTAGATGAAGATGATCACGAAGAAGATGTTGACGATTAATTGGATGATGATGGTGAAGAGTTACAAGAAATTGAAGTTGAAACCGACGAAGATGATTTTTCTTATGAATATTTATTGATTCTCAATACTTGAACAATTTTTTTTTTCATTTTCCAAATATATCATTACGTAATAATTTATGGCTTTGTTTATTTGTTTTTCGTTCAAGAATATATTCAGTATCATTAGAAAAAAATGTTACATACCTACTATTTTCATGATTGTTATGCAAACATGTTTTTTTATAGTACACCAACATCAATGTATATATATATATATTTGAGAATATACATTTATTTCTTACCTTTTTTTTTTGGAAACGGCAAATGAAATAACGGAAGCCTACTCGCAATTTTTCAGCGAGCACCCCGAGTTTGAGCTCCGCATAAGCGGGCAAACCCAGCCCCCAAAGGGATTTCCAAGGAAAATTCCCCATATGTGCCCGTGTGAGGTATGAGTTAAATTACGCTAATGCAACGCTCCCAAAGGGATTCGAACTCACGACCTGCAGTCCACATGGATATAAATCCAGTGCCTCAGACCAGCTAGGCTGGCCATCATTGGCACATTTATTTCTTACCAACATCAATGTATATTTATAAAATACATACATGTTTCTGGCAAAAAAATGTACATACGTGTATCTTTAAAAAATTAATGTACATGTGACTCGTTACACATGCATGCAATGAAACGAATAACAATCAATAATAATTATTTAACCATACATACGTGCAATCAATTTACATACATGTAAAGCAATCACCAAAATATTATACGGTGAAAACATTATAGATGCTTGTAATGCTTGTTTACTGATACTCGAAAATTTTATAATAAATCAATTCATTTTGTTATTTTGTATATGTACGGAATTTTGGGGATATATCTTATTTAAAACATAATCTTCCCACGATTTGGAGGTTAACTAGTTAAGGACTATTTTCTTTTTTATTTGGAATACCCACAATACCCTTTTCGTTACATTGTTTCCTTTTTTAACATTCCACTTAATTATATAAATGCCCCAAATTACGTAAACCATTGATAAAAAAATTAATGGTCCATATTTCAACAAAAAAAGTTCTACGGGTTCTGTAAATAATATGGGTTCTGTATGGAGTTCGACCCAATTTATAGATATATTATAGATTATAGATATATGTTGTAATATTTTTTTAAGAACGTGTTATTCAAAATGACAAAATAAATATTTTTACTTACTTTCAATCTAGATATCTAAACTTGTCCATTGACATATAATTTAATATAAAAGGTTATTATTGGCTAAATAAAAATTAAAGCTAAAGTATTGAATGTTTAACAAATATTTTTAGTCAAAATAATGATTTTCAAGTACAAAAAAGTAAATCTGAAATAATTAAACAAAAAAAAGATAACTTTTTTAAATTAGGAAGGGTATATAATTTTCTGTTTTGCCCATTTCATGATTAAACCCCATCCTTTAAAAGCTGATTTCTCCACTCTCTCGTCTCCTTTTCCCCTCATAAAACACTCATATTTTCCCCATTTCTGCAATAAAAACCAAATCAAACACATGATTTGTTAAATTTTCAATTCCATTTTTTAAATTCTCCATTTTCATATAATAAAAATCAAATTTGATTCGTTTTCTCTGCTTAATTTGATGATGATACACCAACTAAACGCGAAAACCGAACTCAACGAGCACAAATGGGTTGTGAATTTGCTCGAAAGCAAGTTTTTCGGAGCCTGTTTCGATCACAGAAACATGAGGAAAAACGAAAAGAACGTGTTTTGCATCGACTGTAATTTATGTTTTTGCAAACATTGTGTTAATGATTTCGATACATGTTGCCGCTATGGACACCGTCGTCTGCAAATTTGCCGATATGTATATAACGACGTCGTTCGTCTACAAGATATCCAGAAATACCTTGATTGCTCCTCTATACAAGTTAGTTTCGCTTTTCTCACTTATCTTTTATTTTAAATTATTATTTCAGACTATAACTTTTATTTATTTATCAATTTGTGATAATAATTTTTACTTGTATTATTGATGAATATGAATGGTGGATTTATGAACTTGAATTCAACTATATATGGAAATGGATTTATTTGTGACTTGATTACCTCCGTTCCATATTCCCCTTTTGAATAGAATTAAATGTTATGAGTTAATTTTCTTAAGTTGATTATAATTGGATTGATAGATAACTAACAGGGTACCCAAGAATTTCGAATTTGTTACATTCTAAATGTAATTTTTAGTTTTTACGAGTATAATTTAATTTACAATTCAAATGATTTCCTAAATGTAATTTCTTAAATAATTTTACAAATTCTAATAGAATTTTAGGTGAATTTTTAGTTGATTAATGTAGCATACATATTTAGCTAGCTAGAGTGTTCTTTTTTTTTTTTTTTTATTAAGAGTTTTTATAATGTATAGAGCATACATTATAGTGCATTTAATAAAATAGTTTTTCCCATTTATACTTAAAATCGTATTTGATGCATTTTTTAAATTGATAAAACTTAGCATTCAATAATATTATTTAATATACTATGGAAATAATTGTTTTACTAAAGACACTCTTAGAAAAACTTTTTTGATAAAATGTTTACTTAAAATAATCACTAACTAGAAATTTGAATTTGTAGGTAGGGATTTTAATTGATCTGAAATGTCCTAATTTCAAATTGCTTTCAATATGTAGATGTACAAAATAAATGGAGAAAAAGCCGTACATTTAAATCCCCGACCTCAACAATATAAAGACTCGAAACCATCTAAATTAAAAATGTATGGCGCTTACTGTGAAGCTTGCGGAAGGCATATTCAAGATGTCCCGAATCGGTTTTGTTCAATTGCTTGCAAGGTATCTTTTAACGGAAAAAAAAAACTCTTTTCTTTTGTAAATTATTGTTCCATATTATTAATATACTTCAAAATTTTCAGGTGTCAATAATGGTGGTTGAGGATTTAAATAAACAACAAAGTCACAATTTGGTTTCGTTTCCTTTCTACAAGGAAAACTATGACGTTGAAGGACTTACAAATGAAAACGAATCATCGTTTTCTTCATCACTCGAATCGGTTGAAGAAAATATTCAAGGAAGCAATTGGTTAACTTCGAGTTTAAAGGCTCGAAAGAGTATACTTCATAAGAGGAAAGGTGTTCCTCAAAGAGCTCCTTTATGTTGATATACTATATATTCTTTAATTTTAACATGAAACTATTTTCCTTTATTTGGTTTTACGTTTATGTTGATTTAATCGTGTTTTTTTATCTTGTTCAAATGGTTGAAGAATGAGTTAGTATATGTAAAGTATTGATTGATGATAGAAGATGATGATATCCACACTATAAAACTACATCACTTGTTATATTTAACAATTTTATAAAATAAATTGTATGAATATATCATAACATAAATTGTGATGTATGAAATAATTTTTATGGTGATAAATCCTCATGCAAAAGATGAAATTTTAGCCTTATAGTCGGTCCCTTTGTTGGGATCGGTGTAATTAGGTGAAGGAACCCCACTTTTCTATGCTTTAATTTTGTTGTATTCTTTATATATTTTTTAATTGTCTTATAACAATAAATTTTCGTTATTTCTGCTTTTAATAAAGCCAATGCTACATGAACAACTTCGCATATACCATATTTTATGTACGTATGGTTTTTAAAATTCTTAAGCTTGCTTCGTGGCGCAAATGATATTTGGCTGCAAAATCTGATGTTTTTTATTATACTTGTTTGTATGATGATTAATTAACTGTTGTGTTAATTAGATGATATATGTACGTGATTATGAATAGAGGTCAGCCTGGTGTGTTAGAGGCTGAGCATCATTTGTTATTGGCTGGTGGATATAGATATTAAAATTTTAACCACATCAGATGTTACATTCATGAAGGGTGGATTCTTAATTCAAATAAACGTAATCTAATCATAATATCTTATGATAATTTTCGAACACATTCTTTAGCTACCTCCTAAATTTGTATTTATTAAGATAAGATTTTAACTTGAAATCTCATACTAAATATATCAAAACTGGTACAAATTAAACTATCTTGAGGTGGTTGTCTAACATTAATTACAAGTTTGCTTTCTAAAAGAAAAAATAAACTAATTACTTATAATAATATTTATTAAGGAAAATGCTATTATTCATCTACTATCCGTCACGAAACACCATCATATGTCATATTTATTTTTAATGACACCTAAATCCACACAATTTTGTCTTAAAAGAACTTGAACCTACAAAATTTTGTTTCAAATGAACTTGGACCCATTACTTTTGATCACGGTAATACCGAAAATCAATTTTTTTAACGACATCTAATGTACTTCACTTTGCCCCAATCAGGGTTTAAACTCATGACTTTTAGGTCATAAGAAACATCATATACACCAATATTAATATGCTACAAAGCCTTGGGCTTAGAACCGCACCCAATATGATGTGTTCATATTAATATAAAGAAACAAGTACTTTAACAAAGAGGGAACAGAATATGAAGGCGTATTTACTGCGTGTCTCAGTCTCATGTGCGGTTGGACTTTATACATGGAGATTGTGATTTCATGTAAATCTTTGTCGGGTCGCATATGTCGTCTAGTTTTGTCTCGATTAACTTTTTGGGATGATAAATATAAAAAAGTTATTGTTGCTTTATGTACTCTTGACACTTTGGTATTTTGTCTTTCTCTATAATTCTTATTTTTTTTAACTTCAAATTCTAATCTATTTATAAATATTAAATATGTTCACAACAAGAAGTTATAAAATACTTATATTTTTTATTGTATAACACTAGTAAAAATAAATAATGGATTATACATAATATGCTTATAAAATACACATACGGGATACTAGAATTTTCCTTATATAAAAGGTCTCCTGAACATGAAATTAAGTATATTCAATATAATTCATTAATAGTTGAAAGACCTAGAAAATCAAACCCTGGGCTCATGACAAGCATTATGTTTCGTCTTTTTCTTAATTAAAAGTCATGTGTCTTGTTTGTATGCGGATTATTAAGGGTATGATGGCAGACAAAATTGCCACCAAAAAAGTTTGATTGATTATAAATAATGTATTAAGCATAGCTTTCTTAGTTTAATTTAATTTAATTTCACTAAGATACCTCGTCTTCTTACAGAATAAATTAATGTTAATTATCAACTCATTATAATCATGAAATGTCGTGGTAAAATATGAGCCACCACATCATTGTCTCAACCTCTAAACCAACTTAACCTAAACTGCTACGCCCATAAAGTACAGAAAATATACGTTTAGAAGTCAAAATATGTCATGCTAAAATTTATTTCAAAAAACGATTCTTAACGTTGATAAAAGTTTTTTTATTTTTTAATAAAATAAGATTATTTGATTATGCGAAACGATCTACCTTTCATGTTCTTATTCAACATTTCTATAAATAACACTGTTTTATACTCCCTCCGTCCCTAAATAAAGTTCCCATTTCACCTTCAAGTTTTGTCCCTAAATAAAGTTCCCATTTCTAAAACTTAAGGGACCCACTTAATATAATAATATTATTACCAATACTTTCACCACTAACTATCTCTTAAAACACTTTCTCTCTCCAATCAAACCTTATATTTTATTTAAAAGTAATACCAAATACCCCACCACTAACTATATTTCAAGTGAGAGTTCAAATCAATAATATTTTGATGTGATGTATAACAACCTTGTTTTCTAATAAATCAGATCCAATATAAGATTCTACTCTAGTAAATGGGCAATGGTATTAGCCTATTCTATTGTTAGTTATCTTCATTTGATCAATACAAGTGTTTAAATCAAAGAATATTATTAGAAAAGAGAATCATTAGATTCAATTTATCAATCATTTTATGGGTATACAATATTTCTATTAGAATATCACACGGGCTAGAATATCACTAAGGCTACTTACATATTACGAGTAATAAATACCGCCTAATAACTCTAGCATATAAGAAGATAAGAAGTATAGTACGGATTTTGCGTATATTATGTTCGTCATTTCATGTAGGGTAATGGTGATCATTCAAGTGGCTAATAATTTAGTCCAAAGGGTTGTTACGTCGCATCCAATATCCATTATATAATGAAAGTGTATCAATATAATTGACTTTTCTGTAAAATAAAATGGACCACAAAAAAAACGAAACAATGATGTGGGTAGACTAAAGTGGATTCCATGCATCCTTGTTGGCCTAAACCCTCGTACAACGACATAATGACAGGTGTAGGGAGGTCCATACCAGGATTACCAATAGATGTTTATACTATGTATAACGGGGGACCGAACCATGCGTCCCCCTTCCACCCAGATACACACCACTACATGAACTCCGGCTGATACATCCTCCAATTTTTTTTTTTTTGCTTGGTTTGGTCACTCAGGTGACCGAGAAGGCTGTGAACAAGAAAGGTAAATCATTACTTAAACATTATGCATAAGTAGTGATTAAAAAAATCAATTTTAAGATTTAGTCGTGAGTTTCGTTACCATTATGAGCTTTTGGTTATGTGTTTTGTCAAGAGAGAGAAAGTTGAAGTGACGTGAAGCTAACAAAAGTTGCCAATGTTGAATTTAGTCACCATTACTAATAATCTTGGGTATTTTCTTTTTTGATAAAATTTTTTAATTTGTTTAACTTCATAAAATAAAAACTTCACTTGCACTTTGGAAGAATGCAAGCTTTTGTTACATATTATCAATCATCATCACTTCAAAGTTCAAACTTAACAACCTTGTTGTGTCTTTTTGGGAAAACCCCTTTGATTTTAATCTAAAATTTACCTTTATCGGCAATGACTAAATTTTCTTAATAATCAAAACATATTTATAGAATCACATTAAAAAAATGAAACATTAAGTTTTTTAATTATGAAGAACATAAAAAGAGCATCATCTATTCAATCGAACTGATAATGTTCCACAACTTAAACTTGTAACTACAATACTTTTGGTAATTATAGGCTTGTGCATCGGGTCAAGCCCAGACCGAACCAGCCCAACCAGAGAAAATGGATTTTGTGAACCGTTGACCGGCCTGAAGTGTACCTATTTGTTATTGGACCGGTAGCATATTAACGTCCTACTAAACCAATCATTATCAATCATACGTAAATTATGGGCCAAAATGCATTTTGATATCTTTAACTTGACTAATTAGATTCCATACTGCAATGAACTACTAAGGGTGTAATGGTACCCTGAACTTTACAAAATAGTCGATTTAGTATCATGACTCACTAATTTAGTATTGTTTTATCACGTGATTCGCTTCTAATATCAATATATAGAGATGAACGTATATCTTTTAGTCCGTCAAAAGCTTCATTGAAAGTAATTTAAGTAAGAAAATGACCGATTTAATACCCTGATTCATTAATTTCATCAATTTTGATAGTTTAGTACTCATGCACCCACTTTTGCAAACACAAATTTTGCCTGGAAGATTGTTGCTCGATCCATTTGATGTTAGATATTTGACTGATTTCGAGTTACTTTGATCAATGTGAAGTCGTGTTTTCACTATCAGATCAAAGTATTTCGAGGGTACTCTCGAAATCTCTAATCAGATGAAATCACAGTGTGATCAAGAACAGAGAATATGTGTGTG
Organism: Calendula officinalis; assembly: GCA_963853835.1. NCBI lineage: Eukaryota > Viridiplantae > Streptophyta > Magnoliopsida > Asterales > Asteraceae > Calendula > Calendula officinalis. The sequence continues at coordinate 1,732,130 of OY970830.1, read as the reverse complement.
TTCTGAGAATTTCGTACCAGAGAAGATGACCAAAACCAGTGTTATTCCACTTTCTAGAAACTGCCGAATTGCAGTTTCAAAACTTTTCAAAACCGCCCAAATACGGCGCTGCCCCTTGGACCCCGACCAGGACGCTGCCCCGGACCCCGCCAGGGGCGCTACCCCTTGGAACCCCGTTATCGGGGGCGCTGCCCCCGAACCCCCGTTAAGTCAGTGTATTTTAATCATAACAAATTTAAACAAGCGTGCACTCCGCACCACCCTTACTTGTTCAATATTTATTACGATTACATTTGGTCAACAAGTTAAATAATATTGGTGATACAAATCACCAACAATTGATATCTCTCTTCATATTAGAATTTACTTGTTTTCTCAACGTATCACATTTCAATTAAGAGACGGTTGATCAATTGGCCATGTTTTCCGGGTACACACGAACTATGCCATACCACTCATTTTGTGTGCACAAGATTCGTATTTTTGCCGCAAGTTATAACATATATTTTTATGCAAATTCTACGAACGCCTAATGTTACAACTAATCAAAATTAACGCCAAAAGATCTAGTGCCAAAATTAGCACAACGATACAAAACCCTTTGCTTCAGACAATCATGAAATGTTCTCTATGGTTACAATTATGTTTGATTATACTCGTCATCACATCTGGTCTCTCTTTTCTCTATATGCATTTTAAAACGGGAGGTAATATTTATACCACCAAAAACTACTTCACCCACCATATTGGAAAAGTTCTAAAACAGATTGTACAAGCATACCAATACATAGATTGTGGTGTATGAAATAGTTTTTTTATGGTGTACAAAATATTTTCCTTTTAAAATAAACTTCAATATGTTGTTACATCAAATATTGATCTTTTTGTATCCATAAAAAATGGTTGATCTTTTGTTACAGAGGTGACGAAAACTAATGGTGAAGAAACATTTGGTACATGTGTTTATCTAGTCATAACTGTCGCATTATTTGTCAAGCCGAAGGTGCGGTTGGTGGTCATTGCAGAATGTTTAGTTTTAAGTGTGTCTGTGATTCTTGTGGTTAATTATCCAATAATGGGGTCAACAAATTGTACATCTTTTGCAACGTTATAAATCCAACTGAAATAATTTTTACTTAACACTGATGTTTTTGTTTGTGTGCCGGTTTTATTTTGCAGGGCTAAACTATATTTGTGAATTGTGATGCAATAGGTTATAGGTGCATTATAAGAAAAATGTTATTTAGTTACACATTTTTAAAACGACATAAATGTTAAAATACTGTCAATTATCCTAAACAAACTGTTAATAGAGATTTTCAGTAGACAATTAGTAGTTTAACCAAGCGTTGATAAGGTGTAGGATACCAAAGGTAAAATTAACCCTAAATGTTGGTAATAAACTTTTGACAGCTTGTAACACAATATTTTTAACAAAAGTGGGAGTGAAACATAGAATTTATACATATTTTATCAATCTGAACCCAATATATTAAGCTAGTGATATAAGTCTTATAGCTTACATAAATAATGTGTTTCATTAGAATGACAATTACTCGGTTTTGGACTGAACAAGAACGGGACAAATTAGCTGGGTACAAAACTAAACTGGGAACTGATTTTTTTCAAAATAATAAACCAACAACAATGTAGAGGTCCATTATGATCTAGTCCTATTTTGAGTTTTGGTAACCCTTGTTTGTGAAGATATTTATTAAGAATTTGACGAGCTATTTTGATGTAGATAATTTGACCAAACAATCAAATTAAAACTATGGACTGGGTATCTTAGGGGGTGTTTGGGATTGCTTATTGAAAATAGATTATGCGTTTTGAAAATGAATAATCAGATAATCGGCTGTTACAAAACGTGATTTTGAAAAATAGTGTTTGGATTTGATTATGTTGTTTGAAATCACAATAATCAGATAATCAATTTTTTTAGTGTTTGGCAATTTTGATTATTTGCTTAGTTAATATGTAAAATGCAAATAAGCCGTTTTCAAAACGCAATAAGCAACTCCCAACCTACTTTTTCAAAACTCCATTTTGAAGGCCTCAAAACGCAAATAAGTGATTATTTCGTACCTTTTGCCAAACACTCATTTTAGATTATTTGCGTTTTCAAAACGCAATAAGCAGATAATCTATCCCAAAACGCAATGCCAAACACCCTCTTAATTTCTTTGTAAATTTATCTATCAATCGTTTGTTATGTTTTGTCGTATGAGTTATTTGGTTTTTCAAAATCCTTCATTTTAATATGATTATTCAATTATTTATTTTTATATTGTAAGGTGGTCAGCTTATTATGAAGAAATTCATAGTTGACTTTTTAAAATGTCTTATATAATCAACTTTTTCTTTTATTCCGTATATTTAATTAGGGGTTTTGTTAATGACAGTCCTTAGGGCTGTCTCTAATGTGCATAAAACGATTGTACATTCATTAATGGAGTAGTGTTCATAAAGTTCAGGTGACGATTTTTACTCTATTTTTACCTTCTTATTGACAGCTTTAAGTACTAGGTCAAATTTCTTTTTAATTAACATGTTTATTTAATTTAACACGTCTATTTCCTGTCCCGTAGTCAACATGACGGCATATCTTTAAAAGAAGTGGTCAGGATTACGGATTTCATTTCTTTGACCAAGCATCACAACGTTGAACAATTCAAATGTTGATTATTATTTTTTAGAGCTTATTATATCCATTTTTATTCAATAAAGTATAATATAAAATACTAAATTACAATAACAAATTGTAAAAATTACCCAATAAGACGAAATGAGTATAAAAAGCGGTAGAAACAAAATGACTGATTCATGAATAATGTTACGTTCTTTTTCTTTTATGGATATTTTTTTATAAATTATATCGTTATAAATATGATTATATATTTGTAAAGCTGTCACGAATTACGTACGTTTGATAACACTTTCATACCCATACATAAAACCCTACAACCAAACAGCACCTAAGCCGTTGTGCATACTTCCAATAGACAGACACTTTAAGAAACGGTTATGGAGTACTGAAGAATCCAAATGGAAACACCCACGAAACTGATAGAACAACTAATTACTGTTAAATTCTGCTTTAATTCCTTTTTTCCTATATGCTCCTCACAAAAGGTAACATCTTAATTACTCTCCATTCTTCTTAATTTCATCGTTAATCATGATAAAACAAAGTTCTTCAAGCAATGGCGTCTTCGGAAGTGAAATCACTCAATTGAAGGAATCAGAGATAATTTCTGATGAAAATCAAGTCAACGCAGGTGAAAAAACCGGGTTTTTAGAAAACGGTTCAGAATCAAAACCCTTAAAATTGGGTATTTTAGACGATGGTAAAAATGCTCTGAAAGGAAAATTAGTTGTTTCTGATGATCACGGTGATCAAATTCTAGACGAAAATCGATTCATGGAGAGAGATTTTATGCAATTATCTGGTGCTTCTTCAAAAAGAGAATCTGAAGGTGATGAATTTCATGTAACGAGCAGCGATAAGAAACCAAAAGTAGAAACCCTAGATTTATCGCTATCGTTATCTGATGCTTCATTGTCTTTATCTGCTTCTAATGGTGTTCAATTTCCAAATGATGATCTATCATTAGGCAGGTCGAACAGTAACAACACACAAACCACTTTTTCCAACGATTTTTCCTCGTTTTCGGGTTCCCATCAGTTTTCACATAACCCCAGTTGCTCCATGACCCGAAATTCAACTGAAAATTATGAAATTTGGAATGCTGGTGAAGGAACTAACGGGTCGGTTCATAGCCGGTTCAGGCCCGTTGGTGATGGTAGTGTTACATTTTTCCCATCCGAACTCGTTGCAAGAACCAAAACCGACACTCAATCGAGCGGGTCAGTTCAAAGATCACAAAAACTCTGCACACCCGAAACGATTCTCCAACAAATCGCATCCGAATCGATCCCGATCATGGCTAAAACGATTAAAGAACTCACCAATGAAACAATCGAATCCACAAAGAATCACTTGAAGAAACTGATAACAATTCCCGAATTTAAAGACGATTTGGTTAGGCTCCAACTTCGACTCGAACAACGGGCCGATTTCACAAGTGAAAATCTCTCAAAAGCAAATAAAAACCAGCTCGAGATCTTGGTTTCTTTAAAAACGGGCCTTGAAACCTTCTTATCCGGTCAAACCCGTCTCCCGACAACCGAATTAATCGAAATATTTTTATACAAAAGGTGTAAGAATATTAATTGCAAGAAATTATTACCCGTTGAAGATTGTGAATGCAAGATTTGTTCCACAACAAACGGGTTTTGCAGTGATTGCATGTGCGCGTTATGTTTAAACTTTGATAGTGCAAGTAATACTTGCAGTTGGGTCGGGTGCGATGTTTGTTCTCATTTTTGTCACGTGGTTTGCGGGCTCCAGAAGAATCTAATAAAGCCCGGGCAGAGCTTGACCGGGCCCACCGAGATTCAGTTTCATTGTATCGGTTGCGGGCATGCTTCTGAGATGTTTGGTTTTGTTAAGGAAGTTTTTAAAATGTGTTCGGAAGAATGGAGTTTGGAGAGTTTAAGGAAAGAACTCGATTGCGTTAGGAGAATATTTAAAAAAAGTTGTGATTTTAAAGGAAAAGAGCTTTATTCGAAAGCTTGCGAGATGATATCGAAACTTGATAACAAAATGATATCTGCTTCAGATGCGTGCAGTTTTATGCTTCAGTTTTTCAACTGTAAGTCTGTTACTTTTTTAATATTTTTTCTCAAGTTATTTAACGTCAACTAATGTTGTAAAACTCGGTAATCGTTCGTTCAACGACCCTGGAGCCTGTAATCGGTTACTAAGTTTGTATAAAAGTATATATTATACATATAATTTCCTTGGTTCTTAAAAATAGTACATATTTTAAAACCTATAAACAAAATGTGATAACCTATAAACAAAATGTGATACTAATATTGTATATAGATAATATTAATAATAATAGGACTAGTAACTTAAAAAATAAAATGTATTTTGGATAGTGGGCTGGTGGGAAAGTTAACATTTTGTAAAATTTGACCGAGTTTAACCGAGTAGACCGAGTTTTATAAGATTGTCGTCGACATAGAAAACTTACATTATTGTTACATATAGATACAGATAATATATCCGGGTTTCCCACTTCCAATTTACCATCAGCCGTTGTTTCACCATCAAAACCTTATTTTCCTCAAAACGACATCAAACCTCCTGTGGTCGACAGTAACAATATGCTGGTGAAGGATGAATGGTCAATAAAGTCAACAAAAAAGGACAGTTTCGACAGCATGGAGGGTCTCGTGAGGGTAAAACAAGCGGAAGCAAGAATGTTCCAGAACAAAGCAGATGAAGCGAGAAAAGAAGCCGAGGGGTATAAACGTATGATCAGAAGTAATATTGAGAAATTGGATGAAGAATATGCAACAAAGTTTGCCGAATTATGTGTGAATGAATCAGAGGAAAGAAAGAAGCAAAAAGTTGAGGAGTTTAAGGTTTTGGAAAATGATCATATCGAGTATTATAAAATGAAGATGAGAATGCAAGCTGAGATTGCTGGTTTGCTACAACGAATGGAGAACACTAGGAAACAGTGGGTGTAAATGTAATGTAACACAAAGTTTGTTTTAATGGTTGCTTTTTGTATGATAAGATTAATTAAGCATTGTATAAATCAAATGATATCATGAATTCCTATTTTATTTTTATCCATAAATGATGAATTAACGTCACCACGAACATTCTTGTCACATAACCGGGTTTATAAGCCATCAAAATTGGATTAATTGATCAAAACCGGGTAATTTTTAGTATCTACAAATCTTAAAAATCATAGTCAAAATACATTTTAGTATCTTAGACTTATCAACCTAGGTCATTTACTACCTTGGGCCATTAAAAGTACATTATAATACCTTGAACTTGACAAAATAGTCCATTTAATACCTTGACTCACTAATTTGATGTTTTCTCATGTGATTTTCTTATAATATCAATATATTAAGATTAATGTATATTTTTTAGTCCGTCAAAGGCTCTAACGAAAGTCAGTCACATAAGAAAACACGATCAAATTAATTAGTCAGAGTACTAATAGACCATTTTGTCAAGTTCAGGAAATCATATTGCACCTTAATGGTTTAATGGTTCAATGCACGAGATGATCTGGTTAGTCAAATTCAGAGTATTAAAATGCATTTGGCCAAAAATTAACCATATAACTAACTATATCTAAGCTACTATTAAGCATCTTGAGGAAAACAACCAATATGATAAGCTGGAATATCATTGTTGCTCTGATCCTTTGTTGATAAATTTTGCGACAATTTTTTACCGACAGAAAAAATTCGGTATGGTCGTTGAACGGGAGGTAACAATAAAGCTGATTCTTTGTCCATAGAAAGTAACTTCCCACATTTACTGCAACAATAATATCTTCACAGATCAATTTTCAAATATTTCTAATTTAATATGTATATATTTTTTTATTTCTATTTTACCTGCAGACTTTTGTGAATAGAGTTTGATAGCTGCAGATCCAATGCTGCATTAACATTTTAGTATAAATTAAATATATAACAGTTCAATACTTGAATATTCCTTTAACATAAATGGAAATAATACCATTAAATTATATATTGCTGTCTTGGCATTTACACTAATAAAATGCTGTGGTGCCATTGCAGCATGTTCCTGTAATTATTAAAAAAATATAAAAATATGTATATTTATTTATTTAGGTATGAATATTTGAAGTGTGTGAATATTTAAAAAATGTTTACCATAATGTTCCTAAACGTGTTAAAAGACGAAACTCCTCTTGCATGTACATAACTGCCACCCTGGCAATTGTTTATATGTAAAAATAATTACATTAACTAATAATTTATGTAAAGTATAAAATACCTCATCTGGTGAAAAGAAAGAAACTGCATCAGGATCAAGTGAACCAGTAGGATGCAATGAAATTACTGCTCTAAAAACAGAAGGGATTAACAACTCAATTACAGCAACTTGATCATTTTTTGATTCTGATCTCATATCTCGAGAACTGAGAAAACTATGATCTTTTGGTGATTCATCTAAAGTGTCATTAGGAAGTAATGAAGCTCGTTTTAACCAATCTAATCGTTGATAAGTAGATGTTTGAACTTCTGGAATTTGTTTTTCTAGTTCGGTTAAAACATCTAAAACAGTTCTTAATTCGTTGAAATCTTGACTGGCAGTGGTAGTTGCAGATTGGGTCCCACGATGTTTCTTTGTGATTGGTCCATCTATGGATTCTTCATCAAGATGAGGAAAAAACCGTCTTTTTTGATCAGTAAATGCCTTTAGTGCCAACCTACAAAAAGATATTTTATTTTTATTATAAATCAATATCTGAATTAAGAAGATGAAATTATACCTGGTTCTGTCAACAGCAGAAGCTCCAGCTTGACCAGCAAGTTGTCGTTTCCATGCATATGCAACAACAGCACCATCTGGACAAACTAAAGGCATATGAAGTCCCCATGAATTACTTCTCGATCTGAGTGATTCATTCAGAACTCCAGAATCTTCCAATTGTCTTCCTAACAATAGCAATAAGATTGACAAGTCAAATTCAAAATGCAACTAGAACAATTCAAATTTGGTTCCTGAATAATAGATTCCCTAATCTGAAGGCATCACCACAAATAAATTTCACCAATTTCGAATCTAAGGTCCGGAAAAATAGTTGACGAAGCTAGTCATTGGAGCAAAGGTAGTACGGGAGTCATTCAAAATCTAAACCCTAAAAACTGAGAATTAAAACTGAAAACTGAAATTAGATAGTTACCAATAGTTCGAAGATCCTGGAGGTACTGACGCATAGAATCTCCCTCTTGAAGGATCATATGTAAGGGTTTATTGGAAGAGGACGGTTGAGGCTGTTGTCCGGCGATAAATAGGGCTTCGAGGAGGCGGTCAGCACCGAGTCTAATGTCGGCGATGAGTCTCGCAGCATGGGCTAAACGATCCATTGCTAAGGCCACCTGTTTCGGAGGAGCTTCCGTCGTAGAATTAATCGACTCCGGCGGAGAAGAGATGGGATTTCCGGCGGAATGAAGTGGTGGTTGTGCCTGTTGGTGCTGCATCTTGTGTGTTGTTATTTCTCTTGTGCTGAATTTAGCTGCCACGTGCACTGGTAGCTCAAAATTAATGAAATAACAGCGGGTGAGACTATTTGCACCTTTGTCGCAACATGTTATTTTTTATCTACATTTTAACACAAATTTTGTTAACATCTTATATGTACTTAAGTGATATTTTGTTAACATCTTATATATTTTTATGTATGTTCATTTTATTTTCAATTTAATTTAAGTATCTCGATTTGTTTGTATGAATTTTATTTGCCTAAATAAACAATAAAATATTATATTTAAGAATACATATTTTAAGAAATGGCAAGTGAAAGTACCTAATTATTTGAGTCATCATACAATTAACAATATTAGTTTCAGCTCGTTATTTATCCTAAAAGTTTAAAATTGAATTTATATCAAAATGTTTGTGGAATATATTTATGACTACAGGGAAAATTATGATCAAAATGTTATTTTTCTTGAAATATTGCTATTTTACTTTAAATGAAATTATTAGTTTTATTTTTGTTAGTGTAATTCAAGTATTTTCTTTTAAACAGTAAAATTATATTATTAGTTAAATATTAACAATGTAATTTTGTTTTTCTAATTACAGACATATCATTACCATCCCATGTGGGACCAATTCACATGGATGGTAAACGATATGTCCGTAACATGGCCCCAAACTCGAACCAATCTCCAAATATTAGAAGTCACTTCACATGAGAAAAATAAATGGTCAGATGACTCTACATTATTGTTGCATACTTGACATAAAATAGAATCAATTTACATGTCATGCTTAGAGAGATTTAGATAATGTAGGAACGATTCAAATGAAATGTCCATATAAAAATATTTACCTTATGCCAACGATTCCATATAGTTGAAGAAGTCAACGAGAGAAGTAAACAATGATCGATCAATACGAGAACGATTAGTACTTACAACAAACAGATCGTCTGAACCGATGTGTTATTTTCAAGTATCCAGATTATATGTTAGCGTAATATGCTAAATGTTCGTATTGAAAAAGAAGCATCATAGCCTTGGTCAAATCAAAGTTAAAATATAAAGTTACTTTGGGGGAATGGCACATGCCAAGTCAAATCAAGTTCTTTTTGTCGAAATGTATGCAATATGTGTGAGGGGGTGATTTTTCTACCACATATTTTAATGCATCTACCACAATAGTTGCATCACATATTTGTACAGTATGCAGAAATACTTATACAGTGTGGTATAAACATCAAAAAGTGTGGTAGCAAAATTAATTCCCGTATGTGTGAGGATAGATGAAAGACGTGAGGATAATGTATGGTAAAAATGTGATTGATGACATGCCCAAATCATGCAAGATACAAAAGTAGAGGCCAACAAATCAAAATAATAATTGAACCGGTGGGACTCATGCTTTACCTAAAATATATAGTTTTTTTCCTTTTTTATGTACATGAGCACAGAGGTGGAACTAGAAATTTTCACCAGCGGTAGCACCCTTGTGGTGCTATAAAGATTTTTTTTGGAAATATATAGGGTTAAAAAGAAAAAAGTTGAAATATATGGGCCAAGAAAAAAAACCTTGTAATATAGAGGCTAAGAAAGGAAAAAAAAAGTTGATTTAAAAAATAAGAAAGACAAGATTTGAACTCTAGACCTCATCTACACATGCACAAGGTCTTAGCGAGCTGTGCTAGCCAACATACATGAATTATTATGCCTTTTCGAATATATATTGATGTATTCAAAATATAATAACAAAAAAAAGTTCAGAAAATTTACCGTACCGAAATTTTTCGAGCAGTAGCACGTGCCACCGTGTGCTATATACTACGTCCGCCCCTGCATGAGCAAATTATGTTTTCAATAACTGTTTGTATAATTTTATTATTAAATACCAATAGATATTTGGGTTAGAGGTATCCAAAGTACATATAAGATGTTTCTCAATAGTTCAAGTCAGAATTTTTTTTTAAATTATACTACTAGAAATTTTAGAAAAATTAGCGTGGTCTTTTTTGACATTTTAAAGCTATGGTATCCATATAATCATTTAGGCTTTCCGCCCACTTCTTTTAACAAAGTATAACGATTCTTAATCGTAATAATGGTCAAGCTTAAATCATTAATACTCTGTTTAATTACTCTTTTACCCTATATCACAACTAAAACTATGAATTTCGTTTTAACTTTTACGCAAAATAGCAACAGAAAGTAAGCAAATAGGATTGAAGGAAAGGCATATATCTTGAAGGTGACATAAAATGTCAAATTAATTGACATGAATATTCACATGTCTACTATTTCCAAACAATGCCTGAATTCAATGATGAACTTTAACCATATATGGCTTTTCTATATGCATGATTTGGCCTTTTCTTTTTGCCAGCTTCTAGTGACTAATTTATGATGGGATCAACTTGGAAGGGTAGCAATTTCAATCCAACATATGTGGCCTAGTTTAACTTGTTGAGGATAAGTTTAATGTCATGTTTGAGTCAGGGTATGCTAACAAACAACCAACATAACAACTTTTCATATGCTGCCTTTCACTCATGTAATGAGATTTTTTATATAAAAAAAATTATATCCCCTTGTATATCTAGATAATAGTTTATAGACTCATTTAACCCCTTTTAACTATCTAGTGGTCGTGACATAGTAGTAAAATCTCTCAAACAACTTTATAAAGGTCAAGAGTTTGATCCCTCGTTGGATAAACATTTATTGGATGATTAGGAGATGTTCGAAAATGGTCATGACAACAATTAGATCACATACATTACGAGCATAAGATCGTCCACCCCGGAGAGCCTTTATAACTAAGATTAGTCGGGCATAACCCTATTACCTATAATAAGATTTACTAGGGACAAATGAATATTTTTTGGACACAGAAAATATTTATATAAAAAAGACCCGACTTAGCAAGAAACTAAGAGGGACAAATGAATAGTTGATGAATAATAAAGTTTTTTTTAAGACCAACTGTTATTAATGTTTCTGTTTGTAAGTTTCAGTAACTAATTAATAACATGTTATTTTATATATGTGATCTGTAACTTTACAACATGCCGCAAGGCACGGACCTCAATTCCTCATTCTACACATTTTTTACATATTTGTCCGAATTATGATGTGAGCCCATAAGCTTTTAATTAGTGAAAGACCTTGATATGCTAGACGAAAAGCCTTGCAAATAAATTGAAATTACCTTTGATACAATTATTAGACAACTACAAATCTCATGTGTAATTTTTCTATACATATACATACAGTTTATATACATTCAACTTCGTATTTTCTCCATGGATATGTAGTTATTCCTTTGACATGTGGGGAACAAGTGCGACGATCGAGTCAACCCATGAAATAATACGAATATTTTATCAATATTCTTGACATTGCCGTTAACAACCACTACTATACAATAATTAATGATGATATTATTATATACCGAATCTATTATTCATTAGATTACTAGCAAACTTTGGAATCAAATGAAAAGATCATTTTGACCAAATTGATTTCCATTAATTCATTCCCGTTAACCGAGTAAATGAATCTAAAAGGCTGTAACACTATAAAATTAGTTGAATACTCCCTCTGTCCCAAAATTTTTATCCACATTTGAATATCACACATTTTAAGAGAAATACATTTATTATACCGTGCAACCAATAGAATTTTATCTATACCATCTAAGTATTTTTTGATTGGTTGAATTTTCAAATTGATAGTTATTTTCGGATATTTAAAAAAGGAAACGTAGATAATAAAAAATGGGATGGGATGTTCCCATGTGTTAAGAGTTTGTGATTCACGCTCATGTATTGTTATGCATTAGGTAGCAGTACAGTGTGGTACAAACCCATCGGCCTCCTATATATTCTCTCTGTCTCCCGCGCCACCCTCCTAGGGATCTAAATTTGGATCTTCTTGTCCCCTGCATCCCATGATTATTCTTCATTTTTATTTCTCTAATCTTGTGCTTTAGAGCATCCCAATGGTTAACCTCGTAAAAGCTTATTAGTTTTGACACATTAACATTACATTAATAAAAAACCTTTTTATAAATGACATCCTCAATGGTTATAACTTCTCCAGAAACTTATTCTTTTATAATATTTCTAATATACCTTTATCTATCTCAAATGTTTTATAAATACCACTATGTATAATTTGACAATTTTTTTGACATCTTACTAAATATTATATCTTTTAAAATGTCTAATACAAAAATATTATACTAATTGACATTAAATATTATATAATTTATTTATTAAGTAATAAAAATATAATAAAGAATTTATATATAACAAATCTAAGGTTTAAATTGAAATGTTATTAAACATAAGGGGCTAAAAATGACAAACATTAAAAGATGGTTAAAGGGTTAGTAGATAATAAGTCTTTGCAATAAGCTTTTCAAAAAACTAGGCATTCCAATGGTAAAAAGTCTTTCAAAGACTTATTAGAATAGTAATAAGCTTTTGAAAAAGCTACCATTGAAGATGCTCTTAAGGGTTAGTAGATAATAAGTCTTTGCAATAAGCTTTTCAAAAAACTAGGCATTCCAATGGTAAAAAGTCTTTCAAAGACTTATTAGAATAGTAATAAGCTTTTGAAAAAGCTACCATTGAAGATGCTCTTAGAGCATCCCCAATGGTTAACCTTGCAAAAGCTTATTACTTTTGCCACATCAACAATCCACTAACCAAAAAGCTTTTCATAAATTACATCTCCAATGGTTAACCTTTCCAAAAGCCTTTTCTTTTATAATATTTCTTAATATACCTTTATTTATCTCAAATGTTTTATAAATACCTCCTATATATAATTTCACACTTTTTTGACATCTTACTAAATATAATATTTTTTAAAATATCTCATACAAAAATATTATAATAATTGACATTAAATATTATATAATTTATTTATTAACTAATAAAAATATAATAAACAATCTATATATAATATATCTAAGGTTTAAAATGAAAAGTTATTAAACATGGGGGACTAAAAGGGACAAACATTTAACCTTGGTTAAAAGGTTAGTAGAAAAAAAGTCATTGGAATAAGCTTTTGAAAAAGCTAATTAATCCAATGGTAAAAAGTCTTTCAAAGACTTATTAGAATAGTAAAAAGCTTTTAAAAAAGCTCCCATTGGAGATGCTCTTAGTTAATACTAAGTTTTATATTTATTTTTCAAAGATATCACATTATCGATTTGATAATAAAATCAGTTATATGCAATAAGATAACTCACACTCCTAACATCACCACGACTTTCAATAACTAACCCTATTTCTTCTGTAAAAAAAAATGAAAAAAAGAAACAGAAAGAACAACATATACACGAGTTCAATGGCTTTTCAAGCATTCCAGTGTCTTTGTTTTCATTGTGTGAAACTCCCACCTATTGATTTTTTTTTTTCCAAACATCCGCTTTTGAAAGTCGATATCCGATTCATCACAATTATATTTAAGGTGTGCTTTACCTCGTTACCCAGGCGTCCCTGAGATTGTGAAGTCCATATATGAATAGACGAAAATGAGGCCCCTAAATACAAGATTTATTTAAAAACCTGGATTTTCTAATTTTTTCTATTAAATTATTAAGTTATCTTAAAACTTTAAGAGTATATATGTAAGACGTATATAAAAAAAAATTGAGCCCCCTAAAACATGTTACATGTGCGGCCGCATTGCCTAAGACATTTCTGCTCATTAACTCTCTCATCAAGGAAAATGAAACTCCAAAGTGGAAGAAAATACAAAATTTCTATAACATCATATACATACAACCATCAAATAAAATATCATGTATACTTTAACAGAGTAGAAATTAAACATGATGGACGAAGAAAAACTTGTATTGTATCGCCCTTGACGGACGTTACGTTGGTTTTCTAAAAAAGAAATGAAAACTGGAATTATGTTTAGACGGCGTTAATGGCTTCGTATCGCGTAAATCGCTAATGGTGCAGTTCCTGCCAACTTAACGTTAATAAAAATAGCCAAATATGGAGTGTGGGTGATGTCACCAACTCAACTAACCCCTTTCTTTTGTCCATCTCAAAACTAGATATGAGTAAAGCGCCAAAGATTTCATTTACTCAAAATGTGAATGAGAGTGGTTTGACTTTTAATGTATCTATCATAATCATTGTTTATTATAGTTATAAATTTTTTTTTTTTTTGTTTTTGAACGGCAAGTTAGTAAGTTAGTAGTTCGAGCCTAGACAGTGACATTCACAAGGGGCAGTATGCCTTCCCTCGAACCTTCCACCTTTTTTGTCCACGACGGGACTTGAACCCATGACCAATAGGTCATGGGTAACACCTTAAATCCACCTTGGATACCACTAGGCTACAAGCCTTGGGTATTATAGTTATAAAGTTAATACTCATTATTAATGGCTTTGTATAAAACTGAATTCCCAAATGTGAAACCGGCCTCTATATTTGTTCACTGATTTGTAGAAAAGAAACATGAAGAAGATGATTTTTGTGTATCTGGGTGTGGGTGTGGCATGGTAGATTGATGATTGGGAAAGGGAGGTCAGGAGAGAGATAAAACCGGGATTAAGAAGATAAGGATATAAAAAGTAAAACTCTATTAGACCGGTGTCAATGGTTTGGCAAACTGATACCGTCAGTTGTTGCCAAATCAGCGTCACGTCAGCTCACCTTCCAACCGACACTAAACTGACGTACACATGCCAACAATACCACTTTCATTTATTTTTTTGGGACCTACCATTACAAAACACACACACAAAATGCCCCCTTGGACCCACCCATTCAACCGGCGACACACACAGCTCTAGTCCTTAAACCGGCTTGGCTCAAACCGGCGGCAAAGTGGCGAGACCGTGCCAACGGTATCACCAAACCGGCGAGAACCGGCGTTGAAGAGACGGTGCCCGTTGGCACGAGTCTTACCCTCATGTGCAAGGCATATGTTAGGATTTTACATGCTTTTTATAACATCATTTAATATTAGGGATAAAAGAACATAACAAGGTTTCGTATTTAATTACCATTTGTGTAAGTACTGAGAGCAAGGTTCTAAAAGACGTAAGACGTGGTGTGACGATACCATCAAGCTTTAAGCATGACGAGCCGTGACGAGTCATGGCGTTTTAAGGCGTGACTTAAGGCGGCAAATTTTGTAATATAATATTTATATATATGTACTTCTCCCGATTCAAAATAAGTGATACACTTTGTGTTTCACGAATTTTGAGGCAAAAGATTATAATGATGGTTAAATTAGATTAATTGGATGGTTAGTGGAGAATGAGTCCCACCCATTTTGAATAAAATGAGGTTAACTATATTTAAAAGTAAAAAGTAAGGATAAATGAGTAATTTCAATTTATTAAAGTAGATAGTTAGTGGTTGTGTGTCCCACAATTTTTTGTTAAATAAAGTAATTTTCAAAGTGTATCACTTATTTTGAATCACTCCAAAAAGGAAAGTGTATCACTTATTTTGAATCGGATGAAGTATTTCAAGTGCAAAAAAATATAGATCTATTGATTTTTTTGATTTTATAACGGCGGAGTCACGCCTCATGTCAAGACACCATCATAACGCGTTTTTTAGAACTTTAAACTGAGAGTTAAGGTTCAAATCTAAATCTTTTTAACAAAACACATACATGTAACTTACTCACAAGTTTATCTACTTACATGTTTAGACGATGCATTTTGTTCTCTCTATAAATGATAAAGAGTACAAATTTGTCAATTCCAGCTGTCAGACGTAAATTGATTATCCTTTAACAGTAAATCATATTCCAAAAATTGAATTAATAGGTGTATATAATTATTGTTTTTATACTATTTAATTTTTTTTGAACAGCAAACAGAGGAAATCAAGCAGGAGCTTCGGCATTGCCATCAACCCTACCAGGAAACCCACCAAAAATTATATTGAAACATAACGAATAATTACAATTGTGTCAAACAACGACCAAACACCAAATTATAACTGCCTTGTGAACAATCACCGAATTACTACTAAAACTACCTAACTAACTACATAAGACTAATTATAGTCACAAGACAAAAAAAACGCCAAACACAACTATTTAATTGCGTTACTCACAGCAAAATAAAGAAAAAAACATGATTCACAACTAGGGATGACAATGGAGCGGATGTGGATCGGGTGATACGATGTCCACATCCATATCCATTTAGATTTACATCGTCCATATCCACATCTATATCCATTTAAAATAATTTCATCCATCCATATCCATATCCATTGGATCATAGCGGGTAAATGGGCATCCGTTAGATGTCGAAAGAATTTTTTTTTTAAAGAAAGTATGATAGTTTCATAGATAAATTTGCAATTTTTGTTGAATATGTATATATCTTTCAAAAGAATATACAAACGAAAACATAATTACAAACCTACATTCGATGCATCGAGGCATAGAACATATATTATTAATCATGTAAAATTGTAATATAAAAAAGATTAATTTCGGGTTATATGAATTCACCCATCGATTGAAAATCAACATCCGTATCCGCTCTAATAAACATCCATATCCGCTCCACATCCGATATTCACCCATTTAACTACATTCGTATCCACCACCGATGGAGCGGATCGGATGGATGATCATCGGATCGGATGATAGTTGCCATCCCTATTCACAACCAAAAATTATTCTCACATCTTCTTTTTGAAGATGGTATTTGGTGAATGAAATTTAATTGTTGTCTGTTACGATCTTACATCATCAAAATATAAAATGAATGGTGGCTTATAAGTTTAGATGTTTCCTCCTCTTTCAAACTAGTTTTTTAATATGAATTTTACACCTAACTTATGATTGTCCAAAAAATAAAATCTTAAAAGATCAATAATCATTTTTATTTAACGAATAATTCAAGTGTTTAATTGTTTATCATGAAAATCATTAGCTGCAATTATAAGAAGAGTAATGGTATTCATTCTTACTATTTATTTATACTTAAAGTCTTATTTATTAGATGAAAATACGTGTCAAAATCAAAATATAATATTGATAGAAAAAATTAATGAAAATTGATATTGCTACCACAACTTTTAATGGTTATACCACACAATACAGATTTTACAGCTAATTGTACAAGTATATTAAGCATTAGATGTGGTAGATACCTTAAAAGTTATGGTAAGAAAATCACCCCCTAAAATTAATAGATTATATATGTCATCATTTCTCTTATAAAAATATAGAAAACTAAAATTAAATAAAAAGCAAAAATAAAAACAAAATAGGAAATGTGTCCAAACCCCAAATGATAAACAGCTCACACCTCCCTCACTGCTCTTCTTCCAGTCTCTCTCTCCTCATTCTTCTTCTTCAGACTAATTTTCAAACCTATGTTATCCTGCAACAATTTTATGCATTACTGACTTGTACCTTGCGCAAATGGAGATTTTGCATTTGATGTTTGTTGTACTATGCTCTGTTTTTGTTTTCGCTAATGGTGTTTCAAGCAATCTGCCGATTTTAGCATTTGATGAAGGCTATTCACAGTTATTTGGGGATAATAATTTAATAGTTTTAAAAGATGGCAAATCTGTTCACTTATCACTAGACGAAAGAACAGGTTCATTCATTATTTATTAACTTATTATCTGTTAATTTATATATGCATATGAATGAATAAGTGTGTGTACGTATTGATTTGTGCGAGTGTCTGCAGGTTCTGGATTTGTGTCACAAGACCTCTATCTCCATGGATTCTTCAGTGCCTCCATTAAGCTTCCTGCTGATTATACTGCTGGTGTTGTTGTCGCTTTTTATGTGAGTTTTTTATTATTAATTTTAATAAGTCATTATTTTGTTATATCAAAGCTTAATGAGTTTAACCTAAATTCAAGTTTGCATAGTATTTTTTATTCCTCTTTTTATTTAAAAAATGGATGTAAATTTTAAATTTTCATTTAGTTTTTATCTTAGTGTTTAATTTAATATCCCTCCCTGAAAAATATGTATATTTTCACATAAATTATAATCGAAATTGTGAGATTTTAGTTTAATTTGTTTACTTATTTTTGATAATTTACAGCGCAAAATAAATGCAAGGTACACTGAAATTTGCTCAAAATGAAATCTTTAATTTTATTGAAGGGTTTTTCTAATTAAGGCATGGGATAAGTATTCATTGAATTTATTAATTAATCCCTCCGTCCCTAAATAAAGTTCCCATTTCTCTTGGGCACAACTTTTTAGGAAATAGTTAGTGGTGGAGTATTTGATATTACTTTTGATTAAAATATAAGATTTGATTGGAGAGAGAAAGTGTTTTAGGAGATAGTTAGTGGTGAAAGTATTGGTAATAATATTATTCTATTAGGTGGGGCACTTAAGTTTGAGAAATGGAAACTTTATTTAGGGACAAAATTTTGAGGACAAATGAGAACTTTATTTAGGGACGGAGGGAGTATCATTTATATTGAAAATTGTATTTAATATTTGTAAAAATTAGACTTCATTTTATGCATTTCTCAATATGTTACCCCGTCGGTCCTATTTTTCTTGTCAGTATACTATTTTAGTTCGTCCCACAAAGACTGTCTTTACTAAATTTCAACCAATTAATAAACATTTAAGTGTGTAAGAGAAAATTTGATTGTTGACATAGTATATTTAATGTATTTTTCTTAAACTGTGGGACTGAGGGAATATAAGATTTTGTTTCAGTTAATGCTACTTATCTTATGTGTTGGAAAACAATATTTAGATTGAAAATAACATATTTATTGTAGTTGTTCAGAGACAAGGGTATAAACTTTGAAGTATTTATTTTTCATAGGAATATTATTCTAGGTATTTTCTTTGGAGGTCATCTTAAATAAGGCAAAGAGTCAACAATACAACTATTTCATTAAATTATGCAGCCTAGGCGGCTAGACGTTCCAAAATTATTTTTGGTATTGTTCGCTTGATTTACGGAGAAATTTTATTTGTTTGATATTTATAATTAGGTCATTAATTATTTTTGGTATTGTTCGCTTGATTTACGGAGTAATTTTATTTGTTTGATATTTATAATTAGGTAATAAATTGATTACTTTATCAATTATCAATTTATGTTCTTTAAAAACACAAAATGAAAAAAACAGAAGCCACAGTGACTTTTCCCTATGTGTAATAATTTAATTATATTATATAAAACCGAAAGTTGAATTTTTTTATATTTTATTAGATTGCTTGCATCTTGGACTAATGTTTTGCCTTTTTGTCATTGAAGTTTGATCAAGGACAATAAAAATGAATTTATTATTGCCCCTCATTTCTTGATAACTGTTCCTTTTTCTTAATTAAAGACATTATTTTTTACTCGTAAAATAATTCCTCCCAAAATCACTACTTTTCATGAATTATTCTCTCATTTTAAATAAAATTTTTCCACATGTTTTTACTTTCCAAATAATAGGCTTGGAACTATATGTCGAAACGGATTCCTCTTGTCCCTTTTAAACCATGTAAGAATATAAGCTATCAATATTTCAATATTTTTGGTTAACATACCAACTAACTTTCTTTCAGTTATGTACTCCTTGTGAAAATTAATTTTAAAATAAATAAATAATTTTGAACGATATCTTAAAAATAAAGAAAATAATTTTTATAAGTTTTGAATTCGACTTTAATTTTCTTTTTGCTTGTTAGTAATCATTAATATTTACAACTTGAGTTTGGTCCACACCTTTTTCACATATCGTAACATCATTAGCAATTTTGATTTTTTTGCCTGTACCTTTTTATTATAAATGTTATTTTTTCTTAATAAAAATAATATATTTGTTTTGTGCAGATGTCAAATGGAGATATATTTGAAAAAAAGCATGATGAAATTGATTTTGAATTTTTGGGAAATATCAGAGGAAAAGAATGGAGAATTCAGACGAATATTTATGGAAACGGAAGCACAAATGTTGGCAGAGAAGAAAGATACGGTTTATGGTTTGATCCTACTGATGATTTTCATCAGTATTCCATCCTCTGGACTCACACTCACATCATGTAAGTTAATTAATTACCAACAAAATATATATTTTTTTAAACATTAATAATTTAGGCCAAAATATATTTTGTTATCCTGAACTTAACTGATTAGGTTTTCTACTACACCGAATTATTAAAGGTTTATTGTATCCTGAACTTGGCGAAATGATTAATTTAGTACCCAGACTCATTAATTTGATCTCATAATCTTACTTGAGTTATTTTCGTTGGAGCTTTTGACGATCTAAAAAGTATATATACATCTCAATATGTTATTAGAAAACGCGATTAAATTAGCGAGTCATTATACTAAATCGACCATTTTGTCAAGTTCAGGGTATCATTCTGCACTTTTAATAATTCAGGGTAGCAGAACACTCACTCAACCAAGTTTAAGATACTAAAATGTGTGTTGGCCAATAATTTATCTTAAATAAGGGTGCCATATGTAAATGGTCCATACCAAAATAAATAATTATAATTTTTACCATTTAAAGCTTCAGGTATAATAATTCTTATGGTACATTGTATGTAATAATAGAAATAGTGGTTAGCTTTTTATGTGGCAACAGTGACATCTCTCTGTTTTCTTCAATGTTTTCATAAGTTCTCAAAATAATATTAAAAAATACTTATAATAAAAAACAGAGGACATTTTGGAATTTTTCTACCTAATTTTTTAACTCATTTTTAATTTATTTACCGAAAGTTCCCACTTATTTATGTTTTTATTTTTGGTTTAGATTTTATATCGACGATATTGCGATACGAGAAATTAAACGTACGGAATCAATGGGTGGAGATTTTCCTTCAAAACCAATGACTTTATATGCCACGATTTGGGATGCTTCCGGATGGGCTACAAATGGAGGAAAATACAAGGTAAATTACAAATACGCCCCTTACGTTGCGGAGTTTTCCGATTTTGTCCTTCACGGATGCACGGTGGACCCCATTGAGCTCACATCGTTCAAATGTGAAACCATACAAAACCCTAATTCAATCCCTACGGGTATCACGCCTTCACAAAGGGTAAAAATGGAAACTTTTAGAAAGAAACATATGCAATATTCATATTGTTATGACAAAAGAAGGTACAAAACACCACCTTCTGAGTGTGTGATGAACCCTAAAGAAGCTGCCCGGTTGAAGAGGTTTGATCCGGTGACTTTTGGTGGCGGTCGGGCCCACTACCATGGGAAGAACCACCGCCGGAGCAGGGCGGTTGCTATTTAAGGATGATTGTAGGTTCTCTATATTACTATTGTTTTTGTTTCTTTTTTTGGATTTTGTTATTTTGTTAGATCATTATTTTTGATCTTTTTTTTTGGTTAATTTATATGTGAA
This sequence comes from Calendula officinalis, assembly GCA_963853835.1. NCBI lineage: Eukaryota > Viridiplantae > Streptophyta > Magnoliopsida > Asterales > Asteraceae > Calendula > Calendula officinalis. The sequence continues at coordinate 1,710,637 of OY970830.1, read as the reverse complement.
TAGAGGTAAAGATGGTGGGGAAGCATATAATTTGTTTGTGATGATGATTATGGCTTTATGAGGAACAATATGAAATTTTTTCTTTGCAAAGGATTTTATAATGCGACATCATTTTATGCTATAACATTTAGAAGCGACTAATTTCATTAATGTATTTAAACCTTGTGACGACAATTTCACTGTTCTAGATTAAAGAAAATGCTATGAAATAAGTCAAATTTTGCGACACATGTTAGTGTAGTCAAACTTGTACAATTTTGTCGTCAAATAAAGTTTAAAATAGACATGTCTTGAGCAAAAGTTTGGCACAACACTATAAAAATTTGTTTAAGACTTCCCAAGTTACAACACGGAAAAGTTTTCATAAAGGCTTTCTACTTTTTGTGAGTTAAAGTTATTAAATCATTTTTTGATAACTAATTTTTTTCTATCAAAATAAGGATATTTTTAATAGGCAAAGTGTTTTAAAATAGGGTTTTGATAATGATATTCCTAAAATAATAATGATTTCACTCTAAAAAACTTAACTTTTTTCTGCAATATTAACCGTCTCAAAAATCCAACGCCAAGGTTACATAACAACAATTAGCATCTAGTTTTACCAAAATCAGCTTACATTACAAACAACAATCTCATCAAAACCTTTCAACTAAACAACAAAAAATTAAAAATAAATTGCAATGTTTAGCAACCTTCCAAGAACTAATCTTGACCATCTTGACTCTCATCTTTGACAAGTTTAATCATGTCATCAATTCTAAGAATCGTTATAGCTGCTTCAGTTGCAAACTGCAACAAGAAAACACATACGATTAAAAAAATAATATTATTTCAATAATAATAATAATAATCTATTTTTGAATCAAAATTACCTGTAGTATCTTGACTTTGCTCATTGCAGGTTCAATTACACCAGCTTCTAAGTTGTTACGGACAGTACCCTTTACTAGGTCCAGACCCATGCTGCAAATTAAAAATAATAATTAAAAATTAAAAAATGAAATAAAATCCACAATGAAATTAGAAGAATTATTACCTAGATAAATGTTTCTTATCTGCCTTAGTTTGTGCAGTGTGATGATAAGCACGTAGTTTGGCTACCAAATCAGTTGCATCTTTTGCAGCATTCACAGCAAGAACCTGTATATTTTAAAGTTATAATAAATATTAATTCTTTTCATAAAAAATAAAAAAAAATACATAATTTCACCAAACCAAACCTTTGGAATTATCAACAATGATTCAGCAAATTCTGCAATTGCCAGCTGTTCACGAGATCCCAAAGTTGTAGCAAGGTACTCCAAATACACAGATAATGCAGCCTCAACTGCACCCCCACCTGCAACCACCTGTTCAACATACATATATACATACAATTATAAATATATATAATATTTATATTTATATAAATAAAAATTAGGTTAGGTATTACTGAATTGGATTCTAGGGTTCTCTTAACGATACATAAAGCGTCATGTAAACCTCTATCCATTTCATCAAGCATAAAGTCATTAGCACCTCTCAGAATTACAGACACCTGATGAAATTATTTAATAAAAAATAATCAGTTAAGATATAACATAAAATGAATTAAATATATATTTAAATGACATACTGCACTTGTGGTTTTAGTTCCCTTTATGAGTATGACATCATCATCTGCAATGCGTTCTTCCACTACTTCATCAGCATATCCAAGAAATGAGGAATCTAATGTCTCTTCGCCTTCCATGTCAGCGAATGTTGACACTGCAGTTGCACCTGTTGACTTTGCCACGTGGCGCAAATCCTCTTTTCGTACCCGTCTCACAGCAATTGCACCAGCTTCCACAAAATACTAAATTAAAAAAAAAATAAGTATTTCTAAACATGTCTAACACACAATTAAACAAGGCAAAAATGCATTTTAGTACCCTAAACTTGACAAAATGGTCAATTAAGTACCCTGACTCATTAATTTGATCATGTTTTTTACTTAGCTTACTTTCTTTGGAGCTTTTGACGGACTATATTGATATCAGAAGCAAATCACGTGAGAAAACAAGACCAAATTAGTGAGTCAGGGTATTAAATCGACCATTTTGCCAAGTTCATGGTACTATGATGCACATTTAATAGTTCAGGGTAGTAGAGGACCCCGTGAGCTAAGTCCAGGGTACTAAAATGCATTTTGATCTAAACTAAACTGTAAAAATGTAAAATACCTTGAGTGCCATGTCATCAATTCCCTTTGTGGTTAAAACAACATTAGCACCAGCTTTTAGAATCTTTTCGATGCGTTCTTTCATCATATCAGCTTCTCTGTAAAGCAATTTTTTTTGTAACGAAAAGATAAATCCACCGATTTAAAATATTTTTAAAATAATATAAATAATAAATGAAATTACCGTTGACGAATTTTCTCTAATTCACGGGGATCAGTGACTAAAACCTGAACTCCTAATTGCATTTTAGTTTTTTGAAGATTAAAATCAAGACAAGCGATTCTTGCAGGAGAAACTTTCATTGGCATTCCTTGTGCTGCACGCCCAGTATTAAGAGCATAACCTTTCATTAAGTAGCTTTCTTTTGCACTTTTTCCATGAGCTTTAAGAATATTAATTCCCTACAAAAAAAAAATCACAAAAATTAATAATATAAAATAAAAAAGATTAATGACAGTATCCTATCATTCTATCAAGAACAAACCTTAATTGGATACTTAATTTCACCCCGTGCATTTGTCATTTTAACAGCTTGTACTGCTTCAACCACCTAATAAGATTAGTGCACGTTATTTTTCCCGGAATAAAATATTTGATAAAAATTGAAAAAGGTCTCATTTTTAATAATTTAAATAAATAAATAAAAGCTTACCAGATTTGCAAAAAAGTCGGAGTCTTGTGATAACAATTTTGAAGACATGCTAGTCTTTGCACAGTTGATAAGAGAGTCTTTTCCAAGCTTGTCGACCTAAAATAAAATATCATAAATTTCAATATTTGGGAATTTTTTTATGGTATTTTTTTATTAAAAAAAATATCACCTTGACTGCGAGCTTTTCTTCAACATATTTACATGCTTCTCTCATTGCAAGCTGCCAACACAAGTATAAAATATTAAAAATAAAATATTCATGTGTTAAAAATAGTTTTAATAAGTGGAGGGGGAGAAAGGAAATTGATAAGACTCACTCTGTAACCACTAATTACAGATGTTGGGTGGATCTTATTTTTGACAAGATCATTTGCTCTCTGCAGGTTATCAAAATAATACATTATTAATAAGCATTTTCCAATATATTTTTCAAAATTAAATAGTAGAAATGATTTATACCTTGAGTAACTCAGCTGCTATAATGACCACAGAAGTTGTGCCATCTCCTACTTCTCTATCTTGAAGCTCAGCTAGTTCAACAAGAACCTATATAACAATAAGTCACAAGTAATTTATCATATTATTAAAGAAAAATAAAAAATGGAAAAAATATAATTTTATTTGTCTCACCTTAGCAGCTGGATGCTCAACGTCCAACATCTTGAGAATTGTAGCACCATCATTTGTGATGGTTACATCCCCAATATCATCAACCAACATCTGAGACATGAATTACACTCAGCCGATTTAGATTTGACCAAAAATGTAACTAGTTTGGATTAAATACTTGTTACAATTATTGATTCACGCGAGTTTTATTTCGATCTAGGGCACGGATATTCACAGAAAGCTAACTTCTTTTCCGAATTGAAGAAAATGAGTAAAGCAAATAGCAACAGAGAGATGTTAAATACCTTGTCAAGTCCAACAGGGCCAAGTGAAGTCTTCACGATATTAGAAACAGATTGACAAGCAGTAACTGCACCAAACGATTAGATATTATTTGATTATTGGAGCACATTTCGTTGCAAGTAGATCAATTAGGGTTTAAGAGTTTGAAATCTTACTATTTTGGGTGCGAACATCTTGACCAGATTGACGATCCCCGAGGATATCAATAGATTGTGAGCTAAGTGCCATGCCTGATTATGATTTTTGCTTAATCTGAAGCAAATAATGATATTCTCCAAAAACCCTAATACTGTGATGCGGGATGCTGTGAACCCTTGAATAAGGAGGGTTTTCTAACTCGGATTATTTTATTTCAGTTTCGGCTTATTGAACCGGGCCGAGTTGGACCGTTGCAAAATGCCTACTTTAAAAATGATTAACCAAATTCGAATTGTTAAATTTACATTCTGCACTATTTTCGTATTAAAATGTACTAAAAACACTATATATAGGACGTAAATACTAAACACTAACTAGTATAACTAGACTATGATTTGATGTTGTGGGCCTGAGGCCCATTTCCCAATATGCTATTATCTTGTTTGCATGATCTGTGATCCTTAAAAAAAAAGGTCTACACCAATGGACTTCAATTTCGCATGTCCACCAAATTCGTTACTCTTTTTGGTTTTAATTTATGGAAAATAGTCTTTAAAAAGGGTAAAATATATGAGAATTTACTTGTATGCCATATTTTTTTATACCTATATTATATTGTACAAAGATAAAAAGCAATTATTATAATATATAGATTAAAAAATGTGATGTAAAAGTTACCTCATAAAATACTACATGTATAAAGTTAATAATACAAGTTTCCTTTTATACAAAGAACTATTCTAAAATTAGTCAGTTCGTAAAGCGGGTCAGAACTCGTATAAAAACTCTTCTGGAAAAAATATGTTAAATCTTAAAACCCCTTTGTGTCGCTCATAATGCAAGTTTTCTACAAAAGATTATATTTAATTGCGTTTGTTGTCCGGTATAAATTGAAGATGATCAATATACGTATGCAACACTAATATAAATCAATGTAAATTTAATAATTTACATACAATAAGATACGTGGGTGCACCAACTAATTTGGTTTTAAAATACAAATTACATAAATCACAATTCTTTAAATAGCCCTATTTAAATCAGGCCAACTACACTCGTATTGGAATCAAAGTTGGTCGACAGAAAATGACAAATCTCAAAGTTTTATGTTACAAAAATATATATGTGCTACTGTCTCTTACGTTTGTACTATATATAATATAAATATATACTCCGTAATATGTATCCAATCAAAGAAATGCGACGTTGACGTTTTTTGGTTGATAAATATGAACAATAGTATAGTTGAAACCTTCTACTTCATATGCTTTCATGGCGTTGTCATTTTATTTTTAATATTGAAGCTTAACCGCCCTGAATGACTCCAGTATTCATCATCGGAATGGAAGTCCAAATTGGTTTTGGTTCGATGTCCAAACCTTTCGGATAAACAAAAACTTTGGTACTTCATTCGTGACACTTTAACTTCGGTAGAGAACATAGCCTTCACGGGTCTATGATCCGATAATCGGGTTTCACTTCTTGCATATGCAAGTTGCTTTAATCCTTCGCCCGTCCAAATGATCCTGTCACACCTATAAGCGAAATATGTCTGAGATAAAACACATTTAATGATCTTAAAATTTCCTAAAATTGTGTAAATTTACCATGCAGGAGCACGTTTCTTTTTGCCTTTAGTAGCAAGATGACCACAACCATAGTATTCATCACAATTAAGATTATACTTGTAAGTAGGAGCAAAATTGATTGTTCCTTCATGCCAACCTTCAAATGCTTGCCCATCCATGAGTTCCATTCGAAGCTTTAATTATTCAACAAAATTAACCAATCAATTTCATTATCATAAAAGGTAAAATTCAAAATTAATTTGGGGTTTTGATATATTTTTTGAAGTTAGGCATGCATGCACTCGATTTCTCTTTTAAAATTTAAACAAAAATATTAATTATGTTTAGTTAAGTAGGATTACTATGAGGTGTAGCGTATTCCAATCTTTTCTGTTCACTAGTAATCTTGTCTCCCTCTCGGGCAAGGAGATTCGGTAATTTAGGTCTCCAAGAAATACAACTCGACTGTCAGAAAGAATATGTAAACATTAAAAGAGAAAAAAGAAAATGAACATTTTTTAAAGCAAGATTAACGAAGGATTCAACAAAAATTATATTTGAATGTAAAAACTAAAAAGTAGAATTCATTTAATGTATTTTTCAATATGTAAATAAATATTTAGTTTAATTAATGTTTTAATCTTATAATTTTAGGGCTTGCACAAACTTTTTTTTAAAACAAGTAAAAATAAAACAAAACCGTCATTGGGTAAATGACTAAAAGCAAAATAAATAATGCCATTTACAAGTCAATGAGAAATGATATTTAGTACTACATTTTCTTTATACGCATAATCATATTCACTTCTAAGTTTATTATGTGTAATTCACTAATTATCTTTCCTCATATCGTCCATTGATTTCGACATTTTTCATAATAAAATTGGTAAACACATGAATAGACACAAATGAAAGGAACCGATACTATTTCTCCAAGTCAATACACAATGAGTAATTTACCAAGAATGATACTTAACTTAAAGGGGTGATTTTTACACCATAATTTTTAAAAAATCTACTACAACCAGAGCTTAGTATAGTTATACACTTAACTATAAAATTTGTATCATGTGATGTATGATATAAAAATTGTGACGTAGTGAATTCCCTTAACTTAATCACTAGAGAAGTAAGGCTTTAACATAAAAAAAAGTTCCAATCAAACTCACATATAATTTTCACAGGCATTAAAAAATTTTAATATAATAAATTTCTAGAAGATACAGAGTGTAAATTAAATATTAAGATTTGAAAGAATTATCTTCAATCCGAAAAGATTAATTCATTGGATAGGATTGAGTTATTGATGCTAATTAAATATTAGTTATCACTTATCAAGTAATTATATTATTATTATATAAATTAACGATTTTGATAATGACAATAAAAGTAGATTATATGTTTAAAAAATATTAATTAATTAAAATTGATGAAGATAATATTACAAGAGGTTGTTAATGAAGTTTGTTACATGGGGGTATTGCTAAAATAAGGAAGATAAAGTGAGATAAATATGTGTTAATAATATAATATAATTTAATTTAATTAATTAATATGTATTTAAACATATAATCCATTCTTATTAACTGTTAATATCAAAATTCATAAACTAATTTATAAACCAAAGATACAAACGAAAAGAAGTAAATCAAGCAATCATCTCAATCGGGCGGTTTAAAAGTAACTAATTTAATAATTGACCAGAATTTCGTGTATTTAGGTCTTCAATACCTGTTCAACATAAATAAAATCTTTGAGAGAGAAACTTAATTTTCATAAAATCAAAGACTAACTCTTCTAGAATCTCAATCAGGCATTAAATAAGCACTAGATTTTTTAATGGTCAATCAAATCGTAAACAAGGTCTAAAAAAAGTCCAACATTTAAACATAAAAAAAAACTAAAAATACAAATAACTCCAAAAACCAGCATTTTTAGGCTGTTTATCAGGACGTAGCTCTCGTCGATACTGAACCTTTGACTTATCGAACGCCTGAAACGAATACCCGAGTAACAAAGATATGTCAATTTCAGTTTAGCATCTTTATTCACGCGGTCATGATCTTCAAGGAACATAAGAGTCTGTTACTCGACATCTAGGCTTGCATCAAAAAGTCCATATATATTAACCACTAAGGGGTGGTCTAGAGGCTAGTAGGGATGGCAAAACCCCGAACCCGATGGGGAAACCCGAAACCGATTGTTTTCAGGTCGGGTTCGGGTCACCATATTCCGGGTCGGGTTCGGGGATTATTTTCGGGTACTTTTCGGGTTCGGGTACAGGGCAAGGTATTCCCGCCCCGCCCCGATATATATATATATATATATATATATATATATATATATATATATATATATATATATATATATATATATTATTTCTATTAATTATTTTATATATACTGATTCGGTTCGGGTTTCAGGGGCAAAAATCGGGTTCGGGGGCGGTTCGGGTTGTATAAAATCCCCGATGGGGAAAACCCGAAATAAACTTGTCGGGTATCGGGTCGGGTTCGGGTTCGTTTTTTATTTCGGGTTCAGGTATGTCAAAACCCGCCCCGTTGCCATTTATGGTAAAAATTTTCAGGAGCTTACAAGTTAAATATCTTAAGCAATAAAAATACATTATTGTGGCCACAAAGGTTCATGCCCACGCCGCCGACTTCAGGCAACCCGCAAAGCGGATGATTACCCTAAAATTTGCAGGCTAAAAAAACGAGTTGAAACGTAGGTTAAAAAAAAGCACAGATATACTCACAATAAGTGAATAAACTTGTATTGCTGGTTATTGGTGCTTTCCATTATTTAATGGATACACACATTTCTTCTTCCTTCTTTCGGTTTTATCAAAGCATTATTAATTGATCTCAACCTTATAAACACAATGATAATTTCCTTCTCAAATTGATGGTCCCCTTCCATGGTCAAGTGAATATCGATGAGTACAAGAACTAGCTAGAAGCCTTATACTGAAAGCAACCCGTATAATTATTTTCATGCCATTGATTTTCAATTTCAGAAAAATGACAAGCAATTGGCCATGGCATCTTTTTATCATAAAGTCATTATCTCAAAAAGTGATCATAAGAAGCACTCTTTCTAAAAAATATTCATATGTTTTGTTTACTAGCTAAGAAAGTATTCGTTGGAAAGTCTAGTGAAAATGAGATTTTGCACTAATCTTGTACATGTATAATTCTTTTATTTTTAGTATTGCGTTAAGATTTTAAAAGAAACTAAATTTCAATATATATTTCTGTAACATTTTTACTACTTCTCGTTTGCATTTAGACCATTTTAAAATCGGTCTCTTTACCTCTCATCAGAAGTATGATTGTTTATATAATACCTCTTCATACTCCTCCTTTAAGGATATTGTTATTGTTGTTTGATTTTTACTACTTCTATGTTGAGACAAACAGAGTATGATAAAGTACCAATCAAATGTTTATGTTCTCAAATCATAATAACGGAACACTAAACTATTGGAAAGTCGGTTGTTCTATATTAAGAAATAAAAAAGTTTATATATATTATATATGAAAAAAACCATGTAGATCTTATTTGTCATTCTCCAACTTTTGAAACTCAATCCCACTTATAAAGAAGACAGCCTATATATAAAAAGCAAAAAACGATGATATGCGCTAGAGTATATTATTTTACCAATTAAAGTAAGTTTAACTTTATAGAATATTAATGTTGTTAAGTAACATTATCATAGATTAAAGTGATAATTTAAATAATTATAGCTACGATATTTATTGATATTTTACACAGTTGTTAAAAAATGTTATGGTTGTTTTTTTTAGAATAAAACAAATCAACTTTATGATTTTATTAATTTAAGTTAGTTTTGTAATTTTGTTTATAAACCTTTTATCATAATAGGTTTCTTTTTCAATAAAATTATGGTTATCTGTGAACTTTCACGGGTTATAACCTAATATAAGATATATATTATTCACTAAACCTTTTATTCGATGCAAGTATTTAATTTGATTAAGATTAACCCGTTAATTTGTATTTTGATATTGATGGCGATTTATACACGACAAATATTGTTTTATACTTAAAAAGGCTTTTCTCTGCTTTATAAGAGCATCCCCAATGGTTAACCTTGCAAAATCTTATTACTTTTGCCACATCAACAATCCACTAACCAAAAAGTTTTTCATAAATTACATCTCCAATGGTTAACCTTTCCAAAAGCTTTTTCTTTTACAATATTTCTAATATACCTTTATTTATCTCAAATGTTTTATAAATACCCCTATATATAGTTTGACACTTTTTTGACATCTTACTAAATATAATATTTTTTAAAATGTCTTGTACAAAAATATTATAATAATTGACATTAAATATTATATAATTTATTAACTAATAAAAATATAATAAACATTCTATATATAATATATATCTAAACTTTAGAATGAATAGTTATTAAACATGAGGGACTAAAAGGGATAAACATTTAACCTTAGTTAAAAGGTTAGTCGTTTCCAAAAAGTTAAAAGGTTAGTAGAAAAAAAATCATTGGAATAAGCTTTTGAAAAAACTAATTAATCTAATGGTAAATTGGAGATGCTCTAAGTTTACCCCTTTTTTTTCTTTTGTCTTTTCTTTTCTTTTTGCGTGAGAGTAAAATTGTAGAATTTAAAGTTATTATTATATACAAATCAACTTTAATTATTTATAAATCACTTGCAATTCATTAATATAAATTGTCCTAACAAAGATTTAAACTATTCCTTGGGACTGGATCTTGATAATACGGGTCAACCCGTTTCCTGGGACTGGATCTAGATAATACGGGTCTTGATAAGATGAGCATAAGAGCATTAGGCTGAAATTGGCATTAATTATCCATGGGACTAGATCTTGATTATACGGGCTCAACATATTTCGTCAAGTAGCTTTACTTGATCCAAGTGTCAAAATGCAGCAATTTAAAACATAAGTTTAGCCCAAATAAAAACAAGACATTCTCAACCGGAAATAAATAAAAACACCCCGATGGCCTGACCCCCTATTTTTAAATTGAGAAATGAAATTTATGTCTATTATTTGTGCCTAGTTGCCTACCCATATGTCTACCAGTTCAAAACTTGACATATGTCATCCACTAATTATCTCTCTTCATATCATCCTTTGATTTTGACACTTGTCATCATCAAATGATAGGCACATAAGTAGGCACAAATACCATTACTCTTTTAAATTAAATACACATTCAAATAAAATTATTAAAAATAAAAACATGGATGTTATGATTCTGTTTGCCTTGAAATAATGCATAAATGATCAATGATACTTGGCTTCTATCTCGTCTTCAGGCTCTTAACTAGTTTCCATTCCATTTTTTTTTTAAAATAAAATTGAGACTTGATCAACTGATGACCACTAATTATATGATAACTCGCATACTGCTAAGCTAAGACATTTGATTTCCATTCCATTTACTGTGCATTTCAATATTTCATTTCACATTTCCTACTTTACACTAAACATTATATAATCACTTGATTAGTTTTTGCAGCTGCAAGAAACATCACACAATTGCATCAATTTTTGTTGACACCTAATTTGGTCACCACTGTCAAATCAGAGTCATATCATTTTCATTAGAGAAATAGTATTAATTTTTGCTAATTTATTTATTTATATATTTTATTAATACAAGTGTTTAAAACAAATGAAAAGATAAAAAAATTAATTAATTTTATATATTAATAATTTTATAAATAAGAGGATGAAATATAAGAGCATCCCCCATGATTAAGTCATTGCAATGACTTATTGTAATTGACATATAGACTTTCCATTTAAAATTTATAAATAAGTTTTAAATTTTTTTTTTGGTCCGATGCATATTAATCTACATAAAACTTTTTTTTAGACTTGATAAATACCTATAGAATAATAAGCTTTTAACAAAAGATTTTTGCTAGAAGTTCATATACTGTAACTTCAAATGACCTATACATAAAAGATATAAAAGTTATAGAAAAACCTTGCATTGAAAATGCTCTAAACATATATAGAAAATTACAGTTTTTCTTCATACTTTACCCCTATATATGCCTCTCTTAATACTCCATCCGTCTCACAAAAAAGTTCTCATTTCTCTTTATAATTTTGTCCCACAAAAAAGTTCTCGTTTCTCAAATTTGAGAGACTCACTTAATAAAATAACATTATTATTAGTGATTTCACCACTAAAATATTTTCTCTTTCCAATCTAACCTTATATTGTAATTAAAGACCTTATCACTAATTATCTACTAAAATTTTGTGCTCAACAAAAATAAGAATTTTTTTATGACACTGATGGAATCATATTTTTATTTAAATATTTTTTAGAAATAAACAAGAATTATACGGAGTACGTAAACTGACAGTGAATGGTCACTTTTTACAACAAAATCGGTTGTCGGAGATACAAATCGAGATGGAAGAAAGTGAGGGACCATTTGTTGTGAATCATGTTTCACCTCAACCCTGGTTTCAATTGCACAAATTTAACCTTGAATCAAACCATTTTCAGCCCAAACCCCCAAAATTTTCTCCATCTTTTAGGGTTCAAAAATGTCCCACGTTGAACGCCTAAAGTTAAAGCAACAGTTCCATGTCTCTCCCTTTATCGAGCTCTGCATTGTATTACAAGTGAACTCGTATCAATCTGATCTTGTTATTTTTTTAATTTTTAATCTAATTGGGTAATCTAAGAGCCCTAATTTCAAAAGGCAACAAAAACCGGTAAATGACAAATTAAAGCCGAATTGTTATTTATTAAATCTTTATCGAGCTCCGCATTGTTATTTTTTGCTGGAACTGATGCAAATCGGAACCGAATTGATACTAATTAAAACCTTTTAGTTAAATAATATGAGTTATCTATATCTATATCAAATGAACAATTATCCTTGTATTCCATTTTGTGAAGGATTTTGTCTCTATGTTTAATGATTTGGTGTACCTCTGCAAATCCAAAGAGACTGAAAAAGTAGTAAACTGGTATCCATTTTCAAACTAAAATCCACTGTTGCTTGCTAAAGCAAAGCTTTAAAAAAAGGGAACAAAAGCGCATAAGCAGATAAACACACACTGACTGTGTGTTGCATGGCGCACACGCACACAGATGACATAAAAGGGGCCCAAATAAAGAAAGAAAAAAAGAATGGTCAGTTGGGGACTAAAATGATGATTACGAATCTTTTTTTTCCTCTTTTACTATTGCTTTTAGCAGTCATAGTTTCCTCTTTTTTCATACATATATGCTGCTCTGTTTTTGTTGTTATTTTAGGTGGTGTTTTGTGATCTAAAATGTCAGTTTTCTATATGGGGTTCTCATTAGCAGATGACCTTGTAAGTATTTCACCTTTATTTGTGTGTTTATATGTGTTTTTGTCATCCTTTTTTACCTGCATTTCTCACACACGTAGACACTATATAGTGTGCGTTTTCTGACGTTTTAGTGTCTGTTCTTGATATGGGTTCTTCATTCTTGGATGATCTTGTAAGGTTTCTTGATAAATCGGGGTGTGTTATGATCTAAAGTTTTGATTTTTTTCAATATATTTTTTATGACTTCTTTTATTTTCTTCTTGGGAATATTTACAGGAAATGAAGGAAGGGATGGTGATTGAATTGAAAGATGATGAGATTATCGAGAGTAGAAACAACGGGAATACTGAAAATATGGGAATCAACGGTTTTGATTTTGAAAATGAGTTTGAATTTTGGCCGATTCAACACCCAACCGAACCGTCCCGTGAAGATAGACCAGTTCAGTGTCCTATGCCTCATTCCTCCCACCTCATCACTGTAAGTCTTGTGTTTTAGAATTTGTTATATAATTTTTAATAATTTAATCAGCTGTAATAAAATCGAATGTGTTTCTATAGTTTGAAGTTGTAATAAAAATTTACGAAAGCTTGAAATATCTTGAAAGAATTAATAGATTAAATGACCAAAAATGATGTTGAAAGAAAAAATGACGCTTTTTTAAACTAGAGTAAATATTCAAAAAACATGTTCTTTACTATTATGTGAATTTGTTCTAACTTGTGGTGTTCCAGCTACATTTATATAATTATTACATGTATTATTAATTTGTATTTCCAACAAGGAATGATATTCCGGAGGCGTTTATTAATTAATTGACAACATTTTATACATATCCGAACATCTAATAATTATCATTTCCAATGTATTTATATGATAGGATGAAAGAATGCAGGATGACCGTTTTTCAGACCGCAAACGATCAGAAACCGTTTTCCAGAAAGAAACAGAAGCACCCGTTAGAACAGTCCGGAAGAGGCATCATGACCATACAAATACCATCACACCGTTTCTGCAAATGCCACCTGTGTTCGTCAAAACAACTGTCTTCAATAAGCTTCAACAAGTTCACAGGTTCGAATCTTGACAGTTGCTAATTTTAGGTCTCTAGTAATTTGATGGTGATGATTTTGTGACACTTGACCTAGACTATATGTGATATTAATGGTGAACTTAAACGTGAATTAGATGTGGTACTACTTTGGTTACATTTTTATATTTGTATAATGCTGTTGTAACGTGGTATGTAATCAGGATTATATATCTAGTCTAATTTACTTTAATTATGAAACCGGATCGGATATTTACTTGTTAGTCCCATGTTTAGCCCAATGGGCCCTCAAATCAATTGCATTTGCAAAATTATAACCCAACTTTTCTAGAACCTTCTTGACTCATTTTCCTCCCGGCAATCCGTGGTGTTTGGTGCTCATCGGTAACGGATATATCGAAGATGTTCTTTGAAGGTAAATGAAGGCTCATAATACCCCCAATTTCGATTATTCAAATCATCATCCATCGATTCTACAAATGCAGTAAGAAAACACCATTATCACATTCCGTAACTCGGCGATTAAGCCAAATCGGTGGGAGAAAATTCAACCATTTTACCCAAATACGAACATAAAAATCAAACCTTTTTAGATCCAATTTGAACATGATGATACAATTAACAAAACAATATCAATAATCCCAATTGAGTTACGAACAGATCAAATCTAATAAATATAGCATCAACAACAAAAATTCAAAATTAGGGCACCAAAATTAGATCTAACATAAACGCTGATACACCATTAAATTGAACAGATCCGTGAATAAAAACTTGAAATTCATAGATCATAACGATAAAGAATGCAGAAACGAACATGCAGATATCGAAAACACAATCAAATTACAGAATTGAATTCGAGATCAATGAAAGGGAAAGATCAGATCTTTGTAAGAAAAAAATTGAATATCGAGTGTAATAACATGAACCCATTTTGTGCGTAAGTTTGCATAAAGTCAAAATATTTTAGATAAGAAGACAAGGAAAGAGAGAAATAAGAATTTGTATATGAAAGATAGTTGATCACAGTAACCAAGTTCAAACATTCGTATTAAATATTTGTATAAGGATACGGGTTTGTCAAAATATTTTAAAATGGAGGTTCTTTCTTCCAATCAATTAAATATTAAATATATTAAAATAAATAAAAGTAAAATCCAACAAATTAGTTGTTGTTGCTTGCAGTTACAGCACCTCAGTTCGTTCCTTTTTTGCCTACGTTAATCACAGTAACCAAGTTCAAACATTCGTATTTCATAAACACCCACTTGTCGAAATTCATATGAAACATTCGTATTTCATAAACACCCGCTTATTCATATGAAATATATCATACTAAAAAGGTTATAACCAATAAGTGGTAACTTTGTATCATTGTATGCCTATCTACAATTTAAATTCGTTCAGGGCTGTAGGCTATACTGATTATTGTGATCACAATAAGCGGGCACACTCTATGGAGTCCACTGGGCTGGTTTAGCCCAATTAAATGTATGGGCCAATTTAATAAAGCTTTAGATGTATGAAAGATATCAACACAAATATACCCAAAGGGTCAACCTGATCTGACTCAAACCCGAACCCAATTCTGATTATACTAGTCGGGTCGGTTCTATTCGGGTCATATGCTAATATCGGGTTATTTAAATCCGAACTGACAAACCCGTATCCTTTCAAGACGGGTATTAGGTTAGGATTTCTTACCTTTGTCGGGTTTCGGGTTGATCTTATTAAACCCGATTGCTTTTACTCATTATATTAACGTTAATCCAACATTATAGAATTAATTAAATGAGAACTAATAGTATAAGAGGGTCCGGATTCGGTGAGGACTCAAAAACCGGCGAGAACCGCGAGGACTCCAAAAAAATCTTTGAAAATGATCCAAACCAAATTTTTTTCAATTTTTTTTTATCGCAGCCCATAAGATCCAAAAAAAATAAAAATAAAAAATGATCCAAAAAAAAATATGGATCATAATTTTGATCCACAAAAAAAATATGGATCATTATTATGATCCACAAAAAAAAGTGGATCATAATTTTTTTTTTCAAATTTTTTTTTGGTCAAATGTAGTAATAATCATGAGGAGTTATATATATATTTTTTCGGAATTTTTTGATATTTTTTTGAGGTGTCCTCACGAGTACTCACCATTTTTTGAGTCCTCACCGGATTTCACTTCTAGTATAAGATATATTAAAACCATAAAAGAATTGAAAAACAAAGGTAAATGCAGTTTTGTCATTTCAAGTGGGAGAGACCAAAATTGAAAGAAAATAACAACGCTAGGGACAAGGAGTAATAGGTACCGTGACTCAAGCAAATTTGTTAAATCATCGTCAAATCAGTATTTACTCATGTTTCATGACGAATTTAAAAATATATACATCATATTTATAAACTAACATATTTATAGTAATATATTTTATTAAAAGAAAAAAAAATACAATTAATAAACAGTTGGTGAATAATGTTATTTTCAAAAATGTTATTATAGTTAATATTCATAATTAGATCCCAGTCAAAAAGAAAAACGAGCATGTATGCCCAAATGTACATGTTTATGCACAGTTATAACAGTAAGACCATAGAAATTGGCAAATATACGCTCCACACCAATATGTCTAGCCAATAAATTCTAATAAGTTCAATTTTGACCCATAAGTATCCCAAAATCAATAAACTTCCTCAAAGAGACACAAGCTAAAACAATAATCGGATAATGCGATACAGTTTTAGGTTCAACAAATTTAAGTCATGTACATTTACACAGGATCCGAGAAACCGGGTGGGTGAAGTTTTTCATTTGTTATGTTCATTTACAAAGGAATTAGAAATTCCCACTAGCTGTAATGCTCTCGCGAGTATAAAAGAGTTCTTAAAGACATACTATAATATATATAAATAAAGGTTCTTACATATAAACTGTCTAGTTAAAATGTTACCGAAAAAAGTAATTACTTAATATATGTATCGAATTGATTGATGTTAAATAGGTTAATGAAATCTAATATAGTAGACTAGTAGTACATGATATGTAACTTTTGGTATTTGACCCAAACAATAATTATACTCTTAAACGAGATTTTATAAGTTGATAAATTGATATTAATTTTTTTTTGCCATCTTACTATGCGAGCTGATTAATCACATGGCGATCATCTGTGTTTTGCTGATAGCCTAAATTTAGGGCATCTAAACTTTTGTGAACACAACAAATATATTTTGTTGTTCATAATGTTCTAAAATTTTTGCCATTTAAAAACCAAATTCTATCCATTAGCACACTATCATTGCGATTACAATTTGACATAATAGAATAGCTTTATTTGTGGGGCTTCTCTCCATTGAAGGTGTGAACCAAAACTTGGCCTCTAATACCAATATATGCTGACCCAAGAAAATATCAACCTTTTCTTTTTAATCAATATCAATATCTTCACCACAAATCATATCATGGTATCAGTAAAATCTTCCGATTAATTTTTAAAGATTACGTGTTTAATCCTTCCCTAGTAAACATAAACCGAATGAATTGTTCACCATGTTAATATTATAAGGACCAAAATACTAATATATGCTGACCCAAGAAAATATCAACCTATTATTTTTAATTAATTTCAATATCTTCACCATACTTATCATAGTGTTTCATATAGTTTATACACATTTTAATTAGGTGTGAGCATAAAACCTAAATACCTGAACCGATACTGAAAAACCCGAAAAAAGCGCATCGAAAAAATCGAACTATTTGAAAAATCGATGTTACCAGTTTTGATTTTTGAAAAACCCGAATGTTTGGGGCGGTTTTCGGGGGCATATGAAAAACCCGACCAAAAAACCCCGCCCCGCTCCACCATTATTTCAAGTTTTATAAAAATATTCTTATATTTATAAAATATTTGACATTTAATTATCTTTTAAAAGATTTGACATTTAACTATCTTTTAAATAAAATATATTATTGAATTTTTTAGATGACATTTTACTATCTTTTAATCTTATTCAAGTTTTATTAGTTGAATTTATTATTATATTATATGGAAACTTATTAGATGTTTGTTTATTTATAAACGAAATGAGTTAAAGTTTGAAAGTTTGGATCACAATATTATTTTTTAAGGTAACAAATTGATAAATATAAATAAAAACAAAAAACCGGGAAAAAACCCGAAACCGAACCGATTTATTGAGAAAACCCGAAAAACCGAAACCGAAAAACACGAAACCGAACGGGGTGTAATTCTTAAAACCCAAACTTTTGGGGCTGAGTTTGGTTTTAGTTAAAAACCGCCCCAAACCCCCTCATGTTCACCCTTATTTTTAATCTAACTGCTGGCTAGTATTTGATAAGGTTCTTGACGGAATACATTGGTCGTAATTTAAGATCGAGTTGATATTGACTTGAACGTATGTATGTTATATTTGTTTCTTTGTAGTCGGTTTGGGTTATGTAGAGAATATATACATGCATGAAAATGATGGGTAGGCCTGATGATATATACAAGTTGGTTTCGAGTCTCCGGCACCATGTTCTCATTGTCAGCCCTCTCTATCTTTTGTAAGAAACAAAATATATAAATCCATCAAGTGTTCCAAAGAAACCATATGAAACAAACAGCCTCTGTATATTCTCTACTTCTCGTTTTTTTGTGTACGTGTACAATGTGTGGAGAAAGAAGACATATATGACCATATATAAGTGATCAAACAACCATTCTTAGACTCAAGAAAAAATTTAAGGAGTATCATCAATTAGGGTGTGATTGGTTGGAGGTATTGAGGGGTGTGCAATGGGATTAATTATCATTATAAATGTTTGGTTTGTTGTAAGGTAATCAATCATTACTTACTACTATACATCATTCCCCACTAAATTGGGGTAATGAACTCTATAATGCTTTAACACACAATTATTATATTACTATTATATATAAATATAATATGATATTATTATAGTAATATTATTATTATATTAATTAATATTATTATTATATCAATATATAATATTATTATATTAATTAATATTATTATTATATCAATTAATATCAATTAATATTATTATTATATTAATTAATATTATTATATTAATATATAATGTTATTATATTAATTAATATTATTATTATATATTAATACTAGCTTCAAAGCCCGCCCGATTAAGCTGGCATGCTTCAAGAGATATGTAGAAAAATAACAAAGATATTGATACAGTTTAAAACTTTAAATGACATAATAATCCATAATTGTAATAATAAGTTGGCACAAATTTTGATACATGAATAAATGTTACAAAAAATTATAGACGAAATAATATTTCTTTGTAAACGACATTTGTTGTTAAATTAGTGTAATTGTCATCTTTGTCGCAACAAATAACCTTCAATCCGTTTTTGTTCTTAACCCGTGAGAAATCACGGGTGTTTCCTAATTTTGCTGAACATAATATTTATATAATACAATAATTAATTATTAATTGCATGATTATTACATATACAATAAGAAAATATATAATGCTTCTATAACGCAAATTAGGAATTCATGCTTACAAATTATAATCATAAGTCAATTTAACCTTGACTCTTATTAATGGTCAAAGCAAAACAAATAGCTAGTAGAATTGTCTTCCTTCCATTTTTTTTTGAAATTATATTATTTAATAAATTAGTTTAATCTATAAATAACAAAGTCTAAAGATGCAATAAAATAATTCATTCCGGCATTATACACCATTATTTTAAGTCATAACAATAGCCGAATGAAGAATTAGCCGAAAACAACAACTGTGATTCATTTTATTGAGTTTAAATAGCAAGCATGAATTTGACTTTAAAAGTCAACGTGTTCAGATACATAAAAAATTTGAAAAACTAAAACAAATAAGCATTCAAGTTTTGACGTTGAGTTTCCTTACTAACCCTAAATCTAACCCTAACCAATAAACATAATAGTATAGAAACTAAAAGAAATCTTAATAAAATTAAAACATTGAAATAAATATAAAATGTTATTATTGTTTTCACAGTTTTAAAAATCTCTTTTAATGTTTGACCCTTAAAATCAAATAGTTGGAAAAATGCTAAATTGTATCTTGTTTCTATATATGATGCAGATGAACTATGAACAGAAAATAAAATAAAATTACAGTATAAACAGAATAACACTAAAATTTGATTACTGTATATAATTAATGGATGAACAGAAAATTAATAAAATCACTGTACAAAATTACAATATGAATCAGATGAACATATATACAGACAAATTTTTTACGGATGAAATACAGTATGTAAAATATACAAAAATTTATACAATATGCAAAAACAACAACCTTTTTATATGATGCTAAAGAAAAACTATCCTGCAAAAAAAAAAAAAAGCTTTATGCAGCCATATGTTATAAAAGAAAGTATGCTAATATAAAGAGAAGAATTTTCAGTTTTTACCTGATTTATTCGGCCACTGCAAAACGAATTTGGCCTGTAAATCTTTTTGATGAAAACATATTAGAATTATGAGCACAAATAGCAAACATGCATAACCATAATCCTAACAGCAAGTACCGACAATTAATTAGACTACACAATTTAAGGAGTAGGAAACCTGGGATAAGAATATGTTGTTAGGATAAAAATAGATTAAATAACAATTACTTGAAAGAAACCAGATTATTTTAGCTAAAATATGTTTAACGATTCAATATAAATCTCTACGAAATGAACAGATTAAAAGTTTAATCTATATATAATCATAACTACAAACACAAATATGATTTCTCAGTAAGAAATAGTCTAACTTACTTTTAGTGTAATATTTATGTTAACTTTCAGATCAGAACAAAAATTTGCCAATTGTTATACATGGATCTTTAAAATGAAGATATTATTTGTCAATTGTTATATTATAAAAAAAATAATACGTGTGCTTTGTTGATTTTTCCCATTTTTTTAGTATTGAGTGGAAGGATATGTGAAAATTAATATTTACCAAAAATAAAGGATTAATTGATTACTTCCATAATTATAGCAAGAGTTGTTCAGAACCCCATTTTAGCTATTAGTTAGGTTAAAAAGGAAATAATTTAATTAGGGAGGATGTCTCCTGGCCAATAGGGGAATTACATGTGGCATTGGGGACCAATGAGAG
This sequence comes from Calendula officinalis, assembly GCA_963853835.1. Lineage (NCBI taxonomy): Eukaryota > Viridiplantae > Streptophyta > Magnoliopsida > Asterales > Asteraceae > Calendula > Calendula officinalis. Next base: position 1,689,611 of record OY970830.1, on the reverse strand, counting down.
AGCTTGAAATTGATTAGTTGGCAAAAAAAATTCAAACCCAGGCCTCATATATAGGTTAAGATATATTATTATTATAATTATTATTATTATTATTATATTAATTAATATTATTATTATTATATATTAATTAATATGATTATTATATTAGTATATAATATTATTATATTAATTAATATTATTATATTATTAGATAATAATATATATTATTAAATTTAAATTATATATATTATTATATTTAAATATATTTAAATTATATATATTATTATATATAAATATATTTAAATTATATATTATTATATTTAAATTATATATTTTACTATTATATATAAATAAAATAAAATAAAATAAAATATTATTATATTAATTAATATTAATATTATATTAATTAATATTATAATTATTATATTAATATATATTATTATTATATTAATGTTTAATATTCTTATCTTAATTAATATTATTGTTACATTAATTAATATTATCATTATATTAATTAAATACTTGATACACCAAGCAGCATTAACGGTCAAGGGAATACTAAGGAATACCCGTTGTATTTTCTTAATATTCCTACTACCTTTCTCTTTCCCATTACCCACTTTGAACCAAGCGCCCCCTTACACATTTTTTTTCATAGTAACATCACCTGTACTAAATAAAATTAAATTTCTTTTAACACTATTTTTATATATCAAATGGAACATGTTTTTTAAAATTCAAGTAGGTTTAAATGTATAATGTGATTGGTTACGATAGTCTTAGTTCACTCGAAAAAAAAGGTGGATGGGGTTTTGGTGTGGTGACTAGACACGATCAATGACAAGTCAATCATGTATCCGTGGTCCAACTCACACTACAAGTTATAACCCCTATAGTGACGACTCATTTTTAACCTATACTGACGACGAGTCGTCGCCACATAGTCGGGTCGCTATGGGGCAGGTATCGTCTGGACAAATTTTCTAATTTTTTTTATTTATTTTAAATATATAACGACGACATAAGAAGAAAAAATTCAGGTCAAATTACATATACAAGCCTAAGTAAGCCCTAGACCCCTTTCTTGGTTACATGATGATCGGCCAAAGAAACAAATCGTATCTAAGTAACAGGACACACATTTGAAAAGAAAAAAATAATCTTGATCAATAGGTAGAGGTGGATTCTAGTGTTTCACTTATGCTATTGGAATTTTGAACGATAGTTCGAGATGCCAACAAGAATTAGTTGATGACTCTCACTCACGCATATAGATGGCAACAAAAATAAACCAGACAAATGCCACAGCTATCAATTGCAACAAAAAGGGGCCATCATCACTTTGCACTATACCCATCATGGAATTATTGAGGTGCACATGCATAAAAATGTTTCTAATGTTTGTATCCCTCCCCCTTTTCTTCTTAAATCTTTCTCACTTTTCTAAAATTATTAAAAAGATAGACCCATGAAGAAAATAATCAAAAAAGTTGATATTGGTTCTTATTAAATATTCATATTTATCTTTTTACTCATTTGATCAATAAAAGTGTCTAAATCAAATGATATGATTATGAGAGACCATTAGTAGATTACTCATGTCAATCATTTTATGGTAGAAAGATGAAATATAAGGATTTAATATAAAGCAATACAATTTTTCAATAATTAACTTTTAAGCGATACATACCCTTTATTTCAAAGAATATAATTATTGCGCGGAACCATCTCTTGAATCCAAAAAAGTGAATGGATTGGATTGGATTCACTCATTGATGCCTCTTTTAACAGTTTGCGTCTCCCTCTTTTTGTATTTGAACATGCTTTGATTGTCCAAATAATGTTAATTTGTTAGGATGAGTTGAAAGATAGTGTATGCTTTGTATTCTAAAGGATCTGTATCATTGCTTAATTTCCAGATTAGGGTAACTACCTACTAACCTAGTATTCACGAACCTGAATAAGATAAAGTATTTGCTTTCCAATTCCATAATTTTGAAGGATTTTTTCAATTATAGGATTTTAAATCACAAATTTGTTCAGCTTGGAACCAATTGGGAAACAAATTGTAGGAAATTGAGAAGTTTTACAACCAAGGAGTGTGGCAAAATTACTAATAGTTAAAGGAGGCATACCAATGTCAAAAGTCTACTTTTAGAAAAACTGACTTTAAAGACGGAAGCCAAATAAAAGCAAGTAAGGATTTGTGATAAGTTTTGCACATTTAAGAGACCAAATTCTTATAAGAAGTGCATCATCGGGAAATTAGAGATGTGAGTTGTTAATTTTATCATTTTCCACCTTAGTTCCATGAAAAATATTGTTGGATTTTGCAAGTTGGAATGTTACATGGAAAGCTTACATTGCCAAAATAAAAAGAAAGAGTGATATATTCCGCGAAGTTAAGGTTTTAGATGTATTATATCCTTTCGAGCGACAACTTCTAAGGAAGGTCTTCATTCCCCTTTGAATTTTTTCAAAAATAATACAACTTTTTTTAAAATTTTCACAAATAATGCAGTTTTTTTTTTTTTTGCTTTCACAAATAAGGTTTATGGACTCCTAGAGTCCGGAATTGTACTTTACATAGTACCAGAAAGTACCAGTTGCAGAAAAGTGGCAAAAAAGTACACAGGGAAAGTATAATTCCGGACTCCTGGAGTCCAATTTAAGCCTCATTCCGGACTCTAGAGTCCATAAACCTTATTTGTGAAAGCAAACTGCATTATTTATGAAAATTTCAAAAAACAGTGCATTATTTTTGAAAAAAATTCCATATTGTCGAAATCCTATTTTAAATTCGAAAAAGCAAGCAAAATAAGCAATCAAATATCTAGGACGAATTAAAAGCGTTCAGCACTAAAACAACAAAATACTTCTATAAAAATTTCACACCACCCAAAAGTCGCATAGGAGGAATAGAAGAAAACAGGGGTAGAAACTCTAGTACATACTGGAGACATTCAACACAACGTAACGAAAACATTAAAACAGAGCATTACTACCACCAAGAAATTAAATAATCAAAGAACAAACAAATTTACTCTGTTCTAATGTTTTCGTTAGATTGAGCGAAAAAGAGCATATCACGTTAATTTGGGATTGATTATTTTGATCCTAAAATATTTCAATAGATAAAGGATGGAGAGAGATATAAATATTAGATTATTATTTTAAATTAAAATAAATAACCAGTTTATTAAATACAAACTTATAACCTAATTGTATCAGCTTAACTAAATTGATAAACCACGAGGTAGATAATTTATTTAAAATCGCCTCCATGTTCTTATAGGCGGATAACTTAATTCATATCTTTAATTTGCTTCCTTTCATGGGCTGCTTGTATTAAGTACGGCTAAATAGAGAGGAATTGCTATTCAAACAATCAAACATATATGAAAAAATCGAGTTTTTAAGTCTGATAAGTTGATAACTCATTTAGATTGGTGTTAACCGTGACACAATCGACGCCTTTAGTTTTTAACAAATTAATATCACGTAAGTTGACACTTCAAGTGACATTTTCATGTCAATAATGCCTTTTCTATTCAGTTTTTGGACCATAACATTATAAAATGTATACACACAAAATATCAAATACCTTATTAAAATAGAATTAGGCTCACCTTTCCTCCGTCTCCTCACCTCGAACAGAAGATATGCAAAACCGAAGAGTTACAACTGATGTGGCGTGCCAAATATAGAAAAGCAATCGACGCAACCGAAGAAGGAACCTATGGTTCCATTGGCACGAGTCTAATCTAGTTACTTAGTTACGTACTGAATAGAGTAAGGTGTTATCATTATCGTTCTATGAATGTTGGCAACATGTAAATCATTCGAAATTTATATTTCCTCCGATTCTAAATAAGTGATACACATTCTTTTTTTGGGTGATTCAGAATAAGTGATACACTTTAAAAAATTATCTTATTTGGCAAAAAAAGTGGGACCATCATCCACTAACTATCTACTTTAACAAAGTGAAATGACTCATTTACCCTTATTTTTTTACTTTTAAGTATCATTAACTGTACTTTATTCAAAAAGTGTGGGACCCATTCCCCACTAACTATCTAATTAATTTAATTTAATCATCATTATAATCTTTTGTCTAAAAACCATAAAACTCAAAATATATCGCTTATTTTGAATCGGAGAAAGTATATAGAAATAGAAATTAGAACAAATGTAATTAGATTCGAATCGAGGAAGACTTGGGAGTAATGATTACCCTCCTCACTAACTCTGTCAGCACCTGTCCTCACAATCCCACTCAATCAATACCCCTCCTCTTCCAAATCCCTTTCTTGCGCTTAAATATAGGAGTAATATAAAACTGATTAACTTATTTTTTTAAAGAGTAATCTCTTACCATATAGTCTTATTCATAGTACGTATATGACTATGTGTCACAACTATAATATGAATAAAAATGGCCAAATCGACATAGCAATTTCAAAGTCTTTCGGGTACCAAACAAAGTCTTCATTATTTTTTAACATCAAAATTAAGATTATTCACAGACTCTTTATATAACTATGCATCGTTAAACCCATCTATTGCAGACTCCTATCCAAAAACTGCTCAAATCCGATCTATTTGATGCAAAATTATTGTATTTTTTAACTAAATTCTTATGTTGTTAGTTTTCATCAAATCGGTATCACATTAGCTGACATTTTAACTAACACTCAACAAATATCAACTACTTCAGTTTTTTCTAAAACCAGCGTCACGTCAGCTGACATTCCAATTGACGCTCAACTAACACACTCATGATAACAATATCCATTCGCTTAATATTTTATACATAAAATACATATATACACAAAAAAATACCAATACCCGTCTTCTACGTACTTTGCCAAACCGAAACCATTTAACTCACACAAGAAGTGAAGGGGGCATACCAATGGTTTCCTCAAACCGAAGTGAAATTAAAGCCTACCGAAGCAACAGACAACACCGGTCTAAGGGTGACTTGAAAACATGTGCTCCAAACAAATTCCACTATTTGCTTACGCATCATGTTTTCTACTACTTTTGAATGCAGTAGTCTATACTTTTCTACAAATAAACACCATCTAAAATACTACTCATAATCACGTTTTTTACTTTCTAACAGTAGTAGGGGGTACTTTTGACAAAGGAATCACCTTTCCATTACAATTTTCTAAAACCTTTTTCAACTTTACAGTAGAGAAAAGACCAGGTCACGTGAGGCAACACACCATATCACGTGTTAGAGGTTTCTTCAATATTTTCTCGACCAGCATTTATTCATGCAAAGAATTACACTTTCTTTCTAATATATATATACTCTTGTATAAAAGTAAAAGAAAAGAAATAAAGAAAGAAACTATTCAAATAATGACTGTTCTGTTTGTTTTTTGTTACGTGGTGGGGATGTTTATTTGGTTTCATCTGTCGGGTTCCTCTCCTGTGGGCTCAAGTTTCGATTCATTTCATTGGATTTAAGAACCTCTTCTCTTTCATTTTTACCCTAATTAAACCCCACACTACACTGTGTGTTTTAGTGTGTGTATTAATCTTGAATTTTTTTTCTTGATTCCAGTACACTGTTTGAAGCTTTATATAGAAGAATTAGCTCAACCTTACCTGCTCAAGGTGAGGGGTAGTCAATGAGATAAAAGCAACTTAAGAAAGTTCATTGAAAAAGCTAAAAGCTTTAAAAGCTGATTTTTTCTCAAAGCAAACTACTTTTTTTTTTCTTTCTATCTTCATCTCCATATATTCAAGAAAAGCTGAAACAAACAACTATATACACCCACTTCTACATCTGTACTGAATCAGTTGGATTTCTGGTAGATTTTGCACTACGTACTAACTTAAATCCAAATTTAAATCCACCCATATGTTAGATAACAACGACTACCGTCCATCTTCTTCTTCCGATCCCTTTCTTTCTCCCGATAATGGTATTTCCGGCAAAAGAAAACGTCGGCCGACCGGTACTCCAGGTGATCAACAGTTCTCTGTTTAATTATCTAATTACTTTAACGTGAATTATTAAAAAAAAACGGCTAATATTAAAAAGTTGTGATTTTTATGAACGTACATGGTTGAATTTGCAGATCCGGATGCAGAAGTTGTATCTTTATCACCGAAGACATTGTTGGAATCGGACCGATACGTGTGCGAGATCTGCAACCAAGGGTTTCAACGGGACCAGAATCTGCAGATGCACCGGCGCCGGCATAAAGTGCCGTGGAAGCTGCTGAAAAGAGAGTCGCCGGAGGTGAAAAAGCGGGTTTTTGTGTGCCCGGAGCCGAGCTGTTTGCATCATGATCCATGTCATGCTCTTGGGGATCTTGTGGGGATCAAGAAACACTTTAGAAGGAAACATAGTAATGATAAACAATGGGTTTGTGAAAAGTGTTCAAAGGGTTATGCGGTTCAATCGGATTATAAAGCTCATCTCAAAATTTGTGGGACTAGAGGCCATTCTTGTGATTGTGGCCGAGTTTTTTCCAGGTTCTTTAATTTTTGTGATTATTTAATTTAATATCCTAATCTTTAAATGGGAAAGATGGTACCTATGACATGTTTCCTCCTTGGTGTTTCCTTTTTCTGCTCATACATGGATTTCAGCAACAACTGTTAAGGAACAAAAATTCCTTAAAAACAATTTTTTATTCTCAAAATGTGGACTTCTAGCTCATTATTAATTCAATAATTAATGATTTGAGGTTTCTGGTTATGCCTATACTATTTTTCTAGGTTGACTCTCAACAATATATGTCAATAACTAAATAATAAATCCATGAATCATGTTTTTCTTAATTTTATATTAGGCATTTAATGTAATTGTCTTTTTATTAGAATAGTGTTTGATGTAATCCAAAAACTTATCATAAAACTGAAATTATTTGGATTATGTTCATATAAACTAATTGTCATTTTTAGAAGTCATGTTCTCATAAACCATCTTCTTTCATCTATAATTTATTGCTTGCTTGTTGCTAGCCCTACAAGAGAAAGCTACGATCGATCTCTTCATTTGATTAGATATTTTGTCTTGTAGCATTTGATCTATATCCCAAAATTTAACATTATGTATTTAAATTCCTTTGTCAACTTTGTAATGATTATTGTACCCTTATTAATTTGTTTCGACTTGTTTGTCATTGTAGAGTCGAGAGTTTTATTGAGCACCAAGATGCTTGTACCGTCCGGCGTGTTCATCCCGACCTACCAACGTTGCAACAAGCATGTTCATCTCGAACAGCATCAAGTACAAGTCCATCAAGCGACACAAACATTCCATCATTACACCGACTACCTCAAATCCCACCTCAAGAAGACACACATTATACACAAAACAACTTGGAACTTCAACTCTTACCATCATCTTCATTATACGAACAAAACAACAATAATCAAACCAATTTGAAGCTATCTATTGGAAGTGGAATACACTTTGATCATAAACAAGAACAAAAGATGAAGATGGCAATGGCGGAAAAGGAGTTTGCAGAAGAAGCTAGACAACAAGCGAGAAGGCAGATAGAAATGGCGGAATTGGAGTTTGCAAACGCGAAGAGGATTAGGAAACAAGCTCAAGCGGAATCGGAAAGGGCTAAAGTTTTACGAGAACAAGCTACAAAGAAAGTGAGCTCAACCATCTTAGAGATCACTTGTCATTCATGTAAGCAACGGTTTCAAGCCGTTAGTAATAATAATGGTGCAGCCATTACAGCCGATGAGATGTCATCTGCTGTAACCGAAGGCGACGGAGATTAGCGACTTGCTAAATGCTATTTTAATCAAATCTTTTTGGTGTTAAAAGAAAGAGTAGTAGTTTCAGGAAAACACATGTCTTTTTGTTGGAATGTTTTTCTTTCTTTGAATTGCATGTATTTGTATTCTATGCATTTTTTTTTCGTGTCTTTTGCCTTGGGAAACGTCATATATTTATATGTACGTACACATATGTGTTTGTGTGTGTGTGTATATATAGATATAGATTTGGTACTGTAATGCTGCATCAAGAATTCTATAAATTCAATAGATTTTGGGATCAGTCTACCTCCAACCTAGGTCTTGATAAATGGTAATTAAGTACATCTTCTTGTTTTTAAGATATTTGTAATTGTCTTTTAAGGAAAAGAAAAAGAGTATCAAAGATTCGTGATAGTGTTTGGTTTTCCAGTGTGTGGAGCAGTTGAGAATTCAAGTGGAAGGTTATTTGTGATAGATTGCGATTGCTAAGTAAGGCACAATTAAAGAAAAAAGAGCAAACGTTACACATGGCACAAGTATTGTGTGGATCAAAAAATTTCAAAAATACATATACAAAAAAATGCTAATGATATTCTAATATAAAGAATGATAAATATTCATTTAACCTAAATACTTTTCTACTTTTGCGAAAACAATAATGAATATCTTTGAAAAGATCCGCACAATCACACATAGAAGAACGATAAGGTTATAGGTTCTATTTAGTAGTTTACTAGACATGCCCAAAATGAGATTAGAAATAATAACTTATTTCAAAAGAAGATGCCAAAGAATAACTATTTAAGCTTCAAAATAAGTTGTCATTTATATAAGAAACCAAGAAGAAGAAAACAATACTCGATACGGTATGAATGTATGTAAGGATTGTGGTCTGATTTCATCTTTGTTTTCACGTGACTGATACAATAAATGCTTGCATAAACCCATAAAATCATGGTTTTCAGTGCCATTGTTGAGTGGTTAAATGCAGGCACTCGTCGATCTCAAACAACAAATACACGACACAAATACCCTCTTTACTACTCACTTTCACTGCCCCATGTTTCAATTCATTTCATGCATGTCATTTTTGTTCATTTATTTTCATATTGTTTTGTACATTAATGTTTCTTACTCTTCTTTTTCAAATTCCCGTCATAAGCCCCCAGGACTTCGAGCTTAATCATATTGTTTTGTACATTATAAACGGTTAATTGGAATTAGCATAAATCTCAAGGAGCTCCAAATCAAGGAGTTAGAAGGGCCGATCAGCATTTCCTAATGTATCACTCTTTTTTAACGACATCTATTCTACTCCTTTATTTTTTTTTAAACTGTAAATATTACAAACTTATATAACATAAAAATATATCGGTTGATAGCTTAAAATAATATGTGTGTAATAAAAATTTACAAAATATATGAGACAAAATATATCTATAGGGGTTAACTTTAAAGGATGCGCAATCCAAACCCAACACGAATGGTCCAATAGACTTTATCGTAACGCATGACCGACCGAATGGTCGTGACCTGCCACATCCCCACCAAACGACGCGTCCCCCCTTACGCTCACACCAACTCGACGCGTCCTAAGTGCTTATCGGTCGTCCAGACGACCGATAAATTTCAAAGGGGGAATGTTTTTTCAAAAGGGAATGATTTGGTCGCCTGGTTACGTGTGTTTGGTCGGGATTTTTTTTGTGTTTGGTCGGGCTAATGTGGCGCAGAGGTGGCAGGGGTGACCGATATCGTATCGGTCACCCATTACGCATAGTCTAACATTTTAATATGATGTGTTAATACTACCTCCGTTTGAAAATAAGTGATACACTTTCTATTTTGGGGTGTTTCAAAATAAGTGATATACTTTGAAACTTTCCTTATTTGGTAAAATATAGTGGGACCCATACCCACTAACTATCTCCTTTAATAAAGTGAAATTACTCATTTACCCTTACTTTTACTTTTAAACATCATTAAATTCACTTTAATCATAATATGTATGATTCATTACTCACTAACTATCCAATTTAATTTTCATTACAATCTTTTACCTCAAAAAATATGAAAGCTAATTTGTATCACTTATTTTGAAACGAAGGAAGTATTATTTTTTTGCCAACATTTTAATTGTCCTTCTACCTATTATCTTGAGTAAATTACACATATAGTACTTGTGGTTTGACAAAAGTTTTGGATTTGATCCTTAAGTCTCGGAAATTACACGGATAGTCATTAACTTCAAGACTTCATCTTACTTTTGATTCTTAAGCGCATCAGACGTTAAAAGTGGCCGTTAAATCTGGTCATGTGCGCTAGTAAATATGTCATTTTTTCTCTTTTTCTTTAAAATAAAATAAAATAACCTTCTCGTCTCTTTAACCCTCTCCCTTCCCCCACATTTGCAGATCTGATCTCGGTCCACCTGATTTTTTTCTACCTAATATGAGTAATATCATCAAGTCTCATACGAGTAATGTAAAAAAATAAAAATTAAATTAACATTTCGATTCAGGTGAATCGATCACATGAAAAATGGTAGAAACATAAAGAAAATTGCAAAATCTTTAATGGAGAAAATTGCAAAACCTGCGCATGCTCACAATTGGAGCACATATTTAGGTATCGTCCCAAATTTCAATCTCGAAATCCATGACCTCGCTATCACAATCTGAATGTATATTTAGGTATTTCAGATTTATGAAGAATTAAGTTTTTTAGATTTATGAAGATTTGGGTTTTTTAGATTTATGAAGATTTGGGTTTTGCTTGTCGGTGCTACCACGGAGCACAGACGTTGGCGACACGAGGAAAGTTTGTAACCTCAGCAACGATGAGTACATCAATGGCGGCCAAGATCTGGTCGGAACCACGAGCTTAAACTTAGGAGTTTGAAATTACGAAGAACCCTCGACTGATTTCAGCAAAACTTCTCCAGTTGCAGAAGAGAGATAGAGAATTTATTTTGTGCATCGCACATGGTCTGATTTAACGGATGGTTTTAAGGTCTGTTACAATTAGGGACTAGAAGCGTGATAAGTATGAATGTTATTATGTTAATGACTATATGTGTAATTTCTAAAACTTAGGGACTAAATTCAAAACTTTTAGCAAACTATAGGATCATTCTACTCTTTTAGACCGGTGCCATCGGAGGGTCGGTTGGCCGCCGGTTGGCCACCGCCGGAACCGGCGCCGTTGGCACGGTCCGCCGGTTGGCCGCCGGTCGGTAGAGTGGCGAGAGAAGCGGCAGTTGCGGTTGATTTTTTAATTTTTTTTTTCTTTTTTTTTTCTTTTCTAACGGTAATATTACCGTTAATATATATATATATATATATATATATATATATATATATATATATATATATATATATATATATATATATATATTTTTCCCTTTTAAATCCCTATAAATACCCCACTCTCATTCTAAAATTTACACAAAAAAAAATTCTCTCTTCTCCCACCCAACCATATTTTTCCCCCTTTTTTTATGTTTTTAAATTATTGTAATGTGTTTTTTATTTTAATAAAAGTATTATGTTTTAGTTATATTTTAGTTTTAATTAAAAAGAAAGTAAATTAATTAAAGTTGGTGAAGTGACGGAGTGCTGTTGGCACGGGTACGTCAGTTTATTGTTAGTTAGTCTGTCTGCTGACGTGGCGCTGAGTTGGCAGAAACTGACGGCGTCAGTTTCCGTCACCATTGGCACCGGTCTTATCTTCCATCAATCCATCCCCGTGATAAAATATTCAAATATTTTCTACACAGAAATAAATGTTGTCGTCTGATCATAATTTTTTTTTTCAATTCTCGTTTGTACCCTAACTAGTAAGATTTTTACCCTGCGCGATGCTGCGGGGTAATTTCATATAATATCTAAAAATTCGTTTATTGATATTTATACAACAGTAATCCTTATTACCACATCAGCTTTTAATTATATCTCTTTATATATATATTTTAAATATTGAAATGAGATTTTATTAGGTTTTTAATTGTACCACGTCAACTTTGCAAATGTTTTCCATATCACTACAATTATAACGCACTTTCAAAAGTAGTACCTACTGCCACAGTACTACCTACTGCCACAGTAGCTTTTAATTATATATCTTTATATGTTGTAAGGATTTTGCTAACCATTCTCCTTAGGGCAATGGTTAAAGGGAAGTTTAAATGGTTCATGTACAACTAAGCAAGCATGCGTGGTTAATAAAATTCACGGGGTGGTTTTTATCAGTTATTTTTTAACTTTTTAAAGCATAAAATTTATTCTTAAACATTGCCTAAAGGACATTGTTTAGCATTTTCTATGTTTTAAATATTAAAAAAAATTAATAAATAAGTTTTCAATTATTAATTACTCCCTCCGTCCCACAAAAAAGTTCTCATTTCCCTTTGGCACAAGATTTTAGGTGATAGTTAATGGTGGGGTCATTGGTATTATTTTGATTAAAATATAAGGTTGGTTTGAAGAGAGAAAGATAATTAGTGGATGTTATTGATGGAGTTTTTAATAATAATAATATTTTATTGTGTGAAGCCCACCACATGTGAGAAATGGGAACTTTTTTGTGGGACAAAAGCTTTAGGAGAAATGAGAATTTTTTTGTGGGACGGAGGGAGTACTTGTCAGAGTACTTGGACCCACCTTAACATTACCAAATGAATTCCTTGTTTTGGATGTTAATATTACGTGGCTTTCATATTTAAGCATGCAAATTGAAACCTCTGAATACGTTAGTCAACAAAGACGGCAGAATAAAAAAAAATGAAAAGGTTAACCTGTCAGGCACTATTGATGAGAAATGTATATTAGTAAATTTATTTTAAGCGAAAAAAATTTAGGGGTGAACATGGTATGGTACAATATATATTTTTCTCATACCGTGTACCGTATCAATTATACTTGATACATTAATCTAGCTACCAGTACCGTACCAGCTATACTTGGTACCAATTTATTTGGCTACCAACAATCATGGTTGGTACGAATTGGTAATGGTATATAGCAAGATGAGAAACTTATTTGAATTATTACTAAAAACAATATATTTTTCTATACTATTATATTTGGTAATGGTATACGTTAAATGTTATATAAACACTATCTACGATAAAGTACATTTTATGTAGTATTCTTGTCATAATACACTAGCTTGTAGCATTCTCGTTTGCTTCACACGCTTATTTATTAACATTATATATAAACATAATAACAAAAATGTAATATATTGATCGGTTAAGCTAAGAAATTGTAACTCGAATGTTTTCATGTTATGATATCATATCTTGTGTTAAAAAATAATACATACGTAGTTTACCTTTCGCGAATTCTTCTAAATAATATATATAAAAAAAATATTGGTTGGTACGGTACTACCATGGTATTTAAATTTTTGTACCATTACCGTACCATGATTACTTAATTGGTATGGTACTACCAACCAAACATGTTGGCTACCAACATATTAGCTACCAACTATTCTTGGTATGGTTGGTAGCATGTTGGTTGGTTTTGTTCAGTACAAATTTGACACGCCTAAAAAAATTAGGCTAGCTTGTAAGTTAAGATAGGTTATTTGTATTGAATACTATCACTAAATGTATTACTTGAACTTGGTGAAGTCTTGAGCCCAAAACTCCAAAAGTCAAGAGCTATGTATTTTGAGAAAATGTTGTTGGGCCTGAGTAAAGATTACCACTTACCAGTTCACATGACAAAAAGTACTGTCAGCCCAAATAATCCAGACCAATAGGCCTGCTTAAACTTACCAGTTCACATGATAAAAGCGATTGGAGCTAACGAATCGGACCGGATCAAGCTATATTAATTGGTTCGGTTTTCGGTTCGAATTTTTATGTAAAACTGAATCTCGGTTCAGTTCGATCCAAAACCGAAAAAATTCGAAAAAACTTTCTTGGTTTAGTTCAGTCTAAAACCGAATTTTTTTTTGAAGAAACTTGCTCGGTTCTCGATTCAGTTCTTGCCGGTTGTCGGTCCGGATAGGATTGGTTCCGGCCGGTTGTCGGTCCGGCTCGGTTTGGTTCCGACTGTCATCGATTCAGTCCTCTGTCAGCGGGAATCATTTTTTCAGTTCTTGATCTGGTTTGGTTCCGAGTTGTCCGATTTGGTTCTTGAACCGTGTAAAGACCTATATACCAACATGTTTTATCTCAACTTAGTTGACGTCATGAACTGATATTTAACTAACCACTAGCGTTATATCATTTCAATTTATTGGTTTGTCAGATATAAGAATTCAATTACGAGAAAATTATGATAAAATGTACGATTTCTTATATTTTTAATGAAAAGAGAACTATAAGCCTAAAAGCAGGGCTGAGAGTTTTTTCTTTTCTTTTTTTCTCGCCTTTCTTTTTTTATCTTCTTAAACGGCGGCACATGGTGACCATTTCACATTAAATAGCAAAAGAACTTAAACTCAAGATAAGGTTTTAATCTATCGAATTAATTTGTTTAACTACAAACCAAAATATCAAAAACTGAGGAGTTCTAGTTCATGACTTCATTCTTGTTTAATATGCAAGAGCCAAGTAATGTGCGACATAGATGCATCTTCTTTCCTTCGTTAGCTTGACACATCAGTGATCTACATCAATATTTTTAAGATGGCACGTCAACTAATATATTTTTGCCAACAACACTTCTTCAATTCCTTCGTCACTTTGTTAAATTACAAAAAATATTGCAAAATGTACAACTCTCCCATACACTCACTTTTCTCTCTCCCCGTCGCTTATTTCGGTTAACAAAGAACGAAGTAAAAAATTAGGTGTGTCAACAATATCACTTTGGTAACGACAATGTTGGAATGGGCCTCATAGTGTTGTACCTTATAAGCCTATGATGCCTAAAAGTTGTTTGAATTTTGATGTATATAAAAAAAATTTGTGTAGTTGTTTTCTATTAAGTTTCTTCCTGCAAATCTACTTAATGATATTTGGGAAGAGCTCATATGCACACAAGACTAAGTCAACATTAGGCACATTATTTGTCAATTGTTTTATTGGCATAATTTATATAATTTTTTAGCAATATATAAATGATCATATGGATCCTATAAACTTGGTATACTGAAAATGAGAACATTTATTTTACTACAAAGGATGAAAATTTCTACTTCAAAGTTATACATATAAAACCTCTCGATATTTATGGCCCAAGTTAGGTTGTCGCTGGGGCCTGGGGCCAAAACTTCTTGGATGTGGTGACAAGGTGTGTCTGCCCTATAGTGAACGGTGTCTTGGCGCGCGAGTTGAAAAAGTCTGATTTGAGTGGGGTATTTTAGTGAGTGACGTATTTTAGCTGGTCTTAAAGGGGTATTTTAGGTCGAATTATAAATGAATATGTATTTAGGAGTTTGAATATAAAATGTGAAATAATATGTGAAGTTGAAGTTGTAAAGTGACTTAGAGCCACTACATCTAACCCTTTTACATGGATGTGAAGTACTCCCTCCGTCCCTTAATAAAGTTCTCATTTCACCTTTAAGTTTTGTCCCTAAATAAAGTTCTCATTTCTCAAACTTAAGAGACCCACTTAATATAATAATATTATTACCAATACTTTCACCACTAACTATCTCTTAAAACACTTTCTCTCTCCAGTCAAAACTTATATTTTATTCAAAAGTAATACCAAATACCTCACCACTAACCATCTCCTAAAATGTTGTGCCCAACACAAATGGGAACTTTATTTAGGGACGGAGGGAGTATTATTTTTTTATGAAAAGCTATAGTTTACTGTTGAACCATTAGCCTACTATTAGTGTTTCTCAATTGATTTTTTTGTTATCAATTTAGCTTTTATTCCGACCCAAAAGTTGAAATGTGTTCGGTTGAGATTGAAATGGGGCCCAATGATGTCATAAGATCTATTGAGGATCTGTATTTGGTGTATTAACGACCATTGTTTGACTATTCCACTAACCCCCAAATTCCCAAAAAGAAGAAGGATTTCATCCCAGCTAATATCACAACAAGATTACTTGGTACCCAACGGGTGTTGTAGTTAGTTGTATGACCGAACCGAACCGAATCGAATCGAATCGTAATCGATAGAATCGAAACCGAAAACGATTAATTTTTAAAACCGAAACCGAACTGATAACATGTTATCGGTTTTTGTTCGTTTCGGCCCTGTTCGGTTTTTTTTAAGGCCAAATGCTCATCATTATCCGAAGACCGAACCGAACTGAAACCAATGGATTCGAAACCGGCAACGGTGAATTTTCCAAACCGAAACCAAACCGATAACGTGTTATAACACAAATTCAAAAACACCTTCAACTAATCACAACTTAATAAAAAAATATACTCTATTAAAAATTCGACAACTTCTCACTGTTGGTGATTTGTATCACCAATATTATTTAAGTGTAATGGGATAAACTTATTAACCAAATGTAATCTTAATAAATATTGAACAAGTAATGATGGTGCGGAGTGCACGCTTGTTTGAATTTATTCTGATTAAAGTACACTGACTGAACGGGGGTTCGGGGGCAGCGCCCCCGATAACGGGGTTCCAAGGGGCAGCGCCCCTGGCAGGGTCCGGGGCAGCGCCCTGGTCGGGGTCCAAGGGGCAGGGCCCCTGGAGGGGTCCAAGGGGCAGAGCCCTGGCTGGAAATTTTTTATTTCGGATAATATTCCTTTATAGAAATTGCATAGAAAATCCGAATTCTTTATTAGAACCCTGTTTTTTGACCCGTTAGACCCGACCCGGATCCGACCCGGTTTTGGGCGGTTTTGATCGGTTTTATGCAGTTTTTAAAACTGCATTTTAGCAGTTCTAATTGGTTGGTGAAACATGCAATTAACTATCGTTTTGGTCAAGAAATCTGGTACAAAACTCATACGAACTATTCACATTTTCGGTTCTTGAGATCTCTCTGATTTTATCCGATTGAAGATTTCAAATGTACCTTCGAAATACTTTGATCTGAAAGTGACTACACGACTTCAGAGATTCCAAGCATTCGAAATTCAGTTCAATTTCTAACACTCACCATATACATGGAGATGGTGCTAAAACACTCCGATGACAATTGATTGTGACGGTGTCCTGTGGCGGGGGCCATAGAGCCAGGGGCGGACCTTAGTGGTGTCCGGAGGGTCCCGTGCTACCCATTAATTTTCGACTAGAAGTATAATATTTTCACACTAAAATAAACTATATGTCGGTACTACCCATAAAAAAGCGTTCGGCTACGCTTCACTTATAATTTCAGCAAAAAAGTAGCTCAAACTTGAAAGTCCTAAATTGGTTTAGATTATTAAGTAGCTCAAATTTCAATTTAATTAATAAATAAAGTTCACTTTCAAACTTTATGATAATTTGAACAAAAACCCATTTTGTCTCTCTATTGGAATCATCAAAAACACATGTCGAACAATACAAACAAACTGATTTGTAGAATAAAAAAAACAACTTATGGTGGGTTACGGATGTAAATGTAATGACTCGTTTCGGAAAAACAGGTCAACGAAGAAGACAATATTAAAATATAGTATCTAGTTTGTCGTTTTGTAATGTTTAATTAACTCGTGTTTTAATAATATTTATGTTGAAAAAAAATGTACTACCCCTAAACATTCGGTCCGGGTCCGCAACTGCATAGAGCTATAATGCCGGGTACCGAGTCAAGCATCTACATGCGATGAGAATTCTAAAAATTATCATGCATGGTGTAGATCCTGGAAATCAATAATGAAAATCCAAAAGTCAGGTTTATCCGTGAAGATGTAGCGCAACAAATTATCCGATTCGTTCAATTGATCGATTTTCACCTCCGATTAAAATAATTATGTAAATCTTATTATTTAAACATATGTTTTTGAGAGTGATTTGGTAAATTGTATCTAGGACAATATTGTAAATAATTTTTAGTGAGTAACATTCTACAATGAAGCCAAAACCAGCAGTGTCACGTCAAGAAAATAATGTGGTTTCAAGCGTTATTAAAGTCGTGTGAGTTATTTATGTTAGAAATAAAAAATAAAACAGATTAAATTAAATTTTATAGCATATATATCAGCTTTAAAAAGTATAATTTTTTTATTTTTAAAATGATAAATCTAATCTACTCCTAATTATTACCACCCATGTCCACGACGGACTCGAACTACTGAGCTCAAAGTAGAGAGACAAACACCAAAGACTCTTATAATTTATGATATAAGTATACAAATAAATGCCCATACAATTGAATTCTTGGATCGACATAACTCCTCACAATTAAACTTCAAAAACTAAATAAATATTTTGATGCGACAATTTATAATAGCTGTTTCTTTTTCTTATCTAGTTATTTTATGAACTTATAATTACTTAAATAATTTTGTCACATGTTATCATATTATTATAATTATTCTAAACCTATCATTATAATTAACATGCATATATAGTAGTATAACTTATTTGATTTATTATAACTAGAAAAAAGAGCATATAACAAAGTTTTTGGGACAACATTGTCCTTCTTCTAGGTGATCGCAGGAGCATGAAGTTGACTGCTTGTTTTTTCCACCCACGTATAAAATTTTCCTTTCAAAAACTAATTCAAATTAAATATACGTTCGTCAATGAAGTATATTTTTTACAGATAAGTATCTCAAATGTTTTTTTTTTAGAATTATAAAATTTAAAAAAAAAAACCCTTTCAAATCATAGTTAACTATAGGTGTGTTCACTATTCGGATATAACCGGATTGTCCAATTGAACATTTTGGATCAGACTATTTGGATTGGTTATTTGGTTTTATGGATCGGTTTGGACTTGAACCAAATTAATATTTTGGTTATCGGATTGGATTTGGTTTCCGTTGTAAAATCCGGATTGTCCAAAAAAACCAAATAATAATATATATACCAATCTTTTTGGAGTTTTTGATGAAGTTGATGTCAAAATTTTCGCATATATGATTATAAATGTCATAAGCTATGAATTAAACGTGCTTTTATGTACAGAGTAGTTTATCATTTTGGAATTGTACATATCGAACTTAATATTATTTATATATATAGTTTTGTAGTATTTTGAATATTTTTTAGAAAAACCAAACGGATAAAACCAAACAAACCAAATTGTTATTTGGTTTGGATCGGTCTGGTTTTCGAATTAGTTTGGACGGTTCGGTTTGAACTTTTAAAAACCGGACTTTATTTGGTTTCACCTATTTGGTTCGGATAAAACCAAACCGTCCAAACGAATACCCCTAGTTAACTATAATCAAACAGATGGACTTAAAATTATCATAATTTAATTTATGGGAAAATTAAAACAAGAATATATAGTTAAAACTAAAAACAAAGTTATTAATTCATCTAAGATCTCAATACAAAGTATGTTGAATTTTTACACAATCATTGGATCATATGCCAATTATTTTTTAACATGGTTTAAATCTACCTCAATTTTGTTAATTGCAAAATTTGAATGTCAAATTTGGAATAACCACAAGGGTGGCGACCTTGAACTCAGTTTCTTAAATGGTGGATTCCTA
This sequence comes from Calendula officinalis, assembly GCA_963853835.1. Taxonomy (NCBI): domain Eukaryota; kingdom Viridiplantae; phylum Streptophyta; class Magnoliopsida; order Asterales; family Asteraceae; genus Calendula; species Calendula officinalis. Next base: position 1,670,344 of record OY970830.1, on the reverse strand, counting down.
AAAGTTTCCGGATTTAATCTCTGCTATGAGAAAAAAAGTACCATCATGTGACCACGGATTGAGGTTCACCCGTACTAACTCTGATTTACCCCAAAACAGGTGGTCGCCTTTAAATTAGTCGATTCACAAGACAGAGTATAAATCCAATTAGAAAAAACGTCAAATTTGCAATTATTGCTCACTGGTATCATGTTGATAGGTATTCATATTTAGCGATAAAAGCTTGATTTTATACTTTGTACGAGATAGAAACATTAATTAATAATAATTTCATATACAGAGATCCTCAGTTTTTTGTCCTGATTATGGTGATTGTGCCTCTCCCATGTGTTTGAATTCTAGTGAGTGCCACGACAGCCTTCCCGGAAAGACTTGGTCCATCCAGCGAAACAAACGGCCGGCAAGCAAAGTCCCCCACCGGATGTCTCACCGCCCTTGTCGGCGGCATTAGAATCCTTTCATTAATGTCATTCAGTGTCATATCACCTTTGAATCCCCCTGGCTTCACCAATGCAAATGGATAAACCACTCTTGTTATCACCTTCTTTTTCCTCTCCTCGATTAATTCATCTGTTAATTAATAATTAAGAGTTGTTAGTGAAATATAAATTATGATGTTTTCTCCAAATTGTCTTTGTGATGGTTAAACGAACTTAACCATGGTCAGCTTCAATTAAAATGAGTCGTTTTCAATTAATAGAAATTTAAGAAAAGAAAATGTCATTGTCAATGGGATCTTTGTAAATTAATTAATCACGTTTACTTTTATCTCAGACAAAATTCAAATTTTGGCAACGACTTTTTTTAATTTATTATCCGTATATTATATCGGGCTATCTTTTATAAGAGTTTTGCTAATACGTGCTATAAAGATATACGAACGTCTAATAAACTAAAATTTCCTTAACTAGAATATGAGTGTTGTCATGAATGATCATGAGTAGATCATATGGTCATTTAAATTGTTACAATATTTTAATATTGTGAGCTAGACCATAAAACATAAAATATAAAAATTCGTTTTCATCAGATTATAATATTCGTAGTCGTGTACGTGTAACTTATAATTATAAGATCTTTTTTTTGGTCTTTTGTTTTGCGTATTTTAATCTGAGAAAACATGTCAAGTATTTTATACGTATTCAACGACTTTTTGTGCATGAAGTCAAACATTGAATAGTCAAAAGCATGCATGGTGTGTGTCTGGAGAGAGAGAGAGTGAGGTACCAGTGAAGTTGTTTGATGAACTTATGGTTTCCTTAAAATCAGAGAAATGGGTGTTAATAGAACTCTTGCTTTGTGAAGATGAAGTTGAATTATCTCCACTAACTGCAATAATAATTCATATTATTAACTAAAAAATTAGATATTAATAAGTCAACGTAAATATAATATAGTTATTGTGTTCATACCATTAAGCACACTCAAATTTTCAAATTCATGATCAATAGAACTGAAATCCCAGTAGCTCTGCAAAGATATTAAGATCAATACAAGAAAAAAAAAATATCCACCATTAAAAAAGGTAATTTTTAATGAAATTATAATGCTCAACTATTAAAATTTTGAGAAAGAAAGTTACCGGAAATGAGGGAGGAGATGAATTATGGTGGCTGGGTATATGGTGATAATCAGGTGTCACCATCAAACGGCGTCGTTTGGATCTGAATTCATATAAAGCATCCTCCAAATAACCCGATGAAAGATCCGAATCCAATATTGAGTACTGATCATCACAAAATGGTGGAGTGTTGTTCATTTCCATACCTGTGCATCATGAGTTCATAACCTACCTTATTAATTATCACCATGCATAAACTCACACACACACTAAAACACACTCACAAAGCACACACATAACAGACTGTTAAATTACGTACAATAAGAGATATCTGTGTTGAGAAGTTGAAGATTGTGGATATCCCAACACATGGAAGAACCATAACCGTTAGGGTGATTATTAAAGTAAGCAATGGAGTGAAGGTCACCCATAATGATCGCCGGAGAACTGAAGTTGGCCGCCGGAAATCGAATTACGGTGAAAATGTGGAGTGAAGAACACTCATTCAAATGGGGTGTACTATATATGATGTGTGATATACAAATTAATGTGTATTTATCTTGAGGTGTTGTTGCTATTGGAGTTGTACTTTGTGCTTGTTTAGGTGTGCGCCGGTAGCACGAAATTCAAGAAAGAAAGTAGGAGTGGGTAAAGCGAAAGAAATATAGAATAAAGTGAAGAAGAAATTGTCAGTGAACTTGAGAGAGAAGGAAAAAAAAAGAAAAAAAGAATAAAGAAAAAAGACAAAAGTTTAGGGGGTTTATTGGGATAATAAAAATGTTGGAGGACCACTTTTGATCTTTTGGGGAAGGGTGTGGGAGACTAAATAATTGCGGTGGTTATGATATGATATTATGATGTTTGTTGGAGTTGCATAAGAGCATCTATAATGGTAGTTTTTTACAAAGTTTATTATTTTTTGTATATGTTATATGAAGGTAAATGACTTTCTATTAAAAAGTTTTTACTTCAAAAGCTTATTCTCTACTAAGTCTTTCTCAAGATACAAAAAAAACTTTATGTTGGTTAATATGCATTGGAGCAAAAGCTTTTTGGAAAGCTTATTTATAAATTTTAAGTGGAAAGTCTAGGTATCAATTACAATAAGTCATTATAATGACTTAACCATTGGGATGCTCTAAGGTAATTCCAATATGCAAGTGCAAGCAAATAAAGCAAATGTTGACAACAGACATGCTTATCAGACACATTTCGAATTTTCTGTTTTTAAATTTTGTTTCTTTTACCATTTTGTGTACAACACAACTGAAAACCTTTTTATTATTTCGGTGAATAATCAGAGTAATTGTAAAATTACGTGACATTTTGTCAGTTTATTCTCCATTTGAAACTCATGTTTGAAATATGGAGCTTTTAATATTTATTCATTATAATTTAGATATGATTAGAGGAAAAGTAATTATACATATGTGTAAATCACCAAACTAAAAAAGAAAAGAAATAACACTTAATATTAATGATTCAAACAAAAATCAAACTTTAAAAATGTCTAGTTCTTAATGATGCTTTTAACACATATATATATATATGCTAGTAATGTTAACAAATTTGGTTTTTACTTTAGGATTATTATGTATCTCAAGTTTTTTGTACTTGTTTACAAATTAATGTTTAAAATACACGAGTAATTTTCTTTATAATATAAGGAAAACAATATAACAATAGCCCTGAAGTCGATTGGTAACAACTAACAACCATCATCGAATTAACTGTCTTACATTTTTTCTTTAAATATAGATTGTATACTAAGTGAGAAAAAATATATTACTCCATTTGATATTATTTGAGAAACTTGTAAACCCGTGAAATTTTTACCAGCGAATTATGGATATGTGTGAAAAAAAAGTGTACAGATCGATGGGTAACAACTAAAAAGTATGCATTGTCCATCACAGGTAAATCCGCTCCACGAATCTGTAATACCCATTTGGTTTACCGGTCGTTATACAATGTATTTATTGACTAGTGAACTCGTATATAAATTAAGGAAAATAATGGCACCATGAATCATTAACATCATATTTTTTGTTTGGATCATTAATGTTTTAATAATTAATTAACACTATATGTAGATTGTAGAAAAGATATTGGAATTTTGGGAATGTTTTTATTTTAGATTATTTGAAAATTTGATAATAAACTATTTCGTTAGATGTTTATTATAAACCGCCCGTGGGTAAGGGTTTGAGTGCAAAAGAAAACCGTTATCGAATATCAGAGGGTTCGGGAGTGTGCTTACGGATAGGGGTATATGCTGTGCAAACTGGACCGAGAACCAATCGGAACCGCCGCACCGAATTGGACCGGCCTGAAAAATACCGAACCTAGCTATATCATTTCGGTTCTAATTTTTCATGCAAAATCGGTTCTCGGTTTGGTTTCGAGTAGCTCGATTCGGTCCAGAACCCATAAAAAACCGAAAAGGTCGAAAAAACTTCCTCGATTATCGGGTCGGTTTGGTTCTAGCTGGTTCTCAATCCAGTTCAATTAAATTCCTAGCGTCATTGGTTTAGATTTCTAGATCTGGTTGAAACAGTTTTCTGGGTTCAATTTGATTTTTTGACTATACAAAAATCTAATTATGGATATTTGTAGTTGAAAGAATGAACTTATAATTGGTTGTTATGAGAGCTACTATTAAAGAAGAAACCAAAGTATAAACATATAGTTATATTAACGTCCGACAATTGGACTTTTACCAAGTTTATAGTCATGAAAATCAGAAATACAATATTTGTTTCGTTTGACTAGTGAGTAGTGATTTAATTACATTGACCCGTTCACTTTACTTTTGACTATTAATTGCTAATGAGTGGTGGGGGGTTGTACTCTACTGGAACATTTTATTCACTTTCGTGTTGTGTGAATTTGTGATGTGGGCCAGACATCTCTTTTATTACGGTGGGGTCGTGTTTTATCAGAACATATCTTATGTGGGGCCCAATCCATATGCATGCTGGACTGGTTGAGAATTTTGGATACAAAAATCAAATCACCATAGTCTTCGGTTGGTGCATGTGGGGCCCAGTACCATCTATAATTCAAATTAAATTGTCCACTAGATAATTATTTATTTTTGTATTTAACTTTTAGATGTTTAGTCCCCTATAATAAATTGGATTTATCGTTTGCCTATATAATGCTACTTTTTTTTAAACAGGAGAACACCACCCTCTAAATGATTATTAGATCTACATTATTTTATTCACGAAAGCACCTAAACTTATGACCATATGTCTATAAGAAACATTTTCCAACACCTTATATCGTTACATTACAAATCATTTGGTATATGATTCCTAACTAACTTTGAGTGAAATAATCTAAATGTCTTCATCTTTATATTTTTTGAATATTGTAATTTCTTTTCCTATATCTTATTTCTTTTTTAACCTAACCTACCACATCCTCATCTATATGTGAAACTTAGGGCATGTTTGGTAAAAGCTTTTAAAAAGGATTTTGAGCTTATTAACTCAATAACTTAAATAAGCTTGAAAATTCAAGTTTATTGTCGCTTATTAAGCTAATAAGGTCAAACGCTCTTTAAATATGTTTTCCCAAACCTGCCCTTAAACATTTGATCACAGGGTCATAATTGTTAGAAGCTTATTATGCATTTCATTATATAGAGAAACAATCTATGCTTAGTTATATAAACAGAAGACAATTCGGAACCTCAAAAACATAAGAGCATCCACAATGGTTAACCCCTCCAATGACTTATTACTTTTGCCACATCATCTAATAACCTATTAGTTGAAAACTACTCCAATGGTTAACCTTTCCAAAGACGTTTTCACTAATATTATTAAATTACCTTTATCTATATCAAATGTTTTATAAATGCCCCTCACTTATGTAATTTAACAATTTTTATAGCATTACAAAACTTAACATTATTATAAAATTTCTCTTACAAAAATATTACTTCCTCCGTATCAAAATAAGTGACACAAATTGGCTTACACGTTTTTTGAGGTAAAAGATTAAAGTAGAGGTTAAAATAGATTAAATTACATAGTTAGTGGAGAATGGGTCCCACTTTTCTTGAATAAAGTGATATTAATGAGTTTTAAAAGTAAAAGTAAAGGTATGCGGGTAATTTCACTTTATTAAAGTGGATAGTTAGTGGGTATGGGTCCCACTATTTTTACCAAATAAGGAAAGTTTTCAAAGTGTGTCACTTATTTTGATACACCCCAAAATGGAAAGTGTGTCACTTATTTTGATACGGAGGAAGTATAATGTTTGACCTTAAAAGGTATTGAAATATGATAAAATATAATTTATAGTTATAGAAATAATAAATTATTCACATATAAATATATACATGAGTTTAAAATGTGAAATTGTTAAATATAGAGACTAAAAGAATCAAACATTGAAAGTTGTTCAAGTGGTTGGGGAAGATCAAGTGGTTGGAGTGACCACTTAAAAAAGTCATCCATTCCAATGATAAAAAGTCATTTTAGAGGTTATTCAAATAGTATCAATCTCTTCTTCAACCTCCCATTGGAGATGCTCTAAGATTGTGCATGAAGTAATAAATGGGTAAAACAAACCGAACCCGTAATAATGATAAAGAAACAACACTGAAGCTAAAAGAATTCAGTTGTGAACAAAATGATTGCTTATTTGCGTGAAGTTGTTAACGGCACTTTTGTTATGGATTATGGAGAAGATCATGTACAAGATATTTGGGATTTCAAATAGATTTAGGTTGCCCAAATTCTTTGGGAGGGCCATCAAGATAAAAATAAATAAATTACCTTTAAATTTTAAAATAAATTACATCATTGATCCCAACTTTGGTGGAAAACATTACTGCGTGATTATTCAGCCAATTAAAAGAAAACACAACAATCACTGAATTAATTTGTTATTAAATAAAACCCAGTTTATATGACGCCACAAAATTCGCAACGAAGAATAAATAATGGAATCTAAACGTTTTCTCCACCTCAGGTAATCGGGCCACATTGATTTGTATTTGCTTTTGGTATGGTCTTGTGGGTTGTTTTATTTCTTTCTGTTGGGCCTATAATGTTTAAATGAAACAACGCTGCTTAAAGGATGCAATTAGTTCAACACCAACATTTTAACATAACACACGATACTTTTTATATAATAAAACAGATGAACACAAACACAATCCATCTGACAGAAACACAAACATAGAACTGACTTCAATCCTTTCACAAACAAACAAAACACACAACTTAACTTGACTTCACACGATACAAACTTGAAAAAAACACACACACTGCAAAAGCACGAAATGCATTAGATTCACGCACAAACTCCTTTATCACTATGAGGAAAAGGACGTTTGACCTGCGTATAGGCACTTCGACATCATTCAAGGCTTAAAAAAGCCTCAAATGAAAAACATGGAATCTTTAAGAGACTGATCGAGATTATAAAAGAACTGGTCAAACGAAGACTTTGACTTTGACTCCGTTTCCATCACAACCTCTTGAAACAACCGCCCCCTGTACGCCACAAGATCCGCATAGTACACCGGTGGGACCAATGACACGGGTTTAGTACAACGAGCAAAGATGTAGCACAAGTTGTACACCAGCTTCTGCATCTCATCAGATGAAAACCCAATTTCATCCCAAATGACAGTGTAATGTGTCGGCTTGCTTGTCCCAATCCCGCCAAAATGACTGCAGAGATAAAAGTCAAACTCGACCGGGTGGACGATTGTGGTGTCGACAACTGTCCCAGGTGGGACGTTTAAAACATCTTTCCCGTTGTTCAGGAACAACCGAGTCGTGTGTCGTTTTTGGGCCACGACAAAAGTGACAAACGGGCGGTACTCTTTTGTATATATAGCTTTCTTCATTTCCACCATTTCTTTGTTCAAAACCATCTCAAACTGACCATCGCTCACACCGTCACGAAACACTACAATCTTGTTCGGTTTGACCCCGTTGACTTTCTCGTAGCTCTGGACCAAATCCAAACACAAACCCCCGAAGTTGACGATCTCCTCCTTACGGTGGGCTTGCGAGGACACACGGGCCGCGTACCGAGTTGCAGCGGGCCAGTTCATGGACCCGACAACAGCTGCAATCGATGGAGCTAACGAGACCGAGTTAGCTCCAGTCGGGTGGTTCACGTCGGCCCCGATAAACATGCAGTGGTCCCCACCATCGAACCGTGGGAACTGTTCAATCAACTCCACATTACTCCCTCCTAATTTGGCGTTAATCTTCATTCCCAAATTAGCAAGAGTCTGATCACTTGCTTTATTAGCATTAAAAGACAAACAGCACTGAGTCAACACGCCCATTTCGGTTTCAGGTATTTTTTTGATGTACTTATAACCTTCATGCTTATCGGCCATCACACATATAATCAACTGAAGTTGGCCAGGATCTATCTTCCTGCATTCTTCAGTGAACCATTTAAAAAAACCACGAACCCGATTCTGATCAGATAACTCCCTCATGCTGGTTTGGTACACCTTAATCGGTTCTTCCATTTTTACCCCTATACTTCTGCACCGGTTCATCAGTTTTGGGATGAACGCGTTGATATTTAGCGGGTTTCTACGATCACCGCAAGTGAAATCGATCAGGGCCCACCTTTCTGCTGGTTTTCCTGCAACTAGCGTTTTTCCTTGTAGAAGATTGTAGTGACATTTGAATTTGTCTACTGTTACAATGTTCGGTTTGCCACTTAAACTACCAAGTTTTAGCTTAGGTGGCGCCAGCACACGGCCCTCAACTTCTGTCATGTTCATTCCAACCCCAACTTCAAAATTCCGAATCACCTCCGCACTGCACAATTAATAAAAATAGCATAAGAAAACAAATTTAAAGTTAAAAAAATGAAAGTCAAAAAAGTCAACATACCCATGACTGCCCGCTGAAAACTCTTCACCAACCATCCTGCAAATCTCACTCCTTCGGTTTTCGGGTGCAAGAAGACATAAATCTTTCAGTTTCCTCGCAGCATCCTTACCCAATTGTTCTTTCGGGAATCTTCTATCTTCAGCCAAAATACAGAACTCCAAAGGAACATAATTCGGTTTTTGAACATTATTCCCCAATTTCAGGCAAGGAATATTCTTATTCACAATTTCCTTATTCCATTTTGTGCGAAAATAATCGACCAGTGTCACAACTTCAGTTGGTTTATTCCCTTCCAGATCTTCAAGCTCAAAAGTAATATCCTTTGTAGCTTTGTCGGTTAAACCAGCCACAATGTATTTTTGATTCGTACGACGATGAGTCACACCTACCCGTAATCCCTTCAAAGCCGCCATAACTTTGTTAGGATAGTTTTGAATGTCTGAAACATCCTTAATTTCACAAATGCATTCCTTAATAAAATCAACAACCGGCATTCTTTTGCGAAACGGGACTGCAGAGTAATCAGTACACATAACTAACCCATTAGAAGTTACTTTCAAGCTCTGTTGAGAGCCACGATACGCTGCAACACCAGATCCAAGCTCATCTCCCCTACGGTGCACCCTAGGGTACATCCCTCTACCAACCGAAACCTTTTCACGAAATAGATTCGCCTTCATTACTACATCAAGAGCTTGTAACACATCACGTGGGACCTGTGTGGCATTTCCAGTCAAGAATTCTTGCAGCTTTGAAAGGTTTAGTTCACAGCCGTACTTGATTGTGCAGGTGTAAGAACGACCAAATAAGTCAACTTTGTAAGTTCCTTCTTTCAAACAAATTGCACTGAAGATGTTCTTCTCACCATCATATGCAGTTTGGAGCATTGGAAATTGTTGCGGGTAAATGGAACTTAACTGTTCCTGGATCAATCTGAGATCGGATTTTGAAATTGCTTTTTTCACAGCCTTAGATGATGATGCTGGTGGTGCATCATGTTTCACGTCTACATCGTATCGTAATATTGATTTTGATGGATCAAATTTGACGGGAAAGTGGTTGACAAGAAGCTTCACAGTGGTTATACCAAGTGTTCCATGATCCGGACGCTTGATTGGTTCGTAACCATCCTGAATCTTAAGATCTGAAAGCATAGAACAGCAGAGTCTTAAAATTAGGGTAAATTAGTGTGATTAGGAACAATCGGATGTGAAACAAATGTGGAATCATATGACAGCTTTGATGGTATGTTTATAAAATTAGGTTAAGTAAACAGTCGTACAAGATTGGATCGTAATAAAGCAAGTTATTCAACTGAAGAACAAAATTAAACAGGTTTGAGAAACAGAAAAAATAATGATATGTGTAAATACGCCCAAAATTCGGTACTCACCAGCAATGGCGTTCTGAGTTTGAGTGAGAGTTTGAGACGGAAGTTCCGTTGTTTGACCAGACTCAGTGCGACTCGGTGTTCTGATTTCTCGATCACCACCAGAACGATTGTGCACGCGATCTGTATTCTGCGTAGGGTAAGTAGCATTCCGGTAGGTCTGCTCACCACCACGGCCGCCGCCGTATCCTCTACCGCCTCCATCGCCGCCGTATCCTCTACCGCCTCCATCGCCGCCGTATCCTCTACCGCCTCTATCGCCTCCGCCGCCGTATCCTCTACCGCCTCCATCCCCGCCGCCGCCGTATCCTCTACCGCCTCCACCGCCGTATCCACTACCACCGCCTCCGCCGCCGTATCCTCTACCTCTACCGCCACCGTTACCTCCTCCGTATTGATCCTGCTGTTGATTACTGTACTGCCGCGGGTAATTCATGTTTCCTCCACCACGAGGATAGTAACCACCGCCGCCATTACCTCGACCACCTTCGCCTCTACCACCGTCTTGTGTACCGGCGGATCCACGACCTCCATTGTTCCTGCCCCCACGGTAACCGCCCCCAGTGTTCCGGCCACCACGGTAACCGCCGCGATTGTAGTTGCTCTGTTCCATTAATTTCGATGTATTTGAGAATTTTTAGTGTGCTTGTGAGAAGATCGTTTGGTCGTGAGAATCTTATAAGGGGGAGACTCAAGCGTAGTAAAGCAAGGTAATGACGATAATAACCCTTTTGCTTTGTGGACAAGCAAAGGTAGGGACACTCTAGAAGGTTCGATGAAAACTGTTCGTAGGTTTCTTCGCAATTTCTCCTTGTTTTTCTATCTTTTAAGAAAAGTTATTATAACTATATCTTAATCTAATTAGAGCATCTACAATGTAAGCTTTTTCATAAAGTTTTTTACATTTTCAATAGGTCATCTAGATACATATGACCTCCTAGCAAAAAGTTTTTATTTTAAAATTTTTTCATCCATAAATCTTTTTGGAGTAAAAACTTTTTTTATTAATATTTAGTGGAAATCTATGTGGTATTTTTAATAAGTCACTGCAAAAGGTTAATCATTGGAGATGCTATTAGCAGGAAGATAAATTAGAACAAGGAATAATGGTATTGGTTCTTTACCATTTATTCTTACTTATAATCCTACTCATCAGATGAATACATGCGTCAAAATTAAGGAATAATATTATGATACAAAATTAATGGATTACATATGTTATCATATTAAGTGGGTATGATTATGAATAAGAAAAAAATGATATAACTAAATATCATCTTTCAATAACAAATGGTAGGAAATAATACTATTACTCAATATTAAAACATGCATTAAAGATATGTATGCATCAGTTAATAACTATCTTTGTATTTTAGTTATATCATCCATATATTAACTTAAATTTATTTATGTTTTAAAATAAATTATCATATGCTTTTATATTTAATAGAGAAATTAATTAGTTAAATAAGACAAAACAAAAACGTATAATATCTTATCATGGTGATGAACAAACGACGATAAATGACGGAAGAAAGTAGTTAAATATGACGGAAATAACAACATTATAAAATAAGAAAGTATACTAATTATATTAAATAATAAATTGATATACCTATCAAGCGAATAAAAAATTTTGAACGGCAAGTCCAAGTAATTTGTACCCAAACACTGTTCCAAACACTCAGGCAGCATGCCAAATGATTTATCGGATATGAATATCTTTGGAGTACCATTACTACACGCTTTTTTTGTAAGTCAAGTTAGGAATACATCTACATCAAATTTTAATACCAAAATTTAATAAAACAAAGAGGACTGCGAACTGCGAACCATTGAAGTGCTAATCATTGCTTTATCTGCCCTTCTCTTCATGTCAATTTAGAGAAAATATTAGCACAATGGGTCAGTAATAAAGAGATGTGGAGCTGTGCTAGTGAAAAAACCCCGGTCCCGGATGGATTTAGTTTTAAACTTGTGAAGAAATATTGGGATTTATTGAAATGTGATTTATTCAACTCAGTGGAAGAATTTTTAATGGGAGATGATCCCTGCAGAGCATTTTTTAGATATAGAGAGCAATTTTAAACAAAAGGTCAATTATACCCTTCTCATATTTTATTAGCATTTTACCACTCGAATTAAATTTCTTTCCTGCATCTAATCTCATTACAACTTCTTCATGAGCTCAAAATTTTTACTTCATCCACATCGTTACAGGAATCACGGACAGTGCAATTAGGCATGAGTACAAACCACATACAACGAATCTTTCTTTCTCGTCATCGTTATTCGACGGAATCTACAACTCCATTGGTGAACAACGACATCACCAAGAGACGACGGTTCACGAGGAATTATGTGAAAACATTGTGGTTAGAAGAAGATCTGAAATGGATTACAAACGGGCTTACGAACGTGATGCACTCTGCTTCAATTCGAGTTCGAGCTCGTCCAGTTAAAATTGCTGCGGTGGTTTTTATTCGCCGGAATCAGATTCGGTGTACGATGGCGTTTCATCACGTCCTACACCAATTGTACAATCACCCAATTTGAAGATTCATAATCGAAACCAAAACATTAATCAACATTCGTGAAAATGTCCTACACATTTGTCTTTTACGTATCTCCAATTAAAACCCTTCTTCCCTGAAATTCCAAAACCCAAAAACATAATATGGTCACCACCCTTGAAGACCCTTGAAGATTGCTGGTCACTCCACTTCCACTGCATTTTTTGACTTTTTAATGGAACCCATGAATAAATTTTACATACTAAATGGTTAATTCTTCTTATAAACATATCCAATCGTCCCACCAAATTCAGTCAAAACTAGTGATTCCGTCCGGACTATGCACAAAGATGGTGGGGAAAACCCGAGAAATACCGCAGATAATGTTGAGAGCCGAGAAGGCGCCGCCGGAAAACACAGATTCCGGCTAAGTTTTATAATTCCGGAGAGTTTCCGGCGGCACGATTCGGCGGTGAATCCGGCAGCGGCGAGTACCACTATGATCGGAAAAAGGTGCTGGTTTTAATAGTATATTTCCTGTTAGCTGATTCGGTCTGAAACATGGTCGAAATAGAGAATAAAGCTTGGTGGTGGGTTTTGGTTTGAAGAGAGAGAAAAAAATGGGTAGGGGATAATGAATGCAGGTCGAAATTAATACTGTGGTAAATAGAAGAAAAGGTATAATGGTCTTTTAACGTAAAATTGCTCTGTATAACTAAATGGTGCTCTGCAAGGATCAGCTCCCATTTTTAATCTCTGCCACATGCCAAAGGGTTGTAATGTGCCTTTTATCACCTTAATTCCGAAAGTTCATAATCCATCCTTGGTTAAAGACTATCGGCCCATTTCTCTTATCGGATTGCAATACAAGGTAATTGCAAAATTATTAGCTCTCCGTTTGGCGAAAGTTGTGGATAAAGTGGTTAGTATTGAGCAATCTGCGTTCATTAAAGGAAGACATATTCTCGATGGTCCTCTAATGGTGAATGAAATTATAAATTGGTATAAGAAAAAACGGAAAAAAGTACTTATCTTTAAGGTAGATTTTGAAAAGGCCTTTGATTCATTAAGTTGGGATTATCTAGACTTCATCATGATGCAAATGGGTTTCAGTCTTAAATGGAGAAATTGGATAAAGTCTTGCTTATCTTCGGCTAGGCTTTCAGTTTTGGTAAATGGTAGTCCTACGGAAGAGTTTGATATGTCTCGAGGTTTACGTCAAGGAGATCCCCTATCTTCTTTTCTTTTTATTATAGCCATGGAAGGATTACATTTATCGATCAAAAAAGCGGTGGAAGATAATCGTATCAAAGGGGCGTTCATCGGTTACAACAATTTTAATATCTCACATTTCTTTTATGCAGATGATGTTATAATTGTCTCGGAGTGGATCGAAGAAGAAATGGAGAATATTGTAAATATTCTTAATGATTTTTATGAAAAATCGGGCTTGAAGATCAACATTCAAAAATCTAATTTATATGGAGTAGGTGTTGCTGATGACGAGCTATCGACAATGGCATTCAGGTCCGAATGTGCTGCTTCTTCTCTACCCTTCACGTATCTCGGCATTTTAACAGGTTCAAATATGGCGAAGTTAAGTAGTTGGGACCATATAATGGATTCTTTTAAGAAACGATTATCAAACTGGAAAGTTAAAATGCTTTCTATTGGAGGCCAGTTAACACTTTTGAAGTCGGTTCTGGGTAGTGTGGGAATTTATTGGATGTCGTTATTTAGAGTGCCGGATACTATTATTTCTAGAATGGAAAAGATGCGTGCTAGATTCTTTTAGGGATGTCAAGATTGGGAAAATAAAATTTCTTGGGTTGCTTGGAAGAATATCCTCGCCTCTAAGGAAAAAGGTGGCCTCGGTATAGCTAGTTTACAAGCGTTAAATCTCGCTCTCCTTATTAAATGGAGGTGGAGATTCTTCAAAGAATGGTGTCAAGTTATCAAATATATACATGGCGAGGATGGATGTATTATGAAACGAAACTCAAACCCGATTTATAAAGGTACGTGGTCTGGAATTATTGGATCTATAAACTTTTTGCATGATAAAGGTATCATTAACTATAATTCTATTCGGTTCGATATCGTTAGCGGAAATAAGATCAGGTTCTGGTTGGATTCTTGGTTAGATATTCAACCATTATGCGAACGATATAATCGGTTGTTTCGGCTAGATTTGGTAAATAACAATCTAGTGCAAGAGAAATGGAACGGTCAAGAATGGACATGGAACTAGCGTCGAGAATTAAGAGGTGGAATTGAAAGAGAGCAGTTTGAAAACGTGAGTGCTATGCTTTCTACAATTATTCTCAGTGAAGGTACGGACAAGTTCTGTTGGGACGTGGAAGATCAACTCGAGTTTTCAGTTTCAGGAGCAAGAAATATCATTGACAAAATACTACATCCGGGTATTGAGTTCTCTAATTTTTGGTTTAAAACGATACCAATAAAAGTTAATATTTTCATATGGCGCCTTCGCTTAGATCGACTCCCTACTCGGTATAATCTCTCCCGTCGGGGAATGGAAATCGAATCTATCATGTGCCCCCTATGTCGATCAGGAATGGAAAATACATCCCATGTTTTTTTCCCGTGTGATATCTCGAGCCAAATTTGGAAAACAATATGCAAATGGGTTGGTATTGAAGATTTCATTGGCCTCACCTGATTCGATGTTCAACAGCTCCATTGAGAAGACATGTTGATCTCAAATTGAAGACAATTGGAATTGCAACATGCTGGATGATTTGGCGATTTAGAAATTCAATTTTATTTGATTATGGCATTATCAGGATAGGAGACATTGTTGATTTTATTATTTTATTATCTTTTAATTGGTTAACCTATAGAAATCAGTCTTGTAAGATTTCTTGGGTTGATTGGTTAAAAATCCCTTTATTGTAATTGCTAGTTTCTTGCTAGCTTTCGTTTGTTTAATATAAGTTTTGTGGGGGTCTTCGGAGGGTAATGGCATTGCCTAAGCTCGATCCGTTGGCTCGTTTTGCCGTTAAAAAAAAAGAAAGTAATAAAGAGATGTGTCCATATGAATAAAAGTATTTATTTTATGTAGGTATTAAGGGCATGTTTGGAATAAAAGAATGTATTTATGTAGGTATTAAGGGCATGTTTGGGAATAAAGAAAGTATTTATGTAGGTATTAAGGGCATGTTTGGGAATAAAAGAATGTATTTATGTAGGTATTAAGGTTATGTTTGAAAAAACTCATTTAAATGGTTTTTAGTTTATTAACTTAATAAGTTTAAATAGCTTGAAAATTCAAGCTTAGTTAGGTTTATTAAGCTAATAAGTTCAAAAGTTCCTTAAATAAGTTTTCTCAAACATGCTCGAATATTGTGTATGTGTAGTTTATAATGTCTTTGATTAATTATCATTTACTGTCACGTTATAAGTGGTCTAATTGCTTATGAAATTAGGGTTAACTTATATTTATCTACCATACTATTTTTCTCATTGTATCCTTTTACTATTTTGTTTCACTCCTTTTAAGGTTTATGTTGAACTATGAACTATATATTACTTTGAACCATTACTGTAGTTTGTTTTACTTTTAATAAAATCAGTTATAAATAACTATATAAATGAACTGAACATAGTTTAGAGGTCTTATTGAGATATTTCTAATAATATAGTTTAGGAATAATGTATATCGAAATAATCCAATTATTTTAATTGTCTTATTAAAATCATCAACTTGGTAAACAAAAGGGGTATCCACTTTATAAGGCTCAATCAGGTAACCGAGTTTATGATCGTGATGTACACAATTTAGCTGTTATCGTAGTCATTTTTGAACATTTCACTGACTATTTAGTAAATATTTACTCAGAAAGAGATCAAATCATGACTTATCGGAAGTCATTTAAGAACCCAAATCAAGTGGTGCCAATTTTCTGTCTCGCTCGCCTCTGTTTGCGGGGAAGTTGCGCATGCGGGTGCTAGCAATATTAGCATCTGTGAAGCGTCACTAAACTCATCAGTAGCGCCACATCACCCACATCCTTACTGACGAGTTACTGACACGGTCGTGCCAACAACAACCATCGCTAACCCGTCACTAACCCATTCTTACCACATCACCATTTTTAATTAAATATAAATATAATATATTATTAAAAACTTAAAAGGAAATTTATAAAAAATATATTTTTTATAATATTATTTACAAAACAAATAAAGAAAAAAAATGGAAAAAAATTGTACAAGTTTTAATGCTGTCGGTACAAGCAAAAACCCAAACCACCCCCCTTTCCCCTTCCCTTCCACATACCCCCACGACGGCTCAGCTTTCCTGTCGTCTCCACGACGTCCGGCTTGCGACGTGAAGCACGATGGCTTCGTGCCAACGGCGTCACTCCCTCGACGGCTCCAATTTGCTGATGATGCCAAGCCACGACGGGCGTTGGCAGGGGTCTTATAAACCATTTCACTTTCTCCTTTTTATGGCGCCAAATATAACTCTCTTTTAGTTTTGCCCTTTTTGCTAGATGTATGTGTTATACCCTTTATACTTCCTCCGTTTCAAAATAAGTGATACAAATTAGCTTTCACGTTTTTTGATGCAAAAGATTGTAATGAATGTTAAATTAGATTAAATTGGATAGTAAGTGAGTGATGTGTCCCACATATTATGATTAAAATGAGTTTAATGATGTCTAAAAGTAAAAGTAAGGGTAAATGTGTCATTTCACATTATTTAAAGAGATAGTTAGTGGGTATGAGTCACACTATATTTTATCAAATAAGGAAAGTTTCAAAGTGTATCATTTATTTTGAAACACCCCAAAATGGAAAGTGTATCACTTATTTTAAAACGGAGAAAGTAATATTTTTGATGGATAAACAAATCATGAAGATTTGAACTATGGGCCAAATAATTAGGTATGGAAAATAATCCAATAAAAACTCCTATTACTTGTCCAATAACCACGGCCCAAGATTTGAGCATGTCAACGGTTCACTAATCGGGACTATCGAAATCCATGTATGGTATCGGTTATTTGGAAATGAAAATATTTGATCCTGCAATTTTTATAGTTGTCTTTTCGACTTCTTTATTCTCTTTTGACCCTTTTAATAACCTCAAATCTCAATGGAGTTCTTCTTGAATTTACTGTTTATTTATTTTATGTTGTTTATATACCATTTATACTTGGTTAGTAAGAAGTCGATGTTTTTTATTGTCCTGAAGCTATTAATTTATAGTTCGGTTTTGTCGATGAATTTTTTTTCTTCTCTGGTTTTGATGTTAATACACAATAGGCATGTACAAACTGTTAGGATCTCAGGTTGGCTAAATTATGAATTAGATGGTGGCTTATATAAATATATATTTCTTCTCTCATTCTTCAAGCTAGCTATTAAGGGTGAGTTATACACTTAACTTATGGTGTGAGTTCGTATCAATTGATATCAGAGATAGCCCTACTTTCGAGGTTTCAACACTCAGACTAGTGGCCTATGGAGTGCTGGCTTGGACCCGAAAAAAAATAAGGTGCCTACCGTGAACAACATAGCCATAAGGCCCGTGACCAACAAGCTTGGGGTGGTGCTTTGGACCAGAAGGAGGGTGTCAACTGTGATCAACGTAGCCGTGACCAATGTAGCCGGTGACCAATGAGGACGTTGGTTTTTCAAAGAGTGGCGAATTGTTAGGATCCAACGTTGGTCATAATATGAATTAATTGAATGATGATTTATAAGTTTAGTTGTTTCTTCTTCCTTCAAACTAGTTTTTGAAAGTGAATTATACACAAAGCTTATGACATGATACGAGCATGATATGTGATGAGTTCGTATCACAAACTGACCCGAGAACCGCTGGAACCACCGAACTTAGTGGTACGGGTCTGGTTCTCGGCACTAATTTTCATGAAAAATGGTTCTCGTTTTTTTTGTTCGGATTGGTTCAAATTAAACTAAAAAAAATCGAAAAATATGTGACTTAATTAAGTCCAGTCCAGAACGTTGTTGATTCAGTCATCGTTTCGATTGAAACCAATTCTTTGTGCGCTTATTGGACGGTGACCTAGACGTAAATGATGATGCACACAAATAATAATGAAATTTCGAAGAACCAAAATAGAAGTTTCGATTAAAGTTACATTATTGAGAAAACAAATTGGTCAATCACATCATGTGTAAGAAGACCATGGTTGACATTTGCAGTAACTTTGACGAAATGTGTTAGTGGAATTAGACCATCACACAAAAACAATTGTCGACAATTCCACACCATGTATAATTACAATTATAATATTTATAATATTTTGTAATTAGTGCTTCAAAAAGAATTTATTAACAAACAAAATAAATAAACAAGTTAATACTCATAACGCAAAACAATACTTTTTTGTTTAAATTAATACTAATTTCCGACCATTGTTTACTGAAAACGCCTACATTTTATTTAACAAAGTACACCTTCTATTTGACTTGCGTTTACACATGTCTTGCACTACGACTATTTTTTGTTTGTATGATAGACATAGTTCGTTGCATATATTATAGGTAAACTATGTGATATTGTATTTAATTATACGTCAATTGCTATTATGTCCTACATTTTAGGGGTGTTCAAAAATATCCGAAAAACCGGGTATCCGAAAAATTACCCGATATCCGAAATCCGGGTATCCGAAAATCTGGGTATCCGAAAATCCGGGTATCCGAAATCCGGGTATCCGAAAACCGGGTACCAAATACGGGTAGTGTTTTTCAAGATTTCGGATACCCGATACCCGAAAAATTACCCGAAAATAAAAATATATACGAAAAATATACAAATATTATACAAAAAATACCGAAAATATTTGCGAAAATACCCAAAAAATCCAAAATTACCCAAAATATTTGAAAAGTACCCGAAATATCTTAAAAATACCCGAAATATCCGAAAAATACTCGAAATATTCAAAAAATATTTGAATATTTTTTTTTTTTCCGGATACCGGATACCCGGATTTCGGATACCCGAAATTCCGGGTACCCGAAATCCGGGTATCCGAAATCCGGGTACCAAATGCGGGTAGTAAAATTCACTATCCGAAAATCCGGGTACCCGAATTTCGGGTATCCGAAAATCCGGGTACCCGGTTTTGAACACCCCTACTACATTTGTCAACTTGAAAGCGACTGATTATATCTTCATTTGTAACACTCGCAAGTGATCATTTTCTATAAAACAAACTAGAGCCTTTTGAACATCATCAATTTGGTTACACAAATCTGACTTCAAATTATAAGCTTCATTTTAGAAAAAATATTTTTTAATAGCATGGATTCTGACTCACTTTATGAGATCAAACTAACTTCAATAACCGGTAGACCAAAGAAAAAGAACAAAATCTAATGATTAGATCAAGAAAAATAATAGTAGATTTCACGTGACATTTATTTTAGGCTAAAACGAATTTTAGTATCTAATTAAACTTGGCTGACTAGATTCTCTATTGCCCTAAAATATTAAAGGCACAACATGTTACTCTAAACTTCATAAAATAGTCGAATTAGTTCTTTGGTTCACTATTTTGGTCTTATTTCCCTCATTGTTTTGCTTCTAATATCTACATATTGATATGAACGCATACTTTTTAGTCATTCAAAAGCTTCCAGCGAAAGTAAATCAAGTATGAAAACATGATTAAATTAATGGGTCATGATACTAAATTGATTATTTTATCAAGTTGAGGGTATCATATTGTACCTTTAAGAATTCAAAATAGTAGAATATTAATAAGCCAAATTTAGGATCCTAAAATATATTTTGATCTTTATTTTATGAATAGAAAATTAGTAACAACTAATACAATTTTTACATGATATAGGTGTAGTAATTGCAACACCATGGTTTACTATTGATATTGAATTATTGATATTGATATTGATCTTTTAATGATTGATGACTATCACATATATGGGGGTCTATTATAGACTTATAGTCGAGTGGTCAAAATCCGACGACTATATTTGTCGATACTGACTATCACATTAAGTGAAGCTATTCATGACTCCCCAACAACCTAAATAAACGATAATTTGGATTTTTCTTTTAGTACTTTTAACTTTATATCCAGTTGAAGTTTGTCAAGCTAGTTTGATCTCTTCCACTTTCCTTAAAATCAAATCGATCAACTATAACTTAGTAGTATTGATGTTTGATTTTAGTCATAAATAAGGTCATGAGTTCAAGTTTCGTTATGGACAACAAATAGAATAGATTTAAAAGTCTTCAAAAAACATTATCTTGAAAAGTGGACCAAACCAGACCGGTTCAACTGGAGGAGTCCAATCAGTTTTAGTCTTTATATTATTTGAACTTGATCATCTAGGTATTCCAATTGGCGATGATAAATCCAAACGAGCGAGTTGGGATCCAATTATTCAGAAATGTAAGAAAAGGTTATTGACTTGGAAGGTTAAAATGTTATCAATCGGTGGTAGACTAACTCTTATCAAGTCGGTTTTGAGGAGTCTTGGTATTTATTGGATGTCACTTTTTAAAATGCCAAAAAGTGTTAACTCCATGGTGGAAAAGTTGAGAGCTAGCTTCTTTTGGGGTGGTAGTGAAGAAGAGAGAAAAATGGCTTGGGTTAGTTGGAAATATATTCTTCCTCCAAAAAATAGAGGGGGTCTCAATATTGTGAGTATTGAGTCGTTAAATCTTGCGTTACTAGTGAAGTGGCGATGGCGTTTCTTACAAAATGGTGAAATGTTATGGTGCAAAGTGATTAAGGCCATTCATGGAGATGAAGGTGGTATTAAATACCATTCAAACATGCGTCGAAGTAAGGGTGTTTGGAGCAGAATCATTGAAGTTAACAATAAGGTGGTAAGTGGTGATATTGTCAAATTTTGGTTAGATAAATGGATTGATGAAATTCCGTTTCAATCGATTGTTTAGGTTGGATTTAAATAATTTTTGTTGTGTAAAAGATAGATGGTTAAATGAGACGTGGAATTGGAATTGGAGAAGGAGTTTAAGAGGAGGGGTTGAGACTCATCAATTTCAAGCCTTGTTGGCTCTGGTACCGATAAACTTTCTTGTTTTATCGGGGATGATGCTGAATTCTCGGTTGCTCAAGCTCGTAGACACATTGATGGGCATTTATTCCCTGGCCATGATGCAACATCATATTGGTGTGTAAGGATGTTCCCGTAAAAGTGAATATTTTCATTTGGAGATTGATGTGGGATCGGTTGCCTACCCGTAAAAATCTGTCTCATAGGGGGTTGGAGATCTCATCGATTGCGTGCCCAATATGTGTCAAATATACAGGATTCAATCAGTTTGGCCGGATGATCAATTAACTTCGAATATCGATATCTGAAAAAGTACTTCCTGCTTACCGTGCATTTGTGGTCTAATTTGGAAGTCAATTAGGTAGTGGAAAACATGTCAAATATACCCCTGATGAATTATCTTTCGGATTTATTAGAATGAGAACCTGCTGTTTTAAACAACATAAATACAAAAGGTACATAAGATGCAATTCATCAAGAAACAAGATTCAAAGCATCATCATGATTTGGTCTTCGTTTTTTTATTTGTGACATGGGGTTTTTGCCACCTTATTAATTTGTACATGTATAATAGATCCTTCTCTTTATATTCATATTGTTGTACTAAAATTATGTCATGATATGATAAGCTTTAGTGGTCTCTTGGTGTTTTGTACTCCTGTTGTTGTGTTTGGGTTATAACAGCGAGAGTAAATTAGATTTATATACCATTTTGGCGAAAATTTCAAAAACTTCAGTTTGTCGGTTTGTCCTCTTACAAGTAAAAGCCACACATCTCCAACAAGTAAATTTCATTCATTCATATACACATCAACGACAAAAACCAGAAATCATACATCAAAAATTACGTACAGCAAAATTTACGACCGTCCGTGAATTTTCACGGGTTATAACCTAGTAATCATATAAAAGGAAACTCTCCCTTTTGCGCACTGACGTATTTGTTCTATTGAAAAGACTGTTATGCATAATATTTTAAAATCGGGTCGAACTCACTGATTCAACCGGATCCGTTTAACCCGGTTGACGATCTGAGTTATAGATGATACCCTTTTTTTTGTTGATATATATGCATCTTATAATACACTTTGGATGCCATTAGGATTTGGCAAGAGTCAGGGGTGTCTTAGAGGAGGTGCGACGATACCAAGCCTACATTTTAGAGGTGACCCATTTTCTATATATTTATTATATATATGATCTTAAAAATCTAAGCCAACTTAATAATTTAATAGAAAAAAAAAATTAAAAAGTTCAACTTTTTATTTATATCTTATAGTTTGGAGGTCCACTTTCGTCTATTCACACAAAATGCTTTGAATTTCGGGGACACCCCTGGCAAGAGTGTCAGGAATATGATCCTTTAAAGAATATCCTCATCATGTTTAGAAGAACCCGGGGTTGTTTTTTGGTAGGTCTCATGGTTAACCTTGATCAACTCTGGCTCTCTTGGAACACAAATTAGAAAACTGTCACTCTATCTTTGTTTTTGTGAAACTCTCTTACAAATGTCTTATTATTCCTTGTGGGTAAAAGGTACAAATTTGGGTTTTAACATAACTTTAAAAGAATAAAAATGTGTCACAAAAGGCCAAATCTATTCTCACTCTTTTGAGTCACTATATTATGGCTAGGGGTGGCAATTTCTAACCCGACACGAAACTCGACCTTAAATCGACACGAAAATAAACAGGTTTGGGTTGAGGTAAAAAATAATTGGGTCAGTCTCGGGTTGACTCAGCTGACCCGTTTATTAAACAGGTTAGGTTCGGGTCAATGATAATTTAAATGGGTCGACCCGCCAACCGTTTAATTAATAAAATATATCTAAAAATATATATATATATATATATATATATATATTTATATTTACTTTATAATTTACTAGTTTAAACGTAACTAATAGTTAGATAAAAACTAAAAATGCTACTTAGTAATGTGTTGTTTTGTTATTTTGTTATGAATCTGTAGAATAATAACAACATGTATGACCTGTTTGACATGCTAACATGTTTAACCCGTTTAGTTAAACAGGTTATTTGGATTAGGTTTGGGTTGAAGGTAAACATGTTAGGGTTGAGATATCTGACCCGTTTATATAAACAGGTCGGTTTCAGGTTGAACGTTTCTGACCCGTCAACCCGAACCCACCAACTCGAACCCGACCTGAATTGCCACCCCTAATTATGGCTAGTGATGCAATTCCAATGGTGGAGGAATGAATTCTTTTATTTATGGAGGTCAATAATCGTATAAGTAAAAAGACTTTGCAAAATTAAGTATAACTTGGTTTACATGACTCCATTTCAGATCGAAGCTTGAACGTCATGGTAAGTCACTAAGTCATGATCAAAAGAGGGCACATAATTGACGAGCCATTGTCAATTGGGATCGAGAAATGTCCTTGCTTGTTGTAACAAAAATATGCTACTAGCTAGTACTCAGCTTCTAGAGGATGCCTCGTGATCGAGTTAAATAACTTCCAAATTAGAATCTGAAAGAAAGCGTATGATCAGACCAATTTTTGTGTTATTAAAAAGAAACAACGAGTTATGCTTATTTTCTGACAATGTATGAGAGCCCTAACTCAACAGCCAATGTTTTTATCCACAAGATTTATTAGTGGCTAGAAATTCACCATATAAGTTTGCTTGAAGGCCTAACAAACTATAGCCAAATTTAAAACCCCATAAACTAAGGTAACACTTTGGTGATGGATAATATAGTTCTTATAAAACTTGAAAAAACTAAGCTTGTTTGTTTAACTTTTAGTCGTCAAGCCAATAAGATCCCTTGTTTCCCCTAACTCGTCCATTTTCTACCTAATTAAAGGCTAACATGCCAATCCAATTCAGCAATTTATATATTACAAAAGGTCGTTAAAAAGTGATAAAATTCAACTTTATAAAAGTTGAAATGAACTTGGTTGAGATAAATCCGTAAGTTACATCGGTTATTTGCTCGATTTAATAATTTATTAACTTAATTGACCTAACTAGAATGGGATGACATATATGTGTGTCTCGTTGTATTGGCCTAGTATATGGTTAAATTTGTCCTTTAACGGTTAAAACTTGCTTAAAATAGAAGTGCATATTGAGTTTGCAATTGCACGTATTTTTTGGATTTTCTAGAGAATTTTTTGGTATTGTTCACGCCAATGACCAGGGGTGTCTCTAGATTGAAAATGTTGCAAGAATTTCAATAACTTTTTTATGAATGAGTGATAGATAGTCTCCTTGGTGAATAACTTTTATCAGTTTGTGTAACTACATGCACTACTTCATAGTTGCATACCTTTTATAATTGAAAGCTCACAATCATACTAAGAAAAAAGTTCTACTAAAATAGCATAACTTTTGGCTTGAGTCTCTGTTTCAGGATAGTGATGCGTCAAAAGTTCCGTATCAACAAGGGCTACATGTTGGTAAACTGCCGTTGGGCTCCGGCCTAAAACGCTGTTTTTGGACACTTATTTGCATTTATATATTATTTTGGACTATTTTTTAGGCTAACTTTATGGATCGTTTGTCTTTTTTGATCAATTTAAAATTCTGGATCATATTTAAAGTGTGTTTGTGTGATTGAAATGACTAGTTGAAATTTTTATAAAATTTGATTTTTCTCTCCCAAAATTGTATTCTTTAGTTGAACAGGTCTTGATAAGACCCAAATCCACAGTATTCTTGAATCAACGTGGTTTCTAGTTAAATTTTCCGGTATTCGTAGAATCAACGGGTCCAATTTGTATTATGTATCAATAGTCAAGAACGTCAAATTGTGAAGTCTGATGACTGTGAGTGACTCAGCGACCCATTCGTCGCAATTTTGGCGGGATCCCAAGGGCGCAAGAGCGCCTTGGCTGGGCTCTGCTAAAAATGAATTATATGGTATTTTAAGTACTACCTCCGTATCAAAATAAGTGATACATTTGAGAAATTGCGGTTTTTGAGGCAAAAGATTGGAAAGTGATTTAAAATAGTATAAAGTGGATAGTTAGTGGATAATGGGACCCACTTCTTTTGGATGTAGTGAAATTAATGATGTTTAAAAGTAAAAGTAAGGGTAAAAGAGTAATTTTACTTTATTAAAGTAGATAGTTAGTGGAGAAGGGATCCCACTTTTTTGCCAAATAAGGAAAGATTTTGAAGTGTATCAGTTATTTTGTTCCACCCCTTTTAGGAAAGTGTATCACTTATTTTGATACGGAGGTAGTATTAATAATCGGAAGAAAGACTTGTTTACAGTACAAAATACAAATTCATGCTGGCCCAACCGCTGGTATATAATAATTGTCCACCATCTAAGTGGAATAACCGAGGTTGCATATTTTAGTGTATACACTGTGCACTACACATAAATATGATTTAAATTCCCTACAACAAAACCCTCATATATTGTGTCCTATATAGCTCCCTTTATATTCCAAATACCCCACCCCCATCCTTAATCAACTAAAATTTCATAGCTCAATGGATAAATGCATACTAGCTGAACAATGCAATGAAAACTCTACTACAACACCATCTTCCACAGCCAAATGGTGGCCCGATGTTCATTCAAGTTCTATTTGTTCATGGACTAGTGGTGCTAATTATGCAAGTAATGTTCCATGCAATAACAACCCACAAAACCCTAATTCAAGTGGTGAAGAAGATGTTTCGATCTCTACTTCTTTTACAACCAACGCTTCAAACAACTCGGGGATTAGCATGGAGTCATCTCGGGAGAAATCTTCCACCAACGATCCCTATGGAGAGGCGGTTTCCGATAATCATCATCTTTGGAACCAAGTTTTATTGTAAGTAATTATTAGATCAAAAGATTGAATAATCGATATCAGTACAATCAAAGCGTATTATGTAACATATAAATATGCATTAAAAGAAGAAAACTATGGATTTGGGAAAATCTTAAGCTAGATACCATTAGTGGATTCCTTTTGTTCTTTCCATTCTTCCACTTTACTTTAATTAGTACTCGTATAACCTTATAACATCTCATACTTCATCCTTATCAAAATAAGTGACACACTTTCCATTTTGAGGTGTATCAAAATAAGTGACACACTTTGAAAACTTTCCTTATTTGGTAAAAATAATGGGACCCATACCCACTAACTATTCACTTTAATAAAGTGAAATTACTCTTATACCCTTACTTTTACTTTTAAAACTCATTAATATCACTTTATTCAAGAAAAGTGGGACCTATTCTCCACTAATTATGTACCTTAATCTATTTTAACCTCTACTTTAATATTTTACCTCAAAAAACATGTAAACCAATTTGTGTCACTTATTTTGATACGGAGGAAGTATATATTTTATGTTCATTAGCTAATAAATTAATTAGCTACGTATGTATACATATTATGTTGATTAACTTCTAGATAAAATTTGTTTAATTTGGTAATAATGAGTACTAAACCAATATACATATGTAGAGGTGCGGGAACTACGGTCGGGAATATGCAAAACATATCGAATCGTATGTTTGAACCGGCATGTGATTATTTGAAGAAAATAGATAGCGGGTGGGAGTATTCATCAAACCCAACAAATCTCCAACAGTTTCAAAAACATTTCAACTCGTACAACGATGGGCTATACCAACCCAAGAATCCGGCTTTAGATGTTGAAATAAGTCCTCAGTTTAACCAATATAACGGTCAATTCCCGGTGATAAAGAATGAACACACGGAGAGTGATATTGATCATCGTGATCAAGGGTTATTTAGGAAAGGATTAAATAGTCATGGAATTGAATATCAAATGGGGATTAATAACGATATGGTTGTTGG
Source organism: Calendula officinalis (assembly GCA_963853835.1). Classification (NCBI taxonomy): domain Eukaryota; kingdom Viridiplantae; phylum Streptophyta; class Magnoliopsida; order Asterales; family Asteraceae; genus Calendula; species Calendula officinalis. The sequence goes on along the minus strand of OY970830.1, from coordinate 1,643,133 downwards.
GGATAATAACAAGTTTAATTACAATGGTATGTCGGATATGGAATGTAACAATGGAAGGGGTTTTCTTGATTTGGTTGCTTTTGGTAGTTGCTTAAACAAACCACCATCTGATAGTAACATGTCTTATAAACCCGTGATGATGAATACCATGAATCTACCTGACCGAAGGAAGCCGGTCATCCATAACTCTTATCAGGTAAGAACATATATATCTTTGATCCCTCCATAAATCATAGATTAGAAAAAAAAAAATATACAGATGAGAGCCAATTCACTTGAACAAAATAGATGATACACTATACGAGATATAGAGTAAAAAGTAAGAATTAAGCCTATTGATTCTTTGAATATTTAAGACAATCTAATATAAAACCACGTTAATTCAAAGAATGTCGTGGATTTGGTTTTCAAAATCTGTCAACTCAAAAACACCAATTTTTAGGAAAAAAAAACAACTTTCATAATAATTAAAACTGTAACTTCTGTGTGTCAAACAAACCCTAAATAAAGCCAACTATTTTCAAATAGGCCAAAAAATAAATATGGGACGAAAACTATACCTAAAATAAAGTAAAATTTTTTTAAAAAAAATACTTAAAAATGCAAATAATTTGGCCCGAAAGTTCTGTAAGTCGCTAGCTTCGATTTGACTGGTCAAACGCCTAAAATGGATTGTAACAAAAATTATGACCATTTTAATACAGTTTTTTTTCTCACACAATTTGGAGTCTCAAAGCACAAAAGTGTCTTTTCCTAACACTTGGGCGTGCATCAATATGCTTAAGATCTTGTGAGAAACTAAATATTTGTGAGAAGAAATTTAACTTTCACATGTTTCATCACATAAATTGCAGCCAATAAGATCAAGAGACAGCACAGTTACTAAAATCAATGGGATAGGAAATGGAGTTGGTAATGAAGGGAAGAGAAAGAAATCACAAGACCAATCTGCAGGCTCACTCTTAAAGAAGACCAAGCTTGAAAATTCTACAGTCTCCTCAACTAAGGTAAATATAAAAAAATGGGAATTCATTTCTGCACCACAACTTTTACTTCTTATACCACACAGTACAAGTTTTACAGCTAACTGTATAAGTATATTAAGCATAAGTTGTGGTAGATGCGTTAAAAGTTGTGGTGTAAAAATCATCCCCTTAAAAAAATACTGCCGACCGAAATATAAACCCAATATTGATATTTTATAAAAAAAATACTAATTCTTTGGGTTTTTTTTTTCTTCCTAATTTTATAAAGGTTCAGGTTCCTAAAGCAAAACTTGGGGATAAAATTACAGCCCTTCAGCAAATTGTCTCACCATTCGGCAAGGTACTCAAAGAACACATAAAACTTTCGTCTAATTTATTATCTTTTAATTTCTTCTTTTCATGTGTCTGGAAATATAACATCCGTTAATTAATTTTCCAGACTGATACAGCTTCAGTATTATGGGAAGCACTTGGTTATATCAAATGTCTTCAAGAGCAAGTACAGGTACTAATTAATACTATCATCACTTTGTTTTAACAAATAATTATTATAGTTAATCTTTAGTTATCATCTTATTTAAATTTATTTCACTTTTGCAGTTACTGAGCAATCCATACATGAAAACCAATATTATGAAGGTGAACATCAGTTAATAATTAATTAATTAGCGATCACAATTTAATTTAGAAGCTGAAAAAACATCTTTTTAAATCGGATTACAGGACACATGGGGGCGTTTGGAAACGAAAGATAGAGATGATACAAAGATTGATTTGAAGAGTAGAGGTTTGTGTTTGGTTCCTGTATCTTGTACTCCTCAAGTGTACCATGAAAACAATGGATCAGACTACTGGACTCCAACATATAGAGGATGTTTCTATAGATAGATTAATAAACTATTTCTTTGTATAATTTTGGATAGATTATGGTCGATGTAATAACTTGTTTAGTAATTTAAATAATCACAAGAATTTATCATAGATCAATCGATATAAATGTGAACTTTGACTAGCTCGTACGTGTATAACGTTGTGTGATTTTAACTTTTGTGTAACAACGGATAGAAGTGTACATAGATGTTATATCGTGATTCATATCTAAACTCGTACTTCCTAGTCACAAAGATTATATAATGAACGTTACAAGAAAAATGTCATTTAGTGACGTAACTAAAGTGTCACTATATCAATTTTTAGTGCACTTTCCTCATGTTCTTAATTGTTGCACTTCCTCATAATCTTCTTCACCTCTACATCAACTAATTCAACATCATATTTGTCAATTGCGAAATGATGGTCCTTCCTTTTTCTCTTAGAATTGCAAATGGCAATCAAATATATTGGGCTCTTGGTTAAATCAATTTTGAATCCAAAGCATAATTTTAAATAGGCACTCCTAGAAGTATTTTTTTTCCTAGTTATAAATCAGTTTTTTTTTTTTCACCCTTTAATCCACTTCTTTTCAATATCTGCAAAACTTAAATTTTAGATAGATCGCAGCGAAATCCGTCCAATTTATTTGAGAAATAATATTTCCACAAATTTTTTTTTAAAAATCCATGTAAATTAATGGTCGTAGTTTCAAAAAATAATCATTTTATATGCTAATACACAAAAAACTAACGACCGATTAAAAACAAAATGCTTCAATTTTAGCATTATAAGTAACTTCATAATTAAGAGGTTGTGGATTCAAGTCCATTTAAGAATGAAATGTAAGTATTATTTAAGTTGGTTGTAATTATTTATTAAAAATTAAATAAATACGGATTAAAAAATTATATTATAAACTCTTAATTTTGAGATAAGTGTATAATTAACGAAAAGACCCGACGACGTCGTTAACTACGCACGCTTTCATACATCGTATCCCACTTGCAACCGACAAATTCACCCCTTTCAGTATTTCACATCACTTGCCTCATCGCATCAATATGCTTGTACTCTATGTATTATAAGTTGTACATTGATCTGAGTACAACTTTGGTGATCTACTTTTTTCGGTAACCGTCCTCGATTTCCCTCTTCTCTGCTCACTGGACTCCCCCCCCCCCCCCAAAAACTTACTCTTAAATCGAGATAATCGGAAGGATTTGCCGATGAGACCGAAGCCACCGGAACGGCCACGGAGGTCGGCAGCTATTCGTCTGAGATTATCACCGCCGGCAACGATTTCTGACTATACTTCTCTCTTCTCCCGAGAAATGCTGCGTGGCTACTTCTCTGAATTTAAATTCGCCACAGTTCTCCACCGTGCTCGCACCGCCACGCTGGTCTTCTTCTCGTTTATTTGCTGTTATATCATTCTAATTAGGGCTTTTAATTCGTGCCAGATCCGACTTCCCGATTACTTAGTCTCAAGTGAAATGTTCTCGTCTGCACTCTTCCCAGACTCGTTGTCGGTTAGTCTCCTTTTTCAGTCTATCGTTTCATAATATATATGTGTTCTAATAATAGTTGTTTATCAGTAATTACAATTACATGTTCTGGTATTAATTTTGATTTGTAGAATTATTAATTAGGATTTTATGCGCGCATGTGTGTGGGAGCTAATTTGATAATTATAGAAAATGCAGTGATTAGTCACAGTGCAGAACACTTCCTGTTAATTCACAAAGTAAATTGTTGCATTAGGAGCCGTATGTTCCAAATTTGATCTCAGTTCGAAGAAAATTCTGCAGAACACTTGATTATTGTAGACGATGCTGTGAAATTCTGATGATGCATTCTGATCTGCAAGTCGAAAATTTATAGTATAAGTAACTAAATACATACTGCCAAATGCCATCATTAAGAAATTAGAGTTTCATTAGCAAATCATTGGTTGAAGTGGTGGTTACAAAGTTCTCATTACTCAATACATGTGAAATAGCATAAAACATAATAATTTATAAAATATATACTGCTATTGCTATTGTAGGACAGTGCTGATATTAGCCTGGAAGCAGTTTTAAAGGAGGCTTCTATGCATGACAAAACAGTTATTTTAACAACTTTAAATGAGGCATGGGCAGACCCGAATAATTCAATTTTGGATCTCTTTCTGTCAAGTTTTAGGTCTGGTTACCAAACCAGTAGACTTCTGAATCATTTGGTGATTATTGCTTTAGATCGAAAGGCGTTTGCAACTTGTAAGCAATTACACGCCCATTGTTTTGCCCTAACTACCGAAGGGGTTGACTTTTCTCAAGAGGCTTATTTTATGACCCCTGATTATTTGAAGATGATGTGGCGAAGAATCGATTTTTTACGGTCTGTGCTGGAAATGGGATACAATTTTCTTTTTACGGTTATCCTCTATCTCTCTCTCTCTCTCACACACACACACACACTTTTTGTTATTTTGGTTGGTATAAACTTTCACATGTACACTTTATAGTTTATACCCAGAACTTGACTAACTAATTTGGTCTTGTTTTCTCGCGTGATTTGCTTCTAATATCAATATATTGAGATGAACGTATAATTTTTAATCCGTCAAAAGCTCCAAGGAAAGTAAATAAAGCTACAAAATGTGATTAAATTAATGAGTCGGGGTACTAAATCGACCATTTTGTAAAGTTCAGGGTACCATGTTGCACCTTTAATAGTTAAGGGTAGTAGAAAACCCCGTCAGCCAAGTTTAGGTACTAAAATACAAATATAATGAAATTACCCATCTTCCAAAATTATTGTTTTAACCGATTAGCCAGGTGTTTTATTACTCTATTTTTTTTTAATTAAATATTTTATTTGATTTCCTACAGGATGCTGATGTCATGTGGTTCCGGGACCCCTTCCCGCATTTCTACCCGGATGCAGATTTTCAAATTGCATGCGATCATTATTCCGGAAATTCAACCGATGTGGGATCCAATATTCCCAATGGAGGATTTAGTTTTGTAAAGTCAAACACTCGGTCAATAGAATTTTACAAATACTGGTATTCTTCAAGAGCAATTTTTCCAGACTTACATGATCAAGATGTCCTCAATAACATCAAGTTTGACCCAATAATCACCGATATCAACCTGAAATTAAGGTTTCTAGATACAACATATTTTGGTGGGTTTTGTGAACCGAGTAAAGATTTGAATAAAGTTTGCACAATGCATGCAAATTGTTGTGTCGGTTTGGAAAATAAAGTTCATGATCTTAAAATCATGCTTCAAGATTGGAAAAAGTTCATGGCTATTCCTTATGATATGAAATCTTCATTAACACCAACTTGGACTGCTCCTAAAAACTGCAGGTATGAATGTATGATTAAACTTTTTATTAGGTAACTTATAATTTATAACTGCAAGGGTATAATTGTAAATTCACATGGAATAATTACAGTCTTGCTTTACGCCACCACCTTGGTTTATCTGAAGATGGAACAAGTGATGAAACAAGCAGTTAACAATTTGCATTTGGAGTTAATTAGTTGTATGAAGTGTAAAGATGTATCTTCCAACAAACAGGCTTTTGTTCCCCAAATTATGATGTAATTATTCTTTTATAGAAATAATATGAGATAGATGTATTACATATAACTGACATACCAACAAATAACAATTCTATAAAATAGCAAATGCTACAAGGACCAAACCATATAATTGACATACAATAATGAATGTGAAATAGAAAATGCTGAGATGTCGCTGATTTGGCGGTTTGACTCAAGCCATGGTACTGATGCTCTTAGTGACATAGAAAAAGTGTCACTAAAAAGTAAAAAGAATTTGTCATAAAAGTGTTTTAGGTTTTCTTACAAAAAAACAAAAAAAAAACTAATAAAGATCCGATGATAAAGATCTATTATAGTGACACTAAAAAGAGGGAATAAGTTTGTTTTGTAAGAAGCTCGAGAAGGATTGTGGAGCTTACCACGAATGATATTAAAATACCACATTAATTTATTGACATTTCATTAATTAAGATTTAATTTTACAAACTGGAAATGTAAATTATAGGTGGAGACATCGTAACTTTCAGTGGGAATTGAATTAGCTGGAGATTTTAATCAACGATTTTGATAAATTGGATGCCAATTTGAGATCATCCAAGCATGAAAGTTTCACAAAATATCACCATACTAAAAACAGAAAGTTTCACTTAAATCACATTTGAGGCCTTCCCAATCATAAGGATTAACCAAATTCATAACACAAAATAGAAGACAATTAGTTCAAAAAACAAACTAAATCCAGTGGAGGTATACTTGAGCCAAGGGGGAAGCTCGACGGAATGTCAACAACTTTTCAGAAAAAGTCAACTTTTCAGAATCTTTAAATGAACAGGAACAAATTGTCATGCTCTTTAGCAAGGGGGAAGAAGCAAGTAAACACTTGACCAAATATACTTCATTCTCCGATCTTTCACAAGACGAAAACACCACATGTCGAAGTTGCAGCTGTCCCAATGTGCTGCAATCAACCTCTGTAGAAGAAATGGCAGGTGGCGGGACACGATTGGTGTATGAAGCCTACAAGAACAAATTACATTCATATTATGAGATTTTAATTAAGATTTAAGACTAGCAATATGCATTTACTCACTGAGATTTTAAGGGTCTGCAGATATGGGGATCCCCAAATCATTTCAAAGGCCCATGATAACATAATACCATTGCTAAAATCAACTTCGTATAATGTAAGTGTCTTGAGACTGGGAAAGGCGTTACAAACCCACTTTCTACCACCATCTTCTCCCACGAACTATAAGAAAATGGTACATGGTTTTAAGGGGCCGTTTGATATTTGCTAACTGAGTTAGTTAGTTGCTGACTGAGTCAAAACTTCTGATTGAGTTAGTTGTTATTTTTCCATTTGCACTGGATCGTTTGAAATTGAGGAAATCAAACATCCTGACTCAGACCGAGTCCGAACCTGGACTGAGTCAAAAGCAAATCAAACGAGCCCTTAGACAATTATAATGTAAGGGGCCGTTTGATTTTTGCTTCTGACTCGGTCTGGGTTCTGACTCGGTCCGATTTGACATGTTTGTTTTCCTCAATTTTGTCTAACTCATACCCATCCATTTTCCTCATCCGGTCCAAATGGAAAAAACAATTAACTCAATCAGCAACTTATTGACAGCCATATATCACAGCTGTGATGCTGTGATTTAGTTTCTGTTATTATGGAGATCACAGCTGTGATATATGCCTGTCAATACAACTAACTTACTCAGCAACTAATTCAATCAACAATTATCAAACGAGGCCCTAAGGTGAATTTAAAGCCATACCTTGTAATCACAAAAGTCCAAAGTAAGCTCTTGAAGTTTTGGAAGATAATTCCCAATCTGAAATATAACTATGCTGGAACTTGTGGTTACTATATCTTCAAGCATACTCAGTGTCAAATACAATTTTACAAGATTCTCAAGTTTTGCAATCTCAACTAGCTTTATTTGTGCAAATGGTTCCTCATAAGCGATCTCCAGAATCTCAAGTAAGGGACATTGAACGATAAATTCACCACAAGTGCAGTTTCCCAATGTTACATCAGAAAAGACTAAGCTCAAAAGATTTGGATAACCACAAAAACGAGGTACATGATCAAAACAAATGTGATCAAGCGTCAAGCGTTTCAGCTGGAGACAAGAGAAAGGATGGGTAGACAATTTAAGCGGAAATTCATTCATATTTAAAATAGTCAAGTCCTGAATTCCTTTTGTGGATAAGAACAGGATCCAACGGTTAATATCATTTTCATCCAAAGTGGAGTAACTTTCATCTGTATGAAGGCAAAATATTGTTATGGGGCCTTTAAGATGATGAAGAAGCCTACTTATAAGCCTCTTAGAATTTTTTTTGTTTCCTTTTCCTTTTAAGTACTCAAAGAAATTTTTATCAAGTACGAGTTGGCTGAGCAAAGTCCACTTGTACCTCCAGCTTTTTGACAAGATACCAGTTCTTACCGCTTCTTGTACCGGCAAACGATCCATAATATTAGATATCACAAAATCCGGCATGTTGCTAATAACGTCATCTTCTTGTGCAAATTCATCTTCTTTGATTGTGCAATGAAGCAATTCCATTATCCTAAGCAGAACTGCAGAAGAATATATGTGTGTATATATATATATACAAGTTATTGATATAAAATAAAGACATTCAACACATGTATTTGATTCCATATGTATTTACAAAAAGAAAAAACTTCAAAAATGTTATGATTGGATTAAGTCAGGGACTATATCGTAATACTGCAATAGTATAAGGGTTGAATTGTAACTCCTTTAAAAGTTGTTAAGTCGCTAATGGTTTGTTAAGTCGTTAGGCTGGCAGATTAGTATAAATAATAGCGGTTAGCATCTGTATTAGCCGTCTTGTATGTTTTAACAATTGCTTGTGCAATAGAAGTGGTACTTTGAGCTGATCTCATTGTACATTTGGTTGATAAGCTTTTGAAGCTTATCAAAAAATGAAGTTAAATGAAGTTACTATCAATACAAGTCTTACTAAGAGAAAAATGTAGGGTTTAATGTATACATTCTTTATCCCTAACATATAAATGTAAATTAACAGGAAAAATGCATGTCTCGAGCCAAAACCAAACCCTAGTTTCATTAAGCTAACAATTAACTGTTATCAAGTGAAAATACTCACTACTATGATCATACACGTTTCACTAGCAAGCATTATTAGCCTTAATTGGCATATATAATCATCGCAACTCTGTTTTTGCTTCGTAAAATTAGCTTACTTCCGAGAGTTACTAACATAAAAGCAACAAAACATAACAGAAGCTATATTGAAGATCAAAAGAAACCCTAACCTTGAATCCGTCTCCAATTAGTGATTGCAATTTGGATGTCGTTTGGATCACAGATCGGTGTTCTCAACAGTAAACATTTGAAGGAAGAAAGAGGAATTGAAGAGGAAAGCAGAAGAAAGCAGGGTGTTTAGTTTTAAGTTTTTGCTTCTGAGTTGTTTCACTTTGCCCCCTTATTCTTTTTCTTTCCACCCTTTAACCCCACTTTATTAGAACGAGTTATTTGCTCCCAGCGTTGTTGTTGATATACTGTACTGTAACATATATTTTTTTACTTTTAAATTAAGATTCGTATTTAATCAGATTTACTAAAGTAAATCCTAAAGTATTCCTAAATATCACTTATATCTACTTAGGAGTCTTAAACTTCCGATAACAATTATAAGGGACAAGCATCATACCACTAGACCGAAAGCTCTTTTTAAAATTGTTGTATTTTATTGTCAGAGTTAGTGAGTGGCTATCGACTTAATGTACTACAAATCAAATATGAAATTCAATCTTAAATACAGTTATTAAACTCAATCTTAAATACAGTTATTAGAACTGTCATTAGCATTTACCAAGAATCAGTTTTGGAAAACAACATTTAATTATGAATAAATTATCTATTTGTATATATTCCCCACATTTATAGCTCTCAAGTTTAACACATTACAAGTCTAAGCTCAACAGATTTGCAAAACCACAAAAATCAGGCATCATAAGGACAAAACAACAGGTACAAAAGCATTAAATGTTTCAATTAGATTACATATGTAAGAAAGAGTCATGTATGTTGATTCACCGCAAGATTAACCAAATTCACACAACATAATAATACAAGATAGTTTCAAACTAATAAAGTTGTATTTCGGCTGTTGGGGAGGCGCGATGGAGCTTCAATAACTTTCTAGCAAAATTAAACTTCCCCCGATCGCCACCAATCAATAGGTAGTTTGGGTTGGGCTTAATAACAATCTTCTTAAGCAAAGGGGAACTCGCAAGTAAATACTTAATCAAACAAACTTCATTCGCTAAACCCGAGAACAATTCAAACACAACACTCTCAAGCACCCGCAACTGCCCCATTTTGTCGGACTCAAAATCTGAAAAGCAAACTGCAGGTGGTTGGGCATACGAACGGGCATCATCAGTGCCTGCACCCTGCAAGATCAAAGAGTATATACTCAGATGCATGCACACGCGCCTTACTTACTGTCACCAATCAGATTGTTGTCCATTAGACAAAAGCACACACAGTTTAAGAAAATTACATTAATTACACTTTGTCACCAATTAAAATTTATCTTTCCTACTTAGATTATTTTTGATTGGTTGAAACTTAAAAGTTGATAATTAATTTGGGACATACCAAAATAGGAAGATGGACAATAAAATTGGTATCAGATTTTAATATGACACATATGCATTGATCAACTCACTTTGATCGCAAGTGTCTGCAAATTTGGGGAGCCACAAATCATATCAACAACTAATGATACCATAATATCACTAGTAAAAGCTACTTCAGATAATGTAAGACTCCTCAAGCAGGGAAACATGGTGGCGTGCTTCTTCTCAGCGCCACCAGTTTCTTCTGCTAAGTCCTATAATTAAAAATAATAGAAAGTCATTCTTAATACATGGTAATATGAATTTCACAATCTAGTTACCTTGTGCCCCTGAAAATCTATATTAAGGTCCTCGAGTTTTGTAAGACGGCCCATAAGCTGAATAATACCAGAAATTGTGGTCACGTCGATTAACACGCTCATTGAAAAATAAAAAAATTTGAGGTTTACAAGTCTTGCAATCACGTTGCTTGTGAGATGGGAATCAGTAATTTTGAGAATCTCGAGTGAAGGACACCGAGCGATAACTTCATCGCTTCCACCATAAATCTCAGACATGTCTAAGCTTAATAGGTTTGGAAAACCACGAAAATTAGGCATGAGATTAAAGTAACAGTTTCGAAGCTCCAAATGTATCAACTCTAAACAAGAGAAAATATGGGTATGCAACCTAGGTGATTCTGTGTGTTCATTATTTGCAACTACAAGAGTAAACTCCTTAATTCCTTTTGTTGACAAGAACATGATCCAATGATTAATATCTTCTTCATCAAAACCGGATTCACATCCATAATGCATGTAGAGGACAAACTTTGTTATGGGACCTTTAATATGAAGAAGAAGCCTACTTATAATCCTTCCATAATATTTATAATTACCTCCCTTTCGTAACAAATAATCGCCGAAACCTTTATCAAATATGAGTTGGGTGAGCAAAGTCCACTTAAACCTCCAATTTCTTGACAAGATACCAGTCCTTACCGCATCTTGTATCGCCAAACGATCCAAAATATTAGAAATCACATCATCTGGCATGCTGCTAATAACATCATTTGGCATGGTGCTTATAACATCAACTTGTGGTGCAAATTCGGGTTCTTTGACTCTGCCGTGAACCAGTTCCATTATTCTAAGCACAAGACAATGTATATATACCAATAATATAAATTGACGTACGGAACTATATTTGTTTTTACACATACTATAGTCCATAATTAAAATAGTGAAAAATGACCTCTTTACTCTAACTTTAACTTTTGAATATAATAACTTTTAAATATCATAAACCTTATTATATTCAAAGTGTGAGACCTATTTCCACTAACTATACAATTTAATCTAGTCTAGCCATCATAATAATAATTTTTTGCCTCAAAAATTATAAAATTAACAATTTTGAAACAGAGGAAGTATAAATGATAATAATGACTTAAAATGTATTTTGGGGAGTTTGTTTGTGGTAAAGTAAGCATTTTGGAGAATTTGATCGAGTTTTAACCGAGTTTCCTGATTTTGACCGAGTTTAAAAGTTTTGACTGAGTTGGACAAGTTTTGACCGAGTTTTGGTTTCATCGATTTGGGCAAAATCGACTCGCCAGTCCATCGAGTACATAGTACTCGGGACCGAGTTTTACAACAATGAATTGTTATCAAGTAAAAATACTAACTACTATGTATCATGCACGTTTCACTAGCAAACGTTATTAGCCTAAATTTGCATATAAAATCACCACAACTATGTTTTTGCTTCTGAAAAATAGCTTACTACCTAAAGTAATTTACATAAAAACAAGAAAACATGAATAATAGAAGCTACATCAAAGATCAAAACCAAATCCTAACCTTGAAGCCATGATCTCCAATTAGTGATTGCTATTTGAATGTTGTTTGGATCACAGATTTGTGTTCTCAACAGTCAACGTTTAAAGGAAGAAAAAGGAGTGAAAGAGGAAAGCAAAAGAGAAAAAGAGAGGATGCCAAGGAGAAATAAAGTTTTCCGCACTTTCTTTTCCTTTACTAATTAAGTGGTGGGATGTACTCATTTTTTTTTTTAGTAAGTTAGTGGTTCGAGCGTAGACAGTGTCATCCACAATGGATAGTATGTCTTCCTTAAAACCTTCCTCTTATGGGGAATAAATCCCACCACCAAAGTCCACGACGGGACTTAAACCCATGAGTCATGGACAACACCTTATATCACTAGGGAAGCCTTGGGTTGGGATGTACTATTTACCAATCAAATTCTCCACATATTAATTATTTATATATTCCAAGTGCCGAAAGTATTACAAGACATGTTCCGAGTGGTTTCACTTTGCCATTTCTTTATTTTATTATTTCTTCCGCTTATTTATAATATTGTATGCAGTCCAATAATTAAACTCAATCTCTTAAAATCAGACTAGACCAAGAACTGATAAAATGATTTTCGATAGACTGAGGATCAAACCGATGACATCTTGGACTGGATAGAAAACCAGCTTTTGCCAATCTTTCGGTGAACCGGTTTTACATGAAAATTCAAACCGAGAAATAATTTCCCTCACCGACAACCAGGTTTTACCGATTTAGAGTACATGTGTTAGTCGTTAATAATTATTGTTATTTTCTAAATAAATGGGTAAAATAATTTATCTAACCTAAATAAGGTGTACAATTCAGTTATTCTAATTAAAAAGGAGCAAGTTTTTTGTGTTGTTTCAGTTTAGGAGTATTTGACCTTTTTAAAAGGTAAACTCTCAATCCAACCTGTTGCAATCACCACCACCACCACAAATACCGCCGCTAAAATTTTGATATGTTTTGCCTCTATAGAAGTGGTCTACAAACCGCAAACGTTCTGCCTTTTAAAAAAACAAGGATTTTGCTAATGACAGCCCTTAGGCTGTCAATAAGCGCATTAAAACTTTGTACTTTTATTACCGGATGAGTGATACCTAAAATGCAGGAAGTGATTGTTGATTAATTTACAAGTTTTAATGCGCTTATTGACGCAAAACCCAAAAAACAAACACCGCCCAAATGTAGGAGAAATGTGATTATTCAAATTTGATTAAAAGCTTCAAACTTTCTTTTAAAAGCTACTTCAAATACACATAAAACATATAAAAATAACCAAGTTACAACAAGACTCTGTAAATTCCTAAATCATGCGTTAAAATTGACACATGCAGTACATCATGAAACATCATCCAAATAGTTAGCTCATACTCTGCATTCACAATTCCTTCAACTGCACCAAAACTCGCTTTTGCACCTTCTAGATCACCTAAATGATGATTTATTATCGAAATAATCACTAAACCCTCGCGTTTCTTCCATATATCATCCGATGCAAAATTTAGTTATTGAACTTATTTCCGTTTTCTCCCTAACGAATTGTAACAACGTGTAGAATCGATCTTGGAGGGACGATAGTTCATAGCACATGTCGTTTGAAGATTTGTAGTGGTGGTGATTAGGGTTTCATTTTGGTCTTCGATTATAGTTTGAAGATCCATGATTCAATTTGACACAAATGGTAGAATTTTCTTCAGAACCAGCAAAATCAATGAACTTTCACGGTTTTCCAATTTCATTTACCTGAAAAACCAAGTATTATCCAGATTTGCGTTCCAACAGCTTGAATTCCAGCACATAGCACACACGCAGCTCTAAAATTAAGCAGAAAACGCACAAACAATTAATTTATTGGAAAGTGTAATAGCGAAGAGACGACGAACAAACTGCAATCGAGCAATAAAATTGGAAAATTGAACTTTAAAAACGGAGAAACGAAGGAAAACCCTAAGTTCTAAAATCACAACCTTTTAGATCTACAGATTGAAATTGAATACATGAAATGCTACAATCCGAAGACCATAAAACCGATTTACGATTCGATAAGTAGAAACTCACCTCGTTTTTATGTGTTGTGATGCTTTGATCAGTCCAAATATTTCAAAATCTTGGTGATTCAAAGATGCATTTTGGGGAGGAAAAGAAAAATAAATTTAGTTTACAGACATCAATTAAAAATAATTAAAAAAAGAAATGGCTTCGCCCGGGTTCGAACCGGAGACCTTCAGTGTGTTAGACTGACGTGATAACCAACTACACCACGAAACCTATTGGTGAAATTTAAACTATCATTAACATAAATATCCTCCGTTTCAAAATAAGTGATACAAATTAGAGTTCACGATTTTTAAGGCAAAAGATGATAATGAAGATTAATTAGATTAAATTTGATAGTTAGTGGATGATGGGTCCCACATATATTGATTAAAGTGAATATAATGATGTTTAAAAGTAAAAATAAGGGTAAATGTGTCTTTTCATTTTATTAAATGAGATAGTTAGTGGGTGTGGTATCTACTACATTTTACCAAATATGGTAAGTTTTCAAAGTGTATCACTTATTTTGAAACACCCAAAATAAAAAGTGTATCAGTTATTTTGAAACGGAGGAAGTATCATCTTTGGTTTTAGCTCGTGATGAACCATGGTTCACTAAAACCATCAACTTTTGGCAAGGTCCTGCCACCCACAGATGGCCAGACAGAAAGCAAAGTAAGATCTCTTGTAACGGGTCAAATTGGTTATAATAAAAGAAGTTTAGATTAAGCATTATTATAATTATATAGTTTTATACACCTATTCAACGGGTTTTTTTTCGTTAGTTATTCTGTGTATATTTTTTATGTTTCTTGGTAATCCAAGCTCTTAGTCACTTCAACATTTGTTTGTGGTATTCGTTTTCTATATAAGATGTATTTCTACTACTTTTTTTGTAAATCTGAATTCTGACTCGCTTTTTGTCAACGACTCAAAAATACATATCAACTGCTAAGAAATATTATCATTATGAGAAGATTGTCACTTTGTTTATGCTTAAAAATCATTGAACTTTCTAGGCGACACTCATACTAAATTCCACACGACTTTTTGCATAAGATACCAAGATTCGAACATGACGATAAGTAGAAGCCTTTCGCACTCTAAGAATATTTATGTTGGAGTTGTGTGGCTTAGAATTACCTGAAGATTAGATCAGCTTAATTACTTAATTAGTCACCTTCTAGAGGAATAAAAAATGAATTATGAAGAATTAGTGGATATAAACTTGCTTAAAGCTCCACTTTTATGCAATTGGTTAAATAATACTTAACCCAATAAATTAAAGGGGTAGTTATCATTAAGGAATAAACTTACCTTGCTACGTAAGCGTATCTTTTTTATATTAAATTTTTATTGTAGAAGACATTATATTGTTTATTAAGGTGACTATAAGATTGTCATATTTTTAGTCAAATTGATTAAACTTCTCGACGTCGAGGTATATTGGTTTATCACGATTGTGGAGAAAGGTTTTGTCAAACTTCCAACTTCAGCTAGCAGCCTATCAGTTATTCTCTAATTAACTAACCTATTTCCAATTCAATACAATTAAATAAATTACATATAACCAATTGGTCTAATCAATTCACCACCAGGGATGACCCTGAGGTATTCTTTCAAGAGATCTTAGACTATAAGTAACGCACGACCGGAATGCCGGTCGCGACCGGCCACCTCACTCTCTCCGACGCGTCCCGCCCGTTGCCGCCCTCCCTCCCCGACGCGTCCCCTGTGCTGAGTGGTCGAGTAGACGACCGATGGGGGTGTGTTTGGTCGTCTCTTTCTTTACCCCTCTTTCTCCTTCTATACCTAATATATATAATAAATATAATATATATAATTTAATTTATATTATATATATAATAAATATTATATATAAATTAATAAAATTGAAAAAAAAAATTAAAAAAAATGGACGCCGATTCGGTCACCCGTTACGGGGGTTTGGTCGTTGTCTGGTCATGTGTTTAATCAGGAGAGAGAAAGTTGATGTGGCGCAGAGGTGGCAGGGGTGACCAAACTTTGTTTGGTCACCCATTACGGGTAGTCTTAGGTTCAAGACTTGTTTGATGCAAAACTCAAAGATAAAAAAGATAGTGTGTTTATTCTAAAAAAAAAAATAATGTGTTCGATGAAAACATACTACACGTTTGGATGTCACTGCTGACTCGTATACTAACTAACTAACTTGCCGTTCAATAAAAGAACTAAATTACATATTAATTACTACCATAATGTATTGCTAATATTTCTAATACAAATTAGTTAGGTGGATAAGGTTAAAAGTGAAGTAAAATAAAATAAATTAAAAGGGTATAAAGTTTGAAAACACTACGCCAACCTGTACGGTTAGATTCCTTCTACAACGTCACAATGTAAGACGTAGGGGATTTCTTGTTTGTGGTTCTGATTTGCCGATAATTAATTGGTCGATTTAACTTTAAGTCTTTAACAAGGTGGCCGGTAAATGCTAATTTGTGGTTCTAAAAGGTTAGAGAGTACTCCAAGTCTCTTTTATAATTAACTAATTAATTAATTAATGGCTCTGAGTTATTTTCTTCATCGTTATTTCTTTTTTATTTTTTCAAAACATAACTTTTTTTGCATTTTGTTAAACAGTTTCTTTGTTCATTATCATACGAAATGACAATACTTTCTTTTAACCAAAAATCAACCAAACAAAGTAATGATCAAAGATATTACTTTCAATTAAATCTTCTTGCTTATTTGATAAATATAAATAGCCCAATTAATGATGAGATCAAAAACAGAATAAAACTTTTTCACATGTTAATCATTTTATGAGTAAAAAATTGGTATATACAGTACAAGTTAGTGTACCTAAAACACGCATCCCATGATGGGAGGTTTGTCAATTAATTGAAAGTGACAACATTTGGTCATTAGTTTACACGAGTTAAGGTTATATTTAAATTTCACGTTTAGAAGTGACGCGTGTCACCACTGGAGTTTAAGCATATCGTTTAGAAGAACCAAGTGGCTAAATAGAAATTGATCGTATATAGTGGTAGGAACTATCAACGAATCTTCATGAAGACCATGTTTACGAGTTACATGTGGCACTATCAAATCTTGAACGCCTCATTTATAAAAGTAGAAATTTGATAAATTTTACTAAAACCATGTTTAGGAGTCACAAAAAATACTAAACCATTCAAAGTATATGCAATTTGTACCATCATATCTATACAACTATGAAAAAACGATAAAAATATGTGAAGAAATATTTCAGTGTTAATTATAAGTGTGAAATTCTCAGGTGATTTCATGTTTAATGCCAATGAGCAAAAAAAAATCATTTGTGAGCATAGAGGTTCACCTTCGCCAACTCTTAGAATTATTTTCATTTTTATTTTTTTATTATTATTTTTTTAAAAATTATTTTTTTTCGTTAATAACACATAATGTGATTGCATATTGAATCACATGTGATTATGTACTGAATCACATGTGATTGTACTAAACATCAAATGTGATTAAATATAAAATCAATGTGATTAAGTACTATACGTAATTATCAAATAAATATATATTTTTTTAACAGAAAATATAATAAAAAATAAAAAAATTCGAAATTTTTTTTAAGTGCAAAATAACCAAAATACCCCTTCATATATAAAATATGTGATTAATCTAAACCATTAGATCTTGTTGATCAATAGTTAAGATTTGTTTTTCAGAATTTCGTAAAAATGACAGAAGCTTTTTGAACGATTCTAATTATTTAACTAAAAGTTAGCGAGACAAAGAAAGGCACATTAATTATTACATTAATATTTTCTATAAATGCACCATCCGCAATTAATTTAAATGGAAAAGAGAACCAACATCCCACTAAATGATTAAAATATTTAATGTTTATATTAAAGAAAGTTAATAGCAAATTGAAGGGGGGAAATAGAAAATTGGAATAGCACACAGATCATATGCGGAAAGATGAGAGGTGATGTTATCCATGATGAACCAATTACATTTTAATTTTAAGATGAAATTAGAAGAAATTGAAAGAAAGAAGAATAAGAGCACACATAAAAGAGGTTAAGTGGAAGATGATGAAAGAAAGAAAGACAACGGGGATGTTGTGTGTAGTATATTAAAATGAGATGTAATTTGTTTCTCTTTAAATAATTAAATTTTGTTTTTATTCTTGATAAATAAGAGGTTATGATAAAGTCCGAGAATACTATTATTAAACTGTTTATTTTGCAAACTAATATAAATATCTAGAGGCTTGAAATATTATAATTTAACCTTTAGATTATTCGATTAGGTGCTATTTTATACATATTAAATTTGGTTAAATTCAAAACCAAACATAAAAGGTAAAAACAATTGATGTTAATTGGTATATTAGTAAACCAATGAATTTATTATCCGTTAGTAGAATTCCGTTGATACCGACAACTTTTCTAATAGTGATAATATAAGACGGGTGCCAATAATAGGGGCACTTTAGAGCCACTTTGAAGACCCCATTGGCACCATCCCGCCACTTCTCCGCCGCTTTGGCACCCGCCGGTGTGGAGACGAGAGGCAAGGCTTCCGCCGGTTTGTTGGGTGGGTCCAAAGGGGCATTTTGTGTGTGTGTTTTGTAATGGTGGGTCCCAAAAAATTAAAGGGAATTGGTATTGTTGGCATGAGTACGTCAGTTTAGTGTCGGTTGGAGGATGAGCTGACGTGACGTTGATTTGACAACAACTGACAGTATCAGTGACCGTCGTCATTGGGAGCAGTCTAATAGTAATTATTTTGTACTTGGAAGTTTAAAACTCCATAATTACTAAATATAAGTAAATAATGATAAGAACATCAACTAAAACTTAGAGTAATTTTAAAATAAAAGGAAACATAGAATGATTAAAGTACAACGAGAAGGCAAATGTACTTGGAAGTTGACACTAGAATTTAGGCGAAACAACAACATCCTTTTGGCCAAATATAATCTGAGTGGCGGCTTTAAAACCTAATCTGTAAAAGGTTTTTTTAAACGAGAATTATATAAAAAAGCAGAAGTTAGAGTAACTAAAATGTACAAAGAGATGTTTTACATTATAAAAAAGATATAGAATATGGAACATATAACTCAGACGAAAAAATAATTATATAAAAACTTAGTCTCATGAAATCCCTCACATTATCTCTTTCAAGATTTGCTTTTTTAAATGTCATTTTTACAACCAAAATAAAGTTTTGTTTCTTTCCAATTCTTTTTTGGCATATAATTGGACTCCTAACGTCATAAACTTTCTACGATTTAGACCCACATCCTCATTTATTATCCATAATATTATTAAGTAAATAACTATTGTGTATGGATCTTTATTCAAGCATTTTGCTTTAATTTAATTATGGTATGTTTAGTGAAACAAGATAGAATTTAGAGCTGGAAACTGAAAATTTTAATTTTTTAAAATATATTTGACAAAATAGCTACAAACTGGAGCTGAAAAATGTAAAATTACATAAAAAGACAAACAAGTTGACTAAATTAATAGATTTATGATTTCTAAGGGTAATATGATTGTAAATTTGTACCAAAATGCAGATCTAAAAATCTAATTAAAGTATCAATACAAAAGGACTATACAATTTATAAACACGTACACAAAGCGTATATACGCTAAGTACCTTCATAATGTTTACATAAGATTGAAAACATTTATCAAAATGCAGATCTAATAATCAAATGAGCTAATTAGAGTTTATGGATTAGTAAATTAGGGCCTACTTGCCTAAAGTGGCTTTTTTAACACACAGAAACACACATCACAACAAACATACCTCATACCCATTATAAGTCACAAGTCATCATTCTTTAAAATAGTTAATATTTTACGAAAATCAAATAGTAAACCACTCTTGCTATCGTAAGCCAAAGCCATTATTTTTGCTATATGCTTCATATTGGCCCCTTTTCACCCCCTATAAAACCCCTTCATTCCTCATCCTATTAGCATCACCATATCAACCTATAAACACAATCGAGTACCATAACATTAATTTGTTCGCCTTTTCGGAGATAGATCGATTTGAGTTAGACGTTTAAAAAAAAAAAAAAACTCGAGAGAGATGTCGGAAAATTACTATTTAGCCCCTGATCAATATGAAGACCTTTCATGCAACTTCTCTACAAACTTCACTTCATTTCAAAACGACAACATGTCATCTTATGTCAGCTTTATGACCAACTTACCTTACTATCATCAACCTAGTTCAACTCCTCAAATACCCATGGTTGATTTCTGTCCACAATCTTCATCCTTGAGCTATAACAACTCAAGCACTTCAGATGAAGCCGATGAGAACCAGAATATTAGCATTATTAACGAGCGGAAGCAAAGAAGGATGGTATCGAACCGTGAGTCGGCTAGACGGTCAAGAATGAGGAAACAAAAGCAGTTAGACGAGCTGTGCTCTCAGGTTATGCGGTTCAGGAACGAGAACCATGGGCTCATGGACAAATTGAACCGCCTCTCGGGGACCCACGGACAAGTGGCTCGAGAAAACGATAGAATCAAAAAAGAAATTGAAGAACTAAGAGAGATGCTTAGTGAAGCACAACTTTCTAGAACTTACACTAGTTTGAGAGATCTTGAAGATGATCATCATGATATGGTCCTTGTTCCTTCTTGCACCACTGCTCACCTCAGGGCAAAATCGTCCAAAAATTTCACCACTAAAAACTCATCAAATCTGCTTCAATAATTAACTTGATTACCATATGGTTGCCTTAATATCTAAATTTGAAATAAATTCACCTTTTTAAGCAAGCAAATGCATCAATATTTTGGTTCTTAATTCTTTCTTTTGTTAAGTTGGGTGGTTTGCTACTTTGCTTGATGTTTTTTTCTTTCTAATTTGATGTGGATCGAATTATATTAGTGATTTCTTGACGTATCTAAGCTTCTATCATGAACTTTTTAACACTATATATATTTTAAAGAACCCCACTTAAGATGCGGATAAGATCGAGAAGCAAAAACTTAAGAAATATTCTTTGAAATTTAAACGCCCTAAAGTGTGTTACGATATAATAACCATAATTTTGATATCTTCTCCTATATATGAGGCTACATTTGATTTACGTTTGCCAACTAGGCAGTTTGGAGCAATCTCATTCGCTAACAATGCCATGTGTAATTCTAGGATTGGCCAACATGTCATGTCTCTCTTTCCATTAATTCGGGTTTAGAATTAGAATTAATTGAATTTTCCTTAATTAACAACTTTATTATCGGAAATGATTTAAGAGTAATACAAACAAAAAATCCGAATTTGCTGCTAACATCATGCTATTACCTATTTTAAAAGTTTAATTTAATATTATTTTATAGAACTCCATAAAAGTGAACTAAGGTGGCGTTTGTTTTTTAACAAAAAGTCTTTTTGAGGTCTTATGTCTGCAGGCGGGAAGACATTTTGAAAAAAGACTGTTTGTTTTTTGGAAGTCAGAAGACGGAGAAAAGTCTTTTTGAGGTCTGCTTGGAGAAGACTTGGACCACAGTCTTTCAAGTTTAGAAGACATTTTACTTACACTTAAAAAAAGAGTTTATCCTCCACCCCCACCACCACCATCACCTACCATCACCCGCCACCCACCACCACCTGCCACCACACCAACCGCCACCACCACCGCTGCCACTGCCACCACCACCACCTACTATCACTACCTACCCACCACCACCACCTACCCCCACCGCCACCATCACATACCACCACCACCCGCCACCCACCACACCTACCGCCACCACACGCCACCACCTACCGCCACCACCAATTACCACAACCACCACCGACCACCACTACATACCGCCACAACCACCCATCGCCACCACTACCTACCGCCACCACCACCTACCACCACCACAGTGGAATAACGGCATTAGCCACCACTACTATTGCCACTTAATTTATTTTTATCAACATCCAGACATTAAAAAACAAACAGTCTTTTTCTTATAGACTGCAGACCTTTGGTCCACATCTTCTCTGCAGATGTGGTCAGCAGACTGCAGACATTTTACCTCTTCAAAAAGATCTCAGAGCAATATTTCATATATCAAATACGTATATTTAAACCATTTAGTATTTTAGGTTTTAGTTATAAAAACTTTTGAAGCCTTCCCATGTATCAAGAACACCACTTTAAAAGTTCAATAAATTCAACCATGTAATTCTTACGCTTATTTTCTATAAAATTATTTACAAAAAAGTTTTATTGCGCCTCTAAATTTCTTATACCATTTATTCATGTATCAAAAATTGTTTCTCATCATTTCAATTACGGTTTGTTATGTTTGTTATGTTATTTTAACCGTATCACTATATTTTCTTATATTTTTTTTTGAAGAATGGGCGGGCTTTGAAAATGCATTGCCACGTAAAGCTGCCTGTTTGTATTTCTTAACCTCCAAATGAGCCAATCCAGCAGCACATTGTAGTTTTGCAACTACGATAGGCTCTAAATCAGTTTTGCAACTACGTAAAGCTAATGTCGTAGCTAATGCCTCACGTTTTGTTTGATGGTGATTTTCGGCAAATTCTTCATGTTATTCCAAACGGATGTAGGCAAGACGTGGTTCATGCGACGATCAATGCTTCATATCTTTGGGACCACTGCACTGTCTTGAATTTAACAGTAAACATGAGGCTGGGTTCGGGAGCATCTGAGGTTGAAAGAAAAGAAATAAAGGAATTCGCAGATTGGATACTCGATATTGGCAATGACACTATAAGTATGTATTTCATTTATTTGTAATATTTTATAAACCATTCCATGTTTTTTGAATGATATCAACTTTTTTCTAATTAACTAAACACAGGTGCTGAAAATGATGGTGAATCGTCAATAGATTTCCCGGACAACATGCTGATTCCAGAGTCTGATGATAACGTTGGGGCTATTATTCAAGAAACATACCCTCAGTTGCTGGATAATCTATGGCAACACAGCTTTTTTCAAGATCGAGCCATTCTTGCTCCCACACACGAAATGGTTGACATCATAAACGAACAGATGCTTTCTTTAATTCCCGGAGAAGAAAAGACATACGAGTCATCGGACTCGGCTTCTGCTGCAGATGAAGATAATACTATGTTTAACCTTGATCTTTACACCACTGATTTCTTGAACAGTATAAAAATGTCAGGCATCCCGCAACATATCTTGAAGTTAAAGATCGGGGCTCCGGTAATATGTATGCGGAATATTGATCAAAAAGCTGGATTGTGCAACGGAACGAGACTTCAAATATTACGATTGGGGGTAAATATAATCGAAGGTAAAATCATATCTGGCGGCAAGGTTGGTACAATTTGCGCTATTTCTCGAATGGTTATTAGTCCTTCCGACAACAAGATGCCTTTCAAATTGAATCGGAGGCAATTTCCTGTTCAGGTCTGCTTTGCTATGACCATTAATAAAAGTCAATGTCAGGCGTTGTCTCATGTTGGTTTGTTTCTGCAAAAACCGGTATTCTCACATGGCCGACTTTATGTAGCTGTATCACGAGTTAATAACAAGAACGGATTGAAGGTCATTGTTGTGACAGAGATGACAATTACACTAATTCAACAACAAATGTCGTTTACAAAGAAGTCTTATTTCGTCTATAAATTTTATGTAACATTTGTTCATGTATCAAATTTTGTATAAACTTATAATTACAGCTATCTATTCTTATGTCATTTTTAAAATTATTAATATTTGTTGGTATTTTTCTATAATATATCTCTTGAAGCATGCCCGCCCAGTCGGGCGGGCTATGAAGCTAGTATAGTTATATAGTAGAACAATGATAAATTAATCAACATAAAATATACTTCCTCCGTTTCAAAATAAGTGATACATTTTAGAGTTCATGATTTTTGAGGCAAAATATGATAATGAAGCTAATTAGATTAAATTGGATAGTTAGTGGAGAATGAGTCTCACATATATTGATTAAAGTGAATTTAATAATGTTTAAAAGTAAAAGTAAAGATAAATGTATTTTTACTATATTAAAGGAGATAGTTAGTGGGTATGTGACATATTACCTTTTATCAAATATGATAAGTTTTCAAAGTGTATCACTTACAGTAAAACATTCATAAATTAATAAGGTTGGGACTAGGATATTTTATTAATTTAGCGAGATATTAATTTATCGATAAATTAATAAATTATTAATTTAAAGATAATATTATTATAAAATCAACTTATCTAATACGTATTCACATATTCACATGACGAAGTTGATGATGATTCGGTTTCTTTGGAACCGATCACTCAGAAAGAAGCATTGCAAGCGGCAACAACTCTTCACAACTTCTTGTTGCAATACGAGAATACAATGCCTCAACTCTTAAGTGCAATTGAGAGATTTAAAGATGAACTCAATATTGATTTGAAGTTCACAAAAAAACAAGTGACTATAGATTCATTTTTTACTTGATAACTCTAGAATTTTGGAATTTTATTTTAGTAATTATTAATTTATACTTTGGTTGGGATTAATATATATACATTAGGATTTCAAAAAAAATTATTATTTTATTATTTTATCGATTGTGGTCCGATTTTGTACTAGTCCTAAGTTGGGACCGGATAAATTATTAATTTTATCGAGGTTATTAATTTATCGAGTATTAATTTATGGAGGTTTTACTGTATTTTGAAACACCCCAAAGTAAAATATATATCACTTAAACGGAGAAAGTATAAGCTTTAATAATCTTAATATGCCTTGTGACTTTATACTCTCTCCAAAAAGGAACAAAAGAATAAATAATATAGATATATTCATTCTTAAAATAACTAATTTTCAACTATTTAAATATATGGATTCCTAGACATCTAGCTTCCAGAATAATCTTTAAATTAATGCCTCAGCTTTTTGACATATCCACTGAATATCGAGCAATGATGGTGACAAATTCTATGCAAGATATTGTTTTTAGAACGTATTAACATATTTGAAATGAAAACCTATGTTTAATAATAACTTCATGCGTATCTTTTTCCGTAAGGATAGCTTATAGTATGACACTCATACAATTTTAGATTTAGATAGTAGCAGCTAATCATTTTTATTGTTTGAGAGAAATGAGTTGTTAAGCTTCAAAAGACTACGAATATATATGTGGTGAGTACAATCTATAAGAAATTATAATTTTCTAGCAACGAACTCAAATACGAATTCGTCATGATTAATGTTATATACTTGGAGTCTGATTGGAACGGGATTTTATTTAGTGCTCAAACCATATGTCAAAACCTACAACGCAAGTTATCATTACATCAAGATAAATATGTACTTTATTATCAAGATTGAAAAATTATATTGCTTATTATTAAATCTTCCTAGCTACTTTATACCCCAACTCGTAAAATGTTTGACATGTAGAGTTCAATAATTTTTTTTTCTCTTTTTAATCTTATCACTTAATTTAAATACTTTTATAGCCTAGCTGGTCTGAGGCACTGGGTTTATACCCATATGGGCCGCAGGTCGTGAGTTCGAATCCCTTTGGGAGCGTTGCATTAGCGTAATTTAACTCATACGGGCACATATGGGGAATTTTCCTTGGAAATCCCTTTGGGGTCTGGGTTTGCCCGCTTATGCGGAGCTCAAACTCGGGGTGCTCGCTGAAAAATTGCGAGTAGGCTTTCGTTATTTCATTTGCCGTTTCCAAAAAAATGGGTAGAATAATAAATACATAGTTTTAATAGTAATCAATTACAATTCTCTATCAAGATATGTCATCAAATGGTAGTTTGGAGTTATGTGGTGAATTTTGTCAAAGCAAAGATCAAGTGAGATAGAAATATTGGTGGAGACAGGGAGCAAGTATCAGTCGGGGTGGGGTGCATATTAAAGGGCCCATAAATGACAAAAACATATTTTCTTGTATTGGCAAAGCAGTATAATGGACAAATTGTGGTGGTAAGTGCTGGCTTTTATTTGGTGCTCATTATATAATGAAATTGACTACCATAACAAGCAAAACATTTGAAAAAAGAAGACTCCACTATATATATTACATACAAATAACCCTACTGTGCATATATGAGAATTGTCGACAACCACACTCAACCACACTCAATCATGCCAATAAAGAGATATAAGGAATGTGAGATATGGATAGTTATACCTTTATGCGGGAGTAGGGCCTATTTTTACAAAACACCTCCTGGCAAAGTGTATTAAAAAAAATAAAAATAGTAAATAAATAAAAATGAGTGGTATTTTATGAATATGTAAATTCATATAAATAATGAAATCAAATGTAAAACAAGTAAAATTATAGTTCTAACATATTTAGATATAACATGTAAATCATGTAAATATCTATTCGGGTGTTGTCTCGTATCATAACTCATTGCTGTGAATAGTATCACGTGAGTTAAAGTTTAATAAGGTACCGTTCCAAGAGATAATGATGTAAACTAAACTTTGTAGATTTTGTTTTTTTTTTTCGTTGATATATGCGTCGGTGGACTATGGTGTTATTAAACGTTAACATTCCTAACTTTTTTAAGTGTGAAATCAATTACCAATCAAGCTCAACGGCCGTAACTTGTTATATATCATCTAAGTTTAGTAGTCCGTCGCAAGGTTACATCATAGATTTTAGCGACACAAAACCTTTAGCGTCGCTAGGAGTCCAATAAACTTAAAAATATTTTGCTTTTTGACCTTGACTTTGACTAAAACATTTTTTTTCCCATTTTTTTTTCCGGCCAACTTTTATAGTATCTATTTCTTTAAAAATCTCTTTAAAGAAAAAGAAAGAAGTAAATATAAGAGAGAACAAAATTCATATAAACTTTCTTCCTAACTTTGTGATGAAATTTTAAAAAGGAAATTTATATAAATTTTCTTCAAATCTCTTCTATTCTCTTAATTAGAAAACTCTAAAATATAATCTTCTTTTTATTTCTCTCAATTTCTTTTATCTTCTTTCCAAATTATGATTATGAAACACAACGTTAGTGACTGACACATGATGTTGCTAAGTTATAATTTCGTTTTCATTTTTGTTTATTTTTCCTTCAAATGAAGAACATGAGGATTACGATTAGATGTTACATCTTGCTGCAGATTGTGATAGTCGCCGTCGTGATGGTGTAAGTGACGGTGGATGATAAATTGATGATGGTGGATAGTAATTGTAATTTCAATGTTTTAATGTTTAAATAGTTAATAAAAATAATTATAATTAAGTTACATTTAGCCGGTTAGTTATCGCAAATTAAAGTCGTCCAAAATATATGTATAGAAAAAAGCCGTGAAATCCTGTTTCCTTATCCTCTAACGGTGATCACCATGAACATCAAGCTACCCTCTTCAGTCCTACCTTTCCACACAATCACTCTTCTGCCTTGTAAAACCACCGTCACCGTACTCTGCTCCCGTCGTCGTTTCACATTTCTCCGGCAGCATCATATCCCTAATTTCAAGGTGTGTCCATGTTTAACTTCCGTTTCCTATTTTTTCATTTTAACATTTCCTGAATTTGTAATCACTCGTTTCGTATATAGATGGTTCGAAATTCAATTCAACCAACAGATGTTAAGTTCCTGGAAGCAGAGGAAGCAGAATTACTGTTGGCTACCTGCATTACGCGTACATTGCCTCCGGCGTTGACTCTGGAGTTAGGGCTCGAAAAAGTTAAACACGCGGTTGAGGAATTGAAGTTGAAACCTAATTCTGCTAAAGCTGGAATGTACAGATTGCAGGTTTTTTTTCTAGAATTACTCATTTTTTATCAGTCTCATATGATTCATCTAATTTTTTTTTGTTTAATTTCATGTGTAGATTGCTGTATCCCCTGGTTCAAGAGCATTGAATTGGTTTTGCAGTGAAAATACATCATTAGGTGTATTTCCTCAGTTTTTTGTATCTACAGAGCCTGAGAATCAGAATCCAACCAATAAGTCTCTATCATTTAGCCGAACTCGTGGTGTTTACGGAATCGGTGCTGCAATTTACATTAAAACTTATTGCTCCTCTGATTCAATAGATCAATTACACAGATATCAGTCCATTGATTCAGCACATCCAATTGCTTATGCTTTATTTGAAAATAAATCATTTTACATGTTCGTTCCCCAGGTAAGATTATGTTGTGATGTTATCTAAATTCCAACTGCTAGATTTTAATTCGAATTATAATTTATTTACAGATAGAACTTATCGAATCTGATGGTTTATCAATATTAACTGCAACATTAGCATGGGATGAACTTTCTGGTTGTGTATATGAGGAGGCTTTTGATGTTATTATCCGTCTCACAACAGGTTTTCTCTTTTCTGTTTATATTGATATACATTAAAGTTTACTAGTTTAAATAATTACAAAATTTTGTTCTAGGCCAGCCCTTGCAAGGCCCGTAACAGTTGAATTCCTGAATAAATCCGTTAGTGCTATTTTAAGAAAGTTTAATATGGTGGGGGATGAGCATGCACAAATGGTATATATATTCACCTGTATTACACATTAACTTTAGAAAAATATATATTATAAGACTTAATTATTATATAGTTAATAATTAATAGCACTGTTTTTGTAGGTATATACCGATGCTCTTTTGCTAACGGATAATTGCCATAAACACATGGAACTGGTATCTCTTTTTTCCTGGTAATTATGTAGCTTCAATTTGTTGTAATATTTTGTGTAAATTGGGAAAATGTTTTAATTCCCGTTATTCGTTAGGAAAATGCTTCATCATCCAGTCAATTCTCCCTTAGACTTTCAGCTACTTTAGCAATTTCCAATAACATGGTATGATGATTATAGTTACACTTATTAGTTATTACATTTTTGTATTTTATTTATTTAGAAATAAAAACTTTGTTTCTGCCAGCTGGACGAGTTCCGAGATATAAATAGTTCTTTGAAAGAATCTTCTAACATTAATACATTGTGGGCATCACTTATGATTGAAGAATGCTATCGACTTGGTTTAACGGTGTGATTAATTGATAAATTTGTTTGCTTTTTCAAATGTGATAAAATGATTAGAATCTAACTTATTTTTCTTTAGTATTTTTGTATAGCTCCAGGGTCACGTTCCTCTCCTTTAGCAATTGCTGCCACCTGTCATCCTATGATTAGTTGTACTCCATGCTTTGATGAGCGTTCTCTTGCATTCCATGCTATTGGTTATGCTAGAGGCTGTCGTAAACCAGCTGTCATTATAACCTCATCTGGTACTGCAGTTTCAAATCTCCTACCTGCTGTGAGTCAACCAAATGATAATTCTGCCTTTTTTTTTTAAATTTTTATTAATCCTAAAAGTTTAAATTTGCAGGTAGTGGAAGCTTCTCAAGATTTTTTGCCTCTTCTATTACTCACAGCAGATCGCCCCCCTGAGCTACTGGATACTGGAACCAACCAAGCAATAAATCAGGTATTTTGTAGATTTTTTTAAAAAAGCCTCGAACTTTTAATTAGGGTAATCTTCTGAGTTAAGTTAGTTAACCAGTTTCCATGCACCACATAACCAAAAAAAAGTCAACTTAGTCAAAGTTACTGCCACATCATCGTTTTAGCCAGATATGCATTCTCAAGTAAATAATATTATTTAATTTGATAGGTTAACCATTTTGGTTCATTTGTGAGGCACTTTTTCAGTCTTCCTGCACCAACAGACATAATCTCAACCCGAATGGTTCTAACAACCTTTGACTCAGCTGTATATCATGCAACAACTTCACCCTGTGGGCCCGTTCATATCAACTGTCCTTTTCGTGAGCCTTTAGAAAATACTCCAAAAGAATGGAATCATAGTTGTTTAGGACTAGATTTTTGGGTATCAAGTGGTCAACCGTTTACAAAATATATTCAATCTCATAATTCTTTTGGTGGTGGTGATTTAGCAGATGTCTTAGGTTTAATCCAGGGTGCAAAACATGGTTTGTTACTAATTGGTGCGGTTTTCACGGAGGATGATATTTGGGCAGCTTTACTGTTGGCTAAAACCCTTAAGTGGCCCGTTGTAGCCGATATTTTGTCCGGTTTACGGTTGAGAAAATATAAGAATTCTTTTTCTAAAATTAATGAGGAAATTCTTTTCGTTGACCACCTTGATCATTCTCTATTATCTGCTGATGTCAGAAAGTGGCTGAAACCAGATGTTATTGTTCAGGTATATTTTATTTTTTCTTTATTTTTATTTTAGTAAATAGGCCAAAATGCATTTTAGTACCCTAAACTTGGCTGACTAGGTCTTCTGGTAACCTGAACTTGCCAAAATGATCAATTTACTACCCTGACTCACTAATATGGTCTTCAATTCTCACGTCATTTCTTCTAATTTTAATATATTGAGATGAACTTATATCTTTTAGGTCGACAAAAGTTATAAGGGAACTAAATCATGTATAAAAACACAACCAAATTAATGAGTCAGGTACCATGCTGCACCTTTAATAGTTCAGGGTAGTAGAAGACCTAGTCAATCAAGTTCAGGGGTACTAAAATGCATTTTGGCCTAGTAAATATACTGGCCAACTTAAGTTGATGGATTTATATTTTGTGTACAGATTGGAAGCCGGATAACAAGCAAACGTATTTCACAAATGTTAGAAAATTGCTTTCCATCATCATATATATTAGTCGATAACCATCCTAACCGTCACGATCCATCACATATCATAACACACAGAATTAATAATTCTATTATTCAGTTTACTGATTGGGTGCTGAAATCTTGTGTGACACCTCCCCACACCAACAGCAAATGGACCAGCACTCTGTGTTCAATAAACATGATGGTTGAATTTGAGCTATCATTTTTAATAAATTCTGAAAACTCGTTAACTGAACCATATGTTGCACACATAGCTTTAAAAGCTATGGATTATGGATGTACAATGTTTGTAGGAAATAGCATGCCAATACGAGATGCAGATATGTATGGAAATAGCCTGGTAGAATGTACTGCCACGTCAGCAATTTCAGGATTTCCTTTCGGTTGGATACAGGTGGCAGGAAACCGAGGAGCCAGTGGTATCGATGGCTTACTCAGCACAGCTGTCGGTTTTGCTGTGGGCCATAACAAAAGAGTTCGTATAATAATAATATTATCTGAAAATTATATTTACATAATATTTAATTTTTTTTAAAATATAATTTTTGAATTTCAGGTTGTTTGTGTGATTGGAGATGTCTCTTTTTTGCATGATACTAATGGATTATCTCTTTTAAAACAGAGGTACACATTCTTTTTTATTATTAATATTTGAGTAAATTATAGAAATGGTCCCCGTGCTCTTCTGTATTCTTCAATTATGTCCCTAATTTTTTTCCCCCATAAACTTTGTCCCTATAGTCTTCAAATTTCATTTTTCTCATAAAATGACCAAATTATTTTTGGTCATATTATGTCAAAGTGGACGAAAAAGATGAAATTCTAAGACTATAAGGACAAAAATCACGGAAAAAAGTTTAGAGACAAAATCGTAGAATTCGGAAGAATACAGGTACAATTTCTGTAATTTACCCTTAATTTTTTTTATATATTGAGGGATGGGTCCCACATGACTCATATTTTTTGAAGGCTTTCACGGAAACAGATGACAGTTATTGTGATCAACAACCATGGTGGTGCAATTTTTAGTCTTCTACCGATTGCAAATAAAGCTGAAGAAAAAATATTAAATCAGTATTTTTACACATCCCATAATGTTGGAATAAATAATCTTTGTAATGCACATGGGTAAGAATGCGTCTACAAATATTTAATTATTCATTATAATTTGATCCTTAACATGATATTTAAATGATCATTATAAAGCGTGAAGCATGTAAAAGTCAACACAAAGGTGGAGCTACAAAATGCTCTAACAAAAAGTCAACATGAAGAAGCTGACTGTGTCATAGAAGTTGAAAGTTCCATTAATGCAAATGCAAACTTCCACAGGTTTGCAACGTGTTTCCCTTTTCTTGTGTTTGCTGATGTGTCATATTGTCATTGGCTAATGACTTCCTTTTTCCAGCAATTTAAGACAATTTGCAGCTCAAGCAGCAGGTCATGCGTTATCTACCATATCTCTGCTCCCAGATCTCAATTCTAATAAAGTTCATAAGTTGGAGTATTTTCAGTACAGGTTGTTTTTTTATTTTTATTTTTTAATAAATGGATGTGTCAGTTTGTTACATTATGTTTTTATTGTTATAACAGAATTCAGCTCAGTGCTCCATTGACCACAACTCCTGTTGCTGTTGGTAATGACAATTCCAAACATTACAGGCAAGGTTTTGTGATAACTTTGTATCTTGAAGATGGAACCACTGGAATTGGGGAGGTTTTTATTTATTTATTTATTTTTCTTTCCTAATGTGTTAAATACACATGCTAAATGAGTTGTTATATACAAAAATAAATCCACTATCTTTTTATTATTTAATTAATTTATGTTTTTTTTTGCAGGTAGCACCACTTGGGATTCACCATGAAAATTTGGTAGATGTAGAGGAACAACTTCGCTTTCTTACTCATGTAATGGAAAAAGTTGCCCTAAATTCGTCCTTACCTCTTTTAAATGGGTCGTTTTCTTCTTGGATATGGGCCAATTTAGGAATCCCAGTATGTACAACCAACCATTTTATTCCTGAATTTAAAGTATTTTTATTTTTATTTTTATTTTAAATAATTTGGACACGGGTTGCTTTTTGTTATATAGCCAGATTCACTTCTCCCGAGTGTAAGATGTGGATTAGAAATGGCAATTCTGAACGCGATAGCAGCTGCACAAGATTCAACAATGTTAAATATACTTACTCCATCAATACCTAAACAAGAAAATGCTCAAAAATCATTAAATATTAAAATTTGTGCCCTAATTGACTCTCATGGAACTCCTGCACAAGTAGCTAATCTTGCAGCTACACTTGTTGAACAAGGGTTTACTACAATCAAAATAAAAGTAAGCAAAGCAAAAAGTTGTTCTTAATTTTTTTTTAAATTAAAATGATTTTGAATCATAATTATCCTGACAGGTGGCACGTAGAGCCAACCCCATTGAAGATGCTGCAGTTATACAAAAAATAAGGGAGAAAATCGGTTTCGATATTCAAATTCGTGCTGATGCAAACCGGAAATGGTGTTTTAATGAAGCTATTCAGTTTGCTTTTAATGTGAAAGATTGTAAACTGCAGTATATTGAGGTGTGTGCTTTACATTTATGTATATATATACAAAATATTATATGTATATATTTAAAATTTATAAACATAACTTACTTATTCAGTCTATCATTTCAGGAGCCTGTTAATGTTGCAAATGATATAATTAAATTCTGTGAAGAAAGTGGTTTACCAGTAGCCCTAGATGAAACAGTTGACAATCTCCAAGAAAATCCTCTTAAAATGCTAGCTAAATTCACACATAACCGTATCATTGCTGTTGTAAGTAACTAACTAGCATCATAAAAATATCATATAAAACATAATAAATAATTAAATTCCATGAAATTAACTCGAATAAATTCTTTTTTTTTTCCAGGTTATTAAACCGAGCTTTGTCGGTGGATTTGAAAAGGCTGCATTAATTGCAAGATGGGCCCAGCAACATGGGAAAATGGCGGTTGTTAGTGCTGCATTTGAAAGTGGAATATCCTTATCAGCATACGTTCAATTTTCTTATTTTCTTGAAATAAAAAATGCAGAAATATGCAAAATAATGAAAAAAGAAAATGTTTTTTTACACGTGGCTCATGGACTTGGAACGTATAAATGGCTCAAAGAAGATGTAATAACCGAACCATTGTGTATTAACCATACTGCATGTGTTTTTAAAGCTGGTCAAACATTGGTTGACTTTAATATCAATCAGAAATCAGTTATCCAAAGTTATAAAACCGAGAAAGTAAGGAATTATCAGTTAAATGTGGATGTTGATGGGATAACATTTTCAATCAATGTACAAGAGCTTGGAGACAAAAGAAATGTAAGATTTAAAAAAAGGCCAAAATGCATTTTTTCTCTACTACCCTATACTTAACAAGATGGTCGATTTAGTACCGTGACTGGTTAATTGGATCGAGTTTTCTTGACTTACTTTCGTTTGAGCTTTTAACAGACTAAAAAATATACATTTATCTCAGTATATTGATATTAGAAGCAAATCACGTAAGAAAACAATACCGAATTAGTGAGTCGTGGTACTAAATCGACCATTTTGTGAAGTTCAGGGTACCATGTTGCACCTTTAATAGTCCAGGGTAGTAGAGGACCTAGTCAGCCAAGTTTAGGGTACTAAAATGTATTTTGGCATTAAGAAAATATTCCATTTTTTTATTCATGAATTATTAGAATTTTAATTTTTTTTTTTGGTTTTGTTTGTGCAGGATAATGTCGTAGTATTTCTTCACGGTTTTCTTGGGACTAGTGAAGATTGGGTTCCCATCATGAACGCCACATCAGCATCTTCAAGATGCATTGCGGTTGACTTTCCTGGTCATGGTGGGTCGAAGATGCATGCCACTGCTGATGTGGCGCTGTCAGTTAAGTTAGTTGCAGACATGCTAAACAAGCTGTTTCTTCTTCTAACAAATAAAAAAGTGACAGTTGTTGGATACTCAATGGGAGCAAGGATCAGTTTGTACATGGCTTTGAAATGCAGCAATACGGTACATAAATATATTTATATATTTTAGAGTAAATTATATTAATTGTCTCTATGGTCTTTCAAATTATACGATTTTATCCTTATACTCTTAATTTCGTTTTTTCCTGTATTTTTTAATTTCATGATTTTGTCCTTATGGTCTTCAAATTTCATTTTTTTTTAAAAGGTGAAAAATATAAAAGGATATTTTGGTAATTTTAAGTAAAAGAATCATGAAATTAAAAAATACCGGGACAAAAAAAACAAAATTAAAAGTACAGGTACAAAATCGTAGAATTCGAAAGATCACAGGGACAATTCTGTAATTTACTTTATATTTTATTATGTTTTTGAGCTAATTAATGAATTTTTAATTAATTCAAGGTAAAAGGAGCAGTTATAATTTCCGGAAGCCCGGGATTAGATGACGAGTCAAAGAGAAAAATCCGTAGTGCTAAAGATGATTATTTAGCACGTGCACTAGTTTCTTATGGGCTTGATTTATTCATTGAAACATGGTATTCTGGAGAGCTATGGACAAGGTAATAATTTTATAATTAATTTATTCATTATTATAATACGTTTTAATAATATTAATTGTGATTATAAATACAATTATAATGCAGCTTAAAAAGCCATCCACGGTTTGACCAGACGGTTACTAGCCGACTGAAACATGATGATGTGCATGCTCTTGCAAAGGCTCTATCTGACCTTAGTATTGGAAAACAACGGTACGTATTTTTTTGGCCAAAATGCATTTTATTACCTTGAACTTAGCTACAAGGTCTTCTACTAACCTGAACTATTAAAAGTGCAGTATGGTACCCTGAATTTGATAAAATGGTCGATTTAGTACCCTGGCTAACTAATTTGGTCTTGCTTTCTTACGTGATTTGGTTCTAATATCAATATATTGAGATGAACGCATATTATTTAGTCCGTCAAAAGCTTAAACGAAAGTAAGTTAAGTAAGAAAACACGATCAAATTAATACTAAATCGACTGTTTTGTCAAGTTCAGGGTAGTATAAGACCTAAGTTCATAATACTAAAACGTATTTTGGCTTTTTTTATTCCTTTAATATTTGGGAATTTTAAGGAAGTTTTATATGTAAATTATGATTCTATTCGATACGTGTTATTTGTTATGATAGGTCTTTGTGGGAAGATCTGAAGCAGAATGACAATAAAACCCCTCTTATGTTTATAGTTGGTGAGAGAGATGAGAAATTTAAGAAGATTGCTGACACTATGTGGTCAAAACTTGGTCAAAGTCAAACATCTAGAGATGGTTTAGTCAAATATCCATACACAGTGGTTGAGATTCCTAACTCTGGGCATGCTGTCCATATAGAGAATCCACTACCTGTAATCCACTCGATAAGAGAATTTCTTACAAGATTAAAGTCATGATTTCGTAACGTCTCGATTTTGTCTTGTACATGTGACATTGTTAGTGTTTGGATGTAACAAACAATGACCTTGATAATTGTCTGTTGTATGAGTAACTTTTTCTTTTTCCTTTCTCTTGCTTCATTTTCAGGAACCTTAGACCTTCATGTTATTTACTTGAGTATAATTACTTATCTACTATATTATCTTTATTATTCCTTAACATGTATTATGTTATTGACCACCACTCACCAACAATATCACTACTTACAACCACCACCCACCACCACCATCACTACCCACCTCCACCCACAATCATCCCTGCTGCAACCCATCACACCCATATATCACTACTGCCAAAACCACCATTACTATCACCACCGTAAAGTATAATTATATAGTGCTCGTCGCCGTATTGCGCGGGGTACTCTTCTTAATAATTATTTAATTAATCATTTACACCCATTATTAGAAGGATCTTTGACTCATTTAGAGAAACCGGTGTGGTAACGAGAGGGGGTGGGCGCCGGATGCCACCTCGGCGCGCCGTACCCGCCACGACACCGCCCGCTACGCGAGCGAGCCCCGACGCCGGACCATCGACGAACCCAGCGAGTCAATGGGGAGATGCCACGTGGCCTAGCCGTTGGCAACAGCTACTTTGACCGAAAATTAATTTTTTTTTTTTTTTTAAATAAAACCTATTATAAATAACCCCTTTAACCATAACTTTTTTTCACACCATCTTCTACACACTCTCTATAATTTCTTACACTTTCACTCTCAAAAACTCACAAAAATGTCTCAACCACCACATCCCGATTGGATGAACGGTATTCTTGGATGGGGAAGTTCCGGCTCGCCGGCGTCCAATCCGTCAACACCTTCGTCCCAACAATCGGTATCGTCCACCCAAATGCCGTCAACTTAAGTCGGACGGTCATGCGGTGGGACCAAGCACAAGAAGTGTTATTGGCCGAGTGTTGGGTTAGCGTTTCCGAGGATGCCGAAAAGGGCGCCGACCAATCCGATGATTGTTTTTGGAACAAAATCCTTGTTGAGTTCAACAAGGATGTTGATACGCCACGTACCAAAGACATGTTGACGGGGAAGTGGACGACTTTAAACGGTAATTGTCAACGTTTCAACGGTATCTACAAACGTTTACAACGTACAAGTAGAAGCGGTGAAAATGAGGTTGACTTTTTGGCCCGTGTCCGACAAGCGTACCGTGACGAGTCGGCGTCAAAAAAACAATTTAATAACGAAGGTGCGTGGGAAGTTTTGAGAAAATGCCCGAAATGGGACGCCCCCGAGCCCATTTCGCTCTCCGATAACGAAGAACTTTTCGGGGAAGATACGAGACCGCGTCCGGCGGGAAAGTCTCGTAAGGCAAAAAAAAAGTAGATCGGAAAGTTCATCTGGCACTAACAACCCCGGAAGTGCCGGACCGCCGGACCTTGGCGAGGCTATGATGGCCGAGTTTAGGCGGAAAAGTGAAGCCGCTCAATCCGCATACGAAAGGTCAAAGGCGCGGGATGACGTTTTCGTACAATTGGAAGAATTGAGATTCCTCGGCACTAGCACCGAGGGGTTGGGGCGCGCGGATAAGGCGAGAATTATCAAGCAAAAAAGGGCGATCCGCGAAAAATACCCCGTCGACGAAGATGAACTTGACGTGGACGATGACGATGAGTAGTTTTTTTTTGTTTTTTTCGGTATTTTTTTCTTATTTTTCGGTATTTTTTTCTAATTTTCGGTATTTTTTTTATTTTTCGGTGATTTTTTTCTTTTTTAGGTATTTTAATTTGTATTATGTAATTTTTATTTTAATGAAGTATTATGTTATTTAAAAAAAAGAAAAAAAGAAAAAAGAGGGTGGGGCCCAAATGGCTTAAGTGATGGTAGAGGGGGTATTTGGGGGTTTTGAGTGTGAAATGTGAAATGGTGATGTGGCGCAGAGGTGACGCATAGGTGGCTTCCGACTTGGGGTTACCACACCCATTGCTCTTATGGCTTACACTGCATGTAGCTAGAACCAATATTTGGGATTACAACGGGTTTTTTCCCCTTGAAAGGTAGAATTCCAACGGTTTATGGGGAAGGATTAACATGGACATCCAAAGGTCTTACAAGTTTCGAGTATAAATACAATTTAACCAACCTTTGAATACATACATCACTTCATTATTTGTAAATCAACTTTTATCCATGGCTTCCCATAGCACCATCCGTAACCCATGATTCAACAACATATTCCACGTATCAATATCATGTCAAGCATGATGGCAAAACGATCAAGACAACGGACAAACAAAGCCACCATCGCCGACAAATGGGTCAACGAAATTCGATGAAATCCCTCAAGGGGTTTCTTTTGAACCCTAAATTTACTTTTGTTGGATTTAAGGATGTCATATTAAACCTCAAGAATGAGTACGGGTTGGTTTGTTTAAAAAGTTTAGATATCCGTGAAGCTGAAGTGAATAAGTCGTTTGGAAAGTCTCTTCTGCCATGTCAGAAGGATCTTGTAATGTTAATACTTGGGTTATTTTTAACAAATGCGATGTTAGTTTTTATGTGTCAGTTGACAGTTGCATGGTAAGGTTTGGTCAAGTTTTTTTTTTTTTTTTTTTTGGAATGTAGTTTTTAAGGATTTCTACGTATGAAGTTGAAAGAGTATTTCATATGATTTCGTTAAGATCAAATTGCTGTGCTATCGTTAATTTAACAAACTATCAATTGTTAAGAGATATATATTAATTAATTTATTGACGTTATTAATCAAATATAGTTAACATATATGGCTACAATTTTTGTTTTTACCAAAACCTCTTCATTTCTAGATTTAACCATCTCTTATTTATTTCTCCAAATGTTCCTTCCTGGTCGTTGTTCAGGGAATTTATTGATTTATGCAATTTAATTCGAGATAATGAAAGTAGATAGGTAACTAACATCAACATTATCCTTATTACTTCCTTCGATTCAAAATAAGTAACTGTTGATTTTACAGTTTTTAAGGTAAAATATTATAATGATGGTTAGATTAGATTAAATTGGATAATTAGTGGGAAATGTGTTTTACAACTTCGATTACGCATTCATCTAAAAAGCAAAGAATAATGTTTACAATATATCCACAATCAACCATAAATACAATGATCAACATATTCACAAATTAGACTGATTATCACACAAAAAATTTCCTAAATGCAAAATAACAAATTCAACAGTATCTCCTAAAATTCATGCAATCGACGCAGAGCAAATTTCCACCACATTTATAAAGCTTTCTACATTAATCAGTAACAAAAGTCAAAATTCCATCAAAATCAAGTAACAAATCTCCATCGTCATACGCAATTGAGCATAAATCGACCAAAACATTGAACAGAGTAAACAGAATATTGACAGACACCTACCTGCAGAATTCAGAATCAAATCGAATTCTGGATGAAGGTTGTAAAATTAAGAGTCGAATTAAATCAACATAGTTTCCTGTTTACCGCGAATCCAGCAAAAGGGATCTCCGCCATATAATTGAACAATTTTGCTTGTAATGCTAACGTGCACCCCGTGAAACAGTTTAAGAACAAAAATAAATAAAAATGGTCCACTTTTTTAAGCCAATAATAATTTGCCACCACATTGGTTGATAATTTGCACTTTAAAGTGAAAATTAAGTATGGGCCAACTTTAACGATATTTGCCTTTTCGGTTCAAATATTATTCTATAATTACATGTAAAATATCTCTAAAAAATGATTACGATGAAAAATGAAATGGAGTTCGACAGGTCAGTTACCGATTGAAACTAGTGTTCGTTGGTTGATTGGGTTGGGTTGATCTTCAACCATTTTTTGTCGATGTCTACAAAAATTTATAAATAATTAATTACAAATTCAGATCTACCCAACGATTAAACTAATATGGACTTTATTGGTCTTTTAACATTGGCCCCATTGGAGACAAATTTTAGTGCAATGTTACTCAAGAACCTGCTTTTTTATAGTTTAGTACCATAAAAGTATAAACTTTAGGTTATACAGTATTTAGTAGTTTCCTAACACCAGTTGGGTAATTTAATTAAAAGACCCATAAATTATGAGAACAATGTGTCTAGTAGTACTTATTGACAATGGTGTAACACAGCTTTAACTTTAATTAAGATATACATTTAATTTTATTTTTAAAAGAATAATCTTGTTTATAACAAGCTTCCCGGAATAGGTGAATTTTACTCATAATGTACGTGAGCTAATTGAATCCGTGGCAATATCCAAACTTTTCTATGGTTATTTGTAAATGCTTACATATGAAAGAGATTTAACATATGACTTTTAAGAGATTATCTCGGATGTTTTTATCGTCAGACCATCATCAAATGGTTTATAAAATATATATTTAAATCTTTGGGTAAAAAATTTTTATAGGAGAGACAAATATAATTATTTGCTTATCTTACTACTATATAAAGCATTTAGACCTACCCCATTAGGCAAGTTTAAGGAGCTCCTTAAACTTGATTTTAAGGACCTTTCCACTTTTGTTAGTTAGTTCTCTACCTTAAAAAAAAAATCGCGGCTAATAGGATTCGAACCCAAGACCTCTCCTAACTTATCACTATGTGTTAACCACTTGCTATACATTACACATTGGTAACACCACCCACACTTAATAACAAAAGTCTGTTACTCGAAAACCATTTTACCCAATAACATTAAATATACGACGCTGTAAATCATCAACTCTTACCAAAATCCACATTTCTGTTTAATTATTTATTTCTAGCAACAATTATTACCGTGTAAACGAACAACACTTGCTCGCCACGAAATATGGTTTCTGGGTAACCGCCGCCGCATTGCGCGGGTACCTGCTAGTTTATATATAAATCTTAGATAAAAATACTAATAATTATGTCCCGTTGCGTACGTTAGCAACCAAGAGAATACTAAACTAACCAAAGTCAAGTACACCTACTCCCACGGGCCATCGCACCTTAATTAAACCCCAAAGATTCCATACACGTTTGCAGGAAAAGTTTCTATTTTGATCCCTGTATATATACTATATATGCATTTTCACCCTTTGACTTCATGTATTTTTAGCTTCCGTCACAAAACAACAAAACGTATTCTAAAACAGGGAGAAAACACAAGTGTATCATCAACTAG
This sequence comes from Calendula officinalis, assembly GCA_963853835.1. NCBI lineage: Eukaryota > Viridiplantae > Streptophyta > Magnoliopsida > Asterales > Asteraceae > Calendula > Calendula officinalis. The sequence continues at coordinate 1,601,992 of OY970830.1, read as the reverse complement.
TGTAGTGACTCCACTGATAGCCAGCTAATTGGGAGCTTAGGCCGAAATTGGCGATTAAATCATGTCATTTCCCATTTCAAACTACTACTGTTCGTTACTCAAGAATTATTGTGAAACCCGTAATCAATTTCAAGTAAAGAAGCTTCATTGCTTTATACTGAAGACCCTATTCGATACGGAAACCTTTTTGCTCAATAATTTCATCAGTAGTTATTACAAATTAGGAAATATTAGTTATGCACGCAAAGTGTTCGATCAAATTCCTCAACCAAATCTTTTCTCATGGAACAACATTCTTTCTGCTTATTCGAAATCCGGGAACCTAATTGAGATGGAAAAGATCTTTAACAACATACCGAATCGAGACGGTGTGTCATGGAATTCAATTATTTCGGGTTACGCTAGTTTTGGTTCGTCTGATAAAGCAATACAGGCTTATAAATCGATGATGAAAGATGGAAAAACTGTAAATTTGAACAGGATTACATTCTCGACTATGCTAATTCTATCATCAAGTAACGCGCTTGTTAATTTGGGTAAGCAAATTCATGCCCAAATAGTGACTTATGGGTTTGAATCGTATGTATTTGTGGGCAGTCCATTGGTTGAAATGTATTCAAAAGCAGGTATTATAGATGACGCACGCCAAGTGTTTGATGAAATGCCTGAAACAAATGTGGTAATGTATAACACAATGATTATGGGCCTTCTTCGTTGTGGCATGATTAAAGATTCAGAGCAGTTATTCCTTCGAATGCCCGAAAAAGATTCAATCACATGGACCACAATGGTTACGGGTTTTACCCAAAACGGTCTAGAGAAAAAAGCAATTGATGTATTCAGAAAAATGAGTATTCAAGGACTGGGTATTGACCAATTTACCCTTGGAAGCATTTTGACAGCTTGTGGAGGAATTACCGCTCTCAAAGAAGGTTCACAAATCCATGGATATATCATAAGAACCGATATTATAGATAACGTGTACGTCGGTAGCTCACTTGTCGACATGTATTTAAAATGTAAAAAAATAAATTATGCAGAAAAAGTATTTAGGAAAATGAGATATAAAAATATCGTTTCTTGGACCGCGTTAATAGTCGGTTATGGTCAAAATGGGCATAGTGAAGAAGCGGTTAAGATTTACAGTGAAATGCATCGGGCTGGTATCCAGCCCGATGAATTTACACTTGGAAGTATAATAAGTTCATGTGCAAATTTAGCTAGTTTAGAAGAAGGTGGTCAATTTCATGGTCAAGCATTAGTCTCGGGTTTAATCTCATTTATAACCGTTTCTAACGCACTCGTGACATTATACGGTAAATGCGGGACCGTTGAGAAATCTAATCAATTATTTAATGAAATGAAGATAAAAGATGAAGTATCATGGACAGCTTTGATCTCAGGGTATTCCCAGTTCGGGGAAGCGGATAAAACAATAAGCTTGTTTGACCAAATGTTGGAAAGTCAACTCGTTCCCGATGGAGTAACTTTCATTGGTGTACTTTCGGCTTGTAGTAGGGCGGGATTGGTTGAAAAGGGTGAAAAATATTTTAATTTAATGGTTAAAGAATATGGAATTGTGCCCGTTTCGGATCATTATAGTTGTATGATTGATTTATTTAGTCGAGCCGGGAAGGTTGAAGATGCTAAACGTTTTATAACCGAAATGCCGATTACTCCCGACGCGTTCGGTTGGTCAACGTTACTTAGTTCGTGTCGGTTTTATAATAATTTGGAAATTGGAAAATGGGCTGCAAATTCGTTACGGGAATTAGAGCCCGAAAATCCCGCAAGTTACGTATTGTTAACGAGTATGTACGCTGCGAAAGGCGAGTGGGACGAAGTTGCTCGATTAAGAAAAGAAATGAAAAATAAAGATATAAGAAAAGAGCCGGGATTTAGTTGGATTAAATATAAAAATAAAGTTTATACATTTTCGGCTGACGATAGGTCGAGCCCGTATTCGGGAGAGATATATAACGAGCTTGAAAAATTGAATATTAAAATGATACGCGAAGGGTATGTACCCGATATGAGATTTGTTCATCATAATGTCGAGGAATCGGAAAAAATAACGATGCTTAATCATCATAGTGAGAAACTTGCAATTGCTTTCGGGTTGTTATTTGTTCCCGAGAATTTGCCGATACGGGTTGTGAAAAATCTTAGGGTTTGTGGAGATTGTCATACTGCGACTAAGTTTATTTCTAAGGTTACGAATAGAGAGATTCTTGTTAGAGATTCTGTTCGGTTTCATTTATTTAAAAATGGTACTTGTTCTTGTGGAGATTTTTGGTGACTAGAAAAATTACTTCATACACTATAATATTATACAAGTGTTGTAACAACTGCACAAACATATTACAACAAAGGATGCGGTTCACATATTATGAGAATATTAAGAAGCTATATTAATCGAACTTTGTGGGCGCTTGAGAAATGTTTGGCGGCTGCAATCATTGTTGCCTCGGGCCCGGAAGACACGTCAGCAGCTTCTGGGCCTTTGGTACTCTTTCTTTTGATGAGAAAGAAAACGAAAAGCATCCGAACATTGATTTAATAATCGATGGGGATAAATTTACGTTCTTATCGTCTTTGCTACCCATTTTGATTAAATGACACCTGAAATCAAGATGATGATATCTTTGTTTTAATTTAAAATGTGTTTGTGTTGAATGTTGACGAGCATGAGCTATGTGTTTGTATTATATATATAAGGATGGAGTCTTGATCAACAAGGTTGAATAATCAAAGGAATGATCCTAGAAATTATTCTATTTTGTTGATGTGTTTTTTTGTGTTTGATGTTAAAATTTTGACCATTGACTCCCACCTTTCCCTAAGCAAGAAACAGATAAAAAGCTATAAAAGTGAATGTTCGATAAAGGCTATTCTTGAGTTGGGCCATTGGGCCGGGCTGGTTTACACAAGTTCGGTGAGCAGTTATCCACCTTTCACTAACCCATATGTTTATTATAAAATTTTAAAAAATGTAAGGCTGTGATGATATCATCAAACCTTACTTACGAGTCATGTTGAGTCATTAAGTTTTTAAGACATGATTTAAGAAGATAATTTTTAATATAATTTACATATACACGAGTTAACAAAAAATTATAAATATATTATTTTATATTATATTCATACGTGTAGTTCGCAAAGTTATATATAAATTTATAATATAATAGTACATGTTATGCTTTTAAAAAAAACAATCAATTTTTTAAAAAATAAAATAAAATTTGTATAACATGCCTAAAAAAACTGGCGATAAAGTGTGCCGGTTTTACGTCACCTTATTACGATTTATCTTACGTCACGCCTTACTTTGGCGCCATGAGCTATTTTGTAACGCATGAGTCGCAACTCATGCCTTGGCACCGTCATGACGCGTTTTTTTAAAACCTGGTTATTATTTACTCTGATTTAAATCACTATTTTTTAATAAAAGTAAATTACAAGTCTTCATATTAGTATACTCAAAATAAAGAAAATCAGATCAAATACGATATAAGAAACTTCTATCAACCGTTTTATCAACATCCAATGATTACTAATTAAAATATACCGTCGCTCTACTAACAAATTAAAGAATTAAAGTCAATCAAACAAATTAAATCTTTGAACATATGATGATGGTGTCACGGTGATTAGTCCTCAATCAACGTCGTTTTGACCATCATCAGCCGGAGGACTATCCACACATGTAATAGCAAAACACAACTTTCGATCCTTACGAAACGACCACAATTGAATCTTTGCACCTTTCTTTAAAACATCCTTATGATCTTCCACAAAGTGGTTCCAGTTGGTTCTCAGCACGTAATTGTACGTGCTTTTCAATTTCCACCTCTTCAACACCATCGGCTTGTCGTACATTTGCAGCGTGGGCCCCACCAATCCAACCTCGATATGATCTTTCCCGTTTTCAAGAACTTGTTTCTCATCATCAGTCAAGAAATCTTGTGTCTCGAGTTGGTTAATCGGTATATTTAACCGGTTCTGATCTCGTTTCAGATCACTTTTAAACAAGGTTTTCTGGATCACCAACTTCACATCTGAACCGTTGATCATATCGCTCTCGATGAACCGTTCCAACCGCTTGGTGACCACCACGGGCTCTCGTTCCAACCGCTTTGTTATCTTCCTCTTCTTTTTCTTGTTTTTTTCCTCATCCTCACTAGCAAACTTCTCTCTTAGATGCTGGTAATATTCTTGAATCTTTAGATAATAAAAATAATCCTCCTCATCTTCCAAACTAGCAAAACGAGGACGTTTTGTCGCATTTGTACTTTCTTCTAGTGACTTGAACCTAAGATGATCATATATATGAAGCAGCTTTTAGAACAAATTATATATCCTATACATGTTTAATACTTATGAAGATGATGAAGAAAAACAAAGATTTAATTATGATATACATACCTTATCTTGATCGCCAAATCATCATACGATGAGGACGGTTTGGACGAAGATGCGGTGATCGGAGCATGATGAGCGTCCGGTGACAAATCTTTTCTGGCATGAACAACTTCCGTAACTAGGTTTTCTTCACTTTCGTTGCTTGAACTAGATCCCATTAATGTCGTTATAGTTGAATATTAATTAGCTTCCAAGGAAATATTGAATTTAAGTTTAATTGCGTGTACATATATACAAGGGGGGAGTTTATGTTTGGAAAAGATCGATGTGGATATCAAAATTCAAAAACGAAACCTAAAACAACTAGGACCGTTATTAATTATTCAAGATACTTACCATATATGATTTCGCAAATAGATATTATTATGGGTTCATTAAAATAAACCTTAGTTAAATAAATCACGAGTCAGTTATGATTTCGCAAATAGATATTAAAATTATGGGTTCATCATTTAATGGTCTTAAGATTCTCTATTAATGACAGAATCATAAAGCCGTTAAACTATTTTCGTACATAAAGCCTTTAAACTATTTTATAATTCAATAAAAAATTAAAAAAAAAATTAACTTGTTGTTCTAAGGATCTTTTTACCTTTCCAGTAATTTAAATACTTCCTCTGTATCAAAATAAATGACACACTTTTCATTTTGGGGTATATCAAAATAAGTGACACACTTTGAAAACTTTCCTTATTTGGTAAAAATAGTGAGACCCATACCCACTAGCTATCTACTTTAATAAATTGAAATTACCCTTTTACCCTTACTTTTACTTTTAAAACTCATTAATATCACTTTATTCAAGAAAAGTGAGACCCATTCTCCACTAATTATGTACTTTAATCTATTTTAACCTCTACTTTAATCTTTTACCTCAAAAAATGTGTAAGCCAATTTGTGTCACTTATTTTGATACGGAGGAAGTATGAATTTTTGTAGGACATGACGAGATAAGATTTATTTATTTTAGTTATAATTATCATTTATATTGCAAATTGTATTTAATAGTTGTAAAAAAATAGAGTTCATTTAATATGTTTTTTAATATGTTTTTTAATATGTTAAGAAATACTCCCTCCGTCCCTAAATAAAGTTCTCATTTCACCTTGAATTTTTGTCCCTAAATAAAGTTCTCATTTCACAAGTTTATGGGGTCCACTTAATAAAATAATATAATTACCATGGACCCCACTACTAACTATCCACTCACTATCTTTCTCTCTCCAAACCAACTTTATATTTTAATCAAATTTAATACCAACAACCCCACCACTAACTTTCTCCTTAAATATTGTGCCCAAGAGAAATGAGAACTTTATTTAGGGACGGATGGAGTATTTAATTTGTTCAATTAGTGACGAACATGAGTTGGGCGAAAGGCGAAAGAATAGTTGGCTTTGTGTTCATTACATGGCTTTGTAAAAATGAGTTGGGCGAATCCTTTAAATATTTACATTTAAAGCTAAATTTCAAGGCTCATAATTTTAATTTTGTTTTCTTTACAAACAAATTCCCGTACTTCAATTAAAAAAATTGTATTATTTTCTAATATACTTTAAATATTTACATTTAAAGCTAAATTTCAAGACTCGTAATTTTAATTTTGTTTTCTTTACAGACAAATTCCCGTACTTCAATTAAAAAAATTGTATTATTTTCTAATATACTTCATTTTACTTTATCTACAATGATTGACACTTCTTTAATCTTTTACCTTATCTAAGTCTCTTTTTTAATTTTATTATTATTTGATTTGAATATTTATATTAATCAAATAAGTATGAAGATAAGATTTAATAAGAACAATAAGTGCATCTCTCATAAAATTAGTAGAAAATTATGTAAAAGAATGTTTAATACTCCAGGCTTTCCACCCTAATGAAATTATTTTCAAAGGTGAATTTAATTAATCCTATTCAATTCAATTACGTTATTAAAACTATTTAGATGGTACGTTTGCATATATTTGTAATATGTAACAATGTTGTGGTGGTGATCATCGTTTAAAAACAACTGATCATTTCTTGGTAATGTGTAATTTGAGAAAAGCTTCTTAAATGGTGGAAAGTCGGGTATGTCAAAAAATTGTAAAAAAAGGAAAAATAATAGCATATACAGTAAAACCTCCATAAATTAATAAGGTTGGGACTAAAATATTTTATTAATTTAACGAGATATTAATTTATCGATAAATTAATAAATTATTAATTTAAAGATAATATTATTATAAAATCAACTTATCTAATACGTATTCACATATTCACAAGACCTTCAAAATTCTGTATCACATTCACATTCGGAAAGAAGCATTGCAAGCGGCAGCAACTCTTCACAACTTCTTGTTGCAATACGAGAATACGATGCTTCAACTCTTAAGTGCAATTGGGAGATTTAAAGATGAACTCAATATAGATTTGAAGTTCACAAAAAAACAAGTAACTATAGATTCATTTTTTACTTGAAAACTCTGAAATTTTGGAATTTTATTTTAGTAATTATTAATTTATAGTTTGGTTGGGACTAATATATTTACATTAGGATTTCAAAAAAATTATTATCTTATTATTTTATCGATTGGGGTCCGATTTTGTACTAGTCCCAAGTTGGGACCGGATAAATTATTAATTTTATCGAGGTTATTAATTTATCGAGTATTAATTTATGGAGGTTGTACTGTAAGTGTCGGACAAAAGTGAGCAAAGCAATTTGGCAAGTAGTAGTATGGGTCACTGCAAGGTGGTCCCGGAATAAACCTGAATGGTATTACTGATTATACAATTTTTGCTTAGGGTTATTACATACATTAAAAAGAAAATTATATTATTTTTTAATACTACTTGAGAAATTTTGAAGAGTTGCACGGTCTACCCCGTGTTACATAGTTCGCAGAGGTGTTTTCGAAATTTTGAAGGCCTTGTGCGAATAGACGAAAGTGAGCCCCTTAAATACAAGATTGGTATAAAAACTTAGACTTTCTACTATTTTTTCCCATTAAATTGTTAAGTTAACTTAAAACTTTGAGATTATATATAAGACGTATATAAAAAATGGATCCCTAAAATATGGGTCATGTATGGCTGCACATGTTGCACTTCAATTCCTCAAAGACACCTCTGTAACACCCGCACCTGGGTCACTGGTTACGTACCATGTGTGGAGAAATATAAATGAAGTGTTTTTTTGGGGCTGCTCGTATACGTGTATTACGGAAGGTCACTGAAACGTAAAAAATTATGGCAGAAGTGACCCTGGTGTTGTGAATAAATAGTTGGGAAGTCATGAAAGGTGAATATTGGTCAGATGCCATGAGTGGTGACAGTTAATGAGAAGAATAACCAAAAAAATGCTGCAAAAAGTTTGGGTTGGTCTTAATGTGGAAAGGAATATTAGTACGACCAAAAGGATTATCTAACATACGGTAGCACGGGGTAACTCGTGCAATCCACTGAAATTTTCCAAATAATGTTAAAAAAATTTAATTTAATTTTTGTTTAGGTGACAATAATTTTATTTCAATTATACAAAAATTGGAATATGCAACACTGTTACCAACAGATTCCATTTCTCGTAACGATGCCCGAACTATGTGACTATGGATTATTGAGAGTGTATAATCTATGTAAGATTCATAGTTTGATTATGAATTAGCAAGAATTGGTGATGAATATTCTAGAGAGAGGACTTGAGAGTGATTAGGAAGAGCTTTTAGATTGATTACAAATAAGTGTGCAAAACCTTAATTAGGATTACAATAGAATTAATCCTATATATATAATGATAGAATTGTATTACTAATACTAACATCATTTAAATACAAAACAAAATGTAATCAAATACATATGTATATTATCATCATATATAATAGAAAATAAATCATTAGCTTTTGTAAGAATTATGTGCAAAATAAAGTTTTAATCCATACTAATACTAATACATATTAAAGGAACAACAAAATTAAAGAAAAAACTTAAATCTTTCTCTGCAGAATAAACTTTTGCACACCAGCCGAAACTAAATGAATTGAAGTACATCAAACAGAATCTTAGAAAAAATCATCCATCTAATAACAAAATCTACAGAATTAACTGAAGTACATTAAACAGAATCTTTAGAGCATATGATCATGGTGAGTCCTCAAACAACGTCGTTTTGATCCACACATGCAATAGCAAAACACAACTTTCGATCCTTACGAAACGACCACAATTGAATCTTCGCACCTTTCTTTAAAACATCCTTGTGATCTTCCACAAAGTGGTTCCAGTTGGTTCTCAACACGTAATTGCACGTGCTTGTCATGCCCCACTTCTTCAACACCATTGGCTTGTCGTACATTTGCAGCGTGGGCCCCACCAACCCGACCTCGATTTTCCCGTTTTTAAGAACTCGTTTCTCATCATCAGTCAAGAAATCTTCTGTCTCGAGTTGGTTAATCGGTATATTTAACCGGTTTTGATCTCGTTTCAGATCGCTTTTAAACAAGTTTCTCTGGATCACCAACTTCACATCTGAACCGTTGATCATATCGCTCTCGGTGAACCGTTCTAACCGCTTGGTTACCTCGTTGCTAACCACGGGCTCGCGTTGATCCTTTGTTATCTTCCTTTTGTTTTTCTTGTTTTTTTCCTCATGATCTTTATTAGTCGAAAAAAGTGGACATATTTTTGTAGCTTTCTCCGTTGCTAACCCTTGAGTATATTTCTCTCTTAATTCTTGGTAAAATTCTTGATCAGCCTTATCAAAATAATAATCCTCCTCATCTTGGAAACTATCAAAACGAGGACGTTTTGTAATCATTATGCTTTCACTTACAAACTTGAACCTGAGATCATAAGAAGCAGCCTTTAGAGTTTAGAACTAAATAAATATTTGCTACGCATGGTTAATGAATGAAATTAATTAGTATTTTGATTAATTAGAAGAAAAACAAATATTTGATATTTTTATATATACAGTACCTTTTCTTGAATGGAAGATCACAATATGAATGATCAACGTTCGTGACTTGTTTTTCTTCAATGTCGTTTCCTTCCCATTGTTGTTTTAATTAATTGATAAATAAAACTCGAATTTGTGTAATTATTGATCAACCATTGTGCGTTTATATATAAGGAGATCGAGAGTTTGATTGTTGGCCAAGTACGCTGATATAAAAAAGGAAACCTAGAACAAATAGGAGCGCGGTTAGTTATTCAAACTATACTTACCATATATGATTTCGCTATAAAGGTTACTATGGGTTAAAAAAAATTTGGTTAAAGTTTTTAAGGGTATGTGGATAGGTATATGGATATTTAAATTTGAAAAGTTAATAGAAATAAGAAGCGTGGTAACAATTTAAAGGAAGTATATGTTCCGTACATGATCTTGTTGGATAGTTTATTGTGGATATATTAAGGTGTATCTTTTATCTAGTGGATAATATATTTTGGAAAGATTAGGTAATAGTTTTGAGAATCACATCGTTTAGAGTGGATGATTTGTTATAGGAACTATTAATTAATTAGATATATTAATATCAACCAACTTTTATCTTTACCTTTAAGTCCTGTTTATTTTAACGTAATCCTCTGTAATCTTATATAATAAAATAATAAATAATAAAATTAAAAAAAAAATGATTCTAAAAAAGTTTAAAAAAAATACTTAAATATAAATATTAAATTTATAACCAAAGACATAACGGAAATTAAATTCCATTATAGAAGACTATGGCATGTCAAACGGCCTCTTAATTTCTACTTTCTAGCAATATCTCCTACAATCAATAAGATCATTTGCTTTTATTTCAAAACAAACTTGGGTTTGTGGTAATAATATAAATAGCTAATATTTTTAAAAATAAATTATTCATTATTCCCATATATGTATATATATTTTTAATTTGTGGCCATTCCTCTTATTATACATTAAGCATACTAGAATCACTGTTCATAAAGGCTTTTTGACTCTTTTTTTCAAACTAATATATAAAGGTTAGTGTGTAAAAGTGAATCCAGTGATATTATGGTTGGATGGGAAAAGTTGCGTGCCTACTACACCAATGACTCATGTTCGAATCTTATTTCCTAAATTTTCCTTTTGTCTTTTCATTTTCACATGTTTATTTTGTCTTATCATTTTCACAAGGTTTTATTATTTTTTATAGTAATTAAGAGATTACACTCCCCAGAATAATTTAATTTCTTTATATACTTACTACACTTTTTTTTTTTAAACATTTTGTATAATTCATTTTTTTGTTTTATACTAAAAATGATTCCCTTGAACTATTATTATTAATAATAAATACTTTTAACTTCAATACTTTTAACAATTTGTATTTTTAACCACCTATACTTTTTGCTACTCAAAAAATTTGGACTAGGTTTAGTTTTGTTCTTTACAAGAGTTACGTACATATTAGTCTATTAAGTTATAATTAATATAAAATCTAAAATCTGTGTAAATTTTGTAAATACCAATGATTTGAAAGTTGAGGTGTATTTATTTATAACATTATCGAATTATTAGTGACATGTTATAATATAAATTTAACCTAATTATATATTGTATTAGATAATTAACTGGATACTTTCATAATAGACTGTATTATGTTATTTGACATTTTCAATTCAAATTAAATTTAAAGACAATTCTATATAATATAATATAGAGTGTTCAAAAGAAAATAAATCTAATATGATATTTTTACTAATGTAACTTACACAAAATGTAAACAAAATAAATCCGCAGCAACGCGCGGAGGGTCAACATGCTTGTATATATACATTTGTGATACCAGAATACTGTTCACAAGGGAAGAAAATAAATTCATAATATATATCAGTTTTTTGAAAATGATATCAAAAGTTTTGCTTGCCCAAGTGGCTTTTCCATGTTAAGTTGAACTTTTTCTTGCGTCAGGTCCTCGCTCACTTTTTAAGTTATAATTTTTTCTTCACTTCTATATTCATTTTTCATTAAAAAAAAATTCTTTATTATTATGAATGTAAGAAAAATATTATTTAAAAGATAAAATAGTTTTATAAAATGTTTGAAAAATCAAATCCACATACATTTTTACCACATTGACTTATCAAATTTACTAATATTGGTACTTTTCAGTAAGATTAGTTATATATAAAAAAAAATTAGTTTGGTTATTTAATAAGAACTTATATATGTTTATAGCACATATTCGAAAAGTCACAATTACCAAATAACTCTTCAAACTTTAAAATGTTCAAAATCAATTAGAACTTAACAACCCTTAAGTATTATAAAATATACGTTTTCACCTACTTTGCATTATATCTTAAAATTGTAAGAAACCACTAATAATAGTACTTTTATTGTTATTATAACTACAATAAAATGATGCTACACCATTTTTTTCTTAAATTATAAATAAAGAAAATTAAGTACAATCGAAACTGAATTTTAATCTAAACACAAAATTTTACATCTTAAAAACAAGCAGCAACACGCGCGAGGCATTATACTCGTTATTAACAAACATATAATATTATTATCAAAACTCTGTATTCTAGATGAAAAGAAAGTTATTAAAAACAGGAGCTTATATATATTACATACTTATAATTAGTAAATAAAATATATATTAACCTTCAATTTTGTCATGTATTGTCACTACATTTTAGAAAATTATCATAATTTTTTTTCTAGGATTTGTTTAGCACAAATGTATAAGCAGCAGTAAGAAAATGGATGATAATTTCTGTTTAATGACAAAAATTTAAAATTCCATCATTCTGTGCTTAAATATTCTTAAATATAAATGGGAATATTCATGCCACAGAATCATAAATGGCCCCTTATAATGTCCCTCCAAGAAACAGAACTTTTGTTGGTTCGGTGAGAAAACCGATTCTGAAAGCTTTGGCAAAAGGATCGATCATAATAATAAATAAGAACATGACTATCAATTCATAATCATAAATCACAAAATCCTCAATCCAAAAATTCATGACTTCCTGTAAAGATAAAGATGAATCAAGTACTCCATGGGTCGGTTTCAGCCCTAACTTCTGACGGCTCAACAACCTCTGTTTCAGTGTCTTGTCGTTCATTTGATTCAGACGAGGTTGTTTCTTCAACTCTTCCCCACCTCCCGCCAACAGCAACCGCCATCATTTCATATATCTTCCCACCCATCTCAGCTGGACTATCCGGCTAAACAATATTCCAATAAAAACAAAAAATAACATTTATTATTCATATATTCACTTTTTTATAAATTATTAAAAAAAGAAGAAGAAATAAATAGGTTTAAAGAAGTAGTTTACAGTGAATCCACTGGAGATTAAAGCTGTTTCATATAACAGATCCACAGCTCTCTTCGCCTCGCCACTTTCTGGTGCGTTTTTACATGCAGCCTGCAACACAACACATAGATGAATGAATTTTCCAACATTTATTAAAAAAAAAAGTCCAATAAATTAAATAATTGCAGAAAAGAAAAAATAATAATAATTACATTTAAGTCCTTGATGATTGGATGGTCAGGGTTGACTTCCAGTATTCTTCTTCCCCTCATGAATTCCAAGGTTGAAGTATCACCAAGAGTTTGTGCTTTCATTAACCTAATAACAGTACAAAATTTAAACTAATCAATTATTATTATTATTATTATTATTATTCAAAATAATAAAAAATTACCTTTCCATATTAGCAGACCACCCAAACTTGCCCGACACAAGAACACACGGAGAAGAACTCAAACGGTTTGAAATTTGTACTTTTGCAACTTTTTCACCGAGTTGTTGTTTCATCCAATCACAAAGAAGGATATATTCTTGCTTATTTTCTCTCTCTTTAACCTCATCCGTGTCACCTAAACGCAATTTTCAAATTTAATATTTATCACTGAAAATGTGGAATGAAAAATATAAAATAGAGTAAGCTACAGAAATTATCCATGTGGTCTTCCAAATTTTACAATTTTGTCCCTATACTTGTAATTTCATTTTTTCTTGTCCATGTACACTTTTTAATTTCGTGATTTTTGTCCCAGTCTTCAAATTTCATTTTTTTTTTTTTTTGTCTATTTTGACCTAAAATGACCAAAATACACTAATTTTAATTTTATTTCTTCTTTAATTTCTTTTCTTTTCTAGTCGTCTTCTCTGGCAAGTTCCGACGAAATAAAATAAAAATAAAATAAAAATAAGGGTATTTTGGTCATTTTAGGTCAAAATAGACAAAAAAATATATATTTGAAGACCATATGGACAAAAATCACGAAATTGGGAAGTGGAGGGACAAAAAAAAGAAATTGAAAGTTTAGGGACAAAATCATAGAATTTGGAACACAACTAGGGCAATTTCTCTAATTTACTCTGTAAATATTAAACTAATTACTTACCAAGCTCAAGATCTTCCTTGCTGACATCTACAAATTTCTTTTCTTTATAAGTCTGAAGATTCTGAATCGCCACCTCATCAATCGGCTCAACTAAATATAGCACCTCAATATCCTTTTGCACCAATTTCTCCAAGAAAGGGGCAGATTTGGCACTTTTTAAACTATCAGTGGCAATATAGTAAATAGCATTCTGTTTTTCATCCATGTTTTCAATATATTCATCTAAGCTTATTAACTCGTCTTCACTTTTAGATGACCAAAATCTCAATAATGGAGTTATTCTCTTATGATTTCCAGTGTCCTCAATGCATCCCAACTTGACAAATTTCCCAAAATTTTCCCAGAATTTTCTATAATCCTGAAGTTAAATTATTTCATTAAGTTTCAGTTACATTATAAAATAAAATAAAAAAATATCCAGTTCTTAATAATAATATTAAATAATACCTCTTTGTTCTCGGCAAGGTCTTGTATCATGTCAAACGTTTTCCTAACAAGCCTTTTTCGCATTATTCTTACCTGAATAACAATTAAAAAAATACATTTTTTAATATTATAATATTTCAATAAAATAAAGATGGGATTTTGAACATACAATTCGACTTTCTTGAAGAATCTCACGAGAAACATTAAGAGGAAGATCGTTAGAATCGACCACACCCTTTACAAAGCTTAAGTACCTTGGAAACTGCATACCATAATAAAATTATTATTATTATTATTTATTTAATAATAAAATATAATAATATTAAATTAGCAAGAATCAACTTACCAATTCACCATCAAAATCATCTGAAATGAAAACACGTTTGACATAAAGACGAATGTTCTTTGTTTTAGGGTTTACTACATCTTCATTGTTCATTGGTGCCATTCCAGGAATGTAAATTACACTTCTAAATTCAACTTCACCCTGCACAAATTGCAACAATTAATTAATAAAATATGTTGAAAAATTAAAAAAACAAAATGATTAAAAAAAAATACCTCGGTGGTGAAGTGAGTGTATGCAAGAGGATCAAGAAATTCGCTGAATGTTTTCTTGTAGAATTCGTTGTATTGATCCTTTTCAATTTCCTTCGGGTTTCTCATCTGCATTTTAATCATATAATTAGCAAATCTTAAACATTATTTAAGTATATTAAATGATATAATTATATATTAATTTACCCATATCGGTTTTGTCTCATTCGCCAATTCCCAATCCCAATATTTTTCAGTTTTAGTCTTCTTCTTCTTCTCACCCTGGAAACCACCAAACAGAAACGTTGATTCTTTTTACAGTTAAATTTAAATAAATAAATAATCTTTTTGTACAGGTTAGGTTGACAGGAAATACTTTTTGTACAAAAGTTGCTACTTTTTTTATAATATATTTTCGACCCATTTGATTCGTTCAAGAAATCGACCCATTTCCTTTTTAAAATACTCTTATTTTTAAATCATGCGACTAATTACAGATAAAACACAACCCAAATCGACCCATTTGTAAGTGGGCAGGTCAAAATTGCCATGACTACAAAAATAAATTCACACAATATGTTACCTCTGGTGGTGTTTCTTCACCCTCCTTAGGTTCTTCCTCTTCCTCTACCTGAAATAAAAAGAAAAATAAAAGTTAATTAGGGACCATCCATGTACTTTTTAAGACTTAAGGATCAAATCCAAAACTTTTAGCAAACCACAGGGACTATCTGTGTAATTTACTCTAAAATAAATTACCTCAACAGTCCTTGATTTCTCTTGCCATGTGTAAATGGGGAACGAAACAAACTGTGAGTAGTTTTTCACCAATCCCTGAACCCTACTTGGCTCTGTGAACTCATATTTGTCATCATCCTACAAAAAGATCAACAATTTAATTTTAAAAAAGAAAAAAACATCTAAAAAGATTAAAACTTTTTAAGAAATAACATCTAAAAATTAAAAAATACCTTCAAAAAAAGTGTTATTTCAGTCCCACGAGAAATCTGTTTCTCAGGATCGGTTTCCTCCTTAATCACATATGAACTACTGTCAGCTGCTGCTTCCCAGATGTATTGTTTGTCTGATCTCGGGCTCTTTGTAGACACAATCACCTGTTTGCAAACACAATTTTAAATAAATAATTTAAAATCAACTTTTGGGCGGTCAAAATGATTAGACTTGGATCAATTTGACCCATAGTTGACTTTTGGACGGTCAAAATGGTTAGACTTGGATCAATTTGACTCGTAGTTGACTTTTGGGCGGTCAAAATCGGGACTTTTGTATGTAAACCGGTCGAAATTGCCCCTATCAAACTTTATTTCCAAATAAAACATAATTGAGAACCTTGTCAGCAACTAGAAAAGCCGAATAGAACCCCACACCAAATTGACCAATCAAACTGTTATCACTTCCAAGATCCTTGTTCTCCTATAACACACAAAAAAATATTTCATTTAGTAAATAATTATTAATTAATAAATATATACTGTATTAATTATATGAAAATATGATATGTACCTTAAGAGCACTCAAAAACTTAGAAGTACCACTTTGAGCTATAGTTCCAAGGCAGTCTATCAACTCCTCTCTGGTCATTCCAATACCAGTATCTCTACAAAAAAAGTAACAATAATAATAATAATAATAATAATGTTTTTAGATAAATCTTTCATTATATTAATATTAATAAATCTTTTAAATAAATAAACAATCTTACGAAATTGTGATGGTCCCTTTTTCTGGGTCGGGTTTAATCCGGATCTCTAGCTCACCAGCATCTCCAAGTAATGAAGGGTCAGTTACACTTAAGAATCTCAATTTATCAAGGGCATCACTTGCATTACTGAAGCAAAAAAAATAAAATTAAAAATAAATTAAAATAATCAGAAATACTCCCTCCGTCCCACAAAAAACTTCCAATTTCACCTTAAATTTTTGTCCCACAAAAAACTTCCCATTTACTACATATGATGGGCTCGACATAATAAAATACTATTATTACTAAGTACCCCACCACTTATTATCCACTAACTATCTTTCTCTCTCCAAATCAATCTCATATTTTAATCAAATATATTACCAATGACCCCACCACTAACTACTCCCTTAAAACTTGTGCAAAAGTGAAATGAGAATTTTTTTTGGGAAGGAGGGAGTACATAATAAGAGCATCCCAATGGTTAAGTCATTGCAATGACTTATTGTAATTGACACCTAGACTTTCCACTTAAAATTTGTAAAATAAGCTTTCCAAAAAGCTTTTGCTCCAATGCATATTAACCAACATAAAGCTTTTTTTGTGTGTTGAGAAAGACTTAATAGAGAATAAGCTTTTGAAGCAAAAGCTTTTTGGTAGAAGGTCATTTACCTTCATATGACCTATACAAAAGGTAATAAGCTTTGTAAAAAGCTACCATTGGAGATGCTCTAAGTAATTAAGTAGCACAAAACAGTGACGTATTTACCTCACAAGCTCCCTGAGGAAAATTTCCTTGTGACTGTATAAACTATGAACAATTAGGTTCATCAAACGAGAAACCTGCATCCAGAAATTCAAGATTATAAGCTTCGTAAACATCATTTTAAATAGTAAATTAGCCAACAAATTAACTAATTAATGATAACCCTAGAAAAATTGTGAAATCGGATTAACCTAATTTCAACATAATGAATCAAAATTGGGGGAGAAAACTGACCTCAGCTTGGTATTCATGTTTCTCACCAGAAGCTTCAGGGGCTTCTTTTTCAGCAACAGCAGAAGCTTCACACCTAACAACAACAGAACTACCTCTTTTATCCGCTTTCAATTTCAACCCAGAACATGAAAAATTGTTGTTTTTCAATGCATTTTGATGCAAAAAAGCGCTTCTTAACGACAATCGACTTTGTGTATTGGATTTAGATGAAAGAAGTGGTGAATAAGGGAGTGAGGCTATAGAAGCAGGGGTTAAACTTCTGCTAAGAACAGGAGCCATAATTTTGAAAACCTAAAATGAAATTAGTTGCAAGAAAAAGAGCGTGATTTTGAAGGATAAAGGGGGGGCTGCAAAAACCCTTATGCGGGAAAAGAGGGGTTTTAGGGGCGATGAAGATGGTTCTAGAAAGAAGCCGGCTGAATTTGGAAGTTTTCACCTTGTTCGATTGTAAGGTGTAGATGATGCCATTTCATCACCCGTTACATTATCTTGATTCTTCAATTTCATTAAATTAACTTTTTTTAAATTACTCCAATCATCCTTACTTACCAATAACTTATATCTTTACTATATTATAAAGTATTTACCCCTTCATTAATTAGCAAGGCTGAAAATTCAGCCGGAGAAGGGAGTCGAACTTGAGACCTTGAGTTACCGAATAGAGGTGATAGCCATCTATGCTACAACTTCACATATTAACTAACAGAAAACCTAATTAACTTATTTCTAAAAGAGTTTCTCTAAGCATTTGAATTTTGAACGGGTACATGCAAATTGGGATATGGGGAATCGCTTTGGAAATCACAAATCGGGAAGTGCAACAGACCGCTTTGGAAATCACAACTATTATTCATCTTCTGATAATCGATAATCGATTTGTAATTCCCAGGTACGAATTTGTATTTTACATTTGACGAAAGAGTAGAAGCCCTTCGTTCTTGCTACGAATCAAACACAAAATTGGCATGTGAAGCACGCAGTAGAGACAAAATCTCGAGGCTATGGCCGTTGATTATTCCTCAGATCGTCTACACACAACTCAATTACGTTTTCACTCATTCCCCTTACACCATTAAGGTATCCGGATTTGAAGTCCCATGGACCCCAACTCTCATATCTTTCACAACAGCTACTTGTGGGCTTCTTGCTGGTGAGAAAGAAGGACTTTTGACATAGCTGTTATGTTTTACATTCCGATTTCTAAATTTCATGTTGTATTATTATTCCTATGGGTTGGGAAATTAATTGATTTGGATTTTTAATTTCTGAATTTATGGCTATCGCAGCAGCTTCAGAATCAGTTGTGTTTTACTTTGGAAAATCCTGCTACTACTTCCGCTACTAACAATCCACGAGCAGTTGGACTTTATTCTCCCTAAGGCGAGTCTAATTAGTTTTCTGTATGCACACACGGCAACACAAACACAATGTTTAGTGGCTATTTCTAGGTTGTGATTTGTGTGTGTTTTTTATTCTTTTTGTTTGATTTCAGGATGGATTATCACCAACAAATTTGGTGCTTGAACCTAAAATGTATCACACCTGGAGGTACTGGAGGTGTAGAAAACTGTTGCATAAACTATGCTTCTATAAGCTCTTGATTTTCTAATCTATTTCTTTAATTTTTTTGTAGTGCGTGGTGTTTATATTGATATGGTGTAGAATTTGAATGCTCAAGGTGAAGCAAAAGCTAAAGGCTATTGTAACGACCCGAAATTTGTAAGTAAATAAATTGAATAAAAATATGATAAATAAGGATAAATCGTTTAAAGAACGTAGGAATTGGTTTCGCGTCGTTTGGAGACCGTATGAGAAAGTTATGGGCGAAACCGGGTCGAGACAACAACCGAAAAGTGCAGCCCTGCTGCACATGTAAAGTTCGCGCCGTGAACTTGGGGTTCCCGATCGGGAACTCCGACCAGAGAGTTGGGGGTTTTTGGCAATTGAGGTTCACGCCTAGGTAGCGATCGCGAAGAGTTCACGAACATGCAAAGTTAGCGACGCGAAGTGGGTTCGCGACGCGAACTCCGGACGACCAGCATTAAAATCGGGTTTTGGCTCATTTATGTCTTTGGCAAACCCTAGTTTCTCTCTTGGGCGATTTTCGAGTGCAAAGGCTGGTTGAGGTCGATTTCTCCATCAAAGCTTGGTAGACTTCACTCCTAGTTGAAGATTAAAGGTATATCTTCACTCTTTGATCTTTGTAGCTTTAGATCTATGTATTTTGATGGTTGGGTTTGAAACCCTAGCTATTGGGGGTTATGGTTTATGGTGAATAAACGTTGTATACACTTGATAGATGGTATAGAAGCAAAGGAAACAAGTGTATGATTATGATTCGTAAGAATCTTAAGGGTTGGTCAAACCTAGGGTTTGGTAAATCACCATAATTGGTGGAAATAAGTTAATAAGTGTTATCTAGAGATAGATGGACACATGGGTAGTAGAATGTGATGTTGATAATCTTGTGATTATTGTATTAGGCATTTGGTGAGGTCTTGGAAGTTGACCGAATTGTGAAGCAAGGAAACTGACGTAAAGAATACGGTTGGAGCACTTATTTGCTAAGGTGAGTACATGAGACTTTTAAACTGGGTACATAGCAAATAGTCTTGAAAGTACATATGATATTGTATCGGTCTTTATTAACAAATATTTGATAAAGATAGTAATTGAAAATGTATGAGAGTATGTAGAACGTGATACTAGAATGTGTCTAGTATGATTGATGAATTTGAAGTAAATTATGATAGATCCAAGTAATTATGGAATCTATATTAATGAACAATAAATATGTAGTAAGTGATTAAAAGAATGTATACGGAGCCTTTATTAATAAATATGTATTAGTAAAACAATTGGGAATGATTTTGTAGTAATGAGTACCTATTGGTAAGATATACTAATAAGAGTAAAGAACGAATATATATGAGAAAGAATATGATGTGACTAGTAATAATTGTCTATTATAGTCAAGGGAGAGATAAAAGTATTATGTGATCGATAAATAAGAAATGTATCTTATGTATAAAGTAAGTATGGACCTCATAGGGTTCATAGATGTAGAAGTAATTGTGGTTGCTTATGATCGGGTCCATGGGACCATACAGGTACGTTCACACTGTGGTGAACTAATTATATGTCGTTAGCATTAGATGACTAACTTGTTTGATGTTGGATGTGATAGCCGAAGGCTTTGACTGTCATAACTGTTAGGTTATGGTAAGAGATAGATGGTGGTGACGCGGGGGACCCCTGGTCACTGGACGGTGGTATATATGTTTATACACCGAGTGTATATATGTTTATACACTAAGCACACGGGTGCTTCTAGTACGTATATGTTTGGTACTAGGTATGTTAGGTTCTAATACATTTATGTTTATGTATTAGATATGTTGATTGGACGGTGGTATATATGTTTATACACCGAGTGTATATATGTTTATACACTAAGCACACGGGTGCTTCTAGTACGCATATGTTTGGTACTAGGTATGTTAGGTTCTGGTACATATATGTTTATGTATTAGACATGATTGGGCTTCTGGTACATATATGTTTATGTACTAGATATGATTGGGCTTCTGGCACCTATACGTTTAGGTACTAGATATCTTTGCTAGGAAAGCAAAGTAGTTAGAGTCACAAAAGGGTGACTAGACGGTATTTATATAGTTTATATATATGTTTACATATTTATGAAATGTCTATTATTGGGGTCTAAAACCCATGTATCTCACGAGACTATTTTGTCTCACGTACTACGTTTGTTTTGTGGCTATGTACTCAGGTACAGGTTTGAAGTGATAGAAGGTTGCACTAGAAGTGGCCTAGAGATGCTTAGTTCGGGAGCTCATAGGTAGATCCCGTTTGCCTATGGTTTTGATATACTTGGTGACACCGTATTTTTGTAAACTCTGATAAAGGTTTTAAAGTTTTTGATAAACTGTATTTTGGACAATGTGTCAAATGTTGGGAAATTGTATTTTAAATGATTTAAACGATGTTATAAAAATACGGGTGTTACAACTTGGTATCAGAGCTATAGTTTAAGTGAATTAGGTTGGATGTCCATCCTAGTCTTAGACTGTAGCATTATGAATGTAAGATTCCTTGAGATCATTAGGTTGACCTTGAGACTTTATGTTAAGTTTAGGGTTGAACCTAGGGGACCTATGAAAGTGATGTGATTATGGATAATCAGTGTTATGAGACTCATGACAAGTACACGAGGTACTAATTGTTTAATGTCTTTCGTATAGTCAAGATCGAAAGAAATGGTTAACACTCGAAGAAGTGGGAAAGCCCCGGAGGGCCCGGAGGAGGATACACCTCATGTTGAGGCTGGGGTTGAACAGGAAAGTCAACCGTCGATGCACCAGGTGGGTGAATCGGAGGTCGGAGCTAATAGAACTCCGGTGACCATGGCGGACCTCCAAACTATTATTGATCAACTCAAGGGAGTGGTGGCCGATGAGGTGCACCGCATAATTGGGGATCGTGAGAGGTCGGATGGAGATCGTGTATCCGAGGCTAGATCGGATGAGAAAACCAGGGGTGGTGGCACTCGAGTGGAGAAATCCTCCACAGGTGGTTGTAGTGATGCAAGGGCGAGGCCCGATG
Source organism: Calendula officinalis (assembly GCA_963853835.1). NCBI lineage: Eukaryota > Viridiplantae > Streptophyta > Magnoliopsida > Asterales > Asteraceae > Calendula > Calendula officinalis. Next base: position 1,579,912 of record OY970830.1, on the reverse strand, counting down.
AAAATTATGGTTGTTCTTTTAAGACATTCATGGCTTGTAAGCCAAACATATATACGGGTAGTTCGGACCCGAAGGTAACTATGAGGTGGATCCGAGAGACCGAGCGGGTCATCGGAAGTAGCAAGTGCAAGAAAACCGATATGGTGTTGTATGCATCTCAATTGCTAAAAGAGGATGCTATGGTCTGGTGGGACATAGTTTATGAGACCCTCGGGAGGGAGGTGATAGAGAGAATGTCATGGGATGAGTTTACCGTGAGGTTGAGGAAGAAATTTTGTCCCGACCGGGATTTGGAGAAAATGCATGAGAAGTTTGTGACCCTAAGGAAGGGTGAGATGTCGATCGAGGAGTACACGAGGGAATTCACGGGATTACTCCCGTTTGTTGCTAAGACCTACTCCGAGGAGAGGTTGAGGGTAGTTAGGTATGCTAGTGGGCTACCTTGGGATTATCAGTTGGAGGTAAAGAGAGCGGTCACGCTAGATGAGGCCATTAGTGCCGCCCGAGGTGTGGAAGAGGTGAACGTGGCAAAAGTTGCCGAGAGGGCGTATGTGGGAGATAAGAGGAATGCCGAGAGTGGATCGGGTACGGTTAAGAAGGGAAAGTTCACGTCGAACTTCTCTAGGCAAGGAAGTGTAGCCTCGTGCAAGAGGTGTGGGAAGAATCATACCGGCGAATGCCGTGGGGAACCAAAAATTTGCCATGATTGTGGAAAGACGGGACATTTGGCCCGAGATTGTAGATCCAAACCAATGGCCGAGGTTGAATGTTACTCGTGCCATGAGAAAGGGCATTATAGCCACGTGTGCCCGAAGAAGAAAACCGGAACGCTTGTGTCAGCGGCTCAAAAGAAGGCGGAGCCGGCAAAGGTGAGAGGACGATCCTTCCTACTCACACGGGAGGAGGCGCGCGATGGGGCGTCAGGTTCGGGAGCTAAGGATTAAGCGGCCCGTAATTGTAGTATTGGATGATTAGGCCGGTGTGCCATTTGTTTCCCTAAGATTTTAGTTTTGGGTATTATTGTAATCCTTCCGAATGCTTTGGTTAAAAACATAATTTGAATGGTATGAATTTTATTGTTAATTTATTTACTTGAAATATTTGAATTAGCAAGGTTGAATAATTGTCGAGGAGAGTAGTGGCATTTGGTAAGACCATTGAGATGGATTGGATGATTATGCACCAAGCCAGTTTGTTGTGTGAGTATAGCCATATTGTTAGATTGTTGCCCATTTGGTGTTTACGGGAAATAGTAGATGAGTTGTATGACGTGAATAGTCATCGTGGGAATAATCTTCCGGGTTGAATGAATTCGTATTATTTTTTTTATTTTTAGAATCATAGACCGGAGTCGGTTGGTTGACTCAAAGATGACCGGGATGACCGGTGAAATTACGGTTAATAGAATTGAGTGATAGTTACTTCGGTAGCGACAAAAGATTTGGAAATATGGTAATAAAGAGATGAACCGATTAATGATGGTTAATGTGTAAGTGGAATGGTAAATAACGAATAGAGAATGTTATTAGTTACTCGCGGGGTACGATGCATGTGCATCATATGATGACCTCGGAAAGCATATAATTGTGAAAAGATAATATTATGTCATATGAATTGTGCTAAGTAATATGTCATATGGGAGACATACGAATGGGAAGGAAAACAATGAGGCGTCTTGTGGGAGAGGTGCTAGAATGCACGATAAATGATTTGATGATGTTTGTATGATATTGGCGTGACATATACATATGTTAGTATATGTGCATGATGATGATGTTTATTTGATATTGGTGCGATATATACATATGTTTGTATATGTGCACAATGGAGATGTATTGATGGTATTGGTGACATATACATATGTTTGTATATGTGCACAATAGAGGTAGTTAGATGGAATTGGCGTGATATACGTGTGTATATCTATATGTGTATATATGTTTATGTGTTTATATGATGAATGTAGAACCATGTGGTTAATAAATATTACTATTATGTGATGATAAATGAGAATTTGACTTGAAATGCGGGTTGCATTTAGATCATGTAAATGTAGGGGATGCCTACGATTTATAGAATAGAAGGAAAGAGAAACTCCTAGTGAGCAAATTACCATGTGGTAACCCAGACATAGTACGCCGTATAAAGGTGTGGGATGTATTACGGTAGCGGGCCTAGTACCGATAATTTAAGTTGATCAATGTGATACAAAGATGGTTGAAAGAATACTAAGTGATAGTATGAGTGACCAAGTGAAGGTCAAGAAACGGTAAATGTTATTGTGACCTTATGTTAAGGTGTGACCCTTGGATTAACGGGGACGATTGATGAGAAAGTGATAATGGGTAGAACTGAGAGTGATAGATTGGTAATGGTGCGCCGTGTGTACGGAAATTGCTAGTTGGAAAAGGTATGGTTGACTTTATGTAAAAGTCAACGTTAGTCAACCCGTGATTGGTTGAATTGGTCTAAGGTAGACTTTGATTCTCGTTTTGATTTACTAATGAATATTGATAGCATAATGTGTCGATTATGTGTTTGTGAAAAAGTTGATGAGATGGTTGACTGAATTGTAGACAGTTTATACGACTTGACCCGTTTGGGTGATTTCGATGTTGAAATTGGGAATCAAGTGTAAGACTGTAGTTGAACCATAAATTAAAAGTAAATTGTAAAGGAAAGGAGGATCTATGAAACCTTTAACGAGAAGGGAAAATGTTAAGGTTTAGTTGACTTTGTGCTTAAGTCAAAGGGTAAACAATATGGGGATATACCAATGTCGGGATATATCGGCTTGGTCAAATTGTGAAATTTTGACCCGTTTAAGTATTGTGGGTTTTAAATTGAGTTCTAACCGTTCGGGCTCGATAAAATTGAGTAGATGTTGTGAAGCATAATGTTAACGGGAATCGGAATAAGAAATGTTGTTGGTGACGACCACAAGAAAATGAGAGCGTAAGGCTCGGGTGTATATAGGTGGAAATTTTAGTAATTCCGAGGACGGAATCCTTTTAAGGGGTGGATAGTTGTAACGACCCTAAATTTGTAAGTAAATAAATTGAATAAAAATATGATAAATAAGGATAAATCGTTTAAAGAACGTAGGAATTGGTTTCGCGTCGTTTGGAGACCGTATGAGAAAGTTATGGGCGAAACCGGGTCGAGACAACAACCGAAAAGTGCAGCCCTGCTGCACATGTAAAGTTCGCGCCGTGAACTTGGGGTTCCCGATCGGGAACTCCGACCAGAGAGTTGGGGGTTTTTGGCAATTGAGGTTCACGCCTAGGTAGCGATCGCGAAGAGTTCACGAACATGCAAAGTTAGCGACGCGAAGTGGGTTCGCGACGCGAACTCCGGACGACCAGCATTAAAATCGGGTTTTGGCTCATTTATGTCTTTGGCAAACCCTAGTTTCTCTCTTGGGCGATTTTCGAGTGCAAAGGCTGGTTGAGGTCGATTTCTCCATCAAAGCTTGGTAGACTTCACTCCTAGTTGAAGATTAAAGGTATATCTTCACTCTTTGATCTTTGTAGCTTTAGATCTATGTATTTTGATGGTTGGGTTTGAAACCCTAGCTATTGGGGGTTATGGTTTATGGTGAATAAACGTTGTATACACTTGATAGATGGTATAGAAGCAAAGGAAACAAGTGTATGATTATGATTCGTAAGAATCTTAAGGGTTGGTCAAACCTAGGGTTTGGTAAATCACCATAATTGGTGGAAATAAGTTAATAAGTGTTATCTAGAGATAGATGGACACATGGGTAGTAGAATGTGATGTTGATAATCTTGTGATTATTGTATTAGGCATTTGGTGAGGTCTTGGAAGTTGACCGAATTGTGAAGCAAGGAAACTGACGTAAAGAATACGGTTGGAGCACTTATTTGCTAAGGTGAGTACATGAGACTTTTAAACTGGGTACATAGCAAATAGTCTTGAAAGTACATATGATATTGTATCGGTCTTTATTAACAAATATTTGATAAAGATAGTAATTGAAAATGTATGAGAGTATGTAGAACGTGATACTAGAATGTGTCTAGTATGATTGATGAATTTGAAGTAAATTATGATAGATCCAAGTAATTATGGAATCTATATTAATGAACAATAAATATGTAGTAAGTGATTAAAAGAATGTATACGGAGCCTTTATTAATAAATATGTATTAGTAAAACAATTGGGAATGATTTTGTAGTAATGAGTACCTATTGGTAAGATATACTAATAAGAGTAAAGAACGAATATATATGAGAAAGAATATGATGTGACTAGTAATAATTGTTTATTATAGTCAAGGGAGAGATAAAAGTATTATGTGATCGATAAATAAGAAATGTATCTTATGTATAAAGTAAGTATGGACCTCATAGGGTTCATAGATGTAGAAGTAACTGTGGTTGCTTATGATCGGGTCCATGGGACCATACAGGTACGTTCACACTGTGGTGAACTAATTATATGTCGTTAGCATTAGATGACTAACTTGTTTGATGTTGGATGTGATAGCCGAAGGCTTTGACTGTCATAACTGTTAGGTTATGGTAAGAGATAGATGGTGGTGACGCGGGGGACCCCTGGTCACTGGACGGTGGTATATATGTTTATACACCGAGTGTATATATGTTTATACACTAAGCACACGGGTGCTTCTAGTACGTATATGTTTGGTACTAGGTATGTTAGGTTCTAATACATTTATGTTTATGTATTAGATATGTTGATTGGACGGTGGTATATATGTTTATACACCGAGTGTATATATGTTTATACACTAAGCACACGGGTGCTTCTAGTACGCATATGTTTGGTACTAGGTATGTTAGGTTCTGGTACATATATGTTTATGTATTAGACATGATTGGGCTTCTGGTACATATATGTTTATGTACTAGATATGATTGGGCTTCTGGCACCTATACGTTTAGGTACTAGATATCTTTGCTAGGAAAGCAAAGTAGTTAGAGTCACAAAAGGGTGACTAGACGGTATTTATATAGTTTATATATATGTTTACATATTTATGAAATGTCTATTATTGGGGTCTAAAACCCATGTATCTCACGAGACTATTTTGTCTCACGTACTACGTTTGTTTTGTGGCTATGTACTCAGGTACAGGTTTGAAGTGATAGAAGGTTGCACTAGAAGTGGCCTAGAGATGCTTAGTTCGGGAGCTCATAGGTAGATCCCGTTTGCCTATGGTTTTGATATACTTGGTGACACCGTATTTTTGTAAACTCTGATAAAGGTTTTAAAGTTTTTGATAAACTGTATTTTGGACAATGTGTCAAATGTTGGGAAATTGTATTTTAAATGATTTAAACGATGTTATAAAAATACGGGTGTTACAGCTATTCTATGTATCTGGGATTATAACTAACAGTATTGCCTAAGAAAAGGTGAACAAGTAAGTTGACGAGCTTAACAAATATTAACTGCTATATTTATTATTATGTTAATTGTTATGGGAATTAGCATCATCATCTTCCAGTTGTTTAAGGTTTTCCGTGTGACAATTTTTTACTTTTATCAACTCGTATATTGCCAGAGAAGCACGAGCTGAACAAATATTCAAGGAAGGACATTACTATTAGTAATGCATATGAGGTAAGCAGGCTTATAACAGAATCCTAACACATGATAATTAATTTTATCGGGAGGTTTTTATTTTTCACAGGTTTTATCACATGTTGAAAAAAGATCCATATATGATAAGTATGGGGAAGCATGTCCTAAAGGTGCTGGTATTGACTTAGGTGTGATTTTTTTCTTACCTAGAAATGATATCCATCATTTTTATGATCTAAAACTTGTTGTATTATATCATTTTTTAAATTACTAGGTGGATTCAATGGGTGCATCCGGTTACAGTTCCCAGTTAGATGTTAATGCGGGGAGAAAAGGCTTATGGCAATGTAATATTGCACTGTGTTTCTTTTTAATTGTTGACACTTGTTTCACCATGTAGGGATACTTCTTTGCATTACATTTAATGTTGTAGCTTAAAGGACATGGTATGTTTGATCCTCTTTCTTATTTTAATATTTTTTTCATCTAATATATTTTGAATGAGTAATGACTAATACAAAATTAGGTAACTTTGTATGATTAACAACTTTTTGTACAGGTTTCAAGATTTTATTCCTAAAAACTTTTTAGGTAACCCGACCTAAGGACCGTACAAGTATACACATGATTGGCTGGCAAATGCTTTTGTGTATCGGGATTCTCCTTAAATTGGGTATATTGGTGTTACTTGCTCCTTTGTTTATCAACACCATACCTAATCATGCTTTAGAGAGGTTTGTTATTACAATTGTTTGTATTTCAGCACAAACCGAATGCAAAGTGTTGAATTTTTTTTTAACTTTCATGAGCGGACATGGATTTGTAAGTAAAACCTGAATATGATGTGCAGATTATTTATATAAAAATCCTTTTAAGTTTAACTTTTTAAAGACTGTAATTGATCATGTTTTGTGTGATGTAATTTGGTTGATTATATATTTATGTAGGCGCTTCTGTATGACATGGTTTCGTTTAGGATGCAATCCCACACTATGTAGATCTATTGATATACGACATTCTTTTGCTCACTAAACTCAAAATCGTAGATATCCGAATAAATATTTTAGACAAGTAGAAATAGATCTTAATTATTCGGAGCCAATGGCCGAGATGACAAACTGATGGTCCGATTTTGAGTTTAGTGTCTGCCAATAACTCTGCAATGTAACCTATCTAGAAGTCGAAGAAGGTGAAAAACTTCAAATTGCTAATTTCTTATGCACTATAATGCTCTCATAAATATAATATACGTACATACATACATATATCTATCATGTTACTTGTTTTGCTTAACAATGATGCATGAATTTATATGTAAAAATAGGTTAGTGCTCTCATTAAAAACGTTAGTGCTTGAGTTGGAGCATAAACACCCCTATTGGTTTGTGGTGTGCTGTTTTTGCATTGTTTTAAATTTCAAGTTTAAAAGTCGAAAACATAAGTTTTTTAATTGACAAAATTTATCCTTTTGGTAGGAATGCTATGAGAGTTGGAAAATATTTGAATGATGTTATTAGGATAACTCAAAGTTAAACGAAATGTTGATTAATGAATGTACAACTTCAACTGAGAGGACTCAGATAGCACTAGCAGGTTACCCGCGCAATGTGGCGGCGGATACCCTGTGACTAAATTTGACGGCGATCAAGTAGTGGTGGTGACGACGGTAGTGATAGTGGCTGCTGGTTGTGGTCGTGCGGATGGTGGGTGATGTTAATTTTAATTTTGTAAAGATTAATAAAGATTTCTCATAAATTTCCTTAAATCCGAAATTGGCGTTTTATTAAATATGGACCGTTTTAGCTATGTTGAATATCTCATAACTTTCCTTAAATCCAAAATTGGCGTTTTTTAAAATATGGGTCTTTTGTTTATGTTGAAGTTAAAAGTTATATATATTAGTTGTTGGGATAAAACAAAATTTCAACTAAATCAATTGGTTGACACACAGTCCGTACTCGCAAAAGGTCTTAGGTTCAAATCCAGTAAGCAATATTTTTTTATTTTTGTGGTGTTTAAGATGATACCCAAAATAGAAATAAGATTAAGTTTAAGTTTAAGAACTTCTGTTAGGACCACTTTTGTTATAGGTTTTGACCTTTAATCTTGTTAACTAACTCTTGTAGTGTTAAGTGGTAGGAGGTATATAAACATGCAATTTGACTTTGAATGTAAGCTTTTCCCACACTTATTGAATTACACGATTGAAAGCTCCATCTCCATCTTCATCTCTCTCTCAACTCACACACACACACCATACAAACACTTGATCTTCAATTCTTCCAAAAACACCATGAATTAGCTTGAATTCATCATCATTTGATCTCTCAACTTCTATACTTAATAGTCCTAAACTCTTTAATAAGGAGTAAGATAAGATAAAATATCATGTTATTGTTCTTTCTTATTGACCACCGTTACATATTTTCTTGTATTTTGTATTCATATGTTGGTATAACATAATTTGTGTGTACAAATATTAATAATTTAGATTTTTAATTTGTTCTCATCTCGATATCTGATAACAATTATTCATAACCAAAAATCTAGAAAAAAACATGTTTCCGATCGGCTGCCACTAGACAATTATAGTCAAGAGATGATATGTTGGCTTTCAGAGTAAAGTATCAAAGACGACTTGTTTTTACTAGATAGCATTTGTTCGCCGAAAAATATTGTTCTAAGGTACCCCGCCGCCGCATTGCGCGGGTACCTGCTAGTCAAAATTTATTAATAATTTTTAATTTTAAAAATTATACTGATAATCCTTATTTCTTCATCACATGTGGTCATTTTGGTCAAACAGCACCATAGAGTAGATCAACGCATAGCCTTGGGAGTACAATTTCCAATCATGTGAAGTAGTGATTGCAAATGGTATATCACTATGATATCGTAAAATTTATTAAATTTTAGTTATTAATTTATATGTTCAAGGCTAGTGTTGATATTAGTGATTCAATGTACGAATACCCTTTTCCTTTCCCTCTGTTAGTCTGTTGCTATTTAACTGCCAGGGTTGAGTTCAAAATGTTGTATAACAATAAGCATGTATTCGTGCTTTATATGATTGATTTATAAGAATACACATAATATTTATTAACTAACATATTCATAGAATTATATTCTATAAAAAATATTACTCCGCTCTAGTGAGGAGTTGATGAATAATAAATAATGTTATATGGTATCACTTTATCTATAAATATCTATCTTTGTATTTTTTATGTAAAAAAAATGAAATGTACCAGTAACAAAAAATTGTGTTATTATAACAATAATAAGTTCTGTAGAACACAATCTAGTTTGTCTCGCTTTAATGAATACACATACAGAGGTCAAATTGATGTATAGGTGAAATGATACAGTAACATAGATGTAGTGAATCTAAAAAAAAGTTAAATACGTACTTCATCGATTCAAGTATGGAGTAATACACTTTTTATTTTAGGTGTATCAAAAGAAAATAAGTGATTCATTTTGAAAATTTATTTTATCTAGTAAAAAATAATGAGATCCACATTCACTAATTATCTCATTTAACATAATGATCATTTATTTATTATTTTTACTTTATAATATCATTGACCTCACTTTATTTAAATGTCTGACACTTATTCTTCACTTATATCTAATTTAGTTTAATTTAACTCTGATATAATCTTTTGTTTATAAAACTATAAAACCAACTATTTATAACTTATTTTGAATATGAGGAAGTAAATAAATATTTCCCGTCCTAATTTTTTCACTATTTATTATTTGTCTCATTTAATTATTTACATATGGTTTACAACACTTATGATATACTTCCTCCGATTCAAAATAAGTGCTACACTTTAGGTTTCATGGTTTTTAAGGAAAATGATTATAATGATGGTTAAATTAGATTAATTGAATGGTTAGTGGATAATGGGTCCCACACCTTTTGAATAAAATGGGATTAATGATGTTTAAAAGTAAAAAGTAAGGGTAAATGAGTCATTTCACTTTGTTAAAGTAGTTAGTTAGTGGGTGTTGGTCCTATTATTTTTTGCCAAATAAGGTAATTTTTCAAACTGTGGCACTTATTTTGAATCACCCATATAAGGAAAGTGTAGCACTTATTTTGAATCGGATGAGGTATATGTTGTTAAAGAAGCATATTTATACCTTTTACAACGAGTTTGCAAATATATACATTATATTATAAACTAATATGTAAATAACATTACATTTTATAAAATGAAGAAAAATATTATTCATGAAAAAAATTAAAAAGAAAACCTATAACAAATGGTAGCATTTCCCCATGTGAATGTACGCAGTATCTAATTGATAAATGGTATTATTGCATACTATATGTGCGTACTTATATGCAAACTTACTTGATCAATATAAATCTTAAAATCAATGTATAATATGAGAAAAACAATTTAGAGCAATGGGTGTGGTCACATTAGGTCAGAAGCCACCCCTGCGCCACCTCTGCGCCATATCATCATTTCACATTTCACATTCAAAACCCCCAAATACCCCCTCTACCAAGTACCATCACTTAAGTCATATGGGCCCCACCTCTTTTTTTTTCTTTTTCCTTTTTTCAAACAACTTAATATTTTATTAAAACAACAAATACAAACTACAAATTAAAAAATACAAATACCGAATAAAAAAAACAGAAAAAAATAATAAAAATTACCGAAATTTTTTTAAAAAATTTCCGAAAATTACATACGATTTTCTTGATATCGTTGCCAAATATGGTCCATAATATTTTGTTGGAGTGATTCGTGTGTACGTTTATCACGTAATTCCCTTGATCTCAGTCGTTGTATTTCGGCTCTCTCGATCCAAGTACGTTGTAAATTAAGTTGTGGAGTAACATACAACTCGTTCATATCGCTTATGGCAAAGTTTTGATCTTTTACAATCATGTTATGCAATATGATGCATGTGTACATGGTTCTATTTAGCTTGTTGATAGTCCACGAACGAGCCGGTTGGCGAATAATCCCCCAACGCCCCTGTAAGACACCAAATGCACGTTCTACGTCTATTCTTGCACTTTCTTGTCTTCGTTTGAAGTAAGCACGTTTTTCGTCTCGTGCAACAGTAAAGGATTTGACAAAGCTTGCCCATTGTGGGTAAATACCATCAGCTTGGTAATACCCATTCGGATAAGTCACTCCATTTACAACAAAAGGGACCGAAGGAGCAATATCGTCAAGAAGGTTATCAAACAAGGGTGAATTATTTAACACAGTGAGGTCATTATTGGCACCCGCAACCCCAAAAAATGCGTGCCAAATCCACAAATCTTGAGAGGCGACAACCTCTAGTATTATAGTTGGGTATTTTTTTATCACCCCTACCATATTGGCCGTGTCATGCTTTTGGACAGTTGGTCCACTCCCAATGCATACAATCTATACTACCAAGCATTCCAGGAAACCCATGAGCGTTCTCATGTTTTGTATATAAGTTTTGAACGTCATGGATGTCGGGTTTCCTTAAATACTCGGTGGTATATAAATCTATAATACACTTGGTAAAATGATTTAGACAATCACATGCACAATGTTCACCAATTTGTAAATATTCATCAAGTGAATCAGGTGTTATGACATACGCCAATTGGCGAATGGCGGACGTGCATTTCATTATAACACTAAAACCCATTAGACCGGTGGCATCCGGTCGTACTTTAAAAAATTCAAAATGGTAGGGAAGAGGTTCAGCAGTATAGTTAGAAATACCTTCAACTATTTCTAAGAATAATCGCCTGCTCATACGAAATCGACGCCGAAAAACCGTCTCAGGGTACTTTGGATTCTCACCAAAGTAATCATCCAATAAACGTTGCTCGGCAGCTTCACGATCTCGATAGACTGGCACGCGAGTCCGGGTTGGTTGAGCTTGGCGTTGCATGTACTGATGCGCTTGAGTCATAAAAAAAAAATATGTCTCATCGTCGATATCAGATGAATAACTTCCGGGATCCATCAAATTTCGACGTATTTTGATCAATAAGTTGTGTGAAAAGGTTTAGTTTGAGGAATGGTGAGAAATGTTGTGTGAAAATATTGTAGAAAAATGGTGGTATTTATAAGGGTTAAATGTTTATTTAAAAAAAATAAAAATTTTAAAAAAAAATTAAAAAATCGAATTTCAGTCGTTGCCCAACGGCTAGTACACGTGGCAGCCGCTGGTTGGCTCGCTGCTCTCGTCGACGATCCGGCGCCGGGTCTCGCTCACGTAACGCACGGTGTGGTGGCGAGGCCGGCGAGCCGAGGTGGCATCCGGCGCCCCCTCTCCTTCGCCACCACACCTCATTCTCTTAGTGGAATAAATACACATGGTATTTTTTGATGAATAGTCACATAAAATAAGTACACATATTATGAAAACCTATCTAATTATATACTTTAAGACTTCACAGTGCCGGTCAACAATCCCCGTTTTGTATATTTAACATAGAAATTCGGTTTACATGTGCCCACCAACACCATTACTCCAAACTAGGAAAACCTACAAATCCAATTTAGAAGAAAATGAGATTTTCACACTTATACTGGGAGACCCAAATTAAAATTCTTCGTCGGTAATAAAAGGACAAACAGTACAAATGAATACAATAGTTTATAATTTTGTAAGAAAAAAGTTTTCTTGAAATGCATGCATGGCGGCAGACAGGCACAGAACACCGATATCTTGCATTCCACGTTACCGTACACCTATCACCGATCCTAACGATATTTATGAATGACCCCGTTCGACTATAATTTATGGAGAAATAATCAATAAGACTTTATGAAATTTCATTAAACGTATATGTAGTTTTTAAATTTTATTTTTGGATGATTTTACGTTTATTTATTAAAAAATAGTAATTAAATTATTATGAAATTAAAATGACCCAAAATTTGCTTATGAGAATTATTTTCTACATCACATTTTTTATATTTGTCACACTTTATAAATATTAATTATTTAAATATATTAATTTCAAAATAAATAATATGTTAAGTTTATAAGAATAAGAAAATAATATTTATATATATACAAGGAGTCATGACTCATTCAAATTCTGTGGCCACCATAACTTCTCGAGATCATAGCTAGCCAACATCGGTGATCGGTAAGTTGGTGAAACTATACACATGGGGTTTGACACGATTGTTTATGTAAGCACCTAAAAACTTGCATTCCCAGACAAATTGGTCCCCATTTTTTTTTTATTTTAAGAATGCATGTAAATTTGCAAATCCTAAACCCCAAACCCCTTCATTGACTTCAAGAATTTAAACAATTTCTTTGACTAGTACCTCGGTCTATATAAGGCTATTGGAAACCTGCATATTATTCTCTTCTTCATTCTTCATTCTGTCTATGCATGTGAGTGCTTAAATACAGACATACGTACCCATAAAAAAAAACGTTAAGATATATAGCTGGTACCCTAAAAACGTCGACAATGGTATCTCTAAGGTTTATAGTTATTAGTTCGTTATTGCTCTTCCTCATTGCAAGCACCCTCTTGACTGTTTTTCATTGCAAAGGTGTGTATCTTAGTTTTTCATGTTTCTTGATTTACCGTTACTTAGCTTGCATGCATGGTTTAGTTTATGCAGTTAATTAACTATATATGTTCAATAATCGTCGCCAAATTTTGCATTGCTATAAATTAACGTACATGGTAATGTTAAAGCCCGAATATGTTTTTCTACATACTAGCCTTTTTTCTTTTATCTTTTTTTTTTTTTTTTTTTTTTTTTTTTCATTTAGCCTTCAGATTATTGTACATTAACATCGCATTATATGTAGTCTTCGATGTTCTAGATATTTTTATCACTAGAAACAAACATATTATTTATACGCGTATCGATCTTGTGTCTCGACATTTTGTAGTAGAGGGTCTTTGTCTCAGTTACCATTGTTTCATATCGTTTGGGCATATGTATCATTATTTTATTTTAAAAATAATGTCGTATTCCTCACACAAGAATACAAAAATTGAATTTCTAACAGGTCGATCTTATGTTCATCTTTTATATACACTACTATATATTTTCTAACTTTAGAATTCAATATTTAACTTTAGGTGAAAATAAATCTGGATTCGTTGCTACTTCAGATGAAAAGGTACAAATTTATTACTCAAATTAATGTTTTCCTTTCTACTCTGTATATAAAAACTGTTTCTAGAAAACATTGAAGCTTCCGGATAAATTTTATGTCACTTATAAAGAATATATTATATATGATGTATATATAGGTACGCCCAAAGACCATTTATGTTGTTGCTGCTGCAGCAGCAGCAAGAGAAAAGACATTGAGAGGCCGAAAAATGGTGGTCGATCATACAAAAATTATGGTTGACGATCACAAGAAGATGAAAATGAATTCTATGCCAAGGGGAAAGCAAATGAGTTCTTGGAGAACAACACTTTCTGGAAACAAAAATGTGAATTTTGTTGCCTATACGGAAGATTACGGTAAACCAAAACGTCACCCACCTAAGAATAACTAATTGATTATTAATCTATTCGGTTACCTTATTTTCATTTTCGGTTTTGTAAGTTTGACTTTTTTTCATGAAGCCGGTGATCAATAAAGTTCGTATACAAAAGATTTGAGTGGTCACTTGCTTCGTAACAAGAGTCAAAATGAAAATGAAAATATTCTAAACTACATATAATAATTAACTACGTACTGAATTTTGAGCTAAAAAATGAAATATTAGATCGACTTTGTTAGTTTGTATTTTACATATGTTCTCTTCATAGTTTTTCTTTTGTTTTATGTTTTGTTGTATTTTGTGAAAGAAGTGAATGTAAGAATTGTTACTTTTATATACTTTGTTCTTTAATAAATAGTTATTAGTGTACCAAAGTCCCTAAATTACTTTTTTGTAAACGAACCAAACGTTTAACGAGTTGTTCATAAACCATTTGGTGAGAACTTACTTTATGTTTGTTTATTTGGTGAACGAACAAATATGAACAAAATTTAATGTTTTTTTGGTGAAAAATGCCTTATAGAAGTATATGATATCTCAAAGACTATGAACATGTAGTAAAAGACCAGGAATAAAAAAGTTGGGATTTTTTTTTTATTTTTTTATTTTTTTTAACGGCAAGTTAGTAAGTTAGTGGTTCGAGCCTAGACAGTGACATCCACAAGGGGCAGTATGCCTTTCCTCGAACCTTCCACCTTTTTTGTCCACGACGGGACTACTTGAAAAAGTTGGGATATGATCTTTTTCTATCTGGGCAATAGGTTTGCCTAAAGACTAATTACAAAATATAATATAGAAGTGGAGTGGGACTTTTAGTTTTTACCTCTTTGAGACACACATTCTAATCACAAGCTAGAAGTATTAACATGCATACATTGCTTTAGTTTTACTCCCAAAATAGTATAAACATGCATAAATTAACCAATTGATTAAGATGGTAATATATAGACAAGAAGTCGCCATATTAATCAATGATAACAATGTTCAATGAAGACTAAAATATAAACACAATCAATAAAAGGAAATCAGACATGCACTTTTAAGACCATTTGTGCTCAAGCGAAAGGGGCTAGTTAATTAAACTCTGTTGTGACCATGATTTGGCAGGTTTCTTTGTTAAACTCGAATTGTGTTTTGTAAATTATACAGCCAATCAAACTAATATGTAATTGCTTCTTGTTAAGATGTCCCACATTGGACAAGAAATGAACCAGTAATGTGCTTATAAAGGTCATAGGCTACTCCTCTTACAATCAATTGGTTTTAAGATGGAACCCCACAAACTGACATGGTATCAGAACAAGGTTCACCTATAGTTGGTCAAAAGGCCACACGGACCCCACGTAACCCGTAAACTATCCACGTGTTAGGCGCAGAAAAAAATGACGCAGCGTGAGGGGGCATGTCCCACATTGGACAAGAGATGAACCAGTAATGTGCTTATAAGGATCCCGGGCTACTCCTCTTACAATTAATTGATTTTAAGATATAACCCACAAACTGACACTTCTTGGAAAATATTGTAGACAAAAAACTCTTCAACTGTCATTTTCAAGTGAAGTTGGTAACTTTTGTTTGATTTCTTGATAACAATAAGGTGCTGGTTACCAACCATATTTGCTATATTTGACATCCATTGCACGATCGATCTCCCCTAAACCACTTTAATTAAATCAATAGTTTTGAAAATAATGTCTAAAGAAAAAATGAGGAGAAATGTATTGTAGAAGAACGATATTAGTAGTCGAAATTTAACGTGAAATAAAGAGAAAACATCATTCACTCAAAGTCTTTTATCAAAACACTTGAAGAAACTTTACCCTGCTGGGATTCATAAAACAAGCTCACTTACTTTAACTCTTTCTTAAAGTAACTTGGGGCCCATTACCCATTTCAAGCCCACACTTTGGCTGTCCGTTTGTATAATCCAATAGCCTTCTTTTTTATAAAATTTGAAAAGAAATGGTGGCTAGTCACACCAATTATATACCTTAAAATAACTACATACCAAATAAATAATAATAATATTTAATCAACTTATCAAAGGTATTAAAATTTAATTTTTAACCTACTTTGTAAAACCTAATCCAATCCAAAAATTATTCTAATAACGAACTTTATTATTTTAATGAGAAATGGTACTGAATATTTGTGACTACTTATGATATTATTCACTTAATCAAAATAAGTGTAAAAATCAAGGATAATATGAGGAAAAAGAATTATTGGATTACAAATGTCATATTGTGGTGAATAGCAATAAAAAGTAAACACAAATAATAGTCATCAATATTATTTCTCTATTTTAATAGAACTAGTCTTATGACCGCGCAATGCGCATGTGAAAACAACTTCAACTTAAACGGCTCAAATGGATGTTACTTTAGTGTTTAAACAAATTGAGTAATTTTGATGATTAATATAAATTATAAATACATGACATTTTTAATTTATAATTGACTAATTATGCAGAGGTACAAAGTTAAAGTGTGTTATAGGCATTTTCATTTTTCCATCTTTGACCTCCTGTACTATAGGTAATGAAGAAGAAATGATTAGAGGGGATAAAAATAAAGTTAAATAGGTGGGAAATAAAATTTGTTCAGTAAAATTATTATATGGGTCAAATAGAACGTAATTGACAGGGGTCAATGGTAAATAAAATAATTTGATTGGGAAATATTAAATTTTTTATATATTGTTGAAAATATATGATTCATGTTAAATGTAAATGTGTGCGCGGGAAAAAAGGATGACAATTGAAACTGTCCAAATTACTGGTCTAATGAAAAGAGCACATATATTACACAATATTACATAAACATAAATCTATTACTCCCTCCGTCCCTAAATAAAGTTCTCATTTCACCTTCAAGTTTTGTCCCTAAATAAAGTTCCCATTTCTCAAACTTAAGGGACCCACTTAATATAATAATATTATTACCAATACTTTCACCACTAACTATCTCTTAAAACACTTTCTCTCTCCAATCAAACCTTATATTTTATTCAAAAGTAATACCAAATACCCCACCACTAACTATCTCCTAAAATGTTGTGCCCAACACAAATGAGAACTTTATTTAGGGACGGAGGGAGTATTACATAGCGATTAATTATATAAAAAATAGATAAAAAAAGAAATCAATTATTCATAAATAACATAAATTTAGGAAACATAGTCTTTTGCCCACGGCAATGTGCAGGTAAAAAGATGACAACCAAAACGGGTCAAATGGGTAGTCTTAATAAAACTTAACTAAAGAGAAAACATGTAAATGGATTAACCCTTTAGATTCAATTCTCTACTTGAACATAAGATGGCATCCTTGATCATGTATAAATATTAACACATGCAATTAATTAAAATCAGTCATTGAAAAAAACGAAGTCATTGCATCAGTTTATCATATCTCTGATGTCACTGCTCAAACAATTGACTTACACTTTTTAGATAATTAACAGCATTTGATATTAGATAGATATCTCAAAATCACATACAAGTGTCCATATTACATAAACATGGAAGATACACGCTCTCTTGTTAACAATATCAGTTTCAATTTCAACTGAGTCACCCATAGAAGATTTACACTTTCGCTCCTCTAATCATTGACATACAATAGAATTCAAGAAAAACCAGAATTATCAATCGATGCAGGCATCTTAAAATATACACAGAATAAAAATAAAAAAAATAGAATATTGAAATTCAACAGTAAGAAAGTCAGTATAAATTTGGAATACAAAACAGAAACGTTGTTAGATGATACGAACAAAATTGGGTCGGCGGTTAGCGGACCAAAGTAGATGAAGATGAATCGAGCAAAATCAAACCTTCTGATATGAGAAAAGTTAAACCCAGAAAAAGTAACAACAAAGATTTCAATCGGAAGAATTTGATTTCATATTAATAAACGAAAGATGGTGTAAACGATTGTCAAATTGTGAGAGTAATCAGATCATATCATGCATTTAAATAGAAGATTACAGGTACGACGGTTGGGAGCAAACGGTTATTAACGGTTGGGGAATGATGACGGTTCAATTGGACAGTTAAAAGAAAACTGTGTAATTGAAAGCGGGTAAAAGGAAACTGAATTAGGGTTACGAGTGTGTGAAGAGGCGTGGAAGAAGTGCTTAAATTAATGTAGTGACAAAATTGCCCCTATCCCCTAAATGCTTATTAAAGGAATAGAAGCATCAACAACAATGTGCTATATAACGGTCTCTACATAATTATTTTTTGATATCCTCGTATAATTTATTTACACTTTTTACAAAGCGAAATTAGAAAAATAAATTGTAATTTCAAATCAAATCCTTAACTAATAAAAATAAAAAATTTAAGTATTAGTTTTATCAATCTTCAAATAAAAGATCACATAGAAACCGCAATAAACTGTTGTAAATTGCGCACAAAAGGTTGTACTAATACGATTGTGAATTCATGGAAATAAATCTCAAATGTCAATCTTCAAGCACTTATTAATTGTACGGAACCGAATATATCTCCAAACATTCCGATTATTACTCGTCCGAATATATCTCCTAAAAGATCTACTTCTTATAATCTCTATGTTTCATACATCACATAAAATAACTTAGAATCACTTGTACATTACGCAAAAACCGGTGTAATATGACTATATGAGATGATTACATCTGTTATCGCTATCATCTTCGTAATCGTACCGCGTATGGAAACCACAATTAATTCCTTATTTAACTTCCCTTATTTCTTGAACCCTAAACCTATATATACTATTATACACACACCATCAAAACCCAACAAATTGATTGAAAACCTTTTTTTTTTCTTCATATAATACCATTTGTTCTCGATTCATAAATTCAAGAAATTAACTGAAGCAATCAAAGATGGCGAGTACTTCCGTTGCTAATGCTGCTCGTTTTCCTTCCAACAAACAAGCAGAAAACGACAAGAATGAAGACAATTTTTATATGAAGAAGATTGAAGAATATGTGAACTCAAAGTTGGAATTGTTTTGTCGTCGTAAAGAAGAACTTAAGAAAAAGAAGTCAGAGAAGGATGAAAAGTCAACGTGTGTGTCAGCCAAACGTCAACGTTCGTCAACGGAAGAAGATGAGAAGAAGAACGTGAAGAAGGTAGCAAAAACGGCCGCCGTCTTTTCACCGGCGGAGACTAACGAGCAGTTGGAGGATTTCATCGTGAACGAGATGAAGGGTTCAGATTTGAAGTTGGTGATGCGAAAAGTATTGTTCAAAACTGATTTGGAAAAAGGTCAGAACAGGTTAAACATGCCGTTTAAACAACTTGCGACACAAGATTTCATGACGGCTGATGAGACAATAGTTGCTGGAGATAAAACTCGTGGTCTTAAAGTTCGATTGGTGGGGCCCACTCTGCAAATGTTCAACAGGCCGATGATATTGACGGTTTGGGATATGACATCAACACAGAATTATGTGTTGAGGACGAACTGGTACAAGTTTGTGCATGAACACAAGGAGGTTTTAAAGAAAGGTACGAAGATTAAAGTGTGGTCGTTTCGTGATGAAGATCAAAAGTTGTGTTTGGCTATTACATGTGCGGGTGGTGATCAAAACGATGTCGTAAAACTAGAATAACTACGTAGATAGGGGTTTTTTTTTTTTTTTTTTGCGATTTGAAATAAATATAAAAAGTCAATAGGTTTTTTTTTACACGAGTTTTGGTTGATCGATGAGTAGAGAAGTTAATTTGAGGGTATTCACATTCAATAGGGTGATAATTAGGTGCCGTTCAAAACAAAAAGTTATACTTGTTAATTATATGTGTTGATTTTTTTTTTTTGTTCTGTTTATTTCGTTTATGTAATGCCTTGTGATCATTGGATTGATCTTATGTTTGCTAAGGTTTGATGTTATAATCTATAATTCTATATACTAAGTAAACAAACATTAACCCTTGAACTAATGAAGAAAGGGAAAATCACCCCTGAACTTTACGATTAATACGAAATTGCAACCATGCATAGATGTATATGCTGTATATTAATTTACCCTTTCTTTAATACGTTATATCGATCATCATTCATATTTCATAATCACTTTCACTTGCATCTAAATGACCCATAACTTCACCGTATGACCCGTATCCATGTATGATTTCGGGAGATTGGCCCGTTTGATGGGAATATAATATTGTTAAACGAATTATTGTGCCATCATGTGAAATTACTTGTTTTCTGTCACAAACATATGAATCTGAAATGTTAATTGGTTAATTCATGTCATTCGTTATTGTGGGATTTTGAGGAAATTCCTAATACTTCCTCTTGATGAATGATAGATAATGTTCTTTTTGACATGTATATTCAACACTTAAATTGGGCATCTGTAGTTAATAACATGAAATCAGTAAAAAGATTTAATAAAAATAATTAATTGTTAAATTATGAAATTAGTGTTCATTATACAACTAGAGATGAAAGCACAACTTGATATATTGAATTCATGATTGAAACGGGTATGATTAAAATGGTCAACTCAACCCGCCCTGATTCAACCCACACTAAAAAAGGACTTGTTACAACCTAAATCGTTTTGACCAGTTAATCAACGAGCTCAACCCGCCCACTTGTATGACCTTTTGAGACTAAAAATTGGTATAATTTCTTCAATTATTCATGTCAAATGTGATATTATTAGAATAAGTGAGGAACATAATGTCAATTTTGACTTTATAGGTCAAAATTTTGCACATTATATGAAATGGGTTAGCGAAATAAGGAATTTAGCAGGGGCCACAACGTCCAGATAGAATAGAAATTTGGTTAGGAAATCAGTTAATCCGGGTCTTGGTTCGGGTTTTCAACTAATTCAGATATAAACCAAAATTTAATATTGGGCCTATCAAACGTCATTTCTTCCTTTTTGGCTTTTTTCATATTTTTGGCGTGGTGAACAAAAAACGTTGAAGCTTTTTTTTTATACGTAAATTGTTAATTATTCAAAATGCGAGCATTTTTTATTTGCTAAATAATTACTTAACTCCGGAAATTGTAGAAAATATGAGAAATCACAAGTGAGTATGTGATGTTTATGATAATAAAATACATTTTTATTGACAACCGTAAAAAATAAAAAAAAAATTAATTCTCTGTTCAAGTATATGATGTTGACTACTATGTGAGTATATATATCCTATTTAGAGAGGGATGTGATTCCGATACTATAAATGGGCATCCGTGGCTAATAACATGAAACCACAACTGTTCAACTACGATAAAGTTAGGGAAAATGGATTTACGCAATAGAACATGTAACGGATTTTTTAATAGGGTTTTGATTGTAATGTAGAAATTAAAACACTTATGATGATTATTTATGAAAGTGTAAAAATCCATTTTCCAAAAATGTGTCAATGAAAAGGTCAGTTTTAAAATATTTGTGCTACCCCTAGACTGCTCGATCGGCTTTCATTGTATCTATAACTATTATTCATAGTTTTAACACATATATACTTACGATGATTATTACTTTATACTATAAGTCTATAACCCATACTATATAAATGACTAAGAACACAAATCTTAAAATTACAAATACATAGTGTTATGCAAAGTTATCCATTCATTCTAATCCAAAATTTCCTAAAGTAATTTGTTCAATTTATGTAAATAAATATAAAAAGCCACTTCTCAAGGAGAACTAGTAGTGGTTGTAGGGAAACACTTGTTATGCACGGGCCTTCGTTTCCTCACGGGAGTGTAATCCCTAGTAAACAGAAGAGACGAATCGGATCCTTCTTGCATCGGTGCTACTTTTGATGCCTTATGGGATTCACCTATGCACGTTATATATCGTCAATGGTAAGCTAGCTCACACAAATTCGTTAAAATGTTACTCAAGAGATCATATCTATAATTTGATATTTTTTTCTCTCATTTCATCAATAATCGACCCTACATAGAGTTGTATTCAATTAAATATAGTTTTTTTTAACTTTATGTGGTCTTAAAAGACAAAATCTCAATCATTGATTAATTATTATAAATAATTATCAAAATTAGTTACATATTTTACAAATGAAGGGGTATTTTGGTCATTTTCACAAAAAAATATTTTTTTTTTGATTTTTTTTATTACTAAATTTTTTTAAAAAAAATTCGTTATTACACATAATGTGATAATAATATGTGTTTGTATACTGAATCATATATTTCATGATTATATAAAAACATCACATATGATCAGATGTACGATTATTATATATGATTATACAATAAAATCACATGTAATTAAGTACCACACATGATTATCAAATAATAGTGTTTTTTTAACGGAAAAAATATTAAAATTATAAAAAAATATTATTATTATTTAAAAAAAAATCTTTTTAAAAAATTAATAAATAATAAATAAATTAAAAATATATTTTTTTGTAAGTGACAAATGACCAAAATACCCTTTATGTATAAAATTTGTGATTACTCGATTTTGACTACTAGATATTATTAATCAATGGTTGAAATTTATCCCTTAGAACTACACAAAAATTAAGAATTCCCTTCAACATTTCACACCCTATATATATCGAGAGTAAAATTTGATTTATCTATCTTAATTTAGTTTATCATTGATATATAAAATGTGACTCATTTGATCTATATAATTATATATGTTCATATTTTTAGGACTGAAAAAAGGAGTTAGAACAAAAGAGGCCGGAACGATTACATATAGTGTTGGACACATGCAATATACTCCCTCCGTCCCTAAATGAAGTTCCCATTTCTCTTGGACACAACTTTTAAGGGGATAGTTAGTGATGAGGTATTTGGTATTACTTTTGATTAAAATATAATGTTTGATTGGAGAGAGAAAGTGTTTTAAGAGATAGTTAGTGGTGAAAGTATTAGTAATAATATTATTATATTAAGTGGGGCCCTTAAGTTTGAAAAATGAGAACTTTATTTAGGGACAAAACTTGGAGGAGAAATGAGAACTTTATTTAGGGACGGATGGAGTATAAAACTTTCATGTATCGATGAAAAAAGTTTGAATTTTAACCGTTCATTAAGTACCTGATAAAGCCTCGTCGTAAGACCCCAAATCCTTGTCCTGAAAGCGATCAAGTTCAACCTATCAATGCAGAACCAACCATATGTTAACTCAAAATTTTGGAAAAGATTATGCGAAGAAAAAAGCATAGCATTTGTAGAAGTTCAATCTATAGACATATATATATTTCCTTAATTCACATTGGAAAAATGCTTTGTATAACCTTCATAAACTAGCTAGTTGGATAAATAAAAGTCTAAAATGTTTTATCTTCTTCAATTTTCAAGCATGCATATAATCATTAAAGAGCTAACTAGAGTTTTATACATATACTTGCCTTTTGAGCAAACATCAACTTTCTTGGCATTGCATGTGCGCCAAACCGATGCTCATAACCATGAACTGCAAATTAAACATGTAAAAACATGAGAATAAAAGCATGAAGTGTGTACCAAAACTCAAACAACTATACAAATTAATGTTAACTAGCTAGGGAAGGTGAGAGACATAAACATGTACCTAAATAATGAAAAGCTTGCACTTGGTGATCATTAATAGAAGTAGCACAACCGGTGAACATTAAAATTGAGCACAACATAATGAATAGAACTTTGATCTCCATGACTTGCTCGATCCAATGAACAGATTAATTGGTTGTATGAGCAAACTATAAAAAAACATGAACTTTTTTCCCTTTTTGTGGAAATTTATGGCAATCAAATGACTTTGACAAGATTCTCTGTGTGTGTGAGAGAGAGAGAGAGAGAGTACACAAAACACAAAGTAGAGAATTCCAAAAAGAGACCAGTGGAGCAAATTGACCATACTTATATGGGACCTTTCAAGGAAAGGGAGAGTTGTCTTTTATTATGCGTTTTTTTAATTGTTCATATTGGTGAATCCGGTGTAATATGTACTATGTATTGGTGTTTTATGATAATGAATTTGGGGTTGGTTGAGGTGGGTGATGGCAATGCCGAAGCTCGCCTTGATTAACTTTTTTGCTGTTAAAAAAAAAAGCTCCTTGGTAAATACAACCGTTTGTACTTGTACCCGTAAAAAATGACTTGAAAAACTAGCGAGATTTGTGGGCAGGGCCATTGGTGTAGACTGTAGTGTGTTAGAATTGGAACACATCACATGCCAATTTTGTTATGTGTAAGAAATGTTGGGAAAGTTCAAGTGTTCCGTTACTATATTGGGCAAAGACTTATGATATATTAATATTGTTGAAAAAAATACACTAACTAGTTTACTGTTCATTGACTTCATGTTCCTCTTTTTTTGGTTTGTACACAATTGAAGACCGTGGAATAAGAGGCTCTGGTTGCCTACCTCCTGTTCCGATGAATTTGAATAAAAAGATTTGGTAGGCGTTTGATAGTCGTTGACTAAGTTAGTCCTAATTAAGTTAGTTGGTAACGGAGTTAGTTGTTTTTTCATTTGAACTTGATCAACAAAATGGTTTGGACCGATCCGTTATAACTATACAAAATTGAGGAAATCAAACGTCATGACTTAGACCAACTATGAACCTGGACCGAGTCCGAAGCAAATCAAACGGCCCTATTATGTATTGTTATTAATGAGCGAAATATTTTCAATCCATAATTTATTAAAAACCTAATCACTTAACTAATTAGATAATACTTACAACTAAAAGCCCAATTTTTTGCTGGTTAAAAAAAAAAACTAAAATCCCAACAAAGGTACCAAGTTTAGAACCCCAAACATTTTGAGGCCCAAAAGGCCAATGTCGGCCCGAAAACCGCCATTCATTTGTCAAGATAGAAAGAAAAGAAAAAACTGTACATAAATGTCAAATCTGTTGTGGTCCTTGAGGACCATCCTAACCAAGTAACCACACCCAGTTTTCAAATGTCAAGACTGGTCAGGACCACCAATCGAACCAAACTGGGTCTGTTTCTTACTCGGTCCATGTTCAGACTAAGTCCGAGTCAAGATATTTGCTTTCCTCAATTTCGTCTAACTCGTCATATCAGACTCAGTCCAATTTTGTCTAACTCGGTCCTCAACTGATTCAGTCAGTTAACAACTAACTTAATTACCAACTAACTTAATCAGTACTAACTCAATCAACAACTATCAAACGAGAAAACATACAAAAAAACAATCTCATTTCTAACTCTGCACCACAAGTCAAGCAAAAACCACACTAATCGATATGATTTGTATATATTTACTAAAACTAATGTAAAAAATTGATTTGTGTATAAAATAACTGAATGACGATTAGAATCTACAACACATAAGGGCCTGCCTCCATCCCTGATGCTTTCGTGATCCTCTCGTGTCAGCTTTCGCCATTCTTACCGGACTACTGTTCCACTCATTTTGTAGTCTGCAAACCCACAAATTACCTATTATTAAACCTAATAATTAAGATAGGAAAATAATAAAAAAATTGTTTTTTATCACATGGGAAATGCAAAGGATCTGATACTAGTGTTGCTTCCATCTGATCGATGAGATATACTTCCAGCAGATGATATAGGCCCAGAGAATGTTACCAGTCCTGAAACAGGGCCCGCCATTGAGAAACTTGACTCGCCATCACCACCATGACTAACCGCCACTGGACCCGTGTTATGGTGGTTAGGTGTGCTAACGGTTGCGGTTTTCACGTTGTCAGGATTCGAAGTGTTGTTTTCCTCTATTTTTGTTTCGTTTAATAAATCATCTTCGGTTTGTGCCTAAAACAATATTATAAAACATTAGTTTATGATAAAAGAACATTTAAATTAAGTTGTCTTTTAGAAAAAGGTAAAATGCATTTTGGTACCTGAACTTAGATGACTAGGTGTTTCACTACCCTGAACTATTAAATGTGCAACATTATACTCTGAACTTGACAAAATGGTCAGTTTAGTGCTCTGGCTTATTAATTTAATCGCATTTTCTTACTTGGTTTACTTTTGTTGAAGCTTTTGACTGACTAAAAAATGTACGTTTATCTCGATATATTGATATTATAAGCAAATCTCGTCAGGAAAAAAAAACCAAATTAATGAGTCAGGGTACTAAATCCATAATTTTGTCAAGTTCAAGATATCATGTTAGATCTTTAATAATTTAGGGTAGTAGAGGGCTCAATTAGTTAAGTTTAAAATACATTTTGGTCTTAAAAAAAACCTCGGGAAGTTGTTGATCTGTTACATTGACACCATTGTTGCAGGGCTCAAGGACTTCAATGGCTGTTACTGATTGATCGTCTTTATAACAGTCTTCCAATGGTAAAGGTAACAACGGTTTTTCATGATCTGAAAACTGGGTAACAAGATCATCTTCAATCATGTTATCGTGTTTATCGAGAACCGGGATGCATGATAACTTACTATGCTCCGTATCACACTCAATCTTTTCGTCAAGAGATACTCCTTCATCTACACATATATCTTTAACATCATGGAAACCGCTTTCTTCATAACATGTTATCAACTCCACATTTTTATCGATGTATTCTGAAGGCTTTCCCAATTTTTCATCATTAAGATTGTTGGTGAAGTTGACTTTTTCATCGTTCCATGAGTTGACTTTCTCGTTCTCCTCATCAGATAAAAACGGATTTATATATCTTTTAGGGCTCTCTTTCATGGTTGCCTGCACTTCTTCTGTATATTAAATAAAAAATTATAAATAAATAAACAATAATTGAAGTTGTTCCACCAGCATTGAATAAAAAACTGATAAAATACTTAAATGTTTTCTCCTACAAGGCTACAACCATTATTTTTGTCGGTAAACAATTGATGAAAATCCCCTATTTTACCAGATCTAACAATTGATACGATAAAAAATGTTCAAACCAGATCCCAACAAATTCACACATGGTAACTGTCGAACAAAACCAAAATTGCAAAAATGATTGAATCATTACGTTACCTGTGCAGAGAATCAAATTCGTGTCTCTTTATTATTCTTCAGATAAGACACTCTGCACTGCAAAACAAAAAACAAATACTTACTCCGATTCAAAATAAGTGATACACTTTCCTTTTTAAGGTGATTCAAAATAAGTTATACACTTTGAAAAGTTTCCTTATTTGGCAAAAAAATGGGACCCACACCCACTAACTCTCTACTTTAATACTTCCTCCGATTCAAAATAAGTGATACACTTTCTTTTTTTGGGTGTATCAAAATAAGTGATACACTTTGAAAAATTACCTTATTTGGCAAAAAATAGTGGGACCTACACCCATTAACTATCTACTTTAACAAAATGAAAAGACCTCTTTACCCTTACTTTTACTTTTAAACATCATTAATTCCACTTTATTCAAAAAATGTGGGACCCATTTCCCACTAACCATCCAATTAATCTAATTTAACCATCATTATAAACTTTTGCCTCAAAATCCGTGAAATCCAAAGCGTATCACTTATTTTGAATCGGAGGAAGTAAAGTGAAATGACCCATTTACCCTTACTTTTTACTTTTAAACATCATTAACCTTACTTTATTCAAAAGGTGTGGGATCCATTCTCCACTAACCATCCAATTAATCTAATTTAACTATCATTATAATCTTTTGCCTCAAAAACCGTGAAACCAAGTGTATCACTTATTTTGAATCAGAGGAAGTACGATTTTTAAGCAATAACGACAATATAAGAAACGGAATAATCATTCAAACGCAGATCCAATTTTTGCGGTGAAGATAAACACGCAGAAATACAGATTTCAGTGCGTTTCAATTGCACATCTGTCTACCGAGAGGAAAAAGGGCGAAAAACATATAATAAGTCAACTCTAAATAACCTAATTTTTCAATTCGTTTGTTTTTATTGAATTTATGTCTGCATTAAGTATGTACCTCTTTTAATTGTTATAGGTATAGGTAAAGAAAACGAAGAGCTCCGCCGCAGCGCCACCGAGAAAAATTGATTATCTGATTAAACACCAAAAAAAAGTTTAAACAAAAACAGAGTAACAATTACCGATCTTCAATTTCAAAAAACAGAACAAAATCGCTCACCTACGGACTTTCGCCGGCGATATTCAATTTGTATTCTGTCGATGGCTTCGTTGTGATAACATCTTCACCTTCGTCTACAGTATTTTCAAATGATCCAGCTGTGTGTATGTAATTATATGTGTTAGTTGACAACAACTGATCGAAATTGCAGAGTTTTTGTCTTTTATGATGAACAGAGGAGACCGGATGACAAAAAAGCAGCAAGGTTTGCCGGAGGAAGGAGAAGTTGCCGGAAAAGTGATGAATCCGTTGAAAACAGAGGTAGAGTCAGATGAGAGAGTGGAGCTTCTAGGATGTGAACAACTCGTGAAGCTGTCAGTATATATGTTTTTTCAGTTTAAATTTACGTATTCTTGCTTGTATTAATATTCGATTAAAGAAGCAAAAATATACTCCGTCCGTCCCTTAATAAAATTCTCATTTCTCTCAAAATATTTGTCCCAAAATAAAGTTCTCATTTCTCATATTGGAGGGACACACTCAATAAAATAATATTATTACAATGTACCTCATCACTAACTATTTATCTCCTAAAAACTTATATTTTAATCAAATTTATTACCAATGACCCCACCACTATTTATCTCCTAAAAACTTGTGCACGTGAGAAATGAGAACTTTTATTAAGGGATGGAGGGAGTAAATAATTAAAACAAAAGAAGATAATATTTCAACACATTCGAAAAAATAACGTTTAAAGTACTTAACTGTATAAATTGTTAGAATATGTTTTTTTATTAGTAAGTGATCATAAGTTAAACTTCTATTGATAAAATGACTTAAATATAGAAGTTAGATGTTATATGCATTATGTTATTAAAAAAAGTAATTAGAAATTTACAAGGACTAAAATATGTATAATCACACAAGCTTGGTCCACACCAACAAGAAAGTTGGAATATAGAGACATGATTGTTCAAACTTTTATCAATGAGTTGTAAAATAAGAAGTTTGGTGATCTAGTTTGACATGTCATTGTGTGTGTATGTATATATATCTATATAGAACAAGATTAATACATAATTAATTTTAATATATTAAGTGTAAAATCAGCTTCATCCTTCAAAATTAGATAAAATTTATGATTGAGATTAAACAACATATTTAATTTATATTAATTGTATATTCGACCTATTTAAATTAGGGATAATTGCTTTTATATCCTTATAAAATTTCTAAATTATTTTTATATCGTTTTTAAATTCATAAATTATCTCTATATCCATATAAAATTTGTAATTGCCTCCATATTCTTTTAAATCTTGAAAACTCTCTTTTATGTCTAAGAACATATTTTAATATTTATTAAATCATTATAATATCAATAATTATTAAATAAGTATGTCATATATTTGTCAATTATGTATTAGAAATCATGTTTATTTGTTTGTATTAATGGATAAAAACTAACGAGGAGTTAGAAAAAAAATTCAACTAACAATTACAAGGAATAATAAGTCATTATTACCAACTAACTTTAAATTTAACGCAACGCTTACAAATCCATATACGTTTGATGTGTTTAACCTCGTATGCGTGTTAATATGCTTATAGTTCACTCATATGTTTGATGTGTTTATATGAATATGCACTTTAATTAATTGTGGGTTAGCAACGATACCTCAAAGTACAAGGAACGCATTTGTTCTCTAGTTGAGTCTTGTACTTGATATCTTTTGATCACTATTTATTTTGTGTTTTTCTTAACTCCACTACAAGGAATAACCCCATTAGTGACAATTTTATTTTACGAGGTGCCGATAGCATGCCGTTGGTGTAGCATATCCCAAATGATTACAGAGTCGTCACAAATTCGTCACTAAATATTAAAATTTTCGTCACTATAAGGGTTAATTTCTTGTAGTAGTCAAATGGTATTGTTTTCCTCCTTGAGGAACCTATACCTTACTTCTTTCGCTCATTAAATTTTGGCATGTTGTCATCTTACACATAACGTGATGTTTATACAAACCAATTGGTAGCAATATTGTACCCAGGAAAAAATATAAATAATATTATAGTTGTATATTTTTTTTAAGAGTATCACCTACACTGAAATAATAAAAAAAATTAAATACTATTTTAACATTGTTCAGAAAATTTTAAAGAATTGCACCGCACCCAATTGGCATTTTTTTTGAACGGCTAGTTAGTAAGTTAGTTTTTCGAACCTAGACAGTGACATTCACAAGGGGCGGTATACCTTCACTCGAACCCTCCATCTATGGGGAATAAACCCCACCATTTGTCCACGACAGGACTTGAGCCCATAACCTATTGACTAATAGGTCATGCGCAATATCTTATCTCTTTCACCAATACCACTAGGCTAGAAACCTTGGGTATGTACCGCACCCAATTGGCATGTACCCTAAAGATCTCTAATTTCTAGTTATATATAGTCATAGTATCTAATGATTCACTAATAAGTAAACCAATGCAATCATATTTTTAATGCATCAAAACGTATTGGAATATTTGACTTCGTTTCAAAACTTTAACCAGCCAAATTATATCTATTACAAATGGTACTTATTTAACAAAAATGAAGTCAAATTCCCCGAATAACTTAATCAAAATTGAACACCTTGATAGTCTTTTTGTTATGTACTCCGTATAACTTAAGGAGGAAGGAAAATAATTAATCAATCAAAACAGACATTAAAAATACGCCAAATATAACTACCGCCAAATTAAAGTCTCTTTAGGAACGTCATCTTTTTCTCACATATCCATATTATTTACACATTTGTTGCAACCAAACAATTTCTCAGATATCTTATTTGTCTCACTCAATACTCTAACATCGTTGAAGCTACATCACAATTAAAAACCATGCATTCACATTATTGATTAAATGAATTATTATATTTTTATAAATTCACACATATTTATTAAAAAATAATTTGTTAATTGTATACGCAATAATTTAAATTGGATTGTTCTTTGTTAAACTTAATCACGTTACCTCATACATTACAAGGGGTATATCCGTATACATCTAATATTTGAAGGTATTATTTGTGAGAGATGATATTGTTTGCTACTAAGTATTGATACATATTTTTCTACTCATTTAATCAATACGAGTATTTAAATCAAATATCCAAATTAGTTGATTCCACTAATGTAATAGTAATATTCACTAAAATACGATTTAACTTTTTCTTCGTTAACAAAAGATGAAATATAACAGTAGAATGTCAGTTTTTAGGGGTGGCGAATCTGTTGTGTTAGGCCATTTAGCTATGTGACAAAGAATTGAAGAAGCAAAAAAGGTTAAAGTTTAAAGCTAAAAGCTTTTGTCCCAAAAGAAGTTGACCAAAACAAGAAAAGGATTGGAGGTCCTTTGGGCATTTTCTGCAAATTTAACTAAATGTAATGATTATCAAAACAATCATTATATTTGAATTTTTCTTTTTGAAAAGGATCTTGTATTATGAATGCTTGCTTTTTGTAATGAAAATGACATACAAAAGTGTATCACATTTTAGTTAAATAACCCTTTTCTTTCCCTCTTAAGTTTTAAATTATAAATACGATGTAACGAAGGGTTGTATGTGAAAACAAAGGGAAAGAAGGAGGGGTTGTTTTGCACATGGGCTAATCTATAAACGAACCACGATTCGAGGAGGATTAGTTCGGATTTGCTTTCTAGCTAGTCGTGATCATCCCGAAATTCCTTGCTAGGATCGCTAGGGTAAACTATACAAACTCATTCGTAACACATATGACAAAAGTAAGAAACCCCTTAGCGTTCATGTGAAATTAAACGGCAACAAACGGCGATGTTCGTATATATTATTGGAGCATGGTGATGGCCTTGCATAAAGGCTTAGAAAGGTTTTATTTACTTTGTAGCAGGCTCGGTTTAGCAACAAGTCAAAGCTATTCAAAAATTATAAGGTGAGTTCATACGATTTCCTAAACTGGTATATAGTGGCGGTGAATACTATATGCTAGTAAGACAGCTGTAAATTTGGTTTTCAAAATCTATTCAACTCAAGAACATAAATTTTGGGATTTAATCAATTTCCATAAAAATAACAACCAAAATTTTCATGAGTCTCAAACAAACCTTAAATAAGGATACCTTTTCGAATAAGCATGTTCCTCCACATTTTGGCATGCATCATTTAATTACTAGTGTTAGCTGACTTAACGTTACCGTTGCTAAAATTTTGCAGCATTATCCGGTCGCTAATCACTAGTTCTAAAACCGAAGGAGGTGAAGATCTACCGATGGATATGATAAGCAACCTTCCTCCAAAATTAATACAAACAATACTGACTCTTATGCCGATTCGAGATGCATACCAAACAAGTATTCTATCTCATAACTGGAGGGATCATTGCAAAAACATTCCCGAACTCGATGAAAATTTTCAAGGACCAGTAAATAAGAACTTATCAATCAAATATAAACTCTTACAAGTTGTCTACCCAATTTTGTTACTACACCAAGGTCCAATAGTCGAGTTCTCGCTTTGCACATCTCAAATAAGTCGATATTGCGAGATTGACCAAATCATTATTCACTTATCGAAGAATTGTACGGTAAAGAAATTTACTCTTTGTGTTGGAGTTGGTAATGACCATAAATTATTGCCATCATTCTTCAAAATGGAGCAATTAGTGATCTTAAAACTCGGAAATTGTGCATTACAGCCTCCGGCAACTTTTAAGGGGTTTAGTAAGCTGAATAGCTTATCATTTCACGATGTCACCATAACCTCGGAAGTTCTTCTGGATTTTGTTTTCAAATGCCCGTTGATAAAGCATTTCACTCTGGTATAATTAAACTATAGTTACTATTGTACAACGTTTGAGAGTTCTGAGCAATTATAGCAATGAAATTGTTGAAGGATATCCCCGCTTATAAGAGCATCTCGGATTGGAGATTTTTCTAAAGCTTTTTTATCTTTTGTCTAGGTCATAATATGAAGGTAAATAAACTTCTAGGAAAAAGCTTTTGTTTCAAAAGTTTTTTCTTCCATAAGTCATCCCTTAAACACACAAAAAGCTTTTTCTATATTTACATGCACCGGAGCAAAAGTTTTTTTAATAGCTTTTTATGAAAGTTGAGTGGAAAGTCTACATGTCAATTCTAATAAGTCATTTATAACACTTAACCACTGGGGATGCTGTAAGAATATATGATTTTGGTTTGTTGGTGGCAATTTCTGTTAGGTTCATTGGCGAGTCACAAAAACTGAATCTAAAGCCGATCTATTAATATAAAAATTTCATATTTTCTAATGGGTTTTTTTTAACATGTGCCTCCTTGGGTGCACATATTATGATGCATTAAATATCATCAAATTTCCATTAGAACTTTAAAATACATTTACATCCTCCGATTCAAAATAAGGGATACACTTTATATTTCACGATTTTTGAGACAAAAGATTATAATAATTGTTAAATTAGTTTAATTGAATGGTTAGTGGGGAATGAGTCCCACACCTTTTAAATAAAGTGGGGTTAATGATGTTTAAAAGTAAAAAGTAAGGGTAAATGAGTTATTTCACTTTTTTAAAGTAGATAGTTAGTGGGTGAGGGTCCCACTTTTATTACCAAATAAAGTAAATTTTTTAAGTGTATCACTTATTTTGTATCACCCAAAAAAGGAAAGTGTATCACTTATTTTGAATCGGATGAAGTAATACATCTCTCTAGAATGTAACTTATGCACTTCATTAATGTTTAATTACATATTATTAGGAAACTTTTAAGTTAATTAATGCACCCTAATATGTACCTTGAGGGCATATGTTAGAAAAACCATTTTTAATGCCAACATGTTTGCCTTTAATTTGAACATAACTAATATAAATGATTTAATTAAATTGGTTAAATAGGTTTACAAAGTTAAAAATGTTATTATTGCATAAGTTCGTAACAAAATATCAAACCATTAAAATTATCAAGTGATAACATTCCAAAGTAAACTTATTAATCAAAAAATCATTTTAGTTTTTACATAGATGAATAAAATTTAAAAAAAAAACATAAATTATTTTATGGGTTTTTCCTTTTCACATGTAAAAGATGGGATAATTATTAGGTGATTTTTGTGTTTCAGTATTCAGAAAATTGTTAATATTTTTTTTATTAGATATAACATGTGACAAGTACTGGGTTCCGGGTATAATTAGGGGTGAGCATAGCCGGATACCCACCGGTTCCGACCGGAACCGGAACCGGAACCTCTTGTACCGGTTCTTCAATTTTCGGAACCGGAACTGGAACCTCCGGTTCCTTCCGGTTCCGGTGCCGGTTCCGGTTATCCTGTTTCTAAAATCGTAAAATTAAAATTAGATGTAAAGCTTAAATATTAATCATTTTTTGTCATTTTATCAACTAATCTTTGAATAGTCATAAACTCCAAACACTTAAAACTATGATTGTCTATATATTTTATCGTTAGAACACTATATTTATACTGATTAATGACTAAACTCATTAAAAGTTACACAAAGTTTCTCATATTGTTAAATTTTGACATTAAATTTATCATATATATAATATTTTAACAAAAATAGACCGAATAATTACCGGTTCCGGTTACCCACCGGTTACCGGTTCCTAAATTTTGAGAACCGGAACCGGAACCTATTAGGGCGGTTCCATAATTTTAGGAACCGGAACCGGCGGTTCCAAAGCGGTTCCGGTTCCAATTCCGGTTACCCGTTTTTTCTGATCACCCCTAGGTATAATTATTACTCCCTCCATCCCTTAATAAAGTTCTTAT
The DNA here is from genome assembly GCA_963853835.1 of Calendula officinalis. Classification (NCBI taxonomy): domain Eukaryota; kingdom Viridiplantae; phylum Streptophyta; class Magnoliopsida; order Asterales; family Asteraceae; genus Calendula; species Calendula officinalis. The sequence continues at coordinate 1,545,053 of OY970830.1, read as the reverse complement.
TTTCTCCTAATATGTTTGTCTCAAAATAAAGTTCCCACTTCTCAAATTGGAGGGACTCACTCAATAAAATAATATTATTATCATATAACCCACCACTAACTATCTTCTAAAAATACTTCCTCTCTCCAAAAACCCCTATATTTTAATTAAATTTATTACTAAGTACTCACCACTAACTATTTACCTAAAATCATGTGCCTAAGTGAAATGAGAACTTTATTAAGGGGCCGGAGGAGTAATTGATTAACATTAAAAACCGATAGTTATGGAGCGGTTCACATTAATTATTGGTTGAATTAGAAATTCAGCACAAGATTACCAAAACATCGACTAGCTGTTGGAGTTGGACTTTCTCGTCGATAAATCCATATCCTACTGCCGTGGGGGGCTTTGATTTGATCACAATGGCGACAGTCGACTTACGAGTCTCGCCGGCATTAAAATCAGATGTCTACCAACAGTTGGGGAAGAACCTCAATGGATCATTACAAATCGTTTACAAATTCATCAGGTCGCCTCAACAACAGCGTATTCTGAAATTCTCAATTAAGTCGATGAAGATCGTTGAACAGGTTCAGGAATCAGGTTGCCGGAAGTTCAGTGTTCGAGCATCAGATATCGAGATCGGAGCAATATCACCGCCGGTGGTGGAAATTGGGGTTTCCGTGTTTATATTTAACGATAATAAGGTACTGTTTGGGCGTCGACGCTCCACTTCCGTTGCCGCCAACGTCTATGGTCTCCCCGGCGGCCACCTAGAATTCGGTCAGTCCGCCGTTACGCTATTGATTATGTTCATTTATTAGTTTTGACTTTTGACTTTCTTTTATTTGTTGGTTTCTTCTATTTTAACGAAAATGTCAGTGTACACCTATTTTTCATTCAAATGGTCTCATAGTTGATTCAGAAAACTAATTTGTACACAATTGTTAGTGGTATATAGTTTGAAAATTATGTTGTAAAAATCACGATGTTAAAATTAACCGACAACTTTTCCCGAAGTCGTATCCAACGTTATTAGGATGCGTGTTTCTTAAAAGGGTATTTCCATTATAACTAGTTCATTCGGAGTGGTTGAACTTTGCTCATGATGTACGTGACCAAACATTGCAGTTTTCGAACCTTTTTCTAGGGATGGGATCGGGTCCGGAAGTCCAGAACCGACCCGAATGGGAACAGGACTCAAAATACCCAAGAACCAAACCGTGTTCCTGAATATGGTTCCAGGTTCGGTTCTGGATAAATCGAGTATAGACCTGATTGGAATCGAAATAGTAACTAGATTCGGTTTCGGGTATTTGTAGCATATTTGTTAGTTTATATGTAATATTTGAATTACAAATAACAATTGTGTAATAAATATGAACCGAATACTACCAATAGTATTATACCAAAACAAATTCCAAGTGCCTAGTTAATTAAATTTCGGTTTCGGGATCTTGGAAACGATTTGTTCTATACCTGATGTACCCCGACCCGATACCCTATTTCGTGAAAAAGTTGGACCTGGTACCCGAACCGAGTTTTAGTAAATTGGTTCTTATTCCGGTTCCAGTTCGATACAGGTGTGAGCTCAGATTTCCAATTTTATATCCCGTCCATACCTTCCTCTGAACTTTGGTAAATCATATTTTTACAAATTTGGATATCAGGTGAAAGCTTTGAGGAATGTGCAACAAGAGAGGTGAAGGAGGAAACTGGACTAGACATCAAGAATTTGGAGTTGGTGACAACAACCAACAATGTCATTTCCGATTCGGTTCAAGTCATTTGTATTTTCATGCGTGCATGTTTATCGGACCCAAACCAAGCACCCCAAAACATTGAACCCCATAAGTGTGAGGGCTGGGATTGGTATGATTTCAAAAACCTACCCGAACCATTGTACGAACCAATGAGAGCAATGCTGCAAAATGGTTCCAATCCCTTCCCTACAAAAACAATAACAACGCTACACAATCCCACCAAAGACAGTGTATGATCATGAGTACGATCAGGAGGTGGGATGTAGATAATTACACATTTATCTGGGAGTAGAGATTTGATTCCCGAAAGTCGCAATCCCTTTTCTACTAACTTCTAAATATTTATGTATGCAATTTCTTTGCAATATGAAAAAAAAACTTTGTTATTTGAGCGATTTTAGATTGGACCCTCTCATGTTATAATTTTGATTTTTGCATAATAATATTGGTGCTCAAATGACTTTATGTACGTATTGTGGTAAAACTTGCGTTTAGCTAGTTCTATTGAATTATTTGAGATTGTTTTGAGTTGATTGAAACTAGGGGTGAGCATGGGGCGGTTTTTCGGCGGTTTTTAACTAAAATCAAACCCGCCCCGAAAGTTCGGGTTTTGAGAATTACACCCCGTTCGGTTTCGGGTTTTTCGGTTTCGGTTTTTCGGGTTTTTTGGTTCGGTTTCGGGTTTTTCGGTTCGGTTTCGGGTTTTTTCGGTTTTTTAGTTTCCTTTAAATTTACCAATTTGTTACCTTAAAAACTAATATTATGATTCAAACTTTCAAACCTTAACTCATTTCATTATATATAAAAAAACAACTAGTAAGTTTAGTATAATGTAATAATAAATTCAACTAACATAATTTGAAAAAAATTAATAATAGAATAACATCCAACCATCTTTCGCATCAATCTTAGTCAATGTCTTCATCCATTGAAGTTTCATTGCATGGTTGCTTTCCTTTTGCAAACAAATTTATATCAAATCCTTTAAAAATATAAGAAATGAGAAGGTTTTTGAGCTCTTTTGTATTTGTTTAAAGAGTAAGCATCACGCGATAATAAATTGAACAAGATCTTGAGATAAAATATACATATGAACGAGCTTTTAATTGTGAAGGATCCCACAATATTGTACTTGCAAGATTGATGATGAATGACGAAACACGATATATCCGTCAACCACTTGCATCACGGTCTGGGAAGTGAGGTCTCATTCTTGACTTATTTTGACCGTCTAACTCCGCCTAACTCCAATTTGACCGCCATCGACAGCGTAACTTTGATATTGATAGTCGTTTGACCGGCTACCGCCTAAAAGTCTAAATGGGTTAAACATTAGGCAACAAAATGTTTTTTTTTTTAAATCATAAAAATATATTTGTACACATGGTCTAAAGAGGAAAAACCAATGTGACACGGTGACCAAATTTAGATTTTATCATCCCTACGCATGGTTTAAAGAAGTAAGAACCGACTATATATATTGGAAGGGGCTAATCAAACTTTGTACGCTAAGCGTTGTTTTCAAACAACGCGATTTCCTGTTGCATTAACTTTCCATCTTTTGTTAGGCTCATGTCATATCATCCTATTTGTGTTTCTATTTTCTCGCACATCTAAAAATATCACCAATAATTTTGATTTGTTACATTATAAGCAATACTATATCCAAAAATTGATGGTGACAAATGACCTCTCTTATAACTAATAACCTTCTAAAATCTTCGTGGATTGATCGAATGTATAATATGATGTTACGCAAAATTTATATGACTAATTATATTAGTGTAGTATCAACGTGTTGTTTGGAAATACCATTTCTTATCAATAGTGCGTATACTTTTAATTTGGAAAACATGTATTAAATATTAAAAAAATAACTAAATAAAGTTAAAAATGTTAGACACCTCCGTACCCAATAAGCTTACCCGATCGAGTTACATCTCAGTTATATATTCTAAAATTGTGTACGAAAGAAAAAGATGAATAAAGAGTAAGGTAAAAAGTAATAATAAACAAATTTAACTTTTCATATGTATGACTCGATCAAACAACAAAAATGGTATCAAATTCACGTTTCCATCAATAGTTATTTTATTAACCAAGAAATAGATAGACTTAAGGTTTGACATCTGTGATTACCGAAATACTTTTCTTTTTAATTACTTCAGTATTATTTAAATGATAAAAAGTCAATTACTAATGTTGAATAATTTTGTTGAGTTGTTAAAAAGCATATGAACATGCATGAACCGTTAAAAAGAACAAAAAGCGTACCATATATTGAACAACCAAAATAGTATTACTCGATGTACATTTATTCTGGGCACTTATATCGTTAAAAAGTTTTAAATAGTAGAAAGATTTCTAAATAAATATATACATGAACTATTTAATTAGTTATAAATTAATGGTAAACAAGATCGAGTTGATTAACTTTTAAAAGAAATACAAAAACTCAAAAACAAAATACAAATTATACAGAGATTCAGTGGTCAAATATTGCAAGCAATCCCGACGGTATACAAATGTGGAAATTCAGCCACATGTTAACAATACATGAATTAACATACAAATTGCTCCATTAATTAATGTAATAAGAGCAAGCATAATTCAAACAACAAAATTTTCTTTCCAATCAAACAAAATAATCTTTTTTCCTATACAGTATGATCAGTATACATATCCTAAAATTCTCTAACATGTTATAATCCCTTTCAACCCTTACCCTTCATCACCAAAATCTTGGAGCAAATTTTCCAAAACAAGAATTTATAAAAAAATGACTTTTCTTTAATGATAATATATATCAATTGTTTGGTGTTGAGTTGTGCCTTTTGGAAGGACCGGAAGGTGGGACAGGTTTCCCTTTGGGTAGCATACTGAAATATAAACCGGGACTCAATGCATTTGCACCGGCATCATACTTTCTCCGGTGGTGCTCCGGTTGCATCATTGTGTAGCTCCGGCTAGTTGCAGAGCTCCGGCTGACGAGAAGGATGGTGATTAAAAGAACGAGAAAAAGCTTCCATGAAAAGCATGGAGATTTGACCGAAGAAAGGGGTGCCATGAATGGGTTTCTTTTTTTGAAGGTTTCTTGATTAAGGTTTTTGAAGAAAATGGTGTAATGATATTCAAGGATGAGGGTATGTGATGTATATATATGTTTTTGTGCAGGAAGAAAGAGGTAGGAAAGTTTGTGAGCGCGCGTAAAAGGTTAGGAAAAGGGGGAGAAGTTTTCGCTCGCTAATGACTAATATTAATTGGGGTTTGCTAATGACAGCCCTTAGGGCTGTCACTAACATGCATAAAAAGCTTGTACGTTGATTAAAAAAGTAATATTTCTAAAATTCAGGGGTTGTCTTTTGTGTATTTTGCCTTCTTAATGACAGCCCTAAGGGCTGTCATTAGCATTTTCCATATTAATTTTCATCGATTCTTCAATGTCAACTGCTTAATTGGAATGAAATCTAGAGAGAGAAAAACATGTAGCAGATTTTACGAGAGTGAAAGTCATATGACCTACCAACAATTTGAATGTTTGACTTTGCGGTTAATTAAAAGGAAATCAGAATAAAATTGAATAGACATAAGAATTTATATATTAATTAATAATTTTCTCATGCATTTTAGCTCGAAATTCTATTTTCATTCTTAAAAATACAAGTTAATGTTACATGAGTAATGATATTTGTGTTTATTAAATGTGTCTACTCATGTGTCTACTAATTTGATAATGATAAGTGTCAAAATCAGGGGAAGATATGAAAAGAGAGAATTAGTGGATGACACATGTCAAGTTTTGAAGTTAGTAGGCTTATAAGTAGACACAAATTATATGCACAAATATCATTTCTCATATTACATTTAATAGTTTTTTAAAGAAGTGTCTAAGAATTATCATTAACAAAACCCTAAATATTAAATTAGTTATTATCCAAATTGTGGGTGCAAAAGGAGATTTCTTTGGCTCTAACAGTAAGGGCTTTTTTTATTTATTTATTTACTTTTTAACCGGTAAATATTACATATGTTAGTGGTTGGAAATCAGTATCACCTAGTTAGAATATGCTTCAATATTACTAATAAACATAATTTATTTAATATGAAAGGAAACTTATAATTTATTAACAACTTCTAATTTCATGCTCTTAGACAATGAATTAGATATTCTCTATCTGTCTCTGTTTAACTTCGGATCGTTCTATTTGAATCATTGATATCTAGTTTTGTAATTAAACTTTAAAGTTTTGATTTTTACTGCAGAAGAACATTACATTTCAGTTTTCACTTAGGCAAATCAAAACAAACAATGTTGCATTTTTAGACGGATTGCGTCTTGTTTCATACACGACTGTCGATAACTATTCTTTCCAATTAATATAAAATAAAATATTTCAGTTTTATAATTGTGAAATTTCTTTTGCGTGTTAAGATAGCATAGGAAGCCAAATTATTGTACCGAATCAGAGGTACCTTGCTACGGATAAACATTAAATTGGAGAGTGATGCGTATTTACGTAATCTTAGTCTAATTTCTTTTCTTTTGCTTTTTTATTTTTCATATCTATATTAATTATCCAACAAGTGTCTACTTCAATAATTAAAAATATATACTATAAAACTAACTGTTTTCACAGATACGCGCTTATAAGAGAAAGAAAACGCAGAACTTATTAAATTATGTAGTTTTAATTATTTTATTTTAGATATATTATATAAATAATTAACTTAAATACCAAAAAAGAAAATTGAAAAAAAAGACAACCCTGATATATTGAAAAGAAGCACATCACACGTTTTGAATTAGACCAAAGAACTACCAGTTGAGTACGTGGCATGCTAGTATGTATTAATCCCAATTCATTTTAAAGTCAACTTTTTTTTTTGTTACAAAGTTAATTATTTTATGTTCATTTCAAGATCTGCTATATTATACTCCCTCCGTCCCTTAATAAATTTCTCATTTGTGTTGGGCATAATATTTTAGGAGATAGTTAGTGGTGGGGTATTTGGTATTACTTTTGATTAAAATATAAGGTTTGATTGGAGAGAGAAAGTGTTTTAAGAGATAGTTAGTGGTGAAAGTATTGGTAATAATATTATTATATTAAGTGGGGCCCTTATATTTGAGAAATGGGAACTTTATTTAGGGACAAAATTTGAAGGCAAAATGGGAACTTTATTTAGGGACGGAGGGAGTATTTAGGAATTAGGAAAGGCTATATTACATTCTCCTATTAATCATTTAATTGTCTTTTAGATAACTGAAGATTTTTTTTAACGTCACTTAATCTACTCCTATAGTCATATTGTTAACGACGGGACTTGAACCCATGACATATAGGTTATGAGCAACACCTTACTCATTCCACCTTAACCACTAAGCTACAAGCTTTGGTTAAGATAATTGAAGAATTGATAGATACATATTTGGATACCAGGATGTTTAATTGCAATTTAATTAATAAATTTTGCTAATAATGGCTCATATGACTATGGTTAAGGGGTTATTAATTTATTGTTATTACCATTATAAGTAATGAATAAACGGATTAAGTTTTCCATTTTCAAAGTATCATTTCAAGTGTCTAACGATTTTATTGGATAATAATTCCTAAAAATTTGGATATTATAGATACTCATTGATTAAAAAAATTTATTACAACCGACCACTCACAATGGTAATGAAACTGAACTCGTTGATCATAATCATAAGAATTATTGTAAAAATAATTATTTAAGATTACTGATTATTCAGTATAAATTAACAATATAAAACCGACATACAGCATGGACAAATTAGGTAGTTGAAAGAATAGATTTAAGTTGTAATTTTTTGTTTTCTTTCAAAAATTCAAAAGGAGACTTTTGCGAAGTTCTACCTACTTTTTTTCTCAAAGAACTAGTCATTTTGACTTTCAAACATAAATTTATACTTTCCATTTGACAAAACGAATAAAAGTGGATATTATAAACTTGTAGCTACGTATTTGACCGAAAAGTGTTTGCCAAGTAGACGAGTAAACATATACGTGTGAGGGCTAAAAGAAAAAAAAATTAATAGCTAAATGATAATGTGTAGTATCAAATAACCATTAGCCATAACCACTAAATAGTACTCCCTCCGTCCCACAAAAAACTTCCCATTTCACTTGGGCACAAGTTTTAAGATGATAGTTAGTAGTGGGGTCATTAATAATAATTTTGATTAAAATATAAGATTGGTTTGGAGAGAGAAAGATAGTTAGTGGATAGTTAGTAGTGAGGTCCTTAGTAATAATAGTATTTTATTATGTGGAGCTCATCAAATATATCAAATGGGAAGTTTATTGTGGGACAAAAATTTAGGGTGAAATGAGAAGTTTTTTGTGGGACGGAGGGAGTATCAAATAACAATCATATACCTTTTGCTTTCATCAATATCTCATTTATGCCTGCTTAAATACGTCAAAATAGATTGCTAAAAAGGTGTTTATAATAAAGAAAAAGTCAGCCTCTTTTACAAAAGAAAAGTAAACCGTTGGGTGCCGGTGGTGTAAAAGTGTTGAAGCAAAATGGTTTACATTTTACCAACAACGTTCAACGTGGCTACGATTCCTTTAAGCCGTGGGTCCACCGCCGACGTCCCGGTGGGCTTTTAGCCATCCAGCAGCCGTACACCGGAGAATCAGCCATCAACCTACACCGCAATATCTTTAACATTATTTCATTTTAATTGGAACTTTTTGTCAATTGAATTAGTTTTATTATAATTTTTATTTATATTTCAATATTTCACGTCACTTTTAGCTAGAAATACGAGTCCAGCTAAAATTAATGATTGGGTTGGGCCTAGTGATAAAGGCCACTTGTTAACTGTTATTGGTTTTATGTTAACTTTTAGTTAAGTGTTAAAAAGTTATCCAAATCTCACATGAAATGCTATAGTGTATACTCATTTATCTTTTTCATTGAAAATTACCAGGTTACCCTCACCCGTTATTCCATTGAAAATTACTTTGCACTAACTTCAATTATTTTAGACGTCGCCTAGTAGCTTACTTCAGAAAACGCCTAAATGCCAAATGAATATCCTCATACCACACATCTTATATTTCATTTTTATACTGAAACCGACGGTTTTATAATATATCTTAAAACACAGTGAACAAGTTTATTCTAGCATATTCTACATCAACACTTGATCTTTCTTCATATGAAATATTTATACATTGCATCAAGGGTTCTAAAAAACACATTAAGGTGTAAGGTGCGATTCCACCATTGTGTAATAGCTCATGCTAGTGGTATTATGTGTGAAACCCAGTTAAAAACTGAGAGGTATATCAATGACATCTTTTTTTCCTTTAGGGGTATCACATACAGAATAAAACGAAATAAAGTTTTTTTTACACTATTCGGGGAATTTTGAGTGGTTGTACGGGTCACCCTCTTATACACATTAGGTACACCTATGAAGACCCCTACCCCAACCAAGGTCCACATCTTATGTACCCTGCCTAACCGAATGGTCCATGCCATGGTGAGGACTGAGGACCAGACCACCGTCATCAATATTCCAAATCCACATGCAAACAACATGCACCTAATTACCAAAGGGCCTTTGGCCTAGCGGTATGGTGTATGACTCTCATTCTTGAGGTCTGGAGTTCGAGTCCCGTCGTGGACATAGGTGGTAATCAGGAGTAGATTAGATTTGCCGTTTCAAAAAAAAAAAACAACATGCACCTAATTGCATTGCAGTCCCTCAACTCCCTTTCATTGCATTTAACACTTATTACCAACAAACAAACAAAAACTCATAACGTAGCACAATTTTTTTAACAATCATCTATTCATTTAACTCAAAACAAGGATCATTTTGGTTACAAAAGTATTACATGCACCACCAACACTATTTTACCGAAACCCTCCAACTCGGGAATGGAATCACACCCGTTCTTCACGACATACCTTTACACCAAACGGGCTAGCACTAACACCTATTTTACCCATCGGAAAACACAAATTTGAGTTGTTCCACGCCCCGAATCGTCTCCCCATCTTATGGTAAAATTCTCGCCGAAAATTAAGCTCACCGGTTAGGTTATTCCCGTTGACATAAAGTGAGGTCAAACTAGTCAACTCAGCTAGTTTCGGTGAGAGATTTCCCGACAGTTTATTGTCGTTTAAACCCAGAAACCGCAAGTTTTTTAGGTTTAGAATGGAGTCGGGAATCAAACCGGTTAAACCCATGTTGGATAGATCCAAAACCATGAGATTATGAAGGTTTTGAAAATTAAACTTCAAAAGACCACCATTTATAGGGTTGTTTGACAATATCAACTCTTCTAATGAACTCATTTCTTGACTTGCAAAAGTCAACTCACCAGAAATATTGTTGTTGCTAAGATCTAAAAGAGTCAAACTCTTCAAATTACTAATCTCACTTGGGATTTCTCCTTCTAATTGGTTATTACTCAAGTCAAACTTCAAGAGTGAAGTCAACCCTCCAAAAGTCAACGGTAAACTCCCCGACAACGCGTTTCTACTCAAATCCATGATCAGTAACTCACTCAAATAACCGTAACTTCCCGGAATTGTCCCAGTAAACTTATTACCCGAACAAACCAACCTCTTCAAACGAGTCAAATTACCAATGCTGCCCGGTAAACTGCCCGATAACCCATTGTCCATCAACACGAGGGATTGGAGCTTTTTGAGGTTACCGAACGAGGTTGGGATTTGACCGGTCAAACCGGGGTTTGACCGAAACTCAACGGACTCAATAGTGCTTGAGAACGAGTCCCAATTAACCGATTGCATCGATATCGGGCCTTGTGTTGGCTTGATGATACAATTGAAGAAAGATATTGATTTCAAGTGTCGAAGTTGATAAAAATCGGGTCTAAATTCAAGATCCGAAGCACATGGAGGTGAGTTATCTTGAAGTTGCCCAATACTTAGGCCTGTTACGTACCAGAATCCATCGAACATATCACATGAAACACCCTATAGAAACAAGAAAGTTAATATTATTTACGGAGTATTTATCATCAAATTGACTAAAAATGTTGACTTTTTTTTTTTATCCATGTACATATATAGATAAGTTTAGATTGAGTAGGGGCATGTAATCTACAATAATATAAACATAATAATCTAATTAATGACAACAAAATCTCTAACAAGATCAGATTGAGTAGGGCATGTAAAGATTCATTATTCTTCACTAAAATTTAAATAATGTTTAATTCTTATTCAGTAAATTGAGTTAAAATGTACCGGAATGAGAGTCCATCCACAAGGATCAGGATAGAGATCTGAGCCATTCCACCAATTACCTACAAACCCTTGAATAGCAGAATATATAGCTTCTTGCTCTGTTTTCACCATTGGAGCACCTCCTAAATCTCCATCTTTTTCTCCATTAGTGCACATTCCAATCAAAGAAAACATTATCAACGTTACAAGAACAAAATACCCATAACTTTTAACGCTAGAATCCATCACAATTTCTCAGTTTTTACACGCACAAAAAGACGTTGAACAACAGAGGAAATAATACTCAAGTATCAAGAAATTGTCAAGAAAGTAGGGGCCGTTTTCTGGATTTTAATTGGTGAATAGACAAGAGAGAGAGAACGCATCCTGAAATCTGAATAGATTTTTCACAAAGTTGGGTTCGAAAGAGTTGAGAGTCAGAAAGAAAAAAAAGCTAAAAACAGAGCACATGCGATGATGATAATGATATAATAATGAATATGTAATTATGAAGTGAAAACCCAATTGGGTTTATCTGAAATTTGCAAACTTTATAAGAAACCCAGTTAGTTTTCAACAAGAAAAGGTCGGAAATGGTAATTGGTGATGAACAATTGAGGAAAAAGGAAGAACACAAAAGGAAGGCTGAAACAGAGAGAGAGAACCCTAATTTCCATGTTGTATTATAGCAAGGCTAAGGTAGAAATAGAGTTGCAGAAATGAAACAAAGATGAAACACAGCTAATGATGCACAGTTATCAAGGGCCCATAAATGTTTGGATTATAGGAGTCTAGAATTGGTGGGTGTGTTTAGCTTTAAATAGAGGGGTAATTATGGGGTTTCATTTATTTAGATTTGAAGAAACAAAAGAAAGATGGTGATGTGAGTGTTTTGAAGTTTTGGATTGAAGAGATTACCAGGATTGCTTGTGTGTGTTTGGGGGGTGGGGGACCAATCTATGGATGCATGCATGTTGCTATGTGTTAGATGTATGTGTATGCATGCAAATAAGAGAACAAGAGTGTGTAAATGATGATTTTTTAGCAAAACCTTTTTTTTTTCTCATCTTATCCTTGAGTTTATAACTTTGTAACATTCATATTTTGGACTTTTTTGAAGTCGTGTGCCAACTGTACAAAAATATATGATAATGCATAGAATTGTTAGACATTTTAGTGTTATTATTTATGTTAAACTGAAACGGGTTATGATTTACACGGGTTACACTCACAAATGCATTAACATGTCAGTACCAAAAAAGCAGTGTCAAGGGTGTTGCGCTCCTTTGCAGGGTCTAAGGGGCAACGCCTCGAAACCTCAACGGATTGATACTAAATAGATTTTGGGCCAAACCTCAAATTCGTGTAAGCATGTCTGATATTTGACCCATATCAAGCAGACCCGATTATGTGATTTTATAACCGATTAACCCTAACCCGTTCATAATTTATGGAAATCAGTTTTTTGACGTTATACCACATACAAGATTATTCATTTTCTTAGTTCTTCATTCTACGCAGAATTGAATAATATATCTCTGTCTTATTTCTAATAGATTTGTTCAGCACTGTTGGATCGAAATCTAAGAACACATAATTATTCAAACAATTTCTTCTATTATTCATAGATTTCGTCAATTTACAATGAATGAAACTATCACATATTTATACTAAACGAAGGGGTGCAATCAACAGTCACAACCCTTGGTGGTGGCGGTTTCTGGCGGCAGTTACTGGCGGTTATTGGCGGCAGTTGTGGTGGTGCCTCTTCGGAGGTGCCTCTTGGCCAATTTGTACCCTTTCATCTTTTATCCTAAGTTTTAATACAAACTAATACATATACTTAAACTATTAATGATACTAATGTTTAGTTAAATTTCCAACACTCCCCCTTAAACTAAACATAGTTTAACCGAGGTCTTCCTTTACTTCAAGATTTGTCTACAGTAGCACACCAAATCTTGGTTCATCATCTTCAGTTTGGAGTAAGTTAATCTCCTCATCTTTCTTCGTGCATTCATAACTGAAGTGTCCAAATTTGTTGCATTTGAAACATTTTATATGACTATTGTCTTGTTGATGTTGGTTACCATCTTTTTTCTTCCATTTCCAAGTTCTTCATTGTCATCAACTATGCCTTTTGTCTTTTTCTTTTTCATACGTTTCGGTGTATAGAAGTCCATCATGCATATCTTCTTCTTTGTTTCGCTTCTTGATGCGTTCTTCATAGTCTTTAAATCTTCCAACATTTTCTTGAAATGTTATTTGCATCATTTCTTCAATTTTCTTTGATGGTCTGAAATCCATCCCTTCTTTATTGTCCATGGGTGATTTCGGGATCCTTTTGATCATTACTTTATTCTTTCGATTTTTCGGCGTTTTTCTTCTTGGGCGGAAAAAATTCTTTTTTGTTGGGCGAATCAAACCAACTGCATCTAACAGTCCCCTGGTTCTTTTTTCACCGGATAAAATTCTTTCTTTCTTGCTTGCGGGGCGAATCAAACCAACTGCCTCTAACAGTCCACTGGTTCTTTTTTCACCGGACAAACTTCCTTCTTTCTTGTTTGCGGGGCTAATCAAACCAACTGCCTCTAACACTCCACTGGTTCTTTTCTCACCGGACAAACTACTATCTTCTTCTCTTTTGCGGGGAGAATCAAACCAACTGTCTCAAACAGTCCACTGGTTCTTTTTTTGCGGGGCAAATCAAACCGACTGTCTCTAACAGTCCACCGATTCTTTTTTTAACCTGGCAAAACTACACTCTTTTCTTGTTTTGCGGGGCAAATCAAAATAGACCGTCTTTAATAGTCCACCGGTTCTTTTTTTTAACCTGGCAAAACTACACTCTTTTCTTGTTTTGCGGGGCAAATCAAACAGACTGTCTTTAACAGTCCACCGGTTCTTTTTTTTTTTAACCTGGCAAAACTAACTTTTTCTCTAAAAATCTCTCTTTTTTTTAAATATTATTTGATTCATTGACATTTAATAAAAACTTTATTACTTAAAAATTATTTAATCTCGAAAGATTTCTAAACAGAAATTATATTTAGAAATCACTGTTTTTTTTTTAAAGTCTATAGTATTAAAAAATATTTTAACTAGTGTGTCTTGTACGCGTGAAGGGCAGTAAAAAAAAATCCCCTTTCTTTTTCACGTCAACAAAAAAGTGTATTCCAATTTGGGGAAAAACGCTCTCTTTCTACTGTCCTCCGTTTCTCTTTCTTGTTCGTCTTCTACCGTATCTCGTTCTCTATTTCCGACGACGGTTTTCCGGCGGTGATGCGACGGTGTCTGTTCCGATCGTTCCCCTTTGATCGTCGCGGTTATTTGTTCGTCTCTCTTGGCGATGAAGTTTCGGTGCCCTAATTTTCGAGGCGGGGGTAGTCCCTCCTTCGATTCGCTGGTTACAGAATCCGGTCGTCTTCTCCGATAAATGTAAGTTTCTTCATCTATCGTTTTTTTTCTTGGCTCTAATACCAATTGTTGGATCGAAATCTAAGAACACATAATTATTCAAACAATTTCTTCTATTATTCATAGATTTCGTCAATTTACAATGAATGAAACTATCACATATTTATTGTAACACCGCAAAATCTGAACCATTTTTTTTTTTACAACAAATGCGGAAGCGTTTCAAAATTACATATATATAACTTGTGATTCACAAGTTATAAAAAAAACATAAGATATATAATTTTGCAAAAGTTAACTTTCCGAAATAGTGTTACTTAACATTACGGCTCAACATCAAAATCATTTCTTTAAGTCCTGGTCAATCATTCCTAATCTTAATCTCCGAAAGACTCATCCATCTACAACCTGTAAAAGATTCAACATAGTGGGGGATTAGCACAAAGCTAAGTGATTGAAATTATAACATTTTATATTGTCTAAGTACAACAATCTCGATTCACAATCTTCACAGATTCACAACCTTTACAGATTAACAATCTTTACAGATTCACAAATAACGAGAGGTACGGCGGTTTTGCAGAACCTTACAACTGTTGTGGGCCTAACAACAGCTTACCGATAGCCCTTTACTCATTAGCAATGGTAAAGCTTCCTTAAGACACAACGAATATGCCGAGGTACAATTACCGTTATCTAACAGTAAACGAAAGCCCAGCCACCCAGTCAAGCTGCCTCTATACTTTTTCATGTGCACATATCATTTTCCATGTGCACATATCATTCAATTAACACATAGCCAGTTAATTATCATTATACTACTAATACTGGTCCAGAAATAAGGGGGCAGTACGAATGGATCAGCACTAACAAAATCAGCACTAACTGATCAACACTAATTCATCAACACTAACTGATCAGCACTAACGGGGTCAGCACTAACTGATCAGCACTAACAAGGTCAGAACTAACTGATCAGCACTAACTGATCAGCACTAACGGGGTCAGCACTAACCACTTTCAATTGCAACCAAAACCATTGCAATTTAAACAATACAAAGGTTATAAATCCACTCACCTTTGCCAAGTCTCTTTCCACTCAGTTGTCTAATATCACTGAGTCTCTTTTCCTTTTCCTGATAATCAAAACAATCCCGAATTAGTATCAAAGTTATTAAAATTCTACAAACTATTTATACAACTTCAAATACTCAAATACTTGCAACAATTATCACACTATTACCACTTTGACTCCATCAAAGCTAAAGTTCAACTAATATAATTGCATTTAACATTTACCCTTATTTTGACCCAAAGAGCTAAATAATGATAAATAACTTCAATGACCAACTAATGTTTATTTTACATACCCAAATTGACCGTTTTAACTTATTTGACTACTTTCACATATTTAAAGTCAAAGTCAAGCATCGATGTTTAACTAACTCACTTTCTAGCAATTTAGTTACAAATAGGTCAAAATACATAATTCAAGTTAAAACTACAACTTATAAATTTTAATATGCCAATTTATCTACAAAGATTATTTATATGCTCCTCTAATTATTCCAATAATTATCAAATATTTTATAATATCAAATACACAATTTAACATTTAACAATTTATGAAAATATTAAGATAGTCTCAATGCTATGCAGTTGTGACTAAACCATAAATTCAAGTTGTATATAATTCTATTAACATTAATCGTATTAACATGTCAATATAACCTAAAATAACTATATTTCACAATTTAGGCCAAAGACAATTTCTTCCCTAAAACTCCATCAAATGGAGATTCAACGTAGCTTCATCAACTTAAGCTTTCTACAAACAACTCAACTTTCATTCATCCTATAATCACGAGAAAACCTTAAAGATTCAACAACTAAACCATTTAGGAAGGAAACCCATTAAATTCAAAACCCTAGTTCTAACAATTAGTAAGAACTATAAAGTATAAACTCTAAAACCAAAAGAAAATTACTTACTTCGATCAAGTCTTAAGATTACGACTGGGATGATGGAGAGTTCTAACATGAATTGCTAAATTAGAAAATAAACACCAAAATGGTGATTTGGAGAAAGCAATACGTGTTAAAAGGGGAGGACAACACAAGTCTAGTAATTCCACATGCCATCATACGTGTATGGTGGAGAGAGTGTGACCAATTTTTTTTAGTTAATATATTATAAATATCTATTATCTAATTCCCAGTCAATATTTAAAATCTAACTAACTTAGTTTTAAGTGATAAAGATATATTTGGAATTT
Source organism: Calendula officinalis (assembly GCA_963853835.1). Taxonomy (NCBI): domain Eukaryota; kingdom Viridiplantae; phylum Streptophyta; class Magnoliopsida; order Asterales; family Asteraceae; genus Calendula; species Calendula officinalis. The sequence continues at coordinate 1,528,372 of OY970830.1, read as the reverse complement.
TGGTTCAAAATAAATCTAATGATATAAAAATCATTAAAATCCTAAATATTATAATTTCATCCAACCGTTGGTTATAATATCAATTAATTCAAATAAATTATACAAAAATCCCATAAATTCAGATAAATTCATAATTAGTATTTATCACTTACTGAAAGTGATAGAAAAATACTAGACCGTGTTTCAGGGTGTTACATTTATACTAAACGAAGGGGTGCAATCAACAGTCACAACCCTTAGTGGTGGCGGTTTCCGGCGGCAGTTACTGGCGGTTATTGGCGGCAGTTGTGGTGGTGCCTCTTCGGAGGTGCCTCTTGGCCAATTTGTACCCTTCATCCTTTATCCTAAGTTTTAATACAAACTAATACATATACTTAAACTATTAATGATACTAATGTTTAGTTAAATTTCCAACAAGCACAAGGTGATTAGGGGCAATTTTTTTATACAAATCCAAAATTCTTATATCCATGGTATACGTAGATATATGTCGAAATGAAAGAGCATGTAAATGCATGCAAGACAAAGGGGCTGACTTGGAACTTTTCAGTTTTCATTGAATGCTTCTGCCAAGGAAGAACTTTGTGTAACAAGATAGTCCTATCAAATGACAGTTTCTTTTGTACTTTTCTATTTACAAAGGGAATTAATTTTGCTACCACACTTTTTGAGGTTTATATCACATTGTACAAGTATTTCTGCGTACTGTACAAATATGTGATGCAACTATTGTGGTAGATGCATCAAAATATGTGGTAGAAAAATCACCCCCTATTTACAAAATTAAATTAATGAACTTTATTTATCACCTAGATATTTTTCCAGATATATATCAAAATAAAACAACCAAATTAAGTGTTCTTTCAATCTAAATTATTACCCAATCTTTAAATTTTGGGGAAAATATAGTACTAAGGGGTAGTTCAATAATCAATATACTCAACAAGATTTAAATTGTAGAGACATTTTGCTCATTCACTTGTAGCAATGTAACTTCTATCAATAACAAACTTTGATTCTATCGGGCATATGAAATTGAAAGTACATATATCATAACTTTGGGTCAATTGACTGGGAAAACACATTTTTCCGCACATGGGTCAAGTTTAGATCTTATTGACTTTGGTATATGAACGAAGACGGTGCAACCAAAGATTCGAGGTTCCAGAGTGAGAGTATGAGGGATGTCAGTGTACTCGGTAAGGACTTGTAATGGTGTTTTTAGTTTTAGAATTTGGGTTGGTAGGCGATTAATAAGGTAAATTGCTGTAACGAGAGCCTCGGGCCAGAAAGATTTTGGAACTTTGGATTCTATTAAGAGTGACCGGGTAATCTCAAGAAGGATACGATTTTTTTCGTTCCGCGACGCCATTTTGCTCGGGGGAGTATGAGCAAGAGGTTTGGTGAATGAGACCTTTTTTTTTGGAAAAAAAGTTTCATATCTGAGTTTATAAATTCTCCACCGTTGTCAGACCTAAGGGCTTGGATGGTTTTTTTAAATTGGGTTTGGACCATAGTACTTCCTCCGATTCAAAATAAGTGATACACTTTGCATTTTACGGATTTTGAGGCAAAAGTTTATAATGATGATTAAATTAGATTAATTGGATGATTAGTGAGGAATGGGTCCCACACTTTTTGAATAAAGTGGAGTTAATGATGTTTAAAAGTAAAAGTAAGGGTAAAGAGATCTTTTCATCTTTTTAAAGTAGATAGTTAGTGGGTGTGGGTCCCACTATTTTTTGCCAAATAAGGTAATTTTTCAAAGTGTATCACTTATTTTGATACACCCCAAAAAGGAAAGTGTATCACTTATTTTGAATCGGAGGAAGTATAAAAATTTGTGAATTTTTCAAAAACTTCAGATTTATTTTTTAGTAAATATACCCATGTCATACGAGTACAATCATCAACAAACATGACAAAAAAATGAAAGTTTTGGCCCCCGACGATTGGGGCTGGTCCCCAAACATCAGAATGTATTAAAGAAAAAGGTTGATCAACTTTTGTAAAATTTGGTTTAAAAGTTTTTCGATGACTTTTGGCAAATACGCAAGTTTCACAATGTGACTTAGAATTTAAAGGAAAAATTTTCGGAAATAAAATATGTAAATAACTGATAGATGGGTGACCTAGTCTTCTATGCCATAATCATGCCTCCCTTTCGGTTGTTCCATGGGATAACATTGCACTCCCATTTTAAGAAACTTCATCCACATAATATAGGCCGTTCTTTTCAGTGCCACGCCCAATTATCGCTCCCGTCCTGATATCATGTAAGATACAAAAAGTTGGTTGCATAAGCACCGAACAATTTAATTCTTTTGTTACGTGGCAACAGATAAAAGTTTATGGGATAAGTCTGGAATATATAAACATTTAGAGAGTTTGAGAGTTGGAGAAATCTCAATACTTCCTCCCGTTTTGACAGGAATTTTTTCCCCATTTGCCGTTTCTATAAAGGTTTTAGTTGGTTTATTAGTTGTGGTAAAATCGGATAAGTCGTAGGTCATTGTATCCGTAGCCCCACAATCAAATATCCACAATGGTTCCAGTTTTTGAACATTATGAACCATATTTACTAAACTACTTTTAACATTTGTTTGGTCATGTTTGAAATTTGTACCATCGGTAAAATTGGTGTGATTTAAAAAAGTGTCAATTTTGGGTTTTGACGTATTGTTTGGTTTATAGAAAATTGTTTTAGTAAAATTGTTTTGTTTTGACGTATTTTTGGTTTAGTAAAATTGTTTGTTTTAGTTTTGGAGTTAAATGGCGGTTTTTTCAAAAAAAGTGTAGACTTTAAAGGTCTCTGTGTCAGAAAGTAATTTAAGGTATTTTTTGAAAACCTATTTAATTTGTTTGTTTTGGAAATGATGTGGTTTGACCGTGGAGACCGATTAAAAGTCCATAAAGGAGCAGTTCCCATCGCTCGTCCTCTTCCCCTTTTCTGGTCCGGTCCCTTTGCTGCTCTTTTTATGACCATCAGTCCACCATTCCGGGTAACCCACAAGCTCGAAGCACTGCTCTCGGGTATGCTTGTTCATTCCGCAATTATCACACTGCAGGTTGGCGATCTGAATTAATAAATCTGAACCTGGGTTACCGTCTTCTGACATGGCCACCCAATTGGTTTAGATATTGAACGATTTGGTGTTGATCAGTGGTTGATTTCAGAATCAAGAACACTGCTCTGATACCATGATACACAATAGTCACGAGATAGCAGATGATCAAGAAAGAATACTTGTGTTTTATTGTATATTGATTTGTGTGTCTTACATTATAGTTTAGAAGATATATTTATATATACAAAGAAGACACCATAAGGAAACTAATAAATAAGAATTGCTAGCATATGGGCTGTAATCGCGTACGGGTACACGAGGAGGTGATCTTGTTTCCTTCTTTGTATTATTTCATTGTTTAACAGTACCATGTACTTAAACAGTTGTACCATACGGTTGCTTTGGCAATACTTATGAACAGAAGTAATTGGGCTGCAATTACAGAAAATAAATCAAGAAAAAGGGTATAAAGGGCGCTGACACTTGTTAAGAACTCTAATGTACCCAAAAGTACATGACCGATCATCTTAATGGAAATGGAATTGGGAAATTCAAATCCTCACAAGCGTAGGGCTTTAGACATAATATTTACATTTTACATTAAAAAAATAATAATAATGTAAAAGTACAAAAAAATTCACTATATGAACAGTAAATAGTTTGTTATTTTAGTCGATTTAAACAGTTCGTTATTCTAGCCGTTCTTGTTAATTTACATATCCTTTATGTTCTTCCATATCTTAGAAGCAATTAATTATAGTTTCTAATATTAACAAGTGCCTCTTTTTCTTGTGAACCAATGGTTGACAAGGTCATATAGCCAAATACATTCATAGTATTTCATCTCTTTGATTAGGGTTGTAATCCAACATCGTAAGAAAGATAACTCAATTCAATTGGAGATGGTGTTGAAGGAATTAATCGAGCTACGGAGTTGGATCCTAAGCTTTATACCGCTTAAAGTTAAAATATATAAAAGTTAGAATATATATTTTTCAAATAAAAAAAGTGCAATTATATTTATGAAAACTAGAATGATTGTTTGGTAAGGACCACATGTAGGTTGTAGTAAATACAAAAGTTGGGAAGTATAATGCTGATATTGGACCACATGAATAATATGCACTAAACTACAAAATAAAATTAATAATAATCCCTTTTTGCAGGTTTTACCAAAATAATTTTCTTCGTACGCAGCGAACTTGAATCATCCATCAAATTTTACTTATATAATATATTAATATTAATAATTATTGAGTGCATTTACCATAATATATAGTGCGTGTTATAAAGGTTTCCAGACTCATAATTACATTCTTGGTAGGCAAAGACCGGTTGTTGGTTGATGTTTTGGTGCAAATCAATGGTTTTCCATGAACTAAGATCATGTAGGGTCCCTGTAGTACTCCATAGAGTATTCCCGTTTGATAAATGGTTTAGGTTTATAATGCTTTAAATTTAAAGGGTATTCCCGTTTATAACGTCTTTCACGAGTTGGCCTAAATTTGTATGTGGTATATGTGATATAATCAATATCATGATCGTTTTCAAACTTTCCCTTAATTATCTAGTAATGTTTGCCTAAAAAGGGATCAAACTCACGACCTCTGTAAGTTATTTCAGATGTTTTTACCGCTAAACCATTACCATATGGTTTAGTCTTATAGTATTAAGTGAGTCAAACAAGTCAATTTTGCACTAGCTATTTAGGTCTTTGTCTACTGCATTTCGATTATTAGCTTGTTAGACAGAATTTAGTTATAGTTTGAAAGCGAGATATTATATTGTTTTGTCGTCTTCAAACGTTTTTATACTGATTGAAAGTATGAAGTTGGATGTATAGTACTCAAATCATCACCTTAACTTTGTTAGAGAAATAATGTTGTTAATTAGTTTTGTTTTCAAAAAATCATGTGAATATGAAGTACTAAAAATACTATTTAAATACTTGGACAAATTAAAGAATAATATATTATCAATGGATACTACAAAAAAGCAAATGTAGATGGATGGGGGCATATAGGGTAGGATAGTGAAGTATCATACAAGTAGCCCACCCTATTAAATTGCTCTTTCCCCTTCATCTAACTATAATAACACACATTAATTTGCTATGCTAAGATACTCACCAATCTTATCTTCGTATTCATCGTTAGATTTTATTTAATTCTAATTATTTTATAAGAAAATGTTTTATTTATATAAAACGATAAAATTAGACATAGGGAAAAAAGGCCTCTCATGATGAGTCGTTTTCCTAGCATTTTATGTTGTGAATGCTTCTTGGGCTAACCATGTGAATAACTTCGATGTCATAATTAGTGGTGTCTAGTTCGCATAAAAATACAGATTTGTTGGTGGAAGGACTAGTTCGGACAAAATTATTTGTAATCGGATGTGTCTAGACATAGAATTGTTGGTGGGACTACTTTGCACATATTAATTAAAATTTATATTATTTTTCACTAAATCTTTCTGATTTCATTCTCTTACATTCATAAAATGATTGTCGCGTATAATCAATTAATTCTTTTTTTAATATCATCATTTGATGTGAACACTAGTCATTTATATTGATCAAATAAGTAGGAAAATTTAGTAGAAAATAATATTAACTTTCTAAATAAAATAAATAATAAATAAAAATTCGCATATTTACTTACTTGGGGGTGCCTAGATATAAAGTTTGCTAAATTCCGAATATTGAGTCTGTTGCGTAAATTTTTTATCCTTGTGCGAAATGAAATTTTATCATAAAAAAGGGTATTCCACGACAAGGATATAGTATGCAAAATTGATGATTATATTGTTAAAAAAATTAGTAACCTATATACTATCACTCTTATTTGAATGTGATTATGCTAGTTAACTTTTTTCAATTTTTGCATGGATAAAAATCTCCTCGAAAGAAGGTGAAGATAAAAGGTATTTGGGTTTCCAAAATACCACACGAACCACAAATACAACCTTTAAAAAGGTAAAATAGTTCACAGGTCTCTAAAGCAGCAGAATATATGGTTTGCTTTCAAAAGATAGCAACAAAAGTTGGCATTTTAAGAAATTATTACTAATAAAATATGCATGTGAAAACCAGAATTAAATGAATTATTTCACTACCGCTTTCTTTATCTCGTTACTGACATATATCATAAATACCCTATTAATATGAACACATGCATAATATACAATACGGAAGCGAGCAGTTACCAATTCATGCAAAAAGGAAACATTAGTTGTCACAAGTTACAAAAATCATTAGTTACCAATATAGAATCAACTAATCAAAGACGAAATCAAATTTGTAGCTATCATTTGGAACTCAAAGTTGACAATACTAGAACTCTTTTATCAAGAATATGCAACAACAAAAAGTATAAATGTCATATGAATATAAAACAATAAGTGCACCAAAAAACAATTAAACACAAGTTGTTCTACACTCTAAAAAACAAAAGTACATCAAAATAATACCAGAAAAAACAAAAGATACACTGTGATCATGTTGACAAAAATGTCCATATTTTCTTGCTAATTGACACTTCACCAGGATGTTGCTCTGACCCATCATCATCATCATCATCATCATCATCATCCTCATCTTCGTTGACATCATCATCATGTTCATCTTCATTATTATTTAAGTTCTTATATTCAGGGGTAGTATTAACCTCTTCAATTATTTCTGTATTTTTTTCAGCTATTTTAACTACACCACTGCTGCCCGCAACATCTCCCGGTGGTTTAAACTGAAAAAAAAAAAAAACACATCTATTTTCAAAAAATCATGTTTTAATTTTGTAAAATAAGTGGGAAAATACTTACAGCTGTATCTAATATTTGAGTCTCAACTGTTTTGCTAGTTGTGACATGAACCCTAGCTGTGCTGCCATTTTCACTATCAGCTTGTGTATCCGCCGCCATTTCAAGCTTTTTTGTTCCAGAAACTTCCTTCTTTTTTCTGCTATTGGTAGTTGGTTGAGCTTCAGGAGCAACCTCTGCACTGTTAAATATATAAATATAAATATAAATATAAATATAAATATATTTAACTTCTCGCATCAACTTAAAATAAACATTAAAATATAAATATATATAACTCTCACCCAAGAAGCAACTTACGTCTTGTGTCGCCGGAGATTATATCGTTTTTCTCCCGGAGTTTGTTGTACAGCTGGCGGCGCCACCGTCTGCCGCCTCTTTCTCCGGCCACCACCTGTAGTTACACTTTCAGAATGAACTTCACTCTCACCACCACCACCATCCATCTCACTTCCACTTACAAAAGACGTTTGGGCCCGGGCCCGTTTCCTGGTACTGGGCGGGCCCACATCTTCAGGCACTGCCACCTCAGCATCGGCTTTCTTACGGGCCCCACTTTTCGGTTTCCTCGCAACCGGTTTCCGCCTCCCACTTTTCATCTCTGATTGTGTAGAACCTTCCGGAAGGTCAACATTCTTGCTTCTGATATAACTCTGATCATCGGAAGATTCTGGTAATATCTGATTATTTGCAACCGAAAATGTTTCGTTTTCGGTGACAGCTGGCGTTTCTAGGGTTTGACGAGGTTCATCGTCCGGTTTCTTGTTAGGGGACTTAAAAACCGTTGCACATTTTTTTATCATAGATACAAAACCACTATTAGTAGGAGACTTCAATTTATTTGCAAGAATGCCCTCAGACTTTTCACTAATTTCATTTATAGTCCTCGAAACAGGAGAATCAAGAATCTTCATATCAGAAAGCTCGAAACTTTTAACAATCTCACCACAATTTCCACACTTTTTAACCTTCTCAACAAATTCAATAAACCGATTTCTCTCGTTTACAAATTCTTCCCTTTGTGATTTTATCTTTTTACTAAGGACACCAAGGGTATGAATGTCTTTTCGCATTTCGATCTGGTTTTCTTCTAATTGTCGATTATTCAACGAGATTTCGTTTTTCTCTTTTTCGATTCTACGTTTTTCCGATTCCACTTCTTCTAGATCTTTTCTAACCGTTTCTTTTAAGTAATTAATATTAATTAATTCTTTTTCCCGTAATTCCTCAAACGATTTCTCTTTTCCCGCCAAATTTTTCTCCATTTCGGCTCGTTTTCCCCGTAAATCCGCTTCAAGATCTCGCCTTTTTTGCTCAAAATCATGGAGAAATTGTCGATGCTCGTTTTCAAATTTCTCAACCAATAAAGATTCCTCGTGTTTCATCGTGCCCACAAACGTTTCTCTCTCTAACTTCAAATTCTCCAACTCACTTTTAACATGATATTTCATAGAAAGTTTCTCGTTTTCCAATTTTTCTTGTTCGGAGAACCGTTGGTTTTCCCAATTTTCTTTTTCTTCGTTAAATTCGCGTAATTCTTTAGCAAGAACCGATCTTTTCTCATCTAAAATCTCCCATTCTTGCTCAAATTTCATCCTATCTTTCTTCAATTCCTCCATTTCATTCATAATCAATTCCTTTTGAGCTCTGCATTTTTCAGTCTCATCCTTCAATTCCAACTGTAAACGGGAAAATTTTGTTCTTTCATCTTCAGTAATTTTCAGTTTTTCAATTTCTGCCCGAATATTTATCTCCTGCTGACCGATCTCATCGCGAACTTTCTCAACCTCACTTTTCAAAACTTGCAGATTTTCAATCTCAAAAGCTAACTGTTTCTTGTCGGTTTCCAATTTCTTGACCTCGGTTTTGTAAATTTTCTCTTGTTCTTTCAACGCCTTTGACTTTAAGTCAAACTCTTTTTCTTTTTCATTAAATCTTTCTGACTTCTTCTCGAGAGCTTGTTCTCGTTTTCTTAATTTTTCCTTGTTATGATTTATTTCATCTATTTTCTGCTCAACTTCTTCTACCTTACTTCTCATTTCATTTTCAAAAGATTTCCTTTTTTCTTCCATTTCTAAATCAAATTCCCGACGCTTAGAATCTAGGGCGTTTTTATGAGCTTCTAGAAGCTTCTGAATTTCCACCTGCAATAAATTATTAAAAAAAACATGATCACTTAACATCTAACTTATATTAAGATAGAGAAATACATACTACAGGAGTTCAAATATATCTACTATCCGATTATCCAAATTTTCAGATTCAGATAGTGATTTTCAAATATCCGGATACACGAAAAAATATTTTTTATTTTTTTCTATTTTAAACTAATATATTTAACAATTATAACAATATATTTTTTGCAGGCACTTAAATTATGAACTCACTTGCTCTTTTGCAGTCAACTTTTCAGTCAAATCAAGAAACTCCTTCTCTTTAATCTCAAAGTTCTGTCTAATTGACTTTGCTTGCTGCAAAAAAATAAAGAAAAAATATTAACAAAATGAAATGATTAAAAAAATATATTTAAAAAGGTCAGAAACGCACTTCCTCCTTTGCGATTAGGTTAAGTAATCTCTTGTTTATATCATCTTCTTTTCTTTTTGAATCTAAAATGCTTGAATTAATCTTATTATGAGCATCTTCGAGTTCCTTCTCCTTCTGTTTGACCGACTTTTCAATTTCGTTGACTTTTTCTTCCCTTAAATTGATAATTCTCCGACCTTCACATAATCTCTCTTCACCTTCTTGCAATTTCTTCTCCCATTCCCACAGATCTTCTTTATGTTTAGAATACGTATTTTCCCACGTTTCTCGCCTATATGAAACATACTTAAAATACTAATTAATCTAAAAATTAATTTTAATTTATAAATACATACCCTGCAATAAACGATTGGCGTTCACTCTGCAACAAGCTTTCATTATCCTCAATCTCTTTCATTTTCCTCTCAATTTCCAAACTTTTTCTGTTTGCATCAGCAAGCTTTGCATCTGCTTGATGCATTTTTTCTTCAATTTCCCGAGCTTTATTCCCGATTCCAGAAACTAAAGTATTTGCATCAGCCAATTTAGTTTGGGAATTAAGTTTAATTTGTTTATTCTCTTCATCAATTTCCCGCAACGCCTTTTCAAGCTGCAAAAACAAGACAGAACAATGTCAATAATAATTATAAAAATTAGGTTAAATATAGAGACTTTGATTTTGATTTTGCTTACATCAGCACGACATCGTTTTTCAAAATCTAGGGCTTTTCGCAAATTATCTGCTCGTTTTTCAACTTCGGAAACTGCCATGAAATGAGCAGCTTCTTCTCGTTTAACAACTTCTTGTGTCTCTGCTAATGCTTCTCTAAGTTCCTCACTGGTTGCAGTTAATTCTTTATTCTCAATCAGCAAGAGTCCCATATTGTATTGATAATCAAATAGCTTTGCAATTAAAAATTAATTATATGATTAATATTATAGTAAAAGTAATTTAGGGTTTCAGAAACAGAGTAAGCAAGAATTAAAAAAATACCTCTTTTTCAAGTCTAGCAGTCTTTTCAATCAATGCTTCATGGTCTTTCCTCTCCAGAGTAGCTTCATCCAGCAATCCAGCTTCCTTAAACCGCCTCCAATCGAGCAAATCTCCACCGTCCGCCATCGCACTCGCTCCGTTCTCGTTCAACAACCCGAGCGGCGGCGGCGGAGGTGGTGGACCGTCGATAAACGACACCGACTTGCCCTTCCCGATCCTTTGTCCATCGGTTCGTTGTGTTATTGATAACGGAGACCGTGTTACTCTCTGCTGCGACGTGAACATTCATACGAGCAACAAGAATCCCAAAAAAGAAGAAACCCTAACGGTATTTCTTACGAATTTGAAACCCTGGAAACCCTAGAAATTGGGGGTTGGGATTTTAGAATGTTGTTTTGAAATTGGAACGAGTAAGAACGAAGAGATTACAAGAGGATCCTGTAAGCGCAGAAAAAAGAAAGATTTGAAACCTTTTTGATGATCGATAAATTTGAAAGAAGAAAGTGAATCAGAGGCAAAAGAGGGTGGGTTTTCTTTCGTGTTTCAGGATTCAATCATTAGTTGTTTTTGACAGTTTTGCCCCTTCAGGATTCATATATTTCCTCTTTCCAAACTACAATAAGTAAAACTCATTTCCCCCCTTTTTAAATCGATAGTTTGACTCAAATCAAATAAATTAGTCGAATCGAAACAGGTTCTTCGAGTTTGGTCGAGATGGTTACATGTAAATATGTAAGGCCCATTTGATTTGCTTCTAATTTAATCCAAGGTAGGGTCTGAGTCAAAATGTTTGATTTTTTCAATTTCGTCTAATTTAATCCGTATATCACACTCGGTCCAGACGTTTTACTAATCTGGTCCAATGAAAAGAAAAAAAAAAAAAAACTAGCTCAGTCAGAAATTCTGGCTCGCTCAACAATTAATTAACTCAGAACTTACTACGACATCAACCATCAAACGGCTCATAAATAGGTCGTTTGGAAGTTTTAAAACGTTTATATGGGTCACTTTGCAAATTGAAGGTCCAAAACATATATAGCTATTTATATGGTATTTTATAGATGTGTATCTCCTTCGAGTTAAATTGTTTTCATATCACGAGTGTATACTTTATAAAGAGGACAAGTGTTTTTTTTAAAAAGAATTCCTTTAGTTTTTTTCGTATTAAATTTTGAAACCAAATTTATTGCATTTGGGCCATAATTGACAACCAAAATACCAAACTGTAGTTTACAATTTTGATAATTAGGCTTTTTAGCCTTGATTTATTGACCCATGTTTTACATTTGCTTATATTCAAAGGGGTTTCCCTTACTGGCCCGTCCGAGGGATTGTTATGACCGGTTTTCATGGGCAGGGATACCGTTATGTCAGTGGACCTATCAGCTATACCCGACCCGTGATTATTAATGTCTTCGAATGTGTTTTTTATCTTTTTGTTTTTTTACAAATGCCGATATATGATAGATATGTAAATCTTAAACTAGGCAGACAGTCATCATAAGTTTTGGTACAAATTTTTAAGGATGAAATTCGATTAAACTAAAGATTTTTTTTAACGGCAAGTTAATAAGTTAGTGGTTTGACATGTGCAGTATCATCCAAGTTGACAGTATGTGTTTCTCGAATATATCTCCTTTTTTAGGAAATAAACTCCACCTCATTTTTTATCTCCTGATAAATGCCCCCAGTAAGTCTTGAACCCAATACTCTTCGAAGATAAACCCATCAAGGCAAGTATGCAACCCTTGGTAACCAATTGATCTAAACCAATTGGTTAAAACTAAAGTATTTAAATACACTAAAGTTTGGTCGAATTTTGACATTGGGCTGTATTTGGTCCATTGGTTACTATGCTCGTGTGAATGACCTTTTGGATTTTTGTCAAGGCATCATGTAAGCTTGTGTTCATATAATCATAACATATTATTAGATTTAGATAAAATTTCCGCATCCATAGTGGTTGTGATCAATGACTATTTTGTTAAACTATTGTTCTTTTGTCTGAAACGAATCATTTATATTAGTTAATGTTACTACAATTAAATGGCAGTTAAGTGATCTGAATAATGTGATTACATGACTATAAATACAGAGTAATGGTGTTGTTTCCTACAATTTGTTATTATTTATCTTCCTACTCATTAGATTAAAACACGAGTTAAAATTAAGGTATAATATTATGAATGAGAATTAGTGGATCACACATGTCATCTTATTAAATGTGTAGGAAGATGAGTAGGAACAAATATTAAGAATAAATATCATTTCTCATAAATATATGACACATTCTTGAATTTTGAAATCAAAATGCTAACATAAGTTTTAGCATTTTTTATTATCAATTTTGCATACATAAAAACACATGGTAAACATGGTTATTCTGCTACCGAAACCAGTTAGAGATTCAAAAACTAAGCTATGAATTGAATTTATTTCTTGTACGTCATAAATTAAAACTAGTGTTTAAAACAGTCCAAATTCAGTTTGATAGAGTTGGTTCAATTCTCTTATCTAAAACTATAATTACCAGATTAGTATTTGATACAACTAGAAACCAGATTAGCTTTTTTTATAATTTGTTATATAACACCGATTTGGTTGAACAAGTTCCGTCGATTTTTTGGGAACGTGTAACGTTTTATAATCAAGACTTCCCCTATGTTATTGATTAAAATTAAAATATTTAAATAAAAATTAAAATGACTAAACTCCAGGAATCCGGATGTTATAAAAAAGACCATGACGTCAAATTAGCTAACGCAACCGACGAGAAGTTCTTCTGAAATGGAAGTGGTCTATATCGTTTTAAATGCATGACTATATTCATATTAGTTGAGCACTTGAGCCTACTTTTTTCTTAATGATTCAAAATAATTAATGTCGTTATTCTGTATATTTACAGTTGTCCTTTATATTTAAACCTCAAACGTGTTTTAACAAAAAAGTAAGACTGATTATTTCTTCTTTTGTGGTTTCTTTTTCAAACCAACTCTTTTGTTCATATTACTTCCCCTCAAAATTAACTTGTAAGTAATTACATCATTAATTAGTTTCAATATTAGAAGTAGTTATCTTTGGATGTGACAGTTAATAAATATTAGAGGTACAATGAAATTTCTTTTAATCAACTTGCATATCTTTATATATATTAAAAGAAGGTTTTTTTGAAATCTTTAAAGTCATGTCATAATGGCACATCATACCTTATGCCATGTATGAGGTCACTTGGCACTTAAATGTCAATTCATTATTGCCACCTAAAAGTCCACATATACACTTTTATGATAATCAATGTCATATAAAATTGAATAAAATGACTTTTAGTGACCTTTATAAGAGTCAATTCCTATATCTGACTAAATGTAAATGTAAATACGTTTACTGATAACCGACCACCACATAAAATACCTTCCTATATATAAATGTAAATGCAATGCAATGCAATATTAAGGTATTAACCGTCCACATAAACAATGCTAAATGTATTTACGTATAGATCTATTCTATTTTCTGTTACACGATAGATCACTTGGCTATATCTTTTGATGAATGCTATTGTAAAAACTGACGTTACGTTAAGCTTTAATTTATGACAATCAGTGTTAAATGAAAAATTGAATAAATTTATGTTTGGTACACGTTGGCATCTAATGTAATTAAAGTATTTATTATTCATTTAATGTACTTAAATATGAATAGTTTTGAATAACATTGTGCAACTATTGTTATGTATACATTGTCGATCATTTACTAAAGAAATAGTGAATGCTTATGCCAAGATCACTTTTTTATATGTGTTATTGTGTGCGAAATAAGGAATAAATGAACAACGGAAACGGGTAAATTGGTTCACTTAAAAGTGTGATGCCTTCTCGAATGAGTATGGACGGTTTGCCAGACATAACCCTTATCAATCAGTGTATTTTGATTGTATTTAATCCAATTGGATCAAATAGAAAAGGTTGTCTATAGTAAAACGGGCCAAACAGGTTGAAAGTCGCCCAACGTGTGTTTTAAATGCTTATAACCTACTTACTTGTTTTATTCAAAGATTCTATTATGATTTAAATATGGCATATATGTGTTGGCGGGTTAAGCTAACCTGATTCAGCTCGTTTTGACTCATGTTAGAAAAGTCCCTTTTGAGATATTCATTTTTAATTTTTTTATATTTCTATAGTTATACATTAAATTTATACTTTAAATATGGGAAAATTCTGTTTTACAAAAAATTAGTCAAACAGACAGTAATGCCTTTAATTTACAGTGTAATACTTTTTATATGCACGAGAACAAATCAAAAGTAGACTACAAGAAAATTGCAACATTACATATGACTAACTTCTATATAGTGCCTCATGTTATGTAACATCCCGAGACCCGGCCTATTATTTTATTACTTTTGGTAAATAATATTCTATTATTTAATATTTAATATTTTGTTAAATTGATTTAATTGTATTTTAACCAAGGGGTTAGAATTTGTGAAAACTAAAATGTTTTATTTAAATAGTGATATTTATATATTTAGATTCACTTTTGAATCTGGGTTCCAAATATATCTTCGTTGTCTAAATCAGAATTAGTTTAGACTGTTTAATTTATCTGTGTTATCTAGTTACAGTATAATGTTATGTTTTAATTATAAAATTGGGCCTTTTCTATTTGGATGCCACGTTTTAGAGGAGGTGTCAAAACCCCCTCTTCCTTTCTCTGTACATAACGACACACACACATACACATTAGGAATTTTGGTGTTCTTGTTCTAAAATGGAAGATGTATGCTTGAATCTCTCGTCTTTCTTCTCTAAATCTCGAAATGAAGCAAGCTTTGGGTAAGGAAATCCCCAATTATTCTAGGGTTTATAGTTCTTGTTAAAAAGATGAACTAGTGTTCTTGAATTGGTGGGTTTTCCATAATCTTTGCTTAAATTGTTAAATTGATGAATCATTTGTGTTTCTATGAGTTAGTAGGACTTATTACATGCTTAATTAGTAGCGGAATCTTAGATTTGATGATACTTGCCATGAACCACCATTGTAGGTGATTTTAGAAAAGATGGGTGTTTGGTCTATTTCTTGAAATTAAAGTTTTGTGTGTAATTGTTGTGTTGTTAGGTTAAAGAAACATGTTAGAATTGATAAAAGTTGTGTATGTTTATTTATGACTTGAAATTAAAGAAATTTAGGAAATCACCATGAATGACTAGTTAGAGAAGATGAGTAAGTCTAGATTCTTGCAAAATGGTGATTTTGTGTTTAAAATGTGTATGTTAGGTTAAATTATTATGTTTAATCAGTTGGTGTTAATTGAAATTGATTATATCTTGACAACATGATATTTTTTGTAAACATTAGTAGTGTTTGGCTAATTGGGGTTTAAGACATAAACTAGTCAATTTTGTATATTATTAGTTTTGGTCAAAATTGAAGTTTGACTTTATTTCAAGATGTCAAAGTATGCATAAAAATGGTATGTAAATGTTAGTTAAGATGTTGGTTATGGAATTGAAAGTGTTATGAATTGCATGATTTTGACCCGTTTGGGCCTAAACTTGGATTGAAAATGCATTGTTTGGTATATTCTTGACTTTAGAAGTCTAAATACTATAAGTTGGGAAGTTGTAGATTTACAAGACATAAATTAAGTAGTGTCAAAGTTATTTTATGAGTTCTTGACCCGTTTGTGTATTATGTGTCAAATTGGTGAAATATAACTTTTGACTTGGTAATTGTTTGGCAATCTTGTAGTTAAATAAGTTGACCATATGAGAACTTTTATATGCATCTTAACATGTTTGAAATGGAAGTGTTGTTGATGAGAAATATTAGTTTTGGAACTTATATTGAATATTGTAATTATTTGGCGATTTCAAGTTACTAATTCGGTATTCATTTTGTACAGGAATTGGGGAGCAAACTCAGTGATATAAGACAACTGAGTTTGGACGGATTGCGGTGCTAAGGTGAGTGGATTTAGCCTTCAATCTATATGTGTACAATTTGGGTAGAAATTGCATACTTGTGGAAAAATGCAGGATTTTGACTGTCTGTAGCAGATCGCGACGCGAACCTCGGGTTCGCGACGCGAAGTTGTTTCCGGCTCGAACAGAAAACCGAAATAGCGTTCGAGGAAAAGATAGCGTCGGGAGTTCGCGACGCGAACTTTGCTTGATGCAGAATTTTGTTGTGATTTTTATGGTTTACTTCTTTGATGCCTAGTTGATTGTGGTAGTTTTGAGTAAGTGGATAGGTGCACATAGATTAAGATTAGAGACAGCCTGCTGGATAGGGGCTGGTTATTGAGTTTAGGGTCAGCCTGCTGGATAGGGGATGGTTATTGAGATTAGGGGACAGCCGGTGGTTAGGGGCTGGGCATCGTTAGCTATTGGCGATAGTATTAAGACTTCTTTTGCATTCGTTGTATAAGGGGACTTAATACTATGCCAAGTAGCTTAGGGCTTCCGGTAAACCTTGTGGCAAAAGGGTTGTGGTTCGACGGGACCGCCGGTCCTCTAGGATAACTGAGTAGACCTTAGAAGTTGTGATTACCGTCTGTGTGGTTGCGGTTATTGTGTTAGAAAGTGTGAATTTATATCAGTTGTAGAAAGTGTGAATTTATATCGGTTGTTCTATTATATATTGTTTGATTAAGTTCATTCACTTAGCTGTTAGCTAATCCCTCCCTCGTTGACTCTTTTGCAGGTTCGGTTGATGGGCGGGTCAAGGGGTGCTTGTTGGGAATGGTTGACCAATGGTTGCTCTGATAGTATTTTGTATTCGAGCCGTTTTTATAGTAACACGTTAAACCGTTTTGATGTTTTGATTAACATTAGATTTGAAGTTGTATTTTCTAAAATGACTTAACTTAATATGGTTTGAATATTACGCTTCCGTTAATTAAAAAAAAAATCGGCTTTAAATTTTGCGGTGTTACAATTTGGTATCAGAGCCTTGGTTTGGCAATGTGTGCACATTTAGGTGTAACATTCCCAAATCTTGGCTCGAGTTTGGTCAAACATTCCTAAAGCGCGGGGATTAGGATTAGTAAGGACCATTAGAGGTTAGTGGTTAGTATGTAGGTACTAACGGATTAAACTAACCCAATGGTGAGATGTTGTGATTGTTACAGATATGACGAATAACGATAAAGCAAACCCTCCGAACCCACCGACCGGAAGTTCAGATGATGTTGGGCCTTCATGAAACAATCAATGAGTGATCAAGAGTACATACTATTGTTGGGAGGTTAAATGCAAGATCTTCGAAATGGTGTTAGAGGATATGAACATAATCAACCCAATCATATACCCATTCCTACTACCATTTCAACAACCATTCTCATGCCTAATATGTTGTACCCCGATATACTACCACAATTGTTTTACGAACTCTATCCACCCCAAGAACTTATCCTTACTAATACCCAGTTTTCCACCACAAACCCGAACCAAACAATCATGAACATATAAATAACTTCTAGAGTGTAAGTTACCAGAATTTCTTGGAATCAAATATTTGAGTGTTACTTTAAACCGGTTGAGAGAAATGGTAAACGCTTTAGATGCGCGTAATTGTGAAGATGAGTTAAGTGTAAAGTATGTAACCGGATGCTTAAAAGAATTGTTATGATATGATGGGATTTATTGACCGGGCATTTGGCAAAGGAACAGTGGGTACCAGATTAACTTTCTCAGATACAACATTTTATGAGGCCGTATTACATGAGTATCGCGTCACTTTTAGATACAAATTAAGTTCTCATATAACAAGTGTAACACCTCAAATTTTAATACAAAACATTTGCCCAAAATATATCATTTTTCATAAATAGAAGAACTATTCCAAAAATATGGATTTACAAAAACCTTTGGTATGAAAAATCAGAGTATAAGGTTTGGTGTTACAAAATAGATCAAAACCAAAGCTAAGCATAAATCCAATCTAAAGTTCTTCTACTCTAGGCCCCGCAACTCTATCCATGCGTACCTAAACCTTCGATCCCGAACCTGAGTACATAGCAAAACAAAACAAGGAGTACGTGAGACA
Organism: Calendula officinalis; assembly: GCA_963853835.1. Taxonomy (NCBI): domain Eukaryota; kingdom Viridiplantae; phylum Streptophyta; class Magnoliopsida; order Asterales; family Asteraceae; genus Calendula; species Calendula officinalis. Next base: position 1,509,913 of record OY970830.1, on the reverse strand, counting down.
AAAACGTCTCGTGAGCTACATGGGTTTAGACCCAATAAATAAATGAAATGTCACGTTTCATATAACCAATCAATATACATATATATACCCAACTATCCAGTCTAATCACCTCAGTGAGACCCTATCAACCTTGCTTACCTAGCAATCACTTCTAACTATCGGGTTGCCCCCGAACTGGCTAGAATCACAAACATATCTAGTTATCGGGACGCCCCCGAGCTAACTAGAAACAAGGTACCGGCAATAGGATCGCCCACGCTACCGATACCTGCCTTCCCACTGGAATACGTCCAATGGGTAAGACTACTAACGTGGAAGAGTCGATGAGAATTACATCCCAACTGCCCCTCAATCCACACCTCATGACCGGGGAGTCTCCCGTATCATCACATCATCTCAAGCTCATCATACTAACGTGGAAGAGTCGATGGAAATTACATCCCAACTGCCCCTCAATCCACACCTCATGACCGGGGAGTCTCCCGTATCATCACATCATCTCAATCTCATCATAACCCTATGGTTATGCCAATCTAGCTCTCGGCTATCACTTTCATCATCAAACAGTTAGTTCAATACTATCGTCTGTATAACCAACTATCAACTACTAGTCTACACAATTAAGCAAATAGACCATAACACAAGTAATGAAATATTTAAAGGCTATGTACTCAATAAATTCCACACGTACTCACCTTAGCAATAAATGCTCCAACCGTGTTCTTGACACCAAAACTCTTGCTTCACAATTTCACCGACTTTCCAAGATGTCACCGAAAGCCTAAAACAATGATCATACAATGTTCAACATCACAATCTACTATCAATGTGTTCATCTACCTCTAGATAACACCCATCAATCCATTTCCCCCAAATATGGTGATTACCAACCCTAGGTTTAACCAACCCTTAAGATTCTTACAAATCATAATCATACACTTGTTTTCTTTGTTAATATACCATCTATTAAGTGTATACACCATTTATATCACCATAATCCATAACCCCAAGAACTAGGGTTTCAAACCCAAGCTTCTAAACCCATAGATCTAAAGCTACAACTACAAAGGATTGAAGATATACCTTAAATCTTCAACTAGGAGTGAAGAATCACGAGATTTGACCAAGAATTCAGCTCCAAACGATGCTTTACCCTAAAAAACGCTCACAAACTCGAGAGAGAAAAACTAGGGTTCATAAATGCCATAAATGAGCCAAATCCCGACTTTAATGCTGGTCGTCCAGAGTTCGCGTCGCGAACCCACTTCGCGTCGCTAACTCTGCAAATCGTACGCCAACTTAGCGATCGTTAACTAAACGCGAATACTTAGCGACCCATGGCCAAACTCCCTGGAGCAAGTTCCCGATCAAGAGTAATAGTTCGCGCCGCGAACTCCATAGGGCAGCAGGGCTGCACTTTTCATCAAGTGTCTTGACCCGGTTTCGCCCATAACTTTCTCGTACGGTGTCCAAACGACACGAAACCAATTTCCACGTGTTTTATATGATTTATCCATAATTATCATATTTTTACATAATTTATTTATTTACAAATTTCGGGTCGTTACAACAAGTCTATTCAGTCGAGTCCCCAATAGGATGAGAGGTGGAAAGGAAATGAAAAATCGGGAGGCTCGAACTGTAAACAGTCGGGAGGTGGTACAAGTCATTGGGCACAATGGCGTGCTAGGTACATGTTGTAACGACCCGAAATTTGTAGATAAATAAATTTTAAAAAAAAATATGATAAATAAGGATAAATCATTTAAAGAACGTAGGAATTGGTTTCGTGTCATTTGGACATCGTATGAGGAAGTTATGGACGAAACCGTGTCGAAGCAAAGGTCGAAAAGTGCAGCCTGGGCTGCACAGCCCAAGATAGCGACGCGATTTTTGGGATAGCGACGCGATTTTTGGCTGTTTCCACAGAAACCCGAAATAGCGAAGTCTTGGATCGCGATTTTGGATCGCGGGCAAAAGATAGCGACGCGATCTATAGATCACGACGCGATTTTGGTGTCTGATCAGCTTTAAAGTCGGGAAATGCTCATTTAATGCATATCAAAACCCTAGTTTCTCTCCCAACGACTTTGTATACGTTTTTGAGTGGAAAACACCATTTGGAGCCGAATTCTTCATCAAATCTCGTGATTCTTCACTCCTAGTTGAAGATTAAAGGCTTCCGGTGAAGTCTTGGAGTTTGATCAAATTGTGGGAATGAGGAGACCGGCGGAGAGAATACGGTTGGAGCATTAATTGCTAAGGTACAGGTTTGAAGTGATAGAAGGTTGCACTAGAAGTGGCCTAGAGATGCTCAGTTCGGGAGCTCATAGATGATGCGATGTGTGCATTGTGAGTAGTTCGGGCACGAAAAAAAAAAGATTGTAAGTTTTCGAGAGATGTATGTTAGAATTGTCAAAAAGAAGGTCACAGGGCAGGTGAATGCCCTTTGGTGAAAAAGACAGGGTCGGGTTCTGGGTAGGACGGGGGATCGTTATCGTCGACGGTCAGAAAAGAAAAGAAAGAATCACTCTCCATCAGATGACGGTTGAAGATGCTACCACTACTGACGATGTCATTACCGGTATGTTTCTGATCAATATTATCCTTACGCATGTAAATTATTTGATATTGGAGTAGATAGCTCATCTAGGTTGGTAAAATTATGTGACAAGCTGAAACTGTGTACTTTGTGTTTTTATTCTACTTGAAGTGGAGATAGTTTATGTTATATTGATCTTGGACATAACATTTGTATCTAGAGCTATTATAGATTTATAGATATAAATGGTGTGCAAATTTGTGATAAGATGAAATTAATTGATTTTGTTGTCCGTTTACTCTATGTGAAGTGAAGATGATTGATGGTAATTGAAATAAGTCACAATATATGTGTCTGAAGTTCAATTTGATTTTGGGTAGTGAATGTTGTAACACCTCAATTTTTAAAACACCTTTTAAATCATATTTTTAAATAAAAATATTACAAATTCCAATTCCCAAAATACGGTTTAACAAAAACCTTAAAAACATTTATCAGAGTATTAAAACCGGTGTTACATTATAATATCATAACCATAGGATAAACGGGATCTACCTACGAGCTCCCGAGCTAATCAACACTAGGCCACTTCTATCGCGACCCTCTAATCCATCGATCTCGAACCTGAGTACATAGCCAAAAACAAAGTAGTACGTGAGACAAAAATAGTCTCATGAGATACATGGGTTTTCGACCCATTCTCAACAATAATAAAAAGTCATTACTATTCAATTCTTTTCTTTATTCACTTATTAATTATCAACTTATTACCTTATCGTTTATTCATACTTACTAGTAAGCTAACCATAAGCTTACCCATCACATAATCACATACATGTAAGCTATCCTTAAGCTTACCCCTTTTATCACATACGCCCCGGATCATTCCGAAGCAAACTCCCCCGATGTGGGTTATCATTAAGATCACATGGTAATTGGGGTTCTCCCAAACTTACCAAGATCACCAAATCCCCCGTCTCGCGGGTTATCGTAATCCCCCTTTTTATTGGGTTATCATAATCCCCCTATTGTCGGGTTATCGTTCACATAGATATACTACCCTTGCGCAGGGAGGTACCGCCCCAAGTAGTAATCTCACTCCCCCATAAATGGGTTATCGTTATCCGGATACTTTTATTACACACATTGAATCATCAAATATGGGTCTATGCCCCACCAATTCATAATCAAACACAAATTAGAATACATATATTCTAATTATCATATTATTCTCTTTTCTTATTCAATTTCAATATTGACTTTGCCAAGTCCTTTATTAAATAAAACATATTTATCATTTATAAACATTATATCACTTTAACTTCTCTTTGACTAGAATGCATATTTATTACTAGTCACTTCTTATCTATTCTCTTAACAATTCAATCACTACCTTTATTAGTATAATATACTAATCAATTCTTGATACTTGAAAATCATTGCTATTAGCATTATTAATACATATCATTAATAAACCAACTATCATACTTTCTTAATCAAACATCATATTAATGAAGAGTTACTAATTACTTTTCATTTTCATAATCTGTTCCAAAATCATTAGTTATTTAGACATATTCAAATAGTCTATTACTTGCATTTTCTTATCTTTTCAATCGTATCTTTATTAAAAAAAACATTTATTAATAAAGACTCATAAAACATCATAGTTGTCAAAATCATTTGCTATGTACTCAGTAAAAGTCTCATGTACTCACCTTAGCCAAGCTAACTCCAAATCGTGTCTAATAACACGAATCCTTGCTTTCCAACTTGTGAAATGTCACCAAACTTTAGGTCTTCTTGACCTACCATCAATATCATCACAATAACTAGTTATTATCCATAACTAATCACTAATCAATCCATATTCACATTCCTAACCACCAAGTTCATCCAACTTGGTGAAATCTCAAACCCTAGTTCAAGATTTCCATCAATAAACCTAAATCCAACTTGTACACATCATTTACAAGCTTATAATGAGTGTTCTACACCCATGATTAGTCATCTTCCCCAAAGATGACATGAATGATTCCCCCAAACCACCATTTCTACCCAAACAAAGTTCATAACTAGCTAGATAGCATCAACAATCAAGAAATCTTACCTTTGATGTTTAGATCCTTCAAGATGGTGAAGATTTGAGCAAGGAATCACCAAAATCGCCCCTTCTCTCTCTAAAATCGGCTGCACCACAACTTGGGTGAACAATGAGTAAACCCTAACTCAAACCCGTTTTAATACTGCTCGTCCATAGTTCACGATCGCTAACTAGTTCGCGACGCGAACTATGCGTGTCGTGAATACTTCGCGATCGGTAATGGGCCGTGAACTCCGATCGTCAAAAGCCCCAATTCCCTGGACGGAGTTCGCGATCGCGAACTCCACTTCGCGCCGTGAACTCCACTAGTCAGCTAGGCTGCACTTTTCGGTCTTTGCCTCGACCCGGTTTCGTCCATAACTTTCTCATACGGTGTCCAAATGACACGAAACCAATTCCTACGTTCTTTAAATGATTTATCCTTGTTTATCATATTTTTCCCATATTTTATTTTATTCAAATTTCGGGTCGTTACAACTATCCACCCCTTAAAAGGATTCCGTCCTCGGAATCAACTCAAGGATTTCCAATCCTCATTCCACTTCCAACTTGTGTTTCACTAATACTTACGCAATTAATTGCCCACTTGACCCGTTATACCCAAACGGGCCAAAAATCCAAACTTGAGTTCCTAACACCCGAACTGGTTTAAATTTCACAATTCGACCTTAACATTTCCCAACATTTAACCAAACTCTTTATTCCCATTGGAGTGATATGACCCAATCATTCCTAATAACCTTTTTGACTAATATGATAGTCCACCCATCGCTTTGACCAAATTTTCAACATTGTTCCATCTTTGACTTAGCACAAACTCAACCATTTCTTGACAATCTCCGTACCCACTAGTGATTCCATTAACCATATATTACTTAACAATCGACCTTACCTTCATGGTCCAACAACAGTCATACTCGGTTCCTAAATTCAACTCGAAATACCCAACGGTTAAAGTCGCACCCTTTGACTACCATTATTTCCATTAATCCATTAACCACTATCATACACATATAAGTGATACATTATGATCTTATCATTGGCTAGCCATTCTAAGCGAAAGTCAAAACTCAATTTTGCCCGAAGTCAACAATCCATAAGTTGATCAACCTTGACTTATGAATAAAGTCAAACTTACTTTGCAAAATTCACATATCCTTTACTAGTGAGACATCACTTCCCAAATTTTTCATTCCCGATTCCAATATCTAAATTTCCTTTCTCAATTGTTCCTCTTTTCTTCGATTTCAATTTCCACAATCGATTAACAATTTTCATTTAAGGCAATACCAAATCTCTATTACCTTTTTAACTTTCATCCAATTACTTATACCATTTATAATCTCCTTCAAACATCCTTATACCATACTTCAAATTTCCGATTACCGGCCCTAGAGCCTCAATCATATCCAATTTGTGGTCTAACCACCCATTATACCTCTTTCACCACTCATTGGTTACTAACAAACTTTGCTTCCTAAAAGCATTCCCTTCTTCATAAACCATGGACTTGTGGGCATCTCCGACACCTACTTATACTTAAACACTACCCGTGTTTTCAACCCAAGTTCTCACTTGCCATAAAAATCATAACAACAACTAACCATACGGTTCTTCATACGTCAGATACAAACATCATATCCCTTATAACAAACTATACTTTAACTATCTTATCGAGATGATCGGAAAGCCTCCAATCCGCCACGACTCCAAACTATCACAATGATCGGAAAACCTCCAATCCAAAGTGACTCATCAAATCTCGTTAATCGGAAAGCCTCCGATCTAACGAAATCCATACAATACCATTCTATCTTGCATACAATTCATGTATGCATCATTCACTTAGCATCATGCTATCATTTTCTTTCATAACTAATCACATTCTTTATTCGATTTACAGTTCCCCACTTTTCACATAATATTACCTTCCTAAAATCATATGTCTTTCATAGACCATTACTCCCACTTATACCTTTATACCGTATGGTATACACATAATCATATCTAGTCCTTTCCACCAATCTATTCATTTATCAATCGTCTTTAGTCGATTCATTTTCTCATTATTAAATTTCCAATCTTTCTTTCACTACTTAGGTAACCACCATTTCATTCCATTATCCATATTTTACCGAATCACCCGGTCAACTCAAGTCAACCAATTGACTCCGATCCACAACCAAACATAAGCTATCACACTTTTTCAAATGTCCTTTTTCCAATAATTAATTGTTACCCTTGACTTAGCATACCATTTCTAGGACATTTTACCATTAATTATCCTTTTACCCTTAGCATCGAATCCATCATCCATGATACAAATTTTTGTCATGACTAATTGTCAACTTTTACTCAACTATTTTCGATTAAATTTGGCGTTGACATCCTTCCATTTCTCCCAATTCAGAATCACATCTTTATTCACTACTTCTTTCATCTGATTAAACATATTCCGGAAAATTCCCAAATTAACGGGGTCGGGTTATATCTAAACCGGAACCCTCTCCATCATCACCGCGACATGACGAAACTTAATTATAATTTCTCTTCTTGAATTAGAGGAGCTCATCCTCTTCTCGTGTTCACCTTTTTGTTATACCAATATATCCAACAACCAATATTCGAACACTCGACTCAACAGTCGAATACAACCCATAAAGATCAAAACATGACATTTCCCTTAGGGATCAACCCTATTATACTTTATACTTTACGGTCTCAAAAGACTAATCATGGACATCCTATGGAAACATATGGTCCTACTTAGCATAGCTTAAGACTAGGGAGGTCAAACCTACCTAATTCACTTAAACTATAGCTCTGATACCAAGTTGTAACACCTCAATTTTTAAAACACCTTTTAAATCATATTTTTAAATAAAAATATTACAAATTCCAATTCCCAAAATAAGGTTTAATAAAAACCTTAAAAACATTTATCAGAGTATTAAAACCGGTGTTACATTATAATATCATAACCATAGGATAAACGGGATCTACCTACGAGCTCCCGAGCTAATCAACACTAGGCCACTTCTATCGCGACCCTCTAATCCATCGATCTCGAACCTGAGTACATAGCCAAAAACAAAGTAGTACGTGAGACAAAAATAGTCTCGTGAGATACATGGGTTTTCGACCCATTCTCAACAATAATAAAAAGTCATTACTATTCAATTCTTTTCTTTATTCACTTATTAATTATCAACTTATTACCTTATCGTTTATTCATACTTACTAGTAAGCTAACCATAAGCTTACCCATCACATAATCACATACATGTAAGCTATCCTTAAGCTTACCCCTTTTATCACATACGCCCCGGATCATTCCGAAGCAAACTCCCCCGATGTGGGTTATCATTAAGATCACATGGTAATTGGGGATCTCCCAAACTTACCAAGATCACCAAATCCCCCGTCTCACGGGTTATCGTAATCCCCCTTTTTATCGGGTTATCATAATCCCCCTATTGTCGGGTTATCGTTCACATAGATATACTACCCTTGCGCAGGGAGGTACCGCCCCAAGTAGTAATCTCACTCCCCCATAAATGGGTTATCGTTATCCGGATACTTTTATTACACACATTGAATCATCAAATATGGGTCTATGCCCCACCAATTCATAATCAAACACAAATTAGAATACATATATTCTAATTATCATATTATTCTCTTTTCTTATTCAATTTCAATATTGACTTTGCCAAGTCCTTTATTAAATAAAACATATTTATCATTTATAAACATTATATCACTTTAACTTCTCTTTGACTAGAATGCATATTTATTACTAGTCACTTCTTATCTATTCTCTTAACAATTCAATCACTACCTTTATTAGTATAATATACTAATCAATTCTTGATACTTGAAAATCATTGCTATTAGCATTATTAATACATATCATTAATAAACCAACTATCATACTTTCTTAATCATTACTCTTAATCAAACATCATATTAATGAAGAGTTACTAATTACTTTTCATTTTCATAATCTGTTCCAAAATCATTAGTTATTTAGACATATTCAAATAGTCTATTACTTGCATTTTCTTATCTTTTCAATCGTATCTTTATTAAAAAAAACATTTATTAATAAAGACTCATAAAACATCATAGTTGTCAAAATCATTTGCTATGTACTCAGTAAAAGTCTCATGTACTCACCTTAGCCAAGCTAACTCCAAATCGTGTCTAATAACACGAATCCTTGCTTTCCAACTTGTGAAATGTCACCAAACTTTAGGTCTTCTTGACCTACCATCAATATCATCATAATAACTAGTTATTATCCATAACTAATCACTAATCAATCCATATTCACATTCCTAACCACCAAGTTCATCCAACTTGGTGAAATCTCAAACCCTAGTTCAAGATTTCCATCAATAAACCTAAATCCAACTTGTACACATCATTTACAAGCTTATAATGAGTGTTCTACACCCATGATTAGTCATCTTCCCCAAAGATGACATGAATGATTCCCCCAAACCACCATTTCTACCCAAACAAAGTTCATAACTAGCTAGATAGCATCAACAATCAAGAAATCTTACCTTTGATGTTTAGATCCTTCAAGATGGTGAAGATTTGAGCAAGGAATCACCAAAATCGCCCCTTCTCTCTCTAAAATCGGCTGCACCACAACTTGGGTGAACAATGAGTAAACCCTAACTCAAACCCGTTTTAATACTGCTCGTCCATAGTTCACGATCGCTAACTAGTTCGCGACGCGAACTATGCGTGTCGTGAATACTTCGCGATCGGTAATGGGCCGTGAACTCCGATCGTCAAAAGCCCCAATTCCCTGGACGGAGTTCGCGATCGCGAACTCCACTTCGCGCCGTGAACTCCACTAGTCAGCTAGGCTGCACTTTTCGGTCTTTGCCTCGACCCGGTTTCGTCCATAACTTTCTCATACGGTGTCCAAATGACACGAAACCAATTCCTACGTTCTTTAAATGATTTATCCTTGTTTATCATATTTTTCCCATATTTTATTTTATTCAAATTTCGGGTCGTTACAAATGTAGTATACTTCTGGAATGTATGCCTCTAGATAAGAATGATGTAATCTTAAGCATTAACTGTTTAGTCCGGGTAGGACTAGTGTTAAATATAAGAATAAATGATTATTTTTGGCCGTGACCCGTTGAGTCACATGTAGTGATTTGGTAAGTGATAACCGATAATACTTGACTAAAACGATTGAATTGAATTCTTACCTTTGCTATGGTTAACAAATATAAAAGACAATTAATGAAATTTGACCTATAACAATCAAGTTGTTGATCTCCATAATTTGAATCGTGATTATATCGACGGATGATATCCTGAGTTGTTCTAAAATTGATGGGAAATTAGATTATGAAATGGGTATTCTCTGAAATTTAGTGGATTAAAACAGTAAATTAATAGTAACGATTTTGAATTGCTGATACTTTAACAAGTTAAAATGTACAAGAGTATGAGATTTTGATGAAATAATGAACATAAGATGGTATTTGAGACTTATACACACATATTTTGTTTAATTTATTCCCTTACGAGACCTGATGAATATGATGAATATTGTAATATGTTGCGGTTTTCACCTTACAGAAGTGGGATACGTTATAATACAGTAAAACGTGATTAATGCCTATGCTTTGAATTGTAAAGGAATTACAGACGATATTTAAATGACACGACTAGAATTAGTTGTTGAGTTATGGATGTGATGAAATTGTGACGTAGATAATATAATTGGTGATCCGAGTCGAAAAAATATATTTATTTTGGGTTATATGTAAGCGTTGTGATTCCGAGGACGGAATCCTTTTAAGGGGGGTAGATTTGTAACATACCGAGACCCGGCCTATTATTTTATTACTTTTGGTAAATAATATTCTATTATTTAATATTTAATATTTTGTTAAATTGATTTAATTGTATTTTAACCAAGGGGTTAGAATTTGTGAAAACTAAAATGTTTTATTTAAATAGTGATATTTATATATTTAGATTCACTTTTGAATCTGGGTTCCAAATATATCTTCGTTGTCTAAATCAGAATTAGTTTAGACTGTTTAATTTATCTGTGTTATCTAGTTACAGTATAATGTTATGTTTTAATTATAAAATTGGGCCTTTTCTATTTGGATGCCACGTTTTAGAGGAGGTGTCAAAACCCCCTCTTCCTTTCTCTGTACATAACGACACACACACATTAGGAATTTTGGTGTTCTTGTTCTAAAATGGAAGATGTATGCTTGAATCTCTCATCTTTCTTCTCTAAATCTCGAAATGAAGCAAGCTTTGGGTAAGGAAATCCCCAATTATTCTAGGGTTTATAGTTCTTGTTAAAAAGATGAACTAGTGTTCTTGAATTGGTGGGTTTTCCATAATCTTTGCTTAAATTGTTAAATTGATGAATCATTTGTGTTTCTATGAGTTAGTAGGACTTATTACATGCTTAATTAGTAGCGGAATCTTAGATTTGATGATACTTGCCATGAACAACCATTGTAGGTGATTTTAGAAAAGATGGGTGTTTGGTCTATTTCTTGAAATTAAAGTTTTGTGTGTAATTGTTGTGTTGTTAGGTTAAAGAAACATGTTAGAATTGATAAAAGTTGTGTATGTTTATTTATGACTTGAAATTAAAGAAATTTAGGAAATCACCATGAATGACTAGTTAGAGAAGATGAGTTAGTCTAGATTCTTGCAAAATGGTGATTTTGTGTTTAAAATGTGTATGTTAGGTTAAATTATTATGTTTAATCAGTTGGTGTTAATTGAAATTGATTATAGCTTGACAACATGATATTTTTTGTAAACATTAGTAGTGTTTGGCTAATTGGGGTTTAAGACATAAACTAGTCAATTTTGTATATTATTAGTTTTGGTCAAAATTGAAATTTGACTTTATTTCAAGATGTCAAAGTATGCATAAAAATGGTATGTAAATGTTAGTTAAGATGTTGGTTATGGAATTGAAAGTGTTATGATGAATTGCATGATTTTGACCCGTTTGGGCCTAAACTTGGATTGAAAATGCATTGTTTGGTATATTCTTGACTTTAGAAGTCTAAATACTATAAGTTGGGAAGTTGTAGATTTACAAGACATAAATTAAGTAGTGTCAAAGTTATTTTATGAGTTCTTGACCCGTTTGTGTATTATGTGTCAAATTGGTGAAATATAACTTTTGACTTGGTAATTATTTGGCAATCTTGTAGTTAAATAAGTTGACCATATGAGAACTTTTATATGCATCTTAACATGTTTGAAATGGAAGTGTTGTTGATGAGAAATATTAGTTTTGGAACTTATATTGAATATTGTAATTATTTGGCGATTTCAAGTTACTAATTCGGTATTCATTTTGTATAGGAATTGGGGAGCAAACTCAGTGATATAAGACAACTGAGTTTGGACGGATTGCGGTGCTAAGGTGAGTGGATTTAGCCTTCAATCTATATGTGTACAATTTGGGTAGAAATTGCATACTTGTGGAAAAATGCAGGATTTTGACTGTCTGTAGCAGATCGCGACGCGAACCTCGGGTTCGCGACGCGAAGTTGTTTCCGGCTCGAACAGAAAACCGAAATAGCGTTCGAGGAAAAGATAGCGTCGGGAGTTCGCGACGCGAACTTTGCTTGATGCAGAATTTTGTTGTGATTTTTATGGTTTACTTCTTTGATGCCTAGTTGATTGTGGTAGTTTTGAGTAAGTGGATAGGTGCACATAGATTAAGATTAGAGACAGCCTGCTGGATAGGGGCTGGTTATTGAGTTTAGGGTCAGCCTGCTGGATAGGGGCTGGTTATTGAGATTAGGGGACAGCCGGTGGTTAGGGGCTGGGCATCGTTAGCTATTGGCGATAGTATTAAGACTTCTTTTGCATTCGTTGTATAAGGGGACTTAATACTATGCCAAGTAGCTTAGGGCTTCCGGTAAACCTTGTGGCAAAAGGGTTGTGGTTCGACGGGACCGCCGGTCCTCTAGGATAACTGAGTAGACCTTAGAAGTTGTGATTACCGTCTGTGTGGTTGCGGTTATTGTGTTAGAAAGTGTGAATTTATATCAGTTGTAGAAAGTGTGAATTTATATCGGTTGTTCTATTATATATTGTTTGATTAAGTTCATTCACTTAGCTGTTAGCTAATCTCTCCCTCGTTGACTCTTTTGCAGGTTCGGTTGATGGGCGGGTCAAGGGGTGCTTGTTGGGAATGGTTGACCAATGGTTGCTCTGATAGTATTTTGTATTCGAGCCGTTTTTATAGTAACACGTTAAACCGTTTTGATGTTTTGATTAACATTAGATTTGAAGTTGTATTTTCTAAAATGACTTAACTTAATATGGTTTGAATATTACGCTTCCGTTAATTAAAAAAAAAAAATCGGCTTTAAATTTTGCGGTGTTACATGTTATGTTGCTTAAGTAATTAATTTTTTTTACAGGTTGATCAGTGTTACCAATTAACCTACAATAGTACAATTTAAAGAATTAACTCTTAAATGCAATTTTTAATATAAATAAAAGTTTTTTCAAACATCTGTAAGTTTGACACGTTTGTTGTTTTGTTTTGTTGTTCCTTTTTTTTATATGTGTGTTATTTTGTTGACAATATGTGTAATCTGATCATATGAGCAAAAGAACACGACCTATGGAGGTAACTGATGAGGTCAAATTTAGTTTATTCATTTTAATTAAATTTTCTAACTTCCATATCTTTTCTAAAATTCAGGACATTATAAGTAGGTGAATCTGCATGTTTCGTTCTCGGTCTATTCGGGTCATAGTCAAGCTTTTAATCCACCCGATTTACCGGTGTGTTTGAAATTAAATCGTTCTATAGGCCATGTGAGAAAGACAAGACCTCTTCAAATATTAAACTTATTATTGTCAACACATGTTTTTTTATATATTTTCTACTTACATTTGTGAACAATTTTATAAGCCGCCCGTGATTTATCACGGGTTATAGGCTAGTACAGAAATAATAGGCAACATATTAAATCGAATTTAACAATAACCTAAACCGAACTTTTAATCGGAAAAGTAAAATCCGATGAAGGAGCAATCCTTGGTGACTTAGGAGACCTTGGAGGGAACTCTGAAACTCGATGTCCATCATAATCATAATATATAACCCCTGAAAACTCGGGTGGTTGACATTTAACTCCCATCAATATTTCTTTCTGCCACAAACCGCCTTGTCCAAACCCTTCATCGACCACCCGACCACCATCACCGCCACCATGACCGCCGCCTCTTTTATGGTTGATGGCAAACGAGTTCATAGCCTTGTTACTTATGGTTGTAATAAGTTGCTTTGGAGACCTTAGTGGCGATCTTGGTGGAAATTTTTCTTGATAACGATCATTGTCAGTTGAATCAAATGTTTTATCAGTTTTACCCGTTGTTCCTTTAGTTTCTACCTTTTTTGAAGCTCGCTTTACATGGTTGGCACATAGAGCCACTACAAAAGACACCATGATAAATATACCAACACCAAGGGGTATAGAGAATAAATTGTTGTTGACATGATTGTCGACGATATGCATCGGGCTCAAACGTACCATTTTTATTGATTATTTTCTTATGATGTGATAGAAGAAAGGAATATGGATACCAAGTCTTGTTGGTTTCGTGTATATATAGAGTTTGGTGGGGTAATATGCATTTAATATTTTTGGAAGGTAGAGGGGAAAAAGATGTTCAACTTCTAGTAGTAGGATTATATTAAATGTTTATAGATTATAATGAATATTTTGTATGTTGCATGCATAATTAATGTTCTTATTTTAATAATACCAATTCTTTTAGTGATAAAATTCTAACAAAATTATTTCATAACCCGGATAGAAAAATCAACTTATAATGGTTAATAAAGGTAAAGTATTGTTATTTCATTTGTTTTTAAAAAAAATATAGGTGTTTAAATTTTGTTAAAGCCAAAAGAAGTAAGAGATTTAACTTCAAATAAGACATCACATTCTCAGAAACAATGAATAAAAATTTATTGGTTATTGTTTTAGAACGTATCGAGTAAACTACTAACTACTAAAGAAAAGTTTACATCATCAACCCTACTATGGCCAATGGGAGATGTCTAAGTCAACCCTTTCATTGCTGCTTTTGTTGACTTTTATTTGATTTTTTCCATAGCGTGACCGAGTCTTCTCAAGGTGCACACAAAACCAACTTCTGGTGTTGGTCAAAAGTCAAAATTTGTTAGAACTCGACCTTACTCTTGACCAATTCCACAGCCTCCTCCAGAGTCTCTCCTGATTTTTATGTTCTTTTACCACTTCTAATCATGACTGCATTGAGTTTTTATTGTCAATTTAGTATCTTAACTGACATTTCAATTGACATCCAAACTTACATATTTTGCAAAAATACACCACTTTATATATTTAAACATCAAATATTATAAGATACATGCATATACAAAATACTCACGTCAATTTCGATAGGTTTAATTTTTGAACATCCTCAATTACTCATTAAGCTTTATCATGTTAAATCAGTTGGTATTATTCAACTAGCTACCAAGGAAAGCCCCAACTTTGTAAGATTTTCTTTCACAAGGTCTCGAGTTCGAGTCTTGTTGAAATTTTTTCCTCAGGTGGATAGGTGGTGAAGTTTATTTCCTATAGGTGGAAGGTTTGAGAGAAAACGTATTGCCCCTTATAAATATTAGTGTCTGACTCTAACCATTAATTAATTAACTGACCATTAAAAAAAACTTTATTATGTTAGAAATGCGAAGCTATTATGACATCTCTATTTGGCTGCGTATTTAGTTATTTATTAGTAAGAGTTGTTTTAATTACTAACTGATCGAAAAAAAGTAATGTTTTTAGATCACAATCAAGTCGTTTAGATGATCTTAATGGGCAGTTATGACTTAGAAAGTCGTCTTAGAAAAATGATACAATTGCTTGTATACCTGATATACGAAAGAGTATTTCTTTTTAAAAGACAACGCCTTAATTTAATCATATAAAAAGTGGTAATTTGTATACATATTTTTTTTTTGGGATAAAAGATATCGATCTAAGATGGATGATTTGACAAATTGCTATATTTATGAAAGTACCTCAACCAACGAACTCCCTAGGCAAAAAAGCTTCACTTAAACGTATACATATTTGAACTTGGTAAATGATTACTCTATGTAGAACTTTGAAACTCTAGGCTAATGCTTTAAAACATGATGTTTTAGTTGACCAGGTACGGTGGCTGGTTGAACCGGCGGGTCAACCCAGATTAAATCGTCTGATTTCCCATTATTCAGTTTCCAAAATCGCCTAATCACTTTCCGAATCACCTGATTCCCATTCATCTGTTTCAAAAATCGTTGTATCATCTTTCAAATCGTCTTATTCGGTTTACAATACGGATCAACTTCCAAAATTGAAGTTCAAACGAGATTCCATACTACAACCAAGTTACAAACAATTTCCGGGTAGGCCGGGTTTCACAAAATACCAACATGTCGCAAGGCGTCATTAATGAGCAAAAAACCCGGATAATTTCAACTCGCTCTCTTCCCCGAGATAACCGGTTGAACCAACCCGAGATAACCGTGTTCTAAAACACCTCTCGGCATTATTTAATCGCATTAGAGCCCATAATATTGAACTGGGCCTAAACCTTAATATTTTGGGCCCATGGGTATGTTTCTTAGTTAATCTTTTTGTCGTAGTCATTCAAATTTTCTCAAATCCAAGTTCAGTTGAGTTCAATCAATACTTGTTGAGAATTATGACAACTGTGTGACTGTATCTAATAAAAATATTCCCACATGCAATTATTTATGTATAATTATATTATATTATATGGTAAATGTTCAAGGTAGTCTACTAATTTTAGCTATTCCTAAGGGACAATTAATAGCCCTTGGATCAAGAAAAAAAAGTCAAAGATCAAGATTCAAACCATACAAACACATGTGCTTCAATACATTAATACCCCACCCACCTCCGACGGCCGGAGGCGGCGGACGTCGGCGATGGGCGGCGGCGGATGGCGGCCGGAGGTGACCGCCGGCGGTGGTGACCAGCGGTGGTGGTCGTGACTTGAAACACATGTGTTTGAAACACTTGAGTTTGAAACACATGTGTTTCACCTTTTGAAACACATGTGCTTCGTGGTTCGTATGCTCGCATGTGTTCTAGAAACTCATGTTTTTAGTGAAACACATGTGTTTCGTGACTTGAAACACATGTGCTTCGTATGCTCCTCTGTGTTTTAGAAACTCGTGTTTTTAGTGAAATACATGTGCTTTGTATGCTCCCCTGTGTTTTAGAAACTAATGTTTTTAGGGACATGAAACACATGTGTTTCGTGATTTGAAACACATGTGTTCCGTGACTTGAAACACATGTGTTTCACCTTTTGAAACACATGTGCTTCGTAGTTCGTATGTTCCCCTGTGTTTTAGAAACTTATGTTTTTAGTGAAACACATGTGTTTCGTGACTTGAAACACATGTGCTTCGTATGCTCCTCTGTGTTTTAGAAACTCATGTTTTTAGTGACTTGAAAGACATGTGTTTCGTGACTTGAAACACATGTGCTTCGAAGTAATATGCTTGTTTGTATTTTGGAACACCTGTGTTTTAGTGAAGCACATGTGTTTCAATACATCACCCCCACCCCCATTACCACCAGCACCTTCACTGTCAGCCACCACCACCGCCGCCGACCACCGACGACGAACGGCGGCGATCGGAGGTGGTCGGCGGTGGCCGGAGGCGGCGGCCGGCGGTGGCTAAGGGATTTGATCTTAACCATTTTGATCCAATAGCTAGGATTTGTCATTTGGCACTATGCAAAACTCTTGAACTTCTTTGAAGATAATTATATAGTGAAATGTTCAAGGTAGTCTATTAATTTTATCTAGTCCCAAGGGACATTTATTAGCTCTTGTATCAAGAAAAATTAATGGTCAAGATCAAGATTCAAAACCACCACCACCACTACAAGCACATGTGCTTCTCCGGCGGCCGGAGACGGCGGACGGCGGTCGCGGACGGCGGCGGACGGCGGCGGCCGGCGGTGGCCGCCGCCGGCGGTGACCTGTGGTGGTGGTCGTGACTGGAAGCACATGTGGTTCGTGACTTGTTTTGATTTTATTTCTGTGTAGTTAAGCACATGTGTTTCATAACGTCAAGCACATGTGCTTCGTGATTCAAACACAAATGATTTGCTTGTAAGTTACATTTATTCAGGAACAAAAACACATGTGCTTGGCTTTATGAAGCACATGTGCTTGGCTTTATGAAGCACATGTGCTTCATAATGATATGTTCGTCACTTGTTTTGATTTTTTTTCTGTGTAGTGAAGCACATGTGTTTCATAACGTCAAGCACATGTGCTTCGTGATTCAAACACAAATGACTTGCTTGTAAGTTACATGTGTTCAAGAACAAAAACACGTGTGCTTGGCTTTATGAAGCACATGTGCTTGGCTTTATGAAGCACATGTACTTGGCTTTATGAAGCACATGTGCTTCATAATGATATGTTCGTCACTTGTTTTGATTTTTTTTCTGTGTAGTGAAGCACATGTGTTTCATAACGTCAAGCACATGTGCTTCGTGATTCAAACACAAATGATTTGTTTGTAAGTTACATGTGCTCAGGAATAAAAACACATGTGTTTGGCTTTATGAAGCACATGTGCTTGGCTTTATGAAGCACATGTGCTTCATAATAATATGTTCGTCACTTGTTTTGATTTTTTTTCCGTGTAGTGAAGCACATGTGTTTCATAACGTCAAGCACATGTGCTTCGTATGCTCCCTTGTGTGTTTAGAAACTCATGTTTTTAGTGACTTGAATCACATGTGTTTCGTGACCTGAAGCACATGTGCTTCGAAGTAATATGTTGTGTTTTATCGAAGCACATGAGCTTCGATACATCAATACCACCACCACCCCCATTAGCACCAGCACCTTCACTGTCAGCCACCACCACCACCGCCGGCGGACGGCGACGGCGGACGGCAGCCGGAGGTGGCCGGAGGCGGCGGACGGCGGTGGCTGTAGGTGGGGGATTTGATCTTGACCATCTTGATCCAATGGCTAGGATTTGTCCCTTGGGACTAGACAAATCCTTTAGACTCCCTAGAATACAACTCTAATTATATATTATATGGTCAGTGTACGACAATTGTTATTGAGTAGCGATTAAAAATTTACTTCTGTTTAAAAATATTACTTCTTCTTCGTTTTCTAAAATATTAATCCATTCACTGTCATTTAAATTTTAAAAAACGTGATGCATCTTCTAATATATTTAACGGAAACTAATAATTTTTATTTTATTAATTTTTTAACAACGAAGTCACAAATATTTTTGATAACATTTTTTTTGTCTTGATTAATTAAGACTTAAACTTAGATGGTGTTTGTTTGCAGCTTAATGGAATCATTCAGCGCTGAATGATTTATAATTCAGCATTCAGTGCGTTTGTTTAGCGCTTCTGAATGAACTATATGCTGAATGAGACAGAGAATATGTGAAGATCGAATAACTCTTCATAAACGTAGATCTTTAGGCTCAAGAATAGTTAGTTCTTTATCTGGAATAAGCATATACAAAACATATAATTGCGGAATTAGATAAACAGATTTGTATAGCTAAACAAGGTTTCATCATCATCTTTATATACAATGATTACTAAAAGCCCCAATTCTACATATAAATATGTAGAACGGTTTTGGTTAACAGGATCAAACGACCTTGAGGCTTAGGTTTTACACACAAAACACGTTAAAACGTGGGTTCTAAGAACATCTAATTCTATATCATTAGGTTTCTTTATATACTAGAAAACCTAAGACTTACAAGGAAAAGATAATACTAAATCTTTTAAATTAATAAAGATATACTATATCTTTTTACATTAATGATTATCTCCTAAATCTTTATTTGAACTTGAACTTCATATTACCGACTTAGGTCCTTGTAGTTTAATAGTTTTGACATAATCAAATCTTTAATGAATATTAATAATAATATTCCTAACAATCTTCCACTATTTGATTTGACAAAACTTATAGAATTAGCTAGGAATCTTCAAGTCTCTTCCCCTTTTTGACATAATCAAATCAATCCGAGAAACTTGAACTTCCCCTTGAATGATCAACACTTTTTCTTCCCCTAAAAGTGTGCTATCATTCTTGTGTTCTTCAAGGCTATATTAATTACATTGAAAATCAACTATCTTCTATTTGAAGTTGATGTAGAAACTCAAACTAAGCATCACATTCCGTCTAAATATAGTAATCAGCAACTTCATATCTTGTATGAAGGACTTGCTTATCTTAGTCTTCAACATATCTTTTCGTTAAGATTCGGTTAAATTGCAGTTACAACAATACATAACATCTTATGTAGTAAGACTTTCCACTTCATCTTCAAATAAAATATAATCAATTATCTTCTGTAATCAATTGATAAAGATCAAATATGTAACAAATAAAACTTTCCTTTATCTTTATCATGCCTTCAACCTGTGTGAATAATGTGATTCGTTTCACATTATTATCAGATACGATCAATAAACCGTGGTATGGAATGAGCATGGTGTGTGACATGCTTTCCAAAGTATGATGTATCAGTTGTATGGAAGAAATCAGTAAAAAAATATCTTCAGAACTGTGTAATACTGATCAGTCAACGCAGCAGTAGTAATATGTATACTACTGATCTTTGGTAAAAATTTCGGTTTTGTTACTGATCAGTAGTATTTTTCTTCATTTACTACTGATCAGTAGTATTTAATATGGATCAGTAGTAAACAGCGAAGATCAGTAGTAACCTGTCGGACCAGTAGTACTGATTGAGCATTGGATCAGTAGTAATCGAATATACTACTGATCAGTTGTATATTCCAATTAGGAGCAGCAGTAGTAAAATCGAATATTGGAGCAGTAGTAAACGATTGGCAGTAGAAATCAAGACATTGAGATCAGTATTAAATCGAATTGTTAACCACCAACCTCCAACTTCTCGTTCGTATGTTGCTTCTATTAAATCTAGGGCACAAGTTTCTGAAGCGAAAACGATTGCACCGTTGCTTCTTCTACACATTACTAATGGCCAAAATCCAAATGGGTCTGGAACAGCAACTAATTTATCTTCAATTATAAACTCCATTGAATAAGCTCCTTCAAGTTTTTCACAAGCTTCAACGATTCTTAAGAAAAAGGGTCTTTGTTTAGATGTTGCAATTAGATGTAAAAACGACTTCAGTATCAGAAGTGGTACCAAAAATTGAACCTTTTTCTTCAAGTTCATGTCTTAGGGTTTGATAATTTACCACGTTGCCATTGTGGGCGACACCCACGCGGCCGAATCGGTAGCCGGCGACGAAGGGTTGGACGTTTTTGAGCATGAATTGTTTTTACTACTGGTGTTAGTGATTTTTCCATGAGAATTATTAGCATCTAGAATTTGTTGATAGACACATACTAATTCCTTTCATGGTTTCACCGTCATAGTAGAGTATCAACCAATATACTTTAAATTCTCTCACGAACGTCACTTTTTGGGTATTTAGAAGTACATAATAATCGTAATCTTCAAAAATCACCAATACATCCTTGTTTCATTCCAGATCTAAGCCACCGTGCTCTGATACCAATTGTGAAGATCGAATAACTCTTCATAAACGTAGATCTTTAGGCTCAAGAATAGTTAGTTCTTTATCTGGAATAAGCATATACAAAACATATAATTGCGGAATTAGATAAACAGATTTGTATAGCTAAACAAGGTTTCATCATCATCTTTATATACAATGATTACTAAAAGCCCCAATTCTACATATAAATATGTACAACGGTTTTTGTTAAACAGGATCAAACGACCTTGAGGCTTAGGTTTTACACACGAACACGTTAAAACGTGGGTTCTAAGAACATCTAATTCTATGTCATTAGGTTTCTTTATATACTAGAAAACCTAAGACTTACAAGGAAAAGATAATACTAAATCTTTTAAATTAATAAAGATATACTATATCTTTTTACATTAATGATTATCTCCTAAATCTTTATTTGAACTTGAACTTCATATTACCGACTTAGGTCCTTGTAGTTTAATAGTTTTGACATAATCAAATCTTTAATGAATATTAATAATAATATTCCTAACAATCTTCTCCTATTTGATTTGACAAAACTTATAGAATTAGCTAGGAATCTTCAAGTCTTGGTATCAGAGCAACTACTGAATCATTTTCTCTTCGAATATATGCTGAATCATTAAGCAGTTAGAATATTTATAAAAAAAAAAAAAATCTCTCATTCAAAATAAGTTTTATACAAAGCTCTTAATCATTCAGACCGTTAAATCATTTAGCACTTAATCATTTTATTCTTATCAAACAGAACTTTTAATCGATTAGACCAAAGGTATGTTACTATCATTTACTGTAATATTTACAACAATTATTTTCAAACACTGAACGCAAATAATGCAGAGTGAAGGATACTCTCTCCTTTCAATAAAAATGGCTGAATGAAGATAAATCAGTCAAAGTTCAAGAAATAAAACATAATAAACCCTTCAAGATTTACAACAACAAAAAAACAACAACTTAAACTTGTACCATTCAGTTAAATGCATCTTCTTATTATAATGACCCAAAAACACCAATTCAATAATGGTACAAATTTGGTGCAAATTAGAGCCAACTGAATTCCACAACCCCTGTCTACACCAAGTACTAAACAAAATAACCTTTATACCAGAACAACAAATAATTATTCATTATTTCCATCACATACGAATAAATTAAATCCAAAATACACATCAAACTACAACATAATCAACATCTTATTTACCATAAAACCCACCAATCTCATCACACCATATCCGACATTTTGGGTTTCGAACAAGAAGAAGGTGATGAACAACCATGATCCTTGTTAATTGGATTTGCAATTGCAATTGCATTAGGGGGTGCAATTGGAACCCCAAAAGCTTGCGCATGAGTTCTGATATCTTGTCTTCCTCTTGCTCTTCCGATCAAATAACACCCAACACCAAGCATCAATGAAAATAATATGAGTGGGAGTGATATCACGAATACCATCGCCATTTTTCTTAATTTGTCTTTGAGATTATGAAGCTTTATTTGCAGAGTAAAATGCGAGAGAAAATGGTAGAGAAACAATGGCTGTTCCTCTGGTTAAAAAAGAAGGGGGGCAACGGGTGGGAGATATTTTCATGTATAGTCCTTGTAGTTTCAGGGGGTTTAACTATAAATATGTACTTCCTCCTATTCAAAATAACTGATATACTTTCCTTTTTGGGGTGATTTAAAATAAATGATAAACTTTGAAAAATTACCTTATTTGGCAAAAAATAATAGGGACTCATACCTACTAACTATCTACTTTAACAAAGTAAAATGACTAATTTACCCTTATTTTTTACTTTTAAACATCATTAACTCAACTTTATTTAAAAGATGTGAGACTCATTCCTAACTATCCAATTAATCTAATTTAATCACTATTATAATTTTTTGTCTAAAAAACCGTGTATCACTTATTTTGAATAGAAGGAAGTATGTTTTTTCTCCAACAATATCTCGATATGTTTTATACAAGATAACTGATGTCGAATTTCTATTCAAAAAATATACCTCATTTACTTGACTTTTGTAAATATGGAGCAAGTTATTTTTGAAACTAAAATTTTATGCTATCAATGCTATTTATTTAGTTATCACAAGTTCACAACTCATTTTTTATTAAACATGTATTAGAAAAATCACATTTATTAGGTATTTGTTCAATGTATTTGTAATATAATTTAATAAATTTATCTATGTAGTAAAATTTACATTTTATCTTAAATTTTCCACAGTGATCTTACTTTTCAACCAAAATATATTTTTTTTGTTATACGGTTCCATTAATATATACTATCACTATGACTGTATTTGATAAGATAATATGGTTCTTTTCTTGTAATTAAAAAATAGTTCGAATATGATGTACAATTAATCATACATGATTTATCAAATTTTCATAGTGAGGAAGTGAATAATGAGTTAATAAATTATATATGTTGGCTTAGAAAGAACTATGTTGTGCAAATGAAGGAATTGAGTGGAGGTGCTAACAAATGGAAATAAACTAACATGTAGGCGTAAAGTGGAGTTATAGAAAATATTTGGGGTGAAAATGTTAATATTGGGTACAACAGGAGAAAAGAGTTGGGAATAAAGGCGGCCCAGCTGGCAGCTCCTACGAACTGTACATGTAATAACGTTATACTTCTCAACGGATACTTTAAGACTAGGCCCGGATTTTGCTGGGTCCACATTCATTTAATTTTTAACGTTAAGAATCATGGTTTTGAACATGAAACGGGCTGTCCTACTCAGATGCAAACCGTATAGGACGAGGGACGAGGTAGCATGTGTAACCTCTGAAAATTTCCACAATATTAAAATAATTTGAATTTCGTTTTTAGTGTAACTGGTCATACCGTTCACCGTTTAGATCGCTATAAAACCCGATGAGGTAATAATAGTGTAATACTTATTTAGAAATATAAAAATCTAGTCTATTAGAAATGTAAGTTTTATATCTCCCACTTCTATTAGAAATGTTAGTTTAGTCTACATTATAATGCTTCTGTTTGACAATCACAATAGGCACTTCACCTTTTTCTTTCCTTTTGTGATTTTGTCGACAACGTACACCATGTATCTAATACATTATAAGTTTCATTTTTCAAGTAGGCTAATTAGTTTGTGGGTTATTAGGTTTAGTTAGTAAGTGGGTTAATAAGTTAGATCAAATTAGTTATTGGGTTTAATTGTTACATAATTTTGGATTAAAATCAAATGGACTAATATAACTTGGATTTTATTTTAGGCTGAAAAATCATATACCGAGTGGTTTTTAATAACTTTATCCAAAAAAAAAATGTAAGTAAGTCCTCAAAAAACATTTTTACATCAATTCTACAAGTTTCCAAAATTAATAGGTTCGAAACATGTCCGAAAACTAAGTAGATTCACCCTTATTCCACCCTCTAATTTTCTGATGACGATGACCATAAAAATATACTTTAGAACAGATTAAGGGCCCAAAGTTTAATGGGCCTAGGCAATTGATACAAAAAATGAAAGAACGGTTAATTGGACCCACATTAGTTGAAATGGAATATCACGTGCACTGCACACTGGCGGAGCTTTTACACTAACCAACCTTCTAATTACCATCATTAAAGGGTCTATAGCAAGTAAGCAACATTTGACCTTTTTGCCGTGCCGTCACAGCTACTCATGTTTTCTTCATTAAACTTAAGCATATTAATCACATTCTTAACTAAATAAAGATTATATATTCGCATAAACAAAGTATACAATGCCACCAAAATCTAGAACAGTTGAATACATTTATACAGAGTTACAAACACAAAATTAACACACTGAAAAACAAAAGAAACCAATCATGCACACAAAGTATACGTATAGAGCTAGCTAAAAATGAACCACCTCTTCTAGTGGTGCAACGGGTTCGGACCGGTTGGCACAAGTCGTTTTTCGACCCCGTAACGTGGATCAATATAACTTCCACCTAGCTCCGGTGAGTTGTCACGGTGGTGATGGTGGTGGTGTTTTAGAAATGGGGTGAAGTTAAAGGTGGATGATAGTGTTTTCCGGTTAGTTAACGGGCGGTGATGGACCGGTGATGTGGCGGCAATGATGCTGGATTTTGACTTGACATGGAAGATGATGAGGAAGATGAGAGAGAGCCAGAAAATGAGGTGGAGGAGGAGGGGAATCTTGATGGCCATGGTGGTGGTTGTGAAGAGGAAACATGGATCAAAGAGATGAACAAAGAGGATGAAATATAGGGAGGGTTTAGTTGTTTGAGAGTTTTTGAAGGTTGACAGCTTGAATTTCCTGGATCAAATACATGCAATATATAAAAATGTTAGGGATGCTACATTTGTATATTCTTGTATTCTTTTCTTTCTCTATAAATATTTTGAATAAACTAATCTTTTAAGATATGTTTTATCAAAGCTTAAAGAAAAAAGAAGTTGCATGACTTACGATATATATAATAACTAGCTAGCTACATGATGAAAGCATTTTTGAATAATCTCTATTGTGATCAATTAATTATGAAAATAAGACTTATAATTATATAATTTTTAGTGAAAGAAAAGGTGAGTGTTTATTAATTTGGTGAGGAAGTTGTGGGATAGTAATTTAATCAGGGGGGAGGAGGGAATAAGGGAATGGAAGGACACTTCTTCCCATAAAAGTGTCTTTGAAATCAAGGAATGTAAACCCGCTTTATATGGATTGTCAAATCCTTAATTATATAATTCTTGATTAATGTACCTTCATTGACCTGTATTGATATTTCTCCCTCCCTCCAACAACAACCATAACACCAAATTCTACGAAATGAGAAGTATGAGGAACTAGATGTAAATAGACATCTTGTAACATAGGAGTAAAACATCTTGTAATTGGTTTAATTGGAGTGTTTCACCTTTTTTGTCTTTGTTGTAATTTTGTTTTCCCTCTTAGTTTCTTGCTAAGTTTGGGCTTTTAATATATTTGCCGCTTCAAAAAAAAAAGATGTAAATAGACATATATCTGTCCAATTGTAGAGAAATTATTTCTCGAAATACGTACCGCAAAAATTTATGGTGTATAATGAATAATAAATAAACTTAAATAAAAATGAGTGATGTCGTGAGTATGTAAATACATGTATAAAATATGAAAATCATGTATAATATGTAACATTAGAGTTCTAAAATATCCAATAAAGTATATAAAACATGTAATCAATATAAAGTAAGTATAAAACATGTATCCCATCCCTTCTTTGTATATAAAAGTTGATTTAATAAGATGAAGATGATGTTGAAAGAAACACAAAGTGGAGGGATCACCGACTAAGCATACCCGTACAAGTGGAGAAATATGCAATCCGCGTTTTGTTTCAACCAAGCAATCTTCCTTCTTTCCTAAAATGGCAAGCAACCTCTGTCTTCCCCCAATGTACGTTCAAAAAAAAAAAAAAAAAAAAAAAAAAAAAAAAACTTTTTTTTATTTGGGGGTATTTAGTATCATATATATTTGAACTGTATAAACTTTTTTTTTTTTAAATTGGGAAGCGATGCTTACACAGTAAAAATACTTGTATCATATAATTTTTGTCTAATCCGGTTAGTTAAGTTTTTTTTTTTGTCATAAACTAAGGTTAGTGCCAACGCACGCGTCGAGGGAACGTCAACAGCCGTCAGGGGGTGATGCCTTTGGCACCACCCCGTCGTGGGAGCCGTCACCAAAAACACGTCGTGGTGGAGACGTGAGGCATTATGCGTCGGTAGCTTTTTTGTGTGTAGGGGAGGGGGTTAAATGTAATATTTTAAGGGTTAGTGATGTGTTAGTGATGGGTTATGGTTGGCACGACCGTGTCAGTAGCGTGTCGGTAAGGATGTGATGATGTGGCGCTACTGACGGGTTTAGTGACGCGCTACTGTTGGGAGAGGCCTAATACACCTTAGTGCTTGTTCCAATTTGGATTTAAAAGTTAAAACTTAAAACCACATTCAATTTAGGGGTGTTTTGTAAGAAAATTTACTATGTTTTATAAGCACTACTATAGCCATTGTTTAGTGTTAATGACCAAAAAGGACATGTAATTGATAAAATAATGACAAACGGTGGGTAAAATGGTCATTTTGGCGTCATTAGAAGAAAGTTCCATTGCTGAGGATCTTATATTGAAACTATAATCATAAGGAAACAAGATGTATACTGAATTACGTTAAAAATGCAAATTCAAGAAAAAGGAACTTGAATCTCAATCCAAACCCAACGTTTAAACTCGACCATTGTGAATTTGTGATTGAACACGTTTCATGAGTCTATCTTAATTGTTCGCACATAATTAGAACACAACCGAAATGAATTCAGGTAATCTCCAGATTACACAACCCTGTAATTTAACTAATTATTGTGATTCAAGTAACAAAATTCCTCTCAGGCATTTCCTCAAACATCTTCCAGGCATCAAGCATCACCCACATTTGAACAACATACTATTCCTGAAATACAAATCCAGCTGAAACCCACTATTATTTATATACTTAAACACCATCTTAACCCCTCTAATCGACATCAAGCATGAACATCATACCCAGACTTATTTCTAGTATTTAAACTATCACTATCTCAAATTCTGTTACAAGGAATAAATTTTCTGATCTGCCCTCAAAGTCGACATGGTTTTCATAATTACCACGATTTAACGCTGTGGATTGAGTTTAGAATATTAATATATTATCCCTGGTTCATGATCTACTTCCGAAGAGTCATGTGTTCAGATAACGAGACAAGGATTGCTTATCAAGGAATTATATTAAATCTTACGGTAAAAACAATCATCAAGCGCCCGTGGCCTAATGGATAAGGCGTCTGACTTCTAATCAGGCGATTGTGGGTTCGAGTCCCACCGGGCGTGCAACAATTTATGTTTATTTTTTATTTTTAGAGGTTGCCTTTTTCTTTTTGGTCAAAACCTTGGAGTTTAGATTAGATTAACGTCAAATAATTTTGTTTTTGATTAGTGTGTTGGTGTTATTCATTGGTATTGTTGTTTTTTAGAATGTTGCTTCGATGATGTGGTTCTTAGGTTGTCGTTTTGATGTTTTTTGCTTCGTTACTTTTTGTGCTTTCTATACTTCCAGTAGATTTTTAGAGGAATTTTTTTTTCATTGGCATTAAAAACATCATAGTGGATTGATTTTACATTTGAGTACTTTCTAAATTTGATGATATGTTCATGACTATTATTTTTCTCTCTCCTTTCAATCTCCATTTAAGAAGCATCTTTGACCAGAATAAGAACCCATCTATAATTTAAAACCTTTCCGGTACATTAACTATCAATTTAATTTTTCATAAATGAAATAGTTGTTACCTTATTTTGACTGTTTAGTTTTGTCTTCCAGATTTTGCATAGATGATTAATAATTTAAGAGTTTTTCTATAATTAAAAGGAACTTAATATGAATTAATGTAATTGGTCAGAAAGAACAATTAACTTTTGATATCATGATACCAAGTTTTAAAGTCATATCGAATATTATTTCAATTTCAATCTATTTTTACAAGAAAAGAATATGAAGCACACAACTAGAAATTCGAAACATTTTACAATGACCAGTAATCTTTCTCTAAAAGTAATTACGAAGCTTTCCAATCATGAATAATTGTTGACAAACAATGTCTCTACTTAATGAAGGAAGGTAGTACTACTCCTAGTAGCCAGTTAGTCCTAGGAATCTAGGATCGACAAAATTGTAAAAAACCTACTAATTAACTAATAGTTTGATGGAGGCTTAACGTATGAGAAATGACATGTACTAATTATGTAAAGGAATAATGTTATACTCCCTCCGTCCCACAAAAAACTTCCTATTTCACTCTAAATTTTTGTCCCACAAAAAACTTCTTATTTCTCATATTTGATGGGCTCCATATAATAAAAAACTATTATTACTAAAGAGCCCACCACTAATATCCACTAACTATCTTTCTCTTTCCAATCAAACCTTATATTTTAATCAAAAGTATTATTAATGACCCCACCACTAACTATTACCTAAAAACTTGTGCAAAAGTCAAATGAGAAGTTTTTTGTGAGACGGAGGGAGTACAATACTACAAACTTTACTATAAAATTCCTACTAGCTTTTAATTATTTAATAGATTTAGAAAAATGTCCTTTTAGCGTACACTTTTTGAATGGTTGTCATATAATTAGAGTAGGAGAATTTAAAAGAAAAGTGTAAGATAGAAATATTTTTTCTGTGAAATGTTACGGTTGGGAGAGCCTAGCGCGAGCGGCTTTCCACGTGGGTCAATTTTGATCGCAAAAGAACTCACTTCTCTTTCACCTTTTTTAATTTTATGTCACTATACAACCCGTTAAATATGAATCTAACTCAAAAGTCAAATTCATTGATAATTAAGTAAACGAATAGAATTCAAAACCTCAATATAAAATGCAACAAATTGCAAACTTAAATGAAGTTTTCACGATTGGAGAAGTATACGTTGGTGTTAATTTGATTCTCAAAACAATAATATAAATAACAATAATGTATGATAAATTGCACTGTCAAAACATCAGAATTCAGAAACAATTAACCCCAACTAATGTATATCAATTGACGTCATTAAACCTCCATCATGATTGTCCCAGAATTCAGTGAATCTGTGTGTCTTTGTGCAGAAGTAATTGATTCAATTAACGCCATTAAACCTCCGTATCATGAATAGCTTTGCAAGATCTTTAGCTACATCCATCGGTTAATTATAGTTGGTGGTGTATCTTGATCTAATGCTAAAGAAGTTGATTTTAATATTCTTTCTTTTCTATGCACATTCATGTTCTATGTATGTACTTATAACCATATAAATCAAACTATAACCTAAACAAATTTGATCCACGTACTAAGAAGTGCATGCTATGGAAAGAAAGGCACATTTTTTGCCACCTTATTGGTGATTAATATATATATTCCAAATCGTATATTCTTTATATAATTTCTTATTACAACAAACAAATAGAAATTGAAAGCAGCTATTTTGTATATTAAAAAAAAACAAAACGGCCAAATTTGTGATACATGATGATTCTTTTATTCTCCTCAATCGATCACCCTTAAATTGAATTAATGTTCAAACAAAAATATATATAGATAGATAACTCAAAAAAAACAACTGATTTACGTATACATGCAAGTACACTGCATCAAATCAATTGTTCCCGAAAAACGTTGTCAATCTCTTGGGTTTTGAGCTTGATAGTGCCAATGATTTGAGGGAGGAAAAAGAACCGAACTTGGGTTTTGTCCATGAATGTCACCTGTTGATGCAAGATTTGGCAACATTCCATAGTTTTCGGTAAAACTTTCAGAATCATAACCTCCAAGAAAACTCAAGAACGTATTGCTAGAGTTCAACCAACCAGCAGGTGGATTATAAAAGTTTTTGTTGTAACCATATCCAGAGAAATATGTCGATGAGCTTGCATTAGCAGGTCCCAAATAATCTTCTGTTTTTTGAGCGATATTATGATCTAATTGTGTTTGCCCAAAGAAGTGATGCGTACCAGAATAATCAAGGGGGGAACTTGATGATTCTTCGATGTAGTTGTGATTATTAGGGTTTGTGGGAAACCCTAATTGTGCTTGATCAAAATCATCATTAGGGTTTGCTCCAAATATCTGCTTTGATTTCTCAAAATTGTTCATCATCATCATCCTCTCTCTTGTTCTCTCCCTTGCTCTTGCTCGTGCTTTGTCCCTCAATTCCCTTGCCAAAATTTGGCTTTCTGTCAGCTTTCTTGTGATCCCACACTCTTTGATCTCATCATGAACCTCCAATTGTTTACCTTTGTTGGATCGATCATTGAATTCAATCACCGAATCAACTTCACAATCAGATATATTAGGTGATTCGTGATCACACCTCTCAATATTCTCTCTACTCGCGCTTTTACTAGTATTTTGTGATTTAACACTTTCGGTGACTTCTTCAATCGCTTTCTTGGACTTGCAAAATAGCCACTCAATAGTTTTACTTGCTTTATCAAACCCTAGCATATCTTGAAGACCGAAAAACTTGCGCGCAATATGAAGGGACAACCTCATTCTTCTATCTCTAAGGCCTTGAGCCGTATGAATCTTGCTATGTCGGTCTTTCTTCCCGGCACTTCTTTTCTTCCTCACACGTTTTGGTTTTGAAGGCGACGTTGGGGGATCGTTTTGGTTTTGGTTTTGGTTTTGATGATGATGTTGTTGGTGGTTTTGAAGTATGTCATCAAGGAAAGGTGAAGGAAATTGCCCGAACAAAGGTACATCTTCTTCGCGGTTTGAATCAAGATTTTCATGATTCAATTCGCGGTTTGAAGAGAACAACGTGGTCTCGTTGGTGCTCGAAGGAAATACATAATCCATACTCAAAGGTATAGATCAGAGAGAGAGAGAAAGAGAGATGAGTTCTTCTTGTTAATTACTTTCTTGAATAGAATTGAAGGAAGAAGATGGAAAATGATTGCATAATTGTGATGGAGGAAGTAGTGACTATATCTATGTATGTTTTCTTTTCAGATATGAATTTATTTATTTTTTAAAAATGGATTTAGTGAAGCAATGTAGTAAATTTCATGTGCTTGATATTAATTGGTGTATAGTGGTAGAGAGATTAAATATGGCATTAAGTTGATAGGTGTAGAGAAGTGGCCAGTCTAGTAGAGGTAAGATTAGTACAATTATTTATAGCCCATTAAGACCTAATCAATTAGCGTAGCTTAGTGTTCATGGGAACGACAACGTATCATGCTTCAATTCTTTGACCGATTGAATGACGACCCAAAAAAACCATGTGCAAATTTTCACCTGTACATCCTTCTTCTATAATTACACAAGTGTGTTAACAGTTTAATAGCGTGGATATTAGTTAGGTAAAATAATTCATTTATGCATATTTTAGGCTCTCTAACTAATAAGCGTAGAATTAGTGTTTATGCGGATTTCAACATGACATAAATTCCCTTCAATTATTAGGATTTTTAATTTTGTAGAGCATAAAATGATATTTAAATGGTATAAAATCATAATCCTTCTAATTATAACTGCAACACTGAACTTGATATCTACAGTGTAAATTATATAGTTCATTCACAATTAATTATTTATCTAAAGTACAACATAACCGAAGCTCGTGTCAAAATTAAAGTGCAAAATGACACATTTCATGATTTTCCGGAAAGGAAGCTAGAGTACGTAAATTTATTTAACATACACGTAAATGTTCCAATTCGGACAAAAAAGAATAGTAAATAATTAAAGTATTAATATGTCCTGAATAACTAGGCTAATAATGGACGACTTTACATGAGGAGTGAGTCACAAGTTCAAAAGTGTCAGAGGTCATTTTACCTACATGCATATGTACTATATATACGTACTCATATAAGTATCATAAATATTGAATGCATCGATCCTAGCTAGTGGTTATATATCTTTTCATTTGAATGTCGTAGATCAATCAAATATGCATGAATCCCTCGCCAACAACGATACTAAATTCTGCCAAAAACAAGGAATGAATAGGTGGGATTATACAGTCATATATTTACTCGAAAGTAGAGAGACTGTTTAAGATAAAGGGTCAAAGTGGTCAATTTACCTTAATTAGTGGTTTCTCACTTGGAAAAATTGGGTTGTAATTGAAAGTCTAATTACTGCTATGACCAAGGCAATATTTCCAACATTGATTTCTTATACAAGATGAAAAATAATCCATCATATGTTTTCACAAAGTTATATATTAGTCGATATATATAGAAAAGGTCAACGCTTATATATAAAGACCAGCCCAATAATGGAAATAGTTATGATGACACCATGAGATGTCAATTATGATATGATGCCTGAACCACCAATCACATTAAAGTAGAATTAAGTAGATACGACTCTCGATCCTTGGCTAATTTCAGATTCTGCATTACATAAAATTTATGGTAGATAATTATTAGTTTGATCATACATAATTAAACTGAATTGGGATAGAAAGTTACAGGTGACTTGATGGTGGTGAAGGACTAAAGGAGGAAGAAGAAGTTTAAAATATAAAGAAAAAAGAAATTAACAAAACAAGACAAAAATTATATTTGAATCTGACTACGTACGTACATATAGAAGTTTATGCCTTAATTAAGTAGTGACCCATGAATTAATGGTCCTTCATTATCTGCACATGCTACATGCTTTGTTTTCTGGCGGCATATTGCAGATTTCAGCCTTTTAAATTTATATCTGATTCAATTGGTACCAATTTAGTTTTAAAAATAAATATTTTTGGATTTTATATTTAAAAAAAAAAAAACAATTCCATAACAATAGAATTATGCTTTTCATAATCTTTAAAATTTAAAAGATGCAAGTCGATTCAAATTAGTATGTGTACTTTTTTGAAAATCAATCACGGACTAGTGTTAATCTCTTAAAAAATCTAAATAATCCTTATTCTTTTTAGTTTTAGTTTTATGAAACTATTCTATTGTTGGTTTTTTTCCCCTGCAAATCAAATTCTTTTCTATAATTATATTTGTTTCATGAAAATTATTTTTTTATAAAATAATTTGGATATTTTAAATTCACATATAACCCGGATTAAAATGTCTGAAACAGGTCTAACTTCCCGACTAGCAACTACATATTAAATATACATATAACTGAAAATGAAACAGTATAATTACTCATTTAGTTAATTCTTAAATACAAATGAAAATGGAAATAACTTTATTAAACATAATGTTTATAAATCTATTTTGAATTTACATGTAATTCGAACTAATTTAATCATAAAATATGTAACGAGCACGTACATATAAAATATGCACACTTATAACTAAAAATAAAAACTGTAATTTTCCCTGGTAAAAAGTTAAAAATCATACGTAGAAAAATCAAAGTACAAAAAAGTAATCCAATCGACTCATTTTGACCCAGACATGTAATTTTAGCCATTTTGTCCAGCCCAACTGCACCAGTTTCGCCCAGCCCAATCTTTTACAAGTTAATCCGTTAATTTATGGACCAAAAGTAAACATTTTGATCCATTATTAATGGATTTGGACTTCCCTTTCTTGTTTCGCGTTCCCTTTTTATATTTTATTGGGCTCCTTTTTTCCGGTATAGCTAAAATAGTAAAGCCTGTATAGAAGCTACCAAGACAAATGGGTAAGGTAAAACAAATAACGATAAAAAGAGTTGGTTAACAAAAAGACTTATAATTGGGTTACTATCAGAAAAATATTGTGTAAATATATGTTTTTTCTTTAACCTTTTTGGCATTAGCTAATTACCATATATATTTAACAAGGAGTCACAAAAAATATTAGAGTATATGTTAAGTTTTTTTTTTTTTTTTTTTGATGAAATCTTTCAAGAATAATGGTTAACTTAAATATATGGTTTCTACCTTACATTCTGATTACATGTACCACATTTACCTACAATCACATCAATTTTGATTTGCCATCTTGTTCCGTCAAATCATTTCCTCATATTTGGACTCTTAGTTGTTCAAAAGATACATGTTATTGGTTCCTACTTCCTACGAAATTTGCTTACTTATATGATCAATACAATGTATCCAAATTAAATGATAAAATTAAGAAAGATAATTAGTGGATAATCTTTTGAAGTATAGAAGGATGAAGTAAGAACATTTAGTAGGAAACATACAATTTTTCATTCAAAAAGTATTAGAATAATGGTAGTTGCTAAGAAATTTCACATATTAACAACCCAAGAACCTCATTTCTTGGGTCAAAAGTAGAATGTTTAGATGTGTAATTATGTAGTCCTCCATCATAAACATCTTAGGGGGTGTTCGTTTTAGCTTATTTAACTTATCAAGCTTTTGAAAAAACAAATCTTTATTATTTATTATTATTTTAATTGAGATTATTCAAAACAGACATCCCTTTATTCGAATTGTAAATCAAGGTTAATTAAAGAAAACGCCTTGAACTTTGTAAGGCATTTTTGACCGACCTCAACTGATTTTATTAAAAACAAATTGAAGATTTTATACGATGATTACTAAAAGATAAACGATCAATTAAACTGATGTTAATCCACTGAGATATTAACTATAAGAATTGACATATGAACGTAAGAAAACTGAGTCAATGAATCAACATCAAAGACTTGCTTTATTTGGGAAGTTGAAGCTTTTGGGAGTCGTTAAATTAAAGTGTGAGATTAACATTCAGTCAACACACACAGCGGACCCTCCTGCGATCTTGAGGGATCTGTTATCACCGTTCAGTAGGTTGACTTTGTGGACCTTTCGGTCCAACTTTTACTTTGATTTTCAACTGTTGGATGGAGGGTCCGTGAGTCAGCCATCAATTTTGACTTTTTTTAGTCTTTGATTTTGTTCTAAAGAATTGGAAGTATTATAGATTTTAGAGTTTGTCTCAGCTCGACTTTTAGTTTTTGGTTGTCTTCATCATATCATATGATGTTATGTTATGTGTTGGATTCTATTGATATGAGGAAATTGATTATTTTTACATCATTCATCACTATGTTAGATTTTAGCTAGATTATTCAACATTAGAAAATGAAAATAGAAAATTAAATACTAAAATTCCCAATACATTAAAAAAAATTCAACATTACCACCACCAGCCACCATCATTACCACCTCAAATGGCCATCAACAACCACCCCACCACAATCCCTCCCCCAACATTACTACCGTCACTGTCAACATCAACTGCATATGTCACTACCAGCTACCGCCACCAACAACCACCACCTCACACCCGCTACCATCACCGCCGCCACCACTACCAACACCCACCACCAACATTATTATTATCATGAGGGATTTCATTCCATTTTATGTTAACCAAGCGCATTTCATTTATATTTGGATTCTCTCAAATTTATATTTCTTTCACTTTTAATACCTTTGATAGATTCCAGTTTTATAAATAAATAAAAGGTTGTGTGAACCAAATAGGCCTGAGAAGTTACACCATGCCAGACATGGAATGTTGAGGTCATAAACTGATCATCACGTTAGTACTTAATTATCATCTAAGCTACATTTACATATCACAATATTTCTTTAGTTATATTCCGAAAAAGAATGTGAGTATTACAATATAAAAATAACATAAAATAACCTTTTCTAGTAATAGTGATAATATTTTTTCTTTTTTTAACAGCAAACACACACACCCTCTACACTACTCCTAATTCTACATCATTATCCACAACGAGACTCGAACCCTTGACCACAAGCCAAAGAGAAACACCTTCTAACACCTTATACGGCTAGACTACAAGCCCTTTGATAATAGTGATAATATATTTGAGTAATGCTTTGAGTTATTGAAAATTGCATTTAGTACATTACAACAGAAACGTTGTACATTTGATTCACTATAACTCAATAAGTCAGAATGTTTTTCGCCTGACTAGTGAATTAGTGATATATTCAAAGTAATCCCTAATTTTATATCGTCCCAAATAACGCATCTCAATTATTGATCAATAATAATTAATAGTCAAGATTAATCATATATATTGTACATGTAGGGGTATTTTGGTCATTTGACACTTACATAAAAAAATTAATTTCTAACTTTTTTTAAAAAAACAAAAAATTTATTTTAATATTGCGTCTGTAAATTTAGTGATTATTTTTTTTAATGTCAAAGTAAAAGTCACGAGAACACAAGGCCTGATGGCACTTGGGTTACGACTTACGAGACCGTTTAAGCAAATTAAATGTACAATTTTTCACCCTGCTATAAATCCAAATGAAACAATAAATTTAACGTTGCCACAAACTTTTTCTGTGATTTCATTAAATTAAAGATTATTTATAATTCCTAAAAGGCATTAGGGTCCAAAAAATAACACTGTGTTCCATAAGAATGATTTAGAAGGAAAATAAAAGAATTGAAAGAAAGAAAAAAAATTGTGTTCCAGAATATCTTTTTGAAAGAAAGGAAGAGAAGAGAAAAGAAATTTAAGGTATTTTTTCTCTCCTAATCTTCCTCCCAAAAGTGGGAAGATTTGGAGAGAAGAGAAATCTTAATTAATTAAAACTATTTACAATTACTAAATTACCCTTGATATTACTTAATTTGTTTATATTTGAAGGATAAAATTATAAATGTACTAATTTTTTTCATTTCTCTCCAACTCGGGAACACAAAAATTGATGATTTTCTTTTTTTGTCTATTCAATTCGGGAACACAAGAAAGGAAAATATTTTCTTCTTAATATCTCTTCTTTTCTCTTCTATTCTCTTACTTTCTTTTCTTTTGTTTCATTTAAATTTTATGGAACACAGCCTAAAGGAATTCACCTTTTAACTCGTTGTGAGGTCACTTCCATGGCTACCGTTGTCTCCCCAAATTTGCCATGAAACTAAGAAGCTTAAAGAGTGATTTTATTTAAATTCGTGTATTTTATTGTTTATTATGTTTTTGTACGCATATGGTGGTCACACGCATGGCAACTTTGGTCCCCATCACACACTTTATTTAACCTTTCTAGGACTTCTTTTTCTATGTTAATTTATTATGTTTCCGTTCCCCCTATAATTCCTTAACTAAGGATTTGATCATGATAGCTACGCTACCTCCACTAACCATTTACTCGTGGGGCTTATCATGACATCACTCCCACGGTGTAATGACGTTTTTAGTCATCCTTTAAAGAAAGGCTTTTAATCAATACAAAGGGGATAATGCATACAAAAATTTGTTTAAGTTGTGTATTAAGAATACAAAAGTGATAATTACATGTAGTTCAATTGGTAATATGGGGTGGTATCTTTGCCCCGATCAACACAAAGGTCACGGGCTCAAAGCCTTGAGGCCTCTTATAATTATAATTGTTGCCTCATATTATGGATACACAGGTGATTATGGATCGAGAGACATCTTATAATTACAATTGTTGCCTCATATTATGAATAGATAAGTGATTATGGATTGATTTGGGTTATCAACCTTTGTATGTTAAAGAAATTAAATGCATTTTCCGATACGTACATATGGAAGTTTAACTTCTTTCAACCTTTTTAACTAACACGCTCAGCAATTTTTTCTTGCAACTTCCTTCCTTACACCCGGCCATCAGCAACCTCCACGAATTGAAGCATTTCTGCTTTCAGATTGCAAATATACCAACACTTTGATTTGCAAATTGCAAACACATAAAGACATGTTTAATGTCAATTTTTGGCAAACACGCATAATTTTATATCGTCTTTCTTTAAACATATACAATTTTAGATCCAAATTGCAATGTTTTAAAACGCGGATTTTGAATTGAACCGGTCGATGCTTTACAATTGGTCGGACTGGTTGAACCGAATTACAATGCTATTGTATATCATGTTAAAATTAGTTAGACCGGTGCCAATGGTGACGCAAACTGACGCCGTCAGTTTCTGCCAACTCAGCGCCACGTCAGCATACAAACTAACTAACACTAAACTGACGTACCCATGCCAACAGCACTCCGTCACTTCACCAAATTTGGGCCCCACCACTTACTTTTCTTTATCTAATAAAAATATATAAACTAATTAAAACATATAACTAATAAAAATACATTTCATTAATTAAAAAAAAATACATAAAAGACATTAAAATAATTAAAAAAAAGACATTAATTAAAAAAAAAAAGCCATTAATAAATAAAAAAAAAAGACATTCAAACTAAAAAAAACTACTAATCAAGAGATTCATTGTCGTCTTCGTCTTCGTCTTCGTCTTCGTCTTCGCCAACCGGTCCTTGTGCTCCCGAACCCTCACCGTCACCCTCCTCGTCAACGTCCTTAAAAATCGCCAAATCATTTTGAAATTGCTGTGCAATTTCATCTTGAGCGGTTTCAAGCATTTGCTTACGACTTTCGTCAATGTCGTTTGGCACTTTTATGGCTAGGAATTTCCAAGTTTCCAAAATCAATTTTTTGTGTGCCATTTTTGCAACCTTTTTGATAATGCCTGTATTTTTTTTGGAGGTTTTTCTAACGAGGTCCAAAGTGTCCAGCTTAATGGACCTTCGGGAACTTGCGGCATCGGACGAAGACGAAGTCTTTTGACTTTTCTTGCTCACACTGCGGCCGGGGGGGCGCCTCAACGGGTCATCTTGGAACAACGCATGCATGTTAGCCGGTGTCGACGTCCTTGGTGCCGCCGTCCCTGGATCCATGCTCGCCGGTTCGGTGTCTTCATCGAGGCTTATCGGCTCGGTATCCATGACGCCCACTGAAAAATAGAACTTTGGGCTATCTCTCACCACTTCCCAACAGTCTTCATATATAAAATTACGGCCGACATTTTCACGGAATTGTTGACGAGCAGCTTTTAGAACGTCCCCGTCTCGCGTACCGCTTCCACGCACGTCGTTTAACGAATTGTATATAGCGCTGAAATTTTTCACGTCATGAGCTATTTTGGACCATTTGCCCGTGAGTTGGTTCATGTTACGCTTCACAGAAGCAGTCGAGTTGAAGTCCTCGAGAATTCGAGCCCAATGGACGAAAGCTTTTTTGCTATTCCCCTTCACACCATCTTCAGAGTTATGAATCCAACGTTGGGCCAAAATCACCTCGTCAGGGGTTGACCACTTTGTTTGTGCCCTTTTTGGCAACGCTTTTTCTTTCCCCTTTTCCACCCTTTTTTCTTTCCCCTTTTCCACCCTTTTTTCTTTCCCTTTTCTTGAGGGTGTCGGTTCCGGTTGGGTGTCCCCCACATTTTGGGTGTCGGTTGGTGATGGTTCTTGGAAATTTTGTGAATAGATAGGTTTGGTGGGAGGAGGTTGTTGGTATTGAAAGTTGGGTGGTGGTTGAGAGTAATGGAAGTTGGGTGGTGGTTGTTGGTATTGAAAGTTTGGTGGTGGTTGAGAGTAATGGAAGTTGGGTGGTGGTTGTTGGTAGTGAAAGTTGGGTGGTGGTTGAGGGTATTGGTAGTTTGGTTGTGGTTGGGAGAAAGCCCCAAAACCTAGCGATGGTGTGGGGTTGCTTGTTTGACCCGACGAAGAACCGGCCGGTGAGGGTGGGGCGTCAATCGGTGATCCAGTAAGGTAATCCCACATGTCGTTGGATACCGATGATTGACGTCTTTTGGACATTTTTTAAAAGTTTGGGAGGAGGTATGATTTTTTTGAGATAGAAAGAAGGTGATTGTGGTGTAAAAAATATAAGAAATGAGTGGGTATTTATAGATGTAAATGAGGGGGAATTTTTTTTGAATTTTTTTGAATTTTTTTGAATTTTTTCGGATTTTTTTGAAATTATTACCGTTTTTTTTAATTTAATAATATATAATTTAAATTTATTACCGTTTTAAAAAAAAAAAAAAAAAAGGAAAATTTGTGATTGGTTGGAAGGTACGGCGGGACCCACCACACACGCTCCACTTCCGTTTCTTCTCTCGCCGCTTTCACGACTGGCGGCCAACCGGCGGGCCAACCGGCGGGCCGTGCCAACGGCGCCGGTTCCGTCGGTGGCCAACCGGCGGCCAACCGCATGCCCATTGGCACCGGTCTTATCTGAAAGTTACATAAAAGCAAAAAAAAAAAAATATAAAAAGTAAAAAACTAGAAAATAAAAAACAAATAATATAACAAATCCAAAAAATTACACAAACTGGTTTTCAGTGAAATTAAATAACTTTGAGTTTGTAATCTTTAAAAAATGAATTAAAAAAACATGGTTCGAATCCAGTTTAATCATCCATGTCCGACTGGGTTTACAGTTAACCCTTCTGATTCGAAGCAGTTCATAAATAGACTTTTAACCCGTTGATTCGGCCCGACATACTTTTATTTCATGGTCGTATCGATCCAACCAACCAGTCGAACTCAAGTTTTAAAACATTGCCAAATGGCAACTAAATGATTTTGCAACAAATTGTATGGGAATGATTTATTAAAAGATGAAAAATAGATATTAAATACCGGGTTACCCTGTAGATCCTAACATCTTTTTCTTTCAAATGTGCTTTTTTCCAGTTACAAATTACCCTTTCTATGTTTTACTTTATGAATTGATTGAATTTTATTTTATTCTTGTTTTGAGAAAAATTGATGAAACAATGGCGCAGACTCTTTTATCAACCATCGATTAATGTTACGTAAATAGAATCAGAAATTTTCTTTCAGTAGTTCGTACGTTGTTCAGTTAAAAGAATTTCCAAATATCAAATCATGAAACTTGGGGCAAAAAGAGTGTTTCCAGTAGACATGTAAACAAATAAAACGTTGATCAGTTAACTATTCATGAATTATTCAATAAAAAATTCGTTTACGTACGTTTATTTGTTAAATTAATAAAAATTAACAAGATTTTAAGTACGTTAATTTAAATGAACGAACACGAATATAGACCCTTTAATTCATTTACATTTTTGAACTTTCGATAATTCTTCAAGATTTATTTGTGTATGTTCATTCGTTTATCTTTGATAATAATACATATCGAGTATTTCTAATAAAACAGTTTTAGTTAGACGAATAGAGTCGTATTTAAGGAAGTCCTTGATTTTTATAAAGTCCTAATGGATAAATCACAACCATTGATTAATTATAAGTAATTGTCAAGATTAATCACATATCTTATACATGAAGGGCTATCTTGATATTTTTTTTTAAAAAAAATATTTTTTTATTTTAGAATTATTATTTTTAATTATTAATTATTTTATTATTTTTTAATAATTTATTTTAAATATTTTTTTTCATTGATAACACTTAATATGATTGCATACTGAATCACATATGATTGCATGTTTCACATGTGATTTTACACTAAAATCACATGTGATTAACTACTACACGTAATTATCAAATAAATATTGTTTTTTAACGAAAAAAATAAAGATAAAAATCAAAAAAAATCAAAAAATCAAAATTTTTTTAAGTGCCAGATGACCAAAATACCTCTTCATGTATATAAAATATGTGATTAATCTTGACCATTAGATCTTACTGATCAATGGTTGAGATTTATCCATCGATAATACGTAAAAATGATGGATCTCTTTGAGACTTTTCTGTAGACGAATAAGCACAAATTAACAATAATATACGTACTGAAGAATTATATATAAAAAATATATTGTGTTAATTCATGTATATTCGTTTGTTACCTTTTTGAACAAACTAAGTTTTTTAACAAATAAATTCGAACACAAAAATCGGTTCATTTAAGTATGCATTTGTTTGTCCAGTTAAACTTAAACGAATCCTACCCTATCCTATCATATATATGAGGCTACACATGTTGAACTTTTGCCAACTCATCACAACGGACTCCTCACATTGGTGGACAATGCCACGTGTAATTACGGCAGTTGTCCATCCATTCCATTCAACATTTTAGAACGTCCATTCCAAGCTTTTAAAATAACCCGCAATATCAGGCAAGATACAATCATTCTCCATTTCTGTTTTGGAATGCAGTCAATGTGAATCCGGTAAATCAGGCAAGTATACGACCAATTAATTATCTGCAGCATGAAATCGCAAATGAATTCAAAAGTCAGTTGATATTACGAAAATAAAAGGAATTAATTAACAATCTTAATTTAATACCGGATTCACAATTATAATTACTTTCTTTTTAATAATCCCGAATCAACTAACAATTCGTAAAAGATTGACTCAACTTTAATCCCGATTTACTCAAAATCCTGCATAATCTACTCCTTTTTTATCCCATTATCACTTACCATGACCGGAATTGCAAATTCAAACTTTCCTCCCCTATATAAAGTACATAATATACGAAATACCTGTTAACTTGAATTCCTGCATTCACAAACCACCATCTTCAATCGAAAGGTAATTTGCAGTTTTTGCCAATTTCTGTACAGTATTATTAAACCAAAAATTCGAAGGGTAATTCTCAGTTTTTGCCACTTTCTGTGGTTATATTAAATCAAAAAAAGTCCTTCGATTATATTCCCTTATGATTACTTTTTGTCGTTTATGACAAGTTTTATGTCGTTTATATTTGATTCAGCTGTTGCAGTAAAAGATTTCGGTTACAGTCAACCACCATCTTCAATCGAAAGGTAATTAGCAAAAACCATATTTTCATTGATTTATTAACATAAATTATAAAATTAGAATTACGTTTTATGATG
This sequence comes from Calendula officinalis, assembly GCA_963853835.1. Classification (NCBI taxonomy): domain Eukaryota; kingdom Viridiplantae; phylum Streptophyta; class Magnoliopsida; order Asterales; family Asteraceae; genus Calendula; species Calendula officinalis. The sequence continues at coordinate 1,466,473 of OY970830.1, read as the reverse complement.
TATATATATGTTTAATAATTGTCCGTTTAAAGCTTTTATTTCATTATCTTATAAAAAAAAGGTTTTGCTGTAAGATGAACCCAAATTTGTTTGACCACTTTACTGTATTTTCAAACAATCACCGTTTGACTTTTTTAAATTAAACTGTTTCAATTAAAGATAGTTGTAAACACATGATTATTAAAATTGTATTTAATTACTAAATTTCAAAAACCGTTTGACTTTTATTAGTCAAACGGTATTTACTTTTAAATTAACAATGTATTTACCTTTAAGTTTGACTTTACAAAGTTTTTCATTAGGTTTGACTTTAAAAAGTTTTAAAGTCAAAATTTTAATATAGAAATACAGTAAAAATACGGTTTCACACTGTATTTACAGTAATTACTTTAAAAGTACAGTTTTTATAAATACAGTTTTTCATTAGGTTACAATGTTTGAATAATATTTAAATATCAAACTTTAAGATAATTCCAAATTTGAGGTGTAAATGAACTGTATTTTCAAATTATCAACCTTACACTTTTTACAAATCATACTGTTTCAATTATAGATTAGTATAAACACATGATTATTTATAAATGTATTTAATTACTAAATTTCAAAACCGTTTGACTTTTATTAGTCAAACGGTGTTTACTTTTAAATTAACAATGTATTTACCTTTAAGTTTGACTTTAAAAAGTTTTTCATTAGGTTTGACTTTAACAAGTTTTAAAGTCAAAATTTTAATATAGAAATACAGTTAAAATACGGTTTCACACTGTATTTACTGTAATTACTTTAAAAGTACAGTTTTTATAAATACAGTTTGTCATTAGGTTACAATGTTTGAATAATTTTTAAATATCAAACTTTAAGATGATTCCAAATTTGAGGTGTAAATGAACTGTATTTTCAAACTATCAACCTTATACTTTTTAATAATCATATTATTTCAATTATAGCTTAGTATAAACACATGATTATTTATAAAGTGTTTAAAGTCAAACTGTATTTAATAAAGTAATTACAGTAAATAAAGTTTGACCATGGAATAGTCAAACGGTGATTAACTACTATAATACTTTAAAAAGCATTAATAATATTGTTTTTCATTAGGATTGACTTTTTAAAAGTCTTAAAGTCAAAACTTTAAAGTTTTTACTTTTTATTACATTAATTAGTACACCTTATTTACAGTTTTTAAAAAAATATTACAGTTTGACTTTTTAAAAGTCAAACTGTTTTCACTGTAAATATATTACGACAGTTTGACTTTATTAGTCAAACATTATAACCTAATGAGTAGTTAAATATTATTTAAAAACAGTATAATTTGTAATTAATATAACCACATAATTCTTGATAAACTGTATTTAACGAATTTTTTTTAAGTTAAAACTGTATTTTACTTTTTTTTTTGCACTAATAATTACAATTTATTTATTGTTTTTTAAAAGTCAAACCTAATGAATGACTTCTTAAAGTAATCGTGTGTTTTCTGAATTTACTGTATTAAATACAGTTTGACCATGGAAAAGTCAAACGGTGATTAACTACTATAATACTTTAAAAAGTATTAATAATATTGTTTATTAGTGTATTGCTTATTTATAATTATTTTTTTTACATAATAAGTCAAACCTAATGAATTACTTTTTTTTTTAATAATTTTGTACACTGTATTATATGTATTTAAAAACTATGACACTTTGACTTTTTAAAAGTCAAACTATTTAATTACTTTGTAACATAAACTAACCGTAAATTACTTTGTATCAGCAGTATGAATACCAACAACAACAAAGGAAAAGCGAAGCTGAACTAACAGAAAACACCAAATTCAGCCGGCGGCAATATGAGGCGTTTGGCAAGTTCAGGTATATCAATAGGGTCCCGAAGATTCCGTCCCACTGAAAATTCAACACAAAGTCCTGTTAACATGGAAACAACCCAAGGTAAATAAATTACATACATACATTGTTTAATTATTTAGTATATAAGTGACCATTAACTTCTATATGTTTATTTCAGAAACCTTCAAACAGAAAACCATTACACCGATAGGTAAAATAGATGGGGGTTACGGAACATATCTGTGCGGGGGAGATGTCTTTCAATCTGGCATTCTCACCGTAAGAACGAACCGCATAACCCATATTCTCTAGACTTAGTTCTGCATGATGATCAGGTATTTGCTGTCAATACATCACATAACTTTTTGTGCAATTGATTTAATTAAAATATTCTTAAATTTTAAAATTTAACAGAATGATCGAATCCAAATTTGGATTAAAAAAGAGTTCATGCATAAGTTCGAGCCGCTTTTCGAGGAAGGAAAGTGTTATGAGATTTCAAACTTCACTATTTATCAGAATACTGGAATTTACCCTTTATTGCCACATAAGTATAAACTTGCATTTGGATTCAACACAACTATTACGCGAATTGATGAGATTGATGACAATTTGTATAGTTTACTGCTAGAACCTTATACTGAGATTAAGTCGGCAGATCGTACTTATGATGAAAAAGACGCTGTTGGTACGTCCTATATAATTTTTAAAGTCAACAATTTTTTAAAGAAATATATGGCATAATTATATTTTATGTACATTCAAATTTTGTAATGTTCTCTGTTTCAGATGTTATTGGCTCTGTTGTTGCGATTATGGAGATTGTAAAGGTACCCACGCAAAGTGGTATGAAACCACGACGGTGACCTTGCTGAGCTGATACGAAAAGCCAAGCTGATTATCTGGGACGAGGCACCAATGATTAACAGATATTGTTTCGAGGCGTTTGATAGAACCCTGAGAGACATATGCAGGCAGGACCCGTCGACACCGTCAAAATCTGTATTCGGTGGAAAAGTTGTTTTGTTTGGTGGTGATTTTCGGTAGATTCTTCCTGTTATTCCAAACGGCTATAGGCAAGACGTGGTACATTCGACTATCAATGCTTCATATCTTTGGGACCACTGCATTGTCTTGAAATTAACAGTAAACATGAGGCTTGGTTCGGGAGCAACTGAGGATGAAAGAAAACAAATAAAGGAGTTTGCAGATTGGATACTCGATATTGGCAACGGCACTATAGGTATGTATTTAAATTAATTTTAAATTATATAAACCGTAGCATTAGATTTTTTTACTTATATGAATTTTGTTGATATTATCTAAACACAGGTTTTGAAAATGATGGTGAGTCGTCAGTAGAGTTCCCGGATAACATGCTGATTCCAGCATCTGATGATAACGTTGGGGCTATTATTGCAGAAACATACCCTCATTTGCTTGATAATCTATGGCAGCCCAACTTTTTTCAAGATAGAGTCATTCTTGCTCCCACGCATGAAATGGTTGACCTCATAAATGAACGTATGCTGTCATTAATTCCTGTAGAAGAAAAGAAGTACGAGTCATCGGACTCGGTTTCCGCTGCAGATGAAGATGATACTATGTTTAACCTTGATCTTTACACCACTGACTTCTTGAACAGCATAAAAATGTCAGGTGTCCCGCAGCATATCTTGAAGTTAAAGATTGGCGCTCCGGTAATGTGTATGCGGAAAATTGATCAGAAAGCTGGACTGTGCAACGGAACCAGACTTCAGATATTACGAATGGGGGTGAATATAACCGAGGGTAAAATCATATCTGGCGGCAAGGTGGGTACCATTTGCGCTATCCCTCGAATGGTTATTAGCCCTTCCGACAACAAGATGCCTTTCAAATTGAATCGCATGCAATTTTCTGTTCAGGTTTGCTTTGCTATGACCATTAATAAAAGTCAAGGACAAACGTTGTCTCAGGTTGGGTTGTTTCTGCAAAAACCGGTTTTCTCACATGGCCAGCTTTATGTGGCCGTATCACGAGTTAAGAACAAGAAGGGATTGAAGGTCATTTGTTGTGACATCGATGGAAATTACACTAATTCGACAGCAAATGTAGTTTACAAAGAAGTCTTATTTCGTTTGTAAATCTTATGTAACATTTTTCAATGTATTGATTTATCTTTCAATTCATCATTTCAGCTACAACATTATTATATCATTTTTAAAATTATTAATCTTTGTTGGGATTTTTCTACATAATAAATTTTGAAGCATACCCGCCCATCGGGCGGGTTATGTAGCTAGTGAATATATATACTCCCTCCGATTCAAAATAAGTGATATACTTTCCTTTTTTGGTGATTCAAAATAAGTGATACATATTAAAAAATTACCTTATTTGGCAAAAAAAAGTGAGACTCTCACCTACTAGCTATCTACTTTAACAAAGTGAAATGACCCCTTTACCCTTACTTTTTATTTTTAAACATCATTAACCACACTTTATTCAAAAAGTGTGGGACTCATTCCCCACTAACCATCCAATTAATCTAATTTAATCATTATTATAATCTTTTGCCTCAAAACCCGTGAAACCCAAAGTGTATCACTTATTTTGAATCGGAGGAAGTAGTTTATTTTTGTTAGTTCCGTTCATTTACAGACTCGTTTATGCCCAAACAAACGGATTTGCATATTCTAACAGTTAGCGACAGGGTATGTTAATCGGTATTAATTAATTGCTCACGTGCACAACTTGAGTAACAAGAATGAATTTTCACTAAGTACTAAAAACTAAGTACTAAAAACTGCTACATATAATAAAGGTGTACATGTGTCTAAATATTACCTCAATGCATGCTATTAACTGCATAATTACCCGAATGCATGCCGGTTAAAGTGTTTAAGCATGAAATGGCTTATTATGACACTTCCATTTCCTCTTTTCATGTCTATGTATTCTATTTTACCGAGCAACTTGGTGTTTTTTTACTTTTAACACCCTGACAAACTTAATATATGTACATAAAGGGGTGAAATATATTATTTATTTATTAGTGTTCCTACAACTATGTACCCAATATATACATGTTGAATAATAATTCATAAATAATTAAAAAAAACGAATTTAAATTAAAATCAGCCAAGTCGTGTGGACATAGGCCAGTAGGCCACCATGGCAGCCGCTCAAAGCTCATAAAATTTAAAGACTCATTTTGTTCTGATAATGCCGTTTCATGTATCATGTAACAAAATGAGTAATCCATGTGTCTTAAGTGTTAACCCTAACTTTGTAAGCAATGGAATTATATATCGATCGTGTTTCTGTGGTAAAAAAATCATTTAAAAATAGTGTTAATACCATTTTAGGCCAACCAACCTAACAATAAATGTTTTTAAAGTTAAAAAGGAGAAGAAAGGAAGCATGGAGCAAGAAGAGGTTTGTAGACATCTTTAGGCCAACCACCCAACAAATGTCAGGAGAACACAGCAACAATGTGTGCAAAGATGTCAGAGGAAATATAAAATTGGAGGACAAAGTTACTTAACCAAACTCATTTTACTTTTTTGCCATTTCCTGTTTTTACAAAGGAATTGCTTAGAAAGTGCAAATGCAATTCAACCAAACAAGAAAATAAGCTTTCCTTGGGGATTTTCTTTGAGGGCACTTAAGTAAACATGTCCTTAAAATAAATTATTGTAAAATATAATTAACTAAAATAGAGCAAAAATTCACTCATTTTCCCAAATACAAATTACCGACTTAAATATTTAAAAATAAAGCGTCCGACTTGATGTTTACCATGGACCATATATGATGCTCTTATTTATATATATTTTCTTATTCGGGTTGAGGGAAGGAAGTGATAACATTTTTCAAATCTGATTTTGTTCTTTCTTTTTCTTGTTGTTCAAAAAAAAAGCAAATATGTAAAATATATTTGTGTAATATATTTATCTAAAGATAGTGTTGGTAATAAAGATGAATCGTAAAAGAAATAAAAAGTTGGCATGGCATGGCCATTTCAAGTCATTTACATTGAAATGACAAGTTTACCCCTAACGAGGTCAGAGGTGTACACTTTCCATTAGGAGAATCTAAATGATCTCCCTACCCCTCCATTTGTTACATCTACTCATCTCTCTTTATTCAATGGACTAATGGGCAGGTGTCCTCTATTCTTATTTCTTCATTACTCCCTTTTATTATTAAAAACAAAACAGAGGCAATAACTACGCAAAATACATGCAATTGTATTTTATACGAACATTTAAAACTTACAAAAATCTCAACAACTAGATTTCTTTTAACTGCGTTTTTAATTAAATCAACCTTATATTTGAAATTCGATCAGTTCTGCAATTATGAAATAAAAAAGAAAATAAAAATACATGTAGGAATCTGAGGGACTGAAACCGAGGAGACGGAATACAAATTGGATCTATCCACTTGAGAAACTAAATATTAAAATAAATAATTAAATAGAATTAAAATAAAAAGAGTGGGCTGTGTTCCAAGACACAATCATTACAAAACTCTTCACAGGAAACACAAAGGAGTTTGGGCGTGGATACGAGTACCTCCTCCCCCACCCCCTTTAAAACCCTTCCTCTTCCGTCCCACTTTACATTACGGACTAGTATTATTTTAGAGAATTCGTTTTTATATCATAATTTTTTATTTTTATATTATAAAGTACAAATTTTACAGTTTATTTTAAAACATATTAAATAATAATTGTGGTATATAAAATAAAAATTATGGTGTGAAAAACAGTCCCTATTATTTTAGTACTCCCTCCATTCTAAAACTATTGTATACAAACAAAAATTACACAGTTTAAGAAAAATGCATTTATTATAATGTGTAACTAATAAAATTCTATCTTTACCATCTAACTATATTTTAATTGGTTGAATTTTCAAGTTAATAATTTTAGACAAACCAAATAGGAAAGATGGATAATAAAATTAGAACGAAGAGAGTACTACTTAATACAAATGGTTTCTATTTTTAATAACATCTCAGTTTTATATGTAAATCTTTCTAATTATGATTTCCCCTCTTTAAAAAAAACTAAAATCGAATTAAAAATAGCCAAACCTTCTGATTAAACTATGGAATTAAAAACCTTTTAATTAAAAAAAAACCTTTTAATAAAAATCGAAACAGGTGCTAGAAAGCCAATGTAAATTGGTCATATTGGATTTTAGATCCTATGAAAGGCAGTGTAATTCTTTCTCCTCGTTGTTTAGAATTTGATTTGTTTCGTATTACCATTAATTGGGTCCTTCACTGGCTGCCTTTTTCTTGTATATATTGTGGTCTTTTATCGGGTTTGTTATAAAAGTTTTTGTTGTTAAACCCCCCCCCCCCCCCCCCCCCCCCCCCACAAACCAAAAAAAAACCATATGGAGTATATATTAGCTTTGAAATTCATGTTTGGAATTAATGATTCACGAGTGGAGAACGGGTTCAAGTGGAACAAACTGGCAAAGTTAATATGATCTAGCATTGAGAATTGCTAAGAGGCATGCTACGACGATTAATCTGTATAAATAATAGTATTGACCTTGGATCCGTTAAATGTACAAGTTGCGATAAAGACCTCAAAGACGCTTCAACAAATGTAATAAATATACCTTAAGAGATGATGTAAAGTTTTTTTTTTCCCTTGGATTTCAAGTAAAGAAAAAATGTACCAAAAAATTGGCTAGATTGGTATAATAACCCACGCATTGACTAACTCTTCAAAATCCTTTTTGTTTTCGTTACTTGCTAGATATTTATATAAATACTATGTTAAAAGAGAATTAGCATTAAAGAAAGTGGTATTTGGAATATATAGAGTTGTGTTTAAGAAGATTCATCATTTTTACAAAGTCCCGAGAAAATAAATCTCAACCATTGATTAATAAGATCTAATGGTCAAAATTAATCACATATAATATACATGGAGGGGTATTTTGGTCATTTAAAAAAAATAAAATATATTTTCATTTTTCATTTTTTTATTTTAGAATTTTTATTTTTTTTATTTTTTTTAAAATTATTATTTTTTCATTAATAACACATCATTAAATGTAATTACATACGGAATCACATGTTTGCATACTGAATCACATGTGATTTCGTACTGGAATCATATGTGATTGAACTAAAACATGAAATATGATTAAATATACAATCACATGTGATTTTACACTAAAATCACTTGTGATTAAGTACTACACGTAATTATCAAACAAATATTGTTTTTTAACGAAAAATATAAAAAATTAAAAAATTAAATTTTTAATTTTTAATTAAAAAATAAAAAATTCAAATTTTTTTTAAGTGTCAAATGACCAAAATACGCCTTCATGTATAAAACATATGATTAATCTTGAACATTAGATCTTATAGATCAATGGTTGAGATATGTTTATCGGGACTTCGTAAAAATGATGGATCTCCTTGAACGTTTCTCGGAATATATAATACAAAGCTGTTCAAAAACTATTAAAGGGTGTTTGGAAAAGCTTCTAAACCGTTTTTAAGCTTATTTACATAAACTTTCCCAAACATGCTTTAAGAATGTCGTGCTCATTGACTGTCTTGGAACCCCTTAATTTGTTTTTTTGTTTTTTTTAATGGTGAAAAATGATATCCTGAAAGGAGCTTCGTCAATGTCATTACCCCACTAAGGACACCCCAAACCCTTAATTTGTTTTTTTGTTTTTTTTAATGGTGAAAAATGATATCCTGAAAGGAGCTTCGTTAATGTCATTACCCCACTAAGGACACCCCAAACCCTTAATTTGTGCATGTACATCTCTATTTTGAAGTATAAAAGCATCTACGACATGTTTGAAAAAGAATCTTTCATCAAATTTGAAATATAAATACATACACGACACAAGAAATAGGTTTTTAAAATATGTTGGTATGGAATATATGTTTGAGAGATCGAGGCATCAAGAACAAAGGCCATAGACCAAAGCAAACCTACATGCCCTTTTTCCATCATTACACTTTCTTTCTCTTTCTCTACGCGCTTTAATCTTCGTTATTGTCTTTGGTCGGTCGACAAACTGTGTGTTTTGTGTTCACTGTGTTCTGCTCGTGTTTCCCCCCAATTAAACCACCCTAGCTAGCCTCTCTCTCACACAGTCTCATAATGCACTTTCCACCAATCATAAAGCAACATATATGCACATATACATAAATTTTTAGATATGTATGATGTATCTATCTATCTATACGTAATATGTAGGTAGGAAATTTACAAAAATAAATAAAAATATATTGTTAAATTTGTTTACTTTTCATAGCAAAAGCACAAGTGTGATGGCTACAGAAATGGATAGTGTGAGAGAAAAGAGGTATACATTAATGCCGTAAGAAGAAAGGAAAGCTAATGTCCCCGCACTCTCTAGAGAGAGAGAGAGAGAGAGAGAGAGAGTATGAGAGAGATATAGTGAGAGGTTGGGTTGTGTGTTTGTGTGAGAGAAATATAATGGGGGAGAGAGGAGATTACGAGGGACCAATATGTGAAAAAACCAAAAAAGATACTTCCTCCGATTTAAAATAAGTGATACATTGTTGGTTTAACGGTTTTTGAGGTAAAATATGATAATGATAATTAAATTAGATTAATTGGATGATTAGTGGGAATGGGTCCCTCAAATTTTGAATAAAGTGAAGTTAATGATGTTTAAAAGTAAAAGTAAGGGTAAAGATGTCATTTCACTTTATTAAAGTAGATAGTTAGTGGTTGTGGGTCCTACTACTTTTTACCAAATAAGGTAAGTTTTCAAAGTGTATCACTTATTTTGATACACCCAAATATGAAAAGTGTATCACTTATTTTAAATCGGAGGAAGTAAAACAATTTTTTAACACAAGAAACAAAAGCTCAAGTCTTTTAACTTTATTGTTTCAAGAATAAAAAGGGTCACCACCCTCTAACCATTCTTCTTCCACATCAACCTCACAAACCAAAACCTACCGTTTCTAGAGAGAGAAACCAATATTTTAGAGAGAAAAAGCATAGCATAAGGTTGATGTTCAAGAAACCATTATAAAGATTCAAGTCTTCTTGCCCCCAAAAGAAGTCTTGCATGTTTTATTGGTTTAACTTGTTTGGAGGATTAGATATAATTAAAGTCAAGTTTTTTAGGGTTTCTTTAGACACACCTCCTTCTTGAATCGTTAGTTAATTTACAATTCTACCCATGTTTAACTATGTGTGTGTGTATTCTTGGGGGCGGTGAGGTGAAATATTATGTGTGCTAAAAGAGAAGACGAAGTAGTAATAGAAGAAGGTGATCATCATCATCATCATCATCATCATCATCATCAAAACATTCAAAGATTTCAAGAACAACAATTAGTCCTTCAAGAAATACAACAAAACATGGGTATTAATGATTATTCGTATAGCAACACTAGGTTAATGTTTCCATCATCATCAGAAACCTCTCCGATCATACAACCATCATCATGGAGCACCCTACCTCAAGTGATCCACCAAAACAACAACTTCAACCCACTTCTTCAATACCCGACCCGAGACCATGACCCGTTTATCTTCCCTCCACCACCACAAGCTCCGTTATCATGCTACGGCGGTGTGTTTAACCGAAGGGTGCCAGGTGGGCTGCAGTTCGCGTATGATGGTAATACGTCATCGGATCATCATCTAAGGCTCTTATCTGAGACACTCGGGCATGTGATGCAACCCGGATCCGGCCCGTTTGGTCTACAAACTGAAATGGGTAAGATGACTGCTCAAGAGATCATGGATGCGAAAGCTTTAGCAGCTTCCAAAAGCCATAGCGAAGCTGAACGACGTCGTAGGGAACGAATCAACAATCACCTTGCAAAGCTTCGAAGCTTACTCCCAAGCACCACCAAAGTAAGAGTTCATTTTTTTCACCTATTATTTTCTTTATTTAAAAAAGATGAATCTTTTTTTATATCATACAAACTGACCCATGCCACAAAATAATTTTTTCAAGAAAAACTCGAATTATACGAAAGGTTTAAGCTTTTGTTTGTGGGAACCTTTCAAGATAAAATGAAATCACTAAAACTAATAATGTTTCACGAAACACTCAAATTATACGAAAGATTTAAGCTTTTGTTGGTGGAAATCTTTCAAGATTTCTTGATAATTAATTTGAGAAGATAAAGAGAAAACAGTGAGCAGCTATAAAGCTTGCTATGCAAACTTTCTTGCCGGTGTTTTTGAAGTCCAAGAATTGAAATAATGAAAAAGAAACTACACTTTTAGACTAACAACACCAGACAAACTAAGCATTCTTGTGTCAGTCATGACACAAACACACACTATATATGTGTGTTTATACCCACGCCCATGCTTTAAAACCCCCATCATTACCAACACACTCATCATAACTTGCTTGCTACTTGTGTTTTGAAATCCTCAATCTGCCCCTTTTTATCTCAAGAACCCACCATCTTTTGTTTATTCTTCACATAATAATGATCAATCCACATTCATTCACACATATAGCTAGATGGATATATAATATTAAGACATCAAAGTATACGTACAATCAATTTTATGAGTATATATGCAACTATACATCATCATGTAACTGAAGGGGCTAGCATAGATCCATATCGGGTCTATCATGCATGTTATCGTATGTTTGATCGTGGCTCTTATGTTTGTGATGAGATAATAGTTGTATACAAGTTCGACACACATATGATAAAGATTAATAATCTTCTTATAATTTAAATGCTTTTAAGTTAGTTCACCAATTAATTTGTTTATAACCTCGATCTAATGGTCATTGATTGTTTTATACTCCCTCCGTCCCTAAATAAAGTTCCCATATCTCATGGGCACAAGTTTTAAGGAGAAAGTTTGTAGTGGGGTCATTGGTAATAAATTTGATTAAAATATAAAGTTGGTTTGGAGAGAGAAAGATAGTTAGTGGATAGTTAGTAGTAAGGTACTTAAGAATTATATTATTTTATTAAGTGGACCCTATCAACTTTAGAAATGGGAACTTTATTTAGGGACAAAACATTAGCGAGAAATGAGAACTTTATTTAGGGACGGAGGGAGTAATATACTTGCAAAACCTAATTAATATAGGTGTGAAAGTTTTGTACTGCTTGTTCATTGAATTAACTGTACAACATAACCCTAGATTGTGACGGCTTAGTAATAAAAGTGAATAATATTTGTAATTTCATAAAGAAACATATTAATGTGTTGTTTTATTTGAACTAAACCAGACTAAGAATTTCATTTTACTAAACTACGATAAAATAGACTTAATTAATTTTTCGCTCTTATTGAAAGCTGTTAATACAATTTTCCAATCATAATAACGACCTCTCATTTTTCGGTTTTTGATTTCTAGTATGTTTTTCATTTTAGTGTCCCTTATTCACCTTTTTTTTACCATATTGTGGACTCAAAAAGTAAAATGCTTGCTTTTACAGAAATTTTTCATTCGACAAGACCATGCTTACTTTAGGTTTTCAATTAGTTGGCTTGTCATTACAAGCCATAATTTGCACAATCGTCAAGTCTTATTATTACTGACAATTTTGTTATACTTTTAGACGGACAAGGCTTCATTGCTCGCTGAAGTGATACAACACGTAAAAGAATTAAAGCGTCAAACTTCCATAATTGCCGAACAAAATCCAGTCCCCACAGAGATTGATGAGTTAATTGTGGACAATGCATCCGATAAAGATGGTAAATTTATTATCCGAGCTTCGTTATGTTGTGAGGACCGTTCAGATCTTTTGCCAGATCTCATCAAGACATTAAAGGCCCTACGATTAAAAACCCTAAAAGCTGAGATCACAACCCTTGGTGGTCGTGTGAAGAATGTTTTGTTTATCACGGCAGAAGAAGATATTTTAAATTGTAATGATGATCAACAAATGCTTAATTACTCGATAAACACAATCCAAGAAGCATTTAAGCAAGTGATGGAGAAAACGAATGGTGATGATTCTTCTTCGGGGAGTGTAAAGAGACAACGAACGAACAATATCAATATCCTTGAGCATCATAGGTCTCTTTAATTAATGGTATAATTAATTAATGGCGGTTTGTTTCTTTTGTGTGTGGGGTGTTTTAATTTGCTTTTTTTTTTTTCTTAGTTTTTTTTGGGTCTTTTTTCACATGGGTTTGCATAATTTGTTGTCTAAATTGTGTGTGTGAAGAACAAAGACTAGTACTACATGGGTGGTGTCTTTTGTATTTCTTATCTTAAGAAAGAGTAGATCTTTTTCGTGAGGAGAGAAACCTAACATAGGAGTGTTGTTTTTGGAACGAGACACTCATGTTTTTCTTGTTTAATGTAGTGGAACTTGTATTTAATTATGACCAGTTTCTCTCTCTATTCTCTTTTTCTCTTTCTAAACATATCTCAAGTTAGTGCATAAGTTTAATGATGAGAATGTGACGACATAATTTACATCACCATTACATATGAAGTACAATTTTTTTTTTGAACAGGGGATTAAATATACAATTACTAGTACACTTTCTAGTTCCTCGATCAGCTTCTTTATTCGTTAATACTAACCATTATTTTCGGTTGGATTTCTATAAACTTTGATAAACTGATACTGTTGGCATTATGACGTCTGTAAGCTTCCTTCGGTTCGCCATTCTGTTTGGCGACGAGTGAAGGGATGAAGAAATGAAACCCGTTTGAATAAATGTGTGGTGTGTGTATTTTATGTGTCGAACTTACAAATATTAAATGAAAGTTTATTAGTAGTAAGAGTGCATCAGTTTTTTTTATATCAAGAGTAACTGAAATGTTAAAGTCACGTTGAAAGTGAGTCAAGAAGCAAGTGCAAAACCCACGTTTTCTAGACATTTGTGGGCACGTGTTGCATCCTCGTTTTCTAATACATTTGTGTCTAAAGCTTAAACTTTTATAATTCAGACCATATAAAGATATTGGGAAAGAATTACGTCATTTTCTCTTTTTATTTTGTGCATAACAGCTAAAAATTTAAAACTTGCAAATTAATGTTGACCAACGAAAAACGTATGAGAAAAGAAGTAAATAATAATCAAGTCATATAGTAAAAAAAAATGTAGTCAAAGCTTGTGACAAGCATGTACGATTTGTTTTTGTTTTTCTAAGCCAAGTGCATCTCCTAATACCATTACACATAACAGAAACTGTCATTCATACAACCCAACAAGTTATGAACCAGAAATAACCGTCATCACAAACAGTTCAAAGAGCTTCTTTTAAATTGAAGGTTCTAGAAACATGGCGAGCATGATCATACTCATTAAGTTCCACCAACATCTTCTTTAACCTGCGAGCAAGCCCATTTGTTCCACCAGAAGATGAACTCTGTCTCTTCTCCAATGTCTTCCCAAGAACAAGTAAATAGTCCACCATCGGTTGCAATCTCGGGCTGAAACCAACAAACACATAAGCATAACATAATTAAAAGAATAAAGAAAAGTCAAATTGCATTTTACTACCCTGAACTTAGCTACTAGGTGTTCTACTACCCTAAACTATTAAAGGTGCAATATGATACCCTAAACTTGACAAAACAGTCAATTTAGTACTCTGACTCGCTAATTTGATTTTATTTTTTCACGTGATTTGCTTCTAATATCAATATATTTAGATAAACATATATATTTTAATATGTTAAAAGCTCCAACGAAAGTAAGTCAAGTAAGAAAACACGATTCAAATTAACGAGTCAGGGTATCAAATCGACCATTTGTCATGTTCAGTGTATCATGTTGCACCTTTAATAACTCAGGGTGGTAGAACACCTAGCCATCTAAGTTCAGGGTACTAAAATGTTCTACATTTTATTCATAAAGAAACATACCTTGGGTCACCCGTAACGTTTGGACCGGACCAAACACCCGAAAGTGATGCAACAATTCTTTCACTTCTTGTAATTGCATCATGAACATTTGACTGAATACTTCGAAGATGTGGTAGGATTTTCCCGCTCAAAAGCTCATCAAGAAGCTTTTCAAGAACCGAATTCGACAAAATATTATTCCATGAACATATATTCTTCATCAACCGTACTGACATCCCGAATCTATATGCAGAAAATCTAGCTGCGTTCGGTACCGCCTTCAATATAAACGTGTTCCATGTTGGTACCTGTTCACACATTTCAATAAATCAAACATATTACCAACACATTCATAATTTAGTATAATTATATAAAGAGTAAATTACAAAAATTATACTTATAATTTCGTTTATTGTCCCCAAACTTTTAGATTTCATGATTTCTGTCCATGTGGTCTTCAAATTTCATTTTTAACCTAAAATGACCAAAATACCCTTTATAAATATTTTTTTTCTTATTTTCAATTGATTTTTCAAATTTCAATTTCTTTTTCTTCATCTTAGGTCAAAATGGCGAAATTAAAAAAGCACAGGAAAAAAAAACGAAACTAAAAGTATAGGTGCAAAATCGACAATTTATGTAATTTACTCTTTAGATAAATTAAAAATTATAGGCGTACCATGAGATTAGCAACAGCATCAGAAAGGCGATCACGAAGAACAGTAACAAGTTCACCAACCGCTTTGCTGGAAAGCGGGTACCTGAAGACCAAGTTTGTAGCCGAAACCGCGTATTTTGTCTCTTTTGTACTAAACATATCCCAACAATGAGCAATCTCATGTTGTAATATAGGAATTGCAACTTTCTCAACTAAATCGGGTACCAGGTTGACATCAGCATCATCTGGGTTGACCTCATTTTCATCCTCGGGTAAACCGTAATTAAACAGCAAGTCATGCCTGAAAAAAAATAAAATTTAAAAAAAAAATCAATACAAAAAGAATAATCTTTGGGTTTAGCTAATAACTAACTGCCTACCTAGAAAAAAAATGGCCAAAATATATTTTAGTACCCTGAACTTGAACTTGTCGATTTAATACCCTGACTCGTTAACTTGAGCTTTTGATGGACTAAAAAATACTATACGTTAATCTCAATATATTGATATTAGAAGAAAATCAAGTGAGAAAACTATACCAAATTAGTGAGCTCTAAATCGACCATTTCGTTTAGGGTACCATGTGCACTTTTGATAGTTCAGGGTAGTAGAGGACCTAGTGAGTCAAGTTCAGGATACTAAAATGCATTTTGGCCAAAAGTAATTTTTTAGCTGATAAATAACAAACTTAACTGGTTTGCTATATTCCTCTTTCAGGTTCAAGAAATTTGAGCAGAGCGTACGTACCACTGCATATCAATAAAATCTGAATCTTGGTGAAGTGGGTCCCACTTCAAAAGCTCCAACCTTACATACGGTGAAAAGATGGCGGGAATGCTCAATGACATGTAAGCATCATTGTAACTGCCCGAATAATCTTTTTTCCAAATTTCAAATCTTTTTTTAACTGCCGACAGTTGGGAGAATTGTTCATCTGCATCACTGAATATTTGTCCAGCAATTTGCAGTAACTGATCACGGTTCGATTCATAAGCTGTACTTTCACTATCACTTTCATCAGTGCTCGATTCACCTTCAACTAAATTATCGGTTTCCATGTTTGACTTTTTTTTAGATTCGGATCGGATTTTCCGTTTTTGTCGGGATTCGGATCTTCGTTTTAAGTCCATACGATTTTGTAAATTGATGTCTCGGCCGAATTCGTCTAGTTTTATTGGGAGGTTTCGTGACTGTTGTGTGGCAGTTAGTGCCGCCTGGGCGGCAGTTGTGGCGGCATCCACCATGGAAGTGGCGGTGCCGCCGCCTTTGTTGAAAACCGCCATTGCTGCATTCACCGAAGCTTCGAGTTCTAATAATTCGTCATTACTATCGGCTGTTCTTCTTTCTGTTATGGCTTCTGCACGTTCTTTGTGAAGCTTTTGCATTTGGTATTCAAGTTCCTCAATAAACGGAGCTTTATCCTGAAAAAATTTAGAAGAAAATAAAATAAAATTACTTTGCTCATAAGATGAGAAGCAGAATTTTTGTTATTAAAACTATGCTTACCTGTAAAAAGTCGCATATAACAGAAATGTAGTCGCGAAGCTTTTGCATAAAGATGAACTTTTCACCAGCTGCAGTAAGAGCATTTTCAAGAGATGTAACTTTGGTTAATGAATCCGATAAGTTTTCATCGGTTTTAGTCAAAGAAGTCAATGTTCGCCCGTGAGTTTCCTGATAAATGAGTTCAAATTTACAATAATATGAGTTTTCATCGGTTTTAACTAGGCCAAAATACGTTTTAGTACCCTAAACTTGGCTGACTAGGTTTTCTACTTCCCTGAACTACTAAGGTGCAACATGATTCCCTGAACTTGACAAAACGGTCAATTTAGTAACCTGATTCATTACCTTGATCACATTTTCTTGCTTGACATACTTTCGTTGAAGCTTTTGACGGACTAAAAAATATACGTTCGTCTCAATATATTGATATTAGAAGCAAATCACGTGAGAAAACAAGATCAAATTAGAGAGTCAGTGTACTAAATCGACCATTTTGTCAAGTTTAGGGTACCATGTTGCACATTTAATAGTTAAGGGTATACAACCAGGCTACTAAAATGCATTTTGGCCTTTTAACTATGCATTTTATAGAAAACATAAACAGGGTGAATTTAATCCTAGGCAATTCAGAAACATAGATACATACCTTAAGCCTCATAACACTCTCATGTAATGCTTTCTTGGAAATCTCAGCCTGTTGTGATATTGAAACAGAATCTGAACCTGATGACCATCCAACCGATCCCCCGATACTCGGACCACTGTTATTCAATGGATATGATGAAACAGGGACCGTTGGATACACAACTCTTTGCTTAACATTTTGCACCATTGTTGGAACACTGCTACTACTCACATTACCTCTAACTGCAATACCTTCATCCATTCTTTTGCCTAAACCTTTTCTAAACTGTTCTTCTTCCCACAATTTATCCTCTTCATCTTCTTCATCCTCAACATTATTATCACTAAAATCAACTTCAGTTTCCTTTCTAACTGTAATCTTACTAATATTATCAACAACATCTTCAAAAACACCTTTTTTTACCTCAGTTTTATCACCAATTAAAGCAATTCTTCCTTGAAATTCAGGCTCTTCATCACTCAAACCTTCAGCTTCACCATGATTACTACCTCCATCCAATGCTATGAAATCAGGCGCAGCAGCTCGTGATTGCCGTAGTCTCTCCCTCTTTGCCCTAATTGCATTTATCATAGCCTGGTCTGGAATCACACCTCTATCTGAATTCCCAGTTTCATCATCACCTGATTCTTCATCTTCGTCTGATTTCGCTGGTGAATCATTAGTAACAGGTTTTATCATACCTTTTAACACGATAATCGATTCGGATGGAGGTGGCGGCGGACGAGATCGATTCGAGCTGCTACCTAGGGGTTTTGAGTTCTTCTGTAACTCGAGAAGAGCTTCTTTGGTGTAAGCACCAGCTTGTGGCTGTATATTTGAAGGAAGAGATGAAGCTAGTAATTTCGATGAGCTTCTGTCTTTCACGGAGGTTAATTTGTGAGTAGATGATGATGACAGAGGCGATGGTTTTGAGGAACGTGAAGAATTAGGTTGTTTATTAGGTTTAGAAGGGCGATTTCGGGAGATTGGAGTAATGGTGTCGGTAGATTCGTCGTCGGCGAAACTAAGGAGGCTAGGTTTTTTAGGTTTTGGAGCGGTGGTTGCGGGTTTCGATTGGGGTTTTTTCGCGGCGGTGGTGGTGGCCGGAGTGGTAGTTTTTTCTCTATCTTCATCGTCGTTGTCGTCCTCCTCTGCTCGGCGACGGAAGTTTCTTACCCTGCTGCTGCTCATGGCGGCTGCCGCAGACGTTGCGGTGGACGATGGGTTATGATGCCCTAGATACGATACGACGGAATGAAATTAGGATTGTGGGAAGACGGTGGGGGGAGTAGAGGGGTGTTTGGGAATTGGGATTGCTTTATTCTTAAAATGATAATGTTTTTTCAATAATGTCATAATTACTTAGAATGTGAATCTGTTTGGTTGGATATATGGAATGAGCGGCGGAATGGAATAGACCTGGTAATAAAATTAGTGGCGTAATGGAATTACATATTGCATTTCATTATCATGTTTGGTTAGCATGAAGGAATAAAAATGTCATCAAATATTATTAAGTATGTAAAAAATTATGTTAAGCATAAATTTATCTCTACTTTATGTATTAAGTAAAAAGATTTAATATTTTTTTATACACATAACACAAATTAAATATAATAAGCACTTGAAAAATCTAAATCTAAATCTAAATACAAATTATAATAAAAAAGTTATTTTTTTTAAACTAATAAGTTAGTTAATTTTTAATTTTATAAATTAACTTATATATAAATAAGTTAACTAATCGTATATTTTGATTCCATTCTATGATGGAATGAAAAAAAACCACCTCACCCTACGTAATGAAAACTAAGAAAAGAGAAGGATTTACATTATACAAGTAATGATTCATTCTATTACATTAATTAAAACAAATGGATTTTTTTCATTCCAACGTAATGTATCATTCCATTCCTTCTTTGATTACAGCATACCAAACACTACCTAGGAATCTGGGGCAATCCAAGCAGCATGTTGTGCAAATTGCCAAATTGGATTGACAATCGATTTGAATTACCAAACTGAATTGGACTGAACCAGACATGAGTTATATCGGTTTAGTTCTCGGTTCGGTTCGGAGCATGCTGGTTCTAGGTCCAATTCGATTCGGTTCCGAGCATTATCGGTTCGGTTTTCGATCCGACATAAACTATTTTCTTGATTTTCTGCTTAATTCCAGACGGTTTGGCTTGATTTTTGGACCCCACGCATCTCTATGAGCCGCAAGCATAACACATAGCAACTATGGGTCTTTCCCAACTAAAGCCCATTACTAAAATTTAGTACTTGTTGGATCCATTGAACTGACAGACTTATGCTTTGCAACAACCCGTACTATAATATCAAAGCGTCAAAGGGCTGCATGGGCTTCATGGGAATATATTACAGCCCAATTTGACCCATTTGTCTAATACACATATTTTGATGATGTTTATTTACATCTAATAAGATTTCCAACGACTAGTAGCTACATGCTAAGGTTGTCTGGGAAAGCTTATTTAAAATAGTTTATGCTTATTAGTTTATAAGCTTATTTAAATCAATAAGCTTTTATTAAATAAAGTGTTTGTTTTAGCTTATATAAGGATATTGTAAAATTACCGAAAAGGGTTTAATGAGTAAAGAGGTTGTGAAGAAAATAAAAATGATGTGGAGGTTAAAAATGTAAAGTCCTTGGTATTCTTAGATAAGCCTTAAAAAGCCCCACCAAAATGACTTTTCTAAGGGGGCTTAAATAAGCTCATAAGTAGGGGTGAAAACGAGTCGAGCCGTTCGTGAGCTACTCGGGATCGGCTCGTTAAAAGCTCGAAACGAGCCGAGCTTAAACGAGTACGAGCCGAGTCTGAGCTTAACTAAGAGCTCGTTTATTAAACGAGCCCGAGCCCGAGCTTGATCCACTAAGATTGATTAGGCTCGCGAGCCTAAACGAGCAAATATATATTAATTATTACAAAAATATAATTATATATTATATATTTTTATTTTATACTTATGTGTGTATGTATACTATACATATATATGTATATAACATAATATAAAAATGAAGTGCTTACATAATATATTAAATATTATAATTAAATAAAAAAATTATATATTTTATGGATATGAGAGCTTAAATGAGTCTAATCGAGCTGAGCCCGAACCTGCGAAAACCTAAACGAGCCGAGCCCGAGCTTTACATATAAGGCTCGAAACGAGCCGATCTCGAGCTCCTTAAAACTTAAACGAGTCGAGCTCGAACCTAGTCGAGCTCGGGCTCGGCTCGGCTCATTTACACCCCTACTCATAAGCACAAGCTTATAAGCCTAAACAAACACTTAATATGGGCTTATTAAGCTTAAATAAGCTAATAGGCCCCTTAAATAAGCCCTCCCAAACACCCCTAAATATGAGTTTAATCTGTAGGAGTGAGCGACAAATCAAAAGGTTTGTTTTTGAAGGTTATTGTCTTGTGTTGATGGATTATTTTCAAGAGTCAAGAACATTAAGGTTGACGAAATATAATTGTAAGAGAGACGAAAAGAATGATCTTTATTAGTTCTACAACTAGCGATATTTGATTCAACTCATATAACTTAACTATATACTTAGTTCGTGGTTATAGATTCAATATTCACAAGTTAAAAACTTTTATTTGTATTTTGACATATTAAAAAACTTTTGTTATATAGAGAGAATATGGTAGATATCTTTACTAATAATAAAGCATTTAGGTCTACCACGAATGGAAGGTCTTAATTTCCCCTTTCTACTTTGAGAAATGTCTTAAACAATTAAGACACCCAAAATATTAAAACGAATCATACGGGAATCGAACCTGTGACCATTTGGGAGTTAGGCGTGTGTGTTAACCACTACAGCTACTTGCTTACTTTGTTTTATTGCAGACCCTCATTGATATAACCTATACGTTTATTACAACCCACCACCATCTTTATTTTTTTTAACCGGCCCAAATGTAGTTCTAAAAAAAAGCCCCAATTTTACTCCGTTGTTTTAGGCTTTTAGTCGTAGTTCCTTCTTCAATCACGACTGCTAAAAAAGACCATCATTTGTTTTCCAGCCCATCATTTGTTTAACAGAACAACGATCTTTAAAATGTCTTTTGATGCAAGTAGTAAAGTAATACTAATGTTTTTTCATATAACCGAACAATATTTGCTCGCCGCAAAACATAGGTTTCACGATCCGCCGCTGCATTGCGTGAATACCCTGCTAGTTTTGCATAAAAGGTCAATGTTTAAGCCAAATGTAGTGTGGAGTTATAAGGATGATCCATGAACAGACCAAGCCTTCTTTTTGTTTGTCTATTTTGTTAATTGATGATAACTGAAAGTAGAACACATGGGACCTTGACACTTCAATCCATTATGACTCACATTGTTCACACACGTGACATGTGAGATTGTGATGTTACGAAATAGAAAATAAAACAATTATTACTATTATCATCTTTTATAGCTCGACTCATGTACACTCACAAAGTTGTCGACTCCTAATTATAGTAAACTAGGTTAACCAGACGAACTTATCCAGGGTGTCATTTCATTTTTGTTTTGATGAGCGACTGTGAGTAGGTGTATCGATAACTCGATCAGGTTGGCTTTGGGTTGGTAAGTTGGCGGGTTGGAATCAGTCAACTCAAAGCCGACTTGTTTAGAATTTCAGGTCAGAAAAATCAACCCTGCGTACACACTCCGTCTGGCCCATATAACTTAATAGGTTGGTATGTCAATTCGGTTAGCAGATCAAAATTAAGTAGTTGGTTCATAAATAAAATATGGATCTAAATACAATGCTAAGAGTGAGGAACTTTCATGTCAAACAAACATTCAGAAATGTTTTAGGAGGGGTTTAAATGATTTCATAGCATTTACATCCTTTTTAAACAATTTTTTATTTTAAAAAATAACTTTATAACACTAAATGGGTTTCAGGTCAACCGGTTTATACATAAGCTAATATGCACACCACATGATTTATAAACGAGTTGTACGAGTCGGCCTGTTTTTAACCCATATCCATTTACGCTCAACCCAGCTCAACCCAAACCTGATTATTTCCGTGTCAGGTTTCAGACCGTGTCGAGAATTAACGCTCCGAAGTATGAGTATAACAAGTCAATTCTAGAGCTCGAGTGAGTTCGTTCACATCCCTCACTAATCAACTTTTTGCAACATAAACAAATTTTTGGGGTCTACGACACCAAAAAGACCACTTTTTAAGGGGGTGGAATACAATTTGATATCCACAATTATTGAACTTCAAAGTTTCTAATATCTAGTAAAATATTATTTTGGGGTGTAAAAGACAGCAAATAAAACCTTAGGGGGGACCAAATGGAATTATTAATAGCCTGAATTTTGTATGAGAAGCAAAAGAAAAAACATCCCATGAGTTCTCCCTTTCGCAAAAGTGTCATGTAAAAATTGGCCCACATGAGTGCATATGATCTCCCAGTCTCTCTATACACAGGGCCTCATTCCCCTTGTTAGGTCCAACTCACATGATCAACACTTGTCTTCCAAACTCAACACTTAAATAGTGAATCAAGATTTTCAAATTTTGGTTTGTTAAATGAATTATTGGCTTTGACTTTAATATATATATCTGAAATTTATGTTACATGATCTATAAGTATGACTTATGAGTTTGAATTTTACTTTTAGATATTATAAGGTGATTTATTAATATTATACTAACTACTTGCCTGAACAAAATATTATCTTCAAATTACTCATTTGAAAAGATCGAATATTATTAAAAATTACTACCTATACCTTAAGAGTAATTTTATTACAACATTGCCAATTTAGCTCATTATAAAGTCTACAAAGATTTTTATTATTGACTAAAATCCAATAAAATTTCGCATTCAAGTTGATGTGGTCCGTAGTTTGGCCTATGTGAGGAATCCACGTAATTCCAAACTACAAGGATGGGACTATTGACTGGCGATAATATTTTTTGAATCATTTCTCTCTAAATTCTCTTTCATGTTCATATATATTTGAAAAGAAGAATTAGGTGAAATATATTAAACGTTTTTTTATATGAAAACACAAAATACAATAATGTAGTCATGTAATAATTTCCATGTTCACATTTATATTACCAAACAATCATCTTGTGGATTTTTCCAATAACACATATTGATATGAAACCTTTGGTAAAAATATGTAAAAAACATGATTTTATATTTTTGAATTTGAATTCAATTTCTGTATTTTTTAACAAACAACATGAATGAATATAAATACAACGCATCTTTATAATGAAAGATAATCTATACACAACAGCAACAACAAGAATTAACAGCATAATCATAATAATAAAATTTCAACATTGTCGTCACTTCAAACTTAAGGCCAAACAATATTATTCAAAAATGTGGTGATTTTATACCACACATTTTAACATGTATATCACAATAGTTATTTTATATGTTTGTACAATATATAATAATATTTATACAATGTGGTACATGCATTAAAAAATGTGGAGTGGAAATTAATTTCATATTAAAAACCCCAAACACAGAAGTCTAATAATAAACTAGACCATAGTACGAATTATATTAAAGAAATTGCAAATAAAGAATATTATAACAAGAAGTTGTACGCAACAATTTTAGTTATATAAAACAATTTTATGCATTGTAAATTTATATTTTATGCATTTGAGTGTTTGTATATGTTGCTTATGTCTAAAAATTGTTGAATTTAGATCACTTACCAACCTATTGAAAACATAATTTTAAAGCATTCAATAGTTATGTTTTACCAATCCTAACTGCTATGAGTGATCACTTCAACTTACATGTAATAATTCACGTTTAAATGGTCAAACACATGCAGGGGCGGAACTAGAACTTTCCACCAGTAGTAGCACCCTAATTTTTTTGCGGATGTAATATAATAATATTTTTTTGACGTTGATCGACCTAGAAATTAAAACGGATAAAACATACCCTTTATTTAGGCGTGGATGAAATTATGGTATACTCCGATTGAATTTAGAAACGGTTTTTATGTGCAACTATGCGAGATAAATTGAGATTGAGATTGTGGATCATGGATCGCCGAGTCGGCGTGGAGAAAACATGTTAGAAGGCTTTTAAGACGTGGGGTGCGTACAATGTACATGCTGGTTTAGAACTACAGAAAACACAAAGTTTTTTTTTTGTTAGATTTAGATTTTGGATTGAGCTTTGAGTTGGACTATATGCTAATATTTAAGGTTTTTAAAAATTCTTTTAAGCTATTTGGTAGGTTTTTTAATCCGATATCATCATAATACAAAATATATATATATAAAATTTACCCTGTGGAAAAAAATTTGAATAGTGTCCCGTGCCACTGCGGACTACCCATTAGATCCGCCCCTGAACACATGTATTTATTGATATGTTTACTAGTTTACTACTATAGTATAATTGATCGCTAAACAAACTTTCCCCCTTGATATTATTATGCACAAAGGAGAACCACATTTTTAAGTACAAGCAGACACGACATATGACACGACCAGTCAACTATACTTAAAGCGTGCATTTACATTTTTGTTCTATATAAAAATTTTAAAACCAGATTAAAGACACTTGAGGGTGTTTTGATATCGGTTTTTAATGTTTCTATTGTGATTTGAAATATATGTTTCAAATTATAGTTTAATATATTTTTTAAAGAAAGGGTATTAACGTGCTTCCGTGGTGGGCGAGCGTATATACATGATATATGTAATCTGACCGTTGTAATTATTTTCCAACTTTCTCATATTTATCTGAAAATGTTTGCTCAATGAGCAATCAAATATGTGAGCTATATGAAATTATTCAATAACTCTTATCAATATGTTATCTTTGAGATGATTTATAGTGGTTTAATATGTTATTTAGAAACAATTTTTGTTGACTTCAAGAATTACAACACACGTGAAGTTTTATCATAAATAATTTTTTTCTTAACAATCCAAATTGACATATATAAACTCCATAACACCACTCACAATTGTTATCAGTTTCAGTTTTTATCAAATTAATATGTCAGGTCTACTTTTATTCAGTATTTGTCTCATCTTCCTTCGGCCAAGCGACTCACCAATCAACTGACTCTATGATGCTAAAGGTATCGATTTATCATCGGCGTACCAAAGATTAGTGACAGAAACCTAGAAACCATTGGCACTTTTCTAAGTTATGCATTCGATTTCATTTGAGAAAATTAAAAGCCATTAAAGAATATTCAATGTATGTTTGAAGTAAAATGAAATGATTTACGACATTATTTTTTTTGACATGATTAATCGAGGAAAGGGTAATGAATGTAAGGAGTACACGTGGTCAATGTTGAGTGGTGATGGGTGATTAGGAAAGAATCAAAACGGAGGTGTGGTGGGGTTGGCCGCACGTGGGGAAGGATAAGGCTGCTGCCCGTTTTGACCCGATCACTTACCCGAGATTTACTTGTAAATACGGCCGACAACTTTCTTTTTCCAGCTTCCCTTCTGCCTTACGCAATACGCACAGACGACCTACCCTTTCTATGTCCACTTCTTATGAGAAAAAATCGCAAATAACTTAATGAATTATTATTATTATTGGATAAATTATCGAAAAATAGGTAATTACAATTGTTTTTTCCCCCGATAAATGTAATTTAAACCTTTTTCCTAAAAGATGTTAATAAATCAATTTTCTCAACTAAAAAAAAAAAAAAAACATTTACAATTCTAGACAAAAACCATCCAAATATTTCTTCAACAAATATCCTTCAAATTCATATGTTCATTAGGTGGAAAAGAATCAAAGATAATAAATTTCAAATTTCATATGTTCATTAGGTTGGGTCATCTACGGCCCATCAACGAATTAGTAAGACCGAATCAACATCATTAATTTAGATATCGTGTTTTCAAACTAATTAAAAATTATTATTTGTCTTAATATAAACCCATAACCAAACCAAACAAATTAAAAGCATGTTTGGCAATATTTTTGAAAAGCTACTTATTTACTTATTGACTTTTTGAGAAGCCAAAATCAAAAAGTAAGGGGTTCCTTACTTCTTGATTTTAGCTTCCCAAAAAATCAATAAGTCAATAAATACTTTTGAAAAGCTTATCCAAACATGCTCTAACATGAGTTTGGGATTCAAACAAAAGAAACACTATTTATTGTAGACCCATCTACGTGGCACACGTGGTATGCCGGTTGGACAACAAGATACAATGGCTCCACAACTTTCATTTTTATGAGTTTTGACCACAGAAATTTGTAATTAGAGTAGAGTTGGATCATCATGTTTCTTTATTAGTGACATAAAACTTGCTGTTCTTAGTAGTTTTCCATTATTTATTTCAATTATCAAAAATCTTATTACTTTTAATATGTATTTATAAAATAGGTCCGACAATATAAGAAAATGAGGACTTTTTTCATGTTGTACCCTTGATTTTGAATATAATAGATGTGAGGTTTTGTGTAGTAAGCATCGGATAGGTGCATAGTGCACGTTTGATGTAAGAACAATGATTATAAAATAAAATAGCTTTCACGTGAAGATGTTTGGTGGTGGTGTTGTCATTTTGGCTAACACTTAATAAGCTAGCTAATAGCCACCATGGGCGGCTCACTAGTATAATAGTAACAATAATAATCATAAAAACATAATCGGAATTAGAAATTTCTATTAGCAATAGATCATTTTAAGGATCAAAGAGGCGGCATTACATGGTCCTAAGGCTAGTGCTCCTAACGAGGTCAAGGGGGGACGCCCTCGTAGGCTTGGGGCAGAGCTCAAAAACAAAAAGGAATTTAATATTATATCACATAAACACCATGTTTGATTATGTATATACACAAATAAATTTTCAAGAACTAACTTCATAAAAGTACAAAACAACTACTAATTTTATAAACATAAAAGCTAGAAAGAAAAACAAGATACACACTTTCAGTTTTTTTTTTTTTTTAACAAAATTTTTAATTAAGATTTTGAGTTGGGCTTAGATTTAAAGTATACTGACTAATAGAGTTTTTTAAGATCGATTTAGGCTAGAGGGTGTTTTATTTAAGGGTTTTGTTAATGACTCAATAAGAGGTGGTTACGTGCATAAATCGTTTGTACTTTAAGTAGTGGGGGATGATTCCTAAAATGCAGGGAGCGGTTATTGATTATTGTACAAGTTTTTGATGCGTGTCTTGACGTCTTAGTGACAGCCCTTAGGGCTGTCATTATCATTTTCCTTTATTTAATCATGTATTAGCAACATAACACAAAAAAAAAAGTTAGAGTTTTAATTTACGATTTTTTTTAATATTAGTATGCGTCACTATATGCCCTATTATATACGAAGTCCGCCACTGAATAGATATATAACATGATGAATCAATCCTACCCTATATATGAGGCCTAAATTTGAAGAGGGTTTGACACCATGGCAATTCCAAGCATTCCTATTCGTCCATAATGCCACTTGGAATTCCCTGATTGGTCCACGTCATTTGCACTAATACAAACGAATACGGCTTCCTACATACAAGGAAACAAATAACTATTTAAAAGATCGTACATACAAATAACTATTTAAAAGATTCTACATACAAGGAAACAAATAAATATTTAAAAGATCAATCAGCGAAGGAAACAAATAACTATATGTAACATTTATATGTAACATTTCTTCATTACCGTTTTTTTGTACAAAATCATCATCACATCTATCGATTATTATGTCATTTAGAAGTATATAAAGTTTTTGGACATTTTTCTACATACTAAAATTTACAGCATACCCGCCCATCGGGCGGGTTTTGTAGCTAGTTAATATATATTCAATTTAAGTTATTTGTATAATAAAAAGAAATTAAATGATAACAACATCCCTAAGCAGTGTAATTAAAATGTTAAGACATGTATCAAAAATTTATATATAAATCTATAAACAACATCTGAATTTGAAAAATTACTTCTTCATAAGTTGTACAAATTTTATACATTTAATGATAATCTTTAAAGTTATCATTAACAAAACCATAAAGATAAAGCATGATAAATACTCATCACTTAACATGAAACTGATTTTCGTGATTTATAATTTATTAGAAGAGATAAGATTTCTTGTGAGTTGATGTTGGGCTTATTAAGGCATTATTTGATATGATTTCGAAAGTTGAAATTGAGAAAAGTGTGGAAAATAATTCTGATCTGACTATAAGTTGTAATAATGAAGACAAGGTAGGCCAGTTTTTAGACGTTTTATGGGCCTACAAAGGCTAAAATATCACACAAACGTTAATAATATCAACCTTAATTACTCCTAAGTTTATTACACATTTAGGCCTAATATAGCCCAATTTGAACTAATGGACATTTTTTCAATGTTTGATAGAATCCAAGTAATCGTTAGATACTATAAAAAAAACTTAAACAATTATATGATAGAGCCTGATAAAAAAACTTAAACAATTATATGAATCAGACTATTAGCAAAAAGATAGTTGATAAAAAAATCTGAACACATGTCCTCAAAAGATTGAACCGTGATAACGAAATCAATAGTGAAAAGAATTAAAGTTAAGATATAAGATTAATTCATTTAATAATCACGAAACCAATTTGCAGAATTGAAAAAAAAGAGTGGCTCCAAGCCTCGAGCAATGAAGCGGCGATTGATTTTGTGCAAAAAATATATGTTTGAGAAATTAGATAGATCATGTAATTCGGATACAAAATGTCAATAAGACAAAAAAAAATATGATTTTAATTGCAAAAAGACGTATGCAACTCATAAGTATGGATTTGGTCATTCGAAATTACAGCATAAAGTCGTAGCTTTAGTAAAATCTCAACAGAGACCTTGAATGCATTTGTAAAGCTTCGTTTTGAAACTTTGTTTTAGGTCCCGAATTGGCTTAAACCACTTCTGGTATGACCGTACTACCGCAAGATGATAAAAGAAACAACTAGTTATTGTAAGCATGGGCAAGTTTCCAAAAATTTCAAAGAATGATGTTTTCTTTTGCATGTGAATAAAATTTGTCAAAAGTTAATTTCCAACCGTTGTAATATTATAGTGATTTATTTGTATTTTAACAATATTTGTACAATTAAATTACCACAAATCAAAGATCCAATAAGTGTTTTTAAAATAAAACATTTAACATTCAAAGTTAATTACAGTGAAATACCAAAGGTAAATAAGTGAAAGTGACCCATTAACCAAGCAGTTGTAAGTTAAAATAAAAGATGTAAAAGAAGTAGCATATCTAATATACATTGAACATTTGAAAACCATGGTTACAAAATTGTGAAGCTCTTGAGGCATATCTATGTACACACTATTTTAAGAACAAATCTAAAGAAGATTTAGTGATTTAATCATGATAACAAAGAAGCATCACCAC
This sequence comes from Calendula officinalis, assembly GCA_963853835.1. Classification (NCBI taxonomy): domain Eukaryota; kingdom Viridiplantae; phylum Streptophyta; class Magnoliopsida; order Asterales; family Asteraceae; genus Calendula; species Calendula officinalis. Next base: position 1,436,618 of record OY970830.1, on the reverse strand, counting down.
ACATCTCCTAATAATGTAAAGTCTTGCCTTTTGCTCTTTAAGGATTCCTCCAAGTTTACTTGAAACCCTTCTCTTTGATCTTCCCATGCTATTGCTCCCCATCATCTTCATCTTAATTACTAAATTAAAACCGATTTCTTTTCAAGATCGAAAACCCGACAAGACTCAAACTCGACACCTAAACTTTAGTAATCAAAAGTGTAGGATTTGAACCCAAACTTGCTAATTGTTGTTTAGAGAGGAATTTAGTGTATTTTTGAAGTGGGATTGTTGTTGATTAGCAAAAAAGATGTGTTTGAGTTGAAGAATATTGTGGCAGAGAATGGTAGATGGATCTCTATAAATAGGAGATGTTTGAGCATGAGGTCTTCTTAAGGGTGGTGGGTTGAAGGGGTCCATGGCTTATTAGACATTTTTTGTGGGGGCATTTACCACTTGGGATTCCATTTCTTACCTTACTTAATATCAAGAAAATTACTCCCTCCGTTCCAAATTAATTGTCCACTAGATAAAGGGCATACAGTTTTAAGAAAGTGTAATTATTGCACTGTCCACCAATCAAATCTCATATTTACCCACTTATAATTCATATGATTGGTTGTAATTTGAAATTGACAATTATTTTGAGACAAACTAAAATAGTAATGTGGACAATAAAAATGGGACGGATGGAGTACAATTCTTTTTTAATGTTAAAAAAAACTGCAAAATCTAGCAAAAAGTATTTTATAAAACATATCATGGTATCACATTATCATTACCAGTAAAGTTATGATATTTCAAATATGTAACACGTGATTAAACAATCTTTAACTCACATTTTGCCAAAAGTCTTCCTTCTCTATCCTTATTTTGAAGAGATTAAGTATAGTTGTTTAACTATATACAAGATTAAGCATTAAGATTTTATTATATAAATGCTCATAAATAAACGTAGATTTAAAACAACCCTAACTCATGATCAAAATGCGAATAGCATCTCGGACTGTTGTTTAGAAAAAAATACTACATTTATCTAAAAATATAATATATATATTTGATTTGTCACCAGATGATATGTACATAACTATAGGTAACATTTGTATACATGTCATTTACATATATAACTATAGGTAAGATATTGTATACATGTCATGTTCATATGATAGAAGGGTGGGTATCACCCAAAGACATGATGGGTCAACCATTCCCACAATGAGGTAGCATCCACATATAATTTATGAGCCTTCTTCTTCAACTTGTTAATATTGAGGTTATTATATGTTCTATGGTCTTCTTCATGTGTACATCTACTCATAAATATACATGTCTTCATCCATATCATTTATACCATCTCTATGATTTTTAAAATTTTTTAACATTATTATACCTGAAACTTTCTATATTTGACGAAACTCATGTTCTTCTTACAAGCCTCATTTCCTCTAAATTTAGAGTTCTTTTCCTTCAAAGGGTGTTCTCCCAATGTAGTTAAGCTTTTCTCTTGATGTACACGACATAATCGTTGTCATGATTGTTTTTAAAATTTGTCTTAACAATCTGGTAAATGTTTCCTCTAAAATTAGAGCATAAAGAAAAAAATGTCAAAACTCTTTTTTTTTTTAACATTACTCCATGTTAGTAAAAGAATTTAGAAGATTGAAAGTTTTCCACAAATTTACATTTTTTTCATTATCATTCTGTATTTCTTCAACATCAATCTAGATTTTTTCATCATTGATTTTTAGTTCGATACTTTCCTTTGCCAATAATTGTATTGCAGACCACTAAGTAAATGCTTGTAACTACGTGACTCGTACATGATGTTAGATGGGCCCTGTTATGTTTCTTTACTTAATTATAGTGGTAGCAATATTAATAGGATATTTATCTATAAAAAAAAAATCTAAACTCTAAGATGTTACCAATTAGGTGCCGTTAAAAAAAGGTGTTACCAATTAATATATTTTTTTTTTTTTTTGATTAATTTACAAATTAGTTCCCATACTTTCCTCTTTAAAATTTCCAACCTTTCCTTATTTTTGATATTCGCTTATCTGTTAGTTGCAAGATAACGGTGCTCATAAACATTAAATCAATGTTAGTCTAATTTTTTTTGAAGGGCGAAAAAGATGAAGAAGAAAGCTATCAAAGATACAATACAACAATTAAAAAGAAACATTTAATTAAAAAAAACATTTTATTTTAAAAAAAACATATTATTAAAAAAAAGAAACATTTTATTAAAAAAAAACTAGCAAGAAAATAGCAAAGATACAATACAACAATTAAAAAGTCAATATAGGACCAAAACACCACATGGACCATGATAAGAGCACTCCCAACCATCTCGCCACTTGATCCGCCACTTGAAGTGGCGAGATCAAACCATTGGCAGAACACCATGAGTGGCTCCGCCACTTTACTTTCCGCCAGTGTAGAGACGAGAGCTGGAGAGTTCGTGAGTTTACCGGGTGGGCACAAAGGGGTATTTTGTGTGTGTGTGTTTTCTAATGGCGGGTCTCAAAAAATTAAAGGGAAATGGTATTGTTGGCATTAGTACGTCAGTTTCATGTGGTTAGAGGGTAAGCTGACGTGACGCTAATTTGGCAACAACTAACGGTATCAGTTTGTGTAACGGTTGGGAGTGGTCTAAGTTTGTACAATTAGCCCTATATTTTATCCATGAAAATAAAGTGATTTGTAACTCTTCTTGAATCTTTGAAACCGAGATAGGAGCACCTTTGAAAATCAAGTTGTTTCTAGCTAACCATATAGTCCAAACCAAACTGCTCACCGCAACTTCCAAAAATTGTCTATGCTTTTTTGACATACCAGACTTAATTATGCCAAAGAATAGATGGTCGAACGTATTGTGCTGGCCTATATCAATTTGACACCACCGAATGAACCATTGCCAAATTTCCGAGCTAACATCAATGTAAGTTTAATAACAATCACGACCTTTAACAATCGCATGATGACATCATATATCATAGATAAATGGGTCACTAGTAATTTAATTGAGCACCTATACCAATATATGTTTGGCAACAAATTCTAATATGTTTGAAAAAGTGGTCTACCCTCAAATCCCAAATACTCTGTCAAAATCCCATGAAAATAAGAGCCACCAAGCACTTAATTTCAAGATTATGACCAAAGGCTTCATAAAACAGCCTTTTCTTTGAATATTTAAAAGTAAGTTGTTTATTTAGTTTATAGTCTTATATAGATATAGATGTGACGGGGAGTTGATTGCTAATAACTTTAATACTTTTTTTTGCTAAGTCATTAGAAACTTACTTTTCTTGTTGACATTTCATATTTTCTCATAGTGCTTTGCTCATTGGCGTCGTTTACAGTGTCAGACAATATTTGTAATGGTGTTTTTTTTCTAGTTATAACAAATAAAAAAATTATTAACAACATTATATTATTTTGTAAAAGAATATATCAAAGCAATAACTATAAGCCACGAGTACCATTGGTACTTGATTTGCCTTGTGTTCCTCGCTCTTAATTCAAGCCCCTAATCCGTTTCTTTGAACACGAATTTTAAAGCTTGCAATTCTTTTGATGCATGTATTTAATAATAACGTTGTCCTTCGGTTAATTTACAGATTTAATCAAAAGAGAAATAAGTAGAAATTCGTTCAAATATATTTTTTATAGCATGGTTTCACTCGCTTTCCAAGCTAATTAATCTTAAAAAAAAAAAATGGTAAAGGAGTGTACCATTGACACTGGCCACATTTGTGACCGGACACCCGACCCAGCAACAGGTGCATTCCCCGGCAAATCACCTAATAATGATATCCACACCTCTGCTTGGGCTCGATATACGAGACCCAACATTTTCAGCACAGAGGGGGACCCACGTTTCAAAGGGGCTGGTGGCCACAAGGGGGTTTCACGGGGTTCGAACCCGGGACCTCCCACATAGGAGGCCCAAGTCTTACCAACCGCGCCCACCCTTGTGGTTATGTTAACAAATTTGGTTTTTACTTTAGGATTATTATGTATCTGAAGTTTTTTGTACTTGTTTACTTAGAACAACCATTCATTTTGCGGGTAGTCTGGAGTCAGCATATGTGCATAGTAAGTATTTTTTTTAGATTTATAAAAGGTTTTTAGTTGTATTATACACCCTCCGTCCCATTTTTATTATCCACTTACTATTTTAGTTTGTCCCAAAATAAGTGTCAATTTTAAATTATAACCAATCATATGAATTATTAGTTGGTAAATATGAGATTTTATTGTTGGACTGTGCAATAATTACATTTTCATAAAACTATATGCCTTTTGTCTAGTGTATAATAAATTTGGGACGGAAGTAGTATATGATTAAAAGTATTCATATGATTAATGTATATCTAAAACATTTGACACTTTCTCTTTTAAAACTAGAACTTAATAATTATTATTGGTATACCTTACAAACTTAAACATCCCTCATACAATAAAAAAATTTTATTAACCCTTTAAATTATTTAACAATATCATCTTTCATACTTCCTCCGATTCAAAATAAGTGATACACTTTAGGTTTCACATTTTTTAAGGCAAAAGATTATAATGATTATTAAATTGGATTAATTGGATGGTTAGTGGGGAATATGTCTCACACATTTCGAATAAAGTGGGGTTAATAATGTTTAAAAGTAAAAAGTAAGGGTAAATGAGTCATTTCACTCGTTAAAGTAGATAGTTAGTGGATGTGGTTCCCACTAATTTTTGCCAAATAAAGTAATTTTTCAAAATGTATCACTTATTTTGAATCTCCCCAAAAAGGAAAGTGTATCACTTATTTTGAATCGGAGTAAGTATTTCTCTTTCTCCCTGTTTCACACCACCATCAGTCCACCACCGCATGTCGCCGTCGGCCACCATCTGTCATCTCTAAAAATCGCAAAAAATAATTATAAAACTGTCGAATATTATTAAATGTATTTGCTTTGCACGGTACGAGTTTAGTCCTATTTAACACGTTAATTATTTATAAAAAAACATATGAAAACGTATTTATTGATCCATCTAACTCTTTTTAGTACTTATTTAGTTATTTTAACTCGTACCTATTTTAACTCATTATTTAACCCATCTTGTGTGCCATTTTGTCACCTTGAGTTTGTCCCTCACAGTCACATTTAAGACGAATAATTTTTTCTTAATTCAAAAAATTGGCTGCGTTTGTTTGATCAGGGCCCAAAACTAATTGGGCTTGTAAGGCCTAAAGTTCTATAAAGGTGGGCCGCTTTGAGCTCAATAAACTTTTATTTACAATTTAACATCAACTCTTCTTCCTTTTAAAACTGACAATTTACGTGAAAAAACTATTTTCAAAACACAATTGTAATTTAATAAATTTATTCATCCTCTAATAATATATATATCCAACAGATTATTATATAATACTCTAATATTACATATTGAATAATAATTTAATAATGCTAAATTGCTAAGTTAGGTTCAGCCGAAGTAGACAATCTCTGCCCGTGTGGCTAGTGGTTTTTATAAAAATAGTTATAATTATATATATATTAAATCTGCATTGTTTATGAATGGGGTTGTGTCCAAATATTTATTCTGTCAGTGATAGTATTATTTTAATTTAATTAAGAAATAGAAAATAGAATAGAATATGCACACAAGAATAGACTTTTGGGAGAACCAAAATATAGAAGACAAAAAAACAAGGCATAAGAGGACGTACGAATGTCACGGGTCACCACCAAAAGCCCACAACCCATCTAAACCATCCCCACCACCCCAACTACAAAACAACAAATGTTCAATGTTTTAAAAACCGGGTTTTGTAGTAAATTCGATAATTATATTGTCATAGCTAAATCATCTAGAGCCTTTTTTTGGGTTTTATGATATTTATTTTATATTTTTCTAGATTTTTACGTTGAATCATCAATATTTAATAATATCATAATCTGTTCAATTCTTCATCCAGTCCGACGAACTCGATTATATTTAAATCATACGGTATAATGCAAAAATTAAATATTTAAAACATTGATAAAATAAATTAAGAGGCGACGTGGGCACATGAAGGAAAATTCTTCAATGATAAAATAAATTGGGCAGCTCCCTTAAATTCTTCCACCCACCAATCGCTATCTGTATACCTTTTTACTCTAATCAGATTTAATACTCAGTACGGTTGACCATTTTCGTTACGATAAAGTAGCTTTTCATATTTTATTTATAAGTTTTGTAAACTACCATTCTAAAAAATCATTTTTGAAAAATATTACGTTTGTATCTTCTTTAATGGAAGAGTTATATATATATACCTAAGATATATGAGTGGATATAAATCGATAGATACGTTTTTAATGCATATCCTAACCATATTTCATAGTGGTTAAAATCAATGTTTACTTTTTGTTATTTTTTTTATTATTTTCAAATCACAAGTTATGTAAGTGTCTTTCAATTGTATTTAGTGAGGTTAGGCTTTTGTTTTCGATCTCAACGTAGCTCTTGTGTTGACATTTTATAACCCTTCAAGTGCAATGCTCCTTTGTTGACATCTCAATGGACGTAATTTGTGCATTAATGTTTTTAAATATATTTTATTTTATACAAATATAAGTATTTTCTCTATATTGTTTTACTGAAATTACCTAGCTTCCGATTGTTGATAATTTTCCAACGTTACTGAGTGATAAACAATCCATGATTATATACATCGATCAACTATTATAATTATTTGTTATCTTTTTGTTGTCAATAAAGCAATAATAATGATTTTACCATAAGTGGAATATGATTTGCTTAAATACATCATCTTACAAATCCGTTAGGCTCTTACATCATTTTGTAAAAAAAGGATGAGATACATTTACCTTTTCGATAGTTCCAGGTTTTATTCAGTTTTTTATCAAGGTTTTTCTTTTACATTAAACTATTAGTTGTCTCCATTCTAATGTAAATTGAATTACATAATATTAATTTTTTAGACCGGTAAATATATACACATATATTTAACTTAACATGACACACATAACGAAACATGATATCACCAATTCAGGACCGATACAGTATTATTCTTACATACCGATAGACAAAAGACGATATCACAATATTATTCATTTTTGTATGTAAACGCCATTCAGTTTAATAAAGTTTCATAGTGTTTGAATAAAAGGTTAATTAATGATAAATATTAATAAATTTGTCAATTTGATAATGATATAATGTCAATAAATTTGCAATTCTCTAGTAATAAAAAAGATAAGTCTCGTGGAGTTCATCACCCGTGACAACACCAATCACCAAAAGCATACTGAAAGTCTGGAACTACATATGCGATCTGAGGAACACCATTTCTTCGTAATTTGTGCCGTTTGAAAAAATAGTTCCACAATCATTATATGGGAAAATGTATATTTCTAATATAAAATATTATTAAATTATATACTATGATCTGTACATAATATCAAAAGACTTATAACCTAACAATATAAAATATTGTAAGGTGTTTTCATTAACATAAATAGTCATAAATTTGAGTATCATTATATACAAAATAGTCTAGATTTATGAGTAGAATATAATATAGAATATGTGTTCTAACTTCTACTATTCAAAAAAAATATACACCGTAACTTTTAGTAAAATATAAAAATTCAATGCATTGCAGAGTAGACTTGTAGTCCTGTACATCTGATTCATATGATTTTTAGAACGACAATGAACATGGAAATAGCAATATCCCGCATAATTACATTTCTGAAGAATTTTTCTTCTCATTTTCTCTACTAGTTTTGTTAAATGTCTGTTATTTTGTAGATATTTTGATTTGTAAGTAAGCATAGATAACATTCTCTTGCTTTCTATGAGAACTCCCATTCTAAAAAGTAGATTTGACATTATATCGATATGGAAGTCTAAATCAGTCGTTCATTCATATTTTAGCAATTGATCTTTTAGTCGTTCATTCATATTTAAGTGTTAAGTATATTACTTGATTTTTGTAAATGGGCATTATATCAAGCAACAGATGTTCAGTTTTTTAAATACATCATTGCATCTTAAGTGTTTGATGAAATGTTTGATTGAAATTTCATGTCCATTTTTAATGTGTTTCAAGACAGTGAAGAATGAAGATCTCATGAATATTGTTTTTCCCATTTTTTATGATTTAAAAAGGAAATTAAAAGCGGTTGGCATCTCCTTTCTTGATTGACCTCATTATCTTTGATTGCATCTTCTGGTAAATTAGCAGAATTATCTTCAAATTGGGAAGATTGATTTATGAAACTTTTGATTTTGACTCTGTTTGGGCAGACAAATTTTCATGTTTTTGAACCCGGGAAGTAGGTGGTGACATGTACAATTGTACATCCATGCAACAATTAAACAAACACTGGTAACAACCAAAATTGGGAACAAGATTACTATTTTGCATCAACCGGGTAGGACATTAGCAGTTGTTTACCTGACCATGTTTTAAAAACCTGATCGCCCAACTTGGAAATCTGATTTTTTGTAGAATTTTAATCATAAGAAATTTACAATGTCCATTTGACTAGCCAAATGTTACATACCCTTTCATTTAACCTAAATTGGATCCAACTGATATTTTTTTATAATTCTATAATTCAAATTCTCATATTGTTAGCCAAATTTACAATCATTTCCCAAGTTTATGAGAGGAGGTGATACAATCTTTAGTAAGTCGGAAAAATCATCTTTTTAGGTATTAATTCAAATTTATTATTGTTAAAATATTCGTATATCTAACATATAAGAGGTAACTGAAGTTTGTTATAACTCATTAATTTTATGTTTGATGTAGGATCTCGTGGTGAATGTGGTATTTTAGGGAACAGTGAAGGTGAAAGATTTATGGACCGTCGTTATAACTCGACAACAAATGATCTTGCACCAAGAGTCTGTAATTTATCAGAGAAGGTCGTGGTGTAGGTATGTTTCATAACCAAGTTTATCTTAACTGACAAAAAGTGGTTAGTTGTTTCTCTGTCTTAGCCATAATATGAGAGCTCACTTGTGTCATCTTTATAATAACTTTTGATTATCCCAAAAAGCATACTGATGTTTTAATTTAAAGGGACAATGATACTGGTTGATGAAATGCCATTTTTGTATTACAAGTCTTACATAATAACATAAGTGGCAACACAAGTGGTTGATTATAATCTATTTTAAGTGTGTTGTTCTATATATGAAATGCCATATACCATTTTCTTCAAATCATATCAACATAAGTGGTTGATTAAGTGTGTTTACACAAAATAAGATAAGATATTGACTTTTGTAGTCATTTTGATTTTTTGAATGATTTTTGCATTTTGGTATGTTCCTAATCCCTAACAATAAAAGTATAAATCAAACATACATTCCATACTTCTCTTTAATTTGCAATATAAAACACGTTTGAGGGAAAACATTATGATGGATGTTAATTTTGTCCATAAATGATGTATGTTAATTTAGATGTTAATTTTGTATGTAGATAATCCATATTTCTCTTTGATTAATCAACTCATAAATGTTGTATGTTAATTTTGTCCATTTTTTTAAAATATTTATAGAATACTTGAGGTTGCCTGGTATCTCACAAATATATATGCTAGAAAAACTGAAGAATTTTAGAGCTTTGTTGCTAACATTACCATTACTTATTGTTTAAATTGGAGGTAAACTCGAGCTCTTAACAAGTCAAAAAAACTTCTGGCCGGGTTGACCATAAACACTTTTTGACAACTCAAGCTCTTTCATATGAAGCTAAACAAAATGATGGATCTTCTTCAACCGTTTTTAAAACTTTTAACAATATTTATATAACAGGACATAATAATCGAGCTATTAACTTTTGGGATGTATCTTCTCCACTTTTGAAACTAATTGTATAATTTAATCAATATGTAAATTGGTCTTGCTAATTATCTATTTAATTTTAATTTTAATTTTAATTTTAATTGTATTTAATTAAAAGATGGCATTAATTGTATTTAAATTAAAAGATGTGTACTTTTAATCAATTGTATGTGGGTCATGTGGCAATATATACTACTCCGTATTAGATTACCAAAATAAGGCATAACTGGGGATGTAATTAATGACTTAAATTGAATTGGATAACTACAGCAACTTCAATAATCATAATTTATTATCTACTTTGTGATTGCTAAAGTTGTTCATGTATATGCAGATTTTCCAATTGAATGGAGAATTGAAAACAATAATGATCAATACTAGAGCTTATATTCTTCCTGTTGATGTTATTATATTATGGAAGCTTTTTATGATATGTACTTGCAATGTTATTATATTATTCGCATCCCAATGGTTAAGTCATTACAATGGCTTATTAGAATTGCCACCTATACTTTCCACTTAAATTATTGAATAAGCTTTCAAAAACCTTTTCCTCCGGTGGATATAATATAGAGAAAACTTATTTTGTGTCTTAGGAATGACTTATAAAAGACACTTGTATTTAAATGACCCATTAAAGAGGTAAAAAGCTTTGAAAAAAGCTTGCATTGGAGATGCTCTTACTTGCAATGTTTAAGCATAGATTTTTTATTAAATCTATTTGTATTCGATAATCGTAAACCCTTATGTATATATCATTTGTAATAGTTTAATTTCATATTTATGTTATAAATGCATTATATGATTTCTTATTGAATAACTAATAACCATACAATATCGAATCATATTTGTCTTTCTATAATACTTACTTTCAGCAAAATTATGACAACTCGTGATTTTTCACGGGTCATAACCTAGTTTACTATATGTCAACCCTTCACATTAATCATGCTACCTTAATTCATACACTAACAATATTATCTCCGCAGCAGGTTTCAGGTCATAATTTGAAAATAACTATCATTCATTTGGAAAGTAAATGTTTAGAAAAAACATATAACTGATTAAGTTTGCTCATCATAAAATATAAGTACAACGGGTACCTACCGCTATATAATACGGATACCTTACTAGTTTTATAACTCACGTGCCATGATCCATTAGTTTTGATAATCGACCCTTAGATCTTAATCATCCAACTTTTAGTTGACATATCCCGTAATTTTAATATATCTATTTAAGTATCAAATTCCTATTCACCATTTAATTATTAACAACAAAAAGCTTTTTAGAACCAAATCTTTAAAAATTATATTATTCTATATCTAAATCACAAGTACCTTTTTCTAGATCATATGGTAAACCGATACATTATTCAAAGGCCCCGACGACGTCTTTTTCGTTGCCATTTACTGTTTACAGATTTCTTATAAAATTCAAGGAGTACAAATCCTTTATTGTTGTACATCAGAAAAGTCATACTATTATACATAACAATAATACTAAATAAAGACGTATAAAATAATAACATTATGATTTATGACGTACTATCATCGGTTTGTGATGTAATCCAAAAATAGAGGAACGTATCTTTTATTTCTTGAAACTTAAATCGTGTCAAGAAAAATGTTCCACTGAAAATGAGATAACTTTTTCCTTGGGTCTCCGATTCAGGCGAGTGAGGCGTCAAAAGTAGCGTATCGACAAGGGCTACGTACTGGTAACTGCCACAGGCGGTTAACCAAACTTTCTGACCAAAAAATGTTATTTTGTATACTTATTTAGATTTTTATGTTTTTTACTTTTTAATTTAGATTTTGTTTTACGCACATTTTATTGTTAATTTTTCTTTTTTTACCTTATTCAAATTTCTGAACCTTATTTAAAGTTTGTTTGTCTGATTGTAAAAGAGTTTTTGTTTTTATGAAAATTAATTTTTTCTTTAAATTATATTCTTGTGAATATGTTTTATTGACCAAATTTACGATATTCGTTGAATTAAAATATTTTTTTTAAATAAATTGTTTCATATTATTAGAAATGATATTTAGTTCTACAATTTGGTTATACTCATAATCCTATCAACTTGATAAGATCACATGTGCAATCCACTAATTCTCTTCTTAATATTATTCCTTGATTTTAACATATATGTATTCATTTAATAAGTAGGGGTATGAATAGAACTAAATGTATGACTTACTCTTAATAAAATAGAAAATGAAATAGAGTAATGATGTTTCTTCCTACCATTTTTTTAATACTTGTTATTATCAAAATGGGTAGGAATAGAGTAATGATGTTTCTTTCTATCATTTTTTTTTTATCATATTCCTACCCATTTTGATAATAACAAGTATTAAAATTAAAAGATAATATAAGAAAATAGAATTAATAAATGACATATGTTAAATTTAAAAGTAAGTAAGCATATGAATATGGAGAAAATGTAGGAAATAATAATATTTCTCAATGGAATAATCTCTCTCTTTTTTGGTTTGTAAAAATAGACGAGCAGAAGTTGCACTGGGTCCGATCCACCTGCCAACTCAGCACCCGTTATTAAATATTCTGACGTCCCGACACCACCACCACCACCTCCGTTCACACACACAAACTCATCTCTCTCTCAGTCCCCTTCATTCCGTTTCTATCTTTTTCTTCAATCTCTTCCGTTTATCTCGCCGTTTACTTTAATATAATCCCCAATCTTATTTATCACCCACCTTTTCCTCCCTCAAAGTCCAACTACATCGCCACCGTCTCCGCCGTACCATGCCGCCGGCCACCGTCTTCATCCTCCTCATATCGTTCTTAATCTATCCTTCAATATCCTTCCCCTTTGGTAACATCTTTACATACATATTTTGTATCTCTAAGTAACTAACTTTTGACTTCTTTAACTGTTGAGTATTCTCACTAACTTCATTTTCATTGTGTACAGACACGGCTTACCACATCGATTGCGGCAGCTCCACCACCACCACCGATAAATTCAACACCACGTGGTTATCCGACCGGTTCTTCACCGCCGGTTCAAACGGTCTAGTTTCTGAACCGCTAAATTTTCAATCAATTCATGAGAAGACGCTCCGTTATTTTCCGATTTCATCCGGTAAGAAGAATTGCTACATTTTCCCGGAGCTTCCTTCCGGGAGATATTATCTGAGGACTTTTACAGTTTATGATAATTACGACGGCAAATCTCATTCGCCGAGCTTTGATTTATCGGTTGAGGGGACTCTGGTGTTTTCGTGGCGGTCGCCGTGGCAGGAAGGCATCAGTCGTTTCGGTGCTTACTCGGATCTTATATTTTTTACTTCCGACGGTGATGCCGATGTGTGTTTTTACAGCATTGCTACTGATCCTCCGGTAATCGGTTCGATTGAGCTTATACAGATCGATCCGGCTTCTTATGACCCCGTTTTGACCGGTAATGCCTCTTCAATTTTGGTGAATTATGGCCGGTTGACTTGCGGTTCAAACCAGTGGGGGCCAGGGTTTAGTAACGACACAGACGTTTTCGGCCGGGCGTGGCAGTCTGATGCTGAATTCCGATCGGCAAATTCGAGAGGGATTAAATCTGTTACGGCCGTAAGAGAGGTGATTAATACCGGAAAGAGTCCTAATTATTTTCCGGCGAAATTGTATGATTCAGCGGTGACTTTGACCGGAAAGGGAAATTTGGAATATGAATTCCCTGTGGATGCGAAGCTGGATTACCTTGTGTGGCTTCACTTTGCTGAGATTGATGTGAGTGTGAATGCGAAGGGTAAACGAGTGTTCGATGTTGTTATAAATGATGAAAATGTTACCAGAATCGATATATTCAAGGAAGTTGGGGGTTTTGCAGCGTACAGTTATCATTACGTAGCTAAGAATTTAAGCAGCACACCATTAACTATCAAACTTGTACCAGTAATTGGATCGCCTTTGATTTGTGGGATTGAGAATTACGCCATTGTTCCAGCTGACGTCATGACTGTGCCAGAGCAAGGTACGGCTTAGACTGATATTTCTTCAATTGAATCGATTAGACTGATATTTCTTCAATTGAATCGATACTATTACATTTCATTACAAAATTAACATCTGATCAAACTCATGAACTGAATTTGAAGCTTCTCCTATGTTCTGTTTGTTTTACAGTTAGTGCTATGCAAGCATTAAAGGAATCATTACGTGTTCCTGAAAGAATGGGGTGGAATGGTGATCCCTGTGCTCCTACTAATTGGGATGCTTGGGAAGGTGTTACTTGTCATCTCAATAAGGATGAATCTGCTCTTGTTATCTTTCAGATGTAAGTAATTTTGCAACTTTTTATGGATTGATTTACACAACTTGTTTTGACACATATATATGTTATTGTTGTTATGTTTGCAGAGATCTTGCGAGCCAAGGTTTGAAAGGCTACATTAGTGATAAAATTGACCTTCTGACCAACTTGGTAAGCTTGTAAGTATCATCATCTGCCACCTCAGCAATTTTAGATGACCATATTTATCATCTCTTATATGATTGTTAAACTTTATTATTATAACTGCAGGAATTTAAGTTCTAACTCTTTAGGAGGTACTCTACCTGCAGGGTTGGGGCAAAATTCTCTCAAGAAACTGTAAGAAACTCAAGTTATTTATTATCATTATTTTTTATTATTTATCATTCTAATAACAAATAATGCAGGGATTTATCGAACAATCAGATTTCTGGGCCGATACCAGATAGTTTCAGTTCTTCAAATCTGCAACTTGTGTAAGCATAATCCCTATCCACATTTACATTTTTGTTGCTTTGGATTTTATTTATTAAAATCATTAAGATTCTCACTTTTTTATAGGCTGTTGAATGGTAACAAATTGGAAGGACAAGTCCCTGAAGAACTTTACTCAGTTGGTGTCCATGGTGGAGCTATTGAGTATGTCATATTTTTTTTATTATTATTATTATCCATTTTAGTGACAAAATCCAGGTGGCGTTTAGATATATTACACAAGGGACATATATAGAATAAGAATAAAGGTGGCAGTTTCAATTTCAGCCTATTTATTTATAAAGGTCAAACCAATATGTTTAGCCAAAAGGTCAAACACATTATGTCTATTTTTAACGCACACTTCCTAAATCATTTTATTAAAAGATTTAGATACGTTTTCCATAATCTTAAATATCGCATTAAGTATTTATAAGAAATCGAAAAAGTATTACTAATTTTGAGTTGACGACCTGCCAACACCTTTTAGTCTATTTTTTTCTCTAATTGATAGATTATATATGTATTAAAATGTGTTCTTAAAACAATAATATAATTTCTGAATAAAACGATTTAGGAAGTTACAAACTTGTGAATACTTCGAGACGCATCCTTTCGACCCATTTTATATTCAGCTATTTTTTCAAAAGTCGCTGAGTTGACCCGTTTCCATATAAATGGGTTGAAATTGCCACTTAGATTTGTTTCATTATGTAACATGTAATATATTCTTATCTAACACAATTTATTTAACAAATTTGCAGTCTTTCTGGTAACAAAGGATTATGTGGCGTGCCATCTTTACCAGATTGCCCTTTGTTCTGGAAAAACGGCGGTCTATCAAATGGTGGTAAAATTGCAGTTGGAATATCATGTGGTGTCGTCTTTTTATTAGTGTCAGTAATTGTATTTATTTGCATCAGAAGACGGCGTAACGACTATGACTTTGCTCTACCTCAAGAATTAATGTGTAAGTGCAATTATTTAATTATTCTTTTAACTTTAAAATTATATATGAAATATATATGATTTTCTGGTTTTTTATATTAATTTGCTTTAGATAGTTTTCCAATTATAAAACTATTTTCTTAATATTTTAGTAATTTTACTGTGAGTTAACTTTACCATTAAATCTTTCAAGTTTTTGAACCGAGTTAGTATATTAAAGAGTAAATTACAGAAATTGAATTTGTCTATGTGGTATTTCGAATTCTACGATTTTATTCCTAATTTTTTTTCGTGATTTTTTGTCCTTGTGGTTCTAAAATTTCATTATTTTCGTCCAATATGACCTAAAATGACCAAAATAAACTTACAAATATTTTTCTGAATTTTTTAATCATTATTAATCAATTTGGGAGATGAAAATGGGTTTTGTTGCAGGTTTCACTAAGAAGAGAGAAAAATAATAAAAATAATTAAAAAATTTAGAATTTTTTTTAAAGTTTATTTTGGTCATTTTATGTCAGAATGGACGAAAATAATGAAATTTGAGAACCACAGGGACAAAAAATCACGAAAAAAAGAAATTAGGGATAAAATCATAGAATTCGAAAGACCACATGGACATTATTATATACTTTGAACTGGGTTTCACAGCTTGTTCATCATATATGACCCGTTGACCAGTTCCATTTTTATATATTAAAATTGATTATCTGGTTTCTGTTTGACTTTGACTTTTTATTTCAGCACTTGCTGCAAAGAGGAACAAGTATCAAAGACAAAAATCGTTAATGGCTCTTGAAATGGAGAGCCAACATGCAAAAGGGTTCATACCAAGTTACAATTCTAACTAAATTGATTTAACACTTTTAGTTGATGAAATTGTTGGTACAAAAGTACACACGAGGTAGGACAGAGGCATAGGTTCGGGTTTTGGGATGGATTAAAAGTTTAAAACCAAATTGTCAATAGAGTGAAATGTACCATCTATATTTGTTTTGTTTATTTTTATTATTATAAATATATATAAGTATATTATAGGTGATTTGCCAAATGCCACTCTCGCCCAATTTTCGGCATTTGATGAATGTAGATTTGAAACTTGTGATTGTGGAAACAATATAGATTTACTGATCCTTACTTTTGTAGTTCATAATATTTGATTTGTCATGAGATAAATTCTTACATAAATTTATAATGTAGTTAGATTTAGTTGCTTCCATTCTTTCTTGCAAACCCTCAAATCTCCCATGTACCTACCATAGCCTTCCAAATGAGGCTAAAATGAATAAAAGTAGAAGTTTGCAAGTTGCAACCCATTATTGACCGATTGAAAAGTCAACTCTCATTTTGGAAAGCGAAAAACCTATCTTATTATGGAGGGAGACTTACCTTGATCAAATCTGTTGCCACTTGCCAGTGCCCTTGATATTTATTTACCTTTTCTCTAATTTATAAAGCATCCACCAATACTATAAAAGAACTTGAAGCTATTATGAGGACTTTTTTGGGGTGGGAATTCTAATGACTTTTTTTTTTTTTTTGGATTATTTGGGGTAAGACTTGTTTACCCAAAACCCATGTGGCCATTGGCATTAATTGGTTCACTCCATACTCGCAACGTGTCAGCAACGGCGTCCTGAAAATTCTGAAAGTCATGTATGAATACATGAAAGTTGACCCCCTAAATATAAGATATATAAGTAAAATAGAATTTATAATTTTTTTTGTTAAATTATTAAGCAGACTTAAAACTTTAAAATTATATAAAATACTTAGTCTCCTCTAAAACTTGGTCCGTGT
Organism: Calendula officinalis; assembly: GCA_963853835.1. Taxonomy (NCBI): domain Eukaryota; kingdom Viridiplantae; phylum Streptophyta; class Magnoliopsida; order Asterales; family Asteraceae; genus Calendula; species Calendula officinalis. The sequence continues at coordinate 1,419,277 of OY970830.1, read as the reverse complement.
ACAACCACACCATTCCTTTCACTTATCTTCAAAAGGTGGTGATAAATGTACCACATTTTTTAGTGGATCTACCACAATTATTGCTTCGTATGTTTGTACAATTTGCATTAATACTTGTACTCTGTGGTATATAAATCAAAAGTTGTGGTGTGGAAATTAACTACCATCTTCAAATAGAGGGTGTTTCATTAAATCCTCTATGGTGAAAATGTGAGTCTTGATAATGCCAACTATAAGCGCTAGTCTTTATGATACAAGGCCGTCTAAGACCGGACTCATGGACCGGATTATGTTAGCCTCTTATACATGGATCCCGAATAGGGCCTAATCAATAAATTGTGATTAGAGTTTATAGCTTTGTAATCCATCTTTAATTTGATTTTGTACTTTTCGTCCCTAAGGTGTTTTTAGTGAATTTTATTTTGTGCTGTTCAGAAAAACTAAATATGTGTGTATGGGGTAGAGTTTCGGTGCATTAAAATCAATCCCGTGAAAAGTATGAAATCGACAGACTTCATAACACATTTTAGATATTTAAAAAGCTATTAAATAATTTACTTATGCGACTTTTAGTTTTAGTTAATAGATCACTGTTTGAAAAAGAAGACTTAAAAGAATGTTCGTTTTAGTAATGAAACCTTGTGGAAGTAACTAATGTAGAAAATAAAATAAAATTCTTTAAAGATGGCAGGTGTCGATCGATCTGCCAAAGTCTCACCAAACGATTTTAACACTGTCAACACAAACCGAGATGTGTACCAAATTTAGCCCTTTTCGCCAAACTAATAACGCAGTGTTAAACCATTTTTTTCGTATTTTTAATTATGATTGATTTGTAGTATTTTTGTGGGCTTGAAAGAGATTTTATAAAAAATATTAAACGAGTGAGAGTAATATTGAGGTGAGTCTTAAAAACATATTATAGAGCATTTTGGCTTTAACACCACTTTAACAAGCAAGCTCTCACACCTCACTTCACTACTAGAAAAACTGTCAACACCAACAGGTGAAATATGTTGGTAATTTAGCTAAAACCGTTGATAATCCGGTTTACCAGCGGGTTTACCAACGAAAACCGTCTGTCAGCAAAAGGCCCGTGGGTAAACGGCCTTATGTTCTTAAACTTTGAATGTATTAATCATGAAATAAACTTTAGGGTTTGGTATTGTAACGAAATTGTTACTTTAGTGTTTCACTAATCTTTTTGTGTGCAGTGGAATGTACCGTGATGATCAGAAATTCTGAATCCACCATTAAATCGGGCCTCAACAACTGTTACTTCACTCTGCCATGCATGAATACTCATGAAATTTATGTTCATTAGACAGTCGTACAATAAATTCATATGTGAATCTCGTTGATAATTTTTTTTTATTTCCGTCTATTTTGATAATCACCTTGGGGAATATTCTTAAAAGTAAGAACTAATTTTACTTTACATGAGAAATCCTAACTATTTGATGCTTAAACAGACCTATAGTAACATAAAAAATTGCGAGGAATGAAATTTTAACCTTTTAGTGACACATAACGTTATCTAAAAGTCTGAGTAAGATTTAAATTTTTTTTTACTTTTTCGCACACAATTTATAAAATGCTAGTGAAAGTCGGAGCTTTTTCTTATACTTGGTGATACCTTTTTATGTCTTTAAAACAAGCTACTAAATAATTTTTAATTTTCGTGGTGAAAATTAAAGCCCTCCAAATGCTACGTATTATTTTATTCATCATGCCATCGATCAGTATACAACGTTAAACAGTTATTTCTCTCCTATAATTAGAATGTAAGATACTATAAAGTTTCTGCAGTGTGGATATTGAATGAGTTTATTTAGTTGTTGAAGATTTAATATTCATCATTACATAGGTTTGTAATATATATAGGGACCACGCAGAGTTACCTCTGCCTTAATTGTGTTTCCTATTTTAGCATATCTGTTGTCTACTCTTTTTTTGGCCATATATTGGGTATCAGATGTTAGATCAGTTATTTATAATATGCTTTTATATATATCGGCAAAATATATGGTGACAAAAACAACAATTACGAACATGTTATTATTATTTTTTCTATTTTTTCTATATGACATTAACAGGGTGTCTCCAAGATTCCAATGGCCCTGTGCAAATAGACGAAAATGGGCTCTCTAAGTACAAATTTTATATAAAAATTTGAATTTTTTAATTTTTCTCTATTAAATTATTAAGTTGGCTTGAATTTTAAGATTATATATATAATATATATATAAAAATTGGATCCCTATAAAACATGGGCCATGTGCGGCTGCACCTCCTCAAAGACACCCCTGGACATTAATTGGTGTTTATAATTACAAACGGGTAATTAGCAAACAGCTAGCAATCGAACGAGATTCAGTTACAATAATATTCTATTTACAATAGAACGCAACCTAATATATGTAAAAGTTAGTCCAAGATCATACAAAAGTTTGCCACTTTGGAACCATAGAGATATGTGTGTGGATATTGTCTAGGAAGACAGAAAAACAAGAATACAGATTGATTCTGATTTTAAGAATAAATAAGATAATCTAATTTAAAAATTACATTGATTCAAAGAACATCGTGGATTTATTTTTCAAAATATGTTCAACATAAGAACAAAATTTGCGATGAAACATAATTTTCATAAGTGGTCAACAAAACATTCCAGTGTGTCCAAACAAACACTAAATAAGACTTACATTTTTGAATGTTCCAAAAAAAACATAACAACCGGACCGATCGAAAACTGTTAATAAAACAAAGTCTTAAAATTAAAGAAAAATCAAAAAATGCAAATAACTCCCAAAAAATAGTATTTTTGGGCCCGAAAGTTTTGTAAACCGCCTACGGCGGGTTTTCAAGACGCAATCCTTGTCGTTAGCTTCGATTTGGCTGGTCGAATACCTGAAACGAAAACTCGAGGAAAAGTTATGCTCATTTTAGTATAATCATTTACTTCACATGATTTTGTTCTTCAATGAACAAACTAGTCTATTACTCCCCATTTTGTTTGCATCAAAGACGTACACCTTAGGCCTCTTCTAACCGTGACGCGTCACTAAATCCATCAGTAGCGCCACATCATCTCATCCTTACTGACGAGTTACTGACGTGGTCGTGCCAACAACAACCCATCACTAACCCATCTTTATGCCACATCACCATTTTTAATTAAATATAAATTTAATTTATTATTAAAAAGTTAAAATAAAATTTATAACAAATAATAAGAAATATATTTTTCTAATATTATTACAAAAAAAATAAAGAAAAAAAGGAAAAAAAATGATTTTGTACAAGTTTACATGCACATGGTACAAGCCTATTAAACCCAAACCCCCTTTCCTTCCCCCCTTCCCTGGCAAAAACCCCATCGATGCCAACCAAGAACCCGTCGCCACCCAGACGTGTTTTACCGACGCCGGCTTGTGACGCGCCGGTGCCAACGGCGTCACTAGTTGATGGGCCAGAAATTGCTGCTGGCGGGTTGAAGAAGCTCGCGTTGGCACGGGCCTTAGTGAATCATTAAAACAAAAGAACGTGCACAATGTATACCAATAATCGCGTCGTCAATACGCTCAAATTAAGTTCAATGATTAATACATGAGTCCGTCTGATTATGAAATACCAAGTAATTAACAAAGCAGTGATTAGGTTATGGTTGAAACTATTGGAATGAGTCACATACTCACATAGTCGCCGTTCATGCCATTTTTTGTCACGTTCTGTTTTATATTTACAAGAAAGATGTAAACTTTATGAAACATGATATCCTCGGATAATTCAATACGCCTAAAAGTATGTTAAACTTTATGTCAAAGTCAACATTATAAATCAATATTTTTTCAAACGAATGTTGTACCTCCATATATATCTAAAAGAAATATAATGTCCTCGAAAACAGATTTCAGAAATTTGGAGAAATTTTTTGAGACGGATTTCTCCACCCTTGTTTTCTCGTGCAAATTTAGGATGGATGAGATATAATGCAGATGTTAAAAAAATTTGTACAAATAATATGGTTTTCCGCTTATTTTTAAAAATAATTCTGTCGGGTTCCCCGTTCCCATATTCTAGGACTTGGGTTGTTTGCGTTTGTCAGTAGCATCCGGGTATGGTGAACCCGGAAAGTAGGTGGAGCAGCTACGTGATCTAGGTACGGAGAATCCAGTAGCATTATATTTTAAAATAAGAAAAAAACATAACTATTTGTGTAATTTTTTTGACATCTACATTATTTATGTAAATTTCTCGATTATTTAGATAGCATAATATATTGGAGATGGCAAGGATATATTAATATTTGAAGGAATAATAATGTTCAACCAAATAAGGATTATAGAGGACCCATCGGAGATGCCCTTAAAAATTGTTACTCCGTATCTTTTTGGAGGCTAACATGCCTTAATTCTGATCAGCCCTCAAAGCTTACCAAGGAAAAGGTGTGGTGTCTATTCAACCAAACCTAACTTATATTAATATATTGTGGGTGTCTTATAATTACACCAAGTGGCTGCTTAAAGCTACTACCTAGTACACGGATGGATTTTGTTTTGTGTTTTCATTGTTTTGTATTTGACAGGCTGTTTCTTTTTGAATATTTTTTCTGCTTAATTAATGTGTCAATTCATATATGTCAACTTGGTTGATGCATGTAAATATGTAATGTGTGGACTTTTGACCCACGCTACCTTCATTATTGTCATGTTAAATCGACCCCATCTAAAGCTTTTCTTTAATTTAAACGAATCAGTCTAAACCTATTTTAATTTAGTTCCTATCCCAAAACAGTGCTCCTTGAATTTCACGTTAAACATCTATAAATCTGTATGCAAATTAAAAAACGTAAATTAAGTATACTTCAGATTTTTGGATAATTATATAATTATATTGAAGACTTGATTATAAACCTTATATTTACCTCTAGAAAACGAGGAAGAAAAATGTGAACATGTGTGAAGGTGCTCATGTATTCAATCCTATTCAGAATTAGTCGACATAGGCTAAATTCACTACAAGAAAAACACTCTTTTGCGACGACTTATTTTGCGACAACATTCTTCCTTTGTGACGACATACGAAATTCGCGACGACTTTTTATCATTTGTGACGACATGTCGTCTCTAACGGTGTGCGGGACAATTTCCCTCCCATTTGTGGAGCCAGCGAACGAGTAAATTAAAAAAAATAAATATGTCTCACATTGTTAGCGACGACATTGTCCTCCCAAAGGAATTTTAAAATATTATTCCTGAATTTTAAAATATTATTCTTGAATATTTTTTCTGAATATATTATTCCTGAATAAAAATTTGATTTGAGACGATATGTCGTCCCTAATTGGTCGTCACAAATGTTAAATAAATTGAAAAAATAATTCCCTCCAATCCTAAAATTTCATTTTCCGCCAAAAAGTGAAAATTATATCCCTTCCGCCAAAATTGAAAATTCATCCCTCCAAAACAGATAGATAGATAACGCATACATTTCCCATTTCCCATTTCGTTTCACCACTGAAATCCCCCCTCCCATTTTCCAGCAGCAACCGTAGGCCATCTCTTCCACCAGCCATTGTCAACATTCTCTTGGATTTCAGGTTCGAACCTAGAGTTTATAATTTTTAATTTATAAAATGTCCGACTAGAGTTTGTACATTTGGGATCATACTCAATCTATCCTCAGTTCCAACTTTGAAAATGTTTATTAACTGATCCAAATTCGAGCTAAAATGATCAAGATCTGAGAAATTGAAGAAAAAGTTGATGTTCATCACTTGAAAATTAATGTTGTAAATTTTTTGTTCGAATTGAAGATTTTATTGAAGAATCATGTTTCTCCTTTGATTATAATCAGAATAGAATCAAGTTTCAGTCAAATCCGTTAACAAATCACTTCAATTTCGTGATTTTTGTGAAAAAGTGAACAAGTTCAAAAACTACTGAAAATCGAAGAATTGAAGCTGTTGTGTTATGGATTGAAGAAAGTGATCGGATCAAAGTGTTAGCAATTAGATTTCGAGCAATTAGCAAAAAAAATCACTGAAATCAGTTGAGTATTGAATGAAATTGAATAAAAAATGGTGAAGGTTTGAACACTGTGAACGAACGTACACTTCGATACGAATAACAAGTTCGGCTGAAGTTCGATATGAAGAACACGTTCGATATCAAGTTCGGCCCGAATTGAGAAGTTCGGCCCAAGTCCAAAGTGAAGTTTGGCCCGAAGTTTAACTCTAAGTTCGGCCCATTCATACAACTTCGGCCCGAAGATTATGAGCCCAACAAGCTCGGCCCGAACTACTTAAACAAAAACCCAAGTTCGGCTTCTCTCATGTTCGACTATAGTTCGATCTTCAAAAAGTTCGGCATCAAGCTTTAGCTCACAGATTCATGATTCGATCATCAGATTAACAAACGATCTTGACTCAAATCAACTGCTCGATTCCTATTGATCGACTTCAAGAGTTCGGCTCTTCACAAACAGATTCAATCGAAAATCAACAATTGATAATCATAATCATAATCGATCACCTCAGATTCAATCGAATCATAATTTGAGGGTAAAACCCAATCGCATCATAATTGATTCTTGATTCCGATTTAAATTAATTTGACAGATTCCGACTTCCGACTCAAACGAACAGAAAAAGACTTCGGCTTTAATCTCAACTTCATCAATTAATTGATTCCGATCTCTGCACAACTATGATTCTCCTTCAATTGATTTCGTCTCTGAATCAATTGATTCCGACTCCTTGATTCCATCTTCATCAACATAACATGTTGCTTCAGATGTTGCTTCAAATTATCGGCCAGTGTTCGTCCAGAACCATTTTAGCCCAATCAATAATTTAGCCAAAACAAATATTTTTCTTGGCCCACAGTTAATAAATGTCCATTGTCATTAAACTCAAGCTCAAATAAATAACAAGTCCAATACAGCTCCTATGCTCAATCGTTTAAACTGAATTTAAGCCCAAAATTCTAATTCAACCTCGCCAATTAGCAAAATATTTTAAGCCCAAACTCTAAGATTGGCCCAAACTAATTTTCAGCCCATACAATTTTAATCAACACAAAACCGATTTCCGCCCAAATTTTTTTTAGGTTACGACAACTATTAGACCCAACAATTAAACCCACTTACAATTTTTTTGGGCCATCGAACCTATTAGACCAAATCAGTTTTTGTATCTCAAATCATTTTTTTTTTCCAAATTTTATCACACATATTTTTTTTGTTTTGTTAAAATTTTTATACTTTTTTAAACACCTTAAATTTTTACGTTGTTTTTAATAGGTTTTAAAAGAAGACTTTTACATTTTTAAAACACGAGATTTTCTACTTATCAACCCAAAAATCTAATAATCAAAAATATGGATAAAGACCTTGCAAATTCTAGAAAAGCTGTTGAATATTATAAACAAATGGAAAAACCTACACCAGCTACAAATGATTATGTGGATAAAGACCTCGAAGATGCTCTATATAAGGCATATTATTCATACAACTTCAAATCTGCTCCATCTGCTACAATCTCAACTGAAAAGCCAATCATCACACCTTTAAATGCTACAAAGAAACCAATCGTTCGTGATTCAAAGTATTATGAACGCAAGATGTTGATGGCTAACCAAATTGAAACTGAAAAAGTGTTATTAGTTGAAGATATTCAATGGATGGAAGATTCAAATCCAAAGGATGAAGCGAGTGCTGAGGTTTCTAATAAATTCAATGAAGAAGCCAACAAAGACATTGAGGTAATCAGTTCTCTCTTATCAAATACTGATAATTCGATTGGTCCTGATACTTGTGTTGTTAAAACCCAGATATCTGAAGTTGATTCTTTAAAACAAAACCTTTTAGATGAAAAAGATTTAAATAATCAATTTCAAGAACGTTTAAATGATTTGCAAAATGAAAATGAACAACTTGTTCATTCATGTGAACAACTTGTTCAACAGATTAAACAAACTAAAAATTTCAAACTCGAGAATCTGGATTTACAAACTCAAGTATCAGAATCGAAGGCTAAATATGATAAGGATATTATGAATATGTCATATACAATTTCAGAAAAAGACATTGAAATACAGAATCTTAAAAATACACAAAATTCAATATCAAATGAACGAAATGATAAATATTACAAGCTATACATTGAAGCGTTTCATGAATATCAAATCACTAAAAACTGGTTAGAACGTAAACAAAAGGAATTTGATGAAAATGAAACACAGTTTAAATCATTAAACGATCAAATAAAAGAATTATCTGAAACCTTACATGAAAATGACATTAATACGTCACGGGAATTAAATACCAAACAACATGTCATAAATCAACTTCAACATGATAAAACTCAATTGTCTTCCCACATCAAACACCTTTAAGAAATAATCACCCAACGAGGTCAAACTGATCAAACCATTCATTTGAATAAGCCTAAAGAGTTCAAATACTTCAATTCAAAAGAAGGGTTAGGAGCTGATAATCCAGAATATCTGAAAAAGGCGTGTGACGTGCTTCCAACATTATATGATTCCAAATACATGCATCTGGATATCTGGCAGGGTTTCATTCGCATGACTGATGAGGTAGAAGAGATTGAGACATTCAACAGAGCAAAGAAGGAGAATATACAAATTAGTTTCAATTATGCTGAATTGAATGAAACATATGAAACTAAAAAGGTACAATTCGAAAATGATGAATACTTTCCAATCGTGACTCCAGAAGAATTTGAAATTAAAGGAAATGATGTTATTCAACAAAAGGTTACACCAAAGATTTATGTTACAAATCTAATTCTAGAAAAGAAAATTTGTCAATTGGAAACTGAAATCGATGAAACACATCAGGCTTTTGATAAAGAAAAATCTGTTTTGCAAACTAAAATTTATTAATTATAAAGTAAAAATGAAGAAACACATAAATCTTTTGATGAAGAGAAATTGAAGTTAACAATACAAATTCAAAATTTAGAAGCTTCTTTACTCTCTCTACAAAAACATGTTCCCAGCATTGAGTCACCTATTTCTAGTACTTCCACAAGTGGTTGTTCACTTTGCACCAAAGTTCTAAAATCACACAACCCTGTTGGCGATAGAAGAAGTCATCAGTTTAAGGAATCTAAATCATCTCATCTTCAAAAGCTTAAGAAGCCTAGTGTATCTATGAACTTAGATTCTCCTTTTGCTGCAAAGACCAAATGTTATGAGTCCAGAATGTTTTCTCCTGTCATGGCATATCGTGATTTATATACAATCAAGCAATCTGAGGTTAATAGAGGAAATTCAAAACCTAAACCGAATTCACAAGTAAGTTCCTCTACCAAACCTAAGCCTAGGAGATCCACGGTTCCACCAAACTCTGATAAGAAATTGAATGCTCTCAAACAAGTTATTAGAGGAAATTCCGCACCTAAAAGTCCAAATAAATTAGGTTCCTCTTCTAAACTTAAGCATTCTCAGATGGATAAGACTACATCATCAACCGTGTTGAAACATTCTACTACTCCAAAGAAAATCTTTTCCAAAACTAATTCTTTAAGATACTCAAGAAAAGATTTACTTTCATTGGCACCAATATCAACTTTTAATCAAGTGCCACAAACACCTCCTAAAACACCAACGATCTTAAAAGCTCAATGGGTTCCTAAAACTCCAATTTCTCAAATAATTCCTCGAATATTATTTGTAAGTGAAACATCAAGTTTCAGTTTTTCATGGAATTCTAAATCGGTAAATCAAATTAATACAACTTATAGATGGTTTCACTCAAACACTAACACCATCGGACCCAAAACAAAATGGGTACCAAAAGTTGTTTGATGTGTTTTACAGGAGAATGACTTATACACAATTCAGTGTATAACTCGCTTTTCACCGGATAATGGCTTATGCACACGTCAGTGTATAACTCGCTTCTCAATGCTAAATAGCTTTCAAGTACATCTGCTTGAAACCCGTTCTTAAATATCATACTTGGTTGAGTAGAGAATTTTTATATTCACTTGTCAAGGGGGAGAAAATAGACATTTTTATGTCAAGGGGGGGCATAACCGCTCTATGATTTTTGATTAATAACTGTCGAGGGGGAGCATCCTTTTATAATCACTACATACTGTTTCGATGTTCCTTTAAAAAAAATTTTAATTATCAATACGGGGTATCAATTTTTGTAATATCCGTAAACGATCTCATTATCAATCTCAATTGGTACTGATTGCATCTGTTTATTACAAAATTTCTTATTCTATCTTGATAATAATTTTTTTTACCTCAAACAGTTTTTCAACCTCTTACAGATTTACAATCACACACGGTTATCAATGTTGAGTATTAGCTTTTGCAATATTCGTAAACGATCTCTTTACCAGTCTAGGTTGGTACTGATTGCATCTGTTTATTGCAAATTCTCTTATTTCTCATTGCTATCTTTGTGTTCCTTCATTGTCAAAATTCTTCAATTGTAAATCAAATTTTTTCTCCTTTTATATATAATTTTCATTTTCCAAATCAATACTCAATTACAATTTTTTTTACTCATATTAAGTAGTTGACATCACATTCATATCAACTTTTTATTAATCAGTGATGCTCAACTTTTCAACATTTTTAATCTCACTTTGTGCTCACAATGATGTGCTTACAACGTATTATACAAATTTTTGTCATATTCGTAAACGATCTCTTTACTAGTCTCGATTAGTAAAGATTGCATCTGTTTATGACAAATTGTTCGTCTCTTGCGTTGTGGCTCAATTTTTCAAAAATATGAGATTGCACATAAATTTTTTCATTTTTAAATGACTTGTTTGCAACACTCAACACAATTTGCTGTTAAATTCGTCGATCTCTTTACTGATTGCATCTGTTTTTAACACCATCTTGGATTGATTGTTCTTACCATTTTTCAAACGATTTCCATACTTTAACGATCCGTGGAGAATACATTTTTCATTTTCTCCAAAATGTTCAGATTCAATTCTGACTTTCTCATATTCTCACACACACTAAATCGTTTTTGATGCATCGTTAGATCATTGATCTTTGTATATCCGTCGATCTCTTCTCTGCACACGTTCAGAGAAGATTGCATCTTTGTAAGTGGTATACTTCACTGATCTTTGATATAACCAAACAAATTGTTCTCTTTTAAATTTCAAATATTTAATTAACAATGTCTATAATCATCGTGTTTGTCATATCCGTAAACGATCTCTTTACTGAAGTTCTTCAGTAAAGATTGCATCTGTTTATGCCTTCACGTGATTATTGACACTGCTATTCTTCATTTTCAAATATTTTTTTCCCCAAACATTTTTAGATCAAATCAATTTGTCCCTGGTTCCTTCATAGTACTACTTGTTTCTGGTTCTCATTCCGATATTGCCTCTCGATTTCAACACGCAACTATTCAGCTTTATCATGAGGACCCTGGTCATGATCCTCATGAGGGGGAGAAAAAGAGCAAGAAATAGTTCAGATATCGGATGTATAACTGAACAACATCAAAAAGAACCACAAACATCCCATCAAAGAAGAAAATTCATAAATCATGTACTCAAATCAACTGCAAAATCAGAAACATTTTAGATCAAGTGATTAAGAAAAAGAGAAAATGATAATCAGTGTACTAGACAGAAAAACAAGTGAAGAAGAACAAAACCAATTCATCTACAAAATTCTCTCTCAAAATCTCAACCACGTATATCACAAGTTTAACCGTATAAATCTTTCTTTCTAAATTCCATAACATTCATATCCATTCAAAAGCTTAACTGTACTAATCTGTTGGTATATCCACATTCATCCAAAACTTACATACATACAAAACTTTGACTGACAAATCATTCAAAAACATTATCGTTCTATCATTAATATAATCCTCGACCACAAAATTCCAAAAACACCCTCTCCATTATCTGAAAACTCAGTCAAATCCTTACTTAACTGATATTTCATTTCCCAAAGTTTTCAAATCTTTAGTAAATCAGTTATAGGATTTCCTCACTCAAACATTATCAACGGAAAACATATTCTCTTTGAGTACCTTAAACTTCCAGATTTCTGCAATGTTTTGTTCTTGAAATTCAGAAAAACATTTTCTTGCCGAAGACAGATTATGAGAAGAATCTGAAGTCTGAAGACTGGGAATATGATGTATTAAATATCAAAAAGGGGGAGATTGTTAGGACCATTTCTGTAATAGGTTTTGACCTTTAATTCCGTTAACTAACACTTGTAGTGTTAAGTGGTGAGGAGTATATAATGTTGTAATTTGACTTTGGATGTAAGCTTTCCCACACTTTAATAGATTTTACACTTTGAAAGCATTCCTTCCCTCCATCATTCTCTCTCAACTACACACACTAAAACACCAAGAACACACACACTTGATTCATCAATTCTTCACAAATCATCATCAATTAGCTTGAATTCAATCACATTAGATCTCTCAAAACTACTACATATAATTTTGAGAGTAAATTTTGTCAGGTAAATTCTCTATTGTTAACCATAATTTTAAGAGTAAATTTTGTTATTATTTATCATTACATGGAGTATTGGTTATATTTTGATTAAGTGTGTTCTTATTGGTTTTGCATTTTATCCAGGCTTTTTAAGGCAATTCATGGTATCTTGCACATTTGGCTTAGATGCATTACCGAAATTGGACTAGATAATTCCTATCATGTAACATTTATAAAGCATCGCTCATTATTACAAGATATGAAATAGTAATTGTTTTTCAGTTATGTTACAATTTACAAATATGTAATAATATTTGTATGTTAATATGTAATAATATGTGTATGTATGTGGGTAGGTAACAGAGTGGATTAGTTGACATAAATGGAGTGTGGATGACCTTTGGAATATGATAGTGGAATACTCATCAAAAGAGAAACTGAAGTTGTTATCTTTAACTAGCTTCTTTTAAAGATATGTAGATTGTGGTGTACCATTAGTTGTAAAATTGTAAATTATTAGGCAATTTTATGGTCAGAAGGTTAGTTTTAGATTTATTTTTTGTGCAAGTAAATGTGAAAACCTCTAGTTGGTAAAATTACATGTACATGTACATTTAATTTGTGTTTTATTAATTATAGTGTGTTCTCGCTATGTAATTCTATCAATATTAAAGTTTCACATATATAATTTAGAATTTCTAGAATTTATAAATTAGTAAAATATGAAAAATCTGGGAAAAAATAACATTAGCGACGACATGTTGTTGCAGAATATAAATATAGTAGAATGATTTTATTTTGTTTTTTTTAATTAGCGACATGTCGTCGCAAAAATTCGAGGGTACGTATTTTAATAAGTACAATTTTTATTTTTCATATTTTGCGATGACATTTGTGATGTGTTGTCGCTAATTTTCAATCAGAGACGAACTATTAGCGATGACGTAAGTTGCGACGACTGTCGTCTCAAAAGCTTAAATTAGCGACGACTTTTGTCGTCCCTAAAAGGTCAATTTCTTGTGGTGATTATAGTAAAACAAAAAATTACGGGAAGCGTTTGGGACGATTAACTATACTAGAACTCCGAACCATCACTAGCAATTCAATAGAAGTTTAATTTACAAACTTTTTGTATCATATAGTTTAGTCCTAGCTAACATCACGTTAAATGTTGTAAATACATTTTATTGGATATGTTTGTAGCCTAGTGGTATTGATGTTTGATGTAGTCAATAATCTACGGTCGTGTTTTCAAAAACCTATTATAGATAAAATTGGAGTAGATTTAAGAGCCTTCCAAAAAATTAAATGAAACTTAAATATATGAGCATGGGCAACATAGAAAGTTAGGCATGGAATGGTGTCCAATTTGCAAGAGATAGATAGGAACTCCCTTTATTTGTATATACAATTCGTCACCACATATAGCACTTGTCTACGTCAACACAATTCAACATACCCCCACTTGCATGCGTGCATGCATGGACTGCTGCAATCCAGATATTGAAAACCTTTTCTAACATTAATATATGCGTAGAAATGTCATTTCGATCAAATACTTTCAAAATTCCCAAAATTAAGTTCTTTCCTAGTTTCGTATAAGTAATGGAAAAATAATATTATTTAACTTAGAGTTGTGTTCAAGAAGGTCCATTATTTTTATGAAGTCCCGATGAACAAATCTTAACCATTGATTAATAAGAACAAATAATCATAATTAATCACATATTTTATACATTGAGAGTATTTTGGTCATATTTTTTAAATAAAAATATTTTATTATTTTTTATTTTAAATTTTTATTATTTTTTATTATTTTTATTATGAAGGGGTATTTTGGTCATTTGACACTTAAAAAAATTTCAATTTTGTATATTTTTTTTTTTCAAATTTTTTTATTTTTTTTATTATTTTTTCATTAAAGAAATAATATTTATTTGATAATTACGTGTATAACTTAATCACATGTGATTTTAATGTAAAATCACATCTGATTGTATATTATTATATTTAATTACATTTGATGTTTTAGTTCAATCACATGTGATTCAGTATGCAATCAAATGTAATTCAATAGGCGATCACATTATGTATTATTAATGAAAAATAATACTTTTTAAAAAAAATAATATTAAGAAAATAAAAATAATAATAAAAAATTTAAAAAATAAGAATTCTAAAATAAAAAATAAATAATAAATAATAAAATAAAAATAATTTTTTTAAAAATGACCAAATTACCCCTCAATTAAAAAATAAAAAAAATCAAAAAATCAAAAAAGTAAATAAAAAATAAAAAAATTTAAAATAAAATCAAAAATAAAATTTTTTGTAAATAACAAATGACCAAAATACCCCTTCATGTATAAAACATGTGATTAATCTTGATCATTAGATATTATTGATTAATAGTTAAGATTTATTCATCAGAACTTGATAAAAATAATGGACCTACTTGAACGTTTCTCATTCAACCTATATAACACATTTAAAAATTGGATACATAATTTAACCATTTTCGATCTCTCTCCTAATCATATTCTATCTTTGATTTTATCATATATCCCAATATATTAGTTAGGTTCATGTTTAGGTTGATGAATTATATAATTACTCTATCATTACGCATATATATATAAACAATAATCTTTTATTAAAATAATGTAAAATACATTCTACCAGTGCAAATTTTGGTATATAATATTTTGTTGGTATTCATTTAATAAAAAAACTAGTGTGCAATTAAAAAAAAAATTGTATTACTTCATACTTTATCTTTTTACCTATAAAATGATTAACATCTAAAATCCATTAATTATATGTATTAATTTTATCATTTGATTCAATATTAATAAATAAATAGAAAGTTTTAATAAGGAATAATACTATCTCTTGGCAATTAATTAACACACTGATTTCGCTGGTACGACACATACCTACATGGGCCTATCTCATAACTTATTTTCTGAATATGTACAATTAATGTCGACCTCCAGTGTACGTCCTTATGACTTATGAGTATGTAAAATATCAAGAAGAAAACTGAATGAATGTAGTACTATTTGGTTGTTAGTTACACTCCGAATGCAAACTTCACGACGTACCTAACAGTAATTCCCTTTCTAGAAACGACGACTAAAAACTAGCTCAAATTCCATCTTTAGTAAACAAATCTAACCAATATCATATCATATCCGATCCCCTCACCATATAATTAAATCTCATTATTTAGCATATATATAAACTACCACACCTTCTCCATATCCTTCTAATTTAAAGATTAGAAATGAAAATCTAATCTATTATATTTAGTAGTTTCAAAATAAGTGATAAACTTCGATAATTTAATTTATTTGGTAAAAGATTACGCAGCTTATATAGTCTCATACACACTAACTTCTCTTTTACTCTAGTGAAATTAGTCATTAGTCATTTACTTTTATTTTTACTTTTAAACATGTCTAATTTCACTTTATTTAAAAAGCGTGATACTCATCCTGCAATAACTATCAAATTTAACTCTAATTATAATCTTTCTTTTAAAAACTGTAATACCAACTATATATCATTTAATTCGAGCGGAGAAAGTTTATAGATGTGTAAGTATAATTTTTTTTAAACGGCAATTGTATTAAAAATCTAAACGGTTGGAAGTATACAATATTCAATAGATTAAATATTTTATAACCTTTTCACTTTCATTACTTAAAATGTAGATCATTAAATAGTTTTTTTTGTATATAAATCAAATATTTTTATGATTCAATAAAAATTAACACTGTGTTCCACACTTTTTAAATGAAAGAAAAGAAAAGAAGATGAGAGAAGTGAAGAGAAAGGAAGAGATATTGAGAAGAAAATATTTTTCTTTTTTAAGTTTCCTGGTCAGTTAGAAAAGAAAAGAAAATCATTGTTTTCTGTGTTTTTGAGTTGAAGAGAAGGGGAGGAAAATAGCATATTTACAATTTTATCCTTAAAAATAAACAAATTAGGTAATGTTGAGGGTAATTTGGTAATTACAAATATTTTAATTAATTACGTAAAACTTTCTTTCTCTCAAAATCTTCCTACTTTTAGGATGAACATTAGGAGAGAAAAAATACATAGAATTTCTTTTCACTTCTTATCCTTTTTTTAAAATTAAAACTCTAGAACACAAAATATATTTTTATTTCTTTTCCTTTCTCTTCTCTTGGAATTAAAATCTAGGAACTAAATCTACTTTGATCCATTAATCTGACGTCCTATCTGTCATTTATCTGCGTATGAGAAGGATAGAATCATGGAGGATAGAAGCTGTCCACTGTGGCGCCATTCTTGAAGATGAAAATAATGGTGAATTGCGATGGGCTAGTCATGGTAGTAATGAGTCATGAGAATGGGTAACGTTCCCAACTTCCCATAACATGATTTTTATATTTTTAACCCACGATTATTCATGTTCCTCCATGCATATGTTAATACTTAATAGGAGTATTACATATTTTAAAGTAAATTAAAAAACGGTCCATTTGATTTGCTAAAATTAAGTGATAGTTTTGGTTCTTCATAAGTTTTTGCTATTTTGGTCACTATAATATCGATTTTGTTGCATCTTTGATTACTCGTCTACTTTGAAATGATCAACCTAACCATGACTACTTATTTTATCAATTTTTATTTTATTTTGATATATTTTTCTAATATTAATTAATCATTAAAAATATAGAATCACACCATTAAATACCCAAACAATCGGATGAAATTGTTTGTAGCTATAAAATTGATTATAGTAGTATGAAATTCACCATAGGATATAGACTTCTTTTCCATAAAAAGTCACGACACCCATTTTTTACGTCTTGACTTCACAATTCAATTTGGCGAGCTACCAATATAGTAGCTCTTTCAATTTCAAAATTCATTAATACAAATCCTTCTAAAAAATTTAGGAAAACAGAGAATTACAATTGGGTCGGTCTAAACCTACCGAATCTTTTCACTACTTCCACCAATTCAACCAAATTTACTCATTGACATGCTGGACGTCAATCATTCACCCATCAAATCATAATTCTATATTAACTTATTTTATTTTATTTTTCAGTAAAAATTCAATAGCTCTTTTTTAAATACAATATGTACAAAAAGGAATCATTTATTTTTGAAGTTTAATTCTACTTGTAGATAATTAATTTTATAAAAAGTTAAAATCTGTCTCATTAACGTCATATTTTTTTATCATTTTTTATTTAATTTATTAATTTGTGGTTTCGACCTATTCCTTATATTTATTTAATTATATATTTGGTTGTACTATTTATGTAATATGTATAATGATACATTAACTTTAGAATAAATTACAATAATTATTTCCTTAATATTTTTGAATTCTACAATTTTGAATATAATTAAAATGAAAAAGATTAAAATGCCCTCACATGCTTGCATGTTGGGTGATTTAACAACTCAATTTAGACGGAGTTGGGCAATGACAAAAATAAGAAAAATCCCATATTATACCAAAACTAATTGTTATTTTTTTTTCTTTTTTAAAGACACAAATTAAAAACTAACATATAAAAAAGATAGATGTGCACGTATATTATTGTCCACAGACAAAAATCACACAATTTAATAAACGTTCATTTATTACAATGTCTAACTAATATAATTTTATCTTTACCACTTAAAAGTTTTTTGATTGGTTGAAATATAGAAGTAAACAATTATATCAGGATAAATAAAAATGGAAAGATAGACAATAAAATTGGGAGTATTATATTTTAATTGTTTTATGTTAAAAATTGAATCGTTTGAAAAATTATATATAAAAACTATTCCTCTAATATAAAAACTATTCCTCTCAATTTTGTAGATAATTTTATTAGTTAGATAGTATAATAAATGTATTTTTCTTAATCCCACATATATCTTTATCTTTACTAATAATAAAGCATTTATGCCTACCACTAATGAAAGGTCTTAATTTCTCTTTTCTACTTTGGGAAATGTCTTAAACACTTAAGACACCTAAAATATTAAAACGCAACATACATGAAGCGAACCCGTGACCATTTAGGAGTTATGCGTGCGTGTTAACCACTTCATCTAATTGCTTACTTTCCTTTATTGCAGCCCTCATTGATATAACTTATACGTTTGATACAACTCACCACCATCTTTACTTTTTTTAACCGGCCCAAATGTAGTTCTAAAAAAAGCCCCAGTTTTACTCCGTTGTTTTAGGCTTTTAGCCGTAGTTCCTTCTTTAATCACGACTGCTAAAAAAGCTCATCATGTGTTTACCAGCCTATCATTTGTTTAACAGAACAACAATCTTTAAAATGTATTTTGATGCAAGTAGTAAAGTAACACTAATATTTTTTCATGTAACCGAACAATATTTGCTCGCCGCAAAACATAGGTTTCACGGTACCCGCCGCTGCATTACGCGGGTACCCTGCTAATATTTAAATTTGTGGGGGTTCTATCTTAAAATCAATTTGTTATAATGGGAGTAACATATAACCCTCATAAACACATTACAAATTTATTTATTGTTCAATGGAAGATATTACTCTAACAATATCCTATATCGTGATGGTATCCGTTAATTAACCTAACCACAATAGGCTCCTCCCACTCAGTCGACCCTAGCTAGTCCATAACCAACCCCTGTGGCTAAGAACACGTCATCATATTCGTGTAGTTTTGTAGAGCATTTTTTCTTGAGGCTGAACAAGATTTACATGAAAAAACAGAGTTTTTCGAAGAAGGTTCAATTATTTAAAGTCTTCGTTTTTTTTTTTTTAAGAAACGTTTCTTTAATCATTTTTTGAGTTAAGCTTTGAATCAAATTAAATAAAAAAAAATTATCAAATTTTGAAAACGTATTTCTTTTTAATTTCGTTAACTTTCAGGCTCGATTTTGACCAGCCATTGAATTTTTATGAAACTTTTTCTATAAATAAAAATTTCTAATCATCCTAATCTGATCAGTTAAGTCTGTTCAATATCATTTCAAACATCAATTGTCTTTTATAAGCAATCCAAAATAATCAAGAATTTGATGATAAAAAACGAAGAAGAAACTAGAACCACTTGAGAAAAAAATTCTGACATTTTTTTGTCGTTTAGCAGACTTCTACCGTCGGCAACTAAGTGTGCCCCCACTAAAGGTCTTTTCTCTTGTGGAGGTGAGGCTTGATATAAAGTTATAAACCGTGTAAAGAAAAGAACTGCTATTTTCAAAACTTGGTATATGTCAAAGTAGGTATAACATGAACTTACATTTATAATAAAAAGTTCTCCAAGTTTCAAAACTTGATATATGTCATAGTACTTATAACATTTTATGTAGCTCGTAGAGGAAGAAACTGTATATTTAGGGGTAATATTGCAATATTCCCCTAACAATAAAATCATGACATTCCACGAAATTAATAATAGACATAAGAAAAGAGAAACAAAATGTTCAAATGCCGTAATCTTTATGTTAAAAAGATAAGTTAGGAGATGCCATATTTCTTTTGCACAATCTAAGCTATTAAACAATTTGGTACCTTTTTTTTTTTGTGTATTACTATCCAAATTTTTTTTTTGGAAACGGAAAATGAAATAACGGAAGCCTACTCGCAATTTTTCAGCGAGCACCCCGAGTTCGAGCTCCGCATAAGCGGGCAAACCCAGTCCCCAAAGGGATTTCCAAGGAAAATTCTCCATATGTGCCCGTGTGAAGTATAAGTTAAATTACGCTAATGCAACGCTCCCAAAGGGATTCGAACTCACGACCTGCAACCCACATGAGTATAAACCCAGTGCCTCAGACCATCTAGGCTGGGCATCATTTGCGTATTACTATCCAAATGAATTCCAAAATCAGGTTAATAAATATTTACAAAATCAGAAATCTATAAAAAAATTATTATCATAGCCGTATATACTGTGAAGGTCGTTCCATATATATTATACACGAAAATAAATAAGTTTTCATGAATTACTTAGTTAATTAAAATTAATAATAACTAGAGCTGTTAAATCGTGGTATCATTTCGTATTTTTAGGTAACACGACACGACACAACATGGATTCGCTCAACACGGAAACAACACGACACGAAGTCGTGTTTTATTTTGCTAACACGAACATGACACGATTAAAAAATGATAAACACGACAAACACGACAACACGAGATAAATAACAAATATATCAAATATCTTACTTACTCATGCTAAAAACACGACAAACACGACAAAAATATAACATAAATTTCTAAATGTTCCCAAAATCATAACTATCGTGTCAATTTCGTGTTAATTTCTGAACACGAACATGACACGATACGACTTCGTGTTTGTTTTACACGACATGAACACGAATTCAAATTTCGATTTCGTCCCAATTTCGTTTCGTTTCGTATGTTTTTGTCGTGTCGTTTCAGGTTTTGACAGCCCTAATAATAACAACGCGCAACTGCCATAAAATTAGATAAAATAATATGTTCCCCACAAGTTAGGGATGGAGAAAACCTTCGGGTCGGGTCAGGGCAAGATGTTTCGGGTCGGGTTTGGGGATTATTTTTGGGGATTTTTCCGGGTTAAGAGCAAGGTATCACCGCCCCGCACCGCCTCGATATATATATAAATTATTTTTATTAATTATTTTATATCTAAAATATATATTATATATAATTTGTAAAGGATATAGGATTTCGGGGCAGGTTGGGGTTTATAAAATCCCCGATGAGAAATACCCGAAATAAACCCGTCGGGGATCGTGTCGATTCGGGTTCGGCTTTTGATTTCCGGTTCAAGTTCAGATATGTCAAAACTCGCCCCGTTGCTAACCCTACCACTAATAATATATGAAGCTTCCTAGTTCATACCTAGATAAATATATTTGGCCTCTTCTCCATGCATGTATACTTGTTATTCTACACAAAAATATATCAAGTAGGATTTATTATATTAACAACATGAAATTAAAATAGTATCAACAACAAACACCCCACATGAAGAATTCATATCTCCCTATATATATACACAACCCTTCTCTCATACCCACATCATAATCTTCTCTATCTCTCTCTAGAAATGGATACAAGTTGCACATATGATCATACCACGACCACTGAAACAATCTCCACCGTGTCCCCACCGGTAACCACCACACAGCCGGCGGAGGAAGCTCAGTCAAAGAAGATGCCGTCGTCAAGATTCAAAGGTGTCGTCCCTCAACCAAACGGCCGTTGGGGAGCTCAGATTTACGAGAAACATCAAAGGGTTTGGCTCGGTACGTTCAACGAAGAAGACGAAGCTGCAAAAGCGTACGATGTCGCCGTACAACGGTTTCGTGGCCGAGAAGCCGTCACAAACTTTAAACAAATCACCGCCGACAAAAAAGAAGCCGCCGTGGAAGCCACTTTCTTGAGCCGCCATTCGAAAACTGAAATCGTTGATATGTTGAGAAAACACACGTACAATGACGAGCTGGAGCAAAGCAAAAGAAACAACATGAACTTACCCAAAACCGTTTCCCGGCCCGGGTCAAGTTTCTCTTCCGGGTCGGGTTCCGGGAAGCCACGTGAGCATCTCTTCCAGAAAACCGTCACCCCTAGTGACGTCGGCAAACTGAACCGGCTCGTGATACCAAAACAACAAGCGGAAAAACACTTTCCGGTTCAGAAAGGAGGCACGTCAAAAGGTGTTTTACTACATTTCGAAGATAACGATTCGAAAGTGTGGAGATTTCGTTACTCGTATTGGAATAGTAGTCAAAGCTACGTTTTGACCAAAGGTTGGAGCCGGTTCGTGAAAGAGAAAAACTTAAAAGCTGGTGATAGTGTCAGCTTTCAGTGCTCAACCGGACCGGATAATCATGATAAGCAGCTTTACATTGACTGGAAGTCGAAAACCGGGTTTTCTGATCAAACGAATCTACAGACGGTGCTACCCGTTAAACTTGTTGAACCGGTTCAGATGTTACGGTTATTCGGTGTTAACATTTCGAGTGTGACTAATATTTGCAATGGCAAGAGAAGTAACACGGAACTTGATTTATTAGGGTTTCAGAATTGTAAGAAACAAAGAATTATCAATGTTTTGTAACACACTTTAATAATCTTCAGGGGGTGTTTTTTTGGAAGTAAAGTTTTTATTTATTTATGGTCATGAATTCATGTGGGGGGAGGGCGGAAAGAGTACAGCGGTGGGAACGGAATAGAATAGATGAGGCCATGACGGTGCAACTTGCAAATGATATATATTTTTTTTTTTTGAAACGAACTTGCAAATGATTTAAGTTATAAATCTGGATATTATATCCGTAGCTGTTTATCTAAGGATGGAAGTGACATATTCACGGGTATCCATAAACATAATTTAATTTAAAAACACATGTTTTTTCTAAATACGTAATGCAAGTGTTGTTCTCTGGTACTTGCTTAGGACTTTTTGATAAGAACAAAATTATAAGCGTTGAATGGTGTTTAACACGATTAAAAGATTATATACTTCGTATAAAACTTATTTTGAATTAGGATATAGTTTATGCTTTTGCAGTTTTGCTGTAAAACTATCCGCTAGAAACAATCGAACAAACATAAATGTACATTAAAATAGGTTAAATACTTTTAAAGTAAAAATAAGTAATTTAAACTTTCTTTCAGACTGATGTAAGAACTTCTCTAAATTTGTGTATCAGTGTTGAAATTTTATGAAAAATATTTTAGTTTAAAATTTACTTTATACTAAAAATAATTTTTATTATTATAATAAAATAATAGAACTTGTACGTTAGCCCACACAGTTAATGATGTGGAACCATAATTTTTGATACATTTCTCCCGGTGGCTTGCATGTTTACGTACAACTTTTAAATATAATATTTATTATTGGTTATTAAAGTCAAATAACTCATTATATTAATATCAACTGGTCTTAAAATGTAATATACATTTAATTAGTTTATTTTGAGCATTTAGAAAACACATTAAGTTTTTGATAACTATTGGCAAAAACTGATTAGAAAACTAGTAATTTCAAAATAAATGTTCATCACAAAGAATGTTAAATTTAATTTTGACGCATTTGAGAAGAAATTGGATTCGTTTTAGAAAATGAAAAATATTATACTCGGTCGTACCTGCTTATATTGATAAGCATATCCTTTCTACGACTCATATTTAAACTGAGATACAAAACTTAATACAATTAAGATAAATATAATGGTTTTACGTCTTTGGCAGGATAAACTTCCAACTTGAGCAAATATTGATCAAAGAGGTTTAGATAATGTGAGACACGGGTGGATACGACTACTCATGTTTTCCTTGGTTGTGATATCAAGGATATAATGATTTAAGTGTTGCGTTGGTGGATAATTTCTATAACAAACCTTGATTGTTGCTCAGACTGGATGGTTTAGTTGGAGAATTTAAAGTTTAGAAATGACCAAAAAGAATTTCTTGGAGGTGTTATTTTATACGAGTTGGCATTTTTTGTGGGACTTTCAGAATGCATCATTGTTTGCAAAGTTGAAGCCGAGAAGACGAGTGATTTTTATAATATTGTTTTCAATTCTTATTTTTGGAGTTCTCATAGGTGTAGAAAAAAGTTGTTAAATTGGATTGGTTGGTTAAGGAATATTTACTCACAGTTTCTTTGATGTAATTGTTATTATAGTCTATGTTCTAACTTTTTGTTAGATTTATTTTAAAAAAAAATTTAACACATGAGAATCTAATGATGATGGGTTCATCATACATAAGTACATGGAACTAGATATTTAGATGCACGTGCTTCATGAGCATGACACATTCATGTACTGATATGATGATGATGGGCATATAATGGGATATGGAAGAAAGAAAACATAAAGAATCTTGCAGGAGGTTGTATTGTACATGACTTCATTGCCGTTTACTCTTCTCCCAAATATTTTATTTTTTAGGTTGAATGTTATTATTTACAATATTTTCCATCAATGAGACAAGTGATCCACATAATAATATTGGCTTTATTAGTTGACTTTTAAAAGTCTTCCGTGATAATACTATTTTTTTCCAATCTTGAATAGTCTTTCAAATTAATGTACAAGTAATAGTGCCCAAAGTACAAGCAACAATGCACTAACTGTTTTGTTCAAGCTGCTAACACACGGTCAAGATCTAAAACACATAACCAATATTGTAACCAAGTCAAGAAGACAAGAACCACATCTTTTAAAAAGTCGACGAAATCACATCATTTCATAATTTGATTTTTTTATGTTTGAAATTTGAAATTCTTTTTTACATGAAAGAGGAAGACAAACAAACAACAATTTGAAGTGCTTGCCTTTTATAGATTACACACATTTAGTAGACAGTTTAGATTAGATACATTTAGTAATCAGAATTTAAACTACTCTTTAAACAAATTATCATAGGCTTTAGAAGTTAATGTTATGAAAATTATGTATATCTGAGTATCTGACTATTTAAAACTCTGCTGCAGCAATTTCACATGCATTATGAAGCAATCAAGAATTAACCAATTAATTAATCTACCAATAGATTCATAAGATACAAGCTTGCAACGTGTTTTAACTAATTTTGACCAATTTAAAGAGTTTGACCAATCAGAACATTGTGTTCAACGCTTTCTCATCACATTTTTCTCCCTAACCCCCGAAATGTTGGCAAGTAGCCAACTATATATTTCTTATTTTATTTCCATTTGTTCAATTAGTTTTGAAAATCTAATCAATTCTGTTGTGTGTGATCATATTGTATATTAACTTTTTAATTCAACTCCTATTATTTAGATATTTCATATTATCTTACTATGTTATCAAATAATAAGTTCGTTGGTATGTGTAACATATGTTGTAAAGTGGAACTTGTATCCGCGCTTAACGACAAGTTTGCAATGATATACATCATATTTATAAACTAACATATTCATAACACTACATTTTATAATTTAAAAAAAACTATTCATAAAAGGAAAAAAAAAAAAACTATTCTATACAGTTGATAAGTATTAATAATTTTCCTTGAGAAATGTTATTAACTTATTATAGGTAATGTTATTCTTTTCATAATATTTTCTATTTCATACCATAAAGTTGATGTAATTTTATGTGTTGAGATTATTAATTTATAATATTTTATATCATAAACTTTATGCATTTTCCATTCTCAAATAAATGTAAATTAAGGTAACACCTATTTTGATAGAGAAGCTAATATTATGTGTACAGTATCCCTAATATGTCTTTTAATATTAATAAAATAAAACACTTATAAAACAGAAATAATATCAGAGTTTAATGATTAAACTTTAATCGTAGTTAATTGGATAATCCGAAGCAAGTTAATTGGATAATCCGAAACAGGTTTTGGCGGACCATCATGACCCAAAAAGTTTGTCAATTTGGGCCACGGTTTACATGGGTTGAGCCCAATTCGTTTGGGAAGGTTCAAACTTCAAGCCTCCATTAATATCTGAAACAACTTGAAATTACTTTATCCCCTTCTGCATTTCCAATTTCAAGGGGACAAAAAAGAAGCAGCTGCAATGGCGTCCGTTGCTGCTTCAATATCATCGTGTTTTCATGGTGAAAATTTGTCTGCTTCATGTTCTTCTATTTTCTCTAGACGTACACTCACCTTCTCCTCATCAGTTTCCGGTAATTTACACAATAATTCACACACAATTTCATCTCTATACGCTATTTCGCTGGTTGTTTGTTCGTGTGTTTCCGTCGTTCTCTAATCTGAATCTAATTACCCATTATTTCATCCGTTCATGTCTAATTCTGTAAAATCTGTTGAGATTATGGATACATGTACCGTGTATGTAAGTGTAGTGTCGTTAGAATGTGTTTTATATCAAATGAGACCTAATTTCATCATCAAAATTGCATTTGGTTTAATTACTTGTTTAATCTATATATTCAGCTCAGTAACTTAATCTATATAGTTCATGTGAATTCAGGTAACTTCGCAACAATTTAATTTCAATAATCGCACATACAACCACAAAACACTTCATGTGTCCCCAATCTGTTAGAATTATCTGAGTTAGGGCAACTTTGCAAAAATTCAATTACAATAATTTAGTTGCATTAATTGCGAATTCAGATAATAATGTCAATGGTAAAAACCGATTCGTGGTTTTTGCAAAGAGATTATCAGGCTTGGAGGAGGCTATGAGAATAAAAAGGTATACATACAAGATTAATTAATTTCATTTTGCATAGCTAAATTCGTAGATTAATTTAATAACAATTTCATAATTTATAAATATTAAACATACAGGGAACGTGAACAAAATACTTCTACACCAACTAAACGTAGATTACCATTAAGGCGATTAAAAGTATCACCACGTCTTCGAGTACCTGATGAAATACCAAGACCTCCTTATGTAAAATCTAAATTATTACCAGAAATTTCAACCGAATTTCAAATTCATGATGAAGAAGGGATTGCTCGAATGCGGGCTGCTTGTGAGCTGGCTGCTAGGGTTTTGGAACATGCAGGAACTTTAGTTAGGGTAAGAGAATTAAAACTATGTTTATGTTTAAAAAATATTAAAAAAAATGCAAATTAATGGAAATTTGTAATTTTAACAGCCATCAGTGACAACTAATGAAATTGATAAAGCAGTTCACCAAATGATTATAGAAGCTGGTGCATACCCTTCACCACTTGGGTATGGAGGATTCCCAAAAAGTGTGTGTACATCAGTTAATGAGTGTATGTGTCATGGGATACCTGATTCCCGTCAATTGCAGGTTTTTTTCATTCTTTTTTCTAGGCCAAAATGCATTTTAGTACCCTGAACTTGGCTAACTATGAACTCTACTACCCTAAACTATTAATAGTGCAACATTGCACCCTGAACTTGACAAAATGGTCAATTTACTACCCTAGATCACTAATTTGATCTCGTTTTCTCACGTGATTTGCTTCTAATATCAATATATTGAGATGAACATATATTTTTTAGTCCGCCAAAATCTCCAAGGTTTATAAGTCAAGTAGGAAAATGCAATCAAATTAATGAGTCAGGGTACTAAATCAACCATTTTGTCAACTTCAGGGTATCATGATACACATTTAAATGTTTAATAGTACAGTGTAGTAAAATGTATTTTGGCCTTTTTTTCTATTATGCTTAATTTGATCATAAATTCTAAAAATGCACCTACTTGACGATTTTGTGCTTTGAACTTTTTTTGCAGGATGGAGATATTATAAATATTGATGTCACCGTTTACTTAAATGTAAGATATCAACTGATTTTATGTTCTTTTTCGTATAGAAAATTGTTGTATTTTAATTATTTCTTTAAATATTTTTTTTATTAGGGTTATCATGGTGATACCTCAAAGACGTTTTTATGTGGAAACGTTGATGAGGCTACAAAACGGCTCGTGAAGGTATGTTTTTGTTAAATTTCCCGTCTGTACTTTTTTTATATCATGACATTTTCTCGATTTATGACAGGTTACTGAAGAGTGTTTGGAAAGAGGTATTGCAGTTTGTAAAGACGGAGCACTTTTCAGAAAAATTGGGAAGAGAATTAGGTATTTTAGCATTTTAGCTCATACAAAATGTATTATTGTGTTCAATCTAGTCCCACTTTTAATCATAGTCCGAATAGACTAATCTCAGTTAATCACATAAATTTTAATCCATATTTTTATTTTTTTCATTATAAAAACAAAATTATATGATAATCACATGTGATTCTCACATAATTTTGTTTTTTTTTTAAAAAAAAAAAAAAAAAAAAAAAAACTGGATTAAAATATGTGATTAATCCAACTGCTGAGATTAGTCCCTTGGGACTTTGATTAAAACTTCAACTATATTGAAAAATTCTCTATCGATATAATTAAATTATATTTGTGTGATTTTCTTAGTGAACACGCGGGAAAATTTGGTTATGGTATTGTGGACCGTTTTGTGGGGCATGGTGTCGGGACCGTATTTCATTCAGAACCACTAATATTTCATCATCGTAAGTATTTATTTCCATTTTGAATTATATTTTGTATATTTTTATGTTTTGAAACTTTGGTTAAATTTGGTATACAGGCAATGAGAAGCCGGGTAGTATGGTTGAAGGTCAAACATTCACCATCGGTGAGTTTTATAAATTTCTTATGAAAAAATATAAAATAATTACGATTATTTTTTAGTTAATTTTAATTGATAAGTTTTTGTGTAGAACCGATTCTTACACTTGGAACAACTGAATGTGTTACATGGGAGGATAATTGGACCACTTTAACAAAGGATGGTAGCCCTGCTGCTCAATTTGAGCACACCATTTTGATTACTAAAACTGGTGCAGAAATCTTGACCAATTGTTGAATGATGTGAAATCCCCAAAATGTCCTTGAGGATTCTGGATCCAGATAATGCAATGATTTAAAGCCCGGCGGGTCAACTAAAAACATATTAAAAAGTAATGTAAAAGATGTGTACCTCTAGAGTTTATAACAAGTAAAATCTTTTTAATGCTTGCAACACATAATTGATAAAAAAATCTTTTTAATGCTTGCAACACATAATTGATAAAACAAGTATTCCCCAAAGTTATTTAAGCCTCTTAATTCCACCAGAAAACTCAATTTCGAAATCCTTCCATGATCCCATTCACCACCAACCACCCTTTTTAAATTCAATCCAACCTTAAAACTCAATCTTTTTCTTTTATTATTATTAATAACCAGTAGGATACCCGCTCAATAAGGCGGCATATATGCTGTCAAAATATCTAAAGACAAGAAGTTTTTATTTTTATTATTTGCGATTATCAGTTTTCTGGTCCTTTTTAATTCTAAGATGTTGATGCGGGTTAAAATTTCAACTGACGTGTCGTTAATGTGGCAAAAACTAAAGCATTATTAGGTACAATGGTTTGAGAGCAGTAAAGTGCTACCTGTTTTGCTTGTTGTATAATTATTAATGTGGTCTATATAGCCTGTAAAAAAGATGCGATAAAGAAAAACCACAAAGCCATGTGTAATCTTTCCCACCATACCCATTTTTTACCACATTTAGCTCTCAGTTATTTTGAATGCTTTGCTTGTTGTATAATTATTACTGTGTATACAGCCTGTAAAAAAGAAACGATAAAGAAAAACCACAGGGCCATGTGGCACTTTTTACCACATTTGGCTCTCAATTATTTTGAATGTTTGCTTATTTGCATGTTATGAATTCAAGATGGGTCCTTGATGATGCCTCACCTTCTACTTTTTTGGTTACTTTTACTTTAGTGCTAACGGTATAGTAGCGCTATTCTCACGCAGGTGGTAGTGTAGGGGTAACAATTCAAACCGGGTTCGTGTTTGCGAGACCAGGTTCACATGTCAAAAACGTTTAACCTGAAATCGGCTTGTTTATATAAACGGGTCAGATATCTCAACTCTTACATGTTTACTTTCAACCCGAAACGGCCGATATAACCCGCTTAATTAACGGATTAAACAAGTTGTATATTAATTTATGGGGAAATAGTTCCTTAAATGCAATAGTCGGTTACAGATGAATGTGCAAATTTTTTATGCATGTCTAATGATATTATTATTATTTTTATTATTATTATTATTATTATTATTATTATTATTATTATTATTATTATTATTATTATTTTCCTAACAGTACTCTCCCCTAGGGCTGGCAAAAATTAACCCGACCCATTTAGAACCCGAAATTAGCGGGTTGGGTCATAACTTTCAACCCGTGGGTCGTAAACGGGTCAACCCGTTTACAACCCGTCATAAAACTAGTCGGGTTGGGTTCAAATTTCCAACCCATTTATGACCTGTCAACCCGTTTAAATATTATATATATCTTAAATGCATAATATAATAAAATATATTACTATTTATTTATTTATTTTAAATACATAATATAATATATATTATTATTTAAAATCTGGCACACACATAATATGAGTCACGTATTTATCTTCTTGGAAAATGAACAGCCTAAATAGCCTAAATCTCTTATAAGATATTTATGTTATACAACTATTTTAATATTTAATATTTTTAAAGAATAACTTTTCACTGAACAATAGGCTTAAAAGAAATTTTGTTTGTAAATTACAACTAATCAACTTATTTTGGATTTTAATCTTAAACGATGTGTATTTTTTATATTTTTTTGTTTATAAATTGATGTTTTATTGGGTCAACCCGTTTATGACCCAACCCGTTTAATAAATAGGTTGGGTTGAAGATCTCAACCCGTTTAGATAAAAAGGTTGGGTTGGGTTGTGATTTTCAACCCGCGAACCCAAACGGGTCAACCCGTTTATGACCCAACCCGCATTATTGCCACCCCTACTCTCCCCCCTTAACTTAGAATCTTGGTTTCGTCCGCGACTACGTTAGTGTAATACTAGTGATTATGAATAACTATTTATACTCATACGGTGGACACATATTTTTTGTTTACGCTTATAGTTGTTGATAAAATGAAAGTGAAAGTAATATGAATACATAATTATAAATAGACAACTTAGTTAAATGTGGGGTTACATTATTTTAAAAATTATCAAATTAAAATAGTGCTATTTTTAAAAGAAGTATGGTCTTTATATGTGCAGAGTAAAATTTGCATCTAACATTCTGACACATATGCCATCAAACTAAGATTATGTGTAAGGACTCAGCTCGACCAAACACATTACAAATACCGATCACACCCATGTAACAGATGACCAAACCCTTCCCCTTTGAAAATATCTTGTGGTCTATACTCTATAGAGTTTGTAAAAAAGAACAAGGGAAAGTTCACCAAAACCATGTGTAATCTTTGCCACCATAGCCCACTTTTTTCCCAATTTGGCTCTCATTATTCTGAATGCTTGCTTATTTGCATGCTACAAATTTGAGATGGGCCTTTGATGATGACTAACCGTCCACATTTTTGGTTATTTTTACTTTAGAGCAAATGGTATAGTGCCATAGTGGTCACGGGATGAGCTATTGTGTCGTAGGTAGAGTGTGTAATATCTAATTTGTTTTAGATAGTGTTAAAATAGTATTAAAAATAATTTTAAATACTTCCTCCGATTCAAAATAAGTGCTGTACTTTGGGTTTCACGGTTTTTTAGGCAAACGATTATAATGATGGTTAAATTAACTTAATTGAATGATTAGTGGATAATGGATCCCACACATGTTCAATAAAGTGAGGTTAATGATGTTTAAAAGTAAAAAGTAAGAGTAAATGAGTCATTTCATTTTGTTAAAGTAGATAGTTAGTATGTGTGAGTCCTACTACTTTTTGCCAAATAAAATAATTTTTCAAAGTGTAGCACTTATTTTGAATCACTCATATAAGAAAAGTGTAGCACTTATTTTGAATCGGATGAAGTATTAGAAAATTCAATAACATAACTATATAACCTCGAAAGTTTTATAATCTGCAAAAGCAACAACCCAATTGTCATTCTGTTTGAGTGTGGTGTCCATGGGCCATGGTAAGCAAGTACCCTGAGGCCTGAGCTGTGTGGATCGAAGCAGAAACAACCATACCCACAGCATCATGTGCTGACACGTAGCAATATGGGCCGTTGAATTCATTATAATATACACCAAATTGTTAGAGGTATCATCACCCTTTCAATTCCTTCACCTTTTCCATCTTTCTTTTTTTTACTATCTTCCTTAATTTTGATTTAATGCGTTTCACACTTCTTTGACCCATCCCCACTACATCATTTATTAAACTTTTTTTACACTTTGATTTTATTATACGTCCTTCTAACGACAAACATGTCTAAAATAATCTCATAAAAGTCAAATATATGATCCCTATCTAAGTAAACATTATCGAATGAGATAGGGGCGTCTTCGAGATTTTAAAAGTCCTTTACGAATTGATGAAAATGGGTCCCTAAGTACAAGATTATATAAAAAAATTGAGATATCTGATTTTTCTCTATCAAACTAATAAGGTACCTTATAATTCTAAAATTATATATATGATATAAAAATTGAACCCATATAAAAAGTGGACAATGTGCGACTGCACCTCCTCAAAGACACCACTAATATGACCAGAGATATGTACTCACATGTAAAAGAACGTCTAGTGACTTATAGTATTATACCAATAGTATTAAAAATGAACCAAATATTATCAATAGCATTGTACCAAATCAAATTCTGATTACATACTGTAGTTAATTAAATTTCTTTTCCGGATCTTAGACCCAATTTTGTTCAAGGCCATTTTTGTTCCAACCGGTTCCAGATCAGTAGGGAGTATACTTTTAGTATAGTTGGTAAACTAAGAAAGAATGTGCAACTAGTGATATGACTCAGATTTTTTTCCTGGGTCCGCTGCTAATAGTGGTGTCATCCTTACACCAAAGTGAGATGGCAACTTCTTTTCACGCCGCCAGTCCAAATCACGGTATCGAACCCCCTTGCGCCAAATTTCTCACCAAACAACTGGCATCAAAATCGATATGCTTTTAGTGATTGGTTTTGTCAAGGGTGATGAACTCCACGAGATTATGATAACAATTTTTCTTTTAACACATGTCATATTATTTTAAAAACCATTGCAGTTGTCATCCAATTTTGTTATAAAAAAATTGTATTGTCTTTTATTAAATTTTTGTATTCATCATCCTATTATAAAATAATGTACATATATAATCTACTAATTTTCTTTCTTAATTTTATACTTCTATTGATCAAATCAATCATAAGATAACTAGAAAATTTAATAATGATCAATATAATGTGACATCCAAGTGGGCAGTATGCATTTCTCGAACATATCTCGTTTCTTGGGAAATAAACCCCACCACCTTTTTATTTTCCTAAAGAATACTCCCAATAAATCTTGAACCCAAGACCTCTTAAAGATAAACTCCCATAGGCAACCTTTGATAGCAAATTGATCTAGACCATTTGGTTATTTCTCTTTGTTATAACATCGATTATTTCATAGCCAAGTCCTACAAAACAATAAGCCTTCTTCGGGCAACTAATTATTTAGCATTGGATTCTCAACAACTACATTTAATGATTTAAAAATTCTTGCCGAATTTTGCTTGTTTTGGGCCGATCAAATATTTGAGTGAAAACATTACACATATATTTTATAAATTCAATTTAGAAAAATTTCTATAGCAGAGGCTACTTTGGTGACATTTCCAATCGATTAAAATGGAAAAAGTAGGTAAACTTGTATTTATTCGTTTCATGCTGTTAATTCACAAAAAAAAAAAAAAAAAAAAAATTCCAAATCACCAAATACAAATCCATTATGCCATATATTAGAAATTGCAAAACTTCCAAACTCTTCATGTAATTTTATGATTATAATGATTTATGATATAATTTGAATGTGTGACACAATAATTAAGTGTTATATATTCATATAATTTTATTTACCTCTTATTCATATAGTATTTTTGTCGAATACTACTTAACGTCATGTCTTCATATTCAGACGAGCATATGTAAAAAAAATTTAGATTCACACATATGTAAACAAAAGTAGGTACGGAACCAAAAAATAATTACTATTATACATATCAATGAAGCTAGTTGTGTCTCTGGTATACCTTTTTTATGTGTCTATTTTACTTTAGAAACAAATTATATAAAGCATGATTTGTGCGATGCTTTACAGCAGTAATGGATTAATGTTATGTAAAGTTTGTTTTTTGTGGAATTCGTTCTTTTGCTATTGATTTTGATAAAATCTCATGATGACATCATTGTTTTTAATGATTTTGAAATTTACATGAAATGCCATTGAATTGTAAATACTTTGTTTGAAGTTTGAACCCCCGCGCCTTATATAAGTACATTCACACCCTTAGATCCCACACATACCTCACCGTCTCTTCTCTCCAGTGATCTCCAAAAATATACTTTGCGTAAAATTCAAAGTTCACAATGAACAAAAACACCATTTGCATCCTTTTCTTCTGCATTTTATTTTCACATTTCATGTACTCTGCCTCTGGTCGACAAGAATATTGCCAAGCCCTAGGTAATGATTTTATTTTGTCTAATTTTCTTTAATTATAACTTTCTTAGTGATGGTAATAATTCTAAGAGATTTGCTAACCTTACTAACCATGGGCTTTAGAGCAATGGTTAAGGGTTAGCTATGTTATTATGTACAAATATTCAAGCATAATCACTCTTAGTGTTTAATGTTTCCTAGGGTGAGTGGTTTTTTATAGTTGTTACACAACAATTTTAAACACTAATTTTTCTTAAACAATGCCATGAGGGCTATCATTCACACTTCTCGTAATTTAATGGATAAAAAACTGTAATGAAGAACATACATATACTACTTTATTTAGTTATTTTGTATTTAATGTTTGTATAACTTATGTTGGCAATACAGGTGACGGCATTAAATCTCATATCTACGATTTTTCACCAAGACATTGCATCCAAGATTCTTGTGATAGGGTGTGTATAGATGAAGTGCCTGGAGGAGGAAGAATTGTAGAGTCCGGGTGTTGTAACACCTTCTGCTATTGTTGTATGTCAAGTAGGGGTGTTCACAATTTAGTTATAATCAGATTGTCCAAATGGACACTTTGGATTGGATCGTTTGGATTTGTTTTTTGGTTTTTTGGATGAGTTTGGATTTGAACCAAATTAATAGTTTTGTTTTAGATTAGATTTGGGTTTATTGTAAAATCCGGATTGTCCAAAAAATCCAAATTGTAATACTTGAATCTTCTCACACTCGGATTTAATTTCATGCTCATAACTTATTTTGTGGAGCAAAATTTGATTATTGTTCTTAGCTAGCCCCTTGTTATTTGATTACTATTTTGTTAATTATGTTTTAGTTACGGTTTAATTTCCTGCTCAAAATTATGTTTTTGTTAGAATTTATTGTTTACTTACTGTTTATTTATATTCTTTAAGTCTAAGGAAAAAACTAAAGAAAAGAAAAGGAAAAAAACTATTTATCAACTATTCATGAATTGTATAACATTTGATAAATGTTAGTATATACAATTAGTTAGCAACTGAATTAACTGCCAATCGCAATAATTGGAGTACTCGTCAAGTTTCAACTGAACCGTATTTCTTCCTAGCATATTTCTACCCATTTTGATCATGACAAGTGTCAAAATCAAAGGATGTTATGATGATAGAGAATTAGTGGATGATAAATGTCAAGTTTAAAAATGAACGGAGATATGAATAAGAAGAAAAGACATGAAGAAACATTATTTCTCTAATAATTTCTATATCTATATAGAGGACATGTATAGTCTCATACAATTTTTACAATCGCTGTATTGTTGCTATTATTTTTGCGTAAGATCTAAGTGTAACTTAAAATAATTACATACGTAAATATTAATTCATTCGGTAATGGTCAAAGTGCTATTTTTGAAAAGTATATCAAACACGATTCGAAGTACTATCCAAACAAACTACTGATGATCACAAATACAAAATATAAACAATTTTATGTTATTCTATTTATTTGAGAAAGTTGAGTAAGGTGCTGTTTGGTAGCATATGAATGATTAATATCTAAATGATGCAGATGTCTGAATGTGCTGAATTAGGCTGATTAAGAGACTTTACCAAACGCTCTGAATCTGTCTGATTAAGAGCCTCTTAACTGAATCATTAAGAGGCTTACCAAACGGCACCTAAGTGTAAATAAACATTGTCACCTAAATCAATATTAAATCATCTTAACGTGTCAAAACATAAAAGAAGGCAATTTATCTCACAAGAGAACGAGATTTAATTCTTATTAAGTAACACTTTAAGGTAGTAAGTGTGAAAATAGTCACGGTAGAATTAGCTAAGAATGTTCCTCTGTCCATCTATTTTGTGGCTCGTTTTGATGCTCATTCTTGTACCTTATTCCTAGGTTGGTAAAAACTAACAAAATCACCATGAAAAAGATAAAAACTAACAATCTTTATAATAAATTATTTTTGATCAGGGTAATACTTTACACACCCCTTTAACTTTATTGGATCTATATGATGAATACCTACATAAGGGATATTACAAGTAAAACGAAGGTGAATTCATCACATGCCATTTCAACATCCATCTAGTGGCAAAGTTTTTGTGATCCTGAAAGTAAAAAAGAAGTTAAGTTTAGTTAGTTGCTTTTGAGAAGTAATATTCGATCTTTTTAATGTCTTTTAATTATGTTACTATTTAGAACTCTCAATACAAGTGTACGTAATCTTACGCATAACAATAATAACAACATTCCCTCTATATATTTCTTCTAAATCATTAATTAAAAAACTTTAGACAAACAATATTGATCGACATACCTTATCTTGATGTAAGAGAATTCTCTCGTCTTAACAATTGGTATGATAGTACATGTTCATGTAAAACCAACAATGGAAATCCTGCTTTCTAAACGTGGTTGCGAAAACGGATCTTGTTGCTAGTTTTTTCACATCAAATGGAATATACAAGCCTTTTGGTACCTTCCTGTTTTGCATAACTCAAATAGAATTATCCACTGGGAAGCAATATTCGAAACAGTGAGGGGTGAATTGCATAACTCAAATTCTGGCTTCAATAATTCCAATCCCCACCCCTTGTTTTCTGGCCCAGCCCACTGACTCAATTTGAGCCGTAACCCATATTACCCTTCAATGGGCCGCATTTTGGTAATATTCTCATGGGCTTGGAGGAGAGACCCAACAACGGTTCATGAGCTCAAAGAATTGGTTTTTTTTAATTGTGTCTTCGACCAAATGCCACCACTTTCTAATAATCTTGACAAGTAGATTCTCACAAGTAATTGTGGGGGTTTAGAAACAAAATCTCATTCCAATCCACCAAAGTCATAAATGATACTCCCTCTGTCACATAAAAAAGTTTACATTTTATTTTGGCACAATCTTTTAGGAGATAGTTAGTGGTGGGGTCCTTTGTAATACTTTTGATTAAAATATACTATTAGATTGGAGAGAGAAAAAATATTTTATTGGTGGAATGATTGGTGATAATATTATTTTATTAGTTGGGCCCCCAAATTTGAGAAATGTAAACTTTTTTGTGGGTTAAAATTTTAAGGAGAAATGTAAATTTTTTTTGTGGGACAGAGGGAGTACTTTAGAAGATGACGTTAATTCTTTCTTTTTTTCTTTGGATTTAAAGAGAGGGGAAAAAACATGTTTCTAGTAATTGGGTTGAGTGGTATAGTAATACCCCGTTGTTTGCCGTTCAAATAAAAAACTATTTTTAAATAAATGTCATCATGTCTTACATTTTTTTACAAATCAACTAGGTATTGCAAAGCAGCATAACCAAGTATTGCGAATATATAAATAAAAAAGTTGTGAATAACATTTCGCATTAGATGTATTTCGTGAACAACAGATGGATAATGTGTGGTGTATATCGTGAATACAGATGAATATTGCGAACAAGAAAAACTTCAAACTACCAAAACTTTCACGAAAAACCTTCGTAACCGACCTTTGCAAAATTTCAAAACCTTCACACAAAAACTTTCGCAAAAATCTTCGTGAAATTAAGTTGCTTTTATTCACGAAAGTTCTTGATTTTCCGAATTTGTGTGTGGAACTTTGTTCAGTACGAAAAATTCACTAAAAAGCTCATAATTTCTTCAAGTTTAATCCGAATATGATGATTCTTTTTTGCAAAATGATCGCGTTTAGATTTATAATAATCCTATTTTATCACATTTTCAAAAATACTCTCTAAAAACTATGAATTTGATGAAATAACCCATTTTCCACCATTTTTAAGCAAAATTAATTTATTTACCTTGAAACTCTGAGTAACGAATGAATTGATTCAATTTTGATCGGAAACAATACAGAAATGAATCTATCGGATTATAATCTTCATTTGAGCTTGAATTTTTCAATTAATGATCAATATACCCAAGTATTTCTTCAAAAACTTCAAACACTCACTTTAGTCACCAAGATTAAGCCTAATTAACCAGTAATCAAGAGTTAATCTTCTCTGATACCAACTGTGATTCTCATTATCTAAGCTAATTAGTGTAATTAGGTGTAATTGTTAGTAGAGATAGATTAAGATATGATCTTGATTGAGTTTAATCTCACATTCATGAATGAAGAGTTATATTACATTATGATTAGCCTGATGCTTATATATATATACACTAACCATACTAATTAATATAATGGAATTTTCAAAGATAAGCCTCTAAACTTTTAGAATTTCTAAAATAAGTCTTACTTTCACTACTCCTCAAAATTGACCCATTATCAACATTTTCATAATATCACACAATTATTTATCCTCAATCTCAAAACATCAACTACACAATATAAACATGCATCAATTATATTTCCTTAAAATTGGAACCTCAAAATCGTGATTATGTTGACCGCGAGCGTTGAATGTATAAAAGCCTAGAAAAGAAAAACATATAGAGAGAACGAAAAAGATACAAGTTTTTACGGATAATTATATCAATTTGGGATAATTATATCATGATAATGTATGATCGATCGAGTAGCAAGGAAGTGTGATAAGGTTGCAATTTAGGTGATACCAACCTACTTTTGATAACAAGGAGTCAAATCAAATAATGAATATTGGTGAGTTAGACTTTTCATGTGGCTAACAAAATGAAAAAGAATATGACGAATTAATAATTAACTTTTGTGTTGTGTGATATTTGATGGATCCTTGGTTTGCACTATGTAGTGTAACATCTTCTATCATTGCATGTATTGCTGGCTGGCATGTACGTACATCTCTTTAACATCTCCTTTACATGTTACCTACAAAAGTGAGTGTGTGTGTGTGTGTGTGTTTGTGTGTGAGAGAGAAACACCGACGTCTGCCTTCCATTCAAACAGTAGTTCTTCATGTAGTTCCATTGATCCAGAATACGTACATAATATATACATATCTCTAGCTGTCATGGTGAGTAGTGAATACATCCATACATATACATACAAAAATAGTATTATCCGTGTTCGTTTCAAAAGTTACATGGTTGTATTTGACCTTTCAAAGTGGCTATTCTAATTTCCACTTTTTGGTTAAATTTTCAGTCAAACCATCCTAAACAAAATACGTTGGATGATTAAGAGGCTGTTTGGCATGCCGTAATCTTTCGTAATAAAATTCAATACGAAGAAATATTTATATATATATATGCATTTATTTTTATTTATTTTATTATTTATTTATTTATTTATTTTTTATTTTTTTAAATTTTTAATTATTTATTTCTAATTTTGGACTTTATTTATTTATTTATTTTATTTTTTTAATTTTTAATTTTTTATTTATTTTTAATTTTTTTTCAATTTTTTTTAATTTTTATTATTGTTTTCAGTTTTTTTAGTTTTTTTAATTTTTTTAATTTGTAATATTTTTGAATGATTTAAAGTGTAAAATATATAAAATATTCAAGTTTGTTAGTGAATTAAAGGAGTATAATTGAATTCATAGGGTTTCGGGAATGATTTCAATTACAACGAATAATGTATTTCGAAATTACGTAGGAATTGAATTACGAAAGAAAAATTCATACAAACATCCCTCTGTAAAATAACTAAATTCTAATTACAAAGGATTATAGAAGATTACATAAAAACAAACGCCCCTTTAACAAGTCACACATGTGTTGGGTCAGGTTAAAATCCATAAGTGTCATCAACAATTTCAAGTCATACTTTGACATCGCGTGTTGAGTATGATGTCTGATGATGATTACTAGTAATCTTTTTTTTTTTTTTTTAACAACGGAATATTATAAAAAATTAACAAGATGTTAGATTAAGAAGGAATACAAAGTATCTAATCTATGATGGGTTGGAACGCCACTTTATCCAATTTTTAGGTACATATTTTCTCATATTTGAAATCCACATAAAAGGACGGAAACTTAATTAACATCATCTATAAGTTGACAATCATATAACAATCAGCTGAACTCAAATCTCGTGTTTAGATATCTAACGTTCTATAGTACATGCCAAGGGATGAGATGTCTTCGCTCCAATAAAATAACCAAAGTCACACTTAAACGGTACCATTATTTAGTTGGGCTTGTCCAAACGAGAATAGTACACGATTATTTCAAGCCAATCTAGAACTACTCGGTTTAAGACGCCTAGCTATTTGAGTGTTTGTCCCATAAATTATTAAAGAGTTACATGTAGATAATTAAAATTAAAAGGTTAACCTCCCCTATAAGTACGTAGTATTTATAAAAGACTTCATGAAAACAAACTATTAAAATACTCAACTGAATATAAACCAAATTATAGTTTTATCGGATTATGGTTAATAAATGTAAAGGATATATTGAAATTGAAAATTTGAAATACTTGGGGCCGGGGATTAATCGTATACATTTTGGTACACTAATCTATGTAGTGCGGTTTCTTTCTTTCTCACCTGTCTTTTGCCAAGTCCTTGTCTCCCCCATTTCTAAACACGCCAAATCAATCACCTTCCAAATTTCTATACCCCTATTCCACGTGCACACTGCCTCAACCCCAATCTCTCTCTCTCTCTCTCTCTCTCTCTCTCTCTCTCTCTCTCTCTCTCTCTCTCTCTCTCTCTCTCTCTCTCTCTCTCTCTCTCTCTCTCTCTCTCTCTCTCTCTCTCTCTCTTGATTTTAACCAAAAAAAATTCCCAAGTATTTTTCACTATCATCTTCATTTGCCTTCTCTACCAATGCAAAAAAACTTAAAATCTCATTTTCTTGAGCTCCCCCCCCCCCCCCCCCCCACACCACATTTATATATCATCTTGATTCGTGTTATCCCTCAAAACACATAACTTAAAACCTTCTTCTTGAGGTCTTACTATATTAATTTAGTGGCAAATTTTTTTTACAATCTCTAGAAAGTCCCAAAACCTAAGTTTTTTTTTTTTTTGTCAACATGTCAACAACAAGTGAGAGTAATGGATGTTTGGAAGGTGATGAAGTGGATGAAGATTCTATCCTACTCTCTCTTAGCCCTCCAGGCCAACCACAACACCACAACATATCCAAATACTCCAACTACAATCATCACTCTAATATCCCATTATTTCACCAAAACCCTAACAAAAATCTTAACCTTAATCTTAATCTTAATCTTGATTCTAGTATTGATAGTTGCAAGGATGGTGTAACAATTGCTCTTCATATAGGTCAACCACCACCAACTGCATCTTCTTTAGGGGAAGGTGGGCCCAGCAGCATCTCCACTAACCCTAACGTAGCCCTAGCACCTGATCATTTACCGTATTGGATCCCAACACAAGCACAAATCATGGTTGGTCCTACACAATTCTCTTGCACAGTTTGCAACAAAACATTCAACCGCTACAACAACATGCAGGTTAGTTATTTCTCCACTATTTCTTTAACAAATTAAACATATATTCCGCAATTGTAGTCCTCTTGCGTACTATTTATTATATTAATTGTTGTACATGGACAAGATAACTGTGAGCGCTATTTCGGTAAAATTGGTAGAAATTTTTGGGGGCTGTTTAATCAATTAATTAATGCTACGAAATTGTTTTTTCTTTTAAGCTACATTGCATGATTTTAACCTTTTTTATACTTTAAATGGGCATTTTCGAGTGTTTTATCAAATATGTATGAATGTTCTCTTGTTTGCTTTAATGTTTTTTGTCTCGTCATCCATCATGCACCTAAATCATGTTAGTCAAGGTACGCGTAGGGAGAAATAATATATAGTTTTGTAATGACAAAAAATAACGTAAGATCGAAGATAAATATGTGTTAGTGTACGTTGTACATCTCCATGAGTATTCTACAACGCTTCATGTTTTTTAG
Organism: Calendula officinalis; assembly: GCA_963853835.1. Classification (NCBI taxonomy): domain Eukaryota; kingdom Viridiplantae; phylum Streptophyta; class Magnoliopsida; order Asterales; family Asteraceae; genus Calendula; species Calendula officinalis. Next base: position 1,376,986 of record OY970830.1, on the reverse strand, counting down.
TTATCTTGTACTCTAATATAATTGTATTAATATTCCGATCACTTGGCTTGTAATTTTATGTGGTTAATTAGGATGTTATTTTTATATAATCTTTCTACATATATTGTCTAGATGCACATGTGGGGGCATGGATCACAATACAGAAAAGGTCCAGAATCATTAAGAGGCACAAAGCCGGCATCATCAATGCTAAGATTACCATGTTATTGTTGTGCCGAGGGTTGCAAGAACAACATCAACCACCCAAGATCGAAGCCACTTAAAGACTTTAGGACACTCCAAACACATTACAAAAGAAAGCACGGTGACAAGCCCTTCGGGTGTCGAAAATGCGGGAAGCCATTTGCGGTACGAGGAGATTGGCGGACTCACGAAAAGAATTGTGGGAAATTATGGTATTGTGTTTGTGGGTCCGATTTTAAGCATAAAAGGTCTCTTAAAGACCATGTTCATGCTTTTGGAAATGGTCATGGGCCACTTAATTACACTTCGGAAGATTTAATGGAGATCGATGATCATGATGACGAAAATATCGATGAAGAAGACAAGAGAAGTGGTAGTACCAATGGAGGTCATGATGGTAGCTTTCTAATGATTTGAAGTATTGATAATTAGTGACCATTTGTTTACAAAACTTTTGATGCATACATGTATTGGTCTATTACTAATTATATGATATAACTGAGAAATTCATGTTAGAACAATTTTGGAAAGCTTTTGTATGGATTCATTTGTTGTCATGTTAGAAAAGACTAGATTCTCACCACGACGCCTTGTCCTTTTCCTAGTCCCCACAATGTGAAACGCCCTGGATCCGTAGCTATTTGTTTGGATACTTTTCTTCGTCTCGGAATAAATATGCAAACAGTATTAATAAATGCACTTATTATATATAAAAAAAAAAATTTGAACTACATGGAACTAAATGCTTAAATGTTTCCGGCCGTTAATTAATAATAAGTGAAAGAAGATATATAGCACATGCAATATTGTTATACGCGCGCGTATCAAACTATATACAATTGTCAATTAAATGTTTAAGTGTTTTCCGTATCAAACTATATACAATTGTCAATTAAATGTTTAAGTGTTTTCCTATACATTTAATTAGCACGTTTAGTAGAAATAATGGTTGCATCAGTTGGATCGAGGCGGCGTACTTAAGAGTTAATAGTGGACTTCTATACCAAGTCGCATTTGATCGATGAGCTTGTAACATAACTCTCTGTTTATTTGGACTTGTTAAAGGTTCAAACCTCAAAAAGGTTTTTTTTAGTGGCAAGTTAATAAGTTAGTGATTCGAGTCATGCAATGATATTCAAACGGACATTTGGGCAATATGCAATCCTCTTTAGTTTAAAAAATACTGAAGTTCAAAACAAACTGCTTTTTGTACTTCTATATTAATAGCATGTTATCTCTACTATATTATAGTAGTATTTCCTCCGTCCCATAAAAAATTTTACATTTCATTTGGGCACAATAATCTAGGAGATAGTTAGTGGTGAGATCCTTTGTACTCCCTCCGTCCCACAAAAAAGATCCCATTTCACTTGGGTACGTGGTTTTAGGAGATGGTTAGTGGTGGGGTCCTTAGTAATACTTTTGATTAATATATAAGGTTAGATTGGATAGAGAAAGTGTTTTAGTGGTTGAAGCATTGATAATAATATTATTTTAGTAAGTAGACCCCAACTTTTTGTGGCACAAATTTTTAAGGAGAAATGAGAACTTTTTTATGGGACGGAGGGTGTAATACTTTTGATTAAAATATAAGGTTGGATTGGAGAGAGAAAGTGTTTTATTGGTGATATGATTGGTAATAATATTATTTTATTAGTTGGGCCCTCCCAAATTTGAGAAATGCAAACTTTTTTGTGAGACAAAATTTTAAGGAGAAATGTAAACTTTTTTGTGGGACGGATGAGGGAGTATAATATTTAATTCTTATCATAATCTTTTAATTTTAAAATAAAATTGATTTTACTAATATACCACTGGTATATAGCCAAAGAGACTTAACTGGGAACCAATTGACGATGGTGGAGAGTTACCTTTTGATTGCATACGAGGTTTGGATGCGGTTAACAACCGAAATAAGCCAAGAAGTAACACAATAGATGATAAAATTAGAAAGGGCCTTAGTTTAAGTGGTTTTTAAATTAATTATGTCGTTATGAAAAAAATTTATTTCATCCAAATTTCACAAAAGCATATAGTTAGATAATTTTCGGGAAAGTCAATCACAAGTCAAAGACCGTCGATCATTGCACACAATAATTAAAAGGTTCTCTTGATACAAATAAAACCGTTTCAAAAGTGGTCACGCGCGTACTAAAAAAGGTCTTGTCAAAACATGAGTGGACAAATTTCAGAAGAAAACGTAAAATTTTAGGATTTTGATAATGACAGTTTTTAGACTGTCACTAAGAAGAGAATATCCTGTTTTGAAAAATAACTTTTTATCTAGTTAGTTACGTGAGTAATGAATATCTTCCTAAAAAAATAGAACAAATTTTGACAAAGAAGATAATATAGATTAATAGTTTATGATTAATTAATTATTATTTTTCAAAATAGAACATTCTTTTCTTAGTAATAGTCTTTAGCACTGTTATTATCAAAACCCTATTTTTTATTATAAAACATAAGTCACATATTAATTGCTTGTCATCATTAAAATAAATCATGTATTCAAACATGTCGTCGTGAAGAATAATAGAGTAATATTCTTAAAAAAATAGATAGTATTCTTCTTAAATGTTTAAGAAGGTCCATCATTTTTACGAAATTTTGAGGAAAAAACTTAAATCATTGATCAATAAGATCTGATGATCAAGATTAATCACATATTTATACATGAAGGGGTATTTTGGTCATTTGGCACTTAAAAAAATTTTAAAAATTTTTTAATTTAAAATTTTATTATTATTATTATTATTATTATTATTTATTTATTTTTATTATTATTTTCGTTAAAAAATAATATTTATGTGATAATTACGTGTACTAGTTAATCATATATGATTTTAGTGTAAAATCATATGTGATTGTATATTTAATCACATATGATGTTTTAGTTCAATCATATGTGATTTAGTATGCAATCACATTATGTGTTATTAATGAAAAAATAATTTTTTTATAATGAAATAAATAAATAATAATTCTAAAATAAAAAATATACGTATTCTTTAAAAAATGACCAAAATACCCCTCAATGTATAAATTTTGTGATTAATCTTGACCATTAGATATTATTAATGATTGAGATTTGTTCCTCAGGACTTCCTAAAAATGATGGATCTCTTTGAACGCAACTCAGTGCTTCTTATTAAATATGATTGATTTATCATATTACTCATTTGATCAATAAAAATATCCAAATCAAATTATGACATATTAAAAAAAGAATTAGTTAATTTTACGTATTTAACACTTTATTTTATATAAGACTATAGTGGGTTGTGTTCTAGGTAGTTCATCTTTAAAACAAAGCCTCAAGGGACAAATTTTATTCATTGGATCAAAAAACTCTTTTATCCATCATTATCATCAAATCACATGTAATTTAATACACAACCACCACCGCTGGCAAACACCACCACCGTCGGACACTGCCGCCTCTGAGCGCCGCCCGTCGCCACAATCGCATGTGATTGAAAGCAGTCGAGCGGTTGCCGGTGGTGGAGACGGTGGCTGGCAGAGGTTGGCGGTGGTGGTGGTGGTCGGCGGTGTTGAATCAAATGTGATTTAATACAAATGAGATGGTGGTGATGATGTATTAAATCACATGTGATTATGGTGATAATAGTGATTTGGGGATTGATTGATCTAAAGGCTGAGATTTATTTTTAAGACTTTACCAAAAAGATAGATTACCTTACATGTTTCTTTATACCTAGTATATATAAAATATAAAGATTTAATAATAATCACCATATAATTTTTCTTAAGATTGCCATCACATGGTATGGGCGGATGTACGGCAGCTTCTACGTTTAGGATGACTGGGAAGAGAATGTTGACTTTCTAAAAGTAGCTAAAGCAAGTTATATCATATCTAATCACAACTGATTAACCAGTTTTGGAAACATATTTGTTTATGTGCGATTAGATTTGTTGTCAGGAGAGATTAAAAAGCCTGCATTAGAAGAATCATCGAGGAGTATGAATTTTCATTCTATAACATCGGGTTTCTAAACTGCTATTTTTTTACTTGAAGATGCGATTTAGAAACTGATCCTTCATTCGACTTAAAAAAAATGCAATCTCTTATACGTTGGTTTGCTTAATTTAATACAGTTATTTTTCTTTTTCCTTTTAAAAAATACAGATATTATTTTTTATAGAATTGAAGTTGTAAGCTTATTTGACCTAGTCGATTATTCCTTAGAAAGAAAAAAAAATTGTTTCTCGTTTATTTTTACATATATATAATGCATTTTATGGAACCTTTTTTCAAACTAACAAATTTTAATTTTCAGCCAAGACATTTGTTATTTCGGGAAATATTTGCGTTCTGAAAAAATTAAAAACCTCAAGACTCGAACATCTGTCATTCATGTTATAATAAAGGGTATCTAATCAACTTGGCTACTAGAGTACACGTTGATTATTTGACTACAATTACTTAGGTAACATATTGTTTTTATTAATCGCTATACGGTATACCCATATTATTTGACTGTAATTGTTTATGTACCCTAGCTGCTTGTTCCTACTCAAACAAATTAACATGTGAAAACTTAACATCTTATTTCACTCAAGTGAATATAGGCATCCAATGGAGAATGAGACAATTTAATTGGGATGCATGCTGATGCTAGCCATGCATATATAAATCTGTCTATGAAACATTAATCGATGTTGGAAATCCCAGTCCACCTAGTTAACATTAATCGATGTTGGAAATCCCAGTCCACCTAGTTAACATTAACCGTAAAAAACACAGAGTGAGTGAGTCAAAGTTGTGTGAAGAGAGAGAGTGTGTGGTCAAGTGAACTCCATGATCACTGCAGATAACACTTGTGAACATAGCAGACATGTCTAAAGTACTATTACAAATCTTACTGTTGCTTAGTGTTAGAGCAAATCACAGATCAACTTAGTACTGATGCTGCAGTTGGTAATAATTATGTTTATTACTGATGGGGCAGAAACATTTACTACTGATGAAGTTGATGCTGGTGTTCTCTATAACTTAGTTACTACTGATCATACAAAGATTGAAGATACTACTGATCATTGTAGTTACTACTGACGTTGGTTTCTGGACTTACTACTGATCACCAAGTTTACTACTGATGTTACTTATTTACTACTGGTGATTGGTTTTACTACTGATACGCGTTTATGGAACATATCAAGTCCGAGATCTTCGCAGAGATAGTTATAGAATGTAAATCAATGTATATCGTTTATAATTAGATGTAAATCGTATCCTAGAATAACTAGGGTAAATAGTTTAGCTTCAAGGACTATTATATATAGTTCCTTACGAATTGTAAACGTACGTGTGTATTGTTAACTTAATAATATACATTGAAGCTTTTTGTGAAACTGTGTTCTTAATATTTCTCATATTGTTCATACAGTTCATCGTTCTTAATTATTGATATAGTGTTGATCCGCTGCAACTTCTATCATCAAATAGATCTAAGGTGTTTATTAACTTGTCTATAGTTAATCGATCCTGACAAGTGGTATCAGAGCTTATTGGTTCTAGATCTACTAATTGTTAAGAACAACAAAAAGTTTTAATCTTTAAAACACACACATTATTAATCATGACTGATAATAATGAAAGCACTCAGGCCAACAAAATTCCTATACTCACACCCAATAACTTTGGGATGTGGAAGAATCGTATTAAGCAATACATGCTTATTACAGATTATTCCATGTGGGAAGTCGTTTGTGAAGGAAACAAAACTGGTCAACTTCAAGCAAGTAGCTCTGCAACTGAGGCAGACAAACTTAAATGTGAGAAGGAGAAGAAAGATAAAGGCATTGAACTCAAAACTCTAAGCACTCTCTTACTGGCCATTCCTAATGATTATCAACATCTCTTTGTTGAATATGATGATGCAAAAATACTGTGGGAAGCACTGGAGAAGAGATTCGTTGGGACAAAGAGCACCAAGAGGAATATGAAGTCTGTTCTCAAACAAGACTTTGAAAATTTCAAAGGAAAGCCCAATGAAACACTCACTCAAGTGTTTGACAGATTCAACAAACTAATTGGTGAACTCAACCAAGTTGGTGTAAAGATGGATCAAGAGGATGTCAACATGAAGTTTCTAAGGTCTCTTAGTGAAGAATGGGCCATGTACACAGTGGTGTACAGACAAAGAGATGCTTTAGAAGAAAAGGAGTTAGATGAACTCTATAATGATCTCAGAGTGTTTGAAACTGAGGTAAATCACAAAAACCCTTCTATTTCTTCTAACAATGCTGCTTTTGTGTCTAGTACAGGTCAAGGACAGGAAACCTCCGCAGGAAAGGCTGCAGATTCTGAGGATACTGCAAGAGAATCCTTCTTCACTAGTCATGTGCATACTGCATTGATTAGTGATGACTTGGAACAACTGAATCCAGATGATCTTGAGGAGATGGATCTTAAATGGCAGATGGCTATGCTGAGCCTAAGGACCAAAAGATTCCTAAAAAGAACTGGAAGGACAAGCCTCAATTTCAACAAAGGTGACAAAGCAGGATTTGACAAAACTAAAGTCAAATGTTACAACTGTAACAACCTTGGTCACTTTGCAAAAGAATGTCCTCATCCAGACAAAAGATCAAAATCAACTGCTCTTGTGTCACAACAAGGACAAGGATATGACTGGAGCTTCCAAGCAGAAGAGCATGCTCAAAATCAAGCTCTCATGGCCTTTACTGACAACAAAACTGAGGTAAAATCTAAACCTTGTACTCCTGAATGTGCTAAAATTATTAAAAATCTAGAAAAAGAAAACAATAAATTAAATGAAGATTTAGCAAAAGCAATCAGAAGAAATTATGAGTTTGATGGGGTGATTGCTGATCAAGAACATCAAATAAAGGTGTACAAGATGATTGATCAACGGATCAAGGAAGAATTGCTTCAAGCTGTGGATGAGAAAGAGTTTTATGAAACAAAAAATAATGAACTTACAAGTAAAATAGAAGAATGTCAACTTGAAATTGAACAAAATAAATTAACAATTAAAAAGTTTGAAAGAAGCACTAAAATTCTTGATGAATTAACTAATAATCAAACTACAGAAAAGGTTGTTCATGGGGTGGGATATCATGCTGTACCACCTCCATATAAAATCATTCCACCTCTTAAAAACAGTTCAGAAAGAATCATTAATGAATTAAAAACTGAAAATCAAACTGAATCATCTAATGAAACATCTGAATCAAATAATTCTTCTGATGATGAACAATCAATTGAATTTACTATATCTCAAAGTGAATCACCAAAATCAATTGATACAAGTTTTCACACAGCTCAAAGTCCAAATGAATCTCCCAAATATAATGCAGATAATGTACCAAAAATTTTAACAAGGGGGAATGAAAGAAATAAAACACAACTCTTAGACCAAAGAATACCTGAAGGTGCTAAAAATAAGAAACTAAGATGTGTTATATGCAATAAAATGAACCATTTAGCAAAGGATTGTCACTACAATCCAATAAACTGCAAAGAGTTAAAAGAATTTAAAGTTCTTAAAGAAAATGCTAAAACTCAAAAGTTAAAAGTTACTACTGGTCATTCAGTAGTAAATAAAATTAAAAATCCAATTGTTGAAAATCCAAGATTTGGAAGAAGTAAAACAAGGTTTGTTCAAAACAGAAGAGCTGGAAGCCCAAAGTACAGCAATTACTTCAAGAATAATGGAAAATCCAATCAAAATAAACAATATTTTAAATTTTCCAACACCAGTAGAAACTCTAACAAATTTACTACTGGTGTTAACCCTAATTATAATGCTGTATGGTACCAGTACAAGAATACTACTGGTAATAACCCTAATTTCAAAAATACTACTGCTCCCAAAACAAATTTCAAAAACACTACTGGTGTTAACCCTAAAAACACTACTGGTCATTCTAAACATGATAAGTACCCAAATACTACTGGTCCATCAGTAGTAAAGTATTCAAAAGCTAGAAACAATGGGTATAAACCAAGATCAGTAGGAAATTTTCACACCAGTAATAACTACAAAAGGACAGTAGTAAAACAAAATACCAGTAATAAACAAGTATGGGTACCAAAAGTCTTTAAAGTTAAATCCCCAAAAGCTCATTTCTCAAAGGATGAACCCAAGACATATAAAGCTTGGGTTCCCAAACTTAACTAATCCTTTACTCTCTTGTGCAGAGCATTCAGATCCCAGAAGAAGGTAGAACATGGCATATTGATAGTGGATGCTCAAGGCACATGACTGGAAATCTGCAAATTCTTAAAGATTTCAAGTCCTTTGATGGTGGATTTGTGGCTTTTGGTGAGAACCCAAAAGGAGGTAAGATTACAGGTAAAGGTACTGTTACTAATGGAAAAATTACCTTTGATAATGTATTTTATGTAGCTGAACTAAAATACAATCTTGTCAGTGTGTCTCAAGTTTGTGATAAAAAGAACAAGATTCTGTTCACAGACATTGAGTGCATCATTCTTTCTCCTGAGTTTATTTTAGATGAAAAATATGTTGTTTTAAGAACTCCAAGGAGAAACAATGTGTATTGCCTGGATATAGGGGGAGAACTCATTTCTACAAATGAGGTCAACTGTTTTATATCCAAGGCAAACACCACTGAATCAGAACTTTGGCATAGAAGGATGTGTCACACAAATTTTAAAAACATGAATAATTTAGTAAAAAGAAATCTGGTCATTGGACTTCCTCAAAAACAATTCATGTGTGATCATCACTGTGTTGCATGCCTAAAAGGTAAACAACACAAGACTTCTCATAAGTCCAAAACTGTGAACTCTATTTCTGTTCCTTTACAGCTCTTACATATGGACCTTTTTGGACCTACAAATGTAATGAGTAATGGAAAGAAACAATATTGTCTTGTTATTACTGATGACTTTTCCAGATATACATGGGTTTTCTTTCTCAGGACAAAGGATGAAACAAGTGAACTCATAAAGAACTTAATTGTTAAACTGGAAAACACATCTGATCAAAAAGTGAAAGCCATAAGATGTGATAATGGCACAGAATTTAAAAATACTAACTTAATTAACTTTTGTGATCTTAAAGGTATTGACAGACAATACAGCTCACCTAGAACTCCACAACAAAATGGTGTAGCTGAAAGAAGGAATAGAACCATCATTGAAGCAGCAAGATCAATGCTAGCAGACTCAAAATTACCAATTACTTTTTGGGCAGAAGCTGTTAATACTGCTTGTTATGTTCAAAACAGAGTATTAATAGTGAAGCCACACTTTAAAACACCATATGAACTTTTCAATAAAAGAAAACCTTCTATAAGTTTCTTAAAATCATTTGGTTGTCCTTGTACTATTTTGATTACAAGAGAACAAATTGGTAAGTTTGACTGCAAAGCTGATGATGGAATCTTTGTGGGATACTCTACTCAAAGCAAATCATACAGAGTATTCAACAAAAGACTAAGGATAATTGAAGAAAGCATCAATGTATCCTTTAATGAAAATGTACCTAATGAACAAGGAAATGGTCCAGATTGGCTATTTGACATAGACAATCTAACCAAATCCTTTAATTTTAATATGAATTTCAATGCAGGTAATTCAAATTGTCTTAATCAAAAGGAAGGAACATCATCTGTTTATACTGGTCAAGAAAAGATGAGATACATAGTTGTTGATACTGCTCCCATAGTTAATACTGATGTCAGTAAGAACTCAAATATTGAAAGCAGTAGTAACTCTGAGAATGAGGTCAGTAGTAATTCCATTACTACTGGTACCAGTAATAGTACTGAAAATACTACTGGTCCCAACTATAACCTAGATTCTCAAGATACTACTGATACCAGTAACAACTTCAATACTACTGATCTCAATGAAGATGATGGCAGTAGTAACTCTGACCAAGATAATGATGAACCAAATACTAATGACAATGAAGGATCTCAAGAAGAACAACTACCTGAGGCAAATGAGTCCAACCTTGAAAATCAACTAGTGGTTGATAAAACTACAACAACAAGGACTCAAAAGAACCATCCATTAGACCTTGTTCTAAGTGATGTTAACTCACCACTTCAAACAAGAAGCAAATTAAATAAAAGCTTAACTGCAAATATGTGTAACATTAGTTTAATTGCTAATGAATGTATGTATGAATGCTTTCTGTCTCAGGATGAACCAAAGAAGATCCAACAAGCAATGAAGGACTCAAACTGGATTGAGGCAATGCAAGAGGAACTCCTTCAATTTAAATTACAAGCTGTTTGGACACTTGTACCTCTACCCAAAGGAAAAAGAGCCATTGGAACAAGATGGATCTTTAGAAACAAGAAAGATGAAAGAGGGATAGTGATCAAGAATAAAGCCAGACTTGTAGCCCAAGGATACACTCAAGAAGAAGGTATAGACTATGATGAAGTGTATGCTCCTGTTGCCAGAATTGAAGCAATAAGAATATTCCTAGCATATGCTTCATTCAAAAGGTTTAAAGTCTATCAAATGGATGTGAAGAGTGCTTTCCTGTATGGGAAGATTGAAGAAGAAGTTTATGTTTGCCAACCTCCAGGATTTGAAGATCCAAAACATGGTGATTATGTGTTTAAATTGGATAAAGCTCTATATGGTCTACATCAGGCACCAAGAGCATGGTATGACACACTATCATCATACTTATTAAAGAACAATTTCAAAAGAGGAGCCATTGATAAAACATTGTTTACAAAGAAAGTCAAAGATGATATACTACTGGTACAAATCTATGTAGATGATATCATCTTTGGATCAACCAATGATTTATTATGCAAAGAATTTGAAGAGCTGATGCAGATTAAATTCAAGATGAGCTCCATGGGTCCAATGAACTTCTTCCTTGGACTCCAAGTCAGTCAAAGAACTGATGGTATTTTGATAAATCAATCAAAATATGTCAAAGACATCTTGGAAAAGTTTGACTTGAAAGACAGTAAAAGTGCTAGTACACCAATGGAAACACACAAACACCTACATCCTGATGTTGAGGGGGAGGATGTAGATGAACACTTATATAGATCAATGATAGGATCTTTGATGTACTTAACTGCATCAAGACCTGACATTATGTATAGTGTTTGTGTGTGTGCAAGATATCAAGCAAGACCCAAAGAACTACACTTGCAGGCTGTCAAAAGAATATTCAGATACTTGAAAGGCAAACCATCACTAGGTCTATGGTATCCACATGACTCACCCTTTGAACTAATAGCCTATACAGATAGTGACTATGGAGGTGAATGTCAAGATAGAAAGTCCACTACTGGTGGATGTCAATTCTTTGGATCAAGACTAGTGTCATGGCAATGTAAGAAGCAAACAAATGTATCAACATCTACTGCTGAAGCAGAATATGTAGCTGCATCTGCTTGCTGTGCTCAAGTACTATGGATTCAAAATCAACTTCTAGACTTTGGTATCTCTATCCTTAAAACTCCTATTTTTATTGATAATCAAAGTGCTATTAGTATTGTGAATAATCCAGTAAAACATTCAAAAACTAAACACATTGAAATAAGATTTCACTTTATAAGAGATTGTAATGAAAAGAAATTAATCAAAGTAGTTAAAATCCATACTGATGATCAATTAGCAGATCTTTTTACAAAAGCATTTGATGTAGGAAGATTCAACTTCTTGGTCAGTAGTATTGGAATGATTTTAATAACTTAAAATCTCACTTAAAATTATGTGTAAAGTTAGTGTTGTAAAATATTATTTTCTTAAGTGTTTTACTACTAGTATTGCTGTACTACTGGTGTGAAAGTGTATGCACAAAATACTACTGATAGTTCATTACTACTGGTGCATTTTAGGTTTACATGGATACTACTGGTAAGTCAGTACTACTGGTATTCACATATACTACTGGTCTTGTGTGGTAATGGTTACTACTGATGTCTATAATTACTACTGATGTCAAAATCCTTAGTCATTACTGATGTTAGTAGATACTACTGACGTTTTACTACTGATATCTTATTTACTACTGGTCTTTCATAAACACAATCACCAAACTAACCCCCATGAAAATAACCGTTATGTTATGATTCGAAGGCTATTTTCGTAGTTTTGCAGGTTTAATCGAAAGATATAAAAGGCGGCAGATGATTAATTTAGCATTATCTTCACTTCGATTCTCTAAACACCTTTCGATAAACCCTAGTTTACGATCAAAAACCCTTCATCTTTAACAAAATTCTTGCAAAATCTCAACAACAATGGCAACTTTACAAGCTCTCGATGTGCAAACCGATCTCAGATACTCAGAATTTCACAACATGGTTGCATTTTTAAAAAATCCCGACGGAACAAAAGATTTCCGTCCAATCGTAAAATTCTTGAGAAATTCGTATATACAGTTTGCCTTAACTGTAAAGCCGAAGGCATATCAACAGCACTTGGTGGATTTCTGGACCAATGCTGAGCGAACAGAAGGAACCACATCATCAATGATAAAATCGAAAGTAGATGGAAAGTACATCACTGTAACTGAACAATCAATCAGACATCATCTACAACTTCATGATGATTCAGGTATGTATACTCTTCCTAAGGAATACATTGCTGATACTTTAAATAAAATGGGGTATGAAGGCAGACTTAATATTGTAACTTTTCAAAAAGGCCTTCTATCCCCACAATGGAAATTTCTGGTTCATACCATTCAGCATTGTATTTCTCCTAAAAGAAGTACTTGGAATGAGTTTAACAAGGCAATAGCATCTGCTGTTGTATGTTTATGCACAGACCAAGTATTCAATTTTTCTAATATGATTTTTGATGGTATGTTGGGAAATCTTAGTTCTTCTAAATTTTTAATGTATCCCAGATTTCTACAACATATCATAAACTGTGAATTACAAAACTTGTCAACTCCTAAAAACATTTTTGTATTACCTGAGTTGAACAAGAAAGTTTTCTCAAATATGAGAAAACAATTTAAATTTTCAGGGAAGGAAACCCCTTTGTTTCCAAACATGATCAAAGATCAACCCAATATTGGAGAAGGTTCAACCATTGCTACAACTCAAGTTGAACCTCAACCCACTCCATCACCCCCAAATACAGCCCAAACACCACCCCATATAGCCACTCAATCACCAACTCAAACAGAAGTCCTGAATGTGTCCCAGGAACTTGATATAAATCTGCAGAGTGCTACTCTTCACTCTGTAGAAGACCTACCAGACAAAACCAAACATATATCTACAATCTATAAAAGAAAGAAATCTTTAAAGGACACCAGGGGACAAATCGAGTCACACCCCAGGCTCAAAGAGTTGTCCTCCAAGGAGGAGAGAGGACATGAGGGGAGGGCTTTCACTACTGATGCCCCAAAGGTGGGTGCACAGGACAGTGAAAACATCATTAGGACCCAAACCTCGGCAACTTTGAGTGATGACTCATTTGAGGAGTTACTCAAAGGACCCCGGTGCCAAGAAACCACAAGGGGGGGCATCTCTGCTTCTTCTAGGAAGAAGAGAATGTCTAAAAGACCCAATGACTCACCAAGCAGTGATGAGGGCAGATCTGTGGAATTGATGGAAAGGAAGGAAAACCTTAAAACCAATGTACCTGTTAGTAAGCCCGATGATCTTGCTAGATGGAGTGAGGGCAGTATTAAAATCCAACAATTGACGGCTAAAGTGGATTCCTTGGAATCCACTGTACAAGATTGTCTTTATTACCAAACAAATCAAGGAAAAACTATGGCTGCTATGAAAAGAAATGTCAATATCATCAACAAAAGAATGAGACAATATGAACTTAGGCTTCATCAACAATCAAAGCTTATCAGAAAATTGAAAAAGAGAATTGATGATAGTGAGGCTCCTCCAGTTGAGCTCACTAAGGGGGAGAAGGATAACATACAGACAATGATTGATGAATCCATTGCAGCAGCAGCTTCCTCCCTCTTGAATTTAAAAGAAACAGAAGTTGATGAAGGCCCAGAGATGATGATTACAGAAGAAGAGCCAATTACTACTGCTCCTACAAAAAAACAAGCTGAAAAAGACATACCAGTAGTAACTCCTACTACTGATATAACAGCAGTAGTAAATGAAGAAAAGGCAGCAAACACTACTGATGACCTATCAGTAGTAATCTCTGAAGACATACCAGTAGTAACTACCTTAGTTACTACTGATGACATTATTGAGCTGCCACCACTACTAGAGCCTACAATGATACTTCCACCATCTCCAAAAAGAACAACAACAACACAAATGGTGGTAAAAGATATTGATGATGATATCAACTGGTTAGAAGTTGATGAATGCTCCCTGCCTCCACATTCTAAAATACTTCCCATATCTCAGATACACTACTATGGTCCCAAATTTGTTATTGAATCTGAACCAAATATGAAGAAAGACAATTACATAGGAAAGGGAAAAGAAGTTGCTGATGAAGACCAACCCAACAGAGCACAAGGTCATGAAATTGTCAACAAAATCAATTATGCCAAATCAGCCAAACAGGATAGGTGGAAGGTAAAGAGAGCAAAATATTTAAAGAAGGTTGAAGTCTCTCTAGCAAATGAAAACAAAAGATTAGCAGAAAGGGCTAGAATATTGAGACAACCTTTCACAGAAATCAAATTGGCAGATATAGCAGATATATCAAAACTGCCACAATTTCAACAGAAGATCAAATCTAAACAAGTTGCTGAAACAAGAAAGGAATTACAAAGAAGAGAACTGAAAAAATTTAGGCAACTTGAACATGAAACAATAGAACTTCTTGAAGCACAAGTACAAGAATGCAAAGAGCAAAAGGCTGATATGCCAGAACAATTTGCAGAGAAAAAGAAAGAAATGATCACATTCTTAAAATCAAAAGGGTATAACACAAAGGCATTTGGAAGAATGAAGCTGATCAATTTAATTGAAAAGTACTGTGTAGAGAAGAAGAAGG
This sequence comes from Calendula officinalis, assembly GCA_963853835.1. Taxonomy (NCBI): domain Eukaryota; kingdom Viridiplantae; phylum Streptophyta; class Magnoliopsida; order Asterales; family Asteraceae; genus Calendula; species Calendula officinalis. Next base: position 1,361,853 of record OY970830.1, on the reverse strand, counting down.
ATCTTACTGAGCAAGATAGTAATGAGAAGTACACCACTAAACTTGAACAGATAGACTCCAAAGAAATGAAAGAAAGAAAAACAATATCTGGAGAATCATCTGGTGTATCCTCTCAAACATCAAAGAAAAGAAAGACAATTGCTTCAGAACTTGATCAACCAAATAAAAAATTACAAATGGTTCAAGTTCATGATCTCCCCATTGCTCCCCTACAAAATAATCCAATCATCAACTGGAGGTACATAGATGATATGATTGAGATTATAAGAGAAGATAAGGTCACTCAAAGATTCAGAGCTTGGAAACCTTTGGTCATGTCCCTAACCAGAAGTGACATTATTAAGATGTTGATCATTGGTAAACCAAGAATGACTAAGAAGAACTGGAAGAATTCAGCTGCAGGTTATCTTACTGAAATGATTGATGCTGCTTTCTATCCAGAAAATTATCCAGAGAAGTACACAGATTCAGAAAATGTTCAAGCTTGGAATGTGCTACCAACTGTCAACATGTACTTCTTTGAATATACAAGTAAGAAATGTGACTTATTCCTTTATGAGAAAGAGTATCCTCATTCTGAGAAGACTCTCTATCAACTATGGTGCATGAATTTTATTAAACCACATGATGCTGTGATGCTCCAAAACAAATTGAATGAATTTGTTAAAAGAATCAGCAAATATATCATTGCACAAAGGAATAAAAGGAACCAACAGACTTTAGAAGGTGATAAGAAAAGAGCAAAGTTGTTGGAAGAAAAGAAAAAGAAGAAGTAAATAAGAAACTTGATTGATTAAAGGATAATCAATAAGTTTAGGGGGAGATTGTTAGAGCAAATCACAGATCAACTTAGTACTGATGCTGCAGTTGGTAATAATTATGTTTATTACTGATGGGGCAGAAACATTTACTACTGATGAAGTTGATGCTGGTGTTCTCTATAACTTAGTTACTACTGATCATACAAAGATTGAAGATACTACTGATCATTGTAGTTACTACTGACGTTGGTTTCTGGACTTACTACTGATCACCAAGTTTACTACTGATGTTACTTATTTACTACTGGTGATTGGTTTTACTACTGATACGCGTTTATGGAACATATCAAGTCCGAGATCTTCGCAGAGATAGTTATAGAATGTAAATCAATGTATATCGTTTATAATTAGATGTAAATCGTATCCTAGAATAACTAGGGTAAATAGTTTAGCTTCAAGGACTATTATATATAGTTCCTTACGAATTGTAAACGTACGTGTGTATTGTTAACTTAATAATATACATTGAAGCTTTTTGTGAAACTGTGTTCTTAATATTTCTCATATTGTTCATACAGTTCATCGTTCTTAATTATTGATATAGTGTTGATCCGCTGCAACTTCTATCATCAAATAGATCTAAGGTGTTTATTAACTTGTCTATAGTTAATCGATCCTGACACTTAGGTTTGCAACTGCATTACACACACACACACTATCTCTCTCACACACACATACAAAAACACACAGATAGAGAGCAGTCTCTTTTTGAGATGACTAATACTAATACTAACACTTTGATCGACTCCTTTGTCAGAAAGGTAACGATGGACCACTGATAATCTTACTGCTTTTGGGGTTTCACCCAAAGCTTTACTTTACTATGTGATTCAGAAAATAACTCTTTTTTTTATAAATATATTTCAACATTTAAATTATAAATTAAGATGGGGTGCAGTGAGCATGGCAAACACACAGTTTAACCTTCCTATCTCGGACTTGTCTTGCTTTTACTTTTAATCTCATCTCTTTGTTTTTATCTTCAATTTGTCTTTCTGAAATATACTCTACCATATATACACAATATATATATATATATGTCTATGTAATATATTATTGTACATGTAAATTATCTGATGCGATGTTGCAAAATATTGTACATTTATACGTGGTTTTTCTCACTGTTTTCTAGATTCTTTTTTAGCCAGGTTTTGCTTTACGGGTAACCCGAAGTTGGTGCAGGTGAACATCCGTGACCACAATGAGTTTTTTTTTTAATTCCTACTGGTTGAACCTCGGACCTCCTGCGAATTCATCCTTATGGAGACCAACCCGGTCACCACACTTGTGTTAAATGTTTTCTAATTTACTTACATTAAATAATTAAGCGTCATTTTTTAACCTTCTTTTTTTAACGATTAACACACACCCTTTAATTCTACATCTTTTTATCCACGTCAAGACTTGAACTCACAACCATATGGGACACTATAAACACCGGATACCGTTTGACTATAAAGACTTTGGTTGCTTTTGTTCCAAGGTATATGTTGAGTAATGAGTATATCACACAAGAACATTAACAAACACAACGACTATCGGAATTTAAAATTCAAAAATGAAAAATCAAGAACATTAGATTTGCATGATATTTATACAATAAAGTATATGCTAGAGTTAAATTTTATCAAACAAATTGGATCAATTAGGGTGGGCCAAATACCCTTCAGCAACCCCATTTATCTCTGCCACAGCTTCCGGCCATAACGCAATTGGGCCAAACTGTACACTCTTATATAATTTGTAAAGATCATTACTAGGCCTCAATAAAGCCCACATATAGGCCTCACGAAAATGCCTGTTGGAAATCAGTAGCTAGTTGATTTTACCACTACTTGTGAACCCAGATAAGGTGAATTTAGCGACAAAATTCCGTCAGAAAATCCGCCGCTATTATGCCTCAACTTGCAACACACTTCCGGCGAAATTAGCCGTCAAAAGTTATATTTTTTGTCGGGAATCCATCAGTTGCACTAATTTAAATTTTAGTAAAATCCTCTGGAAAATATAATGAAATCCTGGGAAACGAATCACTAATTTAACCGTTTTTAAAGAAAAAACAATCTATGTTCATGTAATAAATATTGCTATGAATAAAATAAGTGATGGGTATTCAAAATATAAAATTGCATACAACAATTAAAAATATGAAAATGATAATGACAGCCCTAAGGGCTGTCAATAAGAAGACAAAATGAATCTAAAAATTGCCCCCTGAATTTTAGGATCACTACTCTTTTAAGGGTGCTGATTCGTATAGAACATTTTTTTAGTAATGTAGAGCAATTTCAGCTAAAATGACATTTATACCCTTCTCCCTCTTTACACCCCTCCCACGCAAGTGCACCACGAATGAACGCATCTGCATCTCTTTAAATCAGAAAACTTCTCAATCTTCTTAACCAAATTCAACACCTTCATCAGTGGTCTCAAATCCATTTTCCTCCGAAATATGTAAAGCATCAAAAAAGGATTAATTTTGATTTTTCGATGCTAAAATTCATAATAATATAGATTTTTGTGAACTTTTTCTTGCTGATGGAAAAGTGATGATGCAATACATCGGAGCAACCGGAAAACCGTTCACTTCCGACGAAGTTCCGATCAAAGACAACATTGATTTCCACTACATACTTCACATCGATTCCGACTCCTTGGGCGACCGCCAAAACGACACTTTCTCACTCTACTGGGAGACATCATTAACTCCCGATTCCATAACCGCTGTGAAATCAGAACACTGAACGTAAAAGCCCTAGCAAGTCTTTCCGGTTGGTGTATCAATTCAGCAACACTCATGTGATAAACCGGAAAATTCTCAAATCTGGATCTCAAATGACTTCAATTCACTCACATCAATAATCAACATTTATTATCTAGATGGAATCGATTATGTGAATCATCAATTTTATACTGATAAAGTGAAGATGGTGGAAGCTTACGTGGCGGATTTCCGGCAGCATCGGAGTTTAATTGGGAGAATTTGTTGCTGAGCTATGAAATCGATAGAAGAGGGATTCGTGTGATTTGTTTCTGATGCTTTACAGAAATTGGATTTGAGACAATTGTTGAATTTGGTTAAGAAGAATTTTGACGTTGAGGAGATGTGATGACGACTGTGTGGTGTTTGGAGGGGTAAATGATGGTAAAAGATAGAAGGGATATAATTGTCTTTTTAGCTGAAATTGCTCTGCATTACTAAAAAGTGATCTGTACGAATCAGCACCCCTCTTTTAATGAATGTACAATTGTTTTATGCATGTTAATGACAGCCCTAAATATGTGATGCATTAGATGTGGTACATATATTAAAAGTTGTGGTAGAAAAATCATCCCCTTAAATAAATGTGTAATAAATTTTACTTTTTTTAATAGTTAGTTAGTAAGTTAGTAGTTTCCTCGTACTATTCACCTATGTGGAATTAGGGGTGAGCAGAAAAAGAGGGTATCAGGGATCGGAATCGGAACCGTCTCGGAACCGGACCAGGAACCTACTAGGAGGTTCCGGTTCCTAAAATCATGGAACCGCCCTAAGAGGTTCCGGTTCTTAAAATTAAGGAAGTTGGAACCGGTGGATAACCTGAAACCGGCGGTTACACGATATATTTTTATTAAAATATATAATATATAATATATTATACATGATTAAATTAAATAGATTTATAATTTATCTAAATGTAAAGTACTAGTCCAAATCAAAATATGAATTTGATCTTACTCGTTATAATTGAGTCAGAAATTGGGTGAGACTGAGACATTCACTCGTCGTGAGGTCGTATGTTTGTGACAAACTTTCACATGAAACACACATTTACTATGTTTTTGTCATCTTTATTCACTTATTTCTATTTTGAATAATATTCATAATCGTTAAACTATATTTAAAATCGTTAAACGATATATGTAATCGTTAGTTTGTTTTATTTATTGTCTTGTTTATTCCGTATGTAATGTTAAATTTTTTTGAAATTAGATAAAGGGTAATCGGAACCTGCCGGTTCCGGTTCCGAAAATTTAGGAACCTGTCTTCCAGGTTCCGGTTCCGCTTCCAATATCTCAGGAACCCGCGGTTCTGATTCTGGTTCCGGTTCCAGTCGGAACCGGCGGGTACCCTTTTATGCTCACCCCTATGTGGAATAAACCCCAATATTTGTCAACGACGGAAATTAAACTCATAACCAATAGGTCATGATAATACGTTATCTTTTTCACCAATACCACTAGGCTAGAAGCCTACTTAAAAAAAACTAGAATATAAAGTTGATTTATTTTCAGCTATTGAAAAATATATAAAAAGTTAAATTAAACCTTAATCGTTTAAACCTTTACTCATAATGTTTGCGTTCGTGAGAAGAAAAATATAAACATGTACGAGTAGAAAATAACAATATCAAATTTTGCATATATATATCCGTGGAAATTAATTTTAAAATAATTAGTTTTGCAGTTTAAAATAAGCCAAGGGTACAGCTTGTTGCTCATGTATCTTTCTTTTCTATATAAAAAATCGTTTATTTATGCAATTTATAATCTAGCACAGAGCAAAAAAAAAAACTTAAGAATTAAAATAGAAAAAAATTTAGTATTAAGATTCTTGAGGATGGTATTCGGATCATAAAAGCAATTGCCGTATACTTTATTTTCCATTGCATCTGGTCGTTCTAATCGAACCAAATGATTCTACGTGTGGAATAGCAATTAAATTGTGGCAGTCAGATCATATTCATAGATGCTTTTGACATGAGGAAATCATGTAGTTTTTCTAGGACTTGTGGCAGTCAGATCATAACCAAATTGAGAATGATCAAAACTGAACTTAACTGAAATCGAAAATATATAATCATTATAAAGATGAGCATTTTGGCTGAAAAAACTGAACAGAAACGAATCAAAATCGAAAACATGTAATTGGTTCGATTTTAAAAATTCATTATTTTCGATTTCAGAAGTTTCAGTTCTGTTCGATTTCTAGACCGTACTAACCCTTCCTAGAAATTCATAGGTCCATGTGCATCATTCATTAGGCTTGAAAGGACAACATTTATGGCCATCGATATATATGTTGAATTAACCACATTCATTGTACACTTTAGATTAAACATCTGATAATATCTTAAGAGTAAAGATATTTGAAATAGTTTTTTAGAATTTGAAATAGTTTTTTAGAGGTTATAGGTTTGAAAGTTTTTTTAAATACATTATAAATAAATCTCGGCCACCTCAAAATAATTTGTTATAAACGGATATACCTTTTAAAATAAATTGATTGTACTACAGAGAAACCAAACACAAATTTTTAATATTAGAACAAATTAAACTAGTGATTTGAAACTCATGAGAATGAATATGCTTTTTATTGTCATCTTCTAATACTTCTTAACGTTTTTGTTTTAACAAACGAGATTGTAAAATATGCTCTCCCAGTGAGAATGAATCCAGTTCTAAAAAGATAGAAAATATACATTTCATGAATATTTTAAAGAATAAACATCATTTATAAAACGCTAATATAACATACATATATACATATTTGTATATTAACGATTTTGTTTAACCAAAACATATCGATATTTTATAGAATTTATACAAAAGTTCAACTTAAAAAAAAGTACCAAAATCTCAATATTAATAACCTTCATAAAGACTACTAAATCATTGGGTTTTCGAAGTGAACTTTTAATAAATAAAGAGGGGAGGACACTGGAAAAGTGAAATGGCCCAACAGTCTAAGCCCAATATCATCAGTATCTGATTCACTTTTAAGTTTTAATTAATATCTTAAATATACCAGTATTCAATATACTAAAATGATACGGAGTATAATTATATTTTGGGATTTGTTAATTACGTGCATAAATTGTTTGTACTTTCAGTAGTGAGAGTTGATTCCTAAAATGCAGGGGACAGTTATTGATTATTGTACAAGTTATTTATGCATGTCTTGACGTCTTAGTAACAGCCCTTAAAACTGTCATTATCATTTTCATAAAATTTATATAGTATGATATAATCATTAAAAATTATGATATTAGTATCAATTCTCATTTATTTATGATGAATAAAGAATATTTCACGGGTGTTCTGGAAACAACGTTACCATGCTTTATGGTTACAAAGCTAGTTGAGAATATTCCACTAGATATCCATCAAAGGATCCAAGAAAGATCCGGAAAAGGCAGCCGCGCGTAGACGCACGCAGAAATCGGTTGAGAGTAGGGACAGTTGAAGGTGGTGGCGGAAAACGTGAAAAAGCGACCTCGTAAGGAGATGGCCCCTTGGAGGTCCCGAAAAGCCAAACATCAATTGATAGGGACCTAACTATAATTAAACGCGGTGTTTGGGACACGTGTTTGAACACGCGTCTCCTCCCAGTAAAAAAAATAAATAAAATAATGAAGAATCTTGTTTTCATTTTGAAGATTTCTATCTCTCGTGATTCTTCCTACTTCTCTCTAACCCACTCCAAAAGGATATTCCAAAATCTGTACACACGGAATCTCTATGCTTTTCACCCTAACAATTTGAAATATTTATTACATTTAAACTTGTTTTACGATTAGAACATGAAAAGTAAATGGAATTTTTTTATGCTCTGGAGTTAAAAAAGCAAGGTAATTTATTCATGTATTTTTTTTTTCCATACATAAAGACATAAAATGAATGAAACAAGGTACTTTGTGTGTATTAATCAAAATGTAGAGGAGAAAGGTGTGAGGGAACTAATAATTATGGGTGTCAACTTGATGAGGTTTGGGTTACCCGATTCCGGTTGAAAGGTTGAAATCAGTAATCACGATTTATTTAGATTTTATGTAGGGAAATCAACCCAACTTGGACATATTTAAGTGATTTAACCATAGTATCCCAGAAATTGTCCGTCTAACACATAATTTAACATATTGGTTGGTCAGATAATTTAGCGAGTCAGAATCAAGTTTCCGAGTCAGAAATAAAAAATTAACCTAAATACAAAGCTAATTGTTACAAGATTTCAATAAATTATATGTCGTAACAAAAGTCAAATCTCAAATTCATTTATTTAAATGTAACAAAATCCCAGTACAATCAATATAAAAGAGGGATTTCATAATATTTTTATAATTTAAAAAAATATATAAAACTAAGTGGGTTGACGGGTCGACACGTAATTTATATATAAGTCAACCCAAACATGACCCAGATTATAAACGGTTTCGAATTGCCGGCTCTATAACTAATATATATTCAAAGCTTATTAATGATCGTGGAGGGAGGCTTGGCTCCTAGGCTAGATGTTGTTCTTAATTTTCTGCTAGAATTGTATGTTAGTAAGAGATTACGCCTAGAAACATGATGATTTACGAATGCCATTAGTAATACGTCTTGCTAATCTTTGAACATCATGTCCAATTGTTAAGCATTTTGTTTCAGGAATAGCATATCGCTTTCTAGGAACACATGCGAAGGTTTGGAGACGGTATTAACAAGTATGCGATATGAGTTCAATATGTTTCATAAATTTATTAAAATTGAACTATACATTTTAAGAAAATTTTGCGATCGTTCAATATATATTAACTAATGCTCGTAGAGTATAAATTACACAAATTCATGAGATGTATGTAGTCCAACTAATGTACCATTAGGAGCACTAGGTATTTGATACATCGTCAATTGGATTTTTTACTTTAATTCTTTTTGTTTAAACCACAAGTGAAAACCATCAAATTAGTAATGAAAATTTTATAAACTTGTTAGGCCGTCTATATATAGATGATACACTTAGTATTTATGTTAAACACCAACTTGAGCATGGATCCTCAAAAACCATTTTGCATCATGTATTGTGGGTGTACTTAAAACTCAAGAGTGTAGGTCTTAAATTTGAGTAGTACCAACGAACACATGAAAAGTATTAAAAAGAAGCATGTTACTTTGTACTTAATATGGTAGTACTTGGGGTTTTAATTCCATTTCTATTTAATTAACTTTCACCAAGCATAAGTAACTAATCTGGTTACACGTTATATTTTTTTGGCTTGCATTGGAATGTGATAATAATGCCTTAGCTCTCTTTCTATATTTCTTTTTACTGCCATTCAAAAATAAAAACTAATCTGGTTACAAAAAGTCTACATCTTTAAAATTTGCTCAATTTCCCATAAGTTTCATTTCAAATAATATGGACTAAGTTAATTGTCTTTATATGTATTAATCATGAACTTGAATCATAGAAAATAAATGATTTTTTTCGTAAAATCCGAACATTAATTTATTATTTCCCGTAGGTAAAAAAACTAGAAACAAGATTGGGTATAAACCTGGCTTCCATGCATACATGAGCTTTTAAAACTTGGGAAGATTTAGAGCCAAATGTCAAACATATATTCGAAGTAATTTACAAGTGAAAAAGATTGTGGCAGGTATAGAAGGAAGGGAAATTATGTGGTAAAAACAGAGATATGTTAATTCATTTGATCTTATCTGCAACCATGGGTGACGTCACTGCCAGCTCAGAGACAGGAATCACACTCGAATATTCAAACTACTCCCCCAACCTTCTTCCTTTATTACATACTCCATCCGTCCCACAAAAAACTTCCCATTTCACCCTAAAATTTTGTCCCACAAAAAACTTCCCATTTCAATAAAATACTATTATTAATAAGGACCCCACCACTAACTATCCACTAACTATCTTTCTCTCTCCAAATCAATCTTATATTTTAATCAAAATTATTGTCAATGACCCCACCACTAACTATCACCTTAAAACTTGTGCCCATCTCAAATGGGAAGTTTTTTGTGGGACGGAGGGAGTATCTCTTTCTCTCTCTACCAAACCAAATATCTACCATTTCCAGATTAAAATCAATATATCCAGATCAATGTATATATTTTTATGACTAAAGTACATGTTAGAAAGGTAATTTGGCGTGTAACTAAAGATTCTTGATCTGGTAAAATACTTTCTTGAAAAACCCTTATCAAAGATTCGTTTCGTACGCGACGACCCGAATTCGACACGTTCTCCCATACACCTTCGATTTCTCCCAAGACTTACCCAAAATTCACAAACAATAAAAAATAAATAAAATAAAGACTTTTTTTCCCTTCTCTCTCATCTTTCTCTCTCTAGAAATATTTATATGGAAAATTATCTTGTATTCCAAGTTTATTCCTTTTTGTGATTCTTCTTAAAAGATCCTTTTATTCTCGTTCAAACCGGATCTTGTATGCCTTAAGACAAAATCTTCCACATTTAATGCCCTTTCATACAGATTATAATCCATCAAAAGTGAGCGGCTTTTGGAGCGATTCAATGGTTTTCGAGAGCGATTTTGAAGAAAAAATGCAAAGATGCCGAGAGTATATGGAAGCTTTGGAATCTGAAAGACGAAAGATTCAAGTGTTCGAACGCGAGCTTCCTCTTTGTCTTGAGCTTGTTACTCAAGGTATGTTAATGGCCTCTTTCTTCAAAATCGAGCACACACAGTTGTGTGTGTGTGAGATCTTCCGTTTTGTAAAATTTGGTGGGTTTTTGTGTGCATATTGTTGATGGGATTTTGGTTTAGTGAACTGGGTTTTCCTTGTTATGGAAAAAAGACTGTATTAAAGTTGTTTTGTACGGTTTGGATATATGGATATACACGCAGTACACGTTCACTGTGTGTGATATTCATTTTTCTGCAAATTTCGATAATTTTCTTCTCAGATCCTTGATGGGTTTTTGTTTTTTAACATTGGGTTTTTTTCTTGTCGTAAAATTTTGAAGCTTTCGATCGGTTATGATGATGATTTATTATTTTCATATATGTTTTTTCAAAATGATTAAAGATTTATTTTTATTGTTGCAGCAATTGAAGGATGCAGACAGCAAATGTCCGGAACGACGACGGATTACTTCAATGGCCAATCTGAGTGTTCTGAGCAAACATCGAGTGAAGCCCCAGTTTTAGAAGAATTTATTCCGATTAAAAGAACTCCATCTGCCGATGAAGATGATCAAGAACACACACACCAACAATTAAATCTTAAACCTAAAAATATTTCCAACAAATTAGATAAATCATCCTCATCTTCCAAGAAATCAGACTGGCTTAGATCTGCTCAACTCTCTATTCAAACCCCAGATCCAGTGGTAATTACTTCAATTATTAAAACTATTAAAATTCCGAAAGTTTTTTTTTTTTTTTTTACTTTTTATATATTAATTTTGGTTAAAGATCGGATTTTTACACAATTTCCAGGAGTTATCACCAAAGAGAGTGCCGGTTGTGGAAGTAAAGACAAATGGGGGTGGTGCTTTTCATCCATTTAAGAAAGACAAAAGCTCCGACGCAGCTCCGGCAGCTGGAACTGCCAAATTATCCGCTACGCCTGCCGTAGATCACACAGCTGCTGCCAGTTCCACGGCGGAGACAGGTAGCGGTAGTGGTGGTTGTGGCGGGAGTAAGAGTGAAGATAAAGGGCAGTCAAATAGGAAAACGCGGAGGTGTTGGTCGCCGGAATTACATCGGCGGTTCCTCAATGCTCTTCAACAACTCGGCGGAGCCCATGGTCGGTATTTTATTATATTAATTTAAATTATGCTTTTTTTCAATTTTATTTAATTGTGTATTTATATCAAAACATTATTTAATTATACAGTTGCTACACCAAAACAAATTCGGGAATTAATGAAGGTTGATGGGCTCACAAATGACGAAGTAAAAAGCCATTTGCAGGTTAGCAAAAAAAATATTATTTAATATATTTCTGAATATTAATTTGTTTAAATACATTTTAAAAATTCTGAATTTTCATTCGACAGAAATATCGTTTGCATACAAGGCGGCCAAGCCCTACAATGCACAACAATAACAACTCACAAACACCTCAATTTGTGGTGGTCGGAGGAATATGGATGCCACCACCGGAGTACACCACCATGGCCGCCACTTCAACCCCAAACTCCGGCGACACCAACAATTCCAAAGGGGTATACGCCCCAATTGCTTCTCATCCGCCATCTATTGCAGAAGCATCCATGTCACTAAACAAAAGCAACTCCGGTGCAAAACATGGTGGCCATAGCCATGATGATTCACCGTCAACTTCCTCCTCCACTCACACCACCACAGCATCACCGGCTTTTTGAAATTCCGGCGAGGTGATAACCCGTCAGATTTGTGTAGAATATTTTTGTAACGAGGCCATTTTTTTACGTTTGATTTCTATATGTAGCCTTGTTTGTTTATTGAATATTGTAAAATTATAGGAAATCGTAGAAATTACTTTTGGTCTAATTTAAATGTATTGGGTGCATATGACACGGTAAAAGTGGTTGAATGATGAAAGAAATTACGACGTCAAACACAATTGAATTGGGATTATCTCGAAATGCAAATATTCAATGTATATTGAATAATAATGATTAGGCTGTGACTTTTTTTTTTAATGACATGTAGATTGTTTTGAGAAAAAAATTCGAACATATTTGTTTTCTTATTGCCATATTTTTTTGTTACGGTTCAATAAATAAAGATGTCACCCATAAGACCTTGTCTTCAATGAACTAAATGACTTGACATCATTAACTATAGAAATATAAGGTTAAAACTTACTACAAACATTCATTAAATATAGAAGGGGAAAGAACACAATTATCGGACTCTAGAAGACCAAGACCATGGTTGATGTGTAATTGGGGTTGTTTTAAGATCCAACCTCCGCATTCAACAATATTCAATGAGGACAAGATGGAGAATCTTGACCATGGGGTAACAAACCATCCTTGCTTTTTAAAAGGAGGAATGATACTGGTGCTTATCATTTGTACTTACTAACGTGTCTATCCATTTGACTATAATAAGTGTCAAAATCAAATATGATATGAAGAAAAAGATTAGTGGATGTCATATATCAAATTTAAAAGTGAGTAGACATATGAGTAGGATAAAAAGGTAGAAAGAAACATCATTTCTCTTTTAAAAGTCATGTGCATACATGCTTAAGAAGCTCACAATCATAATACAAACCGACATTTTAATTTTTATCAAATCAATTTTAAATTAGATGACACTCCAACTTATCCACCAATACCAACAATATTCTCTCATTTAGTATTTTATACATAAAACACACACACACAAAAAACCAATACCCATAAATATTACCTAAACCTCTGTCACCTTCTAGGTCTCAAAACCTAAGAGATTAGGTGGTGCAAGAATTGAAGGGGACGTGTTTCACTTACCGAAGACAACTAAAAGATAACCGATATACCGATAGTAGCAGTCTTACATACACATGTATATTGTATTCGTATGAATTTGGATTTGATCTACATGGGTATACTTATACTTCCTCCGATTCAAAATAAGTGATACACTTTGAGTTTCACGGTTTTTGAGATAAAAAATTATAATAATGATTAAATTAGATTAATTGGATGGTTAATGGGGAATGAGTCCCACACCTTTTGAATAAATTGAGGTTAATGATGTTTAAAAGTAAAAAGTAAGGGTAAATGAGTCATTTCACTTTGTTAAAGTAGATAGTTAGTGGATGTGGATCTCACTAATTTCTGTCAAATAAGGTAACTTTTCAAAGTGTATCGCTTATTTTGAATCGGAGGAAGTATTTTAGGTTGTGTCCTAACTTAAAGTATTGTTTGTAAAAAAACAAAATTACATTATATTCACAAAAAATTACATAGAAAGGTATGAATTCCAGATAGGTTTCTATTTTGTTTAGCACGTTTTATTTGCATCATACTAACTTGACTAATACTATATATGGGCTATGTATGAGTCTCTTGTTGGAAAAAGTTGTGATAAAATAATTTTTCACCAACTTTGGACCTATATAATGTTATATATATTTGTTATATATAGTTATTGGTTGGTAGCTTTGTGTTTTCCTTTGTGAGAGCTACGCAACGGTATATAGCATGTCCAAAGTAGAGTTGTGGTGAATGAGATATTGACTCTCAAAGTAGGGTGTTTGAAACAAGAAATCTTGGAAGTAGGGATGTTGGGAGAGTATCCCACATTGGAAAAAGATGAAACCATTTGTTACTTATGATAGTATGTTTTAAATATTAGTATTAATATAGTATGATTATAATGGATATAATCAAGGTAGACTTTAAAGAGTATTATTATAAGTCTTTTACACTTGTAATAAATGAATTTAATGAGGTCATAGTTCCTTAATAGGAATAATTGGATATTCGCAAAATCCAAGTGAAATGACTTATACATTAAATGAACTCTTAAAAATTGACAAACTATATTAAAAGTATTTAAGAATTAAAAGGTATTGTTGCAAGTCTTTTATACTTGTAATAAATATAATATTTAATCAAGTCATAATTCCCTAATAGGAATAATGGATATTTGAGAAATCCAAGAAATGACTTTGGCATTAAATAAAATTCTTAAAAGATACTAATACACTTAAGAATTGAAAGTATCGTTGCAAGTGTATCATACTTGTTAGATACAATAATCAATGAAAGTCATGATTCCCTTAAAAGGAATGTTGGATACTCGCAAATCCAAAGGATGACTTTGATAATTGATTAATTCTTAAATGATTAAACTATAAGCTTTTGACTAGGTCAAAAGTAGTAGTTTAAGTGATGCTTAATTTCCATAAAATTTAGTGGGAGCTATCACTGACATATTCATTAAAGGTACTAATGAATATAGTAAAGTTAGTTAGGACATTAACAACAAGGAATTACCAAGTCGTTAGCCAAAGAGTTAAGAGAAATAAATGATCATTGATTATATTATTGCAAACCTAATAGCGTGATCACAAGTCTTGTGATTAATTATTGCATATCTAATAGGATGTTCACATTCCAGTGAACAAGTTAATCATTTAAGGAAATTTCTTTAACTAGTAAGAATTTCTACAAATCAAGTAGTTAAAAGAGATTTAGTTACAAGTCAAGTTTTATAGATTCAAGAAACTAAGGAGTAATTTTCCAATCCTCCTATGTTTACCGAATCATATAAAAAGAGCAAGACTTGAATATGTTCTAAATGTTGCATGAACAATATCATGTGCGCCCGGGCGACCTGCGGACACGAATGCAGCTCCGAAATCCCGGGCTCGTGCGGGTCAATTTTTTGCATCTTGTCGACACTGCAGTATGCTCGTACTGACCGCCTCAGTACTGATCAGTCTGATACTGACCTCCTCTGTACTGACTGGTCAATACCGACCACCTCGGTACTGAGTTTTTCGACATGTACTGCACTGCAATACTGACCTGCAGTCCAATACTGAGTTCCTGCGCTGACCTGCAGTCCCATACTGAGTTCCTGCGCTGACCGGCAGTCCTGCGCTGAACTGCAATACTGACCTGCGTAGCAGACTTCCTGTACTGAGTTCCAATACTGACCGGCTGCGCTGAGTTCCAATACCGAGTTCCCGGACTGACTTCCAATACTGACCAGCGCTGGCAGTTACGAAAAAAACAGCAGTAATTGCAGATTACTGTTTTGATTTCTTGTTTAATGGAATTGAATGCATTTAATGTTTTGATTAAACATTACTTGTCATTCTACACTATAAATAGAGACCTTGGGTCTCATTTGTAGACACACCGAAATTCACACGGCTTTCTCTCTTGTGAAAAACACTCTCAATCTTGGTAATTGTTCTGGCTTGGATTATATCCGGTAGTGTAAAACTACTCGGTTGTTTTACCCTGGGAAATAGACAACGAATCTATTTTAAGGGGATCGTGAATTTCACGAGACTCAACCAAAACCTTGTACTTGTTTGTTCTATTTATTTGTTTCAATCTTTTGTAAACGTTATTTAGTCAATTTCCCTTATTGTAATTGTATTTTATTAATAAAAATTGATATTAGCTCCTACATCTCTCATTTAAGTAACTTTAGATTTAATTACCCGCTTTATAATCATCATATCTGTCTGGTTGTAAAATCTATATATCCAGGCTCATCTTCTTTGATACATTTACACACAAAAAATATTTAACAATTAACGCGACCTACAGGAAAAATTAATAACGAAAAACTTCACTCTCAATTATATAATCATAAATTATGTTACTATGTAAATGGATAGCTAGGCAATATTCACGTATCATATTTTCAACGAGAAGGAAAAGAAGACAAAAAATGGTGTCAATTTCTTAATGCCAAAATCCATACAAAAGATATTGTTACACGCGGCACTTTGACATGAATTTGGCGACGGATTACCAAACACTACTACTTCGTATAAAATTTTATTTTATTTTTTTCATGCATAAGACAAACTTCCTTTTTAGCCTTCCAATTCTTACAATATAAACTAATTATTTAGTCACAATTCTAGCAATTTTTATTTTTAGTATATTTTAATCAAATGCGACAATTCTAAAAGTTACATGTTCACCGAATAGTAATTAATGTTTGTGTTTGATTTCGACTTAATTCTCATAACATATAAATAATTATATGAAAAGTTATAATGAGTTCATTTATTTATGTTTTATTCCCTATAATATGACTTAACCAGAAAATCATAAGATGATATTTTTCCAATTAAATCACAAAAAATTTATTTCATTTTTATATTTACGCAATTTATACTAATTATAACCACCAGAAAATCATAAGATTATATTTTTCCAATTAAATCACAAAACATTTATTTCTTTTTTATATTTACGCAATTTATACTAATTATAACCACATGATTTTATAGGGTTCGTTAAAAAACATTTAATTTCCAATGTTAAGATTTTGAAATAAAATTTTATTTTAAATTTCAACATTATTAATTATATAGTAATAAATTTTATTATTAAAACTTCAATTTAAAATTATATATCATTTAATTATATAATTTATATTAAGATCTTAGAAAATAATAAAATTATTGAATTTTATTATTAAGACTATTCATTCAGTATATAAAACAAATGAGAACACTAATTAATACAGACACACATAATATATCTAGAGAAACAAATGAGTAATTTAAACAAACAAGCCCTAACTTTGTAAGCCAATGGTATTGATGCTTACTATATGTAATTCCATAAAAAATATTTCATCATATATTCATTAATTATGATATTTATCTTGATCAAATAAACAGATATATAAATACACACAAATAATAAGCACAAGAAATAAAATATCCCATCTATATCCTTTCAAATCTTTCATGTACAAACAAGAGAAACTACATTATATTATTTCTCACTTTGCAACTCATTTTTTTAGAGCAGTAACATAAAACAAACAGGCCCACGGCCAGTAATATACAACAGCTCACGAAAACCAGGCCTACACGAGGCAGACCTCAATTACAATATCGTTGTAACATAATATATTTTGGTATGGAAATTAATACTCTAACTAACTGGATGTCTGGATAATATATCATATTATTTGGGACCATACTGCATAAACTAATGATATCAAGTTTTTTAAGTGGCTAAATATCCGAATATTCGAAGGCATTTGTAGCATAAAAATAGTCATTGGCCATTGGTGGAGTATATTCTTCATTTTTTATATTATCATCTTAGATTCCATTCATTTTAATAATATACATGTATCACCTGCTATTAGCTTCTGGAGTTCACAGTTAACTATTCAAATTCTTTTATTAAGGTCATTTTATATAAAACAAAAATCATATTTTATTTAAGTCTGTATATAAATTAATTTGCTTCAAACCTCTAAGAAATATGTCCGCTAACAAAATTATCATCATGTCAAAATGACATTCGGGTTTCTTTTTTTTTTTCTTTTTTTATTTTTGAACGGCAACATTTGGGTATTGTAAAGTAAAAATTTCGGACCTTTTGAAATTTAAAGTATAGGTGGGGATTGAGAATTAATAAAATTACTTTAGGTCTTAATTATTTTAAAATTTTGTTTAGTGTCCAACAATTGATTAGACCGACTCAATTATTTTGTAATCCAATCCAATAAGATGATATGACCTTGCCTAAACAAGTGAAGCTAACGTCAAAAAGTTAATTCAAATAATTTTAAAATCCATAATATGGTATCACATAGCTAAACAAATAGTTTGTTTAAATTATTAATTATATGATCATCCTATAGCATAACTTTAAACGCCAAAATCAGAAAAATTGTAACCCAAAATCGACTTCTTGTATCAACTCCCCAATGTAAAATACTTTGTGCATAAAATAATATACAAAATAATAAACATATCCCATCTTTACCGACTCCACCATATAATTTGCTACTTTTAAGTGCAACTGTGCAAGGATGGATAGAGACAATATGTGGCATTTGACATTATGTAACAAATGGAATTTATCTTCTAGTCAGGAGTCAATACACCAACAGCTAACTGTCGCATTTTAATTTACAAGAGTTATTTTTACATAGTCATTTTTACTTATAAATTACTTATAAATAGCAAAATGACAATTATACACTTATGGCATATTTGAGAAAGCTTATTTAAGGGAGTGTTGAGCTTATTAGCTTAATAAATTTAAAAATTCAAACTTATTATCTCTTATGAAGCTAATAAACTCAAAAACCCTTAAATAAGCTTACCCAAACATACCCTTAATATAAATACACGTATACATAACAAATCTACCTAGAGTGTGATAAGATTTATCTAAAGAATGACAAAAAGACAAAAGATAAGATAAAACTATGACTTTAAGGATATACATGGATGTGAATTCCAAACAAATTGACATGGAACATGGTTAGATTTATATCAAATTGCGAAAAAGGTTTCAAATATTAAATCACAACAATTACCAATATGAGATTATTGGTTTGGAAATAACTTAAGAATCTGGAATTGATCTTAAATACTACCATATCTTATATTCCATAACAAATAGGTTGTTACATTGTTCTTACTAAAATGGAAAAAAGAAAAATTCGTCTTATAATACCTTGTTTTTTTTTATCAAATTTGTAGAACAAGACAATTACATATTTAATAGAAGTAGTTTCCTTGTTTGTTTAAATGCGCAGTATAATCTCTTTTAATCTTAGTAAATATTAAATAAAATAATGTTTTAGTTATAATTAGAAAAAAAAAACAAAAAACAAGCGACATTTGGAATATGTGCTCAAACAAAGAATACGTCCCTTGGCTGAATGAAGGGTCATTTGTCTCTTTCTCTTTTAAATTTTAACAATAAAAGGTGCATTAAATATGTACAAAGAATATTCGACGTTGTAGATAAGTATAACTTATAATATAACAATTGTAACATGTTAAAATTCAACGATATTCGATATGATCGTGTATATTACATGATCCGAGACGGCGATAATTTGTTGGTGGGTTCTGGTTTTGTTTGCTTGACCATAAATATTACTAGAAATTTTTTTAAACAAAATGTTTTACTCGTACATAATAAATGAAAATTGGTAAGTATTTTGGATCTTTTACGGCAACATACAGAATGTGTTGCTAATTCTCAAATTGGAATAAGGTTGAAAGAGTTAACAATAGATACTCTTTATAAAACTTTCGACTACTATTAGATCTTGTTAAATCAAATGAAAAGGACAATGAATTTATGAAACAAAGACTAGTTTTACAATCTTATTCATTATTCTTTAAATTAAATAGTCTATATCTAAATAGTTATTCTTTTGATCTTTTAATCGTTTATAAATCTAAAGATGTATTAGTTCTTTTCGTATAATACATTTTCCGGAAAACGATATTCTAGAATCAACTATAAAATTTTCAAAAATAGCAACAAATTTTTAAATATTTACAAATAGGTAGACACTTTACCTGGAAGGGTGGAATGATAGTAATCAATATTTTCTAGTAACTTAGTCGGTTATTTAACATTTCGTTTGCGCGACATGATATTTTTGTGCGATTTGTATGACTCATGATTTTTTTGTGCGATTTGTATGATTAATGATTAATTTGTGCAACCCAGATGGTTTTTTTGCAGGACTTTGACCATTTTTTTTGCAACAAAACCATTTTTTATAAGAGCAGAGAATACTTATTAAATTTTGTGTTGTTAAAAGTTTTTTGTGTATTTTAAATTTTGCTAGATATATTTTGGAAACCATCATTAGAGAATTTATATTGTTGTGGCACAAAAGGATTTCGAGATACATGATCATTGATTCGAATGAAGCATGCAAATTAATTGCTAAAGATAAACGAAACAAAAACGAACCCAAGAATGAGTAGACGAAATTGATCTAATTGCATCTTAAGTTGACATTTAAATCATTATTATGGACAAGTTCTTACTGGGAAATTTTCATTTATAAGTTGACTATCCTATAAAGTACGTTTGGGTTAGAATGGTTTTAAGGAGCTCCAAAGTCCAAACCCACTAGATGTGTACGGTCTGGAATTGTTTTTTTATCAATCTAGTTTGGCCCAATATGCATGTATAAAACCCAAACTAGGAAATAAAAGCATTTGAAAGTTGAAATGTAGGCCTGATCCAATAAATGGAACAAGCCGTTTGGAACCAGACTGGTATGAGAACTGAAAATAGTTTCAACCGAACCGATAACGTCTTTAGCAGGTCCAAGAACGGTTTTTTTTTTTCAAAAAATTCAGTTTTAGACCGGACCGAGAACCTATTTTGCATGAAAAATCAAACCGAGAACTGAAACCATATAACTCGTTTCGGTTCGATCCGTCGGTTCCGGCTAATTCTTGATTTAATTTGCACATGACTGTATAATCCTTTTTTTTTTTACCAAGATTAATTACACTACGAACATATTTCGTCACTTTCACCTACTTATATAATGTGTCATTTTATTTGCAAATTTCCGGCTTGTCGCACAATAAACTCGATCTATAATCAAGAACAGAATCCACAAAATTGGCAATTTTCCATACCCATGGGAGGAATGAGTTTAGACTTTTAGAGGTAATCATTTGATAGTAATAATGCAATCTAGTGACTAAAAATATAACAATTGACGATAACCAAAAATGAAACAAACCATCAACTCAATCTCCCCCACCGCCCATCACCACCACCACAACGCACCGCTACTATCACACAATTATGTACTCCAACCACCCATCACCGCCACCTCAAAATCCCACCAACAAACCGACTAAAACAACAAATAAAACACCTAGAATCATTATATCTTAAATGACAAACTTCTTTCCCATCTTTGAGGACGATACGGTATGCAAGTTGCAATCTTCTTCCCTTGTAACAAAGGCAAATGATCATCAAACGGAACTTTTTCACGCCAAACAAACTCATTTTCATGCTCATACTTTTTAAGCAAATTAGTCAACGCTTCAATATCTTGCTTCATAATAACTCTCCATGATTCAATCCCTCCAACGTTCTTTTGCACATTATTTAACGCTTTTTTAAGGAGTCCGATTGCCGTCCCAATTTGACCGTCGGTTTTTATAGCTTGTGCAAAGTACTTGTAACTTCTTAACTCGTGTACTATTTTAGAACACGAAATGTAATCCTACACAGATAATTAAATGGGACCCACAAAAATTAACAGAATGATGTAACGTTTTTTAAAATAGGGTTTTGATAATAAAACCCTAAGGGCTGTCTCTAAATGCATTAAAAATTGTACAAATGAGTAATTTCTAAAATTCATGAGTCGGTTATAGATGGATGTACAACTTTTCTATGCATGGCTTATGACAACCTTTAGGGTCATTATCAAAACCCAATTTAACATATACGGAATATAACATACCATCAAGTTCGGTGATATATCTTTGCATTCTTCGGCTGCTGTTAAAAAACAATTTGAAGCTTCATCAAATAACTGTACAACTCCGTAATGCAGCTTTGATAAAAGCATGTCAGCAGTTTGCTTTTCTTCCGCCTTCATTGTAGTTACTATCTGCATGGTTTTTATATTTTTATTATGAAAAATGGAAAAATATATTTAAAAAATATAAATGTTGAACACTAACCTGAACCTCAGCCAAACAAATTAAGCTCATAACTGAAGAAACCGATGACGTGGCTTCTGGTGGACCTTCAAGGGTAAGTGAACCTTTTAAAGATGGAAGAATTTCACGACTCAAATAATCATAAACGCCTGCAGCTTTTCTGTATATGGTTGCAGATTGTACTAAATCTATAACGATTTACAAGAAGCAAAAACGAGTAATTCATTAATATTAATGATTTAAATTAATTAAATTTAATGATTTAAACTGTACCTGTTAATAAAACTTGTGAAGCCCATTCTCGAAGTATTGCACCATAAAAGAACAGAACAATTCCAAGCTCAAACCGTAAATTATCAATCTGAAAGAATCTCGGGCCCATGAGATTAAGAAAAAATGATGAACTGAGAGGACTAGTCCACCTTATTTTAAGATTTGAAGTCCAACGAATAACCCGTGGATCATCACCAATTAAATCAATATGATGAACTAAGTTCTCCAATAATGGCAGATATAATTCTAGCTTTCGAATATCCTGCAAAATATATGTATAATCATAAGATTTAATTTTTCAGAATAATTACAGAGTTTAGATAGTAATGGAACATAATGTAATTACCAAAATTCGTTACCTGTTCACATTGAGAAGTTAACCCCCCAGACATTTCTCTTGCAATTGCATCAGTAATTGAGTTATTTTCGTTAATTGAACTGACATTTACACGTTTGGAGCTTAATTCCTTTAGTTGTTCAAGAGTTCCTGAATCTTGAGCACAGTATACGGATTCAAACACAATCTGTCCAAAATGAGTTTATGTTAATTAGATAATTCGTTAATGGTAATTTAAGTATTTTACGTACTTAATTAGATCAAAACCTTTTACGCGCTAGCACGCTCCAGATCATTTAGAAAACCCTAAAATTGGAATAGCTCGAAGTAATATGTATGTAGAATGATTACCTTTTTGGTTCTGAGCTTTGAAGGATCTACGAACTGCAGCATCGCGGCTAACTCGAATCAACAAAAATGCAGCAAGTTACGATTACTTGGAGGTTTTTGAAGATGACAGAGTGGTTTCTGAAATTTCGATGAATTATGTGAAGTTGGCACCAATTGAATTAGGGCCTGACAAAAATGATTGGATAATTGAGAATTATTTAGAGTTTTACGAAAGAATTGGAGGGTTTGATGGCGATGTTAACCCCAAAAGTCTTCACTCCATTTAAATTTCAGTTTCTTGTATGCTAAGATTTTGGGATTGATGGTGATCGTAAGGATGGGTTCCCGCGGATCCAGAATGTTCCATCCATGCCGGGTTTAACCCGTTGAAACGGGCGTAACGGAATAGAGTCATTACCGTTTCAACACGTATCCGAGTTAAAACAATGTATCATAAGCGTAAATTCCATCGATCAAAATTGAGAAATAATATTTAGTGAAGATAATATGTGTAATCTAATAATTATTTATGATTCCATATTTTTTTAAATGAATAAATTTATAAACTCATCTATAAACTTAAGGTTGACTCGAATATATTCAAATTTTATAACCAACATATATTAAAAGTTTAAGAACACAAAAACATTATATAAACTAGGCCCGTTCGACTCGCTAAGCTCGATTCGAATACTTAAACGAGCTTTCAAGCGAGTCGGGCCGAGTATTATTTTTCTTAAGCTCTACTTGTGAAACTAATCGAGTACTAATTTATTTTCAAAACTCGGCTCGAGTTCGTTATTATTAAACCTGAACTCGATTAGCTCGCTAATTACTCAACTCGTGAACACCCTCCTGCCAATGGGGTTCCTGAAACTCGTCAATGTAAATTTAACTCGTCGGTTGAGTTAACCATTGGCACACACACATCGGTATGAAAGAACAGTGATCTCATACTCAAATATGTTGAATATCTGACAAGTTCTACGATGAGTTTAGAGAGAGAGAGAGAGAGAGATATTATGAACGTGGTAAGGTAAATAGGTTTTTTTTAACAGTAAATCCTAATCTACTCATAAATACCACATATATTTACTATGGGACTCGAACCCCTAACATCATGAATGAAAGTAAACACCTTACTCCTAGTCAAAGGCCTTTGGTTGTAAATAGGTAATGCACCATCATCTCGTGATCTCACCATTAAGAGATAGGTGAGATAGTTTCTCACCATAACGCCTACTACGTAGATAAACGTTTTACTCAAACAACCTATCACAATTAGGGATGCAAATTTAACCCGCGGGTTTGGGTACCCGCGGGAACCCGAGTCTTACGTGGCGGGTATTACCCGTCTAAACGGGTAACGGGTCGGAGATGGGTTTAAATTTCATACCCGAGAGCGGGTACGGGTCGGGTACGGGTTTTATAATACCCGCACCGTTTATACCCGACCCGAATATATATATTAGTGTGTGATTTTTTTTATTACAGGTTTAGCCCACGAGTCACTACTCAAACTTAACACAACTCTTAATCTCTCATTAGCCCAATTTAATAATGGTTAAAATCTGGCTCGTCTCCCGTTAGTCCATTACGTATTGAACGAAATAAGCCTGAACGAACTAAGAGTATTAAATGTTTTACTTATTTTGTTTAATTTTTTTATTGAACGGGTACCCGTCGGGTTACCCGTACCCGGCGGAGATTTTTCTACCCGAACCCGACGGGTATTTGACCGGGTACGGGGCGGGTACGGGTATAGGAATAGCGGGTCGGGTATGAGTACGGATTTTGCAGTACCCGCTATTACCCGTACCCGTTTGCATCTCTAATCACAATGTGGAGTTTATTTACTTTATTTATATATAGGATAAAAAATAATTTATACTTCCTCCGATTCAAAATAAGTGATACACTTGGGGTTTCACGGTTTTTGAGGCAAAAGATTATAATGATGATTAATTTAGATTAATTAGATGGTTAGTGGGGAATGAGTCCCACACCTTTTGAATAAAATAAGGTTAATGATGTTTAAAAGTATAAAGTAAGGGTAAAGGGGTCATTTCACTTTATTAAAGTAGATAGTTAGTGGTTGTGGTCCTATTTTTTTTGTCAAATAAGGAAACTTTTCAAAGTGTATCACTTATTTAGAATCACCCTAAAAAGGAAAGTGTATCACTTATTTTGAATCGGAGGAAGTATTTATTATTTACTAATTTATTTATTTATTTATTTATTGAGGGTAGAAATTTCAGTCGAGTTGTCTGCGGACACAAACCCCTTCATCCGGTGTCTCCCACTGCTGTTCTGTTTAGGAAAGAACAAATCAAAGTATCCTGAAAATTTCTTTCAAAAAACCGATTTTGATTCCACGCTAATCATGTATTCTGCGAAAAAATGATCAGTCATTCAATAACAATTGCTTAAACAAGTTTCCAATTCGATTAAATCCACCATAATTGCGTGAAATTTGCACCATCACGCCTGTGAAACAAAGAGCAGATCGATCAATTGAACGAGCCTGTGGTCTGGCAATTTCACAAACACATGGCGGACAAAAAGCAGCTCATTTTGGTGGTCGAAGGTACCGCCGCCTTGGGTCCTTACTGGAACACCATAGTCTCCGATTACCTCGAAAAAGTTATCAGGTACTCGTATCATCGTATTTCCGCTTAAGGATTTCAAAATTACGTGTAATTGAATGTACGTATCTATAGAATTAGACCTTGATTGAGTTTACCCCCTTTTAGCCCTAGTTTAGCTTTTGATGTTTTTGATCTATTGAGTTCCTGACTAATTTGCGCTAGTTATTAATGCAATAGGTTTATGTAACTTTCCAATTAACCTTATTACTTATGGCTAAAATCTGGATGGAAATTGGCACACTTTCCTTAAATTTGACATATATATTACTCATCATAATCTTGTGAATGTTTTTAGGGATCCATACACAACAATTTCATGCCAAATGACAATTATGTCATTCCTTTCCTTTTACCACAATTTGCATTTCACCCCCTCCTACTAGGGGCATAATCGTCCTTTTATTACGCATTTGCTATGTATAGATAAAAATTGCAATCAACTCTCATGTTCTTATGCTGACATTTTTATTTTATAATTTGTTAATGCAGGTCCTTTTGCGATATTGATTCTTTGGTAAGTTCCTTACTGGTTCATCTTAGTATAATTGACCTATTATTTTATTGTATAATACTAAGATTTTGTTTCCATTTTGTTAATTCTTATTCGTATACAGAAACCTTCTGGGACTATTGTCGAGCTGGCTCTTATAGTATTCAATGCTCATGGATCTTACAGTTGTAAGTATTTTTCTAATTTTATATATTCTTATAAATAACAATTATTTGACAAAATTCTTATCAATTAATTTACTTAAAATTTTGGGTCATTTATTTTAATTTAAAAATGCAGCTTGTTTAGTACAACGAAGTGGTTGGACAAGAAACGTTGATTATTTCTTCCAATGGCTATCATCTATAAATTTTTCTGGTGGTGGTTTTTGTGATGCTGCAATTGCAGAAGGACTTGGTGAAGCTCTAATGGTATTTATTTATTTATATAAAACTTATTTTTGTTTAAATTACATGTAATTAATTTTTATATTTTCAGATGCTTCCTTCTGTAAATACGTCACAAAATCAACACAATTTGGGTGTTCAGAAACACTGCATTCTTGTTGCTGCAAGCAATCCATACCCTTTACCGACGCCTGTTTATAGACCACAAATGCAGAAAACCGAACCGAGTGATAATAATAATAATGAAGCACAATCGGAAAACCGTTTATCAGATGCTGAAAATGTCGCTAAAATATTTTCGCAGGTATAATAATTAAATATTAGTTATGAATTTATATTTTATGTTTGTTAATTCTTTCTTTTTGCAACAGTGTCCTGTTTCTCTATCGGTTATATGTCCAAAACAGCTTCCAAAACTCAAAGCAGTTTTTAATGCGGTAATTATTAAATATTACAATCATCTTAATATTAATATTAACATATTTTTGTAGTTTTGTAATTTTTTATGGTTTTATAATTGTGAAGGGGAAAAGGAACCCGGCAGCTGCTGATCCAACTATTGATATTGTGAAAAATCCACATTATCTTGTGCTCATTTCAGAAACATTTATGGAAGCTCGTGCTGCTTTAAGTCGATCTGGAATTACCAATTTACCCTCACAGAGTCCTATAAAAGTTGACCAAACCGCAGTTCCTCCAGTATCGGGCCCCACTCCAGCTTCTGTTCCACCAGGTTTCTAGAAAATTCATTTTGTTTAACAAAACTAATAAATTTATTACTCTGTATATTTATTAACAACCGTACTCGTATATTTTGTCTTTTAGTAAATGGATCTATGATGAACCGACAACCGGTTTCCGTACCCGCAATTGTAAAAGTTGTAAGTCCCATTAAACCTCTATTTTACAAACCATTTTTTATTTTATTTTAAAATATTAATTTAAATATTCAGGAACCCACAACGGTTTCTTCAATGCCACCCGTACCCGTACCCACATTTCAACCCGTTGCCCGTGCAACATCTCAAGGAATCCCGACAATGCAAACATCTTCACCATTATCCGTTTCCCAAGAAATGTTATCAAATACTGATATCGGGCAAGATATGAAACCGATTGTTAACGGAATCCAACCGCCAATACGGCCCGCGGGCCCCGTAAACGTTAGCATTTTAAACAATCTCTCACAAGCCCGATTGATGAACTCAGCCGCCCTTGCTGGCGGGACCTCAATGGGCCTACCATCAATTGGCGGCAATCCAATGGCTATGCATATGTCTAACATGATATCTAGTGGCATGGCATCAACCGTACCTGTAATTTCATCGGGCCAATCGGGCCCGATTCCCGGGAGTTCACAGAGTACGGTTCCCGTACCCGGGTCAACCCAACCGTTGGGTAATATGCAAGCAAGTGTGGGAATGGGTCAGCCCGTTTCGGGAATGGGCCAAGGGAATCTTCCGGGCCCGCAAATGGTGCAGAGTGGAATGGGGATGAATCAGAATCAGAATATGATGAGTGGTGTGGGTCAATCGGGTGGGCCCGGACCCGGATCCGGGAACACAACTGGGGCTGGAAACGGGTCCATGATGCCGACACCTGGCATGTCTCAACAAGTACAAGGAATGCAAACAATTAGTGTAAATAACAATAATAATAATAATACGGCTGCTAATGTTGGTCTCCCGCAACAAACGGGCGGTGGGGCCCTGCAATCAGCCCAGTCAAAATATGTCAAAGTTTGGGAGGTAAGACCAATATTAGTAAAAAAAATCCAATTTTTTATTATATATATTATTAAGATATGATTTTTCGGTTTGTTGTAATAATTACCTGTAATGATGCAGGGGAATTTATCTGGACAGAGACAAGGTCAACCTGTGTTTATTACAAGATTAGAAGTAAGTTTAAAACATAGAGTAAATTACAGAAATTGACCCTGTGGACCTGTGGTCTTTCGAATTCTATGATTTTGTCCCTGTACTTTTTTTTATTTTTTTGTCACTGTACTTTTTCATTCAAGTTTTGAGGTTAGTTAATGAATGAATAAAGACGGAAGGACAAAAATAGGAGAAATTAAGAAGTACAGGGACAAAAAAATGAAAAAAAATAAAGTGTAGGGAAAGATCGTAGAATTCGAAAGACCAAAGGGACAATTTCAGTTATACATAATTAATTTTAATGTTAAAATTAGAAACCTTATATTTATTATATTATAGGGGTACCGGAGTGCATCAGCTTCTGAATCGTAAGTTGTTAATATTTACTGCAAACCCTAAAATGCTTGATTTCATTTTTTTAAATTAATTAAAATTTTAAAATCACTCTCAGGCTTGCAGCTAATTGGCCACCAACAATGCAAATAGTCCGTCTTATATCTCAAGATCACATGAATAACAAGTATGGTCCGCCAACTATAAACATGTGACATTTTCTACCCTTATACTTTCACAATTGTCGTTTGATACATTTCACTTTTGTACAAGGCAATATGTCGGAAAGGCTGATTTCCTAGTTTTTCGAGCAATGAATCAACATGGGTTTCTTGGACAGCTTCAAGAAAAAAAACTCGTAAGTTATGAAAATAACATATTTAATTGTTATAATTAATTATTGTAAATTTGTTTAAAAAGGTGATGTTTTTGTAATATGTAGTGTGCAGTTATACAGTTACCATCACAAACACTTTTGCTATCGGTTTCTGATAAAGCATGTCGGTTAATCGGAATGCTTTTTCCCGGGGTAAGTTTTTATTAGGCCAATATGCATTTTAATACCTTGAATTTGACTGACTAGGTCTTCTACAGTTCTATTATTAAAAGTGCAGTATAGTACCCTAAACTTGACAAAATGGCCGATTTAGTAACTTGACTCATTAATTTAATTGCATTTTGTTACTTGACTTGCTTTCATTGTAGCTTTTAACGGACTAAAAAATATATGTTCATCTCAATATATTGATATTAGAAGCAAATCACGTGAGAAAACAAGACCAAATTAGTGAGTCAGAGTAGTGAATTGACCATTTTGTCAGGTTTAGGATACCATGTTGCTTCTTTAATAGTTAAGGGTAGTAGAACGCCAAACTTAGGGTACTAAAATGTATTTTTGAAAATTTATGATGGTGCGGTTTTTATATTATATAGGATATGGTGGTGTTTAAGCCACAGATATCCGGTCAACAACCGCCACAACAACTTCAACCGCAACAACAGCAGCAAATGCAACACATGCAGCAACAACAACAGCAACAGATTCCTCCGTTGCAGCAGCAGCAGCAACAAATGCAACAGCCGCCACAACAACCTTTGCAGCAACAACAACAGCAACAGATGGTGGGGACCACGATGAACCAGGGTTATGTTCAAGGTCCAGGTGGCCGAACACAATTAGTGTCTCAAGGACAAGTTTCTTCACAAGGCCCCCCACAGAGTATGTCGAGTGGGAGTTTCATTAATTAAATATAAATTAAACTCTAAATGGTAATATTTTAAGAAAATCACTGAACGTATTACACGTGTATGTTTGTCATGTGTTAGAATGTATGAACGAATAATCTTTGTTTGTCGAATAAGACTATTATTAAGTAGAGATTGTTGTATGCGTATGGTATGAGAATGATGTTGAGGCTAAGTGTAATTTATGGATTAGAAAAAACCCTAAAAGCAATTAATATTGTATTTGGGACGTCATCATTAGATTGATCTGTTTACCTAAAAAGCGATATGTTTTTTTTCTCTAGTTGGTCATCATAGCTAAACGTCTTTTTAAGTGATTGGATCATGGTTTCTTTCCTTGCCTCACGTATGTTATTATTCAACTTAATTCACATTTACATATCATAAAATGTGTTTTTTTTTATTGTATCATTTGAGCTAAATATGTATGTATAGTTATTAGTTACAAAAATAGTTACATATGCTGAAAATGAAAAAAAGATTGATTAACTATGTTACAAATTTATAATTATGTGTTTATTTATCTTTGTATACTTGTGTATAATTTTGGTTTGGATACAAGAACATTTCATGATTGTAAGTTTTTGACATAGAAAACAAACTATTTTCTAATCACATGAGTCAATACCTATTTAAAAGTCGTAAGGATGGTTTTTGATCATGTAAAGCTTAAAGTAAAAGGTAGTGTGTGTACTTCATTGGCCTTCTTTAAGCTGTTTGACAGTTCCACACTCACCAACTTTCACGAATGTAATTATCACATGTGCTCTAAACAAACCATTTATTGTGACTAGCATGTATTCACACAATGTGGTAAATAATTATTAATTTTCATTTCATTATATAAAAGGTTTAAGCTGCATGTGTAGATGTTTAACAGTTTGGAGTACATCTATAATTTTAAAGCTTGAAAAAAATGTTAAGAAATGGTTAAATCTAATATAACTAGTTTTGAATGAATTGTATATCGTCGATGTCGTAGAAAAATTTTATTTCTCAAACAATAGTGATATCATAGATTTTTTCTCATGTAACTTGTAATACACAGCAGAATGTCCAATATTTAATCTAGTTGCTTATGTGATTATGTCTGGTGTGCCTATGTGCGTATATATCAACTTGACAAAATAAAAAGATGTAATCATTTCATTTCACACCATAAAACTCACTAACCAACAACGCAAAAGCCTCTTTCTCCATATATTTCTATTCTGGTCCTCCAAGTACGTCTTTTTTACACTTAGACCACCCACTTTCAACATCATAGTGATGTTCACCATGACATATTGTTGAGCACTTGAGCTCCTCAAGTAAGTGACTACATCCTCAAGTGAACTACAAAACTCTTTAAGCTATATGAGGAAAAGACGTTACTGATAAAAGAACCAGTGTCATCATGTTCCATTATTTTCAAAGGAGTGATGATATTGTTTTCTACTAAATTTTCATATTAATCTTCTTACCAATTTGATTAATATAATCTTCCAAATTAAATGATGATATTAAGAAAAAGAATTAGTGGATTCCACATGTTAATCATTTTATGAGTAGGAAAATAAAGTATGAAGATTTAATAGAAAGCGATACAAGTATTCATAATGACGGTTTATTGTGAAAGGTTGGAAAAAAAAAATACTATTTTCTTTGATAATTGACTTAATTAACCTTTTCTCAAATCTTAACCCTACAAGACTATTTTCCTTTGCTTCTACTCAAAAATCAAATCATGCAACATTGAATGAGTTGTTGCCTTTATTTTAAGCTCTAATTTATAAGTTAAATGACATTCCAAGCTTTAATTTTTTGAAGTTTTTTTTTTTTTTTTTTTTTTTTTTTTTTTTTTTTTTTTAATAAGTTAGTAGTTCGAGCCTATACAATGACATCCACAAGAGGCATATGTATTCCCTTGAACCCTCCACATATGGGGAATAAACCCCACCACCTATTCACCTGATGAAAAAACCTTCAACAAGACTCGAACCCAAAACCTTGTCAAGGTTTCCCTTGGTGGCCAGTTGATCTACACCAACTAAAGTTAAGAGTAATAAACATGTAAATATACAACTAATCAAGATCTCAATTACTAAATTAAGTTAATAGGGGTTTAGATTCTTGGCAGTTGAAGTTGAAAACCTCGCGAAATTAACTATTGCTAGCCACTTATTAATTCACTAAATGAAGTCAAAGAAGATTGGATCAACTTCGGATCTTATAGTCAATTTTGTTATCTTATCGACCGATACCTTAGGCTTGCGCGGTTCCTATGCGAGATTGACACATTTTTGCTAATTAATATTGAAGACCGGAATTTATTTATTTTTGAATATTAGTGTTCAAACATGTCACTTTCAAAAATTACTCGGCCTTACATCAACAGAACTAAATAACCAATAAAGAATTCTTAAATGGGAATTCATTTCTACACCAAAAGTTTTAATGTCTATACCACGTGATATAAGTTTAAGTACAACTAAATTAAACAATAGTTATAGTACATACAATAAAAATTGTGGTGTAAAAATCACACCCTTTTTTAAATACTCAATCTGCTGTCCCTAGATTTTGGGAGATGTTTGTGGTAAACTTTGTTCATTTAAAACAACTTATACCATCGATACCATTCATTGTATCTAGATGTTTTAGGTCAAATCGATGAATTAAATTGACGAATTCGTGCACAACCGATGCTAGAAATACAAGTTATCACAAAACAAAACAAAAAGTATACTGGATTTATAATTGTTACTTTTGGAAGAGAATGACTACCTTTATTCCACTTAATAAACAAGAAATTATCTTTTTGGAGAGTGAAAGCTCCACCACAACTACATAAGCATAAGCATAAACATGATATATGGTCATTCAATTCTTGGTGAACTAAAAGACATCACTTCTTTTTGATACTTTAAGTTGTGATCGATCTTGTTTGATCTTATTGCTCCTCCGATGGTTTCTGCTTCTTCTCCTCCACTTCCCAAGGTTAGTAACGTAACTATGCATGAAAAAGATAAGTACTATAACTATAAAAAGTCATTAGAATTTTGAACTTGAAAAAGATAAGTACTATAACTATAATGCCTAAACATATATTTATCACTCGCTTAATTTTTTAGGTCTAGCTAAGTATTAGAATCAATATAAACAATAACATAAGCTTTTATATCAAACTATGAGTAGCTATTAGGCATTCAAAACACATATATTAGTTAAGGTGCCCCAACAAAAAAGGAGATCATTTGTCTCACAAGAGACCGGAGTTCAAACCTCAATCTGAACACTTTAGGATAATCAGGGGGAAAAATCTGGAAACGGTCACGGAAATATGAGTTCGACTGCGTATATCGTAGTCAAATACTCTACTTTTCCCGAATAACTTGCACAGAGATCCCTCTCCGTTTACCCGTTTTTACATATTCTAGTACTTAGGTTGTGGGATCGATCATTTAAAACTCGGACGATGACTAGACCGAATGAATTGTATCGTTGAAATTTATCTATAGTAATTTGTATAAAAACAATTTTTGAGTGTTTGTTACACAAATTTCGCATAGTAAGTGATTAGTCGGGTTCTTTTTCTCACGTGCGTAGGAAGCACCCGTGGAAGGAGAATGGGAAGAAGGACCACCAAGGGAGGCAAAATGGTGGTACTCTACTTTTCACACCGTCACCGCCATGGTTGGTGCCGGTGTTCTTAGCTTGCCTTATGCTATGGCCTACCTCGGATGGTATTTCTTCCTTTTTTTAATTGTTTTTAATTTAATTTTAAACTAATTAATTTATTTATTTAATCAAGATGTTAAATGGGATAAATAAATGAAACGTGACAGGGGTCCAGGAATGGCCGTAATGATCATATCATGGTGCATGACTCTACACACAATGTGGCTTTTGGTCCAACTTCACGAGTCAACCCCAGGGACTCGTTATGACCGTTACATAGACCTAGCTCGACACGCTTTTGGCCCGAAACTTGGCCCGTGGATAGTACTACCACAACAGCTGATAGTACAAGTAGGGGTTAACATAGTGTACATGGTGACGGGTGGAACCTGCCTCCAAAAGTTCATGGAAATGGTGTGCACCGATTGCACTAGGCTAAGACATTCTTATTGGATCATTATCTTTGGTTCCACACATTTTCTACTTTCTCAACTTCCAAATTTTAATTCGGTCTCCGGTGTTTCACTAGCTGCTGCTGTTATGTCACTGTGGTAAGTAAAAATATAGGCTAAAATACATTTTAGTCTTCTGAATTTTGCTGACTATATTTTCTACTACCCTGAACTATTAATGGTGCATTATGGTACACTGAACGTGACGAAATAGTAAATTTAGTACCCGACTCACTAATTTACTCTTATTTTCTAACGTGATTTGCTTCGAATATTTATATATTGATATGAACGTAAATTTTTTGGGGTGTTAAAAACTTCAATGAAAGTAAGTCAATTAAGGAACGTGATCGAATTGATGATTCAGGTTACTAAATCAACCGTTTTTGTCAAGTTCAGGATACCATGTTACACTTTTAATAGTTCAGGATAATAGAATACCTAGTTAGCCAGATTCAACGTACTAAATTGTATTTTGGCCAAAATTATACTAAATGTACAGAAGTTGATTTAATGCATAAAATGTTGTACATTAACCATTAACCGGCAATCATTAATTACTACTATATCAGTCGTCTTTTTAATGTTTAATCATTAATGTGACAGTTATTCAACTATAGCTTGGGCCGGTTGCCTAAGCAAAGGCAGGCAACCAGACGTAAGCTATGCTTACAAAAAAACAAGTGGGGCCGATTCAATATTCCGAATTTTCAACGCATTGGGCCAGATTTCGTTTGCGTATGCGGGCCATGCAGTCGCACTCGAAATCCAAGCCACTATTCCTTCTAGACCAGGAAAACCGTCAAAAGTAGCAATGTGGAAAGGTGCAATGGGAGCTTATTTTGTGAACGCAATATGTTATTTTCCGGTTGCAATTATTGGGTATTGGGCTTTTGGGCAAGATGTTACCGATAATGTTCTTGTTGCGTTACAAAAACCATTGTGGCTTATTGCGGCTGCTAATTTGATGGTGGTAGTTCATGTTCTCGGTAGCTATCAGGTATAATTAAAAATAATAATTATTAAAATCTATAAAATTTAATATTATTAAATTATTTTCAGGTGTTTGCAATGCCTTTATTTGCTTTGATGGAGAAAGGACTTGCGAAAAAATTCAATATCCGTTCTGGACTACCACTTAGGCTGGTTGTTCGAACTACTTATGTTGGTAGGCCTTCTTTTTTTTTTTGGATATTTAAGTACTCCGTAATTTAGAATATAATCTTTTTATGAAGTATAAAATGGATGGAAATTTAATTACTTGTAGCTTTCACGTTGTTCATGGCGGTGACGTTTCCCTTCTTCGGCGATCTCCTTGGTTTTTTCGGTGGATTTGGTTTTGCTCCCACTTCTTATTTTGTAAGATCTAAATTACGTTTTATAGTTATATATTTTAATGAAAACTGTAGTTTCTACATTATATGAAAAAAAATCAAAAGCTTTAAATAGAATAACATAAATAACTGAATTTTGCAGCTTCCGAGCATAATATGGCTCATACTCAAGAAGCCCAAGAGATTTAGTACCCAATGGGTTGTCAATTGGGTAAGCATTCATAGTCACTAATTTATAATTTCAAACTTTATTATAGGGAATTAATTTATATATCATATATTTTTATGCTTTTATCACACTATACAAGTATTAATATAAACTGTACAAACATATAAAACAACTATTGTGATGTATAGGTTAAATGCATGGTGTAAAATCGCTACCTTTTAATATGAGTTTTCTTACAACATTTGAAATGATGTATTATGTGATATTTTTGTTGAACTTTATAATTGTAACAAGTATTACAAATAATAACTGGTTATTTTGGAAAATAGACCAGATAAGATCTACAATTCTCAAAATAGACGTCGCTTTCAAATTTTCTCAAAATAGACCATGCGATCTCTAACAAAAATTGACAAGTATCATTTGGTCGCACAAAACAGGTCTTGTTGAACAAAACATGGTCTTGTCGCATAAAAAATATTTGGTCGCCCTCGCACAAAAAACATCTGAAATGCACAAAAAAATCCGAAGTCTCACACTGGCACAAAAAAATGAGGTTTCACAGTTTATTTTGGGAAATCTAAGTCGCATAAGTTTTTTTGAGAGAAAAGATTTATTTTTGTCTATTTTGATAATTATCTCAATAATAAAATTTAAAAACTTATAAGTTATAACGAATTAGTGATGGACATTGATGTGTTTTCAGGTCGGGATATTCATCGGGGTTTTCTTAATGTTAGCATCGACCATCGGTGGATTCAGGAATATAATCGCTGACTCCTCAAGTTATGACTTTTATCAGTAAATTAATTTCAATTTCACAAGTTTGTGTAAACAATGTTGTATTTGGTATTAGTCGTGTTTAAAGATGAAAATACTATGCTCATATGGGGAATGCATATTTGTAATACAAACCCAAATATAAAACTCGTGACACATTTGTTTGGATACAAACACATATAAATTACTCATATTTGTAGGTCTACGAAGTTTATGTACATATATCTATCATTTTCAATACGTGTAGTTATAACTAGGGGTGAGCAGAAAAAGAGTGTAATCGGAATCGGAATCGGAACCGGAACCATCTCAGAACCGGAGGTTCCGGACTAGAAACCTGCTAGGAGGTTCCGGTTCCGGTTCCTAAAATCATGGAACCGCCCTAAGAGATTCCGGTTCAGGTTCTCAAAATTAAGGAACCTGGAACCGGTGGCTAACCTGGAACCGGCGGTTACACGGTATATATTTATTAAAATATATAACATATAATATATTATACATGATTAAATTAAATAGATTTATGATTTATCTAAATGTAAGATACTAGTCCAAATAAAAATATAAAATTGACATTACTCGTTATAATTGAGTCAGAAATTGAGTGAGATATTCACTCGTCGTGAGGTCGTATCTTTGTTTTTGTTATTCTTACTATGATTTTGTCATTCTTATTCACTTATTTCTATTTTGAACAATATTCGTAATCGTTGAACTATATTTAAAATCGTTAAATGATACGGAGTATTTGTAATCGTTAGTTTGTGTGATATATGGTCTTGTTTATTCAGTAAGTAATGTTAAATTTTTTTGAATTTAGATACAGGGTAACCGGAACCTGCCCTGGAACCGGCGGTTCCGGTTCCGAATATTTAGGAACCTGTCTTACAGGTTCCGGTTGCTATATCTCAGGAACCTGCGGTTCAGGTTCTTGTTCCGATTTTAGTCGGAACTGGCGGGTACCCTGTTATGCTCACCCCTAGTTATAACCCCATTATAAACAAGTTTGTTGGGCTTATTCACCCCAAGTTCAGTAACCCAAACCAGCCCATAATTTATGCCACTGCTTTTCCCAAAAAGAAATACTACAAGGAAAAGGAAAATGATCAGCAACTTTAAACACACTCCAATTCCTTAATTCATGCCACTGCTTTTCGTTCACCTAAAGTTGTTTCCTACTCTCCACAAAGATTTACGGCTTTCTTTAACATACATCAAAGCTATTTCTTGATATTCTACAAATCACAACTTTTGATTTAATATTTAGAGACATATATAGTTGCAACTTTAGGTACTATTGATAGTTTATTCTAGTATTATATAACGATGGTATTGCTTATTATTAAATCTTCTTATTTATCTTGATACTCATTTGATCAATAAAAATATTTAAATCAAAATATAAAATTATAAAAAAATGAGTAAATTTCACATATCAATCATTTTATGAATTTTAAGGATAAAATAGTAAGATTTCATAAAAAAATAATACAATTTTATCTCATACAAAGTTCTTTTATATGCTCATATGATTACTGTCATTTAGAAATTATGATTATGTTTGCATAAACGTAATGATGGAAAGTGCAACATACATCATATTGAAGATTTCATTACTTAATTTTAAGAAAGGGTTGATTTAGTTAATTTTTATTCTTCATACAAATAATATTCTAAATTTTATCATATCATCTCCCTGATTTTTATTATCTTTGTAAATTTGTGACACTCTTCTTTCTTTTAATTGTATCGACTTAATCATATATAAATTACTAAAATTTGGTTGATAATTATTGTTAAATACTCCCTCCGTCCCACAAAAAACTTCTCCTTTCCTTTAGTAATAATAATTTTTTATTGTGTGGAGCCCATCAAATATGGGAAATGAGAAGTTTTTGGTGGGACAAAAATTTAGAGTAAAATGAGAATTTTTTGTGGGACGAAGGAAATATAATCTATAGTTAATTAATTTAGAAGAAACAAACATGCCACGGGAATGACACTTTCTTTACTTCACAAATAATCCAATATTCACTCCTTTTTTAACTGTTTATATATCCCATCAACCCCCACCTTCACACTTCACTCCTCACTCTTTAATGGCGGAATTAGGGTTTCAACTCCTCTGTATTCTCCTCACTTTATTATTTACCACCAGTTTTTCTCGGACCCTCTCGCCCACTTCAGAACTCGATATATCTGCTTCTATCCAGAAAACCCTAACTGCCCTTTCATTCACTCCTCACAATTTACAATCGAAAACGGCGTCGTCTTATGAAATCTCTTCTGCCGCATCGTCTTCCTCGGTTCTCTCTCTGAAGCTGCATTCTCGCGTAGCTGTGCATAAATCCACACACCAAAATTACGAGTCGCTTACATTAGCTAGACTCGCTCGTGACTCACTCCGGGTTGACTCGCTCCAGACCAGGATAGATCTAGCCGTTAATGGCGTCAAAAAGGCGGATCTTAAGCCGATTGATACCGAGCTAGCAGCTGAGGATTTGCAAGTTCCGGTTATTTCCGGTACGAGTCAAGGAAGCGGAGAGTATTTCTGCCGAGTTGGAATCGGTCGTCCGGCGAGTCAGGTTTATATGGTACTGGATACTGGAAGTGACGTCAATTGGGTACAATGCGCACCCTGCGCCGATTGTTACGAGCAAGCCGATCCTATTTTTGAGCCGGCTTCCTCCTCATCCTACTCACCTCTCACGTGCAACGCACGCCAGTGCAGGTCTCTTGACGTTTCCGAGTGCAGAAACGGCACGTGCTTGTACGAAGTATCATATGGCGACGGTTCGTACACCGTCGGAGATTTCGTAACCGAGACGGTGACGCTCGAGGGATCCAACGCCGTTGAAAAGATTGCGATTGGCTGCGGTCACAACAACGAAGGATTGTTCGTCGGAGCCGCCGGTTTAATCGGTCTTGGTGGAGGACCGTTATCGTTTCCGTCACAGATTAACGCCACGTCATACTCTTACTGCCTCGTCGACCGAGATTCTGACTCGGCGTCAACCCTCGAGTTCAACTCACCAACCGCTCACGACGCCGTTACAGCCCCGTTATTACGTAGCAGCAAGGTTGACACGTTTTACTACGTCGGATTAAGCGGTCTCAGTGTTGCCGGTCAAATGTTACATATTCCGTCATCGACGTTTAAGTTGACAGGTGACGGTGACGGCGGTGTTATCGTTGATTCTGGTACGGCGGTGACACGTTTGCAGACAGAAGCGTACAATGCGCTACGAGATGCGTTTGTAAAGGGAACGAAAGAGTTACCGTCGGCCACCGGAGTAGCGTTGTTCGATACTTGTTATGATTTGTCGAAGAAAAAGAGTGTGCAGGTGCCAACGGTGTCGTTTCACTTTTCCAACGGGAAAATTCTGGATTTACCGGCTAAGAATTACCTAATACCGGTTGACTCGTCAGGGACTTTTTGTTTTGCGTTTGCTCCGACGTCGTCTTCACTGTCAATTATCGGGAACGTACAGCAACAAGGGACACGTGTCAGTTACGACCTCGAAAACTCCCTCATTGGATTCTCCCCTGATAAATGCTGAAACGCCAGCCAAGAAATTTCCCTTTTTTAATATTGTTTTCAACTTTCTGTTGCTAATTTTGAAGCTCTTTTTAGTAGTTCTGTTTTGACGAGTGTAGGGTAAAATGGTCATTTGAAACATCTAATGTAATTAGTAACCAAAATGTGTGGAGGAATGTTAAATGATTTTCGTTTAATATTTCGTTTTTGTAGTTAGTTGTAGAAGGGTGGTGACCAAATAGCATCACTAACCACATTATTTCTTATTTTTATGCCAATAATGTTGCACTAAAACGTTATATTTCAATTAGAACAATTAAAATGAAGACGAACGGTACTTAATTTAAAAGTTAAAGATAAAAGAAAGTCTAATTTTATTTTCTTAGCTCTTGATAGTGTTTTTTTAATTCTAAGGTGACTTGCTTTGGAAAAGGTGATACTTTGACAAATTCCTCCCTAGTTGTTAAAAATAAAAATAAGATAGTCTAATTTCGTACGGAGTATAATAATTTATTTAAATGGAAAGAATAGAATAGAATCTAATTTTGGTGTTTAAAGTGTTTTGCTTTATTTAGCTTTAGTCCTTTGGTTTCACCTTCCTTTAATAATGGTCAAAGTAGTGCATTGACATTTTATTGCATCCTTGCGTGTCTAATTGTCTATAAAATCACCGACAAACATTCACTTTAATCACTTTTGAGGCATTGTTAAAAGAAAACGTTAATTATACACCAGCTGATTCACTGCGGCACTGCATACGTTCATGAACGCACCTTTAATTCATGACTTGTCAAGTTTTTCCCAAAGGAAAAAGATGTGCTTTATCATAGATAAATTCTAAAAATAAGTTGCATAATTAATTAATTATATTGGGACGATTGATGCTTGAACCGGATGTACTATCTCTAGTTGTTTTGTAGTTTTTTATTTATAATTTATTGCAAGTTCAATAATATAACCTTTAAAAAAAATAATAATTCATGACTTGTCATAAGTTAATGGTTTTTTAACCAGACTAAAAGGTAAAGCTACGATCGAAGTTTAAAAACGATAACCTCAAAGTAGTTGATATTCTTATGTCTTAATTGCAAAAATAAAAATACATTTAATAAGTGGTTGATTATAGTCAGGGTTGAATTTTTTTTTATATAGTGAAGTAAGGGAATATGAAATGCGGAGTATATATTTTAATATATATTTTGGTAGTAAGGAATAAAAACATTTTCAACTTTGTTTAATAGGGAATTGACGTCAAGTAACCTTTGGACTATTAAGCTATAGGTCTTGACATTTCATTCTAGGTTTTCAGTATTAACCTTGAGATTACCATGATCCTTGTGTAAAGAAGACATACCCAAATCGAGAATTGGTCCCAAAAAAACTATAAATCAATAAATTTTCATTATGTATAGCTAAGTTGGTCAATATCAACTGGTAATCAGGAAAACCCCTCGTTCATAAGTATTCAGGTTTGAATCTTGTTAAAATCTTTTCCTCAATCGAATAGGTGATGGGGTTTCTTCTTCATAAGCGGAAGGTTTGAGGGAAGACATGGTAACTCTTGTAGATATCACTATCAACTCAAACTACTAACTAAAAATTAACTGACCATTAAAAAAAAAACACTTAAACCCGATCTATAGAATGATACCAACTAAACGCTAAAGAATCTTGTTTGATATAGTGTACAAGTTTACTACCACCTCCGTATCAAAATAAGTGATACACTTTATATTTAGAGGTTGAACAAAATAAATGACACACTTCTTAAACTTACCTTATTTGATAAAAAAGTGGGACTCATTCTTTACTAATTATCTACTTTAATAAAGTGAAATTACCCTTTTACTCTTACTTTACTTTTAAACATCATTAATATCACTTTATTCATAAGAAATGGGACACATTCCCTACTAACTATCCACTTTAATCTATTTTAAACTACCTTTTAATCATATAAAATGATCTTTTAACCCTCGCGAGTTCTATCACTTCCTTGTATAAACATTATAAACATTGATCAGATGGGCAGTGAAAGATTTGGAAACGTCTACCGTACATCACAAGTAAAGTTCGACCACTCACGAGAGTTACGAAAATACCATTTAAAAACATTAATAATCTTATTTAACTTATCTAGTTAGTTAAGATACATCTATAAAAATAGAAACAACACATGTACCTAAAATATCAATTACTCTGTAACATAATAAAGTTTGGATAATCATAGATTTTGTGGAACATAATTAAAAAGATTCCTTCGTGCTAGAGCTTTAACAGAAAACGTGCATTAAAATATAGAGCCATCTCTCTCTCAATGTAATTCTTCTTCTCCCCCTTGAGTTTTTTCATGTTGTTGAATTGCTGATCAAAACCCTAATTATCAACTTCCACTTCACTTTCTCTCTCTACACAACTGATCGGTCTTCATAATCGGCCGGATCAATTCATCCGACAATGAATCACACGCAAAGCCCCTTTTCTTCTTCCGACGATGACGCCGCTACCATGACTACCGCTCAACAGGTTCTCAAATTTCTACTTTTCGTTTTTCTCCCCATTATTTTTGGAAATTCCAGTTCAATTTGTTGTTTTTGTTCCATTTTTTACAATCTGACGCGTTAATGTACACGTAATTACATATGATATATGCATTTCCGCCAAGGTTTTGCTTGTTTTGATCGTAATCGCCGGCAAATTTAATTTGTTACTAATCGATCTAATTGGTAACGAGTGGTTAATTTTGCGATTTTAAGTGAAAAGTGCATGTTGATCCTT
This sequence comes from Calendula officinalis, assembly GCA_963853835.1. Taxonomy (NCBI): domain Eukaryota; kingdom Viridiplantae; phylum Streptophyta; class Magnoliopsida; order Asterales; family Asteraceae; genus Calendula; species Calendula officinalis. Next base: position 1,319,492 of record OY970830.1, on the reverse strand, counting down.
TCAATTTTGTTGTTTATTGTAACTTTTCATTACAACATGAGCTGACTCTTCCTGTAACAATGTCTAATTCAAGGATGATTTGTGATTGCAACATTTTTTCATGAAACAGAATCTGTCCTGCTAGTCTGCTACTAATCATTATTGCTAACAACGATCAATTTGTGTGTTTGATTATGAAAATTAACATGCATCATCTTCGACCTAATCAAGGGCTGAAATTGAATGATAGAGTGCAGGAAGAAGTCACATAAGTGGAGATAGTGCTAACTCCATATCAACGGGCCCCACAGCTTCACGCCATTGGCATGACGTTTTCTGGCTAGGAATATTCCTTCTACACATGATTTTAGCAGGTTTAGCTCTCGGGGTACTCGGTCTAAACAGGTTTAGAAAGAAAGATAGACTTAACATTGACCAATACACGGGCCGGTTCCTTGAAAACCAAGCTGGTTTGACCGAAGACTACTGGCCACTTTATGCTATTGCTGGTGCGGTTAGTTCAGTTATCGGTTGGGTTTGGTTACTTTTACTCGGTTCACGGTCAGATCAAATGATGAAAGTATCGGTCCATTTGTTAACCACTTATTTAGCGGTTCTTAGTGTTTTGTGTTTTTGGGGGAAGTTAGTGTTTTGGGGTGTTGCTTTTGCTATTGGCTCGGGATTGCAGTTTTTATATATCATGTCAGTTATAGACAGGTAATAACATCACCATTTCACCAGACTTATAGTTATATATATCTTTGAGTAAATTACCAAAATGTCAACTATGGTCTTCTAAATTCTACGATTTTGTCCATATATTTTTAATTTCGTTTTTTTTTGTCTCTGTACTTTTTAATTTCGTGATTTTTGTCCTTATGGTCTTCAAATTTCATTTTTTTCGTCAATTTAGGTCAAAATAGACAAAAAAAAAAAAATGAAATCTGACGACCACAGGGATAAAAATCGCGAATTTAAAAAGTACGGGGACAAAAAAAATGAAATTAAAAGTATAAGGATAAATCCGTAGAATTTGAAAGACTACAGGGAGAAAATTCTGTAATTTACTCTATATCTTTTTTAACTTTTAATTAATTATGTAGACTTCCGTTTACAATGCTGGTTTTGCAAAGAGCGGTTAAGATGGTCTGGAAGCTTCCGGAAGTTATGAGAGTAGCGTGTGCGTTTATGGTAGTGATGCTTGTTTGGCTAGCATTATGGTCGTTTGGTGCAGCCGGTGTTGTGGCTTCAAGCATAGGCGATAGTGGAAGATGGTGGCTTCTTGTGGTGAGGTGGCAGTTTTGTTTCTTTTTCTAATAACTCTTAACAATTAATTCTTATATAACGATAATTTTTTAAATATATTTTATATTTAAAACATGCAGGTTTTATCGGTGAGTTTGTTCTGGACAGGGGCGGTTCTTTGTAATACTGTTCATGTTATAGTGTCGGGAATGGTGTTTCTTGTGCTTATTCATGGTGGTCGGGAGGCTGCATCTATGCCTAGAAATCCGTTGTTGCAATCTTTACGGTATGCAGTAACAACTTCTTTTGGTAGCATTTGTTACGGTTCTCTTTTTACTGCTGCTATTCGAACACTTCGTTGGGAGGTAAAAAATAAAAATAAAAATCTTTTTTTCCCCTCATATTTAAACGAATAATTCATCAAAAACGTAACCCAATTTCTCTTCAGATTAGGGGATTCAGATCGAAAATTGGCAACAATGAGTGTCTGTTATGCTGTGTTGATTTCTTGTTTCATCTAGTCGAGACACTTGTTCGGTTTTTCAACAAATATGCATATGTTCAGGTGGTTAATTTTTACAATTTATTTTTTTAATAAATGATTTAATATACTAAATTGTTTATATTTTTTAAATTAGATTGCGGTTTACGGGAAAAGCTTTAATCACTCTGCAAGAGATGCATGGGAGTTGTTTCAGTCAACTGGTGTAGAAGCACTAATTGCATACGATTGTTCGGGTGCGGTTTTACTCATGGGTACACTTTTGGGCGGGCTTATTACTGGAACTTGTGCGGTTATTTTAACTAGGGTTAAACATTCTGACCGCGAGATGATGATGGGTTCAACTGCCATTTTAATGGGCATGGTCTTGGTAATTATATTATATAGTGTAGTATATATATATTTTAGTTTTTGCCAAAATGCATTTTAGTGCCATGAATTTGGCTGACTAGAATCTCTACTAACTTGAATTATTAAAGGTGCAACATGGTACCCTGAACTTGTCAAAATGGTCGATTTATTATCCTGACTCACTAAATCGGCCATTTTGTCAAGTTCAGCGCACCATGCTGCACTTTTAATAGTTGAGGGTAGTAGAAGACCTAGTCAGTTAAGTTTAGGGTACTAAAACGTATTTTGACATTAAAATTTTTCTATATAATATTTGAGATGGTATATTAGTTGGGTAAATTTGTAGGTTGGATTGGCGATGGTGGTGGTGGAAAGTGCGGTTACATCGATATACATTTGTTATGCTGAAGATCCATTGTTGATACACAGGTGGGACCCCCAATTCTTCACCCAAATGTCCGAGACATTACACGAACGTTTGCAACATAGAAGTGCACGTGTCAGGGAGGGATTGGGTCAAAATAGACTTTCTGACCATATACAAGAAACTGTGTAACTATTTCATCATAATTATGAAAAATGTAATGGTTGTGTTGTGTGTTGTGTATGTTCTTGACAAGTTTTTTTTTTTTTTTTTTTTTTTTTGCATTTTGTTTCTCGGGTCTGGTCTAAGATCGGATTCGGGTGTTGTATCTAAATTATGAAAATATTTATCAACATCAAGTGAGTTTTGATGGTAGAAATTTAAGTAAATGCACCCGGAAAAATTTCGTATATTGTTAAATCAGATCTCAATTAAGAGAAGTGTTATTAAGATATTAGTATCTATTAGTATATACAATAAAACAACATTTGATAATAATCTAGTGGTGAGAGCGTTTAAAACGGTCTTCTAGTAGATAAACATTTATCAGAAGCAGATGAAGATTCGAAAATGGCCATGACAACCGTTAGGTCGCTTACATCACGAATAAAGCTCAGTCTCACCTGAGAAATCTGTTATAAATGAGAATATCTCTAAAAAAATTACAATAAAACGTATACTGAATGCTAACATCATAGTATTATTAGTCCTATGATTGTATTCTTCCACCATTATTCTTTCGTGATCTACGATGTCTTCTTCTCCCGGGCTTAGCGGCAGCCGCCACACGGGGTATGAACACACCGGTTCCACCACCGTTATTTGCCCACAAATTCTCCATCCAACCGGGAACTTCCACACTTCTGCCGCCCTCCAACCACCCAAAGTACTTGCCGGACATCACCGCTCCACCACCGGAGCCGCCACTAACCGGTGATCTCCTTTGAAATTCTGAACCACGGCTTCTGGCTTCATCATCTTCGTCCATAATAAGCAATATTTGTCTTGTAAGTTGTGCATAAAAAGCGGTATCTTCGGCATCCGTTGCATCCATGTTTACTTGATGATGATCGTAGTTCATGTACATGGTCATGTTGATGGGAGAGATTTTGATTGAATTTTGCTTAAGTTTTATGAAGTATTTATAGGCTTAAAATGAAGGATGGAAGTGAATGTGAATTGAATTGAATGAATCTAGCTGCCAAATGGGGTCATGTTTTCCACTTGGATGTACACTTGAAATAATCAATATGAACATTCAACGAGTCAAACAAAAGTTAATTAATACTTGGATAACAACTGACTTCTTAACTCGTAGCTAGCGTGTTTAATTTCATTTTTGAAATTAGTCAAAAGTGTCAACTGGCCTACTTGTTAAAAGGTGGATTACGGCCTGCAAAAATATTAGATATTACCTTAAAAGGAGTTTAATTACGTGAAGAAAAAGTAATAATTGATTTGGTCAATGGATCCAAGACCTAGCCAATATCATGTCGGCTGTTCTAAAGAATATACTATAAAATATTAAAATTTATAGAATACATAAACAAAAGGTGTTCCTGAACTCTATTTATTATGTACGTGACTTAATCGTTGACGTGACACTTCCACTAACTTATTATCAAATGGTTTATAGAATATGTACTAATACAAAAATGTAAATGATACTTTTGATATTCATTTTTGACAGTTAATATGGATAAATTTCGTATGCATTCAACTAAGGTTATTTCTTGTCGCATTTACTTCTAGAAATACAGTAACTTTTTTTGGAAACGGAAAATAATATCAACGGAAGCCTACTCACAATTTTCCAGCGAGCACTCCGGGTTCGAGCTCCTTTACAGGGCAAACCCAGCCCCCATAAGGATTTCCAGAGAAAAATCCCCCATATTTGGCACCACAAGAGGTGTTTACATGATTCGAACTCCAAACCTCACGTCTCATATGGAAGTAAAACTCATGTATCAATTCAGCTGAGCTAAACATCATTTGCAGAAATACAGTAACTAGTCATACTATTTACGTGACATTTTGGGTTGAAAGCAATAACGATAGAGTCAAACTAAGTGGATTAAAGCTAAATGAAGTATATGCCACTGAATTGATCAAGTATTTGCCTACAAAAATATCGAATCACGTGGAATGAGTTATATAATTTAAATTTCAGATGATTTCACCATGTGTTTACAATTAAACCCTGTTGAAACATGTGATTTGTTAAGCCAAATATTGAAATGTAAAAGATCAGGACTTATCTTGCAATTATTTGTCAAATGGAGGTAAGGAAAGGTAAATGTTATATTCTGTATTAAAGTTTTATCTTGGATTGTCAATGTTTGGATGTGTAGCCGGGGGCTTAAGTAAGGCTATTCCTTCATTAACGATTTAAATTGTTGTCGCGACATTACTAATTCGTAATAAATAAATAGTTTTTTGATGTACAATATGTTTACTTGTAAATTTTATATTAGACAAATACATATTTAAAGTTATATTTTAACTTTAAAAATTTATGTAGAAATAAATCTAGAACCAAAAGAAACCCCTATTTTGATTTTTGACAAGCTTGAAGCTTATTAATTCCTGAATATATTTTAATAAATTCAATTTGTTTGTTAATATTAAGATCATCTATTAGATAATCAATTTCCTTTTTCTAATTTTTTTACAAGACTAAATTCATACACATACTAATACTATCCTACCCTATATATGAGGCCTAAATTTGAAAAGGGTTTGACACCATGACAATTCCAAGTATTCCTATTCGTCCAAATGCCACTTGGAATTCCCTGATTGGTCCACGTCATTTGCACTAATACAAACGAATCTGGTACGGCTTACGGTCTACATTCATATTCATATGCTCCATATACGGCAAACGAATCTGGTACGGCTTACGGTCTACATTCATATGCTCCATATACGGGAGCATATACGGCAAACGAATCTGGTACGACTTACGGTCTACATTCATATGCTCCATATACGGCTTCCTACATACAAGGAAACAAATAACTATTTAAAAGATCGTACATACAAATAACTATTTAAAAGATCCTACATACAAGGAAACAAATAAATATTTAAAAGATCAATCAGCGAAGGAAATAAATAACTATATGTAACATTTATATGTAACATTTCTTCATTACCGTTTTTTTGTACAAAATCATCATCACATCTATCGATTATTATGTCATTTAGAAGTATATAAAGTTTTTGGACATTTTTCTATATACTAAAATTTACAGCATACCCGCCCATCGGACGGGTTTTGTACCTAGTACCCATTATATCCAACCAATTTCGTCAACTTAATTCAATTTCTAGATCTCATACATTAATGTGGTCCAATCGGTGAGATTTAGTGGTTGACATCCCATTTCCAGTTATTCCATGCAAATTAGGAAAATACAAATCCCCACCGTCGTTTTCACGTGTATTTCGTCACTATGAAATCAAAAGTGTTGTGGTTAAAGAAATCTGCACCCATTAAAAGACATGTCTTGTTTTGGTTTGTTCATCTTAAACAACTGATTCATCTTTATAAAAAAAATAACATTTGATTTGATGCATAATCCATACACATAAAAATGTCCACATCACACATATTTTTTAACGAATGATCACTAAGTTCGGTTTTGTAAACCGTCTATTTCATTTCATTTCATTTCTTATACAGTTCTAGATTTTTTCGTGAATAATTAATAGCAAATTTAAAATTGAATATATTAATTAGTCTTTTAGAAACAATTGATGAATTTCAAACTAAGACAAAAATATGTATTTATCTATAATGTACAGTATATATATATTATAGATATGAGACATTCCCAAATTAATAAATTTTAATTTTCTGTCAAAAAAACCTGATATAAATATTCACATGACAAACTTGCGACCATCATGTTATTAGCAAATGAGCTTTAACCAACTAATCTATTATGCTAGATGTTAATTATTTGACTGCAATTACTTATGTATCATATTATTTTTATTAATATGTAAACTCATATTATTTTATTGATTACCCACCACCATCTTCACTACTCACCACCACCGTCATTAATACTGCCACCTCCACCATCATTATCATCACAACCAAATATAATTACAGGATATTTACCACCACATAGAACGGATACCTGTTAGTACATCATTAGTCATTTGGACACCCTTTTAAACTACCTGCACACATTGACTACCACACCAATGATTCTTAAATTCATAATTAGTGGGCATAAATATCTCCTTGTTTTAACCATGAGATTCACAAATGTGTATGATTTTTAAAAAGACTTGTAGCCTAGTGATCCTAACTAGTGATATTAATGTTTGTTGTTATTCATCAAGTCCTATACGGACAATATTGTGGTATATAAGAGTCGTTAAAAAAACAAATGGTTTATCCCGATAATGAATTGAATGATAAATCAATCTAACTTAATTATGCTATTACATATTATTAATCATAATCATTAAATCAACCATGAATCTTGTATCCAGACGATGAATCTACCACCGTCGTTATTCCTCCTTGGTTTATTATTTCTTCTTCTTCTCGACTTACCGGCGGCCACCAGCCTTGGTATAAACACCCCTGTTCCGGCACCGTTATTACTCGTCCACAACCTCTCCATCCAACTAACCCACCACCACCGGAACCACCACAAACCACCGTTCTCCGCTCAAACCCCGACACAGCTTTCATATTAATTCTCATCGCTTTCATCATCGTCCATAATGAGCATTAATATCTGTCTTTCGAGTTCTGTGTGCCGGAGACTCCATGTTCATGTTAAGATTGATGGATTAACTACTAATGACAGTGATGATTGGTGGTTTCGTTTGTTGAAGTGTATATATAAGAATGGAGGGATTGAAGGAATCTTGATTAGTTTTAGTCAAAGTCAACACAACTATGAATATTTGAGCGAGCTTCCATATGGACTTATGGAGGTAATTAATATGCAAGAATATGTCCGTATTCTGGATGTAATCCACTTGAAAGAATCAACGAGAGTGAATAAAAACAAATAAAAGGTCAAAAGTGAAATAGAACAGTGAGATGACAACAATATTGTTTGTAATTGTAGGTCACCATGCTTTAATGTTTCATGTTACAAGAGTCAAAAGTGTGAACGACACACCACACGTTTGAGAAACGGTGAGTGTCGGCCTGCATGTAAACTACAAAAAAACAGGATTTTCCAGTTAAATAAATAAACAAATGAACAAAACCGTAAAAAAAATATATAATATAAGTGTGGACCGTCGGAATACAGGGTGTAGGTGTTATAGACATTATGAGATAAATATCGTGTATGTCGGGTGTAGCCGGCTAAATTACAATAATAACACAATTGGGCTAAAATGACACTTGGTTACAACTTACAAGATATTAATTGGTGGCCGGTCCACATTTTTTAGATATTATATGGGGAAAAATGATAGATATCATATTATTAATAATTGGCCAGCGTTATGTTGATTATACCCTTCATTTATGATTTATCATAAGGTGAATAGTTATCACCGTATCTGTAATCCGCGGATTATAAAATCGAACCGTTATAGTTTTATTCATCTCATGCTAATTAATATTGCAACTAGAGACTGTAACGTAAACAACAAACTTTACTTCCAACCCACTTAATTTTTTCTTCAAATATCTATAGTAATGATGATATATACCGCCCCGATATCTATTTCCCATGCCGTTTGTGTGTTGAGGTGTTATTTTGAGATTTTAGTGTGCGAATGTGTGGTATGAGTGAGATGATATTTTGGTAGGTTACAAAAGGGGTTTAATACTTTGACTAATAAGTGAGAGAGTATTTTGGTGTGTGAATATGATGTTTGTAGCAAATAAACCTTCGATGGTAAAACACTACAATGTCAACGTACTACTTCAATGTATTGGTCAAAAATTTCATCACCGAACTATCACTACCATATACTCCCTCCGTCCTAAAAAAACTTCTCATTTCACTCTAAATTTTTGTCCCACAAAAAACTTCTCATTTCTCATATTTGATGGGCTCCACACAATAAAAAACTATTATTACTAAAGACCCCATCACTAATATCCACTAACTATCTTTCTCTCTCCAACCAACCTTATATTTTAATCAAAAGTATTATCAATGACCCCACCACTAACTATTACCTAAAAAATTGTGCAAAAGACAAATGAGAAGTTTTTTGTGGGACGGAGGGAGTATTAGAAATCCCAGGAGTTAATCCAAAATCACCTACTCGATTGACAGCATAGCTTTTATAGCTGCTTTATCTGCCTGAAGTCGTGTAAACCAGAAATAAAGTGGCAACTAAAACGTCCACATTTGTAGGTTACAATATAATATAATTTTATTTTTTTTTCCTAACACCAAATAATTTCTTCAACGATAAAAATCATGAAACAAACTTAACAAATGGTGCAAGTACTGTTAAAATTTGATTTATTGAAAAAGTAACATATATAGCACGATTTTTATAGTTATCAGTTATGCTTTCCCGAAAATCATACAGTATTAAATATGTTTTATTTATAAGATGCAGAATACAGAATTTGAGGTTTGAATAGACTTCCAAAAGAATTAACTCATAAAATAGAATCACGCTTCATTTCAGAAATCAATCGTTCGGTCATATCTTCTTCCTCTAACTCTCCTACCTGTAAAACCACCGTTCCAAAAGAAGATATGTAAGAATACTATTTACAAAAAAAATCATTTGACTTGTCAAAAACATATAAATTATAAAACTAATTGAACATACTTAAATGAGAATGTTTTCTAGTACGAGGAATGAAAACACCCGTGCCATTGCTCGTATTCCGCCATATGTTCAAAAGCCAAACAGGCACCGAACGTGTAGGAAACTCGTTATCATGTTTCCAATAAAAATAACTTTCGTTTTGTTGCTCAAATACGGACTTTTGATTATTCATCAACACGGGATTTGATCGTTTGGAGGTTGTACAACCAACGGAATTTTCAATCCCATCATCATCGGCTATCAATGCCATGATTTCCCTTTCAATCTCAAAATAAAACGAATCAAAATCGTTAATCATGTCGGTTTTTTGGGCATAAGTAGTTTTTGTGTTGGTGTCCATGTTTAGCCGAGTAGGTTTTTGAAGATTTGAATTGTGTTTAAATAGTAGTTGGTGCGAGTGAGTGAAAAGATATCATATTTACGTGTAAATGGCCGTTGAGTTTAGCGCATAATGTTAATTAAGTAATTAATAGTTAATTTATTCCTTAGTTTGAATTATAATTTAATCGTAGGTTGACCTTCCCGCCCTTATTAAGATTTGGTAGATTGGAATTTAGCGTTTGATTGTACGTGTGCATTGAATTTGTATGCTAATACACTTAATCAGTGTATTTACTACGTATAGTTGTGTAATAAAAATAATTTAATTAACATTTTATGTATCATTCACATTTGATTAAATGTCCTAATTAATCGTACAAGTTTAAAAAGAAGTTATATTAGTGTTTATTTCGCAAGAATTCGAAAGGGGTTGGATCCCGCGTAAGTTTGAGACATCAATTTTATAAGTTTGAATCGAACGTGTTTTAAAAATCCTGCGGGAATTACGTCCATTGGTTGAAAATCTTAAAATTGTCACTTTCATGTGGAGAAAACATTTTACATGTAAAGCTTGAAAAATTAATAATACTTCTTCCCTCTCAAAATGAGTGATATAATGTTAGTGTCATAATTTTTTAGATAAAAAACTATACTTTATCCGTTTCAAAATAAGTGATACATTTGAAGTTTCACACTTTTTTAGCAAAAAAATTATAATGAATGTTAGATTAGATTATGTTAGATAGTTAGTGAGATGAGTCATACACATTTTAATCAAAATGAGTTTAATGATATTTAAAAGTAAAAATAAGGGTAAATGAGTCATTTCATTATATCACTTATTTTGAAGCGAAAGAAGTTATAAGTCTTAGAATATATTAAATTAATAGTTAGTGGGTATGTGCTCCAATTCTTTTAATAAAATAAGATAAATTATTAAAATGTATTATTTATTTTGAAACTCTGAAAAAATAAAAATAATGTTTTGATACGGATGAAGTATATCATATGTTGTGAATCTCTCGAATCAACTGACTAAAATCTATATTTAGTTAATAAAAACGAGAGTTGTGTGTGACGATAGAATGACATTATAGTACAGGAAATTAATTTGTAGAAGTGATTGTGCATTTGTGTGTTGTATCTTTTTGTACTAGTTAAGTAATTTTAAATTGTATCAAGTTGAGAAGCTGCCATAAAGTTCCATCTTGATCACAAGCCCATAATTGTGAGGGTGGAAATTAGGGAGCCCAGTATTTCGGCCCCAAAGAAGCCCCAAACCAGGAGCCCAACTATCGCAAATGTGTATACCCAATAATATGTTTAAATTAAGCATTTTTGTTATCCAGAAATAATTATTCTAACATACTATTATTAAAAACGATTCAAATTCTGCGATTGAAAATTCTTTATAAATAATCACCATGTACAAGTGGTTCGGCTGATAAATATAATGTAGATATAATATTGGTAAATTTAAAAAATCATATACTCTTAACTATATGTGTACGTTCAGCTTGATTGTAATATTGCCTCAAGTGAACAAAATATTTATCAACAATAAGATACAAATTATCTCATGACATCGCCTCTTCAAACGGTCTAGTACACTGATCCCTTCTTGTGGGTTTTCCTTCCTACATATTCATTATCCAAAAGATAAATTAAGAAATAATACATTATTAAACCTTACATTAGTTAAAAACTAATTAAATATAGTAAATTAACTTACTTGGTTTATTTTTACTTCTAGAGTTGGCAATACGAGGAATAAAAACCCCAGTCCCTTTGTTGGTTGTTCTCCACAAGTTTAAAATCCAAACAGGTACAGAATCATCACTATTGTCATTCCAATAAAAATAGTTACCGGTTTGTTTGACAATATCAAATCTTCGTTTTGAGGTTACTGAAGAGCTTGAATGTTTGTGGGTATGGCTAGGAAATCCTTTTTGGTCATGATCATCTATCAATGTCAAGATTTGCCTCTCAAACTCAGCATATAAAGCATCATTGTCGTTATCCGGTTCTTGGGAATCATTGAAATACGACATGTTTTAGGAATGGAATGAGATGGTGTGATAAAAAAAAGATTGTGATTTAAATAGGAATGAAATGGAAGATTTATGATTTGTAAGGTTCAATGTTTCTTTTTCAAGCGGAACAAATGAACGGTCTTGTATAGATCTTCTCCAAATTCTTGAATTTTTGCATATTCATGACAAGTCTCTTGGCATTATGTACACAATGGATACACAATAGTTTTGTCATATTTCTTTTTAAGATCGTTTAGTAAAAGATAGAATATTTGTTCATAGGGTGCCGAAAGGGTCAACAACCGACCCGATCCAAATCTAAACTCGAACCTAATTATGCTGGCCAGGTCGGTGTAATCGAGTCTTATGTTGATATTAGGGTTTTTTAACCCGACCAACTCGATTCCTTATCGGGTTGGATGATATCATGTTAGGATTGCCTACCTTTATCGGGTTTTAGGTTGATCCGATTAGATGCGATTGAAGTTTAAAATGTTTTTTTTATAAAATCTAAGATACTTTATCATTAAATCAATAAATTAACACTTTAATTTTTGTAAAACATTCAATTAAAATCAACTAACAATTATAAGGGTTAAATCAAAACTCATATAGTTCAATATATTAGATATTTTTTCATTTTTACATAAAAATCCTAACTTAGGACTAACCCGACCAACCCGATCGGATAAACTTGACAAACTTAAACCCGACCAACTCAAATCCTTTTCGGGTTGGGTTTCGTATTAGGATTTTTATAACTCAAACCGACGGATCTGGCCCAATACGAGTCTAACCCAACCCGACAACCTGATTGACACCCCTATCATTTAGTAATATTTCAGTATGTTCATGTTTACTCATTTATGTTTTATTAAAATGCATTTTAGTACCTTGAATCTGATTGACTAGGACATTGGGTACTAAGTTGATAATTTTGTAAGTTTAGAGTATTATATTGCATATTTAGTAATTCAATAATAGAAAATTCATTCAATCAAATTAAGGATATTAAAATTCATTTTGTCGGTGTTTAACTGATTTTACAAGTTAGTGTTGTAACATTGATTTTGGAATCCCACCCTTGCTAGGCTCTTTGATCTAGCCACATGCCTTATCAGACTTCATGATCGCTCATGATTGGTTCATCTATCTCTCTATATAGTACTTCCTCCGTCCTAAATTTATTGTCCGCTAGAAAAAAATACACAGTTTCAGAAAAATGCATTAATTATATTATGTCACCAATCAAATTTTCTCTTTCCCACTTAAATGTTATTTGATTAGTTGAAACTTAGCAGTTGATAGTCATTTTGGGACAAACCAATATAGAAATGTAGATAATAAAAATGTGACGGGGAGTAGTCTGGAACGTACTAACAAATAACAATAATGAAAAATATGTAAATTTAACATCAAAAATGAAAGAAAGAAAAAAAGAAACAGAATAATTCACTAATTTCGTTATTTTATTTATTTGTGATTTTGCTAATCAGTTTTGACTTATTTATCGACTTCCTTTGCTCTTACCTCGTTGGCATTATAAACGGCATAATAGGGTATCTATTCTGATTCATAAAGGGTCCAAATTTGGTGTTGACTTCCAAATGTGGAGTTGAAGAGCTAAAGAATGTTCGGTTTTCCTTGTGATTATATACTTGTAGTATATGGTCTTTGTAATCATATAATATCCGACTGAATTCTATATTCTATTTCTTATAAATTTTGTCTTTGCATTTATATACCTCATTTCATTATTGCGCAAGTAACCGTTACACAAATATCCGTACTTACTTGACTATTGACTAAGCAAATTGGGTTAAATCATGCTATAGAATATATGCACCCGATCATAAAGGAATGTGATCCTCAACGATCATGGCCTCAAATAATTTCTAGCATCAAATTCACAATATTTCTGATCTCATTATTCTACTCAAACATGACGTGTCGTAATTACGTCGTACTTAATAATAAATAATATTTCGAATCATTTGGCTTAAACATGATCATAAAACCGCAACATATTTTTACTATAGACATCTTATGTTTGCTTTTACTGCTTAGTTAGAACCTATTAGAACTCGTACGTGCATTTAGATTGACAATATGTTGATTGCTATTAAAGATGTAACTTTAGTTCATAAACTTTTATGTAATGAATAATTAATGACTTTTGGAAACCATAAATGAGTCGAGTTTTTACAAGACGAGCGCAACAAGGAGCACTAGAAGGTTGGGCTGAAATGAGTCGAGTATTTATCAAGCTATGAGATCTAGGCTCGATTGAGTTGACCTTTTATCGAGTTCGGGCATAAATTCGAGCAAAATCAACTACCTAAAAAAAATAACAAGCTGAGCTTGAGCTTTTGATGGCTTTGCTCGGAGCTCTTATGAGCTTTTCGAGACTTTTGATGGCTTTTCGAATTATCTAAAGTAATTTAAAAGCTGGATTTAAGTTCAATTTCTCTATGTTTTAACACTCATTGATAACACTTTTGATAAACATATATACTCCCTCCGTCCCACAAAAAACTTCTCATTTCACTCTAAATTTTTGTCTCACAAAAAACTTCTCATTTCCCATATTTGATGGGCTCCACACAATAAAAAAATATTATTACTAAAGACCACACCACTAATATCCACTAACGATCTTTCTCTCTCCAATCAAACATTATATTTTAATCAAATGTATTATCAATGACCCACCACTAACTATCACCTAAAAACTTGTGCAATGCCAAATGAGAAGTTTTTTGTGGGACGGAGGGTGTATTTATTAGTTTTTGAATATGATGTTCAAAATATAGTGAAAAACTAAAATCTATAAAACTGTCTTTTCTTGGCTTCTTTTTTTGGGTATGGAATAATGAGATAGGTATAAAAATTCCAAAAGAGAGCAATTTCCATGGATGTCCTAAAACCAAGGAAGATAGTCAACATACATCCACATCACATGGTAAGAAAAGAAATTGGTGCAACCGTAAGAAACGTTTATACTATTTAACTAATAAAAGAGTATATCAAAAACTATGTTTCTTGTTATCTTAGATACAAAAGCGAATCCAAGTGATAATGGTAAAGAAAGAGATGATGATGATGATGATGATGATGATGATGATGATGATGATGATGATGATGATGATGATGATGATGCCATCTCAAGTTATTATTTGGATTTTGACAAACTTTTGGATGGTAGAATTTTAACGAAATTTTCATGGTTGATCGGTCAATCAAATCTGGTTTACACTTAACATATCTAGTTTGAAGCGGTTCATTAATAACCTTTTAATCTAGTTGATTCGGTCTGACATATCTTACGTTTCCTAGTTTAACCAGTCAAATCGACCGGTCTAATCCGGATTTTAAAGCATTGGTTTTATGTTGTGACTTGTTATCACATAGTCCACATATAATGAGAATGAATCTAGAAGACAATAGAGAGTTGTGTTAATGGAGTTTAGGGTGCTTAAAGTTAAAAAGTTGATGGAAAAGATGTTATTGGGGGACAACCTGAAGTTAGGCCTCTTTTATTTGACACTTCGCCAAATTATTTTCAATTATGTCAACTCTAAGGTGGTGGTGGAGATTGAAAATAGAAGACGGGTCTTTGTGGAAAAAAATCATTGTTTCTCTACATAATATTTCAAGCAACAATATCCCCTCTAGCAAATTCCCGGGCGTTTGGAATAATATTGTTAAGGTACGGAATTTGTTACATAAATATAATATCCCGATTGATTCGTGGTTCCAAGCTGTGCAGAGATCAGATTCGCAACCGATACGATGGTCTTGGGTGTTCGAGCAGGATGGGTCATACTCGGTCTCGTCGGCTAGGGTTGCTATACAAAGTACAATTTCTGGCCCGTGTACTGATGTTGATATCACATGGTTAAAATCACTCCCGATAAGGATTAATATATTTTGTTGGCGTCTGTACCATAATCGTTTACCCACGTGTGTTAACTTGTTGAAACGTGGGATTATGTTACAATCGGCAGTGTGCTGCCTTTGTGAGAGAGAAATCGTGGACGAAACACATCTTTTTTGGAATTGCCATAAAACGAGAGAAATTTGGCTCGAATTTTGTAGGTGGTTGTCTATTGAGATTGAAACAATTAGGGGGCTGGATGATTTAATGAAATGGAAAGACCGGGAAAAATTGTCAGAAATCAAGTCAATACATTACACGACGGCGGTGGTTACTGTTTTGTGGTACATTTGGAAAAACAGAAATTGTATTGTTTTCAACAAGAATCAAGGAGGAGTCTGCTCTATAATTGGGGATGCACAAGCCCAAGCTTTTTACTGGATCAAACACAGATCGAAGATTAAGTGGGGCAGTCTCGAGTGGCCGGCATGGTGCAACGACCCGAAGTGTCTCTAGTTTTATGTTCGATTTGGTGATGGCTGGGATTTGAGTACATAGTATATCGTTTTCTGTTTTTGATACTTTCCTTTATGTAAATTAGTTTGGCTAGGCGGAGGTGTTTTTTGGTTGTATTGGTACTGTGTATCTAGCATCATGCTAGTCTTTATAGTAATACAAGTTCTTGGGGGTTCATTGCGGGTGATGGCTTTGCCGAAGCTTTTTTTTGATGCCCCTTTTGCTGTTCAAAAAAAAAAAACTCATTCTCATTCTTTTTTGTTTTCTTGTCTTTTTTTTAACCCTTATGTAAACAACGCATACCCCACTTGTTTTCTCAATTACATGCATTTAGACAAAATAAACTATTTATCAAGGTTCTAGAAAGCGTAAGGCGTGGCGTGGTGGCACCATCAAGCCTCAGCCAAGGCGGGCCATGGCGTTTATCAAGACGTCGCTTAAGGCGGAAATTTTTTTATATAATTTATATATATACGTATATTAAATTGAATTTTTTTTTATAAATCTATTGATTTATATAACAATTCATATATAAAGCTCATAAAAAATATTACATTTAAATTTATAATTATATATATTAAATTTTTTTTTAAAAAAATTCATTTTTTACAGCCGCCTTCAAGAAAACTCGCCATAAGGCGCGCCTTATCGCGCCTTATCACGCCTTATCTCACGCCACGCCTAGCCGAGCCGCCATGGTCTGTTTCGTAACGTCGACGCCGCGCCTCACGCCTTGGCGCCGCCATGGCGCGCCTTTTAGAACATTGCTATTTATGTCTCTACTACCCTTTAAATGAAAGGATAGTTTTGGTACTATAAATGTGTTTGAGATTATTTATTGAAAATAAATTATATATTTTGAAAATATAAAGGGTAATTTTGTTACTTTAAACTAAGGGGTGTTTTTTATTCTGAAAAATAGTGTTTGAATTTTATTATGCTGTTTGAAATCGCAATAATTAGATTTTTTAGTGTTTAACTGTTTAATATAATTAATTATTTGTTTAGTTAATAGATAAAATGCAAAATGTAATAAGCATATACACACCCAAAACTTCTTTTTGGATTCCCAGAAAGTAAATAATTGATTTTTTCATGACAAGACTCGTTTTAGATTATTTGTGTTTAAAAAATAATAAGTAAATATTCTGCTCCAAAAATTGCAATCTGAAACACCTTTATATTATTATTTTTTCTTCCTAAAACTATTCTCATTTCGTGACGAAGATTGAATAATAGAATAATTAATGAAATAGGTTCTCTTTATGGATTTGGATTACAACGGAAACTAATTTTACTATTTGGTAAAATTAATTAACAATTTTTACTATTTGTACAAAATTGTTAGTTTACTTAATTAAGTTAATCTTCATTTACATATTACCTATAATCAATGCCCTTGTGAAATTTCGTTTTAGCTTCTATAAGAAGTAGTGATGTCTCTCTAATGGGGGAGTCAACAAAACTTAGGTCAAATAATTTATAATTAAGCTAGTTAGAACCACATATACTGTGCATTACAGCTTTTAATTAAATTTGGGATTAACATTTAAAATGTGTTTATGCTCCAATAATATTCTTTTTCCCCACCAAAGTTGACTCCCTTGAAGACACTTGGCAACTTTCCATTTGCTAGGCATGCAGAAGTTGATATCTCACAATTTTTTTTATCCCCATAATGCCCTCTTATTGGTTGAAGACTTGAAGTCCCAATCTCATCCTTGTAGACATTTCCTTTATATATATGTTGCAGTACACAAAAGCTTTGCAAATTTGTAACCTCACCTAAAGTTCTCTTCATATTATAACATTAGATCAAATCTATGAGAAGAAAAAGAATGGCCATGATAGGCTTAGATTCAACTTTCAACCGTTCATTAGTTACCAAAAACCCACAAAACCCTAGAGTTTTAGTTGAAGAAATCGGTGGCTTGATTAGGGTTTACAAAGATGGAAACGTGGAACGACCCCAGATCATTCCACGTGTCGCGTGTATGTTACCCCTTGAACTTGGGGTAACATGCAGGGATGTGGTAATCGACAAGTTTACAAACATTTGGACACGGTTTTATGTCCCAAAATGTAACCACAAGCTCCCTTTGCTTGTTTATTTTCATGGAGGAGGTTTTTGTGTTGGTTCGGCCGCCATGGAGTTGTTACCACGAATTTCTTGGACTTTTAGCTAGCAAAGCCGGTTGTGTGATCATCTCAGTAGATTACCGTTTAGCCCCTGAGAACCCTCTCCCGGCTGCTTATGAGGACGGGCAAAAGGTGCTTATGTGGGTGAAACAACAAGCTACCAACAAATGGTGGTTGAAGCAATGTGATTTCTCCAACGTGTTTCTTGGAGGTGATAGTGCCGGCGGAAATATTGCACATAACATAACTTTAAGAATGTGTGCCAATTGGGCACAACTAAAACCATTAAATTTTAAAGGTAACGTTTTAATTCAACCTTTTTTTAGCGGAGAACAATATCTGAAACGTGCATGGTCCAACCACCGGGGTCAGTGCTCAATTTGGTAGCCTCGGACACATATTGGAGACTCTCTTTACCGAAAGGGGCAAACCGTGACCATCCATGGTGTAATCCAAGGGCAAAAAGGTCAACTAAGTTGGCATATTTGCCCACTATGGTATGTGTATCAGAATTGGACATTTTGAAAGATAGGAATATGGAATATTGTGGAGGTTTGAGGAATGTAGGGATACAAGTAGAACATGTGATGTATAAAGGTGTTGGTCATGCATTCCAGATTCTTGACAAATCTCAACTTTCACAAAAGCAAACTAAAGAAATGATTTCTCATATCAAGGCATTCATCAACAGTAGGAATAGTAGATGATGATATGTAGATGTCATGGCATCTTACTAGTGTACTTTATAAAATTAATTCAGATTAATAGGTTCTTGATAAAATTATATGTAGAATTAAATAATATTATCGCACAGAAATGTATATATCAATCTATCACAAACAACTTCTTATCATAAAAAAAAGATTGTAATATACCAACGAATAAACGTCTTCAATTTTTTATTTCAAATAAACCTCTAACTTCCCCAATGCCTATATAATAAAAATGACAAATCACCTTTTAGCTATCAAAACATATGATGGCAGAATTAGCAGGGAAGAATGACAACAAATACCATGGTTTCCACTTTCAATTACAAAAACAAGAATCTTTAAACAAAGAAGAGAAGAAGAAGAACTAACAGTAACAGTAACAGTATCTTATCTATGATTGATTGATTGATGGGGAGGACACATTGATATTACAACGTAACAATGGCCATAAAAGAGTTAGTTTAAAGGGAATTAATTAAGTTGACATCATCACTTGATCGATAGCTTCAAGTGCTTGTTTTGAGAAAAAACGCACATCAACGTCTGGATCTTCTGCCAGCTCAACCAAACACGGCCTTATCATTTTCTCCACCATCTAATTCATTTCATAATTAAAAAAATACATGCATTAATATTATATTAAAAAAGAATTTTTATAAAAAAGGAAGAAAAAATTGCTTACAGATTGATCAACAATAGGAATAAACGACTGCAAGACCTTCGCCACATTAAATCTGATATTCGCCACTCTGATAACAAACAAAATACACGTAATTCAGATTATGATCTGATATTAATAATAAGTGTAAATTACAGAAATTCTCCCAAAGGGACAAAATGGACGATAAAAATGAAATTTGAAGACCATAGGGACAAAAATCACGGAATTAAAAAGTACATGGACAAAAAGATCGAAAAAATTCCAAAATTTAAGGGTATTTTGGTCATTTTAGATCAAAATGGCCGAAAAAATTGAAATTTGAAGTCCATAGGGACAAAAAACACGAAATTAAAAAGTACAGGGAGAAATAAGGGGGAAAATTCCGAAAAATATTTGTAAGGGTATTTTGGTAATTTTAGGTGTAATGAGGTACCTGTCCTTTGCTAGAGAAATGACAACCGGAAGCAACTTAGAACAAGTGATTTCTGAGCCCATAACGGGAGCAAGTAGAGATATTGCACTCAGAATCGTCATTCGGTACAAGTAATGCGGGTTGTTCACCATTTCCAATACCTACCACCAATTATTCATAAATTCATTTTACTACCCTCAACTTGGCCAAAATACATTTTACTACCCTGAAGTTGGGTGACTGGGCCTTCTACTACCCTCAACTATTAAATGTGCAACATGCTACCCTGACCTTGACAGAATGGTCTCATTAAAAAATACACGTACATCTCAAAATATTGATATTAGAAGCAAATCACGTGAGAAAACTAGGGAGTCAGGGTACTAAATCGACCATTTTATCAAGTTCAGGGTACTAAAATGCAATTTGGCCTGATTAATTAGTACCTGTGGAACAATGTGCTGCATTGCCCACTCAGGGCCAAATTCCTCTGCAAGCCGCTTCAGGTTGTTAGCAGCAGCTTCCCTGATAGAGTAAACCTATACATACACAAACATTAATACATGACATACACAAGGGGTAAAAGGGTAATTAAGTAATAAAGTAACCTTGTCTTGTAACCATTGCATGCAAAGGGCACCAAGTTTATCATCAAAAAAGCCAACACCTAACTGACTTGCTAATAAAGGTATGTATTCTATTATAGCCAAACGAACCCTCCAATGTCTGTCTTCAGCCAGTTCCACAATTGCTGGAAGTAATGATTGAGATAAAAGATCAATTCCAATCACCTGTTTTATTTTTGTAACAATAATATATTAATTCATAAACATAATATATTAATTAATTAATAAATGAAAGTTGTTTTACGTTTACCTGATTCACTTGATCTAGTTTACTGATGATATTCAGACGGACATCTGGAAACTCGTCTTTTAACAGTGATAGAAATATAGGGAGAAGTTGTTCAATGGTTGCATCCTGCATTTTACCATAAAGATTATATTAGATAAAAAAGGTGAAGTATCAATTTTAAAATATAAAAATAAAATAATATAATATATTACCTTGCCCAAGACTGGGGCCATTCCCATTATAACAGAGGCTAGAGCAGACCTAACATGCTGAGAAGAATCTGAGGATAATTCCTACATGCCAAATTAAAAAAATATATATAAAATTAAAAATTAAATAAAAATATAATAAATAAAATATTGTTAATAAAAACATACCTTGACACATGGAAGAATGTGTTGAATTGCAAGTTCTGGACTAAGAATGCGAGAGAATTTGGTGACTTTCCCAGCAGCTGCAATACGTACTTCAGCTTCATTATCTCTAAGCAGTCTCACATATGCTGGAACCAAATCCGTCCTTTAAAAAAATAATTAATAAATATTAATTAGTGAAATTAAAATCAAATTAACAACAGAAATTAATAGAAATAAGATATTAAAATGTACTTGGTAGGTTCAGGGCCCACAGCTTCACATAGCTCATAAAGCTGATTAGCAACCATATAACGTACACGCCATGATTTGTCCTAAATTTAAGAACATCTTATTATAATTTGTTTTAATTTTAACCCAAAAAATAATAATTAAAATGGAAAAAAGCTAAATTTTCACCTGAGAAAAACTGACAATAACAGGAAGAATATGTGCAACACAATCTTGAGGTTCAAGCAATTTGCCAAGAGCAGCACAACCTTCAACAGCAAGCAAACGAACAGAATCTTGATCTGCAAGAAAACAAAAATTAATAACAGAAAGAATATGAAATAGAAGAAAAGAAAACAACATACCATCTTGTGTAAGATCCTGAAATATTTGCATGACATCGGTTTTGAGATGAGACGATTCAACAGTAGCAGCAAATTTCCCTAAATTTGTAGAAGCAGATCTCCTAACCATAGGCATATCATCTTGACATAGTTGACTGTAAATTGACCTTAATTCTGCCTTCAACATTTCTGATGCACTAGGATAAGCAATGTGAAACAAACCACATGCAGAAACTCGTGCAGTAAACCATTCACCACCTGCCAGCCTCTGAAGGCACAAAATTATAAAAATAAATAAAAAATAAGAAGAATTTTATTATTTTAGAAATAAACCAACCTTAACAAGAGGAATAAACCAGTCAACCAAATCTGTTTCTCTCATCTGTGATCCGATTCTGCAGAGAGATTCAACAGCTTTATCTCTCACACAAGTTTCTTCAACAGTACAAAGTGTTTCCAAAGGTGGTAGCAGCACATGAGCATGCTCCAAACCACCAACATAAGGAATGAAAACACCTAATTCTTCAGCCATTGCAAGAAGAACTTCATCATCATCATCGTTGTTTTCACTCAAAAAAGGAATTAACTCTTTTCTGGTACGTTCCTCTCCTAAAGCACGAGAAATTGTAGGAAGCTTTCTGATGGAATTTAATCTCAATTGGATATCATCGTTCTTCAGCTCATCTATCAGTACTGCTATGGGGTACAAAGGCTCGTCCACCATTGACATACTTGTCTGAATTTTGGAACACTACTGCAGTTTCAGTCAAATTCAGAGGAGTCAATTAAGCTCAATAAAAAGGGAAATGGATTCGAGAGTCTCTAATTTTTCATGAGTAATGGTGTGTGGAAGCACAAATAAATAATTAATGACAGGAAATCCATCTCAACTTGCTAACTTGAAGTTACTCACTTAAATTAATGGATCAAAAAGATGGAAAAATCATTCGAAACCTGAGATCTAAAATTAACCCTAGAAGAACAAATCTAGATGTCAACGAACGAATTTAGGAAATTAAATTCCAGTAGAGTAAAAATAACGAAATTCCGATGAGATAAACACCTAGGTAAGGGTAAATAATGTAGAACACGGAACAACAAATCAAAATTTGTGGTCAAACTATAACAGAAAAACGAATAAATACAGAAATTATGAACAGTTTGGGAATCAACGGAAGGAAGAAAAGTAGAGATCGGAGTGAATCTAGATCTCACCGGCGGTAGTGAATGCGTTCCCGGCGTTGAGTTCGTCGTATGCTATTTCCGGTCACTGTTACCAGAGAGGAGATGGAGAGAGATGAAATATCTGTTGTTGTGTTCGTGTTTACAAGAGTCCCTCGACAGGATCCAGAGAAATGACATTTTACACTACAGCCCCTGAGGTTTTTAATATTGGTTAAAATGTTGATTTTGAATATTATTTATTTAATTAAAAGCTTAACTACCAAATGACCAAATGTTATCGACAAGTAGTTAATCATTTAACGAACTTTTTTATTATCTCAAAGAGTAATTCGGTTTATGACGAGTTTTTAGAACAATGATCAAGTTTTGTTTATGATATACATGACTTATGTTGTTGTGACTGTTTCTAAATCTTTCTTGACTTAATATTTACTGTAGGGATCAAAATTATGTCATTTAAAAGATCATTTTAAATGTTTTTATGGCTAATCCATTGTTAGAGTTGGACTAAGTACATCGTTTCCAAGTTAAAAGTTGGACAAAAAACAATGTGCGTCAACTTCTTCCAAAGTTAATACGTAGTATACCTTAACTATAGTGCTTAAAGAGTTAAAGCTATGTTTAACATTTTTCAAAGATAGTATAATCTAATTGTTCAATTCATAGATTACATTGTTACGGTAAGAAATTTTATTTACCCAAAATAATACACAAAGTTTACTTTTATATAAAGTTATAAACCACACAACCAACCATAACATATACTTCGTAGTACAAAGTGTGTAAGCATTTAATAAAGTTAATTGTTATCCTAACACGAAACGTTATATTTTCGTTTGAAACTTGAGTTATAATACTCCTTTTACCATTATTGGTTAATCTCGCCGGTCCAGATTAGATATACCTAACACCAAATGTTGTTTTAAATATCTATAGCCTATGGGTTAAACAAACATATAAACTCAACATCGAAAATCTACTATCCGAATTTTAAGCATAAGAAATTGAACCGATTCTATTTTTATGAAATGTAGTTTTTAACAAACCGGTAACTGGGTAAAAAAATGTTAGAATCTAGATGTGTTTATGAGTGGTAATAATCAACAATCCTAATATACATTCCCTGAATCGTGTAGAAATCATATTCATATTGAAATTTTTCGACCTTATATGTCAGGGTAACACGAAATCCTTAATTAGATAATTCATATGATCACACTTAGTTTATGAGGTATGAGAAAACTAAGCAAATATACATACATTTGTTATGTTCATAGTTCCTAGAAGAGATCAATTAGATTAGATGTACATATTAGAACCAACCAAAGAGCTAGTAGCCTAGCAGTACAAAGTGATTAGGTGTCCCACAGGTTCAAGACATGGATAAAATGATGTAGATTAGGAAGTGCGTATGTTTGCTGTTAGAAAAAACATATGAGAACCAAAAGTTAGTTATTTTGGTTAAAACAATTGGCGGGAAAAGTGACCGATGTTGGAAAAGGTGTCTTCTTGGCCGGAAAATTAGCATCAAGCTAACTAGAAAATGTATATTCTGCATCTCTCGACTTGACTGAAAGCTAAACATGATTAAGCTCAAGTAAATCACAATTAGATAAAATATAAGTGATCAACATTAAAATGATGAAAAAGAAGAGAACTTTTTTACATAAACTGAATAAAAAAACCATCACCCTTCGAAACTGAAGAACAAAACACACAGCTGAAAAAGACACCTGCAACTAATATTACAAAATGTATAACACAATTACACCCCCTTTTCCACTTGCTATCTTCCATACACTCGTTTAGTCCTCACAGAAATCGGCCTTTTCGTTAAATCTAGTTGCTGCTGCATCTTTGGTGACGAAAAATCATTTTCAATCTCATTGTCACTTTCATCAAAAACAATCCTCTTTCCCGACGGTTCATACCCATCATCTTCTTTCGTGTAATTCTTCAATATTTCACTCTCAGTTTCTACATTAGTCACCTCATGTTCATTTTCAGATTCAGATTCAGACTCAGAGCTTTGCTCGTGCCTCGTTTGGAGGTTTGATTTCAAGTCGGTTACTTTTCTAGGTCGAGAATTTGGACTATCGGTATTATTATCAGAACCAAAAGAACGTGATCGGGAAAGCTCCAGCGCCGCCCTAGCGGCAGCCGCCGCGTACTTTGCCGATTCAAACGCCGCCTGTGCAGCATGTTCCACATCTCTGAATTTCTTCTTCCCATCTCTCGATTCCGAAAAATTTAAACCCTCATCAAATTCATCGCCCGAAACATTCAAATCGTTTTCAATCTCACTGTTTGTTGATTGATTCTGTTTTTGTTCATCAACAAATCCACCCTGCAACGACCATAGATTATCAAAATTATTGAAACGAATTATTCGGTACTATTAATGGAATTATCATAGAATTGGATTTCATTACCTCTTTAATAACTGGGGATGGATCGTCCAGTTTGAGAACGATGTCGTTTTCCTTAGCGATCTCCTGTAACATCTTCATTCGGGCCTCCAAGCCCGACTGCCGGGTTGATAGTTTTGGTATCATCTAACATTATAGTGTAGAAACATACATTATATGTCAAAATTTATCAAATTAAGGGGGTGTCTGGGAAAGCTTATATAAAGGTGCTTATGGCTTATAAGCTTATATAAGCCTAAATAATCCCTTTCTAAAAGGATTATTTAAGCTTATACGAAGTATAAGCTTATAAGCTATAAACACTCTTAGATAAGCTTTCCCAAACACCCCCTAAATAAAAAAGTCACGTATATACTACCTCCGTATCATAATATATGATGCATTATATTTAACTATTTTTTAATCAAAAGATTATAATTATCTCCGTATCATCATTCATAATAAATAGTTAATGAATGATGGATGTCTTATTTTTAAATAAGAAAATATTACTGCTGTGTAAAAGTAAAATTAATAGTAAAATAATAATTTTACTATTTAAAATAGATAGTTAGTGAATGATGAGTCCTACAAATAAAATATAAAGTATATCACTTATTTTAAAAGTGTCAAAAGTATATTACTTATTCTGATATAGATATCCATGTTATATATCCTTACCCGCGGATTAACTCCACAATTATTTCGTAACTCCGTAGCACCATAAACAAAGTCCTTTCCGTAACGATCCTTGAGAATTGCACGAATCTCCTTAAGTTCGGGAAATTCCCCACATCTTGGAGCCGCAAATATCAAGCTTGATGCTGCTTCTTTCAGTTCATCTGGACATTCCCTGGTCCAAATTTGCAACAACAAAAAATGAGAAACCCAAGAACACAAATTTTAAATATTATGATATTAAAAAATTAAATAAAAAAAAGTACATACTTGTGTTGTTCAATGAGATTGACCATTTGTACAAGTAGATGACAGTAACCATCCATCATTACATACACATCTAACATGTTCTGCTCTTTTATAACTTGATCAACCTGTCACATACCATAATTCATTCATTCCATTTTCTTTAAATCATATAAAATCAATTTAAAAATAATAATAATAATTAAATTTCTAAAAGAAAATTTAGCAGCCAAGTTGCATAGTTGCAGATACGTAGGAAAATAAATAAATTTGATAATAATTGCAAAATTGTATTTAACAACCAAAATAAGGACCATAATTTGACTGACTAAAACATTTTTCTTACAAAAAAAATAATTGTAATTTAGTTGCGAGTTTACCCGGAGAAGGGCTTGTTCATGGTGGTTGAGGTTGAGGAGTTGGATGATATCGGAGCGAGCCACCGCGAGACGAGCTTGCCGCTGGTTTTTCAGGACGGCAAGGCGGGAGACGGCGAGGTTCACGGTGGCTTTGAACTTGGAAGTTTTGAATTTCCGGCCAAGAATAGCATCCATCAATCTCATGGCTTTTTCTTTCTTTCTGTTTGTTTATTAGTCGTCAGTGAAGAAGACGATAAGTATGAAAAGGCCGGAATTTGAGAAGCCTTCAAATACTACAAACGAGTGAAACCGCCTTGTGACTTTTTATAATGACGGATGAAATAATATTGTTAAAAATATTTTTAAGCTTTATAGGGAAAATTGTACAAAACTGCCCCTTAGATTATTTTTGTACAACTAAAGCCCTTATTGTTTCCAAACCAATAAGACGAATATATAGGGGTGAGCAGAAAAAGAGGATAATCGGAACCGGAACCGTCTCGGACCCGGAACCTGCTAAGAGGTTCCGGTTCCGGTTCCCAAAATCATGGAACCGCCTTAAGAGGTTCCGGTTCCGGATCACAAAATTAAGGAACCTGGAACCGGTGGATACCCTGGAATCGGCGGTTACACGGTATATTTTTATTAAAATATATAATATATAATATATTACACATGATTAAATTAAATAGATTTTTGATTTATCTAAATGTAAAATACTAGTCTAAATAAAAATATAAATTGACCTTACTCGTTATAACTAAGTCAGAAATTGGGGGATAGTGAGACATTCACTCGTCGTGAGGTCGTATCTTTGTGACGGACTTTTACATGAATCACACATTCACTATGTTTTTGTCATTCTTATTCACTTATTTCTATTTTGAACAATATTCGTAATCGTTGAAATATATATAAAATCGTTAAACGATATAAGTATTCGTTAGTTTGTGTGATTTATTGTCTTGTTTATTCAGTAAGTAATGTTAAAATTTTTTGAATTTAGATACAGGGTAACCGGAACCTGCCCTGGAACCGGTGGTTCCGGTTCCGAAAATTTAGGAACCTGTCTTCCAGGTTCCGGTTCCGGTTCCTACATCTCAGGAACCTGCGGTTCCGGTTCTGATTCCGGTTCCAGTCGGAACTGGCGGGTACCCTGTTATGCTCACCCCTACGAATATATCAATTTAGACGATTTTTAAAATGCATTATCGTGACATAACATTCTTGTCACCTTTGATCATGGTAAAAAAATACTGATATTCATTTCTAAATCATTAAAATATAATGTCTTTCTTCTGCCTTTGAAGATAGGGGCATCAAAATACACAATAGGGGACTCTTGAACTTAGTCATAAAATGCTACACATTGATTATTAAAATTACAAAGAGTTTATAACGACATTACTAAAATATAGTACTCCCTCCGTCCCTAAATAAAGTTCACATTTGAGGGATATTAATCACATAACATGTGATTAATCTTCACTATTAGATCTTATTGATCAATGGTTGAGATTTATTCTTCGGGATTTGATAGATTTAATGGACCTCTTTGAACGTTTCTCATGTCAACAAAAGATACTTTAAGTTTTGTAATATTTAAAGAGTTGATTGAAATGTGAAAAACATAAGTTTTAAATGATTTTATATGTTTAATTTCGATTTTTAAGATTAACGTAATTTTAGCTTTTTAAATATTATTTATATTTATTATATTCTTTAAATAAATGCATAGCGAGTGAACGAGTGAAAGCCGGAAAGGTATGGAATAAGAGGCGCGTTATACATTTCCTTGCAAAGGAAGTGTTGTAGTCGGTACATTTTGGATTGGCAAGGTGAACCTTCTTTTATTGAATATTACAATAAACTACCCTGAAGTTTAGTTTCTTCTCTTTTGGGCTTACTTTGTTATTTCTTTTCAGTAAGCTACATCTATACTGGTGTTATTAAGAAAATATTTGATTTTTGGTTAACTGTTTGGAATGATTCTATATAATAAAAACTATTGTGTGTTAGAGTGATTAGTAAAGTTTTTGAAACAATATTTGCTTATAAAAACAAAAATGATATCCTACCCTATATATGAGGCCTAAATTTGAAGAGGGTTTGACACCATGGCAATTCCAAGCATTCCTATTCGTCCATAATGCCACTTAGAATTCCATGATTGGTCTACGTCATTTGCACTAATACAAACGAATCTGGTACAGCTTACGGTCTACATTCATACGCTCCATATACGGCAAACGAATCTGGTACGGCTTACGGTCTACATTCATATGCTCCATATACGGCTTCCTACATACAAGGAAACAAATAAATAACTATTTAAAAGATCCTACATACAAGGAAACTAATAAATATTTAAAAGATCAATCAGCGACTCAATCGTATTTATTCAGAAGTTATACACGACTCAATATAATTTCCATAATACCGGCATTCTATGATTACGGCATAAAAAGCTGGATTGTGCAACGGAACCAGACTTCGGATATTACGGATTACGGCATAAAAAGCTGGATTCTTCATTTAATAAAATGCCCGTGTAACATTTCTTCATTTACCGTTTTTTTGTACAAAATCATCATCACATCTATCGATTATTATGTCATTTAGAAATATATAAAGTTTTTGGACATTTTTCTACATAGTAAAATTTACAGCATACCCGCCCATCGGGCGGGTTTTGTAGCTAGTAAAACTATATGGTTATTCAAGTGACCTCATTTGCCCATTTGACACATGCAAATTAACATAATTGTCCATAACCATCACCACCATGAAGTTTCTTGGTAATTTGGTCTTTTAGTTTGACAAGTCATCTTTGTAAAAGGCAGAGGACTTTAATCGTCACAAATTCAACTAATTTGGTCCTATTGTGGGCACAAATCTTGAAAATTATGCCATTGTTCACAAGAATTCTAGAATTTTTTTGTAACACTATCCAAATTATTTTGTCTCAGTTTAGGCGTTAGACGTTTAATTGGGAAGTTACCTGGTATCAAGAAAGTTTAAAAACCCTGCTATGGTAAAATGTAATTTAATTTGGTTGTATATCCAACACATTGTTTTGTCAAAAAAAAAATTAATATTTATAAACAAATACTTCCTCCGTATCACAATAAGTGATACACTTTCTATTTATAAATGTTCCATAATAAGTGATACACTTCAAAAGTGACCTTATATAGTAAAAAAAGTGAGACCCCTCGTCTACAGGCGCAAAGAAAATGCGGTTTTAAAACCGAACCGGTTTTCAAACTAGTTTTGAACTGGTTTAAAACCGGTTTTTGTCTTGTCGGACCAGATCGGTTCTTAAACCGCCGGTTTGGGATCGGATCGATGTTTTTGGATGAACCGGTTTTTCAGAAAGCCGGTCCTAAAAACCGGTTTTAAAACCGAACAGGTTATAGTACACATGCTTACCAAAAACCAGTTTAAAACCGAACCGGTTTTTGTAAAACCGGTTTTGACTTTTGTTGACTAAAACCGAACCGTTTTTTTTTTAAATCCGGTTTTTGCACCTCTACCCTCATCCACTAACTATTCATTTTAATAAAGTGAAATTACTCTTATACCCTTACTTTTATTTTTAAAATTCATTAATATCACTTTTATTCAAATAAAATGAGACTCAACCTCCACTAACTATATACTTTAATATATTTTAACCTTATTTTATTCTTTTGCTTCAAAAACCGTGAAACTCCAAAATGTATCACTTATTGTGATACGAAGGAAGAATCTAGTTTCTTTTTTTTAACGGCGCAAAGAAAATTTCCAAAAAAAATAGCAAGAAACTAGAAAATATAAAATACAAAAAACACAAATCGAAGCACTGAAACTATGAAGCTAACACCATAAAAACAACTAACATCAAAAACCACACCAAAATAACTCCAACGTTGAATCAAAGCCTTAAAGTACACCGAGACAATACCCAAAAATGAAATCTGAAGGACACCCTACAAACCTTCGAAAACCTTGTTAAACACCACATCAATCAATAATCTATAAAAGACTATTTAAGCGCCAGTTGACCAAAGGGTATTTAACCTAACGGTATGGTATGTACCTCTCAAGTCTCGACCTTGTAATTTCAGAATCATTATGAGAATCAAAATCAGAAAAATCTTCATCCAATTGATGATACATATGAAAATCAACCTTTTGGAAATTGGTAGTGTATGTTAAAGACGTTTAATAATTATAAACTTTCTAAAAATTGATAATATATCAACCTCCTAGAGGAGAGAAATGAGATGAGGGTTGCCCTTACAAAGCAATAAAACCCATTCTATGCGCAGCTTGACTAAAGACAGTCTATATACATAAATTTAGGAAACGTATCAAATATATTTTTTTTTTTACTTTATTAGGAAGTTGACATTTATAAGTACAATTATGTAATCTCTAAAAACTGATAAATACTAAAAAGATTTTCTAATATGTGCTCCATAAGCACATGTTAGGATGCATTAATTAAATCCAAAATTTCTAACAATGTAGTAATAAACATTAATAAAGCCAAATGTTAATGGTTTTAGGAAAAGCATTAAATAATTTTTGTGATTTTTTTGGAAGATTAAACTTCATTAATGTTACGTTTGGTTTCTAGCTCCTCACTAGGTATTTTTTAATATATTCCATGTGTTCCACGGCGCGGGTGATGGTATTGTCAAAGCTCATTTCCGTTAATTCCCTTTTTGCTGTTAAAAAAAAAAGTCCAATGATTTTTTTGCATTAAAAAGTCAATTTATTCAAATTTAGGAAATATATTAAACATATTTTTTAACTTTATGGGAAAGTTTAAGTTTATACAATGATCTTAACAAGTACCATTACTTTAAAAGTTAGACAAATTGTATTGTTACAAATATACGAAGTGTGTGATGTGTGCAATCTGTCTAACAATGACATCAAGTAAACAAATTACTTCTTTAGCATAATGAAAATTGCAGTAAATCAAGTCTAATATTTACGATAATTAAATACAATTTTCAACATAAAGAAAATTACAACTTTAATCAATGATTTTTATCTCAAGCATTTGATACATGAATTGAAATAACCTTTCAAAATAAACTAGAGTTGATTCAACCAAAAACACATAAAAAACTGAAATCACTCGCACAACAATAATTAATCGAAAATCATACAGAAATTAGTACGAAAAGTATGATTTAGAAAAATTATTAATCCTATAAACAAAAGGAAAAAATATCAACTAGTTGTACTCAAACAAACATGATTTTGATAACCGATTCCGGTGAGATCCCATATTGGTCCTTTCCAAATATTCCTTTGATAGAGTTTCCTAACAAACCTTTAAAACATAACAAAATCTTTAAAACAGGTCAAAACATAACATTAATCTTCGTAAGCAAATAAACCAGTAAAAAGTATCAAAATTTAAAACTACTTAAAACTTGATGACGGTTTTTAACTGGAGTGTGCGTCCGTTAACGTTTCCAGCATGAACATGAAAAGCAAAACTTCTGAATGCATGTTTAGTTTTAAGACTAAATCTTCGGACATTATTAAATTAATAAATAAGCAAAAGCTTTAAAAAAAATATCATAAATTCACTCAGATGTAGAAAAAACAAACCTGTATGAAACCTTGTATCGATTGAAGGATAAAATAGCATCAACATTGTGCATACAGACAGACACAACCGGCCCTGAGCATATATATGCATTATAGGCTTGGGCCTATAATAAAAAATTAAATGAGGGCCCATATTTTGTAAAACCTTGTATATATTTTGAGAAAATTAAAATTATTACTTTTTATGTATATAGTGTGAACTGTCGGAGGAGACATTTTCAATGTCAAATTTTACTTTTTGTTGTTCCTGTTTTGAGTTTTACGATTACAATAGGGCCCCAAAATTAATATTCGTCTAGGGCCCCGATAGACTCAGGGCCGGCCCTGCAGACAGATCGATTGCGATTGACGGCGTTTATTAAAGCCCGAAACAAATCGTGTCACACAGAAACGACCTCTGCAGTTACGACGTGTTCCTGAGCTTTAAGAATCGCCGTCATCGCACCATAATTGAATCTGATTTCGTTTTTTAGGTCGAGATAATGAAGGAGTTGGATTTTACTGTGGTGATGCAGGATGAATAAAACCGTCGGTTGGACACTGTATTTATAAATAAAAAAAACAAGGCAGATGATGACATGGACCAAATGGCACAGAACCATCAGGCCCACTTCGCGTTTACACCGGCCCAATAAGGCTAAACGACCACAACATGATTATTAATTTATTTTATAGTTTAAGTTTTTTTTAATTATTATTATTTTGAGGTAAAGCCACTGATCCAGTGCTGCTTAATTTTAACGAGTTATTTTGTTTTTTTAAAAAAAGTTGTTTCGTAATGTCATTAGGTAATTTATTGTCCATAACCAGCATGAAGTTTCTTGGTAATTTGGTCTTTCAGTTTGACAAGTCATCTTTGTAGAAGACAGAGGACCTTAATCGTCAAAAATTTAACTAATTTGATTCTATTGTGGGAACAAATCTTGAAAATTATGCTATTGTTCACATGGAATCTAATTTTTTATCAAAATATATTCTAATTATTTTGTCTAAGTTTAGACGATAGACAGTTTAATAGGCAAGTTAACCAGTATTAAGAAAGTTTTAAAACCTGCTATGAAAAAAAGGTCATTTAATTTGGTTGTATATATTTAAAGGCATGCACTTTAAATGAAGATTTTCCTGAAAGAAGTATATCTACTCTGCACATATGTATGATTGCTTACATATGTATTACCTCCCACATAACATATATTTCTATTAAAGAGATTTAATATTGTTGAAATAATGTGTGGTAAAATTCGAGACTTGAAGCTCTTCTATGGAAACGTGATTTCCACTGCACCAACATTTCATTCGCTTAACCAAATAAGCATATATAATAATCATTATATCTAGAAACTTTATGTGCATTTTAGTCAAAGAAGTTACTATTCATAGCATCTTTTAGATTATGAAATGTAAATGTGTAGTAGTAATTGATGACGGATATAAAAAGAGGTATGATTTGTAACATCACAATAATTATCTTATATTTGTTACATATTTTCTCTAATATTGTATGATGTTGTGTATAAAGTAGTGTCAGTATTATATACTTCCTCCGATTCAAAATAAGTGTTACACTTCTACCTTCACGGTTTTTGAAGTAAAATAATGTAATGATTGTTAAATTAGATTAATTGAATGATTAGTGGATAATGGATAATGGATCCCACACTTTTAAATAAAGTGTAGTTAATGATGTTTAAAAATACTACATCCGTATCAAAATAAGTGATACACTTTCCTAAAAGAGGTGGAACAAAATAAGTGATACACTTTAAAATCTTTCCTTATTTGGCAAAAAAGTAGGACCCCTTCTCCACTAACTATCTACTTTAATAAAGTAAAATTACTCTTTTACCCCTACTTTTACTTTTAAACATCATTAATTTCACTACATCCAAAAGAAGTGGGTCCCATTATCCACTAACTATCCACTTTATACTATTTTAAATCATTTTCCAATATTTTGCCTCAAAAACCGCAATTTTCCAAATGTATCACTTATTTTGATACGAAGGTAGTAAAAGGTAAGGGTAAATGAGTCATTTCACTTTGTTAAAGTAGATAATTAGTGAGTGTGGGTCCTATTATTTTTTATCATTTATGAAAAGTGTAGCACTAATTTTGAATCACCTATTTATGGAAAGTGTATCACTTATTTTGAATAGGAGGAAGTATATATTACTATGGGTATGAAAATCAACCTTTTGGAAATCTTCGTACACTATTAAATTAACAAATAAGCAAAAGCATTAAAAAATCATAAATTAACAATATTAAGAAGAAAGTAGTTAGAGGCTTTTAGATCTACAGATGTAGAATAAACAAACATATATCATCAACATTCTGCACAAAGAGAGATCTAGATGCAAGATGAGATCGATTGCGATTGACGGCGTTTATTAAAGCTCGGAACAAATCATGTCACACAGAAACGACTTCTGCAGTTATGATGTGTTCCTGAGCTTTAAGAATCGCCGGCATCGCACAATAAAAGCAGCAGATTTCGATTTTCCGGTGGAAATATTGAAGGAGGTGGTGGTGGCGTTGTGCGGCTGAGCGTGAATGAAACCCTTGGATGGAGACCTTATTTATAGCCCACAAGTCCTCATATCAGAAGTGGGCCTGGCCCAAATGTCAGAAAACCATGTGGCCCACTTTTCGTTTACCACGGCCCAATCGAGGCTAAAGGACCACAACATCGTTTATTAATATTTTATAGTTTTAGTTTTTTTGGATTCTTTAATTCAATGAGATATGAGATATTTTCTCAAAAAAGATAAACAAATAATATAAGTTTCGTCGATGACAATGTCAGTTTATGTTTTATATTAAAAGAACCATAAAAACTTGTCCTAAACAAGTTATGACAATACGATTTATTTAGTATGTTGTTTTCTTAATCAATAAGCTACTATGGATGGAAACCTAGCAAATCAAACCCTTCCATTAAACTATTAAAGTGTTTTGTATATAATATCCATATTTCCTCTTAGAACAATAGAATTTTGAGGAATTAGAATCCAAGTCAACCCAATTCTAGTTTTGATTCTAAAAAAGAAGATGGAATTAGAATCCTAAATAACAAATATTTTACCAATATTAACATGTGAAGGTTAACACGTGTGGGGTAACTTGGTACAATAATACTACAACTTATGTGGTCTGCAGACCTTCTGCCACATAAAATACAAACAGCACCTTAAAATGCTTGCTTTCATAAATTCGCAATAATTTATGTTAATTTACCCCTTCATCTTTTTTGGGAGAAATTAAGCCATGTTCATAAGAATGTTAATGTAAAAGTAAATTTTAAATAAGGAAAATTAATTTAAGAAAGGTTGTAATGAGAAAGAAGCAAAAAATTTTAAGAAATATAAAATTTGGGTAGGTTGGCTAACATGATTAATAGAATGTCGTAAATATTGTTAAATATGGTAAATGTTATAATAATAAAGTCTACTTAAATAAATATAGGAATAGGAAATATACTAAATACAACTTTACAGAAAAGTTTTAAGCTTGTACAATGACATTAACAAGTACTATAACGTCACAAGTCAAACAAATTATATTGTTTTAGTGTTTGACAGGTGCACGTGTATGATCACATAAAAATTGCATGTGAACATTCCAAATAAGAAACTATATGGGTTTAAGTTCTGCAACTACAAGCGCCTGTTTTTGGCATACATGAATTTATAATAAATTAGAGTTATTCAACAATATACCCAGAAAATCGCTAAAAACTATCAACAAAAATAAAATTAATTGAACATCATACAGAAATTAGCATGACAAAGATGTCCCATTATTTATATGCAAGTTAATTTTCCTACATCATAAAGATATTTCAACATCGGTGGCCATAGTAATTTTGGTAACTGACTTTGGTGAGATGCCACAACAGTCCCAAATATTCTTTCGATAGAGTTTGCTAATAAACCTTCAAAACATAAAAAAAAACTAATTAAATATTTCTTCGAATACATGATAAAAAAGAGTAAAATTCACAAGCTTCATTTTCTAAACTTCTAATCAGAAACTAAGAATCAACGCACAAAATACAACATTTATTTTCTTATACAAAAAAACCATTACAACATATCAAAATGTAAAATTATTTTGAACTGGATAGCGCACTTTTAACTGTGGTTTACGATATTTAAAGTATTGTTCCACAATAAACATGAAAAGCAAAACATCTGAAAACATGTTTATCGTAAGCCTCCATATTCGTAAATTAATAGATTGATAAATAAGCGAAAGCTTTAAAAAAAATATCAAAAATTAGCACGGCGGGTAAGAAGAAAGTAGTTAGACGCAGTTTAATCTAAAGATTTAGAAGAAACAAACATGTATGAAAACCTAGCATCGCTCTTAGGATAAAATATCATCAACATATTGCACACAGACAGATCTTGAAGCGATATGAGATCGATTGCAATTGACGGCGTTTACTAAGGCCCACACAAAGGCCCAATCGAGGCTAAAGGACCACAACATGCTTAATTTAATTATCTTTTATATCCAAAAACCTATTTTAATATTTATTAAATCATTATAATATCAGTAATTATCGAATAAGTATGCAATATATATGTTGATTATGTATTAAAAACCATGTTTATTTTCTGTATTATTGATATTATCATGATTTAATAAATAATAAAATAGATTTTTAGATATAAAAAAGAGTTTTAAAAGTTTGGAAGAATATGAAGGTAATTATAAAGTTTAGAAATATATATAGATAATTTATGAATTTGACAAGGATATAAAAAATAATTTATGAGTTTTATAAAGATATAAAAACAATTATCCGTAAAAACTAAATACATATCCAAATAATGATGCATATGAAAATCAAAATTTATGTAAGCTAATAAACCAATAAAAATATCAAATTTTAAAATTACCTACACCTTAATGGCGTTTGTTAACTGGAGTTTATGTTCGCTGACGTAATATTCCAGCATGAACATGAAAAGCAAGACATCTATATCTATACTAATTTATAATGTAGATTAGACATTTCTAATTGTGGAAGTCTGAATTCAACCCTTCCGTTTTTAGAAATGTCAAAACCTGCGTAACTGAAAAATGTTAAAACGATTGCTGCCAAGATTCGAACCCGGGTGTGCATGGTTCCCAGGCAGACAACTTACCACTGAACAAGTAGCTACTTTGGTGACAAGGGTTCGTAACCACCCAATAATATCCTTCATTATATGCGTTTTTTAAAACTGCCCAGCTGATTTAAAGGCGTCATGATCGGCCCAATACTTAATATTCAAGGTACTGATCTCTATATATGTTTTTTTACCTTATTTTTCAGCGAAATTGGGGCTTCGTTGAGCGTTGATGCTGACAATCATAGGCGATTTGGGAATGATTCAATGTTGATGCTGACAATTATGGAGTGTTGATACTGATCTCTTATACCTGTTGTTAATTATTCAGTTTCTTCGAAACCTTCTTGTTCTTCAACTCAATCATCTCATCACATTGGCCGTAAGGCGTTATTTTATCTGTCATTCTTCAATTTCTTATGCATTTTACTTGATTTTGTAACTTAGTTTAAGTTTTTAATTATTGTGAATTTATATTATAACATCCTGTTTTTGACCCGTTATCACTATGGACAGGCTATAGCCTTTATTGTTTGTTTGTATTTATTACATTTACTGTTTGTTATATGCATAGATTTGTATATGTATGAGCTTGCATGGATGTATGCACATGGAACAAAACTTGCTTAATTTTAGTGAGTGGAGGTAATTGCTTATATTGATAAACGGCATGTAGCTTTTTGTACCTGTCATACCTTTTAAGCATGCTTATCCTAATTGTGTATGCTACATGCTATTTTCCTTTTTCTTATTATAAATTTAAATTGTTTGGTAATTATTAAGAAAATGTTGGAACCTTATAAAAGAGGTTCTGGGGTCTTCTACTTTTGTTGTTGCAATGAGGTACTTGGTGTTGCAAATTAAATAGAATCTTATTTTTTGGGATCAATTTATCAACTTTGTAGCTTCTGGTAAGAGAAGAGCTGGTGCACTTTGTTATATACTTCCTCCGATTTAAAATAAGTGATACACTTTCCATATTTAGGTGTATCAAAATAAGTGATACACTTTGAAAACTTACCTTATTTGGTAAAAAGTAGTGGGACCCATACCTACTAAGTATCTACTTTAATAAAGTGAAATGACATTTTTACCCTTACCTTTACTTCTAAACATCATTAATCTCACTTTATTTAAAAATGGTGGGACCTATTCCCCACTAACCATCCAATAAATCTAATTTAATCATCATTATCATATTTTGCCTCAAAAACCGTGAAACCAACAATGTATCACTTATTTTAAATCGGAGGAAGTATGTGATTATTTGCTGGAAATTTTGTTAAAACAATTGAAATTAAGTCAAAGAATGTTACAACTGAGCATGAGGGAAAACATCCTATTTTGACCTTCTTCATGTAAGCATCAAGTTAAAAGGTTTTTTTTTTAAATTAAAATTTTAACTCTAATATACAAAAAATACAAGACGGGAAAATGGGGTGATAAAAAACCTACATATGATGTGTATTTAGACGGTTATAACCTTCATTTTCCCAATCTTATTAACTTTAGTTTTACATATTTTATTTAAAATAACTTCAGTTTTGTTCCCTCATATTTAAGTAGTGGTGTCAAATTGGGTGAGTCGTTAACTTGAAGATACCAGCTATTAAATTTTTCAAAACGATCGCTTACCCTTTTCACTCTTACATGTTGAGTCCTTAATGAAAAGGGTCAAACAGTCGTTTTGTTACTATAAAGCTTTTAAGCACTTAATATATTTTCTCTGAATTTCTTATTTTTAATCTTTTTTTCCATGATGATTCTAGACATTTGTCATGTCCTAATTCTCAATTAGCATTATTGCCTCAGTTAACCAGAATGTTTCTGTATCCTGCTTTTTATTGTTTTTTTCTCCTTATATTTTAGGGGCATCTCTCGTATAAGTGCAACACATGAGTGGCTTCTTTAATAGCCGTGGCAACTAGCCAATAATGGAGCTCCAAAAATGGTCTCATGAAAGTACAAATTACCATGAGTCAATGATTTATCGTTACACTTTAGAAACCATAAGCACTTTGAAGTATGCAACCATGTAACCATAAGCACTGAAAATATCCTAATTGGTAAAAGTTTTAAAGCTTACGGGTTTACTTTGCAAAAATATCCTATTGTCAGTTTTTGTTCCCTAATTGATACTGCTATAAATTGAGAACCTTAGTGCTATTCTATAATGATTCTGTTGTCATTTGACCCATTTAGACAATTTCAGATAATACCCATTTGACCCGTTTCAAATATATTCATTAGTAAACTGAATTTTAATAATGGTCCTTTTGACCAGGTTGAGCTGTTTGGCCGGCTTGACCCATTTCAAGATTAGGTGGAACATAGGGCTTATCAGAGGAAGGAAGAAGCTTGAAAATTAGCTTAATTTAATTCATTAAATTAACAGCAAATTTAATAGACTATTAACATCTTTATGGGACAACTCAGTTAAAAAGGTAATGAGTCAAACGGGTCAAAGGTACCCATAAAGTGGTAATGATCTGTTACAAGTTATTGAATCGTTAACTTTTATTTCATAATGAGGTTTAATAATCTCTACTATCTATAATGCATGAAGATCTCCTACATTTTTTTAGGATCAGTGGAGATCACTTATATATGTAATAATATTTGTTTAAGGGTCATTTTAATTCTCAAATTAGTTTTATGGGATACACATTTGTTCATCTAAGTAATTTATATGGATCATCATAATTTGTTTAATTTGTGAAATCTTGAGTTTAATATAATAGAGGAAATTGATTCTCTTTTTAAAACATGTAATCGAACAACATTTCAACGCTAATGCTAATTCTTTCTTTTTACCTATATTTTATACACAGTTGTTATAAAAATATGTAACCAATGGACTTTTAATCGCAAGGAATATATAGTTCGCATCGCGCGGGTTTTAACCTAGTCTAATATAACACATGTTTAGTTTAAGCCTACATATTCGTACATTATTAAATTGATAAATAACCAAAAGCTTAAAAAGATATCATAAATTAGCACGAGGGGTAAAAAGATATCTTAAGATGTAGAAGAAACAAACATATATATAAAGTAATAAAACCTATTTACGTTTGAAGGATAAAATATAATGAAACATAAAAATCTTGATGAAAGATGAGATCGATTGCGATTGACGGCGTTTATTAAAGCTTAGGACATGTCGTGTCACACAGAAAAAAACTTTTGCAGTTACGACGTGTTCCTGAGCTTTAAGAATCGCCGGAATCGCACCATAATAATCACTGAAATCGTTTTTCAGTCGAAATTTTAAGGAAGTGACTGCGGCTGAGGATGAATGAAAACGTAGGATGAAGCCCGTATTTATAACCACAAGGTAGAAATGGACATGAACCATATGGCAGAAAACCATGCGGCCCACTTTGTGTTTACAACGGCCCAATCAAGGCTAAAGGAGTACTTACCCAATTAACCACAACATGGTTATCCTACAGTAACTTTTTTTTAGATTTTTTTGAGATAGATTCACTGCTTAATTCAGTGAGGTACTTTGTCTAAAAGAAAGAAAAAAAATTGTTTCGTCAACGACAATATTATTATAATATTTGTTGATGGTATTTAACTATTTACCCAATTAATCAGCTAATTTAAAAACACAAAAAAACTTATATAAACTCCACTTGTTCGGCTTATTCGACTCGCAAAGCTCGATTAGCTCGGCTTCAAATATTTAAACGAGCTTTCGAGCGAGACGAATCAAGTTCGGACTCGACTCGAGCTCGTATACTATTAAACTCGAACTTAAATAACTCGACTCATTAATACCCCTAATAATAAATGCAACTCTTTTAGACGACCCAAACCAAAATCATGTCACACCCCTTTACCAAACAAACAGACACCTTTGTTGCA
The DNA here is from genome assembly GCA_963853835.1 of Calendula officinalis. Lineage (NCBI taxonomy): Eukaryota > Viridiplantae > Streptophyta > Magnoliopsida > Asterales > Asteraceae > Calendula > Calendula officinalis. The sequence goes on along the minus strand of OY970830.1, from coordinate 1,278,325 downwards.
TATATTTGTAAGCAAAAGAAACCCTTCGTGATAACATGTATGTACACAAATAGAAGAGAAAATAATCAATATAATCATTATCATTACGTGTATATTTCTCAAACCTATGAAATTTGACTAGCATTTGCATCTCATATGACGTAACTACTTTTTTTTTTTTACCGTATATCCCCATAGAGGGAAATAATCATCCAATTAAGATATCAACTAGAAGAAGAGTGGAAAATCCTTTTGACCAGAGAAAATTTGTTAGAATTGCTTTTATAGATTGCAGCATTTTGAAGTTCTTTTCCAAGCATTTTGGTCACTCTTGGATGTCTTCGGGTTAGGGTAATCGTTACCTTTTTTTCCGTCAAGCTAATCTCCATTGACTCTGCCTCACCTATGGTTAAATAACATAATTAGACTCATACCCTAAATAATTTATTTACATTAGTTTGATTTAGTTAAACTTAGATAATAATAGTATGATTAAAGAATGGAAAATAATGCTATAATGTATTAAACAATCTTATCCAATATGAGATTATATGAGTAGGGTTAGGAAGTGTCATGAAATGGGACCAACATAGATCATTTCAAGGGTATCCAATGTTGAAATTTTGTGCAAGAAAACATCATAATACATTTGCCATAGTTTGTTAGACAAGTTTATAAAAGACAACTTGAGTGACAAAAGATAAATATTTTGTGATTTTTAAAAGTTACTATCTAAGAAAAACGTTTGAACAATTTTGATGCATTTATGTCCCGATAATCGATGTTATTACTAGGCCCACGTCTTAACTTTTGACATTCAACGATTTTCTGAATTTACAACGGCTAGCCGTTTCTAGAAGAAATGTTGGGCATGGAAAAAGCCCTTTTAACGGCCAAATAAGGCCACCGGAAATTCAAGGGATCTTTACAAGAATAGAAAGGCCGATCAAGCTAGACAACCGGAAAATCAAACTTACCGGTCAACTTAAGCTGCCAGAAAACAAGAATTGGGGGAGTTGACTTACCATTTAATCTGGAGACTATGTCATCTACTCTTTCTTGACATCTTTTGCATTGAAAATCGGCTAAAATAACCACTTCTTGAACCTGTTTTTACAAAGAGACCAAATTAGTTCGATCAGTTGATCATGAAATAAGAAAAATTATTGATGGATTACAAGTGGGAAGGTTAGAGATTCGATCGTGGCAAGCGTGGTTGGAACTATGGCCATTTTATTAGTTTTTTCAAATTCAAATTCTTTTTCTTCTTCCTCATTTTGATAAACAATAGCCATATCTTTTCTTGATATTTATTGCAATCTTTAAAAGAGAGGGATGTATGACAACTTTGGTTAAAATGAAAAGGGAAACCCGACTTTGTGATGCTTTATGTGTATTGGGGAACCCCACGTGTGAGCGTGTGAGAGAGAGAAAGGGAGTACATGAGTTTAAAAAAATCTTGGAGAGTTGACAAATATACCACCAAAACCTTGGCAGCCTCTAAAGTCACCCACCACTATATATTTATCCATTTTCTACCACAATAAATATATCTAATCCCGTTAAAATTGGTATATGAAAGAGGTAAAAATATAAATAATTATACACCAACATGAAGTAAATAAACTGATTTGCGAAAAACTACGACGAAGATGTGTCGTTGGAAAAAACGTATGATTCCAGAAGTGTAAAAATATTATAAAGAAAAAATATAGTGTGAAACATGTACGACATAAAAGACATAAAAATAACATGCCGTTCTAAATAACAAGTAATTGTTCCATACTTTCTGGTCGGCTAGTTATAATATTAGATCAAATTTGGTACATAATAACAAGTTCAATGATGTACACCCGTATACTATTAAATTCGTAGCACGTCTTTAAATACCATAATTAGTTATAACAAAGAAATGTACGAAGGTGTGCTCGTTATGATTATTTACATATTATATTTAGTTAATTCATGATGTCATTATCATGTATCCGCAGGAATACCACTTGGTTAAAAACTTAAATTTCGTCATGATCATCATTACCCATTACAAGGTTACATATTTTAATCACTACAATCACTAACATTTTAGTATACATCATTATTTTGATTTGAGATCGATACACACGAAATTTGAGATGGGTGTCCCCAAAATTAGAGGTGCCATGAACTCGTGATGCTGATCCTAATCCCCATTTGAAAATTAGTTCATTCCACTTATAGAAAAACTAAAAATTTCATAATTATTAATCACCCAGAAGTGCACAATTTTACCTAAGATTCTTGAAGTCATGTAAATTAATAATGTTTAAGGCTTTTTTTTTACAGTTGAGTTCTATCTACTTAAGTGTTTGTCCGAATAAATTATATTGATCTAAATAAACTAGTTTATTGTTTATTTTACTTGTTAGAGTGAATAATTTTAATAATAAAATTTGACCAACAATAAAACGTGACTAAAGTTGTTACTGTTATTAAATTGTTAAATATAACTAAAAATAAAATGATTCAGGGGTGAGCATTTGGACCAAAAACCGAACCGAACCGAAAACCGACTGAAACCAAACTGAACCGAAACTGAAATCATACAATCGGTTCGGTTATAAAAATGCATGATTTTCGGTTTCTTTTTTATTGGTTTCGGTTCGGTCCTCGGATAGGATGGGTATTTGGGCTAAAAAACTGAAACGAACCAAAACCGATAACATATAATCGATTCGATTTTGGTTATGAAAATTCATAATTTTCGGTTTCATTTCTATCAGTTTTATATCAGTTTGGTTCTAGACCGTGTTCACCCCTAAAATGATTACCACAATAAATGATTGATGGCTTGTAACTTGTAAGACTGATTTCTCTTCGTTTCGGTCCAAATCTAATCAAAGTGTTTGATATAATTGAAAGTTGAAACCTGTCTAAATTGGTTACCCCACTCCAAATTTATTTTTTATTTTTTGTTTGTAGGTTTTTTTTCCCTCCTTGAATACTTGATATTTTGTGAATTTGATTATATCTTTTTAGTTATAACACATTTTCTTATATTATTAAGTTTTATTTTATTATATATTTTTATTTGAATCACCTTAATTTCTTTTTCATTTGGTTAGGATAAATGGTCCCATTATGCAAGTGTTATCTTCATCTCTTATTCTTGGTCTCAAAGTAGAAAATCACTTAAAACAAATTTGTTTTATTCATTTGTCAACATCAATCGAAGCATGCTACAAACGTATTACTAATTTTTTGTTTCAAACTTGATATAATAATCATCATATGAGTTATATATGACTCGTGTTCAAGTTCAACGTCGATTGGTGCATGAATCCCCTAACATTACGTCATTTCTTGGACCCGTTACACGTAATATGTGGCAAACGGCATATAAACAAGGACTTCATAATTTTTAACTTTCTATGATCAACCATAAATTACCTTTATAAACAATCATTTATAAGGCTGCTTTTTGTTTAAAAACAGTTAAATGATAATAAATGGTCATAAAACCAATACTTATGACATAAATAAATGTCAAGTAACATGTCTCGTCTAGCTTTTAAATTCTACCCCATAAATGATAAATATGTGACTCTTACACTACAAAAATTATTTCACATACCATAATTATATAACACATCATGTGTTACACATGGTAGCTAACCCCTTAAAATTTCTTGAATAGTGTTAAAAAAATATTTTATTTTTTGTTTTTTAGTATATGTGGTACACATAAGCTAAAAATATGCAATCGATGCTCTTGTGTTGAAAAAATATAATAAAATATATTTTATTTAAATATTCATTTAAATATCAAAAACAAGTTCTCATCAAAATCCACGAGAATATTGTGCAACATCTCAATTTTTTTCCTTGGATCCGCTACAATGCTGATATAATATAGTTTACTTTGAATATTGTACATTTTATGGTGTAGAATTGTCATTCTTGTTTGACATGATCTTTATTAGCATATAAATTCAGCACTACGTGCATGTAATTTGGTTATGGTTTATTTGTTTTATAGTATAATTGATACGATTTAACACAAGAAAACACAAATTCAGTCTATTTGTGATATGTTTTAATACAAAATTAAACTGGACCATCCTATAACCTACAAATTACTCAACCTAGTATATTAGAATGTCGACATATACTTACGTTTGTTTGTTTGATTAAATGATTGTTCCGCATTATTGGTAAAACTAGACGTGGCAAATGGGTCGTGTCGTGTCGGGTTCATATCGTGTCGAGACATTAAACGTGTTGAGACCCCTAAACCCAAACCCGACACGTTTAATAAACGGGTTCAAAATGTTAACCCAAACCCGACACGGTTAATTTCGTGTCAACCCGACCCAACCCATCTAACCCGTTTAAGCCGTGAAGATTCCCATTAGCGATTAGACATAATAAAAATTCAACAAAAATATAACAAAAATTCAAAAAAAACATAATAAAAATGTAACCAAAACGTAATATGATTAGATATTAAGCTCAATATGAAATAAAAGCTCAATCTTTTATACTAAAACTACTAATTTATAATATTTACATATAATATATATAATATATAAAATTTATTAAAATATATGTATACTTAAACGGGTGATTCGGGTTACCTTCGAGTTGAAAATATTGACACTAACCCAACCCGTTTAACTTTCGTGTCGTGTCGAGTCAACCCATTTACTTAAACGTGTCAAAACCTCTAACCCAAACCCACTAATTTCGTGTCGGGTTCGTGTCGAGTTGTCGTGTCATGTCTCATGTTGCCAGGTCTAGGTAAAACTGTCAAAACTTGACACGATACGATAAAAATACCACGAAAGGAAACGAAATTGGCACGAAATTGAAATTTGAATTCGTGTTCGTGTCGTGTAAAACAAACACGAAGTCGTGATGTGTTCGTGTTCAGAGATTAACACGAAATTGACACGATAGTTAAGATTTTGGGAACATTTAAAAATTGATGTTATATTTTTGTCGTGTTTGTCGTGTTTTTAGTATGTAGTACGTAAGAAATTTGATATATTTGTTATTTATCTCGTGTTGTCGTGTTTATCATTTTTTAATCGTGTCGTGTTCGTGTTCGTGTTAACAAAATAAAACACGCCTTCGTGTCGTGTTGTTTTCGTGTTGAACAAATTCGTGTTGTGTTGTGTTACCCAAAAATACGAAACGATAGCACGATTTGATAGCCCTAATTATTGGTCTAATAGTAGGAAATTAGGGGGTGTTTGGGATTTCTTATTGAAAATAGATTATTCGTTTTGAAAAATAATCAGATAATCAGCGATCTCAAAACGTGATTATGAAAAATAGTGTTTGGATTTGATTATGTTGTTTGAAATCGCAATAATCAGATAATCAGTTTTTTTAGTGTTTGGCAAACTTGATTATTTATCTATTTATAGGTAAAATGAAATAATCCGTTTTGAAAACGCAAATAAGCAACCCCTCACTTGCTTTTCCAAAACTCCATTTTGGAGGGTCCAAAACGCAAATAAGTGATTATTTCAAACCTTTTGCCAAACACTCAATTTAGATTATTTGCGTTTTCAAAACGCAATAAGCAGATAATTTTCCTCAAAACGCAATCCCAAACACCCCCTTACTGACAATATTAGTATCTGTTAGTTTGTCAAACATCAATCCAAGTATGCTGCAATAACATTTCTAATACATTTCGTTTTTTAGATTGATGTAATAAGCATCTAAATTATCTCTATCTCTATCTATAATAACAGAAAGCGTGTCACGTCAACTAATCCACGTCACATTTGCCATGTCATTAAGCATCCACCAATAAAAACATTCAACCTCACCTAATCCACGTCACTATTGCCACTTCATAATTTATACCACATCTAATCATGATTTGAAAATTTGTAATTATCTTTTAATATCAACGAAGGAAGTTATATATTATCCTTTTTAATTTCATCTTTTGATTTAATCTTGTATTGATAAGGAGGAAGTTAAGTATAAAAATTTGGTGAAAACCAATACCATTTTTATAAAAAGATATTAACAACAAAACAATGAGAAGTGATAGTGTATTGGGAGGTAAATATATATGAGGATATAGAAAATGTGTTCCAAATCTTTTATATTTGGCTTTTTGAATTTTTAATATATATGCTCAATCCATTTGATATGTTAGAGACGCAATCTAATTCCAAATCGACCCATTTACAAGTAAATGAGTTGAAATTTATTTCTGTAATAGTTATTGAAATATCTTTTGTTAGTCGAAGTATGAATGTATGATACGATTTCAATCTATTTCAGTTAGCTTATACAAACTTATGTTTCACATTATTCGTAGTTTAATACTTCTTCCGATTCAAAATAAGTTATACACTTTCCATATTTGGGTGTATTAAAATAAGTGATACACTTTAAAAGCATACCTAATTTGGTAAAACGTTGTGGGCCCCACATCCACTAACTACTTACTTTAATAAAGTGAAATAACTTCTTTACCCTTACTTTTACTTTTAAACATCATTAACCTTACTTTATTTAAATATTGTGAGACTCATTTCTCACTATCCATCAAATTAATCTAATTTAACTCTCATTATAGAATTTTACCTCAAAAATCGTGAAAACAACAATGTATCACTTATTTTGAATCGGAGGAAGTAATTGATTTATTGTTCTTTGTTATTTTCCACAACTTCAATGTTCTATTATTTTATTGTATGGAAATGCGAAATATCATCCAAGAATGAATATTTTGTTCCTTCTTTGCATTCTGTACTCCAACCGATAATTTATGGAGTGTTTTTTTTTTTTGCTATTACTACATGTGTATCACCATATTTTGATGTTATGCAATTATAAGAAAATACTGTTTTAACTACGGAATTATTTGAGTGGTAAATTTTTTTTAATAAATAAAGTATTTTTATAGAAGTAAAAAATATGAAATTTATTAAAAGATCATTAAAATTACAAAAAATTTATAATTCACCCATGATAAATCACAGGTTATAGGCTAGTTGTGCTTAAATGTAAAATAATTAATTATACTTAATGAAAAACTAACAAAAGTTATTAGCCATTAAACCAAGGCAAAACATATGAGGTGTATTAATTCCGCAACATGAGTAAAACATCATTGCATCAGCCAAATTCGTTTTGTCATCAGATTCTATAAGTCAACAAGTTTTTAAGCATTTCAACCTTTTAATTCTATTTATAACCAATAGATAGTGAACAATCATACATAAACTTTGAGAAACAATAGCAAAATGTAGACAACTAAGCTAGTTGACACACACACACACACACACAAAAGAACCCATAAAAACAACAAATGGTACAAGGTACAAACTCCTAATTATGACACTAAAAAAGCTAGCTCTCACTAGGTTAGTCTAACTGCTCCTCTGCAGAATTACAAAAAGTCAAACACATGTTTGACTTAACAACTACCAAAATGTACACATTTCAATAAATAAAAAAACATCAAGCAAATAAAACATTCACCTTGACATAACTAAACTCGTTAATTGAGAAGCACAAAACAGAGACGACGAACCATTAGAAGCATAACACCGCCTTTTCTTGGTTGACCAATTCCAAGTCAAACAAGTAGTCAAATCCCCCTTTGACCGATGGTCAACAACCGCCTCTTTTTCAGTTACACCAGAATTAGAATTAGTTTCACAAATCAAACCAACAAGATCTCGTCTGTTCTCCATTTCTTTCCATTGATTTCCAACCCATTCTTCCGAATATCTCAAATCCTTAGCTTCAAAAATCATTTTTCTTTTTTCATCCGGAAAAAATACATGGATTTTATCATTATCACAATCTTTATGAACCACAATCCCTTCCCACCAACCATTATCCAACCATGCATCCACAACACACCCGACATCAATGAAACTAGAATCGATCTTTTTGCACAATTTAATCGGTCTAATCATCGTTCTTCCCGAAAATCGGATACCCAATTCATCATTATCGGCAATTCTTGATGACAAAATCCATTCCTACATAAATTAACAATCTTTAGTACCCTGAAGTTGGCTGACTAGGTATTTATAGTACCCTGAACTATTAAAGGTGCAGTATGGTATCATGAACTTGACAAAATGGTTGACTTGGTATCCTGACTCACTAATTTGTTCTTGTTTTCTAACGTGATTTGCTTCTAATATCAATATATTGAGATAAACGCAATCAAATCAACGAGTCAGGGGACTAAATCGACCACTTTGCCAAATTCAAGGTACCATGTTGCACCTTTAATAGTTCATGGTACTAAAATAGAATAAATACTAACCTCGAGATTAACGGTTTCATCATCTGCATCCTTGATATCTTGATACCTCACTTTAATTTTATCATTATTTTTCTTAATAACATTAGCTTTAAACCAAAAACCTCTAATCCCACTATCTTGTGACAAAACTTCTAGTTCCGAACCTATTTTGTAACTAAATTCGTCGGTTACCAGTCTCCTAAGTCGTTTTCTTGGTCTGTTGATCCCGATATCGTCTGTATGATCGGATATGAATTTATGTATGCTTTGGTTCCAGTAACCTTTGACTTGAGTTATATCAAATGGTTTCACCACTTCCTTATCAATTTGATACTGGCATACGAACGGGTCCAAGATTGTTTGAATTTGACCATTGACTTTGAGAAAATGGTCAAAGTGTTGAGGACTGAGAACCGTTGCTAATCCATCTATGCATTTGATGCTAAGATCTTGAAAACAAAGTGAAATAAAAATCTCTTTTTTATTATTATTGAAACTATATTTAGGTAAATCAAGACCAAGTTCATCAACTTTGTGAAACCATCTTACAACTGCCATTTTGTTGCCTTTGAAACCCTCGTATAGATCGTCCAGGTAAGCAATAAGCCGTTTGCCGTCTTCAGCTAATATGTATACGAAATCATGAGCCTACAATTAAAAAAATAATAAATAAATAAAAGATATTAAAAGTTGAAATTAGGTTTATTTGTTAAGAGTACTAACCGATATTCGAATACCACTACGTGTATACGCTTCATAGTGCTTCCTTTTTTTCCTGCAAGTTGAAGCAGAACCAACCCATAGAAACTCTGTTTGTGAAAAAAAAAGTCAATGGTCAATGCTACTAGAAGTCAACTATGACTGCAGTGATAAAGTTAAAAACAATCACGATGCAATAAAATACATATACATATATATTTTATATATCCACTTAATAGTATGTAATGTATAGCCTTTGTTGGGATATAATTGGGCATAAATTATCAAATCATCAAACAAATTTAATTGGGCATAAGTAGATTTTAACCTAGAAATCAGGGCTCAGGAATTCCGAGGCTCTCAACCAGCTCTTGGAATCTGATTTAATATATCCTGCAGCCCAGATCATTGTCAGTTTTCCATCCAAACAAACACAATAGCGACGTTTTGTGACTTATTAGACACAAAATATAATCGTAGCAATCCAACTTTGACTAGCCAGAAGTCAAAAGAAGGTAAAAAATCAATAATTTCAGCCTAAAATCGTAAATTAAATAGTTTTTTTGCCCCAAAAATAGAAATTTACTACCAAGATGTAGGTTTAGCTCCTTTCCATCGATTCTAAGGAATAAATTGCTCCAATTTGCGAATTATTCCCCAGATTTTGATTACTATCTAACAAGGGGATTTTTGGATAAGAGCAGAGAACAGACTCGCGGAAAATAAAAATGAATTTTTAGGAAAGAACGATCCTGAACCAGATTTAGATCTATTGCTAAGAGCAATTAAAAGCCCTAACCGGCCCAAATTTAAAATAATTCACCTAAAAGATGCACCGAAATAGCGTAAACTACGCCACCAAACCCTATACGGATCAAAATCAAACACAGAAAACTTGAAATTTTGCACAAAAAACGAAAAAAAGGAGAGCAGATAAGATGTAATTTTGAAAAAAGAGTATGGAAATTTTACGTACCGGTAACAAGGGTGCTTAACCAATCAATAACCTCTTGCCGAGATCTGAGCTTAGAAGGATATAGCGAATTCTCACGAATTGCGTATCGATAACGATACGAACAAGACGACGTCGTCTTGGTAGTCTTGGTATGATGTCCTAATTTCTTCTCTTTGCCGACGACTGCCAAATCGGAAGTCCCATCCCGCCGTTTCAAATAATACCGTACCTCTTTTCTTCCTCTACGATTTGTAGAAAAAACTTCTTCCCAATTGACAACCGCCGACACCGTCTTTCCCATCGCCGGAGATCTCTCCATCGTAAATCTTCGAAACAAAACCTAGGTTTCTAATATACACATACAAATCTTGGCAAAATTGATAAGGATTGCAAGAACTTATCTCGTTTGTTGGGAAATTTGAATTTTTTTAAAGAGAATTTGAGAGCGGTAACGCCTAGAAGAGATCTGAAAATTTTGAAACGGGTATTTATGCGCAAATAAATGGTGAGAGAGAGTGTGAAAATTAGGGTTTCGTTATTTGTTTTGAATTGGGGAAGGCACGATGGAACAGGCTGATTGCGGGCGGGTCAACCCGTCTTTTTCTCTATATACACCGGATATGGAATGTAAAACAAAAAATATTTTTTTTGTTACAACATTATTATATTTTGATTATTATAAGATTTTAATAATGACATCTTTAAAGGCTGTCATAAGACATACATAAAAAACTTAGCATATTCAACCGTAACCGACTCATGCATTTAAGGAATTACTTCCCCATAAACTAATGTATAACTTTTTATACACTTAATTATAATTCTAAGTGCTGTTATTATCAAAATATTTATATAATCACTTTTATGCACCAAATTTATTCTCTTTCTTTCGTTTTTCACAACAATAATAATCATCATGCTAATTTTTGGCTTAAATTAATAAATATCACCAAGGTAAATTATGTATGTTTGACAAGTAATATTTTATCAAATTCAAACCATTACAAATCACAATATATTTGGTTTCTTTTTTTTATTTCCGAATATTCTGCCGTTCAAAAAAAAAAGAAAAAAGAAACAGAAAAAATACTTGCTATTTAATAAAAAAAGCTTATAGCCTAGTGCCCTAGTGGTATTTGGTGTTTGTGATGTTACATAAGGTTGTGGGTTCAAGTACCATTAGGAGTAGAAAATCATAATTTTGTTTCATCGTTTACTATCACTTCTGTCCACCTTTTTGTTTAGCAACCGAAAATCCAAAAAATTGCTTGAAACTATTTCTTAACGTCGTTTTGAACTAGTACTAACTTATTAATCAAGAATAGAGGGATTCATTATTTTGGTTTATATATGCTTATACACATTGTAATGAGGAACTTGAAACCTAGGTATTGAACCAATAATTATAAACTACCAATTTGAAATACAAATTCAAACTTAATGCACTACACACATACATAAAAATGACAGATTGTAATCGAAACACAACATTCGAGCAATCTGATGTCATAACTTAATTTATGTTATTGTATCACTGCCACCTCAACATTCTTCCTTTTCACACCACACACCAAGCGTCACTTTAAGGATGCACGAGTTGTTTGGTTTGGGAAATGGTGTCGGGGTTGTAACCTGTAACGCCTAAAGTAAAACTAATAAGCTAATCCAAATAGGGGTGAGCATTTAGTTTGAAAAAATCACGCCAAATCGAAAATTAATTGAAATCAAACGACACCGAACTAAACCGAAACTGAAAACATGTAATCGGTTTAGTTTTAAAAATTCATCATTTTCAGTTTCGTATCTATACGTTTCGGTTCGGTCTGGTCCTTGGATAATGATAACATTTTGGCTAAAAAAACTAACCAAAAGCAAACTAAAACCAAACTAAATCAAAACTTAAAAAATTAAAGCTACTGCCCTGCGCCTCTCTAGGCTTCGCTATCGCTCATGACCGGTATATGGATCATTTGATTTTGAAAATTCTTTATTTTCGATTTTAATTCTATCAGTTCCGGTTCGGTGGAAATCCAAACATCATTTTTAGTCGATTGATTTAACAAAAAAGATGAATAGATAACGGGCAGTATCCCATAAAACGAAACGGCGATGGTATTTGTTAAGTCAAAAGAAACGGTGGATAACACGACAAACGGAAACAGCTAGCCGGGCCCACTGCCGTATCCGGTCAAAAGACGTTACTATGTGGGCGCCCACTATGCTCCTCTCTTGATGTTATCACCACGTCCCTCTTGGAACTTTCCACCAAATTATACATTTTTCCTTAAATTATTACTGATTATATTTCAACATTAATTTACTAATTTACTTCATAAAATCATATAACGACGTTTTTCTGTATCGTCGTACAAACTTTATACTTTCAAATCGTTAGCTAAAATAACATAAAATTGATATCAAATGGTAATTGTAATATATACAAATATATAAAAAAATCATTGAGATCAAATGGTAAATTTGTAAAACGATTCGGTTTTTAATTTACATGATAAATTTTTTAGCAGGCGAAAACTTATTTGTTCATTATAAAACAGCATTAACACCAATATCCACAACCACTTCCGACTTAATGTAAGGAATTTAATATCAATCCTAAACAAGCATAATCATCCAACCAATTCAATAATATAAAATAAAAAAGTATAATCAGACTATTTTTTAAACAGCTAAACTGCTCAATTATGATGTTAACTAACAAGGAGTGATTTTTACACCACAATTTTTAGTGCATCCACCACAATTATTGTTATACATAGTCGTATAGTTAACTGTAAAATTTATACTGATGTATAATTTAAAAGTTGTGATGCAGAAATAAATTCCATTAACTAATTCATATTAGACTTTTCCTCTTAAAATACGATAGAAGCTACACATTTGTGCTACATGCATGACCTTTAGAGATGAGCTGTTGATCTGTTTTTCTATTGCTTTGAATATGAGTTCCATCTTCAAACCTTCTTATTTATCAAATAGTGGTTTTTGGTTATTGTTCATACAGCAGTTTACGAATACTGGTTTTCGGGTAGTGGTTTTCCTTTCTGGTTATATTTTGAAGGTAGTTTTTCAATCTGAGTACTTGTTCAGTTTACGAGTCAATTGAAATATTTCGAATGGTGTATATTGTTGAACAAGTGTGAATCTCGTATCTCCCAACTACACTAAAACGTTAATTTTAAGTTGGTCTCTCGGATTTGACTTTGACTAAAAGTCAACTTTTTACCAAAAAATTCAATTTTTTAGTAAATCATTCATCTTAACTGATCAAACCATCATTTCAAGCAAACACTTATCTTCATTATATATAATGCATTTCAGAACTTTACAAATTAATAAAACTTAATTTTCAGTTAACACACTTAGGTGGTGTTTGTTTATGACTTAATCGACTTAATAGATAAATTACTTAATGTAGAAAGTCATGGTTTGTCGTGCACAAAATAACCGAAACCGAAACCGAAACCGGTACCCGAACCGCAACCGAAACCGGTCAAAACCGGTTTTGACCATAACTGGTTCGGTTATTGAGTAACCGATCGGTTAGTAACCGGTTGGGGTTTTTATGGTTCGAACCGGTTAGTAACCGGTTAACCGAACCGGTTTTGACTCGAAACCGACCACAAATTTGGTCAACACACGGGTTTTGACCGGTTAACCGGTTTGTAACCGAAACCGAACCGATTACAATACCCCTTACACCGGTTAGAGTTTTCGAGTCCCCAAAGAAACCGGTTAACCGAAAACCGGTTTTGACCGGCTTTGACCAAAACCGGTTTGGGTCAAACCCGAAACCGGTTTTGTCAAAAACCGGTTTGTGTGCATCCCTAGTCATGGTTAGTCCGTTTGTTTATGACTTTATCCATAAATCATCACTTAACCGAAAAAATCATGGAAGTGATGTCCTCCCCATTAAGTCACAACTTTTATTTTCTTTTTTTATATTTATCAAATTTATATTAACATAATTATAATTTTTATATATATGCAGTTGGAAAAAAATTTAATTTTTAATATTATATTTTTTAATACATCGGGTTTTTTATATTTATCAAATTTATATTAACATAATTATAATTTATATTTTTAAAATTTTTCAATTCTTTGATAATATTCCTAATTTCAGATTCACAGTCAAACATTTGAAAACCTATCATATTTCCCACTTCAATTGTGTTAACAATTTCAACCGATGTATTAAACGAAACCGAATAGATGATTTATGTTAAAAATTATAATTATATAATTTTTTTATTGGTATTCAAGAAGTTATGTCATCTCGAGTGGAATTATCAACAATTTCTGCTTACTGGGGCAGCCAGAATTTGGAGTTTGATTTCTTGGAACCAGTTGGTAAATCTGGTGGTATCATTTCAATCTGGGACCCTACTTGGTTCTTGAAAAGCGACAGTATCAGAGGTGATGGGTTTTTAGTGACCCGTGGTTCCTTATTTGGGTCTAACATTATTTGTGCTTTTATTAATGTTTATGCTCCCCAAGATCCTAAAAAGAAGAAACAATTGTGGGAATCTATCAAGAAACTCGTTATGTCGGATGTTAATTGTGTTTGGATTGTTTTTGGGGATTTTAATGAAGTTCGTAGAAAATCTGAAAGAATAGGTTCTAAATTTTCGAGTTCGGGAGCAAGAGTTTTCAACGATTTCATATCTGATAGCGGACTTAATGAAATAAAAATGGGTGGACGTAGATATTCCAGGAGTACACCGGATTGTGGGTCTATGAGTCTTTTAGATAGAATCTTAGTTTCTAACAGTTTTTTTCAGGTCTGGCCTAACCCGAGTGCAATCATTTTACCGAAAGGATTCAGCGATCACTGTCCGATCCTGCTCAACTTTTATAATGCAGATTTTGGTGCTACGTATTTTAAATTTTTTAATTCTTGGATTTCTAACCCTACTTTAAAGAATGTTGTTAAGCAGGCTTGGAACTCGCAACTATTGGGCTCGGTTTCTCCGATTCAACGGTTTAGCATCAAGTTAAAAAGAGTCAAAACCGCAATTAAAAGATGGAAAGCTAGGGAAGCAGATGACGCCTTAAACAAATTAAGAAACTCGGCAACTGCCCTAGATACAATCGCTGAAATGCAACAGCTTTCTGTCGATCAAAAGAGTAACAGAGTATTTATTGATATCAAAATTCGTGAACAAGAAGCATTGAAAATTCGTGATATCAAACAAAAATCACGGGTAAAGTGGAATGTGGAAGGCGATGAAAATTCCAAATTTTTTCACGGGTTGGTTAAAAACAACAATAGAAAAAATAGTATTCACGGATTATCTTTAAATGGTGTTTGGACCATTGACCCGGAAGCATTGAAATCAGGTACTGCGGATCATTTTTCTAAAATATTTTCGGAGCCCAATTTAAAAAGGCCTCGCTTCGTGAGTAATAAATTTAAAGTTTTATCAGAGCTACATTGTTCACAAATTGAGGTAAATTTTTCATCAGATGAAATAAAAAAAGCAGTTTGGGATTGTGGTATTGAAAAAGCACCTGGTCCAGATGGTTTCACTTTTGCATTTTTAAAAAAATTTTGGGACATTATTCAAACTGATTTATTGCAAGCTGTGGAAGATTTTGAAAAGGGAGGGTCGCTGGGTTGGGGTTGTAATTCTTCATTTTTTACTTTAATACCTAAGTGTGACATCCCTTTATCCTTATCGGATTATAGGCCCATAAGTTTAATTAGTAGCCTTTACAAGATAATTTCTAAATGCTTGGCAAATCGATTAAAAACTATAATTGGAGAGGTTGTTAGTAGCGAGCAATCGACTTTCATTGAAGGTCGTAACATTCTTGATGGGCCTTTAATTCTTAGCGAGGTCATCTCGTGGTGTAAGAAAAGTAAAAATCAATCTCTCATTTTTAAGGTTGATTTTGAGAAAGCATATGATACATTAAGTTGGGAATACCTTGATTCGGTTATGGCTCAAATGGGTTTTGGTATAAAATGGAGAAGGTGGATTTCTACATGCTTATCATCCTCTAGAGCATCAGTGTTATTGAACGGTTCTCCCACGAAGGAATTCGACATTAAAAGGGGACTCGGACAAGGAGATCCAATGGCACCATTTTTATTCATTTTGGCGGTGGAGGGCATTCACATTGCAATGCTTGAAGCTATGGAAAAAGGTATATTTCGTGGTATTAATCTTCCAAACAACGGACCGGTTTTGTCCCATTTACAATTTGCTGATGATACTATTTTTATGGGGGAATGGTCGATGTCTAACGCGAAAAATTTATCTCGAATTTTAACTTGCTTTTATCTTGCTTCGGGGTTAAAAGTTAACTGGTCTAAAAGCAATATATTTGGTATTGGGGTTGTGGAATCGGAAGTCATTAGGGTTGCAAATCATATAAATTGTAATGTTGGGTCCCTTCCGTTCAAGTATCTCGGGTTGGTGATTGGTGCGTCCATGAATAGGGTTGTACATTGGGATGTGTTAATTAATAAATTTCAGAAAAAGTTATCTAAATGGAAAGCATCTACTCTCTCTTATGGAGGTCGTCTTACTTTAGTTAAATCGGTTCTTGGTGCTCTTGGCAGTTATCATTTTTCAATCTTTAAAGTCCCAGAAAAAGTTTTAAAAAAATTAGAATCCATTCGTGCGAATTTCTTTTGGGGGGCAAAAAATGGAGAACGGAAAATAAATTGGGTTAGTTGGGCTCAAGTTCTTAATCCTATTAATTTGGGTGGCTTAAATGTTCCGAGTTTAAAAGCACAGAATCTTGCTCTTTTAAGTAAATGGTGGTGGAGATTGAAAAAAGATGAGGGTAATTTATGGAAACAAGTAATTGTGTCTCTACATAGATGTTCAGAACCTTTTAATCCAACAGGCAAATTCCCGGGAGTGTGGAATAATATTGCTAAGGTACGTAATACTTTAAATACATTTAACGTTTCAATTGATTTGTGGTTTCAGAGGTCGCTAGATATGGACGGTAGCTTCGGCCCATGGCGATGGGCCCTTCAGTCAGATGGTATCTTCTCTGTTTCTTCTTCCAGAATTGCTTTCGACAGTTTGATATCTGGATCTAGGCCCGCATCAAATTTCCAATGGTTGAAGAATGTCCCAATGAAGGTGAATATATTTTGCTGGAGATTATTTCAAAACCGTATCCCAACGTGTGCAAATCTTCTGAAAAGAGGCGTCCTATTAAACAACGCTGTGTGCTGCTTTTGTGAACGAGAAATTGAGATTGAGCCTCATTTATTTTGGGATTGTCAGAAAACAAGGGAGACATGGGTAGAATTTTGCAGATGGTGGGGTATCGATATTAGGGATATGCACTGCTTAAATCATATAATGGAATGGATTTACAAAATTCAAGCTTCAAAACAGAAGGTCCAACAGTATTTAGTGTCAATCTACACGATTTTGTGGTTAATTTGGTTATCAAGGAATGATTGTGTTTTTAATAAAAAAGATAGAGGCAAGGAGTCGATCATTTCGCTTGCTCAAGCTCAGTCATTTTTTTGGATTAAACATAGATCTAAAATTAGTTGGGGAAGTGCAGAGTGGGGTATGTGGGTTTCCGATCCATGGATCATCTAATGGAAGAAGGAAGTTTGATTGGAGGTTCGACTTTACGTATTGGACGAATATCTTTAAAGTCTATGGTGATGTAGATTTCAAGTTCTAGTTCTTTGTTGGTAAAATTTTTTATTTTGTATTTATTTAGGCGTTAGAAGGCGTAGTTGTGGTGTTTTCTTGTAGGTGGTTTCCTTTTCTTTGTATCTTTTGCTAGTTTTGCTAGCCTATGTATATATGATCTTCGTTGGTTCCTTGCCGGGGGTGATGGCTTTGCCGTAGCTCCTGGTTTGGTTCCTGTTTTGCTGTTCAAAAAAAAAAACTACTAGAATATATTAATGATAGTAAGAAGACAAACCGACAAATATAATAAAAAAATATATTAAATAGGGGGATTTGCCAACAAGGCACCCAATATAAAGTTAGCGATTATTACATGTTTACATGAAACCAATTCTAAATTGTGTGCATAATAATAATAAAAATAATAAATAATAATAAGCCATACAAAATCACCAATCTAATGTAATCCCCCTCGCAATATAAAGATTATCAATGGTTTTTATAACATCAAGCGATGCTTTTATGTACCTCTGCATTTCCTTCTCTGCCGATTTATCTGTCACAAAAATAAAAACATTAAAATAATAATAATAATAATGATATGTTAGAGCAAATCACAGATCAACTTAGTACTGATGCTGCAGTTGGTAATAATTATGTTTATTACTGATGGGGCAGAAACATTTACTACTGATGAAGTTGATGCTGGTGTTCTCTATAACTTAGTTACTACTGATCATACAAAGATTGAAGATACTACTGATCATTGTAGTTACTACTGACGTTGGTTTCTGGACTTACTACTGATCACCAAGTTTACTACTGATGTTACTTATTTACTACTGGTGATTGGTTTTACTACTGATACGCGTTTATGGAACATATCAAGTCCGAGATCTTCGCAGAGATAGTTATAGAATGTAAATCAATGTATATCGTTTATAATTAGATGTAAATCGTATCCTAGAATAACTAGGGTAAATAGTTTAGCTTCAAGGACTATTATATATAGTTCCTTACGAATTGTAAACGTACGTGTGTATTGTTAACTTAATAATATACATTGAAGCTTTTTGTGAAACTGTGTTCTTAATATTTCTCATATTGTTCATACAGTTCATCGTTCTTAATTATTGATATAGTGTTGATCCGCTGCAACTTCTATCATCAAATAGATCTAAGGTGTTTATTAACTTGTTTATAGTTAACTTGTTTATTAACTTGTTTATTAACCAGAGCTAGCCCTACGTTGCGAGGTTCCAACACTCGGAGTGGTGGCCTGTGGAGTGGTGGCTTGGACCCGAAAGGAGGGTGCCAACCGTGACCAACATAGCCGTGACCAACGAGCTCGGAGTGGTGGCCTGTGGAGTGGTGGCTCGGACCCGAAAGGAGGGTGCCGACCGTGACCAACATAGCCGTGACCAACGAGGACGTTGGTTCTTCAAAGCGTGGGGTATTGTTATGATCCCACATTGGCTAGAGTAAAAACTAAATGGTGGCTTATAAGCCTAAGTGTCCCCTCCTCCTTCAAGCTAGCTTTTGGGAGTGAGTTCTACACTTAGACTTATAAGCATGGTGCGAGCCTAGTATGGGATGGGTTTGTATCAAGTGGTATCAGAGCTTATTGGTTCTAGATCTACTAATTGTTAAGAACAACAAAAAGTTTTAATCTTTAAAACACACACATTATTAATCATGACTGATAATAATGAAAGCACTCAGGCCAACAAAATTCCTATACTCACACCCAATAACTTTGGGATGTGGAAGAATCGTATTAAGCAATACATGCTTATTACAGATTATTCCATGTGGGAAGTCGTTTGTGAAGGAAACAAAACTGGTCAACTTCAAGCAAGTAGCTCTGCAACTGAGGCAGACAAACTTAAATGTGAGAAGGAGAAGAAAGATAAAGGCATTGAACTCAAAACTCTAAGCACTCTCTTACTGGCCATTCCTAATGATTATCAACATCTCTTTGTTGAATATGATGATGCAAAAATACTGTGGGAAGCACTGGAGAAGAGATTCGTTGGGACAAAGAGCACCAAGAGGAATATGAAGTCTGTTCTCAAACAAGACTTTGAAAATTTCAAAGGAAAGCCCAATGAAACACTCACTCAAGTGTTTGACAGATTCAACAAACTAATTGGTGAACTCAACCAAGTTGGTGTAAAGATGGATCAAGAAGATGTCAACATGAAGTTTCTAAGGTCTCTTAGTGAAGAATGGGCCATGTACACAGTGGTGTACAGACAAAGAGATGCTTTAGAAGAAAAGGAGTTAGATGAACTCTATAATGATCTCAGAGTGTTTGAAACTGAGGTAAATCACAAAAACCCTTCTATTTCTTCTAACAATGCTGCTTTTGTGTCTAGTACAGGTCAAGGACAGGAAACCTCCGCAGGAAAGGCTGCAGATTCTGAGGATACTGCAAGAGAATCCTTCTTCACTAGTCATGTGCATACTGCATTGATTAGTGATGACTTGGAACAACTGAATCCAGATGATCTTGAGGAGATGGATCTTAAATGGCAGATGGCTATGCTGAGCCTAAGGACCAAAAGATTCCTAAAAAGAACTGGAAGGACAAGCCTCAATTTCAACAAAGGTGACAAAGCAGGATTTGACAAAACTAAAGTCAAATGTTACAACTGTAACAACCTTGGTCACTTTGCAAAAGAATGTCCTCATCCAGACAAAAGATCAAAATCAACTGCTCTTGTGTCACAACAAGGACAAGGATATGACTGGAGCTTCCAAGCAGAAGAGCATGCTCAAAATCAAGCTCTCATGGCCTTTACTGACAACAAAACTGAGGTAAAATCTAAACCTTGTACTCCTGAATGTGCTAAAATTATTAAAAATCTAGAAAAAGAAAACAATAAATTAAATGAAGATTTAGCAAAAGCAATCAGAAGAAATTATGAGTTTGATGGGGTGATTGCTGATCAAGAACATCAAATAAAGGTGTACAAGATGATTGATCAACGGATCAAGGAAGAATTGCTTCAAGCTGTGGATGAGAAAGAGTTTTATGAAACAAAAAATAATGAACTTACAAGTAAAATAGAAGAATGTCAACTTGAAATTGAACAAAATAAATTAACAATCAAAAAGTTTGAAAGAAGCACTAAAATTCTTGATGAATTAACTAATAATCAAACTACAGAAAAGGTTGTTCATGGGGTGGGATATCATGCTGTACCACCTCCATATAAAATCATTCCACCTCTTAAAAACAGTTCAGAAAGAATCATTAATGAATTAAAAACTGAAAATCAAACTGAATCATCTAATGAAACATCTGAATCAAATAATTCTTCTGATGATGAACAATCAATTGAATTTACTATATCTCAAAGTGAATCACCAAAATCAATTGATACAAGTTTTCACACAGCTCAAAGTCCAAATGAATCTCCCAAATATAATGCAGATAATGTACCAAAAATTTTAACAAGGGGGAATGAAAGAAATAAAACACAACTCTTAGACCAAAGAATACCTGAAGGTGCTAAAAATAAGAAACTAAGATGTGTTATATGCAATAAAATGAACCATTTAGCAAAGGATTGTCACTACAATCCAATAAACTGCAAAGAGTTAAAAGAATTTAAAGTTCTTAAAGAAAATGCTAAAACTCAAAAGTTAAAAGTTACTACTGGTCATTCAGTAGTAAATAAAATTAAAAATCCAATTGTTGAAAATCCAAGATTTGGAAGAAGTAAAACAAGGTTTGTTCAAAACAGAAGAGCTGGAAGCCCAAAGTACAGCAATTACTTCAAGAATAATGGAAAATCCAATCAAAATAAACAATATTTTAAATTTTCCAACACCAGTAGAAACTCTAACAAATTTACTACTGGTGTTAACCCTAATTATAATGCTGTATGGTACCAGTACAAGAATACTACTGGTAATAACCCTAATTTCAAAAATACTACTGCTCCCAAAACAAATTTCAAAAACACTACTGGTGTTAACCCTAAAAACACTACTGGTCATTCTAAACATGATAAGTACCCAAATACTACTGGTCCATCAGTAGTAAAGTATTCAAAAGCTAAAAACAATGGGTATAAACCAAGATCAGTAGGAAATTTTCACACCAGTAATAACTACAAAAGGACAGTAGTAAAACAAAATACCAGTAATAAACAAGTATGGGTACCAAAAGTCTTTAAAGTTAAATCCCCAAAAGCTCATTTCTCAAAGGATGAACCCAAGACATATAAAGCTTGGGTTCCCAAACTTAACTAATCCTTTACTCTCTTGTGCAGAGCATTCAGATCCCAGAAGAAGGTAGAACATGGCATATTGATAGTGGATGCTCAAGGCACATGACTGGAAATCTGCAAATTCTTAAAGATTTCAAGTCCTTTGATGGTGGATTTGTGGCTTTTGGTGAGAACCCAAAAGGAGGTAAGATCACAGGTAAAGGTACTGTTACAAATGGAAAGATTACCTTTGATGATGTATTTTATGTAGCTGAGCTAAAATACAATCTTGTCAGTGTGTCTCAAGTATGTGATAAGAAGAATAAAATTCTTTTCACAGACATTGAGTGCATCATTCTTTCTCCTGATTTTATATTAGATGAAAAATATGTTGTTTTAAGAACCCCAAGGAGAAACAATGTGTATTGCCTAGATATAGGGGGAGAACTCATTTCTTCAAATGAGGTCAACTGCTTTATATCCAAGGCAAACACCACTGAATCAGAACTTTGGCATAGAAGGATGTGTCACACAAATTTTAAAAACATGAACAATTTAGTAAAAAGAAATCTGGTCAATGGACTACCTCAAAAACAATTCATGTGTGATCATCACTGTGTTGCATGCCTAAAAGGTAAACAACACAAGACTTCTCATAAGTCCAAAACTGTGAACTCTATTTCTGTTCCTTTACAGCTCTTACATATGGACCTTTTTGGACCTACAAATGTAATGAGTATTGGAAAGAAACAATATTGTCTTGTTATTACTGATGACTTTTCCAGATATACATGGGTTTTCTTTCTCAGGACAAAGGATGAAACAAGTGAACTCATAAAGAACTTAATTGTCAAACTGGAAAACACATCTGATCAAAAAGTGAAAGCCATAAGATGTGATAATGGCACAGAATTTAAGAATGCTAACCTAATTAACTTTTGTGATCTTAAAGGTATTGACAGGCAATACAGCTCACCTAGAACTCCACAACAAAATGGTGTAGCTGAAAGAAGGAATAGAACCATCATTGAAGCAGCAAGATCAATGCTAGCAGACTCAAAATTACCAATCACTTTTTGGGCAGAAGCTGTTAATACTGCTTGTTATGTTCAGAACAGAGTATTAATAGTGAAGCCACATTTTAAAACACCATATGAACTTTTTAACAAAAGAAAACCTTCTATAAGTTTCTTAAAATCATTTGGTTGTCCTTGTACTATTCTGATTACAAGAGAACAAATTGGTAAGTTTGACTGCAAAGCTGATGATGGAATATTTGTGGGATACTCTACTCAAAGTAAATCATACAGAGTATTCAACAAAAGACTAAGGATAATTGAAGAAAGCATCAATGTATCCTTTAATGAAAATATACCTAATGAACAAGGAAATGGTCCAGATTGGCTATTTGACATAGACAATCTAACCAAATCCTTTAATTTTAATATAAATTTCAATGCAGGTAATTCAAATTGTCTTAATCAAAAGGAAGGAACATCATCTGTTTATACTGGTCAAGAAAAGATGAGATACATAGTTGTTGATACTGCTCCCATAGTTAATACTGATGTCAGTAAGAACTCAAATATTGAAAGCAGTAGTAACTCTGAGAATGAGGTCAGTAGTAATTCCATTACTACTGGTACCAGTAATAGTACTGAAAATACTACTGGTCCCAACTATAACCTAGATTCTCAAGATACTACTGATACCAGTAACAACTTCAATACTACTGATCTCAATGAAGATGATAGCAGTAGTAACTCTGACCAAGATAATGATGAACCAAATACTAATGACAATGAAGGATCTCAAGAAGAACAACTACCTGAGGCAAAAGAGTCCAACCTTGAAAATCAACTAGTGGTGGATAAAGCTACAACAACAAGGACTCAAAAGAACCATCCTTTAGACCTTGTTCTAAGTGATGTTAACTCACCACTTCAAACAAGAAGCAAATTAAACAAAAGTTTAACTGCAAATATGTGTAATATAAGCTTAATTGCTAATGAATGTATGTATGAATGCTTTCTGTCTCAGGATGAACCAAAGAAGATCCAACAAGCAATGAAGGACTCAAACTGGATTGAGGCAATGCAAGAGGAACTCCTTCAATTTAAATTACAAGCTGTTTGGACACTTGTACCTCTACCCAAAGGAAAAAGAGCCATTGGAACAAGATGGATCTTTAGAAACAAGAAAGATGAAAGAGGTATAGTGATCAAGAATAAAGCCAGACTTGTAGCCCAAGGATACACTCAAGAAGAAGGTATAGACTATGATGAAGTATATGCTCCTGTTGCCAGAATTGAAGCAATAAGAATATTCCTAGCATATGCTTCATTCAAAAGGTTTAAAGTCTATCAAATGGATGTGAAGAGTGCTTTCCTGTATGGGAAGATTGAAGAAGAAGTTTATGTTTGCCAACCTCCAGGATTTGAAGATCCAAAACATGGTGATTATGTGTTTAAATTGGATAAAGCTCTATATGGCCTACATCAGGCACCAAGAGCATGGTATGACACACTATCATCATACTTATTAAAGAACAATTTCAAAAGAGGAGCCATTGATAAAACTCTATTCACAAAGAAAGTTAAAAATGATATCCTACTGGTACAAATCTATGTAGATGATATCATCTTTGGCTCAACCAATGATTTATTATGCAAAGAATTTGAAGAACTGATGCAAATTAAATTCAAGATGAGCTCCATGGGTCCAATGAACTTCTTCCTTGGACTCCAAGTCAGTCAAAGAACTGATGGTATTTTGATAAATCAATCAAAATATGTCAAAGACATCTTGGAAAAGTTTGACTTGAAAGACAGTAAAAGTGCTAGTACACCAATGGAAACACACAAACACCTACATCCTGATGTTGAGGGGGAGGATGTAGATGAACACTTATATAGATCAATGATAGGCTCTTTGATGTACTTAACTGCATCAAGACCTGACATTATGTATAGTGTTTGTGTGTGTGCAAGATATCAAGCAAGACCCAAAGAACTACACTTACAAGCAGTTAAAAGAATATTCAGATACTTGAAAGGCAAACCATCACTAGGTCTATGGTATCCACATGACTCACCCTTTGAACTAATAGCCTATACAGATAGTGACTATGGAGGTGAATGTCAAGATAGAAAGTCCACTACTGGTGGATGTCAATTCTTTGGATCAAGACTAGTGTCATGGCAATGTAAGAAGCAAACAAATGTATCAACATCTACTGCTGAAGCAGAATATGTAGCTGCATCTGCTTGCTGTGCTCAAGTACTATGGATTCAAAATCAACTTCTAGACTTTGGTATCTCTATCCTTAAAACTCCTATTTTTATTGATAATCAAAGTGCTATTAGTATTGTGAATAATCCAGTAAAACATTCAAAAACTAAACACATTGAAATAAGATTTCACTTTATAAGAGATTGTAATGAAAAGAAATTAATCAAAGTAGTTAAAATCCATACTGATGATCAATTAGCAGATCTTTTTACAAAAGCATTTGATGTAGGAAGATTCAACTTCTTGGTCAGTAGTATTGGAATGATTTTAATAACTTAAAATCTCACTTAAAATTATGTGTAAAGTTAGTGTTGTAAAATATTATTTTCTTAAGTGTTTTACTACTAGTATTGCTGTACTACTGGTGTGAAAGTGTATGCACAAAATACTACTGATAGTTCATTACTACTGGTGCATTTTAGGTTTACATGGATACTACTGGTAAGTCAGTACTACTGGTATTCACATATACTACTGGTCTTGTGTGGTAATGGTTACTACTGATGTCTATAATTACTACTGATGTCAAAATCCTTAGTCATTACTGATGTTAGTAGATACTACTGACGTTTTACTACTGATATCTTATTTACTACTGGTCTTTCATAAACACAATTACCAAACTAACCCCCATGAAAATAACCGTTATGTTATGATTCGAAGGCTATTTTCGTAGTTTTGCAGGTTTAATCGAAAGATATAAAAGGCGGCAGATGATTAATTTAGCATTATCTTCACTTCGATTCTCTAAACACCTTTCGATAAACCCTAGTTTACGATCAAAAACCCTTCATCTTTAACAAAATTCTTGCAAAATCTCAACAACAATGGCAACTTTACAAGCTCTCGATGTGCAAACCGATCTCAAATACTCAGAATTTCACAACATGGTTGCATTTTTTAAAAAATCCCGACGGAACAAAAGATTTCCGTCCAATCGTAAAATTCTTGAGAAATTCGTATATACAGTTTGCCTTAACTGTAAAGCCGAAGGCATATCAACAGCACTTGGTGGATTTCTGGACCAATGCTGAGCGAACAGAAGGAACCACATCATCAATGATAAAATCGAAAGTAGATGGAAAGTACATCACTGTAACTGAACAATCAATCAGACATCATCTACAACTTCATGATGATTCAGGTATGTCTACTCTTCCTAAGGAATACATTGCTGATTCTTTAAATAAAATGGGGTATGAAGGCAGACTTAATATTGTAACTTTTCAAAAAGGCCTTCTATCCCCACAATGGAAATTTCTGGTTCATACCATTCAGCATTGTATTTCTCCTAAAAGAAGTACTTGGAATGAGTTTAACAAGGCAATAGCATCTGCTGTTGTATGTTTATGCACAGACCAAGTATTCAATTTTTCTAATATGATTTTTGATGGTATGTTGGGAAATCTTAGCTCTTCTAAATTTTTAATGTATCCCAGATTTCTACAACATATCATAAACTGTGAATTACAAAACTTGTCAACTCCTAAAAACATTTTTGTATTACCTGAGTTGAACAAGAAAGTTTTCTCAAATATGAGAAAACAATTTAAATTTTCAGGGAAGGAAACCCCTTTGTTTCCAAACATGATCAAAGATCAACCCAATATTGGAGAAGGTTCAACCATTGCTACAACCCAAGTTGAACCTCAACCCACTCCATCACCCCCAAATACAGCCCAAACACCACCCCATATAGCCACTCAATCACCAACTCAAACAGAAGTCCTGAATGTGTCCCAGGAACTTGATATAAATCTGCAGAGTGCTACTCTTCACTCTGTAGAAGACCTACCAGACAAAACCAAACATATATCTACAATCTATAAAAGAAAGAAATCTTTAAAGGACACCAGGGGACAAATCGAGTCACACCCCAGGCTCAAAGAGTTGTCCTCCAAGGAGGAGAGAGGACATGAGGGGAGGGCTTTCACTACTGATGCCCCAAAGGTGGGTGCACAGGACAGTGAAAACATCATTAGGACCCAAACCTCGGCAACTTTGAGTGATGACTCATTTGAGGAGTTACTCAAAGGACCCCGGTGCCAAGAAACCACAAGGGGGGGCATCTCTGCTTCTTCTAGGAAGAAGAGAATGTCTAAAAGACCCAATGACTCACCAAGCAGTGATGAGGGCAGATCTGTGGAATTGATGGAAAGGAAGGAAAACCTTAAAACCAATGTACCTGTTAGTAAGCCCGATGATCTTGCTAGATGGAGTGAGGGCAGTATTAAAATCCAACAATTGACGGATAAAGTGGATTCCTTGGAATCCACTGTACAAGATTGTCTTTATTATCAAACAAATCAAGGAAAAACTATGGCTGCTATGAAAAGAAATGTCAATATCATCAACAAAAGAATGAGACAATATGAACTTAGGCTTCATCAACAATCAAAGCTTATCAGAAAATTGAAAAAGAGGATTGATGATAGTGAGGCTCCTCCAGTTGAGCTCACTAAGGGGGAGAAGGATAACATACAGACAATGATTGATGAATCCATTGCAGCAGCAGCTTCCTCCCTCTTGAATTTAAAAGAAACAGAAGTTGATGAAGGCCCAGAGATGATGATTACAGAAGAAGAGCCAATTACTACTGCTCCTACTAAAGAACAAGCTGAAAAAGACATACCAGTAGTAACTCCTACTACTGATATAACAGCAGTAGTAAATGAAGAAAAGGCAGCAAACACTACTGATGACCTATCAGTAGTAATCTCTGAAGACATACCAGTAGTAACTACCTTAGTTACTACTGATGACATTATTGAGCTGCCACCACTACTAGAGCCTACAATGATACTTCCACCATCTCCAAAAAGAACAACAACAACACAAATGGTGGTAAAAGATATTGATGATGATATCAACTGGTTAGAAGTTGATGAATGCTCCCTGCCTCCACATCCTAAAATACTTCCCATATCTCAGATACACTACTATGGTCCCAAATTTGTTATTGAATCTGAACCAAATATGAAGAAAGACAATTACATAGGAAAGGGAAAAGAAGTTGCTGATGAAGACCAACCCAACAGAGCACAAGGTCATGAAATTGTCAACAAAATCAATTATGCCAAATCAGCCAAACAGGATAGGTGGAAGGTAAAGAGAGCAAAATATTTAAAGAAGGTTGAAGTCTCTCTAGCAAATGAAAACAAAAGATTAGCAGAAAGGGCTAGAATATTGAGACAACCTTTCACAGAAATCAAATTGGCAGATATAGCAGATATATCAAAACTGCCACAATTTCAACAGAAGATCAAATCTAAACAAGTTGCTGAAACAAGAAAGGAATTACAAAGAAGAGAACTGAAAAAATTTAGGCAACTTGAACATGAAACAATAGAACTTCTTGAAGCACAAGTACAAGAATGCAAAGAGCAAAAGGCTGATATGCCAGAACAATTTGCAGAGAAAAAGAAAGAAATGATCACATTCTTAAAATCAAAAGGGTATAACACAAAGGCATTTGGAAGAATGAAGCTGATCAATTTAATTGAAAAGTACTGTGTAGAGAAGAAGAAGGATCTTACTGAGCAAGATAGTAATGAGAAGTACACCACTAAACTTGAACAGATAGACTCCAAAGAAATGAAAGAAAGAAAAACAATATCTGGAGAATCATCTGGTGTATCCTCTCAAACATCAAAGAAAAGAAAGACAATTGCTTCAGAACTTGATCAACCAAATAAAAAATTACAAATGGTTCAAGTTCATGATCTCCCCATTGCTCCCCTACAAAATAATCCAATCATCAACTGGAGGTACATAGATGATATGATTGAGATTATAAGAGAAGATAAGGTCACTCAAAGATTCAGAGCTTGGAAACCTTTGGTCATGTCCCTAACCAGAAGTGACATTATTAAGATGTTGATCATTGGTAAACCAAGAATGACTAAGAAGAACTGGAAGAATTCAGCTGCAGGTTATCTTACTGAAATGATTGATGCTGCTTTCTATCCAGAAAATTATCCAGAGAAGTACACAGATTCAGAAAATGTTCAAGCTTGGAATGTGCTACCAACTGTCAACATGTACTTCTTTGAATATACAAGTAAGAAATGTGACTTATTCCTTTATGAGAAAGAGTATCCTCATTCTGAGAAGACTCTCTATCAACTATGGTGCATGAATTTTATTAAACCACATGATGCTGTGATGCTCCAAAACAAATTGAATGAATTTGTTAAAAGAATCAGCAAATATATCATTGCACAAAGGAATAAAAGGAACCAACAGACTTTAGAAGGTGATAAGAAAAGAGCAAAGTTGTTGGAAGAAAAGAAAAAGAAGAAGTAAATAAGAAACTTGATTGATTAAAGGATAATCAATAAGTTTAGGGGGAGATTGTTAGAGCAAATCACAGATCAACTTAGTACTGATGCTGCAGTTGGTAATAATTATGTTTATTACTGATGGGGCAGAAACATTTACTACTGATGAAGTTGATGCTGGTGTTCTCTATAACTTAGTTACTACTGATCATACAAAGATTGAAGATACTACTGATCATTGTAGTTACTACTGACGTTGGTTTCTGGACTTACTACTGATCACCAAGTTTACTACTGATGTTACTTATTTACTACTGGTGATTGGTTTTACTACTGATACGCGTTTATGGAACATATCAAGTCCGAGATCTTCGCAGAGATAGTTATAGAATGTAAATCAATGTATATCGTTTATAATTAGATGTAAATCGTATCCTAGAATAACTAGGGTAAATAGTTTAGCTTCAAGGACTATTATATATAGTTCCTTACGAATTGTAAACGTACGTGTGTATTGTTAACTTAATAATATACATTGAAGCTTTTTGTGAAACTGTGTTCTTAATATTTCTCATATTGTTCATACAGTTCATCGTTCTTAATTATTGATATAGTGTTGATCCGCTGCAACTTCTATCATCAAATAGATCTAAGGTGTTTATTAACTTGTTTATAGTTAATCGATCCTGACATGATAAATATACATTAAAATTTACCAGTTTCATTTATATTGACCAGAAGCTGTTCCCGAGTAGGCAGAGTACACATTCCAGCAGAAACTGCAGTTCTAACCGCCCATGTGTGGTATGGTGCACACACTTGTTGATATGCGGTTGTGGCTGCCTTTTTAAGTGTGATGTTCCTTAAAAAAAAAATATAAATTTTTATTATTTTTTATATATATAAAATGTTGTAAAAATATTATAAATAAAAACGTACTCGGGTGATAAAAAGTTCTGAAAGAGTTCTCTTATGAGATCTAGACCTTGCCTAACTCTGCGAAGATTGCGAGTATGGCTTCCAGGTGATTTTACTGTATTATTTTTTAAGTCAAGGTCAACTATACTGCTTAAAGTGTGGAAGGTATTTGATGCTTCTAGAAGGTTTTGCACCTATCAATTATGGGAGGAAATTAGCCTTCAAATTTATTCAATAAATTACAAAAATTGTCCATGTGGTATTCTGGGAACTGTGTTTTTGTCCTTTGACTTTTTATCTCGGGTTTGGTTCCCTTAGTTTTGATTTTTCATTTTTTTTCGTCCATTTTCACCTAAAATGACCAAGATATCCTTATTTTAGTTCATCTATTCCCTTTTCACCTAAAAGGGGAAACAAATTAAAAATAAGGGTATTTTGGTCATTTTAAGTGAAAATAGACAGGAAAAAAAGAAAAATCAAACTAGAGGGACAAAAAACCCGAGATAAAAAATCTAAGGACAAAAACGTAGAATCCCGAATACCACGTGGACAATTTTTGTAATTAACTCTAATATTGTTGTACAAATTGTAGTTAAGCATTATTTCTTTGAACTTCAAAGTATTATATATATGAACTTTGACATACAATTTCAAAATTTATAGTATTTTACAATATATTCATAAAGCCGAGAAGTTGATGGGTGATTAAAGAAATTATGCTCTTAGTATCTTTTTTCCCAATTGTTCCACTTTCTTTTCAATAGGTATCATTCAAAGCGACTTTTCTTAAAACTACAGAAATTATTCTCTGTCAAAATACTTATAAATGTATTATGGATAATATGCTTATGGCATCCTTATTCAGTCTTCGTAACCTTTTAAAACAAGCAAAAAAGCTCTCTTATTCCTATAATTATATAAACAATGTTGGTGTATCAGGACCTAAATTAGTTATTAAACCGAAAGTTGGGTAGAACCTAAATTCATTAGGTGTCACACCTAAATTGTATTCTAGAGGATTTTCATTTCATCAAGACATAAATTTTTTCCAAATTTGGATGAGTTACAGTAATCCCTGTTTATCAGAAATAATGTATTCATCAATAACCTGTATATGAATTACAGAATTATCATACTTGCATCTACCCAAATATATCATGATAACATCTCAAATTGGGGATATGAAATTTAATAAAACAGAATTCGAAAAAAAGAAATCAAACCTTGGCAGTGTATTCCATTTCGGCGAATTTGAAAGCAATGCCAAGGCAACTAAAAAGCACAGATACCAACGAACACGCCTCACAGAACGGCTTCAAACGCAGATCAACAGGAACCTCATTATTCTTTCCCTGATTAATCAAATCAGAAATTTCCTCAAACGCCTGTGCGATCGCAGAAAGAGGGGATTCCGTTATCTTAACATCCTTGTTCTTATCCGTTGCTTTAACATCTTTATTCTGATCCGTTATTTTTTCATCTTTGTTCTGATCTGTTGTTTTACCATCTTTGTTCTGATCTGTTGGTTTAACATCTTTGTTCTGATCCGTTGTTATAACAACATCTTTGTTCTGATCCGTTGTTTTAACATCTTTATTCTTATCCGTCGTTATAACAACGTCTTTGTTCTGATCTGTCGTTTTAACATCTTTATTCTGATCGGTTGTTTTAGCATCTTTGGTAGCATCAACGTCATTATTCATCTTCCAGATCCTAAACAAAAACAATTAAATACAAATTTCCGATCATCTAAAGACCTAGAAAACGGATAGACAAAATCTCAAAAAATATTGAACAAAATGGAAGAAATAGGAAATGAAATTAGGGAAAGCGCATACTTTCCTCGGTTCCTGTTAGATGTCAAGTATGAAAGGAGAGCCATTGAATTTCTGAATAAATCTTGTAACCCTAAAAAATCGGGGATTTTGTGTGTTTGAGATTGGGAACGATAGTTTTATTTCGCGCCTTTGAGGAATATGCAAGTTTGCGTGTCGATAATTCTTACTATTTTCGATTTTGACCTTGATTTTGGTCAACTAAACGGTCCGCACCCAACTTTTATATTAAATGACGAAATTGTCCTTAAAACAATTTTTCTTCGATTTCTGACATCGGAAATCGTGTTCCAAAAAGTCGGTTAGAATTTTAATCTTAAAAAGTCGGTCATATTTTGGTACGTCAAAGAATACGCACCATTTTGATATGCAAAACATGACAGTTGAAATAGATACTTAACTTGAAAGTTAATTGACATAAACAGAAAAATCTAACCTAATCTGTTAAATTCGACAAAATCAAAATGCTAAAACTGAAACCATTTTAAAATTGTTAGTTCGGTTCTACATATTGAAAAACCGATGGAGTTCAGTTCGATTTCTATCTTAACCAAAAACCACTTTATTAAAAAACTGTACTATTAAGAAACTTATTTTTAGACCTCCCATAAGAAGTGCTCTAATGCCATATAAATAAATATAGATATTAATTTTTGTATGATAATCATAACATAACTTACTTTAACACAAAGTACATATTTTGACATTAATTACTACATACACTTTCTAATTCTTTGACCTCCAACAAGAGAGTGCAAATCAACACTAGGGATTTGTTAATCTAGACCAGTTTAAACACTACTTCCTAGCTCAACCCCATGATCCTTACCCTTATTATCATCTTCAATTTCTCTATAAGCAACTTGAATAGGCTTTAAAGTGTAGAATTTTGCACAAAACAAGTAGTAAACCAAATTACAAACTTGAAGCAATGTGATCAACCAATAAAAATACTCCAACTTTCCCTTATTCAAGTTATCATCCGGTAACCAGTTTGACCCATCTTGACCCGCACTCAAATTATGCACCATTGTCACCAAAATGGTACTAAAGTAATTTCCACCCGCAATCGACATCCAAAACAATGCGGTTGCGGTACTTCTCATGCTCTCGGGAGCTTGATCATAAAAAAACTCGAGATGCCCGATTGACATAAACGCTTCGGCTATACCATGAAGTGAATATTGAGGTACTAACCAAAAGACGGAAATGGGTATAATTTCATGAGGCTTGTTGGTCAAACCATGGGCAAAAGCGGCATTTTTGCGTTTTATTTCAATGAATCCGGCTACCAATGTAGCGAAAACCGATATTGAAAACCCTATTCCCATCCTAGTAAGGAAGGAAATTCCCCGTTCTACCCCTGTGAGTTTACGTGTAATGGGCACGAAAACACGGTCATAAAAGACTATTGTTGTTAGCATTGATGTTAAGGTGAAAACGGTCATTGAGCCAGCTGGTATTTGAAATGAATTTGTGAGGCTTCGGTTCATTGTTTTGGCTTGTTGGAGGGAGAAAGTATTTTGTTGTGCATAAGCTGTTATTAGAAGAATCCCTGCGGCCCATATTGGGCCCATTCTAATTAGTGACTTTAGTTCTTCGACCCGATGGACTGTGTTTAAGCGCCATAAATCTGTTTGACCTTTTGGAAAGTCTTCTTTGGTCACAATGGCAGCTTTGTCCAGAAATCTGAAACAAATCGAAATTTTAATCTTGTTTCGTTTAAAAAATTATTCATATTTTTTTTAGGCCTGAATATAGTTAGTATTATTGGGCTTATTAGCTTATGTTGTATTATGTAAACTATAATATATATTTGAGTTTACATAATATAACATATGTTAAATCCGATAATAATACTAACTATAAGCACATAATAAAAAAAGATTGAAATTTTGACTTTTGTGGTCATCAAGTCAATGTCAATACCTTTGTCATACAATATAATAGTAGTTATTAACACGGGTAGTTAACTAAAAGTTAAATTAAAAATGTATAGTTGTTTGTTTTTCACTCACTTAAAGGTTTAAATTTTGAGATAAAACTAAATAATATCCTGATGTTGAAAAATTAATTTATTACATAAAAAAAATTATTTGAAAAGAAAGATTGAAATATGTAAATACAACTAACATCGTTGTTTGTTTAGTGGTCAGTATAGTTATGTAGATTTAATTTAAACGTGTATTTAAAAAATAATTATGTTTTAAATAGCATAAATATAACAATAGTGTCCGGATCCGGTTAGGACTCAAAAATCAGTGAGGACTGCGAGGACTCTAAAAAAAAACTCTGAAAATGATCCAAAACAAACTTTTTAAAAAAAAATCATTTTAAACATAAAGATCGCAGCCTATAAGATCAAAATAATAATAATAATAATAAATTAAAAAAATGATCCAAAAAAAAATATGGATCATAATTTTGATCCACAAAAAAAATATAGATTATTATTATGATCCACAAAAAAAAGTGGATCATAATTTTTTTTCCAATTTTTTTTTGGTCAAATGTAGTAATAATCATGGGAGTTATATATATTTTTTTCGTAATTTTTTGAGGTATCCTCACCGGATTCCACTTCTATAACAATAAATATGTTATATATGTCATAAAAGAAAGAATTATAGCATGTGGGTTTAATAGTTTTTGGATATTGAAAATGGCCTTCAAGGTATTTCATTATAAATTGGTTGGGTCATGGGTGGCAAAAAAATTAAAGGTCATCTAAGATGTAGCACCACAATCTTTGAAATACTTATTGTAGAGTATAAGTTTGACTCCAAAAGTCAAAATTCACATTTTGTAAAAGATGTACCACACCTATCATCTGCTGTTAGTTATGACATGTGTTTTGGACCTTTGATTAATCTCTAATTAAGATAGTCTAATAATTGTTTTATTCTTGAACTTTGGTGGGTATGTTACTTATTTAGAACTAAAATACCAAATTAAAGGTTTACAAAGCTAATAAAGAGAAACTTACTTCATTTGTTTAGTATGAAGAAGCTTTCCGGAAATAGAAATAGAAGCATCAAGCTCATCATTTTCATAAAGTAATTTAGGATCATTAACCATAGGCAATTTTCTCTTTTTGTAAGCGGCAACACACACTTGTATCAACCGGGTAAATGGGCTACCCGCTGGATCCATAAACCGATATAACGGGTACCCGATTACAAACCCAATGATTGAGAAACACATGGCTATAGATGGTATACCAAGGCCCCAACCCCATCCAATATTATCTTGAATATAAACAATAACGGTCACCGCCACAAGCATAGATGCCCCCATTGAAAAGTAATACCAATTGAAAAACTTCCATGTGTTAGTCTTTTGTTTCTCATCTGTTTCATCGAATTGGTCCGCCCCAAATGCCACCACACATGGGCGGATCCCACCCGACCCGATTGATGTTAGTAATAGTGATATGTACAAGATTGCTATTTGCCCTGTATTCGCTTGTTGACACGTTTCACCATTTTTACATGGTGGTGGTCTTAAGTTTGGTAGCACCGCAGACAATGTCAAACATACCATTCCCTATTAACATAAAAATAAAAATAAAAATAAAATCTAAATAACACCTAAATGCCCAAACATAAAGCAACAGACTGGTCTAGAAGTTACTAGACCAGTCTGTTGTTTGTTTTGGGCTTAGGGTGTAACGGATAGTATTAACACAATTATAACATAAAGAGGCTTACAATTTGATATATGATAGAAGCAACTGTGATGGTCCAAAAACGGCCCGCGAAAGAATCCGCCATAAATGCACCGAGCAATGGAGTCAAGCTTGCAGTTCCACTAAAGTTAGTGAGAGTATTAGCAGCTTGGGTCAACGGCATATGAAGTTGTGTTGTTAAGTAGCTAATCATGTTTGTTTGAAATCCAACTACTGCTAACTTCTCACCCACCTCATTTGCTAACAAAAACCAAATCAATGTGTCACATATTAGTTACAACTTAAAAGAGAATTTAAGAAATTAATTAACATACCAAAGATGAAGGGCATAGTGATGAAGCCACCCTTGGTTTTTTGGTCATGTTTTTTTGTTTTGATCTTCATCTCCTCAATTTCTTTAATTTGGTTGTTCAAATGGTTATGTGGAGTATGTTTATATAGGCAAGAGTTAGGGTATGACAGACTTGCAACTTTATTTCATGGTACCATTTTGCACAACTTTTTGGCCACATATAATTGGATTATAGTTACTATCATAGCATAGGTAAAAATGAAAGGTAAATGGTAATGTGATTCCTTAATTGTGGGTCCTAAATAGTCTAGTTCAATGTTTAACACCAAATTGAAAAAGCATTTCATACCAATTTGAAGAAATATGATGAAAGTTTACTAAAAAGAAGATAGTAATTGAGTTAGAATTATGTTATCCTAATTACCACAAATTATTTTTCTTAAATATAATTTAGCTCTAGTAAAAACTAAAATTCTAAAAAAAATAAAATACATCACATTCAAATCTTCCCAGAATAGTTAATTTTACACTTTTACTTGTACGACTCTACACAAAATTCAACAAGTGTTTGATCGCACAAAAATATAGTTAGGTCATACATCAATCGCACAAAAAAACATTTAGTCGCACAAAAAATATCTGGATCGCATGAAAAACATCCACCTACCACATAGAGTCACAAAAAGCACATCACCTCACACGATTTATTTTGAGAAAACAAAGTAGCATAGGTTGTTTTTGAAAAACGAGTGTCTATTTTGGTGCTAATTACCTCATTATACTATTATGTGTATTTGTGGATCCAATGAACTTTGGAGGAAAAACAAAAGAAAATATTTAAGTAAAATAAAGCAAGTCACAAGATAACCAATCAATTATACAAGTTAGAACACCACGGTCTCTATCCACGTACGACTTTTCAGCTTTTAAAATTGAGCCGAATTATATAGTTTTTTCATAAAATTGTTTATACAAAAAGTACTAAAACAGAAAGATTAGGGTCCGCTATGTTCGACCACACCATGAATAGATACGGATCTAGCTAGTGTTAGGCCAAACCAAACGATATCACTTCTGACCGATGAATTATACAGCTAAGTATGGGTTACAATAATTTATGTACAACTATTAAAAATGTTTTACAAATAGACAAGATAAAAAATGTCCATAAGTTGAGGTAGTGGTTGGTAGGTCCTTAATTTTTCATAAATTTAGAGTGTCATTTACAACATGACTAAAAATCTACTGGTACCATGGATCTTGTTTAGATGATTGTGAAATTTTTTTAAACTTATTTTAAAGATATTTTTTTATTAGACATTAAACTTGTGAGTTGTGACATATTTATATTGTGGCTTTCATAGGCCTAAAAGAGCTTTATATATAATTAAACTTTAAAAAAGGTGAGTTATAGTGCCTAACTGAGATACTTTCCTGTTCAACATGTTATTTTTTTCTAAAATGATGCTTTTATAGACGGTACAAGTGTTTGACCATTGTATTATGAAATAAAAATGTTTTCATATCATTATGTTACTAAGATGATCTTAATTTAAAGAAGTAAAAAAAATGTACACACTAATTTTACTACCAAATTATTACTATCTTAATTTAAAACAGTATAAAGTATTGAACCAAGAAGGAAATGTCTACCTTACAATAGTGACATGCTTTACAATAAATTTGATGTAATTTAAGCCTTGATTTTTAATTACACTAAAATAATATAGTGTTTAATGTACGCATTGGAGAAGATTTTGTGTACTTTGTGCACTAAAATAATGTAAATAGTATATTTAGTGCATATATTGGAGATGCTCTAAGATTGGCGTCACTGGTGGCGTCGGTAGCCAACCGATGACCGTTGGTTTACCGAAAGCATTTCTACGCAAGCATCGGTCTTTATCTTCGGGTTTGGTGACGGATAAGGACAAGAGGGAAATGAATATTTTTTTGTGTATGTATATTAGATTTATAAAATATTAAATTAATTGTCTTTTTGATATACGTATATCAGTTGAGTATTAGTTGAAATGTCAGCTAACATAATGATGATATAGTTAAAACTAAAGTAATATTAGTAACAACATGGTGGTCTAAAAATTGTTATTATTTTGCTATCCAAGATTTGAATAATAGAGGCTAAACTTGCTAGTATTAGTAGGTGTAGCAAAA
Organism: Calendula officinalis; assembly: GCA_963853835.1. Lineage (NCBI taxonomy): Eukaryota > Viridiplantae > Streptophyta > Magnoliopsida > Asterales > Asteraceae > Calendula > Calendula officinalis. The sequence goes on along the minus strand of OY970830.1, from coordinate 1,240,084 downwards.
TCTGACTTTGATGATGGAGATGACACTGGAATTATATGCGTGAATGACCATTCAATTCGATATATGCAATCATTCTTCAGCAAATCTTGTCATATCTAACAGTGACGTGTACATTTTTTCTTCAGACCATTAAGAGAGTCTGTTTTATCTGTTAGTATACAGACATATAATCAATTTATTTTTGGTCCACCATGTTTTAAGATGAAGACTGCCTACAACTTGTTTGTGTTTATGTCTAATTTATAAGAGAAATAATTGGGTGGTGGTCCAATGTATGAGTGAGATTGTGATTAATGACAAATGGTAAACCGTAAACTGAAATTCTAACCATTTTTTTTGGGTTAAGTATGGTTTAATATTTAAACCTTCACAAATTTAAAGTTTTAATCATGTCAATTTATAGTCGAAGTATATTATAAAAGTATAAAACCATTGGCAAAAATAGTGTTAAAAGTTATAACGTGAAATCAATAAACAATAGAGAATTCGCGTTGTTACATGTTGTATTATAGTTAATGTCGATTGAATTAAAAAAAGTACGAATTACCTGATAAATTTTATCGAAAAATCGTAAAACCCAAGCAAATATCCATTCGATTTAGATGAGGAATGCAGTACTCTTTTTAGAATGCAATATGTGTCTTTGTCCCCCCATGTTAATCGCACGACTACAACTTTTCCCACTCTAATTCCTAGAATAGCATTATACAATATTAGTTTCAAACCCGTGTGACACGTAGAGAACACATTGATAATTTTTAGTCTAATGTTTTTAAAGTAAAAAAATTACATTGTACATGTTTAAGATTTAAATGGATAGTCATTATAAATTTTTGGTATCGATAAAGTTTTGTACGAGATTGTTGTTATATCTTCTCACGATTAGTAATTGTAATATGATGAGTAGTCGGTGACTGAGGGCTAGTGACAACGTTAAAGTTGAGAAAATTAAATTTAATTTTGAATAAAAATAGCAAATAATAAATGGATTTTCAAACAGTTAAATATCTTCAATTGAATTTCAAATCTGAACATATGCAAGAAATAAAAATCAATTTCCCAAAAAAAAATTCAAAAGTAAAAGATAAATGTTTGAAAGTTAGAAGGGTATATATGTAAATGCGCTTTTAAGGAAAAATACATCCCCACATGAATCTACACCAACGTGTAACCGAAGTTCGTATAAGTCCTATTAAACCATTAGAAAAATTCAGCAGAAACTAAACAAAACTTTAAAAAAATCCTATCTTGACACGTATCCAACATACAAACTACAAAAGTAACACTAACTAATCTTCAAACTCGTGCATGTGGTCGAGTAAATAATTGGCAGCCAGCTCTTCGTTCTTGTTGCATGCAAAATATACCTCTAAAACTATCGCTCTCTCAAATCCCATTGCTTCTAGCTGAATTTTAAAACGAAATATAAATAAATAAATTATCATTTCATAATATAAGTATAAATATAATCACTTACACGTTCAATAGCTTCACGTTCCTCAGGTGTAACTGCTACAGTCTGAGGTATCTGCTGTCCAGCTACATTCCTGATATTAAAAAAGTAAATATATATTAGGATTTAAAGAAGTTAATATATATATTTTTTTAAATTACAATAATAGACAAATAAATTAAACATACTCTCCGCCTTCAACAGGTTCATTGATCAGACGAAGGAAATCAGCCTGATGCTCTTGAATAAGTCTCACCAGTTGAGGATTTTGTTTCCCCAATTCTTGGAGCATTGGCTGTCAACACAACCATTCAAACACATCTAACATATATATACATACATATACATTAATGAAAAAACAAAACAAAAAATTAATTCAGAATAAAAACCTGTAAGATTTGTGGGTTAGCTTGCACCATAGATCGAAAAGCTTGAAACTGTTGACTGTTGCGCAAGAAATCCAGGTTGCCACCACCCGCATTCGCACCCATGTCAGGAAGACCCTATTAAATTAATATAATAATTACCAATATTTTAAGTAATTTATCCTTCAAATTCTTCTAATTTAATATTAAATATAAACCTGAGGAAAAAGGTTCAACGGATTTGCATTTGGTCCACTTGCAGGAGCAGCTGCTGGTTGTGGTGGCTGAACCACAGGGATTGGTAGAGCTCCTGGAACGGGTTCAGCTGTCTCAGGTATGCCCTAAAATAGCATATAATATTATTAATTAATTATCAGACAGACAGAAATTAGTTTAAAAATATATATAATAAATAAATACTTACAGAATACAAATATTCAACAGCTCTTTCGGGATTATTGAAAGCAGCACGAAGAGCACGAATAACTGTATCTCTATCCCATGTACCACCACCCATATCAATAATCTGCTGGATTGCACCTTCACGATTGTTCCCTGCAACCCGATTTGATGCTGCTTCCCCATACACATTGCCAGCTGTCACACAAGCGGGCCCCGCTACAGGTACAGATGCAGCAGGAGTTGAAGCTTCAGCAGGGGAGCTCTTGTTCTGCAAGTAATTATATGAACAGTGAATAGAAGTTTAATGTGTGTTCTTGGATATAAAAAGCAGTTAATTATTACCTTGGATAACATGATGACAATGAAACTATTTTCAGCAACTTGATTTTCTTCTAAGGTGGTGGCATCTTTTAGTACTTTGCCCTGATGAATGAGCATCTGCTGGCCAGCTGGATACACATCCGGTCCCTGAACTGTTTCTATATTTTTCTTCACATCAGCAACCTGAATCAATGACATATAGTAATCTCGAATTTGAGATTGAAAGCTAGTAAGGTCAAATCTAATGAAAGTATTTTACAAATTGTTGACATAGAGCACTATATATGTACTGTAGATTGATTAAAACTAAGGACAGCGTTAAAATTCAATATATGTCCCAAACAATATGGCAATATCGAATGCAATTCCCTAATCAAGCCACTAAACACTATTGCAGTATAAGGCACGACATGATTTCAAACCCTAGCAAACGCTAAATGCTGTGATCTGCTAAACAAATTAACAGAACTTTCTACTAGTCACAATATCTAATCAATTATAATATAAAATCCTAAATTTTAATCAATCGCAAATAAAAACACGTGGAATCGATAAAAACAAATTCGAAAACGAACTGTATCTTCGAGTTTCACTTCGATTTCAAAGTGAGTCCCCTTCAATGTTTTCACGAAAACCTTCATCTTCAATCTGTTGTCTACAGTTACAACTCAATATAGCAGTACGGAATCGATCGGAGTGACGAAAGAAACTGCAATTTAGACCGGAAACTTGAGAGCTCGAGAAAGAATACGTGAAAACAGAATCCGAATCACACGAATTTCGTCTTCTTTGCGTCTGCGTACAGCGTTATACGTTGGCAAAGGTGGAGTAGTTGACACGCGCGAAGGGTTTTGTGTGTAACGTACGCGGTGGGGTTTTAGGAGTCAGGGTGGCGCGTGTATTAATAGGTGGTGTGGATGGGATGCAAGAAGAGCTAGATTTTTGGGGAATTTTTTTCAAAAATAGGCTCGATCGGAAGGGAAGGTATTTTTCACAAATAGGCTCGAATCTTTTTGCTTTTCAAAAATAGGTTTTCCGCCGTCCCCGAGGCCGGCTTCCATTTGAAACCATGACTCCCCGAGGCCGGCTTCTTCTTGCTTGATGTGACCACGGGTTTTGAAGGACTCCCCGAGTCCGGCTTTAGCATGGATGGCCTACATGAGGCCGGCTTTAACTTTATGGGCTCCCCGAGGCCGGCTTTAGGCTTATGGGCTCCCCGAGGCCGGCTTTAAGCAATACAACTCGCCTATAAATTGGTTAACAACTCACCTTACTTCACGCACCAACACAACAAAAAAAACTATACTTTCACCTTACGTTTCAGCAAAAAGAAAATCACACTTCACAAATCATAAAATTAAGAATGAGTTCGTCGAATAACGAGTCACCTCCATATCACCCCGTGTATGATTCGCCTCCTTTAGATGAGGCTGAGTTAGAATGTTTGATAGCTATGGATTATAATGAGGTGCATGCGGAAGAAATTGCAGACGAGGAGCAACTTCTTTGGCTTGATCAAGAGCAAGCTCGATATGAGCGACATATTGAAGTGTTGCGTGAAATAGGACCACCGATTGTTCATCTCTGGCAGTTAAAAGGGAGGTTTAAGAATTTTGACACGAGAAAGCAAAAAATGGTACGTTTAAAATTACAAGATAATATTTGTTCAATTAACTAAAATTATAATTTTTTGGTATTTTCAGCTTTTACCGCCTCGGTTTGTGAGGCAGCATAACCACCTACTTCAGAAAAGACATTGCGTGATACGAAGAGGTGATTCTGTTGAAGTCATGGACCTCCATGCTACTCAATCTGGGGAAGTTAAAATGAGTGGTGACTTCAAGCATTTCATGCATGAAAACGGAATTCTACCTGATGAACTTTGTACTTTTATCATAAATGATGACTATCAGACTAATGGTAGAAATGTGATTTTTACTGTTAAACGTGAGAATGAATGATATGTAATATAGTTTGATATATCATGTGAAATAAAACTGGTCTTATCATATTAAAACGTGCATTAAAAAACTATTACATATTTAATAATACATTAACTTAAGTACCAAAAAATAACTGAAAAGCACAAAATGCTTCTACACTCTTCTTTCTCCACTAAGATTTGGGCATCTGGTTCTGTTATGCCCTTCCCGGTCGCAAATTCCACAACGGTTTCTGCCAGATTGCGTTGGATCTGCCTGGTCCATCTCCATAGGGAACCTATTCACCTGTCTCCTCCCTCTTCTTGTGGAAATTCTTCCACTTGCGGTAGAGACTCAAACTTGGTAGGCATTATTGTCCATCGCTTATATTCTCCAGTATTATAGCCAAGATACAACCGATAACGCATCCATCTTCTAACCCAACAATCTATATGCTATAATGAATATACAATTATTTACATTTGAGATTCGATTAAAAATATGGATAATAACATAATTAAATTACGTACCGCACGGAATAAAACAGAGCTGGAATTTTCATCTAACAGGGTACCCCAAAACTCCCTAGGTACCTGGGTACGACCTAAGAATACAATATAGCAAAAGGTTTCATTCACGCGCTTATCCCCGTTGAAGTAAAATTCCTCCACACTCCTGGCCCAACCATACTCCTCAACCAAGTCGATTGTTTCTGGTTGTTGATTACGTATTGAGGAGTTTTGAGTTTGCTGCTCCACAACCGCCTCCTCCAATGCCCCTTCATAAGCCAGGTTATCCATTTCACATATTGTACGTTGCATTTCGTCAATGATAATTTGAAGTTCATGGGCTCGAGCTCGTTGACTCATTTGGTCAATACTCTCTTCTAACATCTCAACCTGTAGGCGAAGTTCCATGATTAAGACTTTTTGACTTCGCCACATAGTATTAAAAATACGTTTTTTTTAGTTGTGAAATATGTTTTTTTTTGAGATGTAAGGGTAGAAGGTTTTCTTTTTTTTGGATGTTGTTATTTAACCCGGAGTGTGATTTATAGAGACAGTTCATGCTTAAAGCCGGCCTCGGGGAGGGCATAAAGCTGAAGCCGGTCTCCGAGAGGCCATCTCCGTTAAAGCCGGACTCGGGGAGTCCTTCAAAACCCGTGGTCACATCAACCAAGTAGAAGCCGGTCTCGGGGAGTCATGGTTTCAAATGGAAGCCGGCCTCGGGGACAGCGGAAAGCCTATTTTTGAAAAGAAAAAATATTCGAGCCTATTTGTGAAAATCCGTCTCCGTTTAAGCCTATTTTTGAAAAAAATTCATTTTTGGGTTCCATAATTCAGTCATGTTTATCTCGCTGGCGGGTGGCAAGCTGGGTCTGTTTTGACCCGGGCCCGTATGTGGGCTGGGCTCTCTTATTTATGGGCTATTTTTAGATTAAAAATTATACGGACTCTTTATTTGTCCAAATGTTTTTCAATAAATTACATTTTCATAAATCATAGATTCATAGAGAAATGATATTTATTTCTATAATTTGTTCCTACTTATCTACCGACACACTTAATAGGAAGACATGTATAATTCACTAATTCTCTCCCCTAATTATTATCACTTGATTTTGATAAATGTTTTGATTTAATGAGCAAGAAGATAAGTAGTAATAAATGATATGAAGCAATACCATTACTCTAAATCATAATACAAAAATAGTTGAAACATAGACAACCTCAATATATGAACTTTCAAAAAGCTGTTTTTGTTATAAACATATAGAAAAGGTTTACTGATGGGTCAAAATAATGAAGAGCACATTGAAAATAACCGATAAAGGCAAACATGTCGTTATTTCCGTTCACTTATCGTATCAAGAATAGACGATTTAACAAATATAAATCTCTAAATATGTTATAGAACAATACGTGATAATCTCAACTGTATTATCCTATCTTTTAACACTTTACTAATAATGTGTTTGATAATGTTTTAGATTGATTCCGACGTTAAGAACGGGCGTGTGAAACTTACTAAAATGTAATTATTTGGTTTTTGATTTAATATTATTCCAGAAATTAGTTTTCAATATGGTCTAGATAACAGCAAATCTCACATGTAACAAACTATAAATGCTAATAACTTTCACCATGATGTTATAAGTGACATAAAAGTTAATGAATTGGGCTAAGACAAGCCTTGGAGCGTGACTTAAAAGCACGTTTTTGTTTGTTTTTTTGAAGTGAGAACAAGACCATACATGTGTTTTGTTCATGAAACATTTAACATGTTTACGCAATCACTTCAGAAAAAGATAAAAATCTTATCAATCTGTGTAACGAAATGAAATTGCTATTGATTTAAGCAAACAACTTAACACTATTTTTCACAAGAATGTAACCAACTTTTAATACAATGTAAACTCCTATTATCCTGAGATCAATCGATTTAATTCCATCGATTAAAACAAGTGTTCTATAATATTTATACCTAAATTTTTTGGAAAATTTTAATGCACGTTAATATGTACATTAATATGTACCTTTTTTTTTGAACGGACATTAATATGTACCTTAACATAAATGTTACAAAAGAAACCCTTAAAACAAAGCCTCGTAAAAATATTAATCGCTCCAATCAAAATTCTGCATAGTTAAAGGAATCAATAAACGGTTGCATATATTAAAGGGGGATGATATATAAAGTACTCCATGAGTTCATGTGATGTCAAAGACTCAAAATCACCTCCCTATATTAAATGACTTGTAATAAGATATTATTAAGTTATTTTTAATTGGTTTATGGTCATAACTAGAGGCTTATAGTCTAGCTCCGTATCTAAGAGATTAGAACAAAATTGATGCAGATTTAGGTGTTGTTTGGTAAGCCTCTTAATGATTCAGTTAAAAGGTCAGCCTCTTAATCGGGCAGATTCAGAGCGTTTGTTAAGACCTCTTAATCGGTATCTGAATAAAAAATTCAATATGTTCTGTCTTTTAATCGGACATATGTCAGGGTAAGTCTGTATCATCCAGACATTAATCATTCAGATGCTACTAAATAGCACGTGAATGAGTGTGTTTGTCATTAAAACTTTGGTTTATGGTTTTAGGTTTCAAGTCTCATGATGAACAAATTTGATTTAAATCTCGTTATGAATATAAATTGTTAAGAATATATTAGGATTTGTCGTTAAAAAAAATGAACAAATAGATTTAAAAATAGTTTTAGATGGTATGATATGTTTTGCTAAAGAAAAATAAACTGTTTGCATTTGCTATTGTCATTTCTATTTCCCTTAAAGTTTAAATCTTCAAAGAGCTTTACAATATTCCAACGGATATAACCTAAAAGATGGTCACTGAGCCGGCGGCATAGTCTCCGGCGGCAGTGACAGGTCGGACAATCCAAAACCAAGATCCGTAAGATCAAAGGTCCATCTAAAAACTTTAAAGAGCTTTACAATATTCTAAAACGGATATAACCTAAAACGCTAAATCATAACTAATGGTCACTGAGCCGGCATAGTCTCCGGCGGCAGTGACAGGTCCGACGATCCAAAACCTAGATCCGTGAGATCAAACAGTCCATCTAATTTAACATATTTATCGTCGTTGCACGTATTAACATCAGAATCACCAGCCCCAGCATAACCAAATGCATACTCTAACGAGTCGTAGCTAGAAATCTGATCATCTAACGCCCATACTTCACTAATTTCACCTGAAATTTCCGTCTTCTCCGACTCAACCGGAGTTAGTTCAATCGGCGGCAGCCCGAGTTCATCATCCGACGCCTCGAAAAGGAATCCTAGATCCGGCTGGCAATCTCCGGGAACAGAATCACGGCCGGCGACGGGCTCCGGAAGTTTTGTTATCTCTATTTCGAAGCTCTTCATGAACGAGTCAAGGTCGGAGCAATCGTTTCGGGTTCTCTTCGCCTCGACTGAGTTGGATTCGGACTCGTCCGAGTCGAAACGAACTCGCTTCTTGCTACTCAACGATTCCATCTCTTGAAGCAAAACTCTTAATTTGGGGATTCTGAGAACTAGGGGTATTTTTGGAATTCAATTCAATAAATATAATGTTTAAACTTTTTTATAATTTTTGCGAAAGTGTTGGGCTGTTGGCGGTGGTGGTAAGCTGCAGAGGTGGATTGACTGAAAAGAATGGATTATATAGGGCTGTGGAAAAAGTTTAAGGGACTGAACGTGAATTTCTAAGAAAGTTATAATTGTTTTTCATTTTCTAGTTTTCGTTGTTATCCTTATCAAGATAAATTTAATTAAGATAATTTTAACATTTAAGAATTACAGTTATACTCCCCATAAAAAATTCTCATTTATCTTAGAGCATCTCCAATGGTAGCTTTTTCTAAAGCTTATTACTATTAAAATAAGTCTTTGAAAGACTTTTTACCATTGGAACACCTAGCTTTTTGAAAAACTTATTGCAAAGACTTATTCTCTACTAACATTTTAACCATTTTTCAATGTTTGTCTTTTTTGATCCCCCATGTATAATAACATTCATTTTAAACCTTAGATATGTTATATATAAATTCTTTATTATATTTTTATTAGTTAATAAATAAGTTATGCAATATCTAATGCTAATTAATACAATATTTATGTATGAAAATATTTTAAAAAATATTATATTTAGTAAGATTTCAAAAAATTGTCAAATTATATATAGGGTATTTATAAAATATTTGAAATAGATTAAGTTAAATTAGAAATTTTGTAAAAGGAAAAGCTTTTTAGAAAGGTTAACCATTGGAGATGTTATTTAGAAAAGGGTTTTTGGTTAGTGGAATGTTGATGTGACAAAGGTAATAAGCTTTTGAGAGGTTAACCATTGGGGATGCTCTTAGTCACAACGTTTTAGAAGATGATTATTGGTGGTATTCTTGGTAATACTTTTTATTAAAATATGAGGATAGACTGGAGAGAGAAAAAAAGTTTTAGTTGTTAAATTATTGGTAATAATATTATTTTATTAAGTAGATCTCTTAAATTTGAGAAATTAGAACTTTTTTGTGTAACAAAAATTTAAGGAGAGAATTTTTTTGTGAGACGGAGGAAATAGTTTATTATGTGAGAAATGCTAGTGGTGCGCATTATTTACAGTATTTTACGCTTACTTGTTGTTTACTCACTTGATGAATATAAGTGACAAAATCAATAGATGATATGAAGAATTTTTTTTTAGAGATTATTCATATGTCATCTTATATTGAGTTGAAACATGAAGTAAGCACAAATAATAGACATTAATTCTAGTTCTTTTATAATATTTGTAGAATTACAAGTTTTTAAATATATTCATCTTAACATATTTTTTTTTTATTGTTAATGTATAATTAATTTAAAGGGGGATTTATACATCACAGTTTTTAATGTATCTACCACAACAAATGTTTAATATAATTGTACATTTAGGTGTAAGTGATATATAATATAAAAGTTGTGATATATAAATAAATTCTCTTAATATAAACATCGAAATTATCTCTGAGAACTATGCCTAGCAAACTTCTACAGATATAGTAAAAAAAAAACTGAAACCTTTTGCTTTGTTTTAATGTGTTATTTAATGGTAATTATTAAAAAGACTACACTTGCTTTAATAGATTTATTTTAGGTTAGGGTCATAACTAAATTTGTTGATTTACAAATATGAACTTTTTTCCTGCAAAATTAGTGTCCACTACGAAAACATAACACAATCTTAGTAAAAATTGTAATGATCCTACTACTTACCAAATATAATGTCATATTAATTTATCTATCTATAAATATAATAAAACAAGGTTTTTTAACCTATATTTTTACAACTGGTACGAAATTTCAGCCTCCACTTCAAAATTAACTTATTTTCTTCTGTTTTCTTCTCTGCCGATGTATTTATCTATTATCGTTCGCCGAGTGGCTGACATCCACTGTCTCCTTTGATACATTCATTCACGATCCATTCAATTACGTTTTGATTTTTTATTGTAAATTCTATTCTAAATTGAGTGATACAATATGGTCTCTATTATTTAACAATTGTGTTTAATTACTTATATTTAATTGATATTAGGGTTCATCTCTTGCATCAATGTGAAATGAAATGCTTAAAAGATTTGAGTTAGAAGTGAAATTAACCACAAGTGAAGGAGTTCTTCTTATCATGTAATCCCTTTCAGCCTCATTTGTTGTTTTTATCATGTGGATATATTAATATGCCTACCAAGTGTTTGATAAAATGCCTAAGTTAAGAGATGTATCATTTTGATGCAAATCCATCAACATAGATGATTGCAACTTGTCGTATGTTGGTTTGAAGACTCAAGTGAAGCTTGCAACTGAATGCTAAAAAAACGTATGAAATTTATTTGAAACACAATACTTCGTATATCATTTCATAAATTCTTTTTAATTATCATATTGTAGTGCTGTTGGAATACCTTTATTTTCTGCACGTATTGAAGATCAAAACGTACGAGCTGATATTGCAACCTCTTTTCATCTGACATAATTGTAAATTATAAATTTCTGCATATCGTTTAACATTTTCCTATTTTTGGTTATGTAGAGAGTTGATGTATTGCATCTAGAAGAAAAAGGAGCTATATAGAACCAATGACTTTGCTGATAATGTGGTAATATACATGTTATAATTGACATTAATGTAGGTTGTTATTGATAAATGATAATTTTGTAGAATTTTGGAATACCACATGGACAAAATCTTAACAAATTTACAGAATCATAAGATTGACCCGTTTTTTATTTAAAGAATCATAAGATTTTATAATTAATTAACAATTATAATTTGAATTATTTTAATTGTATGTACTGTATACAAACACAAATTTACTACTACATAATATTTTTATTTACAGCACCATCTTCGAATGTCCCTGTATTTAAACATACAGTTAATACAATTCACAATGACACTCAATATGATCACGCACATCTGCATCAAGTTCCAGTTTATTGTGGCAAATCAAATTATGTCCATTGATGGTTTTCACAACTTTCTTAGTCGTATCAAATACACAAACAACATGAGTATGTTATATATTTCAACCTTTTCTTTTCCCTATCAATTCATGTTATTAATATTGATTTTTATTTCTTAAATATGCATGCGTAACATACTTTCTTAGATCTCTACATGAACAATGAAGCTAAGAAATAATTGGTCAAACATGTCAAATGGGTAAAAAGAAAAATTGAGCATTGCAATGTTATTAATTGTAATGTTAAAGCTTTTTTATATTCTATTTTAGTTTTAAAATGATTGTTTGACATCAAAAGTTTAAGATGAGTGTTTTAGAAACTCAAAATGAAGCTAAATGGAAACGGGTCAAATGCGTAAAAAAAGTAGTATCAGAAAGTTGTTAACTGTAATGTTTAAGATTTTTTACATTTAATTTCGAGTTTAAAATCATTGTTTGACATAACGATTGTCTTAGAATCCAGTTTTTAATATCCAGTTTTTAAGTGTTCCATATTTGTCCTTTTTATGCTTTTACTCATGAACGGGCAATTGCTTCAAACTCAATTTCTCTTGAGCTCCATATTCTTAGCTATTTAAGTCAATATGAAGCATATTATCTATGTTGAATTGATTTTTTTAAGTCTTATTTAATGTAGTTATGTGCTTTCACCACTAACAGATTTACAAAAGACAATATGTAAACTGATTAACACATCACTCCAATAACCTTTTTATGACGTACCAATTATACAGTGATAACACAACACATATCCAGACCTCAATACAAATATGAATTCAGCTACACATAGTATGCATTATTACAAGCTTTTCATTTTATAATCGTCCTATTAAATTAAAATTTTATTAATTCAAAGTGTTAGCTTTATAATTTTATAATTTATTATCATATATCTAATAATCATAAAGTTATCAATTCATATTTGTATTTTAAAAAAATTATGTTCAACAAATTTATTGACCAGCCCGTGAATTTCCACGGGTAATAACCTAGTTTAGAAATATATGATTGATTGTAATTATTCGGGTTTTTCTAATGTATCCCTAGGTGCGATCAATAAACATCAAATTTTCATATAAACTAAGAATCGTATTTATTATATCTTCAAAAATAATAAATATTAAAGTTCATTAATGTTATTTAAAATATATTAGGAAACTAAATACTTTATTAATTACACATAATGTATGCCCCAGCGGTATATGTTAGAAAAACCCTAATTATTCTACTACTCTTCTTCAAATTCATGTTTTAGCTTCCAAGCATAAGTTCGGTAAGCATGTGTTCGTTTGTCATTGTAGAGTCAATGGTCTTGTAAGGTTAGAGATTACTTAGAGTAAAAGAATTTGCTTTTTATGTTCATGACACGTTAAGTTATGATATTGAGCTCATTCAAAAGTTGATCGATGAATTCTTGTTAAATGGAGAGATTGGAAAATGGCAAACTAGACGGAGTAAGTTGTACGCATGTGTATGGTCTAAGAATCGGCCTGGACCGACTGGAATCGGGAATCGAAAAAATGGTTTTGGTCAGACCGAGAACCGGATCGCTGACGCTTGGAACCAAACCGGACCGAGAACCGGATGGAACCGAAATGAACCGAGAACCGAGGTAATTTCTCCGACTTTTTTTGAGTTTTTTTTCCCTCAGTTATGGGCCTAACCAAACCGCTCATAACCGAACCGTTTGGAAGCGAGAACCGGTTTTTCATTAAAAAAATAAAAAAAATAGAACCGAGAATTGAACCGATGTAACTCGGTTTAGTTATATTCGGTCCGGTCTGGTTTTACAGTTTCGGTTGATTCACGGTCCAATTTACACAAGCCTAGTATGTTGTATTCAAAAGATATAGTTGGTTCCGGGAGGAGTCACGGGGCATACCATAGATGGACTCGAAGTAGTAACAAGAAAGATGTGGTGACAAACTACCCACATCGATTTGAGCTAGCATACGAAATCTTGCCTGATTAAGGCCTCATTTCGAATCCCCTTCCCCAATTTTGAAGATTGTTTTATGTGAGTGTAAAATGTTAAAAATATTTTTTCATTATAAAACATATGATTAATCTTGATTATTAATTATTTTTATTCAAATGGTTGTAATTTATTACTTGATACTTTGATTAAAAGTTAAACTACACTAAACACATCTCTAACTTTAAAATATATGTCTGAATTTGTTAGAATTTGATATATGTTTTGTTAATTAAAAATATTCTTTCATTATAAAACATATGATTAATCTTGATTATTAATTATTATTATTCAAATGGTTATAATTTATTACTTGATACTTCGATTAAAAGTTAAACTACACTAAACACATCTCTAACTTTAAAATATATGTCTGAATTTGTTAGAATTTGATATATGTTTTGTTAATTATCTTTTTTCCCGCAATAACCTTTGATTTTCCCGATTATATTCTTGGCTTGAAATAATTGTTTTTAGATACACGAGTTAATTACGTCTATTCATACTCAAAATTTAAATCCATTGATTGGCAGATTCAAGTTATTTCTCTCACCAACTTATATTTTCAGTTTCTAAAAAAAAATTAATTTGCTAACCACCAACTAAGGTGCTGTTTGGTAGCATCTGAATGATTAATATCTGAATGATGCAGAGGTCTGAATGATTCAGACTTCCCCTTACATCTGTCTGATTAAGAGGTAGAACATGTTCAATATTTGATTCAGACGCTGATTCAGAGGTCTAACCAAACACTCTGAATCTGTCTGAATAAGAGGCTAGCATCTTAACTGAATCATTAAGAGGCTTACCAAACAGCCCCTAAGACCACTCCCAGTGGTTTCTTCGGTGGGCAAACTGATGGCGACTTTGGCATCCAACCGATTGTGTGGTACCATCAACTATAGAGAGAGAGTATAAAGTTTGGCGGTTGAGGGATGAGAAGGGAATGGTTCGAGTGAGCCCAGTGTGATATTTTAATAGGATATTTTGTGAATATATTTTATAATTGTGTAACCTAAAAACTGAAGAGAAATGATATATTGTAAGAGTATCTTAGTTAGAGTTTGAATTGACATGATGCTAATTTGGCAAAACTAATGTATCAGTTAGTATCATAGATGGTAATGATCTAAGGATTATGATTAAGAAATAAAAATATGTTTAATTCATTTACACAATAAATATAAAAATGGTTTTTCTAACATATACCCCCTTGGTATATGTTTCGATGTACTAATTTATTCAAAGTTTTCTAATAAATTTTTAGTACACATTAATAAACTTCATACTTTACATATTCAAAACATATTAAACGTATTTTCAAGTTGTAATGGAAACTTTGAGTTATTAAATATACATAAACATGTACCTATGGACATATGTTAAAAAACCCATATAAAAAACCCGATAATTTAAAAATACCAACTACTTTAATATAGATATCTATCTATATATAAATATAAAAAACGAGTTTTAAAATCGATGTTGCATTAAATTCATATTTTAATTACATGTTTTACTCTTATTTTAACTCCAATTTAATCCCTCAAACAAATTCCAATTTAATCAATAGAATTCATGCATTCTAGCCGTTTCAAGATAACAAAACGAATTCATGCATCATGTATTAACTAGTTATAATTTAACCAAACATCGTATGAATATGACTTAAATTTTAATCTAGTTATAATTTAACAAATTCTATGAACTAAACGTCTCATTTGATTTGAAACATATGATATTATTTATATATATTTCTTTTATCTATGATTACCCGTAGGACCGTGTGTCATTACAAATACTTCCTCCGTATCAAAATAAGTGACACACTTTTTATTTTGGGGTGTATCAAAATAAGTGACACACTTTGAAAATTTTCCTTATTTGGTAAAAATAGTGGGACCCATACCCACTAACTATCCACTTTAATAAAGTGAAATTACCCTTATACCCGTACTTTTACTTTTAAAACTCATTAATATCACTTTATTCAAGAAAAATGGGACTCATCCTCCACTAACTATGTACTTTAATCTATTTTAATCTCTACTTTAATATTTCACCTCAAAAAACGTGTAAGTCCATTTGTGTCACTTATTTTGATACGGAGGAAGTAAGAGAATACAAAAACTTTTTATTTTGTTTCTTTAACAACTTTTGTCTTGTCACGTAAAGGCTATTTGTCCGATAATTAATTTTAAATTTTAGAAGGGAATTAATTTTTATATCATATTTTCTTATGTTTACATCACAAAGTACAAATATTACTGCACACTATAGACATATATAAAGAATTTATTGTGATGTGATCATTAAAGGTGTAAAAATCACCCCCTATTTTAGAACTTGTAATTTTAGAAAGAGAAATAATATTTGTGTATATTATTTGTGTCTATCCATATATCTATTCACTTTTAAACATGACATGTGTCATACACTAATTCTATCTTTTCATATTATCCCTTGATTTTAACACTTGTCATTATCAAATTGATAGACATATGAATAAATACAAATGATAGGTACAAATTTTCATTACTCTTTTAAAAAACTTTTCTGTTAAAATAGAAGTTTATTTGAATATGAGAGGTTTTTCCACTTATTCTAAAATAAAGACCTCCAAGATAAAAACTAAATGAGATAAAACTTTTAGATATAGAACCATAATATATTTATAAAAAAAAAAAACAACTTTAGCTTCTTTTTACGTGTCATTTTACGTTATTTTAAACTTTTTTTTAGTTATAACTCCAACCACATATTTAAAGGAGGAGATATTTATATTACAAATATATTTATTTATATACCATAATATATGTTTTGATATTCTTATAATATACAACTTCCAAGTTCCAACTATCATTTATTTTGTCAAATATCTAAGGCCATTTGTTAATGATTTAGAAAGTGACCTATTGATTTATTGCGTTCTCTAACAAGTAAATAACTTAACAAAATGTTCAGGTATATAAGAAATGTTTCGAAATCAGATTTGAAGAAGTATTTGTAATTTCAAAACGCACTCCCAAACATCCTTTATACTACTTACAAAGTATAAAAAGTTCAAGCTTATCGATCATAAATTCAATGTGACAAATTAATCGAATAATATGATGATATGTAATTAATAGATCGCAAATACGAAGTATAACATTTATGATGATTTAGATATATGTGGAGTAGAAATATTTAACTTCTTCGTTTATTCTGTATATCTATCATCTATCAATATATAAAAATAAATATTTGTAAAAGTAAGACTATAAAGTAATATGATATGTGTATTATAAATTAAAAATAGATTCTATTAATGCATGTCTCATAAGCACACAATAACAAATATTTAATAAAGTAAAATTTCCTTAATTATAGTAAAATAATATTTATGGGTTATTAATACTTTTGTGTTATACAGATTTTGCCAATACCATAAAAGAAAATGATGGTTTTTTATAATTAAATGCAGAAGCGTAAAAGACATTTAAAATTACTATGACATGTCTAAACACATACTTCCTCCGTATCAAAACAAGTGACATACTTTCAATTTTAGGGTGTATCAAAATAAGTGACACACTTTGAAAACTTTCCTTATTTGGTAAAAATAGTGGAACTCATACCCACTAACTATCCACTTTAATAAATTGAAAGTACTCTTATACCCTTACTTTTATTTTTAAAACTCATTAATATCACTTTATTCAAGAAAAGTGGGACTCATTCTCCACTAATTATGTACTTTAATCTATTTTAACCTCTACTTTAATTTTTTAACTCAAAAAATGTGTAAGTCAATTTATATCACTTATTTTTATACGAATGAAGTATTAGAAAACCTAATTAAAATATAGTCAAATGTTAAACACATGGATGGCAGAGTATACTCTATATGCACCGCCTGAAAAGTAATTTAATACTTCATAGTATTGATGCCATCGCGTATATGGTTGTTTAGGTTCTGGAACACCAATATTAGACGTACATAAAAGTGAAAATGATTGTATGTTATAACTTTTGATTTATTTCGAACGAAAATATCTTTATTTTAGAAAGGAAAAAAAAGATCAGCTAAAATAAGTTTTTTTTAACAGCTTATACACATTTTCTTGAAAGGCAAATATATTTAGTATTAGTTTATATCCCGTGAAAATTCACGGGTTGTCATAATTTTTATTGAAAATCATATCTATATAATATATAATATTTCTATAAGGTAATTATTTTATTGAATCATTTATAATGCTATGGGCGAAATAATATACGTTTACAGAATCATAATATTTAAAACATATAATAAGATACATGAAAATTTCAAACACTCAGTATATGATCATAAAAACGGTTTAACAAAAATAAAGGTAAGTAAATAACAATTAAGATGACTTAATATATATGTTTAAAGACTTCGTTAAAAATAATATTTAATGTTTTATTTGCTTTACCACCATCTTTATCTTCAACTAATATTATCAAACATTTTATAATATTTATTCTAGATAACGCTACATATAACTGTCTGTGTGGAAAACTGATTTTCTCAAATACAAATCAACATTTGACAATGATTGTACTTGAGTATTATTAATGGTCATAGCAAAACAAAGAGCTAATGAAAATTATCTTCTTTTAAACTTAAATGGAACTTTGTTGTCATATGGTGTCAAAGACAAATTTTGATATAAAGGTACAATATCCAACATTATTTCCATATACAATAACTACTTCGATAATACGGGCACACAATACTTTGATAAAAATACATATTAAAGGATTTGAATTATATTATTAATATTGATTAAAAAGAGTCGCGTTCAAGGAGGTTCATTATTTTTATAAAGTCCCGAAAAACAAATTTCAACCATTTATCAATAAGATCTAATGGTCAACATTAATCACATATTTTATACATTGAGGGTATTTTCGTCATTTAAAAATATATTTTTTAATTATTATTATTATTTTTGTATTAAAAAAATTTATTATTTTTCATTAATAACACATAATGTGATTGCATACTGAATCACATGTGATTGTGTACTGAATCAGATGTGATTGAACTAAAACATCAAATATGATTAAATATACATTCACATGTGCTTTTACACTAAAATCACATGTGATTAAGTACTATACATAATTATCAAATAAATATTATTTTTAAAGAAAAAAATAATAAAAACAAATTTAAAATAATAAATAATAAATAATAAAAAAAATAAAAGAATTATTTTTTTTTAAATTTAATTAATTTTTGAAATAATGAACCTTCTTGAACGTTTCTAATCTATTATAATAAAAAAAAAAAGTTTTAAGAATGTCATGTGATATCTTTTAAAGTCTTCAATGACACATGACAACTACAAAAAAAAATTAATTATTTAATTAATAACTAATATTAGAATTCAAAAACTTATCTTTGACATTATCCTAATTTATGAAAAGAAAAAACATTACTCATGGTAGCCTATAATTATTAAGAGAAACGTTCAAGTAGGTCTATTATTTTTACGAAGTTCTGAGGAACAAATCTCAACCATTGATTAATAAGATATAATGGTCAAGATTAATCACATATTTTTATACATGAAGGGGTATTTTGTTCATTTGGCACTTAAAAAAATTTCAATTTTTTTAATTTATTATTATCATTTTTAAATTTGTATTATTATTTCTATTTTTTTCGTTAATAAATAATATTTGTTTGGTAATTACGTGTAATACTTAATCACATGTGATTTTAGTGTAAAATCATATGTGATTGTATATTTAATCACATTTGATGTTTTAGTACAATCACATGTTATTCAATACACAATCATATGTGATTCAGTACGCAATCACATGTGATTGATTATGCAATCACATTATGAGTTATTAACGAAAACTAATTTTTAAAAAAATTAATTAAAAGAATAAAAAAAATCAAGAAACTAATTCTAAAATATAAATTAAAAATAAATCATTTTTTTTAAATTACTAAATACCCCTTTATGTATAAAATATGTGATTAACCTTTACAATTGCTTATAGTTAATCAATTGTTGAGATTTGTCCCTTGAAACTCTATAAAAATCAAAGACTTTCTTGAATACAACTCTATAATAGATAGATATCAGACGCTGAACATAAGTTTTGAACTCAAAGGAGTTTTATGTTTTTTATGTAATAAGTTTTTAATGAATATAAATTTTTTATGTAATAATTTTTTTAAAATTACAATATATATTTTATTGTTGAAATTAATGCTTTTAAAGCTATAGATTTAAACGGATTTTGAATAAAATATCATATTGAATAAAAAGATATATGTAAGCTTTATGAATGATTAAAAAATATACCATAACGGGAGAATGACAAAATTGGGCATCTAATGAGCTGCCACGTGTACATGTGTTTTAAAATGATGACATGTGACTTAAAAGTCTTTGTTTTATTATAGTAGTATAGTAGATCTATTAAAGTGATTTACAATTTATAAAAATACCACCAAAAACACAAAAAGACAGAAAAACACAATCAAATAAAATAAAGTTAACTCGGACAAAAGAACAATATGAAATCTGAATCCAATTTTTATAATTATCAATTTTTTTTGAATTTTTATTTTACGACCAATTGAATGAACTTCTATTCATATTAAAATATAAAATAGAGTTAACTTATTTATTAAAGCGAGTTAAACTTATTGACGTCTATGGTACGATTTTGCAGACTTTTTCTTGTAACTATTGCATGCGCATGTGTTGATTAAATTTTTATCAACAAGATTTAATCAAATTGTTATAATAAAAAAATGTAAATTAAATTATACATATCAAATATCATACGAATAAATTAAAACATTAATAAATTTAGATATCTTTTTGGAGTTGAGGGATCCGATGATTGCTGATGGTAATCCAAATGGATGCCACGTTAACATTTTGGTGGATTGTAATTTTGGTTTGAATTCCGGGGTTGCTTTTGAGTTTTGATATTCATATGTTGACTTTACCCTGTTGTAGTATATCACTGATCTCAACTCTTAGCCGTTGATTTCATCAGATCTATTTTTTTCCATTTATTTGATAAATTTGGAAAGGGTGATACTTTGAAAATGAAAGGAAATCAAAGCTGGGCTAATCCAATTAAAAAGAAACAACAATTATCAGGTTCGAAAATCAGATTGGGGATGCTTTTAATTTTAATCCGTAAGTTCATTTTTAAAGAAAATGATAATTACGATTCTTTAACTTGAACTAAGATGTTAGAATTATAGAATATATACTTCCTCCGATTCAAAATAAGTGCTACACTTTCTTTATATGGGTGATTTAAAATAAGTGCTAAACTTTGAAAAATTACCTTATTTGGTAAAAATAGTAGGACACACACCCACTAACTATCTACTTTAACAAAGTGAAATGACCAATTTACCCTTACTTTTTACTTTTAAACATCAACTTCACTTTATTCAAAAGGTGTGGGACCCATTATCCACTAACCATTCAATTAATCTAATTTAACCATCATTATAATCTTTTGCTTCAAAAACCGTGAAACCCAAAGTGTAGCACTTATTTTGAATCGGATGAAGTATTAAGAATGTGTACACCAAGTAATAATTATCATCGTATTTACGGTATTATCCAATTATTAATAAAAATGTTTTGTTAATACGTACTTCATAGATACATGATAACGAATACTTAGACCACTCCTAATGGTGATAGCGGCAGTTGTTGTTAAATCAGCGTCACGTCAGCTCACCCTCCAACCGACACTAAACTGACGTACTCATGCCAACAATATATCTTCCCTTAAATTTTTTGGGACCCACAATTACAAAATACATACTGACAAAATAACCTTTTGGGCCCACCATCACCCACTGATCTCTCCCTCAACCCCGTCTCCAAAGTGGCGCAAAGCAACTGGTGGAATCAACTGGCGGAACCATTGGCACGGAGTGATACCGCCAGTTGAAAGAAATTGAAACTGGCGGAACCTAGGGGTGGCAATTTCTGACCCGACATGAAATTCGACCTTAAACCGACACGAAAATAAACAGGTTCGGGTTGAGTAAAAAATAATTGGGTCAGTCTCGGGTTGACTCGACTGACCCGGTTATTAAACAGGTTAGGTTCAGGTCAATGATAATTTAAATGTGTCGCCCGTCAACCTGTTTAATTATTAAAATATATTTAAAGAATTTATATTTAGTTTATAATTTACTAGTTTAAACGTAACTAACAGTTAAATAAAAACTAAAAAGACGTATAGTAATGTGTTATTTTGGTATTTTATTATGAATTTGTGGAATAATAACAACATGTATGACCTATTTGACCCGTTTAACCTGTTTGACTTGCTAACATGTTTAACCCGTTTAATTAAACAGGTTATATGGGTCAGGTTCGGGTTGAAGGTAAACATGTTAGGGTTGAGATATCTGACACGTTTATATAAACATGTGGGTTTCAAGTTGAACATTTCTGACCCGCCAACCCGTGAACTCGAACACGCCAACCCGAACCCGACCTGAATTGCCACCTCTAGCGGAACCCGTTGGCACCAGTTTTACTACCCAGTATTAGAGATGAGTGCAATGGACCCATATGACATGCCGATTCAACGTCCTACATCATGGCCCATCTCTCAATGCCAAAAGCTATTTCCTCACCCGTAATGTATCAGAGCTCAGTGCTACCTACCCGGTGATTCCTTACTTTCAGTATTTTTTTAGTTTTTTTTTTACTTGCAAATCACGTACGAATTTTCTTTCAAAAATTACGTACGTATGAACTTTATTATTTAAAAATGTATATTTTGAAGTTTATGTATTATTGATATAGATATTAAACACTTGAAGTAGAGCAACAAAAGTCTTCGCTCATCACATGGTCTATGGCTTTAATATTGGTGGCGCTAAGGCCAGGCCACCAGGTGTCGGCTGCGTCAAAACCTACGCGAATTGGTTGGTGCCGGTAGATCAGTTTTTATGAATATTTTGTGAGAGAGAGGTAAATTAGTGAATTTCAAAATGGTGTTTCGGCTTGAATTACAAGTGAACGGGTATTTAAGGATATGAATACGAAATGATAAACGTTGAAGTAAGGCTGAGATATTATTTAACTCAAGTCATGATACCCGATACTCTTATACATAATCCACATCTCTACAAGTTAAGGTGGTAGGTAACAAAAATATGTTTTTTTTTTAAATATAAACTATAAAAGGTTAGCTTTTAAAAAAACGTTTAAAACAAATTGAAATCGAAATCTCGAATATTTTGCAAGGCTTGAAAGAGAAATCCAAACCGCAAGTAACAAAATTTTAAGAATTTTACTACTACCTCCATATCAAAATAAGTAGTATATTGTTATTAATAATTTTTGAAGCAAAAAAAATATGATGAGAATTAAGATGTACTACCTCCGTCCCATAAAAAAACTTTTCATTTGGCTTTTGCACAAGTTATTAGGTAATAGTTAGTGGTGGGGTCATTGATAATACTTTTGATTAAAATATAAGGTTGAATTGGAGAGAGAAATATAGTTAGTGGATATTAGTGGTGGGGTCTTTAGTAATAATAGTTTTTTATTGTGTTGAGCCCATCAAATATGGGAAATGGGAAGTTTTTTGTGGGACAAAAATTTAGAGTGAAATGAGAAGTTTTTGTGGGACGGAGGGAGTATTAAATTGGATAGTTAACGGATGATGAGTTTAACTCATTTTTAATAAAGTGATGTTAATAATGTTTTAAAAATATAATTAATGATAAAATATTCATTTCACTATATTAAAGTGAATAATTAATTGATGATTAGTCTCATTTCTTTTACCAAATAAAGTAAATTTTTAAATGTATTATTTATTTCAAATTGTAGAAAATAAAAGGTTTATCATACACGTAATGACTTTAAACGATATGTTTTTATTAATAATAGATTCGATGCTCCTTCAACAGGTTAACGAGGATGGAGAACTCAATTATGAATTATCCTCTGCCTTCGATATAAAAATTATCCGATGGAACTCTGTACTATTGATTAATAAATTTACACCTATGTCAATTTTCATTTAAGAAAAAGCTGTAAACTACAGAAATAAATTAAATTAGGTACTAACATGTTATCTGGTGTCAATACTCAATAGTGATGTATGTTTTCTTTTAATTGGTTTCTTTAAACTGATATCATTGGCATAATAATATCGGTTACAGTGTCGGTTGTGTTGCTTCCGATTGTCTAAGTGTAAAGCGAAGAGAGAGAGTGAAGTATTGTGAGAATTGATATTTTGTGTATACGTATATTATTTATAAAATATTAAGTAAAATAATATTGTTAATATAATATATCAGTTTAATATAAATTGAAGTATCAATTTACGTAAAACTACTTTAACAAAAATTAATAATTAAAGTATTAATATGTATCATATTTGTGAGTGGTCCTATAAATCCTGAGATATATAATATACACTGTAAACATTAAAACTGTGAAAGTTATTGTCGTCATATAAAAATGAAAATTTGATATTGTTTGTATACGTATATCAAACATGTGAACAAAAAAGTATTTATTTTTTTTAATTTGAACCCATCAATGTAAAATTGATAGATTAGACTACTTTTTATTCGTTCTCATTTAAATTCTACTTGCATATATAATATAATTTATATATAAATAAACCTCACTAGCTCATAAACAAATACTTGCTTCGTCCCATAAAAAACTTCTCATTTCAATCTAAACTTTTATCCCACAAAAAACTTCCCATTTCCTATATTTGATGGACTCCACACAATAAAAAACTATTATTACTAAAGACCCTACCACTAATATCCACTAACTATCTTTCTCTCTCAAATCTAACTTTATATTTTAATCAAAATTAATATCCATGACCCCACCACTAACTATCACCTAAAAACTTGTGCAAAAATCAAATGACAAGTTTTTTATGGTACGGATGAAGTATATATTAATGAAATAATATGATGTGTTCTTGAATATTACGGAGTATATTCAAAGGTTATGCCCACTTGTTCTGTTTTGTCAAGCTTTAATAAAGTCTTACTTTATAATACTAGCACATAATTTCAACCAAATGCGCAAGTCATCTTCTAAACTTAGAAATATTATAACTAATTTTATTTGGTATGCTTAAAACTTTATTTTATACTACGCGTCTGGTTACTAAACCTAAATTTGGCAATGTTATATCAATGGCATGTTAGATTTTCGTTTCATGACCACACACGTGACATGATATCCATAGTAGTGATCAATACATTATTAAACCAAAAGAAGGGATCAACACCGTCTTTTATCTCACACACATTCGGTCGCCAATCAGACTAAAAGAGAGGGAAGGACCCGTAGGCAAGGAGCTTCGTAAGACCCGTGTCAACGGTGGCATCCTTCCCCCGTCAGTAGCCATCACTAACCCGTCCTCCACTGACGCCGTTGGCACCGCCGCGTCGGTAGCCGCGTCAGTAGATTCCCGTCGTCGTGAGGACGTGAAGGAGGGAGGCGTCAGTAGCTTTTGTGTGTGGGTGAGGGGGTTAAATATAATATTTTAAGGGTTAGTGATGGGTTATGGTTGTCACGACCGTGTCAGTAGCGTGTCAGTAAGGATGTGCTGACGTGACGCTACTGATGGGTTTACTGATGGCCAACTATTGGGAGAGGCCTAAAGGAAGAGGATGTGTTTTTTGGAGGATGAGCGGACACATAGATCATTTCTTACGTATAGCCTTAGATAAATTATTATTTTAAAAAAGAAAATTAATGATGAATTAATTGGGATTAGTTATGTAAACTTTTTTTTTTACAACAATAGTAATCTACTCATAATATCATATATGTTTATTATGAGCTTATCACCGCAACGATAATGAGGTATGTGCCAATTACGGCACGTCAATAACATCTCGTCGGGGGCTTCAAACTCGTCGGAACTCGTCAACCGTTGGCACACCCTATTCCTCGAGCGTGTCGGTAGGAACTCGTCCTTGCGTTGGTACACTCTCATCGGTAGCCTCTGTGTGTGGGGAGGGGGAAAGGGGGTTTAATATTTCTTTAATTGTTGATGAGTTAGTGATAAATTTTTATTGACATGATCTTGTCAATAACTCGTTGATATAGAACAAGATAATGCTATTTGCCGTTTCAAAAAAAAAAAAGAGAACAAGGTAATGTAACACTACTAACAAATTAAAAAAAAAAAGTCACTATTAGGAGAATCTTGACAAACACCTTACCATTTGGTCAAATGCCCTTCGTATGAGAAATATAAACTTAGAATATAATTTTGGGAATAATTAATTTGCTAGTCTAGTGGTATTTGTGAAAAAGATAAGGTGTTGCCCATGGTTAATGTCATGGGTTTAAGTCCCGTCGTGGACGTGGGTTTATTCCCCATAGGTGGAAGGTTCGAGGGAAGGTATACTGCCCCTTGTGGATATCACTGTCTAGACTCGAACCATTAACTTACTAACTGGCCGTTCAAAAAAAAGAATATAATTTTGGGATGGGACCCACAGCGCACATTGATGCATGGAGTACCGTGTGGTGTAGAGTTTTTAGGTGGATTGGCTATTAATGTCAAGTAAGGCAACAGCGACCATCGGTCCCACATTTACCTAGATACCTTCGCCTCTCTGTTCACATTTTAAACGAATCTATTTTTGGTTACCGACGTCGGTAAAAAACTAGCTCTTTAAATTTTGGATTTAACTTGGAAACAACTACTCCCCCATTTCCTAAATAAAGTTCTCATTACTCTTTAGAAGATAATTAGAAACTTATAAAACCATTTTCAAAATTACAAAATTAGTTATGTGCTTAATTATCAAAGTGTCATTAGTCTAGTGGTAAGGTGTATTAACCTAGTGGTAACTGGTAAGGTGTCCGTCCTTCATCCATGAGATTGGGGTTCAAGTCCTATTGTAAACATATGTAGTATTTAGAACTAGATAAAAATTTATCATTAAAAAAAATCATATGCTTAATTAAGGGTTTTTATAACATTTGTTTGGTAGCCACATGTTTAAAGTGAATGAATTCCAAATATCTAAAAGTGTAACTATGAAAACTAATAAAGCTAAAAAGAATATTAATTTTAAGTGATGCATTAAATGATTTTTATATTTAAAAAAATTAAAGGTGAATAATCTTGTATATATGTTGATAAGTAAATTGAAGAATAAAGTCAATTTATCATTAATCTTGTATTATTTTCCTTAGGTAAGCATAAATTTTTAGACGACCAAAACAATATATCAAATGTATCAGTTTGATCAATTTGGTCAGGTCATAAGTAAATGTAAATATACAACACATATAAGAGGTATTCAAACAAAATATTTGCGTCCGGTAATGAATTACAATGTATATAAAGTGATTCGAGTTTAAAGTGAACGGATATTAGACCACTCTTATCGGTTGGAGCAAACTGACATTCAATTTTTGTCAAATTAATATTACGTCAACTGACATTATAGATGACATAAATATATCCTTAATATTTTACTCTTTTAAGATCTGTAGTACAAACTTGCTTTAAAACTTATTTTTATGTAGATATGCACCAAATTCGGTTTCCGAATCATACTCATTTTAAAGAAAGGAAAGTTTACCAAATAAGGTCCCACTATATTTTATCAAATAAAGAAAGTTGGTACCAAGTAAACTTGGTATGGTACTGGTAGCTAAATCAGTGTATCAATTATAGTTGGTACGGTACACGGTATGAAGAAAATATACATGGTACCGTACCATGTTCACCCCTAATAGATACATATTCTAAGATTAATACGGAGTATATGTTTTGATTGTTCATTGAACTTCATTTTGGTATGCTAGTATGCTACATTTTTTTAGTTAATACGTAATTGTAAATGGTAATATATTATTCATGGACAGGACCTTTGCAATGAATAAAATACTTCCTGAATTTCGTTCGGCCCACTAATATGATGCCAAATTGCCAATATCCAATGGCATGGGCCGGTACCATAATTCATACCGTCTATTGAATATTAGCCCAAATTTCTGCTTCATATTTCATGCATCTTTTACTTTTTAGTATATTATTCATACATTGTATCATTGTAATGTATTTCTTTGGATAAGGATTAGATTTATAAAATTTTGGAGGTTGTTTAACATTCAACTAACTAATGGAATATTATAAAAGTTTAGATTTAATATAAGTACTCTTGGTAGATTGGTCACATAAATAATGCAAATCGAAAAATTGTAAGAAACTTTTATGTAAAGAAATGTGATACTATGGATTATGGAACCAGTTAGAACTGAAACCCGCATTTGAAGTGACCAGAATTGGAATCGGAATCATAACCAACCCAAAACGAGCCGTCCGGTTCTTTGTTAGGTTTCTAGAAAAAACAGTTCATTCGTTCGGTTTGATTTTGAGACCGTGGACATCCTAACGATGATTGTGGACTTGTGGTTGTAATAGTGGAAGGGATTTTCTTTAAAATGTGATATTAAATATTTATTAATTAATTTACAACTAATTTTTCACAAGGTATAAAAATATTGTTTTGTTTTGAGAAGATTTATATTGGCCCATGTAGTAGTTTACACTTTACAAGGTGACAATTCGGAGGCAAGTAATTGTAACAAACATCTAACTAGTGGTTAAGAAATAATAGGCATCCCATTAATATTATACTTTAAGTAAAGAGTGCATGAAAAAGAAACAGAAGCCACTTACTGAAGCTAACACCAATTTCAGACAATCAACACAAAATTTAAGCTTCTACTTGAAGGGCAATTGATGTCAAATTTTTTTATGTTCGCTCGTTTTTTTAAGTTGTTTGGCCCAATCAAAGTATGAGTGTAATGTTAATGAGGCCATGAGGGGTTGTTGTCTGCAAGAGAAAAGATAAACTTTAAAAACGAGCGCAACAAATAAAATTTGTGGGTAATGTCGTAATAAGTTATACAAATAAGACTATTCGTAATGGGTGACCAATACTATATTAGTCACCCATGTCACCTCTGCGCCACATCAGCTTTCTCTCTCATGATCAAACACATGACCAAACAGTGACCAAACCCCCGTAATGGGTGACCGATAACTTTTTTTTTATTTTAAATTTCATTAATAATTAAAAACATTACATTAATAATAATAGAAAAGTATTACATTAATAATAATAAAAAAACAATACATTGATAAAAAAAAATATTACATTAATAAAAAAAATATTACATTAATAAAAAAGAACTAGGGGTTATTAGTTCGATTATAAATGTGTTCCACCAAATCAGATCTAAGATTTAGATGAGTTTCTTAACTATGGATATCACTGATAACTTGTAATACTTCTTCATGTGATCGTACGGGGTCACCTTCACAATGTTGCTCTTCCGGATGAAAGTCGGGAGATATCGCCCTGCCTTTGTCTTTGATAATCATATTATGTAATATGATACACGTGTACATCATATCCATTATTTTCTTAATATTTGGGGACCTTGAAGGCGTTCTTATCATAGCCATTTTTTCTTTAAAACGCAAAATGCTCGTTCTACGTCTTTCCTTGCAGCTTTGTGCGCTTTCTTGTACCATACCCGCTTAACATCATTCGAATTTGGGTATGAAATAGACTTAACAAGAACAGATCACTCCGGATATATCCCGCCAGTAAGATAATATCCCCATTTGTAAGACACCCCATTTTCAAATAAAGGTACCCCGGGTGCTTTTCCGTCTTTGAGATCATTGAAAATATGGGATGCTCGTATCACGTTGATGTCGTTGTTCGACCTGGCGACACCAAAGAACGCGTGCCAAAACCACAAGTCTTGTGAGGCAACCGCTTCTAGTAAAATAAATGGTTCGTTCCTGTGATCCCTTCTACAATATTGCCCACGATAAGCATTTGGAAATTGAGTCCATGGCCAATCCGTACAATCAATGCTTCCTAGCATACCGGGAAACCCATGTTTCTCCTCATGAAAAGAATATACCTTCACCACATCAGTATGAGTAGGCTTTCGTAAATACTCCCTAGCTTCTATACAAGTGCATAACCCCTTTACAAAATTCAGCGAGACTATCACGACTTGTTTTCTCACCAATTTGTAATTATTCGTCTAGAGCATCCGGTGTGGTGCCATATGCTAACTGACGAATTGCAAAACATCAGCGGGGAAGTACTTGGGTTCCCAAGTGCATCAAAACTTTCCGCAAATACTAGGACGGTATTAATGAGATCGCGAACAATGCGTGTGAAAAGATCTCGGCTCATCCTGAAACGTTTACGAAAATCTTTTTCGTTGTACATCGGATTTTCAGCAAAGTAAGCTGCCAAGAGACGGTCATGAGCACCGCCACGGTCCCTATTCACATATCTTCTAGGATTTCTAGGGATACTAGAAGAGGAACCTGCAAGAAACGCCGCCGCCGTTTGTAAAAAACTAAGATGTATAATCTTGTCCCCCTCCTCGTCACCAAAAATGAAATTAGCGACACTCACGTCTTCATCCGAACTCATTTTTAAGATAGTGTGTGTGATGTGAGTAAGTATGAGGAAAAGAAATTAGAAGTATGAATTTTTTTAGAAAAAAGGTTGGTATTTATAAGGTAAAAAAAGGGGTAAAAATTAAGTTTGAAAGGGTGTTGGTATTTGAGAAAGAGTCGTTGGGGGGGGGGGGGGGGGGGGGGGGGTTCAAATTTTTGGGACGTTTCAACATCGACCATCAACGGTCGAGTATTCGACCGTTCAAGCTTGGGGACGCGTCAGGGTTGGCTTAAGTGGCAGTCACGACTCGATTACCGGTCATCTGAGACGAACAGTCTAACGGTCTCGAAAGAAAATAAAACTATTAGCCTTCGGGCGACTATTTAGCATTGGATTCTCAACAACTACATTTAATTGATGTTATCATGTAATTAAATTCTTGCTGAATTTTGTCTTCTTTTGGGCCGATCAAATATTTGCGTGAAAACATTACACACATTTTATAAATTCGATTTAGAAAAATTTCCATAGCAGAGGCTATTTTGTGTCATTTCTTTGTCAATCAATCAAAATGGAAAAAGTAGGCAGACTTGTATTTATTCGTTTAGTTTAGTGTTGTTAATTCACTTTTTAATACTTGTAGTTTGGTCAAAATCAACTTGTGCAATCTTCTGTACTAGTGTATGAATACATGATAAAAAAGAAAATGAATAACTTAAAATACAACCAATATTAGTTACTGTAAAATCCAATCCATTTATATAATTTAAATACATTTTGTTGATCAAGAGGCGAATACCTAGAAAGAATATGACAATTAAAATAACTATTGTTTTAAAAACCTATGATTACTTGTAAGTTATAACCTTCAATTCTCAACATGAAATCACCCTTTTAAATGCAACACAGTATTCATCACCCTTTAGACTTGAAATCTGATAACAAGTTTGAGAAGCGAAGGCATGGACCTCATCCATACCGGTACCTTCATTCTAAGGACCGGTAACCCTGAAAACCCAGACATCTCTGCCTTCTCCAACCCATTCACCACCCTTCACTTCAATGAACTCAAACACCACCCTTCTCGTACCAGATTATCCAGCGATTATCTAAATAAAAAAGTTTAAATAAGTTTAAAACAACATAAAACAAAAAAAAAATATTGAAATTTCACCTTTTTCATCAAATGCTCATAAATCAATTCTGGTAGATATGCTAAAGTTGTATCACCATCTACTATAGCCATTATATTATTTACTGTCCCCGATGAACTTGTTGAAAGATTCAAAAATTCTGTGCCGACTTCAATTCTTGTGACATATACAGAATAATGCGGCCTATAAATTAAAAATCAATGTCATTTTAAAACTCTATGAATAATTATCACACAAAAATATAAACAATGTTTTGAAAATATGAGAGAAATAAAAGAATTTAACACTCACATGTCTTGGGACTCAATTAATGCAACCCCACCGCCACCCCTGCCCTTACGCCCAAGCCATTTGGGTCGGTTTGGGTTTGGGCATGGACCACCGGTACCTTCATTAATTCTAAGGACCGGTAACCCTGAAAACCCAGACATCTCTGCCTTCACCAATCCAAACACCACCCTTCACTTTAATGAAATAGCGATCGTTTGTGGGTCCACGAAGCCACCTTCGGTTTACATGTAATCTCCCATGCATATAAACGAGGCATCGATGCCACTCAGTTACAAGGAACCGATTGAATAAGGCGGTGGCCGGAAATGATGAATGGGGGAAGTCATTGGTGGAAATGATTGCATATTATATTCTTTTTTGGTATGTTATGTTTAGTACGTACGTATTTTTTTTTTTTGCAAGTTCATTAAGTTTTAATGCAACCCCACCGCCACCCCTACCCCTGCCCCTACGCCCAACCCATTTGGGTCGGTTTGGGCATTTGCCTTTTGCTCATCATACGAAACATGGCCAACATCCGTCCGCCACCACATGATTAGGGCAAAGGCTGAATAAAGGTGATCAAGTTGAAACTCACCAAGTCCGTGCGTTGTAGGAGGGGAGGGGTAGTTTGGGAAACAAAACATTTACATCATCTTCCATCTAAATCTTTTACACTTGCAACTTGCAACTTGAAGAAGAAGAAGAAGAGTTTGTGATGGAACAAGGTGCTATTTATAAGGATTTGTAAATAACATGAGTTTGTGATGGGAATTGAGCAAATTACACATCATGATAGTTTTGGCCATAACTAACTTCGAAGAAGATGAAGAGAGGTTTGGGAATTAGAATTGTGGGCGAGTAATCTGTTGAAACGAGTGGTGCTATTTATAACCTAGCTCATTGTACGACCGGTCCCTACAACATGTGAGATCAAACTATTTTAGAATTTACTTTTATCTTTTACAAATTCAGTAACTTACCCACTTGCATTCTTACCTTTTAACTTGTAAATTTCTTTTTTTTTTGTTTGAATTCTTAATTACCTTTTAACTTACCAATCAAAACTATTATACGTCTTTAAATAGGAGAAGCCCTTGCACTTTAGTCCTTATAAAATTGCACTTTAGTCCTTGATTAAATGAAGCTCCAATCCACATAAATCACCACTTCCACATTTCAGCCCTTCTACTTTACTGCATATATAAATCACACAATAAGTACAAAACAACTTTCTAAAACGTAGATTACCTTTTAACAGTATGTATGTAGCATGTATGTGTAGTACAGTGGGGCCTCAGAAAGGAGTGTTATTTATTCTATGTCTATGTATGTATTAATAAATGTATGAACGTATGTATGTATGTGTAGTACAGTGGGGACTCATAAAGGAATATCAACTCCAATTTGAAAGTGATCCTAAGATTATGCGTAACCCATGACCGATATTATAATGGTGATCACCCCTGACACATCAGCGCCACATCAGCTCGACCAAACACATAAAAAATCTCGAGCAAACCCACGTAACCAGGAGACCAAATCATTCCCCTTTAAAAAATTCCACCTCCTTTGAAAATCAGACGACCCGTATTGGTCGTCTGGACGACCCTTAACCACTTTCTACGCGTCGAGGGGTGACCCAAGTAAGGGGAGGGATGCGTCCCAAAGAGTGCCACGTATTGGTCGAGGGAGAGCATGACCCGTGCGTTACATACAATCTAAGTGTGTATGTCATACAGTTACTCTGTTAGTCTGTTTATACTATTGTGATGGCCAATTTTTCAATTCAAATATTGAAGAATTTAATGACAATTCAGACAGTATTAAACACAATACGCGAGTTTGCGGCTTTCACGTATCGAAGCTTAGGTATGGAACCATCTAAAACTACATAGGTTAGAAAAACTTAATTGATAACAGTCATGAGCTTTGATTTTTGTTCGCCAAAATTCCTCATTAACAATGTAAGATTTCTTAAATTATACAAGTTGTTGGAAATTTAGGTTATGCATGTTTGTTTTTAACAAATTTTAGAATTCACTTTAAGTATATTTGAATTATATAATCTTACTGCATTTACATCACGCATTATTGCATTAACATCACGTAATATAAATCACCTTGAGAATTGAAAAGGGGTGTTTAAATTCACCTCGAGTAGAAGAACACGAGAGTTTATGTGGGTTTTGGGGTTTAATTAGTTAAGGCATGTAGATTGGTTTTATGTATTATAATCAAAAGTACTTAGTATTGGGTGGTTCAATACTTAAGGTTACGTACGTATCAGTAATATACTCACTTTTCCCATATGTGCATCATCATCATCATCATCATCATCATTATTATTATTATTATTATTATTATATTCGGGTACAAAACGGTGCGGGTAGTTGAATACCCGTACTTGACCCGTACCCGCTTCAGGTATGAAATCTAAAACCCGTCACCGCCCGTTACCTGTTTTGATAGATAATACCCACCCTGTTAGGGTTGGGACCCGCGGGTACCCAAATCCGCGGATCAAATTGGCATCCCTAGATTTATAAGCCGAGTATGTAGTAGGTGGTGTATGGGTAGTGGGGTGAGGGTCCCTACGACAGTGATTAATTGAAGATCTAGACTAGTATGGGTAGAGCCGTAGAGGGAATCAAAGTGTAGAAAAGAAGAGGGGTGCTTGATTTGGGAGTATAATAAACATCATGTTTCATGTATGTATGAACCGTATATATGTATGTACATATCTCTACATTTTATAATTTATATTTATCTTTCACAATTTAACCCAAAATTTTGGTTGTTTGCTATATTTTGTTAAAAATATATATTTACTTTCTTATTTTTGATATCTTACAGTTTTTCACTTTTCACTTTTTACTACTTGAATTTATGGTTAAACATACATAACCTGACTAACCCTTTTAAGCACCCCTTTGAGAAAAGAAAAAAAAAAGCAGAAAGCCAAAACCCACTACTTACAAATTTAGTATGCAACTTACCCACTTGCATTTTACCTTTTAAATTACAAATTTCTTTGTTTTTGTTTGAATTCTTAATTATATTTTAACTTACAAATAAAAAATATTATACGTAAAATTATCCCTAAAAACCAAAATGGTACTAGAATTCAACAGGAAACTCAAAGTTTGAACATTTCATTTAAGAAACGCTATTTGAGGCCTACAAATCATTTCTTAGTGTTAATTAAATTATTTCATGTTTTTTAAATCAATATTTATTTCGGCTATGAATCTTCTATACTATAGGTATGAGAGTCAGCGACGGAACTAGAACTTTTCATCAGCAGTAGCACTCTTGCGGGTATCGAAAAGGCGGAGGTAATTAAAGGGGTTGCGCTCTCTTGCAGGGTCCCAGGAGCAGCGCCCCTAGTGTGTCGAAACAAAAATGAATTTTTCATAAATAATTCTATTACATAAACATCATGTTTGATTATAATGTCTTCAATGACTAATTATTAATTTCATAAATCTACAAGATAGCTACTAATTTTATGGACCTAAAACTATAAACTACAAGACACATACTTTGGATTCTTTTTTATTTGGTTTAGATTTTTATTTGGCTTTGAGTTTGAACTATTAGTTATTATTGTAGTTCTTTTTAAGATTGATTTGAATTATTGGTAGGTTTTTTAATCCGTTAGAAGCACTGCACCGTAATACCAAAATAAATTCAGAAAAATTTACACTGTGAGAAAAATTGAGTAGTGTCATGTGCCACTGCGGGACACCTAACAAATCCGCCCATGATGAGAGTGCCCATCAATTAATTGGATTCTATATACGTCTTTACAATTATCACCATGCCACGTGTCATGATTTTAAACCTTCTTTTTCCGGCCCCTCGTATGACTGGTGATGTAATAATGGATCATGTGAGAATGTGAGGTTCATTAGACCGGTGCCATCGGGGGGTCGGTTGGCCGCCGGTTGGCCACCGCCGTAACCGGCGCCGTTGGCACAGTCCGCCGGTTGGCCCGCCGGTTGGCCGCCGGTCGGTATACTGGCGAGAGAGAGGACGGGAAGAGGAGCGGGGGGTGAGGCCCATGGTACCCTCCAGCCAATCAAAAAAAAACAATTTTTTTTTTATTATTATTTTTTTCTAACGGTAAATAAATTCGAAAATATATATTAATAAATTAAAAAAACGGTAATAAATTCAAAAAAATCTGAAAAAATTCAAAAAAATTTAAAAAAATTCAAAAAAAATTCCCCCTCATTTACATCTATAAATACCCACTCATTTCTTATATTTTTTACACCACAATCACCTTCTTTCTATATCAAAAAAATCATACCTCCTCCCAAACTTTTCAATAATGTCCAAAAGACGTCAATCATCGGTATCTCCTGATTACATACTGAATCTCTTGATTAGTAGTTTTTTTAGTTTGAATGTCTTTTTTTTTTATTTATTAATGGCTTTTTTTTTTAATTAATGTCTTTTTTTTTAATTATTTTAATGTCTTTTTATGTAATTTTTTTTTAATTAATGAAATGTATTTTTATTAGTTATATGTTTTAATTAGTTTATATATTTTTATTAGAAAAAGAAAAGTAAGTGGTGGGGCCCAAATTTGGTGAAGTGACGGAGTGCTGTTGGCATGGGTACGTCAGTTTAGTGTTAGTTAGTTTGTATGCTGATGTGGCGCTGAGTTGGCAGAAACTGACGGCGTCAGTTTGCGTCACCATTGGCATCGGTCTTAACACGTTCTGCATGTGCACACAAAGAAAAAGTAGCAAAACACCAAAAGGTCCAAAACCTCCTCTGAGACCCCACTAAGTACTTTGATATTCGATATTCAAATTTTATTTAGGGACAAAACTTGAAGGGGCAATGAGAACTTTATTTAGGGACGGAGGGAGTACAAATTTCTTATTTTTTTATTCACACCGGGTATACGTTGTCAAGTTGAAAGTAACTTATACAAGAGAAACAAAGTGATTTATTTTACAATTATTGAGAGTTTATAAGTCATAGTTGGAGTAATCGAAACAACAAACATGCAATTGTTTGATAGTATGTATGTATGTATGTATGTATGTATGTATGTGTCTGTAGTACAATGGGGACTCCGAAAGGGGTATCATCAGGGAAAAAAATTTCTTAGGGGTATCAACTACAATTTGAAAGTGATCCTACTTAGTGTGTATGTCATACAATTACTCTGTTAGTCTGTTTATACGATTGTGATGACCAATTTTCAATCCTCAATTACGGTTACTATCATCAAAACCATTATCATGTATTATCATTTTTGAATCTACATCATTCTCCCTTAACTTAGTTGGAAGCAATTAATTATAGTTTCATTTTGTAACATCGAAAACTGCTTCTTAGTCAATCTCTTTGATTAGGGTTGTAATCCAACATTGTTAGCCAATCTGAAAACCGTAAGAAAGATAGCTCAATTCAATTGGAGATGGCGTTGAAGAAATCGAGATACAGATTTGGATCCTAAGCTTTATAACACTAAACGTTCAAATATATACAAAAGTTAAAATATATCTTTAAAATAAAAAAATGTAATTATATTTATGAGAATGAAAACAAGAATGATTGTTTGGAGAGGACCACATGTAGGTTGTAGTAAATACAAAAGTTGTTAGGTATAATGGTGATATTGGACCACATGGCATACGAAGTATGCACTAAACTACAAAAGAAAAAGAAAAATCCCCTTTTGCATGTTTTACCAAAACAATTTTCTTTCGTACGTAGCGAACTTCAATCATCCATCAATTTTATTTTTATTTTAAAAAATTTCATTAAATGCTTTTACTATAATATATAGTGGCTATTATAAAGGTTTCCAGACTCATAACTACATTCTTGGTAGACAAAGACCGATTGTTGGTTGATGTTTTAGTACAAATCATGTGTTTACTAAGTAAATAACGGAATATGTTCATAACATTATTGATCTTGCATTAAAATTCTTACATTACCTATCAGTAAACTCAAAGTTGAGGCTAAATCCATCACCCGGCCAAAACACCTAGAATTGTCCCTGTCCTAATTTGAGTTGGAAGATTAATTGTGTTAAAAAAGAAAATAAAAAATGTTTAATTTTATGGTCCTCACAACTATTGCCTTGTATATCCATCTTACTTTGCTGCATGGTTTGTTAAAAAGTGGTATTACATCTCACCCATATTTCCCCAAAGATTCCTTCAAAATTAAACGCTTCTGATGAATGGTTGTGAATGAGTTTGTGAAAATATCACTTATTCACTTTGTAGTTTATTCTTTGGAAAGTACTCGTAGAAAATATCACTTTTCATGTATATCTTTTGAGAATTGATATTGGTACCACAACTTTTAATGGTTATACCACATAGTACAGATTTTACAACTAACTGTAAAAGTATATTAAACATTGAATATGATACTTACCTTAAAAGTTGTGGTAGAAAAATCACCCCTATATCTTTTAGTGTAAATAACAATCGGCTAGAATGGGAAAAGGGTTTTCAAATGTCAAATAAATACATGTAATGGTAACTTGTAGTATGCAAAAGAGGTTGTTGTTTGCAAGAGAAAAGATAAACTTTAAAAACGAGCCCAACAAATAAAATTTGTGGGTAATGACTAATGAGTTATACAAATAACGGTCTCGAAAGAAATTAAAAAGTGGGCTCAAGTAATGTGTGGTCCAGTGCAGTTGAGCAGACAAGCTGACGAGCAGTAGTCTCCCCATTTCCACTTTGACGTTTAATGAAACTAACATTTTACTTTTGTTTTAGTGGTCATTCTTTAAATTATTTTTATATATGTTTCAGTTAGGGGTGTGCATTTCGGATTATCCGAAATTTCGGATATTCGAAAATCAGATATTTCGGATATCCGAAATTTCGGATGGTGGATTTTCGCTATTTGAATCCTAATCCGAAATTTCGGATATCCAAAATTCGGATATCCGAAAATTCGGATACAAATATCAGATAATTTGAAATATTCGAAAATCCGAAGTTTCGCAATTCGTTGAATGATATTACCAGTAAATTAAGTCAATTAGCGCAATTATTTCAATATTTATAAACTAAAAATAAGATTTTTAACTATGTGGAACCTGAAGCTATCATAAACATATTAATATAGACAAAACATATCGGTGTATTCTTGATATTAGATAATATTAAATTTTTACAAATAAAAAATCAACAAAAATTCGGATATCAGATATCTGAAATATCCGAAAATTCGTAATATTGGTATTCGAATCCGAATCCGAAAATTCGGATATCCGAAATTTCGGATATCCGGATTTTCGGATAATTTCGGATCGGATTTCGGATATTTTTTTCGGATTTTCGGATACCGGATATATTTGCACACCCCTAGTTTCAGTCACGTCTTAACCTTTTGTTAGTGATAGTTGCTTAAAAACTTTTTGATAATGCAACAAAATGCAGTAATTTTCACACGCTTTGAGAGAGTGATCATTATTGTTCATTGCAAGAAACATTACAACCGAAGCCCAACAAAGAAGGGAATTTTTTTATAAATAATGCTAATTTTTAAAAAAAGTTCACAGATAATGTAGTTTTTTTCCCCTCTTTCTAGGGTAGCTGGTATCCTCGAAACCGATTCTTGACTAAAAGCCGGCCTCCCAGAGACCCGTTTTTACCCATTCTGACAGCCGGTTTTCCCGAGACCGGTTTTTACCATAACCGGTTTCGCAGATACCGGTTTTCACTCCAACTTTTTTTTTAACAGCTATATGTTACTCCCTTTTACACATTCCAAAACCAAAAAACTCATCAAACATTTCTCCCAAAACACTTTAAAAAAAAACTCCAAAAAAATCTTATACACATTTTTCTCTCAAAAAATCTTATAGATTTCTCCCAAAACACTTCAAAAAAAAAAAAGAGTTCATCTTATACATTTCTCCCAAAATATTACATTTGTCACATTTAAAAAAAAAAACAATGAGTTCGTCGAATAACGAGTCTCCTCCTGATCATTACGTGTTTTATAGTTATTTAAATGAAAATTTTATATTCATTAATTGCACATTATGAAAGACATAATATAGAAAAACTCTTAAAATATTAGAGACCTAAGTATGCTAAACTATATTTTTTATCACTAGGGTAGAACTGCTTAGGTGGGTAGCCACAACGCCTCTCTTGTTGCAGACTTTTCGTCCAATTAATACATGTCTTGTAGTTGTATATAGGAATTGCAGACACCAATTGCGAATTATAGTGATAGGTGAATTGGTGGCTAATATGCATTCTATCGAGAGTAGTAAGTTTCTAGGTTTCATCTTAAAATTAATTGATTGAAAGAGGAGTAGCCCAGGACCCTTATAAGCACATTACTGGTTCATCTCTTGTCCAATGTAGGACATCTCAACAGTAGTAAACGAGCTTCCGAACGATTCGTGTCGAGTATTAAATTATTAGGTTTGGATCCTGAGATTAATCGTCGTTTTATGTTCCGGCTTGACTTGATGTCGAATTAGTATAGGCTCGAGCTCGATATAAACGATCTGGAGCTCGGATAACTCGTTAAAAGCTCAATTCGTTAACATCATGTACAAAATTGAATTTTTTTATAGTTAACTTAATATTTAAATGATAGCCTTAATATTGTCATTATTAATTTCCTTGTTCTGTTTATATGTTGTTTTTTGCTATTCTCAATCGATAGTTCATGGTTGGAGTGGTTGGTATAAGTCACGATCTTAAATCGGATGCCCATGTCGATACGCAAATCGCCTAATTCTTTGCGTGCAAAATATCACAAGCTTTAAATGACAAAATAAATGACCAAATACCCAGTTGCCCTATGGAATAATTACACTTGGACAGTTGCACACGGT
The DNA here is from genome assembly GCA_963853835.1 of Calendula officinalis. Taxonomy (NCBI): domain Eukaryota; kingdom Viridiplantae; phylum Streptophyta; class Magnoliopsida; order Asterales; family Asteraceae; genus Calendula; species Calendula officinalis. Next base: position 1,199,877 of record OY970830.1, on the reverse strand, counting down.
TGCATCTATTCTTGATACCGACATATTAAACACATAAGATCTAATTTTTCATTATCGCATGGTGATTCGTCTCAAGTCATTACAAAATAAACTCTAAGAATAAACGTAAAGGGTGAGGTTTGGTGACCATGACCAAACTGGCGATCGCGTCCCCATTTGGCCGTATAGGTGATGACGCCGGTTTTAGGTGTTGTACATCGGTCGTTTGTACATTATGCATGGTAAGTGGTATATGTAATAATAAAATCGATTTTAAGGAATTGTTGTAGATTTGTTCACCATTTCAGGCATTCGGTTGATGTGTGTCATGTGTTTAGTCTTGAAAAAAAGAAAGCTAATTTGACATTAATATGAAAACATTATACGTAGTATTACAAATGGGAATTAATTTTTACATCACATTTTTTTATATTTATATCACACTGTACAACTACTAATATACACTGTATTAATTTATAAAACAACTGTTGTCTAAGATATCATGTTCTATGAGATAAAGTATCGTATATGATCTTTGATATTTGTATTTTCAAAGTGAATATCAAACATCTAATGAAAAATAATTGCATATTTATATAATTTCAAATGAGAAATGATATTAATTTCTATTGTTTATGTATGCTTATATATATATACTTACTTAACAAGATAAGTATAAAAAATCAATAGATAAAATAAAGAAAAAACTTTAATAAATTATACATACCATAAGTAGTAAGGTGGTGATAAATATATCATAATTTTTAATGGGTTTATCATAATTATTGCGTTATATGATTGTACAGTATACTGTAAAATTTATAGCCTATAATATAGACATTAAAAAATATGATACAAAATTAATTTCTTAATTAGTAACGTCAATTACGCATAAAAGTAAACCTTACTACCATTTCTCTTTGCAAACAAATACCAATTTAATTCAAAAGCATTTAATAGTTATATTGACTAAAATCAGCGATAAGACATAAGTCAATTTGTCAACTAATAAAACCGGCATTAATTGGACTTCTGACCGGTAACCGGGTCGGCGTTAAGATCAAAGCCCACCACGGTGTCGTTCCGTAACGTCTTTCCGTTACTTTTTGTCAGGTTACCGTCGTCAACTTGATCAAAGTCTTCCAACTCAAACGCCGGATTCCACAAACCTAAGCTTGTCGCCGGAGGTGGTGCCGCAGACTTATCCCCACAATCGTCGGCGCTTTTCTTTCGAAAATAATTATAACCCGTCTGTAATCGCTTTAAGATAGTGAAGAATTCCTCGAACTCAGCGTCATCCACGGTTACTCCGCCGTTAGAACGCTCTTTTTTGGCCCTGATCTTCTTGCCGGAAATTCTACCGTCTAATCTTACCTCCGACCGCTTTTTCTTCAGATTTTCCATCGAACTTTATGATAAAGCGACGTCGTCGCTGTAGATGCCGCCGGCAAAGGATTAGAAATGTAATAATATAAAATTTGTTGAATTCTCCGGTTAATGGGTCCTTTTTTATGAAGGGTTATGGGTGAACAGTCCATTTAAAACTGGCAAAATTATGATGTCATGTATATTGAAATTTGTGACGTAGGAATCATAAACGTGTCTCGCATCCATATTGATGAGGTCATGCTGATTAAAATTCCTAACAAAGCATCTATTTTGGTCTTTGTTTTTAGTTTTTTTATGACATCAATTTTTTTTTAAAATGAATTATTAAGGATTTTTATTAAGAATCTGATAGAAAGATATCAAAGGTTTTTTCTAAGATTAAGCGTTTTACATCAAAATTTACTAATGATTTAGAGCATCGGGTATAGTACGTTGGTTTAACCATCAAGGGCTTGTTGTGGTGTCTTGCTCACATCAGCCTGGTTCATGATGGGTCATAGTGTGTGATTTTGTGGTTACAATTGCAAGATGCAACGGTATTTAAAATTAAAAAAAAAATATTAGACCCGATAAACCGATGTGATGACGATAGGATGTAGTCGGGTCAATATGTGAAATGTAGGTCAAATTGGACCGCTGAGTTTTTGACAAAACTGGCCTGAATAGGGCTCAAGAAACCGGATTGAGCGTGTTTTTTTTATTTTTTAAGTTTTAAACTAATGTTATTTGAAACTCTTATTTGTCGTGAAATATTGAACCTAGTGCGGGGGTGTGGGTTGGGGTGGGTGTGTGCATGGTTTGGGTGGGGGTTGGTGTGGCGTGGGGGTGGGTTGGTGTGTGTATGTATGTCAATACCTAACTCATTTCCCCCCAATTTGGTGAGTAATGGAGTATTACATAGTTGTGGCTAATTATTCATTGAATACTTAGTAAACAAGCACCATTAATGATTACTATTATCATTCCTCATCCTCCGGTGCCTCCAACTAAGCACATCCTTAGTTATTCGTGTGGGCTATGGTTTCGTTTAGTAGTTTTGTAGTGATGGGCCTCGTTTTTGTCAGGCGTGTTCCACTTGAGGATCTTTTGGTAACATATACGAGACTTATTTATGTGGGCTTGAGCGCAATTATAAAGCTTGTAAATAGTACTACATTTCTACATGTCTCCTGATAAATTAAGCTAAGCCGAAAGGTAAGACACATATGCGTTAGAAAACTTGATAAGAAATTAAGAATACTACTCAACTTCTTATAAACTCGTACATGACTCCCCATATACCGGTTTTTGAGTTTGAACGTCTATTACCCGATACCAATTTGGCTTGTTATATAATACCCAAAATTTAAATTTATCCAAAATGATGAATAGATTGTGCTAGGATCGGATTTCCCCGACCCTTCAAAAATGAGGAAATTAAACCCGTTTTATACCTTGCATTTAGAGGGTGTTTGGATGTGCTTTTTAAATTAGCTTATTGGCTTGTTGGCTTTTTGAAAATTGACTTTTTAAAAAGTCAATAAGCTATTTTGAAAAGTTTAGCTAAACATGCCCTTAATCTAGAAAATAAAATCCATAAGCTAAACAGGATTTACACTATTGCGTCAAATGGGCTAAACCCTAATTCAAATTACGCAAAATAATAAGATAATCTAAGTTTATTTTAGAACATTTTTCATGGATGTCATAAATTAGGGGTGACAGTTTATGACGTGATTAAATATTTGTGTTTTGGGTTGACGTATTAGCGGGCTTTTTGAGTTAATTACGAAAGTAATCCATGTTGTTTGTTCAAAATTACAGATTTAGTTCCTACATTTTGTTTATTACATGAATCGTCCCGGATGTCCTTACTTTCATTTAATGGAAAGTCCCACGAATGGATGTCTACTAAAAACAATCCATCGGGTGATGTCATATGAAAGTAAAAAAATATTTTAATACCCATTTATTCTTTACCACCACACTCAACCACCACCACCACCACAATCATCACCCTACGCCACCAGCCACGTCCATATTGTCACCACCAAATTTATATCACCACAGGCACCAGACACCAATAGGTCTTTTAAACCCTGATACATCGCCGTCCTCGGTCACACATCAGTTACCATAATCATCTAAGTAGATAAAAAGACAATATATGTAATTTACTCCGAATTTATTTATCTCCATCTTAGAGAAAGGGGTGTGGTAACGAAAGCGACCCCAAGTCGGATGCCACTTCAGCTTTCGACCCAAGCCACCACACCGCAAGCTGGGTGAATGAGGCCACAAGTCGGATGGGTGACTTAGCCCACGAACCAATAGGAGGAAAGATAGTGTTTTAGGATCAATGAGATGAGAGAGATTATTATTTTTTTAATGGTTTTTATTTATTTTAAAAGAGTATTATTGGTTAGTGATGGTAGAGGGTGTATTTAGGGGTTTTGAATGTGAAATGTGAAATAATGATATGACCCATAGGTAGCGCGGATGTGACATCCGACCCCAAACCACCACACCTAATGCTCTTAACCTTCCATTTATAAATTTTCCAGTAAAATCTTACTAAGAAAAGTTGCACATAATGTATGTCATGCAGTTGACACATTCTCAATATCGTTCACATAATACCAAGTTAAGTCATGACGTTTAACATCATCTATTATTTTAGGAAAATGATAATGACAATCCTAATAAGAAGGCAAATTCAATGTAAAAATCGTTCTCTGAATTTTATGAACACTACTCTATCAATGAATATACAATCATTTTATACATTTTGGAGACAGCCATAATGACTGTCATTAACAAATCTCATTATTTAGTTATTATCTTAACTATCATACCAACCAAGAAAAATTACCACTATTAAATTTACCCTAGAAAAGTAGAAAATACGAAAAAATGCATTTGACCGCCATATAAATGAAAACAATGATATCAATTCAGAGTACTGTATTATTTTCACCCCATTTTCCCTCCAAATCTCTATATATACACACAACACAGTGACACACCACCCTGTACCCATCGTTCTGCACTCTTAATCCTCTCCGGCCCCACCGCAGACCACCGTGATGGGCTATTCTTTGAGTCCCCGTCTTCTTATCACCGTCTTGCTTGTCATATCATCATGTATTGCAGCTTCTTCATCCTCAAATTCCGGTGCGGTGGCGCCCACCCAAATTGGGAATGGCTACAGTCTCGTATCCATTACTGAATCCTCCGATGGTGCACTCATCGGCCACCTCCAAATCAACCAGAAAACCACCGTCTACGGCCCTGATATCCCTCTGTTACAGTTATACGTCAAGTAAGTATATACTCCGGCATCTCTGTTTTGTTTTTGTTTTTTTCATTTTACCCCCTCGTTTATCAATTTAATCCAAACAGAGCCCTTAAGTATCAAATTTTAATCTTTAACTAATAAATATCTAAATTCTAAACCATAACGATTTTGTACATTGTTAGTACTACGTATTAACTTAGCTTGTTTAGCTTCAAGATTGATGAAGGATACTTTGTGCTTTTAATTATAGTTTAGGGTAATATGTTATATTTGCATAGTGAAAGGGGTTTAAATGAATTATTGTTGCTTCTTCAAGTTCAATAGTTCATCACTGAAATTTTTGACGGAATTGAATTTCAGGCATGAAACGAACGATCGTTTGCGAGTACACATCACCGATGCACAGCAGCAACGGTGGGAAGTACCGTACAACCTCTTACCAAGAGAACAACCTCCGACGCCGTCTAAACAAACCGTCGGCCGATTAACTGAAAACTGTTAGAGCAAATCACAGATCAACTTAGTACTGATGCTGCAGTTAGTGATAATTATGTTTATTACTGATGGGGCAGAAACATTTACTACTGATGAAGTTGATGCTGGTGTTATCTATAACTTAGTTACTACTGATCATACAAAGATTGAAGATACTACTGATCATTGTAGTTACTACTGACGATGATTATGGACTTACTACTGATCACCAAGTTTACTACTGATGTTACTTATTTACTACTGGTGATTGGTTTTACTACTGATACGCGTTTATGGAACATATCAAGTCCGAGATCTTCGCAGAGATAGTTATAGAATGTAAATCAATGTATATCGTTTATAATTAGATGTAAATCGTATCCTAGAATAACTAGGGTAAATAGTTTAGCTTCAAGGACTATTATATATAGTTCCTTACGAATTGTAAACGTACGTGTGTATTGTTAACTTGATAATATACATTGAAGCTTTTTGTGAATCTGTGTTCTTAATATTCTTACATATTATTCTTACAGTTCATAGTTCTTAATACATTGATATAGTGTTGATCCGCTGCAACTTCTATTATCAATTAGATCTAAGGTGTTTATTAACTTGTCTATAGTTAATCGATCCTGACAAGTGGTATCAGAGCGTATTGGTTCTAGATCTACTATTTGTTAAGAACAACAAAAAGTTTTAATCTTTAAAACACACACATTATTAATCATGACTGATAATAATGAAAGCACTCAGGCCAACAAAATTCCTATACTCACACCCAATAACTTTGGGATGTGGAAGAATCGTATTAAGCAATACATGCTTATTACAGATTATTCCATGTGGGAAGTCGTTTGTGAAGGAAACAAAACTGGTCAACTTCAAGCAAGCAGCTCTGCAACTGAGGCAGAAAAACTTAAATGTGAGAAAGAAAAGAAAGATAAAGGCATCGAACTCAAAACTCTAAGCACTCTCTTACTGGCCATTCCTAATGATTATCAACATCTCTTTGTTGAATATGATGATGCAAAAATACTATGGGAGGCACTGGAGAAGAGATTCGTTGGGACAAAGAGCACCAAGAGGAATATGAAGTCTGTTCTCAAACAAGACTTTGAAAATTTCAAAGGAAAGCCCAATGAAACACTCACTCAAGTGTTTGACAGATTCAACAAACTAATTGGTGAACTCAACCAAGTTGGTGTAAAGATGGATCAAGAGGATGTCAACATGAAGTTTCTAAGGTCTCTTAGTGAAGAATGGGCCATGTACACAGTGGTGTACAGACAAAGAGATGCTTTAGAAGAAAAGGAGTTAGATGAACTCTATAATGATCTCAGAGTGTTTGAAACTGAGGTAAATCACAAAAACCCTTCTATTTCTTCTAACAATGCTGCTTTTGTATCCAGTACAGGTCAAGGACAAGAAACCTCCGCAGGAAAGGCTGCAGATTCTGAGGATACTGCAAGAGAATCCTTCTTCACTAGTCATGTGCATACTGCATTGATTAGTGATGACTTGGAACAACTGAATCCAGATGATCTTGAGGAGATGGATCTTAAATGGCAGATGGCTATGCTGAGCCTAAGGACCAAAAGATTCCTAAAAAAAACTGGAAGGACAAGCCTCAATTTCAACAAAGGTGACAAAGCAGGATTTGACAAAACTAAGGTCAAGTGTTACAACTGTAACAACCTTGGTCACTTTGCAAAAGAATGTCCTCAACCAGACAAAAGATCAAAATCAACTGCTCTTGTGTCTCAACAAGGACAAGGATATGACTGGAGCTTCCAAGCAGAAGAGCATGCTCAAAATCAAGCTCTCATGGCCTTTACTGACAACAAAACTGAGGTAAAATCTAAACCTTGTGCTCCTGAATGTGCTAAAATTATTAAAAATCTAGAAAAAGAAAACAATAAATTAAATGAAGATTTAGCAAAAGCAATCAGAAGAAATCATGAGTTTGATGGGGTGATTGCTGATCAAGAAAATCAAATAAAGGTGTACAAGATGATTGATCAACGGATCAAGGAAGAATTGCTTCAAGCTGTGGATGAGAAAGAGTTTTATGAAACAAAAAATAAAGAACTAACAAGTAAAATAGAAGAATGTCAGCTTGAAATTGAACAAAATAAATTAACAATTAAAAAGTTTGAAAGAAGCACTAAAATTCTTGATGAATTAACTAATAATCAAACTACAGAAAAGGTTGTTCATGGGGTGGGATATCATGCTGTACCACCTCCATATAAAATCATTCCACCTCTTAAAAACAGTTCAGAAAGAATCATTAATGAATTAAAAACTGAAAATCAAACTGAATCATCTAATGAAACATCTGAATCAAATAATTCTTCTGATGATGAACAATCAATTGAATTTACTATATCTCAAAGTGAATCACCAAAATCAATTGATACAAGTTTTCACACAGCTCAAAGTCCAAATGAATCTCCCAAATATAATGCAGATAATGTACCAAAAATTTTAACAAGGGGGAATGAAAGAAATAAAACACAACTCTTAGACCAAAGAATACCTGAAGGTGCTAAAAATAAGAAACTAAGATGTGTTATATGCAATAAAATGAACCATTTAGCAAAGGATTGTCACTACAATCCAATAAACTGCAAAGAGTTAAAAGAATTTAAAGTTCTTAAAGAAAATGCTAAAACTCAAAAGTTAAAAGTTACTACTGGTCATTCAGTAGTAAATAAAATTAAAAATCCAATTGTTGAAGATCCAAGATTTGGAAGAAGTAAACCAAGGTTTGTTCAAAACAGAAGAGCTGGAAGCCCTAAGTACAGCAATTACTTCAAGAATAATGGAAAATCCAATCAAAATAAACAATATTTTAAATTTTCCAACACCAGTAGAAACTCTAACAAATTTACTACTGGTGTTAACCCTAATTATAATGCTGTATGGTACCAGTACAAGAATACTACTGGTAATAACCCTAATTTCAAAAATACTACTGCTCCCAAAACAAATTTCAAAAACACTACTGGTGTTAACTCTAAAAACACTACTGGTCATTCTAAACATGGTAAGTACCCAAATACTACTGGTCCATCAGTAGTAAAGTATTCAAAAGCTAAAAACAATGGGTATAAACCAAGATCAGTAGGAAATTCTTACACCAGTAATAATTACAAAAGGACAGTAGTAAAACAAAATACCAGTAATAAACAAGTATGGGTACCAAAAGTCTTTAAAGTTAAATCCTCAAAAGCTCATTTCTCAAAGGATGAACCCAAGACATATAAAGCTTGGGTTCCCAAACTTAACTAATCCTTTACTCACCTGTGCAGAGCATTCAGATCCCAGAAGAAGGAAGAACATGGCATATTGATAGTGGATGCTCAAGGCACATGACTGGAAATCTGCAAATTCTTAAAGATTTCAAGTTATTTGATGGAGGATATGTAGCATTTGGTGAGAATCCCCAGGGAGGTAAGATTACAGGTAAAGGTACTGTTACTAATGGAAAAATTACCTTTGATAATGTATTTTATGTAGCTGAACTAAAATACAATCTTGTCAGTGTGTCTCAAGTTTGTGATAAAAAGAACAAGATTCTGTTCACAGACATTGAGTGCATCATTCTTTCTCCTGAGTTTATTTTAGATGAAAAATATGTTGTTTTAAGAACTCCAAGGAGAAACAATGTGTATTGCCTGGATATAGGGGGAGAACTCATTTCTACAAATGAGGTCAACTGTTTTATATCTAAGGCAAACACCACTGAATCAGAACTTTGGCATAGAAGGATGTGTCACACAAATTTTAAAAACATGAACAATTTAGTAAAAAGAAATCTGGTCATTGGACTTCCTCAAAAACAATTCATGTGTGATCATCACTGTGTTGCATGCCTAAAAGGTAAACAACACAAGACTTCTCATAAGTCCAAAACTGTGAACTCTATTTCTGTTCCTTTACAGCTCTTACATATGGACCTTTTTGGACCTACAAATGTAATGAGTATTGGAAAGAAACAATATTGTCTTGTTATTACTGATGACTTTTCCAGATATACATGGGTTTTCTTTCTCAGGACAAAGGATGAAACAAGTGAACTCATAAAGAACTTAATTGTCAAATTGGAAAACACATCTGATCAAAAAGTGAAAGCAATAAGATGTGATAATGGCACAGAATTTAAAAATGCTAACTTAATTAACTTTTGTGATCTTAAAGGTATTGACAGACAATACAGCTCACCTAGAACTCCACAACAAAATGGTGTAGCTGAAAGAAGGAATAGAACCATCATTGAAGCAGCAAGATCAATGCTAGCAGACTCAAAATTACCAATCACTTTTTGGGCAGAAGCTGTTAATACTGCTTGTTATGTTCAGAACAGAGTATTAATAGTGAAGCCACATTTTAAAACACCATATGAACTTTTTAATAAAAGAAAACCTTCTATAAGTTTCTTAAAATCATTTGGTTGTCCTTGTACTATTCTGATTACAAGAGAACAAATTGGTAAGTTTGACTGCAAAGCTGATGATGGAATATTTGTGGGATACTCTACTCAAAGTAAATCATACAGAGTATTCAACAAAAGACTAAGGATAATTGAAGAAAGCATCAATGTATCCTTTAATGAAAATGTACCTAATGAACAAGGAAATGGTCCAGATTGGCTATTTGACATAGACAATCTAACCAAATCTTTTAATTCTAATATGAATTTCAATGCAGGTAATTCAAATTGTCTTAATCAAAAAGAAGGAACATCATCTGTTTATACTGGTCAAGAAAAGATGAGATACATAGTTGTTGATACTGCTCCCATAGTTAATACTGATGTCAGTAATAACTCAAATATTGAAAGCAGTAGTAACTCTGAGAATGAGGTCAGTAGTAATTCCATTACTACTGGTACCAGTAATAGTACTGAAAATACTACTGGTCCCAACTATAACCTAGATTCTCAAGATACTACTGATACCAGTAACAACTTCAATACTACTGATCACAATGAAGATGATAGTAGTAGTAACTCTGACCAAGATAATGATGAACCAAATACTAATGACAATGAAGGATCTCAAGAAGAACAACTACCTGAGGCAAATGAGTCCAACCTTGAAAATCAACTAGTGGTTGATAAAACTACAACAACAAGGACTCAAAAGAACCATCCATTAGACCTTGTTCTAAGTGATGTTAACTCACCACTTCAAACAAGAAGCAAATTAAATAAAAGCTTAACTGCAAATATGTGTAACATTAGTTTAATTGCTAATGAATGTATGTATGAATGCTTTCTGTCTCAGGATGAACCAAAGAAGATCCAACAAGCAATGAAGGACTCAAACTGGATTGAGGCAATGCAAGAAGAACTCCTTCAATTCAAGTTACAAGCTGTTTGGACACTTGTACCTCTACCCAAAGGAAAAAGAGCCATTGGAACAAGATGGATCTTTAGAAACAAGAAAGATGAAAGAGGGATAGTGATCAAGAATAAAGCCAGACTTGTAGCCCAAGGATACACTCAAGAAGAAGGTATAGACTATGATGAAGTATATGCTCCTGTTGCCAGAATTGAAGCAATAAGAATATTCCTAGCATATGCTTCATTCAAAAGGTTTAAAGTCTATCAAATGGATGTGAAGAGTGCTTTCCTGTATGGGAAGATTGAAGAAGAAGTTTATGTTTGCCAACCTCCAGGATTTGAAGATCCAAAACATGGTGATTATGTGTTTAAATTGGATAAAGCTCTATATGGCCTACATCAGGCACCAAGAGCATGGTATGACACACTATCATCATACTTATTAAAGAACAATTTCAAAAGAGGAGCCATTGATAAAACTCTATTCACAAAGAAAGTTAAAGATGATATCCTATTGGTACAAATCTATGTAGATGATATCATCTTTGGTTCAACCAATGATACATTGTGCAAAGAATTTGAAGAGCTGATGCAGATTAAATTCAAGATGAGCTCCATGGGTCCAATGAACTTCTTCCTTGGACTCCAAGTCAGTCAAAGAACTGATGGTATTTTGATAAATCAATCAAAATATGTCAAAGACATCTTGGAAAAGTTTGACTTGAAAGACAGTAAAAGTGCTAGTACACCAATGGAAACACACAAACACCTACATCCTGATGTTGAGGGGGAGGATGTAGATGAACACTTATATAGATCAATGATAGGATCTTTGATGTACTTAACTGCATCAAGACCTGACATTATGTATAGTGTTTGTGTGTGTGCAAGATATCAAGCAAGACCCAAAGAACTTCACTTGCAGGCTGTTAAAAGAATATTCAGATACCTGAAAGGCAAACCATCACTAGGTCTATGGTATCCACATGACTCACCCTTTGAACTAATAGCCTATACAGATAGTGACTATGGAGGTGAATGTCAAGATAGAAAGTCCACTACTGGTGGATGTCAATTCTTTGGATCAAGACTAGTGTCATGGCAATGTAAGAAGCAAACAAATGTATCAACATCTACTGCTGAAGCAGAATATGTAGCTGCATCTGCTTGCTGTGCTCAAGTTCTATGGATTCAAAATCAGCTTCTAGACTTTGGTATCTCTATCCTTAAAACTCCTATTTTTATTGATAATCAAAGTGCTATTAGTATTGTGAATAATCCAGTAAAACATTCAAAAACTAAACACATTGAAATAAGATTTCATTTTATAAGAGATTGTAATGAAAAGAAATTAATCAAAGTAGTTAAAATCCATACTGATGATCAATTAGCTGATCTTTTTACAAAAGCATTTGATGTAGGAAGATTCAACTTCTTGGTTAGCAGTATTGGAATGATTTTAATAACTTAAAATCTCTCTTAAAATCATGTGTAAATTTAGTGTTATAAAATATTTTTTTTAAGTGTTTTACTACTGGTATTGCTGTACTACTGGTGTGAAAGTGTATGCACAAAATACTACTGATAGTTCATTACTACTGGTGTATTTTAGGTTTACACGGATACTACTGGTAAGTCAGTACTACTGGTATTCACATATACTACTGGTCTTGTGTGGTAATGGTTACTACTGATGTCTATAATTACTACTGATGTCAAAATCCTTAGTCATTACTGATGTTAGTAGATACTACTGACGTTTTACTACTGATATCTTATTTACTACTGGTCCTTCATAAACACAATTACCAAACTAACCCCCATGAAAATAACCGTTATGTTATGATTCGAAGGCTATTTTCGTAGTTTTGCAGGTTTAATCGAAAGATATAAAAGGCGGCAGATGATTAATTTAGCATTATCTTCACTTCGATTCTCTAAACACCTCTCGATAAACCCTAGTTTACGATCAAAAACTCTTCATCACTAACAAAATTCTTGCAAAAACTTAAAAACAATGGCAACTTTACAAACTCTCGATGTGCAAACCGATCTTAAATACTCAGAATTTCACAACATGGTTGCATTTTTAAAGAATCCCGACGGAACAAAAGATTTCCGTCCAATCGTAAAATTCTTGAGAAATTCGTATATACAGTTTGCCTTAACTGTAAAGCCGAAGGCATATCAACAGCACTTGGTGGATTTCTGGACCAATGCTGAGCGAACAGAAGGAACCACATCATCAATGATAAAATCGAAAGTAGATGGAAAGTACATCACTGTATCTGAACAATCAATCAGACATCATCTACAACTTCATGATGATTCAGGTATGTATACTCTTCCTAAGGAATACATTGCTGATACTTTAAATAAAATGGGGTATGAAGGCAGACTTAATATTGTAACTTTTCAAAAAGGCCTTCTATCCCCACAATGGAAATTTCTGGTTCATACCATTCAGCATTGTATTTCTCCTAAAAGAAGTACTTGGAATGAGTTTAACAAGGCAATAGCATCTGCTGTTGTATGTTTATGCACAGACCAAGTATTCAATTTTTCTAATATGATTTTTGATGGTATGTTGGGAAATCTTAGTTCTTCTAAATTTTTAATGTATCCCAGATTTCTACAACATATCATAAACTGTGAATTACAAAACTTGTCAACTCCTAAAAACATTTTTGTATTACCTGAGTTGAACAAGAAAGTTTTCTCAAATATGAGAAAACAATTTAAATTTTCAGGGAAGGAAACCCCTTTGTTTCCAAACATGATCAAAGATCAACCCAACATTGGAGAAGGTTCAACCATTGCTACAACCCAAGTTGAACCTCAACCCACTCCATCACCCCCACATACAGCCCAAACACCACCCCATATAGCCACTCAATCACCAACTCAAACAGAAGTCCTGAATGTGTCCCAGGAACTTGATATAAATCTGCAGAGTGCTACTCTTCACTCTGTGTAAGACCTACCAGACAAAACCAAAAATATATCCACAATCTATAAAAGAAAGAAATCTTTAAAGGACACCAGGGGACAAATCGAGTCACACCCCAGACTCAAAGAGTTGTCCTCCAAGGAGGAGAGAGGACATGAGGGGAGGGCTTTCACTACTGATGCCCCAAAGGTGGGTGCACAGGACAGTGAAAACATCATTAGGACCCAAACCTCGGCAACTTTGAGTGATGACTCTTTTGAGGAATTACTCAAAGGACCCCGGTGCCAAGAAACCACAAGGGGGGGCATCTCTGCTTCTTCTAGGAAGAAGAGAATGTCTAAAAGACCCAATGAATCACCAAGCAGTGATGAGGGCAGATCTGTGGAATTGATGGAAAGGAAGGAAAACCTTAAAACCAATGTAACTGTTAGTAAGCCCGATGATCTTGCTAGATGGAGTGAGGGCAGTATTAAAATCCAACAATTGACGGCTAAAGTGGATTCCTTGGAATCCACTGTACAAGATTGTCTTTATTACCAAACAAATCAAGGAAAAACTATGGCTGCTATGAAAAGAAATGTCAATATCATCAACAAAAGAATGAGACAATATGAACTTAGGCTTCATCAACAATCAAAGCTTATCAGAAAATTGAAAAAGAAGATTGATGATAGTGAGGCTCCTCCAGTTGAGCTCACTAAGGGGGAGAAGGACAACATACAGACAATGATTGATGAATCTATTGCAGCAGCAGCTTCCTCCCTCTTGAATTTAAAAGAAACAGAAGTTGATGAAGGCCCAGAGATGATGATTACAGAAAATGAGCCCATTACTACTGCTATGGAAGAACAAGTTGAAACAGAGATACCAGTAGTAACTCCTACTACTGATGATATAGCAGTAGTAAGTCAAGAAGAGGAATTAACTGAACTAAACACTACTGATGCCCTATCAGTAGTAACTCCTGAAATAACACCAGTAGTAACTACTCTGGTTACTACTGATGAGGAAGAACTACAATTTCCTGAACTCATTGATGCTAGAAGACATGTCATCATTACCAAACCACCAACACCTGATCAACCACTTATCATACCTGACATTGATGATAATGTGAATTGGTTTGAGGTTGATGAATGCTCACTTCCTCCACATCCAAAAATACTTCAACAAAATGAACTTAGAACATTTTCTCCTTCTGTTATAATAAGAGGAGTGCCAGACATGAAGTATATTCCACCTCCACCTACAGCACATATTGGAAAGGGTAAAGAAGTATATGATGAAGATTACCCTAACAGAGCTCTTGGTCATTACATGGTAAACAAGATTAATCTGGTGAGAGCTGATAAACAAGATAAATGGAAGGTGAAGAATAAAAGATATTGGGAGAAAGTAGCTAAATATCAAGCTCTTGAAAAGAAGAAAAATCAAAGAGAAATTCCTGTTAAATTACCTGTTCAAATTAAAGATGTTCAGATAGAAGCCCAAGAATCAGAGTTCAAAAGGTTTAGAAAAGTAGAAGAAGAACATCTAAACTGTCTAGAAGATCTTGTAGCAGAATGCAAAAGAACAAAAGGTGATTTACCAGATGATATATTTGAACAGAAGTCTCTTATGATAGACTTTCTAAAGACAAAGGGTCACAGTGCAAAATCTTTTGGAAGAATGAAGATGATGAACATAATTGAAAAATACTGCACTGCAAAGAAAAGAGACTTGGCTGAACAAGAAGCTGAAGAATCAAAGAAAGCCAAAGCCAAAACTTTAGTACCAATCAGCTTAAATTTGCTCAAAGCTGGTAGTGTGTCTACTATTGGTGAATCCTCATCTTCTCAGACAAAGAAAAGAAAGAATGAAGCTCAAGAACAGAGTTTTCAAAAGAAAGCAAAACAAGAAGAAATTATACCTGTTCTTGAAGTACCTGTTGCTCCACTTCAAAATAATCCTATACTAAACTGGAAAGTCTTGCCCAATAATGTTCTATTAGTTGTAAGGGAAGACAAAATCATTCAAAAGTTTACTGGATGGTTACCTTTGATCAGATCCTGTACAAGAAGTGATGTGATTAAACTTCTGATCATTGGAAAACCGAGAATGTCAAAGAAATCTTGGAAAGAATCTGGAGCTGGATACTTAACAAGAATGATTGATGCAGCTTTTTATCCAGATAACTATCCAAAGTTATTTACAAATCCAGAAAATGTGTATGCATGGAATGTTCTCCCAACTTGCAATATGTATTTCTTTGAAAGATCAAGTAAAAATTGTGAGTTGTACTTATATGAAAGAGAATATCCTCACTCAGAAAAGGAAATGTATCAGATATTCATCAACACTCTAATGAAGCCCTTTGATGCAGTTATGTTCCAAAATAAATTGAATTACTTTACCAAGAAGAACAGCAAATACATAATTGAACAAAGACTTCAACAAAATCAAAGAACATTAGAAAGAAGAAAGAAAGAAGAAGAAGAACAGAAGAAAACTTGATTGATTAAAGGATAATCAATAAGTTTAGGGGGAGATTGTTAGAGCAAATCACAGATCAACTTAGTACTGATGCTGCAGTTAGTGATAATTATGTTTATTACTGATGGGGCAGAAACATTTACTACTGATGAAGTTGATGCTGGTGTTATCTATAACTTAGTTACTACTGATCATACAAAGATTGAAGATACTACTGATCATTGTAGTTACTACTGACGATGATTATGGACTTACTACTGATCACCAAGTTTACTACTGATGTTACTTATTTACTACTGGTGATTGGTTTTACTACTGATACGCGTTTATGGAACATATCAAGTCCGAGATCTTCGCAGAGATAGTTATAGAATGTAAATCAATGTATATCGTTTATAATTAGATGTAAATCGTATCCTAGAATAACTAGGGTAAATAGTTTAGCTTCAAGGACTATTATATATAGTTCCTTACGAATTGTAAACGTACGTGTGTATTGTTAACTTGATAATATACATTGAAGCTTTTTGTGAATCTGTGTTCTTAATATTCTTACATATTATTCTTACAGTTCATAGTTCTTAATACATTGATATAGTGTTGATCCGCTGCAACTTCTATTATCAATTAGATATAAGGTGTTTATTAACTTGTCTATAGTTAATCGATCCTGACAAACGGTACTAAAACGACGGAATTCGCCGGCAGCGAGCTGATTTTCAGCTACGTCACCTCTCCGTTTTCATTCTCCGTAAAACGAAAATCAAACGGTGAGGTCCTCTTCAATTCCGCCGCCGATGAATCCTCGCCGTTCAATTCTCTAGTCTTCAAGGATCAGTACCTCGAAATCTCAACATCTCTGCCAGACGATGCGTCGTTGTACGGTTTGGGGGAGAACACACAGCCGCACGGGATAAAACTCTATCCGAACGATCCGTACACGCTATGGACGACCGATCAATCGGCGATTAACCTGAATATGGATCTGTACGGATCACATCCGGTGTATATGGATTTGAGGAACGTCGGCGGTGAGGCAAAGGCACATGGGGTTTTGCTGTTGAACAGTAACGGTATGGATGTGGTGTACAGAGGGACCTCATTGACGTACAAAGTGATTGGGGGTATTTTCGACTTTTACTTCTTTTCCGGGCCTTCTCCTCTTGCAGTTGTCGATCAGTATACACAACTTATTGGCCGGCCTGCTCCTATGCCCTACTGGTCACTCGGTGAGTACAATTTCTTAAGTATAAAATCTATGCATTAACTACTTGTACATTACAGCTTAGATTGTCTATTTATGTCAGATCGTTGAAATCGTTTGATCAGTTATGATAACATCGAACCGACATGAAGATTATATACATCTTTATTTTTACTAATCTAAGGTCGTTATATAAAATGACAACTAATTTTCACATCTCACTTTTTTTTATAATCTGTCATACTGTTTATGAATTGAACAAATATATAAATTAAATATTTTGATATATAGATTAAAAGATGTGATATAAAAATCACACTTTATATGAAAACATTACTGAAATAACAATTGATGTTAACACTATAATAGATATTTTATAACACGATATATATTATAATACATTTAATAAATGAGTTTTTTTCCTAATATATTTTGAATAACATTAATTGATCTTTAATGTTTACCATTTTAGACAATGCAACAAATACGATTTTCAATTAAAATAAAAATTTGATGCTTCATTGATTCCACCTAGGGGCATACATTAGAAAAATGAAATTAGAAAAAATTAATTGAAATATATGGACTAAAATTAAGAAAACGAACAACTCTTAGGAATGAAAAGAATGATGGTCTGCTTGTTTAATTGAAATCAAACAGTCACTATAAACGTAAATTAATTTTTAATGAAATATTTTATTTCAAGTCTTTCATATCAGTGTTCAATTAAGTCAAATTGAAGTGTTGAATAAAAGTCGGTGTCTGTTTTTCCAACAAAAAATCTTTCAAGATTTTCTTTCGTTTTCTAATCAAACTTTGCCCATACAGGTGACACATGTGTAGGTCAACTAATTTAATGAAATCTCGACAAACAGAAACATGTTCACAAATAATTGATAAATCCAAAATAGTCATTTATTTATTATTTATTTTACAATTATTTAATTCTTCAACGTGTAGGTTTTCACCAATGTAGATGGGGTTACCACAACCTCTCAGTAGTTGAAGACGTTGTCGAAAATTACAAAAAGGCGCAAATTCCACTCGATGTCATATGGAACGATGATGATCACATGGACGGACACAAAGATTTCACTCTTAATTCCAAAAATTACCCTCACCCTAAACTAATTAATTTCTTAAACAAAATACATTCTAGTGGTATGAAATATATTGTCATTATTGACCCTGGAATTGGTGTAAATTCCACTTATGGTACTTACCAACGAGGCCTTGCTAACGACGTCTTCATCAAATATGAAGGTAAACCATACCTAGCCCAAGTTTGGCCCGGGCCCGTTAACTTCCCGGATTTTCTCAACCCAAAGACTGTGTCTTGGTGGGCAGATGAAATCCGGAGGTTTCACGAGCTCGTGCCAGTAGACGGGCTATGGATCGACATGAACGAGGCTTCAAATTTTTGTTCGGGCCTATGCACGATTCCAAAAGGGAAGCAATGCCCGAGTGGTACGGGGCCCGGTTGGATTTGTTGTTTGGATTGTAAAAATATAACTAAAACAAAATGGGACGAACCACCGTATAAAATCAATGCATCGTCTACATCCGTGCCCATTGGGTATAAAACAATAGCTACTAGTGCGGTTCATTATAACGGGGTTCGTGAATATGACGCCCATAGCATATACGGGTTTTCCCAAACCGTAGCCACACACAAAGGCTTACAAGGTCTTCAGGGCAAACGCCCGTTTATCCTGACCAGATCCACATTTGTTGGATCTGGTCATTACTCGGCCCATTGGACCGGAGACAACAAGGGAACATGGGATGATCTCAAATACTCGATCTCCACAATGTTGAATTTTGGTATATTCGGTATCCCGATGGTCGGATCGGACATCTGCGGGTTTTACCCGGCTCCAACCGAAGAGCTATGTAACCGTTGGATCGAATTGGGTGCGTTTTACCCGTTTTCACGAGACCATGCGAACTATTACTCACCGAGACAAGAACTTTACCAATGGAAATCGGTTGCTAAATCGGCTCGAAACGCTTTAGGCATGCGGTACAAGCTGCTTCCCTACTTGTACACGTTGACATACGAAGCACACATAACGGGCGCGCCCATTGCACGCCCGGTTTTTTTCTCGTTCCCGAATATCACAAAACTTTATGGTTTGAGCACGCAATTCTTGCTCGGAAGTAGTTTAATGGTCTCACCGGTGCTCGATAAACATCAAACCAAAATAAGCGTAATGTTCCCACCGGGAACATGGTACAATTTGTTCGATTTGAGTCGAGCTATTGTCGCTAAAGAAACAGAATCTTTCTCCGTGGATGCTCCCTTGCACGTGATTAATGTCCATTTATATCAAAACACGATTCTTCCTATGCAAAGGGGAGGAATGATATCAAAAGAAGCAAGAACGACGCCGTTTACTTTAATTGTGACTTTTCCGGCGGGTGCGACCACCGGTGAGGCAAAAGGAAAGCTTTATCTCGATAATGACGAGCTGCCGGAGATGAAATTGGGAAACGGTCAATCGACTTATGTTGACTTTTTGGCAAAGGCTGAAAATGGGGTTTTGAAGGTGTGGTCGGAAGTTGAGGAGAGTAAATTTGCTTTAGAGAAAGGTTTGGTTATTGAGAAAGTTACGGTGGTTGGGTTGGCCGGCATTCATGGTGGCGTTGCGGTTGAGTTGGACGGTGGTTTGGATGTGTCGAAGGTGGAAGTGGTGGAAACGGAACATGAGTTTTTAAATGAGTTGACAAGTAAAGGTAACAAGAAGAGTAAAATGGTGGAAGTTAAGGGCTTGGAGATACCAATTGGTAAAAACTTCTTGATGTCGTGGAAAATGGGGATTAATTAATTGTTAAGGGGTCGAAATGAAATTATGGATTAATGTTTTTTCCCCCCTTGAAATTTCAATAATTGTTTTAGATTCAAGCAGAGAAATATGATGTCCTTTTCGTTAATCTTTTATTTCGTTTCATGTATTTATTATGTAACTTATGGTGTGGATGTTGATTTGATCCTGATACACTTACAAATTTAAATAAGGGCTAAATCATGAGGGCTTTTTTTAAAATTT
This sequence comes from Calendula officinalis, assembly GCA_963853835.1. Classification (NCBI taxonomy): domain Eukaryota; kingdom Viridiplantae; phylum Streptophyta; class Magnoliopsida; order Asterales; family Asteraceae; genus Calendula; species Calendula officinalis. Next base: position 1,179,729 of record OY970830.1, on the reverse strand, counting down.
TAATCTATTGCTTTTTGATGCTTCTGTATGTCGTCAAAAGTTTTAACATTATGTTATATTCGTGAATTTTCACCTTCCTTATTTCTTTATCGTTTTCAAAATTGATCATCTTTATAATCGACAACTTTCTAAATTCTGATTACTTATAAAATTCTCTAGAACTCATTTATCATAAATAATAAATAAAGTAAATTACACGGAAAGTCCCTGTGGTTTATCACTTATTGCGGTCACAATCCCTAAACTTCGTTTATTACACCAAGCGTCCCTGGTGTATATAATTTGTTACACCCATGGTCCCTACTACCCTTAACTTTTTCTAAATGACGAAAATACCCTTTTGATCTTTTCTAATAAAGCGAAGATAAGGGACCGTAAATGTAATAAATGATAAACCATAGGGACCATCTATGAAATTTACTCAATTAATTGATTTTTGAGAGAATTACATCTAAGGTCCCTGTGGTTTACCACTTATTGCAGCCACAGTCCCTAAACTTCATTAAGTATACTGGGAGTCCCTGGTGTTGCCATTTTGTTGCACTCGTAGTCCCTGAAGCAAACGTCCGTTAAAAAGCTCTGTTAAATCACCCATGTGCACAACACATGATGGGTAGTATCGTAATTGTCCACCCCTTCCTCATATTTAAACCCGAGTAAATTACATGGAAGGTCCCTGTGGTATACTACTTATTACAGCCTTAGTCCCTGAACTTCATTTATTACACCGGAAGTCCCTGGTGTATACACTTCAACCTTTATTGTCGCGCCATCAACCCCTCTGAAAAGTCAATCCGAACGGACACGAATGGGGCCTTGTTCGTGTTCGTTTGTTAAGGAGAAAATGTGTTCGTAAACAGTTCACCAATACTTCTCGAACTGAATTTTGTGTTCGTGTTCGTTTGTTAAGAAAGTTTAGTGTTCACGAACGGTTCGTGAACGAGGGTAACAAACATAAACGAATATAAAGAAACACAAACAAGCATAAAGAAACACAAACGTACACGAAACAAACTTAAACCAACATAAACAAACACAAACGAACACGAAACAAACACAGACAAACGTAAACAAACTCAAATGAACACTAACAAACGAACGTAAACAAACGAACACGAACAGATGTTCACGAACGTAAACGAACGAACGGGCATTTGTTCGTGTTCGTTTGTTTAATTAAACGAACACAAAATCTTGTTTGTGTTCGTTTGTAGGCCTGTAAACGAACCGAACGAACACGAGTGGGGTCTTGTTCATGTTCGTTTGGTAAGGAAAAAATGTGTTCACGAACACTTATCGAACGGAATTTTGTGTTCCTGTTCGTTTGTTAAGAAAATTTAGTGTTCATGAACGGTTCGCGAACGAGGATAACAAACATAAACGAACATAAAGAAACACAAACGTACACGAAATGAACACAAACGAACACAAACATATACACCAGGGACTTCCGGTGTAATAAATGAAGTTCAGGGACTAAGGCTGTAATAAATAGTATACCACAGGGACCTTCCATGTAATTTACTCGGGTTTAAATATGAGGAAGGGGTGGACAATTACCATACTACCCATCATGTGTTGTGCACATGAGTGATTTAACAGGGTTTTTTAACGGACGTTTGCTTCAGGGACTACGGGTGCAACAAAATGGCAACACCAAGGACTCCCAGTGTACTTAATGAAGTTTATGGACTGTGGCTGCAATAAGTGGTAAACCACAGGGACCTTAGTTGTAATTCCCTCTTGATTTTTTTCTTTTTTCTCTTTAATTGATATTCTTCCGCCACATTCAAACTCAAACACACATCTATCTCTTTGAATTCAAACATCAATCAATAACAATTATCGTCGCGTCATCAAACCCCCGGGTAGTTGGTCCATCACCAACCCCTGCCTCTGGTTGCCTTCTCCAGTTGTTTCGTCACCGATGACGTTCTATCGACCTGAATGTGCAAAACACCAACTCCTATGGCGACGTGCATCAGTTGTCTGAATCACCGCGTGTGCAAACCACAAACTCCTCTGGCGACGTGCATTAATTGTCTGAATTAATTCAGGTCATATAATGTCATAGGCGGCTGAACAACTGAAGGCAGAGGTTGGTGATGGATCGACTTTTCAAGGGGTTTGGTGGCGCGACGATAATGGTTATTGATTGATGTTTGAATTCAAAGAGATAGAGGTGATTGGTGAGTCTGAATGTGGCGGAAAAACATGAATTGAATAGAGAAAAGAAAAAAAAATCAATTAATAGAGTAAATTTCATATATGATCCTTGTGGTTTGACACTTATTACATTCATAGTCCCTTATCTTCGATTTATTACAAAAGGCCAAAGGGTATTTTCGTCATTTAGAAAAAGTTAAGGGCAGTAGGGACCATTGGTGTAACAAATTGTATACACCAGGGACGTCCGGTGTAATAACGAAGTTTAGGGACTGTGACTGTAATAGGTGACAAACCACATGGACCTTCCGTGTAATTTACTCTAATAAATACTATAGTTAATAACTGGTTCAACTAGTCCGTCCAGTTCAACTGTTTTAAAGGCATCTGCTGCGATTTAAAATCCAAACTTTAAACATGGCTGCTTTATATTACTTTTGAATTGATACATGGTCAAATACATATTTGACCATTGATTACGTATTAAATTTGTTAATGTTCATTAAATGTATTGTCACGTTTATTTCCTCATTAATCCATTAATTAGGTACATATTTAACATTGGCTCTACCATGTGTCGATTATGTAATTGTGTGGATGAAACCGTTGATCACTTATTCATTAATTGCCGTCATGCGATCAATATTATATCTTGGATATTTAGGTGGTGTGGTGATTGACTTTTTGAATTTGGTGTGAATTGGGGAAACTGTCCTAAGAAGAAAAAGGTTATCACCATGATCATTCAATGTGTGATATGGTGTATTTGGAAGTATGACACGAGGTGGTTTTCAACAACGTGGTGATGTCAGACATGACAATTGTGGGTGACATCATATCCACTTCTTTCACTTGGTTAAAACATAGGAGTAATTTTCAATGTAATTGGGTGGATTTGTGTATTTCTCCTTTTTTTTGTTCCCCATCTTTAACTACTTGCTAAGTTGGTTTTTTATTTATATTTGTCGTTTCAAAAAAAAGATTATGTATTAAATTTCTTAATGTTCATTAAATGTACTCTCACATTTATTTCCTTACTAAACCGTTACTTACGTGGCGCATTAACCACTTGACTGTAAACGAACTTTAACGCAACTAATATAATATGGGATGGCAGAAGCCCAAAGATATATAGGCGTAAAAGATAAACGGGTTATTATGTCAACCTATATGGGCCTTGACTACTACTGAATTCTGAGTGATTGACAACCACAAAATCCGTTTCACATCGAAACTAAATTGTTCCCACGAGCTTTGTAAATTATTTAATTCAAATGCATTTTCATGTTTAAAGTTTACAATTGGTATTTTCATGAAATGAACCAATTCTAAATAAAAGCAATAATAATCGGCTAAAATAATGTTTAGAATTTAACCGATCAATGAGTTAAACAATTGTAAAATATATATCTTATTTTATAATTGGGATCATTTATTGAAAATAGAATATATGTACTGAAAATGAATAATCAGATAATTAGCGGTTATAAAATGTGATTCTGAAAAATAGTGTTTGAATTTGATTATGCTGTTTGAAATCGCAATAATCAAATAATCAGTTTTTTAGTGTTTGAGAAACCTGATTATTCGTTTGGTTAATAGGTAAAATTCAAATAATTAGCTTTAAGATGGAATAAGCACCTATCAATCTATTTTTTCAAAACTCCATTTTGAAAGCTACAAAATGTAAATAAGTGATTATTTCATACTTTTTATCAAATATTAATTTAAAATTATTTATATTTTTAAAACACACTGAGTAAATAATTTGTTTTAAATTGCAATCTCAAGACTCAAACACACTCTTAATAGAAAATACAAAAACTTGATAACGAAAATGACATGGTATCATTGGATGATATGGGCGTCTGTGTCAGCATGTGAAAGACGGTAGGGAACTTGCCACGTATGAGAATGAGGGAGAAAACGTGGCATAGAAACGTTAGACCTGTGCCAACGGCACGTCGGGGGAGGACGTCGAGGGCCGTCGACCCACGACGGCGTTGGCACCGAGCCGTCGTGGGGGGCGTCGTGAGCCGGACGTCGTGGTGAGGACGGGGTGTTGATGGCGTCGGGAGCGTGTGTGGGGTCGGGGAGAGAGAGAGCCGAGAGAGAAGACGAGGGGGGGGGGGGTTGGGACTTGTACCATATGCATTATCACTTGTACATTTTAATAAAAATCTTTTCTTTTTCTCTTTTTTTTTTTAATTTATTTTTTTAATTTATATTTTTTATATATATTTATTTTAATAATAAATATATATAACTTTTTTTCAAAAATACTTTTTTTTTGTTCTTTAAATTTTAATAAATGTAATATTTTTTTAATTTACTATTATTTTTATTTAATTTAAACAATGTATTTTTAAACTAATGTAATATATTTATTTTATAATTATTTTATTAATAAAAAATGATGATGTGGAAATGATGATGTGGAAAGGATGGGTTTAGTGATGGGTTAGTGATGGGTAGGGTTGGCACGACCGTGTAAGTAGCGGGTCAGTAAGGATGCGATGACGTGACGCTAGTGATGGGTTTAGTGATGGGTAAGGGTTGGGAGAGGCCTTAGAGAAGGTTGAGTGCCACGTAGGTTAAGAGATGGCGGGAAATCCAAGCAATACTATTCCTGTTTCATAGGTGGTGAAAAATAAATGTTTCACTAGATCTGTTAAAAGAAACCCGAAATCGAAAAGTGATTTAAAATTAACCTACATACCGGTAAAAATGTAAGGATATTTAGGTTAATCATACTGTAACTTTTGTTATTATTTTTAATTTGATTATTGAATTGAATATTTTTTATGTTCTGTTATAATTACGGTTTACAATTTTAAGTATAATTAACCAAAAAACTGATACCAAACTGTAACACCGTAAAATTTGAGTCATTTTTTTTAAACAATACAGAGCGTTATTTTATAAACATAAAATGATATACATATTTTATATTTACATAATGGTTCAAAAGATTATAATAATTAAAAGTACGATGTTAACTTCTATAGGTCTCAACAACTAAAATTATCAGAGTTGGATTAATCAATTCCCAACAAGCCAAACACCACCAAAAGCTTTCATTAACAACCTGAAAATATTCAACGAGGTGGGGATTAGCACAAAGTTAAGTGAATAGAATTAACAACCATATTGTATGATAATATTAACCAAGGAATCAGACATTACATTTACACTTGTTCGACTTTCACAAATTTAGATTTTAAACTACTACAAATTAAAGAGAAATCACAATGATACGGCAATAAGGTGTTTGGATATGAATTAATAATCATGAGTTGTGTTCTAGGTAGTCTAAAGTTTTTGTATAGTCTTAAGGATAAATCCTACCCATTGATTCAAAATAGTCAAGATCAAATCACAGTGTTTCAAACACATGTGTTTAAAGTCACGACCACCACCGCCGGTCACCACCACCGACCACCGCCGGCCGCCACCTCCGGCCGCCTTCCGCCGCCGCCCGCCACTAGTGGCCGGCGGTGGTGGTGGTGGATGACAGTGAAAGTGCTGGTGGTAACGGGGGTGGTGGTATTGATGTATTGAAACACATGTGATTCACTAAAACACAGGTGTTCCAAAATACAAACGAGCATATTACTTCGAAGCACATGTGTTTCAAGTTACGAAACACAAGGAAGCATACGAACTACGAAGCACATGTGTTTCAAACACATGTGTTTCAAGTCACGACTACCACCGCCGTCCGCCATCGATCGCTGCCGTTCGCCGCCGCCGTCTCTGGCCGCCGAAGTTGGGTGGGGTATTGATGTATTGAAGCACATGTGTTTGTAGTATTGGTGGTGGTGGTTTGAATCTTGATCTTTATCTTTGACTTTTTCATGATCTAATGACTATTAATTGTCTCTTGGGACTAAATAAAATCATTTGACTATCTTGAACATTTTCTCTAATAATTATACATTAACTAATATGAATTAACTATTCCTTGTATTTAAGGAATTTCTTCATTTATTAATCAAAATACAAGTTGATAATGTACGTAATATTCTTTTAAAAATAACCTTAAAGATTCTCGTTAACAAAATCCTATATTACAAGTTTTGGATGTCTAAACTAGTTGTTTAGTGGAAATGTCAACATTTATAGTTACTGAATAAGCTACGAAATACTAAAAATCATATAAGTATATTAAAATATATAGATTAGTATGGTTTCAGACTTTCAGTTAATTCGATTTAGTTTTTGCGGCAATTTTACACTGAATTGAAAGTTTTGGTTAATTCTAAAACTAGAGTATTAAACCTCTGTTTTTGCTTGATTTGATTATATTGAATCTATTTCGATTAACTTTGTTTGTAGTTTAGTTTTGCTCCAATAAAAAATAAGTGGATATTTTGATTTGATTTTTTAGTGTAAAAGATTTGGGAGCGTTGTATTAGCGTAATTTAACTAATACCTCACACGGGCACATATGGGGAATTTTCCTTGGAAATCACTTTGGGGGCTGGGTTTGCCCGTTTATTCGGAGCTCGAACTCGATTTGCTCACTGAAAAATTGCGAGTAGGCTTCCGTTATTTCATTTGACATTTCCAAAAAAAAAAATCGGGAATGATGCTGGACACATTGATTATATGATAAGAAAGTCACGTGACAAAGCTGACAAAGTATTACATAAGACATGCCCCCTCTATTGTTATATTTAAATTCAAGTAAATACTTTCAAAATTCTTTTGCTTGGGGGCCAAGCTGCTTTGAGGGGCCACTTTCGATATCTCCCTCGTTTCCAACAAGCTTATTTTATTTACTTTCAGAATATTATAACATTGTCTTTATGTTTGTTCTTAAATACCACGAAATGTCTTCCTAAAAGATTCTGTAGAGATTTAATATATTATTTAATAAAATACTAATATATCATAGTTAATTAACTAATAGATACGAGGTTGGCTATAAAAAACTAATACTTCCTCCCATTCAAAATAAGTGATACATTTTATTTTTTGGGATTATTCAAAAATAGTGATACACTTTGAAAAAAAAAAATTTGGCAAAAAAATTGGGACCGTCACCAACTAACTATCTACCTTAATAAAGTGAAATTACACATTTACCCTTACTTTTTACTTTTAAACATCATTAACCCCACTTTATTCAAAAAATATGGTACTCATTCCTCACTAACCATCCAATTAATCTAATTTAATCATCATCATAATAATTTGCCTTAAAAACCGTAAAAATTAAAGTGTATCACTTATTTTGAATCGGAAGAAGTATTAAAATTTACTAGGGAACAGATATATTAAAGTAATTTATCGATGCATTCCAATTTATATGATTGCCTTTTTCTATAAAGTAAACACCTAATTCACAAGCTTTTAGAATTTAAATTGTTTTTACTTATCTACTAATAACAAGGTAATCTCACCGACTACGTGGTGACATTCGTTGTTAAACAAGTGAAGGAAAAACATTTATACGTACCGTTGTCGTAACTATTTATGAATTTTTTTCACACCATATAGTAACTGTTTACATAAGGAAATAATTAAACTCGTGATTAAATGATGTGCCCGATCGATGGTTGTGGGACATTTCCACTGATGGGCAGTTCGATGTGGCAGGAACTAGGAAGTGGCTCGATAATAGGTTGCTTCCTAGTTCTGTTATTGCTATTAGGTGGAATTCTCTTGTTCCTCGAAAGGTTAATATCTTGTTTTGGAAGATTAATCTTAACCGTATTCCGTCAAAACAGAATTTAGCAGTGAGGGGAATTCCTATGGAGAATTTGTTGTGTGAGGTGTGTGGTGCTCATGTTGAGGATACTGACCATATTTTTTGGTATTGCGAAGTGGCAAGGTCCGTTTGGTCGTCTATTGGCAATTGGTTACAAGTTTTAAATACCAATGTTGATGGATTGGATGAATTGATGTTTTCGATCGATTCATTTAGTGGGAATAAGAAGGCTAAGGATATTATGGAAGCGGTATGTTTAACGGTAATTTGGATTCTTTGGCGGTATAGGAATGCGGTCACGTTCAATAGTGGCGACAAGCAGAAGAGTATTCTAATCGACACGATAAAAGAAGTAGCGTATAATTGGATTAGTAATCGTAATAAAAATTATAGAGTTAGTTGGTTAGAATGGTTAATTTTACCTTGTAATTGTTGAACTTTTTTTCTAGCTTCTCGCTAGTTTTTGTTTATTGAAAGCTGTTTCCAAAAAAAAAACTCGTGATCTCCATAAGACTATTTCAAACATTGTGACGTCTGGAGCTTAACTAAATAGTTTAATACAGACCGAGGAGTGTAAAAGCAATAACATTAACAGAGGAGTATGGCAAATATGAAGATGATATACTTCCATTTTTAACTATTCCGCAAGGTAGAAGAAAAATTAGAATTTAGTTAATACTTAGTTACCATATGGCTTGACTTGAATTTCATGTTATTTTTTTCAACCGAAAGAGACAGAGTTCAATAAATTAGTGAATAAATAAGTTCGGTTAGACTTTATTATATAATCTTATGATCTTTATTATAATTTCAATGTCCAATATAATTTTTGTTTATTTTATTGTGTTTTGAAAACATAAATTTAAACATTTGATCGATTATTAATTAAATAAGGGTTTTACTAATCATTGCCCTTAGGGTACGTTTGGTACAGAGAATGAAATTGCAGAGAAATGAGTGCAGAGAATGGAATTGCAGAGAAAGAGAATTCGTCTGGAAATGAGAATTGACTATTCAGTTTGGTAGCACAGAGACTTCAGTAGAGAAATGTAACAGAGAATCATTTACCAACTTCTGCACATATTTTTTTCCACAATAATCATTATTTAAACACAAAACATACAAAAATATAGATAAATTAATAATAAAAATTCATTAATAAAATCAATGATAACATCTAAAAATACTCGAGTAAAGCAACTAAAAATCAAAATCTTATAGGAACTCAGATGATTAAACTCAATTTTATGAAAACCCAGATGTTTACTTTCAATAACTTTGTAACAATTCAGCAAGTTTACTTCTATATTAAACAACAAAAATGACTAGAATTAACAAGACAAAATCCTTTTTTGATTCTCATTATATGATTCTTCCCTTTTCCCCTTATTTAGTAGAGAATTAAAATTAGAGAAAAGGAAAAGTTTTTTTTTTCTCCATCTTCTTTTCTCAATGTAACCAAACAAGAGACTTTACCTTCATTTCCCTTTCTCTGCATTCAAATCTCTTAGGGTAATGGTTAATGAAAGTTTAAATGGTTTATGTACAATAAAACAAGCATGGGTGGTTAATATAATTCACGGGGGTGGTTTTTATTAGTTATTTTACAACTTTTTAAAGCATAAAATTTGCTCTTAAACATTGCCCTAAGGGAATAAATTTTCACACCACAACTTTTGATTTATATACCACAAAGTACAAGTAATACTGTAAACTGTACAAACATATGAAGCATCAATTGTGGTAGATCCATTAAAAAATGTGGTACATTTATCACCCCTTTGCCCTAAGGGCATTGTTTAGTATTTCCCATTAATTAATTATGGTTAATGTGAAAATTTTATGACAACAGAATCAGTATTAAATGATATTAATAGTGAACATTAAACATTTATAAGTTACAATTAAGAATGATACGTATATGTACAACAGATTCCTTGTAACTATATTTTACGACGTCATAATGGTGGATGGTGGGTGGTGGTCATGTGTGAATATGGCAGTATTAATGATGGTTGGTAGTTATAATTTCGGCTTTTTAAAGTCTAAGAGCTTTATGTATGGTAAGTGTGTTAAAATTATACTACGTCTTAAAATTCTGTTAGCTCTTTAACATGATTTAACACCCATGTTATCTGAACCTTCTTTGATGTTAAAGACAAAGAGGATATCAAATGAGTCCCATTTAAATACCATAAATTAAAATATGTTAATATTTAAAACACCGTAATTAAAAGTGCATTACGTTAAAGAAGATCCATAAATGATAAAATACAAATCAAGAAAATCGATATTTGATTCAGATCTTTTTTCTTTCTATCGTTCGACCAACACCTAATCTTCCTTCGACATATGTGAAGTTTTAATTCCGAGAAATTTCGGTACTTTGTATTTAATTCTTTCTTGTGCATGTTCTTTTTGTATAGCTTGTTCTTCACAAAAATCGTTTGCGGACGGCAACCCGTTGGCGAAATTGATTTGGAAGATGGTTGGTGGGGTGGTCGGTATGATAAGGCGACTGTAAGAAAATTTGCGAGCCTTTTGGCGGACCATATCCAGCTATTTTAAATTAATAAATATAGTTATAGTCGAATATAATAGTTAATAGCACAAGGTGTGGGTGCACGCCAAAGGCTCGCTAAACAGTACCGTGTTGTGCGCCTATTGAGCCTCCACCACATGTTTAATGTCGAGTTAAACAATATTCTCTTTTTTATTTTTATTTTATATTATGATTGATTTGAAATATTTTTGTAGATTTTAAACGAATATTATAGAGATGTTAAATGAGTTGATCTAATTTTAAGTTGAGTGTTAAAAACATGTCAAATACATCAAAGCGCCTTTTAACATGACTTTAACTTGACATGACATTTTATATACTTAGTTGGTTAGGGCATTATGCTAATACCCTATATACGTATAGGTCACAAGTTCAAATTTTTTATGATACATATTTTAATAAACGCAAATATTACTATAATATCAAGTGTGTTTGTTGAATTTTTAAATTTATTATTTTGAAAAAGGTTATATACTTTTTATATTTATAGATTTACACTCAAAAGTAGGTATCGATCATAATGATAATTTTGATGAAATATCTTTATGAATTCAAACTAAATCATTCATTAATGGTATACGATTAAATATTCCTACTAAGATTTGGGAAGTCTTAGCTAATATTTTAATAAAAATCACGAAAAGAGCAACAAATTTATTCTCAAACATAGTAAAAGGAAAATATATAAGTAAAAACAAATTCCTCTTAAAAGAGAATAATTTCCTTTCGAAGAAGTAAGAAGGATACTTTGGGAACAAAAATATATACATGGCATTTATCGTAATATCTAGTAAATATGATACCTAAAATCGTCAAAAAAAACTATTAGCTGTCATCAAACGCTTCCGGTTCGCAGCGTCACCTCTAAACTAAAAACAAAAAATAACGCTTGAGATGTACCGACTCTCACTCTCCGCGCGTGTACCCTACATGCGTTCTTAGCCAAACGAATCACATAAATTGTCGCGCCAAAGGGGGCAGGGCAGCGCGTGTACTACACATGCGCGTTATCGAAAAAATATCTGGCCCAATGGCGGCCAAAATGTGGCATGGTATGCATGACTAGTGAATGGTGTAGATCATGCATGATGGATGGCCATGACAGCTCATCATACCTTCACACCACATATAGAATTTTACTGAGAAAAAGAAAAAAGTAAAAAATATTTAATTATTCGAGTGATTATTTACTTTCCATTAATTAAAAATCAAATAAATAAAAGGCATTATATATACGCATTCCATATCTGCGTTTTGACTGCTTAAAAGACGGAGAAAGTAACGGCGAAAGACGAATTCCAAAGACAAAAACATCGTTACAGCACAAAGGGATAGAAGAAGGGTGTGTTTCAACTTCAAATTTTCTTCATCTTTTTTGTGTTTCAATTAATTTTCGGTTTTAATTTTGTTGTTTTATTTTCAAATTAACAAAAACCCCGACGTTAAACCTCGATCAAATCCGGTTTTTCACCTTAGAATTCCATGAATTGTTGATTTTTTGTTTCGTTTTCGGTATATGATGATCTGATCTGATCCGATTTTGACTGTTTTTGAAGCTTGAAAAGGGATTTAGGGCAGAGAAAAGGGAAGAAGGTCTGATTTTATGTCTGCAAGCTTATTGGCTGTGATTGGGGCTCTGTTGAAGCTCTGGATTACTTCTTCTCTCTTAATTTCTCTCTCTCTCTGCTGTTTCACTCAGCAGAGTCTTTTTGTTTGCTCGTCAACAGTTTCGATGCGTTTGAGGCCAAAAAGGTACATTGAATTATTAATATACTTATATTTTTTACGTTTGTATTTGTTTTATTTTTATAATTTTTATAATTTTATGTGTTTTATTTGACAGAAGTTTGATAATTGTGCAGGACTTGTTCTGGTGTGGAGTGTTTTGGGTGTTTTCATATACAGGGGTTTTTCAGCATTTTATTGTTCTTGAAAACACCGATTTACGAAATCGAAAATTAATCCTTTTGATAGGTTTTCGTTAGCAATTAATACCCTTTTCTCTCTTTTATTTGTTTGCTCTATCTCGGTGATTTTTGTTCGGTTAGAGAATGTCGTACTTCCCGGAGCAATCGCCGGAAAATCAAGAAACTGTGTGTAACAAGAAACCCAGAAGGAGAGGAAAGGCAACCGAACCAGAAAAACCCACGAGAACGGTTCGGATCTTTGTTCGCGACCCGTATATGACCGATTCATCCGGTGACGACGAGCCTTGCAAAAAACCCAGAACAATTGTCAGAGAAATCAAGGTTCCGGCGATGAAGATTCCGGTGACCGATCAGTCGTTTCAAGGTAGCAACAACAATTGCGGGAAAAAGGGTTTGACCAGCACAGAAAGTCAACCCCAGATAACTTCCGGTTTGAAATACCGTGGAGTCCGGCGACGGAAATGGGGCAAATGGGCTGCTGAGATCCGTGACCCGTTTAAAAGCGTACGTGTTTGGCTCGGTACTTATAATACTGCAGAAGAAGCTTCGCGAGCTTATGAACTCAAAAAGCTTGAGTTCGAAACAATGGCGGAATCTTTAAAAAACAAAAACAAAAATTCATCACCGGCAATAACTCTCAATAACCAAAAACAAAAACAAAAACAAAAACAAAAAAACCCGGTAAAATCGGGAGAATCAATAGGTGTAATCTCGCATTCACCACCCAAAAATCAAAAACAAAAACAATCGGTTTCGGTTTCAGAAGAATCGGTGGGCGTAATCTCGCATTCGTCACCATCTTCGGTGCTCGAAATCGAATCATCATCCGCTTCCAAAATCTTCATCAACAATGGCAGAAAAATGGACAATTGCACAACTACAAACATCGCTACCGATAACGATTTGTTGCCCGATTTGGGATTTATTGAACCGGTTGTTGACGACTCTTTATCATTGGCCGATATCGGTAAAGATTTGGACCTCGGTTTGGAGCTAAATGCACCGTTTCTTGACGACTTTGTAGGCCCGTTAGACGGGTTCGGGGATCTTGACGATTTTACCCTTTGTGGTTATGATGATAATGCAGCTAGTGATTTGCTCGATTGTGATATTGGTGAATTGGAGTTGAATAATGAAGAACAAGCTTGGATCAACACATTGTGGATGGACGAACCGTTAATGGGTGAAGAACAACAAGGAATGCCCATGAGTTTTGCAGCTAGTAATTAGTCAATCAATAATTAATTTAGTAAATTATGAGGTTAATTTTGTTAGTTTTTGGAGAGCTTTATAAACGTAGTTGCTCGGGGACAGAAAATGGTTAATTCTTTTGTTTAATCGGAGAGGGTTGCAGTGAGTTTGAGTTTGTTCATTGTAACGGTGACTTGAAAGAATAATGAGTCGTTTTAGTTTTCTTTTTTTAATGTTTGAATTTTGGTTGGAAATGTACTGTTTTTAATGCAGAATGTACAAGTGTTTGAAGATGAAAAAGCAACCCAATGGAAGTTGCTGGGAATCCCAACTGTCTTTTCAAAGTAAACAGTTGAGTGTGCTATAAATTCTATTCTTAGTGCATTTAAGTGGGGCTGTAGCAACATGGTCAAACAACCTATAGATGCTACAAAATTTTAGTTTGAAACTAAGACTGTGCGTAATGGGTGACCAAATCCAGTTTGGTCACCCCTGTCACCTCTGCGCCACATCAGCCCGATCAAATACATAAAAAATCCCGACCAAACACACGTAACCAGACGACCAAATCATTCCCCTTTGAAAAAACCTTCCCCCTTTGAAAATTGATCGGTCGACTAGTCGACCGTTCAGTACGGTCGACGCGTCGGGGTGGTGAGGGCGTAAGGGGGGGACGCGTCGAGTGAGGCTTGCCACATGGGACGACCGATCAATCGATCTTTCCCGTTACGGGTGGTCTAAGTATATTTTTTACAATAAATAAAAATATCTTACAAGATCATTTTCAATTGTAAACGATCTAAAAATTGAGACGAATCGAAAGCTGATAAAATGGTTTTGTCCGGACCGAGTATCATACTGATGACGCTCGATATTGAATCCAATTGGACTAAGAATTGACAAAAACCGAACCAAACTGAGAACCGGCTCGAACCGCGAGAACTGAGAAAGTTGTTTTTTTTTACTTCTCATTTTTGGATCGAACTAAACCGCTAGAAATTGGACTGAACCGAACCGAGAACCGAACGTTCGGCTTGTACGGAACGGTCCGGTTCAGTAGTTCCAATCGGTTCTCGTTTCAGTTTGCACATGCCTAATTGTAACTGCTAGTTTGCACTTGCAACCATAACACCCGTCTTCTCTTATGTCGCTAAACCCTAAGGCAGGAGCAACCGATTACAACCGAAGGTTCCATGCAACAGTGATAGTTTACAGAAGTCATCGGTTTGCTGACCGATGCTCCCAACAGGATTGGTCTAATAGTAACTTCGTATCCTACATAGAGAAATGAATCACACACCAAACAGAAGAGTAAAAATGTACCCATGTATTTATGTGGAAAAAAGTCTCAAAATGAGACTAGTAGAGTAGTAGCTAGTATTTATGTTCGGATGTAAAAAGTCATGGTTATTTGAACAAACAAAGACAAAAGAGTCTTCTGACTTTTATTAACACTCAAATGAAAACAAAATATTTGTTTTGTTTTTGCATTCCTATTTATTGGTTCTCAAAGAGAAAGTTCACCTTTTTGAAGAAAACATTTATTACTCCATATTATTATGCAATATACAAAATACTAACAATAATTAAAATAGAATTTGGTGTCTAGTTAAGGTGTAAATTTGTGTGTGTGTGAATATATATGGGAAGACAAGAAAGGGAAACATGAAAATGGAGGTCCCTCATGGAGTGTGATATCTACCATTACCAAGATGAGTGTGTAAGAAGTGATGCAATTTCTGCATAAAACACATGGTTATCACTTCTTTCAATACCAAATGTGTTTGGTGGACCTTAATGTCTCCCCAAATATGATTATATTTTAAGTTTTAATTTCTTTTAAACTTAGGTGTATAATTTTTTTATCAATTAATTAGATGAGCAATAATAATGTATGTTAATACACTTGTATAAGAGAGTTAAATTTGAAAGCATATAGATATTTTTATTAACATGTCAAAGGGGATGACTTGCAACTTGCATGTAGAAGTAATCGAAAGGATGAGATACTGTTAGCATTACCTTATTAGTATCTTGTTAGGAAAAAATATGCTTTAAAAAATGTCTCGTTATAAATTCTTCTATATTAACATGATGAGAAATACTATTGATATCTCCTATTTAATTCTAGTGATTACCACTTAGTTAATAATAAAAACTTATAAAGGATCTTTCGATCTATGACAATGGCAGTGGAGAATGAGGTGATGGAACATATGGAAAAGTAATGATGAAGGATGAAAACATGAAATGATGAATGGTAGGTTTTGATCTTCCGAACAGTCAAATAGTGTGGTTGATTGATCCCAAAATCTTGCCTTGACCTTTTTATTTTTAATTCCCTCAACTTATTCTTTTTATATAAAAAATGTTATTGTTTTATATTAAATATTTTTATTTCATAGTACTAATCACATGATGATTGACATATAATGCTAGGTTTTTTTTGTATAGTTTTTTTTTTTTGTATAGTTTTTTTTTTGTGTATTTTTCTGTTCTTAGTACCCTTTTGTTGTCCAAAGAAAAATTAATCTTTCTTAATTTTATAATTTATAAATCTTTCTTAATTTTATAATTTAATCTGAACACTTATAATAATAATATTTAGTAGAACATCACTCTTCTTTTAGCTATGAACTATGAAGTCTGAACTCATAAATTAATCAGTTTCCAACAATAATTAATAATGATTTATGATGGGTAAATAATAAATTACGTGCATATGAAAAAAGATTATAAATGTCTTTTGGATGAATAAAAACACATGCAAATTTTTTAGAAGACTATAAGAGAGTTTATAATAATGTTTTAATCTCAAATCCAGTCGCAGAACCAAGTGATATCCATACGTATGCGACAACTTTAAATTTCGAAATTTATTTAAACCGGTTAATCATGCCTTATTACTTATTAGTCACCTTTTAGTGTGTGAATTGAGAGAAAATGGGAAATAAACGTTCTTAAGCTTTTAATTACTCTTTCTCAATCTTATATTCTTCTAGTACTGGTTTTATCGGACAATTTATGTCGTGCTTTTGCCATCATAAAAAGCATTCTACATTTATCGATATCGACATGCTTGTCTTTTTTATTTCTTTAGCCACTACCGTTCTTTAGCGAATACTCAAGGCTTGTAGCCTAGTGGTATTGAAGGAAGGTTTAACATGTTGCCCATGACCTAGGTCATGGGTTCAAGTCCCGTCGTGGATAAATAAATGGAAGGTTAGAAGGAAGGCATACTGCCCCCCTTGTGGATGTCACTGTCTAGGCTTGAACCACTAACTTACTAACTAGCTGTTAAAAAAAAAAGATCACTTGGTGTGGAAATCAACAAAGCCTAGTGAAAGGTGCTTTGGCGGCGCCAAAACCTGCCAAATGGCACCGTGCCTTGTGTCAATGGCTCCACCATAGGTTTAACGTGAGGTTAAATGTTTTTCTTTTTCTAAATTTTGATTAGGTTAAGGTTTTTTTGGGTCCCAATGAATATTATAGAAATTTTAAACGAGTGAGAGTTATTTTGAAATGGATTTTGCAAACCATATTAAAGTGACATTCTTGCTTTCAGGTTAGTGAATATGGTATCACTAGCCACACTAACTTTTCTGTTAGATCATCGATCTGTCACTTCAGCAATTACGTCACACCACATCATCTTATAGGAGATACCCACTACACCACAACATTTTATTTCCATCTTTCCTTTATGTTTCATTTATTTTACACACAATTAATATTTCATAAAATTCAAAATTAAGAACCTTATTGATTATATTACCTCTAAATCTCTAATATCACGTTTTTAGCACCCAACAGAAAATATATAAAGCCATAAAGGTCACTCTCTCCCTCTTTTATAACACCACTTTTCCATCAATTAAATAAAAATATACACATCATTATAGGGGGTGTTTGGGAAAGCTTATTTAAGGGAGCTTATGGCTTATAAACTTATATAAGCCTTAATAATCCCTTTTTCAAAGGGATTATTTAAGCTTATATAAGCTTATAAGCCATAAGCCCCTTTAAATAAGCTTTCCCAAACACCCCCTATATCTCCCTTTTTAAACACCACCATCACTGTCACTCGGCCACCTTCCGTTAGCTTTGAATACCAGCAAGAGATCAAAAAATCCAAATACAATTAAATAATGGCATAATGCCGCGTTGCACGAGTAACATTCTTGTGTAACAACTCACTTTATAACTTTCTAAGCTCTCGATGAATCGTAGGCAAATAAATCTCATAATTGAGACATTTAAATTTAAATAAGATGATTTATACCTTATAGTAATAGAAAGTAAATAGTATATGATTAGAATATTTTTTTAAACTTGGTTATTATTATAGAGTCAAAATAAACTTTAAGTGACATATATGAAATATTTTTTAAATTTTGTTACTATTTTATGAAATTAAACCATTAACAAAAAGTCATAGATTTAGGCAATATTTAAAGAACTTTTTAAACATGTACCGGATATAGGCTGTATTGAGCCCACAACGCAATAGTTCCCACAATTTATATTTTGCACTAGTCTGATTATTTAGCTAGCCCACTTTTTGTTTTAATCCAATAAATAATGATATTTTCGCTGAAGGTTGAGGCGGTGACACAATCAGAATATATTAAGCCCAGTTATAGAATGTCTTATCTAATTTCTTTGTGTTAAAGCTGATCCAGTGGCCCATTATAAGTTCAACTTTTTCTTTCTTTCACTAAATGATGACATGGGGACTGTTCGAAGGTGCAAATAAACAATATTTTTTATTATTTTAATTGGCCTACAAAGTGATTGACGATATCTTGTGGCAAAAAAAAAAAAAAAGTGATGTTTAATTAGTAACATGACCAGGGTTCAAATCTGTTCCCATCTTATACTTCCTCCGTTTCAAAATAAGTGATACACTTTCCATTTTGGGGTGTTTTAAAATAAGTGATACACTTTGAAAATTTATCATATTTGATAAAAGGTAGTGGGCACACACCCGTTAACTATCTCCTTTAATATAGTGAAAAGATATATTTACACTTACTTTTACTTTTAAAAATCATTTAAATTCACCTTAATCAGTATATGTGGGATTCATCATCCACTAACTATCCAATTTAATCTAATTAACCTTTATTATTATATTTTGCCTTAAAAACCATTAATTCCAAAATGTATCACTTAGGAAATATCATCTTATCGTTCGATTAGCTTAATTTACCTTTTACTTAATTTAATTGGGATGTCTGGGTCGGAGTTTCTACTAATAAAACTTTTAGTTTTATTTACTTAAAAATATCAAGAATAGAAGGGGCCTTGTAAACATTAAAAATTGGCGAGCTAAGGCTTCCTTTTTTTTTTGAACACTCTGGTTAGTAGTTAGTAATTTAAGACAATAATATACACAAGGGGAAATATGTCTTCCTTAAACTCTCTACTTATTCACCACCTATTCACCTAAGGAAAAAATTTCATATCAAATCAAGTACTTGTATTCCTACACAAACAAATGTCATATCATCTCATGCTTTCTCATTTCTCTTTGGAAATAATATTCATGTATGATATATAGTCAATACCATTATAAATATGGGTCGAGTATCGCCTGAGCTATCTGTTTTAGAGGTCTTTGGAATTGTTTTTCTATAAAGAGTTACTGAATTCCCAAGAAGTTAATGAATTAAAAACGTATTTGGATATATAAGAAATCAATTTTAAATAGTATATGGAAACGCTTCAAAATGATATTTAATAAGTAGGGAAACTATTTACTTCTTTGGAAAAAGACTTTTGTAAATAAAAAAAACAATCCCAAACAACCGATTATAAAGCTAAAAAATAAACTTAACAATTATAGAAGATAGGATAGGATGGAAAGAAAATAATTAATCCCGTGTAAAATTTTAAATACACTAGGTTGTTTTTTAAACTGATAAATTAGATTAGTCAATAATTACTCAGATAATTTATATTATGTTATGAGTAATACTTAATTTGAAACTTTTATTTCTTGGAAACCTTCAGGGAGTATAAAAACCGAAAAATCAAATTGGAATCGAAAAAAATGCATCAAAAAATCAATGCGAACATTTTTAATTATTGAGGTTTGGGGCGGTTATCAGGTGCATATGGAAACTTGTACCGAAAATACTCTTCCCGTCCGCCATTATAGATCTTTCAAATGTTGTATCTTTATAAAAGATTTGATTCTTTATTTAAAAAAAAATATTTGAGTTTATCATGTGAATTTGAGTAATGATATTTGTACCTACTAAATGTGCCTATCAATTTGATCATGACAAGTGTCAAAATCAAGGCATGATATGAAGAGAGAGAATTAGTGGATGACACATGTCAAGTTTAAAAGTGAGTAAGTTTATGGGTAGGCACAAATTATAGGCACAAATGTCATATTTTTTTGAACTTTTTCACATGGTTTGGTCTTTATATTATATGAAAAATTATTAGTTGTCTGTTTTATTTATAGACGAAATGAGTTAAAATTTAGAAGTTCGGATCATAACTTCTAAGTTGACAAATTGGAAATTTTTAGGAAAACAAAAAACCAACCGAAAACAAATTCACTAATGAAATACGATTATGAACCAAATATTAATTTTATTAAATTATTGTATTTCCATTTTATGCCACATGAAACAAATATGATCTTGCACTAGATCATATTTGTTTTGTATATAAGATGACAAACATTACGAAACAAATACTTATATTATTAAATTTATTTATTTTCAATTTTGAACCAAACAAAGATGATCTTATTGTACCGTGATTTTTTTTTTGAATATAAGTTTTGTAGTTTAAAACTATATGCTTGACTTCTAAAGTCAAAATTGTAGTTGCTCTTTAGTTTATAAAAAATACATTTTTTAATTTAAGTGGTGCTTAATTGTTTGTATGTATGTAATGTGGACATGTGGTAGATGATAACTTGAATTGTAATATAGACACGTAGGTAGTGGTTGGTAACTTGGTACACAACCATTACTTCTGTATGGTGCTATGTACTACATTCAATGGCTTCTTTATGTGTCACTACTCACTACCTATAAGTTCATGTCATTGCTATTCTACGATTATGTATCATTGCTTCTTATTAGTTTTTTTTTAACGGCAATCTAATCTACTCCTAAATACCACCTATGCATATTATGAAACTCGAACTCCCAACTACAGGCTGGAAGGGAGGGCAAACACCTTACCGCTAGGCCAATGGCCCTTTGATAATTGTTTCTTATTAGTAAATCCTCATATTTATATTGCTACTCATTTAATAAATATAAGTGTTAAATCAAAAAATAAAATTATGAAATTAAAAGATTTAATGAATTACACATATAAATCATTTTATAGATAGCATGATGAAATATGAAAAATTAGTTTGAAAAATATAATGTTTCTTTAAGGTAATGCTAAGATAAACATATATCATTTTCATAGTCATTTTTTAGTTACCGGATATAGTTAATTAAAGAGTAAATTACACGGATGGTTCATGTGGTTTGATAAAAGTTTGGATATGATCCCTAAATTTTAGAAATTACACGGATGGTCACTAACTACAAAACTTTGTCACTTTTTAGTTCCTAATACTAACTGCCGTTTAATACTTCCGCTAATGGCTATTTAGATGAGGGTAAAATCATCTTTTCATAATTCTTTTACTTTTCTTAATTATACTTTGTCTTCTTTTATTAATTATTAATTTATTTGTTGTATTTGCTTATAGATTCTGACTCTCTGGGAAATCAATACCCATTGGATCATTATATTAATCTCTACACATCCATTATCGTTTGAGTGAGAGAAACAACCAGATGCCATTTCTCTTAGCTTTTCTATCACAAAATTAAATATTTAGAATCAACTTCAAGAATCTTGCCCTAATCCCCTTAGAGGGGATGGCAGGTTATGTGGTGAAGGAGGAGGATTGCAAGAAAGATAGTGTTAGAGAGAGGAGGATAAATTGACCAATATGCCCTCAATTTTCGTTGCAAATTACATGATTTAACGGAGCCACTTAACGGCAGTTAGTGTTAGGGACTAAAATGTGACAAAGTTTCATATTTAATGACCATCTATATAATTTATGAGCCTTAAGGACTAAATCCAAAACTTTTGTCAAACCACATGAACATATATCCTTGTAATTTACACTTACTTAAAATATATTGAATACAAAAATATGATCAAGTGGCACTGCTAGCATGCTTCTATGTAACTATGTAGTCCTTTCATGTCACAATTTGGTGCTTATCTCGTGTTAATTTGATTTTATATAATTAGTAGATGGATAATTTTATTATTAGTCTCCATCTTATTTCTTTCTGGATTTGAAACCCCCGTGTTTAACTATTTAAACTTAAATTAATGTCAACTGACGTTGTCATATGCACATTTAGATGTAAAATATAATATAAGATCATACCTTAAAAGTTATTTCGAATTAAAATCATAAAAGTTATATAACTATATTGATATAATGTTCCGTAATTTATTGCAAGCATTTGATATATATATTTTTCACTTGTATATTATTCCGTACATTTTTGGTTTAGATTCACCTACTCTTTGATCCCGCAATCAATTGTGTTGATGGGTTACGACCCCTCCTCAGTGTAGATAATAAAGATAAGATTGTTATTAGTAGAAATGTATATAGAATGACACAATTAATGTATTTTATTTTTTAAAAACATTTCAGTTAACCGTAATAATTGAATTATTAGTTAAGTTTTCTTTAAACATACTTATAGGAAACTTCTAACAATAGTGATCTATTTAACATCGAAGTAATATTAACCCTGTGACGTGAATTTGCATAATAAATAAATCATAGTATATAAAATGACAAGTTTGATAAAATACGCAACAACTAGACGACTTTAAGTTCACAAATGCAAAATACATGTGATAAAAAGAAACACCTAGCTAGAATCGGAATCATTTGTGAAATCTTTAGAGAATCGTTCGAATGTTATCTTGAATATATTAATTTAATAATACACCTATTCAAGTTCTATAGAAATTATTATTGGCCTTAAAATATAGAAAATCCATATCTCAATTTTAGATCCAAAACATGATACTGAAGGTGTACCTGCATTTAAAATATCTATCATGCAACCTATATTTGATGACAAATAAGATAGTACAATAATCTTCCTTTGCTTTATATGTCAAAGAAAAAAAACATAAGAATGATATTGGTAAATCTTTCTATATAAAGACTTCCAAAATGATGTAAAACCAACCGAATTATTAATGTTGATATACATATAAATCTAAGATATGTATTCGACCCCTATTCAAGTTAGTACCAATGATAAAGCAATGATAAACAAAAGAAACAGAAACATTTGTTTAGTTCTTCTACAACCCAATCTTTTGGTAAATTATGCATGATAATTAAACGTACTTAAAATATAACTGTATTTCAACTTCAGATGATCATATTTTGTTCAACTAAAAGTTACGATAAACAAAATAAAAAAGATTAAATACCATTAATAATCAAGAAAATGCTAATTTTATTGAGGTTTCTCTAAATCACAAGTGAAATGACAAATCTGTGTCCCTGGTTTAGAGCTTCACAACTTCGGGCTCGTTCACTGGGTACCTATGGATACAATCAGCCCATGCACCATTTTTCGTTGCTTCAATTTCTCTAATACATTCCCAAACCGCACTATTACATTTAAACCCACTACCAAACCCTATTTGCCAAATCCTATCTCCTTTTTTTAACCTCTCTTTGGCTTCCATATAACCCAATTCGTACCACAATGAAGATGATGACGTGTTTCCAAACCTGTGTAACGTCATCCTAGATGCCTCCACGTGCTCTGCGGACAACCTTAGACTCTTTTGAAGCTCGTCAATAACCGCACGTCCACCGGCATGAATACAAAAATGCTCGAATGCTTTCTTGAAATCGGGAATGTAGGCTTTTAGACCAAGCTTAAGGAACTTTCTTCCCAAAAGATTGAAGAGAAACAAGAGTTGTTCTGAAACCGGAAGAACCAACGGTCCGATGGTGCTAATGTTTGACTTCAACGAGTTGCCGGCGATCACCATGAGATCTAGGTTTAAAGCTATACCGACATGGCCTTCTTTGTCTTCTTCTTGTGTAACACAACGGTAAGATTTATCTTCGGACCCTTTATGGGTCCGAACCACGTGCAAAAGTCTGTACTTTGCATGCTTACGTTGTGAGTTTTTATTGGTTAAGAGGATCGCTGCTCCACCCATTCTGAAAAGACAGTTTGGGAGCAGCATCGATCTCTCTTTACCCATGTAAGAATTCGGGGTGATGATTTCGGTACTTATCACAACCGCGTTAGATTCCGGTTGCACTTGGAGTAGGTTTTTCGCGAAATCTATCGATATTAATCCCGCACTACACCCCATTCCGGATAAGTTATAGCTCTTAACATTACTTCTCATCTTATACTTGCTAACCACCATGTCCGAAAGAGAAGGAGTTGGTGCAAAAAGACTGCAATTCACGATCAAAATATCGATATCTTTCGGGGTAATCCCGGTTTGTTGGAACAAAGAGTCCATGGCCGAGAAAATGACCAATTGGGACTCGTCTCTAGCATCAACCATATTAGGGTTTGGTGGAAGATAATGTAACGGATGTGGTAAACATGTTTCCTCACCCAAACCAGACCTCTCAAAGATCTTGAATTGGAACGCGATGCTCTTGGGCTCAGAGGCTAAGATGATTCGGCCGTGTTCAGCCGCCGTGGCATAGGGCACACGGAGAATCGATGGTGGCTTGAAACACGCAAAGTCAACGAGGTAGATGGTTCGGGGCTTGTTCAAGAAGTAGAATGTGAGAATGGATACGGTTAGAAAACCGATAACGAGAGTGTGGATTAAGGAAAGATCGTTAAGAAGGTGATCGTATCGGGATTGTTTGATTGCTTGGATAAAGATCGCAAAGATTACGGTTACTAGGAAAAG
Source organism: Calendula officinalis (assembly GCA_963853835.1). NCBI lineage: Eukaryota > Viridiplantae > Streptophyta > Magnoliopsida > Asterales > Asteraceae > Calendula > Calendula officinalis. The sequence continues at coordinate 1,155,185 of OY970830.1, read as the reverse complement.
TTTAGGCACATGGTTAATGAGATAGTGATAGGAATTCTTGGCTGTCTTGAACATTGTGAAGATGATAGTGAAGATGTAAAGAGAGGTGTGAAAAGAAGTGAAATATTGAAGGGTATATGAAGGGAATAAGGGGAAGGTGAAGATTTAAAGACTAGATCGTAGAAAGTGAAATGTAATGGGGTCTTGGTGGAGGTAGATGAGAGATTAAATGAGCTTTTTATTTCTACATTATCTCTTATTGTTAGTTCTGGTGGTACGTATTTAATACTTAATATAGTAGTTGAAATACATACTATACTATGTTATCATTCGGTCAAAACACAGTCAAATAATTTCTTATTTCTATTCGAAGTGCATATGAGTAAAAGATATGAATTTCATTTACATCACCGAAATGATTTGAGCTTTGTGGCTTGTAGTCTTAGAAGGTACCTCTATTAAAAGGAAAGTGTCACTTCTAGATCTATGTTTTCAATCCCTGAAGAATAAGAAAAAAGAATAAAACAATACTACTTCATAAGTTTTCAATCACACTTATCGAAAAATTGGGATAAAATCAATAGCTTTGGATTTTATTTACAACCTTTTTTTATCAAAATATTATGCCACAAAAATGTCAAACATATATCCGTATACTTTTATTGTGAGGTCTATAGTGACATTTTAAAAAATAAATTGGGTAGAAGTTTATATTATTGGATTTTGCTTATAGTTTTAATATAAAAAGTTCACAGAAATGAAAAATATATATATTTATTTTGTATCACTATAAAATAACATGTATTTATTTACTGATGAATGATGATACATTACTCACAATTTTTATATGTATGTATAACACTTGCATGTAATGTAAACCTACTGGATTTGTTTTTTTTGTTTTTTTTTTTCCTTTACATTTTGGTGATACTTTTTCAAGCTTGTGAAGTTGTGATGCCACTTTTTCTCATGTGCCAATTATGACAACTGTAGCGTCCACTTTCAGGACGTCTTAATACCCAAATTGATGTTTGAATTAATCACCACGTCGACAAACCTTTTGCAATCTTCCACCTCTCCAAAAAAGTGCATCGAAACAACTTTATCAAAGTGTTGAAATTTGGTGGATCAAATCTCCTGCCATTTGGCGATGTTTTTCCATATATAGTTTGATTCACGCTTCACATTTTCAAATAAATTCATTTTGGTTTCTTGAACGTTATTACAAACAGAGCTAAAGCTTAGGCTGGTTGGTATGGGCACTTTGCCGTGGCCGTGGTGCTTAGGTGGCTGTATGCCACGCCGTTGAAGAGAAACGAACACCACCCTCCCACCACGCCGTGGGGGGTTCACGTGCTTGGCCTGTGGCCACGGTCACGAAGAGAAACGGCGTGGGGGCGAAGAAAAAGAGCCGGCTATAATTCAAAAAAGGTGGCCGGAAAAAGGGAAAACTTACCTTCGCCGGAAAAAACGAGCGCCGAAGATGTATAAGAAGGAGATGAAAATAGGGTTTTATGTTTTTATTTTGGGCTTTTAAAGTTTAAAGGTTTCTTTTTGGGCTTTTAAAATTATTTTGGGCTTTTAATTAAAGGTTTATTTTGGGCTTTTAATTCATAGATTTTTTATATTATTAACTTCTTATAAGTTTTTTTTTTCTTTTTTTAACTTTAATAAAAATCTGATGGAAATTAAAAAATAAATGAAATGTTAAGTTTTAATTTTAAAAAATACATGGAAATGAAATGGTGAAATGAAAATTAAAATTGCGTGGTGTGGTGGGTATTTTCTCGAGATGATGTGGTGTGTTGTGGTTATTGATGTGGCAGGTAATGTAATCGAAAAAAAGGGTGTGGCTAGTGGTACCGATACCCACTAGCCTTAGAAAAAGTGTTGCTAGAAGTACAAATAGTGTCATTAAAAGGAAAAAAATTGTCGTCAAAATTTAAAAAATTCCTTAAAAACAAACTTTAGTCACAAGATTGTTCAAGCTAGTGTTTTACTTGCACAAGTGCCGTTCGTAAACACTTGTATATAGTTCAACAAAAATAACGAGAACAGATATTAGACCACACAAATTTTTCATAAATATTACTAAAATCCAAAAGAAAAAACAATCTTTTATCCATAATTTCAAAATGTGTCACTGAAAATTTGGATATAACAACACTATTCATTGTGTCATTACTATACTATACCTCCATGAGGAGACGTTCATTGAGTTGTCCAGACTCCAGTGAGCAGGACGTGTGTCGTTTTATTCAAAAAAGTTACTAAGCAGGTCATTGAGTTCTCAATAAAGTCAAAAAATGGAGAAAAGCGTTGACTCTGCTTCAGAATATATTTTTAAAAATTCATTTCCGTTTATGACGAGTTCCTGATGTAGCTGAGCATTGTTCGTGATTGATACGACTAAATCGTTGTCATGATTGATTTGTGAACTTTCACGTAGTTATCTGATAAATATTTCATTCAAACAAAATCTGATAAATATCGAACCTATAAGTCTATGACCTCTAGAAAATCTATGTACACGCTCTTATCCTATTATCGCTAGTCAATCATTAGATGACTGCTTCATCTGAATTTTGGGGTTGATATTTTTTACAATATTTCCTTACGGTTCAAAAAAAATAAAAAAAATACGGTTTTCTATATTGATAGGCAATCAGTTTATTCGAAAACATAGAAAATCCTCGAATCTCCATTTAGGACCAAGATGCGAATGTAAACTCATTCCCGATCACTGCGTGTGTCCATTAACATTAATGTACATAAATCACCTAAATCTTTACTTAAGCTTTTCTAATTTTTATTTAAAAATTAAAAGTCTCTTTAAATCACAACTCACTAGTGAAATTGACCGAATAGCCCCTGTCTTAGAGCTTTACAACCTCTGGCACGTTTACTGGGTACCTATGGAATGCCATCCTCGATGCTTCAACATGCTCCGGGGACAACCTCAAACTCTTTTGGAGCTCATCGATAACCGCACGTCCACCTGCATTAGGGCTGTCAAAACATGACACGACACGACAAAAATACACGAAACGAAACGAAATTGGGACGAAATCGAAATTTGAATTCGTGTCGTGTAAAACAAACCCAAAGTCGTATTGTGTTCGGGTTCGGAAATTAACAAGAAATTGACATGACAGTTATAATTTTGGGAGCATTTAATAGTAATTTATGTTATACTTTGTCATGTTTGTCGGTTTCTTAAGCACATACTAAGTAAGCAATCTGATATGTTTGTTAGTTACCTTGCATTGTCGTATTTCTCGTTTTTTTAATTGGGTCGTGTTCGTGTTAATTAGTAAAAAAACACGACCCCGTGTCGTGTTTAGGTTGAAAGAATAGAACTTGTGTCGTGTTACTAAAAAACACGAAATGATAAAACGATTTGACAGCCCTAACCTGCATGAATGCAAAAATGACCGAACGCCTTTTTGAAGTCGGGAATATACGGTTTCAGATCAAGTTTTAGTAACTTTCTCCCCAAAAGATTGGAAAGAAACAAGAGTTGTTCCGATAATGGAAGAACCAATGGACCAATGGTGCTTATGTTTGTCTTCAAAGAGTTGCCGGCAATCGCCATGAGATCTATATTTAGTGCTATTCCTACATGACCTTCTTTGTCTTCTTCTTGTGTGACACAATGATACGATTTATCTTCGGATCCTTTGTGGGTCCGAACCACATGCAAAAGCCGGTACTTTGCATGCTTATGTTGTGACTTTTTATTGGTTAAGAGGATCGCTGCTCCTCCCATTCTGAAAAGACAGTTTGGGAGAAGCATCGATCTCTCTTTACCCATGTAAGTATTTGGGCTTATTATTTCGGTACTTAACACAATTGCATTAGATTCGGGGTGGACTTGGAGTAGGTTTTTCGCTAAATCTATAGATATTAATCCGGCACTACACCCCATTCCGGACAAGTTATAGCTCTTAAAATTACTTCTCATTTTATACTTGTTAACCACCATGTCCGAAAGAGAAGGAGTTGGTGCAAAGAGACTGCAATTTACGATCAAAATATCGATATCTTTCGGGTTCATCCCGGTTTGCTGGAACAAAGAGTCCATGGCTGAGAAAATGATCAATCGGGACTCGTCTCTAGCATCCGTGATATTAGGGTTTGGTGGGATATAAAGCAATGGATGTGGTAAACATGTTTCCTCACCCAAACCAGATCTCTTAAAGATCTTGATTTGGAAGTCGACGCTCTTCGACTGTGAGGCTAGAAAGATTCGGGCGTTTTCAGCCCCGGTAGCAAAAGGCAAACGAAGAATGGAAGGTGGCTTGAAACAAGCGAAATCAAGGAGGTAGATGGTTCTAGGCTTGTTCAATAAGTAGAGTGTTAGAATACATATGATTAAAAATGCAAGAATAAGGAGATTATATGGAGATTGCTTGAATGATTGAATGAAGAGAGCAAAGATCATGGTTATGGGAACAAGTTTAGGAACATGGTTGATGAAGTAGTGATAAAATTGGTTTGCACACTTGAACAAATTGTGAAGATGTAAAGATGGGTGTGGATGTAAAAACATGTGAACTGATCGAAGGGGTATAAAGAGGTATATAGATTAGCTCTTGTAGGGAGGAGCTAAGAAGATTAAATGAGCTTCAATAGTACATTATTGGCTTCGGTGGTGTTTAGTTGAATAAAATTGTTAAATGATTAATTAAACATGGTACGTTCAAGATACCATGTGAAGTGTATTGCTTTTATTCGAAACTTAGCTTACATGCAACAACACAACAATAATATTTAATTATTTCAAATTAACCATTAATCATAAGGATGAAACAACACACCATACCACTAGCCGTTGCGTGCTAGGCCAAAACCTTTTGATATTTCTGATATATGTTCATTTGTTATTAGGTGTCCATGTTTGACCAATAATATTGTGTATGCATGGCGTTCTTGACCAGTCCATCTTTCCTTTCACTTGCAACTAAAAAGTAAAAAAAGAAATTCTTGTATACTACTCCCTCCGTCCCTAAATAAAGTTCTCATTTGTCTTAGACACAAGATTTAAGGAGAAAGTTAGTGGTGGGGTCATTGATAATTAATTTGATTAAAATATAAAATTGGTTTGGAGAAAGAAAGATAGTTAGTGGATTGTTAGTAGTGGGGTCCTTAATAATTATATTATTTTATTAAGTGGATCCCATCAACTTGTGAAATGAAAACTTTATTTAGGGATAAAAATATAAGGATAAATGGGAACTTTATTTAAGGACGGAGGGAGTATATAGCTTCGCTGCATATAAAAAAAACTTACAAAGAGCTTTTGTTTGGATTTTCGAAAAATTAAACCTAAAACTTTTTGTTATACGCTCTAAGTTGTGTATGAATTATGATCACTAGTTAAATAGTCTTTTTAAACAAAATTCGGAAGAAAAAAAAAACAAAAAGTAGCTATATATGAGATGTGGCTATGGAGTAAGGGGACCACAATAGTGGAGGTGGTGATGATTGGCTGTTTGGGCCTGAACTTAATAACTTATTCTTGTGATGGGCTAATATAATGGACAGAATTGAACTACCATTTTGGGCTTCAATTTAATTTGTTGTTTGCTTAATTTCGTCATAAAACTGGGTCATGAGGCAAATTTGTGTATTCTTTTATTTGACATGGCTATCGAAATACACAATATTTATTAAATATTTTGGATAATGTATGTGAAAACCATCCAAATAATGTATATGGTTTTATTTATACAAATTCCTTCAAAAACACGTAGGATGACAAAATATCTTGAAAATTTTGACAATTTTAACTTATACAGTTATACATACGGACAACTGCTTGAAATCATTTTTTGTTATTTCAAAAATCCTTTTTTTTTACTAACGAACGAAAAGTATATATTATTAATCTATATCATTTACCTACCAAAAATTGATTCAGCATGGATTGGGCAAGTTCAAAGTCAAAGCTGTCTCATATATCACCAACCCCCATGTTGCTTTCACAAATGCCACATTCCTCGATGTTCATACTCAAGTCAAGCAGCTACTATTTGGTAAGATATAGATGTTGGATACAAGCACAAACTTTCTTAGTCATATAATTATTCATTTTTTATAAGCTGGGTAATAAGTAGTTGAATACAAATTTGACAAATGATAACTCATTCTGACACATTGTCCCGATGGAGAAAATTAAGTCTAATTTGATCATGTTTACATTATTTTAGAAAAAGAAGTTGCATTAAAAGGGTGCATACAATTGTGATTATCATATATTTAAATAGTAGTATTATCTAATAATTATAAATACGCGTTGATAAAAAAACTTGAGATGAAAGTTCCATTGTGTTGGATCTAATTTTTGTTTTAAAACGTAAACAGGTATAATATCTGCTAGCGGTAATGTGTCGTTTTCTTGACTTGGACAAAATATATCATTATTTTTATTTTCATAATACAGTCAATTAAGCGAAAGTGTCTGAATCAATGTCTATGGAAGTTGGAACCAAGAAAAAAAGTTGGTGGGAATTAAAAGTTGAATTTAACCTCATTCAACTCCTTTATAATTCAACCATAAGAAAAGAAAAAGTCATTTACCTAATAATTGAATACAAATAATAACAAATTTGATAAATAAAAAAAAAGTTGATAAAAATATAAAATTAATATTAGTCGAATAAAAATAAGAAATGTTAGATTGGAAATTGAGAAAATAATAAATTAAATAATCAGGGAAGTAACATACGAAAATAGTAACATGAACAATATAATTGATTTATAAATTATAAATATCAAAATTATTAATTTGATTTAGTACTTTTTATATTAATATATAGACTTCGTTCATCCGTTTCACAAAAAAGTTCTTATTTCTCATTTATACAAAATTTTGGGACATAGTTAGTGGCGGATCACTGGTAACAATTTTAATTAAAATATAAAATTATTTCAGCTCCTACTTAAATCATATATTAGAAACAGAATTTTTCTAGAAGATATATTTATTCCAACTTATACTTTCATGAGAAAAGAAGCCGCCCTCGTAGATTAGAAAGAATTGAAATTAGACTGGAGTTTGCTATAACGTGATTTAGAGCATTTGTACACATTAAATATATATTTTATATTTGTTCTATTATAATTAAAATTCAAGAATTAAATTATACCAAATTTAATGTAATACTATTGACTATACACGATATGCTAAGTATTAATTTCATTGTCTTTAACTTTTTTTTTTTTTTAAATTCTATCCATAAATTAAGAAAGAGAATTTTTACCGAATTGAAACAAAGACAATATATGCATTTAGCTAAGATATGTTGGTATGCCAGCAAAATCCAATTAGAATGAATTAAGAATAAAGTACATAAAATATTACAAAATGGAAGTCTAGAAAGAATCTAATATAAATACGCGTCTACATACAAAATACAACGGTGCCTTATTCCGCCATTAACGCCTTTAAATATCGAGTCCCACCCCCTTCCTTTCAAAACGTGGCGTGCTTCAACAAATACAGCCTGTATTTTTCTTGTTTTTATACGACACCGTTTCCCTCATAAACCTTATATAAATCAATTAGTACCACCATTTCCATTCGAACGTGTCAAAATTGAAACAAATGGGTATCGTATTCGAGGCTAAAAACGAGGAACACAGGGCTCCGTTGGAAGATTTCATAGAAAAAGCCGGCGGGTGCGCCGTCATCGACGGCGGTTTTGCCACACAACTTGAACTCCACGGTGCCTCCATTAACGATCCGTTATGGAGCGCACTTTGTTTGATCAATAATCCTCATCTCATCTCCAAGGTAAAATACATATTGTTTAATTTAATCGGTTGTTAATTTAAATTTTTTAATTTTTCTAATAAATTGTAGAAATGTAATGTTTTGGTTAATTTGCAAATGTAGGTTCATTTAGAATATCTAGAAGCTGGTGCTGATATAATTGTAACTTCTTCATATCAGGTACATAAGACCGTGAGAAAGACGGTTATAAGTAACTGATTTTTTATTAAAGTGTAGAGTTTTTAAATGTAAGATAATAGAAAAGGATAAAAATAATAGAAGAGAAAAAAAACAAATATTTAGAAGAAAATATTTTTTTTAATTATTGAGTTGGTCAAAAAGAAAAGAAAATAATATCTTTTTGTGTTCACGAGTTGGAAAGAAAGAAAATTACGATTTTTACCTAAGAAGATAAATTAGTTAGGAAATTTTAAGATAAATTAGTTAGGAAATTTTAAGGTAATTTGATAAGTACAATTTTTTATTAATTATAATATTTCTCTGTTCATATCTTCCAACTTTTAGCTAATTCTACAACTTAATATCGGAATTGATACAAATCTCCACATTTTGACATCAAAATCGATGCTAAAAAACGTTTAATTTTAATGGATTATAGGCTACTCTTCCCGGATTCATATCGAGAGGACTATCCCTTGAACAAGCGGAAAAATTACTAGAAAAAAGCGTAAAATTGGCGACAGAATCTCGTGATGTGTTCTGGGAAAGCGTTGAAAAAATCGGCGATCATTCGTATAATCGAGCTCTAGTTGCAGCCTCAATCGGAAGCTATGGTGCATATCTTGCTGATGGCTCAGAATACAGGTAAACAATTAATTAATCACCTTCTAATTGATATATTTACTAATAACATTTTTTTAATTATTTGTAAATAATTATACTTTTAGTGGATATTATGGGGAAAATGTGGATTTAAACAAGCTTAAAGACTTCCATAGACGTCGACTACAAGTTCTTGTTGACGCGGGCCCTGATTTGCTTGCTTTTGAAACAATTCCAAATAAACTTGAAGCTCAAGTAATCACCTTTTTCATTTCCGTTTTAGATTGTTGACATTAATACGAAATTTTAGATTCTAATTAATTTTTTAAATGGTTGATTAAACAGGCAATAACAGAATTGCTTGAAGAAGAAGATGTTGAAATCCCGTCATGGATTTGTTTCAGTTCGGTTGATGGTGTAAATGCTCCTTCGGGCGAGACATTTGAAGATTGCATTCGAGTGCTTAACAATAGCGACAGAATCGCGGCTGTCGGCATTAATTGTGCACCACCGCAGTTCGTTCATAGCCTTGTTCAGAAATTCAAAGAGGTATTTCATGTTCAATATATATTTATTTTTAGGCCAAAATAGATTTTGGTACCTAAATATGGTGTAACATGATATGCCGAACTTGGTAAAATGGTCGATTTAGTACTCTGGTTCACTAATCTGTTCTTGTTTTCTCACATTTTTTGCTTCTAATTAATACTACTATTAATATATTGAGATGAATATAAACAAAATGCTAACAAACTAATTAGTCATGGTATTAAATTAATCATTTAATAGTTAAGATAATAGAGAAACTAATTAGTCAAATTCAAAGTACTAAATTGCATTTTGACCTAGTTTTTGTGTGTTTATTAGTTTGTTTTTGTTCATTTTGTTTTTTGTTGTGCAGTTAACTGAGAAAGTGATCGTTGTTTACCCAAATAGTGGCGAGACATGGGATGGTATTGCGAAAAGATGGCTGGTAAGTTATGTGATCTTGGAACAAAAAAAAAAGTGTTTGAGGCTATTTATGTTTATTTTTTATTGACGTTTTCCCCCTTTTTTTGTAATGTAGCCATCCAAGTGTTTTAATGACGACAGTTTTAAGGTTTTTGCGACAAGATGGTTCGATGCTGGTGCCAAACTTATTGGTGGTTGTTGTCGGACTACACCATCGACCATTCGAGGCCTTTCAAAGGTTTTGAAGCAGACTAGTTTCCAAAAAACAATTGTCTAGCAATCTAAACAAAACATGTGGTTTAGAGTCTAGTTATATCTTGTTCTTTTAGTTCTTTTGTTTAATGATCAAGAAAGTTAATATTAATGTTATAAATATATTTGGATTCTTAACTTAAAAGGATTATAAATTTTAGATTCACTTTTATGTCACCATGTGGATTGTTGTTGGTTTTAAAGACACAATTTTGGTTGGAAGACTTTACTAGACATGGTTTGTTCTTTCTTAGGACACCTTTTGTATTGGGGACCTTTTGCATTTCTAATGCAATTTTAAGAAAAAATGTCGTTTTTACTGCTATTTTTTTTTTCTTTTTTCACTTCTATGATATCGGGGATTAGAGGTTCTGATGCCGAGTATCATAGAGTTGAAAACCAAAAAACAGCAGTAGAAACGACAATTTTTCTTAAAATTGCACAAGAAATGCAAAAAGTTATAGTTTTGGAGGATTTATTAAACATAGGTTTGTTTGTTCTGTAGGTCCTTGTTTGGGCCTGTTATGCTTTTAGTAACTGGTTTCTCTTATAGGGCCTTATTGGGCCATTTCTTTGGGCATTTCAGTTTTTCACCTTTTAAGGGTCAAGAAGACAAGTGTGTGGCCCCAAAGACAATGTGAGTGTTAGACGTGCACAAACCGGTTTTTTTGGAAAACCGGTTCGGTTTAAAAACCGGATCGGATTTGGTCAACAAAAGTCAAAACCGGTTTTGGGCAAACCGGTTCGGTTTTAAACCGGTTTTTAGGTAGCAAGGGTGTATCCGGTTTGGACCGGGTTTTTAACCGGTTTTAAGGATCGGTTTTCTAAAAAAACGGTTTTCAAACCGGTTTTCAATCCGGTTCCTCCACAAAACATCAAACCGGTCTGTGCACCTCTAGTGAGTGTATCTTATGCATAAAGTAAATTATATGCACCATATAGTTTTATGGGTACCCTACTTTTATCTATGTACATAATATTACATATTTTTATGTATATATACGTACACATATAAAAATGCCATTAAAAAAAAAAAAGATATCTTGGGTTGATTGGTTAAGTTTTCCTTCGTAATTGTACTTTGTTTTAGTCTAGCGAATTGCTAGACTCAAGTTATAAAAATGCCATTAAAAAAAAAAAATATATATACGTACACATATAATGCATCCAATTTACATCCTTTATACACGGAATTGATGGAACAAAAAATTACTTTAGTTAATGCCATAACCAAATATGCATGTGGATTGTCGCGTACTATACACGTACAATCCATCTAAACCCTCTATGAAACAAAAAAGTGAAAAAACCATAAAAAGGTTGGTGAACATATTTGATATGCTTTTAGTCACTTTTGACCAAACAAGTTCATTATGATAATCAAATGCACAAAAAATTTAGTAACTCCGTTGACATGTGTTGGACAAAAGATGTTTAAATACCTAACAAAATTAACACGGTATTTTTTTTTTTTTTTGAACGGCTAGTTAGTAAATTAGTGGGTTGAGCCTAGACAGTGACATTCACAAAGGGCAGTATGCCTTCCCTCGAACCTTCCACTTTTTTTGTCCACGACGGGACTTGAACCCATGACCAATAGGTCATGGGCAACACCTTAAATCCTCCTTAGATACCACTAGGCTACAAACCTTGGGTAATTAACACAGTATATCAACTCTAAATTTTACCATTATAGTTAATGTATTAAATACAATTTCTTGTTTAAATAAAAATAATTGTTTAATTAAATGCAACCTAATGTACGTCCTTAAAGCGTGCATCAGAAAAAACCCTTATTGATATTACGCAAAATGAACTACATTTAACAAGTGCTCTTAGTAGGGCAACAACAAAAAGGGAATTGAATCATTGATAGACGTTTGGGGACGGAGCGGCTAACTATTTTGGACCAATCACAAAATTAAATTGGTTTAGCATAACAAATACATTTAATATTGATCGTATAGCAAAAATACCCTAATAATGTATAGGGTAATTTTTAACAAAATCGACCATACTTGATATGAGTTGACATTTTTTAAAGCTTTAAAAGGATTTTGACTAATTGAATAGGAGTAGTCATGACTTATAGAGAGGGGCTAAAATTTAGAGTCAAAATTAAAAGAAGACAGAAGTAGAGTCAATTTGATTCCCCTTCCTAGTTGCTTTAACAAATGGACCGCTTCCGTGTTTTTTAACGTATTCCACTACATTAGTGATTTGACTTGACTATTTCATTAGTTGGTTTTCTAACCATGTACTTGTTAATTGTAGGGGTGAGTATGGGGCGGTTTGTGGCGGTTTTTAGCTAAAACTAAATCCCGCTCCGAAAGTTCGGGTTTTAAGAATTACACCCCGTTTGGTTTTGGGTTTTTCGGTTTCGGTTTTTCGGGTTTTTCGGTTCGGTTTCGGGTTTTTCGGTTCGGTTTCGGGTTTTTTTCGGTTTTCCGTTTTCCTTTAAATTTACCGATTTGTTTCCTTAAAAATTAATATTATGATTCAAAATCTCATACCTTAATACAATTCGTTATAAATAAAAAACAACTAGTAAGTTTAATATAATGTAATAATAAATTTTAACTAACATAACTTGAATAAGATTAATAATAGAATATTTTTTATTTAAAAGATAATTAAATGTCAAATCTATTTATAAATATAAGAATATTTTTATAAAATTTGAAAGATATATAATGGCGGGGCGGGGCGTGGTTTTTGGTCAGGTTTTTCATATGCCCCCCAAAAACCGCCCCAAACATTCGGGTTTTCCAAAAATCAAAACCGTTGACATCGGTTTTTCAAATGGTTCGGTTTTTTCGGGGCGGTTTTTTCGGGTTTTTCGGTTTCGGTTCGGTTTTTCGGTTTTTATGCTCACCCCTAGTTAATTGTTATATAACATTGTACATTTATATTTATATTAGAGTTTTTCTATTGTTAGCAATAACGTGTGAAATAATTTCTTAGAACTTAGTAGATCAACTTAGGCCCCCTTAATTGCCGCTTATTACAGGTTCTCCTTGGGTGGTCGAGATTTGTTTGTGATGTACACGACTTAACCATTGTTGTGTTGGTATGGGATTGACTATTGAGACACCCCATAATTCTATTTGGACACCCCAAATTCCTTAATAAGTAACAAATAAATTTTTTCGTAGCCTCTGTCGCTAAACACCACCTTACCAACTCACTCGCATCGGAATCGGCCGGTCACCGTCAGCGCTCTCTCCGCCACCACCAACTCGCTCCGATGTTCACTCTGTCGTTCATTCCACGACCACCAAGTAATTACGCCACCACATCGCATATGCCGTTCACCACCACCACCACCGTCGACCACTAGTTTTAAGTTAAAAAAACAGTCTGAATAACTATTTAATTAATTGTTTGTGATTCTAATTTTTAAGTTTTGACTTTAATTGTGGTGTTTATTTGAGGGGTGTTTAAATAGTAAGACCCTTAGTATTTATGAAAATTTCCCTCACAATTTAGTAATTATTTATGTAGTGAATAGACCGCTAAATTATTACCACTAAAATGGCAACTGGTTACTAATTATAACCCTAATTAAATACTATTGTTAAATGGTGGAAAAGAGGGGTGAGGCCGTGAGGGTAAAGAAGAGAGAAGAATGTGATGAATGCAGTATGGCCATCAATTTAATGGACTTTTATGTTGATTGAGCTTGTCCTCCTGGCAAAACTTTTGGTATATTTGTCAGTGGACCACTTAACTTCTTATATCTTTCATTTCTTTAAACTTTTCTATTAATTTTTTTTTAACAGCAAAAATAAGGCAACGGATCGAGCTTCGGCATTATCATCACCCCCCGAGTACCTTCAAATATATTAAAAAACGCGAGAATCTAGCAATTTGCTAGACCAAACAAACATAATTACATCGGGTTCTTTAACCAATCCACCCAAGAAATTCTAATTTTATGATTTCTATGGGTGAGCCACGAAAATGAAAATAATCTAATACTATCAAATATATCGGACTTTTTAAAACTACTCTATCAAACAATAAAGAATTGCGAAATTTCCAAATAGACCAACAAACAGTAGAACCGATCACCGTCATCTTCAACTTGCGATCATTGACGTTATTGAGCGTCAAGCACTTAGACATCCATTGACTGCCGGAGACGCAATCCCACACCTCCAAATCACACCAACGATATACCAAAGCCCAAACTTGCTTAGCCATGTCGCATGTAAACATAATATGAGAAACCGACTCCAATGTATTATTACACATCGGACACATAATACAGTCAATCTCCATGCCCCGACGAGAAAGATTTTGTCTCGTGGGAAGCCGGTCAAGGAGCATTCTCCAGATAAAAACGTTGACTTTGATAGGAACGGACTTGCACCAAGAGAAATTAAGATCCTGACCGGGGAACATTCGATCATTAATGATGGATCTTGCCGAACCGACTGAAAACAAACCACTATCATCAAAATTCCAACACATGACGTCATTTCCATCTATTAAACTAGTGGAGCTTATTAAAGACAAGAGGTTAGAGAGTTGCTCTTCCTCGACCCCCCTCTAATTGGTCTTCGCCAATTAAAACTCCACAAATCTGTCTCCCATCTATCTTTAACCCGACAGAAAGGATTAAGCTCCAGCCGAAACAACCTGTTAAAAGAATCACAAAATGGTGTGTCGCCTTTACAAGTGTCCAACCAAAATTTAATAGAATCGCCATTTCTAACTTTGAACGTGAAAGCTTCTTTGGTAATAATGTTGTTGTCATGCAATAGATTGCTAGAACCAATGATCTTACACCAAATACCTTTACGAGAGCTAGTAGGAGAAGAGATACCAAGACCGCCGTCGTCTCCATGAATAGCTTGAATGACACGACGCCAAAGTGCATTCTTTTCATTATAAAAACGCCACTTCCATTTAAGAAGAAGTGCCAAATTGAGAGCGTCAAGACTAGTAATGCCTAGACCACCCTTCTCTTTTGAAGCCAAACAAGAGCTCCATTTAACCCAACACATTTTTCTCTCATTCTCATTACCGCCCCAAAGAAAATTAGCTCTTAATTGCTCCATTTTTTTCAAAACAGTAACCGGAGCACTGAAAAAGGAAAGCCAAAAAATCCCCAAACTACCTAACACCGATTTAATGAGTGTTAGACGACCACCAATTGATAACATATTTGCTTTCCAAGAAGACAATTTTTTACGCATTTTGTCATAAATAACATCCCAAAAACGAACTGAACGACCGCCACCACCAAGACGAATTCCTAAATAATCAAACGGAAGTGTACCTTGGCTATACCCGTTCGTGGCACAAAAATGTTGAATCTGATCAGGAGGCACCCCGATGCCAAACACCTGTGATTTGGCCATATTTAGCTTCAAACCCGACTCGAGATAGAAGTTGTTAAGAACTTCTGCAATAGAGTCTATATTACTTTGATCCCAATCTGAAACAAACAAACATAACTTTTCTATTAATACTTAATACGTATGACACGAAATTTTTTGTTTAGATTTGCGTTGAATTTGAAAACGTTCAAATTTAGGGGTGAAAACGAGCCGAGCCGTTCGTGAGCTACTCGGGATCGGCTCGTTAAAAGCTCGAAACGAGCCGAGCTTAAACGAGTATGAGCCGAGTCCGAGCTTAACTAAGAGCTCGTTTATTAAACGAGCCCGAGCCCGAGCTTGATCCACTAAGATTGATTAGGCTCGCGAGCTTAAACGAGCAAATATATATTAATTATTACAAAAATATAATTATATATTATATATTTTTATACTTATGTGTGTATGTATATAACATAATATAAAAATGATGTGCTTACATAATATATTAAATATTATAATTAAATAAAAAAATATATATATTGTGTATATGGGAGCTTAAATGAGCCTAATCGAGCCGAGTCCGAGCTTTACATATAAGGCTCGAAACGAGCCGAGCTCGAGCTCGAGCTCCTTAAAACTTAAACGAGTCGAGCTCGAACCTAGTCGAGCTCGGGCTCGGCTCGGCTTATTTACACCCCTACGTTCAATCCAGTTAAATTTAAGTAAATATATCTTGCTTTTAATTTGCGTTGAATTTTAAAGTAAATACTTCGTATATCTTGCTTTAATCCCATCACAATCTCAACAAGTGTACAAACAATTATGAAATAATGTCATATTATACGTAAATCTAGATCCTCCAAATGTTTGTATCATTAGTCATTCATTACCTTGTGTCCTTGCTAAGATATTTGTTCTACCTAAACGAATAAAAAGTTTTATCATTCGCATTTATTATTTAAATTATTAGCCAAAATGAATTGACCTTACTAAGATATTTTTTTTAACAGTAAAAAGGATATCCGGGTAGAAAACTTCGACAAGGTCATAACTCCCTCAACAAGCATCCAAAGAGAAATTTATAAAAAGTAGGAACATTATAGAACCAAAACTTTGATTTGCTAGTTAGCTTGTTGTTCTAGTTATGAATCAGACAACGATGAATCGATCATCATCATCATTATAATACATTCATATCATGGGGCTACCGTGTATTCGTGGATGAAATATCCTGTCAAACTTAATGACCCCATTATTGAATTTGTTGAGAAATGATGTTCACACATCTTGTCAAATTTCAAGGGACCATCCAGCAAATAACCAAAACATTCAAATAATATTATATGAAGATCAAAACTTAAACACAAAAGTTACAAGACTTGTACCTCCGTACGTATGAGAATATTTCAGATACAATATTTATACATCATATATGACACCCATTTTTCTTGATCTACCAACGAGAAAACCATATATAGTTTTGCCAATGACAATCCCAAAATACCCACAGTTTTGCCCTAATTAATCTTACCAAATAAATTAGTGGAAAAAACGTGGGTATTTTGGAAATTAACAAACTCTAAAACAAAACAAAAAAAAAGAGACAAAAACAAAGAAATATGATGAAGATATGATGAAAAGACTTAACATATTTTTTTTTTTGTTTTTTTCAATTATGGAGAGCATCAGGACAAGTGGGTACTTTTCTTTTGTTTTCTTGGAAGCCTTTTGAAACAGTAGTAGTACTAGTGAATCCGCCATTGAAGTACTTCCTGTAAAGCTCTGATCTTTTGATCTCATTTGACTCTTTGCTTGACGATATTCTTATGGCTTTTACCTTGCAACAATCATGGCTTAAAACCCATATTTGAAGAAGTGAAAAGATGATCAAAAGCAACACCATTGATGAGTACATTGTCGATCTCCGCCTTCGCCGGAAAATGACATCGCCGGTGATAAACCACATAATGTAGTTCCTGAGACACGGATGATGAGGCTGTGGAATTTGGATTATTATCAATAATCACTCTTGTTTTTCTTCTGCGTCTCTTTTTCTCTCTATTAAACACACACATACACACTCACACTGATCTCTTGCTAAATGTAAATGTTGAGTTAAATATGATGGGATGTTAAGAAAGATGTGAAGCAGAGAGAGTGATGCGTTTTTCATGCAAGAGTGGGGCCCGCTTGATAGAATTGCACAAACTCACCACATACCACATTAAAAACTATGGGATATATGTTACGGATCTTTTATTATCTTTATACTTATATTATTGCGGTATGATATTTGTTTCATAACTTTAAAGTTTGAGTTCAAGTCCCGTTATGAATGTAGGTGGAAATAAATGTAGATTAGGATTTGACGTTCAAAAAAATTATAGATAAATTATATTCTTTCCCTGGTTCATCTTTGTGTGCATAAAGTAATTGAAGTTTGGAATCCGTCAATTATATGTTTTTAGTCTTTTGATTAAATGAGTATGAAATTATATATAAAAATTTAATATAAATCAATATTATCTCTTATTATTGTACTTCCTCCTATTCAAAATGGGAATTAATTCATTTTTGCACCATAATTTTTACTTCTTATACCACACAGTACAAGTTTTACAGCTAGCTGTATAAGTATATCAAACATAAGTTGTGATAGATGTATTAAAAGTTATGGTGTAAAAACCACCCCTCATTTAAAATAAGTGATACAATTTGAGTTCACGGTTTTTGAGGTAAAAAATTATAATGATGATTAATTTAGATTAATTGGATGGTTAGTGGGGAATGAGTCTCATACTTTTTGAATAAAGTGGGGTTAATGATATTTTAAAGTAAAAGTAAGGGTAAATAGGTCATTCCACTTTGTTAAAGAAGATACTTAGTGTGTGTGGGTCTTATCATTTTTTGCCAAATAATATAATTTTTCAAAGTGCATCACTTATTTTGAATCACCCAAAAAAGAAAAGTGTATCACTTATTCTGAATCGGAGGAAGTATCTAACAATTAGGGCAGGATATAGTATCTATATTTAGTTACATGGTATTAAAAGGTAATAAATTCATAAATTGTTTATGTGATAACACCTAATTAAACGGAGGTGGTTCGTACAGAGCAATTTATATTCATATAGAGTAATTTTATATCAAATGACAGTCATGCCCTTCAAAGGACGAGTGAAATGCAAAATTTAGTAAATAAGTTCATATAAAATAACTTTATATATAAAAAACAACTTATATTAGGTGATAAGAGTTAATTAATATACTGTATATACTTAAAATTAAATTAAAATAATACTAGAGTATCTTTAATAAGTTTTTGCTTATATTCTAAAAGTTTAATCCAATGCACATATTAAATCTCTGTGCTAAATCTTAAATTTTGAATTGATATAAAATGAAGTATAATTCAACAATGTATTTTACTATTTTAAAGCTTATTCCTAAGCCACATAACCATCCATGCGAGTGTTTGGACATATAGTCCTCCAAGCATAGGCCAAAGCATTTGTACAAACCACCACTTCATAGCAAAAAGACAAGACCATTCACTCTTCTCTAGTCACATGCATAATTGACCTTGAGAAAGTGCACATGTGCGAATCAGCTTCGACCTATACGTGAATCAGCCTCAATCTAATCACAAGGATGGTGATTTAATGGTTTGATTTAATCTCGTGAAATTCTCATAAACTCTCAAGTTTAATATCTGAAAAACAAAAATCCTTGTGGACACGGAAATTCACATGCACCGACACCGAACTTCTCGCAAAGTGAGTGGTCAACCTTACCAACCATACACCAAGTCAAACTCTAAAATTTATGTAACATCAATCTTCGTGTGATTATTTAATAGTTTTATTATTTTCTATGTTAAGTATGACTACAATATAGTCAAATGGTTTTGATTTAGTTGGTTTTAGAAAAAGTACACGATTTTAATATAAATAAAATAGTACGAAGATATAATAATTAGCTAATAAAAGTACCCTAATTTGGTAAAGAGACCATTTAATGAAAAATCATGTAACTATGTAAAAGGGAAACGTTTGAGGGAGGGGCCGGGAATCTCGCTACGGTGTTGAGTAAAACCCTTTTGTTGTGTATAACGAATGCATTTTGCCATTGAAAATGTTCTTACCCAACCCTTCTATTATGATGTAATTCTTATTTCACCCTTCTAGTATGCTATAAGTCTTATTTCACCCTTCAGTCCCAAGTTTCCATTTTTTCAATCATCAAAAACTAAAAAGTTGATTTTGTGGGGATTGGGGAATATGACATATTGGGAGACAAATCTGTATAACGTGATGTTATATCCTAACACCTCATTTAACATGAATGTTAAAGCTTTAACATGAGGGAGGGTAAAAAGTATTTGACTGTTAAAGCTTGTTTAAAAAGCCAAAAATGCTTTAACGTGTCTATATTATGAGTGTATATGTAAATTGCCATATATTATCATAATAATAGTACCTTTTCAAAAATTGTATTCTCGTTCATAATAGACTCCTTTGGAGTGACCGAGTTTTGCTTCTGATACACACAACAATGCAACATAATTGTTATCGTGACCGTTTTAAAATGGACTTGCACGAGCCTATAGTTGGGCCAATATAAGTTTGAGACCAAAAACGGAATATGACTATAATAGAGGGGGTAAATATAGACGAAGTTATTGTTAATTTGTCGCAAGGTTCATTCCACAAACAAGCTTTACTACTGGCGGGTGCTGGTACTACGTGTGTGTGGGCAGGTGTGTATAGTACGGAATTACAGTATACAAAGTGCCAAGGGGCAATTTCGGAATAATACATAGTACAAGTACGACGAAATGCTTGCCTTTACAAATGAACTGGTCGCCTGTGAACTATTTTTTTTATGAAGCTCGTAAAGATTAAGATTTCAAAAATTAAACATATATTTTCTCAAAGACTTTGAACAAAAAAAGACTCGAGAGAATCAATTTTGAAACTTCACTAGTGCTTCTAACATCTAGGTGGTATTTGACTAAAAACTGAAAAAATTATATAGAGATAAATTATCAAAACAAACAAAATATTACCCATTTTTATAAAGATAACTTATTTACATGCTCAAATCTTCTCAAAATAAATCGTTTGACTTGATGTTTTATATACGACTCCGGATTATTTTGGTCGATCCAGATATTTTTTGTGCAAGCAGATCATTTTTTTGTGCGACTGATTTACGACCAAATATTTTTTTGTGCGAACAGATAAGACTTCTCAATTTTTGTGTAAAGTCACATGTCGCACGGTATATTTTGAATTTTTGATCAAATTAAATCTATTTTCAAAATTTTAAATTTTATTAAATGTATTTTTAGAAATCACAAAAAAAAAAAAAAAAGTATACACCAAAAGCAAGAGTCAATTTCTCAATGACTGAAAATCTAAAATGCCTCCTGTATTCGATCTGTATCTATTAATTCCTCAACTACCAACCAATCATTAATAGTTTCATATTACCCACTCCTTTTCATTCTCAAAGATTCATAATTTTATTTTCCCTTAAAATCTTTAAAAATTCATCGAATGTGTTTTTATGACGAAGGTAAGGGTATTTAAACATATCTTAACTTTACCAAGATGTTGATCTCTTACCGGTAAAAATATAGCAAATAACCAGTAAAAGGTTTGAAATGGTTATAAAAACAGTTATATCTAGACCTGTCAATGGAGCGGGTTTGAAGCGGATCAGCCTTGATCCAAACTCTTTTAACAAATTTTAAATGATGATCCAAACCCGCCCCGTGATCCGCATGGTTTTAAAAAATCGAACCCATGCCTTTATCCACCGAATCAATGGATATCCGACCCGTTTACCCGACCCATTTACCATAGACGATTCTTGCTTTTAGTTTGTATAACATGTCAATTTGAATATTTTATATATGAGTTTTGCTAATATTATATGAAAAATTAAATATCTAATTTGGTCTTGTATTAAACTTTATTTCTCTTTTTTTCTCAATTTTAACATTTGGTATAACATGTAGAAATTCAGTTAAAGGAAAATTTGAGTCATCAAATGCATGTTAATATACGCCACATTATAGAAAACCTTTTATAAATGATTTTGGTAGTCAGACAACTCGGCATCAAGTCAATGAAAAAGTTGGGAAATTGGAATGCTTGAAGTGATTTATAAGTTATAACTCCTAAATTTATATTCGTTTTTAAATAGGACAATTATATAAACCATAAATATATAAATATAAAATAGTTTTTTTTACATTTAATTGCGGGGCGGGTTATAAATGGATCGGATCGGTGTTGATCCATACCCGACCCTTTTAGTAAAAGGGTTAACGGGTACGGGTTGTTAGCGGGTAAACGAATCACAAACTATGATCTAAATCCATTTAATTCTTGCGGGTTCGAATCGGATCAGGGTCAAAACCCGCTCCATTACCAGGTCTAGTTATATCTTATATATCTCGAGTATATATTAATAACTACACGGGAAACATGTTAAAAATGAGAATATTCTTATATCAAAGAAAAAGAAACTTTGTTACTTCAAAATTCAGTTGTCATAAACTGTATTTATTATGAATATTGATTAGCATATTCTTTTGCGAATTGCTATTGTGTATAACATGGGTGAATCATTGAGTTGAGCATACTATAAGCATTCTTTCATGTCTAAAGCTCTGCTTCTGGTGTATCCTCTTTGATTCATTTATCGCGCTGAACATTGTTATAATCTAAGCCGAAACATTTGAGATGAGAAGCGTTAGAAATATAAATTATTGTTGAATGCTCTGTTTATGATACCATCCTATGTGTTATTAGTTTAGGCTATAACGTGTTTCTTGTTTATGGTTTCATAGTTTTGTCACTTCGCCTATTTAGTTAACGACTCTTGTTTATACTTGAATTGACCACCTTGACTGAAATTGTTGTATACTTGACATATTGTTCTGTCATGAATACGTCTTCATATACAGTCTGAAAGTCTTTCTGAAAGCAGTTTTTTTACCCTCAAATTGAGGAAAGAGTGTCTACATTGCACCTCTTACATAGCCCGACTTTTACATAATACAAGTAGTCAAGTAGCAATGAATAAGTCCCCTTTTA
The DNA here is from genome assembly GCA_963853835.1 of Calendula officinalis. Taxonomy (NCBI): domain Eukaryota; kingdom Viridiplantae; phylum Streptophyta; class Magnoliopsida; order Asterales; family Asteraceae; genus Calendula; species Calendula officinalis. The sequence continues at coordinate 1,133,007 of OY970830.1, read as the reverse complement.
AAACTCTGATTCCTTATCGGGTCAGGTATCAGATTTGGATTTGTTACCTTTATCGGGTTTCAGCTTAACTTGATTGAAGTTCAAATGTTTACTTTTATTTAAAATTTAAAATAGTTTACCATTAAATTAATAAATGATCATTAATATAGATAATTCAATAAAAATGAATTAACAATTATAAATGTTAATTCAATACTCATAAACTTCAATATATTAAAATTTTTTATTTTTACCTAAAAATCATAACTTAGGTGTAACCCGATCGAGTCAACTCGATTCCTAATTATCTGGTCGGGTTTCGGGTCAGAGTTTTTTTTACCTCAAACCCGACACAACAACTCGATGAACACCCAACTAAGTAGCATATGTCCTCTATCAAAACAAGTTTTAAATTACTTCTCAGTATCGATCTTCTTCTAAACATAGAAATAAAATATTATATAGTTCTAAAAGATATTATTTTAGCTATTTTTAGTAAGGAAAGATAAAATTAAGAAACACGTTGATCACTAAATCTAACAGAAGCGACAGTGGGCACGGAAATAACAAATACCCGCTTTCAGTCGTCTTTTTTAATTACATAAGTACGGTGTATAATATTATTTAATTGTACATGTCAAAAATTAGTAACATATATATAAGTTTTTTTAAAAGATTGAACAAAACGAGCAGAGATGTCATTGTATATTCACGAGACGCGTGTAGAAAACCATGAAAGACAAACGCCTAGCCTGCCGAGGTTTAAATTACAATACGTTCAATATGTGGGTTGAATTAGCACTATGAATCTATCAAACATCAAAATATGGACAAAATCTATCTTTTTCTCTGTTCTCTTCTTAGATTAACTTCGTTTACAGCTTTCATAAGAAAAATATTAATTTCATTTAAAATAATTAGTTATTTTCATAAAATAAAAAAGTATTAAATGGAAGTTTGTTTTTCAATTTAATATTATTTTAGATGTTTTAATGATTCTATTGGGTTTTGACCAATAAACATTTTGCCGTCATGAGATTTAGTCATACTGTACGAATTTTGTAACGTGAATAAATCAATTTTTAATTTGAATAGCCTATTTTGATGTTTTTAGATCTGAATGTAGCATTTTAAACTTTTACAAAAGGTTGAATAGGATCATATGATATTTTCCATTTACTTAAGTACACGTCAAAGAACATTTATCTAAGATTTGGATAAATATAGTTAATCCAAAAATGAATAATTTGTATGTTGGATAAATCTATCCGACTAATTTGAGGTACGAAGAATAGCCTCATTACCTATCGCAAAATTATATAACCTTATTACCCTAGGAAATAAGATTAAAAAAAAAAAAAGATAAATGGTATTGGATCCTATCATGTGTTTCTACTTATGTGTCCACTAATTTGATCAAGTGTCAAAATCAATGAATGATATGAAGAAAAAGAATTAATAAATTACACATATCAAATTTAAAAATGGATGATAATATAGGTAAGGAAAAAAATGTAGGAAAAAATATTATTTCTCAAAAATAAAACCATACACATAATCCGCCCAACCCAACAGATGAATGTGACGAACTATATCAACCAAAACGTGGGCCAAATAAACTTCAATGATTTATCACATGGACGGTGTTATGGGCTAGAAGGAATAATTGTCCCATAAGTCCATAACTATTGTATTTTGTAATTAGTTAAAACAGTGTGTTTTTGTCCATACGGCAGCGGGATTTTAGAACATATTTAGGTACAGAAGAAACCCTTTTTTCATCGATTTTAATTTCTGTAATTGGTTTTTACCAAGAAAAAATAAAACTCTGTGAGAGTAAGGTGCTGTTTGTTTTTTGGTAGAAGAACCTGGTGTCTTTTGTCTTCGCGGCGCAGACCAAGGGCAGAAAAATCGTCGTGCAGATGTTTGTTTTTTGGAAACTCGCAGACAAAAAAATATTTGCCAAATGTCTTTTTGGCACAGACTTGAAACAAAGCTTTTTATGTCTGCCAAACTCCAAACCTAAACAAAATATATCGCCTCCCCAAAATACGTCTGCTTTAATTAGATATGTAACATTATAGGTAACATTATAGGTTTTTTTGGATTATACAATGAAAATAAGTTAAATAACATTTGCTTAATTTGCTTACCATGTCACGTGATTTTTTGGCTGTTATAGAATACAATGAAAAAGACATTAGTTTACCAATTCACAAGCCGTTACTCATTTCCCAACATTTTTTCTCGAATGGCAAGGTATTTATTAACCATAAAAACATATACAAAATAAAATTATGTCAAACAAATTATTAACTGGTTTGAGAAAAGGTGAATAATAAACATTATTCAGCATTTAGGGGTTTGGTAACAGGTGACTTTTGACTTTGTCCAAGTGAGACCATTAAATACCATTTTCACCTCTCGGTAAAAAATTCTAACTCAGTTGGTTATGACTCTTATTACTTTTACTTTGATTTGTATATTACAAATGTTACTTTCGTTTTGCAATTAGAATGTTATATGAATAAAAGGGTAAATTCGCCATTTTGATCATTCTACACAGTCGGTCATAATCAAACAACATCGTTTTAGTCAAATGTAGATCCAGTCATGGTTAACTCAATCAACAACTATCAAACATCCCTTATTATATATCCTTCTAATTTTCTACAAAGTTAAGGAAGAAAACAAGATGTAAAATTACAGCATTTTGTAATAACAAAATCTTGAAATGATTGATACCATAAACATGTCTTTACATATACATTTACACATCTCAAAATGGATTCAAACTCCCACCCTTAAATTTTGTACAAAATTCACTCTGAAATTCAGAAAATTCCCCTTCTCTGATATTTTATACTTACAAATCATCATCAGAAGGGTATAACTCTTAACCTTAATACTAATCACTTCATTTTTTTCAACTAATAACCCTAAATACTTACTTACATTCAATTTATTTACATACTTATATCTACACCTCAAAATGTTCCAAAAACCTCATCAACTCACAAACGCCGGTTTTGCTAATTTTATATCCAATTGATACATTTCATATTTTAGGGCTAAATTTAGGCCCGAGCAGAGATACCGCAATTGTGCTTATTATCCCTATTAAGGCAATTAAACCCTTCAATTCTAACAGCTGGTTTGTTACCAAAATTGTCACTAACGGGTCCGACTTTTGTTACGGGTGGAGATTGTGAAGACATACCAGATAACACGGGAACGGTAACAGGGGAAAATTTCTCGTTCTGAAATCGGGTGTCTTGTATTAACGGGTTTGAAACTCGGGTTGGTGGCGACCCACTGAAAAACGGGGGTGATGAAGCAAGCTCTGTACATGTTTTTTCTGATCCACCATAACCACCACCCTGAATACATCAAATATAGTTATATAACTACCTTATCATATACATAAATCACAAAAATCAGTATCTAATTAGCTATACTGATATTAATCAAGTGAACTTACAAAAATGATTTCAAGTAGCTCGAGGCCTGCTTTAGATTCATATGGTTCAGGTTGATAGCTGCAAATTCAATAAATTCATGGATAATTACTTGTTAATTAATAGATTAGGAAACAAAAGTGAAGATTTGTTACCACATATGCCACCTCAAAGACCGAACAGGCTCGTTAATAGGAGTATTAAAGAGGCTGAATCGCCTAGGTTAAGGGCACACCATATGCTCGCCATTATCAAAGGATACAGAAACAGAATTCCTCATCTCTTCACAAGATGATGAAAAGCTATTTTTCTGTTGGATACTACAATGATTCATTGTTATCCTCAAATCTGTTCAGATTAACAGCTTAATTTAGGGAAAAAATAATAATAATTAAAGTCAGATATATGATGGTTTAACTTAATCAGATCTGTAGCGATCTGGTCAAAGTAATTTGAATAAATTAAGTTCGAAGGCGTCAGACGGCAAAATACGATTTCATAACAGTACAGAAATAAAAGGACAAATGCTAAAATAAAGCAGATCGGTCGTAAGAATCGAGAGTTTATTAGTTTTTCATCGAATATATGTGTACATACATACAAATAATCTACATGGAGCTACGTGTATATACTGATGGAGATGTTTTGATTAACAAACAAAAAATAATATAAAAGTATAAAAATGAAACACGACTTTGAAATGCATGATTGAATATTAAAAATTAATCACGATATTTTCTTCGCTTGAGAAACACAAATTTTCATCAAAGTTCTCCGAGATCTATCAACTAATAAGCATAACTTATTGGGGAAAAAAAGTTGAATTTTCATGGCGGCAAATCCAGGGGGAAAAAATCAAACAACATAAATATACTTTTCTTCAATGATTTCCTAGCAACATAGATCTGTAAACCTCAAGGCGAATAACAGCTAAAATTTTAAATCGAGCAAAATTAGGAAGCTGAAAAGCATATAAATTACGAAAAAAATACAAATCTAGACAAGCTTTAACATAATAAATACAGAATTTGAGCTAATTTCTCACCTGCGTATGCTGGATTTAGGAAAATCTGGGGACGAAAGTACCTCCGCTCGAAGGGAAGCGAAGAAGCACAAGGATAATGATAATTGAGTATTTAATATAGGGGTGGCAATTTCTGACCCGACACGAAACCCGACCTGAAACCGACACGAAAATAAACAGGTTTGAGTTGGGTAAAAAATTATTGGGTCAGTCTCGGGTTGAATCAGCTGACCCGTTTATTAAACAGGTTAGGTTCAGGTCAATGATAATTTAAATGGGTCGACCCGCCAACCCGTTTAACTATTAAAATATATTTTAAAAAATATATATTTATACTTAATTTACAGTTTACTAGTTAAAACATAATTAATAGTTTGATAAAAAATAAAAATGTTACTTAGTAATTTGGTGTTTAGTATTTTGTTGTGAATTTGTGTAATAATAACATCATTTTGACCTGTTTGATCCGTTTAACTTATTTGACCTGATAACCCGTTTAACCCGTTTTATTAAATGGGTTATATGAGTTAGGTTAGGGTTGAGATATCTGACACGTTTATATAAACAGGTCAGTTTCGGGTTGAACGTTTCTGACCCGCCAACCTACGAACCCGAACCCGTCAACCCGAACCCGGCCTAAATTGCCACCCCTATTTAATAGAGCACGAGGAAATTGGTCAAAATAGATAGGGAGATATATGGATCGGGTGGGGCCGGATCGGTTCCGTATCCGTATTTCCTCTGTCTCAATTTTGTGAAACTTTTGATTTTATTTTTGTAAGTTTATCTTAGTTATATTTCTGAACTATGATCAGTTGTGGTTTAATAATAAATGTAAGTTCATTCTGTTCAGATGTATTTACATTACTTTAATTTCTAGTTTAGGCATTACATTAACATACACAAAAATAGGTACATGCATTTAAGCATTAATGTTATTATATTTACAAAAAGTAATATACTTATGTTTATGTATTGTATGTTTAAATTAAGAAAAATTATGTTGCTTTCATTTTCTTTCATACTAAATTATGTTACAGTTATAAAATAATTAACATATAGAATTCATTGATTATTTTTTATAATCTTAATATTTAATTAAAATATTTATATTAATTAAATAAATAAAAAGATAAGTAGAATTTTTTTGTTAAAAAGCAATATGGTCTAAGGGCATGTTTGGGAAACTTATTAGCTTATAAGCTTAATAAGCTTGAAATTTCAAGCTTTTTAGGCATATTAAGCTAATAAACCTCTTATTAAGCTTTCCCAAACACCCCAAAATTAATACTTCCTCCGTATCACAATAAGTGATACATTTGGAAGATCACAGAGTTTGAGGCAAAAGATTAAAGTAAGGTTAAAATATATTAAAGTATGGTTAAAATATATTAAAGTAGATAGTTAGTGGATGATGGTTCCACTTTTCTTAAATAAAGTTATATTACTTAGTTTTAAAAGTAAAAGTAAAGGTAATTTCACTTTATTAAAGTAGATAGTTAGTGAAGGTTGGGTATCATATTTTTACCAAATAAGGTAACTTTTGAAGTGTATCACTTATTGTGAAACACCCATAAATAGAAAGTCTTATTATGATACGGTGGAAGTAATTACAACCATGGTAACATCCAAACTTTTGATTTTCTATTCAAACTTTAAAGTTATCATCCATCTATAAGTTGTCCCGGCCCAATGTGGATACTATTTAATAGTCTATTTTCATAGTGGATTATTTAACATTGATAATTGGCCCATTTTGGAAACCCATACTTTTCCAATGTTCATTGAACATCATACAGGGCCCACTTATCATATTAATTTAAAATTTATTTTACAAGTCTTTTTAATGGATTATATGTAAGAATATTTGCACTTCAAAATGTGAAAACCCAACATCATCACCTTATATTGTCAAATGCGTGATTTTAGGATAACAAAACATTAACTTTGATTCATCAATCTAGACTGATCGACGAACCAATGAGAAGTATTTGCAAACGAACAAGCCTCCTCACTATATATTCAGGATAAGAGAGAAGATTTTGTCACTGTACATTAAAACAACCGATATTCCAATTATCCAACTATTATATTTTTGTCTCTTCCGCAAGGATAGTTATATTGTAAGTTACTCTTTATTTTCCAACGGAACAAAAAGACAAAGCTACATTATGACCATTACCCAACCCTTAACAAACTAAACTCAAATAAAAACAACACGAGAAGGTAGAAAGAATACAAGAGTAAAAAAAAAGGATAAAATTAAATTAGAAAATGATAATGACAGCCCCTAAGACGTCAAGACACGCATTAAAAACTTGTACAATAATAAATAACCGCCCCCTATATTTGCTGTCATTAACAAAACTCATTAAACAAATCTAACCATCTATTAGCTAAGTTACACATCAATCTATTTTTAGTCCATCAAAAAGAATAAACCTAAATTTTACTAGACAACACCTGATCATTATTGCGAACAGAATTAAGAAAGATCTTCTCGTTCCTCAATTTCCATATAAACCAAAGATATGTATGTGTGGACCACCGCCTTGAAAGCCTTGAGCTTATTATCCTTAAGGTTAGAAACCGTCCTCCACATAAAAATATGCTGCATCTGGTGAATAAAAGAGAAATCAACCCCCCACCATAGGCACGATAATAAATCTAGCAATTTAACAAATAAATGTTCCTCTGATTCCTCTCACAGCCACAATCAAAAGAGAGCAAAATAACACCTCGCTTGAGATTACACTTTGTGGAAGTCTACTTTAAGTTACTTTAATAATGCTATAATTATATTAATAAACACAACTGAAAAATCTTGAATGTCCAAGGACAACAACGGTAAAATGCGGTGGGTTTAGAAAATGAAGAAGTAGGTGGACATTTTCCTTTTTAAAAATTTAACCTCTTAATACTTGTTTACTTAATAAAATACGCAAATGAAACTTTAATACTGTGTTAGTCCCCCAACACTATGTATTAACAATAAGTGAATATGAAAATTTTAAAATCCGACCGTTAACCTTTAAACAAAGCAAACCTGTTTGATTGTTTCCAGAAGTCCAAGCTACATGACATCACTAACGACCATGCTAATTACCCAAAGTTGACCTCTTTTTTGTCTCCACAATCTGAACCTGAACAACATTAGCCATTCCATCAAGGGTAAACTTGTAATTTTGTCATGTATCAAACCTCTTTATAAACCCCATTGGCACACATCACATCCCACATCCAATAAAAATGGCTTCTTTCCACACTTTCCCACTTTCCTATTTTACCCTCGTAACATTTTGCATTTCCATTTCTCTCCTTTCTACACTGTCCATAGCATCTCCACCTCGCCCTTTCAACAAAGTGTATGTGTTCGGAGATTCTTACACCGACACCGGAAACACCAACGACTCCAACGGACCAGCCATCTTCCGCCACGTGTCAAACCTACCGTACGGCAAATCATTTTTCCACCGTGCCACCAACCGTTACTCCGACGGCCGTCTCGTCATCGACTTCGTAGCCGAAGCATTAAACTTACCCTACTTCCCACCGTATCTTAACAAAACGGCCGACACCACTCACGGCGTCAACTTCGCCGTCGGCGGCTGCACCGCCATTCCGTACTCGTTTTTTGCTAAAATAAACTCCACATTGGATGCTGTTCCTCAATCACTTCTAACACAACTCTCGTGGTTTAAAGAACACATAAAGGGTTCCGGCTGTAAAGACGCCGTCGCAACTCCGGCAGAATGCAAGGCGGTGTTTGACGGCGCGTTAGTTTGGATCGGCGAGATTGCCGCAAATGATTACACCTACATTTTTGGAACTAATGCTACCAGCAAGACCGTTCAAAGGCTAGCTATAGCGTACCAGACAAGATTCATGGAGGAAATTTTGAAAATGGGTCCCAAATACGTCGTCGTACAAGGTTTACCGGCGACAGGATGTTTCCCGTTGTCGTTCGGACTCGGCGCTCCTCCGACCGACCGGGACGAGTTGGGTTGCGTGGCAAGCAAGAATAAAGAAAGCTACGATCATAACTTGATACTACAAGCGAAGTTACATACTCTCCGGAAAAAGTTTCCGGCGACGGTGATTGTCTACAGCGATGACTGGCGTGCTTACCGTGAGGTCTACAGAAACCCGAAGAAATACGATTTCATCGAGCGGTTCGAGACGTGTTGTGGGTTTAGAGGTGCTCCGTTGAGCTTCAATCCGGCGAGTACGTGCGGTGCGCCGGGGACTGTTTCGTGCAAGCATCCGTCGCGATATATGAGTTGGGATGGGTTGCACGTGACTCAAGGGTTGAGTAGGGTGGTTTCTAAGTTGTTTATCGACGGCGCGTTTGCTCACCCGTCGTTCACGTATCTTTTGGAGAAGGCGGCTGAGGCAAGAACATGATTAATTGATTAATTATCTTGTGATGATTATTGAGGAAAATAATGTGCTAAAATGTTGTCCTACGTTTATTTTTTAATAATCGGATTTGGAAATTGAAGTGTTATTTTGAAGAGTTAAAAAAAGAGTGGCATATATCTTATTCTTACTCTTTCTTAAAAATTACATTTGTGAGTTTAACATTTTACATTGATAAACATATCATTAGAAAAGATCACCATCTAGCGGCCATATATTAGAAGAAACATGCATGCAAAGAAACTAGCAACGAGATAATGCATATACTTTTAGAGAAATGTTAATAATTAGTATATACTATTTGCGCTTATTTATGTTGCTACTCACTTGATGAAGATAAATGCTAAAATCAATTGATGATATGAGGAAAAATAATTAATATATTACACATGTTATCTTAAAATAGTAACAACATGAATTAAGCGTACATAATAGATGTCAATATCATTTCTCATAGTTTTCTTTTATTCCATTATTTTGGATCGCCGTATTATTTAACTCACTGAGTTTTGTAATTCATTTCATATACATGGAGATGCTTCAAATTTTGTCTGTAACAATATTCTAATGAATACAATAAAAATCTAAATGATAGTTGACTGGTTATCGACGTTTCTTTAGAGTTAGATGACATACAATAGACCAAATGTATAATCGTTGGTTACCGTTAGTTTTCAAAATATATAAGTCACTTTCATAATTTTTTTTTTGGAAATGGCAAAAGATATCAACGGAAACCTACCCGCAATTTTCCAGCGAACACCCCGGGTGCGGGTTCCTTTACAGGGCAAACTCAACCCCCATAGAGACTTCCAGGGAAAAATCTCCCATATTTGGCACCATAAGAGGTGTTTTCGAAATTCAGACATCACGCCTTATATGAGAGTAAAACTCATACATCAATCCAGCTGAGCTAGACATCATTTGCTCATAAAATTAATTAATCAAATAATTTAAATTATAGGAAGGCAAATACGTAAACATAATTGAGACCTTTTTTCATAAACAATCTTAGTATAGTAAATCAAATTATTATCTAACAATCAAAATTACCTAATCCAAATTATTTAATTAGATAATTGAATTATTATATCCAAATAGTAGTGTTACAAATTACCTTATAAGTCATTACCGATGGGCCTTTATGGATTCGTATAGTTATAAACCCGTCATAGAGAAACGTTCAAGAAGATATATGATTTTTATAAAGTCATGACGAACAAATCTCAACTCTTGGATCAGTTAACTCCCAAATCACCAGCGCCATCAGAATTACATGCGATTCAATACATCAACACCACCACCATCCCATGTGTATTAAATCACATGTGATTGCACACCGCCTATCACCACCACCACCACCACCCCATATGTATTAAATCACATGTGATTCAACACGGCCGACAACCACCACCACCACCACCACCACCACCAACCTCTGTCGGCCACCGTCTCCACCACCGGCAACCTCTCACCACCGTTGGCTGCTTGCAATCACACGTGATTGCGTATCCAATCACACGTGATTGCGTATCCAATCACATGTGATTACGTATCCAATCATATGTGATTGCGCCGAGCCGCCGACAAGAGGCGGCGGCGGCGGCCGGAGGTGGTCGCCGATGATAGTGGCCGGTGACGGTAGTTGTATATTGAATCACATGTGATTTGATGATGCTGATGGTTGTATATTGAACCATATATGATTTGTGATGGTATTGATTAAAGGATCTTTTGATTCAATGGCTAAAATTTGTCTTTTACAACTTTATAAAAATCAAGGACCTCATAATCATTATATATATATATGATGATCTTTGGAAAAGTTTGTGGCAACAACGAAATGATTGTATGGTTTTCGATATACTTGTGTTGTGTTTAAACAAATTCGGGCAACTCGCTAGTTATATCGTGCCAAAATAAAATATTTGAGAATTATCTGTGTTTTTAGTCATAGTTGACAGGTATTTCTTTTTCTTCTTAATGCCCCCAATTTCAAACTCATGGTTCGAAAATAACCTGACATTTAATTAAACTGGGTCAAGCCCAAATCTTTAAATGGATCAATTCCGAACTGCGGAAGGGACCAATTTGTTATCACGTTATTTAATATTTACATCCAATGTAAAGTTGCATCATTATGCACAAAACTTAGCCCAGCCTATTAATTTTTTTTAACTAATACACATTTAAAATCTCCTGTATGTCCAGTACTTGTTCAAAACGAGTATATATGCCCTGCGCGTTGCGGCTGGCATTTTAAAACATATATTTATCCGGGAAGATGATCGAAACGATCTTCGGAATCTTTTGTATCTTAGATATACCTTTTGAATTTATATTACACAATTTTTTTTTACATTTAGATCTTGCAATATAATGTGAATAGATAAAAATATAAAAGTACATTAAAATTAAAAGTTTACTATAAATCATTATTGTCATATATTGTCCGAATAGATTAGATGCCGTTAAAAAAATGATTAAATTAAGAAGAGAGAAATTTTTTTGTGATGTTTGCAGCTAATAGAGGAAAGAGGCAAGGAAAAAGGAAGGAAAAAATCACCTAAGGAACTCGAACACCACACATATGAATTATAGGAAAATGCGTTAACCACTTACATCCACCAATCTTTTGCTTCAATTTGTAAATGGGAATACATACTTAAAGCAGAATATTTTCACAAAACGCCAAACTTTAGTGTGCATGCTTACCAAGTCAACCTCCGTTTTATATAAAATCCCGTTTCAGTAATGGGTGGCTTCTATTTTGACACCCTTACATACCATTTAGACGATATTATATGTTAATGTATTAGACGATATTAAAAGTGTTTATCTTTTTCGGATAAAAATAAAGACACATTTTTTACCTCTTAAATATATCAAAATTCTATTTTGTAATCAAAATGAGATATTTTTAATATTAAAATGTAATTGAGTTTGTTTTTAGTTAGTTAAATAAATCACTTTGGACATAAAATTCATTTTAATAACTTTATTAGATATAAATAAACAAAGAAATTAGTATCTCAATAAGAAAATTTTCAATATAGTACTTTTTTACACAATTGCTCTTCACAGAACAATTGCTCACACACATAACACTAACTCATACATGACATTTTTCTAATCAAACACTAATTCTAATAATCAACCATAAACATGTACATATCGTATATGTTACGTAGTAAATTCCCGTTTTATTTGCATGACCTTAATATTTTATGCTTTGCATCACGTTTGTTACAAATTTGAAAAGAAAAAAAAAAAGTTGCTAAACCAATTAGTTATTTTAAAATCGTTGATTGTCGAGTTGACAAATGATCAATAATTCCTTTATCTTAAAATTCGATTTATCAATGTAAGCTTACGCAAACTTTAATTAATGAGAATTGGCATGCTATAGTGAGTTGTAATGAAGCCAAGTGCACGAATAAGTAATTGTATTCTACACCTAATTCTTTAAATTATCAAATTTCAATTACACAAAGTGTTATAACAAATCACATATAATTAAATTAGCAACACCAAAGGTTTTCAAGTCTAGCAATATAAAGTGTTGTAAGGTGTTCCTCATTATCTTATGGTCATAGGTTCGAGTCCCGTTATAAATATTATGTATATTGAACATACTTTAGAGTGCGTGTTTTTTCTACGGTTAAAAGATAAATTAATTAGCAACAAAATTCATTAGACACATACTTCATGGATTCATATGTTGTTAGATTTGCAACATAAAAGAAAAAAGGAAACGTATTTCCTTAAAGAACCTTTACAAATTACAATGTTAGCCTAAACAGAAATGAAAAGATACGGATAATTAGCTTAATTACTTCATATAGATCGACAACAAGTTATGTATTTGTCCATGCATCTAATTCTTCTGTATATACGGTTGGAGTGATTTGCCTTGTAATTTTCTTAATTTACAAGTTGCTTAAATATTAAATATCATTTGACTTTTATTTTATATTTGTTAATGTTTGAGTATCTTACTATATTTAATATCGTCCCTACTCAATAAAAATTAAGGACGAAACGTCCTAACCCGATATTGTTTAATACTTAGCTTGCGTACGCAAGGCATAATTCATCTAATATTGATATAGGTTTATGGCCAATGGGATAGTAAAGCAACCGAGTTAACCTCCTTAACTATAAACAATAAAAAGTAATTAATTGTTTAAGTATTTAGTATACCATACACACAATGACTCGTTGACGTATGTCATGTTAATAACCATTTTTAGACTAATCAGTAATCACATTGACTATGGATGACGACAACCATAAATGATATTTGTACCACCTTGTGCTTTAATTATATGTCTAATTAGTCTTATTTAATCCTGGATCCAAAACATCTTAATTAGTTACGATGTATATCATCCTCTTCATATATTGATGTTTGACACCCGTAATAATAATATAAAGAAAGGAATGGAAAATAGTGGAACCTCAACCTCATCTGAAACCGATACAAAATCAAAATGTTAATTTGGATCTATGTAAAAATGTTTTGGTTCATTCTCGGGTCGACTCAACTGGCCCGTTTATTAAATGAGATAGGTTCAGGTCAATGATAATTTAACTGGGTCGACCGCCAACCTATTTAACTATGAAAATATATTTTAAAAAATATATATTTATACTTAGTTCAAACGTAACTAATAGTTTGATAAAATTAAAACGGCTACTTATTTCTTTGGTATTATGTTATGAATTTGTGTTATAATAACAACATTTTGACTTGCTCGACTCGTTTAACCTGCTAACCCGTTTCACTCATTTAATTAAACGGGTTATAAGGGTCATGTTCGTGTTGAAATTAAACAATTAAGATTAAGATATCTAAGCCGCTTATATAAATACTAGCTACAAAACCCGCCCGATGGGCGGGTATACTGTAAATTTTAGTATGTAGAAAAATGTCCAAAAACTTTATATACTTCTAAATGACATAATAATCGATAGATGTGATAATGATTTTGTACAAAAAAACGGTAAATGAAGAAATGTTACATATAAATGTTACATATAGTTATTTGTTTCCTTCGCTGATTGATCTTTTAAATATTTATTTGTTTCCTTGTATGTAGGATCTTTTAAATAGTTATTTGTATGTACGATCTTTTAAATAGTTATTTGTTTCCTTGTATGTAGGAAGCCGTATATGGAGCATATGAATGTAGACCGTAAGCCGTACCCGATTCGTTTGCCGTATATGGAGCATATGAATATGAATGTAGACTGTAAGCCGTACCAGATTCGTTTGTATTAGTGCAAATGACGTGGACCAATCAGGGAATTCCAAGTGGCATTATGGACGAATAGGAATACTTGGAATTGCCATGGTGTCAAACCCTCTTCAAATTTAGGCCTCATATATAGGGTAGGATGTCGATTTCAGATTTTGGATATAATTCTGACAAGCAATTCGCGAACCCCAACTATAACTCCCTATGTTAAACTGAAAGATGAAACTCTTTATAAAGGGAAGTGAAAGGAAAGAGTCACACGTGGACTTAGAAACTACTTCAAAAGTGAAAGCAAAACGCATGCATATCTTTCTTAGAGAAAAAGATTGCGTCAAAAAAAATAAAAACCTTTTACAACGTCGATCAGATCATGACCCCACTTAGTAATCATTTGCAAGGAATTTTTTTTGACTCATGGGATCAAGATAAAATGTTTTATCTATATCAATCATATACAATGTTTGAACTTTTTTTAATTTAAGGTTGTTTACATATATTTTGATATAATTCAATCATATACAATTATTATGTTCAAACTCAATTATTCAAGTAAGCATGTGAACAAAATTTTTGAACCTTCGATAGTCGTACACTCGTACGTGTTAATACACACTCGTTATCAATGATTTACGTAGGTGGATAAACGTGTGAAATTCAATGATTTACATCGAAATGAGTCATGACCACCGAAAATTTTACGCAAAAAAAGTAGCATGTCAAACATCAGCCCAAAAGTTAATAAAAACATGCGATACATAAAAAAATATTTTATAAATCGAAAACGACGATAAACTTATCATAATTTACATGAGAAGTTCTTATACCTTGAAAAAACCCCATAAGTGTCTCGTTACTAATATTATCTAAAACATTTTTTCAGTATATCTCATCATCTATTTATTGCGCAAATTAATCTTTTAACAATGTTAGAATTTAGAAATATCTTCGTCCGGACCCACAAAAGACCTCCCTAGATTTACATGATAACATACATAATCCGTTATTGTCTAAGGCTCATGTGACTCGAGCCTTTCTAGCTCGGAGTTACGAAGACCATCTCTTATAGGGAACAAATGACCATGTTTATGTGATCGTATAAAGTGTTAAGTTCAGATTTCAATATGAAAAAATGGGTATTATATTATTTTACAGCCATAAAATATATAGTAATTCAGTAATTGTATATTTTTATAAACTTAACAAAATTAGTGACTCTTTATTAGATAGCCGTAAAAGTCCTTGACTATGTGAAAGATCACGTGGTAAGAAATTTGCCGTTTGATTTAGCCGTCGAACGTTTTCTGGTGGCTAATAAGGGCTTTAATTCCTTTTCAACGTTCGACTTGTATATGATAGATTTGCAAAAACATACGAGTATTAAATTTTCCTTATATTTACCTATGCATGGATAAATTCGCACTTACAAAAATATACATCAATGAGAAAATGACTCGACTTCCTTCGTTAGAACCTAAGAAAGGAGGGCTGAGTATATGGGTTGAAAAAATCAAACCAAACCGAAAACTAACCGAAACTGATAAATTGTAATTTGTTCGGTTTTGAAAATTCATTATATGCGGTTTCGGTTCTATCGTTATCGGGGTTCAGTTCTCGTATATGGATGAGCGTTTGGGCTAAAAAATTGAATTGAAACCGAAGCGAACCGAAACGGAACATAACCAAAACCGAAAACATGTAATGCGCTCATTTTCGGTTTTGAAAATTCATCATTTTTCGGTTTCAGAAATTCATTATTTTCGGTTTCGGTTCAATTCGGTTTTTGAACCGCCCTCACCCATGTACGAAAGTTCATATCTAAAAACTACTCATATTTATGTTTATTAATGCAGCAGCAGCAACAACAATAAACAATCCCGTTCATCACTGTGAGGTATAATGAAGATAAGATATAAATCTTTTTACCTCTACCAATAGATATTGAAACTACTTCTACAAGATCTCTGACAAATGTTTATTAATGCAACGTCATTGAATTAAACTTGCTTTAGTTTTGATTTGTAAAACCAAATCAAAATGTTGAAATAAAAAGTTAAATATTTGGGCGGAGGAATTACAGAAAGCCAAGTATATGATGATTAGTTAGAAGTCTTTGATTTGATATTGATGGTAAAGTAAGTGATTTTAACAAAAAGCATATTTCCCTTTCAAACCGGCCAAATTCCTTTAGGATTCCCATTCTTCAACATATGATCACTATGAGAGACCAATATAAAGCTTAAGATGCCATGTTTGAATACATGTATAAGATTTCTACGTATTTCGATAATATTGTTTAAATATATAACTTGTAGGATATTATACATATCAACAATATTGTTTTAATATATAACTTGTATCATGGTTTCTACGTATTTCAACTTTACATCATGGGACCATATACAGTAGTCAAAAATTAACATTCCATCATTACATAATAGTCAAAATATAATTATGACTAAAAGGTTAATGATCGAGATGGTGATGGAGATGAAAACTCAATATTTTTTTGTGAACAACAAATGTTGACTATTACGTTCTTCATTTGATTTACTTTATAAGTTTGTTAAATATGAAATCTCCAACATCTGTTTTTCAAATTTTATCATCGTCGCATTCACATTACTTATTTCTTTTTAAAAGGAAATTACTAAGATACCTTATATACAACCTTTTTTTTTTTGAACGACAAATCTAATTTACTCCTAAATAACCACCTATATCCACTATGGGATTCGAACCCTCAACCATTAGGTTAGAGGGCAAACACCTTACCGCTAGGTCATTGGCCCTTTGGTTACCTTATATACAACCTAATAGATCACGGCATAATACCTCATATATCTCCAGTGTCGGCCCTCAAACAAGATGTTATAGGTCCAAGCCTATACCAAAAATAAATTTGAGGGCCCATAATTTTTCAATAGCTTATTTACTTTTAAACCCATAGTTTTTAAGCCCTTTTTATTTATTCTTCTTCACAATATGGGAGTGCAGTTGTGTAGAATGTGAATGTCAGTACAACTTTTAATATTTATTGTCAAATTTCGTTACTTCATATTCATAATTTACTTTTGTTGTTAAATGTTTTGAAATTTTTAATTGAATTGTATTTAGAATTGTAGCTTGATTTTTGAACTATTTATAATTTTATATTTTTATGGTTTAATTCAATGACTTCGATAAGAAAATAAAAGTTAGGGGCACATTTAAATGCTAGACATGTCACGTTTAAATGACTAATTTATTCGATAAATTTTTTTGTACTTTTTGCATTAATATTTATTTTTCTAAATTACGATAGGGCCCCAGAGTCAAAGTTCGCCTAGGGCCCCGACAAACTCAGGGGCGGCCCTGTATATCTCAAATGAGACTTGAACACAAAACTAGATATAACTAATATTACATATATATTTGAACATTAAGGTTATAAAATATGAATGTGTTATGCGACGCATCATGCATGAAGTCTTATCCTTCTTTCATCCATCCATACTCTTATCAAGATTATAAAAAACGTAAGACAGGTAAAGTTTTTAATATAATTTTATTAGTCCCGTGATGAGTAATTAAATACATTTATACGCTTTCACTGACCATATAAAAACTATGGTGACACTCAACAATTTATAAACTCTTCTTTATTAATCAATAATGATAAACAAAGATACAAGTAGTTACGGAATAGCTAAGAACACGAATCCTAACTAAACTACTTGTAAGAGGTAGACAATAATAAATACTCCTTTCGTCCCACAAAAAACTTCTCATTTCACTCTATATTTTTGTCCCACAAAAAATTTCTCATTTTCCATATTTGATGGGCTCCACACAATAAAAAACTATTATTACTAAAGACCCCACCACTAATATCCACTAACTATTTTTCTCTCTCCAATCCAACCTTATATTTTAATCAAAAGTATTATCAATGACCCCACCATTCACTATCACCTAAAAACTTGCGCAAAAATGATAAGTTTTTTGTGGGACGGAGGGAGTACTATCTAAGACAAGTTTTGATCAACAAATGATCAAGCACAAGACCAGACACCTTTGTTACTAAGATGAAATTCTCAAATCAAGTAACAGAAGGTATCAGTGGTTGTTCACACTTTGCTCAAAAAATGTTATCTGATGGAGCTTTTAGCAAAGTGAGAACTTGTTGGGTGCACACGCAATTCGTCCGTCGAGTCCTCTATTTATAGTGTTGCAAAAGCATGACAACTACGAGATGTACAAATTAATTCACGCGTAAGGATTCCGTTGGTGCAGAGGATATTTCATGCGACGAGCACTACTAACGGAATCCTGACAGTACTTTCTGTCGTGTTGTGATCGTCGATATCTTCTAGAAGATTTGCGTATGGTTCCCTTTGTCAACGACATACTAACTTTTGATTTACTTGTGTCTTTATGTGTCACTGAAACTTCAGGCCTTTATACCCTTCAGATCTCCATGAGTCTTCGGATACTCATGCTTCATCAGATGGCAGACAGCTTCAGTGACCTTCACTAAAAGTTATGCTTAGAGAAGTATTTGTCCTCAAGGCTCAACGTTATTATCAAGTGTACGCTAAACCTACTACAACTATCTGATCGGTTGATCCGTCTCTGATTCCGCATGGGGAACTGATCGTTGATTCGGATGATGATCAGATAGTGTAGCCAGGTAACTGAAATCCGAACAAATCAGATTCAGTTACCCACAATCTGAAGAACTATTCTTCAGATTGTCTTCATTAAATCTCTGTCAGTGGGGGATGCTTTCAGCGACCCAACAAATTTAATATAATACAATTAAATGTGTGTCATGGCGTTCTTAAAATGTGCTTTTAAGGGGTAAATTTTTTAATAGAAGTGAGATCCGGTGAAGACTCAAAAAGCGGTGAGAATTCGCGAGGACACCTCAAAAAAATTTCAAAAAATTCTGAAAAAATATATATAAATCCTCATGATTATTACTACATTTGACCAAAAAAAAAGTTTGAAAAAAAATTATGATCAACTTTTTTTATGGATCATTATAATGATCCATGTTTTTTTTAGAGATCAAAATTATGATCCATATTTTTTTTTGGATCATTTTTAAATTTTTTTTATTTGGATCTTATAGGTTGCGATTTTTATGTTTAATTTTTTTTAAAAAAAAAATTTGTTTTAGATCATTTTCAGAGTTTTTTTTGGAGTCCTCAACAGTTTTTGAGTCTTAACCAGATTCGGACCTTTTTTTAATATATATCAAGTATTTAAACTAAATATGAAGTTCGAAAAAAAATGTTACATTTAAATTTTATAATTATATATCTCATTATTTAAAAGATATCATTAAAAAAATTTAAATTTTATAACGCGCTCAAAAGAACTCGTGATAAAGGACACTTTACACCGTCTTATCGCGTTTTGTCTTATGTCATGTTTTACATTGAGACCATCGACTGTATCGTAATAGCAGAGTCACATCTAGGCGCGGATGTAACAGGTTTTTGGAACATTGATCTTGATAACTACAAATATCAAAGTTGAATTATTAAGACTGCAACGATCATTTCAACTTTTATAAAAGTTTGATTTAATATAAATTATTAACAAAACCCTAATTATATCCTGGTACTTGGATGCATGTTATTCTATAACAATTCACAGGCACTTATGACATTATTCATACATGTCAAAAGTAACATCGAAAGTCCATATGTGGATAGCAATGAACGATCAGAAAGGTGGGCTGAAATATGAAATGAATGAATGTCGATAATATTTTCTAGGTTGGTAACTTCACTTTATACCTTTTTTGTGGTATACATCGGTTGTATTTTGTTCTTAATAGCGTCTTCTACTTTTGTTTAAATCTAGCACCAAAAGTATGTAAAAGTATCAAAATTTTCCTTCAATGTATGGACCAAACATTTAAACCGTATTTGTGTAATGAACAATACTGTTCAAATTACACTAAATTTGGTGTCATACTATTGATCAATCTAAAATTTAAATATATTTACATGTTTAACCATTCCATTGTCTTAATTAACTTTTATGTTAAAGTAATAGTCTCTGCAATTTTTAAAATTTCGTTCTTTCAACTTTTTCACACAATTTGTCCTTATTTTCTCTAGTTTTTCGCAAATTTCATCTCTTACCCATACCCATATAAAATAGCCAAAATACCCATTTCTATGTATTTTTTTTTTTTTTAAGTTTTAAAATTTCAAAGTATATATTTTACGTGTTTTATTCTTGTGTATATTTTTACTTAAAATGGCACGACTAGTCTCCTTGTGATTATCAAACCTTAGTTCCGGAATAAAAAGTGTAAAATATGATACTGAGTTATTATGAATGAGATCCGAAAATTTTTAAATAAAACAAACGAAATATATCTGGTTTGTTGTACTGATGTTGAAATATTTAATATAACAAACAATAATATTTTGAAAATATGTAATTCCGGATACAACATTTGGCGCCACCAAAGACAGTTTAACGAGCATACAGTGCTCGACACCAAGTGCTCTAATAATAATTTTAATTTACTGTATTGTTCTCATAAAAATGTTGAAATATTGACGGATGTATAGTATTTTGGAACTATGGCTATTTGATTATGAAAATTAAGGCACTTTTCATTTTCTTAAATTTGAAAAATAATGTAAGATACAAAAGGCGCTTGAATAAAATATAAAAAAGAAAGATGAAGAAGAAGAATTGTTAAGCAAGCGAAATGCAGCATTGAGTGGGACCATGTGATTGTGTGGGGACAGTGGGAAGCAACAGCACCCACGCCCACTGCCAACTGCCACACAGTGGCCTGACCGGTGTTCCAAATTTACCAGCCAATTGCGAGTCAGCTCGGTAGTGGCTCAACACCCACCTAGCCTTGCTGGCCCCCCAATCGATTCACAACGGCATGCCTTCAATATAATTTTATTAATCATTGATTGTGGAGAAACTTACTTAAATATTCAATGTTGTATTGTCAAGAACAATTATTTTGTGATGTATTCGATTATAGGACAAATTGCATAAAATAGTAACATAGTATTAGATAATTTTTCTTGGGCTAATTGGCTTTGTAAGAATAGGGCTCGTAGGGGGTTAGATAATTTTTCTTGGGCCAATTGGCTTTGTAACCCTGTTTTATGTTATTCTTGATGTACTCTTCTAGCATCTTGCTACTTTTTATGGTAGTTCGGGTCCTTCGCTTCGTGGTGATGGCGTAGCCGAAGCTCCGAGTGTTGGTTCCATTTTTTTGTTGTTTAAAAAAAGAAAAAGTAACATACTATTATGTGATTCCTAATTATAGCAACGAACTATCAAAGTTTTCAAAAATAGCAACGAACTTTTAATTTTTTACAATTTGGGAAACATTTTACCCGGAATGACGCTAGTCAGTATTTTATAGAAGAGGAAGAAGGGTCGGGATTGGGGAACCGTTTAAGAATTATTGCTCAAATCAGTTTAAGATTAATTGGAATAAAATTAGAAAAATTAAATAACCGGTTACGTCATTATAAAATACCGACTACCGTCATTTCAGGTAAAATGTTTCCCAAATTGCAAAAATTATAAAGTTCGTTGCTATTTTAGAAAATTTTGATAGTTCATTGCTAGAATTAAGAATCACCCAATAGTATGTTGCTATTTTATGCAATTTGCCCTCAATTATATTTAGCATTAGACCAGTCCCAACTGAAATTCGGTCTCTCCGTCTGCAGCCGATGGATTCTTTCTCATTGGCACCGCACATCTTTTTATGCTCGTCGGTGTAACTCATCCCCTATGGGAAGAGTTGAAAGGATGAATTGGTGGGACCATGTCAATTTAATAGGGTATTTAGTATTTGTATGTGTGTATATTTTATATTGTTGAGGCTCAAAAAACTGAAGAGAGTGAGTATTGATTGCATGATTATGTCAGATGTCAGTTGGAGTGTGAGCTGATGTGATGCTGATTTGGTAAAAACTGATACTGATAATACATATATGCGGTCCATTACTCTCAGTGCTCTAATGTTTATTGTTCCTTATAAAAAAAGTTAATTAATTGATGAAAAGAAAAGGCATAAAATTACTCCATTTTGAGCACTATAAAAACAAAACAAAACAAGAACACCACACCATTACCCACCTCCCAACCCAACGTCACTATACTTCCTGGCCTCCACTTAATTCTCCGATCATCATCTCCGACTACACACACCTCTGCAACACATCGAATCCAATGATACATTCAAAACACTGATGATCAACATTATCATCATCATCATCATATTTGTACATGTATAAAGAGATAGTATAGTGTCTGTCTAAATATGTATCATAATATTATATTATTGTATCTAACAAACCCGATATTTCGTAATATTTCACTCTAAACCCCAAAATCAAACAAACCCACCCCCAAAAACTGATTTCTCTCTCTCTTTCTCTCTGTCATGTGTTTCGTATGTATCATATGGTAATGGTATGGCGGTGTGAGTTTTCATCACCATCATCATCATCAAAACCTAATTCCATATGAGACTGCCATTTTCAACAACTTCCCATCATCATCGCTTCAAATTATTCTCTTCATTCCGGACCTTATTTCAACCCAACCCCTGCACCCCTTCTTCTTCTTCCACGTGGGCTAATCTGAATCAAAATATCCACATGGAACCGCCCACCACCATCGCCGCCGCAGCATCCACCACCCGCCGCCGGAAACGGAAGATTGTCGTAATCATGGGCCCCACCGGCGCCGGAAAATCGCGTCTCTCGATAGACCTCGCTACTCGGTATTTCAAAAACTCTGAGGTCATTAATTCCGATAAAATGCAAGTGTACGCTGGGCTTGATGTTACGACTAATAAAATTACAATGCAAGAACAGCTCGGTATTCCCCACCATCTTCTCGGAGCTATTGACCCGACGGAATCCGTTTTCACTCCGTCGGATTTCAGGCAAGTTGCATCGGAAACCATCTCTGATATTAAGTCACGGCGAGGTTTGCCTCTTGTCGTTGGCGGGTCAAACTCGTTCATCCACTCACTCGTTACAAAACGGTATGACCCGAATTCAGACGTCTTCAACGGACTTGACCCATGTCCTGTTAGCTCGGAGCTTCGTTACGAATGTTGTTTCATTTGGGTTGACGTTTGTTTACCAGTTTTGAACCAGTATTTATCAAAACGGGTCGATGAGATGTTGGATTCCGGTATGTTCGAGGAGCTGGCAGAGTTTTTCCGGTCCGGAGAGCATTTGACCGTGAACCGGTCGGGGTTAGGTCAGGCGATTGGAGTACCGGAATTCGAGTCGTATTTTACAAATTTTCCGGGGCTCCGGGGAATGGGCGGTGCGGATTCCGAGGTGGATGTGACGGGGGAGGGGGACGCGTACAATGAAGCCGTGAGAAGGATCAAGGACAACACGTGTCAGCTAGCGAAGAAACAAGTGAGTAAGATCCTACGGCTGAGGGACGCCGGTTGGGAATTAAAGAGAATAGACGCCACGGAGGCGTTTAGGGCGGTGATGACGGCGGAGTCCGGCGGAGCAAGGGTGGCGGAAATATGGGAAAAACAGGTGGTGGAACCAAGCATGAAGATCGTGAAGCACTTCTTGGGTGAGTAGGTTTTCCAGCTATTTCCAGCTCTCCAAAAACAAATTTTCTTTTTTCTTTTTCTATTTTTTTTCTTATTTTTTTAATTTCATTTTTAATTTTTTTTCCTACTCTGTAAAAGTTCTTCATAATTTGGTGGGATTCGACATGGGTTTAGTTAGCTTAGCACCTGGGTCTGACCCATGGCTCGGGACCAATTTTGAAGCAATAGATAAACTTTTTGTTAATTTATATCCTATTTCCACATATTTTTTTCCCTTTTTACTTTTTAAAATTTATATTGTTCAATATTACAAACCAATTTATAAATCATTGAATTAAAGCAAGTATTATGAAGTTACTAATTTTATTGACGTTGACCATTTTTATGAAGTTAGGCTAGAAATTTGAATAAATAATATTAAAGCTGGATTTTAAAACCAAATTGGAATTTAGTTTATATTTTGGATTTATAATAAATAAAAGAAGACACATAATATTACAAAGTTGACCTTTTGTTTTTAATTTTATTTGCGGCCGAAAAGGGAATCCTTGGAAGCATTCTATCGTTCGTAAGCTTACAATTATACACTACTAAACTAAAACGGTTGAAAGGTCGAAAAGACGGAAATACCCCCATTGTTGCATTCTCATTTTGTCGCTAGGTTTTTTGTAATATGAAATGGCAACACCTGTCCGACTTGGTAAGAATGTTGCCATGGTTTTTGATCTTATCTTGTTCTTTTATGTAAATCCTGAATAAATATATTGTATGTTGTGTTTGTCTCATTATCTAAACTTACATAAGACATTATCTTCCATTTAGATTAGGATGGGATGAGGCTCAAAACCAAATTGGATGGACCCAAACATAAAATATCCAACATCCGATTTGAGAGACCTAGTATAATCGTGAACCGAACCGTTTTACAGAATATAGTTCCGGTTTGGATCCTGGTTTGATTCGGATAAATCGGGTATAGACCCGTTTGGAACCGAAACAATCATTCGAGTCGATTTCAGGTGTTTGTATCATATTTATTAGTTTTTGCATGTAATGTGAAAATGATCTATATATGATAATTGTGTAATATTAATGAATCGAACACTAATTAATATATTATACCAAAACAAATTCCAAGTATATAATAATTAAATTGTGGTTCAGAGTATTAGACCCGATTTACTCTATACTCATTAATATACATGGACCCGATGTATCTCGAACCGAAATACCCGATACCCGATTTCACAAAAAAATTGAACCCAATAGCCGAACTAATTTTAATAATCCGGTTACAATAAGTTATAGTTCCGGTTCAGTATAGGTACAAGTTCGGTTTTTCAATTCAATATACCTCCTAATTTAGACAATAAAATATATTTGGGTTTAATAGAATTAATTCCATTTAAATAAGAAAGGGGAAAATTAAACTTTTTTTTTAACAAACAGAGAGAGAAAGAAAGGAGTTTTATCATCATCTCTACCCGCTCAAGAAATAAAAGCACCACATAGATCATGATAAATTTTTACAATTCACTTATATTTCATCCATGAAAATAAAATAGATTGCACTTCGCTTTGGATACTTGAAACCGTTACATATTGAATATCATATTAATTATTATTTGGCAAGATTGAACTGATAATCAATTCGTTAATTGATTTATAGGGGAATAAAAAAGGACATAGAGGGGAGGGGGTTTGAGTAAATAGTGGTCCAAATTCCTAAATTCCTCAATATTTTTGTTAGTCATTACTCCTTATTATGACATAGCTACCCTTTCCTTGTCAACCTAAAAAATCGAACCATCAGTTTAGGAAATGACACCATGTCTTTTTCACCTACTGATGAATACTCCTTTATTTATTGAGTTTTGATAATAACAGCTCTTAGGGTTATTTCTAAGTGCATAAAAGTTGTACATTAATTCATGGGAGGAAGTGGTTTCTAAAATTCAGGGGTAGTTATAAATTGATATACAAGCTTCTGATACGTGTCTATTGACAGCCCTTAGGACTGTCATTATCAAAACCCTATTCACATATCCATCATAATTTTACAGTAAATTATAAGGATGGTATTTGAGTTTTATCCTAAATTTTATGTATTGTTATTAATTTTAAAAGTCGTTCAAAAAAAACAATTTTTAAAAGTTATATTTGTAGTCTTTTTCTTAAAACATTTTGCACCTACAATTTTTTAACCTAACGTTCATTAGATATATTAATAGAAAAGAATTATCTGTGTAATTTTAAAGAAATACTCACGTATTTTTTTAACAGAAAAAGATTTGAAGGACAAATTATAAATATTCAAGATTCATTGGGCATTTAATAGCATATAGTTCATAAAAGCTTGTTGGTGTTAAGAACTACTCCAAAGATTATCAAGAAGATCCTCTAAATCGTAATTTATAATAAGCATAATATTCAAATACGAAGTATTTTTTTGGACTAAAATTTGATTTAGCATTTATGTTAAGCGACATTGACTTGTTTAATATTCAAGATAACAGGATCAATCGCCATCGATCTTAAGATTAGAAATTAGTTATAAAGAATGATCCTAATTCTAAAACACAAATACTAAAATGATTATTATAAACACATAAAATCTAATGCCATGTAGTAGGATCCTTTGATACTTAGAATAGTGGCCATCCACAAATTCTTTTTTAGATACTGTCTTCATATTTTCCATTATTTGAAAAGATTTAGAAGGGTATATACTCTTATATATAACTCAACTGGATGAAGACATATGATTTTGTCTAAACTAGACCAAGTATTGTTGGCTGATTGAAAGGTTTGGTGAGGTATTAAAGTTGTCCATGTGAGTTTCAGTTCAGAAATTCTTGTGCTGACATGATGAATAATGAATTATTCTTATTCTATATGTATAATACATATGCAAAGGGCTCGCTGAACCATATCTGATGTTTAGGTGTCTATAGTGTTTTAGGCAGTATTATAAAACTCGATCTACCCGGCGGAGTACTCATCATGTAACCACTACCCGGTGTTCTACTGAGCCGGGTTGGTCCTAACCGATTAATTACTCGGTCAACTGTAGATAACAACGGTCAATGGTGGTGAAAATCAGTTTAGGCCCAATTGTGTTTTAAAATTTTAAGTTCATAGATTTAAAGGGAATGCAATGTTAGGCCCACAAGAGAATGAATCTAAGTTACTTGACATATTTTATAACTTTATACATAAAAATTCCTGATTCGATTACTCGCTGAGTACTCACCGAGTAACCGAGTACTCGTCGAACGAAGGATAACGAGTAGCTAGTTCTACAACATTGGTTTTAGGTTCGAGTTTTGTTTTGAATAAAATCAGTATAAATATATGGGATGTGTATTATCTATTAAAAAAAGGGTATAATATATAAATAAAATGTTGGTGTTCTATAATAAATGTCATAAGTTGGGTTGGGAACTTGTTAGGAGAAACTTTTGTTGATCAAATAGTGAAATAATATGAACTAGTATTGACCAGCTGGATCACCCGAAGAGACCAAGGAAGGTCATAAGTGTGGCTAGTAAAGATTGTTTACTCTAAAAAAGGATCTAATTAATATGATTAGAAACGTTACAGAAAAAAACACATGAAATTGTCTTGTATATCAATGAAAATAAATAGGTTTGAGTTGAGATAAAAAAGTTTTGAGTCAGTTCGGGTCGACTCAACTGACATGTTTATTAAATGAGTTATATTCGGGTCAATGGTAATTTAAATAAGTCGACCCCTGCCAAATTGTTTAATGATTAAAATATATTTAATATTATATACTTCGTATATATTTATACTTATTTTATAGTTTACTAGTTCAAATATAATTAATTATAATTAGATAATGCTAAAAAGATATACTTACTAATTTGTAGTTTTGGTATTTGTTATTAATTTGTGGAAAAATAAACATTTTTACATGTTTAATATGTTAACATGTTTAACGCGTTTAATGAAACGTGTTATATGGGTCATGTTCGACTTGACATTATATATGAGTTGATATATCTGGCCCGTTTATATAAACATGAGGGTTTCATATTGAACGTTTCTGACATGTGAACCCGAAGTCATTAACTCGAACATGACATGAATTGTCACCCCTACTATTATACGGAGTATATGACACGTGTTTGTCCCATTCGGTATCCGTGAAACGACAATATGTTTTTGCAACTACGCTTGGTGTACGATGATATAAAACATCTGATTAGAAACAATACCCTTGGCATTTTAGTAAAAAATCTAACAAATTCATGTTAATAACTCATTATCTTTTAATTATTTAAAATTTCATATATTTCATCCGATTCAAAATAAGTGATACACTTTCCTTTTTAAGGTGATTCAAAATAAGTGATACACTTTGAAAAATAATGGGACCCACACTCACTAACTATCTACTATGGGACCCACACTCACTAACTATCTACTTTAACAAAGTGAAATGACTTCTTTACCCTTACTTTTTACTTTTAAACATCATTAACCACACTTTTTTCAAAAGGTATGGGACCCATTCCCCACTAACCATCCAATTAATCTAATTTAACCATCATTATAATCTTTTACCTCAAAAAGCATGAAACCTAAAGTGTATCACTTATTTTGAATCGGAGGAAGTAACACAAATCAAGATTAAAAAAAACATTTAACTTGAACAGAGAGAACGTATCTACTAAATATTCGGAGGAAATAAGGTATGCATTATCTTTTGGAAAATGATAATAACAGCTCTAAGTGCTGTCAATAAGAATATAAAAATAAGGAAAAAATTGTCACCTGAATTTTAGAAACACTACTTCATCAATGAACGTACAAACGTTTTATACACGTTAGACACAGCCTTAAATGTGTCATTAATAAAACCCTTATCTTTTTAGTAACTACTTCCGTTGATAATTTGATAAAGTTACTCTTATCCTTTTTATATTTTATCTCTA
The DNA here is from genome assembly GCA_963853835.1 of Calendula officinalis. Lineage (NCBI taxonomy): Eukaryota > Viridiplantae > Streptophyta > Magnoliopsida > Asterales > Asteraceae > Calendula > Calendula officinalis. The sequence goes on along the minus strand of OY970830.1, from coordinate 1,104,328 downwards.
CGAGTTTATATGAACTTAGATTACATATAGACTTTTGAAAACGTCATTGTCTCTCCATTAACATCCAAGAGAAGGAGAAAGCTACTTATCTGTACTTTTCACATTTTTGTTCGAGTTGGACATTTATGGTATTTTAGAATTTGGAAAGAGAAATGATACTTAATTCTACTATTTATTTCTACTCATAGTCTTACCTACTTGATAGGATAATATGCGTAATTCATTAATTTTATCTCATAAAATTATCCCATGATTTTAACATTTGTCTTTATTTAATGAGTATGACTGATAAATAATACGAATCAATACATTAATCTGTGACAAATCAAATTCCTATTCCGGTTTTATCCAAATTTCTTTCCCTTTAGAGAACGCTAGCTAGGACTAGCCCCTTTTCCCATTAAATGTACAAATCAAGCACGACTACATACTTCATAATTTTCAATATATTTTAAAATTGCACATGTTTATTTAACTGACATCCAACATCAATATATATGGCGGGACCCACTTGGAGTTACTATAGTTTTCCATGAGCTCATATAACTCAACTACTTACGACCTAAAAGGCTTTCAACAACATATACGGATAGAAAGTGCACTACGTGACTATGTAATCTTACTTTAGATCTCGACATTTGGATATTGTTTACGAGTACTAATGTGGTAAGAATATAATTATACTACTATGTTTTTGAACGACTTATACTACTAATATCAATTAGGGTAAATGTAATACAATAATAATAACATTTTAATATGGTTTCGTGTAATTCTTTACTTTATTTTCTTAATATATGTTATTTAACTGGTTTTATATTGCATTTTGGCCATTGTATAAATTCAAAAACAATTCAAACAATGACATTCAGAATTGGCAATTAATATGATACCTTTTTTTTTTCTTTCTAGTTTTTGATTGTTATATACTAATATTCATAATATACCAATGTACTTGTATATTTATATCATATGGATGGATCATTGTAGTCGACGTTTTTATTGGTCAACCTTATCGAATGACCAACGTGTAACATGAATTGGTAAGGTGTTTGCCCCTCATCCATGAGGTTGGGGTTCGAGTCCCATAGTGGACATATGTGATATTTAGGAGTAGATTAAAATTTGTCGTTCAAAAAAAAAAAAGTAACTCAAACTAAAAATAAATTAAGTTGATATATTTTGGAAATAAGACAAAATACAATGATAAAATTAGCATACATAATAACATGGTATTTGCGCTAAATATTGGATAATTATACTTTTTATTTTTTCATTATATAAGCGATTTATATTAAAAATGTAAATTTTGGTCTGTATTTAACTAAAAAAATCACGGTTTAGATAAACACAAGATTAGTATGGAGTTAGTGCATAGGTATATTCGGTGTATCATGTATGGAAGTTCGTAGTATATATGGCGGGGGTGGGCGCATGCTCCATCGACATGGTTAGAGACCAATGTTTTCGCCTTTTCGGAACCCGCACCATATTCTAACATTGCACGTGTTTAACCAAAAGAATTTCAATTTTTGTTTTTATTCTGTTAATCTAAAACATTAGCAGTAGAGTTGGTTTAAACTGTTTATGTGTTGAATAAGTTATTACTTTATGTTTCTTAGCTTTCTTACAAACACCACAAATTTTATTTTATTTTTTTGAACGGCAAGTTAGTAAGATAGTGGTTCGACATATGCAGTGACATCCAAACGGGCAGTATGCATTCCTCGAACATATCTCCTTTTTTTCGGGGAATAAACCCCACCACTTTTTTTTCTTCAAAGGAATGCCCCAACAAGTCTTGAACCTAAAATATCTTGAAGGCAAACCCCTAAGACAACCTTTGATGACCAATTGATCTAGACGAATTGGTTAACACCACATATGCAGTGAGTTTATACACCACAAATTTTATAAACTCACATATTTTACTCAACGTTTGTCAAATGATCATTTTTCTTATCAGAATATACTAGGTTTCATTAGCCTTGTTACAAATAACTGAATTAGTAGCAAATGGAGGATACAATTCTCTTAAATCAATTGGTCGTTAGTCAATCTATATAAACAACGTACAAGAATATGAGTAATCAAGTACATCATCAAGGTCATTAATTTTCTTTTTAAAAAGCATGTCACCACGATAAAATTGTTACTCGTATTTAGTAATAGTTAGAAAAAAAAGTGTTATTAGAAGTTAAAAAAAAGTGTCATTAAAGTAAAACAGTCGGTCACAAAAGTATTTACCTACACATGAAAAAAAAGCGAGTAAAGAAGCCGTCATTAAATATCCATATATAATAGCACAAAAAGTTTGTGGGAGTAGATTTTATTTATCTTTCAGGACATACTTTTTCATAATAAACTGTCACTAAATATACCTGTACATGCATATTCTGAAAAATGTCACTAAAACATAGATTTTGACATTTTTCATCATGCCGCCAATACTTGTGTCATTTTTCATCGTGTCACTAAGGCTATGGGGTATGGGTACATTTTTCCTGCCACATCATCGCCACCTAAGCAACCACACCACCACCACACCACATCATTTGGTGGAAATACACACGACAGCACACCATTTTATTTTACATCTCATCATTTCATTTCCATTTATTTTTTAAAAATAATATTAAATTTCCATTAAATTAAAATAACAATAAATTAAATTAAAAATACAATACTTAAAATTAAAAATACAATACTTAAAAATTTTAAAAACTAAAATACTAAAAATTTAAAAACTACAATCCTAAATCGCTCATGGCTTTTCGGGCTCTTTCCTTCGCGGCTAGGAAATGTTGAAGATCTTCTTGCGGCATGCCTGGCGGCGGTTGCATACTCAAAATATTCATATTATTGATAATTCTTTGTTCGGTTGCAAGCGCCCTATCTCTTTCATCTTTCTCATTCTCCATTTGAACTTGTTGACGACGCATCTCTATGCACTCTTTCGTTTACTCAACGTGGTCGCTTAATCGTTTTTGAATTTCTTCCCTATGCTTGCTCTTCGCTTCCATTTCCGCCGCATGCTTACCCGCTCGTTTAGCCTTGTCTCTTCCAATTGGTCGTTGAGGAAGTGGGGTTTCATCAATATCGTCGAATAGGTCATCTGGAATATCATCATCCCCTGCATTAAGGTCGATACGAGAACGACCATCAGAAACATCAACCGATTGTGAACTTCTTGAGCGCTTCGATTGTTGTTGATCTTTAGTAATTGTTTCGATCCATTTTGGATCCTCTTTTAAAATCAACCAATGTCGATCTAACTCAAAATTATGGCCCTTTTTTTCAACTTTGTATTGTTTCTTAGCGGCCTCCAAAACATCAAACTCGGCCATTCCGCTACTTCTTTTCAAAAAAGTTTGTTGTATATACCATTAAATTTTGTAACCTTGTTGTTTATATCACGCCATTTGCTACTAAGACTATTGTCTTTTCGGTGTGGCGGGACTCCCATGAAGCTATGAAATTTAGAAAGAATGACTTCCCAATAGTTTTTAATTATCATGTCATTCCCGTGTTTCTCGTTTTTAGAAGTGTCACACCAAGCTCGGTACAACGCAATTTCCTCTTTTTCCGTCCATGGAATTTGTGTGTCTTCTTTCACATCTTCTTCAACAACTTCTTTTTCTTTCCTTTTCCCTTTCCCCTTTCGCTTGCTCCCTCCCACTTGTGGTTCTTGTGTTTGGGTTTGGTAGGGCGTTTGTTGAGAAAATGTTTGTTGTTAAAAATATTGTGATGTGGGTGCAAATTGAGATACATTTTGTGAATATTGAGGTTGTTGAAATTGAGGTTGTTGAAATTGAGGTGCGGTTTGTGGATAAAATTGTGGAGGTGGGACAACACCGGAACTTAGGATGTTGACATATTGCTCGTAGCCACCAAATCCAAGGTTCGGTGGTATATTTTGTTGTGAAGGTTGGTTGGGTGTTTGTGGAGAGTTGTTGTGTGGATTCATTGTAAGTAGAGAGGTATGAATATAGGAATTTGTAGAGAGTAAAATGGATGAATTTGGTGTGTAAAATGAGTGAAAATAGGTAAATATATATAGGATTATAGTCGTTGCCAACGGCTATATTCGGCCCAAAATGCTCCCCTCCACACCGTGCAGCGCCGTGCCTCCTCCCACCTTTCCACCACGCCAACCCCCCACGCCGTTGGGGGGGGGGGGGGGTGTTCGCTCCTCGTCGCCACGCCGTGGCTAGGCCACATCACACCCCACGCCGGTGGGCGTTGACCCGTACCGGATAGCCTAAAAGACATCTCTTCTTGTGGTGTGTGAAGAAGTTCAAATTTTAAAACTTACTTTTCAGTAACGTAGTTAAATTAATTTAATTATACATGATTCTGTTGTTTCATACGTTTTATGTATGTAAACGTATATAACTACTAGTTGAATAAAAGAAATTAAGTGTTTGAAATAAAATAAAATGTATACAATGGTTAAACAAAAATACAGTCAATAGCATATTCTTTTACTTAAACTCGGTCTTATGGATAAAAAAGTGGTTCACGAGTGATAAGGGAGATCCAAGAAGTAAATGACAAGAAATTGTCAGGAAAGGTAATATGATTTTGTCTTATGTTACATAAATAATTTAATACTCCGTATAAAACATGATGATTGTATTATTGGCAAAAACAGAATACAACGTTAACCGAGAAGAGCACTTTGTCCCGCATGCGCTTCATCTCATTTCCTGCGCATGATCCTATAAAACATCCCAAACAACACGAGTGAAAATTGAGATTCAACAACAACAAAAATTTAAGTAAAGCTAATTGCTAATCAACTAAGCGATTTGTAAGAATAAAAAAAGTTTTGATAAAAACAGGTTTAAGGACTGTTTTTAAATTTATTAAAAATTGTACATTAATGTATGAGAGAGTAATTCTTAAAACTCATGAGTTTGTTATAAATAAATGTACAAGTTTTCTTATGCATGTATTAACATTTTAATGATAAATATTAAAACTATTATTATCAAAACTCTTATAAATAATATTGTGATATTGATATCGTATATAAATTATAAACGTTTCATGTAACTATTTTTAATATGACAGATAAAATAAATAAAACATACCGTAAGGTTTAAGCAAATTTTAATCTCAGTACGATTCTACAATCTCCATTTCTATCGGATGCGGCTGTCTTCGGGGTTAGAGGTAGTCAACTGCATGCCCAAATTATTTTATTCAGTTGTACCCCCCATTCTCTTGGGTTTTGTCAACTAAACCAAAATTAATCATTTGATTTTACAACTTGTACTCTTGTCACTCATACTAACAACATCTTATTTTATTAATCAAATTTTGTCTCTTAACTTCATTCTTCCAACTCAATTACTCAAAGGATAGGGACAATTTGGGGACTTCACTTGTTTTGGGGTGATGGATTTAGACTCAAATTTTAGTTTTATGTTAAATTAAATGAAAGATTTTACTGTAAGTTCCGATGTGTGCGCTCTAATAATTTGTTTTATTAATTTCTTTCTAAATTTAACTCAATTTTGTTTATAGAATTTGAAATTATGACCTTAACTCATGATATTGGTGAACATACATGTTTTGTCTTTCCCTTTAACTGAATGTGTCAATTGTGTTACGATTGACTCCGATCTTAGACTAAATTGTTCACATCCTAATCGGTAATCCTAAAACCCAATTTTGAAAATATAATTTAACAGATGTGGTAAAGTGAAGACCAAGAAAAATACATGTCTAAGTATTGTATGATTTAGGTTATGCATTTCATAAAACTCTTACATATAGATAAACACGTCATCAAAATAATAATAGTTAAAGGCTAAAAAAAACCTTGGTTTATGGATTGAATATATTTTTTAACGGCTAACACACTATCGATAAATCTATACTATTTTTTCCACAACATAAATTGAACTTACAACTTTGTAAGACATCTAAACACCTGGATACTGATTGGCTACAAGCCCTTGGTGGAATGAATATATTACAAAAAGAACTCGCAAAACAGGGGTAGAAGAATGTTATTTACAACCTTTACATTTTGTTGTGAACAAGAGATAATAAAGCTTATAATTGAGTTAAAATGTTGAACCACAAATCACAAGTTTCTAAAGTTCAAATTACGGTGTTTGTATTAGAATATGTGATCATATTAAATTTGTTAAAACCGATAAATATCAAATTGAGCTTATAGTCTTGAATAAGCAATACGATCAAATTGATTAAAAAAAACTAATCCAAACACCCCATAAGTTCTGAATTCTAATCCTCAAAAAGGAAAAAGTAATTGTGAGTCCATTTGTTTATTCTCCTCATGGGCTTCTTTTGTAACAACTTTCACCCCCTAGTTTGTGAATGTTTTGGTTTGGGCTTTAATGAAACAACTTAAAATTTTGGTAAGTAATTTGTATAATTGTAGTTATAGAGTTTGTATTAAGTTAATTTTGTGTTATAGAGTTTGTTGTAAAACATGTATAATTGTAGTGTATTAAGTTAATTTTGTGGTGTACAATGACGGAGGCAGGATTTTAAGTTAAAGGAGGCCTCACTTTGTAATAAATTGTAGCGATAAATGTTGTGTCCGAAGAAAATAACAAAGACATCACTTTATTCAACTTAATTTTCCCTAATTATCCATACGGGGGCTGAGTTTTCCTGGACCCCACATATATTTGAAGTGAAAAATCTTTTTATTGTTATGAGTCTCATTAGTTTTAAAGGGATGTCTAATGTGTATTGATCGGAGTTTAGATTTTTTTTTAATGGACCCATTGTTTGTAGAAAGTGAGTTTTATAGAGGGAATGGTTGAAGATGCTTTTAGATTTGGGTTGTTGGAGTTAGGGGTGAGCTATAAAAAGCGGATAACCGGAATTGAAACCGGAACCGCCTCGGAACCGGAGGTTCCGGACGTGGAACCGATTAGGAGGTTCTGGTTCCAAAAATTGTGGTACTGCCCTAAGAGGTTCCGGTTCCGAATCTCAAAATTAATGAATCGTTACCCGCTGGGTAACCAGAACCCGCTGTTACTCGGTGTATTTTTATAAAATAAAAAATATATTAAATAATATATTACACATTAAGATAGGTCTTACTTATTGCCTTCAATTACTAAATAATACATGATATATGCCTTTCCCACCATCGTATATTATGATTACTCAGTTATGGTTCATCAAACTGTGTCGTTACCCAATTCTTGGACATGAATGTTGTGGTGAATGGAAAGAGCTCACTTTGTTAGCTGTTGTTTTGCTTAAGAATTCGTTTGTAGTTTGCTTATGAAACTGGTTAAAATATTAAACCGGCACGAGTTTAAACTTTTACTTCATCATCATCTTGATGTTGGGAATTCAACGCCAGAGGCATAAGTTTTAGTCCATCTGCTTCTTGCATAATCGGGTTGAACCCAATCTTCGTAACAGTAGTAGATTCAACAATATTTACTGAAACATATGTACAAAAGGATTTCATTACAATTTTTATAATTAATAGTTAACAAAAATGATTGACGAGCTGTCATATATTACTAACAGGGTATCCGCGTAATGCGGCGGCGGGTACCTTGTGACTATTTGGCGGTGGAGGCGATAGTGACGGCGGCTGGTGGTGGATATAGTTGTCCGCGGTGGGTAGTAGCAGTACTTTCAATTTCTTAAGATTTAGTAACCTAAAACAACGGCTAAAAGGCTAAAACAATGGAGTAAAATTGGGTTTTTTTTTATAACTACATTTAGGCCGGTTAAAAAAATAAAGTTGGTGGTGGGTTGTAACAGACGTATAGGTTATATAAATGAGGGGCTGCTGTAAAGCAAAGTAAACAAGTAGCTGAAGTGGTTAACACGCACGCCTAACTCTGGAATGGTCATGGGTTTGATTCTCGTATGCTGCGTTTTAATATTTTGGGTGCCTTAAGTGTTTAAGACATTTTCCAAAGTAGAAAGGTGAAATTAAAACATTCCATTAGTGGTAAGCCTAAATGCTTTATTATTAGTTAAGACATGTGAATTAAATTGGGGCTTTTTTTTACTGGAAGGATTAGGGAATAAATTGGCGTTTTTGTGTATATGTGATATGGGCCGTTTAAATAGATAAATGATGGTGTTGAATTCTGTAGACGTTAAAGGTTATATTTATTAGTTTTGGAATAAAGCAAAGTAATTTAGTGGTTGAAGTGGTTAACACACATGTGTAACTCCTAAACGACTGGTTCGAATCCCATAAGCTGCGTTTTTATTAACATTTTGTCTTGTTTAAGATATTTCCCAAAGTAGAAAGAGAGATTAAAACCTTTTAAAAGTAGTAGGATTAAATGCTTTAATAGTATTATACTTCAATTGTTAATCATTAACAAAATTTAAAGAACTTAGATTGTCATAACACGTAATGAAAATAATCCACAATTAATCATTAAGTCCATTTTCATGCGGACCTGGACCGTAATTATTCTTCTTTTTTAAAAAACTTTATTTGTTTTTAATTTTTTTAATACATTTAAACTGTTCTTAATCTGAAACATACTGAATATTAAAGTTTCTTAATTCACTAAAAGAATGTAATTGAGTTCATAAGTATTTCTTAAGTATTTCAATTACAATGAATTATGTATTTTCATAATGATGTAGAATTGAATTACAAAGAAAAATCATCCAAACATCTCTTTGTAATGAAACGATCTCCTATTACGGATAATAAATAGAACCATTTGCATGTCAGAATTCACAAACTCACCCACAATTCACAACCATTCCTACTCTTTTTTTTTCCTTTTGTGAATGAAAATATTTCTGTATTTTTCCGATCATATATAGGATTGAAGGTTTTAAGCTATTTAAGTGAATGATTTACTGGCTGATGGTAGATGGAATTGGCCTAATGGGTGGCTGCAATTGTACCCTGCATTGCAGACTATTGATGTTCCTACTATCGACAATCTAAAGGAGGATATGGTAAAATGGAAGTTGAATAATGGCAATTTGGTTGACTTTTCTATGAGGCATGTTTGGGAGAAATTTATGCCTGATGAAAATATTGTGAAATGGCATAAGGTGGTTTGGTTCACTCAAGGATACCCGAGACATGCTTTTCTTATGTGGCTGGCTGTGAAGGAGAAATTACTCACACAAGATAGAATGTTAAAGTGGGGTAATACTAATACTATGGTTTATATGTTTCTTAAAAATAGTGTTTATATTGAACTCATGTGTATGTGTGTTTATATGGTTTTTTTATTGCTTTAAGTGTTTATTATAATGAGAAAGTGACAAGACTATTGTAAAAATAAGTTTTTTGCGTTTTTTATAACCAAATCAACATAGTTTATTCCATACATGAGGTTAGGTACATGACAGCCACACACTCACTATCCCCATAATATAAAGTCAATGACATATATTATTCATGCTATGTTATATTTAATTGAAGGAAACTGTTTTTCAGATTCAGTAAGGTGACAAATTGACATTTCCGTCTATTATATATCCAACACTGCTCTCTTAAATTATTAGTTATATTTATTTTGTCATACTAAGACGCGTCTCAACGGTTTGCGTGAGTTTATCCGTCCCTTGAAGTGGCGTCGTCCCTCCATTGGCATGGGTAGATCAGTTTGTCCGCCAGTTGGATGCCGTCACTTTGGAGACGAAAGGGAGGGGAGGTGTGAGTTGGTGAGTGGGGCCCAAAGGGGTATTTTGTGTGTGTGTGTGTTTTGTAATGATGGGTCTCAAAAAATAAAGATAAATAATGTTGTTGGCATGTGTATGTCAGTTTAATGTCGGTTGGATGGTGAGCTGATGTGTCGCTGATTTGGCACAGTTTTGAAGAATTCGATGACGGGCCTTCGCTGCAAAAGATCCCGGAATTGGTCGATTCGGAATCGGCTGGTTTGGAGGAAAACTGACGGTATCAGTTTCTATCACTATTGGGACTGGTCTAATAAATCACAACGTAATAGTTTTGTTTGCACTTTTCATTTGTTTAAATTAAAATTTCTAGCTGTCCAATCATGATCTCCAATTGCACCAAATGAGAGGAAAATGCCAAGAGCCATCACTATTCTGCAAGTCCCATCATTTGAAACTTCAATTTAATATACTTCCTCCGTATCATAATAAGTGATATATTTAAGCTTTTATGAATTTTAAGGTAAATGATTAAAGAATAAGTTAAAATATACTACATTCATTCTAAATTTATTATCCACTACAAAAGACACACAGTTTAAGAAATGTACATTAATTATACTATGTCACTAATCAAATTTTCTTTTTCTCACTTGAATGTTTTTTGATTGGTTGAAATTTAGGAAAAATAGTCTTTGTGTGACAAACTAAAATAATATAATAGACAATAAAAATGGGACGGAGGGAGTAATAAGGTAGATAGTTAGTGGATGATAAGTCCCACTTTTCTTGGATAAAGTAATATTAATAAGTTTTAAAAATAAAAGTAGGATAATTTCACTTTATTAAAGTGAATAATTAGTGAATCACTTATTGTGATACGGAGGAAGTATAAATATTTTTACTTCAAAAAAAAAAAATTCAGTAATGCCATCTTTCTAGCCAAGCAACTCATAGAAATAGATGAAAATTAGCAAGAGGTTAGATAGACGTACAAATACAAAGTAAAAATGTTTTACTTACTCTAATTATGTATATTTCCTCCTATTTTTGTTTAGAAATCGCAAAAGTAATAATGTATCACTTAAAAATTCGAAGAAGTTTAACACAATATTTTGTCTACAAAATATAAATATTTTATTAGTCATTAAAATCTATAAAAAAGAAGTTAATGAAAATTTTGAATGCTGCAACTTTATTGCTATGTCATAATGGTTAAATAGATAAATTTTATATATTTATTTAACTTTATTCACAATGGATCTTTACAATAAAAATATGTTCTGATTTTTGTGACAATGCAAAAATATTTTATATGTAACATAAATGTTAACTAATATTAACGAGATAAGCTTAAACACGTCACCGTTATGCAAAGGGGCACTACTAATGTGGTGTTTGTTTGCAGTTTGATGGAATTGTAACGACCCGAAATTTGAATAAAATAAAATTTGGAAAAAATATGATAAATAAGGATAATTCATTTCAGAACCGTAGGAATTGGTTTCGTGTCGTTTGGACACCGTATGAGAAAGTTATGGACGAAACCGGGTCGAGACAAAGACCGAAAAGTGCAGCCTAGCTGACTGGTGGAGTTCACGGCGCGAAGTGGAGTTCGCGATCGCGAACTCCGTCCAGGGACTTGGGGTTTTCAGACATTGAGTTCACGACCTGTTACCGATCGCGAAGTGTTCACGACACGCGAACTTCGCGACGCGAAGTCTGTTCACGGCGTGAACTTTGCGAGACCAGCTGTATTAAATCGGGAAAGCTAGGGTTTTCACTCATTTCTACCATTGTTGAAGGGCAGCCGATTTTAGAGAGAGAAGGGGCGATTTTGGTGATTTCTTGCTCAAATCTTCATCAATCTTGAAGGATCTAAACATCAAAGGTAAGATATCTTGATTGTTGATGTTATCTAGCTAGTTATGAACTTTGTATGAGTAGAAATGGTGGTTTGGGGAACCATCCATGTTATCTTTGGGGAAGATGACTAATTATGGGTGTAGAACACTCATTGTAAGCTTGTAATCAATGTGTACAAGTTGGATCTGAGTTTATGATGGAAATCTTGAACTAGGGTTTGAGATTTCACCAAGTTGGATGAACTTGGTGGTTAAGAATGTTGTTATGGGTTTATTGGTAACTAGTTATGGATAATAACTAGATTTTATGATGATATGGATGATAGGTCAAGAAGGCCTAAAGATTGGTGATATGTCACAAGTTGGAAAGCAAGGATTCGTGTTGTTGGACACGATTTGGAGTTAGCTTGGCTAAGGTGAGTACATGAGACTTTTACTGGGTACATAGCAAATGATTTGGAAACTATGATGTTTTAAGGGTCTTTATTAATGAACGTTTTTAATAAAGATATGATGGATATGATGAGAAAATGCTAGTAATAGAATATTTTAGTATGTCTAAATGATTGTTGATTTTGAAAGAGTTTATGATAATGAAAAGTAAATAATGAGTTTTTACAAATGAGATGCATGAATAAAGATAATGATTTTAAAAGAACTTGATAATCGGCTTATTAATAATACGTATTAATAAAGCTTGAGACAATGATTTTTAAGTAATGAGTATCGATTAGTATTTTGTACTAATAAAAGTAGATATTGAAATACTAAGAGAATAAGTAATAAGTGACTAGTAATAAACGTGTATTCTAGTCAAAGAAGAGTCAAAGTAATATGATTTTGATAAAAGATGAATATGTTTTAAATTAGTAAAGGACTTGGTAAAGTTAAGATTTAAAATGAAATAATAAAGAGAATAGCATGATAAATTAGAATAAATGTATTCTAATAAGCGATGAAAGGAGCTGATGCTCATATTTGATGAAAGGAGCTGAGGCTCATATGTGAATGAAAAATCCGGAATAAGACCGCCCAGAAATGGGGGAGCATGAGACGTCTACTTGGGGTGGTACCTCCCTGCGCAAAGAGTAGAATGTCACAGTTTACGACACTCAATGATGAGTGAGCATGACGACCCGGGAACGGGGAGAGCTTATGAATCTCGGTAAGATGGGGGTTCCCAATTACCTTGATAGTTTACCTATGACGTCCCATATCGGGAGAGTTGGCTTCGGAGAGGTCCGTTGCATATGTGATAATGAAAGTGTAAGTTTGGAGATAACTTACAAGTATGTGATTAGATGACGAGTAAGCTTATGGTAAGCTTATTAGTTTATACGGTTAAATGAATGGAAAAATGAGTTGCGAATTAATAAGAAATGATAAGGATAAGTATTTTTTTAAGGTTATAAATATTATTTTATAAATCTTTTGAGAATGGGTCGAAAACCCATGTATCTCACGAGACTATTTTGTCTCACGTACTACTTTGTTTTTGGCTATGTACTCAGGTTCAGGATCGCTGGATTAGAGGGTCGCGTTAGAAGTGGCCTAGTGTTGATTAGCTCGGGAGCTCGTAGGTAGTTCTCGTTTATCCTATGGTTATGATATTATCTTTGTAACACCGGATTTTATAACTCTGATAAATGTTTTAATGGTTTTTGTTAAACCGTATTTTGGGAACATTGGACATTGTTTTATTTTTATTTAAAAATATGTTTAAAAGGTGTTTTGAAAATTGAGGTGTTACAACTTGGTATCAGAGCTATAGTTTAAGTGAATTAGGTAGGTTTGACCTCCCTAGTCTTAAGCTATGCTAAGTAGGACCATATGTTTTCCATAGGATGTCCTTGATCAGTCCGTTGAGACAGTAAAGTATGGGTATATTAGGGTCGATCCCTAAGTGAAAGGATAATGTTTTGGGCTATATGGGTTATGTTTGACTAATAAGTCAATCTTTGAATTTTGATGGTTTATTATGTTGATATAGAAAATGGTGAACCCAAGAAGTGGAGAGATTCCACGAGATCATGAGACGGATTCAAATCGAATCCCGACTCATCCCGGTAATAATGGAGAAGGTTCCGGTTTGGATGTAAATCAAACCCCGGTAACTATGGAAGCTATCCAGAAATTATTTACCCAAATAAGGGAAGTGGTGAATGAGGATGTGAACCGGATCTTGACTAACCGGTTCAATGAAGAGAAGAATGATAATTCTAAGTCCCGTGGGGGAAGTAAGTCTTCGGGTAGCAAGACCCGTACTGTGGAGCCATCGACCGAGGAAAGCGATGATTCGGGGTCAGAGGAACGGGAAGGATGTACATACAAGACATTCATGACGTGCAACCCCGGAGTGTATTATGGAAGTTCGGAACCAAAGGTCACGATGCGTTGGATTCGGGAAACCGAGCAAGTGCTAGAAAGTAGCAAGTGTTTAAAGAAAGACATGGTCGTTTATGCATCCCGACAGTTGAAGGATGAAGCGTTGACATGGTGGGATACCATGTATGAAACTTTGGGAAAGAAAGTGTACAAGATGTCGTGGGAGGAGTTCACGAGAAGGTTGAAGGAAAAGTTTTGTCCCGAGAGAGATCTAGAAGAGTTACAAGAAGAGTTTATGTTCATCAAGAAGGGAAATATGTCGGTGGAAGAATACACCAAAAAGTTTACGGGATTACTTCCGTTTGTAATCAAGTCCTATCCTACGGAGCGTATGAAGGTGGTTCGGTATGCAAATGGACTACCACCGGAGTTTGAATTGGAAGTCAAGCGAGCGACCACGTTGGATGAGGCCATTAGTACCGCTCGGAGTGTTGAAAGGGTGTTTCGGCGAAGGGCACAAGAGTCGGCATCAGGAAAAGAAAAGAAGAAGTTTGATAGTAGCTTGGGATTAACAAAGAGAGAAGGATTGGGGTCGAGTTCGTCAAAGCATAGTGGTATTGGAAGTTGTCAAAGTTGTGGGAAGAATCATCATGGGGAATGTAAGGCAAATTCGGCTATATGCTTCAAGTGTGGTCGAGTAGGACACCGAGCAAAGGATTGCAAAGTAAGGAACCTCGAGGAAGTGGAATGCTACACTTGTCACGAGGTGGGACACTTTAGTAGTGCGTGCCCAAGGAAGAGAACCGACACGTCAGCATCAACCGCCAACAGGAATCGGGTGAAGAAAACCCGTGGGGCCGCTTCAGGTAATGCATTTATGAAATTTTGATAGATAATTAGAATTCAATTGCTTTTATGTCGCACAAATTGGTGCTTATGTGATATAAGTATGGAAATAATATTAGATAGAATATATGATGTGAAAAATAAGTTTGGGAGATAATCTCCCCGAGTTATTATGCGTATAGTTATGGGTTGGCGACCGGTATGTCGCGGGAAATAAGACTAGAAAGGATTATATCATCATAAATTATCGGAAGGTGAATCATAAGAATAGTAGCTGTGCTCAAAGAAAGGGTAGTAGTACAGTGAAGTACTAAGTTTCGGTAAGACTGGTGAAGTATGAATGGAAAGCTATAGAAATAATGATTTTGAAAATAGAACTTTAGTGTTCGGTGGGAATCCTGATAAGTAGTGCAGATATTCAAGTCAGGGTTGACGTATGCAATGGCAAGGGTGAATAGTTTGTTATTGGTAAAGTTTATAAAAAAAAAAAAAAAAAAAAAGGAGAAAAATGAGATAGTTCAAGATTGGGTATCGATCGGAGTCAATGGGTTGACTCATAAGGACCGTGTGAATCAGTAAAATATGGATAATTAGAAGGGTGTTAGTGGTTACCTCGGTGGTAAATGAAAGATCGGAAAATATTAATGTTGAGAAAGCATGTTTAGTAAAGGTCGATTGATAAATAAATTGGTTAGTGAATTGGTGCATACCGTATGGTATTATGTGTAAGTGAAAAAGTGAAAATGTGGATAGAAAATGTGGTTGTTTATGAAAGAAAATGATAGCATGATGCTAAACGAATGAGGCATACATGAATGGTATGCAAGATGAAATGGTATTGTATGAGTCACTTTGGATTGGAGGCTTTCTGATCATTGTGACAGTTTGGGCCTTGATGGATTGGAGGCTTTCCGATCATCTCGGTGGTATAGTTAAAGTATGAACTGATGTATCAGAATTGTGAGGTTTATATCTGTCGAATGTAGAACCGTATGGTTAGTTGTTGTTATGATTTTTATGGCAAGTGAGAACTTGGATTGAAAACACGGGTAGTGTTTAAGTATAAGTAAGTGTAGGAGGTGCCTACAAGTTAATGGTTCATGAAAAAGGAATGCTTTAGAAAGCAAAGTGGTTAGTAGCCAATGAGTGGTGAAAGATGTATATCGGGTGGTTAGGCCACAATTGGATGTGATTGAGGTTCTAGAGCCGGCAATCGGTAATTTCAAGTATGGTATAAGGATGTTTGAAGGAAATTATAAAAGGTATAAGTAATTGGATGAAAGTTAAGAAGTAATAGAAATTTGGTATTGAATCAAGTGGAAATGGTTAATCGATTGTAGAAAATTGAAATCAGAGAAGAGAGAAACAATTGAGAAAGGAAATTTAAATATTGGAATCAGGAACGAAAAGCTTGGGAAGCGATGCCTTAGTAATAAAGAATATGTGGAATTTAGCAAGGTAAGTTGACTTATTCATAAGTCAAGGTTAGTCAACTAGTAGATTGTTGACTTTGGTAAAAATTGGATTTTTGATTTTTGTTTAAAGGAGGTTAGTCGAGGATAAGGACATAATGTATCATGTATGTGTGTATGATAGTGGTTGATTGATTAATGGAAATAATTGTAGACAAAGGGTGTGACTTTGACCTTTGGGCAATTCGAACGGAATTTAGAAATCGAGTATGATTGTTGTTGGACCATGAAGGTAAGGTCCATCGTTAAGGAATTTATGGTTAATGGAATCACTAGTGGGTAAGGAAATTGTCAAGAAATGGTTGACCTTGTACTAAGTCAAAGTTGGAACAATGTTGACAATCTGGTCAAAGTGATGGGTTGACTAACATTTTGGTCAAATGGTTATTAGTAATGATTGGGTCATATCATCTCAATGGGGGTGAGGAGCTTGGTTAAATGACGGGAAGTGTTAAGGTTAAATTGTGAAATTTTGAACCGTTCAGATATTGGGAACTCGAGTTTGGATCTTTGGCCGTTTGGGTATAACGGGTCAAGTGGGAAATTAATTGCGTAAGTATTATTGAATCATAAGTTGGAAGTGGAATGAGGATCGGAAATCCTTGAGTTGATTCCGAGGACGGAATCCTTTTAAGGGGTGGATAGTTGTAACGACCCGAAATTTGAATAAAATAAAATTTGGAAAAAATATGATAAATAAGGATAATTCATTTCAGAACCGTAGGAATTGGTTTCGTGTCGTTTGGACACCGTATGAGAAAGTTATGGACGAAACCGGGTCGAGACAAAGACCGAAAAGTGCAGCCTAGCTGACTGGTGGAGTTCACGGCGCGAAGTGGAGTTCGCGATCGCGAACTCCGTCCAGGGACTTGGGGTTTTCAGACATTGAGTTCACGACCTGTTACCGATCGCGAAGTGTTCACGACACGCGAACTTCGCGACGCGAAGTCTGTTCACGGCGTGAACTTTGCGAGACCAGCTGTATTAAATCGGGAAAGCTAGGGTTTTCACTCATTTCTACCATTGTTGAAGGGCAGCCGATTTTAGAGAGAGAAGGGGCGATTTTGGTGATTTCTTGCTCAAATCTTCATCAATCTTGAAGGATCTAAACATCAAAGGTAAGATATCTTGATTGTTGATGTTATCTAGCTAGTTATGAACTTTGTATGAGTAGAAATGGTGGTTTGGGGAACCATCCATGTTATCTTTGGGGAAGATGACTAATTATGGGTGTAGAACACTCATTGTAAGCTTGTAATCAATGTGTACAAGTTGGATCTGAGTTTATGATGGAAATCTTGAACTAGGGTTTGAGATTTCACCAAGTTGGATGAACTTGGTGGTTAAGAATGTTGTTATGGGTTTATTGGTAACTAGTTATGGATAATAACTAGATTTTATGATGATATGGATGATAGGTCAAGAAGGCCTAAAGATTGGTGATATGTCACAAGTTGGAAAGCAAGGATTCGTGTTGTTGGACACGATTTGGAGTTAGCTTGGCTAAGGTGAGTACATGAGACTTTTACTGGGTACATAGCAAATGATTTGGAAACTATGATGTTTTAAGGGTCTTTATTAATGAACGTTTTTAATAAAGATATGATGGATATGATGAGAAAATGCTAGTAATAGAATATTTTAGTATGTCTAAATGATTGTTGATTTTGAAAGAGTTTATGATAATGAAAAGTAAATAATGAGTTTTTACAAATGAGATGCATGAATAAAGATAATGATTTTAAAAGAACTTGATAATCGGCTTATTAATAATACGTATTAATAAAGCTTGAGACAATGATTTTTAAGTAATGAGTATCGATTAGTATTTTGTACTAATAAAAGTAGATATTGAAATACTAAGAGAATAAGTAATAAGTGACTAGTAATAAACGTGTATTCTAGTCAAAGAAGAGTCAAAGTAATATGATTTTGATAAAAGATGAATATGTTTTAAATTAGTAAAGGACTTGGTAAAGTTAAGATTTAAAATGAAATAATAAAGAGAATAGCATGATAAATTAGAATAAATGTATTCTAATAAGCGATGAAAGGAGCTGATGCTCATATTTGATGAAAGGAGCTGAGGCTCATATGTGAATGAAAAATCCGGAATAAGACCGCCCAGAAATGGGGGAGCATGAGACGTCTACTTGGGGTGGTACCTCCCTGCGCAAAGAGTAGAATGTCACAGTTTACGACACTCAATGATGAGTGAGCATGACGACCCGGGAACGGGGAGAGCTTATGAATCTCGGTAAGATGGGGGTTCCCAATTACCTTGATAGTTTACCTATGACGTCCCATATCGGGAGAGTTGGCTTCGGAGAGGTCCGTTGCATATGTGATAATGAAAGTGTAAGTTTGGAGATAACTTACAAGTATGTGATTAGATGACGAGTAAGCTTATGGTAAGCTTATTAGTTTATACGGTTAAATGAATGGAAAAATGAGTTGCGAATTAATAAGAAATGATAAGGATAAGTATTTTTTTAAGGTTATAAATATTATTTTATAAATCTTTTGAGAATGGGTCGAAAACCCATGTATCTCACGAGACTATTTTGTCTCACGTACTACTTTGTTTTTGGCTATGTACTCAGGTTCAGGATCGCTGGATTAGAGGGTCGCGTTAGAAGTGGCCTAGTGTTGATTAGCTCGGGAGCTCGTAGGTAGTTCTCGTTTATCCTATGGTTATGATATTATCTTTGTAACACCGGATTTTATAACTCTGATAAATGTTTTAATGGTTTTTGTTAAACCGTATTTTGGGAACATTGGACATTGTTTTATTTTTATTTAAAAATATGTTTAAAAGGTGTTTTGAAAATTGAGGTGTTACAACTTGGTATCAGAGCTATAGTTTAAGTGAATTAGGTAGGTTTGACCTCCCTAGTCTTAAGCTATGCTAAGTAGGACCATATGTTTTCCATAGGATGTCCTTGATCAGTCCGTTGAGACAGTAAAGTATGGGTATATTAGGGTCGATCCCTAAGTGAAAGGATAATGTTTTGGGCTATATGGGTTATGTTTGACTAATAAGTCAATCTTTGAATTTTGATGGTTTATTATGTTGATATAGAAAATGGTGAACCCAAGAAGTGGAGAGATTCCACGAGATCATGAGACGGATTCAAATCGAATCCCGACTCATCCCGGTAATAATGGAGAAGGTTCCGGTTTGGATGTAAATCAAACCCCGGTAACTATGGAAGCTATCCAGAAATTATTTACCCAAATAAGGGAAGTGGTGAATGAGGATGTGAACCGGATCTTGACTAACCGGTTCAATGAAGAGAAGAATGATAATTCTAAGTCCCGTGGGGGAAGTAAGTCTTCGGGTAGCAAGACCCGTACTGTGGAGCCATCGACCGAGGAAAGCGATGATTCGGGGTCAGAGGAACGGGAAGGATGTACATACAAGACATTCATGACGTGCAACCCCGGAGTGTATTATGGAAGTTCGGAACCAAAGGTCACGATGCGTTGGATTCGGGAAACCGAGCAAGTGCTAGAAAGTAGCAAGTGTTTAAAGAAAGACATGGTCGTTTATGCATCCCGACAGTTGAAGGATGAAGCGTTGACATGGTGGGATACCATGTATGAAACTTTGGGAAAGAAAGTGTACAAGATGTCGTGGGAGGAGTTCACGAGAAGGTTGAAGGAAAAGTTTTGTCCCGAGAGAGATCTAGAAGAGTTACAAGAAGAGTTTATGTTCATCAAGAAGGGAAATATGTCGGTGGAAGAATACACCAAAAAGTTTACGGGATTACTTCCGTTTGTAATCAAGTCCTATCCTACGGAGCGTATGAAGGTGGTTCGGTATGCAAATGGACTACCACCGGAGTTTGAATTGGAAGTCAAGCGAGCGACCACGTTGGATGAGGCCATTAGTACCGCTCGGAGTGTTGAAAGGGTGTTTCGGCGAAGGGCACAAGAGTCGGCATCAGGAAAAGAAAAGAAGAAGTTTGATAGTAGCTTGGGATTAACAAAGAGAGAAGGATTGGGGTCGAGTTCGTCAAAGCATAGTGGTATTGGAAGTTGTCAAAGTTGTGGGAAGAATCATCATGGGGAATGTAAGGCAAATTCGGCTATATGCTTCAAGTGTGGTCGAGTAGGACACCGAGCAAAGGATTGCAAAGTAAGGAACCTCGAGGAAGTGGAATGCTACACTTGTCACGAGGTGGGACACTTTAGTAGTGCGTGCCCAAGGAAGAGAACCGACACGTCAGCATCAACCGCCAACAGGAATCGGGTGAAGAAAACCCGTGGGGCCGCTTCAGGTAATGCATTTATGAAATTTTGATAGATAATTAGAATTCAATTGCTTTTATGTCGCACAAATTGGTGCTTATGTGATATAAGTATGGAAATAATATTAGATAGAATATATGATGTGAAAAATAAGTTTGGGAGATAATCTCCCCGAGTTATTATGCGTATAGTTATGGGTTGGCGACCGGTATGTCGCGGGAAATAAGACTAGAAAGGATTATATCATCATAAATTATCGGAAGGTGAATCATAAGAATAGTAGCTGTGCTCAAAGAAAGGGTAGTAGTACAGTGAAGTACTAAGTTTCGGTAAGACTGGTGAAGTATGAATGGAAAGCTATAGAAATAATGATTTTGAAAATAGAACTTTAGTGTTCGGTGGGAATCCTGATAAGTAGTGCAGATATTCAAGTCAGGGTTGACGTATGCAATGGCAAGGGTGAATAGTTTGTTATTGGTAAAGTTTATAAAAAAAAAAAAAAAAAAAAAGGAGAAAAATGAGATAGTTCAAGATTGGGTATCGATCGGAGTCAATGGGTTGACTCATAAGGACCGTGTGAATCAGTAAAATATGGATAATTAGAAGGGTGTTAGTGGTTACCTCGGTGGTAAATGAAAGATCGGAAAATATTAATGTTGAGAAAGCATGTTTAGTAAAGGTCGATTGATAAATAAATTGGTTAGTGAATTGGTGCATACCGTATGGTATTATGTGTAAGTGAAAAAGTGAAAATGTGGATAGAAAATGTGGTTGTTTATGAAAGAAAATGATAGCATGATGCTAAACGAATGAGGCATACATGAATGGTATGCAAGATGAAATGGTATTGTATGAGTCACTTTGGATTGGAGGCTTTCTGATCATTGTGACAGTTTGGGCCTTGATGGATTGGAGGCTTTCCGATCATCTCGGTGGTATAGTTAAAGTATGAACTGATGTATCAGAATTGTGAGGTTTATATCTGTCGAATGTAGAACCGTATGGTTAGTTGTTGTTATGATTTTTATGGCAAGTGAGAACTTGGATTGAAAACACGGGTAGTGTTTAAGTATAAGTAAGTGTAGGAGGTGCCTACAAGTTAATGGTTCATGAAAAAGGAATGCTTTAGAAAGCAAAGTGGTTAGTAGCCAATGAGTGGTGAAAGATGTATATCGGGTGGTTAGGCCACAATTGGATGTGATTGAGGTTCTAGAGCCGGCAATCGGTAATTTCAAGTATGGTATAAGGATGTTTGAAGGAAATTATAAAAGGTATAAGTAATTGGATGAAAGTTAAGAAGTAATAGAAATTTGGTATTGAATCAAGTGGAAATGGTTAATCGATTGTAGAAAATTGAAATCAGAGAAGAGAGAAACAATTGAGAAAGGAAATTTAAATATTGGAATCAGGAACGAAAAGCTTGGGAAGCGATGCCTTAGTAATAAAGAATATGTGGAATTTAGCAAGGTAAGTTGACTTATTCATAAGTCAAGGTTAGTCAACTAGTAGATTGTTGACTTTGGTAAAAATTGGATTTTTGATTTTTGTTTAAAGGAGGTTAGTCGAGGATAAGGACATAATGTATCATGTATGTGTGTATGATAGTGGTTGATTGATTAATGGAAATAATTGTAGACAAAGGGTGTGACTTTGACCTTTGGGCAATTCGAACGGAATTTAGAAATCGAGTATGATTGTTGTTGGACCATGAAGGTAAGGTCCATCGTTAAGGAATTTATGGTTAATGGAATCACTAGTGGGTAAGGAAATTGTCAAGAAATGGTTGACCTTGTACTAAGTCAAAGTTGGAACAATGTTGACAATCTGGTCAAAGTGATGGGTTGACTAACATTTTGGTCAAATGGTTATTAGTAATGATTGGGTCATATCATCTCAATGGGGGTGAGGAGCTTGGTTAAATGACGGGAAGTGTTAAGGTTAAATTGTGAAATTTTGAACCGTTCAGATATTGGGAACTCGAGTTTGGATCTTTGGCCGTTTGGGTATAACGGGTCAAGTGGGAAATTAATTGCGTAAGTATTATTGAATCATAAGTTGGAAGTGGAATGAGGATCGGAAATCCTTGAGTTGATTCCGAGGACGGAATCCTTTTAAGGGGTGGATAGTTGTAACGACCCGAAATTTGAATAAAATAAAATTTGGAAAAAATATGATAAATAAGGATAATTCATTTCAGAACCGTAGGAATTGGTTTCGTGTCGTTTGGACACCGTATGAGAAAGTTATGGACGAAACCGGGTCGAGACAAAGACCGAAAAGTGCAGCCTAGCTGACTGGTGGAGTTCACGGCGCGAAGTGGAGTTCGCGATCGCGAACTCCGTCCAGGGACTTGGGGTTTTCAGACATTGAGTTCACGACCTGTTACCGATCGCGAAGTGTTCACGACACGCGAACTTCGCGACGCGAAGTCTGTTCACGGCGTGAACTTTGCGAGACCAGCTGTATTAAATCGGGAAAGCTAGGGTTTTCACTCATTTCTACCATTGTTGAAGGGCAGCCGATTTTAGAGAGAGAAGGGGCGATTTTGGTGATTTCTTGCTCAAATCTTCATCAATCTTGAAGGATCTAAACATCAAAGGTAAGATATCTTGATTGTTGATGTTATCTAGCTAGTTATGAACTTTGTATGAGTAGAAATGGTGGTTTGGGGAACCATCCATGTTATCTTTGGGGAAGATGACTAATTATGGGTGTAGAACACTCATTGTAAGCTTGTAATCAATGTGTACAAGTTGGATCTGAGTTTATGATGGAAATCTTGAACTAGGGTTTGAGATTTCACCAAGTTGGATGAACTTGGTGGTTAAGAATGTTGTTATGGGTTTATTGGTAACTAGTTATGGATAATAACTAGATTTTATGATGATATGGATGATAGGTCAAGAAGGCCTAAAGATTGGTGATATGTCACAAGTTGGAAAGCAAGGATTCGTGTTGTTGGACACGATTTGGAGTTAGCTTGGCTAAGGTGAGTACATGAGACTTTTACTGGGTACATAGCAAATGATTTGGAAACTATGATGTTTTAAGGGTCTTTATTAATGAACGTTTTTAATAAAGATATGATGGATATGATGAGAAAATGCTAGTAATAGAATATTTTAGTATGTCTAAATGATTGTTGATTTTGAAAGAGTTTATGATAATGAAAAGTAAATAATGAGTTTTTACAAATGAGATGCATGAATAAAGATAATGATTTTAAAAGAACTTGATAATCGGCTTATTAATAATACGTATTAATAAAGCTTGAGACAATGATTTTTAAGTAATGAGTATCGATTAGTATTTTGTACTAATAAAAGTAGATATTGAAATACTAAGAGAATAAGTAATAAGTGACTAGTAATAAACGTGTATTCTAGTCAAAGAAGAGTCAAAGTAATATGATTTTGATAAAAGATGAATATGTTTTAAATTAGTAAAGGACTTGGTAAAGTTAAGATTTAAAATGAAATAATAAAGAGAATAGCATGATAAATTAGAATAAATGTATTCTAATAAGCGATGAAAGGAGCTGATGCTCATATTTGATGAAAGGAGCTGAGGCTCATATGTGAATGAAAAATCCGGAATAAGACCGCCCAGAAATGGGGGAGCATGAGACGTCTACTTGGGGTGGTACCTCCCTGCGCAAAGAGTAGAATGTCACAGTTTACGACACTCAATGATGAGTGAGCATGACGACCCGGGAACGGGGAGAGCTTATGAATCTCGGTAAGATGGGGGTTCCCAATTACCTTGATAGTTTACCTATGACGTCCCATATCGGGAGAGTTGGCTTCGGAGAGGTCCGTTGCATATGTGATAATGAAAGTGTAAGTTTGGAGATAACTTACAAGTATGTGATTAGATGACGAGTAAGCTTATGGTAAGCTTATTAGTTTATACGGTTAAATGAATGGAAAAATGAGTTGCGAATTAATAAGAAATGATAAGGATAAGTATTTTTTTAAGGTTATAAATATTATTTTATAAATCTTTTGAGAATGGGTCGAAAACCCATGTATCTCACGAGACTATTTTGTCTCACGTACTACTTTGTTTTTGGCTATGTACTCAGGTTCAGGATCGCTGGATTAGAGGGTCGCGTTAGAAGTGGCCTAGTGTTGATTAGCTCGGGAGCTCGTAGGTAGTTCTCGTTTATCCTATGGTTATGATATTATCTTTGTAACACCGGATTTTATAACTCTGATAAATGTTTTAATGGTTTTTGTTAAACCGTATTTTGGGAACATTGGACATTGTTTTATTTTTATTTAAAAATATGTTTAAAAGGTGTTTTGAAAATTGAGGTGTTACAGGAATCATTCAACGCTTAATGTTGAATCATTCATCATTCAACGCGTTTGTTTAACGTCTCTTAATGAAGTATATGATGAAAGAGATAGTAAAAATTTATAATGAAATCAAGTTTTATACAAAACCTCTTAATCATTCAAACTATTGAATCATTTAATGGTTAATCATTTTTTCTTATCAAACTATCACCTAAATAATTCCACCAAGTTGGTACTAAAATTAGCATATTATATTTGAAAAATCATACTAAGTTAATGTCATACAGTTGTCCTTTTTTAGATTTTAATAAACATTGGGAACCTTGACCTACACCATTAAGTTCCCACCAAACTACTAATTGCAATTGTTGGTTAAGGCTTTTCACACACCAACATTAGCTAATCATATAATTAAAGGTATATTGTTTAATACACAAATAATATTTTCATTAGATTGCTACTTCTACTTTCTGTTTTTAAATTATTTTCAGTAGATAGTAATCGACTAACCTTTTTTTTAAATGCAACAAATCCGATCCATTTCATATATAATTGTATATTTAATGAACAATGTCAAGTTATTACTTATTAGTACTAAAGTGATAGTTAAGTTGACTCGAGTCGAGCTCAAAAATGTCGACTACCTATAAAGAGATTAGACCATAATTAAGACCTCTTGAAACAAAATTTTAAAGCTTACAGTGCAAATAAACTTATTCATATTGGTTTGGTCATTAGCAATGAAGAAACAAAATAAATTGATCCGTGTCGGTTTAGTTATTAAAACAAATGTAACAATAATATAAATTATCAAACTCGTTTGGATGTTCCCTAAAAGAAAATTATACAAACTTTTGTACTAATCTTTTATATTAAAGGGCAAATCAACTTTTATTTATTATACCAAAACTTTAGTGGTGGTAAATTGGTAGCACTTTATGTAAATGGTAGGGGTGAGCATAAAAACCGAAAAACCGAACCGAACCCGAAAAACCCGAAAAAACCGAACCGAAAAAACCGAACCATTTGAAAAACCGACATCAACGGTTTTGATTTTTGGAAAACCCGAATGTTTGGGGCGGTTTTCGGGGGCATATGAAAAACCAAACCGAAAAACCCGCCCCGCCCCGCCTTTATATATATTTCAAGTTTTATAAAAATATTCTTATATTTTTAAAAGATTTGATATAAATTTGTTTGCAAAAGGAAAGCAACCATGCAATGAAACTTCTATGGATGAAGATATTGACTAAGATTGTTGCGAAAGATAGTTGGATGTTATTCTATTATTAATTTTTTTTCAAATTATGTTAGTTGAATTTATTAGTACATTTATTAAACTTACTAGTTGTTTTTTATATATAATGAAATGAGTTAAGGTTTGGAAGTTTGAATCATAATATTAGTTTTTAAGATAACAAATTGGTAAATTTAAAGGAAACTAAAAACAAAAAAAAACCGAAACCGAACCGAAAAACCCGAAACCGAACCGAAAAACCCGAAAAACCGAAACCGAAAAATCCGAAACCGAACGGGGTGTAATTCTCAAAACCCGAACTTTCGGGGCGGGGTTTGGTTTTAGTTAAAAACCGCCCCACACCGCCCCATGCTCACCCCTAGTAAATGGGAAGGAAATTTTGCATAGATCTAATCAAACATCATATTTATTCTTTGTACATCAACATATTCAGTAAATAGCAACCATAAGAGATTATGGAGAAACCAATTATTTCCAATAGAAATAAGTCAAGAATTAAACAATATTCGGAAACGACTGCGTTTCAATTTTATAACGTCGACAAGTCGTTAAACAATCACGCGCTCACTCCTCCTTCTGACCGGCGGCGCCGTTATCGTCAAACCAAACTTTCCGTTGCCGAGGCCGCCACGCCGCGTAGATCGCCGGAGACTTTCCATCCACCCTAGAATCATATGTACTAAAACCCACTCCGCCGTTACTACCATTCATCTCCGCCGTCAGGACAACATTCTCCGCCGCCGCCGCAACCTGACACCGTCTCCCGGAGCTTATTTTCACATCCCGATCCAAATCCCAGATCGCAATTTCACTCCCGTAATCAGATTCATCATCTTCAAAATCTAACCCTAAGCCAAAACTATCCCATAACTGTACAACACTTTTTCCGGCAGAAAAATCCGACCACGAAAACCCATTACGCCGCCGGAGGCTTAAATTACCATCATGCCCTTCGTTATTTCCCCAATAACCAGAACCCTCAGCTCGGAAAACCTCATCCACACGATCATCGTCCTCCGAATCCAACTCTTCATCATCGGACTCTGCCACGGACGATGGCGTATCATCATCGCATTCGTCGTCGGAAAAGTCAAAATCGAAATCATCCTGGTCAAACATTTGCTGAGGGCAAGATTTTTTATAAGAAGTTACCAATTTGAGACGGAAATGATGTATAAACAACTTAATTCTATTAAATACGCTAGTGAAGGTAGCAAAAACAGCAAGAATTAAAGCACCCCATGTCCAGAAACTATAAAATTGAGGAACTTTATCAATTAGAGAAAGTTTGGTGAGTAAAGATGGGTTTTGTAAGCATTTCATTCCGGCCTCGAAATCGCCGATGAGATTAAGCTCTGTGATTTCCATATTGATCGATCGGGTGATTGTGGATCTTCACCGCTGGTCAATAATTGAATTTTGTGAATTAGAGAGAGATTGAGAGAGTGGGAGAGAAGATTGAAAAGGGATGATAGGGTTTGAAGAAGTAAATGGATTTGGGGATTTATAATGGTGGTTAGGTGAGTTTAGGGGAGTCGTTGAAGACTGGTTAAAAATGAGACACCTAGCTTCTTGTATATCTTACATAACGTGTGATTAACAAGCAGTAAAAATTATTGAATTACTTATTATAAGTAAGAATTTAATTATTTTCTAGATAAACATTACCAATTTATGGTTTAGAAACAATTACAATTAGATCGCATATATTATAAACAAAAACTCATGGAAAAATCATTTATAACAAAAGTACTTTTTAAAAAAAAGCAAATGCGATCATTTTTCATTACTTTGTCAATAATTGTTCATATTATGCATGTTTAACAATTTTCGCAATTTAGGCCGTGTTTGAGATTGTTTATTTAAAATAAACTATATGTTTTTTAATGGATAATCAGATAATTAGATGTTATAAAACGTGATTTTGAAAAAGAAAATGTTTGAATATGATTATGGTGTTTGAAATCGCACTAATCAGATAAGAAGTCTTTTAATGTTTGACAAACCTAATTATTTATTTAGTTACTATGATAAGTGATATATGTATTAATATAATCAATTTTAAGGTTTAGTCGTGAGTTTGAACACCGCTACGTGGGTTATATAAGGTTTGTCATGCGTTTGGTATGGATAGTTACTAGGAATTGGATATGGAACCAAAAACCCGAACCCGTACCTGTACCAACCAGAAACGTTTGGAAACGGATTAATAAAAACCGGTCCGGGTAGTGGGTCGAACTTTTTCGCGAAATCGGGTATTGGGTCCAACTTTTTCGTGAAATCGGGTATTGTGTCTTTCAGGTCCGGCTAAATCGGATTCGGTTACATTTGATATTGAACAAATCAGGTGTAAGACCATTAACCGAAACTTAGTTAACTATGTACTTGAAATTTGTTGTGATATAATGTTATTAATATAGTTCGGTTCATGTTAATTACAATCTATATTTTTAAATTACTCCAATATTACATGCATAAACTAACAAATATGATTATAACACCCGAAACTGGCTCCAATTATCATTTCGGTTCAAATCGGTTATATGCTCGATTTATCCGAACCGAACCGTATTCTATAAAACAGTTTGGTTATCAGGTCTACTAATATTATAAAATCGGATCTTCGATATTTTGGATTCAAATCCATCTGAATCGATTCTGAATCTCATCCCATATGTGACCAAATATAGTGTAATGTCTCTTATGTATAGTTCATTACGAGAATAAAAGATAGGTTTTTTACTTTATAAACTCTACTAGAGCTTTATTTTTGCGGGTGAGATGAGGAGGATGATGTGGCGGTCATGGATTGGATAAGATGTGATTAAAAAGTGGAACACGTTGGAAAAAGCGGAAACTTCGAGGACCCAGCTGAATCGCTGAGTCAGTATGAGTTCATCCAACTAGTGGCTTTGCCTTGAGATTGAGTTTGACCATGAGTTAAAGTCGAGTCAGCACCATCAAATTTTGTGGTTATTTCACCCTTAGACGGCTGATACGGTCCCAATTGGGATTGTGGTCACCGATTATTGTCTCCCCACTTCTTTATCATTATTTTTATTAACTTTCTAGAAAATAAAGAATAATATTTTATCTTGTTCTTTTTCACAAGATAATATAATAATGAACTTAAGAAAATGACATGATAATATAGAGAACGCAAATACGTGGCATAAAATAATATACTTCGTATAATCTATTTAATTCTTTTTTCTTATCATATTAACCAATCAATTTTTCATGTGAATCAATCCATTTATAGACAAATTAATAACTTTATGAAGTAAATATATATAATAATACTTTAAAAATTATTACATGTTGCTTCAAGTGAGAATGACAAATAGAGCTATACTTTATTATATAGTCATTTTCTTAGCAACCGTGGAATATGGAGTATTATTCATAATACACTTTTGGTTTATTTCTTTTAATTATAATAATTATTGGTAGCTACAATACAAGTTAAATTATTATTTAAAGGGTGTTGGTGATTGTTTACTAGATGTATTCATCTATTTATTACATTTTGTTATTATAAAAAAAAATTGTATTATGTTGTTTAAGATCTTAGTATCAACATAAGTTAGGTGTTTTTAAAATATTCGATATTGGGATGTTAAATAATTATACCAACTGCTGTTTTGATTTTAAAATACCCCTTTTATTGTACATATGGAATATTGAAGTTAAAAATGCAGAACAGAAATATTCGTGCTGATCTTATAATTAAGAAACAACGTTCCTAGTATTCTATAAATTCGAAGTTTTATACGATTTAATGAAAATACAAAATGAAAAAGAAATTAGAAAAATTCAAAATTCAAAGAAACAGTGATGACAAAATGTTGTGGTATTAAAAAGATATATAATTGATTCGTGTTCAGATAATAAAAAGAAGGGAAATAGTATTGGTGTCTACTATTTGTGTCTATCTATGTGTGTACCCATTTGATGATGACAAGTGTCAAAATCAAAAGATGATATAAGAAAAGAGAATTAATTGATTACATATGTCAAATTTAAAGATGGATAGACACATAAATATGCATAAATGATAAACACAAATATCATTTCTCTGAAAAGATATACTGTATGGTGGTATTAAGTAAGACTGATCTTGTAACTTATAGATAAGGTCACTATTTATGTAATTATGTATACAATTAGAATACTTCTGCCATATTTATGTAAATTTAAAAACGTTATATTTACGTTATTCGGTATATGTAAATAACGTGGTGGCAAAGATACCACGTGGTGATTATTATTTGAGCACATTAGCTGGCCGGCAGATTTCATCCTTTTATAGTGGCCCGACCCGGGCCCATCTTATATGTTTTGTGGTAGTAGTATTCATAGATGCCTCACAAGTCATAAAAGGGTATATGCTCTAATATATTCCAATTCAACAACAATAATACATCTCCATCAAATAAAAGTTACGAGACATATAAGATATAAACAATCATATATACACAAGAGGCGTGTGTTAATGCGGTGAGTATGCAAAAACATGTAAATAAGTGTATGAATGCACGTGGCGTGTTTGTGATGGCGTTTTGCAAGTATGCAACTAACATGTATCACCAAAATCATCAATCAAGAAATAAACATACAAACACATAAATCGTGCAATCATATATAACCACCGGTTCCTAAACTGATACGAACATAAAATTATGTAAATCCAAGTCTCTCATCGATCCTATAAGTAACTACACTACAAATTCGACACTAATTACCTCACTAGACATCTGCCCTAATATTAAACCTCCATGAGTTCCTAACAGAAACATTGTTCTTGGTCAGACTGAGATCTTTCAGATCACAGGCTGAATATATCCATCAACATAATGTTCGTGCACTCCTAATTGGAGCCAATTATAGAAACCTACGGTGTCAAATATCATACTAAATGTTTTTATTTTCTTGGAATATCTGGTTAAATAATAAATAGTGTTACTACTTAAAGTACAAGTGATAAAAGTAAGATAATTATGCTCGACAGCTATTAAATTTGGGTGAAAAAAACATCAAAAACTAGTTAAAGATAAACATCCAAAAGACCCTTTAAAGAAGTCAAAATTTAGAGCATTACGAGTCTTGGACCACATTAAGACGTAGAGATGTTGAAAGTTTGAGTACTAAAAATTGTCGTTAGCTGTGTGGGATGTGGGAGAATGGACCAGCTACAAACACCACAACTTCACATCAAACTTAGGAAAAGTGATATGCACATTTAAAACGATAAAAAAAATATATATCAAAGTCTAGATTTGAGCCGTCATTTTTTTTTTTTTCGTTCTCAACTAGCATGACAGGTTGTCATCGATAGAATAGTTTGGTCCAAAATATTGAATTGGTTCGATTTCATATCATAGTAGCCACAAGAGGAAAGACGACTATATTAGCTGGTATACCAGTTAGAAAAAGACCTAAATGGTAGGCAAATCTATATTTTTTTATTTTTAATCACTGAGATATAACACAAATCGAAATTTAACGTTTCTAATTTATGAAGAAATAAAATACACAAAAAAAATATTCCAACCTAACAGGAGATGCGCTTTTTGTATTGGGTGAGTAACCATTAATGCTTACCCATGTTTTAAAACCTAAAACCGGTCAATAAACTGATAGGATCGAATTAGATTGAACCAAACAATATTATTGAGTATTTATGATGTATTAATTATATATAAGTTGTATACAAATGCCAAATATTTAGAATAACACAAAATAAATGGCATAAAATAAAAAATAAAAAAAAAAGTAAAAACTGATTTTTCAACCAAGTTTAACATGTTTTATGTTTATTTTAATTATCTATTTTTTTTTTTAAAACCCAGTTTTTTTTGCTATTTTACCGGCCGATTCAACGGAACTAGCTCATTCTAACTGTGTACATTCCCGTTTCTCAATTCGACCGACTCGTTCAACCAAAATTTAAAAACATTGATTATCTCACTGTATCTATGGAAACAACATAAAATTCTCAACCATATAATAATTTTTTTATTCAATTAATTGCCATATCTGCCACGTTTCTCCCAAAAACCAAAAACAAACTTCCATACCATGTAAACAAACGTGAACGAAAGTACTAAACTGATAACCTATGTACTTACCAACACAACAGTAAGTTTAATGATTCACATTATTATATCTAGATGTCATATTCATTAGTAACGGGTCAAATTTTTTTTACCGGTTACCCAAACTATTTGGCCCATGCATTTCGGACCACGATTATACATACTTGATTTGGCCCATTACCTAAATTGTTTGGCCCGCCCATGTTATTCACTTATGATTCTATTATATAACTTGGTCATGTGTAACATGTAATGGGTCAAATCGATTGGGTCAGGTTGACCCATAAACCTTTTTTTGCCCAACCTATTTAGTATAGGAATTCATTTTTACACCACAATTCATTACAAATTTTACAGCTAACTGTACAACTACATAAATGTTGTGGTAGATACATTAAAAATTGTGGTGTATAAATCACTCCCTATTTAGTATATCAATAACAAATGTACTCAAAACCTCCACAAACACACAACTCAAAAAGGAACTTTCGAGAAATACTGTTCTAAACAGCAACTTTATTTATTTTACATGAAGTTTTTACCTTTTCTACTTTTTATTGATACATAACATACAAAGGAAGAGGATACAACCTGATTCATTCAGGCGTTTTCTTTACCACAAGAACTGGACATTTGGCATTTTGAATACAGTGATTGCTAACACTCCCAAGAAAAACCCTGTTTCAGGTACCAACAAATTGCCCAATATCATATTGAATAATACAAATTTAAATCTAACATGATGATTGATGAATATATGAAATGGATATTAAAAAATAAACTAACCTTTTAAGAGCTCCACGGCTATGGCTGCCCAACACAAGAAGCTGGATTTGTAACTTTTCAGCTGTTTCACAAATTAGCTCTTTAGGATCCCCAACTTCAGTAATTGTCTCTGCAGTTATCTGTTTAAGGAACATAATCATACTTATCTTTGCTTTTATCAGCTCAATTAAACTTTTAGTTATGTAAAAAGTAAGGATTGTACTATACCCCATATTTACTGCACAGATCCTTGGCTTGATCCAACAGATTAAGAGCAATTTTCTTCTGATTTTCCTGGATATTTCTGATGAGCTCTGGAGCTGCAAAACAGAAATCACACCTTTGTAAATACTTTCTGGTTAGCAATCTGCTTATGGTTACAGAAATTAATCATATATTTAATTCTGTTAACGCAAAATCATGTCAGAAATTAGCCCTAAAAATACTTTTACCACAATTTAGAAGCTGAAAAATACAAAATCACGACGTGCAAACAATCACTCAACAATTAAGAATATTAATAAGTTCTAAGTTCACTATTGGTGCCTGTTGGCAACAACAAAAAAAAACCCTAACTAATCATAAATTGGTCGAAAATATGAGGTAGATCTGAAATCAGTCGATGCAAATGCCATAGATCAATCAATCAATCAATCAAAAACCAAAACAAGTTATGAATGGAGAGACATACGAGTAATCAGAAATTGACTGTCCAGTGAAAATGATGAGGTTTTTATTGACGATTGATTCATGAAGGTTCTGAAGAGCCCATTCAAGAGCATAGCGGCTGTATTCGCTTTCGTCAATCGCCACCATTACTTTCTTCTTCTGATCCTCCATTTCCGTTTTCCAGACGTAACTGTGAACGGTGCCACCTTTTTATACATCCACCAGAAGCTTCGTTATGTTCCTAGACATTAACAATTTAGCATTTTATTTTGGCGGTAAAATATTGATACACATCATCGGTCAAAGTCAACAGAAAGCAAAAAAATCGTTTGACATAAGTTAATTGGTAAGGTTAAAATTAAAAACATGTATTGTCTTCTCACTTTAATTTCATATTTTAAGTTCGATTTTAGGTTTAGCAATTAAGTATGTTAATCAATTTTAAGTTTAGCAATTAAAGAAATTTTTTAAGCATCATCCGTTATGACAGACTCTCTTGTGTTAGCTGAACTTTGCTCGTTATCTGATAAATACTCATAGGAATAGATTAAACATGTAACTTTTAAAAGATCATTTCGGATTTCTTTTTACCAGATTATTTTCATACAATTGTATCCATGTTGATGAACAGTACTACAACTGATGTTAATGAAATCTTATACGTTACGTAAAATATTATTTATCACGTAAAATATCTAAAATGGTCGTCACACCCCACAAAAATGGAGGCTATATAATTTACGATTACATCAATTTGACTCATCATGACGAATGAACTGCACAACTTTAGATCTCACTTCTGGTGGAATACGAACCGGACGATAATTTTTGTCAAGCCACACTACGGTCGCACGTGCTTCCAAAATCGGCTACACCAAAAACCAAAAAACAATTATTCACAAGGGCATTTTTGTCTATTACCATCTTGATAAAAAAAACAATGGCATATTAATGGAATAAAATATATATTTGTAACCTCTTTGTTTGGGATCTTGGTTATGAAATGTTCAAAGTACACACGGGCAGCTGACGTGTCAGATACCCTCACTCTCATTGTACATCTATCTCCAATCTGTTATCACATTATACAATTTAGGCCAAGACTGACTATGCCTTCTGCTACCCTAAAATAACAAAATGGTCGATTTAGTACACTGACTCGTTAATTTGATCGTGTTTTCTTACTTGACTTACCTTTGTTTGAGCTTTTGACGAACTAAAAAACATTCGTTCATCTCAATATATTGATATTAGAAGCAAACCACGTTATAAAACATGATCAAATTAGTGAGTCGAGGTACTAAATCGACTATTTCGTCAAGTTCAGGGTATCATGTTACACCTTTAATAGTTCAGTGCAGTATAAGACTTAGTCAGTCAAGTTGAGGGTACTAAAAATAGACAAACGTACTCTTAGTGGTGCAAGATATTTGAGGGACAATTCTGACAATGCTACTGCATTACCACTTTGAGCAATTGAATCGATATTTATGCCAATTTTATCCATAAGTTGATGACGAGCTGTTTAATCAATGATTTATTTAGGTTAAGCAAAATAAACTAATTCTGATTACTGTACCAAATAAAAACAACATGAAATTACCATGTTGACAATAATTTGCAAACACTGCATTATTCACAACTCCATACTGATCCAATTCGTAATCTCGAACTGCAATTTCAAACTCATGAAATCCACTCATCCTGCAGAGCATTCAGACCAAAAAACTGGATTTAGTCCGCAAGAAAAGAGGTTTATTTTTAATTTTCATGGTCTAAGAGAGTACTGTTTAACTTTAAAACTGATATATTTTAACATTTAGGGTTAGATGTAACATAATCTGTACTCTCAGTAGTAAATTACCCAATTTTATCTAATAAAAAATAAAATCTTCAACAAATTTGACTTTAAATTGTTGAATTGTAGCTCAATTACTTGTGTCACTTAATCTCAACAGTCGGTACTACCTTATATGCCCTAGAAAAATTATCATGTAATAACTTTGTAACCAAATAGTTTGTCTTCAGTACAGAAATAAGAAATTTCAATATGCCATTAAAAACAACTGATTATATTCACATATGAAGCAAAACTATCTGAATTGAATTCTAAATAAGAGATTATTCGGTAGTAAGTTACCCTTTTCCACCTTTGAGATCAAATGCGAAAGTAGTACTGCTCCGAATAGGCGTTTTAAGCGACTGTAACCGCCGTTGCCGCCGGTGGTTCGTTAGTGGAAGTAAATGAGCAGTTGACGACGAAAGATGGAGGCCAGCGGAGGCACGTGAGGCCGGAATAATCACGTGCGCAGGGGCGAAGAAGAATGCCTGCGACATTTCCCTCAACTTTGTTTCTATCGAATTTATTTAATTTGATCAATTTGTATTTTGACGACGAGGTGTTGAAAGATACAAATACATCCCTTAAGATTTCCAATATTTACAATTCAGTCCTTGTGAATACTGTTTGGGCAAAAGCATACCTATGGCTTTGCAGTTACGATTTTAAGTTTTTGAGTTGGACCACATAACTTTTTCCTTTCTTGACTCCGAATATTTCATTGATTAGAAGAATAGAAGTTGATCACATCCAAGAAATTTATTATAATTAATCAGATTAGGATTTAATAGAAGCTAAAACAATTTTTTTAATTAATCAGATTAATATAATTTATTCATATTTTTCCATAGTGAGAAGTCAAGTAACAAGAACATAAAATACATCAACAAAAGTACCATAAATCCTTGAGAAACACATTTAAATAAGTAACAAACACACTTTACAGTTACCTTTCTCAAAACTATATATTATTGTGTTCATATATAATTCAAACAAATCATTCAATAAGTACTTAACAAACCTGGTTTAAGTTTATTCTAGAACTGAAATAGACGATAGCACATATATATATATATATATATTTGAGGTGTAAAATTATATATAAATGATAATAAATTCATGGAGTTCAAAGAGATCATGTTGATTGAAAACGAGGAAAGTCACCATACTCTTCTCCAATGGTCCTCTCAATCACTTGTGTTTCCTGCCCATTTGTTCCCTGCAACTTCAGAATTTCATCCCATGCATTAAATGAAATTAATATTTATGATCTTCAGTAAAAAAAAGTACCAACCAAATAGTGAACGGTAAAGAATGATTTTTGTTTTATAAAATTTACTACTTTCATCCCTAAATTAAAGTTGATTTGGGTATTGGGTATTGTTCATTTAACTCGTTAATATATTTATTTTGTAAGTTTTATTATTTGTATGATATAGCAAAAATAAAATAAACATTATAGAAAATTAATAGTATAATCAAATAGGATCATAGCTCTTAAATACTTCAAAAACATAAAATGATAAAGAGTAGTATGTTTGAAATTAAATCAACTTATGTAAGAAACATTTTCAGAAAAATATTTTTGTGAATTATAAGAACTACAAATTTACTCTACATGATAATTATGAGATTATAATTTGTTTTCCAACAATCAACCATCTTTTCTTGAATTATTTTGAACATTAGAATGTAGTCGTTAGATTTCATTTTCTATGCATTGTTAGTATGAAACACAATTAATTATGTGACTATGATTTTATGCACGTATGATTCACATATCATAATAATTCTTGTGACTAACCAATGACACGTACATATCGATCTGTTTTAGTTAAGACTATTTGTACTAAATATCAACATTATATAAAAGTAATTTGACCATTTTTTCCAATGATATCGTAAGAAATTGGCCTAAAGATGTTACCTTCATAGTGTCCATAGCATCCATTTCGGTGGAGTTGAAGTCATAGTACATGCTTGCTGCTGAAAGCTTCATTGAGAGAAACTAACAACCATACAATAACAAATCTTGAAAATTAATATTTATAATTTATAATTTGCAAGTAATAACACAATGTACCTCAATTTGGTTCTGCAACGATCGAACATAAGTGGTTATTACATCAAGCATCACCGACATTCCCATCGCCTGTAAAGATAGATTGGCCAAAATATTAAAACAATAATATATTATGAACAAAGTTGAAGAACATGAAAAAGTATTAATTAAAGATGACATATTTTATAACTTCGTATATACGTACCTTATAGCATCCCGGAACAAGATCTTGCAAGCGTCGTAATTTTTCATTAATTTTCTCCCTTCTCATCTAATGTAATAAAGATAGAAATTGATGAAACAAATTAATTAATTATTCAAAACATAGAAAGTATTTTAATTTATCAACAAATAAAAATATATATTCTTTTTCATAATATTATAAGTGAGCCTAAAGATATAAAACAAACCCTTTCAGCCAAACTATGACTATCGGTTGCTTCACCTCTCTTTGCTCTAACATGAACAACTTCTCTCGGTGTTTCTGCTCCGGTTTCGATATTTTTCTTTCTCTTTTTACCACCACGACCCTAGATTGATTTAATCGTAGCGCGCAAAAATCAAGAAATTAATGAAGATCAAACCATATCAATAAAATAAATAAATATGTAACATTTTTATATATATCACCTTATTTTCTCCAGCAAATCCAGGATGAAATACGGGAGGATCCGAATTCATGAAGCTTTCAACCCTCGTGGCCATACCGTCGAGTTGAAGGCCAAACGTTTCTATTGATGTAGGGAAGCTGTTCATAGGATCATAGACCGAACCGGATTGATGATGATCGCCAATAAAATTAAAGCTTTGAATGGCATCATGAGTACCATCTTGCATAGACATAAACGAAAATGGATGAGACCTTTGATGATGATTATGATTATGATAATGATGGTGATGATCGGTAAAATTGTCACCAGACATAGGCATAAACCCATGAAGATTAACATCCGATGAATTGAAATTCTCAACTTCATGAGTGTTCATATTGTTGTCTAGAAGTTCCATGTTTGAGTTGATCCTTAGGGTAAACTCATGATCGGCCATGGAAGAGTTCTTTATAAAACAAAGTTTGAAAACATGCCAAATTGTACTTGTGTAATAGGACATAGAAAAAGATGCATGGTAGATAAAGTTGTTGATTGGTTGCCCTTGATACAATAATTAGGGTTTCTATTTATAGAACATTTTCTTTTTTGATCTCATTATATGGAGGTGAAAGTTTTGTGGGTCCACATGCAAATTGATACATTTAGTGAATAGGACCACAAGATGGCTTTTAATCAAGTATGGGGAATTTTGAGGATGTATTACCATTGATAGAGTTTTTGGGGTTAAATTTCTTGGGAAAAAGGAATGGGAGCCTAACTAGTGTTCCCATAACTATCAAGCTTTCTGTACATTAGGTTTCTGTGTTAACATACTAATGGGTGGATCATGCATCTTTGGTAAGATGTATATAATAAGTTATCAATCTTTTGCATGGTTTTTTGTCACCCTAAATTAAATGCTCTTTAAAATTATAAAATGCAATTTACTATGGGATCAATGATATAGAGTCAAATGTTAATCTTTAATAGACGCAAATTAGTTGAATTTGTTGTTTGTTAGCCAAATTGTAAACCATTATCAGTAATGACATGAGAATGAATCATGGGGATCAAAATCAACGACTTTGATTTACAAATACTTTGAACATATGGACCTCAAATTGGGCCTCGAAAAGTTGGCCCACGAGTGTGAGAGAAATGGAATATTTTGTCGAATTAAACGAGCTTATTCTTAACATAAGAGTGCCGGGTGTGGGGCCCTATAGGCCTGCCAAACACCCCTATAACGGGGTTAAACTGAAAATCTCACACCCACGGCAACATTATTTGTTCGTTTTAATGTTTCGCCGTGGGTTTGGCGGACAACCAAAGTTCGAAAGGGGAGGAGAATCGGCTACTTTTTTGAATTTAATCTTTTTAATGGGATCCCTATAATACCACTTTAACTATAACATCAGGGAGTCACTTTTTCCTCCCCGAGTTATAGCCAAGTTATAAGCCCAAAAATACTATAACATGGCTATAACTACCCTTCCATACTTTGTGCTCTAAGGCGATAAGATGATATATTAAGCAGTGCCAACTCGAATTTTGGACAAAAAGGTATTTACCTCCATTGATCTTGGATGCTTGATTTGTTTGGAATGCAAGATTGCTAGAGATATTTGGGGTTATATCTTCAAGCGGTGGAAAATTCACACTACGAGACTTGGTAACATCTCACAAGCTCTCAACTTTGCGGATTTCATAATCTTATCGTACAACTCTAAAAAGGTGAATTTAAGTGGTTACTTTGATTCGGTGGATAAGGGTACGGATTTGATTTCTCATAACCTTCTGGTTCACGGAGCGGGCTTGGATCAAAGCTGATTCGCTCCAACCCCGTTCCATTAACATGTCTATCGTTTAGATTCTTTGGTGATTTAGGAATAAGACGGTCTTTCTAATTACCAGTCAGTCTCAAAAAGATACTCTAGGAGATGGTATAATCTTCTTATCTTAACTTTGGACATCAAGTAGGGCAAAAAAATGTGTCTTTGAATTGGGTTGATTGGATGTGTAACTCCACCCCTTATTGGCATCTTTTTCTTTTCTTGTAATTGTGTTCATTTTTTTTCTCTAGCTACTTGCTATGCTATGACGTTAAAAAAATAAGTGACAAATCTATATTTTGGGTCATTTACAAATTACAATATTTTACAAACTAGCAATAAAATTTATTACTATTTTTGTTGTTTATAGAAGATTTAATGTTTGACTTTTTATGTGTTAAGTACTAAAAGGTACACGATCCATTACTCTTATAATACATTTATGGTAGTGTTTTACTGTTCATAAAAGATAACTAAAATTCATAATATAAACCAGTTAAGTGAAACATTAACCAAAAGTGGTTGTTGCCAAAGTGGTCAACGGAGTTGCATGAAAGTTATTTCGTTCGTCTTCTCCCGGGTTCTATTCTTTTTACCACCAAACTTATTTATTCCCTTTTTTATGATTTGATCATATGGGTGGGCCCCCCAAGCCAACCACTCCTTACTCACATACACATTCCAATTTTAAGATATTACATACTTATATTCTATTTATTTACAATTTCTCTCATTTTCTTTTAAAAATAAGTTTTGAAATTTTTATTTGCATGTTAAACTCAACTGGGTGTTTAATAACTTTTTAACTTCTTCCAATAAGTGTTAAAATGTGTATTAAAAAGCCTTAGAGTCTTACAAAATATATTTTAGGTTTGTAACGCTAAAAACACAATTACAATTAACAAATAATTGTTAAGATTTATAAAATTTTGTTAAATGATATATGATTTAGAAACCCCTAAAGCCTTATAAAATATATATTATTTTTTTGTTCATGAATATAAAAAATAAAATTATAAACCGAATTTAAATCTTAACGTAAAAAATGTATATTTTAAACCCCGCAGCATCGCGCGGGATATTATAATCCTCGTTGATTACAATCATAATATTAGTTGGACTTTAACTATTTTATATAAAGATCCAACTACTTGTTTACCGGTTCTTGATGTTTAATGATAATCCATATTTGGTAAAACTTGTGTAATTTGTCTTCCGTTACCAGAAATTTGGAGTAGAAAGGCTACTCGGCCTACTTTGAATATAATCCATCAATTAATTAAGTTGCCAAACATCAAACAAACTATTGCAATCTTGCATTCTTATAATGGTACCTTAGATAATAAAAGAGTGTGTCTAACTCGTTCCTTAACATTAGATAAATAAGGTTATAAATGAACTTAAACTTTTCTTGAATATTGAAATAAATACATTAATTAGACGTTAATCAAGGTTATTGACTCAAACCTTTGACTGTATAAG
Source organism: Calendula officinalis (assembly GCA_963853835.1). NCBI lineage: Eukaryota > Viridiplantae > Streptophyta > Magnoliopsida > Asterales > Asteraceae > Calendula > Calendula officinalis. The sequence goes on along the minus strand of OY970830.1, from coordinate 1,063,051 downwards.
ACTAATGTCAATGGTCTGTCGTTGTGGGAACCGACGGACGTCGTTTGCTTCCAACAGATGGCATGGCTCGTCCCTTGCAATCAGTCGGTTAAACTCTTCCTTTAGCCAAAGAGAAGAGATGTCTGGGAGGTGAAAATTTGTTGGTCACAATATTATTTTAATAAGGAGTTGTATGTGTATATTTTATAATGGCTGGTCCTAGAGTTGTAAAAACTGATTTTTTAGAATAACCGGTCCGGTTTAAAAACCGGTTCAATTTTGTTCAACAAAGATCAAAACCGGTTTGGGGGAAACCTGTTTGGTTTTAAACCGGTTTTCGGTAAGTGGGGCCGTGGGGGTATGATATATCCGGTTGAAACCGGTTCGAACCGGTTTTATAAGTTTTAAACCGGTTTTAAGGACCAGTTAACAAAAAACCAGTATTCAAATTGGTAATCCCCAAAACATCGATCCGATCCCAAACCGATGATTTATGAACCATTCTGGTCCGGCAAGGCAAAAACCAGTTCCAAACCGGTTCGAATAAAAATCCGTTTTTTTTACACCTCTAGTTGGTTATAAAAAAAACTGAAAACAAAGGGTATTGTACAATATATACAGAAATATGAAGGTGAATAGCAAGATTAGTGGTGTTGTACTTTCAATCATATTGTAGGATGTTAAAAGGAAGATAAAGGGTGGAGGTACGTGTTGCAACACAAATAAGGAGGAGACAACTTACACTTTTCTTATTATGGAAGTTCACATTTAAGGCAATTTAGAGACTTTAGCCTTTTGTGTTTCTTTCTTTTTCAATTATTTGATAGTTATGGTATATGTGTAAGCATGTCCTGATGCTCATATCTACCAAAAGGGTTTTGTTCTATCGATATGTGATGTGTTGTCTTTAATTTTTATTGTCGAAAGTTCAAGTCTTATTGTCAACATATGTTGTATTTAGAACTTAGAAGTAGATTAATATTTGTTTTTCCAAAAAAAAAAAAAATGCTCATATCTACCGGTTAGAAAGCGTTACATCTGTTTGATTCGTGTAGAAAATTGTTGTACATAAATTTCAAAAACTAGTTAGGTCAAATGTTAAAAAATAGTTTGTGCCGCTAGAAGCATAGATCTTATGTGTAACCAGATTGTTTCTTTTTCTTTTTCTTTTTTGATTTGCAATTTGATCTAAGGAAATTTGCGATTCTAGCAGCACCCCAATCATTTACAACCGGTGAATCTTACATAGTATGTGTTGACATGTTGTTAACTTGTTATTTTAAAAGTTAGGTGTTCAATATATACTTTTCTTCGTAAAGAATTTATAAGATAGGCTCATAATTGACCAGGGCCAGGGCCCAGGGAAGTCTGTTTAAGTGGGCTTTTTGTATGGAACCCTTTGATAAATCCTAAATTTTTGGGTTTTAAGGAAGTATTGCATGTTTTCTATTTTTTTTTTTTTTTAAAGTTCAAACACACAACCTAAAATCGCCCTTAGCTTGACCCTATCAAAGCCATCATTTTCCAGTTTTTTGAATTTATTAATAACTACTTATTTCATTAAAAAAGATTAGAAAATTATTTTATTTTTAAGTAATCATTTAACTTTTTCTAAATTGGTTTAAGAGGTTGCACAAATTTGAATAATCCATTGTTCCCAACTGGAGTAGCCATTGTTCCAAATTGGAGCATTTTCCATAGCATAGTTAGGTCAAATTAATTCTGATTCATAATCATCCATTGTGTCCAAAATGGAGCATTTTCTATAGCCTCTGAATTTAGCCCCCACCATTGAAACTTCCAAACTACTTGTAAATGTTCATATTGGAAGATAATAATAAAAAAAATTCTAAAACAGTTAGACTTTATCATTATCACATATAATGATAAAATCTAACTGTTTTAATGAAACTTTGAATGAATTAATGTACCTGAACATATGTCTTGACTCGAAGATACATGTTAGAAAAACTCATCATTTAAATTATGACTTCAAATTTCATTCCAACTTAAAAAAGTTGATTAGAATTGTAACTTGAGTTCTTGTTTTATTTGACTTTGAATCTATGTACTTTATTTTGTTGCTAGTTTCTTGCTAGTTCTTTTTTTAATATATTACTGCCGTTAAAAATACAAAATGATATACTAACCCAAATTACAATCTCCATTTTAAATATGGTTTTCTTTCAATAAAATTTTTTCATATTATAAGGAAAAGAAATTAAGGGTTATAGTTAAAAGTAAAATGATGAAAATGACATCCATCTCCAAATAGCTTCCCCAAATGTGGAAGAAACCATCAATAATCGATTCATATCACACATTACTTGCATCACAATCTCACTTCCGATGACCCCTACCACCAAACTCAACTACGTTTCGTTCCTACGCTGTTTCCACTATTTATTTTTTAGTTATCCCAACCATTACTTGTCATAACTTATCCTCATACTTGGATCTTTTAAAAGTAATTGTGTTTCTAAGTTATAACATTAGAATAATTGATCATATGTTGTAACATACGTTAGGCATTAAAAAATGTTTTTATTCGCATAAAATGAACTTAGAAAACCATGAAGCTTTATTTGAAAAGTATCTATAGTAAATTAGTAACTCGAATCCAAAGTCGCGGCTTTTGACTCTTTCGTTAGATCCTCTAAAAACAAGCAACTTTCCCATAGGAAAAAACTACGGGAGCCTCAAAATCTTGTCATACTTAATATTCTTGGAACCGAAATTTAAGAGAGAAAACACATTTTTCGAAGTTCTACTAGTGTTATATCATCCTTTCATAGTCAAACACGAGTCTTTAAAGGAAAATCGTACTATAATAAACATGAACATTGAATTTGACGAGAATCGCCCCCCTTGAAAATGTCGAAAATATATATGTAATCCCATCAATCTTTTTCTTTAAGATGTTCCCAATGGCATCTTGAACGGGTTTTTCTTTGTTCTTTTTCAAGGTATTATCGACTCTTATTTGCTTTTGAATATTTAAAGCTAAGATTTTTATTTGAAGGTTCCTATTGACATTTTAGAAGCGATTAACATTTTGATGATGAGTTCCATTTGTATTTGGACAAAAGAAAAAGACATTGCCAAAAACTTCCATTTTGCTTGGGATTTGTATCTATCAATAAATTTGGGGCAAAATCTCTTGTGGGGATAACAACTTTACTTTCCTATTTCCTTTTTGAACTCTCCCTCTTGGGAATCTCTTTATAAGTATGTAGACCTCCACTTATTCTTTTAACTCTCATTTTCTTTGTTTCTTTCTTTTCATTAACTTCCAATAAGATGGGTGGTTCTTGTAATGAAGGAAATTGTGATGAGATAAGAAGAGGGCCATGGACACTTGAGGAAGACAATCTTCTCATCCATTATGTTACTTGTCATGGTGAAGGCGGTTGGAACTCGCTAGCAAAATCTTCAGGTTCGTAGGAAAACATCAAAACAAGATCACCTATTCGCGTGATTTGATTGACTTTTGTATTTGTAAATTGTTGTCCTTTTTAAGGGCTTTGATTCGTTTTTTGTTACTTTTGATAGGGTTGAATAGAACGGGAAAAAGTTGCAGGCTAAGATGGTTAAATTATCTGAAACCGGATATTAAGCGTGGAAATCTTACACCGCAAGAACAACTCTTAATCCTCGAACTCCATTCTAAGTGGGGTAATAGGTGAGATTACACACATATATAGATAACATATGCATGTACTTATATTAGAAAATTAGACTTATTTAATTTATAATTCTTATTTGTCTTGAAGATGGTCGAAAATCGCACAAAACTTGCCTGGAAGAACAGATAATGAGATCAAGAACTACTGGAGAACAAGGGTACAGAAACAAGCGCGCCACCTTAAGATTGATTCCAATAGCAAAAGGTTTGTGGAAACACTTCAACGGTTTTGGATGCCAAGATTACTAGAAAAAGTTGAACAAAATTCTTCGTTTATAACATCATCATCATTAAGTTCTACATCAACCACCGAAACAGATCATAATAAACAAGTCGAACAAATCGTGACACAACCATCATCTCCACACCCAAGCCTAAAAGAAAATGCTAATTCAAGTTTAAGTATTTGTTCACCAGAATCCATAGCAACTGTGTTGATTGAAAATTCAAATCACCAAACAAACCCCAATGGAGACATTGCTTTCTACAACTCACCACTCCAACAAAATAATGCTTGTTACCATGTGGATATATGTACTCTTGACATCGGATTTATCCATTTAGACATGCAAGCACTTGGACCTAATGGCATGTCAGCTCCAAAGTTCCAAGTGGCAGAAGCCAATTGGATGAAAGATGATGACTTGGCGAGCACATTTTGGAACCTAGATGAATTGTGGCATTAATCTTAGGAAGTAGGCAGCTATGTAATGTTCCTTTGGCATAAAGGCAACTGCTTTTTCGGGCTTCTAGATTCTAAATTCCTTGAGAAGGCTTATTGAAGTGAGTTGTATATTATATTATTATGCATATATGTGAAGTGATATGATATGATATGTACTTGTATATTAATATACATAAAAAATCATTGATATTTCCTTAGTTCGTGTGAACAAGATCTTTTTAGAAGAGTCCCAACTCCCAAGTGTCAATATATTATCAAGAAAAGTTCCCTGTGGTCGATTACTATGCCCACTTAATTTAACTTTATTTGTTGCATAGGGTGTATTAAAAGAATTTAGAATAATAGAATAAAAACAATATGTATTAGAAAGAGCATAAACACGTGATTAATCTAATGACATATCAAATGACTTATTATCTAATGGTATAAAGTGTTAGAAGGTATTTTTCATATATTAAGATGAGGTCATGAGTTCGAGTTCCGTTATAAACAACATGATGCATATTTAAGAGTGATATAGAAAATGTGTGTGCTGTTGTTCAAAGAAAATGTGACGGTTGGTATAGACTTTAAATATTTAATGACATGAATTTGACTATGTAAAGACATTTGAATCGATCTTTTACTTAAAATTTAAGACAAGAGAGCTTATAGTCAAATGGTATCTGGTGTTTATGATATCTATATGATTTGTGAGTTCAAGTCATGTGTGGATAAAAACGATGTAGAATTAGGGATGCGTATGTTAGACGTTAAAAAAAACTTAAAATTTAAGGAGTACCATGCTTTATGCATATGATACAACTACTTCAAGCACATTGAGAAGTTACATTTGAATCATTTCTTATTTTCAATACATGGTTGGGTTGGTTGATTTGACGGTACAGAAATTCGATTATATTTTATGTTGGTAGCATACGTAAAGGTCATTAAATTGTTTTATTGTTTTATTTTCTTTTAATATGTTAACTCAAAGAGGTCATTATTCGATCTCTTTGGTTGACTGGCTCAAAAACCCTTTGTATTGATTGTTGTTTATCATTTCGCTAAACTTTAGTAATTAAAAATCGCTGTTAAAAAAAACATGAGGAATCGACAAAATTTATAAACGTGAAGCATTGTAATTTGTAAGTGATGAAATTCCAATAAGAAATGAGTTTAGCACATTTCCAGTGGTTGATACTAGAGATGTGCAAATTGTAACAGGCCAAACCGTTATATATCAGTTCAGTTATCGGTTTTAATTTTCATTAAAAATCGGTTCTCAGTCCGGTCCGGTTCGGTTCCGAGCCTTTCGGTTCGGTCCAAAACCCAGAAAAAATTAAAAGAAAAATCAAAGAAATTTTCTCCATTCTCTACTTGTTCCAAACATTTTGGTTCTTAGAACGTACTTGATACATGATTCTGGTTGCATTGACATGACTTGTAGCAAAACTTGTTCCAACTGAACAGTTTTAAATTTTTATCCAAATGTCGTTTTAATTATTTTAATAAGTCAACCCCATAACCTTCTTTTTAGAGCTATCGACAAGTAGCCAAGGGCCTCCCACCACTCATAAACGAAACGTGTGTAATAGCAAGATTGAAGAAATTAAAGTATATAAAAAGTGGTGTGAAGATCTGCACAACTCTTCATAAACATAGATCTTTAGGCTCAAGAATAGTTAGTTCTTATCTGGAATAAGCATATACAAATAACAAACTTGCGGAATTAGTTGAAAATATATGTATAGCTAAACAAGTTTTCATCATTAAAAGCCTCAATTCTATATATAAATACATATAACGGTTCTTCGTTAAACATGATCAAACGATCTTGAGGCTTAGGTTTTACACACAAAACACGTTAAAACGTGGGTTCTAAGAACATCTAATTCTATGTCATTAGGTTTCTTTATATACTAGAAAACCCACGACTTACAAGGAAAAGATAATGACTAAATCTTTTAAACTAATAAAGATATACTATATCTTTTTACATTAATGATTATCTCCTAAATCTTATTCAAATCTTGAACTTCATATCACCGACTTAGGTCCTTATAGTTTAATAGTTTTGACTTAATCAAATCTTTAATGAATATTAATTAAAATATTCCTAACAATCTTCCCCTATTTGATTTGACAAAACTTGTAGAATTAGCTAGGAATCTTCAAGTCTCTTCCCCTTTTTGACATAATCAAATAAATCCGAGAAACTTGAACTTCCCCTTGAATGATCAACACTTTTTCTTCCCCTAAAAGTGTGCTATCATTCGTGTGTTCTTCAAGACTATATTAATTACATTGAAAACCAACTATCTTCTATTTGAAGTTGAAGTAGAAACTCAAACTAAGCATCACATTCCATCTAAATATAGTAATCAGCAACGTCATATCTTGTATGAAGGACATCTTGGCCTTCAACAGATCTTTTCGTTAAGATTCTGTTGAATTGCAGTTACATCTTTACATAACATCTTATGTAGTAGGACTTTCAACTTCTTCTTCAAATAAAATATAATCAATTATCTTCTGTAATCAATTGATAAAGATCAAATATGTAACAAATAAAACTTTCCTTTATCTTTATCATGCCTTCAACCTGTGTGTGTGAATAATGTGATTCGTTTCACATTATTATCAGATACGATCAATAAACCGTGGTATGGAATGAGCATGGTGTGTGTCATGCTTTCCAAAGTATGATGTATCAGTTAAAGAAAGAAATCAGTATCAAAATTTTCTTCGTTTAGTACTGATTAAATTCGAACACTGCTTTTTATTTACTACTGATCAGTAGTAATATTCGAATAAGCTAATTTCCCCATTTACTACTGATCAGTAAATATTTTTGATATAAATATTTTTGATATAGCAGTAGTAAATATTGAATATTGGATCAGTAGTAATCGGATCAGTATTGAAACACGATCAGTAGTAAGCTTCAAATTTTACTACTGATGGTAGCAATTTGCTATTTTACTACTGCCCAGTAGTAAAATCACCTGGGAGCTTTTTGCGAAATCGTGATGGTTACGATTTAAAGCTCTGTAGCACTAAATCCCCTTTCACAATTTGAAGTTCTTCCCTTCTTCCCAATTTAAAGTCTCTCTCTACAAAGAACCCCAATTACAACTTTTTGTAGCAGCAAATCTCTTCTTCCCAATTTAAAGCTTCTCCATCTGTCTCCCATCGTCATTTAATATGGTCTTGTGGGCTGATTTTATATGTTTATCGAATATTCGGTTTCTACAATTCTTAACAAACCCGACGAACAGAGAATGATTAACCACCGGAATCCCCCAAATGTGTGCTGATGATTGCTCCGGCGGAGAACTGCAGCTTCCGACAACTCTTTCTTCGCCGGCGCCGATCTTTAGATTCATGTTGATTTACGATGTTGATTTTGATCGTACAATCTTCATGTGAATTTTTTATGCTTACCAGAACTCTGCCGGACGTCTGAATTGGAAAACGACGGTGAGGTTGCTCGATACACTCAAGAAATTATGAAAAATTTTTGGGTTAAAGGGCTGGTGGGTTGAATTTTGGGTAAACGGAGATTGCTTCTGCTCTTTTGATGATCGATATTTTACACAAGTAATAACATGCGTTTAATAACAGTACCGTAATGTCTTAATGTTGATCACCGATTTATCCTTGTTTCATTCCAGATCTGAGCCACCGTGCTCTGATACCAATTGTGAAGATCTGCACAACTCTTCATAAACATAGATCTTTAGGCTCAAGAATAGTTAGTTCTTATCTGGAATAAGCATATACAAATAACAAACTTGCGGAATTAGTTGAAAATATATGTATAGCTAAACAAGTTTTCATCATTAAAAGCCTCAATTCTATATATAAATACATAGAACGGTTCTTCGTTAAACATGATCAAACGATCTTGAGGCTTAGGTTTTACACACAAAACACGTTAAAACGTGGGTTCTAAGAACATCTAATTCTATGTCATTAGGTTTCTTTATATACTAGAAAACTCAAGACTTACAAGGAAAAGATAATGACTAAATCTTTTAAACTAATAAAGATATACTATATCTTTTTACATTAATGATTATCTCTTAAATTTTATTCAAATCTTGAACTTCATATCACCGACTTAGGTCCTTGTAGTTTAATAGTTTTAACTTAATCAAATCTTTAATGAATATTAATTAAAATATTCCTAACAAGTGGTCAACTTACATACATGTTTGATGGAATCAAATGAAGTTGTTTCTTCAACCTTTTTTGCCATTACATGTTAACTTCATGAAATAGACTATACATATATGTTGATAATTTTTCATGTTACTTTCTATCATAAATAGTAATTTAATAATATTTATTATTATTGTTATTACTGGATGTTATAAAATTTCTATAAATCATTATACATTAGATTATAATATAAACAGTTATTATTTAATTATAACTATACTTACCAATATTATAAATATAAACACTAATAATAAAAACTTGTAACAACTTAAAGACATAAGGTACTAACTGTTATACTTCCTCCGATTCAAAATAAGTGACACATTTTGGGTTTTACGGTTTTTGAGGCAAAAAAATTATATTATGATTCTTAAATTAGATTAATTGGATAGTTAGTGAGGAATGAATCTCACAGTTTTTGAATAAAGTGAGATTAATGATGTTTAAAAGTAAAAAGTAAGGGTAAATGAGTCATTTCACTTTGTTGAAGTAGATACTTAGTGGGTGTGAGTCTCACTATTTTTTGCCAAATAAGGTAATTTTTCTAAGTGTGTCACTTATATTGAATCACCCAAAAAAGAAAAGTGTGTCACTTATTTTGAATCGGAGGAAGTATAATCAATTGATCATTAGTGTGTTTCTTAATCAAAAAATTGAAGCGGAACTGATTGGTCACAGTTTACGGTTTTTTTATCGTTTCTTGGGTCTCTTTTTTGTGTTTTTTGGTTTTCGTGTTTATAGAAACGGAATATGAAAATTTCAAATCTTACGTATCTTGTCAAAACCATGGTAATTAATGTTAATGATGTAACTTTCGGTTCTAACCCATTCTAAACGCGAAATATCTGAACCGATGCAGAACCGGAACTATTATTTCGGTTTGATTCTCAGTTCTTGTATTTATTTAATTCCGGTTTTCGATTTTTTTTCCGGTTCCCGCTCGTTCCCGAACACATCCTTAATAAACATTAACTACTACTTAATCAATTATGATCCTTGTGCTTAAATATATAATTAAAAATGTCATTATGGTTCAGGGTTACAAAATCAAAATAAACGAATGATGAAAACGGAAAGAAGATGCATGTATGTACACATAAGTTATAAAAGTCAAAAAATGCTTCCCCTTTTTAAGTTGCAATCCAATCCCCTAACTTCACCATCACCACCTGCCACTCACCACCTCAAATATAAACTCTTTTCGCCATTAAAAATTAATTTCCTTTAATTAAGCTTCTCCTTTCTTTTTGTGTACTTCTAATAATCATTTGCACTAAAACTCCCCATAACCTTTTTATATTATTGGATACACACCGCCCAAACCCAAACCCCCCTTTGCTTTGCAAAGAAATGTTCCCATAACGACATGAATTACTACCACTTTTATCATAGTGACTTAACTTTATACATGACATTTTAAGTTTTTATGTAATTGTAATTTGTAAATAACCATCGACTGATGGTCTAGCCAATAAGAACATTTGAAATGATCTCCTAGAGGTAACAATTTGATTTCTTTCATAAATAAATATTTACCAGGTGGTCACAGAAAGTTGGGAAACAGATAGGGCAATGGTTTGATCGCGTACATTACGAGCAAAGCTCAGACAATATTACAATTTGATTTCTTCCATAGATAATTATTTACCAGGTGGTCACGGAAAGTTGATAAACAGCTAGGCAATGGTTTGATAGCGTATATCACGAGCAAAGCTCGGACACCTCATAATAACCCGTTATAAAAATAAAAAGGATGTAATAAGTTTGTAACTATTTCAAGTTATAAATTATGACATGATTAAGCACGAGGAAGGGGCACAATGATTAATTAACAGGTTTGCATTCATATAATGAATGAGGGCTTATACTCATGTTCTAAGGGACCAAAAAGGTGCTTAACTTAAAATCATTTGGTTTTCCAAAAGTACAATGCAACATGCACTCATTCCACATGAATAAAAGACCGAATTATTATATGAAAATGGTCCAGGCCCAAAAAAAACATGTGTAGGCGGTGTAGCAATGCTACTTAAGTAATTTAATTATACCACGTATGAATAATAACTCAACAAAAATGACATTAGGATATGGATCAACTATGAGCCCACAATCCTACTTCTTGGCCCGGTTAAGCTAAGCCCATGGGATTCACTACCCGTTGGGCCTTCCAGAAGTGATTAATTTTTGCATCAAAACATTTGAACAATAATGAGAAACAAGGTTTTACCCAAACTCACTTTTTTGCTACTTTTGTGTATGCAATGTAATTAAAAGTAGGTAGCAATGTCATTCTCAACTTTGTCTTTCGGGCCCTTTTACCGCAAGTTTGTCCCCCCAAATTATCCATTTTTCCCCTAAAATTCAAAGTAAGGTATCCAAGAAATTGTGCGTGTCCCCTTTCGATCAACTTATGTGTTACCTCATCATAAGTTTCTTGTATGGACCGCTTTCATAAAAGCAAGGAATTAAAACATACGATTTATTCGTAGTCAAAATTATTAGATAGTTCTCATTCTTTTATTTTTATCTTTTCGTTTTATTATGGTTTCTATAGTATTATATATTATTAATAAAAAAAATATGTTAAAAAACTTTTTGTTTATATTTGATGTATTTGAATACATGTCTATGAGTATTTTGATTAATGTGACCATGTTGATATAGTATTGGATCGGTTTTAGAAGAAAAAAAATTATATATATACATTTAAAATCTCTTCATACGTTTAAAAGTACACATACTTTTATTGCACTATGTTACTAAATAAAACAATATTTATTAACTTATTAACTGGCCGTTCAAAAAAAATATAAATAAATAAATAAATAAAACAATATTTCATCAGGGAGGTGGTTTCACATAAACTACTTTATGTATTAAATTGTATAACTTTTAAAGCAAACTATATAGATATTGTGAAACAAGTGTAAAGAAACATGTAAATACGTATATGCAAAAAGTAATTTTTTGTATACAATGTTGCTCTGGATATAGTTATTCTTGGCTTGGTAAAGAGATGTACCCAATCATTTTGACTTGAAATCCACACAAAGATGCCCAATAAAGATACCATGGTTTAGGCCTATAAATCCCCACATTGTCAAACCAACTTCACATTCCAAGTTTGCAACCATGGCAGTTGATGTTTGCTCTGCCTCTGAACCATTTATAAGCCCAAGAATCTCTTTGTCTCATGATCTCAATAACCAATTATCTGAAACATCCACCAACACTGCCGCCACCACCACCACCTTCGATTTCTGCATCACTACAAACCCAATGCAACCAATTACATCGGCTGACGAGCTATTCTTTGGTGGTGTACTTCTCCCTACCCAAATAAAAAAACATGAATTCCTACATCCCGAACCTGAATCTGAACCTGAACCTGAACCCAAAGCAGGGGTAACAGAAAATGAAATACCAAACGCCCATAAAACTCGTCTCAAAGAACTTTTATCTAACAATGACGAAGAACAAGAAAAGTCTTTATCAACATCGTTTTGGAAGTTTATGCGAACCACAAGTTTAAACTCTCACAATGGTACGGGACCAAAAAGATTGTTTCGATCTCTATCGTTAAAACGGTTGTTAAGGAGTAATTCAACTAACTCGACACTAAGTACAAGGAGAAATGAGGCTACAAAAGATGTAGAAAAATCAAATTTACAAAGAGAGCCATCAATGTTACCAAGGTGTTCTAGTTCAATTCATAGTCCATCCGTACATTATAATAACAGCAATAATTCAAGACGGTGGTCGGCGGTGAAGAAGAAAGCCGGCAGTGGGATGAAAGTCCACCCTGTTTTGAACATTTCGCCATCTTATAATATGAACTTGTTTGGGTTGGGTTCAGTATTTTGTAAGCCTAGAAACAAAACTAAATAAATAATAATTTCTTGTATTTTTCTCGTGTACCTTTGTATAATTGTTATTTTTTTGTCTTTGACATAATAGAAAACATACGACAAAAAGTAGATGCATTTTAACTATGAACAAATTTAATACCATTGACTTGCCTCTAAAATGGAATATGATTTCCACACAAAATCCTTTGATTCATACATTATATCAAGTATTTCAGATACAAATATATTAAATAATAGTTGTGGTTATGAATAAAAATATATTGCATACAGATCATATCTTCTATACAAAGGAAGAATCTTAGGGGTGTTTAAGAGAGCTTATTTACAGGGTTATTAGATTTATCAAATAATACATTAATAAATAGATACAAACAATCTATTAATGTCTTAAATAATGCAGAGACAATAGAACAATGTACCCTTGTTTGTTGTTTCATGGTGAATTCTTATGGCATTTGCTTTTCTTTTGAAATTCTGGTCCTTTTTTTAATAATTGCATGTCCCTTGCTACTTTATATTATTGAAGATTTAAAGTTTTCTCCGTTTCTTTTTCTGATTTTCTCCCTCTTTTTTCAATTTAATTTGAATTCAAAACTAGCGTTAGTCAAAATTACACTTTCTATAAAAAGAAAAAATCATAAAATATTTGATTTAAGACGATATATAGTTCCCCTTTTTAAATAATAGTAAAACAAAAACATTTGAGACGTATGTATTACAAAAATTAATTGCTAACATACAATCTTTCTTTTGTATTTAAGATTATTAAGGAAAACGAAAGTAAAATAGAATTTATAATCTGCCAAAAAATAGTATAAAATGGTACTTTTATAAGTATAATTTATTTTTATTGATTTCTTATTTTAAATTATTTAGTGTAATACTCGTGTATTTATAAGTGATAGTAAAGGGCTAAAGGCCCATGTTAACAAAGCTCAAGATGAACTGTACAAACCCAAGGACTACAATATCCAATATTTTAATTTTTAGATGTTGTTTGGGATTGCGATTTGAAGTATATTGTCTACTTATTGCGTTTTGAAAACACAAATAATCTAAAACTAGTGTTTGACAAAAGGTATGAAATAATCACTTATTTGCGTTTTGGAGCTTTCAAAATGGAGTTTTGAAAAAGTAGGTTGGTAGCTACTTATTTGCGTTTTGAAAATGGAGTTTTGAATATTACTCATTAATTAAACAAATAATCAGGTTTGCCAAACACTAAAACACATATTATCTGATTATTGCGATTTCAAACAACATAATCAAATCCAAACACTACTTTTTAGAATCACGTTTTGTAACCGCTGATTATCTGATTATTCATTTTCAAAACACATAATCTATTTTCAATAAACAATCCCAAACACCCCTTAAATGCAACAAAATTTACACCAATGGGTTGAATAGAGTTTTGGGCTGAGTGACCATAAATTAGAGTCCATATCACATAAATAGGTCCAAACACATAACATGAGTACAACCTTTATTCCAAAAAGCACACAAAAGCTATAAAAAAAATCGATCAGAAATAATAAGAAACCAAATTAAAGAACTATGAACCACAATAATTCAAGATATGTTGTATCTTTTTATTCCAAATATAGCAAATTACAAAACTAAACAAGGGTATTATCTAGTCGCCATTTTTAGGAAGAATACAATATTAACTTTGAGCATAAGATGGAAGAGACATCATACCAAAAGGTTGGTTTTTGCCTAGTAGCATTCGGTTAAAGCGCGCCAACAAGAAGGTTTAGAAACCAAAATTTCCATCAGATAACCAGATAAAGGTTCAGAAACCAAAATTTAACAATGTGGAAAATCGAAAGAAGTGTTACTCTTTATTCATAAAAAACTTATATATGAACAACATATGACTATAAAAATTAAGAAGCACAACTAGAACTCCCCAAATTGGAAACTTAAACTTAATCCAGAATCTAATTAGCGAATTCAAACATATTGAAATCAAATCTCGCATTTTACAGATATCAATTAGCAAGTACTCCTATTATAAATGACCAGACTTCACCATTGTTAACAACAGAAATCTTTTTCATTTTGTTAACATATTTCTTGGTGTCAATTAATCTATTGCAGATTATCAAAGTAATTAATAAAGAAAAATAATATTTAAAGCAAACATAATACATAAGTGAAAACAAGGGAAAATATAAAAACGTGAAGGGCTTTAGCAACATGATTGGGGTTTTTTAGAATTTCTTCTCTATTATCTTCACCTAAAGCTTATAAGAAAACTCTATCAACATCTTTAATGGCTATAATCTGTGATTATTGATCATCAAAAATCACTCCATTTTCTAACTTCAAATCATAATGAACGTTATCAGAGTCACACATTCCATAAATCCTAAAATTCTATGAATTTGTCAAATACATGTTTAACCCCATATAGGTAGAAAAAACTCTAAGTTGAATCAAGGTCTGTTTTGTTAAAGTTGGATCCTTACTAATTCATCCCCTAACTTGAATCTCAGAAACCCTAGTTTACTTCAGATAAGACACATTAATCATTTTTATCCAAATTTATCTTCATCAGTTAAATTTATTATATATTTTTAAAAATATTCAAGTAATTAATTCAACTAATAAATTTTCTTTTCTAAACAAAATATTCATTTTTACCATAAATTTAAACCCATCTACGATTATTTATTCTTATAGCTTCACTTAAAATCCGGTCCAAGTCCGTTTGTCATTCTTATATTTAAATCCGGTCCAATAGGCCGATTCTAAAGATGAATGAGGCCCAACATATGTTAGACCCTAATTTACTTCAGATATCTTACTATCGTTCCGACATTCTCTCCGTCGGCAGCGTGGAAGAGCTACGGCTAATCAATCGTCGGATTTTATTAATTCTGCTCAAAAATCAGGTACTCGTATCAACCGTATTAGTCAGTGTGCGTCAAAGTGCTAATCAATCGTCGTATTTGATCACTTTGACGGGATTATGTAAGTGTTAACCCTAATTTATGATTTTATAAGAATTATTGCCTATATATCGATTCATGCTTCTGTTTGTGATGATTAGTTTCCTGATTCGCTTCTGTATATGCTTATGTACTTATCGATTTATGCTTCGTAATTCATTACATGTGTTTACTTTTATTAATAGTGATTACTGAAGCATCAGTCTCCAAAATTCTATTATGACAGACACACTTGATTATTGTAGCCATTTGTTGGTGCAAATACGGGTGCAAATTACCATTTCATTACCTGATCAAAATGTCTCTTCTTCAACAATTCCACGTTGCAGCTTCACTCTCATCTTCAACCTCAGCCTTCTTCGCTAACAATGCATTCAATGTTGCCAGGTATTCTTCAATTTTAAATATCTAACTGTTTTTTTCAGTTACAGAACGAATTTGATGCTAAATTTGGTCAATTTGATGTAGAACTCAGATTGTAAGTGTGCCTTCTTCCAAAAAGGCGGGCGTTTGTAAATGTGTAGCTACTTCACCGTCGTCTGAACAGACTGGTAATCACACAATTTGTTCATAATTATGAATTGAAAACATAAAATTGGGAGTTTTTACACCTTTAGCAATGACATTAGCATTTGTAATTGGAAGGATTAGAGGAAATACACCAGAATTAGAGCAATAACATTGGTAACATGTTATAAGATGTAATTACTAATTAGTATTAATTAACTAATTATGTGATTGCAGCTTACAAGACCCAAGTCTCTCGCAATGGGAACATTGCAAAACTTCAAGCTGGTTACCTCTTTCCAGAGGTCTGTTTGTCTGTAATTGACTAATTTCTACCTATAATTTGTGTTTATTAAACTCTAATATAATGTTTAAATATGGTGAATTTAATTACAGATTGGTAGAAGGAAGGCTGCACACATGGCGAAATATCCTGATGCACAAGTGATAAGTCTAGGAATTGGTGATACTACTGAGCCTATTCCACAAGTCATCACTTCAGCAATGGCTGAGGTATATTTTTTGTATTTTCTTTTATTTAATTTAATTTTATTTAATTTACATATTTTTTTGTTAAATTATGGTTTGGCAGAGAGCAAATGGCTTATCAACTGTTGAGGGTTACAGTGGATATGGAGCTGAGCAAGGTGAAAAGGTATGCATAACTTTAGAGAAATCAATTAAATTATAATTATCGATTTATAGTTAATTAATATATTTATTATTTAGAGAAATCAATTAAATTATAATTATCGATTTATAGTTAATTAATATATTTAATATTTACGTGTTGTTTAGCAACTGAGAGCTCGACTTGCTTCAACATTTTATGCAAACCTTGGAATTGAGGAAGATGACATATTTGTATCAGATGGTGCAAAATCAGATATTTCTCGCCTTCAGGTCTTATTCGGATCAAATGTTACAATGGCAGTACAAGATCCATCATATCCGGTAACCAATTTAATATAATATGCATATTATAAAACTTAACTTATTATTATTATTTTTAATCTTGATTTCCCTTTTTTCAGGCTTATGTAGATTCAAGTGTGATCATGGGTCAAATCGGACAGTTCCAAAAAGACATTGAAAAATTTGCAAAAATTGAATACATGAAATGTACTCCAGAAAACGATTTCTTCCCAGATTTATCTAAAGTTTCTCGAACAGATGTCATATTTTTTTGTTCACCAAATAATCCAACTGGTTCTGCTGCATCAAAAGAACAACTAATTCAGTTAGTTAAGTTTGCAAAAGACAACGGGTCAATCATAGTTTATGATTCAGCTTATGCAATGTACGTTTCAGGGGATACACCAAAATCCATCTTTGAAATCCCAGGAGCCAAAGAGGTCATTAATTAATATTTACGTT
This sequence comes from Calendula officinalis, assembly GCA_963853835.1. NCBI lineage: Eukaryota > Viridiplantae > Streptophyta > Magnoliopsida > Asterales > Asteraceae > Calendula > Calendula officinalis. Next base: position 1,045,786 of record OY970830.1, on the reverse strand, counting down.
AAATATTTTATTTTTTTGTATAAAAAATTTAAATTTTTTTGGTGTGACAGGTGGCGATTGAAACAGCATCTTTCTCAAAATATGCTGGATTTACCGGTGTTCGTTTAGGCTGGACTGTAGTCCCGAAAGAATTAAAATATTCAGATGGATTTCCTGTCGCTAAAGATTTTAACCGAATTGTGTGTACCGGTTTTAATGGTGCATCGAATATTGCTCAAGCTGGTGGTCTTGCATGTCTTTCTCCTGAAGGTCTTGAGGTTAGCCTAGTTAAAGTGTCTGTCTAGATATATTATGTCTGTCTGGATAAATTAGTGCTCTCTTTTGTTTTACATGCTAAATGAATTGTCTTGATACTAAAATTTGACAATTTTACCATTTTCAAGGCCTCATTATTGTAAAAAAAAAAAAAACATAATTAAGTGGTATATAATTTTGAATTAAATTTTTTAATGATAAAAAATATTGATATATAGTAACAAATAAAGTTGAAATTTTAAAACAAAATTTTATTTTTAAAAAATAGCATTAGTGGGTATTAAACACTTTTTTAACCGGACTGTATAAAAACATTTAGTTGTAATTAACATAAATCAAACAGCACCTTAGTCATTTTATATCATTATTTATTTATTTAATATTTATATATTTTATTTATGTGTTTTTTTTTCTAATGTTGTAGGCTATGCATCAAGTGGTAGGTTTTTACAAAGAAAATACACAGATTATAGTGGACACATTTACTTCATTAGGGTTTAAAGTATATGGAGGAAAACATGCCCCATATGTTTGGGTTCATTTTCCGGGTCAAAGTTCATGGGATGTGTTCAGTGAGATTCTTGAGAAGACCCATGTGGTGACGACACCTGGCAGTGGGTTCGGGCCAGCTGGCGATGGGTTTGTTCGGGTCAGTGCGTTTGGTCACAGGGAGAACGTTCTAGAAGCTTGTAGAAGGTTCAAGGAGCTTTACAAGTGAACTTTTTAGATAATGATCCAGGTTTTGTAGCTCTAAAATCGTTTAATAAATGTTGATTTAGTACCAACTTTGAAAATTCAAGATTATTACTATTCTACGGATATTTGATATTGTTTTGAAGGGATCGTTGTAATGCTAAATTTTAGCTTTCGGAATGTTTGATTTTTTTTGATGTTTTTTGCACGTGAATTTCTGTTATAGTTTTGCTAATTTGCATATGGGTAGAAAGTAGGTGTGCCAATTTTGACTGTTTTATTATGATTCAATTTAGGCTATTTGTTTACTTTTCTCTAAATTGCTAAAAAGAAACAAAAAATTACAAAAGAACATGGGTCAAATAGCTTTTAACATAGGTTGTTTACTTGAACACCTCATTATTCTATTTGGATCTTAATAATTCTTAAGAATTCTCACAGATTCTATCAGATGCTAACCAATACCTATACCAACTCACTTGCATAGGAATTAGCAGCCGATCACTGTCGCCATTCACTTCATCATCACCAACTAACTTTGCAACCACCATTGCACCTTTTGCTCACCACAACCACCAGCATCATCGACCAACAATTTTAAGTTTTTTTTTTATAAAATGTGGATAACAATTTTAATTAATTGTTTATAATCAAGGTCTGATTTTAATTAGGGTATTTATTTGATATAAAAATGTGTTTAAATAGTAAGACACTTAACATGGTCTAATGAGTTGCTTGAAGTGTATGTTTAGCAATATGATAATTTTTGGTTATTATATCTAGAACAATCTTAATTTTAATGTTTATTCTATGTAAATATTTATATTTATATATTTTTTTATTAAATATATAATAATTTTAAGATTTCACTTTGTGTTAATCACATTAGTTTTTTGACTTTTTCAATCTTCATTTTAGTTGGTTACTTTTATTTGAACAAAATGGAATTTGTATTATGAGCTTGTGTTACTATGTTATCTAAATTTTGTTCGAGGAAACCAATTTCTAACCTTTTAAGTTATTTAACTTCATAGTCAATATAGATTAGATAAAGAGATAAAGGTCGTTTTTTACATAGAGAAAAAAGACAAACAAACAATAAGTTGTGCCGCTATCCCTTTTTGAATTGCAAAACTAATTCTTTTAAAAACAACATTTGTGAATATCAGAATTTTTGTTGTCATTTATAACTTTCATTTAAAATATATGCTAGCTAGTTATATTTCTTCATGATACTTTGAGAGAAAAAAAAAACAAATAAAATCAACTTTATCATTCACATAATTCATTCAACCAATAAAACAAAGGGCAACACTGCTTAATTTATCAAGACAAATACTTTACCCATACGAACACTTAACATAATCTACATATGATAGTCGAACTATATATACATAATATACCTTTTCAAAATAAAAATAAATAAGTTTCGTAATTAGATGTTTAGATATTTACTAATTACACTTTAAACGGAAAAAAATGATAAGAGCACTATGTATGCCGGTGTCGGTGTGGTCATACCAATGCCAAACCAAAAGCAATTTAGCGCACTAAAGCTCATCAAACAACACCACCTGGCACCAAATGCCTTGTCGCCAAAGGAATAACGCCTATTAAAGAATTTCTCTTTTTTTTTAAAAACAAAAAAAAAATTGTGATTGATTTGGGTATATTTTGTGTGTTTCAAATAAATGTTAAACGATGGAGGATATTTTTGAGGTATGCCTTAAAATTATGTTAAAAATCCATTTAAATTGGGTTAAATAAATGCCATATTACTCTTAATATACAATAAGCATACAACTTACTACTGTTCATTAACTTTTTTTTTAAAACACCATCAGAAAATTCCGTTCCGTTTGGGCCTTTTACATCTACTCACAATTAATAAGATAGAAACTTAAATTTAAGTTGAAAAGTGCAATAAGGAAATACCAGAGATTGGTACTCCGTATTTCGTAGGTGAGGGCTGATAAGGAAATACATATAATAAATTAATAATATCAATAATAATAATAATAATAATAATAATACTATTTTTAGTTATTGTTAATATTGTTATAAATATAAAAAGATCAAATCTGATATACATTATATCTTAGTACCGCTTAAGAAAAAAAAATACTTTAAATTACCGCACCAACGCGCGGAACAAACATAGCCCGTGGAAAACAAGTTCAAAATCATTAAATCAATAAGGACAGTTTATGGAATTAGATGAAAATTAAACAGCCCCAGATATACAAAACTCATGCCAATGTAAACTAATCAATCTAGGGAAACCATAAACCCTACTGAAATTTTAGAACTTAAACCCTAACCAAGGTAATTAACAAACTACATTTTAAGATAATTATCCTGAGATAAAAAACATAAACATATGATCTCAATTACACAGCAATCGATCGATCGTTCTTCACTCCTTTCCAATTTCTTTCACTTTGTATCGATCCTGATGAATTTCTGATAGCCAAGAACCAGGAAATATAGCCTGTAAAATCAATCAAACAACAATTATGAGAAATTTACATTGAATTTGATTCAATTAATAAACAGAATTTATGAATATAGCTAAACGAATGCGTACATTTAGATCGGCTTGAACGCTTTTAGGCCGCTTATTAGGTTTTCGCGGCGGTTTCTTCCCCGTCACTGCGATGAAATCTTCTTCGATTTCTTTCCGTGACAGCGAAATAGAAAATTTCGGTCTTTCTTCCTTTTTCTCAAGGTTTCTTCTAGGTCTCGCTGATTTCTTCTCCGATCTCGGATCGTCAACTTCTGCATTGCTTCTTTTATTGCTGGTGAAAATCGCACTTGAAGGCGGCGGCGGCGGTGGTGGAGGCGACGCGTTGAACGTCAATTTTTGCTTCGATTTTGAATTCACCGGCGGAGAGTTAGGTTCACGTTCACGATCATTAGAGCAATTATTTCTCGGAATCAATTTTTGCATCTTACCTATTTCCGTCCGATATTCCTTCATCAATTTCTCTCTAGTAGCCGAGATCTCGTCATCGCCTCCGATCTCCTGCAGATGAGACGGCGGCGATGAATCCAGTTTCATCCTCGGCTGATCATCCATTGATGATCCTACTCGTAACCTCTCAAACTCCGGTTCAGAACGACGGTAAGTATGGCGGTTCTCGTTATACTCAAAGGAATCGGAAGATTCATCACCATCAACGGCCGGCATTGCACGAATTGGATTAATGTTCCTGCACCTCAAGAGCCTTTGTCTGCCCCACGTCAATTCTGGAGGTAAATTGAAATTACGAAGAGGTTCTGATTTCCCCATGACCTAGAATTGCAGGTTTTGATTTCTGTGTGAAGATTTTGGTTGGAAAATTTTGATGAATAGGCTAACGGGAACGAGGGTTTTGCTGCTGTTCTTGTTTGTGTGAGAATCACCGCGAAACGTTATATACGGGAGGTAAACATTAAACGCTGCCGTATCGTGATGACTTGGCGAAGTTAAGTGTAAAAGTTACACATTTTCCCCTTATGTTTGTACCTTTCTCCGCATTTGAAAAGAAATTATATTTCAGTCGAAATTATGTTACAGTCTAGCGGTTAAAGCACTTAAATGTTTCGTTAAAGAAAAAAATCATCCATCACATATCAAACTTATGTTAAAACTTACATATGTTATTTTGTGTTCATAAATGGCATATTTATGGACTGAGTAGTTGTATTAAGATATACTTGTGAATTTACTATAAATTTGTATATTATCTTGATATCAATGAGCTACATGTATACGTACTTCACAACTGGTTTGCTAAAATACACATTATATTTATAAACTAAGATTAGTAATAACATTATATTTATTATAAAAAGATATTAATGAACAGTTGTTAAATAATAAGATCTCTCTGGAAAATGTTATTACATGTAATTAGGCGCAATACTAGTATTAGTAGTTTTAGAAAATTCTACTTTTTATAAGTTGTAAATCATGTGTTGAACTATGGTTTCTTTGATGGTATTTAACTAACAGATCGAATTGTTATCTTTTATAAAGAACCAATATACTATTTTTGACAAATATATCAAATTGATAGCATATTTTTAATTATTTGATTCCAATATGGTATTACAAGGATACATAAACTCATTTGTCTCTTTGCTAGAAACAAGTAAGCTCCTATAACTCCCAAAGATACATGTGGTTCTTTTTATTTGTCCAGTGGCCACATATTAAAGTTATTTTTTCCTTTTTCTTTTTAACAATCTCAAACATTTCATTAGAAATACAATAAAAACATTTTAACACAAAACTCTTACTTTGTTGAAACTAATTAACTGAAATAAACATTCCAAATATTGCTTAACTTATTTAAGATGTCTAAACACTTAAATCAATAAATCTTGGTTATTTTATAATATTAGAAATCTATTTAATTCACAGTGTTAGAAAATGACGTAGAAAATATGTGAGCGTCCGTAGTGCAATTTGTCTTCCATTTACTTTTTTTTTTTAATAAAACAAAAAGGATATGATAACCATCAAGTTCATGTTTTTCCCTCTTCAAGTCCAAATCATCAAATGATATAAATTTCACAGTTTTATAATATAAACTACATAGTGTTCGGGTCAATAATATAGTTAAAATAAAAGTTTTACCGCCTCAAATATAAAATTAAGAGTAATGGTAATATGGTATCAAAAGTTCGATCACTATCTGCATTGCCTGAATCAATCTATTAGTAGTATAACATTTTAAAGGAAAATGTATGATTTTTCATAATAATACTAATATCTACACATCATAACATCTGTTAAAAGCTACTAAAAGGATCACATAATTTTAATATGAATGACAAAAAAAAATTCTAACATAGCAACCTGATCATTGCTAACCGCTATGATTCTCAGATGACCAGAAACCGAATAAACCGAATGTAATTTTGTATGACCATTTTGCCCTTTGGTCACTGTACATGTATGGAGGCTTGCTAGACATCAAAATCACCACTTGTTTTTCTATAAGCTGCAAAAGATTCTGTCAACAATTAGGGGAAAAGATCCCTTCAAACTTCTAGGGTTTGTCTGCCATCACTATCTCTGCTTTGAAGGAATGAAATTAAGAGAACAAAATTAAGATTCAGAAGATTATTAACTAATGAATTTAAAAAATCAGTATTAAATTTGACTTATTTTTCTTCATTTAAGATCTCAAGTATCTAGTTAAATTATGACAAAAGTCAAAAACTACCCTTCAATGGATTCTAAAGTGAAGAACCGGCTTACCTTTTTTGTATCAGAAACTCTATAAAGATCAGCATTTATCTCGGTTAACCATAAGCCAGGAAACAGAGTCTGCATAATTAAAGGAACAATCGTTAATTAGATGAGTTCTGGAATAACATTGCTCATTTTGCATTTTGCATTTTGATGGTTCAACTCCAACAATTTGCAGGAAATAACTAATTTAGACTAATTATGATAATATCAACACAATTAGAACCTATGCGTGTAGGCAGTTTTTGTCTATAATCACAGAAGAATGATGGTTTGTAGCTTGTACACAATGAATTATAAATTTTGTAAGAATCGTAGCTAGATACATGCTAAATTAGATTCAGTAACTACTATGAATTGAAGAACACATATTTTTATCAAATCTAGAATGATTTTGTACGGATTTAGTATTGGAATTGAAACACTTACATCCAGTTGATTTTGTACAGATTTAGGTCGTTTCTTCGGCTTCCGCGGTAGCCGCCGCTCTCCCATGTCCTCGAAATCCTTCTCCATCTCTCGCCGGGAAAGCGGAACCGAAAACTTTGCCCTAACCGTAGTATCTCTCCTCCCAATTGCCCCACCGCCACCGCTACGGCTTCCACCTCCGCTAACGTTAACTAAATCTGAAGTCAACTGCGCTTTCAATTGCTCCTCTGCATCAAGCTCTTTTTTGAAATTGAGAATTATTTTCTCCCATTTCGCTTCGACATCGCCATCTTTATCCTTCAATTTAAGTACTAATCTATCAATAACCGCCGTAGTTGGTGGCCAACGCTTCAATTGTTCCTCGCCGGCCGAATCACCGGCGTCTTCTGATGAATTTACATTGCTGATACTGCATTTAGAGAGATTCAATTGAGTAGAGTATTTGGAACACGGCATCGTTGAATTGCTGAAAGGTTTCGAATTCGCTTTCTCCAGCATTATAAAAAATCTAACCATCAATGGCGTGAATGAATTATATTGGGGTTAAACTTTAGGGATTTGCTAACCATTGCCCTAAGGGCAATGGATAAGAGATAATTAAGTGGTTAATGTACATATATTAAAGCATAACCACTCATGGGTGGTTAGTGAAATGCAAGGGGTGGTTTTTTTTATGGTTAATGTACATCAAATTTAAGCTTCTTTTTTTTCTTAACCATTGCCCTAAGGGCACTTGTTAGCATTTCCCTAAACTTTATGCGCTCGTGTCGCTTTGTGCCCAAGTTTTTACAGCTCAACCAAGAACAAAATCCAATAAATATTTCTTAAACTTACGGGTGCCCAAATGTTAAACGTGACCCGACCCAAATTCAAAACGATTATACCGAGTGAGTTGAATGTAATCCGGTCATATATTGATCAAGTTTTTTAGACCGATTAGACAAATCTAGTAGGGTATTAATTAGGATTACTTATTTTTATTGCGTTCAGATTAACTAGATTACATACGATTGAAGGTTAAATGTTTTTTCCTTTAAAATATCTTACCATTAGATGAATAAATTAACATTAATATCTATAAACCATTCAATAATTTTTTTTAACAATTATAAGTGTTAATTAAAAACCTATAAATTTTAATATATTAGATATTTTTTCACTTTTACCTCAAAATCATAACTTAGGTGTAACCCGACCATGTTAACCCGACAAATCCAAAACCAAGACCAACCCGAACCGGACCAACCTGATTGCTTATCAGATTGGGTTTCGAGTTAGAAAAAATAATTAAAAAAATAATTATTTAAATTTTGGATATCTAAAGCCGAGTTTTGGAAAAGCAAATGAAAATATGGTATTGTTATCTATTAATTAAATAAATAATTAGATCTGTCAAAAAAATTAATTATTTAATTATAACTATTTTAAATAAAGTAATTAAATTCAAATATTATTTTTCAAAATTATATTTTGCAATTATTTACTACTATCTAATTATTTAGTTTTTACTAAAACGCATAATTAATTTTTTTTGGTTAGAATTTAATTTTAGGGGCACACGAGTTACTCTTGTCTTAAATCTTTAGGCTAATTCCTGTGGGCGTTTATCATACGCTTTCAATAGTTTGTTGAGGGTTTGCCACAGCCGAAAAGCTAGGGTTCTTCTCAAAGCATACCTAATCGATCCGGAGAGACAACAATGGCGGAAGTTCGTAAATCTGCGTTTCATATTTATAACTCGATGACCAAACAAAAGGAGAAATTCACGCCTTTAGTTCCCGGCAAAGTCTCCATGTACATCTGTGGCGTTACATCTTACGACTTCAGTCATATCGGTCATGCTCGTGCATATGTCGCCTTTGATGTCCTCTTTCGGTATCTATACTATCCAATTCTTTAATTTTCATACGCTAATGAGGATTAATGGATACAATGTGCGCAATTTTGCTCATATGTTTATCAGTTTGTGTTTTGGGGATCTGAATTTAAGTTGATTGTAACGTCTCGATTGCAATTCGTTGTCTGATTTATGAAATCTAGTGAAATTGGAACTTATTTGGTTTATCCTTTGAACCAATTTCGCTCCAGTTTCAGTTTCAAGTCATGGATTTGGGGTTTTCTCCAGTCAGTTAACATTATTCACGGGATAAATTTAACTAACAGTTCACGCATGTGACATGTCACAAGTGCATCAATTGTCATGCCCTGCCTTATTTTGTGTTATTCTGTTATCATCTTTTTTGAGAAAAGTATGGTTTTAAATCTGCATATTCATGCTATTTAGTGTGCATTTTTAAGGTACTTGAAACATTTGGGCTATGAAGTTACATACGTGCGGAACTTCACCGATGTAGATGACAAGGTAAGATGCTCAAAACTCAAGTTTCCTTTCATACATTGAATCATTTATGATAAAAAAATTCTCAACCTTTTTTTTTGGTTTCCATTATTAGTCATTAGTAGGAACTCAACATAAGATAATTTGCATAAAACACATTAACTCATAGATCATACTTGCAATATTACAAGACTTATTTACATGCAGATTATCAAAAGAGCCAATGAGCTTGGGGAGGACCCGTTATCATTAAGTGGTCGGTTTTGTGAAGAATTTCTAATTGATATGGCTGATCTCCAGTGCTTGCTGCCAACCGAACAACCTAAAGTATCAGATCATATGGATCAAATCAGGGATATGATAGCAAAGGTGTTTACTTTTTCTATTTTGAACCATTTAAAAATATATATATATATGGACAATTCGTGCTTTTTGTGCAGATAATCAGCAATGATTGTGCTTATGCTGTTGATGGTGATGTTTATTTTTCTGTTGATAACTTCCCCAAATACGGGCGGTTATCAGGAAGAAAACTTGAAGATAATCGAGCAGGTGAACGGATTGCAATTGATTCAAGAAAACGTAATCCAGCCGACTTCGCCTTGTGGAAGGTATACTTTTGACCCGTTTGACCCATTGCCACCTAGATGTTACGGGTCGACCCGTTTGAATTAAAGTTTAATTTTTGTTTATACAGGCTGCTAAAGCAGGTGAGATCAGTTGGGAGAGCCCGTGGGGCCCGGGTCGACCCGGATGGCACATTGAGTGCAGTGCAATGAGTGCAACTTATTTAACTGAAAAGTTTGACATTCATGGTGGTGGTATGGATTTAATATTTCCACATCATGAAAATGAAATTGCACAAAGCTGTGCTGCTTGCCCAGATAGCAGTATCAGGTACTGGATGCATAACGGTTTTGTAACTGCAAATGATGAGAAAATGTCTAAATCAGTTGGAAACTTTTTTACTATACGTGAGGTATGTTAATATCTAATTAATTAATTAATTCATTTTATTTTTATTTTATTAATTTTGTTAAATATTTTTCAGGTGACTAAATTATATCACCCACTTGCGTTAAGACATTTCTTGATGGGCACACATTACCGATCTCCGGTGAATTACTCAATTGCTCAGATCGAGATTTCCTCAGAAGCTGTTTTTTACATATATCAGGTGCAATTTTTTTAATTTCTTTTAATATTGAAATAATTTCTAGAGTCAATTTAGAATTCTACAACTTTGTCCCTAATACTTTTTTTTTCCATTTTAATTACCCCTATTTTTGTCCTTCCGTCTAAATCATGTGAGGGTATTTTGGTAATTTTCTCTCCTTATGTATTCTTTATAAATTAGGATTAGGGTTCACGGGGGTTAGGGTTTGTGGATGAAGAGAGAAGGAAGAAAAATGACCAAAATACCCTCACATGCTTGGCATGTGAGATCACTTAACGGAGCAAATTAGGCGGAAGGACAAAAATAGGGGAAATTGAAAAGTACATTGACAAAAAAATGATTTTGAAAAGTATAGGGACAAAATCGTAGATTTTGAAAAACTAGTGGGACGATTTCTGTAATTTACTCTAATTTCTATCTATGTGTTAACTTGTTTTTGATTGGTATGGTAGTCTTTGGAAGATTGTAAGAATGGTATTCTACAATTTGAAGAAGAAGTTAAAAGTAGCGACAAGAAATATCCGGTTACTGCCGATGCTAAAAAATGCCTAAAAAATTTGACAAGTCATTTTGAAGAGAAACTGTCTGATGATTTACACACACCTACTATTCTCAATGCTTCCCTTCAAGAGGCCTTCCGACTGGTCAACTCAATTTTGAAGATGCTCAAGGTCAGATAAATGTTTATTAATAAATTAAAAAATATTTTTTTAATATAGTATGGAGGTTTTATACTCATGAATTATGAATAACTTGCAGAAGAAGCTTCAAAAGCCACAGAAGTTATCAAATGTTATGTCTCTTGTTGAGTTAGAGAAAGAAGTGAGAACCGTTTTGGATGTGTTAGGCTTGCTTTCCAGCTCAACGTATTCTGAGGTACCTACAGATTTTCTTTATTTCTTTAAAAAAATGTTGGCCAAAATGCATCTTAGTACCCTAAACTTTTAAAGTGTGCAACATGATACCCTGAACTTGACCAAATGGTCGATTTAGTACCTGATTCACTAATTATTGTATTTTTTTTTCTCATGTAGTACGCGTCTAATATTAATACATTCAGATAAATGTATATATTTTTTATTTCGTCAAAAGCTAACGCGATCAAATTAATGAGTGAGGGTACTAAAGCGACAATTTTGTCAAGTTCAGGGTTGTAAAGACGTAGTCAACCAAGTTCATGGTACTAAAATGTAATTTGGCCAAAAATGTTTGTAAGATGTATTTGAAACATGGTGTTTGCACAGGTTTTGAAGCAATTGAAGGAAAAAGCATTGATAAGAGCAGATTTAACAGAAGAATACATATCACAACGGATAGAAGAACGAGCAATTTTAAGGAAGGAAGGGAAGTTTCCAGAAGGTGATAAGATCAGGGAGGAGTTGACTTTCAAGGGCATTTCTTTGATGGATGAAGCCAAGGACACCATTTGGCAGCCATGTGTCCCAAAACTACCTCCCAAGTCAACAGATAGTCAACAGTCCACGTCAGCAGATGTCAAATCTTGATATGCCTTTTTTGGGGGATCTTTAACTTATATCTGTGAACTATGGTAGAGTTGTGTTTTATTTACATGTTATTAGACACTTAGAGGTGCAATGCTACTTTTGACATTTTGTTTTTTTAATTTTGATATTAATTTTGATATTAATATTGTAGTAAGCTTTAATAAATATTGGGTAAATTCTGTAATTTGTCATACGGTCTTTCGGATTCTTGGGGTTTTGTCTCTAATTGTTTTTCTCGGGTTTATTGTTTTATGGTCCTTATTTTACCTTGTTCAATTCTACGAATTTCCTCGGTTAAACCTTATCATGTGCTAAACATGTTAGGATACTTCTATCTTTTTTTCATTTCCCATTGTCTAATTTACATCAGTGGAGAAGAGGAAGGGGGCGGCAGAGAGGTTGGCCGGGGAAAAATAAACGGAGTTGGACGAAAGGATAAAATCAAGGAAAAATGAGGACCAGGGGGTTAAAAAACCCGAGTAAAAAAAAGTATAGGGAAAGCCTTAAAATCCAAAAGACCATAGAGACACTTTTTTGTAATTTACCCTTAAATTTTCAATACATTTGGAATGTTAGAACATCATAACTCATTAATTCTCTAGTTTTCTTCCAATACAAATTTGAGTAAAAAGGCTGTACTTTTGTGTGTGTGTTGTTTCAACATCAGACAATAAATCACAATCCTTATCTTTCTTGCAAAAAAACCCCACTGTACTCAAAAGAATGAAGGTTTGAACTTTGATGATAAGCCTATCTATTTAGTAAGACTAGTTAAGTAGGTTGTCTTGACCACACACCTAACCAACGGCTTACTTTTAATTACACACCGAATACAAGTTTTAAATCAATCAAATATCCCATAAAAGCAACGGATCCAAATTCTATCTTTATTCTCCTTTCTCAAATATTGCTTGAGTAGCAAGGAAAGTAGTGGAGTATAACCATGCATCAAACAAAAAGTCAAAAGTCTTGTCTAAAGCAAACCAAAATACATATGAAATCATCAAAGCAATCCGTCTTTTCGGTGACCAAATCTATCAAACACTTGATTTATGGCAGCCATAACTCGATCTTAGGTTTAACCTTTCACATTGTCGATCCCAATAAAAACATCAAGTCTAATTAAATGTCTTTTATTTTATATCCTTAGGGCACGAGTTTAAAATCCCTTAATAAAATAGGAGAAAATATTATCCGTTTATGCTATAGTTGCTAATCGTTTAACACATGGATCTTGGCCATACAACCTACCCCATATTTACATACACAAGATACCAAACATATACCATATATGATTATATGTTGTCTCATAATGATCAATCACTAGATAGTTGATATTTAGTTTTGACGGGTGGCATGGTGATCGGTCTACTCACAAGGTACTATGTGGTATTTATTTTGAAGTCAAATAAAACACGACAACTGAAGTATGAAAATACATGAAGCAAGGTCGGCCCCGAGAATTTAAATGAAGGCCCTGTTCAAATTAGGAAAAAAAAAATGTACTATAATTTGTAAATTTTAAAATCACAAACAATAAAATTCAAATTTGTATTTTATTTTATAATCGATTACATGAGTGTAACCTTAATCAATGATTTGAACCTTAGTGGATATATACATTAATACATAATGGTAAAACTTTTGAACCTTATAGGAGGATGAACTCTGTATATGGACACCTAGTGAATACTCATGTGGCCCATAGTTAAGATAAATAATGACAATACACATGTCATACAAGTCACATTTTAAGAGAAGCATCAGAGGTCATGTTGAAGTTCTTATTTTTATCTACTAATGATGAGTTTATTTTGAGCTAGTTACAATACATTACATCAATCTACAATCCCACAATTGTAAATATGAAATAGACACATGCACCCCTTGGTAAATAACTTACATAAAAGATTTATTGGTGCACACCCGCAAACATAAACTTTGATATTGCAGTCACCGCATTAACAAAAGTGATTGAACTTAATGCGTGTGATTTAATGTTGGATAAATACATGCATATGAATAGTGATTGTCGAAGGATTAGGTGGTCCAATGAAATGACTAAACTACTTGTTGTTGATTCTCAAAAAAGGACCGTTTTTGCGTATGTAAGAGAGTTAAAAGGTTGAAAATGTAAATTCTTTCATGTTTTTAGCTTATTATTGTGAAAGTTTGCATAATGTTAACGTTACGGATCTCTATTCAGGTGAATACAAGTGACTTTTTTAGGTTTATGTGCAGTCAAGTACGTAGTATTATTTATGTGGTTTTATACCTTTTCTTTTTTGCTTTACAACCAAATGGTATATTAAAACTACCAACCATATAATAAAATGATCTTACAACTATATTAATGATTTGAAGTATTTATGATATTAACTTGGGTGTTTAGAATGATCATGATTTGCATACTTCTTATTTCTGTCACTATTTAGAATACGACGATGTCACTTGAGAAGGGTAACATAGATAAAGATTGAATTTCCATATAGAAACAACGTTTAATCTAATCTAATCTAATCTGTAAGTTAAATATCAAGGTCTTTGACAATTTGAATTGAAAAAATATATTTCTAAACAAGACTTCTAAATCTATATATTTATCATTTTTTATATGTTATTCTTTGTAAATTACTCCCTCCGTCCCTAAATAAAGTTCTCATTTCTCCTCCAAGTTTTGTCCATAAATAAAGTTCTCATTTCTCAAACTTAAGGACCCCACTTAATATAATAATATTATTACCAATATTTTTACCACTAACTATCTCCTAAAACACTTTCTCTCTCCAATCAAACCTTATATTTTAATCAAAAGTAATACTAAATACCCCACCACTAACTATCTCCTAAAAAATTGTGCCAAAGAGAAATAAAAACTTTATTTAGGGACGGAGGGAATACTAATTTCGAGTCATTATTTTAAATCCAAAACTTGACTAAAATAATTCATTTCAAGAGAATAAATAAATAAATAAGAATTTACACGATCCAAGAACGGTTTCTCCTAGCCGAGTTTACAGTGAAGCTGAAGCCTAATAGCTGTGATCTTTCCCATACTAAACTAACATCAAGAATCGGCTCGAACCATGGCTCGGCTCGGCTAAAGGCTCAGATGCAGATCAAGCCCAAATGTGTCATCAAAGCTGGGCCCACCATCTCCCCTTGAAAACCTGCTCAAAGATGGCTCATCTTCATGGTAGGACCGATTATTGGGCTGAGGCCCAACACTAGTCAATGACGAATCACCTACACTGCCGGCGTAGGATAACGACCCTGATCCTCTCCCACCGGACGGTGACGATGAAGCAGGCGGCAACACGCATCCATGCGACACGTGGAACGCCGGCGCGGCGCGTGGAACGTACACCCATGAGGGAGCCGCGACGGCGGAGGATGGGATGACCATCGGACCAGTCTGAGTAAGGAGGTGAGGCGGCAGAGCAAAGGCGGAGATTATAGGGTTTCTGATGTACGAAACGGCGGCGTTTCGGCTAGCTTGCATTTGAGCACGCTTTAACTGTTGGCGTTCTTTCTTATGAGCATTCTGATGACCACCCAAAGCTTGTGAGTTTGCAAACTCACGGCAGCAGTATTGACACTCGTATTTCCGGCCATCGGAGGTGGGGAAACCACCGCCGGAGTCCGATGATCCTGAAGGAGTTTTGGTTGATTCCACTTCTTCATCTTCGGACACATTGAAACCAAAAAGCTTTAACCTTGTTGTTGTGTTGTTTGTGGGCTTAGCTTGGTAGTGATCAAGTTGTTCTGCCATATTATACATAATAGATATAATTATACAATATATATACCCCTCTATGCGTGTGTATATATATAGAATATATGAACCTATAGATATAGATTAGATATGGGTTTGATGTTCAAGGAGAGAAAGAACATGAGATGTGTGTGCTAGGAGAGATCTTGCATGGATGGTGGTATTTATAAGGGTTTTTTAGAGAGAGAAAGAAAGATGGTTGCGGACATAACAAGAACAGAAGAAAAAAAAAAGTTAGTGTAAATTTAGGAAGAGGACCCGAAAACACAACATGGTCCCACATTAGATGCACTTGTCTATTGGACACCACTTCCTCATATATTCATACATACAATACAAGGGTGACATGTAGATATATGTTACATACTTACTCCGTTAAGTAATATATTTTGAATTCACCGTTTTTAAGGTAAAATATAATAATAAAGGTCGATTAAATTAAATTGAATAGTTAATTGATGATATGTCCTACATATATTGATTAAAGTGAATTTAATAATATTTAAAAGTAAAAATAAGGGTAAATGTATCTTTTCACTATATTAAAAGAGATAGTTAGTGAGTGTGTGCTCCAGTACCTATTACCAAATATAGTAAAATTTTAAAATGTACTCCCTCCGTCCCTTAATAAAGTTCTTATTTCTCCTAACATGTTTATCCCAAAATAAAGTTCTCATTTTTCAAATTAGAGAGACCCACTCAATAAGATAATATTATTACCATATACCCCACCACTAACTATCTTCTAAAAACACATTCTCTCTCCAAAAAACCCTTTATTTTAATCAAATTTATTACCAAGGACACACCATTAACTATCTCCTAAAAACATGTGCCCAAAAGAAATGAGAACCTTATTAAGGGACGGAAGGAGTATCACTTATCTTGAAACAATCTAAAATGAAAAGTGTATGAAACATAGGAAGTACTACATTATTTGCATTTTCTCCTTTTATCATAACTTTCTATGAATTTATGACATATTATAATTTTGTTGTTACACATAGAATTAGGGATATTATATGTTTTTAACTTAATTTCCTAAATAACTTCATTTAACATTCTAAATCCCTATGAATTGCATTGTACTATTGTTATAATTTTTAAACTTCCAACTAATACTTCCCCGTTCTAAATTTATTGTCCACTATAAAAAAACACACAGTTTAAGAAAAGTACATTGATTATACAATGTCACTAATCAAATTTATCTTTCTCACTTAAATGTTTTTTGTTTGATTGAAATTTAGGAAAAACAGTCTTTGTGGGACAAACTAAAATAATATAGTAGACAATAAAAATGGTACAGGGGGAGTAATAAAATGCACTATAGCCATACATGATCGAAATATTAGAAAATGAAAACGATATGTAGCTGAGTTGAAAAGTGCATTGAGTTTATTTGGTAACATGATCGTTGTTCAAATCTGTTGCCAATTAATATTGTTTTACCGCTCAATTAACTTGATTTATCTCACATGTAATGGATATGAGACTATTTGGGGTTGATTGGTCAGGAATTCCGGTAAAAAGCCCTTTTAATATAGGGATTTTTTGATATGTGCCCCCATGGTTATATCATAGTAAATGTTAAATAACTTTTATGCCCATGCATTCAATACATCAAAAACCTTAAATTTCTATTATGGCAAGGGTAAAATCGGTATAACATAAAAATATTAATGACTCATTAATATCATTTTATTCTAATTATGAAAATTTTGGTTTATTAAACGGCATGCCCATGGATCACGCATTAGCAAAACCCTTTGATATATGATACTCCCTCTGTCCCATATAAAAAGTTTACATTTCATTTGGACATAATTTTTTAAGAGATAATTAGTGGTGGGATCATTTATAATATTTTTGATTAAAATATAAGGTTACATTGGAGAGAAAAAGTGTTTTATTAGTGAAATGATTGGTAATAACCCCCAAAATTTGAGAAATGTAAAATTTTTTGTTGGACAAAATTTTAAGGAGAAATGTAAACTTTTTTTGTGGGACGGAGGGAGTATGATAAATAATTAAATGTGTTAAAATGGTATTGACGGTGGATTAATTAACAAGTTAAAGGCGGGAGTTAGGTTTTGTTATTTAGAAAGATGCATAATTGTTTATTGTGTTACCGAAATGACGTGGTTTCAGTTTTTTCTTTTTAATTTACAATGGCTTGAGTAAAGGAAATGTTGGATCATGGAATAAGTAGAATCCAAATTTGAAGGGTGAAAGAAAGGGTAAAAGAATGTGATGCATGTGATTGTTGTAGGGTTGTTGAACTATCAAATGATTGATAATATTAAAATTAGTACTAATTTTATGCTATTCGATCACCATGTTACTACTACTACTTTTCAAAAGTTGTCACCTACATATATATTTTTTATCTTTTTTTTCCTAGTTCGTTTGTGAGTTAATATATGCATTACAAGACATCATTATTACTGTATTGGCATATGTTGCAAGCTGCAACCTAAATAAATAGTTAATTTTGTAAAAAAATATTGCCTGCTTGTAGCTATAGATGTTCAACTCAGATAACTTCAAATTACCTGTAAAATAAGTGATTGTTTTAAAATTAGTCGACTTGTTAAGTAGAGATGTAACAGATTGAAAATAATAGCGAATGTACATGCTACATTATTCTTGTATGATGATTTAAACAGAAAATTTAAAAGGATATAATATTATTACTCAGATGGTAAAACAGTCGTGTGAGCAGGGGTGGACTTAGTATGGTTCACGGGGTTGTCAGTGCAACCCCTGAAATTTGTTCGAATAGTGTTAAAATAGTGTTATATTTAAAAAAAATAAAATTTAGTGTAGGTGACACCCCTGAGAAAAAAAAGTGCAACGTGGGACACCCCTGAGAAAAAAGTGTGCAACGTGGTACACCACTCAATTTTTTTTTAGGTCCGCGCACTGCGTGTGAGCATGTTAGTGATACAAAACTGTAAAAAAAAGGTTTTTTTTTTTTTTTTTTTGAATTGCAAAAAAAAAAAAATAATAAATAAAAATTATAATAATGTAAGTGACATAAAGCAACGGGTTGCACCGATCCCCAATGGGGTTATTTGCTCAATGGATACAATCCGCCCATGGTAAAACTTCATATGGGTTCGATATATTTTTATCTTCAACGAATGGCCCGGCATTTAATGCGGGTCGAAGCATATGGTTGCCGGGCGGCCCAGAATAAAAAACATAAGAGTTTGAAGTATTAAATAACTTGTATCCATAGAACATCTGGCGCAACATAGATAATAAATAAATAGGAGTTTTTTTTTTTGAACGGCAAGTTGGTAAATTAGTGGTTCGAACCTAGACAGTGACATCCACAAGGGGTAGTATGCCTTCCTTCGAACCTTCCACCTTTTTGTCCATGACGGGACTTGAACCCATGACTAATAAATAGGTCATGGGCAACACCTTAAATCCACCTTGGATACTACTAGATTACAAGTCTTGGGTAAATAAATAAGAGTTAATATCATTCCAATTGCATTACAAAAGTGATGGTAATTTTGGGTATTAAAAGATATTTTTGGCTGTTAACCAATAACCGTGAACCCAACCCATGCATGTATGTCTCTGTTTCCTGACACAACCAACTGCCACGAAACATGTTCCCAACCTTCTTACATATTATTCACCATAACGTTTTCTTCACAATATATTAATGCAAAACATGAGAAATAAGGAAGGAATCGTTAACTGAATTTTTTTTTATCAATTATTACTAATTTTTTACTTTATTTTTTACTTATAAAATTATTGATATATAGAATCTATAAATTCTCTTTCTTAATTTCATTTTTTTATTTGTATACTTATATTATTGAAAATCGATATCATAAATTTCATATCACATGAAATTATTCAATATTATATATAATTTTAAATCTTTTTAATCACTTTCATTAATTAAAAAATTGAAAGGTACGACGCCTATCTAATTTAAATCAGAATTTTATAGTAAGTTATTGTCATTTATGTTAAAATAAAGTAAAATAAAATAAAAAGAAAATAAAACACGAGATGTAGGAAAGAGTTAAGAAACAGCGTCGGTCGAAAATTAATAAGTCTTAAAATGGCCCCCACGTTTCCCCATCAAATCCATATTCCGTATCTACATCTTTACCACATCCACACGACTTAAGCAACCCATTATATCATATTTGATGTGATTAAATTTCGTTGTGTGCAATGCTACTACTTTGTGTGTGTGTATATATATATATATATATATATATATATATATATATATATATATATATATATATATATATATATATATAAAAGTGAAATCGAGTGAGGACTCTTTTTCTGGTGAGGACTGCGAGTACAAATCTGGGCCATAGATCAAATAAAATTAATGGCTAGGATCAAATGTGAAGAAAAGTAACAATGTTAGAAGGTTAGTGAGTTTTGTGTTAAGTTTAACAAAATAGTGGGGGTAAAAAGAAAATTTGTAAGGTTAAAATGGTCATTTCCGCACACATACTCTCTCTCTCCTCGCCACATGTCAATTTCTGATTTGGTGGGTTTTATTTTTACCCCCAAGTTCGTATTTCGCCATAACTTTTTTTTTTCTTTGTAAAAAAACTAAAAATGCCAAAGTTCTTATAATTAAATTTTCTACAAAATGAGTATAGTCATGAAAATTTGAAAAAAAAACCCGAATAAAATATTGGATCATTTTGTTAAATTTGGATCATTTTGTTAATTTTGGATCATTGTCATAATTTTGGATCATTTTGTTATTTTTGGATCATTGTTAATCTTACATATACATAATTTTGTATAAATAATTAGTCAAATAATATATCATATATAGTTTTGTATCATTTTGTTCATTCATGGTCATTTTGTTTACTTTATATAATTGTTAATTTTTGGATCATTTTGTTATTTATGGATCATTGTCAATTTTGGATCATTTTTTTTTTTCAAATTTTCATAACTATACTCATTTTGTAGAAAATTTAATTTTAAATTTTTTGGCACTTTTAGATTTTTTATTTTACAAATAAAAAAAAAGTTATGGGCGAAAAACAAAGTGCGGGGAAAAAAACGCACTTCCAATTATAAGAGAACAAGTGGCAAAAGGAGGAAAGGGGGGTTTTTGAAAATGACCTTTATGCCCTTTTGAAGATGAGTGGACGAAAATGATCCTAACAGTCCTCACCGGGAAAAGAGTCCTCACCGGATCCGGACCATATATATATATATATATATATATATATATATATATATATATATATATATATATATATATATATATATATATATATATATATAGGGTCCGGATCCGGTGAGGACTCTTTTCCCGGTGAGGACTGCGAGGACTCCAAAAAAAACACTAAAAATGATCCAAAACAAACTTTTTCCAAAAAAATTTCTTTTTTAAATATCTAAATCGCAGCCTATAAGATAAAAAAAAGTTTTTCAAAAATGATCCAAAAAAAAAATATGGATCATAATAATGATCCACAAAAAAATATGGATCATTGTTATGATCCGCAAAAAAAAGTGGATCATAATTTTTTTTTCGAAATTTTTTTTTGGTCAAATGTAGTAATATTCATGGGGAGTTATATATATTTTTTTCGGAATTTTTTTGAGGTGTCCTCACGAGTCCTCATCGTTTTTTGAGTCCTCACCGGATCCCACTTTTATATATATATATATATATATATATATATATATATATATATATATATATATATATATATATACATATATATATATATATATATATATATATATATATATATATATATATATACATTATTTAGTTCAATCATATGTAATAGTAAAATTAATTGATTGAAAATAAAATATTTATATATATCCAAGAAGAAAAGTTGCTTTCCTTTGACACATATAATTAACTTACAGGGTCTACCAATCATGCTTAAAAATATCCGAAAATTGGGTATCTGGAAAAAATAATATTCGATATCTTAAATCTGGGTATCTGAAAATTTAGGTATTTGAAAATCTAGATTAACCAAAAATTATTTGAAATAACCTAAGTATTCGAAAACAACAAATATTTGAATAATTTATTGTTCTAAATATCTGAATTTCAGATATTGGATTCAGATACTGAAAAATGCACTATCCAAATAATTACCTGATTTTGAACACCCCTACTACCAACCGAGTTTAATTAAACTAGACTATTGTAATCAACACATGATTCATAATACTAATTCTAATTGGTTGAAGGTAGTAAATTGTGAATTCAAATGTTTGCTAGAGTTATGATGTTGATCAACCATTTTTTAAAACCGTTATGAAAAGGGATATTGCTCATTTGCTTGACAATACCTATAGAATGTTTGTAATGTGTAATGTCTATTAAGACATTTTTTTTCCGTATAAAAACCATCTTTCGTATATAACTGGAATTTAACTTAAATTATCGATAAAAAAAAAATATACAACTCTTGAGAGTTTAATGGATTGCCAAATCTACTTATCATTTTCTTAGACAACTCCACCTAGGGGTGGCAATAATGCGGGTTGGGTCATAAACGAGTTGAACTGTTTGGGTTCACGGGTTGAGAATCCCAACCCAATCTTTTTATCTAAACGGGTTGAGATATTCAACCCAACCTATTTATTAAACGGGTTGGGTCATAAACGAGTTGACCCAAAAACATCAATTTATAAAAAGAAAATAGAAAAAACACACATAATTAAAGACTAAAATACCAAAATAAGTTGATTAGTTGCAAAATACAAACGAAATTTAACAACTACTAAAAGTTATTCAAAATACAACATGAAAGCGTAAGACATTTAACTTCCCGTTTTATTTTCATCATCAATTCATCATCTTCATCTTCTATCTTGTTAGACATCATCTTTCCACACCATAATATGTATATAGAATAAATAAATAGTCTAACACATATATATATATATATATATATATAATATTTAAACGGGTTGACGGGTCATAAATGAGTTGTAAATTTGAACCCAACCCGACTTGTTTTATGACGGGTTGTAAACGGGTTGACCCGTTTACGACGGGTTGAAAGTTATGACCCAACCCGCTAATTTCGGGTTCTAAATGGGTCGGGTTGACATGCCGGGTTTGATTTTGCCGTTTTATTCAAAATACTAAAAGTTATTCAAAATACAACATGAAAGCGTAAGACATTTAACTTCCCGTTTTATTTTCATCATCAATTCATCATCTTCATCTTCTATCTTGTTAGACATCATCTTTCCACACCATAATATGTATATAGAATAAATAAATAGTCTAACACATATATATATATATATATATAATATTTAAACGGGTTGACGGGTCATAAATGAGTTGTAAATTTGAACCCAACCCGACTTGTTTTATGACGGGTTGTAAACGGGTTGACCCGTTTACGACGGGTTGAAAGTTATGACCCAACCCGCTAATTTCGGGTTCTAAATGGGTCGGGTTGACATGCCGGGTTTGATTTTGCCGTTTTATTCAAAATACTAAAAGTTATTCAAAATACAACATGAAAGCGTAAGACATTTAACTTCCCGTTTTATTTTCATCATCAATTCATCATCTTCATCTTCTATCTTGTTAGACATCATCTTTCCACACCATAATATGTATATAGAATAAATAAATAGTCTAACACATATATATATATATATATATAATATTTAAACGGGTTGACGGGTCATAAATGAGTTGTAAATTTGAACCCAACCCGACTTGTTTTATGACGGGTTGTAAACGGGTTGACCCGTTTACGACGGGTTGAAAGTTATGACCCAACCCGCTAATTTCGGGTTCTAAATGGGTCGGGTTGACATGCCGGGTTTGATTTTGCCAGCCCTAACTCCACCCTGTCTACCATATTGATCTATACCACCACTTCATGACTATTAAGTCATTTATAAGATACAATGGCACATCTTCTTTTTTATAAAGAGTATTTCCACCGTTTTCGTTGTCGTTTTTAAACATTTAACTGACTATATTTAGTAAATGTTTACCTAAGGATAATATCAAACTCATAATTTCTGAGAGATTACCAAGTACTCTATAATGCACACTTTTATTCATGCAAGAACATCTAAGTAAGTTTTTTTTTTTTTCACTTAAAACTCCTGACAACTCCCATTACCAATGCTTTTAAAATAGTATAATTTTATGAATTTCCAGGGTGCCTCCACACTTTCTTATAGGGTATGGAAGACTGTCAACCATGCTTCTTTATGCATTTGAGGTTTTGAATACTTATTTGAAGATGTTTTTTATAATAAAATTATGCAATGTATGATATGTTGTGTGAGTAACATGTTAGATGCATGTGTGCAGGTATCAGTGGCGGACCCAGAAAAAAATTTGAGGGTTGCACAACTTTTTAGTTCATACTAAATTAAAAAAAAAAAAAAAAAAGAAACTTGAAACTACGATTTCATTATATACGTCAAAAACGTCTATTAATTACTCCCTCCGTCCCACAAAAAAGTTCTCATTTCTCCTAAAATTTTGTCCCACAAAACAGTTCCCATTTCTCAAATTTGAGGGGTCCACTTAATAAAATAATATTATTACCAATTATTCAACCACTAAAACATTTTCTCTCTCCAATTTAACCTTATATTTTAATCAAAAGTATTATTAAGAACACCACCACTAACTCTCTTCTAAAATCTTGTGCCCAAGAGAATTGAGAACTTTTTTGTGGGACGGAGGGAGTATATTCTAAAGTTGAGCGCTTCGTTCTTTCATTTTTCGTAAACGATTTATTACATTCTCAATTGTGACATTTAAAAGGGTTTTTCTCCTATTGTATAAATCAACGCTTGATTCAAAAAATATCACCCATTTTAATGTGCAAATCGGTTTTTAACAAATATTTAAATAGAACATGTATTTCTATTTTTTTCTACTATAGAAAGATATTTGGTGAATTATTTTTTTTTATGGGTATCACCTACATTAAAAAGATAAAAATTAACACTAAATCGAAAAATTTGAGGGGTTGCTCGGGCAACCCCGTACATCATACTAGGTCCACCCCTGACAGGTATACCAAGTATGGAAATGTGTAAGAAATACATGGTATTTTGACGGGTTAATTTTGTACGTTCAGGTGGTGTCGGTCGGACCCACCATAAAAAATGAAAAATAAGTTTTCGTTTGCGTGATTGACGTTGAGATGCAGAGGGGAATTCAATTTAATAAGGTTTCCCAAAATCTACCCGAATCTTACTAACTACTCCTCCAACATCACACACTTTACATTTTTATTCTTTATTTCTTATTTTTTTATTTAATATTTGTATGTATCAATCAAAACTACTTCCAAAGTCTTCACCACAACTCCAAACATGACCCACTTCTGTTCCCTCCCCCTTTCCTTTTTCCTTTTTATGTTTTTCAAACGTTGCTGTTATAGTTGCAACGTATTAGAAATTTATAACACAAAGACCAATGAAAAATATTATTATTTCCTACGATTTATGTCTACTTATCTTGTTATTAACTAGATGGACACAAATATCAAAATTAATGGATGATATGAAGAGAAAGATTAATGGATTACAAATATTATCCTGTGGTAAATAGTAAGTAGTTACAAATAATAGGAAACAATAACATTTCTCAAAACCAAATATATGAAATGATTACACAATAAGTCTGAGAAATATTGTGTTACTTTGTACTAAATTTTTTTTCTACTTCATAATTCTACCAATGAATTGATTGACATGTGAAATTCATTATCTCTCTTTCTTATCTCATCATTCGATTTAAACATTTATATTTATCAAATAACTCGAAATATGAGGACTAAAATTTAGTAGAAGTAATACCACATCTCTAAATCCAATTAACACTTGTTGGAAATTTAATGACTTATATTTTGTTGTTGGAAATTTTCCGTAATTAGGTGAGAGATGCGATGGTTTGTGGGACCAAGTAATTAGCTAATGGTGAAAACTTGAGTCCTCTAACATGGCTCCCTGGGGACCTGAAATCATTGTTGTAGATTTGAAGACATACATTAGGATTCTCCATAACACTTAAAACCAAATTATCACCTTAATTTCTTTATCTTTTGCCATTATTATACATACATGTGGATCCAATGGTTTGTGTTTATTAATTAATTGATTAACTAAACAACATAAATCTCAAAAGGGGTTGGTCCATCTCATAATGCATTTGATTTGACTCAAACAATAAGCTAGCTTCTTGAAGTGACCTTCTCATCTTCCTCATAAAGCTTTAATTTTTAAGCATGAAGTTGAACTGAATTTGCTCAAACGATAACTAGGATTAATGATTTTTTTAACAGTATAACACACACTCCTTAAACTACTTATTAATCTACATCATTATATCAACAACGAGACTCGAACTCATGACCACGGGTCAATATGGAACACTTTCTAACGCCGCTAGCCTACAAGTAAAGTCTAGAAAGACTAATGATATTTTTCTTTATATATTCAAATTTATAAATACCCTATATAAAAATAGTTAAGTAGTGTGTGTCGTTTATGTTGATATGTGATGGATTTTTAGTTTGAATATAGAAGTAGATTTCTTGAAGTTTAGAGCTCTTGTGAGTTTGATTGACAATGACAAAAGGGTAAAGAAATAACATTCTAACAACTAGAGTTGGTTGGGCTATTGCATTTCATTATTTTGGCCATGACTATAGGATCATACATCATGCAAATTATTAATCATCTACTTTCTTTTTAGGAAAATAATTAAATTATGATCTGATAGGAATATTTTTGGAACGTATATAGGTACTCCCGTGACGAATTTATAAAGAATTAGGGATTGCTTAGTGGGTATTTTAGTCAAGATAATATAAGTCAAATGCACGAGATTTGGAAAACTCTCAAAAGTTCCATCTAGAATTTGAAAGAAATTGTAAGGAAAATATAGTCTCGTGGCCCTTTGATCTTCCACAAACACACATAAAATCTATGTTTTGACTCCAATCTTGACTCGATCTATAGTCCTACACCATTAATGATCAATAGAGAAGATTTGAAGTGAAATTATGATATATGATCGAACATTGGAAGAAGAACCCTGCACTTACAGAAAAGTGTAAAGATGAAGCACTTTCATGGTAACTTGCCCATGAGGGGAGTTTCTAAATTCTGGCAACTCACTACTATGAATTTTAGAGGGTGAGTTGAATTTTAGGAGTGTCATCTAAGGTGACACTCCTATTGATTATGTCAACAATAATCTTTCACTTAATATGTTATACAAATAAATACACACATACGCAAAATAAAATCAGTAATTACTTCACAATCTCGTTGCTTTACACTTCTTCAAATCGAAGGTTTTGAACTGACATACCAACTGACCTCATTATATCAATGATGTTGGTTCAAGGAAGCCAACCAAAGAGAATACCCAAGGATAGATGGAAGTGGTCTTAATGTCTTGTGAATTCTTGAAAACTAAACTGTATACTTTTGTTTCTTTTTAAAATTAATCCTAAATGTAGCAATTTAAAAATATTACAGTTTCAAGAGCATTTACCGACGTTCCACCATGGTTGCTATAAAGTCATAAAGTAGAAAACATGGACAACAGATTTACACGGGATTCCACGTGTCTCATGCTTCTTGACAATTGATTTTACTTGTGACTGAAATTCCATTATGCAGTGATAAATTTATATTCTATTCCTTTTATTAAAAATAAATTATGTATTTTAAAAGTTGATAATTATATAGTCAATAATTAAAATGAATTTTAAAAATAATGTTTAAATTTTTATGCTGTTTAAAATCACAATAATCAGATAATCAGTTTTTTAGTGTTTGATAAATATGATTATTTGTTTAATTAATAAGTCAAATGCATATAATTAGTTTTCAAAACGCAATAAACATACTCACCGGCTGTTCTAAAGCTGCTTTTGGGGCATAAAAACGCAAATAGGTAATTTTTATTCTTTTTATAGAACACCCATTTTAAATTAATTGTGTTTTCTTAAACGCAATTAATTGAAACTCTTAACTTAATAATGTTGTAATTTTTTAATCAAATTATCTAGTAGGATCTCAATAACCAACAATTTGGCTAACACTGTCAAAAGTCGAAACACATTGTGTTGTATATGGACGGCCGAAGAAAGCACATGGTTTCACCCCATTGATGAAGGAAAAAACATGTGAGTGGTGGCATCATCCCTCCATGGTGGGGGCCACATTTAGCATATTGGTCACTTACTGGACCCACTAATAGTACGGGACCCACATGAACTAACCTCCTAGTTTGGAATTTTAAGTAGGGATTGGGGAGGTGATTAAATTAGCATTTTGTCCAATCAAAGTTTCCCAATTCATCAACAATTGTCTATAAACAATGGAGTGTAATGGCTTCCACCCCATTTTTGAAAAGAAATTAATCAAATACTATAAACCACTTTTAAAGGCCATTAATCATGCTTACTTTGTGGATGTGATTGAAATTGTTGTATATATTATCACCTTAAGATTGCCTAAATCTCTATGTGCCCCACCAAGTTGAGCTTTGTCAAGACAAAAATCAACCAATCAAAATTATAATTAAACTCAATTAATACTTCTAAGTTTAATTCTAAGGTAAAAAGCATCTTTGGTTGTTAGTCAAATACCTAAAATTAAAAATCTTTAATGAAACAAAAAAACAAGAATTTTGTTGACAAAAGCAAAATTAACCGTAGATATTGATTACGATTCATATTTTGTTTTTAAAAAGGTATTCCCATTGTAAGGGTTTTTAAAGGTTGATTAAGTTTTACTCGTGAAGTACGTAACATGCATATCCGCTGCCATGGTCATTTTTTATCTTTTCTCTGGCGGTAAATGTTTACTAAGGGAGGAATCAAACTCATGACATTTAAGAATTCATTCAACAATTCTTATCGAAATAGTTCGATTTTTTTTCAATCTCATATGTTTCATTTGATTGATAAGAACATAGAAATTGGTGGAAAGAAAATATTTGAGGCATTTAATGCTATAAATTAAGTGAAAACTTTATGTTTGACTAAAGATTAAAATCAAAAACTAATTATGCATCATGCATTGATGGTAATATTATATTTATAAAATCAAAATGATATCCCACATGATCATACAACCCCATTAACTTTCTAACCAAACTTTTTGGTTAACCAATTGCTTTGAAAGAGTCCAAAAAGGATAAACCCTCCAAATATGTGACTTAGTTTTCAAGTTGTAATCTCCCTTTTTATATATGTCTAAAAATTATATTTCTTTTTTCAAAGTATTCCAAACAATGTGGGTATGACACAATAAGTCCTTCCATGTATTCCAAGTGACACCACCTACTTCAATTCTCTACCTTTAAATAAATATATACATAAAATGGAGGACGAGGTGGAGTTAACTACTTCCTCTCATTCAAAATAAGTGCTACACTTTAGGTTTCATGATTTTTGAGACAAAATATTATAATGATGGTTAAATTAGATTAATTGAGTGATTAGAGGATTATGGGTCCCACACCTTTTGAATAAAGTGGGGTTAATGATGTTTAAAAGTAAAAAGTAAGGGTAAATGAGTCATTTCACTTTGTTAAAGTAGATATTTAGTGGGTGTGAGTCCTACTATATTTTGCCAAATAAGGTAATTTTTCAAAGTGTGGCACTTATTTTGAATCACCCATATAAAGAAAGTGTAGCACTTATTTTAAATCGGAGGAAGTATAAGTCATGTGATATTTGAAACCCTCGTCCTTATTTTTTTTAATGTGAAAGAAATCACAACTTTTTGATCCCTTGTCTTTTTGTGTATGTGAAAGAAATCATAATTTTTTTATAAAATTAAACACGGTATTTAACTAAACAAAATGTATAAAATTCTAGCGTAAGAGCTAAATACTTTAAGGTTGGCTAAGCGATAAAAGTTTTGGATTCTTTAAAAGATACATCGAGTTCAAACCTAGTAAGCTGCAATTCATTTAGATTATTGTACCAACCCAAACGATTGGTGGCTTGTCCGATTCCACAAATTTGCGGGGTATTTTGTTGATTTGTACTTGTATTTACGGGTATGTTAATCTATAACTACCGTTTGAATTAATGACATTCTTTATACAATAAGTTCAAAATTATTTTATTACTAAGTAATTCGTCTTTAAGGCAGAGAATAGACCAAAAAATAAGCAGAAACTAATACATTAAAACTGAAAGTCATTTTCTACTATGAACGATGATGGTATGAATTTTAACAATTGAAATGAAGCCTAAAG
The DNA here is from genome assembly GCA_963853835.1 of Calendula officinalis. Lineage (NCBI taxonomy): Eukaryota > Viridiplantae > Streptophyta > Magnoliopsida > Asterales > Asteraceae > Calendula > Calendula officinalis. Next base: position 1,016,097 of record OY970830.1, on the reverse strand, counting down.
AATAAAGATAGATTAGAGTGAGACTTTATTATAAAAAGATAAATAAACAAAAAGTATATGAGAATAAGGTTCGGATTGGGTAGACTTAGTCAAGCAAATGAGACACATTGAAAGTGGTTTTAGGATGGGGCTTTCCCCAATAAAGTAGACACATAGACGGCTACATAAACACCACATGACATGTAAACCATACCGCATTACTTGAACATTTGTCGGGGACATCACACGTGATCCAAATTTCACACACACAGATGTATCTATGTGTGTGTAGAGCAAGGTGTGTCCATCAGCGTTAGCGGGCCAAAAAATCAAACCGAACCGAAAAACAACCGATATCGAATTCAACTGACACCGAAAAGATGTGTTTCGGTGCTGAAAATTCATCATTTTCGGTTTTGTTCTATCGGTTTCGGTTCGGTACGGTTCGATATTCGGATAAGGATGAGCATTTGGGCTAATAAACTGAACCGAAACCGAACGGAATCGAATCAAAACCGAAAATATGTATTATCATAATATTAAAGGGTTTTTTTTTTTAATTCTAATGTTTGTTGGCCTTAAGTACAATTTTTTGCAACTTTCGTGCGTTTGGCTCATTTCAAATACTTTTGAACTAATTATTTTTATTTTACTAAATATTTTTAATATCCTTCGTATATAGATTCAAACTTAAAAATTATTTGATTTAACCTTATTTAATCAATTCCTAAAATATATTCTATTTTTTAGGAATTTAAACCTTAAGCATAAAAAAATCTAAAAATTATAAGGGAATGCCATGTGTCATATAGAGGTCTTAAAAATGACATGTGGCAAAATAAGGTCTATTTTATTATAACGAGTCATCATGGCTCGTGCGATGCACGAGCTTTATTTTATTAAAACCACATTGTTTTACTCATTTTAAAATGCATAATATACCTTCTAATATGTGTACATCAAATTCAATTATTACTCCAAAAACTACTAATATAATTTTATCTTGTTCTGTTGCTTTGTACAAATGAAGCATCAAAACCATCATGGTCAATTTTTATACTGTATAGTCATTTGATTCGGTTTCTTGGGCATGATTCCCTGGTTCACAATTAAATGAATGTGAGAAAAAATTAACATATTCACACATAACAGAATGTAGCAACAACTAAGTTTACAAAAACAAAATATGACAATTTATGAACAAAATATCTAAGATATGTAAACAAAATATGATTATACCCCAAAATATAGAGATGTCCTTCAAAATGTGGAGTTAGCACCGAAATTGGGGTACGTTTGGTATGGAGAAATTTAAAGATATTTAATATAGAAAAGAAATGGGATGCTGGAATATGAAATGAATTTCATTGTTTGACAACGTTAGAGAAATACATGAGAAATTAGGAAAGAACAATTCCTTGTTTGATAGTAAAATTTGAAAAATATAATAAAATCGCAAAGTATAAATGTAAACAAATTCTTAAACATAACATTTACATTTCGTGAAATTTTTACTTCTTAATTATTACCAAATAACTAACATATAAAATTTAAGCTTTTACACGTAAAAATAAAACTCCTACTTAAAATTGCTTCGATCTTTATTTTTTTTGTTTTGAAAATGGGGCGGTGTAGTAGTAGGGCTTAAATGATATTTTCCCCAATTTAAATCTTATTTGTTTCTCTTTCTAAATTTTCATCGCCATTTCTCCATTTCACTTCCTCTTTTTACCAAATCAACAAATAAACCCATTTTCATAAAAGTATCATCACACAAATCTCCATAGAATTATCATCCCTTGTGTAGGAACCGATCAAGAGCGGTTAAACCTCCTGAAATTGTGAGTGGTTAAAAAATAAATATGAGAAAATACAGGTTATGGGTTAAAATGGGTCGGGCCAGGTTTGGTTTAAACAACCCCTTTTCACATAGTAGCATACCCATCTATTGCTTGAGGTCATGAACCACCATACTTGACTAATCTGGATAAATAAGCTTAGATGATATATTTTTATCTAACAATTAACAATTGAATAAAATTGTAATGATTCATGAAAAGCTTGAGGTTGCTCTTTCTAAAACATCAGCCTGCATAAACATGTTTGGACAAACAACATCATCAAACTGCAAGATTCTTATTATAAGACAATTACTTCAATTTTAAAACCTTAAGTGCCTCCAAATTTATAAATATTTCATTTGGAATCATGGAAATTTGTCCCTGAAGATATATCCAAGTTCCAAACAGTAGAAATCATAATTTTCAATCTGACATTATATAAATAACACTCTCCAAGAAACGGAATGATATTACTTAACATGATAAGTAGTAATCTTTGTATTAGTACCTGATTTGCCTTCTAAAAGTTTTGTTCACTTCTTTCAACTATCTTAGTTCGTTCGTCTTGCATTTTCTGCATCAAAATTAAGAATAAATTAAATCATAAGGTAACAATTATCATAATATTTACTTAGCTCTGACTACATATGTTTAATCTTTTCATGTTCAACCAACCTAATTTTGTTCACATGGTGTTTTAATGACATAGCTTACCAGTTTATGCAATTACGAACCAACCTAATTTTGTTCACATGGTGTTTTAATGGCATAACTTATCAGTTTACGCAATTACGTTCAATTTGCAGAGGAAGATATGGATACATGTATGAGTAGAGCGAAAAAGAATGCTACTAATCCTTTTATGTTACCGAATTCAAGGTATCACTCTGGCAAAGAAAAGTCCGAGATGAAAATGTCGTTCAACCAAAAGGCGAGTGTTAGGAAGAAGATCGTCGAGAGAACTAAGTGAAAACTATTAAAAGTGTCATAGAGGAAAGACGTACCGATTGGTTATTGAAGCTTTGATTGAACGTTATTGATGGAATTAGGCTTCAATGTTTGAAGATTATCGATTATTGCCAGGTTGCACCGGGCAGGATGATGATGATTTTCATCTTCTTACTGGTTTATATAGAAATTGAACCGGTGGAGAAGTCTTGATAGGAAGAGACGGTTGGATTGAAACGATGGAGCAACGGTTGATTAGAGAAGATGTGCTGGTTCATGTCGTGGAGAGATTAAAAGCAACCTTTACTGACCCGTTTTTTATACCCGAAGGTGATGATATGCAATTGAGGTGTATATGTAAAACGTTAGAATTAAGGCTGAAATTAATACAAATACGTTAAACGTTTGAGGTACATGTAATTAAGGTGTATATTGGAGTTGTAAAACGTTATATGTAATTAAGGATAGAGGAGTCGTTTGGAAAGGCTGGAGGATTTTTAATGGAATTTAAGTCTATTTAATACAAATACGTTAGGAAAGGCCAAATACATTAGGAAAGGCTGGAGGAATTTAAGTATATTACTCGTAATTAATATCAAAATAAAAGAAAATTTTGGAATTAAAACATGAATTAAATGCAACTTTGTTTTTGGAACTCAATTTTTATGTTAATATAGATAAGCAGAAAAAGAATAACACAAAATGAAGTAGTTCAGTTGGTTTGTTCGCTGTTTCACTTACAACATGTCCTGGGTTCGAATCCTAGTGGTAGCATTTTATTTTTGATCAATTAAAATTAAGACCTGCTTAAAATGGAAAGGGAAAATTAAGACCTACTAAAATTAGAAAGTCATTCACTCATTATATATAGTAAAGATAGTAGATTCATAAATAATAGACCGAAATTGAAAATTCTGCATCCAAATATATATGGTTTTGAATCAACCATTTTCCTCATAAGAGAGCTTTCAAACCCCCAAAGGGTAAACTTCAATGGAGAATCATGATTAGGTCTCTAATGATCCTTTTCATATTTAATTAACCATATATAGTCCATACAAGACAAATGAGTTCCAACATAAAGACTTGCCACATCTCTACTATATTATAAAGCATTTACCCCTTCCATAATTAGCAAGGTTGAAAATTCAGCCAACACACTTGCTAATTATGGAAGTAACAAATGGGTTTTTAAAAAAGAATCTAGCAGGAATCGAACACGGGAGCTCTTAGTCATTAGCAAACATGCTTACCAACTAAACTTGGAGATTATTTGTTTAAAACGTCCTCCCCTACAAATATATTGCCTACCATGGAATTGACTCAAGCTTAAATCCCCTATATCTGTTGTCGCTTCCCAATCTCACACAAGCGTCTCCTCGGTTCCTCAAACAAGCGTCTCCTCGGTTCATAAAAAACCGTTTCCTCGATTCCTCAAACAAGCGTCTCCTCGGTTCTTTCAATTCATCTGTCAACTTCAAGAAATTGGGAATCATAAATATTAACTTCAACCATCATCAATCGTCCCCTCTTCCATTTACATTGAGGAACAATTCATCGCCATCGCCGGGACCATCACCGGCCTGAGGCATTGCTCAACTTCAGCCATAATTTTCACTGTCACATATTGTGCTTTCAACTTTTACAGGTTAAGTTCCTCAATCTACTCCATTTATGTTTCATTTCATGTTAATTAACTTTTAGCCTACTTAAATCGTTTATTTCATATGAACTTGCATTTTATTATCATCTCTCAGGTACGTCACTATCTCACAATACGATTTATTCCATTTTTTTAAAGGAAAATGATAATGACAGTCCTAATTAATAAGGCAAAATAACAAAAGACAACCCCTGAATTTTAGGAATATTATTTTTTAATCAATATACAAACTTTTTATGCATGCTGTCATTAACAAAACCCTTTTTTTAATTGCATCAAGGAATTTGCGGCGATTTTATTTTAGAATTAAATATTATTTGAATTTTACTTTCTTTCAGGCTCATAGTTCACTGATTTACATTATTTCCAATGCTTCATGTTTTTTTAGTTGTTTTACTGAACTTCATATATTATTATTCCAGAATTATATTGATCTTTTGACTTTTATTTACTCTCGATCACTTCATCAAACTTGTTCCAACGAGTTTAGGTTGAGTGAATCCATCGATTTCAGTTAACTTAAAGTAATATGGTGCTACTTTTTATATAATTTGGCAGGAGCAACCCCTAAATCAGTGCCAGAACTGATACATGTGAAGGATTTAATTCTTGCTCATGTAAAAAATCATCTGCAGGTGGGTATTCTTGTTATCTAATTTCCATACAAGATCACACTTTCAGTGTCATCATCTTTTTGCGGGTTAGGGGTTGTCTTTGGACATACAATTCACTTTTTCACATTCTGATCATTATAAAACTAATGTTTAGATTTTGTCTTTATGTGCTGGGAATTTGGGATGCCATGTGATGTTTGAACAATTTGGGTTATATTGTCATCTCCCCTGCAAACAAAGTGAGTTTCATTTGATTGGCACTATACATAGACCAGGTATTCTGTAACTTGGTTCGGTTAGTACGGGGAGCTTTTTGAAGCTCAGGAAGATCATAGGACATGCATGTGGCAATGTCAATTTCTCGAACGATCATGATGTTATTAGGCAATGTCGAAGTGTTTAATTTATTATTTGTAGATTGACTGAGTTAGCATTGCATAGCAGGTTTTTAGTATGGGTATGCTTGGTGGAGATGGTGTGCCGTGGCACAACTTGTATTTGGTGTCTCTTGCAAATCGTTGAGGTAACAATTTCATACAATTAATTACAATATTGACTTTAGACGTAGTCTAAGGGGAGTTTTGGTTATCTAAATCGGGTAAATACTAAATAACAGCCCATATTAGGTAAATTTTCATTTATCCAATTTACTTGAATACTCATATATGTGTCTCTAGAATAAAAATGATCGGTTATTGTTTACGTTTGCAGATTTGGCAAACTTTGGGGTTAAATAATTATTCATTGAAACTGTTGGGCAAAATGTGAGCTTGATACGAAGCTTTCAATGCCGACATGATATTTCATGATTTTTATTCATTGGGATTTCTAAATTTGTGTTGAAATAATTGTTATTGTTGTTACGTTGATGTGTTTTGTAATGCACTTTTGGTTTCAAAATGGTGATAAATTCGGAGAACAAGTTCATGACAAATTGACGATTCATAATTATGAAAGTTCTATATGATTGACCTAAATATTAATAAAAGGATGCGTGCATTCGTGTAGGTTTGGACATGGACATATTTGTTTATGGTGTTTGTGTAGGGACATATGTATTGAGTATAACTTCAAGCAAGGAGGTTGGCAGTTGCCTTGGTTGTCCTGTATCATGAGTCATTTGTATGAAATTTTTATCTTTTATGTAGATTCAAAAAAGCCAACTAATCAACGAGTAAGTTAACTTCTTGAATAAATTAGTTATAGCGAAGTCCGAAGCTTTAGTTGCAACTTATATTTGAAATCAACTTATCTTATTCAAGAGTAATTCAAACTGATTATATGGTTGTCCCTCAAAGGGAACGGTTAATTCTATCAATTTACACAAGTAATAAAACATAACATATTGTTTAATCAACAAATGTCCCTGTTTTATATTTGTTTTCGCAATACAAATAATTTATTACAATACATTATCCATGCAATTTCATTTATGGTCTAAGGATTATTTGTGCTTATAAAAAAGTATGCATCATGCATAATTTGAAATTGTCACCTTTGTGTTGTTAACACAATGTCTTAACCATTTAGTTATGTATGTTCTTTACTTGACTATAACTAATTTTATCCCCTTAAGTCTTAAAAAGTTGAAACTAAACACCACCAACCATCCGCGACATCCCCGCACACCATCCGCGACCACCACCACCACCATCATTACCGAGACCATCACCCACCAGTTGGATGCTGCAAAATAAAATCACAAGGTACCCGCCGCCGCATTGCGCGGGTACCTGCTAGTCTTAACATATAATTCCACATTTCAAGACATCAATTGTGGCCAAACAAAGAAAAGTCTAAACCATTAGAAAGCATGAATAGAATATAAGTAAACGTAGGCAATAATACACGACGTCGATCTATTTTATTAATTTATATTCTTTTTGGGAACTCGGTGTATAAAGTTCTTCTATATATTCTACATGCATGCATGTTCTTGCATGATGTCTTAACTAGTTTTTTTTTAAAGAATTCATGATAAAATAATCACACAAATTTTGGAAGCATGTGTCCCATAAAGAATCTAAGTAGATTGAGATGATCTTTAAGACATAAGATCCAAAGACTTTTGGTTCAAACTCAACAATAGTCAAGATTGGTTCTTAGTTCTTACCCATAAAAGAATCATAATCTAGCTAGTTTAGGGTAGTTGTTTGTAGACATTAGGTCACCCCATGTACTTTCTCTAATTAAATTTGGTTTGTGCTTAATTTATGGATCAAATTGTTTTATTTTAGTTTATATCTATGTCTAACCTAGGTCTTGTAACAGATAACCTAAGATGACATTTTCCATTTGATTAGTTTATTACAAGTAGTTGATTTACCAAATTTTATATGCTCAAAATTAGTTTTTACTTTTTCACACAATAATAATGCATAAACTATGTAATTGTTTTTCTATGTAGACCTATGTAGTTTGTTATTTACACATTCTTCATAAGAAACGAAATTCATTTTGTTACCAAATATTAAGAAAAGATTCATTTTGAGAAAAAACAAGTAACTAAAAAATTCTTAGGATAAGCTTCAATTCTACATGGAATAGTGAGTATATGGCCGCCACACACTTACTCTTAGGTGTTGAAGCACCTAAAATTACGTAATTTTGGTCAAAACATTTATTTCTTTTACAAAAGCTTATCAATTTCTCATCTTATTAAAACACTTACAATAAAAAAAAAGCATAAACACACATGCACGTACGTTCAATATAAACATCATTTCAAGTAACATGAAGCTCGCCTGGTTAAGACACTTTTCAACAAAAAACAAAATTAAGATAATTTCATGAACCATTTCAATAGAAACAAAAAAAACTTGGGTTAGACGGACTTTGATACACTAACGAGTTTATGTGATTTTTTTAAGTGTTTTAATCAAAACAATGTAGTTTTAGGTGCTTCTACACATAAACTTAGGTATTAGACAACTAAACACTTATTTTTATCTTATCATATATACTTATGCTGTCTTATATCCATTCAACTTTTAGCATTAAATTATAAAAAATTTAAGGAATTGGACTTATAATCAGAAAAGGACATATTACATACCTTGTGTACGTATACTGGTAGCACTATCTTATTCTTCCTGGATGTAAGATAACGTAATATATGTAATTTGTATTACTTTTATAAATGGTAGTTGCCCAATTTGCATGTATTATATCCTCTTTTAATTCAAAATATAATTTGATCTCCACTTTTGGCCCTTGTAACCACAGAGGAGTCCTTTTGAATCACCGCATATATCTCAATGTTTACTTCTTAAGTACTATTGTATATAATTGTTATAAAAATACTATTGTATAGAATACATGTCACTTCATTAATCATTATGGTTACAGTAAAACTGTAACATATCCATTAGTGAAAATAGTAACTTTTTTATTGATAGACTTGCATTTACCAACTATAAATAAGAGAATTGATATTGCTACAACTTTTAATGCTTATACCACACAGTATAATTTTTACAGCTAACTATATAAGTATATTAAGCATTAAATGTGGTACATATCTTAAAAGTTGTGGTAGAAAAATCACCCCCTTATAAATAAACATGGGTCCGGATCCGGTGAGGACTCTTTTCCCGGTGAGGACTGCGAGGACTCCAAAAAAAACCCTAAAAATGATCCAAAACAACTTTTTTTAAAAAAAATTTCTTTTTTAAACTTAAAAATCGCAGACTATAAGATCCAAAAATATAATAAAAAATTTCAAAAATGATCCAAAAAAAAAATGGATCATAATAATGATCCACAAAAAAATATGGATCATTATTATGATCCACAAAAAAAAAGTGGATCATAATTTTTTTTTCAAATTTTTTTTTTGTCAAATGTAGTAATAATCATGGGAAGTTATATATTTTTTTTTCGGAATTTTTTGAATTTTTTTTAAGGTGTCCTCACGAGTCCTCACCGTTTTTGGAGTACTCACCGGATCCCATTTCAAATAAACATTATATATATTGCTATTAATATGATATGAATATGTTACACACATTTCTGGTACAAAAATAAATTCAACCTAACTTATGATGTTCTTATCGCATTTGCAACTCTAAGTTTATGTTACAAGATACAATTATGGAAGATAAAGTAAATGGAAAAAACGTTCTTTAAACCTTATTAAAATCTTTAAATCGCTATCATTAGAAAATATGGTTTGTAGCATTTTTAAATGATAAATTCTCAAGAAAAGTATAATTAAGAGTGATACCTGGCAAAAGTTGACAATAATCTCAATTATTTAAATGTAAATTCTAGTCAGCTACCACTAAATCCTGGGATTTTATTAAGTGGTATCCACAAAAACCTCTTCTTTTTGGAGTCAAATTTAAAAATTGGTAGTTGCAATTTGAGTCAACTAACGCCTCTGGCAACTTTTGAAGATTTTAAAATTAATTACTTTTCATTTCTAATACTAAACATAAAATTTTCTTTTATTTTCTATTTCTTACTTCTTGAGTGGTATTATTAATTAATTAATTAATTGATGCATATGGAATTGCATAAAGACAAACATAAATAATAAAAAATAAAAATAAAGACAAACATATGAGATTGGGCCGGGTCTAGTATCTGGGCCAAGATCAGTAACCTAACAACTTGCTAACGGATTACAATTCTAAACAAGCCAACTATGAACATGAACCAGCCCAATAAAAACCGGAAAAAAAAACCCTAAATAAAGACACAACGAGGTGATCAACCGGTTTTTTTTTATCAGACGAACCTTTGAGGTTAAGATTGAACCATTTTTTCTTAGATTTGGCATCACAACCTCCTTCTTCATTTGTGCTGTTGCCGGTAACTTTGGCGGTGCCGCCACTTTCTCCGTTAACCCTAGAGTAAAAAAATTTCCCCAACTAAGTAAATTTCCTAAAAAAAATTCCTATTGTATTTAAATCAAATTAAGTTATGCGAATCTATAAGACTACCCGTAATGGGTGATCAAATAAAGTTTGGTCACCCCTGCCACCTCTGCGCCACACTAGCTTTCACTCTCCTGATCAAACACATGACCAAACAGCGACCAAACCCTCGTAACGGGTGACCGAATCGGCGACCAAATTTTTTTTAATTTTTTTTAAGAATTTTCGTTTTATTAATATATATATAAATATAATATTTATTTTATATATAATATTTTATTAAATTATTAATTATTAATATATATATATATATATATATATATATATATATATATATATATATATATATATATATATATATGTATGTAAAGGAAAAAGATAGAAAAAAGGTCGCAGAGCACAAACGCCCAACGGTCGGGAAGTCGACCGTTCAACAAGAAGGACGCGTCGGGCATGTTGGCCGTAACGGAGGGGGACGCGTCGGAAACGCTTATGTGGCCGGTCACGACCTAAAAATCAGTCACCGTTACGCACGGTCTAAACTCTTATTCTGCAAATTTTGCAAAAATACAAACCAAAGTGAAATCAATTTTGAAAACTATGAATTCGATCTATTTTAAAGTTAAACGAAATTACCTGTCACTGCCAACCCAGTTGGTCGTTAGTGAGTGTTAAATTCAATGAAGTCTGAAGACAACATCAGAAATTCATAATCAAATAAGATCTACGAATGTGTACACAATCAAGCAGAGATCGAGCGAGTGGCGAGATTCCAGAGAAGGAGATTTAGGAGAAGGAGAACGACGTCGTTTCCAATTCCATTTCCAGAGTTCCGCCTTTTTCAAGTACAGTTAATGGGCATTGGGCTTATGTCAAGATTCAAGACCAAATGGACTCTAATTTTGAAATCATATTGTAGAATAGATTCCCATTTGCAATTGGTTGGGACCTTTTGGGCCTTGGTTCATTTTGTTTGGTGCTATAATATTGTGTTTTTTTAATAAATAATACTCCCTCCGTCCCACAAAAAAGTTCCCATTTCTAATGGGCACAAGTATTTAGGAGAGAGTTAGTGGTGGGGTCCATGGTTATATTTTGATTAAAATATAAGGTTTTCTGGAGAGAGAAAGTGCTTTTAGAAGATAATTAGTGGTGGGGTCCATAGTTTTAATATTATTTTATTAAGTGGTCTCTCACCATTTGAGAAATGAGAACTTTTTTGTGGGACAAAATTTAGAGGGGAAATGAGAACTTTTTTGTGGGACGGAGGGAGTACAATTTAACTTGGAAAAATATAAACATAAATTTTATAATAATAATACACATGAAAAAAAAAATAAAAAAATTATGAGAATCATTGCACCCGAATTAGGATTGAAAAGAGTCTTCAGGGGACCACATAAGAACGGTTCGGGATATGAAAGACGATAAAAGCGAGACATAATACCCATCCAAGCAGAGCGTGAGTTGAAATGCAAAAATAAATAAATAATAATAATAATAATAATAATAATAATAATAATAATAATAATAATAATAATAATAATAATAATAATAATAATAATAATAATAATAATAATAATAATAATAATAATCTTGTAATAGCTAGCAAAGTTGGAACTCGATATTTGTAATTAGTAAAAAACGTTAAATGGTTAATAACTTAATATTATGTTCATCCCTTATAGAAGTAATTATATTTATAATATGTAATGTAAGACTCGTTGTGTAAATAATGTGTATGTGTAACTCTAAATAGTTCATATCAATTCAACTGTAACATGTACTTCCACAATCTCCATCATGTTATCGAGACTATTTTTCTCGAAACCTTAATCTGACCGAACCCATAATCTTCTGCCAGCGCAATGTAAAATCATAATAGATACTTTCACAATCTCCAACACAACAGTTCAATGATAAAAATAAGGGTAAATTATAGAAATTGTCCCTGTGGTATACCCGATTCTGCATTTCTGTCCCTAAACTTTTTTTGTCGGTTTTTTTATCCTTAAAGATTTTTAGATTTCACTTTTCTGTCCTTCCTTCCAATTCAGTCTCTTTTTAGCCGTTAAGTCCCATCACGTGCGAGACATGTGAGGGCATTTTAGTCATTTTTCGTTTTCTATTATCTAAATTATAAAAAAATGTCCTTGTGATATTTCGTTTTTTCACGTATTGTCCTTAAACTTTTTATTTTCTTTCAATTTTATGTGTCATTCCTCTTCCATCTCTTTCATGTGTTCTTCCCCAATTATCATCTTTATTGTTTTATGTCTTCTTCCCAATTATCATCTTTATTGTTTTGAATCACCCACAGTTGACCAAATCAGACTTCAAGGTTCTAGATTTGGGGGAAACCTTCGAGTGGATCTTGGGAAACATCCCTAACAACACTACGATCACTACCATCGAATTTTTTTCAAAAATAGGCTCCATCGGAGCCCTATTTTCACAAATAGGCTCGAATCTTTATCCCTTTCAAAAATAGGCTTTCATGACTCGTAGAGGCCGGCTTCCACTTGAAGCCATGACTCCCCGAGGCCGGCTTCTTCTAGGCTGATGTGACTAGCAGTTTGGAATGACTCCCCGAGGCCGGTTTTACCAATGCCGGTCTCCCCGAGGCCGGCTTCCCCTTTACGGCCTCCCCGAGGCCGGCTTTAAGCATCAACAACTCGCCTATATATTTTGCACACTCCAGCTTAAACAACAACCTCCAAACAAAAAAAAACCTTTTCCCCTTACATCTCAAAAAACAAAAAACATATTTCACAACTAAAAAAAACACATTTCTAATACCATGTGGCGAAGTCCCATGTGAATGGTATGTTCGTGCAACTAAGAAGCGGAAGGAAGGGTTGTGGCAACTACGAAAATGGGTAGGCAGACACAATTGTCATCAGGGTACGGTTTCTGGAAACAACAACAGATGTTTGACGTCCGAGTTCATAGCCACCAAAATCCTCCACCACGTAAGGATCAATATCGCATTCCCGGTTAAACACATTATAGCAGATGTCAAAGAAAATATTCACGTTGACATATCTTACATCAAGGCTTGGCGTGCTAGGCATATTGCTATAGAGAGGCTATTCGGGACTTGGGAAAGCAACTTTGCAGAATTGCCCAAGTACATTGAGGCTTTATTGGCGGCAAACCCTTCCACAATCGTTCAGTGGTCAATTAGGGAGAGGGAGAGTGCTGATGACACCCGGCAAATTTTTAAATCTATTTTTTGGGCTTTTGGACCTGCTATCGCAGCCTTTCCGTATTGCATGCCTGTTATTTGTGTAGACGGGACATTTTTAAAAGGCTCGTACAGAGCGAAACTGTTGACTGCCGTCACAAAAGACGCGAATAATCAGATTCTACCTCTCGCGTATGCCATTGTTGACGAGGAGTCAAACGAAAATTGGGCATGGTTCTTCAATAACCTACGGCAGTACGTTTGCAATCAACGTAATCAACAATCTGGCAGGCTACGTCGGTTATGTGTCATTTCTGACAGGCACCCAGGGCTTCTATATGCAATGAACAATCTTGAAGAGTGGCGGGAGCCAAATGCGTTTCATAGATATTGTCTGAGGCACGTCAGAAGCAACCTCCACAAGAGTTTCAAAACCCACCGAATGAAACAACTATGTTGGGTGATGGGTGCCACTACTGAATTGCGTAAGTTTCAGGTAGCCAGAGACGAACTCATATCTATCAACGAGTCCGCGGGGGCGTATCTGGAGGAGATCGGGGTTGATAAGTGGACTCTTTTGGGAGACACAGACCATAGACGTTGGGGGAACACGACATCAAACATCGCCGAGAGTTACAACAATGTACTGCGTGGGGCTAGGCTTCTCCCAATTAAGGCAATGGTTGACTTCACATTCACAAAAACTGTCAACCTCTTCAGAGAGCGTGCTGAGAAAGCGTCTAAATGTAACACGCCACTAACCCCGCGTATGTGGGATCTTTTCACCAGGCGCGACAGATATGGACGGCAGCACGATATTCTTAACTTTGACTACGCGGAGGGCGTGTACAGGGTGAGGACAAGGGTTCAATCGGGCCAAAGTGGTGGGAACGATCAAACGGTGACTTACAACGGTGGAAAAGGTTCTTGTACATGCGGGAAGTGGCAAATGATGCGATTTCCGTGTTCACATGCTATTGCCGTTTGTCGTCATAGAGGTGATGACCCGAACCTTCTCGCGAATCGGGTGTACACAACACACTATTGGCAACGTCAATATAGAAAAGCCTTTACCCCGCTAGCCCATGTCTTTTACTGGAACGACCCGAATTGGGAATTGAGAGCCGCAAGTGGAAGAATTTCCACAAGAAGAGGGAGGAGACAGGTGAATAGGTTCCCTATGGAGATGGACCAGGCAGATCCAACGCAATCTGGCAGAAACCGTTGTGGAATTTACGACCGGGAAGGGCATAACAGAACCAGATGCCCAAATCTTAGTGGAGAAAGAAGAGTGTAGAAGCATTTTGTGCTTTTCAGTTATTTTTTTAGTACTTAAGTTAATGTATTATTAAATATGTAATAGTTTTTTAATGCACGTTTTAATATGATAAGACCAGTTTTATTTCACATGATATATCAAACTATATTACATATCATTCATTCTCACGTTTAACAGTAAAAATCACATTTCTACCATTAGTCTGATAGTCATCATTTATGATAAAAGTACAAAGTTCATCAGGTAGAATTCCGTTTTCATGCATGAAATGCTTGAAATCACCACTCATTTTAACTTCCCCAAATTGAGTAGCATGGAGGTCCATGACTTCAACAGAATCACCTCTTCGTATCACGCAATGTCTTTTCTGAAGTAGGTGGTTATGCTGCCTCACAAACCGAGGCGGTAAAAGCTGAAAATACCAAAAAATTATAATTTTAGTTAATTGAACAAATATTATCTTGTAATTTTAAACGTACCATCTTTTGCTTTCTCCTGTCAAAATTCTTAAACCTCCCTTTTAACTGCCAGAGATGAACAACCGGTGGTCCTATTTCACGCAACACTTCAATATGTCGCTCATATCGAGCTTGCTCTTGATCAAGCCAAAGAAGTTGCTCCTCGTCTGCAATTTCTTCCGCATGCACCTCATTATAATCCATAGCTATCAAACATTCTAACTCAGCCTCATCTAAAGGAGGCGAATCATACACGGGGTGATATGGAGGTGACTCGTTATTCGACGAACTCATTCTTAATTTTATGATTTGTGAAGTGTGTTTTTTTGGTGAAGTTGTTTTTTTGTTGTCTTGGTTTGTGAAGTCTAAAGCCGGAGTGTGCAAAATATATAGGCGAGTTGTTGATGCTTAAAGCCGGCCTCGGGGAGGCCGTAAAGGGGAAGCCGGCCTCGGGGAGACCGGCATTGGTAAAACCGGCCTCGGGGAGTCATTCCAAACCGCTAGTCACATCAGCCTAGAAGAAGCCGGCCTCGGGGAGTCATGGCTTCAAGTGGAAGCCGGCCTCTACGAGTCATGAAAGCCTATTTTTGAAAGGGATAAAGATTCGAGCCTATTTGTGAAAATAGGGCTCCGATGGAGCCTATTTTTGAAAAAAATTCGTGTGTTCCTCTTCCATCTCTTTCATGTGTTCTTCCCCAATTATCATCTTTATTGTTTTATGTCTTCTTCCCAATTATCATCTTTATTGTTTTGAATCACCCACAGTTGACCAAATCAGACTTCAAGGTTCTAGATTTGGGGGAAACCTTCGAGTGGATCTTGGGAAACATCCCTAACAACACTACGATCACTACCATCCACCCCTACCCGTTTTTCCGGCAAGGTTTTTATTCCGGCGAGTGGATAATGGTCGAATTAGGGGTTTTCGATTGAGGAATATCCACAGCAATTAACTATGTGACCTCCCCAACAGAAGATCAGCCTTTGTCAGATTCTAATTTCTTCGTCAGAGGTAAGTTCTGTATGAAGTTGAGGTTGATGTTGATTTTGGGTGTGTACAGATCCGACATACTAGATCGATGGTGGTTCCAGGAGCCTATTTTTGATGAGAAGGAAGAAGAACAAATATTATAGAAAAATGAAATAAAAAAAGAAAATGATAAAATTACTAGAATACCCTCATGTTTTAAGCACATTATGGGACTTAACGGCTAAAAAGAGACGAAATTGGACGGAATGACATAAAAGTGAAATCCAAAAATCTTTAAGGACAAAAAAACCGACAAAAAGAGTTTAGGGACAGAAATGCAGAATCGGGTATACCACAGGGACAATTTCTATAATTTACCCTAAAAATAAAATATGGATATATATTAAAATGGACATATAATTGGGTCATGAGTTCAACATACGCAATACATAGTAAAGATTAAAGAGTTAATTTTGATTGCATTTCATTGTAATGCGTCAAATAAGTAAAATAGAAAAGTGATATGTATAAAGTAAAATAGAAGAATACAATTTCCTAATTTGTTTTAGTATTAAGATTATTATTTAAATAAACATTGGATATTCCTCTCCAGCTTGATTATATTCATGAAAGAGGTCAATTAGGGGTGTTCGTTTGGATAATTTGGATTTATCCGAACCAAATAGGTGAATCCAAATGGATTTTGGATTTTAAATGTTCAAACCGAACCATCCAAACAAATTTAAATCCAAACCGATCCGAACCAAATTACAATTTGGATGATTTGGATTTGTCCGAACCAACCGTTTTTTTCTTAACATAACTACTTTATACAATTTCAAAACGATAAACTACTTTATACATAAAAACAAGTCTAATTTATAGCTTGTCGAATCGTCATATCTTGATACGAGTGGGATGTGGGCGATTCACGTATCAAATGGGAAGGGACGAATTGGGATTAAAGTAAGAACTGATAGGGTTAAGATTGTGTTTGGAAACTGGACAGTCGATGAGATCACATGTCATGTATTAAGTTTTTTAGAATTGGATTTAGAATGGGCCAATTAAGAAGTTAATTGCTTGAGAATTATTTTGGAGCATAGGATATTTTGTTAATTTTAATAGTCCCTATATTTGGTTTTCTAGAAATAGGATATAATTGTTTTATATACTTATATTTTATATTTTATATATTTATATTTTATATATATATATTACTATTTGGATTTTTTGGATAATCCGGATTTTATAATGAAAATCAAATCCAATCCGAAAACCAAACTATTAATTTGGATCAAGTCCAAACCGATCCGTAAAACCAAAAAACCAATCCAAACGATCCAATCCAAATTGTCCATTTGGATAATCCGGATTTATCCGAATAGTAAACCCCTAGTCAACACTAACAGTTTTGTAATTCTTAGAATTTTAAGACTTCCCCAGTTTTCCATCTCTCCATCCTAAAATTTATGAAAAATTATGATTTACAAAACTTATGATTTTAGTATTTCAAACTTATGAATTTTAGACCTGTAAATTACATAAACAGTTTCAGATTAGTTGTGAGGTGGAGTACAAAACGTAATGTACTTTACTTTTTTGCATTTTAATAGAAATATAATTTGGTACTACGAAAAATGAAATGCAATAGATGATACAAATTTGATCCCACCTCATGATTTTTGTGATACATTGTTGGATAAGAAGTTACACAAATTGAGGTTAAAGAAACAAGATCAATAACCGTAACATTAAGAATGGTGTGAAACGTTCATGTTATATCATGTGTAGTAATCACACAATTCCTACAACTTAAGAAAAGCCTTTATCTTGTACTTTCATTTATTATGTTCGTTTATACTATAAAAATATTATATCGGTCACTTCTAAATTCTAATTATACGATTTTCAAAAAATGTTTGTCAAAACCAACATAAAACAATTGAAACATGAGATAATAAGAGAAGGTTATATCCATGTAGCCTCAACCATAACCATGTGTGTAGTTATGGCCCTTATTGTGTTCATTCTTGGCACATTCATCACTAACCATTACAAGACAATTGTAATCCCGAAAGATTTGTATTTTCCTCAATTCACTACAATTACCGAAACTCATTCTTCTTCAATCTACTTGTGTCTTGGATCTTCGCTATTATCTTCTTCACAAGGTCATGTTGTGGGATTTACTGACTCAACTGGTTTTGTCGATATTAATTGGCACTCAATGAATGACAATGAGCTCATCGAGAAAGCCAAAAGGGTTGTGGAGTACCCAGGGAAAGTGGCTTTCATGTTCTTAGCAAGGAAAGGTTTACCTTTAGGTTTATTTTGGGAAAAGTTTTTTAGAGGGCACGAAGGTCTTTATTCAAT
Organism: Calendula officinalis; assembly: GCA_963853835.1. Lineage (NCBI taxonomy): Eukaryota > Viridiplantae > Streptophyta > Magnoliopsida > Asterales > Asteraceae > Calendula > Calendula officinalis. The sequence goes on along the minus strand of OY970830.1, from coordinate 997,902 downwards.
TTATCTTCATTTGTCTCCGGATTTCAATTACGAACCTCCAAACTCATCGGTGTTTTATAAACGAAGAATCCCAAGCAAGGTTTGATATGCAAATTAAATCTCTAATTTGATAGAATTAGTATACCCAAAAAAATCGTTTACTTAGTTACTAAAAACATAGAAAAGTATAATTATGAGGACTTTGAATATAATTAGGTAGGTGGTCTCAATATCTAATTATTTTTTATTTATTTTTCTTACCATACAACTAAAAACAAACTAAAAAATCAACTTTTCATATGATACTTTTTGCTCTTTTCTATAGCATGTTCAATGGGGGAAACCATCAATGATTGATGCCGAGAGACGACTTCTAGCAAATGCACTACTCGACTTCTCCAATGAAAGATTCGTACTACTATCAGAAACATGTATTCCTCTATTCAATTTCACAACCATCTATAACTACCTTATTAATGCAAACCGAAGTTTCCTTAGTTCATTTGATGATCCAAGAAAAATTGGTCGTGGGAGATACAACAAACGAATGGATCCCATAATAACATTGCAAGATTGGCGTAAAGGCTCCCAATGGTTCGAAGTTAATAGAGAGCTTGCCGTTGAAATAGTTTCTGACAAATTATATTATAACGTGTTCCAGAACCATTGTTTGCCACCTTGTTATATGGATGAACATTATTTACCTACACTGGTAAACAAGGTGCGTCCTGATTTAACCGCCAATACGACCGTTACATGGACTGATTGGTCTGGGGGTGGGTCCCACTGTGACAACCCTAAAATTTGGACATTTAATTCGACATTTATTGTAACCCTAATAGTGTACTAGAACCCTAATCTAAATTATGAGAGCATTTATTTACATTTGAGTACGTATAGCATAAAACCCTAATACATTTATGATATAAACTAGATCGAAATTAAGATTAGCAAAACTCTTATATCATTTCTCATTAGTACACGTCATCATTTTTTTTATGCAAATGGTAGTTTGTGTCTCATATGGTTAGAGCTGTACATTTACTGAGTTGGTGACTCAACATAATTATGAATTAATTCAAAAATATAAATTTTATAATTTTATTGATGTTATAGCTCAACAAAACAAACCGGTACGAAACATCTTACGCGATCAAATAAACAAGTAACAATATTTAACACTTGGTGTAATACGAAGATACTGAAAACAACCAAATGCATAACTGAACTCATAAATTTCAGTCATGACATAACCACTTGCAAAAATCGAATAAAAACCCGTGTTAAAATATGTTATGACAAAAATACTATAGATCCAATATCACAATAAAAACTTATAAATAATTCAAAAAGCAAAATGCTCTCAGTGTACATGAACCAATTACCGGATATTCAAATTCTTTTATAATATTCTATTCTTAAAAACACAATCAAATCCTTATTAAAACCTAACCCTACACCCCATGACTTTAAACCAGCCGTCGCCCCCATTGATCCCTCTCCATCTTCGAATCAACAGCAAGAAACCACCCCATCGCACTTCCTATTCGTAGTTCCGGAACGCAGACAAGCCCACCTCCGGCAACAAACTCCCAGCCATCATCACCTTGGCAACTTAAGAGCAAGCTCCGGTGACCTCACCCTCGGCTTATTCCAGCAGACAAGAACAAAAGAACTCCGAGCACCCATTCCGTTCAAATGATTCCGGCGACTAGAGACAACCCCAACAACCACCGGCGAAGTTCTGAGAAAAGCAGACAGCGAAGCAGAAGCCACCATCTCTCTCGGACCATGCACCATCTCCGGCAGACTCGAGCAACAACCGTCCAGCAGCGACTACGGCGAGCTCGGCCTCATCATCCTCGATCTCGAGCTCTCTATCTCTCTAAACCGTGAAGGTATATCTCACGCTCTCTCTCTCTCGTATATATTCTTTGTTATACATATACGATTTACGAGAATTAGATACATGATACGATGAACCTTGAAACCATTAATTCGTTCGTTTCTGTTTTCCGATGGGCACCTTCGAACACCCAGGTCTGCGTTGTTGTGTGTGCGTATGTATATTCAGTTGGGTGTGATGTGTGTCGTTTTGCTGTTGCCGAAACCCATCACTATTTTCACGTATATGTCGTATGTATCTCTGAGGCGGTGTTTCTCTTTGGTTCCGTCGTTGAAATTGTTAGACGTGGCCTCCGGCTTGCCATAAAACTTAAACCCAACAAAACCTGTTTCCATTGAAATTTTAAATAGCATTAAGTATTTAATAAGTTTATTTAAAATTTATTATTTTATAAATCATTTATTTAATTATTTAATAATTTATTAATTAACAATAATTATTCAAATCTTATTTAAATAATGTTCGAATGTGCAACTAACTACTACTTTCGAGAAAACGAATCAATTTACCAAAGTACCAATTAAATTCACTAAAGTCACCAACGTATCGCTCATTTATACTTTTATGCATTTAGGGCACTAGAAGTCGTTTGGTTGGGAACTGCATTTTCTTAATTGCATTTTGGGAAGCTTTGCATCAGGTGAGTCCACAGCCCCACTTTTTATCGTATTTTTTACTGCTTTTACAAATCTTTGGGGTGAAAAACATATCAACTGTTTTTATTAAATGCTTACATTATTTTTATTGTGATGATACATTATTCAAACCATGACAAACAGTCTTTATGCTCGGACTAAGTAGGTGTAGTGCATAGGTAGATGCTTACATGCCGTAATCTTAGCTAGTTGCGACTAGGCCCTGGATATGCAGATGGTACCATTGGCTGAGACTCTTCCTCCCACATTTTTGTTGTTACTTTAACGGTTCTACCCAACCGTCAGGGGAGTGCATATCTTAGAGAACAGAAACATCACACTTAGAGTTGCAGTTTGATTATGGGCTTAGGGTCGACATATTAACTCAATGGCGTAGCTAACTGTTGGGGACACCAGTCATGTATTTTCATTATTTACTACTCTTTACAATCTTACTATTTTGTTTACTTAAATGTCTTTACATATCAAATTTTATTTCAACATCTGTTTATATCAAATCATTTTTAAACATCTTATCATCACACCTATTTTTGCCTTGTTGGCACATATACATTTTGGGTAACTCAAATCTATATTTTATTATACAATTTATGCCGATTGGCACACAAAAACATTATATTTTAAATCATTTTCAAATAACATTTTACTATACGATTTTGTCATGTCTGACTTACAAAACCCTGTATTTCAAAACTAATATTAAACCTGTGGATTTACTCAACAATTTTGTTGATCGTTTTATATATGTTTTTCAGGTAAGTATGAGAAGCATTTAGTCCTTAGACTTTGGATCATGAGCATTTATATCGTCGAGATGCCACGAACGACTTTTCAGTTTCAAACGTTAATTTTTATTTTAATCCTTTTCAATGACAATAAATTTTGTACAATACTTATTTCAAGTATTTAATTACATTTTAAAACTATTAAATGTTTGCAATAATCATAGTTGTGTTACTCATGAATGTTACATCTCGTTCTTCCGCAAATCATTTATTACTATAAAATCATTTTTGGCGGGGTGTGACACCCACCCAACGACCTTTATGAGAAAAGACATCACTAGAGCGTTTCTGAATCAAGTTAGATACGGGTCTAATTGTACTTATAATGGTGCTAATAGCTCGATATGTTTTTTATTTGCTAGGAAATTTCATCCGAGCACTTTAGAGCCATTGTTGAAGATAGCTCCAAGGTTATTTGGGTTTAGCCCATAGATTCCAGAGTTCCTTGTTTGGTATATACTTGTATCGGTTTTAACAAGCATGAGTATATGCGTCACCTTTTGTTGTATTATGAAATAAATCAAATAATGATATGACGGCTTATATTTGGTATATTAAAATTTGTACAAATATTACACTTTGAAATTTATTAATACCAAAAGGCAACTTTTTATATAATTTGTGATCTTTTTTGTAACTTGAGTTCCAATCTGTTATACAAGTTGAATTATCTCAAGATGACCATTCGTTTTGCAGGTAACCCGGAGTTAGCAGGCGAACCTTAATTAGTTACCATAAGAGGTATATTTTATTGCTCCTAGGAATTAAACTTGGGGCGTCATGAAAATTTTACTATCTTTTGAGATCAAATTCTATTACTAGAATATTATCGGATGGTTATTTGTAATATTTTAAGAGGCAAAACTATGTTTCTATTGATATAAAAAGGTGTATTAAAATATTTTAAAATATTCGGAAAGATGGTTAATTATGGTGTGCCACTAGAGGGGATTGAACAGGGATCAGTGGAAAAGGGGGTTGGATGGAATAAGGCTAAATAATATAAAATGAGATTCAATTGAATCGTAGCACAGAGAATGAGAAGATGATTGAAGAGAACCAATTATTAAACTTTAATATATTTTTGTATTTTAATAATTATATTTGTTGTGTTGTTTCTATTTAGTTTTAATCAAATTAATTAGTATGATTTGTACAAAGAGTTGATAATACACTTGGACAGTGAAAAACAACACACAAGAAAGATCAGCCTTTGGGTGAATTAATTTGAAATAACTTGACGATGAAAATTTTAGTTTGCAAAAAAAAAAACAAAAAAAAAAAAAACAATTAACATTACATATCAACCATTTTGTTAATCTTTATACTATTAAATAAGTAAAATATGTTAATATGATAATAAAAATAAAAATATAAAGTTATACTTTTTCTTGTTAGACCACATAATTGAAAATACAAAAAGCTTTTATGCATTTTAACTTTTTATAAAGAGCCAATGAATATGAAATTCATTGGAAATCTGCTTCCTCAACATAACCATTTACATTTTATTTTCTTATAAAACTTTAAATTGACTAAAACAATACGAGTGAGTTGTATAAGCGAACAAAATATTATAGTTATTTTGGGTGTATTAATCAAGATTTTTTTAAAAAAAAATCTATTTAGTTTTAATTAATTGTTTATTAGACCATTCTCAACCGTAATCTATACTAACACTTCGGTTTTCTCTATATAAATATCACATAAGCTGACACTCGAAACGACATTTAACTGACACTCATCGGTCAACAGTACACATTTATATCATTTTTTGTCGTCCAAGACTTGTAGCTTAGTGATATTGGTGTAAAGTTTAAGGTGTTGACCTATATGTCATGGGTTCAAATCTCATTATGGACAAACCGTAGTAGATTCTCGCAAATTATTTATCTTATATATATTCTTAGTTTTTTTTACTAATGTACACATTTTTGAACAAACTTAATTCGGTAATTAAAGTTTTTTCTTGTCGTAAATGGTAAATAACATTTTCTTTGACCATAATTGTCATGTTCACGCTACACGTCTATAATTATGATGGTAGTATGTTTAAGATATTCTAGAAACTTGTAATTATAATAAAAAAAAAATAAAGAAAAACCACTAAAATGTATGACAAATATAATTTTATTATAGGATATTTTTAATAAACAGAAAACATTTACTTATTCCGGTTCAAATAAATGATATATTGTTGCTTTCACGGTTTTTGAGGCAGAATTTGATAATGGGGGTTAAATTATATTAATTGGTTGGTTAGTGGTAAATGAGTCCCACAATTTTTTAATAAAGTAAGGTTAATGATGTTTAAAATTAAAAGTAAGGGTAAAGATATCATTTCACTTAGGCCTCTCCCAACCCTTACCCATCACTAAACCCATCAGTAGCGCCACGTCAGCACATCCTTACTGACCCGCTACTGACACGGTCGTGCCAACCATAACTCATCACTAACCCATCACTAACACACCATTTCCACATCACCATTTTTAATTAAATTAAATAATTATAAAATAAATAAATTATATTAATTTAAAATACATTATTTAAATAAAAATATATTTTTATTATTAAAACAAATATATAAAAAAAATAAAATAAAATAAAAACTGAGAAAAGAAACATTTTTTTATAAAAAAACATAACTGGTACAAGTCTTGAAGCACAAGGTACAAGATCAAAAACACAATGTACAAGGTACAAACCCCTTCCCTTTTCTTCTTCCCCTCCTTTCTTCTCTCTCTGCTCCACCACCTCCCTCGACGGCTGCAGCATTCCGTCCTCCCCACGACGACTTTTACAGACGCCAAGCTCCGACGGGTCCGTGCCAACGGCATCGTTGGCCGACGCACAAAAAAACCCTACGACGGGTGGTGTTGACGCAGCGTTGGCACGGGTCTTATTTGATAGACCCAAATATTGAAAGTGTATCACTTATTTTGAATCGAAGGAAGTATTATTAAATACAGATACAGATGAATAAATAAATAAGTTTGCATCACACTATCTTGTGTATTTAATATCTTACTAATATATAATGCATTTAGGCCTACCACATTAGGCAACTTTTAAGGACCTCCTTAAACTTAATTTTAAGGAGCTTTCCTCTTTTGTTACTTACTTCTCTGCCTTAAAAAAAATAAATCGCAGCTTTTAAGATTCGAACCCAGGACCTCTCATAACTTAGGACTATGTGTTAACCACTTGCTCTACATTACATTTTATTTAAAACCACCCACACTTCCCCTATTAACTTGTTACTCCAACCGATTTATCACTAACATTAACTATACCGCTTTAGTTATAGCAACAATTGACTATACCAAACTCATTTATAACCGAAAAGCATATATAACGGGCTGTATATCAACAATTTCTAGAAACAAAAGCAGTTTAATTTATAACCGAAAATCAAATTTTGACCATACCAAAACCATTTTTTAACCGAAAATCCACTTTTGACCATACATAAACAACCATCTACAATTCATGCAAAGCATTTTGGGATACAAAAATTTATAACCGAAAAGCATATATAACAGGCTATCTATCAACAATTTCTAGAAACAATTTCCGTTTAATTCATAACCGAAAATCAAATTTTGACCATACCAAAACCATTTATAACCGAAATCAACTTTTGACCATACATAAACAAGCAGCTACAATTCAGGCCACACTATATGCTCCACGTTAATGTTTACTGTCCGGTTCATAACAAATATATATATATACAATCCATTGTCAAATTGTCATACCAACTTGAAATAACTATACATATTTCAACTAGCTACGTGTAAGCAACAAAGACAACTAAAATGTCTTCAACTTTTGAGGCTCTAGAGGTACAAGTTTCATAACCAATTTGCAAATATACTATAATGTCACATACTGATTAGTACGCGTGTGTATTTCAGGGTTATTTATTCTAATGTAATTATTTCATTCTTTTTTTTGCAAGGCTTTTGGACCATACGAGACGATTGAAAACTTTCAAGACCTCTGGAAACCTCAGTACTGGTACAAATGCAGATGCGTGCGCATTGAATATACTTGGTTTGACCACAAACAAAACAAACTGTATTTGTTTTTGCTTGACAGATTTGTAAGTAATTGTTAATTGTCCACGTTAATAATTCTTAACTATATATGTTTCTACCGACGTTACTAATAACCATTTATTTTTAGAGACACAATATTGCGGCGGTAATTCCTTCCACTTTAATAACTGCCTATCAGGGACGACAACTACAAGGTGCTCTATTTTCACTGAAAATTTTCAAGATTGATTACAACGACGTCGATGACTTTCCACGACTAGACAACTATACCTTTGTTCGCAATGAATGGGCTATAGTATTCAACATACATACCGTCCTTGCCGATACTACGAATACAGAAGATGCCTGGTTTCCTAGATACCCGTTGGTCATATCTCCCACATGGCTCTTGAATGATCACTCAAGGCGACAAATGTTGATTGGTACAACTATTTTATATAACTTTTTTTAATTAAAAATAATATGTTTAATAACTTGCCTATGTCGTTTGCTTAACCATATCTTTTCATTAATACCGCTATCATAGATGTTGCTGGGAACATGTCGAACGACTGCTTTTTTTTTTTACCAATGGTCGGATATCATGCGCGTTTCTTTTACATGATTGTCGGTAAGTGTTTATAAATACTTTACATGCGTACATGAACTTGGAATTAACTCATTGTAATTTTGTCTCCCGCAGGGGAAAACACATAAAGATAATCTTGTATCATCTACCAGCATCCACAGCCACCATGATTGGCAGATCATCTTTAGAAAACATAACCGTATACGCAGCGCGCTTTAAACTGGTTCGAATAAATGGAGGTAAAAAACACCCCTAACATATGCGTTAAATACATCATTTTTTAAATATATTTTTCGGTTTTATACAAAATTTATTGATAACCCTTTTTTTGTTTACATTTCAGGTAACATTCTTGTTTCCACCGACGTTACGAACATTGAATTCAATCCTGTATTGCCAGAAGCATTTGCACTTCAACTTATCCATCCGATAGTACGAGACGTCGATAATGTCGATATGAGTGGTGAAGAACCCGAAGTGCCACCCGAGCCTCAACCAACAAGTTATTTCAGCCGCTCAAGAACTTCGTTGTTTGGAAATAAACGACTTCGCGTTTACCACCGCGACATCTAAACACACAATCAATGAATTCAACACCACTCATAAAATGTACCCCAAATGCATTTATGCAGCAATAAAATGAAGTTCTTTTATGATCATGTCAACAAAATTATATAAAACACTCAACTTGCAATATGAAATTCTTTTACGTTTTTAGATATTGTTAATTTTCTGTTAACTAAAACCGGTTTTTTTAAACCATTGTCGACGTTTAGCATAAAAAAAAAGTTATATAATATAGACAAAACTAACAACTTAGTCAATACTTTTTATGGTAATTCGCATACATTAAGTGTTTCTATTAAAGGATGACGTTTTCTCCATCAATATTACCAAGAAAACGTATTATTCATGATTATTAACAAAATCGGGAAACGATTTTTTAGTAAATGTTGAAATAATTACAGTCAAAGTAACAGCTTTGGACTTTTCTAAATAAGGAAACGTTTTTATGGTCTATTTTTGTAACGTCGTTGAATTGACTGTAATTAATATGAAGATATATATCGCATGTTTACTTGGTCAATGATTAGGTGAATCCGTGATATTTACATTCATTTGGCCGTTTTTAAATTTTACGGCAGTAACTGAAATTCGTCATTAAGGTGTACACATAACGTGCATTACGCATTAGTCAATCACTCCGTTTATAAATATATCTACACTACAGCTAAAGTGATATAGTAAACCATTGAATCACCAATATATTTTTAAAACGTTTGCAGCAGATGGAATGCCCCTTGTATGTACCAATAGTGAGCTTTGACTCTCTCTGCCAACTTGAGTGGACTTACAGCTGCAACTATGTCCGGGTTGATTATGTTTGGAGGGACGACAAACAAAACAACATGTGGCTTGTTTTGCTCGACAAATTTGTAAGTTGCTATTAAATAATGACATGTAGTACCTTTAAATTTCTTAACTTTACAATTACCAATTCATTGATTTCGTCTTAGGGACACAAAATCATGGCCTTTATCCCCCACATTTTAAGGACTATATATGACGGACTCAATTTACAAGGTGGTGTGTTTTCGTTGAAGTGCTTCGAGATAGAGTTCTACCTACCCAAAGACTATCCACGTTTTGGAAACTACAACTTCGTTCAAAACTATTGGACAGTAGTGTTCACTAAAAAAACCGAACTTGCTAGGACTACTATGGGAGATCTTGGATGTTTTCGCAGCTATCCATTTGCTTCCTTGTAGCAATATCCACTTTATGTGAACAACAATATTCATTGTTTTTAATCATTTAACGTTTTTTTTTTCATTCTATTTTCCCGTTTTAAATTATTTACTTCCATCCTATATGTAAATTGACATAATTGTCGGTTGAAGTTAAAGAAAATCACGTGAGTTTCTACCATGTTATCTCTCTATGGATCAGATGATTGTTCTGGTAAATTCGTGTTATGATCGACCAATTGAAAATCATATAAATTTTTTTATTTTTAGTTTAAGTTGTTGATGTTTGTTTATGAATGTTGTGATTTAGACAAGTATGTTGATATAAGTTAACCACTTCAACTGCTTGATTATTTTGATTTGTTCCAGATCCTAATATATATAAGCTTTAACGTCACCAGAACTGAACCATCATTTCTCTATTTAAAAGGCCCATATTTACTTTCACAAAAAAGGCCAATTTCGGATCTGATCCTACCATCACTAATGTCAGCACCTACCATCACTACGCACTACCACTCATCACCATCGCTATTTTCACCACCATCGGTACTGTCGTCACTTCGAAAATTAGTTACGAGTACCCGCCGCCGCATTGCGCGGGTACCCTGCTAGTTTACTATAGTTCAGCTCGGATGATAAAAATTCTTAAAAAATAAAAAGATTTTGGATCCAAATGTAAACAAGTACTATTCAATAAAATATAAAAGTTTCATTAATTATCACATCTGATGGTTTTTCTTCTGAACCTGTCTTTAAATTGTCAAGAGGTATGAATAAATTACAAGTGTCAATTAACTACTTAATTTTTAAGGGTTTTAATAAAGGGGTCCCTACCACAACTTTTAAGGTATGTACCACAACTAATGCTTAATATACTTGTACATTTAGCTGTAAAATCTGTACTGTGTGGTATAACCATTAAAAGTTGTGGTAGCAAAATCAATTCTCTTTTAATAATGACAGTCTTAAGGGCTGTCTTTAAGTGCATTAAAAATTGTACAAATGAGTCATTCTTAAAATTTAGGAGTCAGTTATAGATGAATGTATAATTTTTTTATGCATGTCTTGTGACAGCCTTTAGAGCTGTCATTATCAATACCCAATTTTTAATTGTTTTTCTCCCCCAACATTTAGTGGCTGTTTTTTGGTAAATTTTTAAAAATTGTCTTTTATATTGTAATAATAAAATAATCTGACCAATTCTTAAATAAGTCGTGTTTCATCGTATTTGTCGGACCGGTGCATGTGTATATTATCGAACCTTCCTTGCCGGTTCCAGCGTATTAAAGGGTGGTGCTAGTCGGCAAACGAGAGCCACATATAATCTCTTCTTGTTGACATTTAAATCAAAATTTGAAATTCCAACTTGACAATTATTTTTGTGAGTAGGTTTTCTGAAAAAGCAAAAATACAAACACATTACTTGGTAAAAATAAGATTTAAAATGATTTTTGAGTTAAACTCGAAATTGTTAAATTTGAGCTTGGGACCGAAAAACCGTAAAAAAAACTGAAAAAATCAGAATTTCAAAAGGGACAAAAAAAAAAAAAAAAAAAAAAAACCCAGAACCGGCTAGAAAACTGGTTCCGGGTTGTTTTTCCAGTTAAAATGCAAACACAATGTTTAAGACTTTAAGGAGTTAAACAATGACATGTATTAACTGTTTATGATGCAAAATCGATTGGGGAGACAAAAAGGGAATCTGAAATTAAGGAAGGAGGACAACTGTGTTAGTTTTAAAATGATCTTAATTTAACTTTCTTAGAATTTTCAAGTATCAAGTTACTGACTATTTTAATATATCATAGATACCTTAGTCAATTTATTAATATTAATTAAATGATGCTGTTTGATATTTTAAAAGACAAAATTTAAAACTTCATAAGCTGTATTAATAATTTAACTATTAAAAGTTAAATTTATTTTTGTAAAAATGTAAAATGAGACTAGAATTTATAACATTGTTAACTTGATGAATTATTCACATATCAGTAACCCAAAAATCCATTTGTTAAGCATTTGATACACATTGTTTTTTTAGGGTGTTATGGTCCTATATCATCGGCTATAGAACACCACATGGTCCACATCCACCGCCGTACGCACGCTATAGCTCGTCAGCAATGGCAGTGAGACACCGCCGGCTTTTGGATTTTTATTTAATTTATTTTTTTGGTTTTGCAATTGTTACAAACTTAAACCAAAAATAAGTGGCGCCCGAATAAATGTTATACAATTATTTATATGAGTGAGAGTGATTTGGGATTGATATTATGACATATGTTATAATCTTATACGAAGTAACATTGTTATAAAACGCTACTGGACACTCATAGTTAATTGATTTATTCAAATATATCTTTCAAAACAAAAAAATAATACTCAAACAACACACTACTAGTCCGTTTCCGTTAATACACAGTTTTAAAAAGACTAACTTTAAAATGGTCCTGCATAATGTTATCGTTTGCAAATAGTTTAAGTAAAACTAATGCTTTTTCAAAAGCAGCTGCCTTTCTATTTCAATATACTTATTTTATGTATTTCACCATCTTTCAATCTGGACTCCTAAAGTATCCTTATTTGGTTTATTAATTTGTCCAGAATACATATGCTTTCCATCAACTTGATACGAAAGGCAACTGTTTTCCATATATTTATTATTTTTAATTTTAAAATCATCTTTTTGTTTATTCATCCATTAAGTAATTGGAAGTTAATTTAATATCAAAATAATTAATAAATGAATTTGACAAATACGTAGTAATAATAAGTTAGAGAAACGTTGAAAGAGGTCAATTATTTTTGTAAAGTCCTAAAAGATAAATCTCTGCCTTTGGATCAATCAACCCCAAATCACCATCACCACTAACATCACATGTGATTCAACACATGAACACCACCACCACCCCATGTGTAGGGGTGAACATGGTACGGTACCATGTATATTTTTTTCATACCGTGTACCGTACCAACTATAATTGGTACACTGATTTAGCTACCAATATCATACCAAGTTTACTTGGTACCAATTTGTTTGGCTACCAACAATCGTGGTTGATACAAATTGATAATGGTATATACCAACATCACAAATTTATATGAAATTACAAAAACTAATAACAAAATATCAATGATATTTAATCATTATCGACTAATTAAACATATTAACAAGTTTTCCGAACACGGAAACAAAATAAGCAAAATGATATAATATGTTACGTGCTATATAAACATAATCTAGTACGATAAAGTAACAAAAGATGTAGCTATCTTGTTGTAATTGGAGTCTTGGGTAAATAGGTTGGTAGTTTGGTACCATATATTTAACTAAGAATCATATAATTTATATATCTTGGTTGGTACGGTATACCATGGTATCTAAAAATTGTGTACCATTACTGTACCATGATCACACAATTGGTACGGTACTACCAACCAAACATGTTGGCTATCAACATATTGGCTACCGACTATTCTTGGTACGGTTGGTAGCAAGTTGGTTGGTTTTGTTCGGTACAAATTTGACACTCCTACCCATGTGTACTAAATCACATGTGATTGCACACTGCCAACCACCACACCACCCCATGTGTATTAAATCACATGTGATTCAACACCGCCTACCACCACCAACAACCTTTGTCGGCCAACATCTCCACCACCGGCAACCCCTCGCCACTGTCGGCTGCTTTCAATCACATGTGATTGCGTATCCAATCACATGTGATTGCGTATCCAATCACATGTGATTGGGGCGGCCAGGGGCGGCGGCGATCAACGGCGATTGGGGGCGGCGGGCGGAGGTGGTGGTGGCCGGCGGTGGTTGTTGTATATTGAATCACATGTGATATCATGATGGTGATGATTGTATATTGAATTACATGTGATTTGATGATGGTGGTTAAAAGATATTTTGATCCAATTATTAAAATTTGTTTTTTAAAACTTTATAAAAATTAAGTATTTCATTGAATACAAACCTTAATAAGTTAAGAGTGAATTACATCTAAGGTCCCTGTGGTTTACCACTTATTGCAGCCATAGTCCCTAAACTTCATTAAGTACACTAGGAGTCCCTGGTGTTGCCATTTTGTTGCACCCGTAGTCCCTGAAGCAAACGTCCGTTTAAAACCCTGTTAAATCACCCATGTGCACATCACATGATGGGTAGTATGGTAATTCTCCACCCCTTCCTCATATTTAAACCCGAGTAAATTACATAGAAGGTCCATGTGGTATACTACTTATTACGGCCTTAGTCCCTGGACTTCATTTATTACACCGGAAGTCCCTGGTGTATACACTTCAACTTTTATTGTCGCGCCAGCAACCCCCTGAAAAGTCAATCCGAACGAACACGAATGGGGCCTTGTTCGTGTTCGTGTGTTAAGGAAAAAATGTATTCGTGAATGGTTCACCAACACTTATCGAACAGAACTTTGTGTTCGTGTTCGTTTGTTAAGAAAATTTAGTGTTCACGAACGGTTCGTGAACCAGGGTAACAAAACATAAACCATAAAGAAACATAAACGTACACGAAACAAACACAAAAAAACATAAACAAACACAAACGAACACGAAACAAACACAAACAAACACAAACAAACACAAACGAACATAAACAAACTCAAACGAACACTAACAAACGAACGTAAACAAACGAACACGAACGGATGTTGACGAACGTAAACGAACGAACGGGCCTTTGTTCGTGTTCGTTTGTTTAACTAAACGAACACAAAATCTTGTTTGTGTTCGTTTGGAGGCATGTAAACGAACCGAACGAACATGAACGGGATCTTGTTCATGTTCGTTTGTTAAGGAAAAAATGTATTCACGAACGGTTCGCGAACACTTATCGAACGGAATTTTGTATTCGTGTTCGTTTGTTAAGAAAATTTAGTGTACACGAACAGTTCGCGATCGAGGGTAACAAACATAAACGAACATAAAGAAACACAAACGTACACGAAACAAACACAAACGAGCACAAACATATACACCAGGGACTTCCGGTGTAATAAATGAAGTCCAGGGACTAAGGCTGTAATAAGTAGTATACCACAGGGACCTTCCATGTAATTTACTCGGGTTTAAATATGAGGAAGGGGTGGAGAATGACCATATTACTCATCATGTGATGTGCACATGGGTGATTTAACATGGTTTTTAAATGGACGTTTGCATCAGGGACTACGGGTGTAACAAAATCGCAACACCAGGGACTCCCAGTGTACTTAATGAAGTTTATGGACTGCGAATGCAATAAGTGGTAAACCACACAATTCGCTCATAAGTTAATAACACTGTCAAGACCGGCTGCTGGTGTGCCGTGTGCCGAGTAGGAAGCTTTAATTAATATTTGGAAAATTCAAAAATTTCTTTTAATTTCATTTATGGGAAAAAGGAAGACGTTGCTGTTGACTTTGACTTTTTGAATCATTCTCACACGCCCTCCCCTGCATAAAATCCCTTCTTCACCATTCGCCATTTTCAGTCCCAATTAAACTTCTGGATCTCATTTCCAATCACTTTGATTAGATCCAGATTCAAAAACAATGAAGAACAATCAGAATAATAACAATCAGAATCAAATGATCACTTTATTCAAGCTCTTCAATGCTCCATTACATCTATCAAATATGTTATCTCTCATGCTCTTCTTCGCTTTTGGTTTATGTTTCGGTATCATCCTCACATTCCAACTAAAAAACGTTTCATTCAATCTCCAATTCACTCAATTCTCCCTCTCCACCTCCACCGCCGACGCCGCAGCTGATTTCGTAACACCGCCGGAACTCACCACCAGCTCGCCGCCGGACAAAATTGGATTGGGGAACTACCTGACTCCACCGGAACTCATGCACGATATGACCGATGAAGAGTTGATTTGGAGAGCATCGATGGTTCCTAAAGTGAGAGATTTCCCGTTCGAGAGAACGCCGAAGGTAGCGTTCATTTTTTTGACCAGAGGTCCGGTGGTGTTGTCGCCGCTGTGGGATAGGTTTTTCAAAGGGTATGAAGGTCTTTTCACAATCTATGTTCATAGCTCCAATACAAACTCCAATGAGACGGTGCCGGAAGATTCTGTATTTCACGGCCGGAGAATTCCCAGCAAGGTAAATTAGTTTTAAATTACAAATGTAACATGTTTTTTTACAGTTAAATACTGTACTTAAAACTAATAAAAGACATAAGTAAAAGAGATCATTATATAAAATTTAAATCTAGAATCATAAAATGCATGTTTTAGTATATAAATTTGAACAAAATGATATTTTTCTTTAACGGAATTAATGATTGGAAATTACTTAGTAAGACTAATAAAAAATATTTATAATATTAAAACTAGTTATCATTATTCCTATAGTTAATATTTTTTCTTATATTGATTATGTACCAAATCATAATAGTTTTCCTTAACCAGTAAAAAATCTTTTAATCATTTTCGAGTTTTTATCAAATGGTTTAAATCAAATAATTTAATTGTTTTCATAGAAGAATATAAAAGGAAATATAATAAATTGTCGCATTAATTTATTGGAAAAATAAATAAATGCTAATAAATATATTTCAAAATAAGGTTTATACTTGAAAAAGAAATGAGAAAACGCAAAAGGTGTAGAACGAAAGCACGGCCATAACCTTGTATGGTGTATCCAAGCTGGAACAACAATGTGCCGGCTTTTTTTTCAAAAGCTTGATGAATGATTTAAATATATTATTAAATTTTTATAGTATTTAGATACTTTTTGAGTTTTTTTCCCTGTTTAGTATTATAAAATTACTGTCGACATTGATTCACTTGGATCTGAATTTCATTATACGTTATTGTTTGGCATGTGAGTTTCATTATTGAGGCGACCCAAAGTATTCTACTACCCTTTTATTTAATTATATATTTATTAAATTAAATTTGCCTTTAATAAGCGGAAAAAGGCCACATATTATTTGAAAGAGTTTTTTTAAATCGTATCTCCGGTGCATATGATGAAGCCATTTAAACGAACTCATACATTCATAAAAAGAAGCAATCTACACCAGTGATGTCCAAGTTTCCTATTTTATTATGATGTATTAAATATTTTTTGTAATTTAATTGGAAATTTTATGATTACTATTCGACAAATCATGTGCTCTAGAAAAATCATATTCATCGTGTGGCTTTCTTTTTTTGACAAATTTACCATCATTAAAATTATAAAGAAAAATAATGTATTTATATTATCAAATATTCCAAAATGTTTCTAATAAGTTATTGTGTATGAATTGCAGTATGTTGAATGGGGAAAAGTTAACATGATTGAAGCCGAGCGTCGACTACTAGCAAACGCGCTTTTAGATTTTTCAAATGAACGATTTGTCCTTCTTTCTGAAGCATGTATTCCCTTGTTTAATTTCTCAACCATTTATTCTTACCTCATCAATTCAAAACATAATTTTGTTGAGTCCTATGATCTTGAGGGACCCGTTGGCCGTGGGCGTTATAGCCCAAATATGGCCCCTGTTGTAAATATCGAGGAATGGCGAAAAGGGTCCCAATGGTTTGAGATGGCCCGTGACCTAGCTATCGAGGTGATATCTGACAAGATGTATTTCTCAGTGTTTCATGACTTTTGTGATGGACAGTGTTATGCAGATGAGCATTACTTGCCAACATTTGTTACCAAGAATTTTGGGGAAACGAATTCCAACAGGACTTTGACTTTTGTTGATTGGGCGAAAGGCGGCCCCCACCCGACTAAGTACACGAGAAACGACGTGACCGAGGAGTTTTTGGAGAAATTAAGGAAAGATAGGAGTTGTGAATATAATGGGAAGAAAAACCAAATATGTCACTTGTTTGCAAGGAAGTTCACAACTCATGCTCTAGATAGGTTATTAAGAATTGCACCAAAGCTTATGCAATTTAATCTGTAGATTTTTTGAAAATATTTATTTTTTGTTATTTTCTCGAAATTATTTTATTCTTATATACATATTGACATGCATCTTCAGAAATCCGAAAGCCCTTTTGTTTTTGTTTTTTGATAATTTTGATGAGTGCATACTTCATGGTAATCATGATATAACAATTCATACATTATTCAGTAAATTCCTTATCTTACACTGCCCCCAACAGCACCTTCAGTAAGTAAAGTGGTTGACACGTCCCCTTCAGTTATTTGTCGGTTGATTTTGCTTCGGTTTGGATACGTGGTTGACGACAAAGGTCTAGGATAATTTTGTGGTGTGTAATTTTTTGTGTGTATTTAATGTAAATATTAAGTTAACATTTATGGTTGACATGAGTACGTCAATTAAATGTCAATTGACGTGACTTTAATTTGATAAAAATTAAAGTTACATGAACATTCTTATCCTAAAATGCCTTGCAAGCTTTGATTTAACAGCTCATAAAAAAGCTTGTTATCGTGCTAAAATGTTGAACATAACTTTCCAAGGAGACTAAATTAAACTAAACCAAATAAAAAGCTCGTTATTAGTCCAACCCATATTGTATGGACTGTAGACTAAATCAAACTAAACAAATTAAATCAAATAAAAAAAGTGTTGACGGATTATATGGACCTGGAGTAATTAAGCTAAACCAAAAAAATTAATTGTATCACTCTATCGATCACTATATGTAGTATATTTTATGAAAACTACAAGCACTTTTTTTAAAAATAAATAATATAATCATTCAAGATGATCATATTACTCGTAAATAAAAGATCTTATGTTATGATTTAACGTAAATCAACAAGACGATGATTATAAATTACACACTTACATTAAAGCAATATCAAAAAGAAAAATAACTGTCAAGAACATTAGTCATTGACTCGTCATACTTCATTAACCGAAGGCGAGTCAGAAACCGAGTTCAGTCTCGGTGACATCTCAACTCGCTTTATCTCATTGATCATTTTAACAACATGGTCCATCGTAGGGCGCTGATCAGGTGCACCTGAGGTACACGATAAAGCAATTTGCAACAACCCCACCATCTCTTCTTCAATATCCTTGTAGCTCATCAGTTCCAAATCAAACACCTCCGCCGTCCATTCTTCTCTCGCCACCGACTGGACCCACCGTGGCAGGTCCACAAACCCACCATTCTCCACCATTGACGGTGATTTACCGGTCAGAAGCTCCATCAGCAGGACCCCAAAAGAGTACACGTCGGATTTCTGTGTGCATTTACGGTTGTAATTGGCTGGTGATAATTCCGGCGCATGGTAGCTGGCGGATCGTGTGGCGGCAGTTGGTGGCGTGAAGGAGGAGAGCCCGACGTCGGAGACGCAGGCGTTGCCGGATTTGTCGAGGAGGATGTTTGTCGATTTAATGTTGCCGTGGGTGAGTTTAACGGAGTTGCCGGAGATGTGAATGAAGGCTAGTCCGGTGGCTGCTCCGGCTGCTATTTTGAGCCGCGTTGGCCAGTCCAATGGTGTTCTTCCTGGTCCTCTGTTTTCTGTTTTGCAGAAAATATAACATTTGATCGATTAAAAATAATGTTAGTATTAATTAATAACATACGAATTGTAAATATCACGTCTCTTCTTTTTGTGTGTATAAATATATTATACAGAATAAACTATATATAATGATAATTAAAAGAACAAAATAGGGGCAAAAACTTGATGTGTCATGCAGAAATTTTAACAAAGGATTTCAAACAAATTATCAATACTAATGTGGTTTTTTTTAGTGTTTTCAAAAGTATGATATCTAAGATTTAAAAACTCGAATACTTCTCACAATGTACCATGTGTCAATATATATGTAGTTGAGCCCCAGTAGTAAAATTTTCAAAATAAAATGAGAACATGCGATTCCAAAATTCTAAAAAAATAGTTGATTGGACACAGGAAGCACGTATGACACGTATCACGTTTTGGGGGAATATTCGAGTTTTCAAATCCAGATTTAAAAACACTTCTAAAACTACATTATAACTTATACTTTGTTTGAAATAGTATTAATTTTGATAGAGAGTTCTATCATGCATGGGAAGCGTAAAGTAAATGACTATTGCCGACTTGCCGTTGCTAATACAAAAACAAAGGTAGGTGGGGACACAAAAAGAAAAAGAGAAAAATGAAGGGGGTATAACGAATAAAGAACATAAATGGAGGACTAGACGGATCGAATATTGAAGGAAAAAAGTAGAGTTTACAGGCGGCTTCCTCTAAAAATGTTAACAATAAAAGTCGTTAAAACCGTTACCCGTACGTATAGCCACCACCAAAGATTGACAAACTGACCCCTCTTTAAATTTGTAATTGGCAAAAATTGTACTTCAATACTGCATGGTTCTAATTAATTATTTTAACAAATCAATTGGTTGTGTCTATCGAATTATCGTTAGTGCTCTTATTAATTCGGGCTCATTAGATTTGAAGAAAAAAAATCAAAGTCAAAAATCGACCTAATAAGAAATTAGGTTGGTTATGTTTCGAGTCTGATTGGGTTGATCCTTTAAAGCCAATGGTAGGTTAAAGCAGTGTATCTTACACTACTATCATATTACTGTAAAACATAAGCATTGTTATTGTTTGAGAAACAATGTATGATCATTGTCACATAATTACGCTTGGTAATGTTCATTAATTTCTCAACCTACTTTAATTAACTTCTTCTGACTTTTAGCTGTTCTTTTACTTCTTTTGACCATTGGCCACACCTTGGACCACAATGACCATTTGGTCCACTTCTTTCTGTCCCAAGCTTTAATTCAACGCAAATACTTAAATTTAAAATAGTAATAAAAATATTTTAGAAATTCTTCAATAACAACAAAACAAAAATGAAAAATCACCATCATCAACAACTAAGTAACAAAGACAATAACCGATCACTTTCTTTTCCAGTCACATATACAATGACACTATATCCTTTTCCTAAAAACAGACTGTAATTTTTTCAGAAAAATATGTTAAAAATATTGTATTTATTTACTTATTTGTTTGTTTATCATATTATATAAATAAATAAACCACATTGACATAAGTTTTTTTTTTAGCTTATATTAAAATTCCTTTAATACATGTAGTTTGGATGTTTGTTAAATAAATTTGGAATACTTTTTTTTTTTTTTTTTGAAGTAATAGAAGAGTTTGTTAACAACATTTTTTTACATGCATAAATAATTCATATATTGATCAATGTGGATAATACTATAAATGTTTAAAGTAATTACTGATTAATGTATAATTATTAATACAAAATTATATTAAAAATAAAAATTAACAGATAGAATTAACGTACCGTGAAGAAGCCAGAATAAGTTGCCGTTAGTCATGTAATCGTAGACAATCAATTTCTCATCTTTTGCAAAATAATAAGCCTTTAAACTAACGACGTTAGGGTGCCGTAACTTCCCCAAAACCTCCATCTGCTGTTCAAACTCACGCTTACCACCAACCACCACCTCCTTCAACCGCTTCACCGCCACCACATTCCCGTCGTCCAACACCGCCTTGTACACCGTCCCCAACCCACCTTTACCTAACATCTCCGCCGAAGCTCTCAACAAATCCTCCAGCTCAAACCTCCTCGCGTCATCGAAAAAGACCATTCTACCCTTCTCAAACGAACTCGCCGTCGAATTCGGGTACACTTTTTTCTCAACTTCTCGAACATTCTTCTTCCCGGTAACCGATTCTCCGGCGAAGTAGCAATACAGAAGTAACGACACTAATGCCAGTACTAAAACATCTCCGATTATAATCGCGACCACGTCAAGCGTGCTAATTTTTCCACCGCCGTGGTTATTACCGGTTTTATTGCGAGGAACATCCGCCGTGGATGGGAATGAAGTCGGGGGAGATGACGTCACAACCGGCGAGGGTACTTCGGGTCGGATGCATTTAATAAGTGGTGGCCCGCATAAAACCGGGTTATTTGAGAATACGGATTCGGGGTATCCGGACAAAGTAGCTGGAATTTCGCCAGAAACGTTGTTCACGGAAACATTAAAGTCGCGTAAATTCGGTAAATTTAGAAAATTAATAGAACCTGAGAACCTGTTTTCCTCTAGACGTAAAGTCAACAGATGAGTCAAACTGTTGACGGTAACGGGGATATCACCGGAAATATTATTATACGACAAATCGAGACGGAATAACGACGGTAACGATGACGGAAACTGACCGGAGATTTGATTGTGTGATAGGAACACAAGTTTGAGAGAGGTGAGATTGGAGAGATCGGGAATGGGGCCGGTGAGGCGGTTACGTTTTAGAGAGAGAACTCGGAGTTTAACGAGTGAGGTGAGTGAGTCGAACCGGCCGTGTAGATTGAGTCCTTCAAGGACGAGTCCGGTGACTCGGTTATGGAGACATGATACGCCGTAGAAGGCGTGGCATGGGTTCGATGAGTTGGTCCAGGAGGTGAGTTTGTTGGAGAGGTCGGAAGATGATTTGAATGACAGTAATGGGGGGAGGTCTGGGTGGTTGTTGGGTGGCGGTGTGGCGTGGAGGAGAGATATATGGGGGAGAAGGAGGAGGAGTAAGAAGGAATGCAGCGGCGGTGGTGCCGCCATTGTTGCTTGTGAGAGAGAATGCGCCAAGGGGAGTGGAGGTCGGATATGTACGGCGGAGTATTGCTATCGATAAATTGGTTATCACATGTCAACATTGAGCTATTTCTCACCTTGAATTTTATGTCTTTTTTAATAGAGAAATTATATTAATTATCTCTTCTAATATTATCCTATGTTAATTAAATCAAAGTATAATATTTTTTTAACAGTTATGATTAGATTGGTGTACGAATTATGTCAAACATAAGGTTTATTAAGCCACTCTCTTATATAAATGGCCCCGTTGGTATTAATGTAGTACATATATTCCAAGTTTGCAAATCACACACTGAAAGCAACAAAGAAGGGCAATGTTTCTTAACATTAGTTGTCTAAGCCATCTTCTCGATTGGGAAAACAGAATTATGGTGGGCCGTTCAATGAAAAATCAGTTCTTGACCGCTCAGTTTTATGGATAATTTGGAAGGTTCGGAATGATAATTTGGAAGGTTCGGAATGCTTAATTGTTATATTTTCATGTATTTGTGGTTATTGTTCATATCACTGTAAACATTCTGCTAGCTTCTGACTAGCGGCATTTTTTGGTTATATCTTATGGTTTCTATTTGAAGTTACGATGATATGGTTTCTATTTGAAGTCATGGAATACAACTTTGTTTCTCTTGTTTGTCACATATCGATCCTTGTCATGTTGATGGTCTTCATCACCTACACAGCGGCAAAATTTGCCAATTGGTAACGTTAATATTAACCCGTTGATTTTGGTTATATCTTATATCCAATGATCCAACGGGTTAACTAAAAAAATATCTAACTAAAAAAATAAATAAGAGTAACTTTTCTTAAATTATATGTTTTGCGTTGAATTTTTTTCCAGGGATCTTCCCGATATCCACGAGATAACAATACAAGAATCCGCTTTCAGATGGTTATATAGAAAAATAAATTGGGTTTTACTTCGATTTTATGAGATCTCAAGTGGGCAAAACTTCGTAGAATTTTTCATGGTAAGCATATATAAACCAACTTTTTCGGATTAAGTTGAAATTATTCTCGATTAAGTTTTCATTTAAATTGGAATTTCTATGTAGGTTATCGCGACCTTATGGATGATTTCAGTGATCGGGAACTCTTTCAGCTCGTTAAACTTCTTGTTCTTTTGTAAGTTTAAATAATTTCTTTTGACAAAAACATAAAATCTAATTATCGTATTTGTGTGTTTTGATGTGTAGGTATAATTTGCATTGGAACTTTACCAGCCTTGTATGAACAATACGAAAGGGAGATCAATCATCTCATAAGCAAAGGAAGCAAAGATGCGAAAAAGGCATTCAAGAAATTTGATGCTGAAATCCTCAACAAGATCCCGAGAGGGCGTGTTAAGGAAAAGAAACGCAAATAATTCTTAAATACTCGTTTGTAACGTTTTTAAATAAATACATGTGAATATGAAATGTGTGCTACAAAAGTAATATAAATAATTTGTACAAACCTATCGGAGCCGACGAATTTGTTTCACACATTGTAGATGTTTTGGCATAAATTATACAACAAATGATACCCAATCCTGACAAAGTCGAGCTATATGAGATGTGAGATATAGACAGTGTTTTCCCAACCCAGAAACTGTAGAAAGATTCAAACTTTTTTTCCCTTTGACCAAACAATATTATTTCAATCACAAATACATACCTCAAACCAATACCACAATTTGAACATAAAAATAATAACAACAATAATAATTATAATTATAATAAATATAAAGAATAATAATAACAAGACACACTTCACTGCAAAATTTTCACCAGGAATCATCTGTTACAGCTGCGATGTTCTTACCTGCTGTTTCAGACTACTGTCCGGTTGAATATGGGACCCACTTTCAACGGGCAAAGTTGGGTTCATAGGTTGCAATAGTTGACCTGCATAATATATGTGTTGACCTTTTTGTGAAGAATCAGCAAATTCATAAGCAACCGTTTGAGATGGATGATGGATGTGAGAGTAACCGACATATTGAGGTTGAATTTGATGTTGACTAGACGGAATCTGAATCAGTTGAGATACTGGTGCACCGGAATTTGCAGTTCTGTACACGCCAGCTGGCGGTGGTTCGGTTTTGGTTGCGGTTAACAAACTGGAAGGTGGTGGTACTTGACTACTATTCGGGCCGGAAACAGCAGGTGAAGAAGTATCAGCCTGCATTGGTGAGTTGTACCCTTGTGGTGGTGGTTGTCTAGCTGGCATATGATACATTGGGTAGTAAGATGGTACTGGTACAGCTCCAGATGGGTGGTGATGGAGGTATTGTGGCGGTGGAGTGGCTGTGTAAATAAACTGTGGTTGGTGTTGTGGTTGCATTTGAATTCTAGGGCTTTGATCATGGATATTAGTTGGATCAACGGGTCGGTTGTTACCATTTGAAAATTGGGTTTGTGCAACTGGATTTGGGTAAATCATTGGTGGTGTTCTTCGTGATAAGGGATTCGTTACACTGCCATCACTGCAATTTTATTCAGAACTAAATTATATACATTTTTCACTATGGCATTTTAACAAACACCTAGCATGCATTGCATAAAAGTGAAAATGAAAAAGAACGGATTTTTTTATGTACCTTGAAACTGAATCAGGGGAAGTCATATCAAAACCCATTGATTGCTTTTGCTGATATTGTTGCTGCTGCTGCTGTTGTTGCTTACGATATGCAATTTGAAAACCCTGCTCTAATCTCTCGTCTTCTGATAACACACGATTAGGAATCTCGGCGATCGCAACTTTAGAGCTTAACGGCACACCGGTAATCACCACCGGAGCAGGTGCAGCCATGAAATTCACATCCTCTTGATGTTTGATGTGTTGTTGCTGTACACTCATCTGGGGAAACTGCTCCCCTCCAACCTTGTGCTGCTCATCCGCGATTACTCTAATTGGCGGCAAGTTCGCCAATGACGAGCCTGAACCGAAAGACGAGGACGTTTCCATCATCGGAGAATCAGGAACCGATTGAATATCCTGAGCAGAATTATCCCCTCTCAATTTTTTACCGATCAAGCTCTTGTTATTCACATCCTTCTTCTCCGAGATCGAAACGTCTTCTTCTAAACCTAACAAGCAATTCACGGATGACGTGTCGGAAACCCCTGACGTGGCACCGTTGAGCGCGCTGAGGAACCAATCTTCTGATTTAACGGTTCTTTCTAAAAGCGATCCGATTGAGGAAACGGATTCGGGTTTGGTCGGAAACAAAAACAACCGGAGCCGCGATGATTTGCTACCATCGGAGGATGAATTGGAATTTAGCCTATCGTATTCATCGATCATGTTTTCCAAGTCTTCACCGGTGGTTACTGAGATCAATGAATCGAGGTCTTCAGTCGGCAGTTGATATTTAAGCGTAAACGACGCCGTAGAGGATCGGATGAGGGTTTTGGCAAGGCGATTAGTGAGGTCTGGTAGAGTGATGTGGCGGTCTACCACAACAATACGTGTATCTCCGCCGACGTAACAGAGAGACTTGTCGTGGGGGCGAGGGACTATGTGACCACCGTAGCTGCACATCAGCCGGAGTTTGGTCAAACCACTCGGCGGCGGCGGCGCTGCTGTCGTAGAACCGTTATTATATAGATACAGATAGTTGTCTTCTCCCTTTGAATCATTGTTGCGCAAAAGAGGGGGAGGATCTACTGAATCAGGGTGTACAGCGATGGTGGTGGTGGTTGCAGTTGTAGCGGTGGCGGCGGCGGCGGAGAGAAGCGGTGGTTGTGGTGGAGCAGCGGCTTGCTCCATTGTTTTTTAATTTTTTACAAAAATTGGAGGAGGGAGTGGGTCTAGTTGGAATGTGGATGCACCTTCACTTTATTTTTATTTTTTAATTAATTATCGAATATAAATAAAAAAAATGATAATAATAACCTAAACCGTTACTATGTTGATGAACATTTTTTAGATTTAATATCATACTAAAAGTTAAAAGCTTGGTCAATTAAAAAATATGAACTTCTTTGGACCACAAATTAATTATGCTAGTTAACAATGTACGGAGTATAATCTAAATTCACAAGTCACCAAATTAAGCTAACGTTTTTTCAAATAGACCAATGTTATTTTAATTGTATAGATTTTCAGCTTTTCATACATTTTTATTAAAATATTTGACTTATGCCTTGTACATACTACCTAGTTACTATATTGCATGATCTTTTGAAACATTTTTGTGTGGAAGATGTCGGTTATCGAGCTAATAATAACCTAAATAATTTTTTAATCATGATCTTCATTATGTTTCTAATTGAGTTTTGAGCGTCTTATTTGGAACTTCTCCCAAGTGACCATTATTGGCTAGACTTAGAACTTAGAATCATGTACTTTGGTTAATTGCAACATAGTTACATACGTACATAGGCTTCATGATTCTAATTGAGTTTTGATTGACAAATTAAGTTAGATTTTATTTTATATACTAGGTTATGACCCGTGAAAAACTGCCAATAATTTGATTGAATGTATTTTTTTAAAACAGTATATCAAAATAGTAGCTTCAAATTGCAATTAGTATTTACTTACCATACCGAGATTAAAAAGCAAAAACTAATAATGTTACCGTTTAATTGTAATTCATAATAGAATCATATGTAATCACGTGATAATCAAGCGATCACATGTAATTCAATTCAACCACGATCAGGGCACATGATACGTCATTGGGGTTTTATCATAATCGGATCACGCTTGAGTAACGGTCACATTCGGGTCACACATTTATTAATCAAATCGAACTCGGATTCGGATTCGGATTCGGATTCAGTTAAACGATTCGGGTTTTAATGAGACATTATAAATCACAAATTCTAAACCCTAATAGGCACCAAACAATATTCCTACATCTCAAACCCTAGAATTTATAATCAATCTGCCCATAATTCACCATGGCCATTGAGAGCGGAAGGGATTCGTCGCTGCCCCCTACATCGACGCCACTTGTAGCCGTCGCCAACGGAAATAGCAACGGCATCGGAGTGGCTCCGTCGAATGCGAACTACCGTCTCCGATTGATCCCTAGTAAACACATGGCGGACCACTACGACGATCTAGCGATGGAATTCACTCCCCTGCTTTTCAGATCTCTGGAGAAATACTTGCCGCCAAATCTGCTGCTTGTTTCTCGAGACGCAAAGTATAGGTATATGCGGGACATTCTGCGTCGTTATTCGACTGAAGCAGAGCGTACTCGAGTAAGTAATCTGTTTCTGCTATACTTTTTTTCTAAAAAAAATCATATGCATTCGTTTATGAATTTACGAAGCGATTTGTTTGCTGCGTTGTTTGCATAAAATTAGAATTTTGAATTTATATCGACCGATTGATCGATTGATTGCATATATATAGCATATCCCAAACGAATTAATTAGGTATCTGGCTATATATGATAATCTAGCATGTATCGAGGCTTGAATTTGTTAATAACTCTGGATATTTAGGTGAATTATGGTTTAGATTTTGAAATAATTGAACTTTTTGAATGATCGTTTGCATGAAAGTTGTGGTTGTAAAGTTGCTTAAAGAATTACAAATTAGAGTAAATTACATGACATGTAAACTGTTTTGTCACTTATTTTAATAAACGAACTTAAAGGACAAAAGTTGTAATAAGGACAAACAACAAGGAGCTTCCATGTAATTTACAAATTAAAAAGGAATCCCATGTGATGATAATTTGGGGTTATTGTGTTGTAAAGTTAAATGCTTTTTTAAAGTTGTTAATCATCTTTTCTTCACTTCATTCATACAGGAGCTGAAGCACAAAGAATACAGGCAAAAAATTATATCCAATTATCAACCTCTGTACATAGAACTTTATACAATGAATCCTTCAATGTTCTTCGTGCAATCATTTTTAAGGGCATTTAATGCCAATGAAAAAGACAGGGATACCAGTATTAAAACCATAATGTCTGAAGTGGCCCCTGGAGTTTACACATTTGACATGTTGCAACCTCGTTTTTGTGAAATGTTACTCAGTGAGGTATAAACTATAAACTGTCATATTATGGTAGTTTGGTTTTTATAATGTTTTCTTATCAGGCTGTGATTGGTTAGGTGGAAATTTTTGAAAAGTGGGTCCATGAAACAAAATTTAGAACCATGAAACCAAGTTCAATGAACAAATTTGGTGCTGTTTTGGATGATTTTGGAATGGAAGCAACACTTGCTAAGCTCATGGAAGATTTCATCCGCCATATCTCTAAAAGTAAGTTCAGTTCTACTATGGGTTTGATAGTAGTATGAAATCGGAATCAGAATTAATTTGGCCAAAATGCGTTTTAGTACCCTGAACTATTAAAGGCGCAACATGGTACCCTGAACTTCACAAAATGGTCGATTTAGTACCCTGTCTCACTTGGTCTTGTTTTCTTACGTGATTTGCATCTAAAATCAATATATTGAGATGAACATATATGTTTTAGTCCGTCAATAGCTAAAAAGAAAGTAAGTCGGGCAAGAAAACAAGATCAAATTAATGAATCAGGGTACTAAATCGACCATTTTGTCAAGTTCAGGGTATCATGTAACACCCTTTAATAGTTCAGGGTAGTAGAAGAGCTAGTCAACCAAGTTCAGGGTATTAAAATATATTTCGGCCAATAATTTATAATTTTTTCTTTGTGCAGTTTATTTCCCTGATGTTGGAGGGTATGCTCTTGATACCCATCATGGGTTTGTTGTAGAGTATGGAATGGATAAAGATGTCGAATTAGGTATAAAGTTTTTCTTAGCGTTAATTTTTTTTATTAATTCTTTTTTATTATTATTATTATTTTAAATCTTTTATGTTGTGTCTTGTTCTTAGGGTTTCATATGGATGATTCGGAAGTTACGTTAAATGTATGTTTGGGCAAGCAGTTTAGTGGTGGTGAGTTGTTTTTCGGAGGTGTACGATGTGATAAACATATGAATAGTGAAACATATCCCGAGGTAAATTAATATTCATTTTGTAAAAAAAACAAAATTACTTCCTCCGATTTAAAATAAGTGATACACTTTCCATATTTGGGTGTATCAAAATAAGTGATACACTTTGAAAATTTACCTTATTTGGTAAAAAGTAGTGGGCCACACATCCACTAACTACTTACTTTAATACTTTAATAAAGTGAAATGACATCTTTACCCTTACTTTTACTTTTAAACATCATTAACCTTTTTTTATTCAAAGATTGTGGGACCCATTCCCCACTAACCATCCAATTAATGTAATTTAACCCTCATTATAATTTTTTGCCTCAAAAAATGTGAAACCAACAATGTATCACTTATATTAAATCGGAGGAAGTATAATTTTTTCTCAATTTATTTTTAGTTTATACTGTAATATATACATACATATATTTACAGGAGATATTTGATTACTCTCATACCGTTGGACGTGCAATAATTCACCGGGGGCGTCATCGACATGGTGCAAAGGCCACCACATCAGGGCATAGAATTAATTTACTGATGTGGTGCAGAAGGTATTTATTTTTCAATTTTTTAAAAAATAAAAATAATAAATTAATATCTTGAAACTTTTAAAATTATCAGTGCCGTACATAGAGAGCTTAAAAAACATAAAAAAGATTTCGTAAATTATTGTGGGGAGTGTAAAAGGGAGAAGGAAGTAAGGCTTCTTCACTCCGTGGCTGCAAGGAAAAAGGTATTATTTAATTTTCATGTTCTAGAAGATTCTAGATTTTAACGGTTTGTCTGTTATCAGGAGTTGCTTGTAAGTGAACCGGATGCTGCTTCTTGAAGGAACCTTCTGTTAGTAAACTATGAACCTGGTTTGTGAAGTTTTCACCATGGTTGTACATTTAAGTTTCGTCAAACCACATTTCTCTTTAGTAAGGTTGTTTGTTAGGACTTATAAATAATGCTTTTTTGTGATGGAACTGGTAGGTTTTTACCCTTTGCAGGGGCTTTTATAAGATACCTAAATCATTATTTATTGATAATTTGATAGTGATATATCACCCAAAATATATATTGTGGCTGTATAGAAGATTATAAGAAAATATAAATTGGGTTATATTCCATATTTGAAGATTGAAGATTATGTCGGTTGGAGTGATAACAGACGTGACGCTGATTTGGTAAAAAACCTGAAAAAGTTGGATGTATCACCGTTGGCAGTAGTTTAATTATTCTTTCGAAATCAAATTAATTAAACAATTTAGGATATGCTTGGTTGGGGGTATTAAAAGGTGAGGAATGATAATGAGTATGAGCAGGTGTACAATTTCAGGCATGAAGAAAATGCAGGAGATAGAGTAACGGGCCATTCAAGAACAGTCGAGAATTCAGTCAGGAAGAAAGATAATGCAAGGAAATTACAGAGAAAGAAGATAGAATGAAACAAGTGGAATTTGAGAGAAAGGAAGAACTGAAACATTTGAAGAAGAAAGAGATGAATGAGAAGCTTAGGAAGATTAGGGAAACAGCTGGAATTGCTAGATGTTTGCTGGATGAACATGATCTTGATCAGGAATTTGATCCGGAAGAACATGATAGAAAGATGAGTGAAGCTTTTGATAATAAGTTTTATGAAGCAGAAGATGTGGATCCTGAATTCGGTAGTGATGAAGAAGATGGTGAATTAAAAAATCCGAATTTTGATGATTTTGGTGATGAAGAGAAAGTAATTAATAAGGAATTAGAAGAGTATTATAAATTGGATTATGAAGATACAATTGGTGACTTGAAAACAAGATTCAAATACAGGCCGGTTAACAAAAACAATTACGGATTGAAACCAGTTGAGATCTGGGCAGCTGATGAAAAACAGTTAAATCAGTTAATTCCATTGAAGAAACTAGCAACTTACAGAGAAGAAGAGTTTGTTGTTCCACGTAATAAGATTAAAGAAGAGAAACAGAGGATTAAATCTCTGATCAGAGGTGAATCATCCAGAAAGAAGATGAAAGTGGTGGTTGATGCAGAAACTGAAAAACCAAAATGTGAGGAAAATGAGAAGGAATTATCGAGGAAACAACGAAGAAAGAAGCGGTTAAATGAGCTTAAACTGCCAGCTAGGAATATAATAAAATTCAGCCTAAATCCAATAAGAAAAGGAAACACAAAGCTTGATCAACATCCTCAAATAAAACAGTACATGAAATGTGGAGGGTTAATAACTTAATATATGTAATTTTAAAGTTTTAAGCCAACTTAACTAATTTGGGGATCATTTATTTATTTTTAGATGAGATTTTATTATTGTTAGTCTTCAGGACACTGCAAGTTTGCTTTTTTGCTCTTGTTATGTTATAATTGTGTTGTTTATACATGAAATGGGGAGGGTTTTTGGTTTTAATTTAAGTATATTTTTGCATATATATATATTTCTAGAAAAAGTATTAAATTTTACTTTTTTTTATGAATATTCCGTGGCTGACAAAAACAGGTGATAATGACAAAGTGAGTGATAGATCTAGATTTTGTGACAGTGAAAGTTGACAGGCGTTAGAGGTTTTGAATTTGTCGATTGTAGGCCCCCGTTTGCTTTTTTAAAATTCTGAAGGGGCAAGTTACCAACTCACCCTTTTAATATGTTTAATGGGCAATTTTTAACCAATTAAAATGACTAAAGCCTTCCAAGAGGTTTTAAGCAACTTTTTTTAATAGAAGAAATCGAGTCTAACCGATTGGGGTTAGTATTTGGGCTGAAAAAGTCAAACTGGATCGAAAGTCAATTGGAAAACATGTAATCGGTTTGAATTTTGAAAAGTCACAATTTTCGATTTCAGTTCTATCGATTTTGGTTCGGTCTTGGGATAGGGATAATCATTTGAGCTAAAAAAACTGACCGAAACCGAAGCGAACCAAAAACAAAAACATATAATTGGTTCGGTTTTCAAAATTTATAATTTTCGATTTTAATTCGGTTTTTGGACCGAACTAACCAACATATGAGGTACTTGATAATGCTGGAAGATGTTTGAGATTAAATCAATTTAAGTTGAACTCGAACTACTAAAGTAGATTTTAATGGAGTTAAAAAATCAAAGTACTGAAAGATTTGTGAGCTTAATCGAACATGTGCTATACTACATTTCTTTCTTTCTTTTTTCTTCCTTTGTATTGAAACGAGTCCCCTTTCTTCGCACTCATGAAAACAAGGATGGGGTATATTAAAAAAAGCGTTATCAACTAGACCTCTTTGTGTGTATATATTTTAATATAAGCATCTGAATATAAGCTCAAAAGAATTGATTAGTTCATCATTAAAACAAAGGCTCGGATTAAACAGATCAATATAAGGTCATGCCAACAATATCTGTGGATTGACAAGATCTGGCGAGGAAAAAACGTGCAAACGTACACAGACCTAAAAACACTACGTATTTTAACCCGAGAAATGATATTTATTCATACGCATCTTCCTACCTACCTGATGAGATGACATGTGTAATTCTCACTCCAAATATAATCTCTTGATTTTAACACATGTTTAATCCAATAAATAGGAAAATAAATATAAACAAATACGGAGTAGTATCTTTTAACAATCTAACCCATCATCAACTACAACATAAAAAGGGTAAAATGGTCTTTTTGGAGTGACACCTACTACGTTTGGTCGTATTATAAATCCCTAGGCTGCGGACTACTCGAGAAAACAAGCTTCCCCTTTTCTTCTCTTTATAAACAACTCAGCTCTTCTTCTTAAAATCTCTCCCCTTTTTTATACAAAATCTAAATCTCAATGGCGTCTGCAAGTTTCGTCAAACTTAACGCATGCTCATCACCTTGGATCGGTCAACGATCCTTCAATCAACGTCCGGGATCTACCTCCCGGTCACCCGCCGCTCGTGTTTCCGTCATACGTGCCGGATCTTACTCTGAAGAACTTATTAAAACCGCTGTGAGTCTCCGATCCTGTTTCTGTTTATGTTTCTGTTTCATTTCAGATTGAGTTGTTGTGAATTTTGCGTTTGAGTTTTAAAATTATGCGTTGTGTATGGAGGATCTGATTAATCGAACCGCCGTATTTTGTTATTGTAGGTGTTAGGTGAATTTAGGGTTTACATTAATTTCAATCGGTTTATTAATTATTATTAGTTTGGTCACTGTTGTGGTAGGCGGATGGTGGTTAATTACTTAATGGCCATCTACTTTTAGTGTCATTAGCAGCCAAAATAACATTATTTTATTTAATTTTGACCATGGATTCGGCTTTTGGAAGCCAAATTCAGCATAACTATTGATTCATAAACAATCATGTTTTAAAATTCTAACCAAATGTTATTTGTTTTGGTGGAATAGAAAACAATCGCATCACCAGGTCGCGGTATCCTTGCAATCGATGAGTCAAATGCAACTTGTGGAAAGAGATTAGCATCAATCGGTCTAGACAACACTGAAGTCAACAGACAAGCTTACAGACAACTTCTGTTGACCACTCCTGGATTAGGTCAATACATCTCTGGTTCCATCCTTTTTGAGGAAACCCTTTTTCAGTCAACTACTGATGGAAAGAAAATGGTTGACTGCTTACGCGAACAAAATATTGTACCCGGTATCAAAGTCGATAAGGTACAAAATCATTTTCATGAACATTAAAAAGAATTATTTTAATTTTAATTATAAATATAATTTTGTTTCACAGGGTTTGGTCCCACTTCCTGGATCTAACAATGAATCTTGGTGCCAAGGGTTAGATGGGTTGGCTTCCAGATCAGCTGAGTATTACAATCAAGGAGCTCGTTTTGCCAAATGGTGAGATATATATATCATAATTAGTGTTTCTATAATATTAGTTATGATTAATTAATTTTTTATGTTAATTTGTAGGCGTACTGTTGTGAGCATTCCTTGTGGTCCATCTGCTTTAGCAGTGAAAGAAGCTGCATGGGGACTTGCACGTTATGCTGCTATTTCACAGGTTTGTTATACGAACGCAAAACCATTTTTTTTTTTTTTTTTTGTGATTTGCTTTTTAATTCAATTATACTTTGTGCAGGACAATGGTTTGGTGCCAATTGTGGAGCCAGAGATTCTTCTGGATGGGGACCACTCAATAGACACTACACTTGAAGTAGCTGAAAGAGTTTGGGCTGAAGTGTTCCATTACTTAGCAGAAAACAATGTTATGTTTGAAGGGATTTTGCTAAAACCAAGCATGGTTACACCTGGGGCAGACCACAAAGAAAAAGCTGACCCAGAAACCATTGCTAAATATACACTCACCATGCTCAAGAGGAGGGTCCCACCTGCAGTTCCAGGAATCATGGTATGTAATTTTGGCCCGACCTGTTTACTTATGATTTGAGTTTTGTTAAAATTAAAGAGTAAATTACAAAAATTGTCTCTGTGTTCTTTCGAATTCTACGATTTTGTCCCTGTACTTTTAATTTCGTAGAAGGAAATAGAAACAAAAAAAATTAAAAAAATTCTAAAATAAAAACAAAAGGTATTTTGATCATTTTAGGTCAAAAATGAATTTCGTAGAAAGAAAATAGAAAAGAAATAAATTAATTAAAAGTTTTCTAAAAATAAAAACTAAGGATTTTTTGGTCATTTTAGGTAAAAAATGGACGAAAAAACTGAATTTCGTAGAAAGGGAATAGAAAAGAAATAAATTAAT
This sequence comes from Calendula officinalis, assembly GCA_963853835.1. NCBI lineage: Eukaryota > Viridiplantae > Streptophyta > Magnoliopsida > Asterales > Asteraceae > Calendula > Calendula officinalis. The sequence continues at coordinate 963,036 of OY970830.1, read as the reverse complement.
TAAAAATTTTCTAAAAATAAAAACTAAGGATATTTTGGTCATTTTAGGTCAAGAATGATAAAAAAAAATAATTAAAAAACTTCTAAAAATAAAAACTAATGGTATTTTGGTCACTTTAGGTGAAAAATGAGTTTTGTAGAAAGGAAATAGAAAAGAAAAAAATTAATTAAATTTTTTCTAAAAATAAAAACTACGGATATTTTGGTCACTTTATGAAAATGTTGGTTTGATGTAGTTTTTGTCTGGAGGACAATCTGAAATGGAAGCTACACTAAACCTACACGCAATGAACCAGAGCCCAAACCCGTGGCACGTGTCGTTCTCATATGCACGGGCTCTTCAAAACTCGGTGCTCAAGGCATGGCAAGGAAGGCCCGAGAACATTGAGGCGGGCCAGAAAGCCCTGTTGACCCGAGCAAAAGCAAACTCTTTGGCCCAGCTTGGAAAGTACTCTGCTGAAGGTGAAAGTGAAGATGCTAAAAAGGGAATGTTTGTCAAGGGTTACACCTACTAAGCTGACGTCATCTTTTTCCATTCCCTCAATCTGTTTTTTTTTTTTTTTTTTTTTACTTTTGTTTGGATTTTGCTTGAATAATTGGGGTAGTCAAAAGTGAGGGTTGGTTTATGTACCATTTTGACATGGTTTGCATCTTTTTTTCTTTTTAGTAACCTCATTAGTTTTGCTGTATTTTAAGTCACTTTTTGCAAACTAAAATGCATTATTAAGTGTTTGATTTTCAACAAATAGTATTTGGTTGTACTGTTTAAATAACGAAAGAGTTGAACGATTAATTAAACAATTATTATTGAAAACTAGCCGGGTACCCGCGCAATGCGGCGGCGGGTACCCTGTATAACTACATTTCGTGGCGAGCAAACGTTATTTTGCAGTGGCGGGTAGCACTTGTAACTATATTTTGAGCAAAGACAGTAGCCGAAATTTGAAACGGAACTGACCCAGAACTGACGGTTCCTAAAATCAAGGTAACGTACTAAGCGATTCTAGTATGTAGTTAATAAACCGATAGCCTCCGGGTAACCGCCGTTCTAGAAAATGTTACACGTTAAATCCGGAATTTGAATTTTTTTTAATTCATTGCGTACAGCCTCGATGAAGTCTATTTTATTGGTATGTAGGAAAAATTATTTATTAAAAAGAATAAGAGACAGTAAAAGTTGAAGTGAAGATGCAATGGGGGCATCAAGGGGCCAAAGTTATCCGGTATTTAAAAACAAGTTCTTTCATTATTCATAAGTTTTCTTAGAACCACAAGATCTAAACAACATTCCATATGCAAGATGACAATTGGAATACCATTGAAAACATCTTTAATAGCAGGTGTATGTTTAGCTAAGAGACAACAAATTCCATGGTGACTCGGTTAATCAAGCTCCTTATAAGAGTCACAAGTTCAAATTGTTGTAGCCTATATTTCTGAAAATAGCAAATGAGATGACTGAAATTATATATAGTAGAGACTCATTGTTTTAAGGTAAACAATTAATAATTTATAATAATTAAAAAAATCTCCACAAGAGCAGCTTTAATAGTTTTAGCTTCATCAAGTAAATCAACTAACTTAACAACTTCAGTACGAGTCCTAAATCTTTTTCCATCATCACCAAAATCAGGGCCAAATCCAACATGATTTGTTTTTGTGTATTTATTTACATCAATTGGTAGTCATCCTGCACGTTTAGCAGCCATGTGTAAAATATCAATATCTAATTCAACATATTTTTATTTAAATTTTTACAGAAAATGGCTTACTGTGAAAAACATTACAAAATGCTCTCTCTGAATAAGGCGATACCTACATTAAGGTGATACCTACATAGTGAATAAATTTGAAAATGGAACATTCAATAAAAAAAGTTGTAGTAAAATCATTACACCAGGCCACAAAGTTGGATATTACACCTGAATTTAGAATCACCATGAAATCTCTGCTTTGATGCCTCGTAGAATACCTATTAAAGTACCAACTGAGTCAACATAACACAGATCAATCAGAATAAAAAGCTTGACCAAATTGGTAATATCATTCAAAATTTAGAGCAAATAGCTCACCTCAAGTTCTCCAATAGCATGATCATTTAACTTCCCTGTTTGAGATCTGCCAAATATCTTTGCAAGATCCTGATACTTGCAAATTAGTAAGTTCTACATTTCGTCTATAAGTAAAGGCAATAACAATCTCCCTTTAGTGTTAAAGTTCATGTTTCGTCACCGCAAAGAACATCCATTCCCCCTTGATCTCATACTCGTTGTAATGCAAGCACCTAGAAAACGATCGAAATTTGCATCACTCCAAGTGTTTTTTATCCAATGTATCTGATCTTCATAGGGCCGAGACTGAAATATTAATATTAATACATGAAAGTAGGCATTTAAATATGTCAAACACACCAAAGAGAGATATAAAGATTTAATGAACAAAGTAGGCATTTAGGGAATTACCTCCAGGGTGTCTGCGGTTTGAAGCATAGTTGGAGCATCACATTCGTTGGTACTGACAGTAGAGTCCTATAAAGCAAAAGAACAAATGGATTAGTAAGTAATCATACACCTAACAACAGTGATTGTAAAACCAAATCGGGCAATTCGTAAAATTTAAAGTAAACTGGTCTAAAATGTTAGTTAATTACCTGAATTGTGGCTGCAGTTATTGGGGTTGCGGTTAGAATCATTGTTGGAGCATCCCCTTCATTGGTGACGATAGTAGAGTTCTTTTAAATTAAAAAAACAAATGCATTAGTGTGAGGCAAAATCAGAAAATGATTCTTAACCCTTTGCTTTATTCTTTTTATTTTTAAAAAAATACTTAATCTGTTAAATTGGTGTAGTTATAGGCTGCTTCATAGGGTGTAGACAACATTCTACACCCACATTTGGATTAAGAATTGAATTTTCTGCACAAATCTATAGCAATTAAGGTTTCAATCCCTAAATCTGAAAGAACAAGAACATATTTTGGAGACATTACATTCTAGCAAGACATTAAGAAAATTAATGCTTAATCTGTCTTTTGTATCCATTTTGTGTGGAAAAGCTTTCGAAGGAACTATTAAAATATGGGGCAAACTTGTGTTTCAGGCATGTTACCCACAACCCCTTTATTTTTTTTAATGATGTTTTAGTCCAATGTTTACTAATTTGGTGTTTACTATTAAAATATGGGGCAAGCTTGTCTGTCTTTTGTATCCATTTTTTTCGAAGGAACTATTAAAACTAATCCAGTGTTTACTAATTTGGACTGCATGTTACTAAACAAAGGTTTACTTATATTTCATTAACCAAGTCAACTATGAAAAAATGGTAAATAAACTCGTAATTATCTGGATTGTGGCTGCAGTTATTGTGGTTGCGGTTAGAATCATTGTTGGCCCCTTCATTGGTGACGATAGTAGAGTTCTTTTAAATTAAAAAAACAAATGCATTAGTGTTATTAAGGTTAAAAGAATTGTTGATATTAGCTTAATATATGTGCTAATAGCTATAGTCAAATTAGTGTTATAGAGCATGTTAACGTCCCATTTATTTGGAAATGCTAATTTTAAATAGAACTACTAAATGAAAAAGAATTTAAAACTATTCTGTGTTAGTACATAAGTTTTCAAATAACCACATTTTATAATACAAACTTCATAAGTCTGGATAAAATACAATGATAGTAACCTAATGAAACCATAAAATTACTCATTTGTTGTGTATGAAAACAGAGTAGGTGATTTTAAAGGGCTGCAATGCGGGATATAGCCTAAACGGGTTCGCCAAATGGGCAGTTTTTCCATGTGAATCAAAACGGGTTCGCCAAATCCATGTGTGCATTTGATTTCCTTAAATTTATGCAATTTGATATCCCCATTTAATTAATAACATGCGATTTTGATAAAAATAAGAAAGTGTAATACCTTGATTGTTCCGATGGTAGCAGGGTCTATTGGAACATCGATTACCTCCTTCAGATTTTTGGATTCCATTCGTTGATCTGAGAATGAATGAACGAAATAAACATATCAAAACAAAATAAACAAAAAGAGATTCACTCAATCAGAATAGCATTCGTGTTCGTTAAAAAAAACGATTTTTAAGTAGAGTTTTTAAAACAAAACTGAAATTAATAACAAATGGGAATTGCAAACCTGTTCAATGGGAATTCGATTACTATTTTGTATCTTCTGGAATCAAAAGCTGGATGAAACCTGTAACTTAGCTCATTCGTCTTGTATTTATAGGGTTTAGAAACCCTTAAGTTGAAGAGGCTGATTTCTTGAATCGAGGAGGGCATTTGAAAGGGGTTATTGTAGAATCGAGGTGGGTAGATGTAAACGTGATTGCAATGTGTTATCTGTAAACGTGATTGCAACTTCCAAGGCTGGAAGACGAAGATCGAGGGAAGCAGCAACGGCTGTGATTAGGGTATTTGAAAAGGCGTGTGTTTTCAATTTGAAAGGGCCTGCGTTTATTCTATAAGGCCGAAATCCGAAACAGTTTATTGGTATATGTTTTCAATTTTAAACGCAAGCAGCTCCTAGAGCAGGTGGTTTAGTGCTTGACTTATGAGGAGGAGGTCATGGGTTCGAGGCATGGCTTCTCCTTTTTTTCCTTGATTTTCTTGAAATCTCAAAATAGAAAGAAAGTGGCTGAATTTTCTAAAAGGTATTTATGGAAAGGGGGTAAATGCTTTATAAAGTAGTAGAGATAATGCTTCCAACTTCACATGCAGAATTCATTGTAGCGTATCGTTCTTTGGTGTCAAGTTTTAGAAAATGCCCGTTGTGATCCTATGTTAGTGTTTGTCTAATCCCAATTTTTACGAAACGATATAATACTCCCTTCGTCCCTAAATAAAGTTCCCATTTGGAATGTGCAAATGAAGATATGTGGTTAAGAGGAATAGTATGTTTCTAAATAGTATTGCAGTATAGTTCCTGTATTTGTTTAGTTTTTGTTGGTTGTGTTTGAGTTTTAGTTTGAAAACTCTGGTTGTATGTTGGTTTTGAACTTTTTATTAATATATTGTCTGGTTTTCTGGGTGAGAGGTGATAGCAATGCCGAAGCTCCTTCCTAATTTTCCTTTTTTCAAAAAAAAAATAAAAAATTAAGGAGAAAGTTAGTGTTGGGGTTATTGGTAATAAATTTAATTAAAATATAAAGTTGGTTTGGAGAGAGAAATATAGTTAGTGGATAGTTAGTAATGGGATCCATAGTAATTATATTATTTTATTAAGTGGACCCCATCAACTTGTGAAATGAGAACTTTATTTAGGACAAAATTTCAAGGAGAAATGAGGGACAGAAGGAGTATAACCTTGTATATTACATGTACAGAGAAACGTTTAAGGAGGTCCATCATTTTTACGAAGTCCCGATGGATAAATCTCAATCATTAATCAATAATATCTAATGGTCAAGATTAATCATATATTTTAAACATGAGGGGTATTTTGGTCATTTGGCACTTAAAAAAATTTTGATTTTTTTTATTTTAAATTTTTTTATTTTTTATTCATTATTATTTTTTTCATTAAAAATAATATTTATTTGATAATTACGTGTAATACTTAATCACATGTGGTTTTAGTGTAAAATCACATGTGATTGTATATTTAATCACATTTGATGTTTTAGTACAATCACATGTGATTCGGTATGTAATCACATTATGAGTTATTAATGAAAAAATTAATGTTTTTAAAAAAATAATTAAAAAATAAAATAAAAAGTAATAATTCTAAAATAAAAAATAAAAAATAAATCCTTTTTTTTAAATGACCAAAATACCCCTCCATGTATAAAATATGTGATTAATTTTGATCATTACTTATAATTAATCAATGGTTAGATTCATCCCTTACAACTTCATAAAAATCAAGGACTTCTTTAAATACAACCCTACATTACATGTACATGAGGTTATAACTTATAACATCAGTAATGGATTTCATAACTAAAAATTGCCTAGATAAACATTTATTAAATTGACAGGAGATGGTTTAAAAATTGCTATGACAACGGTCGGAAGCCTATTATAAATAAGAATGCCCTTCTAAAGAATAAATAAATGAAAATGAATATTTTATCTTACCCAATTTTCTCCGATAAAATATACCCTAAAATATAAATGACAATGGGAAACAACTAAAAAAAGCAAATTCTAGTGTTTCTTAATTTTATTACAGAACTAAAAATGAAAAAGTAGTGCAATGGTTTCTAACAGATATTGTCAAGAAGAACCATAATCAACACATTTTTACTGAGAATTCTGATTGGGTTAACAAAAATTTCAATTAAATACGAGTAAACTTGTACAAAAAGATTATGGCCATCGGCATGGCTTTATGGTTGAAATCATGATTCATTTAGTAAAAAATGAAAGAATACAATTTGTCTAATTTTTCAGACTTTTGTCTCATCTACATACCTCATCCAGTCCTAAACCTAACAAGATTGCTTCTTCTTTTTTTCATTGTGAGTTGTAGCCTATCGAATCTATTCTCTTGAATGTATAAACATCCGCGTTAATATCACTGCAACAAAAAAAAAAAAAAAAAAATTACGATTAATTAGTAATAATTATCTAATTATTTGAATATAACAATTTAGGAGGTTGTATGCATTAGAATTGTATATATTTTTTAATGTCAAAAAACAGATCATAATTCAAAAGTCGGAAAAACGAACCTAAAAAGTCGTTTAAGCAATCCGCCAATGTCATGTCACAAACTCACAATTGATGAGCCACATAACTTGAAGAAATCTTAAATCTCCAAAAAAATCACTATCAATACCAAACCGATTCCGGTTCTCTAATTTCCTCATTACCAAGAACCACATTTTCAAGATAACGAACCGCATTAATCTTTGCTTTTAACCCTAATCTCTTCAAAAGTGTACTATGTGTATACGAATCAGGCTCAATTCCTCTATCCACCATTTCCATATACAATCTTAAAGCTTCACTCCAATTACCCAAATCACAATTACCATTAATTAATATCGTATAAGAATATTTATTAGCAATTAAACCACGCGATTCCATTTCATAAAAAAATCCGTACGCTAGATCCATTTTTCTTGATTTGCAATAACCGTTACTTAAGGCGTTGTACGTTATCACATTCGGCATAATACCCTTTTTCTGCATTTCCATAAAATACATAAATGCCGATTCTACCCTTCTTGTAACCGCATGAGCATGTATTAGAACTGTGTAAGTAACAATTGTCGGATTTACCCCTTTGATTTGCATCTCGTGAAATAAATCTTTCGCTTTTTGAATATTTCCCAATTCCAAATACGAACAAATTATGCTCGTGTACGTCACGTGATCGGGAACAAAACCACTAGAAACCATCTCTTTTAACAACTCATTTGCTTGTTCCACATTTGCAGCCTTACATAAACCGTGTACAAACACATTATATGTAATTAAATTAGGCGTAAACCGTTTTTCCAACATTTCTTCTAATAAATCAAAAGATTTCGATGCATCACCGAGTTTTAATTCTCCAACTATTCGGGTCGTGTACGCGTAATGATCGGGTTGCAACCCACGGGCCATCATCTCATCAAACATCTCCTTAGCCATGGTCAAATCACCAACCTTGTAAGATCCATTGACCAAAATCGTATAAGTATAAACATCGGGTAGAAACCCGAAATTGACCATTTCGTCCTTTAACCATCGCGCTTTAACCAAATCGCCATCCATACATAAACCTTGCATAAGGGTATTATAGGTAATCATTGTAGGGTATAAATCCGTACGCCTTAATTCATATAACAACGAAAAAGCTTCTCTTATACGGCCCAAAATACAATACCCATATATTAAAATATTGTACGAAACAATATCGGGAATTAAATTTCTTTTTAACATATCAGAATGTTGTTGTCTTGCATAAAGAACCCGACCCTGTTTGCATAAACCATACATTAAAATATTGTATGTGTATACAGTTGGGGAAGCACCCGCAACCGCCATTTCTTCTGCAAGATTAAACGCGTTAACAATTAATCCGTTTTCACAATACCCGCGAATTAACGGGTTATAACTAAAGGACGAAACTTTCAGGCCCAAAATCGTCATTTTGGAAATCATTGATTTTGCTTGCTCAAAATCGCCTTCTTTCACTAATCCACTGATTAACGCGTTATATGTAACATCATTAGGCGTACAACCTCGTGTCTGCATTTCTTCTAGAAGGTTTAAAGCTTGTTCAATGTCTCCTTCTTTGCAATATGAATCTAATAATGTGTTATATGTTATGATGTTTGGTTTGATGTTGTACTCGTTCATGGTGCTATAAACTTGGTTTCTTTTATGAACTAATTTTGTGTCTCTAAGCATCTTAAGGATTCGATTGCAGTTCTTTAAATCAGGCAAGAACTGATTTTTAATCATTTTATTAAATACCCATAAACATTGTTCAACTATCGAATTTTTAGCTAAAAAACAGAGCATAAAGTCGAGCACTTTACCTGCAATATTTGCATTCGAATTTCCATCGATTAAAACATCAACAACCCCATTTAAACTCCCACAAATTAACCTCTCCATAACCGAATTAGCTCGATTAATCGAATTACTCTCAGCGAGAATCACAAGAATAGTAACAAATGATTTATCAGAAGGTGTAAAACCTGGTTGTTTTTCCACCCAATGGAAGAACCTAAGAGCGATTTTAGGGTGTCTTTTAATTGAATTAAGAACCCTAGCGAACAACTCAGGTTCGCAAATCACTGCTTGAAATCTCTCCTGTAACGGGTAAAGACCCGAACCCGAATTCGAATTAACACTCGGTTTAGTATTGCTGTAACAAAAAGCCCAATAATTTCTTTCAATCGCTGAAAAGATGAGGTTTTTGAAATGAAACTCGGAGCAATCAATGGCGGTATTGCTATTGGTTTTGGTTAATTGGTAGTTCTGCGATTGATGAAACGATTTGTATAGAAAAGTTAACCGAACCTTGATGAAATTGAAGCTGTGTTTCCCTGTGGCGACGATGGATTTTGAAGATCTAACATGGAGGGTCATTGAGCGTCGGTTATGGTGATTGAAGATAACAAGAGATTCATGTGATTTGATGATTGAATGAATCAATTGTTGATTAGGGTTTTGAGGAATCCTGTTAATGGTCGATCGACGTAGATTCATCCATTGCCACCAGCTCAATTGGACGGCGGCTGGTTAGAGTGGTTCATCTCTCGCCCCCAATTACTTTTTCGAGTTAATGTTTTCGTAATTTGGTCACTAAGTTTTGGGGTTCTTTCTAAATTGGCTTCCAAAGTTTACTTTTTCAGAATTTGGTCACTAAAGATTGAGGTTATGTTTCTTTTGCCATGTGATCTTTCAACCTTTTCACTTCCTCCGATTTAAACTAAGTAATACACTTTTTATTTTTTGGTGTACCAAAATAAGTGATACATTTTAATAATTTATCTTATTTAATAAAATATAGTTAGACTATGTGTAAGAGGTGACCAAACTCAGTTCAGTCACCACTGTCACATCAGTGCCACATCAACTTTTTCCTTTCCAACCAAATCTATGACAAACCCCGACCAAACCCACGTAGCAGGCGACCTACAACGATCGCCCAGACGACCAAATGGCTCTAGAGACGCGCCGCAGGCATTGGCGGTTCTAGGGGTGCGCAAGGTGGACACTTACCCCCAAGATTTTTTCATTTATTTTAAAAAGTATATTACATTTGCCCTTCTTTAAACAATGGATGAGTAATGATAACGATTAATGAAAAACATGGCCTATAAAGTGGGGAAGTAATTACATATTAAGGAAAGAAATTTTAATCTTAGAACTTTGAGTTGTTATTTTTCTGCAAATAATCTACTTATATTAAAGATATTCAATCATAAAAATATTACTTGTTTTTATACTATTTTTAGTCTAGAGTAAAAACATAAGCTCTGTACTTCTTAAAATTTTCTCCACTTCTTAAAATTTTTCTCTGGTGGACCCATGATTTATGTGGGGGTGGATACCAATCTTGAACCCATGACCTCTTGGAACGCAAGAGAACTTGCAACCATTAGGCCATATATTCTAAGTTATGATTTGACTTAAAATTAACTCAACTCGAAGACCCAACTCAACAAGTCGTATAACATAAACTTTGCCACTCTATTAACTTTTCCCTGTTAGCGGGGGAGGAATGCGTCTTAGAGGGGGTGACCGTCCCCATACGGACAGTATTAGGCTCACACTCGATAACTATCTCTTTTAATGTAGTGAAATGACTCATTTACTTTTAATTTTACATTTAAACATTATTAACATTATTTTATTCAAAAAGTGTGAAAATCATTACCCACTAATTAACCAATTTAATCTAATCTAACTCTTAAATAATCAACACAGAAGAAGTATTTGGGTTTAGTGCAACTTGCTAATTATCTGCGTTCCTTAAAAACCCCTAATTGCCCCCTCACTGAGATTGTTCATTTTTTTAGTAGTAAACTAATGAATTTGAGTGTCTGATAGGCACATTTAATAGGTTTAACCCCTAAAGAAGTTTGATAGGCTCCATAGTCGTTTCTGAACCCTCAAAGTATTAGATTCTTGCATTTAGCTCCTGGAAAGTTTTTCCTCGCAACCATAAAGGTACACTTTGACTTTTGTATTTTAGTTTGACTTTTGGAAGTCAAAATTACAGGTGCCCGTAAAAGACAAGACAGCAAAACACATCAAAAAAAGCAAAAAATTAATATACAAATCCAACATTAGTCCCCCTTTATTATCCGACAATAAAACAAAGGGTAATTTTGCTACAAGGTTCAACCTTTTCTCTATCACGAAACATAACTTTAACAAAACAATTGTCCATTTTTCTGGAAATAGAAAAACGTACCAAAATCAACAAATTATTCCAAACTATAAGAAAATCAGGATTGGATTGGTTGTTTAAGCATTGTCTTTAGCAATCTTCTCAGCCTTAGCAATGACCTCATCAATCCCACCAACCATGTAAAATGATTGTTCTGATAAATCATCATACTTTCCATCCAACACTCCCTATAAATAAAAATATTTAAAAATCAATAAATAATTAATTATATAAATTAGAGTAAATTACAGAAATTGCCACTGTGGCTTTTCAAATTCTCTGATTTTATCCTTAAACTTTTTTATTCATGATTTTTGTCCCTATAGTTTTCAAAATTCATCTTTTTATCAATTTTGACCAAAAATGACCAAAAGAAATTTTTTAAAAATAAATTAAAATAAGGGTATTTTGGTCATTTTAGGTCTACATGAACAAAAAAAGATGAAATTAGAAAACCACAGGGACAAAGATCAGGAAGAAAAAAAAGTTTAGGGACAAAATCAGAAAATTCGTAAAACCAGAAGGACAATTCTGCAATTTACTCTATGAATTAAAAAAAATAATTAAAAAAATAAAAATGAACTGACCTGGAAACTAGCAATGCTTTCTTTCAACTCGACATATTTACCAGGTGCGCCAGTGAAAACTTCAGCAACATGGAAAGGTTGACTCAAAAACCTCTGAATCTTTCTTGCACGAGCAACAGTCAACTTATCATCTTCACTAAGTTCATCCATTCCCAGAATCGCAATAATATCCTGAAGATTCTTGTAGTTTTGAAGAACTTTTTGTACTCCACGAGCCGTGTTGTAATGATCCTCTCCCAAAATATGGGGAGAAAGCATACGCGATGTGGAATCAAGTGGATCAACAGCAGGGTAAATTCCAAGCTCCGAGATCTGTGGAAGAAAAAAAAGCAGTTAAATTTTACCCGTTTGACCCGACCCGACCCGTTTTGGGAATGAGGCAAACCTGTCGGGATAACACGGTGGTGGCATCCAAGTGAGCAAAAGTTGTTGCGGGTGCGGGATCTGTCAGATCGTCAGCTGGCACATAGATTGCTTGAACGGATGTGATTGAACCCTTTTTGGTGGTTGTGATACGTTCTTGAAGGCCTCCAAGATCTGTTGCTAAAGTTGGTTGGTAACCGACAGCAGATGGGATACGACCAAGTAAAGCAGACACCTCAGAGTTAGCCTAAAAAAAGTCAAACTTGGTCAATGAAACTTTTAGAGTATATTACAGAATTTGTCCTTTTTTGTCACTAAACTTTTTTCCATGTGATGTTTGTCCCTATGATCTTCAAATTCAATCTTTTTTGTCCATTTTGATCTAAGAATGACCAAAATACCCTTATTATAATTTATTTGTTAAAAAGTTCTGAAATTTGTTTGCAAGGGTATTTTGGTCGTGTTAGGTCAAAATGGACAAAAAGATGAAATTTGAAGACCATAGGGGAAAATATCATGGAAAAAAAAAGTTTAGGGACAGAATCAGAGAATTTGTTAAACCATAGGGACAATTTTGTTAATTAACTCAAACTTTTATTTATAAAAAAAGAGTTGTTAATTAATAATTTTAGAGAACAATACCTGAGTGAAACGGAAAATGTTGTCAATAAATAAGAGCACATCTTGTCCTTCGGCATCCCTGAAGTGTTCAGCCACGGTCAACCCGGTCAAACCAACACGAGCACGGGCACCTGGGGGCTCGTTCATTTGACCGTACACAAGAGCACACTTGCTCTCACTCTACAATCATGAACAACAAGATACATGTAAGAAAATAGATACATACAGAATTATAGATGCAGATTGTCTGTTACTCTGTTACACATACTTGTTTGTCACCTAGCTTGATGACACCACTTTCCATCATTTCTCTGTACAAATCATTACCCTCACGTGTACGTTCTCCAACACCAGCAAAGACAGAGAAACCACCTGGTCAAAAAACAACTAACTCAGTCAACAACTAACTAAATTAGCAATTTTTAGTTAGTTAATTAATGTATTAACACAAATTACACACCATGGGCTTTGGCAACATTGTTGATAAGCTCCATAATAAGCACGGTTTTTCCAACACCAGCACCACCAAAAAGACCAATCTTTCCTCCTCTCTGGTATGGTGCAAGAAGGTCAACAACCTTGATACCAGTTACAAGAATCTGTTGTTCAGTTGCCTGCTCCACAAAAGCTGGTGCTTCTCTATGAATAGGCAGATAGTGATCGGTTTCTGTTCAAATTGGTCATTGAAAATGTGAGTTGACTTTTCTTGGAGATGAAATGAAAGTCATGCTAATATATGGATATAAAGAGACTTACTGATATCGCCTCTATGATCAATAGGCTCCCCAATAACATTAATGATACGGCCAAGAGTGGCTCTGCCAACAGGTACCTACCATTGTAATAACAGAGAATGTATGTTAAGGACGATGAAATAAATATATAAATCATCAAATAATATTTAGATCAATCTTCTTATACAAACTGTAGGTCTGTAGCTTATGTTTAAAAGGTTAGAAAAACATAATACATGAGGTCAGCTGAACATCAGAAGTCATTATATGCAGATAAAACACAAATTTGCTACATCTCAACCCACATTGGCATATAATACAATACATATACGATTGAACAAATATGACACATGTATTTAAAGGTATAAACGCATCAATGTAATTTAACATCCAGATCTTAACAATGAAAGTGAAATGACAAGCGCACATGTGTTTTGTGGATCTCACACGCTGATGCAGATAGGTATCAAAACCATAAATCTTCATTTTTTTACTAAATTATGATTTTTTTTTTTAAACAAAAGCTTACAGTGATAGGAGAACCAGTGTTTAGAACTTTTTGACCTCTCACAAGTCCTTCAGTACCATCCATAGCAATAGTCCTAACCATATTCTCCCCCAAATGCTGCGCCACTTCCAAAACTAATCTGATCGAATTATCTAAAACCTCCAAAGCCGTAAGGATCGGCGGCAATCCCTCGCTGAATCGCACATCAACAACAGCACCAATCACCTGACACACTTGTCCGATAGAGCCGGCGCCGGTGAATTCATCAGTGATCTTCCCATCGTGAGATCCTGAGGCAGGAGGAGTAGCAGGTGGCTGGGATGGAGCAGCGCCGGCAGAAGTGGCGTAGTTGACTGCACGGTTGAGAAAGTAGCCGGTAGGAGAAGGGTGAGACTGCGAGCGCGTGCGTGCGGCGGCTCTACTTGTGTGAGTAAATGGAGATCTGGACGGAGATCGGTGGATGGAGGAGCGGAGGAGGGAGGCGAGTAGCCGCCGTGAAGACATGGCGGAGGAAAGTCAGAGAGAGTGTGAGCTAGGGTTTGAAATGTGTGGAGGCGTGAGACTCTGATCTGAAATGACCAAATTTTGAGGGTTTTCAACTTTTTACACGATCAGATTCGTACGCAAAAACAATCGCTAAATATACGCCTTGTAAACATGTAAAAATACGTTTTAATACTTTAATTTAATTTTTAATGAAGTAAATAAAATTAAAATATTTTATTGATTTTTTAACTTGTTACGTAGTGATTAATTTGAATTTAAGGATATGGGGCATAACCTTTTTTATCCTAAGTTTTTTGTTAAGAAAAATCACCTTAATTAATTCAGTTTTTCGTATACTATTTTGTTAAGTCCAATTTAATTCGTTCAAAATATTTAAATGGTTTTCTTTTAAGTATGTGCCTCACATTAGTTATAAAAACAACTGACCTTAACTGAAAACCCAAACTATTCATTTTGGAAAATGGTTGGCTTAACTTTTAATTTTTGCAGAACTCGTTTTTTAAGACATGTATTAGTTGTTAATTTATAAACAAACGAGGTATTAGGAAAGAGAGAAATTTGTTACCGAGATCATGTTTTTTTGAGTTAATTACATGGATGGTCCTTTAATTTTATACCAAATTTCACCAATAGTCCTTTAGTTTCAAAAATTACACTGATGGTCCTTATTTTTGAAACTTATTGCACCGATAGTCCTTTAGGCTAAACGGTGTTAAATTTTTCTGTTAAGTCTCCTATGTGAGATGCACATGAGGGCATTGTAGTCTTTTTCCATTTCATTTTTTGCTAAAAAAATTAAAAAAAAGGCCTATTTACAACTTATAATGCAAAAAGTGAAATGGGAAAAGATTACAATGCCCTCATGTGCATTTCACATGGGAGACTTAACAGAAATATTTAACACCGTTTAGCCTAAAGGACTATCGGTGCAATAAGTTTCAAAAATAAGGACCATCAGTGTAATTTTTGAAACTAAAGGACCATTGGTGAAATTTGGTATAAAATTAAAGGACCATCCATGTAATTAACTCTGTTTTTTTTTTTTTTAAAAATATTATTTATAACATGTTAAAGGCCCATGACTCCATGAGATATGATGTTACTTTCTAGTAAATATTTCCAAATTTTTTTTAATTTAACCATTATAAATGTGAAAATCAAAAAATAAGATTATGAAATTGATGTGCTCGATCTAGTTATAAAATTATGTCTCCTAAATACCACTAATCTAGATTACCACATTCATAGGCAAGTATACCTAATCGTGGGTAATATAGGCTAGGTAAGTATTTCGGGTTATCGAATCCACAGGGAACAGTTTATGTAATCCAAGTAAAGAAAGTTAAAGAATTAATCAAGAAAAGATTTTTGTTCATGTTTTGATTTATATGAAATGTAATTAATATTTGAAATGACAAGAAATGCAAATTTGAACAATTGAAATGAGATTTAAGGGATATTCACTATGTATGGATTCATCTAGTTCTAAGTATGGTTATTAAGCACCGGCTAGTTTAATGTTCTAGAAGTCACGGTATTAGATTTCTCTCAATCCCATTTAATAAACTAATTACAACTAATAGGAATTTCTTCTCTCAAAAGCTATAACTGATCACACTTCTATTTGTTGAAATTACCGTCTTGAATTAACTAAGACCTCTAACCTAGAATTTTCATTACTAGGGTTGAACTTCTTGTTTAATCTAACTTATTGGAATCTTATCTCTAATCCCTATTTCTAGTGAATTACCAACTAGGTCATAATGAAAAGTTGGGGAAGTAATCAATTGAACCAAATGTTGTCAATATCTAATTTAATCAATTACCAACGATAAAGAAACGAAAACTCATAAATTAAACCAAGAAGAGTAATTAAACATCAACAATTATTTTGAACACAAACAAACCCTAAAATTAAACCATACTTAACCCTAGAATTATCCAAACATAGTGAATATAAAGATTACTAGCACATAGACATGCTAGAAATCAACAAACAAGAGTTAAAGTATAGAATTACAACCATAGATTTAATCCAAAATGTTTGAGAATCAATGATTGCTATAAACTTGACTAATCTCTTGATAAACTGCTTCCAAAATCGTCCTTAACTGCCCAAAAACACACTTCCAGCCAAAGATGCCTGACATTTCCCTTTGATCTGGTATAAAACACGATCAGAGGCGCATAGTTCACGGCGCGAACTATAGTTCGCGTCGTGAACTTCCTGTTTCGATGACATAACGATCGGTAACTCTCGATAACGAACGCGAAGACCATACAGGGACTTTGGTGACTGATCGTGAATAGTTCACGATCAGTTCACGATCGTGAACTATTTTTGCCTTATAATTTTGTATTTTTCTTCATCTTTTGGCCCGTTTTTGGCACCTCTTTCGATATATCACCTGAAATGTAACATAAACACATAATTGAGTAATATCACATGTATTTGCTTCTAAAACGTACTCAAAATTGACGATATTGACGGGTTTGAACGTGTCTAAAAACGTCAATATCAAAATCCCCACACTTAAACTTTGCTTGTCCTCAAGCAAATCATCCTGAAAAATCTGTTAGTAAGACACCAATCCAATGCATATGACAAACATCTCAATCACAATCAATGCCAATTTCAGAATTTAGCTTAATTTAGCAAATAAAATTTTACCTAGACTTTATATCCAATTTTGTGTACCAAACTAGTTAACTTTTCATAAACCTACTAATTTTTTGGCTACCTTAATTATACCAATTTTAATTTAGAATCTCTTCATTCTTACATAATCTACAAATATCATCTTTATGAAAACTACCCAATTAGTAGGGTTAAAATAAGAAAAATTAGTTTAAATATCATTGGGTAGCGTAAACGCTTTATTCATGTATGCTTTATTCAAGCTTATTTATTTTTGCTTATTTTCTTTCTTTCTATTTTTTTTTCTTTTTCTTTCTTTTTTTTTTCTTTTTTTTTTTTTTTTTTTTTTTTTTTATATATTTTTCTTTATTTATTTATTTGTTTGGTGGGAAGAACCTCAGCTCGAATGCCACCCGCGTAACAGACTTTCCACCAACATGTCCAGATCAGTTGACCTTAGAATGCTAGGTTTGAAGGACCCCTCGGGCTTACTTGTCTGAGTGACACCCGTCCGGTTGTTTGTTCTTCCACAATATTTAATTAATAACTTTTTAATATAATTTTGTTTATTATTCACAATGATGTGCACCGTAAACTAAAGGCCCTTATCTTAACCTAATGTCATTGGGAGCTAGTAAAACTAACCTTAATTTTCTTAAAGACGATTCTTATATATTATGCAAGGCATTTCCAATTTTCTACGTTAAAATTACCATAATCAAAGAGCTAAAATTCTTAAATCTATGAAAAGCCACAAATATTGCAACATAAAAGCTAGCTAAAATTCTATCATTTAAATTAAACTTTGTCTCCCAAAATTATTTTCAAAAGCATCGAGATGTGTCATAAAAAAAAATTTTAACCATTAAATCGGTTTTCTTACTCGGATGATTATTTTCGAAGATTTGACAAATTTTAAATGGTGGATTTCTTTTTAAATACACCCCCTTCCCACACTTAAGTGTTTGCATCGTCCCCAATGCAATAAACTTGACAAAATTTAGGAAATCGAGGTCATAAGAAAGTATACGACCTGAGGGTGTGTTGTGTACATTCCCGGTGAAATTTTGAAGTCCGCAACAAACAGTTTACAAGAGTCCGCAACAAACAGCAATCACGACGAACACCTAAAAACAAACAAACAAAAACAATAATACGTTTTTTTTTTTTTTTTTTTTTTTTTTTATTTTCTGCCTCTTCGCCTTCATTGCGGTGGTGGGTACGGGCGGTACCAAGAATTGGAGTCTTGGTACCAAGCATCATAATCGGGGTAGTTCGGTGGTGCGGGGTAGCTCGGTGCCCACGTGGGTATGTTGGAATGATCAAAGGGTGGGGGTCGGGGAAATTGATTTGGATATAGATTATAGTTGGCAACATCGGTTTGCCAACTCACTTGTTGCCCGACCCGCATCTGATTGTAGTACGACCGTTGCATATGATTTTGGACATTAGATTGCAAATGGTCGTTTGATGATCGAACATAGGCGACATCGACTTGCATCGCGTCCATCCTCTCGACCATTTGATTATACGAGAAGTAAGGATCGAACGAGGATTGACCCGAACCGGATCCCGATGCGCCCGAATGCCCGAATTGGGGACCCGTTGGTCCCGGTTGATCAAAGTGTTGACCCGCTATTGGTCTTTCGGGACCCGGTGCATCGTCCATATCTACATCATCATCACCATCATCCTCACTACTCTCACTACCACTTCCCGGATGTTCCACACCGGGATGTTCATTCCAAACATAGTCACCCCCAAATTTCACAATGACGTGCATACCCAACAACAATACCTCGTCCATTGACCCCATCGGTCGGTATGTCATGCTCTCCCAAACTCTGTGAGGAATGGCAGTTGCGGCCCGTGCCAAACGAGTGACATAGTGACCGGCACCCATCGGACTTTTTCCTTTTAGCCCCTTTCCCTGTGTACTCAAAAATTTGGCGATCACGAATGGAATATTCGTTATCGCATTCTTGTCGATGAGTTGGTGGAGCAACCACATATCGTATTTGTTAACTTTTTCGGGCCCTTGATTTCGGTGGCGGATTGTATATGCAATCATTCTATGAAGAAACCGATGAGTACCGCTTCTAATGCTTGACTCTTTTGTATGAGCCATTCGGTAATCACCAACCCCGATTTGACGCCAATATTCGTCAACATTTCTAACCTCATTCGTCGCACACCACTTCATATAATGATGAAAACTTCTGGGTGTGGTTTCTTCTACGGTATAAATACCTAGGTTAATAGCAAATTGAATGAGGTTACATTCTACCCATTGGTTAGCTACTCGGTATTGGATGCAAGGGTCTTCGGGGTTCTTCATGGCTACACGGGGTTCGAATTTTATAGTAGAATAAAACTCGAGGAGGAGCTCATCATAAGTTGGTTCATTGATGAGGAGAGCTCTCTCCCACGCCCTACATAAAAAACGTACATTGCCATCGTGATCCTTATGATAACGGACTAGGTAACTTTCAATATCCGCCCTTCGACCTACCGCGTCTAACAATTCCAGGTCAACACACCTTCCCACAACTACTTTTTTGTTTGAGAGTTTATTTTTCCTACTCTCACTTTCTCGTGCAAGACCCTCTCGAGGTGCATTCTCAAAGTTTAGGAAGATGTGTTCCCTATTAACTCTAAGAATGGCAGGGAACCCATCTTCTAGGAGTGCGGGTTCGGGGATAGGTGAAGGTGCCCGTGCACGTGCGCGCCCGCGGCCACCGGTCGATGTGGAGGCAGCTGTCTTTTGTTGTTTCTACATCAAAGACAATAATCACAATGTTAAGAATATAAATATGAAAGAATAGTAGGGTGTCTAATTATGTAAAACATGAATGTAAATGACGTTACCCCTTCCCACACTTAGTTTTAAAAATAAGAAAATTGAAAATAAAATTAAAGATTTGACATTGTTAATTAAATTTTATTTCAAATTGATTTTTTTAAAAAAAAAACTAAGTGCTATAAACATATTAACATTGTAAAAACAGTGTCTTTGTAACATCCTTAACATAACTTTGAACAAAAGACTTGTCATTTGGTGCCCAATTTTATCCAACCCGAGTTGTTAGACTTGCATTCAAAGGAATATAACTAAGTAAAAAAAAAATATGCTAGTTTAACAACTAAACCCGTACCAAGATGCTTGTAAAAATCCGAAATTAAACTCAAGTCACAAACATTTCCCCCAATTTCATCAATGTAGGTCTTAAAAATCTACTAATCTTAAGAGGTTTTGACTAACTAAGCACAAAGATTGCAGATTTCAACTAGGGTTCAACTACAAATCAACTATTAAGCATAAAGAGCTAAGATTTAACTCAAAAAGTTCAAGAACAAGTCAAAAATTTCGGACCTATACCGAAATAATTGAAGAATCTATGAAGAAAAGTAGAAGAACTAACCCTTGGACCCATGGAGATAAAGAATTGATGAAGAAATCGGAAGTTTTGGAAGAAATATGAGTGAAAACGGGTAGAAAATGGGGGAAATCTGCTCTGCCGTTCGCGATTGAAGTGTTAGGGTTAACGATTGTGCGAACTGGAAGAAAAACGAAGAATATATAGCATGCAGAGTTCGCGTCGCTATCTAGTTACCGATCGGGAACTTTGCTTGACCAGAATGGGTTGAACCGGGTCGACCCGAATCCGAAACGCGAACCGGATCGCGAACTGATCGTTAAATCTTAGCGATGAAGAGCCCAACTCCCTGGACGGACTTAGCGATCGGGAAGAAAGTTCGCGGCGCGAACTTTCCTCCAACCCCACACTTACGAAAATTTTTTACACGAGCAGATTTTTACAAACACCAAAAGATTTATAAAGCAGAAAAATAAGATACTAACAAATAAAACGAAAATGCAGAACGGAAAGGGAATTAACCACAATACACACGGGTTGCCTCCCGAGAAGCGCTTCAAAGATTATTGAGTCTAAAGCTTGACTCGATGCTACTCTTATGTCACTTACGAGCACCAACCGAGATGAAATGAATCACCTCCTCTTCCTCCAATTTCTCCTTCTCAAAATTACCATTCCCTTCATGATAAAGTTTCAAACGGTGACCGTTTATGCTAAAACGGCCACTATCACAAATGAGCTCCACATACCCGGAAGGTTTTTGTTGGACAACGGTGTAAGGACCGGCCCATTTGGATTTAAGCTTTCCGGGAGAAAACTTATAACGAGATTGATAAATTAGGACTTTATCTCCCGGTTTGAAACATTTGAAGGTTTTCAATTTATTGTCATGCCAACGTTTTGTATTTTCTTTGTAAATTCGAGAATTCTCGTAGGCATGAGATCTTTCTTCGGTAAGAACATTTAATTGGAATTTGCGGTTGTGACCCGCCATGATTACATCCATGTTACATTCTTGAAGAGCCCAAAAGGCTTTGTGTTCAATTTCGATCGGAATGTGACATGCTTTCCCGTAAACCATACGGTACGGGGTGTAACCGGTAGGCGTTTTAAACGCGGTTCGGAATGCCCAAAGAGCATCATCTAACTTTTGAGACCAAATTTTTGGATTTCGATCAATGGTTTTCTCAAGGATCCTCTTAAGTGCTCGATTAGTGTTTTCAACTTGTCCACTTGTTTGTGGATGATAAGAAGTTGAAAAACGGTGATGGACACCATATCTTTGCAAAGTTTTCTCCATTAGGTGATTGGCAAAATGAGTGCCCCGATCACTAATGAGAGCACGAGGACATCCGAACCTACAAAAGAGAGCTTGAACGAATTTGACTACGACCCGGGCATCATTTGTTGGTAATGCTTTTGCCTCGGCCCATTTGGAGACGTAGTCGACGGCTACAAGAATGTACTTATTACCATGGGAGCTCGGGAATGGGCCCATGAAATCAATGCCCCAAACATCGAACACCTCACAAACTTGAATGCTATGTTGAGGCATTTCGTCTCGTTTTGAGATGCTACCCGTTCTTTGGCAAGCATCACAAGCCTTGACCAATTTATATGAGTCTTTAAAAATCGTTGGCCAATAAAATCCCGCATCTAATACTTTCCGGGCGGTGAGGTTAGGTCCGAAGTGGCCCCCGGTGGGTCCCTTATGACATTCGTTGAGAATGACATAAGCTTCCTCACCGTGCACACATCGCCTATGAACAAAATCAGGCCCGACCCGGAATAAGTAAGGATTCTCCCAATAATAGTACTTAAGATCGGAGAAAAATTTCCCTTTTTGTTGATGAGTCAAACCCTTTACAAGGATACCCGCCGCCAAATAATTTGCCATGTCGGCGAACCACGGGTCATCAGACACTTGTAAAGCGTTGACTACTTCAAGGAATTCATCGGGAAATTTATCATTTATCCCATTTTCATCACATTCCTCCAAATATGGATTTTCGAGGCGGGATAAATGATCTGCTGCAAGGTTTTCCGCCCCCTTTTTATCCTTGATCTCAATGTCGAATTCTTGCAAGAGGAGAATCCAACGTATGAGTCGAGGTTTGGCGTCTTGCTTAGCAAAGAGATGTTTCAATGCGGAATGATCGGTGTACAAAATGGTTTTCGACAACACAAGGTAGGGTCGAAATTTGTCAAAAGCGAACACAACCGCAAGTAATTCTTTTTCGGTGGTTGTATAGTTCACTTGAGCACCATTGAGTGTTCGGCTAGCATAATAGATTGGTTGAAAGTGATTGTTCTTTCTTTGCCCCAACACCGCACCGAGTGCATAATCACTCGCATCGCACATCAACTCAAATGGTAATTCCCAATCGGGAGAAACCATGATCGGAGCCTCGGTAAGTTTTTCCTTTAACAAATCAAAGGATTCTACACATTCGTTTGAGAAAACGAATGGTATATCCTTCTCAAGTAAATGGGTCATGGGTCGGGTGATTTTAGAAAAATCTTTGATAAACCGACGGTAAAAACCCGCATGACCAAGGAAACTCCTCACGGCTTTCACATTCGAGGGCGGAGGTAGCTTAGATATGACATCTATTTTAGCTTTATCTACCTCAATTCCCTTCTCAGAAATTTTATGTCCTAACACGATGCCTTCTCGCACCATGAAGTGACATTTCTCCCAATTAAGCACTAAGTTGGATTATGTACCGGGCTCACCCACGGGCTATCGGAGATAGGGTAGATGAGTCCCGCATCAAGAAGTTTAAGAACTTCTTTTTTAACCACATCTTTGACATTCGGGTTCAATCTCCTTTGCCTTTGTACACTTGGCTTGAAATTTTCCTCCATGAGGATTTTGTGTGTACAATAGGCGGGATTTATACCCGGAATGTCAGCCGTTTTCCAAGCAATGGCTTGTCTATGAGTTTTAAGAATTTTAATAAGATCGGCTTTTTCGGTGGAGGATAACTTAGATGAAATGATGACCGGAAGACTAGAATCACCTTCTAAAAAGGCATACTCTAAATGGTTTGGTAAAGTTTTAAGCTCTAGAGTAGGTGGCTCTTCTAAAGAAGTTTTAATTCGAAGGTTGTCTTTAGGGTCAATTTTCTCAAACACGACATCTCCTACCTCGGATTCCTCACCATCTACATGAAGCAAATCCTCGAACTCTTGGAGATCTCGGATTGTTTCATCGGAATCAATAGTGAAATCACCTTTTGTGGTGACATCATTACAATCGAGGTCGAGAAAGGAAGTAACCTCCTCATCGATACATGAATCGATAACATCAATGAAATAACAAGAATCATCGGATTTGGAGGTATGCTTCATGGCTTTCTCTATAGAGAAGGTGACCCTATCATCATCTATTCCTAGACTTAGTTGTTTCTTAGACACATGAAACATGGCGTCCGCCGTGTTCAAGAAAGGTCTACCTAGAATTAGCGGGACTTTGGGATCCACATCCATTTCTAGGACAACGAAGTCTACGGGGAACACGAATTTATCAACTCTAACAGGAACATTTTCTGCTATACCAATGGGATATGTGTATGAAAGGTTTGCTAATCTCAAGATCATCCTAGTCGGCTTAAAATCGGTTAGTCCTATTTTTGTAGCTATCGACAAGGGCATTAAACTAATACTAGCACCTAAATCTGCTAGACCATTGCAAACCGGTAAATTATTAAAGAGACAAGGGATTATGAAACTCCCTGGGTCCTCTAGCTTTGGTGGCATCTTGGATTCTATGATCGCCGAGCATTCTTCACTCAACACAGCTGAAGATGCTTCCTCCATTTGCACTTTATTTGACACCAAATCCTTAATAAACTTTCCATAATTTGGCATACCTGCCAACATATCAACCAAAGGCACGTTAATGCGTACCTGTTTAATCATTTCAACAAACTTACCATATTTTTCTTTGAGTTTTTCCTTTCTCAACCGTTGTGGGAAAGGAACTTTAGGTAGGTAAGAGTTTGTTGTTGCTTCCTTCTTTGATTCATTCTTCTTCGGTTCATCTTTTTCTATAATCTTCTCAACAAGCACTTCCTCTTCATTCATTGGTGTCCCCTCTTCTACAAGTACATGTTCACTAGAATTATTAGTAGTAATTTTAACCATTGGTGAACTTACCTCTTTACCACTTCGTGTGGTAATGGCTTTGACATCCCTTGAGTTGAATTCTCCCTTGGGATTCGCTTGGGTAGAAGGGGGTAAATTGCCTTGAGGTCTTTCGGTTAAGGCTTGGGCAATTCTACCAATATCTCTTTCTAAGTTTTGAATGGTGGCTTGTTGGTTTCTAATACATTGTTTCATCTCTTTCGAGTCTTGTTTGGTTTCTTCATTTGTTTTGGCTTGGCTAGCCATAAACTGACCAAACATGCTCTCGAGAGACATGTGCTCTTCGGGCTTAGAACTCGAACCGGGTGTGTTAGAATTATTTCGAGGAGGGTAATTTGGTTGGTTATTTTGAGGGAAACCGGGTGGATGTGATGGTCTAGGGGGGAAATTACTGTTATTGTTGTTGTAACCCCTATTGTTGTTGTATCCTTGGTTTCCTCGTTGATAGTTTTGCCCGTAACCTTGGTTTAAATAATTGACCTCCTCCTCGGTCATCATCGGTTGGTGTTGTTGACATTCCTTTGCAAGGTGGGGTCCACCGCATTTCTCACACCCAACCTGTATCGCATGTAAAGAAGATGTTATTTTATCTAATTTACGTTCTAACATTACCTGGTTATTCTTTATGGCGGCGACTTCATCATGTTGTCTATCGTCAACCGCATTGAGCGAACCCGTTTGCTTTCCGGCTCTTCTATCGGTGGCCCATTCCGCATTGTGCATGGCCATATCCTCCAAAAGTTGGTATCCTTCCGTAGGGGTTTTATACATGAATATTCCACCACTCGATGAATCAAGGGTGGATCGTGCATTGTTGGACAAACCCCTATAGAAGAGATGGACGATATCGCTCTTCTCAAACCCATGATTTGGGCATCTCCTCAACATTCCCTTGAAACGTTCCCATGCTTCCGTTAATGTTTCCCCAGCTTCCTGTTGAAAAGCCATAATATCAGTTTTTAATTTATCCGCTTTCGCGGGTGGAAAATAACGGTGTATAAATCGACTTCGGAGTTCTTCCCAAGTCGAAATGGAGTTTGGCTCAAGGGATTTAACCCAAATTTTTGCCTCTCCAATTAGACTAAAAGGGAAGAGTCGAAGTCGTATCGCATCTTGCGAAACGTTAGGAATCCTAAACAATTGGCATATGTCATTAAAGCACTCAATATGGTGATTTGGGTCATTTGTGAGTCTACCATCATAACCCAAATCACGAACCATACTTAGGAATTGACTTTTTATTTCAAAATTTATGCCATTTATTTCCGGAAGTCTAATTGCCGGAATGGCATCAACCGGGGCATTTTGCCTCGTTTGCCACATCGGACGTTCCGGTGGTGGGTCTTGATCACCCATTTGGTTATCAAGAATCGGCTCTTGATTAACTATTGGTTCTAAATTAACAGGAGTTTGCTCCTGATTTTCAGAACTTTGGACTTGAACTTCAAAAAGCGGATTCTGATTTTCAAGACTCGGTTCCCCAATATTTTGAGCTTTCTTTATGGATGCGTTGTATCTTGCTTCTAATTGAATCCTCTGTCTCCTTCGAAAAAGTTTCTCTGGATCAGAGGATGGTGAGGGTTGATCAGCTTTAGCCTTTTTGCCTCTAAGAGTATTCTTATTGCTCATGCACCTGCACAACTCAAAGCAAAGAGTTAACACGCAACTGATAAACAAAACAAAAGGAAACAGAAATTACAAATTAAGTAACTTATTTAAGAATAAATTCCTAAATAAGGATCAATTAACTAATTAACTTTCAAAAACCTAAAAACATAAAACTGTTCCCCGGCAGCGGCGCCAAAAACTTGATGTGCTCGATCTAGTTATAAAATTATGTCTCCTAAATACCACTAATCTAGATTACCACATTCATAGGCAAGTATACCTAATCGTGGGTAATATAGGCTAGGTAAGTATTTCGGGTTATCGAATCCACAGGGAACAGTTTATGTAATCCAAGTAAAGAAAGTTAAAGAATTAATCAAGAAAAGATTTTTGTTCATGTTTTGATTTATATGAAATGTAATTAATATTTGAAATGACAAGAAATGCAAATTTGAACAATTGAAATGAGATTTAAGGGATATTCACTATGTATGGATTCATCTAGTTCTAAGTATGGTTATTAAGCACCGGCTAGTTTAATGTTCTAGAAGTCACGGTATTAGATTTCTCTCAATCCCATTTAATAAACTAATTACAACTAATAGGAATTTCTTCTCTCAAAAGCTATAACTGATCACACTTCTATTTGTTGAAATTACCGTCTTGAATTAACTAAGACCTCTAACCTAGAATTTTCATTACTAGGGTTGAACTTCTTGTTTAATCTAACTTATTGGAATCTTATCTCTAATCCCTATTTCTAGTGAATTACCAACTAGGTCATAATGAAAAGTTGGGGAAGTAATCAATTGAACCAAATGTTGTCAATATCTAATTTAATCAATTACCAACGATAAAGAAACGAAAACTCATAAATTAAACCAAGAAGAGTAATTAAACATCAACAATTATTTTGAACACAAACAAACCCTAAAATTAAACCATACTTAACCCTAGAATTATCCAAACATAGTGAATATAAAGATTACTAGCACATAGACATGCTAGAAATCAACAAACAAGAGTTAAAGTATAGAATTACAACCATAGATTTAATCCAAAATGTTTGAGAATCAATGATTGCTATAAACTTGACTAATCTCTTGATAAACTGCTTCCAAAATCGTCCTTAACTGCCCAAAAACACACTTCCAGCCAAAGATGCCTGACATTTCCCTTTGATCTGGTATAAAACACGATCAGAGGCGCATAGTTCACGGCGCGAACTATAGTTCGCGTCGTGAACTTCCTGTTTCGATGACATAACGATCGGTAACTCTCGATAACGAACGCGAAGACCATACAGGGACTTTGGTGACTGATCGTGAATAGTTCACGATCAGTTCACGATCGTGAACTATTTTTGCCTTATAATTTTGTATTTTTCTTCATCTTTTGGCCCGTTTTTGGCACCTCTTTCGATATATCACCTGAAATGTAACATAAACACATAATTGAGTAATATCACATGTATTTGCTTCTAAAACGTACTCAAAATTGACGATATTGACGGGTTTGAACGTGTCTAAAAACGTCAATATCAGAAATAAAATTAATAGATAATATATTTCAACCATTTTATGAATTGTAAGGTAAAATAGATATTTTTAATAGCAAACAATACAATTTTTGTAAAGTAGATAATTCATAATTAGTTTCATTTTAAATAGCATAACACATACCTCTAAAATACTCATAATTTTAAATTATTTTATCCATTTTGCTAACAAATAATATCTTCCAATTTTTAACATCTTATATTGACATGGTACAAACTCTCTTGGGTGATTAATTAGAATGAAACCCACCAACTAGGTTTGTAAACGAAACGGACGTTTAACGACCATTCGTGAACCGTTCGGCGGGAGTTCATTTATGTTCGTTCGTTTAGCTAAACAAACGAACACGAACAATATTTTGTGTTCGTTTAGTTAAACAAACGAACACGAACAAAGGCTCGTTCGTTCGTTCGTTTACGTTCGTGAACACCCGTTCGTGAACATCTGCTCGTGTTCGTTTGTTAGTGTTCATTTGTGTTCGTTTGAGTTTGTTTATGTTCGTTTGTTAGTGTTCGTTTGAGTTTGTTTATGTTCGTTTGTATTTGTTTATGTTTGTTTGTGTTCGTTTGTGTTTGTTTCGTGTACGTTTATGTTTATTTATGTCCGTTTGTGCTCGTTTATGTTTGTTATCCTCGTTCACGAATCGTTCGTGAACACTAAATTTTCTTAACAAACGAACACAGACACAAAAATTCGTTCGATGAGTCTTCGTGAACCATTCACGAACATATTTTTTCATTAACAAACGAACACGAACAAAACCCTATTCGTGTTCGTTCTGTTTGTTTACAGGCGTACCACCAAGTGAAGGGAAGGAGAGTCGTCATTCACAAATAGGCCGATTTTGTAATAATAATTAATAAACCGTGTCTCTAGTTAACTTCACAACCAAGAAAAGCCCACACATAGTTGCAGTAATCTGTGTGAAATCAAGCATCCAATTGACCTGGTAATCCATAATCACCATTTTCTTCCGATCCGTCACCGATCATGGCTGCTTCAGTCTCGTCGTCGTCGTCGGCAACGAACATCATGCTCGCAATCTACGAGAAGAAAACCGTAGCCGTCGATCTCTACCGTCCTCTCCGCAACTACATAGTTTTCAATTACTCCGAACGCGAGGCTCAAAACCTCGAAGACGACCTCGAAACCCTAAAGGAGATGCGTAACAGCATCGAACGTTCAACCGCTGCTGACTCTCTCCCCGCCCGCCGAGATCTTCTCCAGAACTACTTCAAAGCCCTAACCGCCGTCGAATCGAGATTTCCGATCTCTCCCGATAAGGACCACGTCAACTCCGTCACGTTCACGTGGCACGACGCGTTTAAGAACAAAAACAAAGCGTCACAGCAGAACATTCATCTGGAGAAGGCGGCGATTTTGTTTAATCTGGGGGCGGTGCATAGTCAGATTGGGTTGACTTTTGACAGGTCAACGGTGGAAGGGAGACGTCAGGCGTCACACTCGTTCATTGCTGCAGCAGGTGCGTTTGCTTTTTTGAGGGATAATGCAGCTACAAAGGCGTCTATTGGTAGCTCAACAACGGTGGATATATCAGTTGAGTGTGCAGGGATGTTGGAGAGATTGATGTTAGCTCAAGCACAGGAGTGTGTGTTTGAGAACACCATTGCTAAAGGGAGCACTCCTGGAGTTTGTTCCAAAATCTCCAAACAGGTCAGTCAATTTGATGAGTTTTGTGGTTGATTTCATGTTTAATTTGTATATAGCTGTGTTGATATATAAGCACCATGAGCTACTTGAAATTTATATGAAAAAGTACTGCTTTAAGCACACATCAATTAAGGACTTGATGCACTTTCTAATAGGCTATTTACTGGTTGATTTTATATCATATGTTTGGTGAACAATTACATGATTTGCTCTTCTAAATTGCATTTGAGTTTACTTGAGCTTAAATTCTTGACAGACTTACACAATACAATTTTTTCAAATATAGGTCGGTCTATTTTACGAAGAAACCCTAGCTGCACTACACGTTGCACCCCTCAATTCACACTTTGACAAGACATGGCTGTCTCATGTACAGTTAAAAGCATCATTGTTCTATGCAGAAGCTTGTTACAGATACAGTTTAGAGCTTCATGAAAAAGAAGAAATTGGAGAAGAAATCGCACGGTTAAAAAGCGGTATTACCGCTTTAACTGATGCCAGAAAATCATCTCCAAAGGGTGCTGCACAACAAATACTTGATGCAATCAGTAAATTAGAAACTAATCTTAAACATAATCTAGATCGTGCCATGAAGGAAAACGATAGGGTCTACCTTATGCGGGTCCCACCCGCCAGCTCATTACAACCTCTTCCTGCATTTGCAATGGTCAAACCGTTGACCATGAACGAAGTACTAGATGCAAGCAAAGAGAAGATGTTTGCATGTATTGTTCCTGACAGCAGTGCAAAAGCTCTTTCAAGATACACTGAAATGGTTGATGACATCATCAGAACTCAAGCTGAGAAATTACAGCAAGGCAGTGAGCTGGCACGTGTGAGTCTTAAAGAAATGGATTTACCAGATTCAATCCTTGCTTTAGAAGGACACTCTGTTTTACCAACAGATTTATGGGAAGATGTTGAAGCTGTTCAAATAAGTGGTGGTCCAGCTGGATTAGAAGGCGAGCTTCAACAACTTCGTGATTTAAGAAGAGTTAATCAAGAACTATTGGTCCAAACTGAAGAACTTTTACAAAAAGAAGCAGCAGAAGATGCACAATTCAGAAGTCAATTTGGTCAAAGGTGGACCAGACCTCAGTCAGCTACTCTGACCAAAAATTTACAGGACCGATTAAATAGATTTGCTGCAAATTTGAAACAAGCTGCTGAAAGTGATGGTAAAATTGAACGATCAGTCAGAGACAATTTCTCCCTCATGTCGATTCTAGATCGTCGTCCCGTAAGTTTTCTTGGATAATATTTATTTATAAATATTTATTCTTTTATTTATTTATTTATTAAACTAAATTTTATAATTTGGTAGATTGAATCAGCCCTCCCAACTTTAGCTAAACCAATCATGTCTTTAGATGCTAATGAAGATGCTGTAGTGGGTACCCTGAAACAGAGCTTGGTAATATTTTAGTGAAGTTATTTAAATTATTAAATATCGTTAAAATCATGTATATAATAAATTAATAATTAATAATTATAATTCTGGTTGTCTTGTTTTACAGAGGCAATTAGAGACACTTGGTGCTCAAAGGGCAGGTCTGGAAGACATGCTCAAAGATATGAAGCGAAAGGTGTCCTTAATTCTAATTGAAATATATAATATAATAATATAATATATGTATTTTTTTTTTAAATATATTTTTTTAATTGATTGGGTTAAGGATGATATACTCCCGAAGTTGATGACTTCGACTGGTTCATATGAAGATCTTTTCAGAAAAGAGATATCAAAATATAATCATATATGTGAAGAAATTTCTCAAAATCTTCAGGCTCAGGACCAATTATTGCTAAATATTCAGGTATTAAATATCTCAAAATCCAATTTTAATTCTTATATGTTAATAACTCGTAATTGTTTATAGGCTCAAAACCGTGAATTTGCTGGTACCTTCAATATCGAGGATTACAGGGGTAACTTTGTCTTTCACTAATAAATATTTAATTTCTTTTCTGAATAAATAAAATTAATTTTAATATGTTATTTTTCTGCAGCTGCTTGTGATAAGTGCTATAAGCAGATTGAAGCTGCTGTAGCAAAATATCGAGAAATTAAAGACAACATCAATGAAGGACTCAAATTTTATGTTACTCTTCAGGTATTAATCTTTATTTAAGACTTAAGGTGCTGTTTGGTAAGCCTCTTAATGATACAGTTAAGAGGTTAGCCTCTTAATCAAGAGGTTAGCCTCTTAATCAGACAGATTCAGAGTGTTTGGTAAGACCTCTTAATCAGTCTCTGAATTAAAAATTCAACATATTATGCCTCTTAATCAGACAGATTCAGAGTGTTTGGTAAGACCTCTTAACCAGTCTCTGAATTAAAAATTCAACATATTCTGCCTCTTAATCAGACAGATTTCAGGGAAAGTCTGAATCATTCAGACCTCTGCATCATTCAGATGCTACCAAACAACACCTAAATCATATCATTATTAAAATTAGTTTAATTTAATCAAATAATTTAATTAAACAGGATGCAATCACAAGTGTAAAGCAACAATGCAGTGATTTTGTCATGACTCGAAGCATACAATGCCGAGAAATGATGGAACAAGTACAACGACAAATGTCGGGTCTCAGTTTTCAAGAAAATAAAAATTCAAACACTTTCAATAATAATTACTCTTCATCTCAACCCGAACCCACCACCCAACCCCGCCCCCAATCACCATACTACCACCACCAACCACCACCACCACCATATGCTCAACCGCCACCTGTCGCCACATCAGCATACTCACAACACCCACCACAGCCTTACCATAATGGGCCCCCATACCCACCTCAGCAAGCCCAACAACCGCCACCTGGCGGGTATGAGTACGGTCAGCCCGCTTACCCGGGTTGGCAAGGCCCGTACTACAATGCACACGGTCAGGGTCAGGGTCAGGGGCAGGGGCAGCAACCCGGGTCGTTTCCTAGGCCTCCGTATACGGTTCCGTCTCCTTACCCTCCTAACCAGAGTGGTGGCTACTATAATAAAGAATGATTTTATATTTATTTTTATTTTTATTTTTGGTTTTCGTTTAATAATATAGTATTTCGATTTATTAGACAAGTTGCATACTATTTTTACAATTGAGTTCGTGTGTATATAGGTATTATTATGAGGAGAATAACATGTACCAGATATCTGTGAATGTTGTTACTTTCAACTATTATGTTTATCGAACCGTTCCTATATATTATGAGTTTTGTTACTGACAGCCCTAAAATGCATAAAAAACTTGTACATTGATTAAAAAATAATATTCTTAAAATTCAGGGGGAGTTGTCTTTTGTTATTTTGTCTTCTTAATGACAGCCCTAAGGACTGTCATTATCATTTTCCATATATTATTTCCTAATATCCGAAATTTCGGATCTAATAATATTCGGATATTTTGAACACACTAGAATAGAACTTGTCAAAAAACAATGACAGTGGTCTATAATTTGCTTTTCATGATGAATTGGTCTCCACATACCTGCTACCTCTCTTGTATGTGTGAAACCATGCTACTATACCAAGTCAAAAGTTTGTTAAGCTTATTTTTATTTGAGTTTGAATAATGACAACAGTTAATGAATAATAGGTTTAAAAATAACAATACTAAGTTATATTATATAAAATTAACCTACTTATAATCCATTAGTTAAATTGTCTTCCTTCTTTCTATTAACATTTAAATACATTTTCCAATCAAAATTAAAACTGTTAATTCTCATTTATTTTTATTGACAACTCTTAAAGTTGTTATTATCAAAATTCTATTTTATTTTAAGTTTATTTTAACATATCATAATCTCGCTGGAGGGGAAGGAATAGACCATTAGCATGTGTTCTACTATCTTATTTAATATAGTGAAATGACACATTATCTTTACTTTCACTTTTAAAAATCATTAACTTCATTTTAATCATAATTTATGGTACTCATGCCCTATTAACTATTCATTTTAAACTAATTAACTTTTATTACAATATTTTGTATTACAAGCCGTAAAATTCAAGATGTACCATTTATCTTGAAACGGAGGGAGTACAAAGTATATCATATGTGTCCAAGTGATTAATTTAATCATAGTTTTATACTCCCTCCGTCCCACAAAAAAGTTCTCATTTCGTCTTGTCACAAGTTTTTAGGTGGTAGTTAGTGGTGGGGTCATTGGTATTAATTTTGATTAAAATATAAGGTTTGATTGGAGAGAGAATGATAGTTAGTGGATATTAGTAGTGGGGTCCTTAAGAATAATAATATTTTATTATGTGGAGCTAATCAAATGTGAGAAATGAGAACTTTTTCGTGGGACAAAAGTTTTGTTAGAAATGAGAACTTTTTTGTGGGACGGAGGGAGTATTTGTTAAACTTATCTTTAAGCTCATTTAATAAAATTCATTTACCGATCAATAAAAGGTAAATAAATAATTTCATTTAACATTTTTGTTTAAGAAGTCTTGAAGTTCTTGGTCCCTTTATAAATAAACACATATTACTAGGTTGACCATTTCATAAACACATGTTAACCTTTCACTTTCCGATTATACTTTGACCAAAATAAATTATCTCTTGAAATTTATTTATTCCACAATTAAACACGCCACGTCACCAATAATCCTCCACCATCATTTCCGCATGTTTTAAACTTCCACACACCTTCCTTCTCTTTTCATTCACGCCTCCCTCACACGCAATTTTCTATACATACAGATATTTATATCTCTACTCCATCATATATACTTCCACCGTATCAAAATAAGTGATATATTTTGAAAACTTTTCTTAATTGGTAAAAGAAAGTGGGACTCATACCCATTAACTATCCACTTTAATAAAATGAAATTATCCTTATACCATTATTTTTATTTTTAAAACTCATTAATATCATTTTATTTATGAAAAGTGGGACTCATCCTCCACTAACTATGTACTTTAATCTATTTTAACCTCTACTTTAATCTTTTACTTTAAAAAACGTGTAAATCAATTTGTGTCACTTATTTTAATACGGAGGAAGTAGTCATATACCATCAATATATATAACACCATCAAATCCCACCATCAAATTAACTGCTTTTAATCTCTGGTTATTATTTTCTTTCAAACGCCCAAAAGAAAAAGAAAAGAGTAATTAAGGCATGGGAAACTATGCATCTGCATGTAGTAATTTTACGATCTATCCGATAATGAAAAGCAACAAAGCAGCCAGAGTTATATTTCCCTCCGGCGAAGTCCGGCAGTTTCGGGAGGCGGTTAAAGCGGCGGAGATCATGCTTGAGTGCCCCACCTTCTTCTTAGTCAACTCACGGTCGTTGACCATCAACCGTCGTTTCTCGCCGCTTTCAGCTGACGAAGATTTGGAGTTTGGAAATATTTACATCATGTTTCCGATGAGGAGGGTGAATTCGGTGGTTACTCCGGCAGATATGGCGGTGTTTTGGATGACGAGTAATAATGCGGGTAAACGGATTTCCGGGAGGATATCACCGGAGATGGGGACAGACGGCGGTGGAGTGGAGGAGGAGGTGGATGGGCAGCCGAGATTGGTGGTGGATATGCCGCCGGAGTTCAGTTATCGGTTGGCGGTTTGTAGGTCGAGAAAGCCGTTTTTGGATACGATAACGGAGGAGCCGGTTTCTTCAAGATAGAGATTACATTATTACAATTTAGTAGATTTTAAAATTTGAAAATGATAATATTTGTCTAGAGTTTAGACTTTATGGTGTTATTAAATGAGTAATTAAGTGAAATTTAGGAAGCAAAAGTATGTTACGACTTACGACTATCTTTGGTCATATTATTTGTTACATCAAGTTAATGAATTTGTTCCGTCCTTATATAAGGTTGATGTAAAGACATGAGATGTAAACACTAACACTTCTACCGAAAATAAAAATCATGATTCTCAAAATTAAAAATAAAATAAAAAATGAATGGAATTATATACTATCTCGGTATTAAAATAAGTGATACATGTAAGAAAACATGGTTTTTGAGGCAAAAGATTAAAAAATGGTTTAAGATAGATTAAAGTGGATAGTTAGTGGATAATAAATCTCATTTTTTTTTTAATAAAGTGATATGAATGATGTTTAAAAGTAAAAATAACGGTAGAAGAGTAATTTCACCTTATTAAAGTAGATAGTTAGTGGAGATAGAGTCTCACTTTTTACCAAATAAGGTAAAATTTTAAAGTGTATCACTTATTTTGTTCCACATTTAAAAAGAAAATGCGTCACTTATTTTGATACGAACACAGTATATTCTTTGATTTTTGGATAACTAACATAATTATACTTGATATACACAACCCACTTTTTGTTTAGTTGATCAGGATGTATAAAAAATTAAAAAGTATAGTTTCATTCTTTTTACTTTCAAGTATTTTCATTTTGACATCCGAATATAATATAATTGTAATAGGGTCCTTTTAGAATATTATTTTTTCATACAAATGAATGAATGATTATACAAAAGAGACGGTGAAAAAAGATTAAAAAGAAATCCGACCTGCCGGATTCGAACCAGCGACCTAAGGATAGCCATGAACACACTACAGTCCTCCGCTCTACCAACTGAGCTAAGGTCGGAACATGTCATATCTCAGCCCCAAATGAATATAATTATACTTATTTCTCTATTTATATATTTTATTGTCGATAATCACTGATTAAAGTTAACAGCGTGAGGTTTAATAGTTTTAAACAATTTTCTTTTGCTTATGTATAACTTGTTTCTCATAACGTCAGTTTTTAAAATATGATAACATTGTTTTCTTATTGAGCTATTTTTAAAATATTACTGTGAATCCCGTTGAACGACCGAAAATTTTGTAAAATCTTATCTTTTTGTTTTTTTGTCACATACATATCGCAACCTTCATTTGTCGTATCAAATGGTAAAAGAAAATGACAAGTTGCATCACAAATTTAAGGGGTAGACATTGCATATTTTGGTAAGAAAGTATTATGTTGTATTAGGTGTTGTTTGGTAGCTTCTGAATAATTAATATCTGAATGATGCAGAGGTCTGAATGATTCAGACTTCCACTTACATCTGTCTGATTAAGAGGCAGAATATGTTCAATTTCTGATTCAGATGCTGATGAAGGAGGTCTTACCAAACGCTCTGAATCTGTCCGATTAAGAGGTTGTTCTCTTAACTGAATCATTAAGAGACTTACCAAATACCACCTTAAATGGTTATAAAGTGCATTAAAACAGGTAAACCGGTGAGGTTTTTTTATGAGTACATTGTATTGTATTCTCTTGCACTTTGAATAAAGATTCCGAATAAATTAAGGTAAGTTTGTTGATAATACAAAATTTACCACCTTATATGCCATTTATGAGTCTTTTCAAACAAAAGTAACACACAAAAATGACACCCTTCTATCCCATTTTCAACTAACAACTAGAAGTGTTTTTAGTTTCTCAACTCTATGAGTCAAAATGACCACAATACCCTCCTTCCCCTCATCAACAAGAGCTTGCTTCAACCTATTAAACATATGTGTAGGAGGCCTAATCCCCATATCCAACATCTCTTCAAAGTATTTACAACCATCTTGCACCATTTTTTTGCGACACAAACCGTTAATCAAAGTCGCAAACATATGCATTCCCGGTAATACCCCTTCGCCTTTCATTTCTTCCCAAATTTTCAACGCCATATCCATTCTACCCTCGTTACAAAACATTCTCACCATAATCTCATAAGTACTCACACTCGGGTCACACCCGAACTCATCCCGCATTCGTCTAAAAACACTATTAGCCTCTTTCGTTCTTCGATCTTTGACTAAATGATGAAGAATTATGTCAAAAGTACGGGAATTCGGCCCGACCTCGAGTCTTTTCATCTCCTCAATTACCCTAAAAGCATCATCCATTTGCATTGACCAACAATATGACCCCACAATCGCGTTATAAGTTGGAGTATCGGGCGCGTGCCCGCAAGATTTTGCTAGTTCAAAGAACGTTAATGACTCACTTAATCTCTTTTCGGACCCTAACCCGTTAATTAAAGTACAATATATATGTGGGCTCGGGTCTAAATTCTTTAACTTCATCTCATCAAACTTATTAATCGCAAGATCATATTTTTTTGCTTTGCAATAAGCGTTTATTATGATCCCGTATACAACGACATCCGGTTCAAATCCTTCACTTTTCATTTCTCTATAAACTTCATCCAATTTCAATAAATTCATTTCTTGTCCCCAACCTTCTAATAATATAGTGTACGACTTTATATCCGGTTTAAATTTTCTCTTTTTCATTTTATCGAACACTTGGTGTGCACTCTCAACTTGCCTTGATTTACACAAAGTATCAAAAAACCGATTATGATCACAAAGTTCAGGTTTGAATCCAAACTTCTCCATCCTCTCGAATGCTTCCACAGCTTCTTTCACCTTCTTCGCTCTCGCGTACCTTCTGGAAATCAAAGCGAACGTAGTTTTATCCAACACCCCTTTGATTTTCATGTCGTTAACTAACGTCCATATAATCTTGAATTGTTTAATCTTACCTAATGCTTCGATTAACGCGTTATACGTATATGAAGTGTGTTTGAATCCGGGTTGTTTCTCTGCCCATTTGAAGAAAGAAAGTGCATAAACACCGGCATTGGTTAGTTTTTTCATAACTTGAATAACGAGAGCAGGAGACAGTTTGATTTGAGTGGTGTTTAATAATGATTCTAGTTGTGATGGATCACGGTGATTTGAGATCAATTTGCAGAGTTTATCTGCGTCAGTGATGATTTGGTGGTTGAATTCATCATCGGAGGTTTTGTTGCAGAAACTTCTAGCCTGATTTGAAGTTTGAGATGGCTTGATTGAGCTGACTATAACAGATAATAACGGTGAGTGAACGGAAGAGCGAAGAATCGCAATTGTTCTTGTTGAACGCTTTAGGATTTGCGAGAACGCCATTTTTTAGTAGGATTGCAGAATAGACAATTTTAGAGGGTGGTTGTATTATCTCATGAAATGGGCTTTATTATTGTTTTAAAACCCGGGTCGACCCATTTAAATCGAACCCGGTGAAAAGAGCGGGTCAATAGTACTTCTATTGCGTTGAATAAAAAGTTAAAAACCCTAAATAACAAAACCCTTGGAGACGCATCGATTGAAAGGCCGCCCCACTCGCTGGAAATTGTTATTGAAGCTCAAGCTTTCTCCATCTAGGTCGAACATCAAGGTATGCACACCTTTACTTTTATTGCATTCATCTAGTTATTGAGTTGTTCTAGAAGCTGTAATCTGATAAATTTGAGCATTTAAACAATCAATTGAGCATTTAGGATGGCGGTTAATCAAGCATAGATAGCCTTGTATCTAATTAAAGACCTAAATTAACAATTACGATTTGTTCGTAGCTTATATAGAATCGATGTGCGTCTTTTGTGCTTTTAAGGTTTTCTGACCTAATTAATAGATTGATGATATGAGTTTCGGTATTTTGATGTAAATTAGTGGTTTTTGTGACCTAATTAATTTCATATGTTTGACAGATTCGTTTTCTTTCTAAGCAAATTTTAATCTGATGGCTACAAGTAAGTTAATTTGTGCCTTTTATTGTTAATTTGTTTCTTAATTAATTGCTTAAGCTTAATGGTGCATAAATATATTCACAGGACTTCAGTTTGAGAATTCATGTGAAATTGGTGTTTTCTCAAAGCTGACAAATGCTTACTGCTTAGTAGCAATTGGTGGCTCTGAAAATTTCTACAGGTTTTTCTTGTGATTAAAATTATAGTATGCTATATATTTAATTAAATAACATTTTTTTAAGCAGTTGTATATTCGTTTTGCAGCACATTTGAGTCTGAGCTGGCAGATGTTATTCCTGTGGTCAAAACCTCCATTGGTGGCACAAGAATAATCGGACGCCTTTGCATCGGTAAAGATTTTGCAATCGACTTTACAACCCGTTCATTTGTTTTCCAACATTAATTCTAATTATATTTATTTTAGGTAATAAGAATGGGCTTCTTTTGCCTCATACTACAACTGACCAAGGTAAGAACTTTTATTTTATGAAAAAAAAGATGGATATTTATAATATCGTATTTTAAATATATTAATAATTTAATTGTGTAATTTCAGAGCTACAACACTTGAGAAACAGTCTTCCTGATGCAGTTGTGGTTCAGCGCATTGACGAAAGACTATCTGCCCTAGGAAATTGCATTGCGTGCAATGACCATGTTGCCCTTACTCATACTGATCTTGATAGGGTAAACATCAATTCCTGCATTTTTTTTTCTTAATTTTTATTTCCTCAAATTCATTAATAATATTAATTATTTTGTCCTATATTTAATTAGGAAACCGAGGAAATGATAGCTGATGTACTCGGTGTTGAAGTTTTCAGACAAACAATTGCTGGAAATGTTCTCGTGGGCAGTTATTGTGCGTTTTCCAATCGAGGTGGTCTGGTAAGAACATTATGACACTTCATTTTACATTTTTACCCTTTTGGCCCGAATCAACCCGTTTGTTGTAAACGGGTTGAAATTGGTAATTTGTAACTAACTTATGGGTTGTTATGTAGGTGCACCCGCATACCTCAATTGAGGACTTGGATGAGCTGTCAACCC
Organism: Calendula officinalis; assembly: GCA_963853835.1. Taxonomy (NCBI): domain Eukaryota; kingdom Viridiplantae; phylum Streptophyta; class Magnoliopsida; order Asterales; family Asteraceae; genus Calendula; species Calendula officinalis. The sequence continues at coordinate 923,253 of OY970830.1, read as the reverse complement.
TGCTTCAGGTGCCTTTGGTTGCGGGCACGGTTAACCGTGGTAGTGAAGTGATTGCTGCTGGTTTGACGGTTAATGATTGGACCGCTTTTTGTGGGTCAGACACAACCGCGACAGAATTTTCGGTAATCGAGAGTGTTTTTAAGCTCAGAGAAGCACAGCCAAGTGCAATTGTTGATGAAATGAGGAAATCATTGATCGACACTTATGTCTGATAACTCATAAGTTGTTGACTTGTAAGTCAAAGTCAAAGTCAAAGTCAAAGTTAGTCAACGATAACTATGCATACTTTTTATTTTTCAAATATTCTTGCCTTGTTTTGTTTCTTTGTTTTGTGTTTGTTGGTGTTGGATTTGAGGTACAGAACTAGCAAAGGGCAATTTAGTAATTTTCATGTTTTTGGTTTGCTGTTGGAAATCCGTAAATGGAGAATTTTGTCAATTGGGTTGATTGGAGAATATTAATTTATTATCTAATGTTAATTGACATAAAATATGTTTTATATTTTTGTTGGGAACTGTCAATTCTTGATGAATTACCGAAAAATTGACTGACGTACTCCCTCTGTCCCATAAAAAAATTCATATTTCTCACTAAACTTTTGTTCTAGAAAAAAGTTTACATTTCTCACATTTAATGGATCTCACATAATAAAAATATTATTATCACTAAGAACCTCACCATTATTATGTACAAATTATCTCTCTCTCGAATCTAACCTTATATTTTAATCAAAAGTATTATTATTGACCTTACCACTAATTATCACCTAAAATAATGTGTCCAAGAGAAATGAAAACTTTTTTTTAAGACAGAGGGAGTATAATTTAGTGGTTTAACTTTTATTTACAAACTATTAGTTTTACCCCGCGTGATGTCATAGGTAATTTTTATATAAAACCAGGAATTGTTATATAAAACCAAAAATACTATTTACTGATAATATTACTAATTAAAAAAATATTAAAAATTTAATTCTAAATTGTCATTAATAAAATGCAGATTCACATAAAATGTCTTTATTATGAATATTTAGATAATACTCCCTCCGTCCTACAAAAAAGTTCCCATTTCTAATGGGCACAAGTATTTAGGAGAGAGTTAGTGGTGGGGTCCATGATTATATTTTGATTAAAATATAAGGTTTTCTGGAGAGAGAAAGTGCTTTTAGAAGATAATTAGTGGTGGGGTCCATAGTTTTAATATTATTTTATTAAGTGGTCCCTCACCATTTGAGAAATGAGAACTTTTTTGTGGGATAAAATTTAGAGGGGAAATGAGAACTTTTTTGTGGGACGGAGGGAGTAATATTATACAAGTAAAGAAAAAAAAGAGTAAATTACAGTTTTTGTCCCTATGGTTTTCTCGATTCTGTGTTTTTGTCCCTGTGCTTTTTTTTTCTTTTTTTTTGTCCCTGAGGTATGCAAAATTCCGTTTTTTTGTCCTTCCGTCCAACTCTGTTAGAATTAAGCTGTTTTTTAGTCCTTTCGCCAAATTACTTGTATCTTGTGCATTACAAATTGTACTTTTGCTATCTTCACCATCTTCATCAAGAACCCTAGCAATTCCCAACAAATATCAAACCTGCAAATTTCATTTTTGAAGACTGCCAGGTCAGCAACGTCATTGAGGTGTTACATTTCTCTTCCTTCTTCATCTTCTACTATTTCTTTGCAAGAGTAAGCTTCATCATCTTCATCATCATAGGAACACCACCATCATCATCAACAAAAAACCCTTTCAATCCGAATCTCAAGAACTGATTTCCTTGCAAAAACAAAAACCCCCCATCGAACACCCCTTTCAACCACCATCATTCATCCCCAAACATACCTGATTCATCTTCTATCTTCAAGCTTGAGTTAACACAACAGAAATTGCTTATTCCCGTCACCCCCGACGGCGGCTCTACAACACCAACGATGTTCAGAAATTGTCGACCGGAATTCTCGGCTTGTCGGAGAACGGAGGCGCCGGAATTGGTGTTGGTGGTAGATTTGAGTTTTGAAGATCTTGATTTTAGAAGACCCATGAGATACCTTGATGGTGACGGTGATGGTGTATGGCGTTGGGTGTACGATGGTGACGGTGAGATTCAAAGATTGAATCTTTTAATCTTAAATGATTCAGTGTTTACACAAATATCTTTTAATCTTTTAAGAAATTGAATTTTTTTTTTACTGTGATTGATGAGATTTTTATGAAGGATTAGGGTTCATGAGATGGGTATTCTTGATTTTAGGAAAAAGAAAGAGAATGTACAATTGAAGGAATTAGGGTTTCTTTAAGTAAGAAGATTGTGTTATGGTAATGTTGTCTCTGATTTGTTAGATTGGGGAAGGAGTTTGAAAACCCTAGTTCTTGGTGAGGGAATGAAGAAGATGAAGAAATATTATAGAAAAATAGAAATATAAAAAGAAAAGGATAAAATGACTAAAGTACCCTCACGTTTTCAGCACGTGAGGGCTTTAACGGCAAAAAAGAGACGGCTTGTGGACGGAAAAAAAACTGAATTTTGCATACCTCAGGGACAAAAAAAAAGAAAAACAAAGCACAGAGACAAAAACACAGAATCGGGCAAACCACAAGGACAAAAACTGTAATTTACTCAAAAAAAAATCAACCTAGAAGTAAATATATAAAAGAAAAAATTACAAGAATGAAATTATTGGCGTTTTCTTAAGGGAGGATGTAGGTAGGGGTAGGGCTACTTCCTGCATGTCATATTGACATGACACAGAACCTTTTTGTGTTCCGTACATTAATTCACATCATAAAACCTGTTTATTCATCTAATTAATCTAATTTAATCATTATTATAATCTTTTAACTCAAATACCGTGAAACCTCAAATATGTCACTTATTTTGAATCGGAGGAAGTATAAAAAAAATGAAAAAATATCGTTGATATATATGTATTGATTTATGTGTTAGTTTTGAATGCTATATTTCTGTTTGATATTGAAATGACTTAGACACGAGAGATTATAATTAGAAGTGGTCTTAATTAATCATATCATGACCGTTAGTATTGTTTTATTGAAATTGACACTGGTTTAAAAATTGGGCTAGCTCACTTGATACTTATATCAAATTTCTACGCCTCATTATCATGTATTAAGATAATAAAAATAGACTAAACAACAAAAATATCAAATGTTTCATCCAAATTAAAGAATCATAGCTTTGGAAAGTGTATTTAACTATAAAAACCACATGTTGATGCTTTTAAAGTACTTTTGAGTAGTTCATAGCTCAAGGAGCACAAAAAGGAACTTATTTTTATTTTATCTTTTGTAAAAGAATATTTTTGTTTATAACTAGCTTTTAGATGGTAGAGTTTTGTTCGTGATATACGCGACATAACTATTGCGTACTTGCGTGATTATTTTAAAACCTTCTCATTAATTATCTTTTGCCAATCGGTAAAATTAGTTCTTTTTTTCTTCTTTCACTTTCCAGGAACACTTGAATTTTGCTATTTCATAAATCTAGTAAAAGTAGTCAGAACTGCAGTAATAAAAAATAATCCTTTTTTTCTGAATTACCACTTTTACCCCTCTCTTTAATCACACTGGTATATTACATACTCACATTAGCTTTCTTGTATCTCTCTTTTTACTATTCTGAACACCACTCAGGAAAAAGAAATGGCTAAAGAGGAAGACTTTAAGCTCCTCAAGATCCAGGTTCTTTTCTTTCTTTGTTTTCTGTTCTTAATTTTTAATTTAATTATTTTCCTTTTAATTATTCACATTCTTGTTAACCCTTTTATTTCTATTTTTTATTGTAAATTTTTTGTTGGTTTTCCACAGACATGCATTTTGAGAGTGAACTTGCACTGTGATGGTTGCAAGCACAAAGTCAAGAAAATTCTTCAGAGAATTGAAGGTGATCTCTCTCTCTCTCTCATTGAGATTGTGTTTGCAGTAATAATTTTGGTAAATTGTGATATGGGTTTTGATAAAGTTTGTAAATTATGCAAAATATGGCCTTCTTGAGAAATGTACAACTTTTCGTACATAATGTACGAATCATGGTACCAATTTTGCTTTTAATTTCGGAACTTGGCAAAAGGAATTATCTTGTGCTAATAAAGATTGAAAATTTATGCAAAAATGGGTGTTCTTGTTATGTAATGCTTTGCCAAAACCTTTTTCAGAGCTGGAACTCAATCCTCAGAGATGTACATCTCTCAATGCATGATGTACAAGTCATATTTACGTATTTGCTTTAGATTTGTCACCCTAGAATAAGAAATTCACTTGCTATTATTTTCTTATTTAAGAAATTAGATGAAATCTTTTATGCATAAGGTACAAGTTTCTATAGCACTTGTTAATTATGTAGGTGTGTATCAAGTGAGCATAGATGCAGAGGAACAGAAGGTGACAGTTTCAGGAAGTGTAGACTCTGCAACTTTGATAAAGAAACTTGGGAAAGCTGGTAAACATGCTGAAGTTTGGTCAAACAAGTCAAACCACAACCAAAGTCAAACTCAGAGTCAAAATCAGCAAAATCAGAAGGGTTTTTGTATGAAAGATGACAAGAAAAACAAAACCCAGAAAGAAAATTTCACCAAAGACCTCGAATCTTTGAAAAAACAGCAAAAGATTGAATCTTTGACTTCTGGGGGAGAAGATGATGAAGATTTGAGGTTTCTTGGAGGGAAAGCAAATCAATTAGGGGTTTTGAGGCAGAAACAACAAGAAACAGCTGCAGTTTCTGCTAGTACTCCCAAAAATACTAAAAACAAAAGTCAACCTAACAATGGAAATGGGAAGAAAGGTCAGAATATGGGAGGACAAAAAGGTAAAATTGAGAATTTGAATGAGGGAAAAATGGTAAATGACTCAAATTCCATTATGAACAATCTTAGTGGTAGTGATGGTAGTAATCTTGGAGGGTTTGAAATGGGTAGTGGTGGTCAACATATGATGATGAACATGAATGGGTTAGGGTTAGGGTACAACCAGCAGCAGCAAGAGTACAACTCTTGTGCTGCATCAGTGATGATGAATATGCAAAACAGGCAAGCAATGTATCATAGGTCTCCTATGATGCCACCAACCACTGGATACTACTACAATTGCAATTACAATCCTGCCCCTTACCCTTATTATGAGCCCTCTAATGGCTACTACTACTACACTAACACTGGTGGTGATGCTAATATAGTGAGTGATGAAAACACAAGCAGTTGTTCAATCATGTGAGGGGTAAAAGTGGAAAAAGTTAGATCTTTTGTATGGTAGAAGAAGGTTGTTTTGATGTAATTGAGGATGTTATGTTAGTTCTTGATGGATAATGGTTGATCCTTAGTTTGTTTGAAGTGGCATGAAATTTTAGATCTTTATTTATTTTTAATTTTTTTAAACAGCATCTAATCTACTCTAATTTATCCACAGCGGGAATTGAACCCGAAGCCTATAGGCCATGGACAACACAAACTAAAGATGGTCCTATGGTTTGGCCAAATTGCACGTTTGGTCACCGTTTTCACGCGTAGACCGCAGAACCTAACGTTTACATTTTTAGTATTTTTTGGTCTCTACCCCTAATATTGTTAACTCAACTCCGTTAGTTGAGGGTAATATTGTCATTTTGCATGTATGGTCCCACCCAAACTTAGTCTCTTTCTCAAATCATCTTCTTCCTCCCCAAATATTTGACAAATTTTAGCTAACTAATTACTAAAAATTCAACAATTTATTTATTTAACTTTAAAGAATATAATAATGATAATCCCGTGATATGAATAGAGTAAAAATGACACTCATATACGAGGATAAAAAGACGACCCAAATTGCTATTCAAGTTAATAAATGGTGAGAGAAAAAAGTTAAGAGGGGTTGAAATGTTCTGAGGTTAAAGTATGAGTAGTTAAATTGTAACTTAATGTTACTAGCTTTTACGACCAATGGAAACCTGCGCTATCCTCTGGCTCGTCGGAATCTTCTCAGTCCGGCGATAATGTCACATCTACAATCTTCTCCGCCAGAAAATTCCCGTAGCGTACTTAACAGGTCAAAACGCAGAAAATTTCGTGTCTTATGATCGAATTCTCATTTCGTTCTGATTCAGGAATTGGTGCTTCGATTCAAGGTTACGCCGGTGATGCTTCGAATCCTAGCTTCCGTCGCCGATGACGTCATCCCAACGTATGATTAAATAATAATTTATGATTTTATTCTCTGTATTTTATTTTCAAATTGTGATCACAGCTAGAATATAAATAATCTCCAAACCCTAGAAATTGATGATTCAACAACTGAAATTTCGCAGACAAAACAAGGTTTTGTATAAAATTATTGATTTATCTCTTAATACACCATAGTTTTTCTTAATTTTAAGCATGAGCTTGTTCATATTCATGTACATATTTTAATCATACATGCAGGTGGGGAAATGGGCCGACCCAAAGAACAGGGAGATTAAGCATCCTTTACCATACTAAAAGACTCCAGTTACTTGAGGCAAAAGCCAGCATATATAACTTTCATTTAATCATGAAATTTCATGGCAAATGCCCTTAATCATGTGATATCGTGCAATAAAGGTACGGTCATTGACTCATTTCAGTCGTCTCATGCAATAATAATAACATGACTTGTATTTTACAAAGGAATAATTCCACGTGAAGTTATTAATGACTTCAACTTTGTACTTCCGATTCAAAATAAGTGATACATTTGAGTTCCATAGGCAAAAGATTATAATAGTGGTTAAATTAGATTAATTAGATGGTTAGTGATGATTGATCCCACACTTTTTGAATAAAGTGGAGTTAATGATGTTTAAAAGTAAAAAGTAAAGATAAAAAGTTAATTTCACTTTGTTAAAGTAGATAGTTAATGGGTGAGGGTTTTTTTTTTTTTTTTTTTGCCAAATAAGGTAATTTTTTAAAATGTATCACTTATTTTGAATCACCCCAATAAAGAAAGTGTATCACTTATTTTGAATCGGAAGAAGTATTTGATACTCATCAAATCAACTATGCATGTGCTTTCGTGCAATAAAAGCTTGTACATTGTGCATCACAAAAGGACACGTGAATCATAAGCTAAAGAAACTAGAATCTTGAACAACAATTTCTCATTTTCAATTTACTTAAAAGAGCATCTACACGAATCCATCCATGTGCAAGTAAATTTCCCACATGTACAACTTGTTTCCTTTCCAAGAAAAGAAAATATTAATTTTAATAATATTTAATACCCATTTTTAATGTAATGTAACGTAATGATGGTCTTCAAAACGACCACTGATCGGGTACTGTAAGGAAATAACTTGTCATAGCCTTCCGGAACCTTCTTTTGTATTGCTTCGGAGAAATTATGGTTGGTGAAGCATTCTTGGGCCCACCGAGAATTCCGGACGCTTTTACCCACGTTTCAAGCTGTTTGTCCCATGTATACTGTCTCATGAAATCGATAATCCCGACTACCAACTCTTTACTCTCTTCATCAACTCCGACCAATAACGAGTAATCCATTACATCAATCGACTGCACAACCACAAACAAATGTACAAATTTTAATGCACAAGCAACTTTTCAATCTTGAAAGAGATTATGATATATGATACCGCTAAGAAAGAAGTATCGTTCCAAACAGCTCGTTCGAGGTTTCGTTTAGCTTTGCTTCCAAGAAACATGGGATTCGTACGCAACGCCTCCAATAAATTCATGTCCAAAAGTGTTTTGTTTGTTCCCGTCAAATCGGAGTTGTAACGAGACCTTGCGGACCCCTTCAAGTCATAAACCCTAGAAATAGTTTTCTTGAAGAACAAGTTTTCCATCACCATTACATGCATTTTCGCTTCTTTCCCACCTCTCAAATGCTTCACACTAACCTAATCATTATTACAATAACATCATTAACATTCACATACCAAAGAAAATTGTTTTTTACAAAAAGTTAAAGAGTAAATTACACCAATAGTCCTTTAGTGTCAAAAATGGTAGGTATTATTTCTAAAACCTATTGCACCAGTTGTCCTTTACACTAACTGCATTAAATTTTATGTTAACTCACCCCATGTGTAGCGCACATGAGGGTATTTTCGACATTTTACAACTTTTACTTTTCAACTATACTAAAAACAAAAAGAAAAATGTTTATTAATTTAAAGAAAAAGTTGTAAAATGTCGAAAATATCCTCATGTGCACTACACATGGGGTGAGTTAGCAGAAAATTTTAATTTAACGTCAGTTAGTGTAAAGGACCACGGGTGCAATAAGTTTCAAAAATAATGACTACCAGTCTAATTTTTGGCATTAAATGACTATTAGTGAAATTTGATACAAACCATAAGGACGATTGGTGTAATTTACTCAAAAAGTAATAATATTAACCTGATAAATGCCGACGATTTTAGCAAGACAAGTTGGACTCCCAGAGCTAAGCGACTCAGTCAAATATTTGAAATATTGTGGCGCGAATTCTTCAAACGATTCAAGCTCGGTTTTTGTGACACCTTTTATTAAAAACCGTTCGTCTAACGTTTTTGCAAAATAAACACCGCTTTTCCCACCTTGTGCACTCCATCTCTTACATCGAGTCAAAGACCGTAAAAAGTCAACTTCATTAGGACAGCATTTCTTCCTAAGATTATCAAACTGTTTAGCAAAATAACATGTGACTGAGAATTTGACTTTTCCACCGGGTCGGGATTCATCCTCAAACTGGATTGTTAAGTGATGAGAGCTTTGAGCGTCTGAAAACAACGGCCCGATTCCAGTTGGTGAATCTTCTGACCCAAAATCATTTGACCCGAAAGATTGCCAAGCTGAAAGCTTAGATGTTGCAATTGAATGATTTCGGGTCAGATACGGTTTAGCGGTAAACCATTCTTCGTATTCTCGAGAACAAAGTGCGTATGATATTATACTTGTGGGCTCGTTTTCATAAACCGCAATTACTGCATTATGACCACTGTGAGGAACCATTAAACGGGCCCCATCGGGTAGAAAAGATGTTCGGGAAATGAACAACGGGTTGGTTTTCAATAAAAATTCCAATTTTTGGTCTTCGCAAGAGAAAATGGGATCTTTGACTTTAACCATATGCATGTAGTGTCTAGACTCTTGATTCTTGAATCTTTCTTGAAGGGTCACTGCAGAGTCGAAGGAATAAACCCTAGCAGGTGTAGAAGTCAACCTTCTGAAATGTGGGTTTTCGGGTCGGGTCAAAGGCCCGGACCACGCAGAATCGATTTTGTCAGATAGAAAAGATACTGATTCAGAGTCCTCTGAAGGGGATAAATCGATCTCGTCTGTCGATTCAAATTGAGTTAATTGACTGGATTCTGAGGCGTTGACTGTTTGACTATGGTCAACTACAGGTTCAAGAGTTGAATAACTTCTTCGATGTTTGACTTCCACATTAGTATTCAGAGACAAAAGTCTTCGGTCCCACGCGTGCAAACCGACCGTGAGTGAATGTCTCAAGCGGTTAAGTTCAAAAACATCTATTTCAGCCACAATTTCCTCCCCATGCGGTTGAAGCAGATCCTATTTCAGTAAAAAATAATATATAAATAGATAGAAAAAATGATATTAATTAATTTATATAAATAACTTACAATACAAACATTTCTTTCTTTGATTAGCATATCTTTCAGCTCTTCAATGTGTTTACTTAAATCGTCACTGCTCACACTTTTCACTTCGATCCGATTTAATACTTCTAATATCTCATCATACAACATTCTTGTCTTCCTCAAAAGCTAAAATCCACAAAATAAAATAAAATTTAATAAGAATATTAAAAATTTAAAAGTCAATTGGCAAATCCAGATGTATAATCTTACCTCAGTCACTTCTTTCTTTAACCAACCCTGTTGCACATGTCCACTAAACTCTAGTACAGCTGGCGGTAACCGAACAGAAAGAATATCGATCGGTGAATACCGGAAAAACACAACCGTACTTCCCAAACTGTAAGTACCAAATTTAAATTTAATAATAAATCGTATATATACAAACATATATACATACAAACATGTAAAAGGATGGTATTTACCCATAGAATCGAAGGCAATCTCGTTGCAAAGAATGACCACATCCCGCAACCCGATTAGCAGTTGCATGATTGGAGAAACTAAGTTCTAGAAACTTCCCAAAAGAGAGGCCCCATGCAGCATCAGACATAACCACCCTACGTGTGGCGGGTGGGGCCCCGTCCACACGGGCACACCTCAGACACCGATGCCACATCCATATTTTCCCATCTTTTTCACCCGGTAAATTCAAAGACAAAACTCGTTTAACATTAATTGTTAAATTCCCTTGTTGGTGAGTGTAACATGTCACATGGGCTTCCACTGGCTCGTTGCAGGATCGACACGATGATGTCTGACCAAAAAAAGTCAACCCAACGTTCAAAAGATTATAAAAGATCCAATCTTTTTAATTAAACGATGCATTAATTATTTTTTTTATTTTTTATTTTTACCTGATCAAAAAGATCATCTTGGAGGTATCTTCCAAGTGGTTTATCGAAGCAACCGTAGAATTTTATACGTAAAAGTCTCGATCTTTCACATACGTTACCGTTTAACACACAACGACTAGAAAACGATACTAAAATACTCTGATTATTCTCCGTTGTTTCACTTGATATGATTTCTTCAGAAACATCTGGTGGTTCGGAATGTGAAATGACACTCTTGTCCTTTGTAATTGGGGAGTTTTGATTGTCAACAGCTACATCATGCTCATCAACATTTAACCTTTCTGGCACTGTAATTGAGGGCTTTATTGTCATTTTAGGTAAAGTTGCACCTTCATCAGCTAGAAAAGAAGTTTCTAGTGATAAATGATAAGCAGCAAAGACTGCATACTGAACAACATGTTTGACTTTCTTTAGTTCTTCCCTACACGAACCTTTTAGCAAGACCTACAAAAAATTCAAAAAAATTAATCAAAAATCAACAATCCGAACTAAAAAAATTATAATTGGCGGGATTGTTAGTTACCGTGCAGCCCAACCGCCTGGGACAACCGTCAAAAAACATCAAGGTTTTTGACGGTTTTTTGGTAACTTGATTGACTGCTTCATGGTGTTCAGAGAATCTTTCCAAACGAAATAACTCACATTGACCTAATCGTGTGGTTGAGATTTGATCTGTATTTTGAGTTATGGGAGCACCTGTACACCTGGCGATACGTTCTAATAACGGTCTTTTAATATTTGAAACCAATGAAATATCTTTTGCCAAAAGATATTCTTGTGCATATGGTGACACACTCTTCTCTACCAATAACACATTCGGTCTACGGGATTCTATTCTTGAAACAATCATCTTTAAATGATCAATTTCCTGTTTTTATTGACAAAAGTTAGTTACTTTGCAATGAAGGGTAAATCGGTAATTTAAAAATTAACATTGAAACATTTTTCAATTTAACCTGCTGCAGTAATGTCTCAATAGAAGCAAGCTGGTTATGAGCACGTTGATACTCAAGAGCACCGCCTAATATAAGCAATCTAGGGTTCTTGTATTGTGATGTCATCCGTTTGTGTTTTATATTTTTTGTACAAACTACTCCTTTAACAAACATGCTACATTAAAATAAAAAATAATAAAAGAATCAGTAAGTGCCAGTTCATCTTTCTAATTAAAAATATAAAAAAATAATAATATATATTTTTTAATTAAATTACCTTTCGTTTGGATTTCCTGAAGCTAGACATTTAATTTTCACATAATCTCCGGGATCCATACTGCCACCTTTGCTAGTATCTGGTTTAACAAAATTAGCAGCTTGCCATGCTAATGATGCAATTATATCAACCCAATTATCAGCTTCCATACATTCAGATTCCAATAATTGTGACACAAGTGCCCTAAAATGCCCCTGAACTACATTTTCCAACGGTTTTTTAACATTTTCAGAAACAACACTCATAAGGTTATCATCACTAGACGAAAAAACAGCACTCGGTGGGCCCATTTCATCATCATCATCATCAGCATAGGAGAAAAAACTGGTTTCTTCATCATCTGGTGGTAAAGGGAACCAGATAAGACCGTTATTTTGAAGATCTAACGGCTCGTATTGGTCCTTAAATATTGATAAATCATTGTTAGTGGTTGGGCTTTTTAAAAGAGCCAACACGGGTTCCGGGTCAAAGGAACTGTCAGTTAGAGACCTAGGTGTTCCCTGATCATCGGGCTGTCTAAGTCTAGGGGTAGTTAAGTGGGCCCTAAACGGGCTGTCAGAAGGACTACTTGAATCTATATCTGATGTATCGAGACTATACGGGCTGATAATGTTTCTAGAAGAATCATCTGCCTCATCTTCATCACTCCTACAATTCAACCAAAAAAAAAAAACCAAATTCAGATAATAATTCAGAATATATGAATTAAAAAAAGATATTACCTGCCAGTTGAGTGGCGAACATGTAAATAATTCAGTGATGCTGGTTCGGGGCTTTGTCCGGGTGAATCAGAAGGATGTATCTTATGACTAAATTTCCCCCCAAATTTTTGTTTAATATCAAAATTGGCACAAAATTTGCAGGATCGAATATCAAGTCCAGCTTCATTGCCACTTTTTGATTCAACAATAAAAGAACCAAGGCATGATTCAGAAATTCTCATCTCACATTCACAATACATAGTTTGACTTTGACCAACATCAGCCATTTTGACTTCACCAGACATTGAATTTATATCACTCGTTCCCCAATAAATCCAAGATCTAACCTTTTCAAGCAAATCTAGTAGTGAATTATCAGGAACTCCCATCAAATATCAAATAATCCCCGGTAAAAATCATATCACAATCCCCAATCCTTGTTATATCCTAAGTCAATAAACTAGGAAACAGAAAACTATAAAACCCAAAAACTGAAAAAACAACTTTGGGTTTTTTTTATATAATTTTCTAGGCTGTTTAATAAGCCTTTGAAGTTATATAATTTGATGTTTTTTTTTATCTTTTGTATATGGAAAGATTCAGGAAGGAACTAAAAGGTCTCCTTGAAATCACAAAACCTCTCAAATTAGAAAATTATTTACACAGATCGTGTTTTACTACAACGACACATACAACATAGAACAAGTGTTTTGATTTTTCTTTCTTCTTTTCTTCAAAAATTGTATATTAAACCAAACCTCACAAAAAGTAACCCTAGCTAACCAATTCCAGAATCATCAAGATCAGAAGCTCCTAAACTCAGTTGGAGCATCAAACAGACGAGATCCAGAGCTTAATCACCAAATAGGAATCAAAACTCAGATCATTTTGTCATATAAATTATGAAATCAGAAATCCACAATCAAACACGAAAAGCTCACAGAAAAGCTCAAATTCATCAAAAGTGAAGTATCAAACCAAACGATTAACGAGATGATAAGAAGAATTAATTTAGAGAACACAGAGGAGTAGAATGAAAAGAAGAATGAGATAGAGTACGGAGTTCGTTCCTTTTCTAATGGAAGAAGAAGAAATTAGGGCTCGTATCTCCATACGAAATTGAAACACCATCTGCTGTTGTTTCAACGCTTTTTCTTCTTGCTTTCCCGAAATTCGCGGCAATGCTTTCATTTTCAGCACTCAACTACATACAAAATATACATATACGCACGCATACATACAGTATTATATTACTGTGTGTAATGTAATACTTCCTCCGATTTAAAATAAGTGATATATTATTGTTTTCACGGTTTTTGATGCAAAATATGATAATAATAATTAAATTAGATTAATTGGATGGTTAGTGGGGAATGGGTCCCACAAATTTTGAATAAAGTGAAACTAATGATGTTTAAAAGTAAAAGTAAGGGTAAAGATGTCATTTCACTTTATTAAAATAGATCATTAGTGGGTGTGAGTCTCACTACTTTTTACCAAATAAGGTAAGTTTTTAAAGTGTATCACTTATTTTGATACACCCAAATATAAAAAGTGTATTATTTATTTTAAATCGGAGGAAGTATATGATTATTCTATTGAGTTGAAATTGATGTAGAAGATGGAGTCTCTTGTGTTTCTAGCCCTAGTTTTTCTCTCCTTGTTTCTTTCTTTTTCTTTCAGACTGTCACAATCTAATCCAATCTTTATTAACGGGGTTTTGTAATTGGAAAGCGATTACTTTCCCTTTTTGAATATTTCAAATAAACCCTTCAATTTTTTAGCAAATTGCATATCCCACCCTTTTATTTCTTTCACTTTTCACCTTCTAACACCTATCCTTAATTAAATGAGATAATTAATTTTATATCCTTATAAAACTCATAAATTATTTCTATATTCTTTTAAAATTCATAAATTATCTCTATATCCTTCTAATTTTATAACTACCTTCCTATATTTTCAAACATTTAAAACTATTTTTTATGTTCAAGCGTTTTATGCATGTTAGAGACAGCCTAAAGACTGTCATTAACAAAACTCTTTTATTATTTATTAAATCATGATAATATCAATTATTATCAAATAAGTATGCAATATATATGTTAATTATGTATTAGAAATCATGTTTATTTGCATGTATTATTTATATTATCATAATTTAATAAATAATAAAAGAGTTTTGTTAATGACAGCCCTAAAGGCTGTCTCTAACATGCATAAAAGGCTTGTACATTCATTGATGGAGTAGTGATCCTAAAATTCAGTGGGCTGTTTTTACTTTGATTTTACTTTATTATAAGGACTTTCATTATCATTTTCCATAATAAAATAGCTTTTTGGACATATAAAAAGTTTTAAAGGTTTGGAAATATATGAACGTAATTATAAAGTTTATAAGGATAATAAGATATGGAGATAAGTTATGAATTTGAGAAGAATATAAAAATATTTATGAGTTTTACAAAGATATAAAAGTAATTATCCCTAATTAAATTACTAGTAGGATACATGTGTAATACATCAATAATTACTCTGTAATTATATTTTATGACGAACAAGTTTTGTTCGGTTACATGACTATTTAGTCACTGTTTTGATTTCTATACACAACCGAATTGCTATTATTATTATTATTATTATTATTATTATTATTATTTTTATTATTATTATTATTATTAAATCAATATATTAGTTTTTATGTATAAAATAGTATATGAACAAAAAATGCTAGCTTTGGTTGAGCTTTCGGTTTGATAAGAAGATAGCATCTTTGATTGGTACGTATTGTGCCGAAAGAATGAAAGTTATTCTCGATCATGCTTAATTTAATTATCTCTTTTACTTTTCTTCTTCGTGTTTCAATGTAATTTTGTGGTACAATATAAACACGTCTTTTTAGTCCATACAAGATGCTAGTTATGTAGGTTTAATAAATATTTAAATATGATAAAGACTAAAATAATATTCGATTATTTTTATAATTCATGATCATCAGGCTGAATTTTTTTTTTTTTCTCTGTTGCATATACTTTCATAAAGCAATAATTTCAACCTTGTCTTTCAATATTGGATGGTAACTATCAATCCTTATCTATAATTTTCAGTACTTAATCTATTTCGCTTTTTCTAAAGTACTGAAAATTGCTCCCATAAAGCAATAATAGTGGGAAAAAATCAAGTTGAGTTACGTTTTGGTACACGGAAGTAAATTGAAGTCATCAAACATTCATCGAAGTATCATATTTAGATGAAGTTCAAGAAAATAAACAAAACAATATATGTTATTCGGTTTTTGTTCTTATTTCACGATCCTAAAATATATTAAATTCGGTCAAATGTGTATTGTCATTTTCTTGACGAGGAAAGATAAAATTATCAAAAATTACTTGCTTCAAATTTATATATATTATTTTATTTTACAATAAAATGCATGAATCTGAACTATTATTTGAATTAACTTCTGAACAAATAACTTTTCGGAAAAATGGAAACGTTTTCTCTAGAAAGTATTTGAGACCATTTGTATGTTTTTGAGACAATAATGGTTTATTTATCAAACAAAACCCCATAATTATTTATCGTACTTAAATGGCAATAGTGGTTCGCATCGTTCCCAACCATTAATGTTGTCTTACCCTTCGGTTAGCTCGATTAATCTCTTATGTAATTGATTTGGGGTTGTCTGGCGTAGGTTGAGCGAAATCTTCGGTAAATACTTTCATAAATATTACTTAAAGAAATTTAGCATTGCTCTTCTAATAATTGGAGAGATTTGAGAACATAGATACCTTTGGTGTCAAGTATGGAAGCATGGTAGGATTGTCCCAAAAGCCTATTCTTTCATGTTGGAATGTTACCTTTGGATGTTGGGTGCCTTTTAAGATTCTTTATGTTATTATTTAAATTAATATATATTTAATTTAATTATTAACAATTACTAGCTTTTCAGATAATATTGGTTGATGTCCCTTCACACGATTTTGTATCTCTTGAAGAAAAGAAAAAAAACCCAGATAACGTAAGATAAACTACTTCGACTTTAAGAGTTGATTTAAAAAATTTTATTACATGCATTAGTAATTTATATGTACGTTGTTGTGAGAACTTTCTAAAATGCAAAGGGTGATTATCGATTGATATAAATTTCTTAATACATGTTTTAACATCTTAAGGCCATCCATATTCATGAAATTTAATTCGAGTTTCAATTGTGACACGTCAGATTTGCAATTGTTTTTCACATCACTGTAATTTCAACAACACACTTTCAAAAGTGGTCCCCACTGCTACATCATTTTTGTTAATCTTTTAACATATATCTTCTAACATAAATATAATTCTTTATAATTAAAATAATAGTTTTAAAAAGAATTTTAATTTCCAATGCATTGCTAAGTGAATTGCAAGTTATGAAACTCAATTACACACGTGGATTGCATATTGGTTTTGCAATTGCAGCTGTGGATAGACCTGGCAATGGAGCGGGTTTGGAGCGGGTTTGGAGCGGATCAGCCTTGATTCAAACCCTTTTAACAAAATTTAAAAGATGATCCAAACCCGCTCCGTGCTCCGCAGGGTTTTGAAAAATCGAACTCATACCCTTATCCACCAAATTAGTGGATATCCGACCCATTTAGCGTAGACGATTCTTGATTTTAATTTGTATAACATGTCAATTTGAATATTTTATATATATAAGATTTTTTAATATGTGTCATATGTGCGTACTATATGAAATGTTAAATATCTAATTTGTCCTTATATTAAATTTTAATTCTCCTATTTTTTTTTCAACAAGAGCACATATTTGGTATAACATATAAAAATTCATCATTTTAGGAAATCTTTGACTCATTAAATGCACGTTAACACATACTCCCTCCGTCCCATTTTTATTGTCCACATTACTATTTTAGTTTGTCCCAAAATAATTGTCAATTTCAAATTACAACCAATCATATGAATTATAAGTGGGTAAATATGAGATTTGATTGGTGGACAGTGCAATAATTGCACTTTCTTAAAACTGTGTGCCTTTTGTCTAGTGGACAATAGGGATGTGTTCGGTTCTGGAACCGGACCGAACCGGACCGGAACCGGTAAACCCGGTAACCGAAAAAAGGTAATTTCAAGGACCGAGAACCGGACCGGTTAAACCGGTTCCGGGCCCGGTCCGGTTCCGGGTCGGTTCGGTCTTCAAGCGGGTTTAGAACCGGTAAACCCGGTTTTTGTGTTTGCCATCCGATTATACATTTTCGGAGCATATTTTCATCTTAAAATATATAACTTAAATATTTTAGCGTACTTTTAATAAAAGTATAATGTTTGCGGGGGTTCACGGGATGTTTCAAGTAAAATATGTTTCTATTAAAAGCCTATATACCTATTATTTCGACATATATATATGAAAACTCGTAAGACTATATACCTATTTAATTGCCGGTTCCAAACCCGAAAAACCGGAACCGAACCGGGACCGGAACCGGTAAACCCGGTTTGTTAATTTTTATCAAATCTAAGAACCGGGAACCGGACCGGTTAAGCCGGTTCCGGTTCGGTTCGATGCCGGTTCCGGTTCGGTCCCGGTTTTCCGGTTTTTATACACACCCCTAGTGGACAATTAATTTGGGACGGAGGCAGTACCACATTATAGGATAACCCTTTTATATATGATTTTGGTAGTTGGCGGCAAGTCAATGAAAAAGTTGAGAAATTAAAACACTTGAAGTGATTTATAACTTCTAAGTCCTAAATTTATATTAGTTTTGTAAGAGGGCATTTAAATAAACCATACATAATACATATAATATAGTTTTTCTTTAAATTTAAATGCGGGGCGGGTTATAAATGGACCGGATTGGTATTGATCCATACCCGACCCTTTTAGTAAAAGGGTTAACGGGTATGGGTCATTAACGGGTAAACGAATCACAAATTATAATCCAAATCCATTTAATTCTTGCGGGTTTGGATCGGATCAGGGTCAAAACTCGCTCCATTGCCAGACCTAGCTGTGGATGCTCTAAAAACAACAATAAGAGATCCCATCATCATTTTCTTAATCTATATAGTTTTAGGATAAAAGGAAATATAGTTTGAAGTATGTATACTTTTAACAAATAACGGAAATAATATGAACATATAATAGGGAATGGTGCAGTGGTGTGAGTGCTGGCTGACATGATCGAAGGTGAGATGCCATTTTGGCGCCACTAGGCAATGCCACCATACAACATATATGGTGCGCCAAATCTGGCGTGAAGTGGCTGACGCGAGAGAGGAAAAAGGATATCTGGTATATATATAATGTGGGTGAAAGGTATTTTAGTGGATAACAAAATGAATATTTTGGATTGAGTTATGAGTAAATGAGTATTTAGTTGTGTGAATGTGAAATAAAGAATGTTAAACAGTTAAAGTGACGTAGGGATATCGTTGATAGTGAGTATTTAAGTATAAGTTAAAAAGATGAAAGAAAAATTGATACAGTTATATTAAATAGATGAAAGGTAAACATCAATTTTTTATTGACAATTAAATGAACTTGCCTTGAAATATAAATGCATTTACTGTATGTACCTATATCATTAGGTAGTGGGATAAATATGGAAACCTAACAAATGTAGAGGTAGGTGAAGTAGAAACTTTCATGCTTTTAATAAGTTACTGCCCACCTTATCTTTGTTACTCGTTTAAGATGGGTTAGGCTAGAAAAAGAGAGAGTATTTGACACAACAAGAAAATTGGATTAAAAACGTGTGAAATTATATGTAGCCACTTTATGCAAATGTAATTGACAAACTACCCTTCTACCATTTTTGGAATTTTGCAAGTACATAATTACAATTATTATTTTTACACTTTTTGGTTACAAATCAAATTTTTCTTAACAGACATCAATATAATTTATAAGTTTGATTGTTTAAAAGAATCAAGAAAAATGGTAAAACTTTACATACTCAATTGACGAATTGACAAAATTGCCTATCCTACTAGCATACCCCTTTGAAAGTTTACTAGTTAGCAAACTAAGGAAATCTTTTTCATTAAGTCATTAATTTATTTTCTTTAATATGATTTCCAACCCATTTTGTAAGTCAACTATTCTAGCAGCCATTCACTTTGCAGGTAGCACAGAGTCAGCACAAGTGAACTTCAATAGCCTCAATATAGTACTTTTTTTTCTCATAAGAATTAAATTTGTCACTTCATGAAAAAATTATCCTTATTAAGATCAAATCTAACCTTTAGGTCACTGATGTGGTTGTTAGGTCATTCATTTTAAAAACGTGTTAAATAGTATTTGTCCTTGTTGTCATTAAATAAGTTTTTAAATCAATAGTAATTAAGAATCCACAACCGTTGTTTGTTATTGCTGTTAGAAGGAAATAAGAAACTTCAAAGGTAGGAAGCTTGACGATAAAACATACAACACATGGAGCAACTTTTCTCTTTTTTAGCTTTTAAGTCTAAAAGAACAAGCTTTTTGAAAGATGGCAGCTTTTCATTTATTATTATTATTATTATTATTATTATTATTATTATTATTATTATTATTATTATTATTATTATTATTATTATTAATATTAAGTTACCTTATGATTTATGAATACTACGTTTTTCCTGTATGTCACAAAACTTTCATATCTTTTCATAAATAAATAAAAAACTAAAAGTCTTGTGGATTGTCAAGATAAAAATGAGTAATAATGTACAATATGTCAATATTTATGTTATCTTATGTATTTTTTTTTTCTTTCTAAAAAGTAACTTAATTTCATTTAAAAGTGGTAATTTATTTAAAGCTCAAAACTTAAATTATTTGCCCTCTAAATTTTACAATTACTCCTTCTAAGAGACTAAGACTGGTACCAACATTGACATCAACTGATATCTTTAGTATTTGTCACATCAAAATTATGTTAGCTAACATGCATTCAAGTGGCGCACTCATACCAATCATACCACTTCTATTCATTTTGTTGGTCCAACATTATAAAATACACACACTAATACTAATACCATTTTAAAATACATCTTTTTTTCTTCCATAGTACCTTCAGTAATCTGAAGGAACCAATACTCTCTTTCCAATCGAAGAAATGATACCAACGGTTGGAATAAACTGAAGTGGCCATTGGCATGGTCTAATGGTTTTAAAAATACATACACCAAAATAAAGTAATAAACAGTATAGGGTAATAAGTTAATTTACATGCAATTTGTCAAAGTTGCAAATGGATAGAGTAAATTCATTATGCAGATTGCAAGGTGATGATGGACATACTAACTTAAACAAATAAAAAGTTGGGGACAATCTCACGAGTTTCAAAACAAAATCTTTTTACAAAACCTATAAAATCACACTGGTTTTGGTGTGACCTTTGTCTCCTTTTATCTGTCCTTCTTGATCCGTCATCCATAATACAATATGCTTTATAACACTTTATTTTCAGATAAGCTTTTGATTTAAACATCTTTTGTTTATAAAAAATGAGTACATGGTTTTAATCATATTTTTTTTTATCTAGTATTTATATTTATATTATATAATTAACCAATTACTAAATATATTATTAAGCTACTTGTTAAATTTAACTTTTTTAATAAATATAAATGATAAGTAATAAAGAGTAATTATCTATAAATGTTTGTTAATTATGATTTGTATACTAGCAATATAGTTACATGCACCATCGTATGTGTCTAGTAACACCCTGCTATAAGTTGTAGATTATATATATTGGTTACTTTTTTTAACGATTATTACACATTCTATAAAGTATAAATCTACACATTTTTTATCCATAATAAAACCTGAATCCATAACATTATGGGATACCTAAACATCTAATACCGTTAGACTATAAGTCATTGCATAGTATATGTTAGTTATTTATAGACCAATTTTGATAGAGTATCAATTACATCTAAGGGTTAAAAAGGATTATTCTAGAAAAGAGATAACGAATTACATTGATGTAAAGGCAGCAACTTTAATGCAAGAATAGCAACACCCAATGAAATGATGGCCTTCAATTGGGTCAATTTTGCAGCACTATGCTTGGCTTGGGAACCAAGTACACAAATGGGGAATGGGGTATTGGATCATGGGAAGCTTTTGAGTAGAGTCAAATTTCACCCACTTTTTCACCTCTTTTCAATTATGACAATCGAGGAAGTTTCAACATTTGTTGCTCTAATGATAATGGCCTCATACCTAGGGATGGCAATGGATCGGATGTGGATCGGATGATGCCATATCCACATCCATATCCATTTAAATTTACCTCATCCATATCCATATCCATATCCACTTAAAATCATTTCATCCATCCATATCCATATCCATTGGATTAGAGCGGGTAAATGGACATCCGTTGGATTTCGGAAGAAAAAAAACTCCTAAAGAAAGTACGATAGTTTTATATATGATTTACGATTTTTATTGCATATTTACATAGTTTCTTCCAAAAGAAGAGTCAAACGGAAACATAACTATGATACATCTGATGCATAGATTATAGTTTGTATAGCTAATACCAAAATATTGATCTAAAAGAGATACACACAAAAATATAATCTGATATAATTAAAAGTTTAGAGCATGCTTTGTAGATAACCCCAAAATATTGATCATTTAGTTGACTCATTCCTTAGTTCCATAATTACATGCTTGTGATCTATGGGTTGTTGCATTGAATATCACACAAAAATCTCAAAAGTAACGAGTCATATAATGATCGTCGCCTTCATACTAAGAACAGAATAAGAAACGATAAAATGATTAGTTCCTAAGAAATTCAAGTATGGGAAATGATAGTAAATAATTGCCTCATCAGTCAACCCACTATTGAAAACATATATTTATAGTTATATAAAATTATAATATATATTTAATTTCGGGTTAAGTGGATTCATCCATGGATTGAAAATCATCATCCATATCCGCTCCAATAAACATCCACATCCGCTCCACATCCGATATTCACCCATTTAACTTCATCCATATCCACTACGAGTGGAGCGGATCGGGTGGATGTTCATCGGATCGGATGCTAGTTGCCATCCCTACTCATACCCACTTTACCAAATTAGGTGTATTGAACTTTGTGTACATTTTCGCAAACTCCCATCTCCACCACTATTTATGTTCGCCACGGATTGGATGACTAGTGATGATGTCCATCATGACCCGATAAATGAATTTTAATGAATCAAAATCAATGTTATCGGGAAAACAGCAAAGTTTAGGTTATGTACATCTGAGCAAAGATAGGTCATGTTGGGAAGCCCACCATAAACATGAATACATTTTAAAAAGTTTCAGTTGTCTCCACAAAAATTAGAAGTCTCGATTTGAGTTTAACTGACTTATGACTATACCAATTAGGATTTGAGCTAACGATTATGTTCATAATTTTGGATATAAAATTACCTGATAATCTTCATTTTAAGTACTTGAATTTAATAGTTGCTATTAATTATATGATTCGCTTGACTTGATATTAAACTAATATCTAATATAAAACACTATGCAAAAAAAATTGTCTGTTATTTCTTTCATTTTGATGTGTACATATATGCACGTTCTATGAGGAATGGACCAAAGAATTTTAACATGTAAACCCTAATCTTGTATAATCGTATAAATTTATTATTTCATATGAAATAAAGAAATAAAAAGTCTAACTTAAATATCTCAACTCAATCTAAGATTGATTTAGATGTGACTCATTATTCCGTTTGAGTCAATTACACGTCATAACTTAATCCAATCCCATCGTAAAAAAGAAGAACCGAGTCCATTCTATTATAAGCATCAATCAAGACCAATTTCCAATCGTCAGCACTCAAATCCTATTTAAACTAAGAAAATATAGGAATGTGTGTGGTCACATGACACGGTGTGAATTAACAAAATTAGGCTTAAAGAGTATCCACAATGGTTAAGTCATTACAATGATTTACCGTAATTAATATATATACTTTCCACCAAAAATTTATAATAAGCTTTCAAAAAAGTTTTTTGGTCCAATGCATGTAAATGTAGAAAAAGTTTTTTATATGTCCTGAAAATGACTTATGGAAGAAAAAACTTTTGAAGCAAAAGTTTTTTGTTAGAAAGTCATTTACCTTCAAATGACCTAGACAAAAGATAAAAAAGTTTGTAAAAAGCTCTCATCGGAGATGCTCTATAATAGAGATAAAGACGAGATAGTTTAAATAATTAAGTAGATATTGTATATCTTGTAATCATAGAAGTTTGTTATGTTTTGTACCCTATATATATTCATTAATGAAATCTCTCATAATCAAGAGAGCATTAAATCCTAATATGGTATCAGCCTAAAACCTCATGGCACCCTAATTCTTTTCGCACGGCCGTCCCCTTCTAAATACAAGATTATTAAAAGATTGATTTTTATATTTTTTATTTAATTATTAACTAAGTTAAAACTATAAGATTATTTATATAAAGATATATATAAAAAATTAGGTCCCTCTAAAGCGTGTACTTTGTACGTCTGCACCTCTTCAAAGACACTCTTACGTATGGGTCCGTCCCTCACTGACCTTTTTCACCTCAATCTAGAAAAATATTTGTATACATAATAAGGAAGATAGGCTCGCGCTTCGCGGCGAGTCTTTAGTGCTTTCTTTGTCCGTTCATCTAACTGGAGAAGTTATTTGGAGTAAACTACGGAGTATAATACTTATCAGAATACAACTATCAACTTTAAGTAATTTTTATACATGTGTATTTAAAAATGCATACTTCGTATATGAATTATCTACATTAAATGAAATCTTAAAAGTATTTATCTTGAAATTCGGTTTCCTGCAACATTTTGATTTTATAACACCCAATTGATTAAGTAGTTATTCTTTAATAAACAATTAGATAAAATGGTTTAAGAAAGTATATAATATTATATATTTAAGAGTATAAGGGCTAGAGATAATATATATGAAGATGAGGGGCTAAACCTTAATTTGTGTATTTGGTAACCTTAGTGATGAATGGTAAACTTTTAAGCATCCAAAATAGTTAACGCCGTTCAAAATATGTGAACAGTAATCTAACAGATTATTGAATCACAATTGTACTATAGATAAATTATTCTAATAACAATGCTTTTGTGGACATTTAATTTGAATGTTTACAATAAATCCAAAAGAAACCAGACGAACAAGGGTTAACTAGCACTTGGGCTTAAATGTGTTATGTTATAGTACCTGGCAACACAGCAAGGGGCCCAGGAGATGGTCCGGTAACTGCAGCCCATACTTTTCATAAAGGTTGGGTTCCATTGCTTTCTCTTTTTCTTTTTCATTTTTGTTTTTATTGCTAGTTTGCTACCGTGTGCATTAAATGTACTTGAGCGGGTTTAACTTTTAATCCTGACCCAATCCAAACCCGTAAGAGTTTGTATGAGTTTAGATCGTATTTTGTGATTCGTTTATCAGTTAACGATCCGTAACCGTTAAGCTTTTTTTCTAAAAGGTTCATGTATGAATCAATACTGATCCGATCTGTTTATAACTCGCCCCGTATTTACATGAATGACCCTCATAGTTTGATCAATTTCACGTTTAATCCTTTTTGTTTTGAAATTACATGGACCATCCTTTGTTCTTAAACCACTTTACAAATTAAAGATTCAAGGTTTGAGATAAAGTATTTGAATCACGAGGTAGATAAATAAACACAACAATCATATGGTTAACGATAATACAAGATCCCCACTATACGCAACCTAAAGTAGATAAATTATTTAAAACCCTAAATTAAGACTTGTATATTTGGATGCTTATATAACTAAAATTCAATTTTGACCATGTTTTTATAGTCAAATAAAATATGGCACATAAACAAAGAAAAAGCCCGTTTCAGAATCAAACTATACTACAACACAAACAAAAATGTTATAATAACTGATACAACATGCATCAAGATACATATTATATCATAATTCAAATCTAACCAACTCCGGTTACCATAAAATATCATATCATGTCATTTTAAGCTTTTAGCCACTATCGAAAGAAGAAAGGCCATGAAAATGGTTTCAAGACGAAAATTTTATGTTCTTTTTCTTATGTTGATGTTGTTAGTGTCTACACCCGTGATGAGAATTGGTGCGAGACGATTATTGAAAGCAGTTGGTAGAGATAACGATGATAAGGAGTTATTGAATATGCTACCAAAAGGTATAGTTCCGCCTTCGGGTCCATCACCATGCCATAACATGCTCAATCACAATCAAATCCATTTTCTCCCGCCCCCGTTTGCTCCTCCTTTCGACCCTCCATTTCCGCCTTCGTTTCCTTTTCCATTTGATCCTCCTCCTCCACCACCTCAAGACGAAATCATTTGTCCATAAATATGATTCCTTGTTTAAATCTTACGTTTGGGTAGCGATCAAAGGTGCATCAATGATCTAAATTGCTTGTAGCCTAGCAGTATAAGGTGTTGGAAGATATTCATCATTAACATGTGATCATGAGTTCAAGTCCTACCGAAGACAAGATGATATAGATTTAAGATAGATTAAGAGCAGTTTAGAGGATTTGTTTTCTGATATTAAAAAAAGATGATATATTTGGCTTAAAATGTTACATAGTATAAATTTTTAATAACGTTTTGTATTTTTATTCTTGATATAGCAATACGATTGATTTGTTCTCTTTTTGTACATCAAAACACAAAAATTTATGGGTTTCCTTTGGGCTTCAATTGCTTTGAAGTGATGGTAGTTTGTGTTTGGAATAATGATTTGAACTTTATAAAGCTACAATTTCATATGCTTATCTTAATTGTTCTATGATTGGGTTCGTTTATACTTGGTTGAGTTGATTCGTTTTGTAAGTACTTGATAATGTTTTTGAAATTATGAGTACGTTTATGATCAAGTTTCTTAAATGCGTAGACCCGAAGTTCTAAATCTCTTTGTTAATCTTCAGTTTCAATAAATATTTCAACTAAAATGTAGTATGTGCCTCTAAATGAACCTAAGTTCAACAAACAATTCCTGAATTGTTCGGTGGAAAGTTCGTATATGTTCATTTATTTAGTTAAATAATTAGATTTATGTTATATCTCATATATGTTCATTTATTTTGTTAAATAGTTAGATTTATGTTCATATATCTCTTATACTCACACTGTATAGTGTGGGGTGTTTTGTGTAATTACGGTATATCTATACCTCTATACATTGACATCAAATAATGTATGATCCTAATAGGTATTTCCACAACCTCCAACATGATATCATAGCCTTTTTTATAAATAAGAATATGATTTAATGCTAATTTAGTTAAATGAACGGGCATAGAACATAAGTCTCGTTCGTTCATTGACATTCGTGAACGTTCGAAAAAGCATTTTTTTAATGCTCATTTGTGTATGTTCATGTGTTTAGGTTCGATGACATATATATTAATTTTTAATAAAATAGTTATTTTTAAACGAATAAATAAAACAATAATATGCAAAAGTATTAGTTTATGCTCGTTTACCTTTTAATGAAGAGTTCTGAACAAACTTATGTTCTTAATGAACGAGCACAAACACGAGGCTTCCGTGAGCAGAGATGGAATGGAAAATTCTGGAAAACTTTAGAAAACCCATACCAAATTTTTCAAGGAGAAATAAAGAAAACAATATATGATTGTTTTACAAATTGTAGTTATTAAGCAGGAAATATAGACTATTACAGCATACTTAATGTAAACCTACACAAAACAGTTCTCCAACAATTTTTGCTGCCAAAAAGAACATATAATTTATCAATAAATCTACAAGAGCTTGAAAAGAAGATAACATAAATACGTCTTAACAAAACAACCCGAAAACAACGTTTTACGCGATCTTTTTGTCCATATTTGTCAAAAGTCGGCGCATTTGAAATCTCCAAACCAAAAAGTAGACCAAACCAAACCCGATCAACACATACATCCAAACCGTCTCACCCCGGCTCTCATCCTCCGACCGAACTTCCAAAATACTAAACTGCTCCCTTTCTGAATTTCCCAAAATACCCTCCTTCACATGCCCGTACAACACATACACCCTGTCCTCTGCCCCTACAGTCACCGAGGTCGGGAAACTATCCGTGTCAAGGGCAGTTTCGTCATAAACCACACCCGCACTCCAACTATCGTCACTCTTGATGAAGTATAGCTTATGTTGTGAAACCACCAAAAGAACACCATCACTTCTAAAGGCGATACCATCGGGTGCTATTAATTCCCGATTTAATTGGATTTTTTTTGCGGTACCATCGTCATAATCGACTTTATATAAGTTTCCTGTGTTTGATTGTGAAACAAGAAAATACCCATTACTAGAATAAGCAATACCATTGAGTCCACACGAGCTGTAAGGTGAATCGGGAACGGGCGTTTTGGTAAATGTTTTGGATTTGGATAAAACCGAAGATTCACCTTCGGGATTGACTTTCCATATCAAGTTACTTGCGGAATTGGTAACAAAAGCATTGCCTGAAAAGTCAACAGTGACATCATTGGCCCCTGCTCCTGAGATGGAGGATGCTGAGTCATACATGGTGGCAAGAAAAAGGCGGTTGTGTGGGGCCCGTAAGTCATAGGCGGCAAGTGCACAGTTGGCGGGATCTGAGTGGTGGTAGACCACCGCTAGTAGGCGGTTATGGGTGACATCGATGGTGACACCTAGGAATGATGAGTTGGCAGGCAGGGATTGGTCAAACACTAGGGTGTTGACCACACCAGCATCAGATACGGATAATAGGGTCGGGTTGCGGAGCGACCCGACTATGAAGTGTTGGGCGGTTGGGTCATATTTTATAGACTCGGGGTAAAGGTTGGGTGATTTGAAGTTTATTAGATGGGGTGAGCTTGCGATGATTGGGATGAAAATGGTGGTTAGAATTAGTATACATTTGGTTATGGTAAAAGACATGATTCTAAGTTTCTAACCTGTAAAAAAAGATGAAAGATCGGTGAATTTGGTGACTTTGCTTGTAAAAGAAGTTATCATTTTGACAGAGTCAATACTTGTGTAATTGCCTAATCTGACCTAAATATTAACACATATATGATTTGCAGAGGTTCCAATTCCTTATTTGACTAATGATTGTGCATATAAATACGGTTAATTAAGCTACGATGCATAAGATTGCCTGCCACAAGAACAAAATATCATTTATAGACCAGCACTGTTAGCTACTGAAGCAAAGTTCATGTAATTATACAATTAATTAGCAAAAGGACAGATAAGAAACCTGAATTATAACAGGTAAGAGAACATATATAGCCCTAAATTCGAGCACTAAATTCAAAGAGAATAGAAGCTGTTGAAAATAAAAGCAATTGAGAAATTTACACTCGTTTGCCACGAATCAAATAGAATTAAAACAAACATGATATCGAATTCAAAGCTTAAGTATATATAAATCTTACTCGAGATGAAAAAGCAGAAGATCGGAGACGAAACTGATGCTGAATCGTTGATGCAAAGATCTAGGTTTCTTCGATTTCTAAACATCCACTAATCAATATCGATTAGATTACAAAGGAGGTGATTTGTACATCATAGAATCTACAAAGCGATATATGTATCGATAATTCCAATAGAATTTGCCACAATTTTATATAGTGATTAATTAAGAGAATTTGCCACAATTTTGAAAAGTTATCTGCCCTATTTTGACTTTTGACATTTCCAATTGGAGTTGAACTCTTGCCCTATACACTTTTTTCCGTTTCTAATTTTTGCCCCGGTAGTTTTTGTTTTTACGTTCTAACCCCTTTTATCTTTTATGTTGCTTTCATAAGGTGGCGTGGATTTAAAAATTAGGGAAACACATCCATTATTAAGGTGAGTATGGGGCGGTTTGAGGTGGTTGTTAACTAAAACCAAACATCGCCCCAAAAGTTCAGGTTTTAAGAATTACACCTCGTTTGGTTTCGGGTTTTTCAGTTTCGATTTTTCGGGGTTTTCTCAATAAAGTGGTTCGGTTTTAGGTTTTTTTCGGTTTTTGGTTTTTATTTATATTTACCAATTTGTTACCTTAAAAAATAATATTATGATCCACACATTCAAACGTTAGCTTATTTCGCTTATAAATAAAACAAACAACTAGTAAGTTTTAATATAATATAGAGTTAAATGCAAGAATGATCCATGTGGTTTGGCCAAATTGCATGTTTGGTCCCTATGTTTCATTAAGTGCATGCGCGGTACCCATGGTATGCATTTTTGTGTACTCGTGGTCCCTCCCCCCTAACGCTGTTAACTCAAGTTTGTTAGTTGAGGGTATTATGGTCATTTCGCTCTGTTCTCCCTCTTCCCCTCTCTTCTAATTAAAACTATACCATTTCATGAGCACTCGTGGTCCCTGCGCAGGCAAGGCAAGATCATTTCATGTTCTTTGTTCCCATCTTTCCAGCAATAATAATTTCATGTTCTTTCGAATCAATTGCAGGAAGATGTCGAGATCGTGGCGGTGGAGGAATCTGAATTAGATCTGGTTTTATCATCTTCTTCCCCAAATCACCACCACCGGGGTCACCTCCGACCATCCGCCACCACCACCACTGCAAAACCTCCGCCACCGCCACCACCGGCAAATTCCTCCGCCGCCACTACCACAACCACCGGCAACTTCCAAAATCATGATCCACAATGTTTCACTTCAAAAATCAAGTAGTAATAGTAGTAGCGAAGATGATGATGATTTGAATATGCAGGTCTAAAATCAAAACAAAACAAAAGCAGCAGTCACAAATCGGTTCTCTTTCCGACGGTTCTCTCTCGTGAGAAGTTACCGGAATCACCGCCATCGTCTTCTCCGCAAGAATCACCGCCCCCAGCGCCCCAGTTGTCTTCTGGTCGGATTTAACTGCTTCGTCGCAAATGGTTGTGCCTCCGGCAGCCGTCGAAATTACTGCTAGGGTGGTTGTCGTTGTTCATCTTAATGTCAGAGAGGTTGTGCGTAGATCTGCTCATCTGCTGGGGATGGTGGTTGTTTTAATTACGTTTAGTTTTAATTTAGGTTTTAATTTAATTTGGGGAAGAAGAGAGGGCAAGGAGAACAGAGAGAAATGACCAGAATATCCTCAACTAACGGAGTTGAGTTAACAGAATTAGGGGGAGGGATCACGAGTGCACAAAAATGCATACCATGGGTACTGCGCCTACACTTAATGAAACACATGAACCAAACGTGCAATTGGCCAAACCACATGGATCATTCTTGCATTTAACTCTATAATATAATGATAAATTCAACTAACATAACTTGAATAAGATTAAAAGATAGTTAAATGTCACCTGAAAATTCAATCATATCTTTTATTTAATGTTAAATGTCAATCTTTTCTAAATATAAGAATATTTTTATAAAACTTGAAATATATATAATGGTGGGGCCGGGCGGGGTTTTCGGTCGGATTTTCATATGCCCCTGAAAACCGCCCCAAATATTCTGGTTTTTCAAAAATCAAAACCGTTGACATCGGTTTTTGAAATGGCTCGGTTTTTACGGTGCGGTTTTTTTGGGTTTTTCGGTTTCGATTCGATTTTTCAATTTTTATGCTCACCCCTAATTTTTAATATTACCTAAGTTATGTTATGTGATGCAACAAACCTAAATTTTCTATATCTATCATTTCTATTTTAAAAGGATATTTTCATTATAATGGGTTCCTTACGTCTTTGTTCGTGTCTTCGTGATATATTTGATTTAACCGTTGTCGTGACTGTTTCGAACGTTGCCCTAACAATATGGTAAATGCAACAAACCTAAATATAAATGAAAATTCACCTTAAATTTGTAATAAACTGGTGACCAGCTATCAGTAAAGAGATCTGAAACGATCTACAAATATTTAACAGATAACTAGATAAAATCTAGGATACAATCATGAGAACGGTTAGATCGTCGACATCACGAGCAAAACTCGGTAATTATAGGAGAAGAGTTGCAACTTCTATTTTTATAATATATTTAACAAACTAGCTAAAGCTGTAAAAATTTATATAAGAGAGCTTGCTAGATGTACTAAAAAATTAATTATTAAGAGATATTATGGTAATTTTGGTTTTGAAGTAATGAAGTGTTTTTTTTTTCAATATTAGGCTAAAAACTCTTAATTTGATTCTTTATGTTACCATCACGCTGAGGTGTCGAATTTTTGTCGTTTTGAGTTCAAATATTCCGAAATTAATTGTAAAAGACGAAGATCCGAAAGATGTGAACGATAACGAGAAGACTGAAGAATTCTGGAAACTTCTCAACACTGTTGAGAAACCAACGCCCAAACACGTGATTATCAACCAAACAAACCATAGATATTTATCAAATTAACTATCGACTCTCAAAGTAGGGTGTTTGATACAAGAAATCTTGGAAGTGGGGGATGTGGGAGAGTATCCCACATAGGAAAAAGATGAAACCATTTGTTGGTTTATAAGGTTGGAAGTTGTATGGAAGATTAAATCCTTATACATGGGTTTTACCCGCACGCCTACGCGCGCGCGCGCGCGCGGGGGGGGGGGGGGGGTGTGTGCAAATAATTTGGACTGAGTTGCCCGAAATGGCTTGAACTCGTGTACGCCCGAGCGACCTGCGGGCACGAATGCAGCTCCGAAATTCCGGGCTCGTGCGGGTCAATTTTTGCACCTCATCGACACTGCAGTTGTCTCGTACTGACCTCCTCAGTACTGATTTTTTCATACTGACCACCTCAGTACTGAACCGATCAATACCGACCTCCTCGCACTGAGTGTTCGACGTGTACTGAGCTGCAGTCTGATACTGACCTGCGCAGTATCAGTCTGATACTGACCTGCGCAGTATCAGTATCAGTCTGATACTGACCTGCGCAACAGGCAGTCTCATACTGACCTGCAGTACTGATCTGCGCAGCAGATGTCTGATACTGATTTCCAATACTGACCTGCGCAGCAGCAGTCTGATACTGACCTGCGCAGCAGCAGTCTGATACTGACCTGCGCAGCAGCAGTCTGATACTGACCTGCGCAGCAGCAGTCTGATACTGACCTGCGCAGCAGCAGTCTGATACTGAGCTGCTGCACTGACTTCCAATACTGACTTCTGATACTGAGTTCTCGGACTGAGTTCTCGGACTGAGTTCCTGGACTGACCAGAAGGACTGAGCAGAGCAGTTACGAAAATTCTGCAATTAGTGCAGATTACTGTTTTGATTTCTTGTTTAATTGTATTGAATGCATTTAATGTTTTGATTAAACATCACTTGGCATTCTACACTATAAAAGGAGACCTTGGGTCTCATTTGTAAACACACCTTCTACACCTACTTCTTCTTTCACGGCTTTCTCTCTTAAAGAAAACACTCTAAACTTTGGTTAGTGTTCTGGCTTGGATTATATCCGGTAGTGTAAAACTACTCGGTTGTTTTACCCTGGGAAATAGACAACGAATCTATTTTAAGGGGATTGTGAAGTTCACGAGACTCAACCAAAAACGTTGTTACTTGTTTGTTCTATTTAATTTTGTTTCAATCTTTGTAAACGTTTAGTCAATTTCCCTTATTGTAATTGTATTTTATTAATGAAAATTGGTATTAGCTCCTACAAACTTAAAATAGATTTTCCTCTCTAGCTAATACCGGTTGGAAAATACATTTTTTTTTTCCGGATTTTGCTCGTTAATAGCATAGATTCAGAAAAGTGGTGATTGAAACGTTTTATAGAACAAAAAGGTTCAATTGAGTTTTTCAAAAATTTCCAATTTTATTTTGTTTAAATTTGTTAAATCAAATTTTTGGATTTAAAGTACATTATATCAAGTTTTTAAAGTTTGATTTTAAATAACTTGATATATTGTTTAAAACAATTTTGGATTTAAAAATTTATATTTGTTGACATTGGTTGTAAGATACAAGATAGTCATAGACTTCTTGAGTTAACTCTTGAAAAATATCTTACTTCTAATCGAAATAAGTATAATTGTTGAGGCTTATTGGTCAAATATTTGCATTTTTTATTTGATAAAAATGACAAATGTTGTGACAATGCCTAATATGGAAATGCATATGAAGGAAGATGTGCATATTGTGGCTATGATTTCCGAGTTGTCGGAAGTTAATTTGGTGGGAAACGATTCAAGTAGATGGTATGTCGATACGGGTGCAACCCGTCACGTGTGTTTCAATAAAAGTTTGTTTAGCACTTTCAAAGATGTTGAAAATGGACAAAAACTTTTTATGGGAAACTCGGCTACCGCGGATATCAAAGGTGAAGGAAATGTCATCTTAAGGATGATTTCCGGAAATGATGTCACATTAAGCAATGTGTTGTATTTTCCGGCGATTCGTAAGAATCTTGTGTCCGGATGGTTGCTTACTAAGTTTGGATTTCGAGTTGTGGTCGAATCCGATAAAATTGTGTTATCAAAATGTGGAATGGATGTTGGTAGGGGTTATGCCCTTAATGGTATGTTCAAATTAAATTTGAGAAATTTTAAACGAAATTTTAATAAAAATGTTACTAATGTCGTTCATTTACTTGAAACGTCAAATGTTTGGCATGGTCGTTTAGGCCATGTAAATTTTAATTCAATTCGTCGTTTAATTAAATTAAATAGCATACCAACATTCCATATTGATTCGAATCACAAATGCAACACGTGTGTTGAAGCCAAACTTACGAGAACATCATTTCGATCGGTTGAAAGAAATACCGAACCACTTGATATGATTCATACGGATGTGTGTGATTTGAAATCAATTCCTACCATGGGTGGTAACAAGTACTTCATTACGTTCATTGATGATTGTACTAAATATTGCTATGTATACTTACTTAAGAGTAAGGATGAAGCAATTGAGAAATTCATTTTGTATAAAAATGAGGTTGAAAACCAACTTAATAAGAAAATCAAGGTTGTACGAAGTGATCGAGGAGGTGAATATGTTTATCCTTTTGCGGCATTATGTTCTCAAAATGGAATAAGACATGAATTCACTGCTCCTTATTCGCCACAGCAAAACGGTATTGCCGAGCGAAAGAATCGTACCTTGAAAGAGATGGTTAATGCCATGCTTATAAGTTCGGGGTTAAACCACGAAATGTGGGGGGAAGCCATTTTGTCGGCTAATTATCTTTTAAATAAGATACCACGTAAGGAAAAGGATGAAACACCGTATGAACTTTGGTTTGGAAGAAAACCTTCGTATAAGTACTTACGAGTGTGGGGGTGCCTTGCTAAGGTAGCCATTCCTCTTCCTAAGACTCAAAAGATTGGGTCTAAAACGGTTGATTGCATATTTATTGGTTATGCACATCATAGTAGTGCCTATCGTTTTCTTGTGCATGAATCTAAGATTCCCGATATACACAAAAATACGATTATGGAATCAAGGAATGTGTCATTCTTTGAAAATGTGTTTCCTTGTTTAGACAAAGAACAAGGAAGTTCGTCTACACGTGTTGACGAAGTTGTCCATGATGAGAGACAACAACAACCTCAATTAGAAGAGGTTGAGCCTAGAAGAAGTAAAAGGGCAAGGATTGAAAAATCCTTTGGTTCGGACTTTGTCACCTATATGGTAAAAAGTGAACCAAGGACCTACCGTGAAGCGGTAACTTCTTCGGAAGGACCTCAATGGAAAGAAGCCATTAAAAGCGAGATAGATTCTATCTTACAAAACCATACGTGGGAGCTAGTTGATCTCCCTCCGGGTTGTAAAACTTTAGGCTACCGATGGATTTTTAAGAAAAAGATGAAAGCGGATGGTTCCATTGATAAATACAAAGCGAGGTTGGTGATCAAAGGATATAGACAACGAGAAGGTCTAGATTACTTTGATACCTACTCACCGGTTACGCGAATAACATCAATTCGGATGATACTTGCGATTGCTTCCATAAGAAATCTAGAGGTTCATCAAATGGATGTGAAAACCGCCTTTCTAAATGGTGATTTAGAAGAGGAGATTTATATGGAACAACCGGAAGGCTTTATTGCTCCCGGTCAAGAGGCAAAAGCATGTAAACTCGTTAAATCATTGTATGGTTTGAAACAAGCTCCTAAACAATGGCACCAAAAGTTTGACAATGTCATGCTAGAAAGTGGCTTTAAAATTAACGAGTGTGACAAATGTGTTTATGTGAAAAACACAAGTCATGGATATGTCATCTTATGTCTTTATGTAGATGATATGCTTATCATTGGAAGCAATGATAAGATGACTCAATCTACAAAAGATATGTTGAAGTCAAGGTTTGACATGAAAGACATGGGCTTGGCGGATGTCATTCTTGGAATCAAGATTGTACGCACCCATGATGGACTTGTGTTAACTCAAAAACACTATGTTGATAAAATTCTTGAGAATTTTAGTGGGGGAGACACTAATAAAGTTAGTACTCCAATTGACACCTCTCACCATCTATATAAAAATAGAGGTGAAAGTGTGAATCAATTAGAATACTCAAGGATTATTGGTAGTCTAATGTACCTAATGAGTTGTACAAGACCGGATTTAGCTTATGCGGTGAGTAGGCTAAGTCGGTACACTAGTAATCCAAGTGTCGAACATTGGAAAAGTATTACTAGGGTACTTCGGTACTTGCGGTACACTAGAAATTATGGACTACATTATACTAGATATCCCGCTGTGATAGAAGGATACAGTGATGCGAATTGGATATCGGATATAAAGGATTCCAAATCTACAAGTGGTTATGTGTTTACCCTTGGAGGTGCGGCTATATCTTGGAAATCGTCCAAGCAAACGATTATAGCTAGATCCACAATGGAATCTGAGTTTATCGCCTTGGATAAAAGTGGTGAAGAGGCGGAATGGCTACGCCAATTTGTGGAATGTATTCCAAATTGGTCATTGCCTTTGTCTTCCATTTGTATACATTGTGATAGCCAATCGGCTATTGGTAGAGCCAAGAGTGCAATGTATAATGGTAAGTCAAGGCATATTCGACGTAGACATAACTCGATACGACAACTACTCTTAACTGGAGTTATCACGATTGACTATGTAAAGTCAAAAGATAACATCGCGGATCCGCTTACGAAAGGCTTAAGCAAAGAGTTAGTTAATAAGTCGTCAAATGGAATGGGACTAAAGCCCTTGGAATAAAAGTTTATGCGAAGGAAACCTAACCTAGTTGACTGGAGATCCCAAGATCTAGGTTCAATAGGACAACCTAATTGTATAAACGAAGGGATGTCACTGTGGGGGTAACGGAATTCCTCCATACATTCTTAAAGGGGGTACATTGTACTACTTCCTAGTCCATTCCTAGTTCAGTGACAATGAGGATAAGCACTATGGCTTTTAATGATTCGTGGTAGAAAATCACCTATGTGAGAGAGAAGTGGGGTCGCTTCGAATGGAATTGTTGGGCACAATTCTTAGTAGCTCTCGCAGAACCAGGCAGTGTCCATGACCAAGACGGGCACGATAAGAGGATATGAACAAGTTAGGGAGGGTCTTGTGAGAATGTATACCGTCGTCTACACAAAAGGCGGGCTCAGTTCAAGGACATCGCGTCTACTGACTGCTAGGAGACTAAGTGTGCTTCTCAAAGGAGGGTTCAAAGGCTAACACCTACCCATCCTTTGCAAGACTTGACTGTTGAACATTTATCGATGGTTTGTGGTGTTTTCGATCAATCTCTATTCATGTGGGGGATTGTTGGAAAAGTTGTGATAAAATGATTTTTCACCAACTTTGGACCTATATAATTATACATATATGTGTTATATATAATTATTGGTTGGTAGCTATGTGTTCTCCTATATGAGAGCTACGCAACGGTATATAGCGTGTCCAAAGTCGAGTTGTGGTGAATGAGATATCGACTCTCAAAGTAGGGTGTTTGATACAAGAAATCTTGGAAGTGGGGGATGTGGGAGAGTATCCCACATAGGAAAAAGATGAAACCATTTGTTGGTTTATAAGGTTGGAAGTTGTATGGAAGATTAAATCCT
Organism: Calendula officinalis; assembly: GCA_963853835.1. Classification (NCBI taxonomy): domain Eukaryota; kingdom Viridiplantae; phylum Streptophyta; class Magnoliopsida; order Asterales; family Asteraceae; genus Calendula; species Calendula officinalis. Next base: position 885,892 of record OY970830.1, on the reverse strand, counting down.
TATACATGGGTTTTACCCGCACGCCTACGCGCGCGCGCGCGCGCGCGCGCGCGGGGGGGGGGGGGTGTGTGCAAATAATTTGGACTGAGTTGCCCGAAATGGCTTGAACTCGTGTACGCCCGAGCGACCTGCGGGCACGAATGCAGCTCCGAAATTCCGGGCTCGTGCGGGTCAATTTTTGCACCTCATCGACACTGCAGTTGTCTCGTACTGACCTCCTCAGTACTGATTTTTTCATACTGACCACCTCAGTACTGAACCGATCAATACCGACCTCCTCGCACTGAGTGTTCGACGTGTACTGAGCTGCAGTCTGATACTGACCTGCGCAGTATCAGTCTGATACTGACCTGCGCAGTATCAGTATCAGTCTGATACTGACCTGCGCAGCAGGCAGTCTCATACTGACCTGCAGTACTGATCTGCGCAGCAGATGTCTGATACTGATTTCCAATACTGACCTGCGCAGCAGCAGTCTGATACTGACCTGCGCAGCAGCAGTCTGATACTGACCTGCGCAGCAGCAGTCTGATACTGACCTGCGCAGCAGCAGTCTGATACTGACCTGCGCAGCAGCAGTCTGATACTGAGCTGCTGCACTGACTTCCAATACTGACTTCTGATACTGAGTTCTCGGACTGAGTTCTCGGACTGAGTTCCTGGACTGACCAGAAGGACTGAGCAGAACAGTTACGAAAATTCTGCAATTAGTGCAGATTACTGTTTTGATTTCTTGTTTAATTGTATTGAATGCATTTAATGTTTTGATTAAAAATCACTTGGCATTCTACACTATAAAAGGAGACCTTGGGTCTCATTTGTAAACACACCTTCTACACCTACTTCTTCTTTCACAGCTTTCTCTCTTAAAGAAAACACGCTAAACTTTGGTTAGTGTTCTGGCTTGGATTATATCCGGTAGTGTAAAACTACTCGGTTGTTTTACCCTGGGAAATAGACAACGAATCTATTTTAAGGGGATTGTGAAGTTCACGAGACTCAACCAAAAACGTTGTTACTTGTTTGTTCTATTTAATTTTGTTTCAATCTTTGTAAACGTTTAGTCAATTTCCCTTATTGTAATTGTATTTTATTAATGAAAATTGATATTAGCTCCTACATTATGGGCCCCACCACCAACTATCTCTTAAAAATACTTTCTCTCTCCAATTAACCTTATATTTTAATCAAAAATAGTACCAAAGACCCCACTATCAACTATCTCCTAAATACTTGTGCCCAAAGGAAATGGGAACTTTTTTGTGGGACGGAGGGAGTATTAACTACGGAGTATATAACATTTAAGAAAGTAGATGAATAGTGTTTGGCTGCCAGGTGAAAAAGATTTTTTTTTATTTTATTTCTGCTAGCCGTCATTGTTGACTTTAGTATACGATTTAAAGATTGCGTTTTCTTTATACAAAGGAGAAGCATTATCTTCTCCTTATTTATATTATTATACTACAAGGATTTCATTTTGTATTACTTCCTCCAATTCAAAATATGTAATACACTTTTTATTTTGAGATTATTCAAAATAAGTGATATAAATTTAAAAAATTATCTTATTTAACAAAAAAATAGTAAAACTCATACTCACTAACTATCTACTTTTACCCTTAATTTTTACTATTAAACATCATTAACCTCACCCTATTCAAAATGTGTGAGACTCATTCTATACTAACCATCCAATTAATCTAATTTAATCATCATTACAATCTTTTTGCCTCAAAAAACATAAAACTCAAAGTGTATCACTTATTTTGAATGAGAGGAAGTATTAACTTCGTGAGATATGCATTTTGCAACTGTTAGTTAAGAATTAAATATTCAATATTTTGCAATTGATAATATTTCACTATATCTACACAAGCACACTATATCTACACTAATTTTGTTTATAACAGGACCTAAAACACATATGATTATACTTCCTCCGTATCAAAATAAGTGACACACTTTTCATTTTGGGGTGTATCAAAATAAGTGACATACTTTAAAAACTTTCATTATTTGGTAAAAATAGTGGGACCCATAGCCACTAACTATCCACTTTAATAAAGTGTAATTACCCTTATACCCTTACTTTTACTTATAAAACTCATTAATATCACTTTGTTCAAGAAAAGTGGGACCCATTCTCCACTAACTATGTACTTTAATCTATTATAACCTTTATTTTAATCTTTTACCTCAAAAAACGTGTTAGCCAATTTATGTCACTTATTTTGATACGGAGGAAGTACGTTTTTTTAGTATGATTAACAAACATCAAGAAAAAATAGATTTTAAAACTTCGACGCAGGTGTTGTATGAATATCAATAAACAGTATTTTGGGTATCATATGAAAATTCCCCGCGACATCGCGCGGGGTAAAATATTACTAGTTTCAAGAACATTCTACACATCTTTAGCCACAATCCACACAATACTTTAGATATTTCCAGGCTAGATATTTTTACGTATTCTGATTGATACTTATCAAATTTGCAAGGGCCCACTTCATCACACCGACTTTGAAACCATAAATTGAGTTCTATATAAGCCGCTAAAATGCGCCACCGTGAATCACCGCCGCACAAATTTGTGAATTAATTACTGTGAATTCGAATTGACGAAATTGCAATTAAGACGGAGATGGAGTCGAATCAAGGATCTCCGTCGTATTATAGCATTCTCGGCGTTTCTAGTGATTCCTCCGACGATCAGATCCGGCGTGCTTATCGTAAACTTGCTATGGTATATCTCTCGTTCAATCTGTTGTTTACTTGTTTCTTCATTTGATTATGTACAGATTCTGATTGTCAGATTTGATTTCGATTGTAGCAATGGCATCCTGATAAATGGACGAAAAATCCGTCGCTATTAGGAAAAGCTAAAAGTAAATTTCAACAAATTCAAGAAGCTTATTTAGGTAATTTAATTACCGGTTAATTAATTGTTATGTTACGCATGCAAAGTATATCTCGAATTAAAAATAAAAATTAGAAAATTGATGTTAATTTTATAAATAAAACAGTGTTATCAGATCGGAAAAAGAGATCAATGTATGATATTGGATTTTATGATCCACAAGATGAAGTAGATGAGGTAATATTCTTTACCTAATTTTATGCTTAATCATTTAGTCCTTTTTCTTTTTTTTGAATTAATTAAATGTTTATTATCCTGTTTTAAATTTGATAGGGTTTTGCTGATTTTCTTCAAGAGATGTCATCCTTAATGGAAAATGCAAAGAAAGAGGTAAACAATTACTTACAAAATGATTATCAATTTGATCAAACGATTAGAAAACTTCAGATACTATTTTGATTTTCATGGATTTACATGCTAAATTTATATCAAAATTTGTATTTTAACAGGAGAAGAAGTATAGTTTTGGAGAGATACAAAACATGTTTTGGGAAATGGCCCAAAGTTTTAACACTTCGAGTTCTTCTGGTTTTGATTACAACGTTGAATACGAAGAACCACATTGGTCACAAGAATTTTTTAGTTTGGATGATGATTCAAGAAGTTCAAAGAGAGCTCGAGCCGATGTAAGCCCGTTCCATCAAACGGGCATTGGTAGGCAAGAGGCCAAGTGTGTATAGATCATGTAAAGTTGCCATATGAACTCGGGTTTTTGCTTTTATCATGGTTGGTTAGGTCTAACCAACTTTTGATGTTAGACTTTTGTTACAAAACAACCAAAATGTTGTGTTGGCTTGATAGTTGCTTGATTGTAATAGAAATTTAAAATTTGGATTAGGAATAATCAATTAGCTCAATGTTTTAGGCTGAACAAGTGTGATTGGCTTTGATATTAAGGTGATTATGATGGTGTTCTAATGAATATGAGGAGTTTGTTTTTATTTTTGTTACATAAATTATGATGTTGAAACTTTACCATTAAAAGGAAATTTTGTTGGCCGTGTGGCGAGTTCTTACCCAAAACAAGTTTAAGATAGTGAACAAACATCTTAGGCCATTTATTTGGAAATTGGGCCAAGAAGAATTACTAAACCTTTTCAAATAGGTGTAATGGGCCTTCTTTTTACAAAAGCTCATTTTATTGCGAAAAGATAATTTTATTAGCCATGAACCCAGCCATAATTTGTTGGGGCCTGGCAGGTTTGCTTCAAAGCTTTCCGATAATCCTATCCATTAATTAGTTTTCATTCTTATTAAGTTAAGGGGTTCTGATAGTGACAACTTTTAGAGCTTTCATTAAGTGTATAAAAAGTTGTACATTAGTTTATGAGGAAATAGTTTTTTAAATGTAGAATTCGGTTACAGATGAATGTATAAGTTTTTTATGTATGTCTTTTGATAGCCTTTATAGCTGTCATTATTAAAATCCTTAAGTTAATATAACAAAAAATACAAAATGTAAAAAATGTAATAGCAACTATATACCACACAGAAAAATATTAGGCAAAAAAACTCATATTCAGTACACATAAGTTAAGAGTCCACCAATCACAAAGGTTTTGTGTTATTAACGTCATATTGGTTATCTTGTTAAAAAATAATTAAAGAAAAATATGATCTTTTTAATCCAGTCTAAAAGTAAATAAACAATATGGCCCCTTGCAAAATACAATAATATTAGTATAGCTATTCAAAATTTTCAATTATAGAAAAAATGATTATGATCTCATTTGAAAATGCGACAGAAATAAGACATGTAGATAATATTGAGGTGGTTTTTGTTTTTGATTTAATGGATTTAATGAGCAGAGTGATTAACATATAGGTATTCTGAAAAATATGATTAAAAAAATGATGGCAAAAACTCTGAAAGTTTAAAAGACGACTCAAAAGTATATAAAAATTAAAAGATATATATTAGGAATTAAAAAACATATAAGTTATTTTTTTAAAACACTTTAGAGACTAGATGTTGTCTCTAATTTTAAGGCTATTGGGTATAAAAAATCTATTTTTAAAGATGGCAATATAGTATTTAAATGTTTGATCTTTAAAAGTAATTTTTTTAATGTAATCTATTTAACTTTAAAAAATTCAAGACAGGAAGAACGAGTTTTGGTGTAATCAGATGTCATTGTCAGCCACCACCAAAATGGTCCCTCAGGCCAATAGCCATGCCACCATGTTCGTCTTTCACCCTACATGGAAAGTGACTTCTCTCTATAACTTCAACTATGCCCCGGTTGACCAGGGTGGTTCAACCAGTTAAATTAGGACCCGATGAAGAAAGCGCGTAAAAAATATCCAGGTTTTAGCTCATTAATTATCCGTTGCGACCCGTTGGGTTTTTGTGAAGCCTGGTGTCTGAGATGTCCAAGAAAGCGTTAGTGACTCGGTTGTGGCATTTAATCTCATTTGAACTTTAATTTTAGATGTTGATTCCTCAAAATTGGAAGCCGAATCAGGTTATTTGAAAGATGATACGGCAATCTTGGTAACCGAATTGTGGGAAATCGGACGATTTGACCGGGTTGACCTGTCAGTTCAACCGATTGAATCGTAACTCAACCATCCGTAGACTAAAATCTCAAGCTTTAAAACATTGCTTATTAACTAAAATAATAGGTATGTATATAGATATATTGAGTATTTCAATTGTCAACAAAATTTACAAATGGGTGTTAATAAACTAGAATGTGATGATGTGCTTGAGAGACAACTAAGACTCATACAATATAATAAAACTCTTGTAATAAATATTATTTTAATCTCTAATATATACTTGTATATAATTATATGTATATGTATACGAATGTTGAGAATGTGAGAATAGATCTCAGCCGTCGATCTCGGTATGCGCACCCTGTGTATTCGTATATGAATGTGCGTATTCATATATGAATATACAACAATATTTTTCATAATTTTTTTTTTCAAAAAGAAAAAATGAAATAAAGTGTATTTATTCATATATGATTAACAAGAATTATACTTGAATACACATAATGTATTTATGAATACAGTGTGTATTCATATATAAATGAAAATTTTAATATTCTCGTGATATTTTTAATTATCAAATGAACTCTTCCCTATAGATACATATGTTAGTGGAGAAATGATATTAGTGCCACTATTTATGCCTACGTATGTGTTTGTTAATCTCTAAACTTGACATGTGTTATGCGCTATATCTCTTTCGTCATATCATCCTTTAATTTTGATATTTATCATCATCAAATGAATAGACACAAATAATAAGACCATTCCTCGTGTTAGTGTTGCATAATATAATTACAAAAAAGCGCATGTGAAGCTTTATCCTGTTTGGGGGTTGATGTATTACGTTGTCCCCTTGCGTATAAAATTATTCTCATGTAAAAACAAAAGATAGATTGTCGTACTATTTATACATATATTCGTGTAAACATGTGGCATTTATACTCCCACTATGAGTACGCGTATAGAAATAGATTTACGGGTTTAATCTAACTTGCTAAAAGCATATGTTTACCATAGCTAATCTTTCTGCAGCTATTTTCCAAGAAAAAACAGGAAGATGATTAAATTTTTGGAAAAATATCTTCATCGATGAATCCTTGTCTTGATTATGGATCGCCATGGATGATTTTGTTGAGCCGGTTCCAAAGGCTCAAAATGGCAACAAAACACACATTTAAACAGTTCCATTTTATAATTAAATTAGAATTTTTTTCTTTCGATACTAGTGTCAACTGTGACACTTAGTGACACTTTCTATTTTTCCATATCAGAATCATGTCATATGACACTCCACTAATACACTCATGTCAACAATAATTTTTCTGTTTAATTTGTTGAGCTCCACCATTATAAATTATACACACACAAAATACTAAATACCTTATTAATATATCCTTCCTCCCCCTCGTCCCTTCCCTTCGGATAGCCGAAGGCATTAACCTACTCTCTCCAACTGAATGCATTGTGCCAACGGTTGGAAAAAACTGAAGGAACCGAAGCATTAGGCGACCTGCTCATTGGTACTAGTCTAATACTATAAATTCCATGCTCACCCTTGTTTAATCCACGGAGACCATTTATGTAAAAAAAATCAAAATAGAAGAAGATTGAGCTCGTTTATTTGGGATGAATGTACGACATGATGACCCCCATTGACAATTGAACAATGAAATAAAGCAATTTGCTTTGGTCTCTCACTTTCTTAGAGCATCTCAATGGTTAACCTCACAAAAGCTTATTACTTTTGCCACATCAATATTCTACTAATCAAAAACCTTTTCATAAATAACATCTCCAATAGCTAACCTTTACAAAAGCTTTTTCTTTTACAATATTTCTAGTTTACATTTATCTATCTTAAATGTTTATAAATACCCCTTATATATAATTTGATAATTTTTTTGACATCTTACTAAATATAATATTTTTTAAAATATCTCATACAAAAATATTATAATAATTAACATTAAATATTATATAATTTATTTGTTAACTAATAAAACTATAATAAAGAAATTATATATAATATGTCTAAGTTTTAAAATGAAAAGTTATTAAACATTAATGACTAAAAAAGACAAACATTAAAAGTGCATTAAAAGGTTAGTAAAAAAGCTTTTGCAATAAGCTTTCAAAAAAGCTACTTATTCCAATGGTAAAAAGTCTTTCAAAGACTTTTTGAAATAGTAATAAGCTTTAAGAAAAACTACCATTGGAGATGCTCTTACAGAGTCCACAAAAGTACTTTTTTGTGTCACAAAAGTAAAGATAACGTGCTTTCAAAGCCTCAAATCCTTTCTAAAATCGATTTACTCTTTTATATATGGGAACTAGTTTCATAGCCCACCCGACTGGGCGGCATGCTTCAAGATATATATTAAAGAAAAATAACAACAAATATTCATACTTTTAAAATGACATAAGAATTCATAGCTGTAATGATAAGTTTGTACAAATTTTGATACATGAATAAATGTTACAGAAAATTTATAGACGAAATAAGACTTCTTTGTAAATGATATTTGTTGTTAAATTAGTGTAATTGTCATCTCTGTCACAACAAATGACCTTCAATACTGTTGTTAGACAACTAAAAACAATCCATACTATATAATTAAGAAGCTTAATTGTTTTTATTAAACAGTGTTTTAAGAAATTAAAAAACAATAAAAAAAACTGCAGTTAGTAATTCGGAGTAGACTGTTTTTAAAAAAATTAAAAACACTGAAAAATATGTAACACTATTTAGAGAAATCATTGTAACCATACTGAAGTATATGTAACACTATTTAAAGTGACTGCATATGATATTTTGCTGTAAGGTAGACTTATTTTAATGTTGACCTTTATATTATGGTTAAAAATCAGTTAAAATATTGTGTTTGCTGCACCTGTTATAACATCTAAATCACCAAAATATAATAGTCAAAATAATGAACAGTGATACAGTGAAATTGTATTGGCAAACTGTTAATATTTATAATCAAATATGATTTTTTTATTTTTTTATTTTTCTTTAATATGTTTAATGTGGAATATAAGCAACATAATTTAAAATGCAGGTTAAAAAGCGAAAAAAATAATAAGTTATTATATAGAATAGTGTTGTTTTGAAGACACCTAGTATCTGAAGACTGTCCTCTGCTGCTGCAAAGACGTTTCCTGAAGAGTAGCATAGAATTTTTACTCTATATAATTTTACTTTTAGTGAAAACAGTTCTGATTGTATTGCTATTCGATGCAGGAACTTATTTTTTTTAAGAAGTAAACAGTTAGTGTAAATGAAAAGTTGAAGAGTTGAATAACTTTACACGAAAATCACTTTACCTTATGATGCTTAGTAATGCAGAGCTTGAGAGTAGCGCCTAAAACTGTAAGTCGTATAGCTAATAGGGTGTATGGTTTAAATAGGGTTAAATGATTATCAAAATCTTATAGATGGTAAAGATTTAGGTAGTTACTAATTTGCCTAATTTATTGCTAGAATTAATGTGATATCAAAAATTCCGTAATTTTTGTAGTTATCTTATTTAGGTTTGATTGATTATTAAATGCTTTTATTATTATTTTTAAAGCTGGCAGCATTTTAAAGTTGGAATCGGTTTGACTTATAATAGTCATACATTAATGTTGAAAATTGTATTAGATGGCAATCATAACCGGAAAAAAGGAAAGAAATAATGTGATTTTCAAAAATTCCGTAATTTTTGTAGTTATCTTATATATGTCTTTTATATTTAATGTTTTTATTATTATTTTTTAAAGTTGGCATCGTTATAAAGCTGGTATCGGTTTGACTTATAAAAGTCATACATTAATGTTAAAAAATTTCGTCTAAATTGTGTATGAAATCAGAACCGGAAAAAAGGAAAGAATTAATGTGATTTTCAAAATCCCGTAATTTATGATATTTTAGCTTTTAAAATTAAAGTAGTTATAATACCTATCTTTTAAATGATTTTGCAGTATAATCTCCCTAAGATGGTTGGGTATTAAATGGAAAACATTTATCTGGAAAAATGGAAAGAATCAAAAAATGATTAAGTTCTAAAATTTCGTGATAATCCCCATTAATTGTGTGATAATTCCGTTAATATCGTGTATTTTGTTTAGGAGGAGAGATAAAACAATTTGTAGAATGTAGGGGAGATTTCACATGACCAATAGGGTAATTACATGTGGGATTGTGGACCAATGAGAAAGCTTGAAATTGATTAGTTGGCAAAATAAAATCAAACCTAGGTCTCATATATAGGTTAAGATTGCTACAAGGAAAAGTGATACTACAAATTAGGGGTGAGCATAAAAACCGAAAAACCGAAACCGAACCGTTAAAACCGTCAAAACCGAACCATTAAAACCGAAACCATTTCAAAACCGACGGTTTGGTTTTATATTTTGAAAAAACCGATGGTTTCGGTTTTAATCAAAATCCGCCCCATTAAGAATCCGCCCCACTAATATTTAATATTATATATTTTTTTTTAATTTTATAGTTATTAAAAACAAGTCAATTCATTTAAATATTAGAAGCTCCATCTAGTGTAGGGTCCAATAACTTTTTATTATATTAACTATTAAACAAGTCAATACATTAAGTTTTGGGAAAACTCAGACATTATGATTTACATTATAATTGTATGATGCAAAATACGTTTGATTTTGAATTTTTAAGCTGAAAATGATATTAGTGCATGAAATTATATATTAATGTCAAAATTCAGGTGGTTTCGGTTTTAAAACCAACCGAACCGTTTATGTCCAAAAACCACTATAACCGAAACCATTGGTTTCGAAAATCCTAAAACCGAAATTAGCGGATTCGGTTTGGTTTGAGCCTAAAACCGCCCCATGCACACCCCTACTACAAATTCTCTCTCTACGACAACGACTCTCCAACAATATCATCTTTTTTGCAATTTTTCAAAAAACGGTTTCTCTATGACTCACATAAATGGAAATAACTTTGCTAAGTATGGCATCTCTTCTGCCGGAAGACTTTCGAAAAATAATCTTTCTACTCTTGGGTAGATGCATGACTGTCTAAGTATCATATCTTTCATACCTATTTTTTACGGGATTGAATATATTTAACTGCTACGAGGTATATATTGAATTCTTTAGTATTTCATCATATACACCAACATGGAATTAAAAGTTGCAAAAAGGTGATTATAACAAATGTTTTTATTCAAATTCTTTTAAAAAGCATAAACAAGAATTTACCTTCACATTAATGAACAAATATATAATTTTATGATTTGATACACACAAATATTTAAATTCAGTATCAAGCAGATGAAAATACCCAAACTTCATTTTTTTTTCAAATAGTTGCATGTATTTTAATCATAATGACTCTAATTTACTTGATTTTAAAAAAAAAATTACAGATACAACATATAACAATGTCTACATTACCCTAACATGCCAATATACATACAACTAAGGCATCCTTATTCTAGTCCATCTAACTTGTCACATTTCCTTGTTTTCCTCTTAGAAATGCTCTGGATTGCTTTCTTTGAATTTTAGTATATAATTTGGGGGTTGGGGAGCAAGATCCTAATATCAAGGAGAAGTGCTTCAAATCAAGTCAAAAATTCCATATTCCAATTGTTTTGGAGTCTTTATATGACCTCGTGCACTCTCTTTTATAAATCTCCTAAAACAACGAACTTGTTGAAGGACTAAAATTTGTCTTATTAGACTTTGTTTTAGTCCAATGTCTCACAAACCGAGAAGAATGTAGTAGACGAGAGTTATGGGCAATGCAATCAACATTCCGAATATCACCCTGTACAAAATCCATAAGTTGCGAATATTAAAAGGTAAAATTTCATAGATGATGAATACTAGTTTGTACTTACGCAGTGCTGAGTATTGCTGGATGAACATTGTACTCTTTGGCAAAAACAAACGGTACAATTCCTTGAGGTAGTGCAGCCTATCATTTATTTAGAAATAATTAAAAAGGTTGGAAGTCTTTCCAATCGTAACTTGTAATCGAAAAACGTAACCAATGTTATTTGGAAATTAAAAAAAAAAAAAACTAGAGTGAGTTAAGTAATACTCCATGATCAGTTATGGAGATTTTGCATGTTTATAAGTGGCTAACGTTTATTAAAAATGAGTTTTTTAGTTGATTAATATACATGTTAGAAAAATTCATTAAAATTTACCTGTACGATGGCAACATGGAGGAGGGTACCGCGGAGACCAACAATAAGGGAAGCGGCTGCCATCACAGCTGGTCCAGTTAAAAATCTAACAGCCATTGAAAAAGTAGCCACCGAATTTCCACATGCTATTATCTTTGGTTGAAGCGCCATAAACAAACCTTTAAAATACGAAATATTATAAAAACAAACAGTACATGAAGTGTCACGTAATTACGTAAAAAGTCTCGAAAATTTGAAACTTTAGTAGACAGATTTGACAAGGCTGCCAACTTGTTATTGTTTCTTAAATATTAGATTCAGCAACGAATTGATAAGATTTGATATTGAACGGGACCACGATCAAGTCTATTCATCAATCATTATGGTCCTCAAAATATAGCAATAAAGAGTAATGATATTAGTTTCTACTATTTTATGTTTCTAAAATTAAAGATTAATGATATTAGTGTCTACCATTTGTGCTTACCCATGTACCTATCAATTTGATTTTGACTAGTGTCAAAATCAAGTAATGATATGAATACAGAGAATAAGTGGATGACACATGTCAAGTTTAGAAGTAGATGAGCTTATGAATAGACACAAATGGTATATAAAAATATCATTTCTCAAAATTAAATATATCAAACAAAGATCATTATAGTACATTAACAATTAGCAACAAAATGCCAAATTAATATGTTTAAATCGTTCAATTAATAAAAACTCACCTAAACTAAACATGGCCATTCCAAGACCAGCATCCGAAAGTATTGAGATCGATTTCTCTATTATTTTTGGCATTGCCACATGCCACCTGCCATCATTAAACTGGTTAAAAACTCTATTTATTACTATTAAAATGAACTAATTCACGTTTTTAAAATTTATTCTATTTAATTTAAAAAATTATCTTGCATTTGGGTACCAACAAATCAAGAATCCCACATGTAACTCCACCACAAAATGTCGGGCGCTTTTGCATAATAAATACGAAAACAGACTTTAAAGTTCAAACCCTTCATTTTTCTATAAATTGAGATTAAGAACTTACAAAATATTTTATTTTATTTAAAATAAAAAACAAATAATTTAATACAAAAATATATTAATTACCTGAAGGAAACAAGAGACCAGATTAGACCAATCAGGCTGGAATACGTGTTTGGGTTCCGGATAAGTTTCCGCCAAACCATAATCAGTATCAACCGTGTCATCACACTCGCCGGCGGCATGTACTTTCCGGCATTCACGGACACCTCCTTAGGACGGAGCTCCGCCGAACCCTCTCTCTCCCTCTCCTCATCTTCATCTTTACCACCACCGAAACTGAATTCTCCGGTCCCTACAACATCTAAAATATCAAATTGAATCATAATTCTCAGTTTCTAATACTATAAAATATCTGATTCTTACCTTTTGTTTCGGAGGAAACTACCATCCGGATTTCTTTAGCGTCGTCGTGATCGGGTCGACCCGACTGTTCAGTAGTCGCTCCGCCAAACACACCGCCTTCCGAAACCGGCGAACCACTCGAGCTCCACACGAACATATGAAGCTCTTTGTCATCACTTTTCGCTTTGTTTTGTTGCACGGCGGATTGCGGTGGTTGTACGCCTTTTGCTGTTTTCGAGACCGTTGATGTAATTTCCGGATTTGGAGCCGGATAAGACCCAAACCTCGGGGAATTCAAAGGTCCGGCGGCTGTACTCTCCTCAAAGTTCGACGGTCGAGGGGTGGGGCCCCGTGAAGACTGAACGGAATACATTTCAGCCGGACCGAAATTCGATAACCGGCCACCGGGAAACCCCATCACAGAGTAAAAATCCGAGTGATTAAAATTGGATCCCCTCGGAGACGAGCTCAAACTATAAATCTCGGCGCCGGTTAAATTCGACGGCCGCGGAGTCATTCCGGCGAGTCCAACCGACCTTCTCGAAACATTCGATTTCCTCACCGTCACATGAAGCTTCCCGTCGTCTCCGATCTCAGCATCAGTTTCGAGAAAATCATGCCCGTCGAGCGATACGACGTCGGACTCCACCTTAAACGACACAATCGAACCCGCCGTTTCCGGGAACTGTTCCATAATCAGAATTTTCGCGCCACGGAATTCGAACAGAAAAAGCAGCAGAGTGTACCAAATTATGCACTGCAAAACCACCACCTGAACCATCAACGAACCGGAATACTCACCGTACATCGCAATTAGCAACGGAATTCCCATCACTAAAGTGTTGGGTAAAGTAGAGAGTGAGAAAATCGTAATCATCCATTCGAGGCTCCCGTTCTTGGTAAATTTCGCCCAAAATCCGAGCACCACCAGCATGATGATCTTCTGCAGCGTATCCGCCGCGATGAATCGGAAATTCATCTCGTACGGATTGTTTAATGAGATGAAGTGAAATGATAGTAACGGGACGGCGAAAATAGCGACGAATCGGTTGATGCCGGAGCACTGATCAGGGGAGAATATTTTCCACCACCGTACGCTGCCGTAAGCGAGAATCATGGCGACGTATAGCGGCACCATTGCCGCCATGACGGTGTAGAAATCATGGCCGCTTATCATTGTTGGTTAGAGATCTAGCGGTGGTGATTGGTGGGGGAAGTGAGAGCCGACAATTTGTGTGTTTTTATGAGTTTGCTGGCAAATGTGTGTGAATTTGATGACTGATTGAAGTAATTAAGAGAAAGAACCGAATATATATAGGTGAAGAATGTAAAAGATATGATGTATAGTATGCACGTGTAATGTGGGTGAGTTTTTTTTTTTAAGAATCTAAATGATACTTAGAACATCTCCAATGGTAAATATTTTCTAATTCTCTCATATTCCATTACACTCTAACGAATCAAACATTTCCTTTAATAATATAGTGGGTGAAAAATTGACTACTTAAATTGACTACTTTTGACCAAGTTGCAAGTCTAGTGGAGACTACCTAGAATTATAGGTTTATTGTGAAAACGAACATTTTGAACTGGTTTAGATAAGAACTGAAGTTTAGTTTTCAAAAACGGTTCAAAGCTAATTATGTGGCATATTCATGGGTTCTTGGTAAATGGGTAGCAGAAATACCCCTAAATCTACATTATTATACATTATTATCATTAATCATAGCCTTGAGAGTAATGATTGGTAAAACCCAACATTTAAATATCTAACAAATATAAAACCAAAGAATATTCGGTTAAACATGATACACGTAGTTTAAGATTGATGAAGAGTCACTGTCACATTTATTATCAACAAAATAAAAAACTAGTGGAAGCCATAATCTTCTTAGAAAAGTGACTCAAATCCACTAATTAAATTTTAATGTTGTTTTCGTTTAACCTTCTTTTTTCTTATTGGGGTTGCATGGCACATGATTTCATAGTGGTCGGAAATAATTCAACAAAATATTCAGCAGTTTCTTGATGTCACATTAAGCATATTCTTCATTTAAAGATAAAGATATTAAATAAATACATTGAACGTTAAATGATTCAACATTCAACGCTGAATGATTTCATTAAGCTGCAGACAGCAACAACTAAACCTTTTCTTTTCATTCTTTCGACAAATTGATTTCCTTCACAGTGTAAAAATAAGTAACTTTAAGTTCATAAACGTTACATAGTGAAAATGAGAATGAAAAGGCATTAATGTCTATGTGGTGATATGTAACTATTGGAATTTGGAATAATAATCTTTTTGGATAAGTGAAAATGAAAAAAAGTTGTACTCCGTATTTTTTATGCTACCGTGTTTAATACCTTCGAGTGGTGTTTGTATATGTGTAATTATTCTAGAAACTGATCGTTGTGGTAGCATAACCCAATGCTTTATATTTTGTAATTGTTTTTGTTGTTTTCGCTTGCTCCTTGCTAGCTGGTAAAAAGTAATAAAAAATTAGTCATTATAAATAAACGTAGTTTCGGTTCTTATCAAGTTAAATTGGAAATACTTTTTACAACTAAGAATTGCAATTGAAGAAAAGTAAAGGTAGGGAAGGCCCATGTAAAGTTAAGTCTACTCCCATGGAAGCCTTTGCATTGAACATGTGCATTGAGGGCCATTGTTTGGTTTCTTTCATTTAGGGATTTTTGGGGTTTTCCTAATTGTCGTTGACACTTGTCATATGGAAAAATAATAGTAATGGAAAAGAAAGAAATCAGTTGATGCATAATGTATGTAGTAATTAACGAGCATTGTGGTTCCCGCGCGATGGTGGTTTAATATATATAATTTTTACGTTAAGATTTAGATTCAATTTATCTGATTTCGAATTTTTAAAAATAATATTCATCTATATTGATTATAGTACTTTTATGAGTGGTTTCTTGAAAATTTTAAAATATAATGTGAAATAGGTTTAACATATATATTTTATAAGACTTTTAGGAATTTTCGAGTCGTATGTGATTTGGCAAAATGAGTTCAAGTGTTATTTAGTAATTGTGTTTTTAAGTTTGCGTTCCAAATCTAAATAAAGTCTTAATAAAAATGATAAATTAGTGTTAGAAAAGTTTTATTAAGATAAAATTGTCCACATCTTTTATTTATCTTTTAAGCATAACCTTAATATATATTTTTAGAAAAATCTCTAAGTAAAAAATATTACTATAATAAATCCAATAGGTATGAGGCCTGTATTTCATTGCACATATTTAATTTATTTTTTAAATGTTATTAATTATAAATTATTTGATTAGGGGTGTGTTCGGTTCCGGAACCGGTAAACCCGGTAACCGAAAAAAGGAAATTTCAAGGACCGAGAACCGGACCGGTTAAACCGGTTCCGGGCCCGGTCCGGTTCCGGTTCGGTTCGGTCTTCAAGTGGGTTTAGAACCGGTAAACCCGGTTTTTGTGTTTGCCATTCTATTATACATTTACAGTGCATTTTTCATCTTAAAATATATAATTTCAATATTTTAGTATATTTTTAATGAAAGTATGATGTTTACGGAATTGCGGGTGTTTACGGGTTGCTTCAAGTAAAATATGTTTCTATTAAAAGCTTATATACCTATTATTTCGACATATATATATGAAAACTCGTAAGCCTATATACCTATTTAAATGCCGATTCCAAACCCAAAAAAACCATAACCGAACCGGTAAACCCGGTTTGTTATTTTTTATCAAATCTAAGAACCGATAACCGGACCGGCTAAGCCTGTTCCGGTTCGGTTCGGTGCCGGTTCCGGTTCGGTTCCGGTTTTCTAGTTTTTATACACACCCCTAAATTTGACTTATTATTCTGTATTTAATCATTAATATAAAAATAATTTGATTATAAAGCTTAAGGGCCTAAGTGTCCTTTAGTAAAAAAAGAAGTAAAAAACACTTGCTGAAAGCAAGAATTGAATACACGCCCCCTAATACATCAAAAGCCTTAAAGGCACTGGTGAAGCCACTTGGGCAGTAAAGACATTTAATCATCATTTCACATTACCAGTATATTAATGAACTGTTTTTCCTTCTTATGAACAGTAAACTTACTATGACAATTGTATATATAGTAATCACGGAGAAATTATGTTTATAAATAATTAATTTTTGTAATTTTACTTAAAAATCTTAACTTAATTATAGTTAACTAAACTCTATGTTATTTTAGCCAAACCAATCCTAGGTATATGCTTCAAGATGAATCGCACAAAAATTGATTTTAAGCCTCTAGTAATATGACCGACTGTAACCAAACAAATGAATGTTACATATGATTATGTAGTTCCATTTGTCAGTATATGAGAATATGATATACTTAAAAGTTTGTGATTTTGAAAGCAGTTTTTCTATCTATGAGAATTTTTCTATCTATCGAAGTATGATTGAGTATTGTTGTCAAAAGTTCGTGACTCAAAACTCAATTTGTGCCTCAGTTTTCTAAATTACATTGGTACACTTACTTAATGAATTATAAAAAATAATTAAAAAATTTATAAAAGAATTCAATTTTAAGTCAATGAAAGTCAAGATCTAGTGGTCCAAGTTGAGTAGCTCTTTTTATGGAAGTTAGAGGAGCATGTGAGCCCAAAGTGGTGCGTGTTGTCGGGCTAATGGCCTTCCTCGCCACATCCAATCAACCATGCCCATCTAACCATACCGAGCCAACTTTCCCAAACCTACCCCCCATCCCACCCATCAACAAATTGTGTCTTTGCATATATGGTCCCCTATACGTTAATATCTTAGCTATACAAATGTCACATCAACTTTAACTAATTTTTTAGTCGAAAGTGTAATAATGGATTTTTGAATTTTTTTTATACAAAGAATAATTGCATAACATGATAACTAAAATACAATGTGACAATTTCTGACATAATTTGAAATTTGATATACAAAAATAAATAGATTAGGGTTGACGCAAACAAGTTTTAGGTTAAATTTTGGTCAACTCAACGGATTCGTTTATTTTAAATTTGAGTTGATGATAATTTAACTGGATTGTCCATAATGAGCCACCATAAGCATCGCCAGAGAATTAGAGAATGGAATTCTAGCAACAAAACTATTCAATCATGGCTATTCTTTCACATACGACGGTGTTTTATCAAACTTCATATGCTTCTTTTTTCGATTCATCTCTTTGTGCTCATCTCCTAGACCGATGTTGATTGATTATTTCAAATTTTGCCAAACACTCATTTTACATTATTTACGTTTTTCAAAACACAATAAGCAGCTCTTTTTCATATCGCAATCCTAAACACCCCTTAGTTAACTAGTTTGAGATTAGATTGACTTAAATGATAAGAATAATTGTAAACACCTAAAAACAGTTATTTTTGAAAAGTACATAACACTCATATAACTTTAACTATATTAAATATATGGTTTTGTTAATGATAGACCTTAGGGCTGTCAATATACATGCATCAAAATTTTGTAATTCAATCTATAACTTACTCCTGGATTTAGGAATTACCACCCCAATTGAATTGATGTACAACTCTTTATGCTTTAAAGACAGTCCTAAAGACTGTCATTATCAAAACCCTTAAATATATATACGTTTTAGTGGAATTAAGCAACTTGTTGAATATTACGAGTATAAACTCAGGACTTGAATTTTATTCTTTAATCATGATTGATAGAAATAACAAATGACTTGACTATTATCTACTCAGTGTTGGGGTCTTGTAGTAAAGTTTTATTATTCTCTATTTTTCGAATCGCGGAGTTAAAACATAAGGATGGAAACAATAAAGTAAAAGAATATATTGTGTATATCTTATTAACTTTATGATTATCTTGTAAATCTTTTATATTTGGTAGTTAGTTAAAGCATTGTACACATTATAAATATAATGGCAAATCTCTTCACAATTAGTGAAGATTAAACCCTTATATGGTATCAGCCTAAAAACGCTCCTCCCCTCAACCCTAGCCGTCGTTCTCCTTGCCGTCGCAATTCTGCACCGCAACAATGGCCGGCTCTTCCTCAACCGATAAATCGGATACTTCCCTCTCCATGTCTACGATCTTACACATGATAACTCTCAAGCTTTCATCCACAAATTACCTATTGTGGCACAAGCAAATGCTCCCACTCCTAGCCTACCAGCAGCTCACGGGATATGTGGACGGCACTATTCCCGTTCCTCCGGCGACGCTAACCGTTGAAGATGTCACCTCGGTGAACCCTGCGTACACTACTTGGCTCGCTGCCGATCAACGTGCGTTGATTATTATTCAGTCCTCTCTCACAGAAGAAGCAATGGCCGAAACTTTGGGTCATTCCACTTCCCACGCAGTTTGGTCGGCTCTCGAATCTACATACCGCCATGATTCTGTCGAACGAGTCCATACTCTAAGAGACAGTCTTCGCACAATCAAAAAAGGTTCATCAACAGTTGCTGAGTATGCTCGCAAGTTTAAGAACGTTTGTGACCAATTGAACGCTATTGGTCACCCCCTTGATGACAATGACAAAAGTCATTGGTTCCTTTGTGGTCTTGGTTCCGCATTTGAGACGTTCTCCACCACCCAACGGCTTATATCACCAAAGCCGATGTTTCGTAATCTTGTTTCTCAAGCCGAGAGTCATGAGATGTTCCTTCAATCTCTCAATGACTCTACGGTTGCACCGGTTGCTTTTAATTCCACTCGAGAAGGTAGTAATCATAATCGTGGTCGCTCCTCTAACCGTGGACAATCTTCTCGAGGTAGGGGTCGTGGTAATAGACGCCCCCCTCATTGTCAATTGTGCAGGAAAGATGGTCATTATGCAAATCAATGCCCGAGCTTGGCCACCTTTGCTCGCCAATCTCCACAGCTTGACGCCAATCTTGCCGAAGCCTTTAACGCACAATGCAATACCTCCGCACCCGATTGGTACGTTGATACGGGTGCATCGGCCCACATGACATCTACCACTACAAATCTTGACCATACCGCTCCATATTCCGGTAATGATTTTGTTTATTTTGGTAATGGTGCAAGTGAACAAATTTCGCATATTGGGAAGACTCAAATCTCTCCCAATATCTCTTTACTTGATGTCCTTGTTATCCCAAAGTTAACCAAAAATCTACTTTCTGTTAGTAGGTTAACCGAAGACAACCCAGTTGATGTTTTATTTTCTAATCCTTTGTTTTATATTCAGAATCGCCAAACCAAGGAAACGCTAGCTCAAGGCAAGCGTAGGAATGGTCTCTACGTTTTAGACCGAGGTCAAAGAGCCTTCTTGGCTAAACTTTCCTCTCGTTGTTTACAAGCTTCTTTTGAATTATGGCATTCTCGTTTAGGTCATGTTTCGTATGACGTTATTTCTAGTTTAAATAAATTGGGTTGTTTGTCAGTTAATTCAGTTTTACCAAGTCCACGTTTGTGTTCTTCGTGTCAGTTGTCGAAAAGTAAACGTTTACCATTTGATCTTAATTTAAAGCGTTCATTGCATGTGTTAGATTTAATTCATTGTGATTTATGGGGACCTTCTCCCGTTGTGTCGTTAGATGGTTTTCGCTATTATGTTATATTCATTGATGATTACTCACGTTTTACTTGGTTTTACCCCTTGAAGGCAAAGTCCGATTTTTACCATGTATTCGAGACTTTTATTACCTTTGTGCAAACGCAATTTTCGTGTAAAATCAAGCAATTTCAATCTGATGGTGGTACCGAATTCATTAATAATCAAGTCCGCAACCTTCTACTTAAAAACGGAACCCACCATCGGATCTCATGTCCATATACACCGCAGCAAAATGGACGAGCTGAAAGAAAACATCGACACATTACGGAAACGGGCCTTGCTATGATGTTCAACGCACATGTCCCGGCTCATTTATGGACACACGCGTTTAGTTCCGCAACTCACATTATTAATCGATTACCAACGAAGCTTCTTGGGCAACAATCTCCGTATGAATTATTATTTTCATCTCAACCAAATTACGGTAATTTTCGAGTATTTGGTTGTCGGGTTTTTCCATATCTTCGGGATTATTCATCAAACAAATTAGCCCCCCGAAGTGCTCCTTGCATCTTTATCGGATATAGTACCCAATACAAAGGGTATCGGTGCCTTGACTTGACCACCATGCGTATTTATACTACCCGACATGCTCAATTTAACGAAGACGTATTCCCTTTTTCGGGTAAAGTAACGGATAACTCATCCACCACTTTATTTTTATCAACTTATTGTGATGAGTACCCCTTGCCAACCACACCCTCACCCACTGTCGAACCTACCCACCACACTCAAAATACTTCCTCTGCCCAAAATGTCCCTAATAATCCACCATGCACCCTTTGTCCTTTGCATGCTCACCCTACTGCCCCTACCGAGCCACAACAAAATACTCCCAACCCGCCATCACATATACCCGCTCCACAACCCGAACACCCTATACCCGACCCGCAGCCTGCCCCGCCCGAGCAGCAGCCTGCCCCACCCGTCCCACAACATAACCCACACCCAATGGTCACTCGCTCAAAGGTCGGAACGTTTAAACCTCGGCACATTGCCGATCTCACGCACCTATCACCGCTTCATCATGCCCTTTTAGCATCCAAAGAACCAAAAGGCTTCAAAACTGCCTCTCGTGACCCAAAATGGTTCTCGGCCATGCGTGATGAAATGAGTGCCTTAAATCTCAACAATACTTGGGATCTTGTACCACGGCCTCCCAAATCCAATGTTGTCGGGTCTAAATGGGTATTTCGAACAAAGTTTCATGCAGATGGCTCAATTGATAAATACAAGGCTCGTCTTGTTGCAAAGGGTTTTACACAAATACCGGGGCTTGATTATTCCGCCACTTTTAGTCCCGTTGTCAAGGCATCCACGGTCCGTATTATACTTTCTATTGCCATGCTTAACAAATGGTCACTCAATCAACTTGATGTGAAAAACGCTTTCTTAAATGGCAATCTATCCGATCTAGTATACATGGAGCAACCTCCCGGATTTATTGATTCAAAATTCCCGAATCATGTTTGTCGCCTCAAGAAAGCTCTCTATGGTCTCAAACAAGCACCTCGTGCATGGTTTCAACGGTTAAGTTCCTTTCTTGTTAGCATTGGGTTTTATTGTAGTCGAACCGACACCTCGCTATTTATCTACAAGAAAGGCTCCGATATTCTTTACTTATTGGTCTATGTTGATGATATAATTTTGACCGGTAATAATTCTTCTCTTGTTCGTGATTTTATTTCCCGTCTTAATAAAGAATTTCTCATCACCGATCTTGGCAAACTCAACTATTTCCTTGGCCTTGAAGTTTCTTATCATGCCACGGGAATTTTCTTGAGTCAATCCAAGTATGCTCATGATATTCTTACTCGAGCAAATTTATTGGATGCTAAACCAGTTGCTACTCCATTGTCCACCTCCACCTATTTTACAAGCCAAGGAAAACCCTTTTCGGATCCTACTCTCTACCGATCACTAGTTGGAGCCTTACAATATCTCACCATTACACGGCCCGATCTATCCTATGCCGTTAATCAAGTGAGTCAATTTTTACATGCTCCAACACAAGACCATTTTCAAGAAGTTAAGAGGATCTTGCGGTACGTTAAGGGTACAATGACACACGGTCTCACGTTCCTTCATTCTTCATCTCCGACCATCCTAGGCTATTCCGATGCGGATTGGGCACGTTGCATTGAAACCCGCCGATCCACGTACGGTTACTCTATTTTTCTCGGTGGAAATCTAGTATCATGGAGTGCTAAAAAGCAACCTACGGTTTCTCGCTCGAGTTGTGAATCGGAATATCGAGCCATGGCCAACACCGCCTCCGAGATAGTTTGGATCACTCATCTATTAAGAGAGCTACATATCTTACCTTCGGGTCGTCCCACGTTACTATGTGACAATCGAAGTGCCTTATTCTTAAGTCAAAATCCTATTTCGCATAAACGGGCAAAACATATTGATATTGACTATCACTTCGTACGTGAACTAGTTCTCTCCGGTAAATTGTTGACCAAATATGTCTCTACTCACTTACAAGTCGCCGACATTTTTACCAAGAGTCTTCCAAAACCTCTATTCGAGGATTTTCGATCCAAGCTTCGTGTTGGTCCTCCCCCACCTTCGCTTGCGGGGGGGTAAAAGAATATATTGTGTATATCTTATTAACTTTATGATTATCTTGTAAATCTTTTATATTTGGTAGTTAGTTAAAGCATTGTACACATTATAAATATAATGGCAAATCTCTTCACAATTAGTGAAGATTAAACCCTTATATAAAGTAGTTACATTATTCATTTGTTGATTATGCGTAGACGTTTCTTGATTAGATTTGCAAGGTGGATCTTCTCGTTTTCTTATGACTTTTTGTTGACATCTTTTTGTAGTTGTCGGGTTTTATAAAAGTTTTGAATTTCTTTGAAATGGTTTTTTGCGGAATAAATCCAATATACTTTTATGTAGAACAACTGATGGATGCCTTTCTAAGAATTACAAGTCCACATGGTATTTTCGGATTTTACTCTAAAACATGATAATGATGTAAGAACGTTATATAACATAAGAAAATCAGTGATGTCTTTGAGAAGGTGCAGGAGGTGCAGCCGCACAGAGCCCATATTTTCTAGGGTATATATTCATCAGATTTAGTCAAACAGATGTATACTAAGCTGCTTTTTTAATGGCAGTTTGACTTTTCATAGTCAAACAGATGTATACTAAGCTGCTTTTTTGTAATTAGGGTTTATATTCATCAGATTTAGGAAATTAACTGCTGCAACTGTGTAATATATTTAAGAATGAAAAAAACAACTATAAAGAATCATAATCATGTTTGATGTATTTCACCAAATCACTTAATTGCATATGTTTGACATGTTATAATCACTTAATAGCAGTTTGACATGCTATACTGATTTCAAAACAGTTTGACTTTTTCTGGTCAAACAGATTTAAATATGCTTCAGATGTTATACTTATATTAAAATAATAAAAAAAATAAAATTTATAAAATAGCCACAGATGATTACACAAAATCTTTAATATCGTTTGTGGTTACTGATGTAAATGCTTAACGAAAAAAATGAGGAAAACAACTATATTAAACAAAGAATTCACAGAACAAAAAATGCATAGTGTAATTAAAATTGCATAGTATAAGTAAAACTGTGTGAATTACGCATGATTACTAAAACACGATTAAGGATAGCATGGTACCAGATTTTTTGCGTTAAGAAGATGAAAACAATGCTGCAGATGAGTATTCCGATAAAAAAACATTAAGATATATAGTCTTTATAGGATGGAGGTTTAAATGTGAGATAATGATAATCCCTATAACTTCGTAGGGGTTTAAATTTTAAATTTGGTAAGGGTATTAGTAATTATAATTTCATATTTATAATATATTTAATTTAAGTAAGTATGAAAATGGTGGTGATTTTAATCTGTATATGTTAATATAATTTCGTATTTAAAATATATTTAATTTAATTAAGTATAAAAATGGTGCAAATTTTAATCTGCATATACTTTTTTATTGAAATATATTATTTTATAAATATGGAATAAATAAATTTAAAGGAATCAGTATTATAAACCGAATCTTAATTAAGGTAATTACCGAATTTAATTATTTAATAAAAAGCTGTAAAGGTCTATATTTAAATCTATATATTTTATTAAAAAGAGTCCTAATTTTAAAAATTTCTAAAAAGTCTTACGTTTCTAAAAATATTTTCTGGCATTAAAAAGATTCCTAAATTTCCTTATAACAGAAAATGTTATATGATTTCGTATTCCAATATGATCAAAAAGATTTCGTATTTACAGAAAAAATTTCCTGGCATTAAAAAGATTTCGTATTTACAGAAAATTTGCAGTCATTAACATTTTGAATTTTTCAATCACCAGATTTCAAAAAATGGAGATAATTATGGAGTTTGTTAATTAAATATGGAGTTAATCATGGAAATACGAAATTCATGCATTTAATTATTTCTTTCGTATTTTAAAATGGAGTTTGTTATTTTGGGTATTAGGATCCGAAATTAATGGCAATTAATATTTAGTTATCGGTCAATTAAAAAACTGTAAATTCTATTAAAATGCCATGTGTCATTCTGGCTTCTAAGAGGTGCCACGTGGCCGCCTATAAAAGCTTGTTTTATTATATAATAGATTTTTAAAGGAAAAGAAAAAAAGAAAAAACAATGTGGTATACCACTAATTACAACTTCAGTCTTTGAACTTCGTTTATTACACTGGACGTCCCTGCACTTTGTTACACCCAAAGTCCCTGCTGCACTTAAATTTTTTTAAATGATCAAAATACCCTTTTAGCATTTTGTAATAAAGTGAAGATGAAGGATTGTGAATGTAATAAGTGATAAACTATAGGGATCATCCGTGAAATTTTACTCTATTAGTTGATTTTTTTTCTTTTTTATCCATATTTTCCCACCATATTCAGACTCACCACCCACCTCTATCTCTCTGAATTCAAACCTCAATCAATAACCAATGTCGTCGCACCGCTAAACCTCCTGAAAGTCGATCCATTCCCAAAAACCCTACTTCTGGTTTCTTTCTCCAGTTGTTCCATCGTCAGTGACGTTCTATCGACCTGAATTGATTAAGACAATTGATGCACGTCGCCAGAGGAGTTGGTGTTTTCCACACGCATGTCGATAAAACGTCACCATCGATGTAACAACTGGAAAAGGCAACCGAAGGTAGGGCTTAAGGATGGATCGACTTTTCAGGGAGTCCGGTGGTGCGACGATAATGGTTATTGATTGAAGTTTGAATTCAAAGAGATATAGGTGGTTGGTGAGTCTGAATATGGTGGAAGAATATGGATAAAAGAATAAAAAAGAAAAAAATTCAATTAAAAGAGTAAAATTTCACGGACGGTCCCTGTAGTTTATCACTTATTACATTCACAGTTCTTCATCTTCACTTTATTACAAAATGCTAAAAGGGTATTTTGGTCATTTTAAAATTTTTTAAGGGCAACAGGGATCTTGGGTGTAACAAAATGTATACACCACGGACGTCCAGTGTAATAAATAAAGTGCAAGGACTGCGGTTGCAATTGGTGATATACCACAAGGACCTTGCATGTAATTTACTCATAAAAGTATTAAAAAACATTAAAAATTTGAACTAAAATGGAAAACTTAAAAGGACGAAAATACCCTTACTTTTTTCGCATATACAGTTAACACTCAAATTTAGAGGGAAAGACATAAAACCAGAATTTTAAAAAGTACACGGACAGTCATCTGGAAAAAAAAATTTGAGAAAAAAAATAGAATCTGAAAAACCACCTGCAGATTGAACATCTTAATGGTTAGTTTTTTTTACTCAACATTGCTAAACACAATTAAAACTTAATGGTACAAACATTACACGGGTGTTTCAAAAATATACGTTTCAATGGGATGACATTCACTTTTAGAGTTTTAGGAACCTTAACAATATTTGGTTCCCAACAAACCTTAAGAACCCTACAAACATCTAATTTTTGGATTAGACTGCAATACATGATACTAATCTTCATAATTGCAACATCCACTACACATTCATCCCTTTAATCATGGCTTGATGACACACTTTTCATTGATGAGAATAGCATTGAAACGGCTTCTCCAACCGTCAAGAAAAGTGTATTTTGTTGCAAAAGATCATGTGTTCCTTCTGCTTTTTGCAATTTCTCAATCACTTCTCCAACCGGATTCACCAATACAAGCTGTAACCAGTTCAAACAACATTTTTTAAACATTAATCACGGCTGTAAATACCTAAAAAGATAATTAGTTTAATAGAATAACTTGCCTCAACACCCCTCTTTTCCAATACCCTTTTGAGTTCTTGCACAAATGCCACTCCATTTGTATCAATGGCACTTACATCTGAAAATCACACAAAAAAGGTACAATTGTATTAGATATTAACATGTTGGATCGACACAAATGCTTCACATAATTAACTTTTACACCCATTTGACAAATTTGACCCATTTTTCATTTTACCCAACACAACATGTTTACCCATGAGCTTACAGTTGACACTTATAATTATTTGATTACAAGTGAAGTTTAGAAGTTACCAGCAAGATCCAGAAGCAAAAATCTAAGACCAGAATGACTCTTGGTTTCTTCTTCTTCCTCATAATCTTGTATCCACCTCAAAATCCTTCAAAAATAATAAAAAACAAAACTAAATTAACATAAAAGAAATGCAAGACTTTTGAAACCATTCGTTATGTTTTTTTCGTTGAGAAACGATCGTTCTTTACTATTCAAAACACGAAAATAGCGAATGGAATCACGAATATTTACCTGTCATTGAGATAATTCGAATTGGCGAAATTGATTGGAGCTTGAATGCTTAAAATCAAGAAACCGGGTATCGATACTGCCTCCTTGTACTGATGTTTGTTCCTAAAAATGTCGGTTCCTGGTATATTCCCCAACACAACGGTTTTAGGTCTTGTCATTTGTAAAACCATCTTGAAAATCGAAATTCCCACCTAAGAAGAATTTGTGCACAATATTAAAAAAATATGATATTGTTTCAAACTAAATCTTCCTAATTATATTCATACTCATTTAATCAATAACACTTACAGCGAGTGCAAGTCCTTCTTGGACCCCTATAAAAATGACACCGAAGAAAGCACATAACATAACCACAAAATCAAATTTATCAACTTTCCATATTTGGTAAGCGGCTGGGATGTCGATAAGCCCAATGACGGCTGTGACAATGATTGCACCCAGTACGAGGTTGGGTGTATACCGGAATAATGGCATCAAGAAAAGAAGTGTAACCATAACCGTCACGGCCATGATTATGTTGGAGACGGCTGTTTTGGCTCCCGCATTGTGGTTCACGGCTGACCGCGAAAATGCACCTAGGAGGATCGGGTTGTGGCAGTTAGAGTACAAGTAAACTTACAATATGTACATGTTGTAAAACATAGCTAGATTACGACAGCCGTGAAGACACTTTACTACCTTAAACTATTAAAGACACATCATGATAGCCTGAACTTGACAATATTGTCGATTTAATACACTGACTCACTAATTTTATCTTGTTTATTACATGATTTGCTTCTAATATCAATATATTGAGATGAATATATTTTTTTTAGTTCATCAAAAAATCTAACGAAAGTAAATTAAGTAAGATTACACGATTATATAAATGAATAAAGGTATTAAATTGATCATTTTGTCAAATTCAAGGTACCATGTTGTACGTTTGATAATTATAGTAGTAGATGACTTAATCAGTTAAATTCAGAGTACTAAAATAATTTTAACCTGAAATTATTTATTTACCTGTAGTGATATAGCATGAAGTGGTTGAACCAACAATATTCATGACTCCAATTGCAATCATTTCTTTGTTACCATCAACTTGGTAATTCTTTAAGGCGGCAAATGTCCTTCCTACGGCAATCCCTTCCTATTTTGTAGAAAGACATAATTACCCTTATAAGTTGTAAGGATGATGGGCTTTCGTGAGTTGTGAGTTACGCAATGAAAGTGGTAACTTACAGTGAGGGAAATTATGCCAGTGATGAGACCAGTTTTCATAACTAAACCTATATGACTTCCATGTAAATGCAACATATTCCATGAAGGTGGATTTAATCCTTGTTCTAATTCTCCAATCTATTTAGCACATAATCAATTACTGTTAGAATTTTATTAATGGAATATTAAATTTAATTAGAGTAAAATAATAATAATAATAATAATAATAATAATAATAATAATAATAATAATAATTATTATTATTATTATTAAATACTCCGTAATATAACTTACCACAGAAATACCATGTTTTTGAGCCTTGAAAACAAAAATAAAAAGTGTTGAGAGGATAACTGAAAGCAACGGTGCTCCTGCCGATACCCAAAACAACTTCGGTTTCTTAATGCTCTGCATATTTTAAAAATAATAATACAATCATATTTACTTCATGAATGCAAGGACGAAAATGACAAGTTTTAATATAGATTTTATTTTGGACTGTCGATTTGTTTCTAACTTGTTCAATATTAAAAAATTTAACTATCGATAACAAATAATCACATAACCTAGCGGAAGGGCACCTGAAATGATTTCTTATACCGTAGGTTAAAAATTCGATCACTTCCTTGGATAAATATTTATGAGATTGTCAGTGAAATGATAAAAACAAAAACAACAATGATTAGTTCACGTACATAAGGAAAAACTTAGACACCCCAGTGTAGCCCGATAGCCCGTCATAAACAGGTATACCTTTTAATAAAATAAAAAATTTGTTCCATAATGGAGATAAAAATGTCTTTTAGCAGGGAGATCTCTCGTGAAGTGTTGTCCCCTGTACTTTTGCTGCTTTATTTATGGATTTGATATTTTATGAAATGTATGTTACGATTACTAAACTTTGATTGAAATGTATTATTGAGAATATATATTAATTCCGATAATTACTTTTTACAATTAATAACAAGTATGAACTAAATTGATGGTAAAGTTGATGAGCTCTATTGTTAGAGCAAATCACAGATCAACTTAGTACTGATGCTGCAGTTGGTAATAATTATGTTTATTACTGATGGGGCAGAAACATTTACTACTGATGAAGTTGATGCTGGTGTTCTCTATAACTTAGTTACTACTGATCATACAAAGATTGAAGATACTACTGATCATTGTAGTTACTACTGACGTTGGTTTCTGGACTTACTACTGATCACCAAGTTTACTACTGATGTTACTTATTTACTACTGGTGATTGGTTTTACTACTGATACGCGTTTATGGAACATATCAAGTCCGAGATCTTCGCAGAGATAGTTATAGAATGTAAATCAATGTATATCGTTTATAATTAGATGTAAATCGTATCCTAGAATAACTAGGGTAAATAGTTTAGCTTCAAGGACTATTATATATAGTTCCTTACGAATTGTAAACGTACGTGTGTATTGTTAACTTAATAATATACATTGAAGCTTTTTGTGAAACTGTGTTCTTAATATTTCTCATATTGTTCATACAGTTCATCGTTCTTAATTATTGATATAGTGTTGATCCGCTGCAACTTCTATCATCAAATAGATCTAAGGTGTTTATTAACTTGTTTATAGTTAATCGATCCTGACAAGTGGTATCAGAGCTTATTGGTTCTAGATCTACTAATTGTTAAGAACAACAAAAAGTTTTAATCTTTAAAACACACACATTATTAATCATGACTGATAATAATGAAAGCACTCAGGCCAACAAAATTCCTATACTCACACCCAATAACTTTGGGATGTGGAAGAATCGTATTAAGCAATACATGCTTATTACAGATTATTCCATGTGGGAAGTCGTTTGTGAAGGAAACAAAACTGGTCAACTTCAAGCAAGTAGCTCTGCAACTGAGGCAGACAAACTTAAATGTGAGAAGGAGAAGAAAGATAAAGGCATTGAACTCAAAACTCTAAGCACTCTCTTACTGGCCATTCCTAATGATTATCAACATCTCTTTGTTGAATATGATGATGCAAAAATACTGTGGGAAGCACTGGAGAAGAGATTCGTTGGGACAAAGAGCACCAAGAGGAATATGAAGTCTGTTCTCAAACAAGACTTTGAAAATTTCAAAGGAAAGCCCAATGAAACACTCACTCAAGTGTTTGACAGATTCAACAAACTAATTGGTGAACTCAACCAAGTTGGTGTAAAGATGGATCAAGAGGATGTCAACATGAAGTTTCTAAGGTCTCTTAGTGAAGAATGGGCCATGTACACAGTGGTGTACAGACAAAGAGATGCTTTAGAAGAAAAGGAGTTAGATGAACTCTATAATGATCTCAGAGTGTTTGAAACTGAGGTAAATCACAAAAACCCTTCTATTTCTTCTAACAATGCTGCTTTTGTGTCTAGTACAGGTCAAGGACAGGAAACCTCCGCAGGAAAGGCTGCAGATTCTGAGGATACTGCAAGAGAATCCTTCTTCACTAGTCATGTGCATACTGCATTGATTAGTGATGACTTGGAACAACTGAATCCAGATGATCTTGAGGAGATGGATCTTAAATGGCAGATGGCTATGCTGAGCCTAAGGACCAAAAGATTCCTAAAAAGAACTGGAAGGACAAGCCTCAATTTCAACAAAGGTGACAAAGCAGGATTTGACAAAACTAAAGTCAAATGTTACAACTGTAACAACCTTGGTCACTTTGCAAAAGAATGTCCTCATCCAGACAAAAGATCAAAATCAACTGCTCTTGTGTCACAACAAGGACAAGGATATGACTGGAGCTTCCAAGCAGAAGAGCATGCTCAAAATCAAGCTCTCATGGCCTTTACTGACAACAAAACTGAGGTAAAATCTAAACCTTGTACTCCTGAATGTGCTAAAATTATTAAAAATCTAGAAAAAGAAAACAATAAATTAAATGAAGATTTAGCAAAAGCAATCAGAAGAAATTATGAGTTTGATGGGGTGATTGCTGATCAAGAACATCAAATAAAGGTGTACAAGATGATTGATCAACGGATCAAGGAAGAATTGCTTCAAGCTGTGGATGAGAAAGAGTTTTATGAAACAAAAAATAATGAACTTACAAGTAAAATAGAAGAATGTCAACTTGAAATTGAACAAAATAAATTAACAATCAAAAAGTTTGAAAGAAGCACTAAAATTCTTGATGAATTAACTAATAATCAAACTACAGAAAAGGTTGTTCATGGGGTGGGATATCATGCTGTACCACCTCCATATAAAATCATTCCACCTCTTAAAAACAGTTCAGAAAGAATCATTAATGAATTAAAAACTGAAAATCAAACTGAATCATCTAATGAAACATCTGAATCAAATAATTCTTCTGATGATGAACAATCAATTGAATTTACTATATCTCAAAGTGAATCACCAAAATCAATTGATACAAGTTTTCACACAGCTCAAAGTCCAAATGAATCTCCCAAATATAATGCAGATAATGTACCAAAAATTTTAACAAGGGGGAATGAAAGAAATAAAACACAACTCTTAGACCAAAGAATACCTGAAGGTGCTAAAAATAAGAAACTAAGATGTGTTATATGCAATAAAATGAACCATTTAGCAAAGGATTGTCACTACAATCCAATAAACTGCAAAGAGTTAAAAGAATTTAAAGTTCTTAAAGAAAATGCTAAAACTCAAAAGTTAAAAGTTACTACTGGTCATTCAGTAGTAAATAAAATTAAAAATCCAATTGTTGAAAATCCAAGATTTGGAAGAAGTAAAACAAGGTTTGTTCAAAACAGAAGAGCTGGAAGCCCAAAGTACAGCAATTACTTCAAGAATAATGGAAAATCCAATCAAAATAAACAATATTTTAAATTTTCCAACACCAGTAGAAACTCTAACAAATTTACTACTGGTGTTAACCCTAATTATAATGCTGTATGGTACCAGTACAAGAATACTACTGGTAATAACCCTAATTTCAAAAATACTACTGCTCCCAAAACAAATTTCAAAAACACTACTGGTGTTAACCCTAAAAACACTACTGGTCATTCTAAACATGATAAGTACCCAAATACTACTGGTCCATCAGTAGTAAAGTATTCAAAAGCTAAAAACAATGGGTATAAACCAAGATCAGTAGGAAATTTTCACACCAGTAATAACTACAAAAGGACAGTAGTAAAACAAAATACCAGTAATAAACAAGTATGGGTACCAAAAGTCTTTAAAGTTAAATCCCCAAAAGCTCATTTCTCAAAGGATGAACCCAAGACATATAAAGCTTGGGTTCCCAAACTTAACTAATCCTTTACTCTCTTGTGCAGAGCATTCAGATCCCAGAAGAAGGTAGAACATGGCATATTGATAGTGGATGCTCAAGGCACATGACTGGAAATCTGCAAATTCTTAAAGATTTCAAGTCCTTTGATGGTGGATTTGTGGCTTTTGGTGAGAACCCAAAAGGAGGTAAGATCACAGGTAAAGGTACTGTTACTAATGGAAAAATTACCTTTGATAATGTATTTTATGTAGCTGAACTAAAATACAATCTTGTCAGTGTGTCTCAAGTTTGTGATAAAAAGAACAAGATTCTGTTCACAGACATTGAGTGCATCATTCTTTCTCCTGAGTTTATTTTAGATGAAAAATATGTTGTTTTAAGAACCCCAAGGAGAAACAATGTGTATTGCCTGGATATAGGGGGAGAACTCATTTCTACAAATGAGGTCAACTGTTTTATATCCAAGGCAAACACCACTGAATCAGAACTTTGGCATAGAAGGATGTGTCACACAAATTTTAAAAACATGAATAATTTAGTAAAAAGAAATCTGGTCATTGGACTTCCTCAAAAACAATTCATGTGTGATCATCACTGTGTTGCATGCCTAAAAGGTAAACAACACAAGACTTCTCATAAGTCCAAAACTGTGAACTCTATTTCTGTTCCTTTACAGCTCTTACATATGGACCTTTTTGGACCTACAAATGTAATGAGTATTGGAAAGAAACAATATTGTCTTGTTATTACTGATGACTTTTCCAGATATACATGGGTTTTCTTTCTCAGGACAAAGGATGAAACAAGTGAACTCATAAAGAACTTAATTGTCAAACTGGAAAACACATCTGATCAAAAAGTGAAAGCCATAAGATGTGATAATGGCACAGAATTTAAGAATGCTAACCTAATTAACTTTTGTGATCTTAAAGGTATTGACAGGCAATACAGCTCACCTAGAACTCCACAACAAAATGGTGTAGCTGAAAGAAGGAATAGAACCATCATTGAAGCAGCAAGATCAATGCTAGCAGACTCAAAATTACCAATCACTTTTTGGGCAGAAGCTGTTAATACTGCTTGTTATGTTCAGAACAGAGTATTAATAGTGAAGCCACATTTTAAAACACCATATGAACTTTTTAACAAAAGAAAACCTTCTATAAGTTTCTTAAAATCATTTGGTTGTCCTTGTACTATTCTGATTACAAGAGAACAAATTGGTAAGTTTGACTGCAAAGCTGATGATGGAATATTTGTGGGATACTCTACTCAAAGTAAATCATACAGAGTATTCAACAAAAGATTAAGGATAATTGAAGAAAGCATCAATGTATCCTTTAATGAAAATATACCTAATGAACAAGGAAATGGTCCAGATTGGCTATTTGACATAGACAATCTAACCAAATCCTTTAATTTTAATATAAATTTCAATGCAGGTAATTCAAATTGTCTTAATCAAAAGGAAGGAACATCATCTGTTTATACTGGTCAAGAAAAGATGAGATACATAGTTGTTGATACTGCTCCCATAGTTAATACTGATGTCAGTAAGAACTCAAATACTGAAAGCAGTAGTAACTCTGAGAATGAGGTCAGTAGTAATTCCATTACTACTGGTACCAGTAATAGTACTGAAAATACTACTGGTCCCAACTATAACCTAGATTCTCAAGATACTACTGATACCAGTAACAACTTCAATACTACTGATCTCAATGAAGATGATGGCAGTAGTAACTCTGACCAAGATAATGATGAACCAAATACTAATGACAATGAAGGATCTCAAGAAGAACAACTACCTGAGGCAAAAGAGTCCAACCCTGAAAATCAACTAGTGGTGGATAAAGCTACAACAACAAGGACTCAAAAGAACCATCCTTTAGACCTTGTTCTAAGTGATGTTAACTCACCACTTCAAACAAGAAGCAAATTAAACAAAAGTTTAACTGCAAATATGTGTAATATAAGCTTAATTGCTAATGAATGTATGTATGAATGCTTTCTGTCTCTGGATGAACCAAAGAAGATCCAACAAGCAATGAAGGACTCAAACTGGATTGAGGCAATGCAAGAGGAACTCCTTCAATTTAAATTACAAGCTGTTTGGACACTTGTACCTCTACCCAAAGGAAAAAGAGCCATTGGAACAAGATGGATCTTTAGAAACAAGAAAGATGAAAGAGGGATAGTGATCAAGAATAAAGCCAGACTTGTAGCCCAAGGATACACTCAAGAAGAAGGTATAGACTATGATGAAGTATATGCTCCTGTTGCCAGAATTGAAGCAATAAGAATATTCCTAGCATATGCTTCATTCAAAAGGTTTAAAGTCTATCAAATGGATGTGAAGAGTGCTTTCCTGTATGGGAAGATTGAAGAAGAAGTTTATGTTTGCCAACCTCCAGGATTTGAAGATCCAAAACATGGTGATTATGTGTTTAAATTGGATAAAGCTCTATATGGCCTACATCAGGCACCAAGAGCATGGTATGACACACTATCATCATACTTATTAAAGAACAATTTCAAAAGAGGAGCCATTGATAAAACTCTATTCACAAAGAAAGTTAAAAATGATATCCTACTGGTACAAATCTATGTAGATGATATCATCTTTGGCTCAACCAATGATTTATTATGCAAAGAATTTGAAGAACTGATGCAAATTAAATTCAAGATGAGCTCCATGGGTCCAATGAACTTCTTCCTTGGACTCCAAGTCAGTCAAAGAACTGATGGTATTTTGATAAATCAATCAAAATATGTCAAAGACATCTTGGAAAAGTTTGACTTGAAAGACAGTAAAAGTGCTAGTACACCAATGGAAACACACAAACACCTACATCCTGATGTTGAGGGGGAGGATGTAGATGAACACTTATATAGATCAATGATAGGCTCTTTGATGTACTTAACTGCATCAAGACCTGACATTATGTATAGTGTTTGTGTGTGTGCAAGATATCAAGCAAGACCCAAAGAACTACACTTACAAGCAGTTAAAAGAATATTCAGATACTTGAAAGGCAAACCATCACTAGGTCTATGGTATCCACATGACTCACCCTTTGAACTAATAGCCTATACAGATAGTGACTATGGAGGTGAATGTCAAGATAGAAAGTCCACTACTGGTGGATGTCAATTCTTTGGATCAAGACTAGTGTCATGGCAATGTAAGAAGCAAACAAATGTATCAACATCTACTGCTGAAGCAGAATATGTAGCTGCATCTGCTTGCTGTGCTCAAGTACTATGGATTCAAAATCAACTTCTAGACTTTGGTATCTCTATCCTTAAAACTCCTATTTTTATTGATAATCAAAGTGCTATTAGTATTGTGAATAATCCAGTAAAACATTCAAAAACTAAACACATTGAAATAAGATTTCACTTTATAAGAGATTGTAATGAAAAGAAATTAATCAAAGTAGTTAAAATCCATACTGATGATCAATTAGCAGATCTTTTTACAAAAGCATTTGATGTAGGAAGATTCAACTTCTTGGTCAGTAGTATTGGAATGATTTTAATAACTTAAAATCTCACTTAAAATTATGTGTAAAGTTAGTGTTGTAAAATATTATTTTCTTAAGTGTTTTACTACTAGTATTGCTGTACTACTGGTGTGAAAGTGTATGCACAAAATACTACTGATAGTTCATTACTACTGGTGCATTTTAGGTTTACATGGATACTACTGGTAAGTCAGTACTACTGGTATTCACATATACTACTGGTCTTGTGTGGTAATGGTTACTACTGATGTCTATAATTACTACTGATGTCAAAATCCTTAGTCATTACTGATGTTAGTAGATACTACTGACGTTTTACTACTGATATCTTATTTACTACTGGTCTTTCATAAACACAAT
Organism: Calendula officinalis; assembly: GCA_963853835.1. Taxonomy (NCBI): domain Eukaryota; kingdom Viridiplantae; phylum Streptophyta; class Magnoliopsida; order Asterales; family Asteraceae; genus Calendula; species Calendula officinalis. Next base: position 849,194 of record OY970830.1, on the reverse strand, counting down.
TACCAAACTAACCCCCATGAAAATAACCGTTATGTTATGATTCGAAGGCTATTTTCGTAGTTTTGCAGGTTTAATCGAAAGATATAAAAGGCGGCAGATGATTAATTTAGCATTATCTTCACTTCGATTCTCTAAACACCTTTCGATAAACCCTAGTTTACGATCAAAAACCCTTCATCTTTAACAAAATTCTTGCAAAATCTCAACAACAATGGCAACTTTACAAGCTCTCGATGTGCAAACCGATCTCAAATACTCAGAATTTCACAACATGGTTGCATTTTTAAAAAATCCCGACGGAACAAAAGATTTCCGTCCAATCGTAAAATTCTTGAGAAATTCGTATATACAGTTTGCCTTAACTGTAAAGCCGAAGGCATATCAACAGCACTTGGTGGATTTCTGGACCAATGCTGAGCGAACAGAAGGAACCACATCATCAATGATAAAATCGAAAGTAGATGGAAAGTACATCACTGTAACTGAACAATCAATCAGACATCATCTACAACTTCATGATGATTCAGGTATATCTACTCTTCCTAAGGAATACATTGCTGATACTTTAAATAAAATGGGGTATGAAGGCAGACTTAATATTGTAACTTTTCAAAAAGGCCTTCTATCCCCACAATGGAAATTTCTGGTTCATACCATTCAGCATTGTATTTCTCCTAAAAGAAGTACTTGGAATGAGTTTAACAAGGCAATAGCATCTGCTGTTGTATGTTTATGCACAGACCAAGTATTCAATTTTTCTAATATGATTTTTGATGGTATGTTGGGAAATCTTAGCTCTTCTAAATTTTTAATGTATCCCAGATTTCTACAACATATCATAAACTGTGAATTACAAAACTTGTCAACTCCTAAAAACATTTTTGTATTACCTGAGTTGAACAAGAAAGTTTTCTCAAATATGAGAAAACAATTTAAATTTTCAGGGAAGGAAACCCCTTTGTTTCCAAACATGATCAAAGATCAACCCAATATTGGAGAAGGTTCAACCATTGCTACAACCCAAGTTGAACCTCAACCCACTCCATCACCCCCAAATACAGCCCAAACACCACCCCATATAGCCACTCAATCACCAACTCAAACAGAAGTCCTGAATGTGTCCCAGGAACTTGATATAAATCTGCAGAGTGCTACTCTTCACTCTGTAGAAGACCTACCAGACAAAACCAAACATATATCTACAATCTATAAAAGAAAGAAATCTTTAAAGGACACCAGGGGACAAATCGAGTCACACCCCAGGCTCAAAGAGTTGTCCTCCAAGGAGGAGAGAGGACATGAGGGGAGGGCTTTCACTACTGATGCCCCAAAGGTGGGTGCACAGGACAGTGAAAACATCATTAGGACCCAAACCTCGGCAACTTTGAGTGATGACTCATTTGAGGAGTTACTCAAAGGACCCCGGTGCCAAGAAACCACAAGGGGGGGCATCTCTGCTTCTTCTAGGAAGAAGAGAATGTCTAAAAGACCCAATGACTCACCAAGCAGTGATGAGGGCAGATCTGTGGAATTGATGGAAAGGAAGGAAAACCTTAAAACCAATGTACCTGTTAGTAAGCCCGATGATCTTGCTAGATGGAGTGAGGGCAGTATTAAAATCCAACAATTGACGGCTAAAGTGGATTCCTTGGAATCCACTGTACAAGATTGTCTTTATTATCAAACAAATCAAGGAAAAACTATGGCTGCTATGAAAAGAAATGTCAATATCATCAACAAAAGAATGAGACAATATGAACTTAGGCTTCATCAACAATCAAAGCTTATCAGAAAATTGAAAAAGAGGATTGATGATAGTGAGGCTCCTCCAGTTGAGCTCACTAAGGGGGAGAAGGATAACATACAGACAATGATTGATGAATCCATTGCAGCAGCAGCTTCCTCCCTCTTGAATTTAAAAGAAACAGAAGTTGATGAAGGCCCAGAGATGATGATTACAGAAGAAGAGCCAATTACTACTGCTCCTACTAAAGAACAAGCTGAAAAAGACATACCAGTAGTAACTCCTACTACTGATATAACAGCAGTAGTAAATGAAGAAAAGGCAGCAAACACTACTGATGACCTATCAGTAGTAATCTCTGAAGACATACCAGTAGTAACTACCTTAGTTACTACTGATGACATTATTGAGCTGCCACCACTACTAGAGCCTACAATGATACTTCCACCATCTCCAAAAAGAACAACAACAACACAAATGGTGGTAAAAGATATTGATGATGATATCAACTGGTTAGAAGTTGATGAATGCTCCCTGCCTCCACATCCTAAAATACTTCCCATATCTCAGATACACTACTATGGTCCCAAATTTGTTATTGAATCTGAACCAAATATGAAGAAAGACAATTACATAGGAAAGGGAAAAGAAGTTGCTGATGAAGACCAACCCAACAGAGCACAAGGTCATGAAATTGTCAACAAAATCAATTATGCCAAATCAGCCAAACAGGATAGGTGGAAGGTAAAGAGAGCAAAATATTTAAAGAAGGTTGAAGTCTCTCTAGCAAATGAAAACAAAAGATTAGCAGAAAGGGCTAGAATATTGAGACAACCTTTCACAGAAATCAAATTGGCAGATATAGCAGATATATCAAAACTGCCACAATTTCAACAGAAGATCAAATCTAAACAAGTTGCTGAAACAAGAAAGGAATTACAAAGAAGAGAACTGAAAAAATTTAGGCAACTTGAACATGAAACAATAGAACTTCTTGAAGCACAAGTACAAGAATGCAAAGAGCAAAAGGCTGATATGCCAGAACAATTTGCAGAGAAAAAGAAAGAAATGATCACATTCTTAAAATCAAAAGGGTATAACACAAAGGCATTTGGAAGAATGAAGCTGATCAATTTAATTGAAAAGTACTGTGTAGAGAAGAAGAAGGATCTTACTGAGCAAGATAGTAATGAGAAGTACACCACTAAACTTGAACAGATAGACTCCAAAGAAATGAAAGAAAGAAAAACAATATCTGGAGAATCATCTGGTGTATCCTCTCAAACATCAAAGAAAAGAAAGACAATTGCTTCAGAACTTGATCAACCAAATAAAAAATTACAAATGGTTCAAGTTCATGATCTCCCCATTGCTCCCCTACAAAATAATCCAATCATCAACTGGAGGTACATAGATGATATGATTGAGATTATAAGAGAAGATAAGGTCACTCAAAGATTCAGAGCTTGGAAACCTTTGGTCATGTCCCTAACCAGAAGTGACATTATTAAGATGTTGATCATTGGTAAACCAAGAATGACTAAGAAGAACTGGAAGAATTCAGCTGCAGGTTATCTTACTGAAATGATTGATGCTGCTTTCTATCCAGAAAATTATCCAGAGAAGTACACAGATTCAGAAAATGTTCAAGCTTGGAATGTGCTACCAACTGTCAACATGTACTTCTTTGAATATACAAGTAAGAAATGTGACTTATTCCTTTATGAGAAAGAGTATCCTCATTCTGAGAAGACTCTCTATCAACTATGGTGCATGAATTTTATTAAACCACATGATGCTGTGATGCTCCAAAACAAATTGAATGAATTTGTTAAAAGAATCAGCAAATATATCATTGCACAAAGGAATAAAAGGAACCAACAGACTTTAGAAGGTGATAAGAAAAGAGCAAAGTTGTTGGAAGAAAAGAAAAAGAAGAAGTAAATAAGAAACTTGATTGATTAAAGGATAATCAATAAGTTTAGGGGGAGATTGTTAGAGCAAATCACAGATCAACTTAGTACTGATGCTGCAGTTGGTAATAATTATGTTTATTACTGATGGGGCAGAAACATTTACTACTGATGAAGTTGATGCTGGTGTTCTCTATAACTTAGTTACTACTGATCATACAAAGATTGAAGATACTACTGATCATTGTAGTTACTACTGACGTTGGTTTCTGGACTTACTACTGATCACCAAGTTTACTACTGATGTTACTTATTTACTACTGGTGATTGGTTTTACTACTGATACGCGTTTATGGAACATATCAAGTCCGAGATCTTCGCAGAGATAGTTATAGAATGTAAATCAATGTATATCGTTTATAATTAGATGTAAATCGTATCCTAGAATAACTAGGGTAAATAGTTTAGCTTCAAGGACTATTATATATAGTTCCTTACGAATTGTAAACGTACGTGTGTATTGTTAACTTAATAATATACATTGAAGCTTTTTGTGAAACTGTGTTCTTAATATTTCTCATATTGTTCATACAGTTCATCGTTCTTAATTATTGGTACTTAGAGCATTTCCAATCATAAACTCTATCCAAGTCACTCTATCTCTATAATTAGTGGACCCATTAACTCTAAACAAAACTTCAACTCCAACCATAAACTCTATCCATCCCTTTAAAACTAGTGGGACCCATAAACTCTATACATTGGATGGATTGTTGGCTGACAAACACAACAAAATCAATTAAATAGAAATATAAATATAAATATTAGATAATTAAATAGAAGTGGTGGGGGTCCATTGATAGAGTGGACATTCTCTCACTTCAAATATAGAGAGAGCTTTTCTCTCACTCTATATTTAGAGTTAGAGATAGAGGTGGGTTTGTGGAGAAAAAATTTCAAATATAGAGATAGAGGGGTTGGGTTGGAGATGCTCTTACAATGTGTCTTGCCACAAGCAGGAAGATAAGAAAACAAAACCCCATCAAGATTGTTTGCCATGACCACTGCACCGGAAATTAAAACACAATAAATAAATAAATAAATAAATAAATAAATAAATAAATAAATAATACTAAAAAAACGTAAGTGATTGTAATATTTACTGTTTTTATATACATTTCGTTGTGTCATTGATTACATAATATTTACTGAGAAACTTTGACTCGACACCCGTGATTCATCACGGATTATCATCTAGTGGTACATAAGTACGTCTCCCCTTTTTTAGGTAATTGATTAAAAACCCATGATAATATGTCTTATTAACCAGAATAAATTATTTAAGTGTCTCTAATTTAATTAATTTAGTGAAATAAAATATTTTACTGATTTTTATTGTATATGATAAAATATTATAAAAAGTGATAGCAGTAAATTTACCTCTTTGGTATTGTGGAAAACAGAGGACATGACAGGAACCAAGCCCATTTCTTTAGTAAAATGTGTGATGCCAAGAAGGGCTTTCAATTGTTGAAGTGATACTATGATTGCTGCTCCAGCCATAAATCCAATAAGTGTAGCCTTTGACAAGAAGTCAATTATGAACCCAAGCCTAAATGTCCACATACATCATGTTATTAATGACTTCCACAACATACAGTATCATGCATTAAAACTTGTACATTGCTACAAAAAGAGGTTGGTCCACTTTTGGGCATGGTCCATAGAACGTTTTAATTAGACAATGATAGGTCACCATTTCCCACCTATGGACTTCCAATTGACCATCATCTGAATCATTGGACCACTGAAATCACATCAAACAATGTTTGTTCCGGTTAGTGTTTAGAACGAACATTAATTTTGATCTGATTTCAGGCGTCATATATGAATTTAGCTTTGATGACCGACGTCAGACCTATCAAACTAATGGTTTTTAAACAATGTGTTTGGTCTAACCAACATGTAGAAAAACATACATATTTATCAATAACTATCCCATGTATAAAAATACAAATTTTAATGCATGTAAGTGATGTAACCCGTAATTTAATCATCAGTTGACTGTCTTTGATGATCTTTGACCGTGGATTAAAGTGTTTAATTATTGTTTTTATATGTTTAAGGTTCAAGCGAGATAATTAACCTTAGAAACCCAAGAGATGATTGAAAAAGACCAGCAAAGAAGGTAGAAGTGAAAGCCAATTGAAGAAACAAAATAGGGTCTTGGGTAGGTGACACTTCTTGTCTTAACATTGACCCCATCAATAGTGATGCTATTGACACTGGTCCAACTGCTAGATCTCTTGAACTCCCTAGTAAAGCATATACTAGCGGTGGTACAAAACTTGAATCTACGCCATTTAACAAAAAAACATATATAAATGTTAAAACATATATCAGAAACTTGCACATAAATCAATAATTAACCCTTGCATTTTAATGGTCTCGAACAATTTTTGTGGCATGACCACTTAAGACATGCATTTTGGATGTTTGCTATGTTCTTTCTTTAGTTTAAGAGTGATTCGTTTTTAATTACTGACTTTTAATTGAGAATCAATTTATAGTAAAGAAAACAAAATGAACATTACGCTATCAAAGTAGGAATGATTGCACAATTTTTCATAATAAATGTCTAGTGCAAAGATTCTTTTTGCACTTATTAATTTTGTCACTATTGTAAAATATTTGTTCTTGTAAAGTAGAGTGTCTTTTGTCATTTTTAAGATCAAAGATGGTTTAAAAAGTCAATAATTTCTGGTTTAATTCGACCATAACTTTCTTTTCCAAAGTTAGCGAGTTTGAATAATGTCGATCTAGCTAGGAACAAGAATACTTACATAGTCCAACAATTGGAGGGAGATTGGCAAGCTTTGCATAGCTTATACCCTAAAAAACAACCATAAACACAAAAGAGAATTCATGTCACAAAACTAGAAGAGAAAGTTAGTCTATTATGCATAGCATAAACACTAATGACAGCCCTACGTTCTTGACCAAATTTTCAATTGGTCAAGACTCAAGTGTTGTCACAAATGCATATATTTATCTTGAAAAAACACGTATATATATCTAAACAAAAATAAAGGTTTACCTGAGGAATGGCTAAACTTGCAATTGTGAGACCAGAAACAACGTCGGATTTGAGTAGATTAAGGTTGTAATTAGGGCCCCACTGAAGTATAGGAAAAATGTACTGAAAACCAAGTAACCATTTTTTCCGAGTGGATTGTCCTTTGAACTGCCTAAGAGGATCATCAGGAAAGAAGGTTTCTTTGAGCCTATTTATTAATTTTTGAAAACTGCTTCTTTTTGGTGGTGTTTCAACCTTATGAATCTCCATAGCTATCTCTACACATGGATTATGATGATGATGAGAACCCATGTTTTGCTTTTTATAGAAAGATCGAATCGATCAATTCGATAACCAAATTCAAGATAACTAAAGGGTTGTATTATAAGAGGAAGAAAAGAAAGTTTGAATCAACATGAGGGGGTGTATGGACTTATAAAGAAACATGGGTTGGTATTGTATATGTCATCTTATGAGACATGCATCCCCACACATCCATCAACTTTTCATATGGATGAGAGAGAGAGAGAGAGAGAGATTAATTTTCTTGATTTTTATTATTTTTTTCAAGAAAATAGAAGGTGGGTATGAAATAGTGTATGGATGAGGGCTAGGGAACTTTTTAGGATTAAGGGTAAGTTCAAAAAGACATAAAACAAAAGGGTTTTGGTTGGTTTGATGAGTGGGTCAATAATTGTAAAAGGGTTAGATTCATGTAAAAGTGGGTATATAATGAAAACAATATGCTTTGGGGGTTATCTTGGGGAATTATCTTTAGAAGATTTTGAGTTCAAGACTTGCTGAATGTATTTTTCAGGAGATCAAAATGGAGGTAGAGCTTATTCCCTAAAAAAAAAGATATTTTGGGAAATGCATACTGTCCATTTGGATATCAGTGCATATGTCGAACCACTAACTTATTAACTTACCGGTAAAATAAATGAAAACAATATGGTTTAAATCTAGGTGTTTTTTGATTGCTAGTAAATCTATGGATGGTGCACTTATCCAAGCTGGTTATGACCTCAATGGTGGACAGTTTGGAGGAGGTTTAAATGCATTTTCTGATGTATGCAGAGATGCTAGAAAAGATATTGTCTCTTTACTACAATACCATGGTCCGTAACTTCGTACGAAAATTCTCAATAGCGTTGATATATGGTACATACTTTCAATTCTATCATATCTGAAAAATCGTATTTTTCTGTTGCCTATATTTGATACTCTTTCCGTCCCACAAAAAACTTCTCATTTCTTTTGAGCACAAGTTTTTAGGAGATTGTTAGTGGTGTGTCTTTGGTAATATAAGTTTAGATTAGAGAGAGAAAGTGTTTTATTGATGAAATCATTGGTAATAATATTATTTTATTAAGTGGGCCCCTCAAATTTGAGAAATGAGAACTTTTTTGTAGGACAAAATTATAAGAAGAAATGAAAACTTTTTTATGAGACGAAAAAAGTATTAGTTTATTACGATAAGTCGGTGAAAGGGTTGCAAATATGATGTATTTAAATTAAATACTTATTTTACTCAATTTGAAACTATTCTACATTTATTTCTATATCGATATACTTCCTTTGACCCAAAATAAGTAATAAACTTTAAAATTTTATCAGTGGGTCACACATCCACTAACTATCTATTTTAATATAATGAAATGACCTCTTTACCCTTATTTTTACTTTTAAACATCATTAACCTCACTTTATTCAAAAGATGTAGGACACATTCCTCACTAACTATCGAATTTAATCTAATCTAATAATTATTATAATCTTTTGCTTTAAAAATTATGAAATCAACAATATATCACTTATTTCGAATCGGAGGAAGTATCTTATATTCTCGGCAGAGTCACAAAGGTCGGTGCATACAACTGGCCGGCTCGTACAAGATTGTGTGTCGATAAGGTTTCATTTTGCTATTTTAATATGTGAAATGATCAGATGTAAATCTAGTTTTCGTATATGAATTTCAGAGTCGTATATTACGGTGATAATAATATATGGCAAAGAAATATTTTTTATGCTTAATTTAATATTTTTTTTGGAAACGGCAAATGATATCAACGGAAGCCTACTCGCAATTTTCCAGCGAGCACCCGGGTTCGAGCTCTTTTACAGGGCAGACACAGCCCCATAGGGAATTCCAGGGAGAAATCCTCTATATTTAGCACCACAAGAGATGTTTACAGGATTCGAATTTCAGACCCAATTGTTCTTATATTTGTTGGATATATAGGTTTGTTTCTATAATCTTAGATCGTAAACTCAAAATTTGTAAGTGATACTTTATGGGTTAGATATTTCGATCTTATACCTAAGTACCACGAAATTCTAACTATTAAGATAATTTATAATAATCAAATTAGAATTTAATTAAGTATAATTTCTACTTTATGAATTTGATGATTATGAGAGAATTCATATTCAATTTGTATGTAAAAAGTGTGTGTATTTTATATATCCAAATAGAAGATGACTTTTGTTATCTATAAGAAAATCAAAATTCTAAAAACTTATGAGTAGTTCCACGAAATTAGAGCCAGTTATAAATGGTTTGCAAAAGTTAAGAAAATGTTCGTTAATCAACCATTGTTGGAGCAAATCACAGATCAACTTAGTACTGATGCTGCAGTTGGTGATAATTATGTTTATTACTGATGGGGCAGAACATGTTACTACTGATGAAGTTGATACTGGTGTATACTATAACTAAAGTTACTACTGATCAATGCTTATTGAAGATACTACTGATCATTGTAGTTACTACTGACGATGTATCTGGACTTACTACTGATCACCAAGTTTACTACTGATCTTCATATTTACTACTGGTGATAAGTTTTACTACTGACAACGCATATTTGGAACAAATCAAGTCCGAGATCTTCGCAGAGATAGTTATAGAATGTAAATCAATGTATATCGTTTATAATTAGATGTAAATCGTATCCTAGAATAACTAGGGTAAATAGTTTAGCTTCAAGGACTATTATATATAGTTCCTTACGAATTGTAAACGTACGTGTGTATTGTTAACTCAATAATATACATTGAAGCTTTTTGTGAAACTGTGTTCTTAATATTCTTGTTTATTGTTCATACAGTTCATTGTTCTTAATTATTGATATAGTGTTGATCCGCTGCAACTTCTATTATCAATTAGATCTAAGGTGTTTATTAACTTGTCTATAGTTAATCGATCCTGACAAGTGGTATCAGAGCTTATTGGTTCTAGATCTACTATTTGTTAAGAACAACAAAAAGTTTTAATCTTTAAAACACACACATTATTAATCATGACTGATAATAATGAAAGCACTCAGGCCAACAAAATTCCCATTCTCACTCCCAATAACTTCGGGATGTGGAAGAATCGTATTAAGCAATACATGCTTATTACAGATTATTCCATGTGGGAAGTAGTCTGTGAAGGAAACAAAACTGGTCAACTTCAAGCAAGCAGCTCTGCAACTGAGGCAGACAAACTTAAATGTGAGAAGGAGAAGAAAGATAAAGGCATCGAACTCAAAACTCTAAGCACTCTATTACTGGCCATTCCTAATGATTATCAACATCTCTTTGTTGAATATGATGATGCAAAAATACTATGGGAAGCACTGGAGAAGAGATTCGTTGGGACAAAGAGCACCAAGAGGAATATGAAGTCTGTTCTCAAACAAGACTTTGAAAATTTCAAAGGAAAGCCCAATGAAACACTCACTCAAGTGTTTGACAGATTCAACAAACTAATTGGTGAACTCAACCAAGTTGGTGTAAAGATGGACCAAGAAGATGTCAACATGAAGTTCCTAAGGTCTCTTAGTGAAGAATGGGCCATGTACACAGTGGTGTATAGACAAAGAGATGCTTTAGAAGAAAAGGAGTTAGATGAACTCTATAATGATCTCAGAGTGTTTGAAACTGAGGTAAATCACAAAAACCCTTCTATTTCTTCTAACAATGCTGCTTTTGTGTCTAGTACAGGTCAAGGACAAGAAACCTCCACAGGAAAGACTGCAGATTCTGAGGATACTGCAAGAGAATCCTTCTTCACTAGTCATGTGCACACTGCATTGATTAGTGATGACTTGGAACAATTGAATCCAGATGATCTTGAAGAAATGGATCTTAAATGGCAGATGGCTATGCTGAGCCTAAGGACCAAAAGATTCTTAAAAAGAACTGGTAGGACAAGCCTAAATTTCAACAAAGGTGACAAAGCAGGATTTGACAAAACTAAAGTCAAGTGTTACAACTGTAACAACCTTGGTCACTTTGCAAAAGAATGTCCTCAACCAGACAAAAGATCAAAATCAACTGCTCTTGTGTCACAACAAGGACAAGGCTATGACTGGAGCTTCCAAGCAGAAGAGCATGCTCAAAATCAAGCTCTCATGGCCTTTACTGAAAACAAAACTGAGGTAAAATCTAAACCTTGTACTCCTGAATGTGCTAAAATTATTAAAAATCTAGAAAAAGAAAACAATAAATTAAATGAAGATTTAGCAAAAGCAATCAGAAGAAATCATGAGTTTGATGGTGTGATTGCTGACCAAGAACATCAAATAAAGGTGTACAAGATGATTGATCAACGGATCAAGGAAGAATTGCTTCAAGCTGTGGATGAGAAAGAGTTCTATGAAACAAAAAATAAAGAACTAACAAGTAAATTAGAAGAATGTCAGCTTGAAATTGAACAAAATAAATTAACAATTAAAAAGTTTGAAAGAAGCACTAAAATTCTTGATGAATTAACTAATAATCAAACTACAGAAAAAGTTGTTCATGGGGTGGGATATCATGCTGTACCACCTCCATATAAAATCATTCCACCTCTTAAAAACAGTTCAGAAAGAATCATTAATGAATTAAAAACTGAAAATCAAACTGAATCATCTAATGAAACATCTGAATCAAATAATTCTTCTGATAATGAGCAATCAATTGAATTTACTATATCTCAAAGTGAATCACCAAAATCAATTGATACAAGTTTTCACACAGTTCCAAGTCCAAATGAATCTCCCAAATATAATGCAGATAATGTACCAAAAATTTTAACAAGGGGGAATGAAAGAAACAAAAATCAACTCTTAGACCAAAGAATACCTGAAGGTGCTAAAAATAAGAAACTAAGATGTGTTATATGCAATAAAATGAACCATTTAGCAAAGGATTGTCACTTCAATCCAATAAACTGCAAAGAGTTAAAAGAATTTAAAGTTTTTAAAGAAAATGCTAAGACTCAAAAGTTAAAAGTTACTACTGGTCCTTCAGTAGTAAATAAAATTAAAAATCCAATTGTTGAAGATCCAAGATTTGGAAGAAGTAAACCAAGGTTTGTGCAAAACAGAAGAGTTGGAAGCCCAAAGAACAGCAATTACTTCAAGAATAATGGAAAATCCAATCAAAATAAACAATATTTTAAATTTTCCAACACCAGTAGAAACTCTAACAAATTTACTACTGGTGTTAACCCTAATTATAATGCTGTATGGTACCAATACAAGAATACTACTGGTACAAACCCTAATTTTAAGAATACTACTGCTCCCAAAATAAATTTCAAAAATACTACTGGTAGTAACTCTAAAAACACTACTGGTCATTCTAAACATGGTAAGTACCCAAATACTACTGGTCCATCAGTAGTAAAGTATTCAAAAGCTAAAAATCATGGGTATAAACCAAAGTCAGTAGGAAATTCTCACACCAGTAGTAACTACAAAAGGGCAGTAGTAAAACAAAACACCAGTACTAAACAAGTATGGGTACCAAAAGTGTTTAAAGTTAAATCTCCCAAAGCTTATTTCTCAAAGGATGAACCCAAGACATATAAAGCTTGGGTTCCCAAACTTAACTAATCCTTTACTCAATTGTGCAGAGCATTCAGATCCCAGAAGAATGAAGAACATGGCATATTGATAGTGGATGCTCAAGGCACATGACTGGAAATCTGCAAATTCTTAAGGATTTCAAGTCATTTGATGGAGGATATGTGGCATTTGGTGAGAATCCCCAAGGAGGTAAGATTACAGGTAAAGGTACTGTTACTAATGGAAAAATTACCTTTGATGATGTATTTTATGTAGCTGAATTAAAATACAATCTTGTCAGTGTGTCTCAAGTTTGTGATAAAAAGAACAAGATTCTTTTCACAGACATTGAGTGCATCATTCTTTCTCCTGATTTTATTTTAGATGAAAAATATGTTGTTTTAAGAACTCCAAGGAGAAACAATGTGTATTGCCTAGATATAGGGGGAGAACTCATTTCTACAAATGAGGTCAACTGTTTTATATCCAAGGCAAACACCACTGAATCAGAACTATGGCATAGAAGGATGTGTCACACAAATTTTAAAAACATGAATAACTTAGTAAAAAGAAATCTGGTCATTGGACTACCTCAAAAACAATTCATGTGTGATCATCATTGTGTTGCATGCCTAAAAGGTAAACAACACAAGACTTCTCATAAGTCCAAAATTGTTAACTCTATTTCTGTTCCTTTACAGCTCTTACATATGGACCTTTTTGGACCAACAAATGTAATGAGTATTGGAAAGAAACAATATTGTCTTGTTATTACTGATGACTTTTCCAGATATACATGGGTTTTCTTTCTCAGGACAAAGGATGAAACAAGTGAACTCATCAAGAACTTAATTGTTAAACTGGAGAACTCATCTGATCAAAAAGTTAAAGCCATAAGATGTGACAATGGCACAGAATTTAAGAATACTAACTTAATTAACTTTTGTGATCTTAAAGGTATTGACAGGCAATACAGCTCACCCAGAACTCCACAACAAAATGGTGTAGCTGAAAGAAGAAATAGAACCATCATTGAAGCAGCAAGATCAATGCTTGCAGACTCAAAATTACCAATCACTTTTTGGGCAGAAGCTGTCAATACTGCTTGTTACGTTCAAAACAGAGTATTAATAGTGAAGCCACATTTTAAAACACCATATGAACTTTTTAATAAAAGAAAACCTTCTATAAATTTCTTAAAATCATTTGGTTGTCCTTGTACTATTTTGATTACAAGAGAACAAATTGGTAAGTTTGACTGCAAAGCTGATGATGGAATATTTGTGGGATACTCTACTCAAAGTAAATCATACAGAGTGTTCAACAAAAGATTAAGAATAATTGAAGAAAGCATTAATGTATCCTTTAATGAAAACATTGCTAATGAACAAGGAAATGGTCCAGATTGGCTATTCAACATAGACAATCTAACCAAATCCTTTAATTCTAATATGAATTTCAATACAGGTAATTCAAACTGTCACAATCAAAAGGAAGGAACATCATCAGTTAATACTGGTCAAGAAAAGATGAGATACATAATAGTTGATACTGCTCCCATAGTTAATACTGATGTCAGTAATAACTCAAATATTGAAAGCAGTAGTAACTCTGAGAATGAGGACAGTAGTAATTCAAATACTACTGGTACCAGTAATAGTACTCAAAATACTACTGGTCCCAATAATAACCTAGATTCTCAAGATACTACTGATACCAGTAACAACTTCAATACTACTGATCTCAATGAAGATGATAGCAGTAGTAACTCTGACCAAGATAATGATGAACCAAATACTAATGACAATGAAGGATCTCAAGAAGAACAACTACCTGAGGCAAATGAGTCCAACCTTGAAAATCAACTAGTGGTTGATAAAGCTACAACAACAAGGACTCAAAAGAACCATCCATTAGACCTTGTTCTAAGTGATGTTAACTCACCACTTCAAACAAGAAGCAAATTAAACAAAAGTTTAACTGCAAATATGTGTAATATAAGCTTAATTGCTAATGAATGTATGTATGAATGCTTTCTGTCTCAGGATGAACCAAAGAAGATTCAACAAGCAATGAAGGACTCAAACTGGATTGAGGCAATGCAAGAAGAGCTTCTTCAATTCAAGTTACAAGCTGTTTGGACACTTGTACCTCTACCAAAAGGAAAAAGAGCCATTGGAACCAGATGGATCTTTAGAAATAAGAAAGATGAAAGAGGCATAGTGATCAAGAACAAAGCCAGACTTGTAGCCCAAGGATACACTCAAGAAGAAGGTATAGACTATGATGAAGTATATGCTCCTGTTGCCAGAATTGAAGCTATAAGAATATTCCTAGCATATGCTTCATTCAAAAGGTTTAAAGTCTATCAAATGGATGTGAAGAGTGCTTTCCTGTATGGGAAGATTGAAGAAGAAGTTTATGTTTGCCAACCTCCAGGATTTGAAGATCCAAAACATGGTGATTATGTGTTCAAACTTGATAAAGCTCTTTATGGCCTACATCAGGCACCAAGAGCATGGTATGACACACTATCATCATACTTATTAAAGAACAATTTCAAAAGAGGAGCCATTGATAAAACTCTATTCACAAAGAAAGTTAAAGATGATATCCTACTGGTACAAATCTATGTAGATGATATCATCTTTGGCTCAACCAATGATTTACTATGCAAAGAATTTGAAGAACTGATGCAGATTAAATTCAAGATGAGCTCTATGGGTCCAATGAATTTCTTCCTTGGACTCCAGGTTAGTCAAAGAACAAATGGTATTTTGATTAATCAATCAAAATATGTGAAAGACATCTTGGAAAAGTTTGATATGAAAGACTGTAAGAGTGCAAGTACTCCAATGGAAACACACAAACACCTACATCCTGATATTGAGGGGGAGGATGTAGATGAACACCTATATAGATCAATGATAGGTTCGTTGATGTACTTAACTGCATCAAGACCTGATATTATGTATAGTGTTTGTGTGTGTGCAAGGTATCAAGCAAGACCTAAAGAACTACACTTGCAAGCTGTCAAAAGAATATTCAGATACTTGAAAGGCAAACCATCACTTGGTCTATGGTATCCACATGATTCACCCTTTGAACTCATAGCCTACACAGATAGTGACTATGGAGGTGAATGTCAAGACAGAAAATCCACTACTGGTGGATGTCAATTCTTTGGATCAAGACTGGTGTCATGGCAATGTAAGAAACAAACAAATGTATCAACATCAACTGCTGAAGCAGAATATGTAGCTGCATCTGCTTGTTGTGCTCAAGTACTATGGATTCAAAACCAGCTCCTAGACTTTGGTATCTCTATCCTTAAAACTCCTATTTTTATTGACAATCAAAGTGCTATTAGTATTGTGAACAATCCAGTAAAACACTCAAAAACCAAACACATTGAAATAAGATTTCATTTTATAAGAGATTGCAATGAAAAGAAATTAATCAAAGTAGTTAAAATTCATACTGATGATCAATTAGCAGATCTTTTTACAAAAGCATTTGATGTAGGAAGATTTAACTTTTTGGTTAGCAGTATTGGAATGATTTTAATAAACTAAGTCTCTTAAAATCATGTGTAAAGTTTTTGTTGTAAATTATTATTTATTCACTTAAGTGTTTTACTACTGGTATTTCTGTACTACTGGTGTGTAGGTATGTGCACAAAATACTACTGGTAGCTTATTACTACTGATGTGTATTAGGTTTACATAAATACTACTGGTATGTCAGTACTACTGGTGTTCACATATACTACTGGTCTTGTGTGTTAGTAATTACTACTGATGTCCTTAGTTACTACTGGTGTCAAAACCATGAGTTACTACTGATGTTTGTGGTTACTACTGACGTTTCTTACTGGCATATCATTTACTACTGGTCCTTCAAAATCAAAATTACCATACTAACCCCCATGAAAATAACCGTTATGTTATGATTCGAAGGGCAATTTAGTCTTTTTGTAGGTGAAATCAAAAGATATAAAAGGCGGAAATCGTTTAGTTTATCATTATCTTCACCTCGATCTGTCAAAACCTCTCAATAAACCCTAGTTTACGATCAAAAACCCATAGTCAGTAACAAAATTCCTGCAAAAAAAAAAAAAAAAAATTCAAAACGATGGCAACTCTACAATCTCTTGATGTGCAAACCGATCTGAAATATTCAGAATTTCACAATATGGTTGCCTTTTTAAAGAATCCCGACGGAACAAAAGATTTCCGTCCAATCGTCAAATTCTTGAGAAATTCTTACATACAGTTCGCTCTAACTGTAAAACCAAAATCATATCAAAAGCACTTGATTGATTTTTGGACAAATGCTGAACGAGTTGAAGGGTCAACAATGCCCATGATCAAATCAACTGTCGATGGAAAGACTATCACCATCACAGAAGAATCCATCAGAAATCACCTTCAACTACATGATGATACAGGTATGACCACTCTTCCTAAAGAAACTATTATTTCAAACTTACAAAGAATGGGTTATGAAGGAAGACTAGACATAGTCACATTTCAAAAAGGTCTTCTTTCACCCCAGTGGAAATACCTTGTTCACACTATTCAACACTGTATTTCTCCAAAAAGAAGTACTTGGAATGAGTTCAATAAATCAATAGCATCTGCTGTTGTTTGTTTGTGCACAGATCAAGTCTTCAATTTCTCAAAAATGATTTTTGAAGGAATGCTTGGAAACCTATCCTCATCAAAATTTTTAATGTATCCAAGATTCCTATCTCATATTTTCAACTGTGAAATTCAGGTTCTATCTGAACATAAAAATCTTTTTCTCTTTCCTGAATTAAACAAAAAGGTGTATGCTAATATGAGAAAACAATTTAAGTTTTCGGGCAAGGAAACCCCTCTGTTTCCTAACATGATCCAAGATCACACACAAACTGGAGAGGGTTCAATCATTGCTACAACCCAAATTGAACCTCAACCCACTCCATCACCCCCAAATACAGCCCAAACACCACCCCAAACAGCCACTCAATCACCCAACTTAGAAGTCCTGAATGTGTCCCAGGAACTTGATATAACTCTGCAGAGTGCTACTCTTCACTCTGTGGAAGACCTACCAGACAAAACCAAAAACATTTCCTCAATTTATAAAAGAAAGAAACTTTCTTCAAAGGACACCAGGGGACAAATAGAGTCACACCCCAGGCTCAAAGAGTTGTCCTCCAAGGAGGAGAGAGGACATGAGGGGAGGGCTTTCACTACTGATGCCCCAAAGGTGGGTGCACAGGATAGTGAAAACATCTTTAGGACCCAAACCTCGGCAACTTTGAGTGATGACTCTTTTGAGGAATTACTCAAAGGACCCCGGTGCCAAGAAACCACAAGGGGGGCATCTATGCTTCTTCTAGGAAGAAGAGGATGTCTAAAAGACCCAATGAATCACCAAGAAGTGATGAGGGCAGAAGTATTGATTTGACGGATAGGATGGAAAACCTTCAAACCAAAGTACCAGTTAGTGAGCCCGATGATCTTGCTAGATGGAGTGAGGGCAGTATTAAAATCCAACAATTGACGGCTAAAGTGGATTCCTTGGAATCCACTGTACAAGATTGTCTTTATTATCAAACAAATCAAGGAAAAACTATGGCTGCTATGAAAAGAAATGTCAATATCATCAACAAAAGAATGAGACAATATGAACTTAGGCTTCATCAACAATCAAAGCTTATCAGGAACTTGAAAAAGAGGATTGATGATAGTGAGGCTCCTCCAGTTGAGCTCACTAAGGGGGAGAAGGATAACATACAGACAATGATTGATGAATCCATTGCAGCATCAGCTTCCTCCCTCTTGAATTTAAAAGAAACAGAAGTTGATGAAGGCCCAGAGATGATGATTACAGAAGATGAGCCCATTACTACTGCTACAATGGAAGAACAAGTTGAAACAGAGATACCAGTAGTAACTCCTACTACTGATGATATAGCAGTAGTAAGTCAAGAAGAGGAATTAACTGCACTAAACACTACTGATGCCCTATCAGTAGTAACTCATGAAGTAACACCAGTAATAACCACCTTGGTTACTACTGAAGAAGAAATTCCTGAATTTCCTGAACTCATTGATGCTAGAAGACATGTCATCATTACCAAACCACCAACTCCTACTCAACCACTTATCATACCTGACATTGATGATAATGTGAATTGGTTTGAGGTAGATGAATGTACCCTTCCTCCTCACCCAAAAATATTACCAGAAGAAGATCTAAAATTGTTTTATCCAAAGTTACTAATGACTGGTATTCCTGACATGAAATACACTCCACCTCCATCAATTTTGCCTGCTTGTGTTGGAAAGGGAAAAGAAATATATGATGATGATTATCCAAACAGGGCATTAGGGCATCACATGGTCAACAAAATCAACCATGTTAGAAAAGAGAAACAATCAAGATGGAGGATAAAACATAGAAGATTTCTGGAGAATGTAGCTATGTATCAAGCTATTGAGGAAAAGAAAAAGAAAAAGAAAACTGAAAAACCTCAAAAGACTGAAATACCTGAGTTAATGAAAGATGGTCAGATTGAAGCTCAATTGGCAGAATTTCGAAGATACAGAAAAGTAGAAGAGGAACATCTTGATTTGCTTGAAGAGCTAGTAGCTGAAAGCAAAAGAACTAAAAGTCCCTTAACAGATGATGTGTTTGAACAAAAAGCACTTATGATTGACTTTCTGAAGTCAAAAGGGCACAGTGCAAAATCTTTTGGCAGAATGAAGATGGTTACTATTATAGACAAATACTGTACTGCCAAGAAGAAAGATTTAATTGAACAAGAGGCTGAAGAAGAAAAGAAATTGAAAGCAGCAAAAACCTTAATCCCAATAAGTCCAAATTTAATTAAAGATAATAGTGTGTCTACTATTGGTGAATCCTCATCTCCCCAGACAAAGAAAAGAAAGAATGAAGCTCAAGAACAGAGTTTTCAAAAGAAAGCAAAACAAGAAAAAATTATACCTGTTCTTGAAGTACCTGTTGCTCCACTTCAAAATAACTCAATACTAAACTGGAAAGTCTTGCCCAATAATGCTCTATTAGTTGTAAGGGGAGACAAAATCATTCAAAAGTTTACTGGATGGCTACCTTTGATCAGATCCTGTACAAGAAGTGATGTGATTAAACTTCTGATCATTGGAAAACCAAGAATGTCAAAGAAATCTTGGAGAGAATCTGGAGCTGGATACTTAACAAGAATGATTGATGCAGCTTTTTATCCAGATAACTATCCAGAGTTATTTACAAATCCAGAAAATGTGTATGCATGGAATGTTCTTCCAACTTGCAATATGTATTTCTTTGAAAGATCAAGTAAAAATTGTGAGTTGTACTTATATGAAAGAGAATATCCTCACTCAGAAAAGGAAATGTATCAGATATTCATCAACACTCTAATGAAGCCCTTTGATGCTGTTATGTTCCAGAATAAATTGAATTATTTTATCAAGAAGAACAGCAAATACATAATTGAACAAAGACTTCAACAAAATCAAAGAACATTAGAAAGAAGAAAGAAAGAAGAAGAAGAACAGAAGAAACTTGATTGATTAAAACATAATCAATAAGTTTAGGGGGAGATTGTTGGAGCAAATCACAGATCAACTTAGTACTGATGCTGCAGTTGGTGATAATTATGTTTATTACTGATGGGGCAGAACATGTTACTACTGATGAAGTTGATACTGGTGTATACTATAACTAAAGTTACTACTGATCAATGCTTATTGAAGATACTACTGATCATTGTAGTTACTACTGACGATGTATCTGGACTTACTACTGATCACCAAGTTTACTACTGATCTTCATATTTACTACTGGTGATAAGTTTTACTACTGACAACGCATATTTGGAACAAATCAAGTCCGAGATCTTCGCAGAGATAGTTATAGAATGTAAATCAATGTATATCGTTTATAATTAGATGTAAATCGTATCCTAGAATAACTAGGGTAAATAGTTTAGCTTCAAGGACTATTATATATAGTTCCTTACGAATTGTAAACGTACGTGTGTATTGTTAACTCAATAATATACATTGAAGCTTTTTGTGAAACTGTGTTCTTAATATTCTTGTTTATTGTTCATACAGTTCATTGTTCTTAATTATTGATATAGTGTTGATCCGCTGCAACTTCTATTATCAATTAGATCTAAGGTGTTTATTAACTTGTCTATAGTTAATCGATCCTGACAACCATCTCGTCACCCGGCAGCTAGTCACCCACCAATTAGCCATGCCCATACATATATTCCTTAGACCCTCTAGGAAGGTGTTGCCTAACCCCCGTTGTCTCTTGCCTTTTGTTTGTTCGTCTTATATTGTATTAGAACCAAAGTATGAAACTCATGACATACATATTATTTCCATTATATTAAATTTATAATATGTGATATTAAAATCACCAATAATATTAAGTTTATTTTTAGCATGACCGGTGTGACAATACTATAAAGAATTAAAGATTATGCTTTCAAATTTATATTTTTCATTTCTTTGTGACCATCATTATGCATCGGTTCCGACTATCCGACCCATGGACAGAAAACCTAATATTATTTGGCAAAAAGAAAAAGGGTTTTTATGGGCATGTTTGTGCTTTTTAAGTAACTAGGTTAAGAATTTCATCTTTAGACCAAAAATAAGTAAGGGGTGGAATACCGCAAAGAAAAGAATACCTAATATAAAAGAAATTTTAGTAATTAGTACTAGATATGGCTAGTATCACTATGGAAGTATGGATAGTAGGCCATGGTTGGTCATGTATTCCCTTTGATCATGCAAGTATTGTCCTTTTTTTCTTAATAAACAGAATTGACTATTTTTTACTCGTATTTGATATAATTTAATGAGTCTTAAATATTGTACCAAAATGATAATGAATAAATTACATAACCCCCCCCCCCCCCCCCCCCCACCCACCATAGAAACCATATTTTTGGCTTGATGACAACACCTAAATCCGACAACACACTAACCCCTCTCCCACCGATGATAGTGATGGTGCCTAGTGAAAATTGAGAAAGCTCATATGTAATGTTCTAATTATATAGGGTTGGTAGTCTTAATTTAAACACTCGAGAGTTTAAAGTCTTCAACTCTAAACCAAATAACTTCATTATTGAAATACTTTCACATTTCCACACAATCTCACGGTCGTAATTGAATATATATTGGAGTATTATAATATTCTATAAGATTGTCATAGTTAAATAAGAATTTATTTATTGTTTAAAGATTGATGGCAGTCTCTTTCATTCGACAGATAACAAATTTCTTTCTCTAATGTTGGCAAAAGCAATTATAAATTATTAATAATTAATCAACGTTAATAAACAACATATATAATTGTTCGCTATCCGACCCAATTCAATCACCTTTACTGGTACTCTGGTAGTATACACAGATCAAGATTCACTCAAATATTTTCTACTTTCTAGAGTTATATCAAACATTAAAATATTAAATTTTAATCAAATCAAATCATAACTAACGCAAACCCAACTCGTTTTCGTCACTAAGTTTTCATTATTTACCTTTCAATCATACTTCTATTTAGATATTTAAGTGTACCGATATATGTTGAAATAAATAGATATATAATTACTTTTATTAATTTATTAAACTTTGAAAATTTGAAATTAACATCATCATCACTACTGCTACCAGCACCCACAGTTCATCATCACAACCACTACGTACGTACCGCCACTCTCGCCGCCCACCACCTACCACCCACCATATATCATCACTACCGCCACCAATACCCGTTGTTAAAAAGGTAGAAGTGATGCCAAAGGTATCTAAAATAGAAAGGAAAAAATGGAAAGGGCCATGATCGAAATGTCAACCAACCGCTAAAAACAAGAGGAATTTGTAACTCATTTTCTTGGTCACTTGTGGTTAAGAATAATAATACTCCTTATTACGTCTTCTATTGTTGTTCAACGTTTTATTTTTCATTCGATATCATTATTGTGTAAAGAACACCATGTATTTAACCATTCACATATCACTTGTCACAATACAAAGAACAACAAAATGTGTAATTGACTTTCCAACTTATAGATAACCACAAAAATATTTCCATTGACTATTTTTAGCACGAAATACGTAGTAAAATGATTCAGTTTTTACGTTGAAAATACTCTATCTATGTTATATCACATCATGAATCATGATAACTGATAGTGCCCACTTGTTGTATTGAACCACAATGGCAACGTATATGAAGTGTAAAATGGTCACCTCATTAGACACAACAAACAACTATTACGATATATAATCCTTTCAAACGTGGGGTGTGCAGAGGTGATACATAAATAGACATACTTCTATCCGGAGTAGAGAGACGGCTTTCTAAAAAATACCAATAAAAGTGTATGATGGAAAGAAGAAGAAAGCATGAAAAGCATCTAATGGTCACCCCATTAGATGATATTGACTATTAAGCTTAATTTGTGATTTGTTTTTTTTATTTCCCATGAGATTAAAGACTAGAAACTCTTGTAGTTAATTTAGTCGATTAAATTATAATGATTGATTGTACCATATATATAAAACATGTTAATTGATGAATTGCATTGACAATTGTTGGAGCGACGACTTGCTATATTTCTCCCACTTTGTTGTTATTAGAAACGTGTGTTAACTACGGTGGCAACCTAATAGTTGAATTTGATTTCCATGGTGAAATTTTCAGTAGATTCTGGATTCATTCTTAAGCTGCAAAATAAAATATCACATTGTAGCCACATAGATTTACCCGCGCCAACTTCGGAGTACCACAAAGTGGGAAGGTAGTCGTTATGAGATTAGTGAGCTCGCAGAAAGAATGGAAACCAGATTACCGAGAGAAAAAAAATGAAACGTGTATGAGTTGAAGTTTTAGAAGCAAACATCATTTGGGAATAAAATGGTGGTGGATGGGTGGTCCGGTAAAGAGAGGCATTTTAAATGTGGCGGAAACACCATTTAGAACCATAGAATGTGCAATTCTCATCCATCATCATCATTTTGTTTATTAGTTGTTTCGTATTATTTGATTTCTAAATATTCTTTACCTTTTTCATCCTCTTATATATGATTTGTTTTTATGATTTTGTCAATAGTAAAATAAAGTATTCTAGTTTGTATTAATAACGATGGATCTTACACAACTTTTGCAAATATTCTTAGAGGAGAATCACTCATCAGGAATCATTTTTGTATCCTATCATTTGAACATATATAAATCCATTGAATAAATGTTATATATGCATTTTCCTCAAATTTTGGACCTTATTAAATATGCGTACGTATGATATTTATGGATAAGGGTTTGGTTCAATAGAAAATGGTCCTTATTTGAAAAAGTTGAAGAAACAATGCATTTTCGTAAAATATACATATATGTATACATATACATACATATATGTATATATACATATATATTCATACCATAGATATACATATGTTCATATTTATACCCTATATATATGTATACATACACATATATATACACATGCATTTTACGTAATTTGCATTTTCAGTCGTAACTTGCATTTTCAATCGGAACTTGCATTTTCATTTACGAAAATGCATATGCATACCGTATATATATGTGTATATATATACATATATAAGGTACAAAATATGAACATAAGTATATCTATGGTATGAATATATATGTATATATACATATATGTATGTATGTGTATACATATATGTATATTTTACGAAAATGCATTGCTTATTCAATTTCTTCAGATAAGGATGCTTATTTTTTTATCCTTATTCTTATGGATAATATCTTATATGGAAAGTGGATACATAATTTATTACAACTTTACAAGGGCTTCGTAGTGGTACATTATTACTGTCGACATATATGTATTTTTATACAGTTTAATCTTAAAACAAGTGTTAATTACACTATAATCTTTTTACTTATTGGTTGGGTGTCTCTACCACTTAAATGGAGGCCATAATTTACTAGGTTCAAGTGGGAGGAAGAAAGAATCCATGTTTAAAAAGATTGAAGGCCCACAAATTTGAAAAGGCAGTCCCTTTAGAATATACCAAATCTTTCCACACCTTTCATTTCTTAGCAGGTCCTAAAAATTGTCATATTTAGCCCCCTACAAAAGTCTTAGTTGCAACAGATGGTCCTAAAAGTTACCATTTTCTATTAGTGGTATTTGCCATACCTATCGGGACTTTTAAGTCATGTGGTAGTGAGTGGTGATGATGTTTTAAAGATTGAACAGGAAACAGGAAGCTATCCATTTGAACTAACCTGGTTAGATTAATGGTTATAATTCAATTGGAACCGATCGGTTGGATATAAAAACTTGGTTGAATCGGAAAAAAAAATTCTATAAAAGTTGATAAACAAAACAGATATGATTTTTTTAGTATATCTTTTGGAACTAAAAAATGATAAATTTAGTTGAAAAGTAAGTTTTAGAAATTTTGCGATTTTTTGGTACTTATTTTGTATTTTTTTAATCTTTTGTTTGTTTTTGTACACCATTTACATAACTATTATAACAATAAATAATCAACAATATTGTCATATAAATTCAGCCGACCGGCTAATCTGGTTTAACCCTAATTAAAGTATTGATGTGCTCAATGAAAAACCAGTTTTAATATTTTTTTCTGCATACACCTTCCTTAGCGGAACTATTACAACCTCATACAATTCGCTAACTTCTCGTGAAATAGACACTGAAAATATGAAAGAATTAGCAATGACGTTGATTATTTTCGATAAATTTATAGTTTAATATAAAATTTAATCAAACCAAATATCCAATTATTAAAACATATATGTGTAAGTTAGTTCTTATCCTGTTGGAACTACTTTTTGAGTTATGCCTACGTTACCAACAGTTAAATCAAAAGTTCTAGCTTTATGGACAAAGGCAAATAGAGAATATTTAACTGAAAAGTGTTGTATAAATGAAATTAAATTGTAATCTCTATATAGACTATAATATAAACCTAGAAACTACATTGTGACTTTTAATAAGAAGCCCAAAGTTGGGCCGTATGTTTGGTTGGGCCCTATATAAACATTAAATAATAAACCTTCGTGTATCTGGCCCACATTCATTTAATTTTTAGTAGCCTATATTGCCCTAATATGGACTGTATTATTGATTTTTCAGAGCATTTTTTTTCATCGTCCTTTTCATGTTTTTTCATACACAGATACTAGACATGGTAAAATAATGGTAATGAATAATTGAGTGAAAATGATGTTTTTGGTTTGGTTAACTAACCAACGTTTTTGGGGTAACTTTTTTCTTTCTAAGTTGAGTATTTTCGTAATTGTTTTTCAACCTTTCTTTTACCACCTTCAAGATATGTACCTAATAAAATTTGAACTAAAAGATCTTTTATAAAGTGAACTAGCTGGTACCCGCGCAATGCGGCGGCGGGTACCATGTGACTATATTTTGCAGTGACCAATTGGTGGGTATTGACGATGGTAGTGATGATGATTGGTGGTGGTAGTGGTTGCGGATGGTGGTGGTAGTGGTTGCGGATAGTGGTGGTAGTAATTTTAATTTTGTAAGGTTTAAAAGATTGATAAATACTTTGTTCGACATCAATGTTTTTGATGGACATATCTCAAATCCTGAATTTTGTTTAAAATCTATGTTAAATTTTGAAAATGTTATTAAACCAAACCTTACTATTTTGCTTGTCTAGTTACTCATTTGTTGTTTTCAATAGAATGTACTGTAATTTGATTTTGGTATGTAAATACATAGTAAAAATCAAATCTATTTTGTTGCGAATCTATCACCTCAATCCCTCCACAATGTAATTCACGCAGATCACTTCATAAATATAAGTGAATATAAAATATAAGGTCTAAGAACATAATGGAGTAATTTCGACTCATTTAGTTTCCCACGGGGCAATTGAGGTTACTCCAAAAACCTCCTAAATCATGTAATTCAAAAAATTAATATACTATAGAAATGACATAACTTTTGTAATCATACATGGCAGTTTGCACCGACTATATCTCTAAAAATTTAGACAAAATGTGTTAAGGGTCAATCCAACCAGCCCCAATTACTCCGTTACAAAAACTCACCCATTTTGCAAGGATACAATCATCAAAGAAACGACAGATTTCGGCTATAAGCCATGTGGTGTCAGACTCAATTAACATACGAAAAAAAGCAATAAAAGTATTTTAGTATGATTTTTTTTGGATAGTTGCAATAAACGTATTTACATTTTAATGGTTAGAAGTTAACAATCAATTAAAAAAAGAACAACTAAATATATGTATTATGTACACATTATAAAACTACCATGACAAAAGACTAACATTAACATTAACACCACATTATAAACCCTAATTAAGAAATGGTGCACATACTTTACACATAGATGCACCTCTAATCATATTCAATTTAGCAGCATCCAAAAGAGGGGTCAACATAATTTTGCTTCTTATAGCAACATATAGAAGCATAACGAACTTGCAAGTCTAATGCTTTTGTAAACATGGCTTTTCACCAATACCGCTAGGCTACAAGCCTTGGGTAGACCACATAGTAGATTGTGTTCCAATATATGAGGAATTCCGGTTGACGCGTTCCTGCATTAATAGTAGAATGAAGTGAAAATCAGAGTAAGAACTTACTAAACATCAACATATCCGGTTGACGCTTTCCTGCATTAATAGTAGAATGAAGTGCAAAATGATTTAGGAGGTTTATGGAGTAACCTGAAAATCAAAGACTGAGAACTATTCAGTTACTTCAATAACTATGCATACATATAATATGCATAAAGTCATATACAAAAGTTTGAATAAGAATTATACCAAGTTCGGAATAATAAAACAAAACCCTTGTTCTCATCTTCATTCAACACAGATATTGCTTCAAAAGCAGTCTTCTTATGTTTATACAAAATAGCAGTAGCCTTGCACTCCTCAATAAACTGCTCATAAGCATTCTCAAATTCAAGCTTCTCAGCAACATCATCGCATATAGCATCTGCAAGCAAGCAATAAGCCATAATTTTTACCATTAACAAGTGAAGATAAGTAATTAAAACGACCTATTAAAGAACTTCATCGATATCTAGTAGAGATATCCAATGGAATTACTGCAAGCAAGCAATAAGGCCTAATTTGCTGTTACAGAAAAAAAACAAGTAAGTCCTAATTATTAAAGTTAAATAATGATGGTTGAAGGAACCAAAGACGCATGGTTGAAGGAACCGAGGGAATTCAGAAGCGTGGGTGGATTCAAGTTTACAACTTTATACTGATGAAACACAATCAAATTTAAAACATTATCACCATCGATGAAACACAACTCCGCACCCCATTTAATAGATTTCTAGGGTTAGAAATCGTTTTCATTGTTGAATTTTTAAGAAATGCAAAAGAAAAAATTACATGATTGATAGTGCGAATAAACAATGGAGAAAGGGTTTATCAACCAGAACTGAAACGATGATAATAGAACGAACACACATAGTGTGCAATTGAAACCATCAAACAATTATCCACCCACTTTCTTAATCCCGCAACGTCGTCAGAACTTTAGATAAATTCAACCATCAGATAAATAGAAACCTCTAAGAGGAATTCATATTGCAGTTAAAACGAATCACAGAAATTAGGGTTTGATGGAAGAAGAAGTTGATACCTTCATAACTCAAATTTTCATTAATTTCCATTGTTGAATCTACTGGCGTTCTTCTTTACAATCGGCAACGTGACAGACTAAGAGGGAGCAATGTTTATGAAGCTGAAGCTTCATTGCCTCATTTCAAATCATTGTTGTGATTTCCAAAGTGGTTGTTCCACTTCCCAATTTACAAATGACGTTTACGTGCCCAAGAAAAATCTCGAGGGTTGCACCAGGTATGAATACACATCTATTGGTTTATGGGCGGTGGATTGTATGAAAAGTATTAATCATTGGCCCATGGAGCTGGGTTTTCGTAGATAAGGTTCTAAAATCTCAAAAATAAAACGTCCACGTGATTATCCCAGTTGGTTATAGCGTTAGTTGTTATGGTGGACGTCCCAAGTTCGAGCCTTGGAAGTCGATTTTTTTAAGTAAAAAAGATAGTTTTCATAATTAGCAAGTGTGTTGGCTGAATTTTCAGCCTTGCTAATTATGGAAGGGGTAAACTCTTTATATATAGTAAAGATTATGCTCCTTAGCCCTAACTCACAATACCCCAAGAATGTATGTGACTATTTTCTTTTGAACTAACCAATGGTTCAATTAATATAGGGCTAAGAGCATACTTCACTCGATAAATTTTTCTACCAAATTGGACACAATATTATTGGGACCATTTCTCAAGAAAAAAAATTACTATTAAATTGTTACATATTAAATTATTACATATTAAGAGTGTGCTTGGTTGGATGTATTGGAGGTGGGGAATGGTAATAGTAACATTAGTGATGTTTGTTTACTAACTATGCAATGAATCATTACCCACTTTTAGGTTTTTTTGGAAACGGTAAATGATAACAATGGAAGTCTACTCGCAGTATTTCAACGAGATCCCGGGTTCGAGCTCCTTCACAGGTCAAACTCAGCCCTCATATAAATTTTCAGGGAAAACTCCCTCATATTTAGCATCACAAGAGGTGTTTACAGAATTCGAACTCCAGACCTCACACCTTATATTTAGCATCACTATTAGGTAATACTCCATTACTCACCAAATTCGGGGGAATGAGCTAGGTATTGACACACATACACACCCACCCACCCCACACCTACCAACCCCTTAACCCATACCCACCCACCCCCTCCCCCACCCACGCACCCACCCAACACCCACATACCCACCCACCCCCACCAACCCCTTAACCCATACCCACCCACCCCCTCCCCCACCCACGCACCCACCCAACACCCACCCCACCACATCAACTTGAGAAATGAGAACTTTATTTAAGGACAAAACTTTAGGGAGAAATGAGAATTTTATTTAGGAACGGAGTGAGTACTAATATATTTTTGTGGACATATTTATTTATAGGTCTAGTAAATTATAGTCTAAACAGCATTTCTATTTTCTCCATTAATTTCGCAACACGAAAATGATTTTTACAACTCAAAATATAAAAACAATTCCGATAAGAGCAAAATTTTCGAACAATTCCTATATATCCGATTGGGTTAAAAGACGAATTTATACACTTGCCAAATTGGGTCAAAAGAATTTGTGAATGTAATGGAAACAAATATTTAGCTCAAAAGAAAGTAGCCAAACACGGAGCAAACAACGCTTGTTCCTAACGAGACACGAATGCGCTATTACCGCACGTCAACTCCACCACCGTCCTCCGCCGTATTCCGCCGTCGTGCACGTGCGCTCCACCACATCAACACTCTTCGAATCTTCCTCTCTCTTCCCTCCCCTTCAACTTCACACACACAAACACACACATTACATTCTCTGATACACACACGTCTGTGTTTTTCACCCCTATATCTCTACATCTCTAGCTGTATCTATATCTCCGGCATATAATGTGATTTATACACGAGAGATGCACGCCAAAATTCGGCTCCCCAGCAGTGGACACAATACTCCTTCCCCGCCGGCATCTCCCCTCCGGTCTCCTCGTCTCCGTCATCCGCGCTCCGGAAAATCCGCCGGCCGATTTGCTCTCGGTGTGTCCAACCGCTCAGTCGCACAACGTGTTGCCTGGATCGTGTTATCTGTTCTATTACGGCGGCAGGGGGTTTTCCTTTTCGCTCCTCTTCTGTACATCTCTGGTATGCTGTTTTACATGGGGACTGTCTCGTTTGATGTTGTTCCCGATGTAATTAAGGCTCGGAGGGCTCCCGGATCAGTCTACCGGAGTCCGGAACTCTATGCTAAGCTCCGACATGAGATGGATGCTGATAATTCGACTTCAGATGCGGTTAGTGCTCTCTGAAGTTTGCCCTAATGTGATGTGGATCCTGTTTTTTTTCTGAGATCTTGCTTCAATTTTAGAATTATCGTAACCTAATTGAGCCATTGTTTACTTGATTGAACTAGATTAGATTATAGGTTTTAGTAGCAATTACAATACTATTGCATCTGATTCTAGTGTTAGTTGCTGCCACTTGACCTGTTCTTCGGTCTACTGTGAAAAATTCATAAGCTCTAGAGGCTAAAAGAGCTTGAATTTTGAAACTATACCACACATATATACTCATTCAAAACGAGTGTTAGACAAGTATTTCATATTTCATTTGCAATTGTTAGATCTGTACTAAAATCAAGTTCAAATTCACATATAGTGGTAACTATCAATGGTAACTGTCATTAAATTTTGTAAAATTAATGTAGATGTCAACTATATGGAAGCATGCTAAAGGTGGAGATTGGAGGCCTTGTATAAACAAGTTTTCAGGAGGTATGAACACTGTCTATGAAGCAATTTATATACACTTTAAGCATTTTTTCTTTTTATATTTATGTATTAGTTTCTTACTGTTCAACTTTTGTGACAAATTGAGTTTGAAAAATGTCACGTTAAATGTTCTTCTAGGCTTGCCAGAGTCAAATGGGTACATATATGTTGAGGCAAATGGAGGCTTGAATCAGCAGAGAACATCGGTATTTAATATCTTTCATATTAAAATAAATATTAATCTTTCTTTTTTAATAGTTACCTGACTGTTTTCTCTCTCTAGATATGCAATGCAGTTGCTGTAGCGGGATATCTTAACGCGACACTTGTCATCCCCAATTTTCATTTTCATAGTATCTGGAGAGATCCTAGGTTTGTGAACGAACATCTTGTTTAAATACTATAACAATTATTGATTAATTTATATAATCTTGAAATATTTATGTGTCCTGCAGCAAATTCAGTGACATATATGATGAAGATTTTTTTGTTAAAACATTGGAAAATGATGTGCGAATAGTTGACACAGTACCCGGATACCTAATGGAGCGGTTTGACCGCAATTTGACCAATGTATTTAACTTCAGAATAAAAGCTTGGTCACCAATTCAGTACTATAAGGATACAGTTCTTCCTAGGTTGCTTGAAGAAAGGTGAGTTTGTTATTATAATATTATATGATTTATTAATTATTAGTTATGGATATTAAATATTTTTTAATTGTTCAGGTTTATAAGGATTTCTCCATTTGCAAACCGATTATCGTTTGATGCTCCACCTGATGTCCAAAGGCTTAGATGTTTAGCAAATTATGAAGCTTTACGGTTTTCAAGTCCTCTGTTGACCATGGGTCAAACTTTAGTTTCAAGAATGAAAGAACGGAGTGCAAATAATGGTGGAAAATACATTTCTGTTCATCTTCGTTTTGAAGAGGTTTGTGGTTTATTTCATTCAGTTGGGTAACGGGCCAAAACGGGTATTTATGGCATGGGTTGGTACATCTATATCTAACTATTGTGTCAACTGTCAAATATGATATAAAAATTACATTATTTGAAAAAAACATGATTTTTTGAATAAAATGATTTAAAAATGAATTGTGGTCGACTTTTAAAACACTTTTGACGACTTTCGACATGTTTTAACCATGCGACCCATTTTGACCCGTTTCCTTTTAATCTAAGTTTATCGATTTTACCTTATGGCCTGTTAGAGATAACACAACCATTATCAAATAAATATAATAATTTCTGTTAGAAAAAAGATAAAGTTAAAATACATAAATATTTTTTTTACAGGACATGGTGGCATTTTCTTGTTGTGTATACGATGGTGGATCAAAAGAACGTGAAGATATGATAGCTGCAAGAGAGAGGGGTTGGAAAGGTAAATTCACTAAACCCGGTAGAGTTCTTCGACCTGGGGCCAATCGGGTCAATGGCAAATGCCCCCTCACACCTTTAGAGGTAATAATATTATTATTATAATAATTTCCTTCATTTCCATATAATTAAGGTCAAAATGCATTTTAGTACCTTCAACTTGTCTAACTACCTTGAATTATTAAAGGTGCAACATGATACCCTGAACTTGGCAAAATGATCAATTTAGTACCCCGACTCACTAATTTAGTCTTGTTTTCTCACGCGGTTTGCTTTTAATATCAATATATTGAGATGAACGTGTATTTTTTAGTACGTCAAAAGCTCCAACGAAAGTAACTCAAGTAAGAAAACGCGATCAAATTAATAAGTCAGAGTACTAAATCGACTATTTTGTAAAGTTCAGGGTACCATGTTGCACCTTTAATAGTTTATGGTAGTAGATGACCTAGTCAATCAAGTTTAGGGTACTAAGATGCATTTTGACCTATAATTAATTAATTTAAGATAATATGAAACTTTCCATTTAATAATTTTATAATTATTAGGTTGGATTAATGCTTAGAGGAATGGGATTTGATAAAAGTACATCCATATTTCTAGCTTCCGGAAGAATCTACAATTCCGAAAGACACATGGCCCCACTTTTAGAAATGTTTCCTCTTTTACAAACTAAAGGAATGCTTGCATCTGCTGAAGAACTTGCTCCGTTCAAGGTTTGACTTTGATTCTAATTTGACTAATTTATTTGTTTGACTTTGACTGACTTTTTTTTTGTACTGTTTGTAGAACTATTCTTCTAGAATGGCTGCTATTGATTACACTGTGTGTCTCCACAGTGAAGTATTTGTGACAACTCAAGGTGGAAACTTCCCACATTTTCTGTTGGGCCATAGAAGATACATGTTTAATGGACATTCAAAGACAATTCGACCAGATAAACGCAAATTAGCAGTTTATTTTGACAATCCTAAAATCGGGTGTGAATACTTACATTACGTGTATTTTTATGTTTGTATTATTTTATTAGAATTAATTTTTTTAATTTATTTTGATTCCAGTTGGAAAACATTTAAAAGGCATATGTTAAGCATGCGGGCCCACAGCGATTCAAAAGGAATTGAACTGAAAAGACCAAACGACTCAATATATTCATTCCCGTGCCCAAATTGCATGTGCCATTTAAACAAAACCGAAGATTCAAAAGCAGCAGCAGAAGCATGATTTTGTGACTAACATTCAAAATTCTTTATTTTTTTCTCTTAAAAAACGATTCAGCATTTTGAATGATGAGTTAGTTATTACATGATTCAAGAACGAGAAAAATTGTGATGATTTTGATCGAGTTATCTTCATGCAGATGCTGTATCGAATAAGCCCAGATTGCAAATATCTTTAACATGTTTGTTGATGTTTTGGTTGTGTACAATAGAGTGAGTTTATACTAAAATAGATTTGGGGAACCACATTTTTTGGGTTAAGTTCCATGGAATTATTAATGTTTTTAGAATTGTGATGGATTTTTTTACAGTATTTCGTATGTGAATTTGAACTAAATTTGTCATATCCAAACTTATTTTACATAAGAAGTCAAATGATTAAATGAATTTTTAATCAATACATTTTATCTTTTATTTTCGTTGAATGGTTTTGACAAGTAATCCAATTTATGTGCACTACTTACGTAGCATTTACAAATTTATATTCAAATTAACAAAAGCAAACAACATAATAATCTGTAAACAATATTAGATGAATATTAAAATTTTATTGAATTCACATAGTATTTGCAAAATAAAAATAAAAAATTAGGTTGGTTTCAAACTAAAAGAAAGAGAAAAACACTGATGAAAATCTAAATTACTAAAAAGAAGTACTAATGACATAAGAAAAAAGTGATTAGTAAAATGAATTACTCATATTGGTTATTAAAATGAATTTGGGGAGATGATAATATCATAGATTTGTTCAGTAAATTCATAAATGATTGGTATTGTATAGAAGTATTTCTTTTTTTTTTTTGATATAAAATTATTATTACTATTACTACTTGAACCATATATAGAAGTATAAAAGTTATGGTTAAGAAAAACTTATTAATTGAATATTACTCCCTCCGTCCCACAAAAAAGTTTACATTTTTTCTTAATATTTTGTCTCACAAAAAAGTTTACATTTCTCATATTTGGGGGGCCCACCTAATAAAATAATATTATTACTAATCATTCCACCAATAAGACACTTTCTCTCTCCAATCTAACCTTATATTTTAATCAAAAGTATTACAAAGGACCTCACCACTAACTATCTCCTAAAACATTATGCCCAAATGAAATGTAAACTTTTTAATTGGACGGAGGGAGTATCATTTTTTTGTTGGTAATATCTTTTCTACGATGGATGTTACTCAAACAAGGATTGTACTAATCCGCAAGTTGTTGCGGATCTTAAATCATACGTTTTTCTTAATTTAAGATTAAGATTCGGTTTTAATTAAATTCAAATTAAACAAAAAAAATGTAGGCTCGTCGTATATATAATTTCGTTACAACAACAATACAATTATCATTATTGTTATGAAATTTCAATAATATTATATGAAATAGTTGAAAATGCATAATCTATAAAACTTTAAGGGTTGTTAAGTTGTAAATAATTTAAAAAAATTATAATCGGATTATAATTTGATAATTGTTTCTTTTTTCAAGTCTAAGGTTTCTAATCGTCAAATATGATAATTAGTTAGTGTTTAAATATTCAAATTTAAAACAAAATCCAAGTATATATGTATGAGACAAAAAAAATCATACTGCAATTTAAAAATCGTATGAGAAGTAAATGGGCTATCACAATTTTACTACATATAAATAAATTCATTTTATAATTGGGTATCTTACTCAAGAATTGTACATATAAAATAGTTTGTAGTCAAAAAGAAAAAAGTGAAAAACTTAAAGGGTGAAAATGTAACAGTTTATGAACAGTACAAACTGAATGCTCATTATCTAATATACATTTAGCGCGGGGTGAATAGTGCCAAGTGCCAACCAGCCAGGTTAATTTTTAAATTTTAAATTTTTTTTTTCTTTTTGTATTAGCTGCCTTTATTGACAAATGATTCAACCTTTTTTTTTTAACTTTATATTCTACTACTATTTTATGTAAGATATACTACATAATATATATACTTTATTATATTTTGTGTAAGATATATTATACATCATCTACTAACTATCTAATTTATTATATTTTAACACATACTTTAATCTTTTGCCTTAAAATTCATGAAAGTTCAAATGTATCACTTATTGTGATACAAAGGAAGTATAAAAGGAGTACTTTGACTAATCACATGGCGACTATTTGCTTTGCAAGAAGGGGTGAACGTCCATTGCTTTAAAGGTTTTTTTGACTCCTAAGAAATATCTTTAAACCTATATTTTTCTAATATAAAATTAGTATATATATTTGAGAGTTGTTTAATCAAAAGTATCTTGAAAAATAAATATCTTTGAATCTATATTTTGCTTTTTGATATAAAACAATATTTTTATGTTGTATAAATATCAATAAACAGTTTTTTTGCTATCATATGAAATTACCCCGCGGCATCACGCGGGATAAAAGTCTACTAGTTGTATATATAGGAGAATGTAAATAACAGTGTAAACAGGGACGGAACTAGAAATTTCTACCAGCGGTAGCACCCTTGTGGTTCTATAAAGATTTTTTTTTTGAAATATATGGGGTTAAAAAAGAAAAAGTTGAAATATATGGGCTAAGAAAAAAAACCCTTCAAATATAGAGGCTAAAAGAGAAAAAAAAGTTGATTTAAAAAAAATAAGAAAGACAAGATTCAAACTCTAGACCTCCTCTACACATACCCAAGGTGTTAGCGAGTGTGCCAGCCAACATATATGTATTATTATGCCTTTTCGGATATATATTAATGTATTCAAAATACAATAACAAAAAAAGTTCTGAAAATTTACCGTACCGAAATTTTTCGAGTAGTAGCACGTGCCACCGTGTGCTATATACTACATCCGCCCCTGAGTGTAAATCAGTGTCATTGTTGAAAAGCCAAATTCTTTTGGGTCTAATAAAATAAAGGTCTTGATAATGACAGCTTTAAGGGCTGTCATAAGGCATACTTTAGAAACTTGTATATTAATCTAAATTTCATGAACTACTTAATTGTACAACATTTTATACACTTAATGACAGCGCTAATGACTATCATTATCGAAAACCCATAAAATAAACGAAAATACATTTTCAAGAAGCAACCGCCATAAACCACCAGACTTGCGATTAGATTGATTAAAGTTGAAATAATCAAGGAAAAAAGTCTCCAAATCTCTAATACTGCACTAATTTTCAACTGCTGATTGCTTAACGGATAAGACCAACAGATTCAACGATGGGAATCGCCGGAGGTTTGAGTTCTGTCCAGCTTCAATTCTTCAATTCTCAAGGTATAAACTTCTTCTTCTTCTTCTTCTTCCCCAAACCCTAGTTTTTTTCCTTCGGTTCGTTTTAACTTCAATATGAACTCATTTGACAGGATATCTGGTTATTGAAAATTTCTCAAGTACTGATGAGGTTGCGGCGTTGAGAAAGAGGATGGATCAATTGCTTGATGGCTTCGATTGTTCTTCCTCTGCCTCAATTTTCTCCACGAAGAATCAGGTTTATTTAATTATTTAATAGTTTAATAGAGTTTTTTTTGTTTGTTTCATGCTGTAATTTTTACATAAATTAGCTTAAATTGAGAAGAAAACAGCCTAGTAAGTTGAATTAGGGATCTAACAAGTAACAAAGGTTTTGTGATCGAATTTATGACAATATCTGTTGTTTTCCATCAAATCATATTAGCTCCAATTGAGACATTGATATTTATTTGTTTTGTTCAGCAAAAGACAAGTGATGACTACTTCTATGAGAGTGCTGAGAAGATTTCATTTTTCTTTGAAGGTACATAGTAATTAATATCATGAACAGGATTGAATTCTTAGGTTTAGCAATTGACAATGAGGTAATTTTGGCTTAAAATTTTGAAATTGTAGCATATACTCTGGTATGCAATCATATGTTTTGCAAGTTCAAAGGAATTTCCTCTTTAACTTTCAATACAATATCCTGAAACTTCTCCAAATTTTTTGACAGAAAAAGCATTTGATGATGATGGAAAACTAAAGCAACCAAAGGAGCTCTCTATAAACAAAGTTGGTCATGGTATGTAAGAAATTACATATAATTTATACATATTAATTGTACATAATATCTATTTAATATTTCTTTTTGTAGCTTTACACGACCACGATCCCATTTTCAAAAAGGTCTCTTGCTCAGATAAGATGTCAGGCGTATTACATTCATTGGGATACAAGAGGCCCGTAATCA
Organism: Calendula officinalis; assembly: GCA_963853835.1. Lineage (NCBI taxonomy): Eukaryota > Viridiplantae > Streptophyta > Magnoliopsida > Asterales > Asteraceae > Calendula > Calendula officinalis. Next base: position 811,410 of record OY970830.1, on the reverse strand, counting down.
TTCAATCAATGTACATATTCAAGGTATATATTATTATATTATGCAGTTTTTCCACAACAAGAATCGGTTTTCAACAATTTTTTTTTTATCTTTATTTATTTATTATTATTATTATTTTTTTAAATATCAGCAACCAGGTATAGGTGGTGAAGTGGTTCCTCACCAAGACAATTCGTTTTTGTATACTGACCCGCCAACTTGCACGGGGCTATGGCTAGCCCTAGAAGATGCCACCATTGTTAATGGCTGCTTATGGGCAATTCCTGGGTCCCACAAAGGTCGATTTTAAGCCCATGTGCTTTCATTAATTTTTTGAAATAAAATTCTGTAAATTTGTGTTTACAATATTTGTGTTGGCAATTCCAGATGGGTTGGTGAGACGATTTATTAGAGATGATAATGGGGTCCACTTTGACAAGTCATCTCCATCTTATGACCAAAAAGATTTTGTTTCTGTTGAAGTAAAAGCGGGCTCTTTAGTGCTTATTCATGGTGATCTTATTCATCAAAGGTTGTTATACTTAAAGGCCAAAATACGTTTTAGTACCCTGAACTTGGCTGACTAGGTTTTCTACTACCTTGAACTATTAAAGGTGCAGTATGGTACCTGAACTTGACAAAATGGTCGATTTAGTACCCTGACTAATTTGTTAAGTTTAGGGTACCTTGTTGCACCTTTAATAGTTCAGGGTGGTAGAAAACCTAGTCAGCTAAGTTCAGGGTACTAAAATGTATTTTGGCCTTAGTTAAAGAGAATATAGTTAATTATAAGAAATTATAAAGATAATTGAGTTGATTTATGTTACTTAATCCTAAATTTGTTCTTTATTGGTTGGTTGCAGCTTTGAAAATCAATCGTCAAAATCAAGGCATGCTTACAGCTTGCATGTAATAGATACTGATGGTTGCAAATGGGCTGCAGATAACTGGTATGTACAATACAACTAAAGTTTGCAATTTCGACCCATTTAACTATAAACGGGTCGATTTGGGTAAATGGGTTAAAAAAGTAAACAAATCAACTGGGTTGAACGGGTTGAAAAAGTCAACCATGGACTATTCTAATATATTAACTTTTTTTGGATTTCAGGATTAGAAGGAATGTGGATCCCGAGCCTCTCTATGCATCTTAAAATCTGGGTTCGATCTTTATGGTGAAATTTTAAACTACTACTTTGCATTGTTTCAGTTTATGCGTTTGTTATTTTAGATATTTCATGCAATAATATAATGTTTTTAAACTTATATTTGTCTTCTTTTCTTTACTGCAATTGATTATCATATGACCACTTTCCACATATAACGAAAATGCCGTCTATAAAAAGATTTAGTTGAATTTTTTTTTTCAACTCTCAAATTGATCACTAGGCAAAGAATACAATTTCGTGGAAACATGTTACATGTGATTAGTAGTTATGAAATAATTAGTTAATATGATAATTGTGTATTTTTATAATAGAGTAGGTGATAAATTTAAGCCCATAACACGTGCAAAAACTTGTTCATTTTGTAATCATTTTATGATACATAGCGTGTCAACGCGTCATTAAAGATTAGCAACATGGCCGTGAATCATGTGTTAAGATGGAAATCAAAGAGTAATCAACAAGACATTAAGAGTGCAAGATATTGACATATATTATAGAAATGTCAAATGTGCTTTTTGTCCTATAATTAATATTTTAAATTTAACATAAAATAAAATAAAAAAACTCCCTACCTATATATAGAGCATTTTAAGTGTCCATAAGGACAACATATTTTATAACACAAAAAAAAAGTAAAAAAACCTTTGATCCTCGCCCATGGCGTACTGTATGCTCTAAGATATCGTGGAGATCATTTGACAATATGCGTATTGTATGCTCTAAGACTGGTGACAATAGTGACACAACCGATACCATTGGTTTTTGTCAAATCACCGTCACATTAGTTCATACTTTAACTGACATTTTAACTGACATACTTATGCTATCAATATTCTTTCTCTTCTATTTTTCACCTTTTTAGGTCACCATTATAAAATATACACCAATGAGTGACGTTTCAATTTTTAACTTTTATGGGCATCGATCTAGCCCAACTTGACTTTTCAATTTTAAGATGGCGAATGTCAAGGTTACATGGCCAATTCACCTTTTCGTCACTAGTTAATAATATTGTATCGATATAGAAGATTTAGGGTACGCTTGGTTCAAAGTGGGTAATAGGAAAGGGAATGATAATGGGAATACTAAGGAATACAATGAGCATTCCTTAGTAGAACCAATTGCATAAATGATGCTGTATCCATCCAGAAATCACAAATAATGCTGTTTTTTGATATTTTGCAAAAATAATGCTATCCCACGTTTAGGAACCCGGATCCCCTAGTTTCCCCGCTTTCAAATCCCGGATACAAGCTTTTTCTGTCTGTTTTCATGTACCTGATGTACCTGTTGTACTTGTCTGACGAACTAAGGATCCCCTCTTGCAAAACCCGGATCCCCTAGGGGTATCCCACACTGCGAATCCCGGATCCCCTAGGATTTTCTGTTTTGTTAACAAAAATAGTCTGCCTTCTCTGACTCATGTACACCTTTTGTTTTCTGTTTTGTTAACAAAAACAGCATGCCTTCTCTGACTCATGTACACCTTTTGTTTATTGATAAAAGTAGCCTGCCACGACCAATTCTCTCTCCGCCTCAACCCTAGGGGATCCGGGATTCGCAGTGTGGGATACCCCTAGGGGATCCGGGTTTTGCAAGAGGGGATCCTTAGTTCGTCAGACAAGTACAGCAGGTACAACAGGTACATGAAAACAGACAGAAAAAGCTTGTATCCGGGATTTGAAAGCGGGGAAACTAGCGGATCCGGGTTCCTAAACGTGGGATAGCATTATTTTTGCAAAACCTCAAAAAACAGCATTATTTGTGATTTCTGGATGGATACAGCATCATTTATGCAATTGCTTCTCCTTAGTATTCCTTTGATCATTAATGTTGTTTGGTTTACTAAAGATTTTATATGAGCATGAATAACTAATATAATATATAATATGTAACACCGTAAATTTTAAGAAGCGTTTTTTTTTTAAATGCCCGAAGGCGATTAGGTTATCCTCTAGGTTAGTTTTGCGGAAGCATAATAATGATAATAAGTTTAGGTTTAGGTTTACAAACCAATGTCCCAAAATAAACTTCAAAACATTAATTATTTAAACGGTGTCACTTAAACGACATGGCTCCTTATTAAAACATATCGACTGAGCTTGGTCAATCATCCCGTCCAAAGCACCGATCACCTGAAAAGATTCAACGAGGGAGGGATTAGCACAAAGCTAAGTGAATGAATACAATCTACAAATTCTGTAAAGCGCAACGAGCTAGCATAGACATCTCTACTATCTAAAAGTCACATAGCCACCACACTAATCACTTAAGCACGGAAGTTATAAAACATCTCCGGTTGGGTCAACACTTAAACCCGGAAGTTAGAAATAACATCTCCGGTTGGGTCATCACTCGAACACGGAAGTTTAAATAAACATCTCCGGTTCGTTCAAGAAGATCGGGGTCCTGCCGGAACCTTAAACCATGGTCGGCCAAACCACGGTAACCGATAGCGGTTCGTGACCAACACCCGGGCAACTCCCTCCCCTTGACCATGCAACAAATACAGGTAAGGTCGGATACCCTTTAGTCGACACCCATTGCCCAGCGCACTGACTTCTCAAACCTCGGTCACCAATCAAACCGAGTCCTCGGTTACCAATCAAACCGAGTTGTTGCTTACAAACAAGCCAAGGGTTGCTAACAATCAAGTAAGGTCTCTTCTCCTATGTGCACATGGTCATGTATGGTGTTCCCTAACACTAGGCATACATAACAAGTAGACTAACTACGAAAAACACCGCGCAAAACGTCACAACTGAGTTCCCAATCGCGAACTCTAGTTCGCGATCGCGAACTATTGTTCGCGTCGGGAACTCGTATCGCGATCTAGTTCGCGACGACCAACCAATTCCACTGGAGCTACTTCGCGATCGCTAAGTGGAGTTCGCGACGCGAACTCCCCTTATCTGGTATGTTCCTGCAATTTTCATCAAGTATGCATATACCGAACCAATTGTGACCGAACACAAGTTGGAGATTAAATCCACTCACCGAAACCTTCCACTTGCCGAGCTCAGAGGTCTAATATTTCTGAGTCCCGATCCCGATTCCTGTACACCGAAGGAATACCGAATTAGAATATAATTCCAATAAATTATAAACAATGTTAAATATGCATTTAACACTAACACTTGCACTAACTAGATAGCCAAACACTTAAACCATCATATGAACATGTTATGACCATCTACACTTACATAGCAAGTCAACTAGTCATTTGCAAGTCTTACATTCAAACGGGTCAAACCGAAATATTAAAACAATAATGCACTCTACAATTACAATCATGTCAACAACTTACAAATCACCAAATTATGTAATTATCACGTTGTTGTCATTCATAAACCAAGTCAATCCATACTAAAATACATTTAGTCAAACCTTCACTATATTTGCCCAAACGGGTCAAAAGCTTATATTCGACTTCAACACTTTCCAATTTCCATCAATTAGCACAAATTCTCTATAACTAACAAGTCATAAACATGTAACAATTCATCGAGCTCAAAGTTACCAACAATCCATGTATTTTACTTCCAATTTACTAGTTAATCATTTTTAACTAAAAACATCCAAACACAACTACAAATGCTATAATCTACCATTTAGCAAATCATAACTAATTAATCAATCTAACAAGTTCATAGCTATCACAACCCAACTATTTTACTTCAAAATCATAAGTTATAACTTTTGACCTAAATCATCCAAACACTAGCCATCAAATCTCACCAAATCTCAACATAATTCAAAACTAACAATTTTGACTCACACTATCACAACTAACATATCCAACATGTCATTTATCATAACTAGACATAAATTCCATAAATCACAATCTTACTAGCAAGTCATAACTAGTTACCCAATTCTACAAGATTAACACTTCTTACATATTAATTTAACCCACATTAACATTAAAACCCATATTAAGTCAAGTTAGAAGCATAAACCAAAACCACACAATTTATACACACACACACACACACACCCACACGAACACACACACACCCATGTGTACATTATGCTAAAAAGGTTGTACCTTGTGCTAAATTACTTGTACCCAAGCAACAATACATGTCAAACTTTGCATAAACACTTAACATACCATTTAACACCTTAATCACCAACCAAATTTCAAGAACACATAAACCCTAACTTATCAACTATCATGAAATCGAAAATAAACACATATAGGTTGAAGCTTACCTCAAAAGCTTTCCAAAAACGTGTTCGGATTAAAGATTGGACAAGAAACAAGCTATGGATCTTCACCAAAAGCTCAAGAACTTGAAGAAGAAGAAGATGGGGATTTAGAGAGAGAGGAAGAGAGAGACGTGAGGTAGAGAGAGAGATGGATGAATGACCAAAAAGATGGGGCATTCCCCATCACTAAAGCCGTCCAAATGGGGGAGGGTGGGACCCACTTCACTTTTTTTTCATTTTTAACAAATACAACACAAAAGTCCCTTTCGTAGATAATTTATTTAAAATACCAAACGGACTCCAATTTTAAAAACGAAAGCATTTCTGGAGACGATATTAAAAGGAGAATCCAAAGATATAAAAATCACATTTTCATTTAAACATTTCAGAAAACAGATATTTTAATCCCTTGATTAAAATATCACAAAAGGACAAAAGGTCAAACAATTCATTTAACACTTAATCAATTTATTCCACATATGGTCAAATAGATATTTTCAAATATCAAAATATACCTAAAACATCTAGGCCAGTTTTAGGATGTTACATAATATATAAATAATAATAATATTTATTCATTTGTAATATAATAATAATAATATATAATAATATATAATAATATTATTTATTTATAATATATAAATAATAATAATATATGATATATAATATAACAATAATAATATATATAATATATAATAATAATAATATATAATAATATTATTAATAATATATAGTATAATAATAATATTTGGAATATATAATAATATATAATAATATATAAATAATAATATAATAATATTATTTATTTATTTATAATATAATAATAATATATAAAATATTATGTATAATATAATAATATAATAATATTATTTGTTTATAATATATTATTAATATATATAATATAATAATATAATAATATATAATATATAATATAATAATAATATATAATAATAATAATAATAATAATAATATATTATTATATAATAACAATATATAAATATAAACGTATATATATATATATATATATATATATATATATATATATATATATATATAAAATAATAATAATAGTAATAATAATAATAATAATAACAATAATAATAATAATAATAAGTAGTAGTAGTATGTTTAAGCATTACCTAGTTCATTACCCTCAATTTGGTGGGTAATGATGTATTATCTAGTTTTGAGTAATGATTGATTACTTAGTAACAAACCAAGCATCTTCAATGATAATCAATACCATTACCTATCCTTCAATACATCTAACCAAGCATGCCCTTACTTCACCTACCACATTATACAAAATTTAAAGCATATTGTAAAAGTACTGTAAAGCAGTGGTTGTTGTGTTTAAGTAATTTATGTGGTCACAAAATCACTTCCCATAACAAAGGGCTTGTAGCTTAGAGAAACAAGGTGTTGGAAGTTGTTCCTTATTGACATGTGGTTATGATTTGAATTTCATTATGAACAATATAATATAAATTTAAGAGTAGTTTGTAAGGTGTGACTGTGCGAGTGTTTTGCAATTTCGCAGATTACAAAAATAATCCATGTTGTTTGTACTAGATTGTGGATTGGGTCCATAGCTTTTCAAAATACAAATTCCGTCCCTAATTTTTTTTTTTATTTTTTTTTTTTACCTTAATACTTTCTTTCATTAAAATAGATCATAAATCAATTTTACATAGAGAAAGAAGGCAAACGAGCAACAATTTGGGCCGTTATTCCATTTTGAATTGCAAAACTAATTCTTTTGAAAACAACATCTGTGGATCTAGGAGTCATTACATTGATATGCATAACACGTTAGACTCTGTTGAGAAGTTTCACCACCTCAGATGCAAGGAAACCAAAAATATCAAATACAAAATCAGATAATCATTTCAACTTTTATATTCACACGTTAAACAAACACTCTCATCACTAAAGGCATTATATTAATTTTGAAAACCACCAAAATAACATTACACATTGGCAAATATCGACCACGGAAATGGCGTGGAGAATGGCGGACGGTTGGCATTTGGCAACGTCAAAACCATGCCACATGTGAATGGTGTGGGTTTTACCATGCCCCTTCCGCTTAACAAGGATTTGCGCATTTCGGCAGGTTTAACGCGTGTGTTTCCTTTGTGAACCACGGTCCCATTTATATAAATTTTTAACAAATTTTTTAAATGAAGATAAATAACACATTGACACGTCATTGAAGGTATTGTAATAGAAGTATTAAAAGTTTTAAGAATTTGTTCGTAACTCCGTATTTTTTTAGTGAAACTGTTACAAAACTAAATATATTATTCCCTCCGTCCCATTAATTATTTTCGACGGATATAAATCATACCGTTTTAGAAAAATTCATTTATTTCATTATTGAAAAGGAAAGGTGGACAATAAAAATTCATATATCTCCTAACTATATTTTAATTGGTGAAATTTTCAAATTAACAATGATTTTAGGATAAATTGAAAAGGAAATGCGGACAATAAAATTGGGACGGGAGGAGTATCTGACAACGTATAATGAGCTTCATAGTACGAATAATTTTATCAAAAGAAATCAGATATTTTATTGGGTTCCATATGTAGAATCACATTAAAAGAGAGATAAAACAATACTAAAGGAAAGGTTACTATGATCGGTAATAAAAATTGCCAACTTCGATAAGATGTGGCGGATCACTGATCTTGATGAATTTTTTTCAAAAATAGGCTTGATCGGACATTGAATTTCACAAATAGGTTCGAATTTTTTTGATTTTCAAAAATAGGCTTTCCGCCTTCACCGAGTCCGGCTTCCATTTAAAACCATGACTCCCCGAGGCCGGCTTCTTCTTGCTTGATGTGACCACGGGTTTTGAAGGACTCCCCGAGTCCGGCTTTAGTGTTGAAGGACTACCCGAGTCCGGCTTTAGTGGTGAAGGACTCCCCGAGTCCGGCTTTAGCATGGACGGACTCCCCGAGTCCGGCTTTAGGCATGGACGACTCCTATATAATTCCACACTCCGGGTTAAATAACAACATCCAAAAAAAAATTACTTCTACCCTTACATCTCAAAAAAAAAAAAAAACATATTTCTAATACTATGTGGCGAAGTCAAAAAGTCTTAATCATGGAACTTCGACTACAGGTTGAGATGTTAGAAGAGAGTATTGACCAAATGAGTCAACGAACTTGAGCCCGTGAACTTCAAAATATCATTGACGAGATGCAACGTACAATATGTGAAATGGATAACCTGGCTTATGAAGGGGCGGCGGAGGTGGCGGTTGTGGAGCAGCAAACTCAAAACTCCTCAATACGTAATGAACAACCAGAAACAATCGACTTGGTTGAGGAGTATGGTTGGGCCAGGAGTGTAGAGGAATTTTACCTGACCGGGGATAGGCGCGGGAATGAAACCTTTTGCTATATTGTATTCTTAGGTCGTACACAGGTACCTAGGGAGTTTTGGAGTACCCTGTTAGATGAGAATTCCAGCTCTGTTTTGTTCCGTGCGGTACGTAATTTAATTATGTTATTATCCATATTTTTAATTGAATCTCAAATGTAAATAATTGTATATTTATTACAGCATATAGATTGTTGGGTTAGAAGATGGATGCGTTATCGGTTGTATCTTGGCTATAATAATGGAGAATATAAGCGATGGACAATAATGCCTACCAAGTTTGAGTCTCTACTCTTACCACCTCACGGATCAGATGCTGTAAAATATGCAGACGGCAGTTTGACACCTTACCCCGCTTGGGGGGACGTGGATGTCTTATACATCCCGTTACGTTTAAATGATAACGTTTGGTTGCTTGTGCAGATGGATCTTGTTAGCAACGATACATGTATAATTTGCAGTTGCCGTCGTTCCATAAACCATGACGTGCTTAAGGCAACCCTAAAACGTTGGCGAGATGTTTTGCCCAGTTTTAAAAGGAGTTTCTCCTATGAAGAAAGAAGCCCCCAAGTTAAGGCGAATCTTGGTTTCGCCAAAGGTATACCTCAAGGAAGGGAAGAAGACTCTGCTGTGTTTGTTTGTAAATTTATGCATTATCTGGTAACTGGGAAATCAATCAAGCAAGATGGAGTCGTCGATAATAATCAGATCGCTACGGGTTATCGACAACTTATGGCTCGTGATTTGTATAGCTATCGTATTTTAGAATCACAACCCGAAATTTATCCTTTTAGATCCGAGGTTTTGTTTGATGATTTGGAATAAAATTTCAATTGTATTTGGTATTAATTTATAAAATCGTGATGTTAGTGTTTATTTGTCATTTAAAAATAAAGTACTAAAAAAATTTGAAAAAAATTAAATGTCTAACTTTGGAGCTTGATACAGTACACTTTTAAGTTATTCAGATGTAACTTTCTAAATGATAGTTGCAGTATTGATGATAGTGTAAACATATGAAAAAGAATTATAGCAAAAAGATAAGTAATGAAAGAGTTACAATCTAAAAATGCAAAGAAATAGATTTTTGTAATCCAAAAACATACATATAAAGTTAATTTCATCTATGAAAATGCAAAATTAGTGTTTATTTGTCATTTAAAAATAAAGTATTAAAAAAACAAATTTTACAAAAAAATAAATGTCTAACTTTGGAGCTTGATACAGTACACTTTTAAGTTATTCAGATATAACTTTCTAAATGATAGTTGCAGTATTGATGATAGTGTAAACATATGAAAAAGAATTATAGCAAAAAGATAAGTAATGAAAGAGTTATGACAATCTGAAAATGCAAAGAAATAGTTTTTTATAATCCAAAAACATACATATAAAGTTAATTTCATAATACAACTTTGGCCAAAAATATAAGCTAATGATTGTGGCCCCTTCTTCCACCTGTCCCACAATTCGGTGGCCTTCTGTTTCTTGTCGGCCTTTGTTGATTATCTTGTTGAGCTGGGTCTATATTCATGTCTAACTGATGGATCGGACTCACGTTTCTATTAGGTGGCTGATCAGAAGATTGGCCCGCGAAATAACTATGAGGGGAATGTGTGAAACCGAATTCGTTTGTCATTTGCTGGGGAGCATACGCAGAGGGGGTACTAAACAAATCCGAGATAAAATCATTTTGAGATATCCCATCCATATTTAGTGCTTTTTGGTTTTGAAATTGCGTACTAGACCCCCTGTTGAAAGTTCCAACTTGGATTGTTGCCCATTTGGTATGATGTACCGGCACCAGCATCATATTCGGTTTGTGTTTGTTGGGCACTAGATTCCCCCCGGTTTGATGGGCCCTCATCTTCTGTCTGCGTTTGTTGGGCCCTACGAGCCCCCCGCATCCATCTCGGTACCGGCATTAGTTCCTCTTGTGGCAGCTGTGGCGCTTGAGGCTGAATATGTGCCACACGAGGAGCCCAATAACTTGGACGTTCTTCTTCATGTGCCTGGTACAAGTAATCCTGGGACAGTTGATACATGTCACCTATAACAGGCTGAAACTCCTGTTGTCCCAGGTACGGTTGCATCATCGATTGAAGATGTGCTAACCCATCAGCCTACATACATGTTATATCAAATATTAATATATTATGACTAATTGTACATATAAACATTATTATGAAATATTACCGCAACATTTAAAGCTCCTCCCAGATTATGGCCACGTGATAAGTTGTCTCCAACAGGCCTTGGATTTCTAATAAAACCTACGGTACGCTGAAAGTACCAAGGCATATAATCATTTGAAGCTGTTGGCATGTCCATCCATTGGTCTGGAGTAATGGAATTAGCAAGACGGTTGTTCCAATGTGTCACATAAACGGCACGCTTCACACGCCAATCTAGACCTGCGTTTCCTCTACGGCTCTCTTTACGTAACCTCCTATGATCTGCTATAGTAAAGAGGGGCGCCATCGGAATACCTTGAAAAACGTTGAATTGTCTTAATACCCTGTTGGGTAAGTACTGCTCCACTACTTCCCAATGAATAACATATGTTACACATAACCAGGTAGTCGGGTTGTATGTACACACTGGTGATAGAACTTGGGCAAATTGTTCATAGGGAGTCCACAAGACCTACAAAATTTTGTTATAGGTCAATACTTTGTATTACATTTGTAGATTAGATTTAACTAGTAAAATACCTCACTGCTTGTCAAATGTTGTAACGATGACCGATACCCTGTCACACAGTTCTTGGGTAGGTGCACGAATGATAGCGGTTGATTCCACCTGAATGTCAATATATTGAAAATTAGTTATGCTATTATCATTTTAATATAATGATATCGGATTACGTACCTAGCACCAAATGTTTTTCCGTTTAATGCTATATTTGTATCGGAAAGAATCGGTGACAAATTGGGCAACCTAGTCCATGCCCACAGTTGAAGCAAACTCATAGGCCCGCAAATGTTCCATAGTTTAGGATCAGTTCCTTTGCAGAGGTTTCGGTAGAGACTGGCCAGAACAGCACTACCCCAACTATATCGACCGCAGTCTTCTAGATCTTCAAGTAAGTGTAACAAATATAAATGGCAGTAATTGTCAGTGTTATGCGTAAATATAGTACCGTTCAGTAGAAGCAGTACGTATAGCCTTGCCCTTTGTAGCCACTCGAAATCATTCTGCGGGGTATAGTCCGCCATAAATTTAGTAAGACATGTTACTTTCACCTGACTGCCTCTGAAATCACCACTTGCGGGCCTGAAACCAAGCAACCGCTGAAAGTTGTCAATTATGTGCTCATAATCGGTTTGCGGTTCAACACCTGTAACAACGTCGCCATCAGTCCGCAACCCCCATATGGCTTGAACATCTTGGAGGGTCACTGTGACCTCTCCAACTTGCAGGTGGAATGTGTTTGTTTCCGGCCGCCACCTCTCGACGAGTGCTGTGATTAGACCGTGATCAATTTCCCTGAATTGACAGTCAAGCACTCCTGCAAAACCTGATACACGGATGTAGTTCCAGAAGACATCGGGAAGTGACTCTTTGACACTTTTGTGAATGCGAAAAAATGTTTTATCAGCCCGTCTAATATGAAAAACATTATCAGGGAGCTGATTTTGAAATAAACTATAAGCTCTGTGCTCAGTAGCTAAATATAATAATTCCGGGTTAATAGGTACGAGAACAACTTGCATGTTATTCATTTTCTTAACGAAATAGCTAATAACGTTTTTGAAGTATTTGGTTGTAGTAGAGTTTGAGGAATTGAGTTTGAGTGTGATTGATGTTGAGTGTGGTGTGTGTTTTTATAGGTGAAGATGGCCTCCTCGTGACCTGCTTCAATAAATAATGGTGGTTGGACGTTTTGACCAAAGTAATTGAGGGAATTTAATTTGGCTGAAAACTCCCTCTTGGAGACCGGTATCACTGACCGAATTAAGTGTGGTCCGTGAATTAAAGGTGAATTGGGAATAGTATGTTGGAATTATGTGGAAGGTGGCCTCCTCGAGACCGGCATCACTGACACAAGGCCTCATAGAGACCGGCTTCGGACTCCTAGAGGCCGGCTACGGACTCCTAGAGGCCGGCTTCTTTGAAGATAATGTAGTCCGTGAATTTAAAAGGTGAAGTTGGTGGTTGGGGCAGGTTTGACCATCGACAACTGTCCCCTCGTTTGATAATTCGCACCCTCCACCAGCAACCAATCTTGGCCTTGACAACAATGAAGATGTCATGTTGGATAGATCGGAAGACGAGCCACAATCTGATGACACGAGGGACGAATTTTATGACAACGGTGAGGCGGATGAAGGCGGCCCGCACGTTGACGAACCTTCTCAATTGGCTTTGTTTTCAAACAAATGCACAAACTGAGGTTGATGAGCAGGGCCCCATATCTGATGAACACGATGAAATAATATTTTGGAACTCAAACAGGCCTTACCACTTACAAATTAATATGTTCTTCTCTAACAAGCAAGAGATGATTGATGCAGTTAGATCTTGGAATATATACCAAAATAAAGAGCTTTGGGTTGTTGATAGTTCAACTACAAGGTGGGTTGCTAGGTGCTCTACTCTTAAACCAGAGAAAATACGGAACAACCCATCCACCAGCAACCCATCCACCAGCAACCCCTCTAACCGAAACACATCCACCAGCAACCCCTCTAACCGAAACACATCCACCAGCAACCCCTCGAACTCGGACGCCCCATGTGAATGGTATGTTCGTGCAACTAAGAAGCGGAAGGAAGGGTTCTGGCAACTACGAAAATGGGTAGGCAGGCACAATTGTCACCAGGGTACGGTTTCTGGAAACAACAACAGATGTTTGACGTCCGAGTTCATAGCCACCAAAATCCTCCACCACGTAAGGATCAATATCGCATTCCCGGTAAAACACATTATAGCAGATGTCAAAGAAAATATTCACGTTGACATATCTTACATGAAGGCTTGGCGTGCTAGGCATATTGCTATAGAGAGGCTATTCGGGACTTGGGAAAGCAACTTTGCAGAGTTGCCCAAGTACATTGAGGCTTTATTGGCGGCAAACCCTTCCACAATCGTTCAGTGGTCAATTAGGGAGAGGGAGAGTGTTGATGACACCCGGCAAATTTTTAAATCTATTTTTTGGGCTTTTGGACCTGCTATCGCAGCTTTTCCGTATTGCATGCCTGTTATTTGTGTAGACGGGACATTTTTAAAAGGCTCGTACATAGCGAAACTGTTGACTGCCGTCACAAAAGACGCGAATAATCAGATTCTACCTCTCGCGTATGCCATTGTTGACGAGGAGTCAAACGAAAATTGGGCATGGTTCTTCAATAACCTACGGCAGTACGTTTGCAATCAACGTAATCAACAATCTGGCAGGCTACGTCGGTTATGTGTCATTTCTGACAGGCACCAAGGGCTTCTATATGCAATGAACAATCTTGAAGAGTGGCGGGAGCCAAATGCGTTTCATAGATATTGTCTGAGGCACGTCAGAAGCAACCTCCACAAGAGTTTCAAAAACCACCGAATGAAACAACTATGTTGGGTGATGGGTGCCACGACCGAATTGCGTAAGTTTCAGGTAGCCAGAGACGAACTCATATCTATCAACGAGTCCGCGGGGGCGTATCTGGAGGAGATCGGGGTTGATAAGTGGACTCTTTTGGGAGACACAGACCATAGACGTTGGGGGAACACGACATCAAACATCGCCGAGAGTTACAACAATGTACTGCGTGGGGCTAGGCTTCTCCCAATTAAGACGATGGTTAACTTCACATTCACAAAAACTGTCAACCTCTTCAGAGAGCGTGCTGAGAAAGCGTCTAAATGTAACATGCCACTAACCCCGCGTATGTGGGATCTTTTCACCAGGCGCGACAGATATGGACGGCAGCACGATATTCTTAACTTTGACTACACGGAGGGCGTGTACAGGGTGAGGACAAGGGTTCAACCGGGCCAAAGTGGTGGGAACGATCAAACGGTGACTTACAACGGTGGAAACGGTTCTTGTACATGCGGGAAGTGGCAAATGATGCGATTTCTGTGTTCACATGCTATTGCCGTTTGTCGTCATAGAGGTGATGACCCGAACCTTCTCGCGAATCGGGTGTACACAAGACACTATTGGCAACGTCAATATAGAAAAGCCTTTACCCCGCTAGCCCATGTCTTTTACTGGAACGACCCGAATTGGGAATTGAGAGCCGCAAGTGGAAGAATTTCCACAAGAAGAGGGAGGAGACAGGTGAATAGGTTCCCTATGGAGATGGACCAGGCAGATCCAACGCAATCTGGCAGAAACCGTTGTGGAATTTGCGACCGGGAAGGGCATAACAGAACCAGATGCCCAAATCTTAGTGGAGAAAGAAGAGTGTAGTAGCATTGTGTGCTTTTTAGTTATTTATTTCGTACTTAAGTTAATGTATTATTAAATATGTAATAGTTTTTTTAATGCACTTTTTTATATGATAAGACCAGTTTTATTTCACATGATATATCAAACTATATTACATATCATTCATTCTCACGTTTAACAATAAAAATCACATTTCTACCATTAGTCTGATAGTCATCATTTATGATAAAAGTACAAAGTTCATCCGGTAGAATTCCGTTTTCATGCATGAAATGCTTGAAATCACCACTAATTTTAACTTCCACAAATCGAGTAGCATGGAGGTCCATGACTTCAACAGAATCACCTCTTCGTATCACGCAATGTCTTTTCTGAAGGAGGTGGTTATGCTGCCTCACAAACCGAGGCGGTAAAAGCTGAAAATACCAAAAAATTATGATTTTAGTTAATTGAACAAATATTATCTTGTAATTTTAAACGTACCATTTTTTGCTTTCTCGTGTCAAAATTTTTAAACCTCCCTTTTAACTGCCAGAGATGTATAACCGGTGGTCCTATTTCACGCAACATTTGAGTATGTCGCTCATATTGAGCTTGCTCTGCATCAAGCCAAAGAAGTTGCTCCTCGTCTGCAATTTCTTCCGCATGCACCTCATTGTAATCCATAGCTATCAAACATTCTAACTCAGCCTCATCTAAAGGAGGCGAATCATACACGGGGTGATATGGAGGTGACTCGTTATTCGATGAACTCATTCTTGATTTTATGATTTGTGAAGTATGTTTTTTTATGGTGAAACGTAAGGTGAAAGTATCGTTTTTTTTTTGTTGTGTTGGTGTGAAGTCTGTATTGGAGTGTTGTATATATAAGTGGAATCTCATGCCTAAAGCCGGACTCGGGGAGTCCGTCCATGCTAAAGCCGGACTCGGGGAGTCCTTCACCACTAAAGCCGGACTCGGGGAGTACTTCAACACTAAAGCCGGACTCGAGGAGTCCTTCAAAACCCGTGGTCACATCAAGCAAGAAGAAGCCGGCCTCGGGGAGTCATGGTTTTAAATGGAAGCCGGACTCGGTGAAGGCGGAAAGCCTATTTTTGAAAATCAAAAAAATTCGAGCCTATTTGTGAAATTCAATGTCCGATCATGCCTATTTTTGAAAAAAATTCGATCAAAATCATGAAAAATCTTTAATTTAATGGTATGATGTTTGCCGCTATATTTTAGGCCGAGTTTTTTTTTTTTTTTTTTTTCAAAAAAAGGATTCCCTAAGAGAGAGCTTCGGCATTGTCATCACCCCCTCTTAGAAAAACCATCATATCTCTACTACTTATAAAGCATTTAGGATATTTCCCTAAATAGCACACTAAAAATTCAGCCAAATTCTTGCCATTTTAGGAACATTTAACTTTTGCTCAAAAAATAAGAACTACCCAGGATTCGAGCCCACCACTTGTAGGTCAGAGGCCAACACACTTACCAACTGCGCTGGCATACAACTATGTTACATGCCCGAAACACAAATCTTTTAACCCTTTGCGTATCGGCCCACCAAACATTTTCAGCCTTTTCAAAACTGAAATTAAAAAATGAGGAGCCTCAACGATTGAATACCCTTTGCGTATTGGAGATTGAGTCAGTTGACTTCGCCTGTTTATTACCCTCCTCGAACCCACCAAAAAATGATAGAATCCACGAGCCTCATTGATTCAAATTAAGCCACTCATCTTTAATCGCCTTTTGAAATACCCTCCTCGATTGCTTCAAGGATGAGTATCCATCTTCACTATATAAAATACACAAAATTGACGATTTGAGGAAACATACAGATGGATGAAGAAACTTACAGAGAATTTGCGTTATTTTCTGCTTATATTGCTCCAATTTAATGTTATGAGTTGCAGTTTCGTGAAATAGGATGTGAGAACTGCCCTTTCTTTAAGATGGATGAAGATAGTGACCGCAAACCTAATTTTACCGGGTAACGATTAACACTATATAGAGCATTTGAATGTTTGTTAGCTTATTATTTAGTCAAAGTACATAATGATGTGTGATTATTTTTAGGTTTTCAGTGTACCTCACTACCGTGTGTGATTATTTTTTTAATATGTTATCTGAATTTGGTTTTTCAGTTCTAAGCGAGTCCCCCACCTTCTCTGGTTTGTGCTCCAGGTAATGCTAATCTTATGATCTTAATTACAAAATTTCATAAATAAATTTAAAATCTTGAGATTCCACTTGCATTAATGCTTTCTTTTTATCTCACTGTTAACACAATATCATTATCCAAATTATTTAAGTTCTCTGGTACAGGAAAATCTCAAATTTTTGAAATTTACTACTAATTAAGCAAAACACATTCAAAACTATGCTCACCTATGGTCCTGCATCCTTTAAAATAAACCAATCCTGATAACATTGTGTAAAAATGTAAAATGACCATTTACCATTTTAACTTGTATGTAAATTGATGTTGGATGCTTGGGCGTTTGGGTTAGCTGATGGTGGACTTCAACTGCAATTTCACTTCAATATCCTTACCAGAATATTGGTTGCATCTAGAACCAGGTTGTAGTAGTACAGGAACTTCAAAGTTACTTAAATATTATCAATTTAAAAGTCTTTATGTATATATACCTTAATTTTCTGGCTACTAATTTGTACAGTATTTCAATCTGAATTTTGGTCATTACAGGAACAATCATATTTCAGTAAAAGCATGTGTTTCAATGCTGGTTCCATTTAGATTTTGCTCCGTGATTTTCATGATTTTTATGAAATAGTACCGCAATTACAACCACGAAAGTGTTTCGGCCTGCGAACTGCAACTACACTGCATAGAAATATCCATATCTATAATTATCAAGAAATATCTATAGTGTAGCCCAAAACACCGAGAATAATTATAGATATGGTCAAGTTTGTGTTGATTGTTAGTAGATTTTACTGTATTCTATATTGACTGGTTCAAGTAATGGATGTAGATTTGATAGTTTCATTTTAAAAAAATGAATTATGTTGTATTGTAAAGGAACTTTTTTGGTATTTTCGTTTAAGCACAATGAGATTATTAACGCCTCAATGTTGTATTTTACATAAGTATGAATTTGACACTACTTACAGTTCTTCATGTTTGTTACAAAGATAAAATGTAATACCTCTACATATCAAAAGCCACAATTTGAAATTTTGGAAATATGAAATATTTGGTTTTCTACACTCGTACCCATTTTAAACTTTTTTTTTTGTTTCTGTTATCTCATGAGATTGAAGATTAGGAAGTCTGATCTTCCATGTTAATTTTGACCAAATTCATATGTCGGAAACGATATGACAATCAAACTTAGATTATGCGTAATGGGTGACCACTGTTTTAGTGATCACCCCTGACACATCAGTGTCACATCAGCTTTTCCTCTTACGACCAAACACATAAAAAATCCCGATCAAACCACGTAGCCGACGACCAAACCCCTTTCCTTCTTTTCCCTTCCTTTTCACCTCGACCCATTCCGGTCGTCTGGACGACCAATAACGCCTCGGGAAGCGTCGTGTGTGAGATGGTGTAACGGCAGGGACGCGTCCCTTATCAATGGGACGCATGGGGACGGAGGTCGCGACCTCTAGCGTTACGGACAGTCTTACGTATCGAATACAACATGTTGCTCAACAACACAGTTTTTTCACTTTACTACCGTTGTCGCATGATGTGGTTACCCAACTAGATCAATCGATGCAAGACATGATGGGGATGAGATTCTTTTTTGGTGGAAAAATGTGTAATCGAATACCATTTACTCGCCGGAAAATATAGTTGCAAGGTACTCTCATGATGCAAGGTACCCGCCGCCGCGTTGCGCGGGTACCTTGCTAGTATATATATATATATATATAAACATCCACATACAACTCAAGGGACCAAGACCAACAATCTAACACAACAAGGCTATCACTACCAATTAGCCTACCCATACAGACTCTCACCACAGTAAACATACAACAAACAACATGCATACATCAAACAAGACTACCGATCTTGAATTTGCATCTGCACATCCCAATCTTCAGCAACTGTCCTCACCATCATAGAGTCTTAGGCCGAGGTTTAAATCTCATTCAAAAAGAAAAACATCACTGATCAGAATCAGTGAATATATTTGAGTAAAGATTGAATAAATATATGAAGAAAAAAAATTCATATTTGACAACTTTACACACGTAGTTACATTTTTATGACAATTTTAGACCAAGTCATACTTTTTGAAAATTTGAATTTCGTGCAAGTAACTTTTTTAAACTCATATAATCAAGTTAGTCTTTTCTAACAATCTAGAAAACGTAAGGTGTAACACAACGGTAATATTAAATTTCTTTCAAGACATGATATGTATATATATATATATATATATATATATATGAAGTTAAAACAGTTATAAATCTATTGTTTTACACTTACTCTGTTTCAAAATAAGTGATATTCTTTCTACTTTTAATAGTTTCAAAATAAGTGATACACTTTAACGTAAGTCCCGTCTCACATCTTTACCCCACCATAACATGGTTTTTAGAACACTGATATTTTCAATAACTTTTCATATACTTCCTCCGATTTAAAATAAGTGATACACTTTTCATATTTGGGTGTATCAAAATAAGTGATACACTTTGAAATTTTACCTTATTTGGTAAAAAGTAGTGGGTCACACACTCACTAACTACATACTTTAATAAAGTGAAAGGACTCACTTACTCATACTTTTACTTTTAAACATCATTAACCTTTACTTTATTAAAAAATGTGGGACTCATTGCACACTAACCATCAAATTAATTTAATTTAACACGCATTACCATATGTTGCCTCAAAACCTGTGAAATCAACAATGTATCACTTATTTTAAATGGGAGGAAGTATTTCTAAAAGCTAAAGTATTATGTCTATTTAATTTATATTTTCTTACGAAAATAAATCTATTCTTTATGAAGTATTAAATGTTTTAATTTTTAAATATTGATATTGGAATTGGAATGAAATCCTATGTTAAGTGGAAAATAGGGAAGATCCAGTTGGGACGGCAGGTTTCCCCATCATCCAGACAAATTATATAAGCCGACACAGACGCCCAAATACAAACCAACAAATAAACCCTAACCCTAATTTCCCCTCCGGCGATTCCATTCTTCTTCCCCTAAAGTTCTCTCCGATCAGCCCTGGGTTATTCCATTTGTGAATGGTAGAAATCTTGATTCGTTGGTGGATGATCTCCCCCCTTCCCTCGAGGGGGATCTATTCTGTTTCCACCGCTTTCTCGTTCGGATCCTGCAAGGAAGGCTGGTACTACCGCTGCATCGGCGTCGACCCGTGAAATCGGAATCTGTTTTCGTCTCTGCCACCGTCAAATCACCGTCTTCTGCGATTTATTACGATTCATCTTAATTCAATTCGATTTGATTTGTTGTTTTGTTCTTTCGTTTTACGTTTCAAGGATTAAAAAAGGAAAATAAATTTATTGTTTATTCGAAGAAAGATGCTGATCACGAAGCATAAGAAGAATCAGACATCGAAAGCCGTCGGCAATCGGCTTTTGATTAGTGTCAGCGTCGTTGGAAGCGCCGGACCTATTCGTTTTGTTGTTAACGAGACGGAGCTTGTCGCTGCCGTCATTGATACCGCCCTCAAATCGTACGCTCGCGAAGGTCGTCTTCCGGTTCTCGGCTCTAATCTCAACGATTTCGTTCTGTATTGCCCTGTTCTCGGTACGGAAGGTAGGGTTTCGGTTTCATCAAATTGTTTCAGTTAATAAAATTGTTCATAATTGGATTGAATTAAAATTCTAATGAATTTGATTATATACAGCATTGAAACCATGGGAGACAATTGGATCATTTGGAGTCAGGAATTTCATGCTGTGTAAAAAACCTCAGAAGGTGGTGGATGGCGACGATGGAAAACCGGTGGCGGTTGGAATAACAAGGAAGAGCTCCGGCAGCTGGAAGGCATGGTTTAATAAATCTCTCAATCCCAAAGTTTCTTCTCATTGACATTATGATCTAATTACAAATTTGAATTTGTTCATTTCATCAAGTATTCTACTGATCTACTCTGATATCTGGTATAAAGATATAGAATAATTGATTCTTCTTATATATTGATGAATTTAAGATGAAGTTTGGTATTATATGGTTAGGGTTTTGTTTGTTTGTTTTTTTGAATCAAAATTGTCAATTTTATATACATTTCTCCATATTTAATTATTGGTTTTGCCCTTGCATTGAATGACACGATACCTTACTCTTTATATGCAACGTCAAATTATGATCCAACTCATCAAACTTTTGAACCAATTTGTATGAGTTTTCGTTGCAGGTCTATTATTATTGAATCCTGGGAATTGATTGTCTAACTCATACTAAGACCATCGGATAAGCTTTATTTGATGGGACTCAAAATTTCTTTAATATTTATAAAATGTAATCAATAAAGTCTATTTGTGAGTTTTTAAAAGTGAAATACAGGTTTAATAAATGCATTTTCTAAGTATTTAGGAAGCTTTGGCATGTCCACACCCACTGCTGTTGAGTAAGAATTAGATACTTTTGGAAAGATACTAAATGCCTACATATCTAGTTTTGTATATGAAGTTCATTATTGAGTAAACTGAATTAGTGCATACTTGATAAAACTTATTTAAGGGGCTGTAAGTATGAGGTATCAGACTAAAATGGAGTTAGGGGCTATAAGTATGAGGTATCAAACTAAAATGGAGTGGTAGTTGGTAGTATTTCCTATAAAATGATGTGATTTGGTTGTAGAAATGAAAGATGATATGACACTAAAATTAACATTGTCCATGTTACCAACACCAAGTAGCCTTAGACTATGTGTAATGGTGACCAAACTCAGTAACACATAATGTTCTAAAAGGCGCGCCATGGCGGCGCCAAGGCGTCGCCAAGGCTTGAGGCGCGGCGTCGACGTTACGAAACAGACCATGGCGGCTGTGCTAGGCGTGGCGTGAGATAAGGCGCGCCTTATGGCGAGTTTTCTTGAAGGCGGATGTAAAAAAAGAATTTTTTTTTTAAAATTTTTTAACAAATATAGTTATAAATTTAAATGTAACATTTTTTATGAGCTTTATATATGAATTGTTATATAAATCAATAGATTTATAATAAAAATTTAATTTAATATACGTATATATAAATTATATAAAAAATCTGCCGCCTTAAGCGACGCCTTGAAAAACGCCATGGCCCGCCATGGCTCGCCTTGGCTGAGGCTTGATGGTGCCGCCACGCTACGCCTTACGCTTTCTAGAACCTTGGTAACACATGAGCGACACATCAGTTTTTCACTTGCGACCAAACACATAAAAAATCCCGACTAAACCCATGTAGCCGGCGACTAAACTCATTTTCTTTGAAAACAGTCACCTCCATTTGAAATTTTGGCGACCGGTTGTGATCGCCTGGACGACCAAATCAGGTCCAGGACGTGTCCCAGAGAGCTCGGCGTAAGGGGAGGGACGCGTCCAAGGTGCTGAGATGTTCGGTCGCGGTCGCTTGACGACCTTGCCATTACACACAGTCTTAGAATTAGGGGTGAGCATAAAAACCGAAAAAACCGAAACCAATCCGTTAAAACCGACTAAACCAAACCGATAAAAACCGAAACCATTTCAAAACCGACGGTTTGGTTTTAGATTTTGAAAAAACCGATGGATTCGGTTCGGTTTCGGTTTTAACCAAAAATCGTCCCACTAATATTATATATATTTTTTATTTTTATATTTATTAAATAGAAGTCGACCTATTTAAGTATTTGAAAGTCCATCTACTATGGTTCATTAATGCTTATATCGTTATTATATGCTACAAAATACGTTTATAGTTTGAATTTTGGGCTGAAAATGGTATTCATTGTTAAAATATGTTATTAGCCATTAAACTTAATGATGTAAGTTAGATATTATTATTAAAATTTGTATGTAGTTTTGAAAAAATAAAGATAAGTGCATGAAATTATGTATCAATGTTTAGGACGAGTTGGATTCGGTTTTAAAACCGAAACCGAACCTTAAATGCTAAAATCCGTTAAAACCGAAACCGTTAGAAACCAAAACCATTGGGTTTGAAAATCCTAAAACCGAAATTATTGGATTCGGTTCGGTTTGAGCCTAAAACCGCCCCAAACCGCCCCATGCATACCCCTACTTAGAATTTATAAAATTGAAAAATTAGCCTTCTAGAATTTATATAAACCAAATCAAAAGATATCAAATAACATTATACACAACTTTATAGTTTATGCGAATATCTGATTATAGTAAATTAAAAGCGGAAAAAGTCATTTTCAAAGCCCACCCGACAATATCCGTATTCATATGGGAAAGTGTTGATCTGAATTAAGAATTGTTCTTGTAACCCCACGTTTGTTATCAACTTCCCATCTACCTTTTCTATCAAGCCATCTTCATTCATTTCATCCCCATCAACTATGCATATATTTATTCCATTATAATTACAAAAATTCATAGATGCTACATAAAAAAAACTTTATTTTTTAATAGAAACCGTTGATTTTTGTTCCTTTTTAAAGTTTGAACAAAGAGTGAAGAAAAATAAAAAAAGATTTTACAATCCTATTTTTTTTATACGGAGTGATTTTATTCCACAGTTTCTATCGCATTTATCACAATCGTAGTTTGATATGGTTGTAGCAATAAACTTGCATTGTATGGTATATAAATGAATTTTCTTTTTTTCTTTGTTTTTTGTATGTTTTTTTCTTTTCCTCCATTTACTCAGCATAATTAAATTCGAAAACATGGAATTGAGGAAGTACCTATGCAATGGAGAGGCTAAAAAACGCATTACAATGTACTATCGTAGAGAAGTACAACTTACGAATTTATACTATGTAACAAGTAACAAGTAACAACTAACAACGGTGATCACGATTTTTTAAAATAATGGATATGGTTATGAATTTATATGCAAATCAATATAATTGTTCAATTATCTAAGTAGAATTCCGACGCTAACAAATAATATGATTTCTAAAAACACAATTCTTATTTGGCGCGCCTAACAACAGAAAATATAGCCATTTATTTAAAAAAAATTCTCATTGATTTCATAGTGGAAAAAGAGTCTACATCTTTTTCCTAGTCGAACAATTATTAAGTGTTTTAGCTTCTAAAGAAAAGTTTGTCAATAATTCTAGTTTGACTTTGCTTCATACTCTTTATTCTACATATATCAAGAACATGAAGAAACATAGGAAGGTGATATGATGATTATTACGTTTCTTTTATAAAAAGGCTATATGCTACACATGTGTTTTGTTTAGTAAAAGTAATGAAACAATTAAATTTAATTTAAACTAAACATTGTTAGGTTAAATATAGGGGTGTTTGTTTTAGCTTTTGAAAAGGAACGACTTTTTTTCGTATGCTAATTAACTTACCTCTCGATCATAAAAGAAAATAGTGTTCGATCTCATGAAACTTTAAAAAGTAGCTACGAAAATAAATTCTAAAATAGTAATTCTAAATCTATCTCAATCAGGCAAGCGAGCGAAGGCGAGCGATCAGGGTCAATGAGCATCAATTACGGTTTAAAATGGATACTTATAAGTTATTGATCATAGCTAGTGGTTATCATGGCTCACGAGAATGAGATTGATTCATTAAAACAGTCAATTGCACTGCTCCAACAACAACATCAACCTCCACGACTCCACAATCTCAACATACATTTATATATAGTTAGTAACTTATGAAATATTTTAAATTATCAAAATTCCATTAACTAGTGTTATAATCTTCTAAATTAATGAAATCGTGTTCACGTGTGTTTATGGTTAAAATATCAAATACATTGTCTTTTTCATGTTTATGATTTCATAGTTTGATTGAATAATTCCATTTATATTTTATATATTTTCCTTTTGTGCTTTCATAAAATCTATTATTAATTGCTACAACGTGACAGTTATGTTGGTTTAGAAGTTCCAACACTCTAAAGGGAAATGTCCTGCATAATACCCAAACCTGCCTGAGTTAGCGTTGTGTAACAATCAATTATAAAATGTCTAATACACCCTTTTAAATTTACTAGTCCTAGTTAATTAACTTTAATTAAGGAGACCCGTCATTCATATTTAATATTGGGAAAAATGTGATTTACGTATGGTGATTTTTACTTTAAACATCACATCTATTGTTTGATATGTTTACACATTTTATTATAAAAAACTTGCACAATATGGTATGCAAAATAAAAATCATAGTTTATAAATCATTATATTGGAAAAATATTAAGGTATTAAATGGTAAAGCAAATATGAGCCCCAAGAATATAACATCCAATAAAATTCATATTTCCTTGTCACAATTATATTCTTTTGATTGTTTTTTCATTGTATCGAGTCTATCGATCATAAGACAAAGACATGTTTCTTTATTAAATACTAATATCGCGATCAATGTAATCGTATTGAAATCATATACTACGTGTTCGTATATGATTGAATATAACTTGAACGTGACTTAATAGGAACTTTCCTAAGTTAAATTGTACCATAAGTTATAAATTACAAATTCAACAAACTTTGATCGGCATGCATGTGACAGTAATATATTTTCATCGAAACAACATTTTTTAAATTCTTTGCACACAAAAAGACATTTTGTACGTACAATATTCTGATATTTAATTGATTATATTTTCTTACATAAATCCCACAAATTCCAAGCATGATCCTTTCTACATCACATGCATATAACCCCACCAAAAAAGTAACTTTTTTCCTTTTTATTATCATGGAGGAAAACCATCTAATTAAATGGTAGCATTCAACCCCTCACAAAAAGTACAATTTTCCAATCCCACTCCTCCATCTTCAACAAATTACAAATTTAACCCCTCAATTTTTTCCACTTTAATGAAAACTAAAAAGAAAAATCGTAAGATTGGGCCGAGTTAACTCAACCCTACCGAGTTTACCGGATTTTCCAAGCTGAGGTGGTGATGAGTTGCCGAGTGTGCCAACCCAACATCAAACAACCGTTATTTTCTTCAACCCGATAACCGTCACCACCAGCAAACAAAGCCAACAGCATACTAGCTTGCTTGAACGCGTTTGACCCGAGATGAACCGCTTCAAACCCGGCAGAATCAAGTCGGGTCTTCCACTGAGTCAACAACTCGTGCCTCTCAACTCGTTCCGGTCCTTCACATGCCACCACATTACAGATCTGTTTACCCAAATAAACCTCCGACATAATTTTATCTTGCAGACTTGCCGGCGAAATACCACCGCCGTCAACCATTCCGGAGCCGGCACCGGAACTTTCAAGCGAGTCAAACATAGTTGAATAATAATGTAATGACTCAGTAAACCGGTCTAGAAAAACCGAACTATTATGATTAGCTTCTTGTTCAACCACCGTTAAAATTGCCGGTTTCATTTCTTTCACCGTCGATAGCACCTTCTCGACGGCCCCCGGTCTAGCTAGCAACTGATGCAACTCAAAAACCGAATTAACCGCTACAACTTCATCGTCTCTTAAATCAAACATCGCCGGTTCGAGATCAGCCAAACTTCCAGCGACGAAACCCCGATACTCAAACTGAACATTAATTGTATCAGCTAATTGAGCAAATTTCCAACCCACCTCCTGTAAGTGATCGGTGTTATCACCAGACGGCGGTCCAATTCCTGTTAACCGGAACGTCGGTGGACCGCCCGGGCGCAACGCCAACGCTTGCATCAACGCCGGCCACTGCATACCTTGTTTCATACTGAAATCAATCACATGAACTTTTTTCTTTCCGGCAAAAGCTTCTAAAATTGCTTGATTCGCAGTGAAGTGAGCGAATTTGAGGTACGGACAGGTCTCGTAAAAATGCATTTGAAGTAGATCCTGAAACGCCGGGGAGTCTTGTGTTTGCGGAGATAACCGGTAAATTCTTCGAGCAAGAGCTTCAGCGAAATAAGTAGCCACTTTTCTCATCGCTCCGGCTTGAGCCACGGCCAACATCCTGGCTTGCTTCACCAAATTTTCAGCCAGCTGGAAATTCTCTTGTTGTACAGCTTCAGCGCACTTCATTAACGTGTGCACCAACCGAATCCCGTTTTCTTGCGAATCCACGAGCATCACCGGGTTCGGGTTCAGGCTTGGGTTGGGATTGTACGACGACGATGAAGCGGATGCTGAAGCAGAACCAGAAGCCGATGAATAAGAAGTTCTTAGTTTCTTCGTGGGAGGGTAAATCGCGTTACCGGCGATAGCTTGTAGACCGGAATCCGACGAGGTTCCGGGGACGGCGTTGATAAACGAATCATGAATCATTGGAGTTTCAGGTGTAGGTTTAAGCTCAGTGATCATGGACCCAAGCCACGAATTAAGATCAGAGGGATTACGATGAACGGAATCTGAAGCAATCTGAGATGATAGCCCATCATCGTTCTCAAAAACACCTTCGAGATGCTCAATCTTCTGAGCAACATCAACCATATCAGATGATTTAACTGTGTAACCCAACACCGCCAACAGCTCATCAACGCCGGCATCTTCATCATCCCACATACTCTTCTTACCTTTTCCGGTCACATCACCGGAAGCGGCGGCAGCAGATGTAGAGGTAGATGTAGGGTTAGAGATAGGGTAGGGTGAGGGTATTGGTGGAGGGTAGTGATTTGGTTTCATATTTGAGTGGGAGTTGGGAATTGGGGATGAATTATGGGGTGAAAAATTTGAGCATTGGAGGGATTGGAGTGCAGAGAAAAAGGTGAAGAAGATGATGATGATGATGATAGGTGGGAAGTATTGGAGCATCCAATGGTTAAGTCATTGCAATGACTTATTAGTATTGTCATGTAGATATTCCACTCAACTTTCATAAAAAATTATTAAAAAAGTTTTTCCTCCAATGTATTTAAATATAGGAAAAGCTTTTTGTGTGTGTAAGGAATGACTTATAGAAGAAAAAAATTTTGAAGCAAAAGCTTTTTCCTAGAAGGTTATTTACCTTCAAATGACCTAGAGAAGAGGTAGAAAGCTTTAGAAAAAACTCCCATGGGAGATGCTCTAAAAATAATACACAAATTCAACTGCTTGCTGCTACTGCGTGTTTGTGTGTGTGTGAGAGAGAAAGAGAGAAGAAGAAGAAGAAAGGCTGAAGCTCCCAATTAACAGGCGGACAGCACAACACACCATCCTTATCCCCTTCCCCCTCTTTTTTCATGGAGGATTTTTTTTCCAATTTCTTTTTTGTATATTTTCCTGTTAAACTATAATAAAAAGTATGGGTGTTTGTTTGGAGGGTTTGATTAATCCGAATTAAATAGATGAAATTAAATAGTTTATGGTTTTTAAAATTTTAAATCAAACTAAATTATAAAAATGTATAATATAAATAATATTAACTTTGATATGTATCATTCCAAAATGATTTTAGTAGATTGCTTATTAGTAGCATGATTGGAATATGCATGTTTTAGCATGATTGAAATATGTTTTAGCGTGTTTTAGAAGATTAGTGGTTCCATTGTTTGGATAATACTCACATCTTGCTCGATTGGAACCATCTGTGTCAACATACTTGTTAAAATGATCTTAACCATTTGATCTTTATTGCATTCGATTTATTTTTACGAAAGAGTAGTCTTTTGTTGATGTATTGTTGAGGCATGTGCACGTGTGAAACTGGAAGAAAAAAATATTTGATAGGCTTATCGACTTATCGTTGATGTAGTCTTCCCCACTAATTATTCAATTAATGTAATTTAATTATTAATATAATTTTTTACCTCAAAAACAGTGAAACTCAAAGTTTATCAGTTATTTTGAATTGGATGTATGTGGTTTTTTTGACAACTAATATATTGAGTACAAAGTGATTGCCAAAAAAGAACTAATTTTTTTTTTCATTTCTTGACCCATTACCGGATTTAGCCAACAAGTTATTCCTCTAGTAAACATCATTAAATTCTTATTTTAAAGAAATATTGTTCGTACAAGCAACAAAAGATGTTGCAAATATGGTAATTTTTAATAAATCTAGATTAAATTAACATATATGGTAAAGTACAACCTTACTTGCACTAGGTACAAATGACTAACATTAATATGAAGATAACAATTCATGGCAGGGTAAAAAAAAGAATTACCTTTCAATTGATTTTATTTTTTACTGAAGAAATGATAGGTTCCGCCATAACTTTGGTGGTACTGGTACAGTTTGATTAGACAACACGCAATAAAAAATGCACTTTAAAGAGAACCTCTAATGCTTCTCTAACTGGGAATAATGCAATAAAATTAAAAATACAGATGGCGCTAAACTTTTCAGTGTTTTCACTTGGAAAATATAATAAATAATTGGGTTTTTGTTAATGACAGCCCTAAGGGATGTCACTAACATACATAAAAAGCTTATACATTGATTAAAAAAGTAATATTCTTAAAATTCAGGGGTTATTTTTTGTTATTTTGTCTTCTTAATGACAGCCCTAAGGGCTGTCATTATCATTTTCCTAAATAATTAAGCAAATTAAAAAAAAAAAGTACATAAAAACTTTAAAAAACACTTCCCAGTCCATCTACCTTCCATGAGGAATTTCATAAATTTCAATCTTTTCACTGAAACCATCGGTGTCTTAGTAGAAAGTGGAGATTTTTTTTGTCTTATGAGAAACTGAAGTTCACCTCATTAGACGGGTGCTAAAAGCACCGTTCCTTTTAAGTGAGTTTTCCGCCAGTTGGGTGATACCATTGGCACGGGACTGCCAGTGGTCCCGCCGGTTTGGAGGCGCCGTTTTGAAGACGGGAGAGAGGGTAGCGTGAGTTGGGTGGGTAGGACCAAAGGGGCATTTTGTGTGTGTATTTTATAATGGTGGGTCCCAAAAAATCGAAGGGAATATGTATTGTTGGCATGAGTACGTCAGTTTAGTGTCGGTTAGAGGGGGAGCTGACGTGACGCTGATTTGGCAACAACTGACGGCGTCAGTTTCCACCACTGTTGGGAGTGGTCTTAGTAATACTTTAGGATGATTAGAGAAAAAAAATCTGAAAACAATCACGAGAATACTGATTAAACTGTGTACATCAGAATCAAAGATTCGACTTTCGTCAAATAAATTGAACAAATATTATCAATTTTGGTCTACTCGTTTTAATCATTTCCCTAGATAATAATAATAACTGTTTGTTTGTTTGTTTGTTTTTTTTAACGGTAAAGGGGAGACTCAGGGGAGAATGTCATCACCCACCCCAAAGAAACCCACGAAAACTATTTTAAAAAATGCTAGCGAGCAACCAGCAAAGAACAAGAGCCATACAAGGAATACAACACAACAAACACACCATAAAGGCACAACCAAAACAACAGAAGAAAGAACACCAAAAACAAAATAAACCGACTAAGCACAAGATCTCGTATTGGTGAGCCAAAGACCCCAGCTATGCGCAAGCTTCTTGCAATTTGATATGTGCCGAAACCAAAAAAACGAATAAGCTTGAATATTCAAGAGAGCCAACTCCCGATTCGCCAAATTTTGCCTCCTGAAAACTTTATCATCACGAATCATCCAAACTGTTTTTATAATTCACGTCTGAAATACGTTCTAACTGTTGTCGTAGTTATTTAATAAAGTATTCGAATACATTATTGAAGAGAAGTTTATTTGATGGCAGAATCTTTAAAGAAAAATGTAAATTTTGAGGTACAATATCACCATTCTACTGACCCAGCCAATGGCCCCGTACCAGCTGACCCGAACAAAAACGACCCTAAGGTCCAACAACCCATATCTGTTATGGGTCATAACTTAACCCGAACTTAAGGGACAATTAGACAGCTGGGTGCAGAACAGACCACCATGTGCTTCAGCTTTCTAGTAAGCAACTTTAGCTGACAACTTATAATGTTATGATTCATATACGGAATAATGCAAAAATTTTAATGTTGGCACTATTAAATTGTGCTCGCATAAACCGACATAAAAGACATATTTGAGAAAACTTATATAAGGGTTTATAAGCCTAGTAACTTATATAAGCTTATAACTGTAAGTTTAATTAAGTTTACATAAGCTGCTAAGACATTATATAAGTTTCCCGAAACATGCCTAAAAAAATACATAGGGTTGATTATTTTTCGTTCGCAAGTGATAAAAAACGAGAAATCTTATAAACTTGCAATATCGTGCGTGCAATGACCAAACGGTTAGAGCTTGCAAGATTGTATTTTTGGTCAATGGATCGGTCCATTTACACGGTTGGGTTGGCCATACTAATTAACCTAACCCTACTCCATCATCTAATAGTATGTTGGCAAGCGATTCGTCAAAAACCAAAAGCACGGGTTCTGTTATTGTAGTTATGATTGGCGTTTTCATTTTTCTACATGATGTGATTTCTACACTACAAATACTATTCTACATACTACAATCATTACTTTACAATGCTTGTACAATTTATTTTAAATGTTATATAATATAGTATATGATAAGTAGTTTTTTAGTATAAGAATCACATCCTTTTTATATCATTTAGCCATTTTTCTTAGAACCCAAAAAACCCAAAATAAATACACTCAGTATGTAGGTGATTGCATTTTGATTATTCAAAATGTTACCCATAATAAGTCCATAACCAAACTTGATAAAAGTATGGGTTTTGGGTTTAGCATATTGACCCGGATAATGGGATGGGCTTGTTATAACGCCTTTTTACCTAACCTTACCTAATAATAGGAGTTGGGGCCTTACATGGGCCTATTCTAACATTACAACATAAAAAACCACATATTGAATAGAGTAATGGTATTAGTCCTATCATTTAGTCATATTCATAATCCTACTAATTAGATGAAGATATTTGTTAAAATCAAATGATAATATTAGGAGAGAGAATGAATGGATTACAAATGTCATCTTATCAAGTGGGTAATACTATGAATGAGACCAAATGGTAGGACTATATATCATTTCTCTATTGAATACTCCCTCCGTCCCATAAATTTTTTTTTCATTTCTCTTGACACAAGTTTTAGGAGATAGTTAGTAGTGGGGTAATTGTAATACTTTTGATTAAAATATAATGTTAGATTGGACAGAGATTTATTGGTGGAATCAATGGTTAATATTATTTTATTAAGAGGACCCTTCAAATTTGAGAAATGAGATTTTTTGTATGATAAAATTTTAAGGAGAAATAAAAATCTTTTTGTGTGACAGAGGGAGTATAAAAAACATGAGCAAACAATAGACATTAAAAAGTTTAATCGAATGTATTTAAAAAGCATATTGGATAAGTTTAAAACTCTGATCAAGTTATATTAAGAAAAAGTTCAATTGATATTTATCCGTGTTATGACGTTATCCCTAAACCAATCCAAATAATCCACATGATATTTGGATCAATCGATTAAGCTAATAAGTTTATCCCGAACTCGATTCTGGTCGGTCTAATTTATAATGGTCCCAAGTTCTATTATGTTTTGGATTTTGATAATGACAGCCCATAGGGCTGTCTCTAGCGCATAAAAGTTGTACATTAAATCATGGGAATAAGTGATTCCTAAAATTTAGGGGGTAGTTATAGATTGATGTATAAACTTCTGATGCATGTTTATTGACAGCCCTAAGGGCTGTCATTATCAAAACTCGTTAGTTTTAATGCAAAGTATCAAACTGGTTATTACATCTATTATTAGGGTCATTTTTATTTTTTTCATTTCTAGTCACAAGAATATATAAAACTTATAATTTAAATTAAGTTTTTGCAAACTTGATCGAGAATTAGTCAGAACTATTGAACTGGATTGAACCGAACGAATCAAGCAATATCGGTTCAGAAAATGTGTACTTAACGTCAGACATTTAAGATTATATGTATCAACTGAAGTATTTTATAATCTTTTACATCATATAAACTCTCTAAACCATACAATTATACGATATATGATTATTGAAAGAAAAAGAAGAAGATGATGGTGGGCATATGAAAAGCGACGAGAATCCCGCTAATCGGTATGATGTCTAAATTTCTTTATCACAAATTCACCATTTGAAATTGATTAACAATTAATGGATCTGGGGGGATTGCTTTATACTCCAAAACTTACAAAACTATGCTAAATTAATTAACTATGCTAAATTATAAGATAGTACAATACACGGACAACTTACAAAACTATGCTAAATTAATTAACTCTTAAAGCATAAGAAGAAGAAAAAAAGATAAGTTATTCAAATATGATTTTGGAATTGATATGATTTATAAACTCATTATATGTTAAGAGAATAATGGGGACTCTTACATTTTAGTTTTTTCTCATAAAAATATAAAAAAGTAAGAAAGAAAGACATGTATGAATTAGGTCCAACATTTGGCATCCTTAGTGGCACCCCACACCTTGCTGTTCTGACCCCACCTACTATCTTTGTGGTATTTCATTACGTATTATGAATTTTATAGTGTTATTGATCATGATAACAAAGCTTGACAACATTCTTTGAAATAAGATCCATATTTATATAATGACTGAAATAAAATAAAATGTTTAATGAAAGTGTTATGTATTTCAAAAAGAATTTTGTAACGTTATTAATGTTGATAATAGCCTATGCAAACTTAACTGACCATAAGATAAATTATTTTCTCAAATATTTATTCGGTTCAATTAGCCATGCACAAAATACCCGAAACCGAAACCGGAAACCGAAACCGAACCGGTCAAACCCGGTTTTGATCAAAACCGGTTCGGTTTTTGTCTAACCGATCGGTTCCCAACCGGTTTGGGTTCTTAGGGTTCGAACCGGTTAGTAACCGGTTACCCGAAACCGGTTTTGACCATAACCGACCACAAATTTGGTCAACACACCGGTTTTGGCCGGTTAACCGGTTTATAACCGAACCGAACCGGTTACAATACCCATTAAACGGTTAGAGTTTTCGAGAGTCGAAAAACCGGTTACTAACCGAACCGGTTATTGGAGAAACCGGTTATGACCGGCGTTGACCAGAACCGGTTTTGGTCAAACCCAAAACCGGTTTGGTCAAAAACCGGTTTGTGTGCACGGCTAGGTTCAATTATTATAAGCTTAGCTAATAACATTCATAAATTTGCTGAGGATTTTCTTAATGATGTTTCTCTGTTTTAGGGCACATTATTTAACTTTTTATATATTACATAAATACAAGTATTAAAACATCAGCAAAATGTCAATAAGTATTAATTAATTCAATATAATATTTGAAGACGTGTTCTTTTTCTTTATATTATCAAAATTAAGAACTTACAATCCCATTAACTCAGTCAAGACTCAAGACTTCCAATTGTCAAAACCTTCAAGAAATATCACTTTCTCTCTCTGTACTTTTTTCTTTCTCTCTATAATTTGTCTATCTTTCTATTCCAAATCCCAGTTTCTAGTCAAAATCTTAACAAATCCAAACACCCTTTTCATCATTCATTTCAAAATCACCATCTTTTTGCTCTGTAAATACACATACAAAAACAGAGTAGCAACAGCAACAATAATGGCTGCAAACAAGTTTGCAACAATATTTTATAATAACAGAAATAAGATCACACTCATTCTCATATATGCAATTCTTGAATGGACCCTTATTATTCTCCTTCTTTTCAACTCTGTTTTGTCTTATTTAATCATCAAATTTGCTCAATATTTCGGTTTAAGCCCACCCTGTTTCTCTTGTGCTCGAATGGATCGTTTTCGTTACCATCTTTGTGATCTTCATTCTAAAGAGGTTTCTCATATGGGTTTCTGCTCAATTCACCAAAAGTTAGCTGGATATAATGATATGTGTGACGATTGTTCATCCTCTGTTTTGGGTTTTGAAAAAGAACCGAGAAATTTTGTGTTTTCGAAAGTGGAACAGATTAATGTAATTGAGTGTGATGGAGAAGATAAAGTGAATTTGAAGTGTTCTTGTTGTAGTGTGAAATTTGAGAAGAAATTTGTCGATGATTCTTCTTGTTTTGTGATTCATCCTGTTTCGGATATTTTGGATGATGCCAAAAAAGGGAATTTAATCGACGATCATTTCGAGAAAAGGTTTTTGGATGAAAAAATTGAATCGGGTTATGTTGAAGAAAACCATGAATTTGAAAGCAAAAAACAGAGCGGCGAAGATGAGATTGATTTTATTAAAGATTTAAATTCTTTTGAGCAGAATTTGATTCAATTTGATAAAGGTGAAGATTTAAATTCTCATGATCTTCAGTTCTTCATTGATTACAGTGGAACTCAGTTGTTTCCATTTGAATTAATCGATTCAAAAGCAGAGGAAAATCATAACATTTCTGAAGAGGAAGATCATAAATTTGGGGATTTTCAAAAGGCTCAGGTGAATTTACAAGAAATTGATTATTCTGTTCATAAAAAAACAGAGGAATCGTCGGAATTCGTTGAGAATTTGATTGATTACACTGGAAATCAGGCGTTTCCCTTCAAATTACTTGATTTGGAAACAAAGAAAAATCAAACAAAATCTGAAGATGAAGACCATGTACTACTCGATACAAAAACACAGGAAAATCGAAACAACTCAGAAGACGAAGATCATGAATTTGGTGATTTTCAGAAAGCTCAGGTGAATTCACGCGAAATTGATTATTCTATCCATCAAAAAACAGAGGAATCATCTAACTTTGTGTTGAAAAGTCTCGCTTCTCATGAGAATTTGATTGACTTTGGTAATGAAGAAATCTCAATCGAGCAAGAAATTCGAACCCCGTTAATTAACACCAACACCAAACAACTTCGAGAAATTGATTCAGATATTCATTCAGGTAAGTTTGATCATGCAATTTGTACCCAACTTGTTTGAATTTTGTAAAAAAAGATTTTTTATTTTATGTAGTCCAAGATGAAGAAGAAGAAGTGGTGTCAATCGGAACAGAGATTCCTGTTTTGGATCCAGTTGATGAGATCAAACACGAAGAACCTTCAACAGGTTCTAATAATTTGCATTCAAATATTTGTCGATGATAATTTCAAGTTTTAACAAAGGTCGGTTTTTTTTTATCATGTTTAGATTTCGAAGGTGAAAATGTGGATGAGATTGATGAAGAGAAAGCTCCGGAAACACCGGGTTCGATTCATAGTTACAATCCACTTCACAAAAAGTGGTTGATGCATGAAATGAAAGAATTAGGGGTAGAAGAGTCATTTGACGGAAGTGTGATTAGCGAACCCGATGGCGATGATCCAATGAACACCGCCGAGAAGCTTAAATTGGCATTGAAAGCCGAACGAAAAGCGTTACGTGATTTATACTTGGAATTGGAGGAAGAGAGAAACGCTTCCATGGTGGCGGCTAACGAGACCATGTTTATGATAAACCGCCTTCAAGAAGAGAAATCAGCAATGCAGATGGAGGCGTTACAATATCAACGAATGATGGAAGAACAATCGGAGTATGATCAAGAAGCTTTACAACTCTTGAATGAACTAATGATGAAAAAGGAAAAAGAATTGGAATTGTGTCGAAAGAAAGTGTCGGATTACGAGGCGAAAGAGAAAATTAGGGTTTTGCAAAGGGGTATGAGAGTCGGGACGTCTTCGGTTTCTTGGAGTCATTCCGAGGATGACGAAGGGTTATCCGACTTGTATCAAGTGCCGAAAGACGAAAATGCCCTTGTTGGGAATGGAGAAGTCGAAAGTCAACATACCCCCGTTGACCATGTTTTGGATTTGGAATCATCGTTAGCTGACTTTGATGATGAGAGGATGTCGATTCTTGAACAGCTAAAGGTTCTAGAAGAAAAACTTTTCGCATTGAGTGACGAAGAGGATCGGCATTTTGCTAACTTACGGGTAATAGATGATCATTACGAAGAAACTAATAATTACGGTTTTGGAAAAAACGGAAAACAACCAATGGGAAAACGGCTTCTTCCTCTTTTTGATGCAATTAGTAACGGGAACGAAGATGGTGTGACGGTTAGAAACGGGTATGAAAACGGGTTTCATTCCACCAAGTTTGATGATTCGGCCATCACGAGATTTGAACTCGAGAAGAAGCGAATCGACATGGAAGAGGAAGTTGATCAACTATATGGAAGGTTACAATCTTTAGAAGCCGATAGAGAGTTTTTAAAACATTGCATTGTGTCAATATCAAAGGGTGATAAAGGAATCGAACTACTTCAAGAAATTTTATATCATTTACGAGATCTCCGAAATGTGAATATTCGAGCAAAGAATTATACCGAAAACGCCCTCCTATGATTCCCTTTTTATTTGTTTCGTATATGCCCTTGTACTATTATTGTGTTTCCAAAAGCAGCCCTATTTTTTCTTTGAGGGTCTCTTTAGTCATTTCATCTCCACTTTTGAAGGGGAACAGGAGGAGGAAGATGGTCAACACGTGTGTTACATTTTCAGGGAGATCTAATTCCACGTCATGGTAAATTAACTTGTAATATGTGCATTAAGACATGTATGTTATACTTGGTCTTGCCGTTTGATTGTAGAGGGTTACGTGTAGGAATTATTTTATTTTATTTTGTTTTGTTTTGTTTCGGAATTTTATTTATTTATTTCTGGATTTGTCTTTGGGATAGGAAGAAAGGTCAAGGGTTCCTATTCGTTATATATTATGTGTCCTTTTGCAAGTATATAAAGTTTGGTGTTTGGTTTAAAATTATATATTTTTCTCATTAATTTTATCTGTTTATTGGCATTTTGTTGGACTTCAAATTTGGTTTCGGTGTGTTTGTCCTTTCAAATGTTTGTGTGTGTAAATTGCTTCAAGTTTCATTATTTTAAATACATAGAAGACTTTATAATAAATAATACTCCCTCTGTCCTACAAAAAACTTCTCATTTCATCCTAAATTTTTATCTCACAAAAAACTTCCCATTTGATACATTTGATGGACTCCATATAATAAAATATTATTATTACTAAGGACCCCACTACTAATTATCCACTAACTATCTTTCTCTCTCCAAACTAATCTTATATTTTAATCAAAATTATTATCAATGACCCCACCACTAACTATCATCTTAAAACTTGTGTCCAAATGAAATGAGAAGTTTTTTGTGGGGCGGAAGGAGTATATAATAATAATAATAATAATAATAATAATAATAATAATAATAATAATAATAATAATAATATCTACTATGATTAGTCGTTTTGTGAAGGGACGGGCGAGCAACTAAGACCGGTGCCATCGGACGTGCGGTTGGCCGCCGGTTGGCCACCGACGGAACCGGCGCCGTTGGCACGGCCCGCCGGTTGGCCGCCGGTCGCTTAAGTGGCGAGGGAGGAGGAGATGCCGGTTGGAGCGAGAGAGAGGGGAAGAGAGAGAGAGCGTATAATCTGATTTTTTTTTTTTTTTTTTTTAATTTCTTTTAAAGTTTTTAAAAAAAGTAATATTTAAAAAAATTTAAAAAAAAATCTAAAAAATTCAAAAAAAATCTAAAAAATTCTAATTTTTTTTTAAAAAATAAACTTTTTATATAATGTCTTTTTTTAATTAATGTAATTTATTTTTATTAGTTATATGTTTTAATTAGTTGTATATTTTATTAGAAAAAGAAAAGTAAATGGTGGGGCCCAAATTTGGTGAAGTGACGGAGTGCTGTTGGCATGAGTACGTCAGTTTAGTGTTAGTTAGTTTATATGCTGACGTGGCGCTGAGTTGGCAGCAACTGACGGCGTCAGTTGCCGTCACCATTTGCACCGGTCTAAACATGTTTATTAGGAGAGGTATAGGATGAATGTAGGGCCCAATACTTAAAAAGGTAATAAAAGGGTTAACGTTAATGATGAATTTACAGATAATAAAAGTGGATTAAGGAGATGATTGATGATTAAAATAAGTAATTTACAAAAGAAAAGGAAATAATGATTGAGATCGGCTCACGTTTGGTGGCAGCTACATGATTAAATCCAGCATCCCATCATCATCATCCTCTTGATTCGGGGCTTTGCCATTCTTTTTCCTTTTACGGAGTAATTACTTTTTGCTAGTAAACTCAAATTATAATATTTTTTTTAATGGCAAATAATAATTTACTTCTATACGTCTATTATATGCCTTGGTGGAATATTGATCTTTTATCGTGGGCCCTCGATAATAACGGGTTCTCGGTTTCCTCTCTTCGTGCTGCTTATGATGACCTATCTTTAGAGGTTGCGGGAAACAGGTCTCTTTGCTGGGTTAACTGGGTCCCAGCAAAGATTAATGTTCTTATCTGGCGTATAATTCATAACAGACTCCAGACTAAACCAAATTTGCTCAAAATAAATATAACGTGCCTTTCTCAATTATGCCCCTTGTGTGCTTCGGTTGATGAGGATATTGATCATATTTTTTTGCATTGCCCTGTTTCTAGAGGTTTTTGATTGGTTGTCTAGCATCAACATTCCGGGGAACAAGAAGAAAGGTTTGCTTAGTATTTGGTATATTTACCTTTGGGTTATTAGGAGACATCGGAACGCCAAAATCTTTAGATCGTCGAAGGATTTTAAAAACTCGTCCAAAGGTGGCTACCTTCAAGCTATTTCATTTTTTGGATTAAGAATAGAGCCCCTAATAGTAATATTGTTAATAGGTGGTCTATGTGGTGTAATGATCCTTTGTCTTGTCTTTGATGTTGTCTGTTATTTTGTTCGCCTAGCGCCTTGCTAAGCGTTTCTTTTTTAATGAATGCCGTTAAAAAAACATCTATTATATGCCTTAGACTCCCAATTACAATGATGCAAACTACAAGGATGTAGACAAACACCTTATCACTAAGCCAAAAATCCTTTGGTCCGAAGTGATAATTAAAGATTATTATAAATTTAACAAGTTTGTTCTTTCATTGGTTGTGTAATTTGTGTTAGATAAAAATTAGGAAATGGTTAGTTGTTTTATATAAATATTAACATTTTTAAGACAAAGATAAAAAATTAGTTGTAACCATAGTCCTAGAGATAACAATAACATACTCATGATATTATACAATTTTATATTCCACCGTACACTTTCACCGAATATCAGAAAACAGTGTTTTCATTATCACATAGGAGCATAATTGTCTATATCTCATATTCATCGTTCATCCGCTTATAATAATAGTATGAACTCATAACAAAAAGGACACGACACTATAGGGCTTTTGCTACTTAGTTTTCTAATGGGGCCTTTTGTAGTTTCTGGACTGCTAGGCTGTACAGTCTTCATGGTCCGAAATAGTTTGAGAAATGAGAGACACATATTTTCCATACTTCTTTTTATTATTTTTGACCCATCGAGTAACTTAATTTATGTCATTTCTCAAGTATGCAAATAATTTGGACTGAGTTGCCCGAAATGGCTTGAACTCGTGTACGCCCGAGCGACCTGCGGGCACGAATGCAGCTCCGAAATTCCGGGCTCGTGCGGGTCAATTTTTGCACCTCATCGACACAGTAGTTGTCTCGTACTGACCTCCTCAGTACTGATTTTTTCATACTGACCACCTCAGTACTGAACCGATCAATACCGACCTCCTCGCACTGAGTGTTCGACGTGTACTGAGCTGCAGTCTGATACTGACCTACGCAGTATCAGTCTGATACTGACCTGCGCAGCAGGCAGTCTCATACTGACCTGCAGTACTGATCTGCGCAGCAGATGTCTGATACTGACTTCCAATACTGACCTGCGCAGCAGCAGTCTGATACTGACCTGCGCAGCAGCAGTCTGATACTGACCTGCGCAGCATCAGTCTGATACTGAGCTGCTGCACTGATTTCCAATACTGAGTTCGTATACTGACTTCTGATACTGAGTTCTCGGACTGAGTTCTCGGACTGAGTTCCTGGACTGACCAGAAGGACTGAGCAGAACAGTTACGAAAATTCTGCAATTAGTGCAGATTACTGTTTTGATTTCTTGTTTAATTGTATTGAATGCATTTAATGTTTTGATTAAACATCACTTGGCATTCTACACTATAAAAGGAGACCTTGGGTCTCATTTGTAGACACACCTTCTACACCTACTTCTTCTTTCACAGCTTTCTCTCTTAAAGAAAACACTCTAAACTTGGTTAGTGTTCTGGCTTGGATTATATCCGGTAGTGTAAAACTACTCGGTTGTTTTACCCTGGGAAATAGACAACGAATCTATTTTAAGGGGATCGTGAATTTCACGAGACTCAACCAAAACCTTGTACTTGTTTGTTCTATTTAGTTTGTTTCAATCTTTTGTAAACGTATTCGTCAATTTCCCTTATTGTAATTGTATTTTATTAATGAAAATTGGTATTAGCTCCTACAGTTCATACTGTTTATGTTAGGGGTGTCAAATTTGTACCGAACAAAACAACCAACATGCTACCAACCGTACCAAGAATAGTTGGTAGCCAATATGTTGGTAGCCACCATGTTTGGTTGGTAATACCGTACCAATTGTGTAATTATGGTACGGTAATGGTACAAAATTTTTAAATACCATGGTATACCGTACCAACCAAGATATATATATTATATGATTATTAGTTAAATATAATGTACCAAACTATCAACCTATTTGTTCCAGACTCCAATTACGACAAGATAACTACATCTTTTGTTATTTTATCGTAATAGATTATATTTATATTGCACGTAACATATTATATCATACTGCTTATTTTGTTTTCGTGTTCGGAAAACTTGTTAATATGTTTTGACTTATCGATAATGATAAAATATCATTGTTATTTTGTTATTATTTTTTTTTAATATCATATAAGTTTGTGATGTTGGTATATAACATTACCAATTTGTACCAACCATGATTGTTGGTAGCCAAATAAATTGGTACCAAGTAAACTTGGTATGGTACTGGTAGCTAAATCAGTGTACCAATTATAGTTGGTACGGTACACGGTATGAAGAAAATATATATAGTACCGTACCATGTTCACCCCTAGTTTATGTTGGTCAATGCGTGATGGTTGACTACTTGACTATTCACAATCTTTAATTTCTGCAAATTTCTGAGAAATTTCAATCACTATCACCGTCAGTCATCAACACAATCCACTTTATTTAAACTCTATAATTAATACGAAGTACCAAAGGGCCAATGGCCTAGCGGTAAGGTGTTTGCCCTCCAACCTAGTGGTTGAGGGTTCGAGTCCCATAGTGGATATAGGTGGTTATTTAGGAGTAGATTAGATTTGCCGTTCAAAAAAAAAAAAAAAAAAAAAATTAATACGAAGTTACATATTGATATAAAGATATCATACACATTCTGTTATAATACTATTTTCATAATCCAATGTTTTGTCAAGTAAACAAGCAGTATGACCAAATCCAAGAACTTCTTCCAGAATTTCGTCAAACCCTTCAAATTCAATTCAAGTAAAGGTAAAATCTTTAACACCCATTTCAAGATTTCTTTAAAGATCGGATCTTTATATATTGTTTTACATGGGTTTTGATTAAAAATGTTATCTTTTTGGGGTTTTTGAATTGGGAATCAGAAAATCAAGAAGATGAACTGGAACAAATTGCTGCTCAAGAACAGAAGATATTCAATTTCCAAACCCTAGTTTCTGCAACCAAAAATTTCCATCCAGATAATAAACTTGGTCAAGGGGGTTATGGCCCTGTTTTCAAGGTTCCAATTTTGCCTTAATTTCAACCTTATTTCCATGCAAATTGCTTGATTATTGGATTCTTTTAGACCATACAACATTTAGGCGTGTTTGTTTTAGCTTATTTTCGGGCTTATGAGCTTATTCGGCTTATTTCCTCATAAGCTCATATTGTACGGCTCATAGCTTATTTTGTAGTTTTTTAGTAGTAATAAGTAGGGGTGGCAACGAATTTGGGTTAATGTTTTAGGTTGACAGGTTGGCGGTTTGGAATCAGTTAACCTAAACCCGACGTGTTTAAATTACGGGTCGAAAAATCAACTCTAATCCATGCATATTTAAACAATGTTAACCCAGACTCGACCCATTTGACTCATATAACTTAACATGTTAGTGGGTCAAATGGGTTAGCGGATCAGAACCAGGATGGCGGGTTAGCGGGTCAGAAATAAAAAATTGACCCAAATACAATGGTAATATGAGAAGTTGAAATGTCAAACATAGATTCAGACATGTTTTAAGCGGGGGTTAGGAGATTTTATAATATTTACATCATTTTTAAATTTTTTTAATAAAACTAAACTTGTTGGCAGACTGACTTGTTTATACGTAAGTCAACCCGAATCCGACCCGTTTTATAAACGGGCTGGATGTATTGACCGGTTCCCGAACCGAATCCAAACCTGATTATTTTCGTGTCGGGTTGTGGATAGTGTTGGGAATTGCTGCCACTAGTAATCCTACCCTATATATGAGGCCTAAATTTGAAGAGGGTTTGACACCATGGCAATTCCAAGCATTCCTATTCGTCCATAATGCCACTTGGAAATCCCTGATTGGTACACGTCATTTGCACTAATACAAATGAATCTGGTACGGCTTACGGTCTACATTCATATTCATATGCTCCATATACGGCAAACGAATCTGGTACGGCTTACGGTCTACATTCATTTGCTCCATATACGGCTTCCTACATACAAGGAAACAAATAACTATTTAAAAGATCGTACATACAAATAACTATTTAAAAGATTCTACAAATAAATATTTAAAAGATCAATCAGCGAAGGAAACAAATAACTATATGTAACATTTATATGTAACATTTCTTCATTTACCTTTTTTTGTACAAAATCATCATCACATCTATCGATTATTATGTCATTTAGAAGTATATAAAGTTTTTGGACATTTTTCTACATACTAAAATTTACAGCATACCCGCCCATCGGGCGGGTTTTGTAGCTAGTAAGCTTATATACAAGAAAATAAGCTGAAAATTGGGGCTTATGAAAGATAAGCTAAAACAATTTGGTGTTTGTATGTGTAGGGGAAGTTGGATGATGGGAGAGAGATTGCAGTAAAAAAGTTGTCAAAATCATCAAATCAAGGAAAAAAAGAGTTTATAAACGAGGCTAAATTATTAGCTCGTGTGCAACATCGTAACGTTGTGAATTTATTGGGATTTTGTGGGAACCCAGAAAAGCTGTTAGTATACGAATACGTTGTAAATGAAAGCTTAGATAAGCTTCTTTTCAGTAAGTTTTTCCCCTTTTATTAATATTTTATCTTAAAATATAGCCCAAATCGACCAATTTATAAGTAAACTTGATGCTTATGATGTTCTTAAATTTAGAGTCACAAAATCAAGATGTGTTAGATTGGAAAAAAAGACACGATATAATATGTGGCGTAGCTCGCGGTTTGCTTTATCTTCACGAAGATTCACACGATCGAATTATTCACAGAGATATTAAAGCAAGCAATATTTTATTAGATGAAAAATGGATACCAAAAATTGCCGATTTTGGTATGGCTCGGCTTTACCCTGAAGATCAAACTCACATTAACACTCGTGTAGCGGGTACCAAGTACGTTTTTAACCGCTTTAATCATTATTAATGTCTCTTATCTTAGCTAACATAGTTAATTATATAATTAACGTTACTTATATATTTTAAACGTATTTGATACAGTGGATATATGGCACCAGAGTACGTTATG
The DNA here is from genome assembly GCA_963853835.1 of Calendula officinalis. NCBI lineage: Eukaryota > Viridiplantae > Streptophyta > Magnoliopsida > Asterales > Asteraceae > Calendula > Calendula officinalis. The sequence continues at coordinate 766,647 of OY970830.1, read as the reverse complement.
CACGGTAATCTATCAGTAAAGGTAGATGTATATAGTTTTGGTGTCATGGTTCTCGAGCTCATTAGTGGTCACAAAAACTCGGTTTCAGACCTCGATCCCGAGTGTCAAAATTTACTCGAATGGGTAACAACTAAACATTTTATTTTATTTTTTATATGGTAAATAAAAGCTTAGGGTATATTTTTTACAGGCATATAAGATGTACAAAAAAGGTAAAAGTCTAGAGATTCTAGAGTCAACATTGGGGTCTTCAGCAGACCCTGATCAAGTTTTGGCTTGTGTAAAAATCGGGTTATTATGCACCCAATCAGACCCGCAACAACGGCCCGCCATGCGCCGTGTGGTGGTGATGTTAAGCAAGAAATCAGGTGTGTTAGATGAACCGACCCGCCCGGGAATTGCGGGCACAAGGTATAGAAGATCCCGGAGACCCGCCACGTCATCATCGACACCCGGGAGTTCTGGTGCTTCGAGTTCCTATTCCTCCGTTGCCGCCACAACTCCAACCAACTCCGCCGCCGCAACTCCGACCACAACCGCCATGAGTACCTCATCTCCTGGCGGTACACGATCGGTTCCTCACCGGAAGCCTCGTACTTCGGGTTTTCTGGGTTCAATGTCAGATCCTCATGGAAAGCGCCCGATGGAATAACAGGCGTGCAATCGGGCACCCAGAATATAATATTTTTGTAATTTAAAAGCGTGTTTGGTCACATGTCCCTCCGCCTTTTTTGGCTTGGTTTGGTCGGTCTGATGACGAATTGAAATGTGAATGGTTATGCAACTCAAATGGATATTTGGTCAAGCATTTAGTCTGGGCATTTGGTCATGTGTTTAGATTTAAAGAGAGAAAACTAAGTTGAATGACCTGACCTAGGGTCACCATTACGCTAAGGTAGCAAGTTGTAACCATTACTTGGGTGCAATTTTTTTTAATGTTACATGTAGATATACTTCATAGTTTTAGACTTTTAGTGTTTTTCTCTAAAATACTTTAAATCATAAATAACACAAAATTGCTTGTATTTAACGTTCTGCTTCGTTAGAAATGTGACATGTGAACTTATTAAATCGATATAAACGTGTTTTCCAAGGATAATGCATGGGCAATCAGGCAACGATTATTTATTTTTTTGCAGAATGCTATGAACTACATCTTTATTTTAATCTAAGAACAAAATGTACTGAATTCTATTTTCTAGCCTCTTTGATATTTTTATGTCACTTATATGAATATTGTATTATAAATACTTAACAGTATATTTAACCTACTGTTGTTTCAATTCAACTACTTCAACTGCATTTAAGACAACAAAAAATCAATTTAACATAAAAAAACATTTTAACATATCTTTAAAGAAAAATAATATTCATTTTACATTTTGTTCCTATTTCTATTTCATATTCCCACTCATCTAAAATATGACATGTGTAATTCACTAACTTTTTTTTAAAAAAAAAACATCACTTGATTTTGACACCTATATTAATTAAGTAGTTAAACACATAAAAAACCACAAAAAATAGTTACCAATACTATTATGTCAATAATCTGTGTAAAAAAATTGAGAAAGAAATAATAGCGGTTAGATCGGTAGATCCAACGGCTGTGAATCGAAACCGGTTTCTGTCAGATCAACGACAGATGAGCGTATGAATAGCTCTCTACGTTTCCGATTAATTGAATATCCCCCGCCACGTCTTTCCCGTATATCTCACTCGACTCCACAACCATCACTCACTTTTTCGCCAACCTTACTCTCTCTCTCTCTCTCTCTCTCTCTCTCTCTCTCTCTCTCTCTCTCTCTCTCTCTCTCTCTCTGTGTATATATCTCTACTATATGTATATGTAGTTAGATCGAGGTTTGATTCGCTAACAATACAGTAAAAAAACAGTTCAGTAATGGCGAATTTCAAGGTTAATCGTGTCGAATCCGCGCCAATTGAAGGCCAAAAGCCTGGCACTTCTGGACTCAGGAAGAAGGTTATTTTTCTCTCCCTAATTTGATTTTGAAATGTTACTTTTAGTAGATCTGCGGTGTGTTTGATTTGATTTGATTGCGAAAATAAGAATATAGTAATAGATGCAGCTATTGGTTGTGTTTGATTTGTTAACTATTTTCTGTCGTTGATGCATGTTTAGAGTGAGATCGGATTGTGTTTGGACTTATGTAGTTTCAAATCATTTACATTTGAATTCTAGTGAGCGAATATGTGATCGATCCATATCCATGTCTGTTATTGTGCACGGATCTATTGCCAGTGATACACTGATACATGATGCTGCCACCTGATGGAGCATGGAATCACTAGCTTAAATCTAAATTGGGGAAAATTTAGGTTTTATATCAAATTAAAACGAGCTTTGCTTACTGATTGGTGTGTTTGGATCCAATTCATCCGAACATTACTTTATCCTGAATATGAATATGAAAGTGTTAATGGAATGGAAAGTTCATAGTACTCCCTCCCAGAAAAAGAGTCCACTTTTATTTTTTCTTCTGGTTATGGCTTTTCTTTAAGTAGTAGAGCTGAATTAATAGGTATATATAACTATAAAGAAGCAGTGAAGCACAATGTTGAATTAAAGAACTAAGGTAATATATATCAAAAAATTAACCTAGAAAATGCAATGGTTGGATTTCCAAAGTTACAGATTGGACTTTGATTATAAGAGGTTAACAAAATAACTTTGTTTGTATTCATTGAGGGTTAAGAGTAAAGACAGTAAGGTGGGTACATTTCAGCAGTCAGCAATAAAGAGCTAGTTTTTTCTATAAGAAACCTATATATGCATGTTCTCTACAAATTTGCTCTTTAGACTTCAAGTGATGTCAGAATAGAAGTCAAAATATTGTTGTGGAAGCTTAAAAACACAATTTAATAATGGCTGTTAATTTTCTATAGCTTAGGTCCTTAGGGAACTCTAGTTAGCAATTTTTCATGTTAACTGGCAAATTGATGTGATTTGAGTTGAAAATTTTCAGGTAAAAGTATTCACACAACCGCATTACTTGCATAATTTTGTTCAATCGACATTCAACGCCCTTTCTGCAGAGAAAGTTAAAGGTTTTACACTCGTTGTTTCTGGTGATGGACGGTATTACTCCAAGGATGCAATCCAGGTTCTTAATTTACCTTTTAAACCAAAGTATTAAGATTTAAAGTTCTGGAAATTATTTCTTGAAGTGTTTTTTGATCCATAACAAGTCGAAATTTTTGAATAAGTTATTGCTAAAATGAGGAGAAAACGCCTGGAAAAAATATTAAAAATTATATGGTCATATGGCTGATTATTGTATCAGTAGTGTAATTTTAGTTATTTCATGTCTGCTTTTTAATAACAATACAGATTTTTAATAAAATGTCAGTTTACTCATTCAAGGTTGTGACAAATTAAATGATTAAACCAGACCCAATGATCCATGTTTGTTAAAACTTGGCTGCATATTATCCACCTGATTTTTATTCTTTTGTAATAAAAAAAATGCAGATAATAATTAAAATGGCAGCTGCAAATGGTGTGAGACGTGTTTGGGTTGGTCAAAATGGACTTCTGTCAACACCTGCTGTGTCAGCAGTTGTACGTGAAAGAGTTGGTGCTGATGTAAGTTTTTCTGCTGTATAAACTTCTCTCTTAGTGTTTGCACATCGACCCAACCCAGCCCGTTTTGATTTTGAAAAGTAAATAAGTGACAAGTTAAATACTTATAAATTTCTAGGGTTCCAAAGCAAATGGAGCATTTATATTGACAGCCAGTCACAACCCAGGTGGTCCCGATGAGGTATGCTGTAATTTCTTATTGACAGCAAAACTTAAAAAATAATGATTCTTTTTATAAAAAAAAAAATTACATTTTTCGTGATCATATTTTTAGGATTTTGGAATTAAATACAATATGGGAAATGGTGGGCCAGCACCTGAAGGAATTACTGATCAAATCTTTGAGAACACCAAAACAATAAAGGAGTATTTCATTGCAGAAGGCCTACCCGAAGTAATACAGAATCTCAACTTACATTAAAATCTAAAATAATAAGAATTAAAAATTATATTATACTCTGTATACAGGTGGATATTTCGGCAATCGGTGTATCAAACTTTTCAGGCCCTGATGGTCAATTTGATGTCGATGTTTTTGACTCAGCAAGTGATTATGTGAAATTAATGAAGTATGTTATCACTTTTCATCTATACTTTTTTTTTTAAAGTAACTGAATTAAATATCAAACATTCATTCCAGGTCAATCTTTGACTTCCAGTCCATCCAAAAGCTGATCACATCTCCTCAGTTTAGTTTCTGGTGCGTACTGTTACACCAACTTGCAGCATTTTTATTGATTTATTATTGTTTTTTTTTTTTTTTTGGGTAATTAATTATTGTTTTTCAGTTTTGATGCACTTCATGGAGTTGCTGGAGCTTATGCTAAACGTATGTTTGTTGAAGAACTTGGTGCAAAAGAGAGCTCACTATTAAACTGTGTTCCCAAGGTTATTTCTACTTATCAAACCCATCTCATTTGTTCTTTGATCTAAGGCCAAAATGCATTTTAGTACCCTGAACTTGGCTAACCAGGTCTTCTACTACCCTGAACTATTAAGGGTACGACATGGTACCCTGAACTTGACAAAATGGTCGATTTAGTACCCCGGCTAACTAATTTGGTACTGTTTATTCACGTGATTTGCTTCTAATATCAGTATATTGCGATGAACATATATTTTCTAGTCCATCAAAAGCTCCAATGAAAGTAAGTCAAGTAAGAAAATGCGATCAAATTAATGAGTTAGTGTATTAAATCGACCATTTTGTCAAGTTCAGGGTACCATGTTGCACCTTTAATAGTTCAGGGTAGTAGAAGATCTAGTCAGACAAGTTCAAGATACTAAAATGCATTTTGGCCTTGATTTAACCATGGGTGTTATTTTCAACTCATTTACTTATTATTGGGTTGATTCGGATTTTATATTACTTATATGGGGTTGCCCAAAGTGTGTTTCTAATGCACACAATTGCCTAAATAACTTCTTTTAGAATAATTTGGATTATTTTTATAATCAGTTTTGAAAAATGGACAAAAGTGTTTCGGGGTCAACCTGGAAAAGATATCCGTTTTGACCAGTTACTAAATCTGTATGATGCAAACAGGAAGACTTTGGTGGTGGTCATCCTGACCCAAACCTAACATATGCAAAAGAGTTGGTAGCCCGAATGGGTCTGGGCAGCAACCCGGATAGTAACCCGCCCGAATTTGGTGCTGCTGCAGATGGTGATGCTGACAGAAACATGGTTCTTGGTAAAAGGTTTTTTGTGACACCTTCAGATTCTGTCGCCATCATTGCTGCAAATGCTGTACAAGCCATACCTTACTTTTCTTCTGGATTAAAGGGTGTTGCCAGGTTCATATATATTTTTCTTAGTTATTCAATAATACCCAAGTAATTATTTAATTAATTTTATTTGTAACTGTGAGTTGTCTGCATGTAGGAGTATGCCAACATCTGCTGCTCTTGATGTTGTTGCTAAAAGTCTCAACCTCAAGTTTTTTGAGGTATTTCTACACATACATTTATAATTTATAGAGTAAATTACAAAATTTGTCCAGGTGATCTTTCAAATTTTATGATTTTGTTCCTATATTTTTAATTTCGTCTTTTTTGTCACTATCTTTTTAATTTCGTGATCTTCGTCCGTGTTGTAGTTAGGGGTGTTCAAAAATAACCGAAAAAATGGGTACCCGAAAAAATATATGATATCCGAAATCCGGATACCCGAAAATCCGGATACCCGGATTTCGGGTAACCGGTTTCCGGGTATCAAATACGGGTAGTGTTTTTCTAAAAAACCGGGTAATTGGGTACCCAGTACCCGAATTTTATTTTTCCAACTTATTTTTATATATTTTTTTATATTATTATTAGACATTAATTATCATTAGATATGGGCATATGCTTGGCTCATTTTGACAAATGTCTAAAATTTAAAACCCTATCTCAATTCTCACGTACAAACCATCTAATTCTCACCTCCGTCGTTGAATCATGGTTTTGAATCATTGGATGTCTTTAAAGATTTGGTCAGATTCATTTCTAGTAACGATTTTTCTTTAAATAAAATCATAACGTAAATTTTTAATAACAAATTTATTAATAAGATTTAAAGAAATTAAATATATAAACAATGGCGACTTCCATTTATATAATTTTTGTGACAAAGAAATTATATTTCCGGGTACCGGGTACCCGAAAACCGGGTATCCGAAAATCCGGGTACCCGAAAACCGGGTACCCGGAAATTCGGGTACTGATACGGGTACCTAAATCTACTACCCGAATTTTCGGGTACCCGGTTTTAGGGTACCCAGATTTCCGGGTACCCTGTTTTGAACACCCCTAGTTGTAGTCTTCAAATTTCATTTTTTTCCTACAATTTTAACCTAAAATTACCAAAATTTCCTTATAATTACCTTTTCCGGTTTTTTTTTAAAAAATTTAATCATTTTTATTCTTTTTCTTTTCCTTTTTTTTTTAAAGAAAAAACAATAAAAAATAATTAAAAGTATCAGGAAAAAAAAAAGGGTATTATGGACATTTTAGATAAAAATGAACGAAGAAAATGAAATTTGAAGACCATAGGGGCAAAGATCACGAAACTAAAAAGTACAAGGACAAAAATAAACAAAATTAAAAGTATAGGAACAAAATCATAGAATTGGTAAGACCATAGGGACAAATTCTGTAATTTACTCTAATTTATAAATAATTAAATCACTCATAATTAAATATCCAGGTACCAACTGGCTGGAAATTCTTTGGTAATTTGATGGATGCTGGATTATGTTCCGTTTGTGGTGAAGAAAGTTTTGGAACCGGTAAAAGAAATTATATTTTAAAAACTTAATCATGCTGGAATTTACAGTTGGTTATTAACTTATTTTAAATAAATTTTAATTTATAAAAATTATATATAGGGTCGGATCATATTCGTGAGAAAGATGGAATCTGGGCTGTGTTGGCATGGTTAGCAATTCTTGCTCACAAGAACAAGGACAACCTTAATGGTGGGACCCTTGTGACTGTTGAAGATATTGTGAAACAGCATTGGGCTACCTTTGGACGCCATTATTATACCCGCTACGATTATGAGGTAATTAATTATCATATATTTAATTAATTAATTACCAATATTGTCATTAGAAGCTGGAAACTGTAATTAGAGTAAATTACACCAATCATCCTCATGGTGTGCACCAATTTTCACCAATAGTCCTTTAGTTTTAAAAATGACATGAATAGTCCTTATTTCTGAAACCTTTTACACAGACGGTCCTTTTGGCTGAATGGTGTTAATTTTTTTGGTTAAATGAAGTCATGCGCATCGCACATGGGGGACTTAACATAAAAAATTAACACCGTTTAGCCAAAAGGACCGTCTGTGCAAAAGTTTTAGAAATAAGGACTATTCATGTAAATTTTGAAACTAAAGGACTATTGGTGAAAATTGGTACACACCATAAGGACGATTGGTGTAATATACTCTTGTAATTATCTACATGAATTTGTTTGTGTTTTGTAAAGAATGTTGATGCAGGTGCTGCAAAGGAACTAATGTCTCACTTGGTCAAGTTGCAGTCCGATCTTAGTAAAGTTAACAAGTAAGTTTCTTAATTTCTCCAACATTTTACATGAAAATGCGTTAAAATTGTCACTTTTTGCTACTTATTTATTTATGTAGAAACATAAGGGAGATAAGATCAGATGTAGCAAATGTTGCAAATGCTGATGAATTTGAATACAAAGATCCTGTTGATGGTTCAATCTCCAAGAATCAAGGAATTCGCTATTTATTCGAAGATGGGTCACGTTTGGTGAGTAGTTTCAATTCTATTATTTATTTTATTTACTTGTCATTTTTTTATATTATAAATAAAGTTTATTTAAATGTGTGTTGTAGGTTTTCCGTTTATCTGGGACCGGTTCAGAAGGTGCAACAATTCGTCTTTACATTGAACAGTACGAAAAAGATTCATCCAAAACTGGAAGAGATTCTCAGGAAGCTCTAGCTCCATTGGTAAACCATCTAAACATTTAATTTTATTTTTTATTGTTTAATTTCAAAAATATTGATTTTTGGTTACACGTGGCATTTGTTTGGGTACAGGTGGAGGTTGCTCTAAAGCTTTCAAAGATGCAAGAATTTACAGGCCGTTCTGCCCCAACTGTCATCACTTAAGTATATACATGCTGATGTGTACGTATTTTTCGTGTTTTTATATAGAAATAAAGTTTGCTTTTTAGCAGTTTGGGCGGTTAGTTTCACAAGCATCGTCTTGTTGTTGAATGCTTACAGAGTTTTGTTGTGGTTAATAATTCAGTATTGTATCTTGACAACCTTTTACAAACAATATCTCAAATATAAGGCTTTTCACTGCTATTTAATTTCATGTTTGGGCGATAACTATATATTAATATAAAATCTCGATTATTATTGACGATTTATGTTAAAATGAGAAAAATTAGTAACACAAAGATGGATGTATAATTTGTGGACCTCCTTCGTAATATATGATTAAGGACATGACAAAATTAGTTATGTTTTCTCATCGTAACAACAATAATCACTTCCATCTTTATAAATGACATGACTCCAAAGACCACATCACAATAAATTTTTCCGATTAATATAAATATTTTGGGGATCGGCTCATTTTTTGACCTAGTTCATCCAAATATACATAATATATGAGCGATAACTAATACACGTCATATATTAGCTCAGTGGCTAACTCATGTATCTTAAAACATACTCCCTCCGTCCCACAAAAAAGTTCCCATTTCACTTGGGCACAAGATTTTAGGAGATAATTAGTTGTGAGGTATTGGTAATACTTTTGATTAAAATATAAGGTTAGATTGGAGAGAGAAAGTGTTTTAGTGGTGGAATCTTTAGTAATAATAGAGTGGGTCCCTCATATTTGAGAAATGGGAACTTTTTTGTGGGACAAAATTATAAGGAGAAATGAGAACTTTTTTGTGGGACGGAGGGAGTATAACATTTAGTTTAAATCCCTTTCATATGCATATATATTTTTTTAAATCTTTTTTTCTTTCACGTTTTAACATTTCTTTTACTCTGTTTCCTTTTAAAATTTTCTTTTCTTTTGATTCATTTTCCCCTATGTTTATTGATTTAAAAATATTATGCTTATCAATTATTTGATCACACATATATTTTAAACAGTGACATATTGGTTCACAACATCTATATATGAACACTTTAAAAACTTACTTGAACGTTATAACAAAACTGAATACGAATATGCGTTAAGAATATAAACTGTGTATACGAGATCTAGCAATATAAACTTACTTGAACGTATTAATTTGACTAATTTAGTTTACGTTTAGACTTTCTTCAAACTAACTGATTTGATTTGATTTATGATTTGACTTTAATTGATGTGGATTTATTGTCCCCGTTATGATTAAATAAATCTACGACACCAATTAAATCTATCTTCTTAATATGTATTTTTAAATAAATATTCTCTAACTAATAAAAGACCATATGCATAGCTAATGATTATTCTTTAAGAAAGTGAAATCACGAGTCTAATTTATAAGGGTTGATTTATAATTTTTTATTACTCGAATCTAAGTATGTGTAAACTGGACCGAATACCTGCTAGGACCGTCAAACCAAACCTAGTTATATCAGTTTGGTTCTCGGTTTTAAATTTTATATAAAATCGATTCTTTATCCGGTTTAAAATCGAAGAAGTAAAAAAAAATCAGAAAACCTCTATTCTCAGTGTGATCCAAGACGTCATTAGTTCGGTTCATTAGTAATTTTCTTAATTCTCGGTTTATTTCAGTTATTGGACCTCACAGAGACCTACTAAGGCATTAGAACTACATCAATATTCAATAGGAAATCGGATGGCCAACCCGTGACAAAAACCAACCCCACATAAAAGACAAGTTGTCAATTTCAATCCCTCAACAATATGTTTAGCACACACATCCCCTACACTCCAAAATTTCCCTTGTCTTCATCTCCTTCTCCTAAAAGCCTCACAGAAACTCTCTTGTGTGTTCCTCTTTTTCCTCCCATCACTTTCATTCACAAGACAACCCAACAATTTTTTTTAAAGTATAATTTAACAAGGAATTATTGCCACCCAACAATGAAGGATAGGTGGGTTTTTGTATTATGTGTTCACGTACCCATACTAGTTTTCTCAAATAATTTTCAGAATCTCGATAGCTAATATTTAATAAGATGGATTCGTTAGTTAAGATGTTATCCTATGTATTATTGAGCTTTCCTACGTCCAAGAAACGATTCGCCTTAATTAGCAGCAGACCCAGGAAAAGAAAAGACGAATATCATCAGTTATACATGTTTATTATCAGGGCCGGTATCACCCACAATAAAAAATATGGGATAATTACTTTTATATCCTTGTAAAACTCATAAATTATTTATATATCCTTTTCAAATTCATAAATTACCTTTTTGTCCTTCTAAACTTTATAATTACCTCATATCCTTCAAAACCTGTAAAACTCTTTTTTATATCCAAAAATCAATTTTATTATTAATTAAATCATAATAATATCAATAATACAAGCAAATAAATATGATTTTTAATACATAATCAACAGATTTAATACATACTTATTTGATAATTATTGATATTATAATGATTTAATAAATATTAAAATATGTTTTTGGACATAAAAGATAATTTTAAAGATTTGGAAGGATATGGAGGCAATTACAGTGTTTAGAAGGACATAGATATAATTTATTAATTTGAGAATGATATAAAAATAATTTATGAATTTTACTAGGATATAAAAGCAATTATCCAAAAAAGGGTGGCTTGTCCGGGGTTTTTGAAGTATCTTGATGATGAACGGATAAACATATACTTCCTCCGTATCAAAATAAGTGACACACTTTCTATTTTGGGGTGTATCAAAATAAGTGACACACTTTGAAAATTTTCCTTATTTGGTAAAAATAATGGGACTCATACCCACTAACTATCCACTTTAATAAAGTACAATTATCCTTATACCCTTACTTTTACTTTTAAAACTCATTAATATCACTTTATTCAAGAAAAGTGGGACACATTCTCCACTAATTATGTACTTTAATCTATTTTAATCTCTACTTTAATCTTTTATCTCAAAAACGTGTAAGCCAATTTGTGTCACTTATTTTGATACGGAGGAAGTATGAGATTGAATCTATTGGACATTTCTCGTTGGCTTATGATCATCTGGTTATTTATAAATGTTTATATGTTTTTAATATAAGCATATACTACAAGAGTTAGCAATTGATATTGTCCCATCATAAGTTGGTAAAACAAATGCATCACAAAAGTAAAAGATAAACTAAATACTAACTAAATCGAAAGATAATCTACATAAAAAGCAAAGAAGAAAAAAAAAAGTTGAATATTTCATGTCCAAGTCAAAAGTCTTGGTTTGAGTTATTTTTAAACCTAGGTTCCGACTCGCTTTAAAATCTGATTAATCTCATAACAATCAGCTACTTTACGGGTATCGCAAGGGACAACAAAAGATGGTGATGTTAACTTTTGTGGTTGCTTAATTCAAGAGTGACATCTCCAACTCTCCAAGGTTTTCGATCAAAGTATTTACTTGAATAATAATAATATTTTAATTTTTTTCAAATTATAAATATTACAAAATTATTTTTCAGGACATATACACGCGTACGTATACCTTAACTTTAATGTAATTCCAACCATAACTTTACAGATATGGGTACGTACACTCACTATAGTGTAGTGTTGTTATAAACACCTAAAACCATCATTACTATGAACATGTTCTTGTTTTTCATATATAGACCATTTCCGGGAATTTCAAAAAATGGACCAACACTTATAGTTTCTACATTAGTCGTATCAAATTATTCTAAAAGTTAATAACTCAGTTTGAGGTAAGTTTCTAATTAAGACCGTACATTATGTGCAACCCACGCCAACATTAATTTTTGGTACTTTTAAATTCCAACCCCAAAAGAGAAAACTCATGATACATCCATGTGCCAAATGATGTTGCATCAGCAACCATTGTAATATGAATAAATGTATAGTACACGACTACGTACAAATAACATGTCTAAACAATTTAAAACACACAAGGACCATAAGGCCGGGTACCACTCGTAATGGCCTAATATGGGTGGTTGCTACCGAGGATGTGTCCCCACCATTACGACCTAGACAATAAACTTGTCCCACATCTCATCTTTTGCTAGGTTTGGTCGCCAATGCGACAGCATGGTTGTATATATTGAGTTACAGTGTTTTCTTTCCCTTCTTGTTTGGTATTATCTTTGGTCACAATTACACGCATTTAGTCATGTGTTCAATCACGAGAGAGAAAACTGAGATGAAGTGAAGATGACAATGATGACCAATGTCAGGTTTGGTCACCGTTATAACCTCTCTAATACAAAGAAATATATTTTGAACCATACCATTATAAAGTAGGCATTAAATAAATTTAGTTAACTTGATATTTGAATGTGTTTTTAAACAAACTAAATAAAGAGGTTTTCTTACTTACAAAAACTATTTGTCACATATTCAATCATATTTTTTTATAGTTTTAAATTTTAGCATTACAAAAATTATTTCTTTTTAATTAACATGCTAAAGTTGGACTTAAAAATAAGAAAGCAAAACTTTAGTCATATGTTTGCTGAGAGATTCCAATAATTCATTAGAAAATATGTAAAACGTAAAATATTACTTTCTCAAAAATGTCCAAACATAAATTAAACTAATTACATTTAACGGCAAAACGTTAAACAGCCGTTTGTAATCTACACTCACGGCGTTTGTATCGTATTAGCAAAACTGTTAACTAACGCCAAGGCGTTACTCGTGACTTCCTTAACCTTCACCGCCCGGCCAGAAACATCCGCCTTCACTCCGCAGTCCGGCACATCTTCAAACCCGTCCGTACAAGTCTCTTCATTAGTCAACGCAGCACTCATCCACGTCTGCACATTGCTGAGCTGGAACCGTAACGACTCCCCGGACCCACCTAACCTCCTCATTTGCCGGAGCGAACCTCGGATTTGATCCACCGCATCTCCGAACACAGAGTAGCAATCGTGTATGGCGGCTGCGACTCTTGGACTTCCTACAACAATTATACAAATTTGGGACTCAAATTCTACATTAGCTAGTTAATCGATGTGTAAATATGACAAAAAAAATGTAAAAATATATTTTAATACTTAAAATTGGCTGATCGAGTCCTATACTAACTTGAATTATTAAAGTTGTGTCATGTTACTCTAACTTGACAAAATGGTCTAATTATAACCTTAACTCATTAATTTGATCATGTTTTATTACTTGACTTATTATTATTGGAGCTTTTGGCCATTAAAAATGTTAATATTATAAGCAAATCGCGTGAGAAACACATTACCAAATTAGCGAGTCCTGGTATTAAATGGACGATTTTATTAGTTCAGGTATAATATTACACCTTTAATAGTTGATGATATTAAAAGATTTAGTCTGCCAAATTCAGAATACTATGCCCAAGAGAAAATATTTACCGTAATCGGTGTTGCGGGAAATGTTGGAAACGTATTGAGCCATGTGGTTGGCTTTTGATAAAGTGACGCCGATTGCCACACGAGCAAGGCGGGCCGGGTTTTGTTGGACGGCGGAGGAGTAGCCGGAGAGAGATGTGAAGCAGATTTGTGGGTATAAGGTGGTTCTACAACTTGTACGGATGAAATCTGTGTCGTTGGATGTTGGTGGGAAAGGGCTGCCGGCGGCGGTGGTTAGAATCAGTAAGGTGGTTGACAGGAATAACAAGAAAAAGGTGGAGGGAAGTTTGATTTTCATGTTTTCTTCTTGGTTTCTTTTTATGTTTTTGATTATGAAAATAATGTTACATGTTTTGATGGGGTGGAGGGGTTTATGACTTTATGTAGTCTCTTGAGTTGATATGAATTACAATAATGCCCTTGGTCCATGTTATTGTCTACTTGTTTAGTTTACACTTCAAACTTTAATAAAAGTATTCCAATCAAAAAATAAGATAATAAAAGAAGATTACTAGATTTTACATATCATTTATTTTAAGTACGAAGGTAATATAAAAAGATTTAGTATCAAACAATAAAAATTTTCAACTTTAAATAATGATTATTGTTAAGTAAAATCATGTGATATACTGTATTTAAAAACTTAGCCAAAACGTGTTACAGCTTTACGACATTCAAAACAAAATATTATATATATATGTTCAAGTACAGTTAAATACTAAAATTACATATTTCTTTAGGTTTGTGAATAACATATACATGCACGTATACAACATGTGTGAGATGGTCATTATTATATACTCCGTATTTAAGAAGATAAGGTTGATTCAAATGTTTAATACTAATAAAAATATGTAGAATATTTTTTGTTTATGCAAATACTTTGCATGGAATGAAAAATGTAGTTCAGAGAATTATTAACTTGTTAATGATACTCTTATATATGATCATAACTTATTTTGTGCACCAAAAGTCTATCTATAACCAATCTTTCTTCTTTTAGACAGAGTTATCAATTTGTGATTGTTAATATCTCAGCTCTCCAATACTGAGACCCGAGTATAACTGGATATCAATATTGTTGTATATCTTAACCTAGTGACTGGTTATATTTAATACCGGTTAATTTAGTAATTTTGTGACGTAATGACCTATTGTGTTGTGAAATTATTTAATTTTGTATATAAATAAGAAATATAATAATACGAGTAATATGACTTGGAAAAAATATTTTCAATATTTACATTTAAATAGAAGTTTCATGAAGCATAAACAGTACTTTGCATGTGAATTTATTTTGTTCACACGTCTATCATTCATGCATATCCAAACAATAACTTCTCTTTGTATCTTTCGTACTTCTCCAATTATCACCATTTTGTATTCATCTAATTTTAGGTGCCACGGATCACATTTTATCCAACTCCCTATATTTTTTTTTTTATATTAAATTAATTAGTTAAGGAATCAAAGTTAGATATTATTATATGTTTTGTTTTTTTTCTTTCTGTTTTATATTATGAAATAAAAAAAACATATTATTTCGGATGCAAGCTAGAAAAAATATTGCATGTTTCTCGGAACATATACAACGTCTTAAAATAAAGCAATAAAATTAAGTTTCATGACTTTCATCTACTGAAATTCGTTTTAACTTTCATGGATTTTTGTTTTGTAAGTTGTATTATATTATGATTATTAGATAATATTATAAAAATGCGGCAATGCTAGAAAAGTTAAAAACAGGACCGAGAAAGCAATGGATGATGTGGGCTTCTTTTTGCTTTAAACATTGCGGCCATTATTGCAGTAACGGGTTTGACGGAATTTGCAGTGTAAACCATGCAAATTGCTCACACTACTATAGTACTATTTTATTTTCATTTTTTATTTTTTTCATATATCCAGTTTTTAAAAACCAACAATTTAAATAGTTGAAATATACAAATGTCTCAAAAAAAATTTAAAAAAAGTAAATAAAATCAAATACTATACGAAGTATATTTGTTGTTAAAATAATGAAGGTGATATTTACACTTTAAAATTTTATTCATACATTTAAATTTATATTTTTATATATTTATACAGTTTACATGAAAATTTGTATAATGTGTGATATCCATCTTCCTTGAAAAAGCATATGTATCTATGTATGCGGGTGGCCGCATAAAAGGTTTTAACGGTTTTTGTAACAGACCTGACGCAAGAAAGGTAGAAACAAACGGATAAAGTGAATATGTGACCCATTCCCATCATAATGTTTGTATAGCCTCGCCTTAATCCACGGCCCATATGATATGGGCCCACTTTCATCATGACTCATCATCAACTGCCTCTTCCCGTGCCAACATACAATCACTTTCTACCAAAATAGTATCCAATTGACCAATGCTTTTACATAATACTCCCTCCATCCCACAAAAAAAATTTCATTTCATTTGGGCACATACTTTTAGGAGAAAGTTAGTGGTAGAGTCCTTGGTAATACTTTTGATTAAAATATAAGATTAGATTGGAGAGAGAAAGTATTTTATTGGTGAAATCATTGGTAATAATATTATTTTCTTAAGTGGACCCTTACATTTGAGAAATGAGAAATTTTTTGTGGGACAAAATTTAGAGGTAAAATGAGAACTTTTTTGTGGGACGGAGGGAGTACAACCCAAAGGGATTTATATTCAGATTTTGCAAAAAACAAAAAAGTCAGAAAGCTCGAACTTTGAATTTCAGTGTATTACAAACCAAAATAGTAACGAATTGGTTTAGATCAATTGGCAATCAAGAGTTGTCTCGGGGGTTTATCTTCTAAATATCTTGGGTAGACTTGCTGAGGGCGTTCCTCAGGAGATTATTAAGGAGGTGTGGTTTATTCCCCAAAAAAAAAGATTTATGTTCAAGGAATGCATACTGTCCGCTTGGATGATACTGCATATGTCAAACCACTAACTTACTAATTTTTCGTTCAAAAAAAAAAACATAACCAAAATAGTATCCAATCATCCTCTCTCTTAACCTATGTAAAGAACACCATGTATGTCACAAAAAATCCTAAGATTTTTAAATTTCAGTGTATGACAAAATTGCAACGAGAATACAACAACAACGATATCAATCTCGCCAAATGTGGGGTACATGAGATATGTGGTATAGACAGTCATACGTCTACCCAGGAGTAGATAAACTGATTCCCGAAAATTATAAATTAAAAATAATGAAATTCTTTGTACTTTCTGGTCTGTTGAAGTTACTTCAAGGCATAGTCAGTCCAATTAAATTTTAGACTCTGAGAAAAATCTTAAAAATGGGACCCAGAAGTAATTTTTTTCCAAATAGCTTAAAAAATTCGACCAAATTAAAAGTGTCGCCTCAATCCCCAAGTTAAATGTCCGGATTGAACCCTCTAGTCCGCTTATTTTCAATATTCCGTTGGACTTACCTTGATTCGAATGAGTTTACACATATGTATACATGAGTTGATTTTTTTGAAAGTGAACCCCTAAATTTTGGGGGCGCTAGACGACCACCCTTGTCGTTCATGCCTAGGGGTGTAATCGAGTCGAGACAGCTCGTGAGTTACTCGAGACCGACTCGAAAAATACTCGAAATCGACTCGTTGTGAACCGAGTCGAGCTCGAGCTCGAGCTACTCGAGTAGGGTTTCGAGCCGAGTTCGAGTTCCAAAATACACAGCTCGTTAGGCTCGCGAGCCTTATCGAGCTTTATTTAATTACCATTTTACCCTTTTTCCATATACATAATTACCTTTTACCCTTTTCCATGTACATATTTACAACAAAAAAGTGCATTTTAAAAAAAATATATGAATTTTTCGAGCCGAGCCGAGTATCGAGTCGAGTTTCGAGTTTTCACCGAGTCGAGTTCGAGCTTAAAAATGGAAGCTCGTCGAGTATCGAGTCGAGTTTCGAGCTCGAGTTTTAGTTGGCGAGTCGAGCTCGAGCTTGGCAGAACTCGGCTCGACTCGACTTGTTTACACCCCTATAATCATGCCCATGAATGGCCCTACTTCAAGAAAGGGAGGGAGAGAGACAATATGAAAATGTGACCCAAAGGCATGCTTACTAAGTTACTATATAGGTGTGTTAATTTTTTGGAGTAAATCGTGCAACGATTTTTGTTCGCGTGCAAGTTATTGGCCCATTGGTAATTTGTTATTTCAAATTTACCAGATTTCAAATGGTATGCCTTTGCATCATATATTCATATCTACGCACTTGAATAATATTATTTATATGTAAGTTTTAAACTTATAACAATTGTGTTGTCTCTAAAGTGATCGAAAGTGATCCCTTAAACTCGTGTATCTACTGGTCCATATGTCACGGAGGTTAGACGCATTGAAGAAATCATAACATTACATATCATTGTTATATTTTAGTCAAAAGTTAGGTTCCTTGGGAAGAAAAATGTGAAACCTAACCCCATCCACATTGGATGAGGTGATTCAACCATAATTAAGTATTTTGTGAGTAGTTGTAGATCTAGATTATAGTATTTTGTGGTGGTAGTAATGGGGAATGCAGTTTTTTGTTTTGTTTTTATCAAAAGCACATAGATGAAAGAAGTAGTCCATATATATATTCATAATCACCAACTAAAAAATAAGGTCAAGTGGTCAACACATTAAAATAAAATACAAACACATGTTATATACCACAAAATAACCACATCTATCAAGTAATTGATACGAGAATCTGACAATGTGCAATAGCGTATGTGCTTTATAACCTAACGTAGCTTTCGATTAAAAACAGTAGTCATATAAATTTCTATCCTATCGTTTTATTTTTTTAAAAGTGGAACACTTACTTTTAAAAGCCAAACTAATGATGATTTGAGATTGATTAATGGGTAAAAGCAGTCACAGTCGGCCGTGATTAACTCCATCGATTATGTCAACCCTGGGCCGGATTCTGTGGCCTATTTGCCATCCGGTCCGGTCCCTCATGCTGGGAAAAATGGCTCATTTATAACAACCTATCTTAAAGTAATTATTTATATATTTACTTTGGCATATATTATTATTGCCACTATTCCTTGCTAAATATTACAACGTCTAGCTTGGAGTTTACTTAATGTAATTCTTTAACTAACACTATATATAAAAGGGAAATGCTAAAAGTGATTTGTATATATGGTACATTAACTAATAATTATCAACTACTCACTATATGTAACTCGGTATGTGTATGGTTCAAAAACCAAACGGATGATATTCGGAACTAAACCGAACCAGACTGAGAATCGAAAAAATTTCTTCGACTTTTTGTTTGTTTGTATTATCGATTTTGGTTTGAACCAGACCGAAAAGTGATTTTTCATGAAAATTAGAATCGATAACCGAACAAATATAGTTCGGTTCGGTCATGTTCGATTCCATAGTTCTGGTTGATTATTTGTCCAGTTTGCAGAGACTTTTGTAACTATAACTTGCAATCACTTCAAACATAAAAATGCATTTTCACCGACCGTCATTAAGGCTATAATTAGTATTTTTCCTATAATAAAATATAATTTCATAGATTCGATTTATTGATTTCAACTTTTTACATGCTTAAATGGCCTAGTAGTGTGATGGACCAATGAATTTGTAAGATTCAACTTATACATACCTCGAAAGAGAGGGGTTCTGTATGTTAACATGCATATAAAATATTTACGTTAACTTATATTAAAGAGAAAAATGCACTTGATTTTTCTAGCACTTTAATTTATACTTATTGTTATGGTTTTCAGTGAAATCGAAAAATATATACTCCTAAAATTCTACCTTTTGGGTGCACAATTGCCCCTAAAGGATTCATTAGTCCTAAAAGTATTGTTATGAGATCATTATACATAAAACCAATATTTTTGGCTCTCTTGTAAATCTTAATGGGAGCCCAACAACAATAAAAACCAACCCAATTCAATATTTGGACTTTAATTGGACATCGAACGCCAATGATAACGCATTGTTATTGTACTTATAATTATTACAATTATTATCATTATTATATTATATTTATTTGTATGTGAAGAGTTGTGGTAAGAAGAGAATTAACTTACGAAGTTATCAGGTTTTGACTCGTGTCACTATGGGAAAAAAATTCAGTACAACATTTAATGATTATCGGTATATATTCTGATATTTAGAAATTTAAATTTTGTATCAAACTACAATAACCATAACTAGAATTTACTTTAAAAAAAAAGAGTTCATTCGTTCCAAGTACAGATTCCAAATACTTAAAAACTATAAAAGAATTCTAGATGTGGAAATATAACAATTAAATACCATGATAAGTTGTCTACTTTTCTTTTTATTTGAATTATTAAGAATGCTGCATTATTATTTGACATACACTCGATTACAGAAATGGATAAGACACGTGAAATGAAATAAAGATTATTTTATCAAATATCCTGACATTCAAATTTCAAGGGATGGCCAAGTGGTGATAACCCCTTCTACACTCGGTATGTTTTATTTTGCTATATTTTTAGGGTCATACTTACACTACCGAATTTATGTAATTTAAAATAAATAGGCACAAAGTTCAATGGTACCTCCCTCTCACCACCTCTCCGGCTCTCCTCATGGCGGCGTTCACTTCTTTACTTTCTTTTTTTTAAATTATTTTCCAATTTGTCTTTTCTTCAAACAAAACAAACATTGTATTAATATATGGTTAACTATAATTCATATAAACAATATTGTTTCATCCCATTAAAAAAATTTACTTTTTCATTTAAATTTTGTCTTACAAAAAATTTTTTATTTTTCAAATATTACTAAGGGTGAGCACGGTCCAAAAACCGAACCGAATCGAAACAGGATATAACCGAAATCGAAAATGACGAATTTTCAAAACTGAAACAAAACCGAAACTGATAAAACCGATAATCATATCCACTGCTAGAAATGAATTTTTCTTTTTTGGGATGAAGGGAATATTTCTGATTTGCTTTGATTTACAAATATACTTTTAAAAGTTGTGTTGGGTTATTCTAAATCATTAAAACTTACTGAAAGTAAAAATATATGTTATTTTAATTTATATAAAGTGTATTGATACCGCATTTATAAAATGCACTCTATACGAAAATAATATTTTTCTATTTAAAATTTGATGAAAAATATGTTTGAAAATAATATTTAGCTATTTACAAGTTTCATGTCTTATAATGAATATACTACCTCCTTATCCAAATAAATGATAAATTTAAACTTTAATGATTTTTTAAGCAAAAGATTAAAAAATTGAGTTAAGATTAATTAAATGAAAAGTTATCTAAGAATGGGTCTTACTTCTTTTAAATAAAGTGATATTAATGATGTTTAAAGGTAAAAGGAAGGGTAAGAAAAAATAATTTTACTTTATTAAAAAGTACATAGTTAGTAGAGAATGATTTCGGCTTTTTTTATTACCAAATAAGGTGAATTTTAATAGTGGATCACTTATTTTGATCCACCTCTAAATAGAAAGTGTAATACTTACTTGATATGGATGTAATATATGATATTCATAGTAGATTTGTATTTGTTGTTAAAAAAAATATTTTTATGTTAAGTGTGTTAAAAAAATATTACTTATATTTTGAAAGTATATTATAAGAAAATAAAGGTTTGTTTTTGTCACTTTTCACTCCCTTCTATCAATATATTCACTTGTCAATCCCATCGAAAAAATCATATTTTGTACGGTTGGTGAGTATAGTGAATTTGATCGGTAGGGTTAGACACACCCTATTTTTAAGGTTAACATTAATATTTTTTATCTATCTTATTTTCAGTTATCGATGAGACTGGTTTTTTTCTTTTTTACAAGAAAAATAATCTATTCATATATTCCATTTCCATCTATATCAGTTTTTGACTTCCAACCAATTACACTATTTTTAGTCGTAGCTTTATCTTTTATAGTTGGCTAATTTTCATATCGGAGATAAATAAAGAAGCCTGCATTGTGCATGCAATATCTCTCATATTTTAAATTGTGATCGAAAAAACAAAATGGAAATCCATGTCTTGAGAAATTATCCTCAATGAAAAATCGATCTTTATCAATGAAAGGTTTTTATAACCAATGTTTAAAGAATAATTAAATTAGTTTATTTTCTAAGAATAGAATAATTAATTTGTTAATCCTGCTTTTTTTTTTTTTATAAATTTCATAAGAGTTGTATTGTGGGACAAAAGCGCGCCAAGAGCATGGCCAGTTGGTGGGTGATGATATGTTATCTTCTTGGAATAATCTTTAGATTCTTTGTATCAGAACGATGTAGCCTACTTACCCCCAACACCAGATCGCATCATGTACCACCCTCCACCCCTCACATAGTCACATGTACAAAAAATATAAAGTTTAAATGTATATTATGATATCACCATTTGTATCATTTCTATTCTACTTATTATTGGATTTTTTAAGCATATTTCTAATTCATTTGTAAATAGGCTTTGCCAATAAGCACCATTTGTAACATCCTCCTTTTTTTATTCTTTTAAATAGCAAAAACATCATATAATTTTCGAAAGGCCTAATGTTATTAAATAAAAGAAACATCATTAAAAGGTCTAACCAGAAAGGCAGAAACCATTAATGCAACAAACATACTAGGAACTAGGGCTGTCAAATCGTGCTATCATTTCGTGTTTTTAGGTAACACAGACACGACATGAAGTCATGTTTTATTGTGCTAATACGAACACGACACGATTAAAAAACGACAAACACGACAACACGAGATAAATAACAAATATATCAAATTTCTTACTTACTACATGCTAAAAGCACGACAAACACAACAAAAATATAAGATAAATTTCTAAGTGTTCCCAAAATCATAACTACCGTGTCAATTTCGTGTTAATCTCTGAACACGAACACGACACGACATGACACGACTTCGTGTTTGTTTTACACGATACGAACACGAATTCATATTTCGAATTCGTCCCAATTTCATTTCGTTTCGTATATTTTTGTTGTGTTGTGTCGTGTCAGGTTTTGACATCCCTACTATGAACTCGACTGCCAACAACTAGCTATCTAATGAGAGGAAATTAGAATCTAAAGTAAACCATAGATAGTTTTGTTAACACGTACCATTTTATACCTTTATACCTCTTTAATTATACTTTTGGATTGCTAGGTAACTATATGTTATATCCTATTAGGCTACTACTATTATCAGCAACCAATTTAGTTTATAAGGGGTATTAAATGAATTTAATTAGAAAATCTAACTACCAAGAAGATACTTAGAAGAAATGTCAATGTAACTACCTTTTAAATAATGCATAATCAATATAAAATACAAATCTTTTTTTTAGACGGCAAAAAGGAAACTCAAACGAAAGAAGTTTCGGAAAACTATCACCCTAAGCAAGAAACCCCCGAGACATGAAATAAAATATAGCTAGATGCTAAAAGAAGAGTACATCAGAAAGAACAAAACAAATGATTATAACACCAATTAGCCTAAAAACAAAATAAAATTGCAAATCTGACTAAGTTTAAATGAGTTGATTTTATTTTTTTTGAACAACAAAAGATCTTATCAAGATAGCTTCGATATTGTCATCATCCTCCCGACAAAACCTGAAAATGAGTCGATATTTAACAAGTGAGTTTTATATTTTTAGAAAATAATAGAAAAGGAAAAAGATATGAAGTGACTATCATTACTCCGCCTCCCAATCCTAATCCTCATTCCCATCTCCAACTCCAAAACCCAAATTAGATTTTTTGGAGCTCTAGAAAAATCTCTTCACACCACTTTGCTCTTTTATTTTGGTTATATATACTTCATTCTAAAACATTCCTGTTTATGAAAGCCTCATCCTATGTCAGGATCGATTAACTATAGACAAGTTAATAAACACCTTAGATCTAATTGATAATAGAAGTTGCAGCGGATCAACACTATATCAATAATTAAGAACAATGAACTGTATGAACAATATGCAAGAATATTAAGAACACAGTTTCACAAAAAGCTTCAATGTATATTATTGAGTTAACAATACACACGTACGTTTACAATTCGTAAGGAACATACTTATAGTAGTCCTTGAAGCTAAACTATTTACCCTAGTTATTCTAGGACTTGATTTACATCGAATTATAAAAGATATACATTTAATTACATTCTATAACTATCTCTACGAAGATCTCGGACTTGATATCTTCCAAAAACGCGTATCAGTAGTAACTGCAATCACCAGTAATAAATAAGTAACATCAGTAGTAAACTTGGTGATCAGTAGTAAGTTCATAATCAACGTCAGTAGTAACTACAATGATCAGTAGTATCTTCAGTCTTCTCATGATCAGTAGTAACTTAGTTATAGTGAACACCAGCATCAACTTCATCAGTAGTAAATGTTCTGCCCCATCAGTACTAAATAAGATCAGTACTAACTGCAGCATCAGTAATAAGTTGATCTGTGTTTTGCTCCAACAATCTCCCCCTAAACTTATTGATTATGATTTAATCAATCAAGTTTCCATTTATTCCTTCTTTTCTTTTTCTTTTTCTTCCAACAGTTTTGCTCTTCTTTTATCACCTTCTAATGTCTGTTGGTTTTGTTTATTCCTTTGTGCAATAATGTATTTGCTAATCTTCTTTACAAATTCATTCATTTTATTTTGAAATAGCATAGCATCATGAGGTTTAATGAAGTTCATGCACCATAGTTGATAGAGAGTCTTCTCAGAATGAGGATACTCTTTCTCATAAAGGAATAAGTCACATTTCTTACTTGTATATTCAAAGAAGTACATGTTGACAGTTGGTAGCACATTCCAAGCTTGAACATTCTCTGAATCTGCATACTTCTCTGGATAATTTTCTGGATAGAAAGCAGCATCAATCATTTCAGTAAGATAACCTGCAGCTGAATTCCTCCAGAACTTTTTAGTCATTCTTGGTTTACCAATGATCAACATTTTGATAATGTCACTTCTGGTTAGGGACATGACCAAAGGTTTCCAAGCTCTGAATCTTTGAGTGACTTTATCTTCTCTGACAATCTCAATCATATCATCTATATATCTCCAGTTGATGATTGGATTATTTTGTAAGATAGCAATGGGGAGATCATAAACTTGAACCATTTGTAATTTTTTCTTTGGTTGATCAAGTTCTGAAGCAATTGTCTTTCTTTTCTTTGATATTTGAGAGGATACACCAGATGATTCTCCAGATATTGTTTTTCTTTCTTTCATTTCTTTGGAGTCTATCTGTTCCAGTTTAGTGGTGTATTTCTCATTAATGTCTTGTTCAGTAAGATCCTTTTTCTTTTCTACACAGTACTTTTCAATTAAATTGATCAACTTCATTCTTCCAAAGGCTTTTGTGTTGTAACCTTTTGATTTCAAGAATGTGATCATTTCTTTCTTCTTCTCTGCAAATTGTTCTGGCATATCAGCCTTTTGCTCTTTGCATTCTTGTACTTGTGCTTCAAGAAGTTCTATTGTTTCATGTTCAAGTTGCCTAAATTTTTCCAGTTCTCTTCTTTGTAATTCCTTTCTTGTTTCAGCAACTTGTTTAGTTTTGATCTTCTGTTGAAATTGTGGCAGTTTTGATATATCTGCTATATCTGCCAATTTGATTTCTGTGAAAGGTTGTCTCAATATTCTAGCCCTTTCTGCTAATCTTTTGTTTTCATTTGCTAGAGAGACTTCAACCTTCTTTAAATATTTTGCTCTTTTTACCTTCCACTTATCCTGTTTGGCTGATTTGGCATAATTGATTTTGTTGACCATTTCATGACCTTGTGCTCTGTTAGGTTGGTCTTCATCAGCAACTTCCTTTCCCTTTCCTATGTAATTGTCTTTCTTCATATTTGGTTCAGATTCAATAACAAATTTGGGACCATAGTAGTGTATCTGTGATATGGGAAGTATTTTAGGATGTGGAGGCAGGGAGCATTCATCAACTTCCAACCAATTTACATCATCATCAATATCTTTCACCACCATTTGTGTTGTTTTTCTTTTTGGAGATGGTGGAAGTATCACTTTAGGTTCTAGTAGTGGTGGCAGCTCAATAATGTCATCAGTAGTAACCAAGTTAGTTACTACTGGCATGTCTTCAGAGATTACTACTGATAGGGCATCAGTAGTGTTTGCTGCCTTTTCTTCATTCATTACTGCTATGATATCAGTAGTAGAAGTTACTACTGGTATTTCCTTTTCAACTTGTTCTTCCATTGTAGCAGTAGTCATAGGCTCTTCTTCTGTCACCATCATCTCTGGGCCTTCATCAACATTTGTTTCTTTTAAGTTTAAAAGGGAGGATGCTGCTGCTGCTATAGATTCATCAATCATTGTCTGTATATTGTCCTTCTCCCCCTTAGTGAGCTCAACTGGTGGAGCCTCACTATCAACAATCTTTTTCTTCAATTGTCTGATGATTTTGGCTTGTTGATAAAGCCTGTGCTCATATAATCTCATCCTTCTGTTGATGGTGTTGACATGCCTTTTCATTGCAGCCATGGTTTTTCCCTTGGTTAGTTAAGTATATATGGCAATTTTGTACAGTGGATTCCAAGGAATCCACTTTATCCGTCAATTGGTTGATTTTAATACTGCCCTCACTCCATCTAGCAAGATCATCGGGCTTACTAACAGGTACATTGGTTTTAAGGTTTTCCTTCCTTTCCATCAATTCCACAGATCTGCCCTCATCACTGCTTGGTGAATCATTGGGTCTTTTAGACATTCTCTTCTTCCTAGAAGAAGCAGAGATGCCCCCCCTTGTGGTTTCTTGGCACCGGGGTCCTTTGAGTAATTCCTCAAAAGAGTCATCACTCAAAGTTGCCGAGGTTTGGGTCCTAATGATGTTTTCACTGTCCTGTGCACCCACCTTTGGGGCATCAGTAGTGAAAGCCCTCCCCTCATGTCCTCTCTCCTCCTTGGAGGACAACTCTTTGAGCCTGGGGTGTGGCTCGATTTGTCCCCTGGTGTCCTTTGAAGAAATTTTCTTTCTATGATAAATTGTGGAAATATTTTTGGTTTTGTCTGGTAGGTCTTCCACAGAGTGAAGAGTAGCACTCTGCAGATTTATATCAAGTTCCTGGGACACAGTCAGGACTTCTGTTTGGGTTGGTGATTGAGTGGCTATATGGATTGGTGTTTGGGCTGTATTTGGGGGTGATGGAGTGGGTTGAGGTTCAACTTGGGTTGAAGCAATGGTTGAACCCTCTCCAATATTGGGTTGATCTTTGATCATGTTAGGAAACAGAGGGGTTTCCTTGCCCAAAAATTTAAATTGTTTTCTCATATTTGAGAAAACTTTCTTGTTCAACTCAGGTAATAGAAAAATGTTTTTAGGAGTTGACAAGTTTTGCAATTCACAGTTTATGATATGTTGTAGAAATCTGGGATACATTAAAAATTTAGAAGAACTAAGATTTCCCAACATACCATCAAATATCATGTTTGAAAAATTAAATACTTGGTCTGTGCATAAACAGACAACAGCAGAGGCTATTGCCTTATTAAACTCATTCCAAGTACTTCTTTTAGGAGAAATACAATGATGAATGGTATGTATTAAAAATTTCCATTGTGGGGAGAGAAGACCCTTTTGAAAAGTAACTATATTCAGTCTTCCCTCATATCCCATTTTATTCAAAACTTCAGCAATGTATTCCTTAGGAAGAGTGGACATACCTGAATCATCGTGTAGTTGTAGATGGTGTCTGATTGATTGTTCTGTTACTGTAATGTGCTTTCCATCTACTTTAGATTTTATCATTGATGATGTTGTTCCTTCTGTTTGCTCAGCATTGGTCCAGAAATCCACCAAGTGCTGTTGATATGATTTTGGTTTTACAGTTAAGGCAAACTGTATATAAGAATTTCTCAAAAATTTTACGATCGGACGAAAATCTTTTGTTCCGTCGGGATTCTTTAAGAATGCAACCATATTGTGGAATTCGGAGTATTTGAGATCGGTTTGCACATCGAGAGCTTGTAAGGTTGCCATTGTTGTTGAGTTTTTGCAAGAATTTTGTTAAAGATGAAGGGTTTTTGATCGTAAACTAGGGTTTATCGAAAGGTGTTTAGAGAATCGAAGTGAAGATAATGCTAAATTAATCATCTGCCGCCTTTTATATCTTTCGATTAAACCTGCAAAACTACGAAAATATCCTTCGAATCATAACATAACGGTTATTTTCATGGGGGTTAGTTTGGTAATTGTGTTTATGAAAGACCAGTAGTAAATAAGACATCAGTAGTAAAACGTCAGTAGTATCTACTTAACATCAGTAATGACTAAGGATTTGACATCAGTAGTAATTATAGACATCAGTAGTAACTATTAACACACAAGACCAGTAGTATATGAGAATACCAGTAGTACTGACTTACCAGTAGTATTTGTGGAAACCTAAAATACACCAGTAGTAATGAATTACCAGTAGTATTTTGTGCATACACTTTCACACCAGTAGTACAGCAATACCAGTAGTAAAACACTTAAGAAAATAATATTTTACAACACTAACTTTACACATGATTTTAAGTGAGATTTTAAGTTATTAAAATCATTCCAATACTGCTAACCAAGAAGTTGAATCTTCCTACATCAAATGCTTTTGTAAAAAGATCTGCTAATTGATCATCAGTATGGATTTTAACTACTTTGATCAATTTCTTTTCATTACAATCTCTTATAAAGTGAAATCTTATTTCAATGTGTTTAGTTTTTGAGTGTTTTACTGGATTATTCACAATACTAATAGCACTTTGATTATCAATAAAAATAGGAGTTTTAAGGATAGAGATACCAAAGTCTAGAAGCTGATTTTGAATCCATAGAACTTGAGCACAGCAAGCAGATGCAGCTACATATTCTGCTTCAGCAGTAGATGTTGATACATTTGTCTGCTTCTTACATTGCCATGACACCAGTCTTGATCCAAAGAATTGACATCCACCTGTAGTGGATTTTCTGTCTTGACATTCACCTCCATAGTCACTATCTGTATAGGCTATTAGTTCAAAGGGTGAGTCATGTGGATACCATAGACCTAGTGATGGTTTGCCTTTCAAGTATCTGAATATTCTTTTAACAGCCTGCAAGTGTAGTTCTTTGGGTCTTGCTTGATATCTAGCACACACACAAACACTATACATAATGTCAGGTCTTGATGCAGTTAAGTACATCAAAGAGCCTATCATAGATCTATATAAGTGTTCATCTACATCCTCCCCCTCAACATCAGGATGTAGGTGTTTGTGTGTTTCCATTGGTGTACTAGCACTTTTACTGTCTTTCAAGTCAAACTTTTCCAAGATGTCTTTGACATATTTTGATTGATTTATCAAAATACCATCAGTTCTTTGATTGACTTGGAGTCCAAGGAAGAAGTTCATTGGACCCATGGAGCTCATCTTGAATTTAATCTGCATCAGCTCTTCAAATTCTTTGCACAATGTATCATTGGTTGAACCAAAGATGATATCATCTACATAAATTTGTACCAGTAGTATGTCATCTTTGACTTTCTTTGTAAACAATGTTTTATCAATGGCTCCTCTTTTAAAGTTGTTCTTCAATAGGTATGATGATAATGTGTCATACCATGCTCTTGGTGCCTGATGTAGGCCATACAGAGCTTTATCCAATTTGAACACATAATCACCATGTTTTGGATCTTCAAAACCTGGAGGTTGGCAAACATAGACCTCTTCTTCAATTTTCCCATATAGGAAGGCACTCTTAACATCCATTTGATAGACTTTGAATTTCTTGAATGAAGCATATGCTAGAAATATTCTTATAGCTTCAATTCTAGCAACAGGAGCATATACTTCATCATAGTCTATTCCTTCTTCTTGAGTGTATCCTTGGGCTACTAGTCTGGCTTTATTCTTGATCACTATACCTCTTTCATCTTTCTTGTTTCTGAATATCCATCTTGTTCCAATGGCTCTTTTTCCTTTGGGTAGAGGTACAAGTGTCCAAACAGCTTGTAATTTAAATTGAAGGAGTTCTTCTTGCATTGCCTCAATCCAGTTTGAGTCCTTCATTGCTTGTTGGATCTTCTTTGGTTCTTCCTGAGACAGAAAGCATTAATACATACATTCATTAGCAATTAAACTAATGTTACACATATTTGCAGTTAAGCTTTTATTTAATTTGCTTCTTGTTTGAAGTGGTGAGTTAACATCACTTAGAACAAGGTCTAATGGATGGTTCTTCTGAGTCCTTGTAGTTGTAGCTTTATCAACCACTAGTTGATTTCCAAGATTGGACTCATTTGTCTCAGGCAGTTGTTCATCTTGTGATTCTTCATTGTCATGGATGTTTGGTTCATCATCATCTTGGTCAGAGTTACTACTGCTGTTGTCTTCGTTGAGATCAGTAGTATTGTTGTTGTTACTGGCATCAGTAGTATCTTGAGAATCTAGGTTATTGTTGGGACCAGTAGTATTTTCAGTACTATTACTGGTACCAGTAGTATTGGAATTACTACTGGCCTCATTCTCAGAGTTACTACTGCTTTCAATATTTGAGTTATTACTGACATCAGTATTAACTATGGGAGCAGTATCAACTATTATGTATCTCATCTTTTCTTGACCAGAATAACCAGATGATGTTCCTTCATTTTGATTAAGACAATTTGAATTACCTGCATTGAAATTCATATTAGAATTAAAGGATTTGGTTAGATTGTCTATGTCAAATAGCCAATCTGGACCATTTCCTTGTTCATTAGGTACATTTTCATTAAAGGATACATTGATGCTTTCTTCAATTATCCTTAGTCTTTTGTTGAATACTCTGTATGATTTGCTTTGAGTAGAGTATCCCACAAAGATTCCATCATCAGCTTTGCAGTCAAACTTACCAATTTGTTCTCTTGTAATTAAAATAGTACAAGGACAACCAAATGATTTTAAGAAACTTATAGAAGGTTTTCTTTTATTGAAAAGTTCATATGGTGTTTTAAAATGTGGCTTCACTATTAATACTCTGTTTTGAACATAACAAGCAGTATTAACAGCTTCAGCCCAAAAAGTGATTGGTAATTTTGAATCTGCTAGCATTGATCTTGCTGCTTCAATGATGGTTCTATTTCTTCTTTCAGCTACACCATTTTGTTGTGGAGTTCTAGGTGAGCTGTATTGCCTGTCAATACCTTTAAGATCACAAAAGTTAATTAAGTTAGCATTTTTAAATTCTGTGCCATTATCACATCTTATGGCTTTCACTTTTTGATCAGATGTGTTTTCCAGTTTGATAATTAAGTTCTTTATGAGTTCACTTGTTTCATCCTTTGTCCTGAGAAAGAAAACCCATGTATATCTGGAAAAGTCATCAGTAATAACAAGACAATATTGTTTCTTTCCAATACTCATTACATTTGTAGGTCCAAAAATGTCCATATGTAAGAGCTGTAAAGGAACAGAAATAGAGTTCACAGTTTTGGACTTATGAGAAGTCTTGTGTTGTTTACCTTTTAGGCATGCAACACAGTGATGATCACACATGAATTGTTTTTGAGGTAGTCCAATGACCAGATTTCTTTTTACTAAATTATTCATGTTTTTAAAATTTGTGTGACACATCCTTCTATGCCAAAGTTCTGATTCAGTGGTGTTTGCCTTGGATATAAAACAGTTGACCTCATTTGTAGAAATGAGTTCTCCCCCTATATCCAGGCAATACACATTGTTTCTCCTAGGAGTTCTTAAAACCACATATTTTTCATCTAAAACAAAATCAGGAGAAAGAATGATGCACTCAATGTCTGTGAATAGAATCTTGTTCTTTTTATCACAAACTTGAGACACACTGACAAGATTGTATTTTAGTTCAGCAACATAAAATACATCATCAAAGGTAATTTTTCCATTAGTAACAGTACCTTTACCTGTAATCTTACCTCCCTGGGGATTCTCACCAAATGCCACATATCCTCCATCAAACGACTTGAAATCTTTAAGAATTTGCAGATTTCCAGTCATGTGCCTTGAGCATCCACTATCAATATGCCATGTTCTTCCTTCTTCTGGGATCTGAATGCTCTGCACAAATGAGTAAAGGATTAGTTAAGTTTGGGAACCCAAGCTTTATTTGTCTTGGGTTCATCCTTTGAGAAATAAGCTTTTGGGGATTTAATTTTAAAGACTTTTGGTACCCATACTTGTTTATTACTGGTACTTTGTTTTACTACTGCCCTTTTGGAGTTGTTACTGGTGTGAGAAGTTCCTACTGATCTTGGTTTATACCCATGATTTTTAGCTTTTGAGTACTTTACTACTGATGGACCAGTAGTATTTGGGAACTTACCATGTTTAAAATGACCAGTAGTGTCTTTAAAATTACCACCAGTAGTGTTTTTAAAATTTGTTTTGGGAGCAGTAGTATTTTTGAAATTAGGGTTTTTACCAGTAGTATTCTTGTACTGGTACCACACAGCATTATAATTAGGGTTAACACCAGTAGTAAATTTGTTAGAGTTTCTACTGGTGTTGGAAAATTTAAAATATTGTTTATTTTGATTAGATTTTCCATTGTTCTTGAAGTAATTGCTGTTCTTTGGGCTGCCAACTCTTCTGTTTTGCACAAATCTTGGTGCACTTCTTCCAAATCTTGGAGTTTCAGCAATTGGAGTTTTTATTGTATTTACTACTGAAGGACCAGTAGTATCTTTTAACCTTTGAGTTTTTGCATTTTCTTTAAAAGCTTTAAATTCCTTTAACTCCTTGCAATTTATTGGATTGAAGTGACAATCCTTTGCTAAATGGTTCACTTTATTGCAAATAACACATTTTAATTTATTTTCTTGAGCCTTTATTGTTTTTCTTTGTTCTAAGAGTTGGTTTCTATTTCTTTGGTTTCCTCTTTTTAGAATTTTGGGTATATTTTCTGCATTATATTTAGGAGAATCATTTGGACTTTGAGCTGTGTGAAAACTTGTATCAATTGATTTTGGTGATTCAGTTTGAGATATTGTAAATTCAATTGATTGCTCATCATCTGAAGAATCATTTGATTCAGATGTTTCATTATTAGATTCAGTTTTATTTCCAGTTTTTAATTCATTAATGATTCTTTCTGAACTGTCTTTAAGTGGAGGAATGAATTTGTGTGGAGGTGGTACAGCATGATATCCCACCCCATGAACAACCTTTTCTGTAGTTTGATTATTAGTTAATTCATCTAGAATTTTAGTGCTTCTTTCAAACTTTTTAATTGTTAATTTATTTTGTTCAATTTCAAGCTGACATTCTTCTAATTTACTTGTTAGTTCTTTATTTTTTGTTTCATAGAACTCTTTCTCATCCACAGCTTGAAGCAATTCTTCCTTGATCCGTTGATCAATCATCTTGTACACCTTTATTTGATGTTCTTGATCAGCAATTACACCATCAAACTCATGGTTTCTTCTGATTGCTTTTGCTAAATCTTCATTTAATTTAGTGTTTTCTTTTTCTAGATTTTTAGTAATTTTAGCACATTCAGGAGTACAAGGTTTAGATTTTACCTCAGTTTTGTTGTCAGTAAAGGCCATGAGAGCTTGGTTTTGAGCATGCTCTTCTGCTTGGAAGCTCCAGTCATATCCTTGTCCTTGTTGTGACACAAGAGCAGTTGATTTTGATCTTTTGTCTGGTTGAGGACATTCTTTTGCAAAGTGACCAAGGTTGTTACAGTTGTAACATTTGACTTTTGTCTTGTCAAATCCTGCTTTGTCACCTTTGTTGAAATTGAGGCTTGTCCTACCAGTTCTTTTTAAGAATCTTTTGGCCCTTAGACTCAGCATAGCCATCTGCCATTTAAGATCCATCTCCTCAAGATCATCTGGATTTAATTGTTCCAAGTCATCACTAATCAATGCAGTATGCACATGACTAGTGAAGAAGGATTCTCTTGCAGTATCCTCAGGATCTGCAGCCTTTCCTGTGAAGGTTTCTTGCCCTTGACCTGTACTTGATACAAATGCAGCATTGTTAGAAGAAATAGAAGGGTTTTTGTGATTTACCTCAGTTTCAAACACTCTGAGATCATTATAGAGTTCATCTAACTCCTTTTCTTCTAGAGCATCTCTTTGTCTATACACCACTGTGTACATGGCCCATTCTTCACTAAGAGACCTTAGGAACTTCATGTTGACATCTTCTTGATCCATCTTTACACCAACTTGGTTGAGTTCACCAATTAGTTTGTTGAATCTGTCAAACACTTGAGTGAGTGTTTCATTGGGCTTTCCTTTGAAATTTTCAAAGTCTTGTTTGAGAACAGACTTCATGTTTCTTTTTGTACTCTTTGTCCCAACGAATCTCTTCTCCAGTGCTTCCCAAAGCAACTTAGCATCATCATATTCAACAAAGAGATGTTGATAGTCATTAGGAATGGCCAGTAAAAGAGTGCTTAGAGTTTTGAGTTCGATGCCTTTATCTTTCTTCTCCTTTTCACATTTAAGTTTGTCTGCCTCAGTTACAGAGCTGCTTGCTTGAAGTTGACCAGTTTTGTTTCCTTCACAAACGACTTCCCACATGGAATAATCTGTAATAAGCATGTATTGCTTAATACGATTCTTCCACATCCCAAAGTTATTTGGAGTGAGCATAGGGATTTTGTTGGCCTGAGTGCTTTCATTATTATCAGTCATGATTAATAATGTGTGTGTTTTAAGGATTACAACTTTTTGTTGTTCTTAACAAATAGTAGATCTAGAACCAATAAGCTCTGATACCACTTGTCAGGATCGATTAACTATAGACAAGTTAATAAACACCTTAGATCTAATTGATAATAGAAGTTGCAGCGGATCAACACTATATCAATAATTAAGAACAATGAACTGTATGAACAATATGCAAGAATATTAAGAACACAGTTTCACAAAAAGCTTCAATGTATATTATTGAGTTAACAATACACACGTACGTTTACAATTCGTAAGGAACATACTTATAGTAGTCCTTGAAGCTAAACTATTTACCCTAGTTATTCTAGGACTTGATTTACATCGAATTATAAAAGATATACATTTAATTACATTCTATAACTATCTCTACGAAGATCTCGGACTTGATATCTTCCAAAAACGCGTATCAGTAGTAACTGCAATCACCAGTAATAAATAAGTAACATCAGTAGTAAACTTGGTGATCAGTAGTAAGTTCATAATCAACGTCAGTAGTAACTACAATGATCAGTAGTATCTTCAGTCTTCTCATGATCAGTAGTAACTTAGTTATAGTGAACACCAGCATCAACTTCATCAGTAGTAAATGTTCTGCCCCATCAGTACTAAATAAGATCAGTACTAACTGCAGCATCAGTAATAAGTTGATCTGTGTTTTGCTCCAACATCCTAGTGGCTGGATTCTAGTCATAATGTGCATGACCGAATTATTAATGTGACATTTTCTGAACTTTCACTTAGTCATCCGGTAATATTAAACTAGAAAGTAATTAAACTCGTAACTTGTACTTCTATGAATACTTACCTCTAGTAATTACTAATTACCATATATGTTACAATATATGAAGGTTAATTTGTCAAATAAAGATTGTTTGTTATATACAAATCACTTCCTTGAACTTAACCATCTAGCTTTATGGCAAAAATGTACGCACTTTACTAATTTGTTGTTTGATACTGTACAAAACTTGTTATCATAAATGATTTAAAGACGATATCTATGTGTTAAATAAGTGTCTAGGATGGCATGTAATAAGAGCAAAACAAATGTTGTGACACAAAATTAAAGCTATTAATCTTAACTAATGATTATAGCAGGTAAAGATATGAAACATAATTTGTTTGTTAGTAAAAACTACAAAAATAGAATGTATCACATTTTTTGGAACATACCTAATAGTTGTCAATGTACTAAATGAATTGCAATGATTACATATCAAACTGAATATTTCATGAGAAAGTTAAAAAGATATAACTAATGTTAATAAAGTGTAAAGTTTACACATGAAATGATTATCAACTTTGTGTCAACACATTTAATTTGATTTTAACATGTAAGTTCGAGGCATCTATTACCATGTTAGACAAAATGAACGAGCTACTCGCTGTTTAGGTTATTTAGGGAAAGTGAGTCTTTGTCTCAAATGTATACTAAATATATTTAATATCGACACCACACAATATAATATTTTTTAAGAGAAATTGTTATACTGATTAAACTATTAAGAGAAATAAAAATATGCTATGGTAAGTGATCTAAGACAATCTTTTTCGTTAGCATCTAACTGAATTACATTAATAATTTTATTTTCTATAGGTGTAAATTTTGTTTTCCATGAAAATGATGGGATGAAAATGTTGGATGGTAGTAAACGGCACAATTTTATGTGGGGACGAAGTAGTAACGGTTACAATATATCACCGTCATAAACCGGTAAAAACCAAACCCGAACCCGACAGTCAAACCACTCACCGGATACAATGATACAATTTTCCTGTGCTCATCGGTATCCAAACCCACACCCGTCCTTTCGGACCCCAATCACGTGTTTCATTCTGATTGGCCCATACCCAAGAATCCAATGACCTACTTTTTCTCTCTATAAAGCCAAACGACGACGCATCCCCTTTTTCACCATCCTTTGCTTCTCCCTCCCGCAACCTCGAAATGGCGCCAAAACCGGTCACTTCTCCGGCAGCTTTTCCGGTAGTTTTCGCCGTTTTTACTCTGTTTCTCCTTTTCTCCGCCTCCGTCACTGCGCATGACTACTCTGATGCTCTCCGGAAATGCATTCTTTTCTTCGAAGGCCAGCGTTCCGGCAGACTTCCGGCGGATCAGCGAGTCAGGTGGCGTAGTCATTCCGCAATGCACGACGGAGCTTCAGCTGGAGTAAATTTCTTCCCATTATATCGTATTCTCAAATACCTAATTGTTTAGTGAAATGTAGGTGTATTTTTGATGTTTTACTAAATGATAGCTTTGTATAGGTCAAAATCGTAACCTAATATGTGAAATGTGTTAGGTTTTTCTTATAGATTTGATGATTTTTGGTTAAATGCTTACGGTTGTGAAATTTTCAGGTCGATTTGAGGGGTGGATACTACGACGCCGGCGACAACATTAAGTTCGGGTTTCCGATGGCGTTTACGACGACAATGCTAGCATGGAGTGTGATTGATTTCGGGCGAATAATGGGGGCGGAGCTAGGGAATGCAGTTAAGGCAGTAAAATGGGGAACAGATTACTTACTAAAAGCAACGGCAACAGACGGCGTCGTTTACGTTCAAGTAGGAGACGCTATTTCAGACCATAACTGCTGGGAGAGGCCGGAGGACATGGATACGTTACGGACGGTGTATAAGATCGATAGGAACCACCCTGGATCTGACGTGGCAGGCGAGACCGCCGCTGCGTTGGCTGCTGCATCGATTGTTTTCCGGTCACGTGACCCCACTTACTCACGTATTCTTCTCAACCGTGCTGTTAAGGTACGTTTTATTATTTTTTTGTCATTTTGTTATTGCATACAAATTACGCTTCATTTGCTAATCATGCGTGTCAATCGCCACTATTAAATGGTATCAAAACTCAAAAGTAGTGATACGAAATCTCATGTTTTTCATTTTTGTTAATTTTTATTAGTTTCGAGATTAACTTTAAATACTGTGAGGAGAATAAAAAGGTTATGGACGAATATTGAAAGTTACTTTTAGTAAAATATACATTTATTTAGTGTTTTTTTAATTACTTGTATTAGGGTATAGATTAATGTGCAATTAGTAATATGATTATTTCGTAAATATGTATTTAATAATATTAATAAACTTTAATTTTTATCTCTTTAGATGATATATAAATTCGATTTTGGTTTTAAATAAAAATTTTTAGTTCTAATGTATTTTACAGGCACACATGTATTTTTCAGTAGCATCAGTTTCATGCTAAACCATCATGTTATAATTACATAAAATTAATTGCATACTAGTT
The DNA here is from genome assembly GCA_963853835.1 of Calendula officinalis. NCBI lineage: Eukaryota > Viridiplantae > Streptophyta > Magnoliopsida > Asterales > Asteraceae > Calendula > Calendula officinalis. Next base: position 729,072 of record OY970830.1, on the reverse strand, counting down.
TTCCATGTGGTTTACTATTTTAAGACGAAAGCTGCCTTTATTTTCTGCATATTTAACCAACAGTTTTACCATGGTAAATGCTTCTTGGTCAATCACACAATCTGGTCGTATTCGGTTATTATTCCAGTTTTTATATCTGAAGAAAAAACACTATTGTGAGTATTATTTATAGCAAATGGGCCCTTTGAATTTATCGGTTGGACAGTTTACCGTTTCCCAACGCAATTTTATTTACCACTTTGATTTACCCTTACAATTTTAACCATGGTTAGGTCTTCCGGTTTGCTGACACATACAGAGGTGCATACAGTAATTACTTGCATTCAGCCGTTTGCCCCTTTTACTGTGACAACAATGGTTATGAGGTAGTATTATTTTCTGATTTAATTAATTAATAATATGAATTATCTTTTATTAATGGTTAATTATATTTGTTTCGGGCAGGATGAATTGTTATGGGCAGCAGCTTGGTTGCACAAGGCATCAAGAAGACGGCAATATAGAGAGTACATAATACGGAATGAGGTTATATTGAGGGCAGGGGACACCATTAATGAATTTGGTTGGGATAACAAACATGCTGGCATCAATGTTCTCATTTCAAAGGTAAATAAACATATAATCATATTATTATTATTGTTATTATTTATTTGGATATAATATAATAAAAGTATTATGCTATTAACTGTTGTATAATTTTATCAAAGTCTTGTCTTATAGTATGTGTCGATATTCTAACATGCTCCATACCTTTTAATTGTGTCAGCCATTCACATGGTTTCAGTTGTGTAAATCATGTTTATTTCTAAAGTGGATATCACAGCTGGGTCCCATTACCAACTTAGCCCATTTTCCCACCATAATCGGCCAATTTGTCAAAATCACATTCTCTTTGGGCCAACCATATGTTAAAAGTTAGGCCATCCACATTCATGAAATACCATTTAGATTTCAATTATGCCACATTAGCTTCGCAACTAATTTTTACATCAGTGTAGTTCCAACACACTTTTAAAAGTTGACCCCACTGCTACATAACCTTTCAATATATGCTTACTGAAAATAAAATATAAATAAATTAGGATGATCTTTTATTAAAAAAATGAAAAGAAATCCACTTTGAATTGCAAATAGAGTTTCTTATTTTGAAATTCTCTCTCATATGTGGCTTGCAAAAGGTAGCTTGCAAGCGCTTTGAAAGCAGCGATGTGGATGCCCTTAGGTTAATTACATTAAGCAACTTTTTATGTAAATCAAGTCTTCAACTTATGATTTCGTTAAGCAAACTTTTTTTTTTGTCACAAAATAGTAAAGTTTCATATAGTTTAGTTTGAGATAACCGAATTTTAATTATTTTGATTTAACCAACCAGAATGATGACGTGGTTGTCTTGTGGATCAAATTTTGACTTTTTACATTTACTTTTGATGTAACATTGTCGATGCGGCCAACTTGATGGTTTTCACACCTAAGTTGGTTAGTAAAAAAGATAAAATAAGTGAGACAGAATTTGTTTACTTTTCTGCAAAATAAACTCTTTGATATTACAATTATCTATTTCTAGTCTAACACTATTGGTGTTTAGGTGTCTTATAAGATTATAAATTTAAATCTTATTGTAAATAAAAATGAATTTAAAATGTGTGTTAAATATTAAAAAAATCTATTTCTTAAAAACATGTAACCACATATCGAATATGATTAAAAAGGAGTGTCTTGTAAAAGCAAGAAATTTAGAGAGTATGTATGTCTATGGTGTCTTTACTCTGAAAAGGAATGGACTAATGCAACAAGTTATGTACCACCTATGTTGCACGGATACGGATACGACACTGGGAAACGGATATGCTACGGATACGGGAAACGGCAAAAATAAAAAATTCAGGATACGGATACGGCAGAGATACGGAAAATATAAAATATAAAAAAAATATATATGCTAAAGAAATTCCAAAATAGGTATATATTGATGTAAAGTGTAAACTACAAAAATAATAAATGTTTCAAAGGTAATTAAGTGTCAATAATTAAAGGCAACTGATCAATGACGTTGAAGACACGAACGAAATGACAACTGGACGAGGGTATGAGTTATGAAATCGACGAGTTGTTTTGTAGACCTATGGGGAATAGACTGATTCTCTAGACATTATTAAAAGTTTAATTTAGCCCATTAGACTTTTTTAGACTCAAAAAGCCCATCCATCCAAAATAGAACGGATACGATTTGGAAACGCGCCGGATACTCCCCGGATACTTCCCCGCGATACGTTTCCTCCATCTCCGATACGTATCCAGCCGTATCCTTCGCGTATCTGTATCCCCCATGTATCCGATACGGGAGCGACTTCCTTTTAGGTGTATCCGTGCATCCGAGTGTACCACCTTCATGTTTAGGCTTCTGTGGATAATGGGACCCACCTATACTTTGTTATTTTCTGCTACAATACATGTGCAATTGTGAAAAAATAAAAAATACTAGTGACATTTCCTTCTCAATTCCCATGCTTTTATGGATACATGTATGTAATTAGTATTTCTTTTTTCCAAATTGATGGTGACCTCACTTTAATTGGATAATAACTTCATCACCCGTATCTTAGGACTATCCACCCATGTAGGGTGTTCGTTTGGATAATTTAGATTTATCCGAACCAAATAGGTGAATCCAAATGGATTTTGGATTTTAAATGTTCAAACCGAACCGTCCAAACTAATTTAAATCCAAACCAATCCGAACCAAATTACAATTTGGATGGTTTGGATTTGTCCGAACCAAACCGTTTTTTCTTAACATAACTACTTTATACATAAACACAAGTCTAATTCATAGCTTGTCGAATCGTCGTAGCTTGATACGAGTGGGATGTGGGCGATTCACGTATCAAATGGGAAGGGACGAATTGGGATTAAAGTAAGAATTGATAGGGTTAAGATTGTGTTTGGAAACTGGACAGTCGATGAGATCACATGTCATGTATTAAGTTTTTCGGAATTGAATTTAGAATTGGGCCAATTAAGAAGTTAATTGCTTTAGAATTATTTTGGGCCATAGGATATTTTGTTAATTTCAATAGTCTCTATATTTGGTTTTTTAGAAATAGGATAGAATTGTTTTATATACTTATATTTTATAAATTTATATTTTATATATATATTACAATTACTATTTGGATTTTTTGGATAATCCGGATTTTACAATGAAAACCAAATCCAATCCGAAAACCAAACTATTAATTTGGATCAAGTCCAAATCGATCCGAAAAACCAAAAAACCAATCCAAACGATCCAATCCAAATTGTCCATTTGGACAATCCGGATTTATCCGAATAGTGAACACCCCTACACCCATGTGCATTCTTTTTCTTTACATTATATTAATTATTATTCTTGTTTCTTAGATTATGCATATTATTGATAATTATGCTAATTATGCAGGAAGTGTTAATGGGAAAATCTCCTGATTTGAAATCGTTTCAAAACAATGCCGATGCTTTTATATGTTCGTTGTTGCCCGGAACTGCACATCTTCAAGTTCAATACTCACCAGGTTTATAATTTTTACTTTTTTTAATTACACTATTTATATTTTAATAAATTGTTTTAAAATTAATTTTGAAATAAATGTAGGTGGATTGATATTTAAAGCCGGAGGAAGTAACATGCAACATGTAACTTCATTATCTTTTCTTCTGTTGGCCTATTCTAACTACCTAAGCCACGCCAATCATGTGGTGCCATGTGGCGATAAATCCGCTTCCCCTGCTCTTCTCAAAAGCTTGGCTAAACGTCAGGTAAAAATAAAATTATAACTCATCTTGTAATATCGTAAAAAAATCAATGAATAAAAAATATCCAATTAAAATAATTTTTTTGAAAAAAAGAAAAATAAAGAATCTAAAAGGCAATAATTGATACATTTGCGGCGAGTCATGGGGGCTTTGAAATTTGATCAATGATATTGGGCCCATTCACATGACTTGGGTTGTTGCCAAATGGGTGGTTACAACTAATTGAGGGCCCATTTTCAAATCCAGCCAAAAGAATAACGGTTATAATGTTTTCAACCCTTTTACACACAAAAACATTCCCTTTAGTCATGGACATCCTGTAACAACACCTCACAATCACACTAATTTTGTTACACATTGTACCTCGTGCATAAAAACTTGTACATTCCGTTTCTAAATTAATAATCTTTTTTTTGTAGGTGAACTATATTCTTGGTGATAACCCAATGAGAATGTCATACATGGTCGGGTACGGGCCCCGTTACCCTCAGAGAATTCACCACAGGGGGAGCTCGTTACCTTCAGTTAGAGTCCATCCAGCTCACATCGGCTGCAAAGCAGGGTCTCGCTACTTCTTTAGCCCAGACCCTAACCCAAATGTGTTGGTTGGAGCAGTGGTTGGTGGGCCCAATACTACTGATGCGTTTCCTGATTCTAGACCTTTCTTTCAAGAAACAGAGCCTACAACGTATATAAATGCACCGTTGGTTGGACTATTGGCCTATTTTGCTGCCCACCCTTGATTTGGAAGTGGTTGAATGAGTAGTGGTGCGCGAAGTGGTCACCCTGCTTATGTTTCTTACCTTTATTATAATTTGACTTATTAAGTTAATAGTGTGTTTTTTTTTTTCCAAAATGGAAAGGTTGCAATTGTTTCTTCTTATGGAATCTCTAGTAAAATTCCCGTAATTAAGGGGCATTATTTAAGTATATTTTTATATGAATTATGTAGCTCAAGCATCAAAAGTTGTATCTTTTCTTTAATGTGGAAATGAACTAATTTTGCAAAAAAGAAGAAGAAAAACAAGTAGTTTATTTAAGCGTATGCTGTCATGGCTTAAGTCGTTTGTGTCACGCAAATAAGTTGATAAAAAATACAACACATGTAAAAGAATTCAAACTTATATCTGCAACTGAATGAGAAAATTTTTGTATTTTAGATGATATTTTCTGAATTTAAATGAAATTGACTGTAGACACTTTAGGTTTTTTATACTACCTCCGTATCAAAATAAGTGATACACTTTCCTAAAAGGGTTGAACAAAATAAGTGATACACTTCAAAATCTTTTCTTATTTGGCAAAAAAGTGGGACCCCTTCTCCACTAACTATCTACTTTAATAAAGTAAAATTACTCTTTTACCCTTACTTTTACTTTTAAACATTATTAATTTCACTACATCCAAAAGAAGTGGGTCCCATTAACCACTAACTATCCACTTTATACTATTTTAAATCACTTTCCAATCTTTTGCCTCAAAAACCGCAATTTCCCAAATGTATCACTTATTTTGATACGGAGGTAGTATTATTATTTAGTTAATTATAGTGTCTATATTTTTCTAGCTAACCTTAGGAGATTCAACTAAAAACTACTTGGTGCTATTTTGTATCTCTATCATATACTCCCTCCGTCTCACAAAAAACTTCCCATTTTGACTTGGGCACATGTTTTTAGGAAATAATTGGTGGTGGATATTTGGTAATAAATTTGATTAAAATATATGATTGATTTAGAGATTGACATAAAGTTAGTGAGAGAAACTTTAAAAAATGATAGAAAATGTCATAAAGTTAGGAGATAATATTAATTTATCAAGTGGTTCCCTCCAATTATCAAATGAGAAGTTTTTTGTGGGACAAAATTTTTGGGTGAAATGGAAAGTTTTTTTGTGAGACGGAGGGAATATTTTTTTGAAACCCAAAAAAATATAGCAAACCAATCTCAATTTAATAAAAAACAAAAATTTGCTTTAACGAGTGTTGTAGCTTTACCGCCGGTGCATTTGGCGCCACCGATGATGACTTTTGGCTACATTAAAAGGCTGTTAACATGCCTTCACTGCATCCATGTCGCATGCTTTTAGAGTATTGAATAGTCAAGTTTACAAATATATCTTCACATATATTTAAATGTGAGTAAAGTATACTTATTCAAACTTAAGTTAGCAACTCATATAGATAATTAATATCATTGAAAATTAGATGATATTTTATCTGTTTAACTGAAAATGACAACTTCGTTTCTTTATTATTTAGTTATAGTGTCTATTTTCTTAACTAACCTTCGGATATCCAGAGTACATACATACATAAAATTCTTCCATTTCAACATTAGGCCTAGTCCACTTGAAAACTACTTTTTGCTACTCGTATTTTTATGCAGTCTATCCTATTTTACAAGAATTTCGAGTTCTTCATAAAGTTTGGTAAATACTTGTTTAATTAGATAATATTTTTTGTTCACATGTGCTGAGTTTGAATTACATAGATACGTACCAATTACTAGCGATGACGTAGTTTATTACCCGTTTGTCTTCCTATTCCATGTAAAAATAATCTTATATCAAGATTTTTTTATAAAAAATGAACAAAAGTAAAAGATTTTGACTCTATCAACCGAATAAATTTTATTATTTGATGCGTATATGATAAGAGATACCTTAATCTGACTTTGCAAACACCTACCACAAACATGTTGACTATTTATATTAACTTCACAATCCTTCATCACCACCAATTCAAACAAGAACTCGAACATAATTTTCAGTCATGCACCCTTCATCCGGTGGGTTTCCACCGCCACCATCGGCACCACCACCGGCATATGGCCCCAACATGCCAGCTAGACCAACGTTCTCTAACGAACAATGGTCCTCGGGACTTTGTGATTGTGGCTCGGATGTCCCGAATTGTAAGCGCTTGTAGACTACATTTATTGATCAACTACTTTGAACAAACTTTTGTTAACATAGATTTTGTTAATATTTGTTCTTTTTATACTTAGGTTGCATTACGTGTTGGTGCCCGTGCATTCCTTTCGGACAAATTGCTGAGATTACAGACAAAGGAACTACTTGTAAGTGTGTACGACAAAATCTTATGAGTCCCAAGAATTTGGAGGCCATGTTCAATTTACCAGGACCTAAACCCTAAACCCTATATTCTAAGACTTTATGCAATGAAATTTTAACTTTTTTTTAATTTTATATTGGGTTACATGAGTATATACTATATACATAAATAAAAAAGGTAAACATTATGGGCCATATAGAGGGATGAACCTTGTTAATGTGCGCCTAGTGAACACCCATGTGACCGGCTCTAGTTAACTAATGAAAGCGATTCATACACGAAATTATGTTTCTAAAAAGATCACATTGTTTGTATTGTGTAATTCAGGCTTCAGCTTAGTCCGATAATCATTGTATTTTTCTTCCCTTAGCACCTTAGCTAAGATGTTTATGACGAAATTGAAGTTCGGAAGAAAAAAAACATTTTTTTGTATTGAAACTACAAAATATTGGACAAATTCTGCTAGGTACAATCATTATTTGGCACTTAATTTGTTAATTTTGTATGAAGTTGCCATTCCTACAAGTTGTAATGGCCAATTCTTAAATCTCAAATTAGCCAATGTTTAATAACTGAGTTGCCACTACAAATGTCAATTGCTACTAAAAATTGGCTAATTCTGGATTAACAAGTTACATTATTTTAATAATTAAACTTCTGATTTCAAAGTAATGTCGTTTGATAATTCTTTTGTCTAAATCAAACAAACTGTGGTTTATGTTGAATTTAACTAAATACTTCATCCGTCCTAAAAAGAAGGTTCCATTTCTCTTTGACACATATTTTTAGATGATAATTAGTGATGAGGTCATTGCTAATAATTTTGAACAAAATATAAAGGTTATTTTTGAGTGAGTATTTGTTTTTATCAGATAGTTAGTGGTGCGGTCAATAGTAATAATATTTTTTTATTAAGTGAGTCATTAAATTAAAATAAAGACTTTTTTGTGAGACAAATATTTTTGACGAAATGAAAAAAAATTTGTGAGACGGAAGATGTAACATTTGCCATAAAAGTGATAGACTAGTAGTTGGATTTGATCTTCATAAATGTGTGGAATTTTAAAGGTTTATCAGGTTCAATCATAAGAGGGAAAAAACACAAATATAAGATTTTACTTGAATTTGAAAATAAAAATAAAAATTTACATTTTTAGTGACTTTGATGACTAATAACTACTATTTAATGTGTAAAAATAGCCTGTGCTGTTCATGGAACACTTTACACAATCATTCTTCTATTTACCGGATGTCAATGTATATATTCTTGTATGTATCGGTCAAAAATGAGACAACAATACATGTTACCCGAGGAACCTTGCAACGATTTCCTCGTCCATTTTTGTTGCGAGCCATGTGCCATGTGTCAAGAATATCGCGAGCTTAAGGACCGTGGTTTTGATATGTCTCTTGGTAATATTTTTCTTCATTCTGCATGCTACCCATAAAATAATTGACATGTGTAATCAACTAATTATCTTTCATAATTTTATTATTTGATTTGAATACTTTAAGTAGCAATCTAAATAGGAAAATTTAGTAGCAAAATAATATCATCTCTCAAATTTAAATTTTGATAATAATCTTTTGCAATATATTTAGGATGGCATGGAAATATGGAGAAGGAAAACCATGGAGTTGTGATGCCACCATTTCCACCTACAGAAATGAAACGTTAGTTGACTTATGAATTAAGAAGATTTGAGCGATGATCGCATAATGCTGTGAGATATTGTATGTACATATGTTGTTAAGTACTTAAGTTTGTGTGTATTGTCTAAAAAAATACCCCCATTCAAATCCTGCATTTTTATTGTTCTTGAAATAAATGTAAAAGTTTCTTTTTGAAATGTTCTTAAGTGTTTGTAATAATATTTTCCGTATAAATCTAACAATGAGATAATTTCTACACCACAAAACTATGTACACACTACAATCATTGTTTTATTATGTACACACTAAAATCATTGAGTTGTCATAATTAATATTGTTGGGTTCAAATATCACTAGTGGCAAAAACCTTAGAGTGATCATTAAAGGGTTAGGAAAAACCTGGACAGAAAAACTTTAAATCAGAATACGCAAATGAACTAAGAAAATTTAAAATTGATTTACGATTAATTTCAGCAGATCCGAATACTCTTGTTTGGGCCTAACATGGATGCTGGGTTTACATTAGCGGGCCAAATTGATTGACTGATTTTGGGCTATCATATTTGACTGATGGAAATCATGGGCCTGCTGGCATTGATCGAAGACGGATTAACTATTTAACTTTATTCCCTACACTTCAGCTGATTAGATTTTTGCCACCATTTTTGAAAAATAGCAAGTTTTTGGAATTTACACAATATCACATGTACTTTAGGAGGTTTTACATGATTTCAGTTATATGTTAGAAAGTTTAGGAGGTTTCAGAGAACTTTTATTAATGTTTAAGGGTTCTTTCTAACATATTCTTTAAAAATTAATGGTTTTTTCTTTGAAGAAAATATATATTTGATATATTTTTAGACTGGATTCAATAAGAAGTGATATTTGATTTTATCCAATTCAAAGTGTTTGTTAAATATTATTTTCTACTTAAAACAATCATTTTGATAATTCAATACAGTTAATGAGAGACATAATCAAATAATATGGTTTCAGTTATATTCACATTCAATCAGAGCTCACTTTCAGTTAAACCTTTTCTCAGTCAGTAACTATTAAACAATCCACTAATCTTGAAGTCAGTTGTTAAAACGAGAGGGAAAATATTTGTATTTATTTGACCAAACCAAGAAGTCATGAAATCTTTGCCCCCACTCACGTAGCTTTCACTTTTCAGTTTTCACTCATTACAAAAAAAAAAAAAAAAAAAAAGGCAAAACCCTCCAAACCAACACTAATTGAAACACAAAATTCAAGAAAGTTATGAAGGTATGGAGGAAGCAGAGAAAGAGCTAGAAAGAAGAAGCAAGTTTTTGAGCAATTTAATACAGAAAAAGAAAGCTAATGATCTTCATCAACAACTCAATATCAGAGTCAAAGCTTCCGATATGTCAATTGTTTTGCAAAACAAAGCGTTTAAATGTGCAAAAGATCATATCGATTTAATCTCTACCGGAAATGGAATCAAAATTGACAGCAAACGCCTTGCACTTGCCCTCAAGAAGGTAATATATTAATATTCTTCTTAAAATAAAATAACTCTTCTTTTTTAATCAAATATTAATCCTTTTAGATTTTTGTTAATGCCTTTTAATAAATCGGATGCATAAATAATGATAAATTATGGGTATTTCTTTGTTTTTAATTGTGGATTGATTAGAGATGTGTCTTAAACTCTTAATTAACACGAGTCTTAAGTTTGTCGGCAGAGGGTTTATGGGGTGCTTGGATTTGGGTTTATAGTGCCATAATTCGAGTGTTTTATGAATATTTTATGTTAAATTTGAAGTAATTAGAATCTGAGATAAGTTCTGCTGATATATATAGTCATATAGATATCTATTACGTTGAAAATACATGATATATGTTAAATTTAAGCCAGCTTTATCACCTTTACTACTTTAATCAAATGTTTTTAAAACAGTTTGATTGAACTACTCAATGTCCTAAACATAGTTAGATCTGGTTAGCATGTCGATTGAACTAGATCACAATACTTTAGGTATTTATGATGAATTAATTATGTAAACAGTGTATAAATGCCAAAAATGATTGAAAAATGTAAAATGAATACCATAAAAAAATAAAAATATATATCCAAAACTTATTTTTCAACTAACTATTTCATTGTTTAGTTCTAAAATCTATATAAAAAATCCATATATCTATTTTATTTATATAATTTTTTTGTAAAAATAGTTTTTGTGGTTCAACCGGGTTTTTCTAATTGGCACATTCTGATCAGCTACATTTTATTTTCCGGTTCAATTAGATTTTTAAAACATTACTTGAATCTATATTGTGGATTACATTTAAATGGTTGGAATTTTGTAAAAATAATAGAAAAGGTGTTATTATACATGAGCGAAGTTTCATCTTTTCATATACTTTATTTGTTTAAAAAAAAAGGGACAAACAGAAAAATTCCAAAACAGGTGGTCAAAATTGTTTTCTTATGGTGTCAGAATTATTTGTATGTGTCTCCTTTTTTTGTAATATAGTGAGATACTACTTGCAGGGTATTTACTGCCATTCTTGGTGGTGTTATCTTTACCATTTTGTTCAAAATATGAATTGATTATCGAGCATGTTGATTGACTTTATTTCTAAAATAATTTAATTTTATTATTTATTTAATATGTAAATGCTTTTTTATAAGAGATGGATCGGGTAAATACTATAAAAAGGACCAGTTTGTAATTGAATAGCCAGATAGGTCATTTTCTGGACTAATATATATTTTGACATAAAATAGCAACAATTTATATATTTTTTATATATGAATAACAAAACATAATTACAAAAATACATTGCTGAAAGGCGGGATTTTAACTTGATGTTTAATTGTTTATGCACCAACTCAGACGCCTAAAAGAATTAAAATAAATACATGATAAATGAAAAAGAATACATCCATGTTTATGCAAAAAATAATATATATAAATATTTATATATAAAATTATTTATTTTATGGCATATTATATAAAATGAAAACCATATTTATACACATTCTTATTGTACGACTGAAATGATCTTTTAGGTCCACATATTTGATTTCTTCACTAAGTAAATATTTACTATAGGAATTACACCCAACATAATTCATTACAAATAGGAATTACCCTTTTATTAAAAAAAATCATATTCTAAAGTTAAACTATTCTAATAGTTAGTACAAAATGAGATTCTTTTTTTTTTTACTCGCGTGTTGTTAATTTTTGGTTATAGACAGAACTGTTTGACAGTGTGCAGCTTTTCATGGACATGTTCCCATCAACTTCTTGGGCCAATACTCCCATATAATTAAAACACTTTCCTATTTGGAATTTTAATCCTTTTCTAATGAGAACGATAATATATTGTAATATAGGAATTATGGTAAATGTGTTCGTGTTTTGCGACGGGTTTGTAAAAAATACGTACTATATATTTTTTTTAAAGTTATTATTCACGTACTGTACATTTTCCCTTGTTGAATGTTATTCATGTAATCTGATATTAACATTGTTGTGTGTGTATTTATATACATTGCTTAAGGATTCATCATTTTTTTTTGTTTTGTTTCATAGGAATTTGACACATGTTACGGCCCGGCATGGCACTGCATCGTGGGAACCAGTTTTGGGTCGTATGTGACACATTCGTTAGGAGGCTTCTTGTATTTTTCTATCAACAAAGTTTATGTTCTCCTTTTCAAGACTACCGTTGACCCCATCAATCGTTAATGATAACTAAAACACTCATATTTTGTGCTATGTCATCAATTTATATATAGCTTTCATATTTCGTGCTTCTATAGATAATGGCCGGAAGTTGTAAGTTTGGTGAATTTGAAGCTTAATGATCCTTTTGTCGATTGATTTTATGCTTCAAGTATCGTATGAATTCAAATGTTGATAAGTTTCAAAGCATGTCTATGTCAACTTTTGGAATCGAGTTTTTCACTTTATTTAATGGTAATAAACCACGTGTATCAGTCAACGCGGAGGCTTGACTGATATTTTGTGGTATACACAAATTGAAAACCGTAACTCATGTGAAGTTAAAGGGTATTTTTGTTTATAACAACTTTTGCAGATGGTCGAGCTTTGCTTGTTATGTACTATACCTAAACAAAATGTTGTTATTGTAATACGCATGCTTACAAGCAATGCTTTCTTCCAGGGTCCTATGGTTTTGTATAATCTTACTACTTATTAAAGAGTTTAGGACTACTAAGTATAGAAGTCCTTAAACTTAAACTTAAACTTATTTCCACTTTGGGAAACATCTTAAACACTACAAAATAAAAAAATATTGCTTAGGGGATTCGAACCCAAGACCTTCTGCGAGTACGGACTGTGTGTTAACCAATTGATCTACTTGATACTTTGCTTTATCTCAAAAAAACATCATACATAACGCAAAAACTAAAAACGCCCAGTCAACCAACAGCCACTATCCGCACGACCACAACCAGCAGCCACTATCACTAACGTCGTCACCACCCACTACTTGATCGCCGTCAAATTTAGTGATAGGGTACCCGCCGCCGCATTGCGCGGGTAACCTGCTAGTTGTATGTGAAGCTTGTTACTCAAAGATTGATAACTATTATAGCAAAAAGAATTACTTTCTCCGTCCCAAAAAAAGTTCTCATTTCTCCTACATATTTTGTCCCACAAAAAAGTTCTCATTTCTCAAATTTAGTGGTCCACTTAATAAAATAATATTATTATCAATGAATCCACCAATAAAACACTTTTGCTCTCTAATCTAACTTTATATTTTAATCAAAAGTATTACCAAAGACCCACCACTAATTATCTTCTAAAAAGTTGTGCCCAAGAAAAATGAGAACTTTTTTATGGGATGCATGGAGTATTTAGGTGTATCTTTTTATGTATTATTAATATGCTTCACATGCATTTTATGTTTTATATAATTTATTTATTCCAGACATTATATATGCATACATACTTTACATGTTTTATACTCGCTCCGTCCCTAGATAAAGTTCTCATTTCTTCTTCAATTTTTGTTCCTAAATAAAGTTCCCATTTCACAAGTTGATGGGGTCCACTTAATAAAATAATATAATTACCAAGGACCCCAGTACTAACTATCCACTAACAATATTTCTCTCTTCAAAGCAACTTTATATTTTAATCAAATTTATTACCAATAACCACACCACTAACTTTCTCCTTAAAACTTGTGCCCAAAAGATATGGGAACTTTATTTAGACTACCCGTAAGTTTGGTCACCCCTGTCACCTCTGCGCCACATCAGCTTTCTCTCTCCTAATCAAACACATGACCAGACAGCGACCAATAGCCCGTAATGGGTGACCGTTCGATTTATTTTTTTGTTTAATTTTAATTTAAATTAAAAACAATACATTAATAATAAAAAAATAACATTACATTAATAATAAAAAAAAACATTACATAAATTAATTAAAACGTACTAAAAAAAACTAAAAAATCCAAATTATATTTGGCCTTGATTTTTGCTTTCCTCGCCAAAACCCACTCAAGCTTTTTGCCGGTGAAGTGGTCATGCAGTTCATTGTAGAATTTCATGTGCTTGAGCTCTTGGTTATCTTTTTGAATCTCCATGAAATCAGTTAAAGAAGCTTTGCGGAAGTCAAAAAATTCTTCTGTGGCCTCTTTCCAATGCCCGACTAATTGCTGAGCCATAGCCGGTTCACCGACATCTGAACCTTGTTGAGCTGATGATGACGATGCCGCTGCTTTCTTCTTCGCCTTGTCCCGCCCCATTGGTCGAGGGGGTGCAACTTCCACTTCTTCAACATACCGAGCCTCATCACCGACCCCTGAACCTTGAGCAGCTGATGATGACGACGTCCTTGATTTTTTTCCACTCGACCCCTGAACCTTGAGCAACTGTTTTGGGTATTCAACCTCCTTCCACTTTGGATGGTCCTTCAACAATCTCCAGCACTCCACCTCTGTGAACTCCCTTGTATGTTGAGCCCTAAATTCATTACAAGCTCGCTCGTACAAAATTTGGTCGTTCGCCCCACTTGGGTTTCTTCGTACGAGGTTGTCATAAATATAACAAAAATTTGCAATTTTAGGACGAAGCCTATTCTTCCACTTGCAGTTAAGTGAGTCGTATGTTCGGTTCGTCTCACCCATTTCGCTCGCAAAGTAAACTAACACATCCTGCCAAAATCCAGTACGCACCCTGTAGTTCGCCTTAACGACATTTTCGGTTCGCGCGTCGACCATGTCGCGCTTCCGCCGGTCACCCCCTTTGTCGGTGGTTGACGCCTTTTTGGTACCTTCTTTTTGGTTGGCACTACAACGGGCTCGTCGGAAGACGCGGAAGACTCAACGTCGAGGGGAGCGGCGGGAGTGGCGGGGGAACCACTTTCTGTTCGTTGTTGGTAGTCGTATTGGTCGAGCCCGGCGAAAGGATCAAAACTTTGATGGTCCATACCAAAATAATTTTGGTATTGTTGTGGTGGTTGTTGATATTGTGGTGGTTGTGGTCAGTATGGTTGTTGGTAGTAGGGGTGAGAAAATGGATTATTTTGATAACCTTGTGGGATTGGTTGACTTGTTTGGTGTACGAAACTTGGTGGTTGAAAGTTGATCGTGGGTGATTGAGAGGGTGTGGGATTGTTTGTTTGGCGTCGAGATTTTGAAGCTTTGCCTTTGTTCTTGGAGGAAGACATTTTTGGAGACGGTGATTGAGGGAATTGAGTGTGTGTTTGAGTTTAGAAAGAAATGAGAGTTGTGAATTATTTGGTAAAAGAATTGGGTATTTATAAGGTAAAAAAAGGGGTAAAAATTAAATTTGAAGGGGGTAAAAAGAGCCGTTTGAGGGGGAAAGGGAGCGTGCAACGGTTGAGTTTGAACGGTCGAATAGTCGACCGTTGGACGGGGGCGACGCGTCTGGGTCGAGCGGGCGTAACGGGCGGGACACGTCGGGCAAGGCCGAGGTGGAGGTCACGAGCGGTCGCGGGGTCGTGCGTTACGCATGGTCTTAGGGACCGAGGGAGTAAATATTTTACATATTTTATCCAATCTTTTTTAATTATAGTTTTACATGTATTATATGAATCTACGTACTCATAACAACACTCAGTTTTTAACATTTTCTTACTCATAAAATCTCACATTTTCACTTATCTACATTTAAGCTCCTCCATGCTATGCCTTTGGCAGGACTGGGATTGTTATCGTTGTCATCTTTTTTCTAACATGAATGTCGTTTTTAGTCGTTTTGTGTAGTTAAATACTTGAAATTACAACGAAAACTGCAACAATTGACATTACAACTTCAAACAACAAGAGCACACCCTTGCAATTTGTTTTCAGATTCTCATTTATTCAATTTTGTAGGATAACTACTTTCAAAACACAAATTCAAACACCCCTATATACTCTGGTAGCCGTATAAACACATCATTTACATGAATCATAAATCAAAACATATTCCGGCCAAATAATGATAGATTACCAACAACAAATCTCTATTCGCTTGTTTCTAGTTTCTACAAATACAATTTTACAAACAAATTCACCTCGACACAAACCTAAATCCCACAATTCTATAAGTTCCAAACAACCTTTTGTTGCCACCCTTATCTTCCCCGCTTCTTGGGGACGAACAAAATCGGGAAATCAAGAACATACTATTTTTACCACAATTTACAAGAATAAAACGCTCAAGAATAACACCATCATTAATCTCACAAAAGAAACCGAATCACGTGACATAAAAAGTGACAAGCTACCCGATGTAGTCGAATTGGAAGATGGAGCCAAAGATGTGCCGTTTATGTAAGTCCCGTTACTCCCATTGCTACAAAAAAAAAAAAAAAAAAAAAAAAAAAAAAAAAAAAAACCATAATGTTAATTTTGACTTTAGAAGTCAAAGTCAAAAGTTTGACTTTTCATAATGTGAGCCCATCAAAATTTTACCTTCCTGGAAAGGTACAACTGCCATGACCTGTATAGTGTAAAGCCAAAAAAAAAAAGTTAAGATAAAAAATTAAAAACATCTGAAGTGTACAATGAAAGGTACAACATTACAAGCACAGAGTACAACTTACTTGGGTCAGTGGTAGTAACCATAGCCACCCCATTGAAATCACAAGTCCCTTCCGCCATAGCCATCCTATGATAATAAGCATCAAAAGCATAAGTCGCATGTGCAACAACCGTATCGGGCTCGTAACACGGTGCACCCTGAACCATAGCCGAGCAGTCAACTTTCCCGGGCCCACAAGCCCAATCCAAAGCCGCCTGCAACATCTTCCGGTCCACACCGTCCCGAGCCACACAATAAGTCTGGTTCGTGGTGTCATTAGCCAACATAGTCCCAGAACCCGTTAAATGCAACACATAAATCGGCCTCCCGTTACCATCAAAAAGCCCCCAATTCTTCTCAGAAACCGCACCCGATCTCAAATCTTCGTTATAAAGTTCATAAATAAAAGTACTAACCGCCACCCCAGGGTGTTTCGGGGTTCCCGTGTTGTTAATTACGTGTTTAATTAAATTACTATTATAAGTATTTGCGTTATCGAGTGTCGCATCGGGCTCGTTGGAATCGCCTTTCGAAGGCCAGCCCGATTCGGTTACAATTATAGGGATATTTGTGAAATTTAGATACGACATTGCAAAATAAGCGGCATCGATTACTGCATCGAAAACGTTTGTGTAATGCAGAAGGGTGTTTGAATCGACGGCTTCTTTGTTAGGCGGAAGAGGGCGGAATAAGGCGTAATCTAACGGGATTGCGTTTTGTGATTGGATGTAATCGTAATACGGGTACACGTTTAGCATGAGGTATGATCCAGTGTCTTGCAGGAATTTGAGTAACGGCGTCATAACGGGGTCCCACGTGCGGTTAAAGAAGGCTTGTGACGGTGGGAAGGAATCGAGGATGATTGAAGATGAGTGGGCGGTGGAGACTTTGATTCGGGAATCTAGCCTGGCGGCGATTAGGGCGGCGTGGATGTATTTTAGGGCGGAGACTAGCACCGGGGCGGCGTTGGGGATGGTGGTGAGGACTTCCGATCCGACTGAAATGGCGGTGATGTTGGTGGCGGGAACGTGGGTGAGGATGTTTCGGGCCACCCAGTTGGCGGCGGTGGCGTTTGATTGTCCGATTGCGAGAAGTTGTTGGTTTGGGACGGAAACGGTTACCCGGATTCCGCTGCCCGCAAGGGCGGTCAGCATTGCCTGGTCAGCGTCGTAGAGTCTGACGTGGCGGATTTGTTGGGCCTTGAGTAGGGCTACTACTTGAGTTGGGTTCGGCATGTCCGAAAGGGCGGTACCTATGTTCACACCTACAAAAGCATCTGGAAGGAAAAAAAAGTGTAAATAAAAAAATAGGGTTTTGATAAAGGGGGTGATTTTCCCACCATAACTTTGTAGATATGTACCACAACCAATGCTTAATATACTTGTACAGTTAGCTGTAAAATCTGTACTGTGTGATATAATCATTAAAAATTATGGTAGCAAAATCAATTCTCTTTTGATAATGTATGGAAATTGGTAGTTCTTAAAATTAAGGAGTTTGCTATAGTTATATGTATAAGTTTTTAATGCGTGTCTTATGGCAGTCCATCAAAACCCTAAAAAATAATATAAAAAGTTCACTGAATATTTGTAAATAATAAAAAAATGTCTAATTTCTATAAACTGTTAATGGGAAATTTTGCTTAGGAGATCTCACTACAGAGATTTGGAATAGGCAAATGCAAAGTTTCAAGGGACAATGGAAGATGAATGACCTTGCACTTTGGATCTTATGTTTCTATAAGCAAAGGAAATGACAATAATGCCCCTCGAAGTTGATCTAAATGGACCCAAATGGAATCGAATCTTTCATTGTCATGTTATTCCCACTTTAATGTTCAAAAATCGAATGAATAGATTTTAGAGTTAATTTTAATGATACTTTAAGAGCATCTCCAATCATACTCTACCTCTCCCTTCATACTTACATTTGAAGTTTTTTCTAGTCCAACTTAACTCTATCCATAATTTCAAATATAGAATTACTTAAAAAAATCACTCTATATTTGAAGTGAGATGATATTCCCTCAATCCATGGACCCCACATATAATAATTTACTTTCTATTTAATTTTTCTAACATTTAACACAACTTATCTCCTAAATCATTTTAACTAATTACATCTTTAATAATATACAAGGTGGTTTAAAGCCTAATGATCCCCTGGAGATATCATAATGCTTAAAATGTATACAACTATTTCTCAAAAAACCAAATTCAATACCACATTAACTTAAACAATTAACTTTAACAAGTAAGCAACTTACACTAATTTATAAATTGAAAAAGTGTTTGCTACTTCTTTTTAACTATAGGAAATTTGATACATCTAATTAGGTTCAACATATGTTTGCTACTTCTTTTAAAGGGATGGATGGAGTTTATGGTTGGAGTTGATGTTTTATTTAGAGGGAATGGGCCCACCAATTATAGAGATATAATGACTTTTATAGAGTTCATGGTTGTAGATGCTCTTAATCACATTATTTATCTTTTTCAAAGTTTCAAACTCATTCATTTATGTACCATTTATCGTATAGACAGTCCTTTTAAACAGTACATATGATTAGTTTACAAGGATCATTTATTGTACGGAAGACGTTTAAACAGAATATTCATGCAATCAAATGATACATAAAAAAAAACCAAAGTTGTATTATGTTACTAAAGTTGCATTATGTTGTTAGTTAAATTATTATTTATAAAATTGACTCGATTCATTCTTTTTTTTTTTGGAAACAGTTTTCATTAAAACAAACTAGCAAAACGCTAGAAAACCAAACAACATTTAATTACAGACTCGATTCATTCTTTAGTTGTATTTCAATGGTGGCATTCTAGGAAGGTCGAATAAGGTAAAGTTACAAATTTTCAACAAAAAGTATATGATGCCCAGAACTTTCTCTTAAACAATAAAAATAAAAACTTTACTCATTGAGCATTGAGCATAAATAAACAATTAGGGCTTTTGACCTATAATCACAATGGCTTTCTGGGTTCATGACTTATCGCCCAAATTTTTGACTTCATAAAACCCTAATTAACATTAATATTAATATTAACATATAAATTAAAAGAATCAAACTTTGGATTAAGAATATAAAATATGCAAACAGCAAAAGGGTATCTGGAAAATTTATTTTTTTGAGCATAGAACAACTCAAAAGATGCAGAAATAATTAAATATTTTAACAAATAAAAGCTGTTGATTTCAAAGTGTACTTAAACAGTTGGATTGCGCTATTTTAAGAAGGTTAAGGTAAAAAATTATGATTATAAAATTCAGATATACAGTAAAAAAAAAAACAGAACTTCAATCATTTTTAATGAAATAATAAGTGTGAACAATGAGGGTTAAGTTTATGACTTATAAATTTCGTTGTTTTTTCCCAATCTGTGACACTATAAACCCTAATTTAAACCTCTCAATTAACAGCCAAACTTTAGAATAAGAATAAAAAATATGCAAAAGGGTGACTCAATTTTTTTACATTAATTTTAAATATAACTACTTAAGAGATGCAAAAAGATGTGATTTTTTATAGTGGAAAATGCTGATTGCGGAAGTACGAGAATGAAGTGAGGAATGCATAAAAGTAAAACATTTGCAGAAAAAAACATGAAGGATTTAGTGTGAGAGAGAGAGAGAGAGTTGACCTTGGTCAGCAATGGCAGCTAGAGGTAGAAGGTGGAGGAAGATGGCCGCCATTAATCTCCGAGCAGCCATTGAAGGTTAGCTTGAGCTTTCAAGAACCCAAAAATGAAATGTAGAGAGAGGAGGGAAGGGGGCAGAAAAGGGGTCTTTTGAGGAAGCAATAGAGCCTGGGAATGGGGTGGGTGGGGGTGGGGTGGGGTGGGGTTAGGGGTAAGATGGGGTGGACATTAATTTTAAATTTAGATCCTTTTAGATCTTATTCATAAATTAAATGAAAATAAAATGACCAAATGGCAAGTGATCAGATAAATAACCTTTTGTTTAGCATTTTCTAATATACTATTACTCTTTTTCTATGTTATCCGACTAATTATTATTAAATAAAAATTAAGTCGTAACAAAATGTAATACTACAGTATGTCTTATTTACATGATTCATTATATGAATTTTTTAAAATAAGGTTTTAATAAAAACATTTTTTATAATATGTGGTATGACACATGTTAGATTGTATTTAATGAACTAATTATTTCTAATATGTATTTAATAAAATTAATGAACTATTATGTCTAACATTTTAAAACATAAATTACTTATGATTTTCAATTTAAATTAATATTTAATTTTCATTAATTGTTAGAATTTTTTTTACTAAAAATAGCCATATCAACAACAATAAGCACAGTTCAAAATTTTGTTCAGGTAACAGAGGTTGTTTGTTGTCAATTTCATCACTTCCATATGTGGGCATCACAAGCATGGTGTATTGCTAACCCTCATAATACATCAAATTCAATAATAATAATCATTTTGTGATTACCTAACAATAAGGGCAGTTAAAATAATCTTCTACATGCAACAAGTTCGATCCATTATATTATATAGGTAAACATTATTAGATGTCCTGATAAAGATTTGGAAATGGTCACGGCAACGGTTAAATCGCATAATCACGAGTAAAGTTTGGTCACTAACAGGCCGATAGAGCTCGTTATAAACAGAAATAATTTTTATTAATTATTAAAATACATGTGACTATTAAAAATCTATATACCTCTGATCATTTAAAATTTATATTTTTCCCGTTTAATTATTAAATAGGATTTACATGAACCTAAAGCATCTCTAATGGTAGCTTTTTCTAAAGCTTATTACTATTACAATAAGTCATTGAAAGACTTTTTACCATTGGAATACCTAGCTTTTTGAAAAGCTTATTGCAAAGACTTATTCTCTACTAACATTTTAATCATCTTTCAATATTTGTCTTTTTTAGTCCATATGTTTAATAACATTTCATTTTAAACCTTAGATATCTTATACTCCCTCCGTCCCACAAAAAACTTCCCATTTGACTTGGACACATGTTTTTAGGAGATAGTTGGTGGTGGGGTATTTGGTAATTAATTTGATTAAAATATAGGATTAGTTTAGAGATTGACATAAAGTTAGTGAGAGAAACTTTAAAAAAATGATAGAAAATGTCATAAAGTTAATGAGATAATATTAATTTATCAAGTGGGTCCCTCCAATTCTCAAATGGGAAGTTTTTTGTGAGACAAAATCTTTGGGTGAAATGGGAAGTTTTTTGTGGGACGGAGGGAGTATATAAATTCTTTATAATATGTTTATTAGTTAATAAATAAATTATATAATATTTAATACCAATTATTATAATATTTTTGTATAAGACATTATAAAAAATATTATATTTAGTAATATGTCCAAAAAATTGTCAAATTATATATATGGGGTATTTTTAAAACATTTGAGATAGATAAAAGGTAAATTAGAAATATTGTAAAAGAAAAAGCTTTTGTAAAGGTTAACCATTGGAGATGCTATTTATGAAAAGGTTTTTGGTTAGTGGAATGTTGATGTGGCAAAAGTAATAAGTCTTTGTGAGGTTAACCATTGGGGATGCTCAGAGCATCTCCAATGGGAGCTTTTTTAAAAGCTTTTTACTATTCTAATAAGTCTTTGAAAGACTTTTTACCATTGGATTAATTAGCTTTTTCAAAAGCTTATTCCAATAACTTTTTTTTCTACTAACCTTTTAACTAAGGTTAAATGTTTGTCCCTTTTAGTCCCCCATGTTTAATAACTTTTCATTTTAAAACTTAGATATATTATACTTCATATAGATTGTTTATTATATTTTTATTAGTTAATAAATAAATTATATAATATTTAATGTCAATTATTATAATATTATTGTACGAGACATTTTAAAAAATATTATATTTAGTAAGATGTCAAAAAAGTGTCAAATTATATATAGGGGTGTTTATAAAACATTTGAGATAGATAAAAGTATATTAGAAATATTGTAAAAGATAAAGCTTTTGGAAAAGTTAACCATTAAAGATGTAATTTATAAAAAGCTTTTTGGTTAGTGGATTGCTGATGTGACAAAAGTAATAAGCATTTTGCAAGGTTAACCATTAGGATGCTCTAAAACATGTTCTGAACTTCTGATCCTCACCTTAATTAGTTACGAAAATAATAATTTTATATCGGAATGGACAAAGGAAAAGGGTGAGAGAGGAAGGGGGCTGACCTGCTGAGTTGTCTTGTAGAAACCAAAGTGTAAGCAGTGGTGCCAGAGACAGAGATCCGACGGCTGGGATTTAGCTCATGCTGTCTTAAAATACATTTTATTTATAGAGGCTGATTTTTACGTCATATTATTTGACCAGTGTATTATAATGATTGCTTTATATGTTTGTACAGTTTGCATAAATATTAGTAAAATATGGTGTAAAAATTAATCCCTTTATTTATATGGTCCACTATAAGAGATAAGGAATTTAATTTGTGTATCATATCTTTTAAATTTTAATTAGGGGTGAGCATAAAAATCGAAAAAACGAACCAAAACCGAAAAACCCGAATCGAAAAAATCGAATCATTTGAAAAATCGATATCAACGGTTTTGATTTTTGGAAAACCCGAATGTTTGGGGCAATTTTCGGGGGAATAGGCAAAACCAAACCGAAAAATCCGCCACGCCCCGCCATTATATATATTTCAAATTTTATAAAAATATTACTATATTTTTAAAAGATTTGATATAGATTTGTTTGCAAAAGGAAAACAACCATGCAATGAAACTTCTACGGATGAAGACATAGACTAGGATTGTTGCGAAAGATTGCTGAATGTTATTCTATTATTAATCTTATTCAAATTATGTTACTTGAATTTATTATTAAACTATATTAAATTTACTAGATATTTTTTTATTTATGACGAAATGAGTTAAGGTTTGATTGTTTGAATCATAACATTAATTTTTAAGGTAATAAATTGGTAAATTTAAAATAATTAAAAAAACCGAAAAAACCCGAAACCGAACCGAAAAACCTGAAACCGAACGAGGTATAATTCTAAAAACCCGAACTTTTGGGGCGGGGTTTGGTTTTAGTTAAAAACCGTCCTAAACCGCCTCATGCTCACCCCTAATTTTAATGCATACATCACATATTATAAATATTACTGTAGATTGTAAAAGCATATAATATAGTAGTGTACAAATTAAAAATATGATGTAAAAATTACCATCTTAAAGATAGTACGTGATAGACACTTCCAAGTAGTCAATAGTTACTCTATTAGTTCCTAAACCATTGGTATAGAAACAAGTTTAGTTAAACAAACAATTCTAAATTCAAAAAAAGCTAGTAAGCTTAACTTAGTTGCTCATTTGTGTTTGTTCTCTATCTATTTTGATATGGATCTAATGTTTCTGAAAGTTTAATAGTGAACTCTAATGGCAGTGGCGATCAATAAAAAACTTATAGCGATTGCAATTAAACAAATTGAAAAATATTAAACTGAACAATGATTTTATTGAAAGGATGAAGTTAAGAACTTAAAAAAATATGGAATTGAACAAACTAACTGATGAATCAAGTAATTGCAAATAGCGATTTTTGTTCAGATACGTGGAAACTCACTACCCGGATTGTCAATTGCGAGTGATTTTGGGACGATAGATTTTGGTTATTCTAATGCTTGATTTTGATTTACAATAGAGATTAGGTTAAGGCCGATGTTGATTTTATGAATTTCCGATGGTGATTTTGTAGAAAGTGATTTTATTATACCAGAAAAATTGAGGTTTTATTTATTTATTAAATTATCAAAACTACTCTACACCCGAGGCACGATTCAACGGAGGTTCCCAAACTCGTTGGTTGTTTGTGTGCGACATTGTTGGCATAAGTTTGTTGTTGGAACTCGTCAGTTGTGCTCATCAATTATCTGACGAGTTGAGGTAAGAGTTTTCTTTACTTAAAAAAAAAATAGTTTAATATATTAGTATCTATACGTCATGATAGTTAATCTTGTCGCTTCATTTTCAATTACTTATGTGTATATTCAATGTAGTGTAGTTATTTATTTGTTAAAAAAAATTAGACATATCTTGATTCAAAATTATACTCCCTCCGTCCCTAAATAAAGTTCTCATTTCTTTTAGACATAACTTTTTAAGAGATCAATAGTGGTGGGGTATTTGGTATTACTTTTGATTAAAATATAAGGTTTGATTGGAGTGAGAATGTGTTTTAGGAGATAGTTAGTGGTGAAAATATTAGTAATAATATTTTTATATTAAGTGGACCGCTTAAATTTGAGAAATGAGAACTTTATTTAGGAACAAAACTTGAAGGAGAAATGAGAACTTTATTTAGGGACGGAGGAAGTATAAGATTAGAAAATATAGTTTCTTTTGAAACAAATAAAGCTACATTAAAGAAATTATTTTCTAAAAATAAAGGAAATCTCAAATAATTAAATAATATTCATTAAATAAATAAATGTTGGAAATAAAAATAAGTAATATGGCAAGTTCGATTTTTATAATATGAAAAATTTAAAACTAATTCCAAAATCTTTTGTAGGAAAATTATAAATAAGGATAGTAATGAAGATAACATAAGGGTATGGGGTATGAGCCTCACCATAATTTGAAAATTTATATTATATCATTTGTCACGTCAGCAACCACATCACATCACACCATTTTATTCAGAAACACCCACCATATCACACCATACCATTCCATTTAATTTTAAATATAAAAAAAGAAAAAAAAAACATTTCACCCCATCACAAGCAAGCACCTCTCTTCCCCTCCCGTTAAGACCCGTGACCGTGGCAACACCAAACCACATTTTCATCACCACTAATGGTGGGGAGTGGTGTTTCCCTATGCACCACCCGATTAAGATTGCCTAGTCATCACCACACTACAAGACTTTTATGCCCATACCATTTAACCTAACAAATTTAACAATGCTACTTTTTATGTTATCAAAGGATATAACGGCAAACTAATCACCAAAAGCGTTACATTTAACAATTAATGCAAATATAAATATTTCAGTCCGCCAAAAATCGGAATAATTAATAATTTTTAAAATAAAATAAAAAAGAAAATATTTACATCAGATGTTAATGACAAAATCAATGCTAATAAGAAGACGTGATGAAAGTGCATAGCAATCGCGAATGAAATTCTAAAACCCTTTTCCAGTTCGATGCAATTGAATTTGGCAATGAACGGCGACGGCGACGGCGACGGCGACGGCAACGGCAACCACGAAGTAGTCCATTAATTCATAGTTAATAGAATGTTCAGAAGTCCGACTAGTGTTGGCGGCAACGCCGGCAGTATCCCGCTAACTGCCACCACCTCTGCTCAATCACCAAATCCACCGAACACCAGTGATCAGAGCTACCACCGGCCTTCTGCTTCGAGAGCTTCACAATTTCATCCGGCCAGAACTGCCGTCGTCGACCTCTTCAACATCTATCTCGGTGTATGTTTCATTTTGTTGTCAATTAAACGAGCATTTTGTGTTGCAATTGCATTTGTTTCAAATAAAATCGGTTTGCATCTCACATTTCGATTTTCTGCTGATCAATTGTAACATTTGCAGAGAAATGTCCGTCATAAGCCCGAGGACTCGACCCGAGAATTTTCGTAAGTCGACATTTTACTTTGAGTCTGAATTTTGATGTTCGTGTTTCATTTTTCCGATTGTGCATTTTGAAGAACATAATATTTGATAGGGATGGAAGTAATTTGTTGCAGAATAACCACATTTATCGTTTGAAATTATCAGTTATACCTATAGAGTAATCTAAATGCTGAAAAACTTCCTAACATATCATTTGAGTATACTACCACAATTTGTAATCGATTTGGTGGTAATTAGGTCAGCTTACTAGTTACTACTCAGGGATTGGGGCTTCATAGATCATGTATTGCATATTTATAATAGCATCAAAATAGGATTTACCATAGTAGAGAACTACTATGTGTAATCCACTAATTCTCTTTCTAAATATCATCCTTTGATTCTGACACTTGTCCTGATCAAGTGAGTAGGAAGATAAGTAGGCACAAATAGTAGGAAGATATATCATTTCTCTGATTGAAAACCAACTACAGGAACAAGACACAAAAACGAGTTACAGCACTTGACCTTCCTCCACTCAATGAACAATTTCTTCCAGATTTTGAGCAACTTCAGAATCAGTTTCCTGTAAGTTTCAATTATACTTTCAATTTTAATTCCTTTTTAAAAATAAAAAATGGTTGTTTATGGTTTGTCTTTTCAGGACCGTGAGCAGTTATGTACTGCAGTTGAGTCAGTGCTCGTACCTCTAGTTATCCAGTGTAGTAATCACTGGCCAAGATCAGATTTTATTCTTTTTGCCTTAAATAGGTTATACAGTAGCGGGTACATATACTGGGATTCTTTTATACCATCTCTTCTTTCTTCTGTTACATCTGCAGAAATGTCAGTTAATATTCAGTCTCAAAATCCGGAATCTTCTATTATTTCAGAAAATGAACCATATAATACAGTTATAAGCAGTCTGCGTAAGCTGTCTATTCAGATAATTTTATCTGCAATCGAAACCAATTTAAAGCCAAGTACTCATGCTGATATATTCCACCACATGCTGAGCTGGCTGGTAAACTGGGATCGTTGTGATGAGGTGGACGGTGTAAAATTATGGAAACGGGAAAGGGCGTTGTATGAATGGTTACCCAAGTGCTTAACCGTGGTTAGGATGCTGGTTGATGATAACAATGATAACAAAGATAACAAATTACGTGTTCCGTTTTATGAGCTATTGAGAAGTGGACTACATTTTATGGAAAATTTACCTGACGATGTGGCGTTATTTACACTAGTTTTTGAGGTTCATAGGAGACGAGATATGGTGGCTATGCACATGCAAATGTTGGATCAACATGTTCATTGCCCTACTTTTGGGAATCAACGTTTTCTTAATCAAGTTGCGGTTAATAGTAATATATTAGGTGAATCAACTACAAACCTAAGATACTCACCTATTACATACCCAAGTGTGCTTGGAGAACCGTTGCATGGGGAGGTAAAATTTATTCATTTTTTGGCTTCTCAATTGGCCAAAATACATTTTAGTACCCTGAACTTGGTTGACCATATCTTCTACTACCCTGAACAATTAAATGTGAAACATGGTACCCTGAACTTCACAAAATGGTCGATTTAATACCCTGACTCACTAATTTGGTCTTGTTTCCTCACGTGATTTGCTTCTAATATTAATATATTGAGATGAACGTATATTTTTTAAGCCCGTCAAAAGCTCTAATGAAAGTAAGTCAAGTAAGAAAACACAATCTAATTAATGAGTCATGATACTAACTCACCATTTTGTCAAGTTCAAGGTAGCATGTTGCACTTTTAATAGCCAGCCAAGTTCAGGGTACTAATTTTGCCCATATTTATTCTATTCCAGAAAAGGTGGGTCAACCCAACCTACTTAAATTTCCTATTCTACTTTTGATAAATTTCTGAAATATTAAATAAATACTTTATGTATGTAGGAGATTGCCTTTTCGATTCAGAGAGGAAGTCTTGATTGGGAGAGAGCAATCCGGTGTATGAGGCACGCCATAAGAAGTACACCATCGCCTGATTGGTGGAGACGTGTGCTTACGGTTGCACCTTGTCACCGGGCCCACTCACAAACACCAACACCAGGTGCTGTCTTTAGTTCTGACATGATATGTGAAGCAACCATTTGCAGGATTCTTGAGCTTTTAAAGCTTACAAATTCAGGCAAGCTTTTATATTATTATATTTAAATGTTTTTTTTTTTTTTGTTATTTTAAGTGTTTTTTTTTTTTTTTTAAAGTATGTGTTGCAGGCGTAAATTGTTGGCAGGAGTGGCTTATATTTTCAGATTTGTTCTTTCTTCTAATAAAAAGTGGCTGCATGGATTTTGTCGATTTTGTGGACAAGTTAATTTTACGTTTAGCTGATGAAGATCACCAAATTCTCAAGACAAATCATGTCACATGGCTGTTTGCACAGATTATTCGGGTCGAGCTTGTAACGAGTGCATTAAACAAAGACTCAAGAAAGGTTACATTATATATATGTACATATATATGTGTGTGTGTATCTAAATATGTATCTTTTAGAGTAGATTACACCAATCGTCCTTATGGTTTGTACCAGATTTCACCAATAGTCCTTTAGTTTCAAAAATTACACCGGTAGTCCTTATTTCTGAAACCTGTCGCACTTGTTGTCCTTCACACTAGCTGACGTTGATTTTTTTTGTTAACTCATCCCATGTGCAGTGCACATGAGGGTATGTTCGACATTTTACAGCTTTTTATTTTTAAATTAATAAACATTTTGCCTTTTTAATATAATTTAAAAGAAAAAGTTGTAAAATGTCGAAAATACCCTCATGTGCACTGCACATGGGATGAGTTAACAAAAAAAGTTAACGGCAGGTCGTCAGCTAGTGTAAAGGACCACACGCGCAATAGGTTTCAGAAATAAGGACTACCAGTGCAATTTTTGAAACTAAAGGACTACTGGTATTATATGGTACAAACCATAAGGACGATTGGTGTAATTTACTCTATCTTATTACTTTTATATAAATAAATATATTTGACTGAATATCTATTACATATATAGGCAGAGACAACTAGAAAGCTTTTGTCGTTTCATAAAGAAGCTAGAAACCAGGAACCTAACAACCCTCAAAGTATCCTCCTTGACTTTATAAGTAGTAGTCAAACTCTTCGCGTGTGGGCCCTGAACTCATCAACCAGAGAATATTTAAATAACGAGCAACTTCTTAAAGGAAAGCAAATAGATGAATGGTGGAGGCAAGTAAGTAAAGGTATACAAAATGAACGGGTCAATTCTGGTTCTCTTATTGGTCAAACGGGTCAAAATCAATAAAATTATCTTAAAATAAACTGGCCAAAAGTCCCCCAAGTGTATATTTAATGCATACAATGTCCTAAATTATTTGACACACTAATTATTATTTATACAAAAAAAGGAGTAAGTTACATAAATTGTCCTTTTGGTTTGTATGAAATTATGGATCTCCCTCAATTTGTTAATTACACAAATAGTCACTAATCTTGAAACATCAACGGTCCCTATAAACTTAACCGCATTTTTTGCTTTAAGGACCATTAGTGTTGCACGTTTCAAAAAATTAGGGACTATTCGTGTAATAAAAAAAAACAGTTTTTGCTGAACAGTTAATTATGTTATACTTTCAGGGGAATCCATTGTGGATTATATGAATTTGGATGAGAGGAAAATTGGGATGTTTTGGGTTGTATCTTACACCATGGCTCAGCCCGCTTGTGAGATGGTGATGAATTGGTTAACATCTGATGGATATGTAGAATTTCCAGATCCAAATTTACAATCTAAAGGAACATTTACAGTTAGGCGGGAAGTTAATCCAGTACCAATGTCACTATTATCAGGTTTTTCAATAAGTATGTGTGTCAAATTGGCTTTTCAAATGGAAGATAATATGTTTTCTATGGTGGTAATATCTGTTTTCTTTCATAAATCTTAATTGTGTATTTATAATAATATATACTTTGATTAATGAGTTAATTACAGAAATTGTCCCCGTGGTCTTACAAATTCTCCAATTTTGTCCCTAAACTTAATTTTCGTAATTTTTGTCCCTATGGTCTTCAAATTTCATCTTTTTTTGTCCATTTTGACCTTAAATGACCAAAATACCCTTATTATAATTAATTTTGGTCATTTTAGGTCAAAATGGACAAAAAGAGATGAAATTTGAAGACCATAGGGACAAAAAATCACGAAAAAATAAGTTTAGAGACAAAATCAGAGAATTCGTAAAGCATGGACAATTTTTGTAAATTACTCTTAGTTAATCTATTATTTTAATTTAATATTTTGTTTTTTCATATTGATGCAGCATGAACCTAACATTGCTACGGTGGAAACGTATACCAGGTTGCTGCTTATTCACCCTCATTCGTTGTTCCGTTCACTTTTAAGTGTAAGCTTTTTCGTTCACTTTTATATTTTTTATTTTTTGCTGATAATTATTAATTATTAAATATGTATTTGTGCAGCATCTGCATCAGAAGGATCCAGAAACCTTTAACAAACCTGGAGCTACACTTTTAGCGCTTGAAATTCTCAACTACCGACTATTTTCCTTGTACAGGTGAATATTAATCACATTTTTTTATTATATAATTAAAAGTTAAGAGTGAATTACAAAAGCTGTCCTTGTGATCTTCCAAATTCTACGATTTTGTCTCTATACTTTTTTTATCTGTAATTTTGTCCGCGTACTTTTTAATTTCATGATTTTGTCCCTATGGTATTCAATTTTCATGATTTCTGTCTATTTTGACCTAATATGACCAAAATACCCTAATAATTATTTTTTCTGATTTTTTAATTATCTTTAATCCTTTCTAAAGGGATTGGGTTCTTGAGATTATGGTTGCAGGTTAGGAAAAGAATAGAAGGAAAATTGAATACAAATAAAAAGGATTAATAATAATTAAAAAACCAGGGAAAAAATATTTATAAGGGTATTTTGATCATTTTAGGTAAAAAAAAAAGGACGAAAAACATGAAATTTGAGGACCATAGGGACAAAATTCACGAAATTAAAAAGTACAAGAACAAAAAATGAAAAAAAAAAGTATAAGGACAAAATCGTAGAATTTGGAAGACTACATGGACAGTTTCTGTAATTTACTCTAAAAGTTATTACCATTGTAGGTACCAAGGGAAGAACAAATCATTAATGTATGATGTTACCAAAATTCTCTCAACCCTAAAAGGAAAACGTGGGGACCATCGTGTATTTAGATTGGCTGAAAACTTGTGCATGAATCTCATTATGTCGTTAAGAGAGTTCTTTTTTGTCAGGAAAGAAGGAAAGGTACAAACAATTTTCTTCTTCAAATAACGGGTCGACCCGACCCGTTTACTTATAAACGGGCCGGGTCGACTGATTCGGGTCAACTAAGAAAAAAACTAGTCTTGTTGTGCAGGGAGCTAGTGAGTTCACAGAGACAGTCAACCGTGCAACTGTGATGACTCTTGCAATTATCATAAAAACTCGTGGGATTAATGATAATAATAATGTTTTATATCTTCAAACAATGTTGGAACAAATATTAACTGCTAGTCACCACACTTGGTCTGGTAAAACCCTTTTTTACTTTCCACCTCTTCTTCGTGATGCATTAATTGGTAGGATAAACAAACGGGATGTAGCAATACAAGCATGGCAGCAGGTAAATTTTACTATTTTAAATTTTTATTTTTTATATTTTAAATTAAAATAAAGATAGTGATAATCAGTCCTAAGGGTATTATTGTCATTTCAGGCAGAAGCAACTGTGATCCATCAGTGTACGCAGCTTCTTTCACCACCAGATGATCCCACTTATGTTATGACTTATATAAGTCACAGTTTCCCGCAACACAAACAATATCTTTGCGCTGGTGCGTGGGTACTAATGCGTGGACACCCCGAGAACATTAACTGTGGAAACCTGGTAAAAAAGAATTCTTATATTTTGGTCAAAAGTGTAATTTTATAATACAGGTTGAATTGACCCATAAACTTTTATTTGTCCATATTCTTGAAGCAACATGTTAATTATGATTACAATAGGCTAAAATGCATTTTAGTAGCATGAACCTGGCTAAATAAGTCTTCTACTACCCTGAACTATTAAATGTGTAACATGATACCCTGAATTTGACAAAACGGTCAATTTAGTACCCTGACTCGGACTCACTAATTTGGTCTTGTTTTCTCACATGATTTAAATATCAATATACCGAGATGAACGTATATTTTTTAATCTGTCAAAAGCTCCAACGAAAATAAATCAAGTATAAAACGCGATCAAATTAATGAGTCAAGGGTACTAAATCTGCTTAGAAGATAGTAGAAGACTTGGTCAACCAAGTTAAGGGTACTAAAATGTATTTTTGGCCATACAATATCCAATTTTTTCAATGAAAGATTTAGGAGGTTATAACTTATATGCATTTAATATACAACTGTTTGAACCATTTGACCCGTTTTGCTATTTTTTATTTTGTTTGACTTTGATCTGTTCCTAATCTATCTCCTTTGACTACAGGGGCGTGTGCTCAGAGAATTTTCTCCCGAAGAAGTGACTGCAAATGTATATACCTTAGTGGACGTTCTTCTGCATAATATTCACTTGGAGCTACAAAATGGACTTTCTCTGCAGGTTTTACATTAAAAACTATTATATCATTATAATAATAATAATAATTATATCATATTGTTTTTTCATTTTCATAGGATGTTATATCAAAAGCGAGTGAAAATCTTGCAAACTTTATTTGGATCCACGAGTTACTACCTCCCGACATTATGCTTCTGGCACTAACTGACCGCGATGATGATCCTCATGCATTGACTATCGTGGTATATAATATATTCTCACTAAATATTTATATTCCTCACCTTTTTTATTATTATTAATTTATTTAAAATACTTGCATGATTATTTTTCAGATTAATTTACTTGAACGACAAGAGCTTCAGCAGAGAATAAAGTCTTATATTGCTAATCGAGGCAATCCCGAGCATTGGCTTCAAAATGGGATTTTCAAACGTGTTGATTTGCAAAAGGCTCTCGGAAATCATTTGGCATGGAAGGAAAAGTATATTTTTTTATTAAATAATTTGCTTACTGATTTGATTTTCATCGTCGTTATATTGATTTTATTCCATGTTTATTTAAGCTTGAGTAAATTACAAAAATTGTCCCTATGGTGTTCCGAATTCTATGATTTTATCCCAAATCTTTTTTTTCTTCATGATTTTTGTCCTTGTGGTTGTCAAATTTCATTTTTTTCGTCCATTTTAACCTTAAATGACCAAAATAACCTTATTTTTAGTTTATATGATTTTTTTAATTTCTTTCATTTTTCCGGTCATCTTCTCCGGCGAACTTCCGGTGTCTTCAAATCTAACACCCCTTCTCAAATCTAACTCGCCGGAGAAGATGACCGGAAAAATGAAAGAAATTTAAAAATTCGTGTAAATTAAATATAAGCGTAATGTGGTCATTTTAGGTTAAAATGGACGAAAAATAATGAAATTTGACAACTACAAGGAGAAAAATCACGAATTCTTTTTTTAGGATAAAAGCGTAGAACTCGGAAGACCACAGGGACAATTTCTGTAATTTACTCTTTAAACAAACTTCTATTAATTTCTTTTATTTTTTGCAGGTACCCAACATATTTTGATGATATTGCAGCACGTTTACACCCTGTGATTCCTTTAATCATTTATAGGCTTATTGAAAATGATGCTATCGATGCAGCTGATAGACTTCTTCACTTATTTTCATCTTTTTTTAATTACTATTCCATGACTTTTACATTTGTTCGAGATATTCTTGCATATTTTTATCAACATCTTCCAGGAAAGCTCATATTTCGGATCCTGAATCTACTAGATTTCAACAAGGTAAAACATGATTCGGGTCAAAAGTCAAAACACAACCGGAATCGACCCGTTCGTAAGTCAACGGGTCGAAACACGGGTTGAAATTGCCACCTCTAAATTCTTTCATTAAACATGACTACTGTTCTCTTTCAGATACCATTTTCGGAATCATTTTTGCAACATATCAATTCATCAACCGCCACCTGTCCGCCACTGGAGTATTTTTCATTTCTTTTATTAAACCTTGTGAATAATATCATCCCTCCTTTATACACCTCAGATTCAAATCATAACAGAAATTCTACAACTAACAGTCAAAGTCAACCTGAGTCAACAAATTTTTTTAATGGTCAAAAAGCGTTCTATCAGATACAAGATCCCGGTACATACACACAACTGGTTCTTGAAACAGCAGTTATAGAAATACTATCTCTCCCTGTAACCGCCACACAGATTGTTACAGCTTTTATACAGATAATTGTAAAAATACAACCAAATTTTACTTCCAAGTCAACTCCTTTGGTCAACTCATGTTATTCACACCAGCAATTGTCTTGTGTGATGATTCAAGCTTGTGGGCTCCTTTTGGCCCAACTTCCTGTTGAATTTCATGTGCAACTTTATGCAGAGGCCTCACGTCTGATTAAAGATAGTTGGTTGCAAACGGGCCAAGAACGGGCCATTGGTTATGCTTTGTTGGATCCAACACGGGCTGCACAAGATAATACCTCAAGTGCCCTCGGTAATTTCCCGTTTATTAATCTTATCAATTTGTTAGTTTCTCAAAAATTATGGAGAAAAAGTGATTCGGTTCGGTCAACCATAATCCATTTTTGTTGTATAATGATGGCCAAAGTGCATTTTAGTACTATGAACTTGGCTGACTGACTAAGTCCTTTACTACCCTGAACTATTGACAATGCAACATGGTACACTGAACTTGACAAATTGGTCGATTTAGTACCCTGACTCACTAATTTGGTCTTGTTTTTCACGTGATTTGCTTCTAATATCAATATATTGAGATAAACGTATATTTTTTAGTCTGTTAAAAGCTCCAACGAAATAAGTCAAGTAAGAAAACGCGATCAAATTAATGAGACATGGTGCTAAATCGACCATTTTGTCAAGTTCAGAGTACTAAAATGTAATTTGGTCTATAATGACAGGAAATATGGTGGCCCTACTCCATGCATTCTTTAGTAATCTTCCACAGGAATGGCTTGACAAAATACATCTCATTGCAAGCCCATTAAGGCCCGTTTCATCTGTCACAGTGCTCAGAATAGTCTTTCGCATAATTGGCCCGTTGCTTCCAAGATTAGCAAATAGTCAGAGTCTCTTCATTAAGGTATCAAAAAAAGAAGAAAAAAAAAAACATTTTTTTTACTAAATATCGAGCAAATTTTGACTTTTTTTTTTAAATGATTTTCCAGACTCTGGAACTACTTTTAAGCATGGTAACGGATGTGTTTGGGAGGAACACTCAGCCACCGACCCCTGTTGATGCATCAGAAATAACCGATCTTATAGACTTCCTGTAAGTATACACTCCGAATCACTTTTTGTCCAAAAATTATTATTTTTTATAATAAAATGATTTATTAGGTTCTATGTATTTAGGCAAAAATGCATTTTATTACCCTGAACATGAACTATTAAAGGTGCATCATGATACCATGAACTTGACAAAACAGTCAATTTAATACGCTGACTCACTAATTGGGTCTTACTTCTAATATCAATATACTAAGATGAACGTATACTTTTTTAATCTGTGAAGAGCTCCAACGAAAGTAAATCAAATAAAAAACGCAATCAAATTAACGAGTCAGGGTGGTGGTGTTTGGTAGCATCTGAATGATTAATATCTGAATGATGCAGAGGTCTGAATGATTCAGACTTCCCCTGATATCTGTCCGATTAAGAGGCAAGACATGTTGAATTATTGATTCAGAGGATGATTAAGAGGCCTTACCAAACACTCTGAATCTGTCCGATTAAGAGGATGACCTCTTAAATGTATCATTAAGAGGCTTACCAAACAGCACCTAAATTAACCACTTAGTCAAGTTCAGGGTGCCATGTTGCACCTTTAATTGTTCAGGGTAGTAGAAGACCTAGTCAGCAAAGTTCAGGGTACTAAAATGTATTTTGTTTAATTCAGTCATCATATCATACATTATGAAGGTGAAGGAGGGCCTGTACAACCAACTTCTAAACCAAAAGCAGATGTATTAGCTTTATGTGGAAAAGCAGTTGAAAACATGCGTTCAGATGTACAACATCTTCTTTCTCACTTTAAATCCGACAAAAATTCTTCTATTTATGCCCCTGCTCTTCCAAAACTCTCTCAAAATCCACCTTAAAGGTTTTATGTAGATGATTTTTACATAGCTTATAGAGTTTGTACAGATCATCTAGTGTTTTTTGAGGTTAAATTGGCCAGTTGATGAGTTACTTTTACTAATTACAGAATTAGGTGATTTGATAAAATTGGAATGAAAAATACTAATATGCATTAGAGTTGTCATGGTCATGGAAAACGGTCATTGGGTTTTTTGAATTTTGACTTTTGAAGTCAAACATTAGCTAAAGATGCTCCATGATGAGGTTAGTAGAGATTACCTATGTATATATAGGTAAATATCACCTAAACATGAAGATGGGCTACTACAACCAAGCCCAAGTTGTCATCGCCTATCCAAGTTGTCAGCGCATGTCCAAGTTGTCAGCGCCTGTCAAAGTTGTCATCGCCTATCCAAGTTGTCAGCGCCTGTCCAAGTTGTCAGCGCCTGTCAAAGTTGTCAGCGCCTGTCCAAGTTGTCAGCACCTGTCAAAGTTGTCGGCGCCTGTCCAAGTTGTCGGCGCCTGTCTAAGTTGTCAGCGCCTGTCCAAATGGTCAGCGCCTGTCAAATTGTCAGCGCGCCTGTCAAGTTGTTAGCGCCTGTCCAACTGGTCAGCACCTGTCCAAATGGTAATGGTCAGCGCCTGTCAAGTTGTCATCGTCTGTCTTATTGGCTGACGTCCAGTCATAATGGCACTTCATGACTGCTTTATTGCAGTCATAATAGTAAGGCGTTACACGATCATTGACGTCCTCATAATAGCGCTTCATGACCGCTTTATTGCAGTCATAATGAGCCAACGTTCCATATACATGCCATATAAATACATGGCCCAACTCATTGTCGAGGACAGACTCAGACAGAAAAGAAGCCTAAAACACAGAGTTAACTTACACTCACTTTCACCTTCGCACTCAACCTCGATCACCCTAGGTTCGCCAAGAACTTTGTTGGGTCTGCACTATGATCATCACAGGAGATCCAAGGTTGACGTCGACTAATCTTCGTGTTTGACAATCGTTGCTCGAACATTGGCGCCATCCGTGGGACACGTTTTAAACGGCGTTTCACTTCTCAAACTTTTTTTTCCCTCAATAATCAACCGTTCCTATGGCGGATACACAGCCATCGCTGATCACTTCTTCATCGCCATTAATAACCACTACCGTGATTACCACTATACCCGAGGCGGTGATAACCTCGCCTAGTCGTATCATGGAACCATACGTCGATTCTGAGTGGACGGTGTCGGATGTCAGGACACGAGGGTATCCCTCTTTAACAAGTCCACTTTTCTCCACAAGGCTGGTTGGATCAAGTTCATTTACCTCACCACAGCCAGTGACGCCCATCCCTTCATGTCAGCCTCTTTTGTCCCACGGGACAAGCTCTCAGGAGGATGGCACGGATCCGGTCAGGCAACCTGTTTCCAACTTCCCACAGGCCGCTATGCCGGGGGTTCGGGAGGATCCAATTGTGGAGTTACTCTGAAGGTTGGCTCAGAGTACTCAGCCACCACCGCCTCCCCCACCACCTACTTCATCGGACCTGTTGTCTCAGTTGGTGGCGGCGTTGCGCCCAGCACCGCAGCCAACGGTTGTTCAACCAGTAGATCCGTTGTCACAATTATTGGAGCAGTTAAGACAACCACCCATTCACACCCCACCACCACATCCACCACAGGACACATCTAATGACATGTTGCGCGTGTTGCAAGCACTCGTGGCCGCAGCCGCCCCACCCCGAGCTCGTTGGTACTTACGACGGTACACGAGATCCTGATGACCACCTTGCTCTTTTTGAACAGGCCATTATGACAGAGAAATGGCTAGACCCAGTCGCTTGTCACATGTTCCCTGGCACGTTGCAGGGTTTCGCTCGTGATTGGTTTGCTGACTTACCGGAGAGGAGTATTCAGGACTTTGCAGATCTAAAGGCTAAATTTGTGACTCACTTTATCCAGCAAAAGAAGCAGCAGAGAACTCATATAGAAGCACATTTGCTGCGACAAAGGGAAGGCGAGGGGTTACGCGACTTCATTCAGCGTTACACGCAGGAGTGCCAGAAAATTGTCGCCTTACCCAAAAGCCAACAAATTTCGGGTTTTACCCTCTCCTTGCTTCCAGGACAACTGAAAGAAAAGTTAATCAAGAGAACTCCAATTACTTTCAAAGAAGCCGCGGACAAGGCATATGACTATCTAAGGTCAAAAGAAACTGTCTCCCTGACAAGAGAGGTAGGCGGCAAGTCATGGACCGACACGTCAGATCGCAGGCATGATGCTCTAACTGGTGACCATCAACGAGATGAAAGGAGCAACCGGAGGTTTGGTCCATACGATAAACATCCGTCTGAGCGTGCTCTTAGCAAAACACAAAAAGAAATCTTGATAACAGAGCAGGTGTGCGCTACCTTCACACCTCCACCCCAGATGGAGCATAGGTCGGGTACGAAAAACATGAATAAATACTGTGATTTCCATGAAGATCATGGACACGACACGAATGTCTGTAGAGAGCTAAAAAGGGAAATCAGGCGGGCTTTGGAAGAAGGCAAACTAGAACACCTTGCCCCTGGCGCTAAGCAGCAAGCAAATAAACCTCCACTTAAGAAGAGTTATGCCTGGCAAAAGAAGGGGGAAGACACAGAACATCCCGGACCACCTGATGGTCATGTCCTCATGATACATGAGGGAGCCAATATTAACTGGCCTATCAAGGTGCGATAGTCTTTACTGTCATTTTTTTCCTTTATGTTTTCAATACATGTTTCCAAGCACATGGAATGTCATGGTCATGCATGAAACTGGAGATAATAGCATTTGGTCTGATCTTATATCCCAATATTATCTCACAATATCATTTTTCTATGGTTTTTGCATAAACAAATAAATATTGAAGTAAGGATTTAATACAAAAAGCATAAGGCCACAATAGACATCTCAGTCTAAAGCCAAACATGCACTTTCATTACGTACAATGTTACAACTTGCACACGCATGTGCATGTACACAACTAAGAACATAGTTCAATACAACATGTATGAAGCCAAGAAAGACAACCTTGTCTGGCCTAATAACATACAATCATACTCGTCTTTTAATCTACTTGATAAAAGATAAGCACTTCTCACTGGGAAGCGACAATCCTCGCGAGTAAACAAAGTAAAGGTTAACCAACAAAAATGCCATTGGCACAGTGTCACAGGCACAATATGAAGCATACATCAGAGATACCCAAATCTACCCAGGTCATTAGCATACAAAGGCATCATGGGCTCTCAAGAAAGTGTCATACGAACAACCAAATATACACACTGTCATGCACACCCGAGACGGTGTCATGAACACAACATCCATAATAAAAAGATAAAAACAAAAATGTGTTATTGGCTTGATCATCCAATAAAACATTATTTTTCAAAGCAAAACAATGGACAAGCAAGTACGTACCTGTAAGGTAGCGAGCAACTCACCTAAAACCTGCAGCAAAACATACAATTACAGTTAGGAAGGCGTTAACGATTTAAAACGTAAAAACGTATAAGGGTCCAACTACACCGCCGGCTCACTTTGGCTTACGATTGTCGAAAAGTGTATAAGGGTCCAAACCGTAAAACCCTAAACCGCAGGCCCATTAGAACCCTAAACCGCCGGTCAAACACCACCGGCCCATAACCCAAATCGCCGGCCCGTGTGCAAACCAAACCGCCGGCCCATAACCCTAACCCTAAGACCGTCGGACCATGCGAACCGCCGGTCATCACAAGTTGACAGGCTGCGGGTAATCCCTAACCCTCGGGTACACCCTAAACTGCCGGTCATTTAACCCTAATCCGCCGGTCCCCCAAACCCTAAGACCGCCGGTCAAGCGCTAAACCACCAGTCGAACATTGAACCCCTCTATCGCCGGTCTAAATCCCGAACTACTCTAAAATTCACAGCCGGTCTAAACGTTATACCACCGGTCTAAAATTGACAATCGGTCTCGATCGCGACCTCGACTCGAGTCCGCCGGTCTAAAATTGACAGCCGGTTAAAAACCCGATCCAAGGTTGCCCGCCGGTTCCCTAACCCTGAGCCGCCGTTTTGGTTTAGGGGTTGACTTCTCAATCGAATTGGGCTTTTGACCGCCGGTCCCCAACAAACCCTAAGATCGAATTTGGCTTTTGACCGCCGGTCTTTGGCTTTTGACAGCCGGTCTAACCTGCGATCGCCTGCGGACCACCTAGCCGGTTAATTCACTTACGGACCGGTGTGCGGATTGCACGAACCGCCGGTCGGGTCTCGTTACCCCCGCCGGTCAAGGACAGCCGGTCATGGGCTGCCGGTCAGCCAGCCGGTACACCCACACGAAAAAAAAAGAAAAAAAAAGAAGAAGGAACGAAAAGACTCACGATGATAGTTATGACTTGCAAACTGTTGTCTTGGCAAATCCTAACTCGGGGGCATGATGAGGTTAGTAGAGATTACCTATGTATATATAGGTAAATATCACCTAAACATGAAGATGGGCTACTACAACCAAGCCCAAGTTGTCATCGCCTATCCAAGTTGTCAGCGCCTGTCCAAGTTGTCAGCGCCTGTCAAAGTTGTCATCGCCTATCCAAGTTGTCAGCGCCTGTCCAAGTTGTCAGCGCCTGTCAAAGTTGTCAGCGCCTGTCCAAGTTGTCAGCGGGCGCCTGTCCAAGTTGTCGGCGCCTGTCTAAGTTGTCAGCGCCTGTCCAAATGGTCAGCGCCTGTCAAATTGTCAGCGCGCCTGTCAAGTTGTTAGCGCCTGTCCAACTGGTCAGCACCTGTCCAAATGGTAATGGTCAGCGCCTGTCAAGTTGTCATCGTCTGTCTTATTGGCTGACGTCCAGTCATAATGGCACTTCATGACTGCTTTATTGCAGTCATAATAGTAAGGCGTTACACGATCATTGACGTCCTCATAATAGCGCTTCATGACCGCTTTATTGCAGTCATAATGAGCCAACGTTCCATATACATGCCATATAAATACATGGCCCAACTCATTGTCGAGGACAGACTCAGACAGAAAAGAAGCCTAAAACACAGAGTTAACTTACACTCACTTTCACCTTCGCACTCAACCTCGATCACCCTAGGTTCGCCAAGAACTTTGTTGGGTCTGCACTATGATCATCACAGGAGATCCAAGGTTGACGTCGACTAATCTTCGTGTTTGACAATCGTTGCTCGAACACTCCACACTCCACACATCAGAGCAACATATGCATCAAATGAAATAACTCAAAACAAGTTATCAGTGTGTCAAATATAATTACAAAAATTATTAATTTTCCAATAATCTAGCTTTCTGTAGAAAAAAATTTAAGGGATTTTATGCATTAAAAAAATCTAGCTTTCTTTTGTTAACCACTAAATATGATATACGTAATCCAACTATTGCTATTTTTGAACTTTCATCTGACCATCTGATGCATATTTGCACATAGAGATGCACGTAGAGATATCAAGCTTGTGATATCTAAAAAGTTCTTACATATTATCAAAACTACTATAATTAATTATGTGTGGGTAAATCTGTTAATAACAATAATCTCTCAGAGCACAAGGTATGGGAAGCATGTTATAGACATGTTATAAGAATTTTGGGCTTATAACTTGGCTATAACTTGGGGAGGGAAAAGTGGTGTTATAGTTAAAGTTGTGTTATAGGGGTCCCACATTTATTATTTGGTGTATTTTGATTGGTTGTACAACCCCACCCCCAACCCCACCCCCAACCCAAGCTCTTTCCTTTGGCAAATCGTTATTGGCATGGCGAAAATCATTTGACGAGTGAATAACAGAACAAGGGGTGTGGTATAACGAGGTTATTGGGCAAAAGTTGGCTTTGGCGAGGGGATAACAATCCCCACACCCCCTGCTCTCAGTACCATTAAAACACAGTTTTTTCTGTCTATTTACACATCGCAATTTCCACATGTCCTTTAATTATGACAATTTCAACTCAATTACCTTAAGTGTCTTTCATCTATGGTTTCAATTTCAATTAAGAATCGATTTCTCCTATGACGTTAAAAAAAGACTCATAACAATAATAATAAACATAAAATTAATTTGCATGATCCTTCAACGTAATAAAGATGTCAACAATTTATCCACAAATCGATCCTCAAAACCTATTTGTAATCAGTAATAATAACAATAAACATCAAATCCAGAAACTCTTCAATTCAAACTCCGTAAAATTAATCCTTATTCTTCAAATTCTCGATCCTCGCATTCAAGTGCTCGATCATGATGACCATACGCGTCACAGCGAACAACAACCAATAGAAAACCAACGCTGTAACCACCAACAAGAAGTTCCGCTGGCTTTTCATGATCGATTTCTGTTGCCGCAGTAGCTCTGTTGCCGTACACGAATCATTCGATTGGCAATCGATTTGGTTTTCGTATTTCCAGTAAATATCCATGAACAGAAACAACGAAAATGGAACAACGAAGAGAAATGGTTTTATGAGGTTACGGATGACGGAAACTAAGCCTTTTCGGAGTGGACCGAGGCCTGGGATGGTGAGTAGGAGGACCATGATTGCTTCTGCACCTGTGGCGTACCCGAGCGCAATCCATTCGATCGCCATTTTTGATTGATTGATTGTGTGAGAAGAAAAACGAAATTTGGATCTTTGGGTTTGTTCGGTTGTGAAATGTGGGGAAGAAGAGAAAGCAAAAAAAGGTAGGTGGTTATTGCTTTTACGGGCACGTGAGTGTGACACGTGTCTGGTTCTTAGCAGATTAAGGGAAATTCGTGTGTGAGCGGTAACGACGGACACGTGACGGTACGAATTTTCTAATTTTCTCATCTCCGATAACGGCAAATTTTAGGTTGATTTTCATTTTACGTCAAATAAGTAAAAACAATAATTATATATTCTCTTTCTTTTTCCATTTTTATCAAGGTTATGAGTTATGGTAAATTCTAGTCTATCAGTTAAATATAAGGTGAACATGGTTGGTTTGGTATGATTTTGGCCAGTGTTAGGTTACTTGAATAACTTATTAGAGGTCACGAGTTCGATTACTCACGGGATAAACATTTACAAGGGAAAGATTATACTCCCTCCGTCCCTAAATAAAGTTCCCATTTGCCCTTCAAGTTTTGTCCCTAAATAAAGTTCTCATTTCTCAAACAAAAGGGGCCCACTTAATATAATAATATTATTACCAATACTTTCACCACTAACTATCTCTTAAAACACTTTCTCTCTCCAATCAAACCTTATATTTTAATCAAAAGTAATACCAAATACCCCCCACTAACTATCTCATAAAATGTTGTGCCCAACACAAATGGGAACTTTATTTAGGGACGAAGGGGGTACATTACAAGCACCCATCAGGAAACCCATCATAAACAGATACCCTTTGGGTAAAAAAAACATAAACTAAGATCATCCGCCTTTTCTAATATCTTCAAACACAAATTCTACAAACATGGATTGATGCTTTTCTTGAATACTAAAACATGTATACCTTTTGATTAGTGAGGTGTTGTTTGGTAAGCCTCTTAATTATTCAGTTAAGATGTCAGCCTCTTAATTGGACAGATTCAGAGCGTTTGGTAAGATCTTTTAATCAGTCTCTGAATCAATAATTCAACATGCTCTGCGCCTCTGCCTCTTAATCAGACAGATTTCAGGGGGAGTCTGAATTATTCAAACTTCAATATTATTCAGATATTAATCATTCAGATGCTACCAAACAACACCTGAATTATGCATATATAAAGATAAGAGTTGTGTGAAAGGAACAAAGTTGGAGAATCTAAAAAGAAGCTTGTACGGATAAAACATAGTGATTCTCGTCAAGCACGTACCAACATGGATTTATTTTGTCAAACACCCAACTCGTCCTGATATAGATCGATTTCTGAACTCAAGAAATCGTTTACATTTTAATGTTTAGACGGTTTTGTTTTATGTTTTCCAAATTTTTATACCGTCCCGATTCATTTTATACATGTTTGAATAAGAAAAAGATCTTTTAAGAATTTAACCGCCAAAAGAAAAGAAAATTTAAAG
This sequence comes from Calendula officinalis, assembly GCA_963853835.1. NCBI lineage: Eukaryota > Viridiplantae > Streptophyta > Magnoliopsida > Asterales > Asteraceae > Calendula > Calendula officinalis. Next base: position 684,601 of record OY970830.1, on the reverse strand, counting down.
AATCCAATAGATCAAATACAAACAAACTATTATTTACAATGTCACTTAATTCATAACAACTATAATTTGAATAATGCACACATAAAACACACTCATAATGAGGAAACAGAGCAAGTCTACCTTTCTTTTCTATTAACTTTTTGTAAGTGATGAAAGAATAAAAGGAATTGCAACGGTATAAAAGTCAAACACAGTCAAACCAACAAAGAAAGCCTTCATAGACATCAACCATTGATTAACAATCATAAAATCCAATCATGTCACACTTCCAATCACTGATTCTCTTTATTTCTCACTGCAAAAACAAAAAGAAAAAAAATATATATAATAAACAATCTTTCATCGTTAAAATAAGAGTTACTTTAACTAAACACATATTTCAACTTCGATCATTTCCTTTTCAAAGTTTCAAACTTAGTTATTTATGGACCATTTTATTGCATGGACAGTCCTTTTAAACATTATTCTAGTATAATAAAAAGATCTTGTTACCTAACCGTATGTACTTTTAAAAGAACTGTCCATGCAATAAAATGAGTAACTTTGAAAAAATGAACGAAAGTTGAAATATATGGTTAGTTAAAAGACAATTTATGAAATTGACTCTTAAAATACAGAAATATTTCATGCAACTAACACAGATTCTACATGCAGCATATATAATATGGAGTAGTAATTGTGTATATTGAAAAAACAACACGAAATCATTACGTCTTTGCTACAGGCGAGAACCATGATTAATTTCCCGAATTAAAATGTATTATCTAATATAAATATTAGAACAGGATTAAGAGTTTACATGTGTTTCTTTTTGGACGATTTTGCCCTTTTCTCCTCGGCCATTTTTTCAAACAAGCTTCCATCATAAACAGCTCTAATAGTTTCTTTCTTCAATAATCCGTTTTTGTCTTTTGCAAGGTAATACAATATCTTCCATTCTGATAGGCCTCCGATCCTGCATAATACAATATTAATTAATATATATTATTTATTCAAAAAAAATCATTTAAAATTGTTTTTACATTTTCTTACCATCCTGCATAGTCCTTGGGTTCTCGATTTCCTTTGACAAATGTATCAAGTTCTTCAGCTGTCAATGAATCTGAATTTGTTCGTGCATGTTTGTGGAATATTTCCTCAAACTTGGAAGAAACAAACCTAAATATTTCAGAACCATTGTTATAATTTGAATTTGGTCCTTTCTTTTTCAAAGTTACAAACTCAGTCCTTTATGTACGATTTTATTGCATGGACAGTCCTTTTAAACGGCTTTAGTGCAATAAAATGGTACGTAAAGGATTGAGTTTGGAACTTTAAAAAAGAAAGGATTAAAGTTGCAATATATGGTTAGTCAAAGGACTATTTATGAAATTAACGCTTTTTAAAGTGATTACAAGAATGATAAAAAAATAATACCTTCCATGAGTATCGTAGACGCCAGAGTCACTACCATGTTTCGCCATATTTATGTTTTCGATTATGATTGGGAATAATAAATTAGGAAACTTTTTCCCCTGTTTACCAAACACAAAATTGTCATTACTTGCCTATAATTCTAACATTAGTCTTACTTTAATTACTTTAAGTATAAATAAGCACACTATTTAAATATTAATTAATCATTTCATCCTAAAATATATAAAGTTGAACATGACACACCATTTAATGAGAATTATATAACTAACAATCAAATACTTCTTAATACAAAGTTAATTAAGAAAAAGCTTAAATCAAGATCTAAATCATCAATAACTTTTAAAAGTTGTTACCCTGCAAATATATTTATTCTGCTTAGTGTCTCACAAAAAAGAACATTTGTAGGGTAAGTCCTGTAATGTTAATTATGTAATTTTATACTTTATTATAAGATGTAGGTCATGTAGGGACCGTGGTAACCATAAGAAAAAAAACAATAACTTTATTCGACACGTTTTTAGCCGTATTTGGTATAAAAAACCAAATACACACTTGAGTGGCATATAAAGCAGATTTAAAACAGCTTAATTGTTTTTATTAAGTTCTAAATTATAAATAAATACGATATGTTATTAAGTGATATGTTAAATCTGCAACTTTGTATAAAAAAAAAAAGAGTAATTTTGCCAGGTTTTCATCGTTTCCGTATTAGGAATATGAGTTAGGTTTATGCATTATTTTTTCCAAAAATAGATACATGTTAAGAATATTTTTAAAATCAAAGAAAACTGCCATAATTAAGGAATCATGTTTATTTTAGCAGCTCTCTGAATCTAGTAAGCACCAAGCATAATCATCATTACTTAGTAAGCAACAGAGTTCTATCATCCAATTACTGAATTTAATATTAGCTTAAAACAACATAAACTAGACTTATAATCCCAATATAGCAAATTACCAATATTAAATTGCTCAAGTAGACTGATTCAATATACTCCTTATTAAACTACAATTAATCATGCAAATCAATAAAAATATTAAAATAATAGGGAGATTGAATACATACAGGACGAGTTTTGCCACTAAGTCCCATATTGATGAAAAGAGCAGCAACTGATGATAACACAATACCGCTCCCAATTGCTCGAAAACCTAATTCTCACAAAAACCCCAATCGAATTTAACAAAAACAATCAAATGAAAATTACAGAGGTTTTTAAGTATAATTAACGACAACGAACCTTGAAAAGTTTCCCAAGGATAAATCACACCATCGTTGTTACGATCGAAGAACGCAACGTGTTTTTGTAACACGTTTTCACCGCTCTCGATTGCTATATTCATTTACGAACCACCGATTGAACAGTTGAAATTGAATTGAAATATACGAACAAAACTGAACAGAAATTGAAGATTGATATGAATAACAACATTTATGATACCTTTAAACTGAGATTCGACAGCCATGGATTGATGCTTTGCTTAATTAATACGCTTAAAATGCTGATCAACTTATTACAGAATAATTTGTATCTGGAAAGATGAAAATTGTGTGTAGAGAGTGTACAGGGTTTTATAGTGGTTTCATAAATAAAATAAAATAAAATAAAAAATAATAATTAAATTGTGGTTGTCACTTTCTGGGAGACTGGGACATTGATATAACGTAAAGACCCGATTTTAAGAGAGAATTTGATTTAAATCGTAAACTTAACACAAATATGCACATCTAATATTTGGATTATTTAATAATTTAATCACTGATAATTAACATAGATGCTATTTGATTTTTGAAATATTATGGGTGGGTAAAAAACTGTCCAAATTGCTATAACTAACAAAATATATTATGTACAAGTAATTATACTTTAGTTTTTTACTCTTCTCAATTTACTTAAAAAGTGTGTTACAATCTCCTACTAACCATTCAATTAATTTTAATATAATCTTCATTATAATTTTATCTTAAAATTCATGAAACCAATAATATAATACTTAATTTTAGAATTAGAGATAGTATATGTTTTATTATTGTTGTGAACATTTAATATGCTTCCTTTGAACAACTTTCACTTTCTAAAATTAAAAAAAAAAAGAACAAAACAAAAGAAATAAAGAACAACAATTGGTAAACAAAGAAATGGCTTACTTTTTTCAAAAGGCAAAGTTGCATGAAATAGCTTACTATACATTTATGTGTATGCTAAATAATAACTCCTTCATAACATATTGCTTTTAATCGAGTACATTATTAATCCTAACATAACATCCATGCAAAGTAGCATATAATATTACCTTTCATTTTGTGATATAATGACATAAATTGAATTTTTTATTTGGATAAACGTTCTTCAAGTTTATTATACATGTTTTATTTTCACAATTTTTAAATCTAATAGATTTATTATTTGATTATAAATATTGTATATTTATAATGTTGTGTTGATTAGAATTTATTTTTATTTAGTTTTAATATTATTTTTAATATTTTGGGTTTGTATTTATTGGAAATTTATATAGAAAGTATAGATGTTAGTAATTTTAAATCTTGTAATTTTAAGATGTTATTTTCAACGGCAATTTTAAGATGTTAGTCTGAATGTTTAATAAGAGGGTTAAAATAGTAACTTTGAATTTTATTTTGAATTTTAAGACTTGTTTTTCTTGATATAAAGAAATGAAATTCCCTAAACAAAACAAATAAACATGAAACGTGTCTAATCATCTTCTTAAGATTCTTAATCTATCGTCTTGTTACTTTGTAAAATACTCGTAGTTAAATAATATAAAGAAGTAAAGTATTCATGCCTTTTAACTTTCGAGACACTTTTCCTATTACCCAGCTTGGCAATCTTACATAATTAAATTAATTAATTTTCATTTCTCTTATCAATTAGGCAGTGATATCCTCATATCTACACCACAAAAGTGCTCTCCTCACTACATTGTACAAGTTATTAACCAAATTGTACAAATAAGGAAAACATAAATTGTGAATTAGTTCTCGTAGTTTGTATATCCATATTCCTCGTCGTCGAACTATAACGTCTGCTATATCATACAATTGTTATTTTACAGTGGCGTTATCGTCGCTCCACCATGACTTTAATGCTTGTTATCGGGTTTCTTTCTATTAATTTTTCAAATTGCGATTGGTTGATAGTGTTTTTTGATTTTTTGTTACAACATGTTACAAGAAGAGTGTTTTTCGGATTTGTGTTATAGTAGAAAAATCTCTATAACATGATTATAACATCTATTGCATACCAAGTGTTCTAAGCATACATAAATATTTGCTTGCTCATTTAGGGGGTTTGCTAATTGATATTAGGTTACTTGCTATTAATTTTGTTATTTTCTTATATTAGTGCATTATGATGTGAATTTTGTAATTTGTAAACTTCCAGTAATGATTTAGTGAAGCTTGTAAAAAAGATTTTGCACAGTCGAATTAGTGTTTGAAGTTTGTAATAGTTGTGTAATTTGTGCAGTAAAAAGGAAGCACTAGTCAATGTCAAAAATGAAAATGTAATTGAACGCTTTACAAAGATGGTTAAAAGTTTAATAAATATTGTTTGTTATAATTATCTTGGCCCATCCTAAATAAAATACTAGGATCATTGCTATTGATATAAATTTATGTATGATTTTGGCAAACAAAAGATTAACACTAATGCTGCTTTCAATTGTGATACCAATTAATACTTCAGTTTTGTTAAATCAGTAACATGTTATTAGGACTCTAATTGACACTCAACGGATGTGCACATGTCAACAATACTCATTTATTTAATATTTTATACATAAAATATATACATAAAATACTAATACCTATAAAAATTACCCTCTCGCTTGTTACACTTCTCCAAACCAAACAAACTAAAGACATTCAAGTGACACTCAAACCGAAGATATCATTGTGTCAATTTGACGCGTCTACTGACACCTAACTAAAGACATTGCTGTATATGTGTGCATTTATTATTTTTCTATAAAAGAATTGTTGATATACTAAATCTATCAAATAATAATTAATTTTCCTTTTTATTTCTAAAGGTGTGACTTAAGGAGATTATATTATATAAACTTACAATCAATAGCAACTTTAAACATGGATATACACGATGCAAAGCAACTCCGACTACACTTTTCTTTTTCTTACACGCCAACTCAACCGACAATTCGTTAATGTTCACCTTTTTTCAATCCTTTATACCCAAATTTTGTTAAACATTAACACGGACTTCACACGGAATATATTACAAGATTAATGCTTAATAGTTGTGCAATATTTGTGATTCGGTGGATAAGGACATGAGTTTAATTTTTAAAAATCATGTGAGTCACGGAGCAGGTTTAAATCATCTTTCGATTTTTGTTAAAAAAGGGTTTGATTAAAGTTGATCCACTCTAGACCCAGTCTATTGCCAAGTCTATATACGACACATCACGTTAATTTAGAACTACGATGTGGAACAATTACAAATATCGCGTTGCTAATGTTTAAAATCGACATTGTTTGTTAATCTCATTGTTTTAGATGCGTTGTAGTATTAATCTCATTGTTTGTTAATCCGGACATATAGTTACGTGTTATCTTAATAATGATGAGGCATAGCTTCTTTCTTTTTTTCTTTGATAGAGAATGGCTTCACATTCTTTTTCTCAATCGATAATCATTTTAATGAACTTTATGGCATTCACATTACACATATAAGGGCATCTCGATGATAACAATTGAAGAAAAAATGACAAATGGTATGTCTTTGATAACGCATAAAGAAAATGACAAGACATTCATCATTTTTAATTTTAGTGTCAAAACATTTTTAGCAAAATATATTTAATTCCGATTTTGCTAACATTGACATTTGGCCCTACGATTAACAATTAACTTATAGTAACACTGTCTTATAAAACATACCAGTGTTCCAACATAATCACCAACTCACTCATATATGTAAAACAATAATTATAGAAATAATTGTGTTATTGATCACTATATGTATATTACAAAGATACGTAAATTAAGACGCTAAAACCTTCTATACAATTAGGCTCAATAAACATAAATTATATTATCTAACAATAATACAATATCTTCGCTATCACACTCAGAACTTTCCACCTTTTTCATTGATTATATTAGTGAGAGAAAAAAAGGAGTTGCTAAATATGATTATTGTTACAAGACAAAAACAAAGTTAATTTTCTTTTGAACGGCACCTAATTTACTCTTATTTGTCCACAACGAGACTTGAATCCATGATATATTGTCATAGACAACACCTTACATCTTACACCAATACCACTAAACTATAAGCTTTGGGTATAAAAAAAATATTACATATAATTTGATTTTTGTAACATGTTTAGAGCTTGGGAGTAGGGATGAACACAAACCGGTTTTGCCAAAAACCGGTTTCGGGTTTGACCCTAACCGGTTTTTGGTCAACGCCGGTCGTAACCGGTTTCTCCAAAAACCGGTTCGGTTAGTAACCGGTTTCGCGACTCGAAAACTCTAACCGGTGTAATGGGTATTGTAACCGGTTCGGTTCGGTTTCAAACCGGTTAACCGGCCAAAACCGGTGTGTTGACTAAATTTCCGGTCGGTTTTGACCAAAACCGGTTTTTAAAAACCGGTTACTAACCGGTTCGAAGGCTAAAACCCCTAACCGGTTCCAAACCGATCGGTTTCTCAATAACCGAACCGGTTACGGTCAAAACCGGTTTTGACCGGTTTCTGTTTCGGTTCGGGTACCGGTTTCGGTTTTGGGTATTTTGTGCACGGCTACTTGGGAGGAAGAATAGCAACACCTTTACTACATGAAAAGGTTTTATACATTGACGGGAAAACTTCAACTGATTTCAACAAAGTTGATAACATAAAGGGCTGATAATGTATTATTTTATGGGGTTAATTCTAATGTGTAATTGAGTTGAATTATTGAATGCTTTTGGGCGTTTATGATCGCATTTCAAGCATGCGGTGTTTCTTTTGAAGTTTATGTAGTTGCATCTGCAAAAAGGAATTAATGACGTTAATTGTCAAAGTTGACGTAAATGAAGGGGGTGAAATGAAAATTATGTGGAATTTGGGAGGGAAGAACTCACGAGTCACATGCCCATTCCCCTGGATTGAGTTGTCGTTTTGGTGGGTTTGTTTGGCACTGCAAACATCTTGTGTTCTTTGCAAAATTTAAAAATTTACATCTGTAATAATTTACATAAAAAATTAAAAATCGAGTTACGATTTGTAAAAGTAATTTATGAAATTTGTAAGGGGTAAATTTATAGGGATGGTCCATTAGGTCTGCATCAAATTTCAGTTATGATCTTTTAATTTGAAAAATTACATTATACAGTCATTTAGCCTAACGTTCGTTAAACGTTTATGTTACAAAATGATACTGGTAATACTTTAAAATGACACATGTAGACATTTTTCTGTTAAAATATTTAATGGACGTTAATCTAAATGACTATATGTCATATGTGCAAAAGGTTTCCAAAAAACTTGATAAAGTAATTGATTCAGTACTCTGACTCACTAATTTGGTCTTGTGTTCTCACGTAATTTGCTTCCAATTTCAATATATTGCGATAAACGTATATTTTTTAGTCCGTCAAAAACTCCAACAAAAGTAACTCAAGTAAGAAACTGTTATCAAATTAATGAGTCAAGGTACTAAACTGAACATTTTTTCAAGTTCAAAGGTAGTAGAGAATAAATGCAGCTAAGTTTATGGTACTAAAATGCATTTTGACCAAAAATTTAGTATATACCTTGTACATAACCAATCTCCCTTTTTCAACTGCAAATTATCTCGGTTATTCCCTGATCTTTGAATATTTTCATCAAATGCATCACAATCATGATCCCTGATCTTTGACCGGTGTTCTTCCCGTTGACTTTGACTTCTATGGAAAGACGAGACCCGTTTTGAAGGATCAAAATTATGCTCCTCCTTGCTATATTTCACCATATCTTTAATTAAACTTTTAATTGCTTCATCAAGCTTTTTATTTGTAATTTGTTCGTTATCATCTGAGCCGTTGATACGATCAAGGCCGTACGTGAGTACAAAACGCATGACATCCACAGTGCAACCACCTTCATTTACACGTGCCTTCACATACGCTCTCTCACAATTTCCTCTAAAATTGCAAGAGCTACAAACCTGCCAAGTTATTTATTATTTGATAAAAAAAAATCTACCTTTTATATTTATGGTAATTATAATATGATAAAATATATTTTAGTATCTTAAATTAGGTTGTCTATGTCATCTATGACTACTAATTATTAAAGTTGCAGTATGATACCATGAACTTATCAAAATGACCAATTTACTAACCCGACTCATTAATTTGGTTACCTTTTCCTATATGATTTAGGTGTTGTTTGGTAAGCCTCTTAATGATACTGTTAAGAGGCCAGTCTCTTAATCGGACAGATTCAGAGTGTTTGGTAAGGCCTCTTAATCAGTCTCTGAATCAATAATTCAACATGTTCTGCCTCTTAATCGGACAGATATCAGGGGAAGTCTGAATCATTCAGACGTCTGCATCATTCAGATATTAATCATTCAGATGCTACCAAACAACACCTAATAGTAAACTTTTGAGTAACTAAAAAATATAAGTTCGTCTAAATATACTGAAATTAGAAGCAAATAACGTGAGAAATGAGAATTCAAGACCAAATTAGTGAGCCACAGTAATAAATTGCGGCTTTAATAGTTCAGGATAATAAATAACCTAGTCAACCAAGTTCATGATACTAAAATGCAATTCATTATTAAACATTTTTTAGCAGAATTAAACCTAAGTTTTTGGTCAAACATTTAAAGAAGATTGTTACATACATTTCCTTCATTAATACCCATATGAGCCCTTAACCGTTTCCCTGAGTTCACAACTTTCCGGTCCGTACTAGGACAGCCAGATCCTGCAACCATTTGCATGTCTCTACTCGTGAAGTAGCTGAGCAAAAAGTGACAATAAGTAAATAAATTTAGATTAAAAAGAAAATACACACCAATTATCAAAAAGCTGGATACTTTTCGCAGAGTATTTTCATCAAACAGGTGGTGTGCTTCAAAAGCTTCATAAATCAACAGTGCATAAAAGCTTAGTATATACTACCTCATAAGATCAGGTCGATCACGTGCAAAGCTAAGACACGCAGTCCGAATTTGATTACAACCTTTCCCATCGATCAATCCTCCACTTCGAAACGGGTTCCCGACACTATCAAAGTACCCAAATTTGACCAATTTCTCCATCAACAAATCCCATTCTGACCACTGAGGCGAAATCTGGATACTCGACGACGGCCCAGGGTCAATTGATTCTGCAGTTTTCGCTGCGTGTTGTATTGATTGGAGGTTTTTACATTCATTCAATATGAAATCAACGGCGGGATTGGATATTAAGGTTTTGTTTTGGGTGTGAATATGAGAAATTGATATCACTGATTTGGGGGTTTTGGGTAGTGATTTTAGTGTGCGATAGAGAGGCTTAAGCATTTTTCATGAGCGATCGAGCAATTTTTTTGTTAGGCCTGAAAATTGGGGCACCTAGTTCGTTCGCGCAATTTTTTATAAGTTCTATTTTTTTTTTTTTTAAATGGCAAATCCAAATGTATACCTATTTTTCACCTTTATGACACGCGGTTTGTTTTTTAAGAGCAAAAAGATCTGCTGTCTATGGGTTACATTTACTAACTGCTGCAGCTTTTGGATGGATCAAAGGTCTGCAGTCTGCAAAAAAGCTGTTGTTTGTTTTTTAACATCAGTGAACTTGCTTAGATAAATTAAAATTTAATATATCTTACGTCTAACAACATTAAAATAATCCATACAACAATATAATATGTTGTTTGGAGGAGATATGTTTTTTTAGGTTTGGAAGACCCAAGAAGCTAATGCCCAAAGCTTTTTGGAAAAGACTTTCTGCAGACATAAAAAGATTTGCGAGCTTTCAAAAAACAAACATCTGCGGGAGACTTTTTCTGCGCGTGATCTGCGCCGCGAAGACAAAAGACCCCAGGAAGACCTTTTGTAAAAAAAATAACAGCACCTTAAACCCCAACTACAAGATTATGAGGTAAATATCATATCGTTAGGCCAAAAACCATTTGATAAGATTTGTGTCATTTTTTTATAAGTTCTTATTTAATACACATTATCTAAGATTTCTGTCATAATATACTACGTTTTAACAAAATTGTGAATTGCTTGCCTATAAGCTTTATACGAAATACGATTTTTTATAAAATTTAATCCTAAATTGAGAATCAAATAACTATGTTTCTTCCTTTTCATATACTTCTTAAGTTCATCACACAATGTACATGTACCTATTATGATTTAACACTAATCCAACACGATTATTAAACAGATTTCCGTGCCATTCGTTTTATAATTCCAGTTAAAAAAAACTCATAGTAATGAAAGATAGGTAAAAAAAATTGAGCGCATATACTCATATTAATGTAGAAACATAATCAGCTATATTATACTTTGAACTAGGTGTGCAAAAGTTTTTTAGAAAAACCGGACCGGTTTAAAACCCGGTTTGATTTTTGTCAACGAAGGTCAAAATCGATTTGGGGGAATCAGTTCGGTTTTAAACCAGTTTTTGGTAAGCTGTGGGGTATATCCAGTTGAAACATGTTCGGATCGGTTCAAATGAGATTTTTCGGTTTTTAAGTTGGTTTTAAGGACAAGTTAACAAAACCGGTTTTCAAACCGGTTCGTTCTGAAAACAACGATCCGATCACAACCCGGTTGTTTACGAACCAATTATGTACAACAAGGTAAAAACTGGTTTCAAACCAATTTTTAAATCAATTCAACCATAAGAGAAAAGTTAGATTTGTCAACCTATTTACCTAGCTCATTTCAATTTAACTCTATCACACTTATTCTTCGATAGAATTCTTATAATGTTTGTCTCGTCTCGAAAATTTACACAACTTCATGGTAATATGATTAGTAGGATAATCATGAAAGAAAAGTCAAATTAATCACAGTTTCATAGAAAAAAGTTAAATTATATTGCTTCCTATTAAATTTTTTTAATATGTTTTTGTACTTATATAATCAATAAAAGTGTCAAAAGCAAATAATAATATTTAGAAAAAAAATATTAGTAAATTGTACGTATTAAACATTTTAGTTAGATATAATAGGAAGATTGGTTATAAATCAATACAATTATTTTATGTATACAGATGTAAAGAGACACGTGTATGAAAATACAAAAATGAAATATCCCACGTTTTAGAAGAAACGTAGAACATGTTTGACTCATGACACGTCACACATGACATAAGGTAGCCTATCGTAGCGACGTAGCCACACCTCAAAGTTCCGGAACACGTGTCTTATAGACTAAAAATTATAGTAAAAAATGGCGATAGTGATACAATTTTGAAGTTGAAGATTAGGGTCAAACTTTAAAAGAAGTCAAAGATCGTGTATAAACATAATAGTAGCTGCTATATGAAACAGGAGGAAGGCGGCGGCCTTTGAATTAATTTAGTGTTTGAATTTTGACAGTCAAATAATATGGTCTTTTGTGAGTCATCAAGCCATTCAACTAGTCAAACGTCTTACTCAAAAGTAGACAACCTTTTTTAGAATTTTGAAAAATAACAACTTACAATCTTATTTCACAATATTTTTAAAAGGATACTTTGGTTTATAATGATCTCCCAGGAGATAATTGTATTTTGCTAATGATGTACGTAATCTAACTGTTTATGTGGCTACTTTCGTACTTTCCTCGACCATCTAATATATATTTACTCATTGTGGACACCTTTTCATGATATATGAAATCACTTGCCTAAAATAGTGTCAAAACTTTGCAAGGTGCTATAAAATACTAATAAAGCAAGCTTATATAAATTATGAACACATTACATATTGAGATAATATGTATTGCAAATTGACACATTAAAACTTAAAGAACAAAAAAGCAAGCTTGAAGTTTGGTAAACCATACCTAGAATCAAAGAACAATGGTAGTTGGATGGTTATTCAACAAAGATTCGACTACTTTTGGATAAAAATACTAGGCAATTCGTTCGGATTAATTACTTATCAATTGACATTTCATTATGGTATGATTTTAATAATAATTCCTTTTGAATGTGTAATATGAAAAGGAGCAAACTAATTTGTGTTTTCCTATAAAGGTATTAACTATTTATATTGTTAAAAATATATAGATATAAAAAAGTTTTTATTACGAGTCAATAAATTATTTAAGAAGATTGGACTCTCTTGCCTTTTAAGACGGTTCGAAATAGTCATCTCTTATCCTTAAAAAGAAATGAAAAAGAAAATAATAAAATATTTCCAAATTTTCCCATCAATAAATAAAATAAAATGTCCTATATTCTGTCTCTAAAATTCTACGTATAAATACCCCCAATTCGGTTCACAATCATAATTCACAAGACAAAAACGCATTTCCAGAGCTAAAACATGGAAACCGCCACCACCAACAACAACCACCGTGAGGCGGCGGAGGAACAATACGACGGAGAGAACGGCGTTGCTATTCATAGCCAAGTGAAGAAGATAAAGCAGGAGCTGGAGAAAATAAAACATCCAGCCGGAATCGAGCAATCGGAGATCAAATCGGTGTTACGAGAGTTTTCCAAGTCGCAGAAGCGTTGCCGGTCGCCGTTGGGGATTACCGACCGGCCTATTTCTGTTGGCAGATCTTAAAAATGAAGTAAGATTCTATCATCGTTGATGTTGATAAAGGTTAATTAGAAGATGCGTGGTTTCAGTAGTATGGCGAATTTTATCTTCTTTCGTTTGTGTTTTAGATAATTTTGATACTTAGATGAATAGATGTACATATGATATTTATGGATAAACAGAGCATGTTTATGGTTAAATTTTGTTTGTTTTCATTCTGTTTTTTTTCTATGGTTTTGTTAATAAAATATAATTTTGAGTAAATGTTTTATCGAGCATAATTTATTACATGTATACCGATTAGACATGTGCACAGTCAAATAACCGAGAACCAGATTCGGCCGGACAGAGAACCAAACTAGAGACCCTCGGAACTGAATCAAACCGGACCGAGAACCGACGGGAACCGGACCGAGAACCGTGAAAGTTTCTATGACTTCTTTCGGTTTTTCTCAGGTTTAGACCAAACCGAACCACTCGGAACCGAGAGCCGATTTTGCATGAGAACCGAACCGATATAGCTCGGTTCGGTCCGGTCTAATTCGGTTCTATGGTTCCGGTCAAGTCTCGGTCCAGTTTGCACATGCCTAATACTGAGTGTGCTTATCTAAATTTATCTAGATGTTTTACAAAACCAAGTTAACTAGTTAGGATGTTTAAAATTGCAATTTGAAGCAGACTACGGTGCTGTTTGATATGAACAAAATTATTAAGTGCTGAATGATTCAACGGTCTGAATGATTAAGAGGTTTGTATAAAACTTGATTTGAATGCGAGAAACTTTTTTATAAGAATTCTGACTGCTTAATGATTCAGCATAAGTTCTAAGGAAGAATGATTCAGCAGCTTTTTGCTGTCCCATTCAGCATATACTTCATTCAGAGGCGCTAAACAAACGCACTGAATGCTTAAGCATTCAGCGCTGAATGGTTTCATTAAGCTGCAAACAAACACAACCTACATGTTTATTGCGTTTTCAAAACCGCAATTACGCAACTAATATACATAATGGATAAATGAATCAAATATTACATAACATGAAACTTAACCGAATTAAAACATATCGTACGAAATATATAATACTTCATAATTATGTGACTTATAAGTTATAACTCCAAAATTGTTCAAATCCACCATGAAAACAACAAATGTGGGAATATGTACACAAATAAATTCATCACAACAAGGAATTTGGAAACATGTAGAATTGTTTCATAATGTAATCCTAAAATACTTCATTTGGTTTGGCCAAATTACCCGGTTTAGTTTAATTAATATGATGGTTATTGACGCAACAAAAGTGTAATTTGGCAAAACCGTATAGACGATTTCTGCAATTTAAAAACATAAAAACGAAATAGTTAATGCAAACAATATGTTAAATTGTTCCATAATTTAATCATAAAATCCAATACTATCATCCAAGATGTCTAAAACGATCCAATCAAATTAATTATTGCAAGAATTTAATCCTCATTAACAATTTCTTGTTGCTTTTGCAACCCCATGGAATCAAATTTCGAACCCAACATCATCATATCCTTAAACTCGTCAAAATTGATCATACCGTCGCCGTCACGGTCAGCTCCGGCGATCATTTTCCGGCTCTCCGTGATAGTACACGTATCCCCCAATTTCTTCAAAACATTTTGCAATTCTTCCGCCGTAATCAGCCCGTTTTGATCGATATCGAATACCAAAAACGCATTCCTTAAATTATCCAACACCTCGGTCGAATCGATGTCTTTCGTGTTCAATTCGATAAATTCCTGCAAATTAATAAAACCGTCACCGTCACCGTCCACCTCTTTGATCATATTCTTCAGCTCGTCTTCCGTCGGTTGGTGCCCTAAACTTCCCATGATTGATCCCAGCTCTGAAGCACAGATCTTTCCGTCGCCATTCACGTCAAATTTGTTAAAAACTTGTTCGAGTTCTTCCTCGATTCGTACTCGGGAATCTGAGGATTCAGAATTTGCTGGCTCGGATGTTGATTTCGTTTGGTTCGGTGCCGGAGGTGTGGATTCTGGCTCGGGTTGAGGTTCGGATTCAGGCTCGGCTTCGTGTTTGTGCGAGCTGTTATCGTCTTCCTTTTTTTTCTTTTTTTTCCGATTTAGCAGATTCTTTATACCCATTGTCTTTTTACCCATTGTGGATTTGTTATGACTGAATTGGGGAATTCAATCGGAAAATTGTTATGATGAAGGATGAAATTAATCGATAATATTTGTTCTTTTAAGTGTTTATGGTTGTTAGGTGGATGTCCGTACATAACGGCTAAAATTAACAGAATATGTAGTTGCATTTGAATAGGGCGATTATAATATTTCGGTTGAAAGAGTAAATACAGTTATAGTTGGAAGTAAGATACTATTTTATTTCTTTTTCTTTTTTCTTTATTTGTATTTGCTCTTAATTAAGATATTAAATATTTTAATACAAATTTGGTATAATACTTGCTATTAATATATTTTAATCTCTTAGAATTAATGATTTTATATTTTCATTAATGGGGTTGATTAACATAAACTCTTTCTAATAAAAAAAATATTTTTACATAGGTTAAATTAACAAAATATATAGTTGCATATAATTAGGGTGGTTACAATATTTCTGTTGAAAAAGTAAATACGTTTTATGGTTGGAAACAATGTCTTTTATCTTTTTTTTTTTTTGTATGTCCTCTTAGTTAAGATATTAGATATTCTAATACAAATTCGGTATAATACTTAATATTAGTATCTTAGAATTAATGATTTTATATTTTTATTAATGTTTTGAATAATGTAAATTCTCTCATAAAATTTCCTTACTTATATAGGTTAAAATTAATAGACTACTAGCAGGGTACCCGCGCAATGCGGCGGCGGGTACTCGTAACTATTTTTCGAAGTGACGACAGTACCGGTGGTGGTGACAATAGCGATGGTGATGAGTGGTGGTGCGTAGTGATGGTAGGATCAGATCCGAAATTGGCCTTTTTTGTGAAAGTAAATATGTGCCTTTTAAATAGAGAAATGATGGTTCAGTTCTGGTGACGTTAAAGCTTATATATATTAGTATCTGGAACAAATCAAAATAATCAAGCAGTTGAAGTGGTTAACTTATATCAACATGCTTGTCTAAATCACAACATTCATAAACAAACATCAACAACTTAAACTAAAAATAAAAAATTTATATGATTTTCAATTGGTCGATCATAACACGAATTTACCAGAACAATCATCTGATCCATAGAGAGATAACATGGTAGAAACTCACGTGATTTTCTTTAACTTCAACCGACAATTATGTCAATTTACATATAGGATGGAAGTAAATAATTTAAAACGGGAAAATAGAATGAAAAAAAAACGTTAAATGATTAAAAACAATGAATATTGTTGTTCATATAAAGTGAATATTGCTACAAGGAAGCAAATGGATAGCTGCGAAAACATCCAAGATCTCCCATAGTAGTCCTAGCAAGTTCGATTTTTTTAGTGAACACTACTGTCCAATAGTTTTGAACGAAGTTGTAGTTTCCAAAACGTGGATAGTCTTTGGGTAGGTAGAAATCTATCTCGAAGCCCTTCAACGAAAACACACCACCTTGTAAATTGAGTCCGTCATATATAGTCCTTAAAATGTGGGGGATAAAGGCCATGATTTTGTGTCCCTAAGACGAAATCAATGAATTGGTAATTGTAAAGTTAAGAAATTTAAAGGTACTACATGTCATTGTTTAATAGCAACTTACAAATTTGTCGAGCAAAACAAGCCACATGTTGTTTTGTTTGTCATCCCTCCAAACATAATCAACCCGGACATAGTTGCAGCTGTAAGTCCACTCAAGTTGGCAGAGAGAGTCAAAGCTCACTATTGGTACATACAAGGGGCATTCCATCTGCTGCAAACGTTTTAAAGATATATTGGTGATTCAATGGTTTACTATATCACTTTAGCTGTAGTGTAGATATATTTATAAACAGATTGATTGACTAATGCGTAATGCACGTTATGTGTCACCTTAATGACGAATTTCAGTTAATGCCGTAAAAATTTAAAAACGGCCAAATGAATGTAAATATCACGGATTCACCTAATCATTGACCAAGTAAACATGCGATATATATCTTCATATTAATTACAGTCAATTCAACGATGTTACAAAAATAGACCATAAAAACGTTTCCTTATTTAGAAAAGTCCAAAGCTGTTACTTTGACTGTAATTATTTCAACATTTACTAAAAAAACGTTTCCCGATTTTGTTAATAATCATGAATAATACGTTTTCTTTGTTGCTTACACGTAGCTAGTTGAAATATGTATAGTTATTTCAAGTTGGTATGACAATTTGACAATGGATTGTATATATATATATATTTGTTATGAACCGGACACTAAACATTAACGTGGAGCATATAGTGTGGCCTGAATTGTAGCTGCTTGTTTATGTATGGTCAAAAGTTGATTTCGGTTATAAATGGTTTTGGTATGGTCAAAATTTGATTTTCGGTTATAAATTAAACGGAAATTGTTTCTAGAAATTGTTGATATATAGCCTGTTATATATGCTTTTCGGTTATAAATTTTTGTATCCCAAAATGCTTTGCATGAATTGTAGATGGTTGTTTATGTATGGTCAAAAGTGGATTTTCGGTTAAAAAATGGTTTTGGTATGGTCAAAATTTGATTTTCGGTTATAAATTAAACGGCTTTTGTTTCTAGAAATTGTTGATATACAACCCGTTATATATGCTTTTCGGTTATAAATGAGTTTGGTATAGTCAATTGTTGCTATAACTAAAGCAGTATAGTTAATGTTAGTGATAAATCGGTTGGAGTAACAGGTTAATAGGGGAAGTGTGGGTGGTTTTAAATAAAATGTAATGTAGAGCAAGTGGTTAACACATAGTCCTAAGTTAGGAGAGGTCCTGGGTTCGAATCTTAAAAGCTGCGATTTATTTTTTTTAAGGCAGAGAAGTAAGTAACAAAAGAGGAAAGCTCCTTAAAATTAAGTTTAAGGAGGTCCTTAAAAGTTGCCTAATGTAGTAGGCCTAAATGCATTATATATTAGTAAGATATAGTCGCATATGACTAGAGTGCTTACAATATTTCAGTTGAAAAAGTAAATACAATTATAGTTAAAAGTAAAATACTTGCTACTAATATCTTTTAAGCTCTTAGAATTAATGATTTTATATTTTATTAATGGTTCATGTAGGTTAATCAGGCAACCCGAATCAATACAAAGGGATTTAAGCACTAATTGTAGTAACATAGTACTACATTATTACAATGTTTGCAAACAAGAGAAACACACTAAAAAAACACAAACCCACACACAACAATGGCCTGATTGATTTATGTTTCTACGGTGTCCACGTAAACAACCCGAATGTCGGGTTCAGAACACTGTAACCACCGTCGACCACCAAATTATGCCCGCTTATATATCCCGACTCATCGCCCGCCAAAAACAGGGCTGCATTTGCAATATCTTGTGGCCTGAGTGTCTTTCCTTTGAGGTTGGAATAAACACTCGAGGTATCCTCGATACCAAAAAATTTACAAGCCGCCACAGTTGGTATAACATATGGCGATATGCAATTCACCCGAATTTGATACTTCCCTTACTCGGCCGCAGCATTCTTCGCCAATCCCACCACCCCGTGTTTTGAGCTCGTGTAAGCATGAGAAGTACCACCACCCGTGATAGAAGCAACACTTGCAATTGTTACAATACTTCCACTATGATTTGGGATCATCACACGGGCCGCGTGTTTGGTTCCTAAGAAAACTCCGATTAGGTTAACGTTAATAACACGCTCAAAATCGGATTTTTCGTTGTTTAAAATGCTGAGTTTTGGCTCGTCGGTAATCCCGGCATTGTTAACCATGATGTCTAGTTTCCCTTGCATTGCGATAGTGGTGTCGATAACATTTTCGATGTCGGATTCGAGGGATACGTCGCAGTGAACGAAACTAACGTGCCCGAGGCCTATTTCTTCGCAAAACGATTTTCCCAATTCGTCTCTAACGTTGGCGATTACTACTTTTGCTCCGTGCTCGACAAACGACCTCACGATGCTCTCTCCGATTCCCCGAGCTCCACCGGTGACAATGGCGACCTTATTTTCCAATCTAAAATAAATTTTGTTCACATGTCAAATAAACACATTATTTAAAGACAAGTATCGTCTTATTAGTTGATTTTGGTAATATAATTGTAAAACACATCGGGAAGCAAAAAACCTTTTGCAAGTGAAGCTCTTGTCTAGCCAAGGCGGCCAAGCGACCAAAGATACATCAAATAGTCGATATGTTTTATGTGAACCGGTGACTGGTTTTTGTTCTAAACAGATCCTAACTCGAACTCGATTATGTTACTCGAGCCGGGTGTATTTGGGTCGTATGGTGGTATTGGGATTTTTAATCCGACCCAAAAAACCCGACGGTATCGGGTCAGATATCGGCTTATGATTACCTAACTTTAACGGGTTTCGGTTGATCCGTTTAAACCTGATTGAAGTTTGAGGTTATTTTCATTGAAATCTAAAAGAAAAATAAAATAACCTACCGCAAGTTATGCTAATTTAAAATGTTTTTAGACTTGATAAGAGCCAAGTTCAACCCAATTACTCAATTTGACACCCTACATGTAATCGTGAATCATTGTTAAACATAGCCTTCTTTACTTTTTTTGTTTATTTATAAAATTATCATCTTATACTATATCTTCAGAAACATTATATCTAAAACTTAAAGTTTGACCTGACACCACGTTAAGCGAACCTTGCAATCAATATCACCATTTACTTTTTGTTTCAAAAATCAATAAGAATTAAGAGAGTGATACACGAATTATTGTTCAAAAATATTTGTTTTTAATTTTTTTTCAAGTGTTGACTCGATAAAATTAGTTGGAAAAAAGAAGATGATTTTGGATGGATAATTCCACCGTTTCTTTCCCTTCATTCTTGTTAAATAAATTTTGTAGGTTTATTATTATAAAAAAGTTTATCTTGCAACAAAGAGGGCGAAGACGTGAAAGTTTAAGCAATATTCAATTCTAAATTTCTAATATTGACAAATGAGTTTATGCTCATAATATATGTGATGATAATCATTGTCTATGTTTTCCAATATTTCTGTTAGGAATATTTCTTATAATATTCATTAAAGATTCGATGTGTCAAAACTTATAAAGTACAAAGACCTAAATTGAAGATATGGAAGTCAATATTTGAATAAAGATTTAGGAGATAATCATAAATGTAAAAGATATAGTATATCTTTATTAGCTTAAAAGATTTAGTATTATCTTTTCCTTGTAAATCTCTAGGTTTTCTAGTATATAAAGAAACCTAGAGGTATAGAATTAGACGTTCTTGAAACCCACGTTTTAACGTGTATGTGTGTGTACTCTAAGCCTCAAGGTCGTTTGATCCTGTTAACCAAAACCGTTCTACATATTTATATGTAGAATTGGGGCTTTTAGTAATCATTGTATATAAAGATGATGATGAAACCTTGTTTAGCTATACAAATATGTTTATCTAATTCCGCAATTTTATGATTTGTATATGCTTATTCCAGATCAAGAACTAACTATTCTTGAGCCTAAAGATCGACGATTATGAAGAGTTGTTCTAAACACAGCAATTGGTATCAGAGCACGGTGGCTCAGATCTGGAATGAAACAAGGATCTATCAATGATCATACGAAGAATCAAGAATAAAAAGATATGAAGATACTGCAATGAGCGTAACAAATGTCACGTGGTTGATTGTTGACCGAATTATCAAAAAAAAAAGGGGGCGAAGGAATATATGGGATCTTATTTGGATCTATTACCCATTTTCACTTAAAGGTATTCAATGATTCTTTATTAATACTGATTAAATTCGCACGAAGAATCGGATCCATCAATTTCTCATCAGACAAGTTTAATTGGTTGATGTTTGGTTATTGGATATTCAAAAGTGAGATAAATTATTGGATATTCAAAAGTGAGATAAAATATTGGATATTCAAAAGTGAGATAAAATATTGGTAAAAGGCTTTCTCTCTCACCCACTGTCATGCGAAACAACTATCCAATTGATTACTACTGGACATTAACTTTTATTACTAAATATTTGTTACTTATCAGTGTATAGTTATACGTTTACTACTGCTCCATGGTAAAATCAATTTTTACTACTGATCCAGTATTTCAATTTACTACTGATCATCATCAGTAATAAAAATTGCTCGTTACTAATGATCTTATTAAAAGTTTACTACTGATCTGATTGTTAAAATTGTTACTGATCAGTAAAAGTGGGAACTAAAGAAGCATATAAATTTGATCAGAAGAAAGTGTGATTCGTGTGCTTTTCAAAAGAAATGAATACAATATTCAGCCAATGGGATGGTAGCATTAACAGAACTGTGAAGGTTAACAAAAGTAGAAATGTATACATGTAGTGTTTTTGTGCCAAACACTACTGATCCTATTTATCAAAGTTTACTACTGATCTCAAAATGCTCCAACATAAAAAATACTACTGATCAATAGTAAATGGGGAAATTAGCTTATTGAATATTACTACTGACCAGTAGTAAATAAAGAAAGTAGTGTTCCGAAGTTGTTACTGATCAGTAGTAGACCGAAATTTTTTTTGTTAGTGATCAGTACTAAAGAAGAATTTGTTACTGATCAGTACTGAAGTAAATTTTGTTACTGATTTCTTCCTTATAACCGATACATCATATTTTGGAAAACATGACACACACCATGTTCGTTCCATATTACGGTTTATTGATTGTATCCGGTTAATCACTTGTTAATTTTTATTCTTGATAAAAGGAGAATAAAAATAACTTGTGATATCAATGTGAAACGAATCACATTATTCACACACACAGGTTGAAGGCTTGATGAAGATAAAAGAAGATGATTTTATTTGTTACATATTTGATCTTCATCGGTTGATTATAGAAGAAGAGTGATTATATTTTATTTGAAGAAGAAGTTGAAAGTCTTACTACATCAGATGTTATGTAAAGATGTAACTGCAATTCAACAGAATCTTAACGAAAAGATCTGTTGAAGACCAAGATGTCCTTCATACAAGATTATGACGTTGCTGATTACTATAGTTAGACGGAATGTGATGCATAGTTTGAGTTTCTACTTCAACTTCAAATAGAAGATAGTTGGTTTTCAATGTAATTGATATAGCCTTGAAGAACACAGGAATGATATCATACTTTTAGGGGAAGAAAAAGTGTTTATCATTCAAGGGGAAGTTCATGTTTTTCAGATTTGTATTTGATTATGTCAAAAAGGGGAAGAGACTTGAAGATTTCAAGCTAATTTTATAAGTTTTGTCAAATCAAATAGGGGAAGATTGTTAGGAATATTTCTATAATATTCATTAAAGATTTGATGTGTCAAAACTTATAAAGTACAAGGACCTAAATTGAAGATATGGAAGTCAATATTTGAATAAAGATTTAGGAGATAATCATAAATGTAAAAGATATAGTATATCTTTATTAGCTTAAAAGATTTAGTATTATCTTTTCCTTGTAAATCTCTAGGTTTTCTAGTATATAAAGAAACCTAGAGGTATAGAATTAGACGTTCTTGAAACCCACGTTTTAACGTGTATGTGTGTGTACTCTAAGCCTCAAGGTCGTTTGATCCTGTTAACCAAAACCGTTCTACATATTTATATGTAGAATTGGGGCTTTTAGTAATCATTGTATATAAAGATGATGATGAAACCTTGTTTAGCTATACAAATATGTTTATCTAATTCCGCAATTTTATGATTTGTATATGTTTATTCCAAATCAAGAACTAACTATTCTTGAGCCTAAAGATCGACGATTATAAAGAGTTGTTCTAAACTCAGCAATTTCCTTAGCCATCAAAGGAGAGATAAAATTAACAAATCGAAGATAGAATGGAAGTATTTTACTGGACGATAATAAAGCTGAAAGTTACGGCTTCTTAATTAAAGCATAACTCATCCAGTATTTTTTTAAACACTAAAAAAACTCTAAATATTATACAAAATTTATAATAAAATGATAGCAAGTATCAAAATTACATGAAAAGAGAGTCATAATCTCATCGACCAGTAACTCAGACGATTAAAAATACATATTATTCACAATTTTAATGAAATAAATCAAATAATGAAGAAGATTAGTAGTAAACGTAAGTGCATGTACCTTGGTTTTAGATTCAGAGAAGCCATATTTTACCACTTCCGTGTCTTTTTGGCCAATTTCAAATGGTTTAGATGTGACTTGTTCTGCACTTTTATAGTCTTAGAAGTCATCTTCAAAAGCACCTCTATTATTGTAGGGGTGATCGCAGTTCAGAAATCAAACTGAGCCGAATCGAAATTATTAGAATTGATATCGAAAATAATGAATTTTCAAAATCGAACGGCTACATGTTTTTGATTTTGGTGCGCTCCGGTTTCGATTCGGTTTTTTTAGCCCAAATAATCATCTTTACCTAAGAGCCGAAACCGAAATCGAAAATAATAAATTTTTAAAACCGAATTAATTGTATGTTTTTGGTCCGGTTCGGTTAATAGCCACATCTATCTGTTAGGCAAACGTGTCAAATAAAAAAACATTGGTGTGTGTTATCTAATACGAGGTACAATTTTAAGTATTTAAATGAAGTATCATTATTCATCTGAAAGAATCTGTCAATTTCATACTATTCTTAGATTATTAAATCTTATTCCATATTACTAAAATGTAGTGATTTATAAAACACAACTTTTAATACATATACTACAATTGTTGTATTAAGGGGTTGTACAGTTAACTTTAAAACTTATATATTGTAGTATAGACATTAAAAGTTGTAGTGCAGAAATAAACGTGCACTCATTGCTAAAGTTCTCATATGCTACTCGAACACAAAGACTGTATAATATTTGTTATTTATAACATCCAATTTACATATTTAACAAGTCTAAAATTCATTTTAATATTCTAAACTTCGAATTTGTTTAACTGGATTCTATAGTATCACAAAACTATTAAAAGTTTGATATAATAAATTGAAGTTAGAAAATTTGTTTAACTCGATTCTATAGTATCATAACTTAGTAATTTAGTCTTAAATTATCACGTCATTTACTTCTAACTTAACTATGTTGAGATAAACTTTTACTTGTTAGCTCGTCAAAAATTATAAAAAAAATAAATCATTTAAAAAGCATGTTCAAATTAATTAGACACAGTATTATGTTAATAATTTTTTAAAGTTTATAATATTTGTGATAGTAGAGCATCTAAACACCTTGATATTACTAAGTTATAAGCTTTTTAGTAGTACATTTTAGACTATTAATAATAAAGTTATAGAATGTTACTCGTCCCGCAAAGTTAAAAAGGACCGTCGAAGAGTATGTCACGCCCGATACAAACACAATTTTTTAAACCTGTACTTTCTTGTTCCTTTAATCTTTATGTGCAAAAATAGACCTTTACATTTTGATTGATTTTTTTATATATATTTCTCCACGTACACTTAAAATGCAAATGTATATATAAGTACACTTAAGAAAGTCATGCAAATTTTCAATAAATTATATGTTTTAAATGCCTTAGGAAAAAAAGGAAGAATATATTTTTAAAAACCAAAATTAACTTTGTAGTGTGTAGAATGTGAGTAATGACACCAAAATAAAAAGGTACGAATCAAAATATAAAAAGTTCTTTAAAAGTATATCAACAAAACGATAAAGATAAAAAAACAAGCATTAATTTGTTTGTTAGTTTTGCTGTCAAGTGACCACCAAAGTTTGTTTTTAGGGTTTGTAAATGAATTCATCATCAAGTTTCTTGGATCCCTGGTTCTCTAACAATGTGATATCATATTTTTCTTTAAAAAGAAAATTAGACATGAGTAGGAACAAGTTTGTGTCAATTTTGACACAACCAACCATAATAGTAGGGCTGTCAAATCGTGCTATCGTTTCGTGTTTCAGGATAACACGACACGACACGACACGAATTCGTTCAACACGAAAACGACACGACACGACACGAAGTCGTGTTTTATTTTGGTAATACGAACATGACACGATTAAAAAACGATAAACACGACAAACACGACAACACAAAATAAATAACAAATTTCTTACTTATTACACGCTAAAAACACGACAAACACGAAAAACACGACAAACACGACAAAATCATAACTATCGTGTCAATTTCGTGTTAATCTCTGAACACGAACACGACACAACACGACTTCGTGTTTGTTTTACACGAACACGACACGAACACGAATTCAAATTTCAGTTTCGTGCCAATTTCATTTCGTTTCGTGTATTTTTGTCGTGTCGTGTCAGGTTTTGACAGCCCTATATAATAGTATCAGGTTTCATGTCTCAAGTCATTAATTATAACATGTTAGGGAACGCTTATTTAGTGAGTTTTTTTAACTTATTAGTTTAATAAGTCTAAATGAACTTAAAGAATTAAATTATTTATATTTATTAATATAATAAGCTAAAAATAAAGTTTTTCCAAACATGCCCTAAGTCATGTCATTGCCAATTTAGCATTCATTTTTTCACATCCACACACCAATATACTCTCTTGCACATCACTTAAGTCATTACATCCCTTTTTCACCCATCATTCACACATCAAACTCACTTAACCTCAGGCCATTAGCAAGTGAGTGGTAGTGCAGAAATGCCTCCGAGGCCCGTTGAGTAAGTATGCTTTAATCATAACAAATTTAAACAAGTATGCATTCAGCATCATTCTTGTTCAATATTTATTAAGATTACATTGGTCAACAAATTTATCTTCTTAAATTTAAATCATATTGGACCAGTTAGGGTTATGTATTGGCTTTTTGTATTAGGGTTATGGCCTATGGGCCAGTTTTTGGTCCCCCCCCCCCCCCCCCCCCCCCCGCAATTTGAGGTTGGGGCAAGTTGAGTACGTTATGGACCAATTAGGGCTATGGGCCAGTTTCCATTTCCACCTGTTATTCATCTAATATTAAAAGCTTAAAATTTTATGAAATTAACTATACTACATTTAGCAAAGTGGATGAATAGTAGCAAGCAGCAGAACACCTCATGCTTCCACCTCCCGCTTCCATTATTCTCCCCTGATGGACACCTCCTCCTTTCATCAGGCCCGTTCCACCTCCTCCTTCCATCCCGTGCTTTCCACCATTCCACCTCACGCTTCAGTTACTTCACCATTCTTTGCCACAACTACCTACCTATGAAACCTACCATCTCTATCTTATTGAATTTACAAAACGATCTCCTTCCTGGCGACTCATTAATCCTTCTTCACCAGGCAACTTTTTGTTATTCATTTTAAATTTTCCATTTTTTCAAGTTTGCATTTTACGTTCCCATCATACATGTTATCAGTTGAATTTCGTTTGCATCAACAATTTCAACTCATCGTCTTTAGGTAAAATTCAGTCTCTTATTACTCTTAGAACCGAGTTTGGCGATTCAGTTTTTTTAATTAAAGTTCCTTAGCAAACTAAATCCATCAGCATCTACACTCCTACAGTTATATGAAGGTAACCTTATTTCTTCAGGTTTTGTTTATTTAATTTTTAACTTTGAGCTGAGTACGATCATGATTTCTAGGGTTCGACTTCAAGTACGTGAATATAAAAGAGGAGGAAGAAGAATTGGAGATTTGGGGAAATCATAATTTCAGACTAATTGGAGCTACTGCCACTACTCTTGATGTATGTATTCTCTTCTTTTAAGTTTAATATATGTTATTTGTTACTATTTAGTCTGAATTCATTGATTAATCCATCAGCTTTGTGGTTTGTGGTTATGCAGTTTTCAATTACAAAATTATTTAGGTTACTAATTATTTAGGTTGATTATGGACACTGATTTTTCCATCTTCGTCAACAACTTAGAACAATATAATAATGATTAGGAAAGAAACATTGAAAGTCAATCTGATAGGTTGGGCATATCTGAAGAGTGCTCATTTCAACTAATTTAGCAGGTTTTTCCCAAATTCATATTTATGGCAGTCTCAAACAATTTGATAGGTTGGACATATTCATAGGAAAGTTTTAACCCATTCACATGTTTAAGTTAACAACAACACAAAATGCCGGTTGAATCTACAACTACTTTTAACCGTTTTTGACCCGTTTAGGATAAATGCAACCGAAATTCACCCATTTCAATAACTTATAGTAGAATTTAAATTACCATACTAGAACATTTGCATAACAGCAGCCTTCCAATGTCGAGCCATGAGTTTGCTTATATTTAAAAAATATATTTAATAAAAGAAAATACATTTTTAAGGAGATATCAGCAACAAGTCCAGTCGCACTACACACAAATTGTTAAGTATAGGACCCAAATAATCCCATAACAGAAGGTAGCATGATACTATAGTAAAAAGCAAGAGTAAACTCATAACAAAAGGCAGCAAAAAACGAAGACTTACACAAGGCAATAAACTCATAACAGATGGTGAGCAAAAAAAGAAGACTTGCACAAGATTAAGTTTTTTTTAAAAGGTCAACACAGGTTCACTGATGGGCAAATAGTCAAATACCAACCAACGATTGATGATTCAGCGCATATATAGGAACCCGTTGGTTGATATCGAGAAGTTTTTGGCCTCATCACCTGAATATAATCCGTCATGTCAATGAGTATTTTGCAAATCATCCTCTTTTCCACAAGATTACTTTAGTAACTGGCAATTGATATAATGATACCACAATTACTAACCTTCTATTTTTATTTTCATTTAGGCGCTTAAAGAACCATTTGCAGTATCATGCAATAAAGGTGTTGCTGTTAGTTCAAGTGCATAATTACTTCCGACATTTCAGATTGCAAAGTTGTTTGCATACATCAGTGATAAAGATTTATTTGCATAATTTCTCAGGTAATAAACAATTTACTTTCTAATAAACATTAAGCATTTAGTACTCTTAGCAATCTTTTACACATCATGTAAAAATCTCTAAACAATCTTTTGCATACCGTATAAAAATGAGTAAATAATCTTTTTAATGTAGTAAGATACAATCTTTTGCGTATCCCCGCGGCATCGCGCGGGGTACAACCAACTAGGTTTTTATAATAGACATGCATACACAGGTTTTAAGAAAATCAAATTGTTTTCTAAACCAGATGAGATTCGGTTAGTGGTGGTCAATAGTTAAAACCGATTTGGTTCAAAACCGCATGCAAATCGAAAACTTAGATACCAATATAAATCAAATTGGAGCTGATTGAATCCGGATTGGATCTGTATTTTTTTATATTTGTCACCCCAAATTACTTATAAATACCCGAATTGTATCTAATAGTTGTCAAAGTTAGATTTCATTTAGTATATTTTTTAATATGTTAGGAAAAAACTTGTTTAATTTATGCTTCTAATTGCATACCCTTAAGACATGACTTAGACAAACTCTCAATATAATATGTTTTAGGTATATTATGAGTTTATGACCTCATTCTTATTTAGCAACAAATGAGTGGAAATGTGTGAAAAGCAATAAATAACATTACATTTGCGACAATATTTGGCTAACGGATTACAAATTTACAATACCAATCAATTCATGAAACATTAAATTTCTTAAGCTTATTTCTAATACATAAAGACCAAGACACTTGGGTATTACCGGATATTTTATTCAAACAAGATAAATCACACAAAGAAGGAAAACAAAGTAACCATCACACGAAATGCATGATTTATAATTCTAAGGTTTCCAAGAAAACAACCCAAATACAGGATTGAGAACGGAGTAGCCACCATCTACGACCAAGTTGTGTCCACTTATATACTCGGACTCATCACTTGCTAAAAAAAGAGCCGCATTTGCAATATCTTTTCGTCCAAGTGTCTTACCATTAAGATTCGAGTAAACACTCGAGTTTTCATCCATGTTGAAGAATTTAAGTGCCAAATTAGTTGGTATAACATAAGGCGATACACAATTAACACGAATTCGATACTTCCCTAACTCAGCAGCCGCATTCTTTGACAATCCCACCACACCATGTTTTGAGCTCGTGTACGCATGAGACGCAACCCCACCTAAGACAGAACAAACACTTGCGGTCGTGATGATGCTTCCACTACATTTTGGAATCATCACACGCGCCGCATGTTTGGTTCCCAAGAAAACCCCAATTAGGTTAACATCAATAACGTGCTCGAAATCCGACTTTTCATTCTCTAAAATGCTTAGTTTTGACTCGTCAATAATGCCGGCGTTGTTGACCATGATATCTAGTTGGCCATGTCTAGCGATGGTGGCGTTGACCGCGTTCTCTACATCCGATTCAACGGTTACATCACAATGAACGTAAGACACGAACTCAATACCCAAGTCTTTACAAACCGTTTCGCCTATGTCGTCTTTGACATCTGCGATAACTACTTTCGCGCCATGTTTCACAAACAACCTTGCGATACATTCTCCGATGCCTTGAGATCCACCCGTGACGATAGCTACCTTGTTTGCTAGCCTAGAACACACCATTTCCATAATCCCAGATTGAAAATTATAAGTCAAGGTAATTATCAATAAAATTAATAAACACTCTAAATTAATAATATTGTAGGGTACATGCATTTTTCTCAGGTTGATTTCATAAGTAGACTTACTAAGATTCAAAATTCCAAAAAAATCTTCACTTTAAATCTTCTCAAAAATAAACTAGTGCGACTGCACACAAAATTTGACTAGTGTCATTTGTTCGCACACAAAATAATCTGATCGCACAAAAACC
Organism: Calendula officinalis; assembly: GCA_963853835.1. Taxonomy (NCBI): domain Eukaryota; kingdom Viridiplantae; phylum Streptophyta; class Magnoliopsida; order Asterales; family Asteraceae; genus Calendula; species Calendula officinalis. The sequence goes on along the minus strand of OY970830.1, from coordinate 654,663 downwards.
ATTGGGGTCACACAAAAAATACATAGTCGCACAAAAAAATTCAAATCGCAGGGTATATTTTGGAAAAACATACAAGTCGTTTTTTATATAAAAATGATTATTTTTAGTCTATTTTGGTAATTATATCTTCTCCTCCGTCAAGAGAAGTGAAGATTCAATTCAGATTTACGAGTAAGAGTTTAATTATATACAAATAATTAGGAGATGATTTTTATTGAATATTTTTTATCCATACAAAATAATTTCATATCAAATGACAATTATGCCCCTAATGGGAGAGGTTGGGAGAGGTGAAATGCAAAGTCTGATATAAGAAAAAGAATGACATAATTATCCTTTAACATGAAATTGCTATATATGAAAAAAGTTAATCTCTAATAATCAATTTTTATTGGAGCCAAAATTTAGTTTTGATGACGAATTTTGATTATTTATTCTTTTTAAACAATTTTTACTAAAAAAAATTATCAATATTTGTGAAAGTCGAAATTTCACTACATGTAGTGAGCGATAAAACTTATTGAAAGCCATTAAATCGTCAACTAGTAAACATTAAATCGTGAAATTCCATCTTGATTAAAGGGGTGTACTATAAGTCTATAACCGATGGATTTCGTAAAAACATGTAAGTGTTGAAAACTTTGATGAACAATTTATTTATATTATGAAAACAATAAAAAAGACAATAAAGAACAAGTGTACCTTGCTCTTGGAGTAGAAGAAGCCATTGATGTTAGCACTAAATTGTTATCTCTTTGCCCAATTAAGTTCGGATGGTTAGATGCTAAAAGCCATCTATAAAACCCATATTATATAGCCTTATAAGTTACAAGCCATATATAAAACCACGTTGTTGCTACGATTAATTGCATGGCATCAGCGTGTCCATAATCCACTAGGACCATGTAATTGAAACTTTTGTTTTCTTAATTCAGACACTTTCATATGAATACAACACTTTTTTACATATATACTACTACTCAAATGCGGTATCAGTAATTTTTTTAACGGTGGCACCACCATTTGGGGCGAATCCACATGCTACCAACGGGGTGCATGGTCACCTCTTGATGGGGCACACATGTGGAAAAAAAAAATCGCCAACTTTTTTTTAGGGAGTTAATTTTCATACCACAAATTTTGATGCTCGCACCACACTGTACAACTATTTCTGCAAACTGTACAACTACATAAAACATTTGTTGTGGTACATGAGTTAAAACATGTGGTACAAAAATCACTTTTTTTTTTAAGGATAAATTTTTTATACTACGTATGATTTCTATTTTGGTTGACTTTGGTTCTGATTCGCTACTGCCACCCATGTTACTAATAAATTGTTCCCGAATTATACCTCCTTTCTTAATGAAATTTCAAGGTTTCGATTGGGTTACTAATTAAAATGATAGATGAAACTACCATACCCTACCTCTTGTACTGCCCATGTTACTAATAGATTGTTGCCGAATTGTACTTGCTTTCTTAATTAGTTTTGGCTGATTACTGATCAAAAGGATTTATGAAACTATCATGTCCCAATGGTCCATTGGTACTGTCCATGTTACTAATGGATTGTTGCCTAAATTACACCTGCTTTCTTAATGAAGTTTCAAAGTTTTGGTTCGTTACTAATTAATTAAAAGGATATATGAAACCCCAACTCGGTAGCCAAGCGTAGGGGTGAGCATTTTGGCCGAAAAAACCGAACCGATCCGAAAACCGACCGAAACCGAACCGAACCGAAACAGATAACATGTTATCGGTTCGGTTTCGGTTTTGAAAATTCATCGTTATCGGTTATCGATTCTATCGGTTCGGTCCGGTCCGGTTCGGTTTGTTGGAGCAAAACACAGATCAACTTAATACTGATACTGCAGTTAGTACTGGTCATACTTAGTACTGATGGGGCAGAACATGTTTACTACTGATGAAGTTGATACTGGTGAAAATTATAACTAAAATACTACTGATCAAGGCTTATTGAAGATACTACTGATCAATAGTAGTTACTACTGATGTTGGTTTTGGACTTACTACTGATCACCAAACTTACTACTGATGATATGGAATTACTACTGGTGATTGCAGTTTACTACTGATACGCGTTTTGGAAGCATATCAAGTCCGAGATCTTCGTAGAGATAGTTATAGCATGTAAATCAATGTATATCTATAGAATTCGAATGTAAATCAAGTCCTAGAATAACTAGGGTAAATAGTTTAGCTTCAAGGACTATTATAAATAGTTCCTTACGAATTGTAAACGTACGTGTGTATTGTTAACTCGATAATATACATTGCAGCTTTTTTTGTGAAACTGTGTTCTTAATATTTTCGTTTATTATTTACAGTTCACTGTTCTTAATTTATTGATATAGTGTTGATCCGCTACAACTTCTATAGTCAATTAGATCTAAGGTGTTTATTAACTTCTATATAGTTAATCGATCATGACAAGTGGTATCAGAGCTTATTGGTTCTAGATCTACGATTTTAAGAACAACAAAAAGTTTTAATCTTTAAAACACACAGATTGTTAATCATGACTGATAACAATGAAAGCACTCATGCCAATAAAATCCCTATACTCACTCCCAATAACTTTGGGATGTGGAAGAATCGTATTAAGCAATACATGCTTATTACAGATTATTCCATGTGGGAAGTTGTCCTTGAAGGAAACAAAACTGGTCCTGGTCAAGCAAGCAGCTCTGCAACTGAGGCAGACAAACTTAAGTGTGAGAAGGAGAAGAAAGACAAAGGAATCGAACTTAAAACTCTAAGCACTCTCCTACTGGCCATTCCTAACGACTATCAACATCTCTTCGTTGAGTATGATGATGCAAAGGTACTTTGGGAAGCACTGGAGAAGAGATTTGTTGGGACAAAGAGCACCAAAAGGAATATGAAGTCTGTTCTCAAACAAGACTTTGAAAATTTCAAAGGAAAGCCCAATGAAACACTCACTCAAGTGTTTGACAGATTCAACAAGCTAATTGGTGAACTTAACCAGGTTGGGGTTAAGATGGATCAAGAAGATGTCAACATGAAGTTCCTAAGGTCTCTTAGTGAAGAATGGGCCATGTATACAGTGGTATATAGACAAAGAGATGCACTAGAAGAAAAGGAGTTGGATGAACTCTACAATGATCTCAGAGTATTTGAAACTGAGGTAAATCAAAAGAACCCTTCTATTTCTTCTAATAATGTTGCATTTGTATCTAGTACAGGTCAAGGTCAGGAAAACTCCACAGGAAAGGCTGCAGATTCTGAGGATACTGCAAGAGAATCCTTCTTCACTAGTCATGTGCATACTGCACTGATTAGTGATGACTTGGAACAATTGAATCCAGATGATCTTGAGGAGATGGATCTTAAATGGCAGATGGCTATGCTGAGCCTAAGGACCAAAAGATTCTTAAAGAGGACTGGTAGGACAAGCCTCAACTACAACAAAGGTGACAAAGCTGGATTTGACAAAACTAAAGTCAAATGTTACAACTGTAACAACCTTGGTCACTTTGCAAAAGAATGTCCTCAGCCAGACAAAAGATCAAAATCAACTGCTCTTGTTTCACAACAAGGACAAGGCTATGACTGGAGCTTCCAAGCAGAAGAGCATGCTCAAAATCAAGCTCTCATGGCATTTACTGACAACAAAACTGAGGTAAAACCTAAACCTTGTACTTCTGAATGTATTAAAATTGTTAAAAATCTAGAAAAAGAAAACACTAAATTAACTGAAGATTTAGCAAAAGCAGTAAGAAGAAATCATGAATTTGATGGTGTAATTGCTGATCAAGAACATCAGATAAAGGTGTACCAGATGATTGATCAACGGATAAAGGAAGAATTACTTCAAGCTGTAGATGAGAAAGAGTTTTATGAATTAAAAAATAAAGAATTAACAAGTAAATTAGAAGAATGTCAACTTGAAATTGAACAGAATAAATTAACAATTGAAAAGTTGAAGAAGAACATATACAATGCCTTGAAGAATTAGTGTCTGAATGCAAAAGAACCAAAAGTGAGCTAACTGATGATGTATTTGAACAGAAGACAAACATGATTGATTACTTGAAGACAAAAGGGCATAGTGCAAAATCCTTTGGCAGAATGAAGATGATGACTATAATTGAAAATTTCTGTGCTGCCAAGAAGAAGGATTTGGCTGAACAAGAAGAAGAAGCAAAGAAATCTAAAGCCAAAGCCCTAATCCCAATCAGTCCAACATTAATCAAAGCTGGTAGTGTATCAACTACTGGTGATACCTCAACTCCCCAATCAAAGAAAAGAAAAACTGTTGATCAAGAACAAATCTCTAAAAAGAAATTAAAAACACAAATTGTACCTGTTCTTGAAATGCCTATTGCTCCCTTGCAGAACAATCCAATCATCAATTGGAGGGTTATGCAGAATAATGTGATAGAAATAATAAGGGAAGATAAAATTGTACAGAGATTTACTGGATGGTTACCTTTGATCATGTCCTGTTCAAGAAGTGATGTCATTAAACTACTGATCATTGGAAAACCAAGGATGTCAAAGAAATCATGGAAAGATTATGGTGTTGGATACTTAACAAAGATGATTGATGCTGCTTTCTATCCAGACAACTACCCAGAACAATTTACAGATCCAGGAAATGTCTATGCTTGGAATGTGATTCCAACTGCCAACATGTACTTCTTTGAAAAATCTGGCAAAGTTTGTGAGCTATATTTGTATGAAAAAGAATATCCTCATTCTGAGAAGACTATGTACCAGATATTCACAAATACAATGATGAAGCCTTATGATGCTGTTATGTTCCAAAACAAATTAAACTATTTCACAAAGAGGAACAACAAATACATCATTGAGCAAAGAAGACAACAGAATCAAAGAACCCTTGAGAAAAGAAGAAGGGAACAAGAAGAACAAGAGAAACTTAGTTGATTGAAAGATAATCAATAAGTTTAGGGGGAGATTGTTGGAGCAAAACACAGATCAACTTAATACTGATACTGCAGTTAGTACTGGTCATACTTAGTACTGATGGGGCAGAACATGTTTACTACTGATGAAGTTGATACTGGTGAAAATTATAACTAAGTTACTACTGATCAAGGCTTATTGAAGATACTACTGATCAATAGTAGTTACTACTGATGTTGGTTTTGGACTTACTACTGATCACCAAACTTACTACTGATGATATGGAATTACTACTGGTGATTGCAGTTTACTACTGATACGCGTTTTGGAAGCATATCAAGTCCGAGATCTTCGTAGAGATAGTTATAGCATGTAAATCAATGTATATCTATAGAATTCGAATGTAAATCAAGTCCTAGAATAACTAGGGTAAATAGTTTAGCTTCAAGGACTATTATAAATAGTTCCTTACGAATTGTAAACGTACGTGTGTATTGTTAACTCGATAATATACATTGAAGCTTTTTTGTGAAACTGTGTTCTTAATATTTTCGTTTATTATTTACAGTTCATTGTTCTTAATTTATTGATATAGTGTTGATCCGCTGCAACTTCTATAGTCAATTAGATCTAAGGTGTTTATTAACTTCTATATAGTTAATCGATCCTGACACGGTTTTTGGAAAAGGATGAACATTTGGCCTAAAATAACCGAACCGAAACCGAACCGAACCGAAACCAAACCGAACCGAAACCGATAACATGTTATCGGTTCGGTTTTGAAAATTCATTGTTATCGGTTATCGGTTCGATTCGGTTCGGTTCGGTTTTGGGCCGATAATCACCCCTAGCCAAGCGGTAACATTTTAGAATCTCGTAAGTTGCAACTCGGTTAACAAAGATGCTCAATTAATTTATTAGTCAATCATTATAATATTGAATTAATGATATCTTTTTATATTTTTCCTTCCTACTTATATAACTACCCACTTCTAAACTTGACATGTGTAATTTCACGTGCATTGCGATAGTGGCGTCGATAACATATTCTATGTCTGATTCGAGATATACATCACAGTGAACGAAACTAACGTGCCCGCGACCTATTTCTTCACAAACTGATTTTCCTTATTCATCTCTAATTTTGGCGATTACTACTTTCGCTCCATGCTCGACAAACGACCTCACGATGCTCTCTCCAATTACTCGAGCTCCACCAGTGACAATATCGAGCCCGATTATGTTAGTCGAGTTGAGTGTATTCGAGTCTTAATTATGTTGGTATCAGGTTATTTAACCCGATCTGGCGTTAGCATCGAGTAGGGTATCAAGTTATAATTACTTACCTTTATCGAGTTTCGGGTACTCCGATTAGACCTGATTGTAGTTTAAATGTTTTTTCACTAAAAAAATTAAAATATTTTTTTAACTACCGCAAGTCAAGTTATGCTAATTTAAAATATTTTTATATTTGATAAAAGTCATGCAAATTTTCAATAAATTATAAGTTTTAAATGACTTAGAAGAAAAAAAGGAAAAAAGAAATATTTAAAAAGCAAGAATCACTTTGTAGTGTGTACACTGGTGAGTGGTGACACCAAAACCAAATGTGCAAATCAAAATATAAAAAGTTCTTTGAAAGTATATCAACAAAACGAAAAAAATATAAACAAGCATTTGTTTGGTGTGCCCGTAATTTTGTGTTTTTTGTATTGAAATATTAATTTTAAAATTTTAGTTTAAAGAAACACCAATTAGTGAAAAAGAAAAGACAATGCTATTCAATTTTAATGAACCCCAATGTCTATACATTATGAACTCGGGCCATTTGGTCCCGTGCCAAAAGTGGCCTTAGCACATCTTGTAACCAAATCTCTAGCACCCTAACGACACACCCAACTTGCCTCTAGACAATCACTATCCATAGCCCACGAGGGAGGCCCGAATTAAAGCTAAATTGACAACGACCCGATGCCTAACATCTTTAAATGATGTACTTAAGACTCGGCATCAAACAGGGATTGTCGATTCGTATCGACTTACATGTGTAGTTAGAAGGACTGAGATCGGTTTGCTTAAATGTATTATGCCGTGATGGCAATGTTATGTGGTTTTTTTTGGTATGTAACATTGTAATGATATAAACTCAAAAACATCATTTGCATAATTGCATGTAACATTCGATAACACAAACCCAAAAAACAACTTCAGTCAATCACAATTTACCAAAATACAAAAGGAGAAAAAAAAGTCTTTAACGAAGAGTTATTATGATGGCGGTGGGGCTATAACGGATGTTTGGCGCACAGGCGGCCGTACCCTATGGCGCCGCAATAGGGTTCTTTGGTGTGGTTATAAAACAAATTACAGTGTGCTCTAATATACGATGTGCGACCAATATACAAGACAAGTAGTGATAAATCTATGGAGAAAGTTGTCGGTAGCACCGTCGTACGAAAATGCCATCGAAACCAACAAAAAACATGTAATTTATCTTGAACAAGACTATTTTTTTCACAACTTTTCTCGTTCTTACACCATATATTTTGATACTTGTACCATGCTGCGCGCACAAGTATTATTGTAGAATATACAAACATATAAAACACCTATTATGGTGCATAGATTAAATTGTGTGGTGTAAAAATCACTCTTTTTGTTGGTATTAGTGTTTTACACATAGATCCGACCTTGAAGGAAAAGGACATAAGGAAAACAGAAGAGTCATGGAGAAACAATAGCCATGGGTTGTTACTGTACTATGTGGTGCTTAGCAAAAGAAAGCAACCAAACATGTGCTTATTTGGTGGAACCAACGATGATAGATACAATATGTATCTATGTGTCAACCAATATTAGACATTGAACTTGCAATGTGGCCATGTGGGTGCCATAGGCCATGCGTCAAATTGTCATTGGCTTATCTTGATGCCATGGTGAGACAAATTTGATCAATGTGGCTACATTATGTTTAGCATTAAATCCCTTGGTTACACCAAGGCCTTAAATTTTAAAATACAATATTTAATGTATTCATGAAAATATAAGTAAATGACATAAATAAATAAATAAATCTTATGGTTAATATATAATTGGAATTTAAAATACAATAAATCTTATGTGAAAATTTCATTATTTAATTGTCTAAATCGAGGGTAGAGACTCCAAAGAGAATTTGGGTTGATGGGATGTGTTTTTAGCGTTTAGGTGATGCACGTGCCGGCACGACCCACGTACTAAATGGAGCCATCAAAGCCCAAAACTCAAGAGTGATTTGGGTTGATGGGAAATCTTCTTTAAGATATGCTACTTTGACTGATTTACCCCTGACTCACATCAAAAGAAGGTTCACATCTCCAACAACCACCACTACTCTTATCTCTAAATTTAGATGTAAAATAGCAATGTTCATTGTTTAAAAATCTTACCATCTCCAAATATAACTTTAATATTCCTTTAAAAAATAGGGAGATATATAATGTATAGATAATCATACATTTATCTGAAAGTAGATAAAATAAGTGAAAACACAAATGCCATATTAATAGATAATCTATATAACTTAGTTTATCTAAATATTATTTATGATGCTACAATTAAATTTTACTTGTATAATGAAAAATACGTAATACTTTATATTAATCATATACTAAATTAATTATATTTAACATATATAATTAATACTATTGCTGAGTTTAGAACAACTCTACATAACCGTCGATCTTTAGGCTCAAGAATACTTAGTTCTTATCTGGAATAAACATATACAAATAACAAACTTGCGGAATTATATAAACATATTTGTATTGCTAAACAAGGTTTCATCATCATCTTCTATGTACAATGATTACTTAAAGCCCCAATTCTACATATAAATATGTAGAACGTTTTTTCGTTAAACAGGATCAAACGAACTTGAGGCTTAGAGGACACACACAAACACGTTAAAACGTGGGTTCCAAGAACATCTAATTCTATGTCATTAGGTTTCTTTATATACTAGAAAACCTAAGACTTACAAGGAAAAGATAATAACTAAATCTTTTAAACTAATAAAGATATACTATATCTTTTACATTTATGATTATCTCCTAAATCTTTATTTAAATTTGAACTTCTATATCTTCAATTTAGGTCCTTGTAGTTTCCAAGTTTTGACACATCAAATCTCAAGGAATATGATCTAGAATATTCCTAACAATCTTCCCCTATTTGATTTGACAGAACTTATAGAATTAGCTAGGAATCTTCAAGTCTCTTCCCCTATTTGACATAATCAAATAAATCCGAGAAACTTGAACTTCCCCTTGAATGATCAACACTTTTTCTTCCCCTAAAAGTGTGCTATCATTCTTGTGTTCTTTAAGACTATATCAATTACATTAAAAACCAACTATCTTCTATTTGAAGTTGAAGTAGAAACTCAAACTAAGCATCACATTCCGTCTAAATATAGTAATCAGCAACGTCATAATCTTGTATGAAGGACATCTTGGCCTTCAACAGATCTTTTCGTTAAGATTCTGTTGTATTGCAGTTACATCTTTACATAACATCTTATGTAGTAAGACTTTCAACTTCTTCTTCAAATAAAATATAATCAATTATCTTCTGTAATCAACTGATAAAGATCAAATATGTAACAACTATACAACTTTCCTTTATCTTCATCAAGCCTTCAACCTGTGTGTGTGAATAATGTGATTCGTTTCACATTAATATCACAAGTTATTTTTATTCTCTTTTTATCAAGAATAAAAATTAACAAGTGATTAACCGGATACAATCAATAAATCGTAGTATGGAATGAGCATGGTGTGTGTCATGTTTTCCAAAATTTGATGTATCGGTTGTAAGGAAGAAATCAGTAGCAAAAAGTCTACTTCAGTACTGATAAGTAACAAATTCGGAACAGGTACTGTTTAATACTGATCAGCAAACGCAACAGTAGTAATGTGTATATTACTGATCCGTAGTAAAAATTTCGGTTTATTACTGATCAGTAGTGTTTTCTTCATTTACTACTGATCAGTAGTATTTTTCGATTAGGAACAATAGTAAAGTCGAACTAGTAGTAAACTATGACATTAAATCAGTAGTAAAAATAAACTCCTACTGATCAGTAGTATTTAATATGGATCAGTAGTAAAAATTTGGAAAGATCAGTAGTATTCGTTTGAAAACCACAAACCTTGGCCAAGCAGCATACTGATCTAGATCAGTAGTAAAACAATGTTGTGATTTTCTTGAGAAGACCAGTAGTAAAAATAAACTACTACTGCCTTTTATGTTGTTGATCAATAGTACACTAATAGATGATGGAGCAGTAAGAAAAATATACTAGTAATTTACTACTGCTCTTCTTTTCTTGAATCACATATTGATCAGTAGTCACCATGTGCACCCATGTGCTTTCAATTCTTTTTCTTCTTCTTCTTCTTTTTTTTTTTTTTTTTTGCGCACTCATATTGCGTCTATCCTGTATCTTACCGTATTGAAGATCCGTGAAGATTACGTCTTCCATTCTTGATTCATATCGATATCCGATTCGAATCTTCAATTTAATTTATAAGATTATAACGACAAATAAGATAAACATCAATGGGTAAAGATTTGTTGTTATCAATTTATAAGATTACTGCTTCTAAGAATGCTTCCATTGACGAGTCAAAACAACAACAATTTCAAAAAGTTTGGACGATGCAAGATCCGAACAATATTGTGATTCTTCATGTGATCGATATATCCTTGTTTCACTCCAGATCTGAGCCACTGTGCTCTGATACCAATTGCTGAGTTTAGAACAACTCTACATAACCGTCGATCTTTAGGCTCAAGAATAGTTAGTTCTTATCTGGAATAAGCATATACAAATAACAAACTTGCGAAATTATATAAACATATTTGTATTGCTAAACAAGGTTTCATCATCATCTTCTATGTACAATGATTACTTAAAGCCCCAATTCTACATATAAATATGTAGAACGGTTTTTCGTTAAACAGGATCAAACGACCTTGAGGCTTAGAGGACACACACAAACACGTTAAAACGTGGGTTCCAAGAACATCTAATTCTATGTCATTAGGTTTCTTTATATACTTGAAAACCTAAGACTTACAAGGAAAAGATAATAACTAAATCTTTTAAACTAATAAAGATATACTATATCTTTTACATTTATGATTATCTCCTAAATCTTTATTTAAATTTGAACTTCTATATTTTCAATTTAGGTCCTTGTAGTTCCAAGTTTTGACACATCAAATCTCAAGGAATATCATCTAGAATATTCCTAACAACTATACAACAAAAATTAATAATGTACTCCAATACGGCAATACCGTACACCAAAGATTATGTTAAACAAAATGTAACCTTTAATTTTCCAAATTACCATATAGGACTATAGGAGTGTGTTACAAAGTTTTAGATTTGGAAGTTTTACAATTATATTTATGCTTAAAAGCTAATGATAGTTGATATAATTAAAGTTTCACCCTAATAATGCTTAAATATGTTAAACATACATTTTCTGCTGCATAATTATGAAAAGGAACAAAACACACATATAAAAAAAATGCCGTATGACCCCATATTTTAACTTTAAATTAATACACGTCAAATATCTCATTATCACACATGTTGTGTTTTGATAAAGAGATGATTTCTTTACCCAAAAAAATTACTCAACGTATCACAATTATTATTTTACAATATTTGTATAATTTGCTTTGAATGGTTTATAATGTAATACTCCCTCCGTCCCTAAATAAAGTTCTCATTTCACCTTGAATTTTTGTCCCTAAATAAAGTTCCCATTTCACAAGTTGATGGGGTCCACTTAATAAAATAATATAATTACCATGGACCCCACTATTAACTATCCACTTACTATCTTTCTCTCTCCAAACCAACATTATATTTTAATCAAATTTAATACCAACAACCCCACCACTAACTTTTTCCTTAAATATTGTGCCCAAAGACAAATGGGAACTTTATTTAGGGACGGAGGGAGTATATAAAGTAATTTTTGTGGTGTATAAATTATATGTCTTTGATAAAGATTGAATTATGATGTATACCATAGTGTGTTTTATAGTCGACTTTTTGTCCTTGTTGGAGCAGTTGCTTTGGAAATTTTGTAAGGAGAAAGGCATGCAAACTTCATATTCCTGGGACATGGGAAATGGACCAAGATCTATTTTCCATAAAGATACCACCTCAAGCGAAGCTAATTAATCTTTTTTCTCCAGAATTAGAAAATTTTAAATCTATAACATGGATATTCTACAATCTACATACTAACCAATACATACACCAATATAACACGAAGGTGTTAACATTTATCTTAACAAAATTTCGTCATATATAACAATCTTTTAAACTGATACGTAATATTAATTTTTCAAATAAGAAATTTTATTATTTCCTACTAAATATTCATACTTAATTAATTAATACAGTCGTTTAAATAAAAAGATAGGATTAGAAAATAAAATTAGTTTCAACATATAAATAATTATTAGAAGTGGGAAGATTTAGTAGGAAATAATACAATTTTTATTTTTGAACCAAGGCATAACAATATTCAACCTGATGTGCAACACCTTTTGAAGAATATGTTGTGCATCGTGAAATATGTACGTAGAGTTGTTATATATGGACGTGTGTTATATCATATGTCATTCCTTCATGATTCATATCCTCTTGACTTTAATTCCCTAAGCTAGCTTTTTGCAATAACCAATCCTTGGTGCATATAAACCTATAGTAAGAGTTATTTATTATTTTGATTTTGGAATATTGCTAGCTTTAAAAAGGTAGGGCAAGACCATCCAAATCTATCCCTTTAGTATTTTTTGTATAAAAATATTGCAAAGGGGAATTATTGGCACAATGCATGACCAACATCCACTTTTGAAAGCTAGTCCTCTATTATAGTGTAGAAATTTGAAAACACAAATAGAATCCGATGTAAATAGAACATTTTGACCCCACAACACCTTGCAGAAACTTATGGCTTTCAAAGCACTATAACAAAAGGGCTATAATTGATATTTCGTTTTGTTTCCAAACAGCAGTAGTTAGTAGCTTGATTATACTTTTATAAAATGCGTCTAAGAGATGGTTTTAATTGTGTACCATGTAGCCATTTATGCAATGTTATTGCTCGTGTGCAAGACAAATATATTAAAAATAATTTCTTACAGGTATCACATACACTAAACGAATACATTGATTTTTTTAACAGTATTTGGGAATTTTCAAGGGATTATAATGGCTACCTCGTGCTATATGGTAGGTACGCCCATGTTTGTGTGTATACACGTATACACCAATTTGCTAAATTTACCATTTTTCTTCCGCAAAGTTACTCGTTAAATTGTTCTACGAAAATCATTTTGATGCTCCACAAGTTATTAAGTAAAACTGTTAAATGATTAACAAAACGACACCTTAGGCTTTATATGATCTTGATTTTTATTTCTATTTTGTACCCCACTCGACCTAATTTGTCTTCTACGCTCTAAGGACATGTTAGTTCACTTATGTACGATGTCTTATCTCTAACTAAAAACCATCATGCAAACCAAAAACCATAATTACCAAAGAAACTTTTCCAGCAAATTCTAACCATTAATTGAAGAGATAATTACCAAAATAGATTAAAAATTTATTCATTCTTCCAAAACAACTTATCAACTTAAATCTTCCAAACATAGGTCGTCCGACTTGACTTTTTGTACGGCTTGTGCGACCTTGGGTTTTTTTTGTGCGAACCGAATGTTTTTTTTACGACTAAACCAATTTTTGGGACGTATATACAACTAAATACTTTTTTGTGCGACCATACCATTTTTTATACGACAATATAATACTTGTTAATTTTTGTGTAGAAGCGCATGATGTATTTTGAGAAGATTTGAAAGTAAATTATTTTAGAAATTCAGGATTTTACTAAGTTTATCTTCTAAAATCACATTTAATTGAACTTTAAGCATTAAATAGTCGAAACATTATGGTAGAAAAAATTAAAAAAACAAATGAGACACCACTATAAAGAGACATGCCTTCTCTCACTTGATCACCCATCCAACCAACACACCAAAACACCAAATTATTGCATGAAAACACTCCTATAATCTTATTTTCTAGGCCTTATTATTTAATTATCATCAAACCCTTTGTGCCTAAACTTTTATTACCTCAACCATGCCCAAGATCATTCCACCTCTACAAGAAAACAAGAAATCGTTCCATCGGAGGAGCGGTTCAGGCGAGCTCCATGTCTTCGAGGCTACTCGTTATTTTGAAGCCACCAACACTCATAAGAACTACACGCGAGACGGTGTTGGAAGACTGAGTCTCGATATCCCGAATAGTAGACGAAACTCGATTCCTTTACAAACCATGATGATGGAGAACCGAAATTCGATCCCTTTACGAGACATAATTATGGATCACAACCCCATGATGGTCAAGAATGAGAAGAAGCATAAACAACCAAGCTCACCAGGAGGAAAACTGGCTCATTTCTTGAATTCCCTTTTCAACCAAACATCATCCAAGAAGTCAAAGTCTAAGTCAAAGTCAACCACGTCAATACAATCTATGAAAGATGAAGATGAGAGCCCTAGTGGTTGGAAAAGAAAGAGGAGGAGTAGCATTAGCCTTTTCAGGAGTGGAAATAGTAATAGTAATGCCACCACTTCAAGTGACACAAAAACTACTTACTCAACAACACAACTAGTACCCACAAAGAGTACAAGTTATAGAGATCTCAAAACCCATTCAAATCACAAGCATGCATGTGAAACTACCAAAATACCCACCAACGAAAACTACAACAATAACGGAAACATCAAACTCAAAAGTGGGTGGTTATCTGAAAAGAAAAGTCACGGAATGGAGAAAAGTAGGGTTTGTGATGTAAAACATGATGATCAAAATCAGAAGTATGATCCAACGGCGGAGATTAGAGAATTGAAAAGGTTCATTCTTGATGAAGATGGTGGAGATAGTGATTCAAGTTCTGATCTTTTTGAGTTAACAAACTGTGATTTGGGTTATTATTCAAGTGGTTTGCCAGTTTTCGAAACCACCCATATTGATAACATCAAGAGGGGTGCACCAATATCTACCTAACCTAACGTCACACGGACGAACTTTGGGTCAAGGTTCTACATACTTAAAGCTTATATTATTTTTTATATAATTTTTTTTTAATATTATGTTTCATAGCTAGTGGTTATCTGGTTTTTAATTAATATTTGTTTATTCTTACTATATTTAACTGTTGATTGATAATTACTTATTTGTTTTGGGATGAAAAGATAAATTACTTGCAAGGGGAATGTTTCGTTGATTTTAGTTTTAGCTTTAGCTTTAATATAGAGGTTCCATTAGGATAATTAATTATGTAAATATAAAGTTACAAACGTTTGATTATATTCTTAGATTTTTCCCATGACAAATATATATTTTGAATTTCAAATGTTTTATTTTAACAATTAACAATACATATATATACTAAAATAATTGAAGGCTTTGAAAATATTCTTAAGATAAAGCTTCAATCAAGGAAATTTTTTTTGTAAAGCTAGGTTAGGTTATGATTGAATGTATTTTATTGTCTTTAAAATAACTGACCTTTCTTATTTATTTATTTTAACTTTCCATATGAAATAATGAGGTCACCCATGTTTACATCAAATTAACTTCCATTTTTATAAATGTTCCAAAAATAAATGTTCCAAATGAATTCATTTTTCTGTATAAATGTTCCAAAAATAAACTAATTTTCATATATCCACAAAAATCGCGGGGATAGATGTCGTCGATATAGATGCAACATATACCGACGACATGTTATTGGGAAAAGTTTTGTTGGAACAAATTATCATTTTTTATAAACGTATCACGACGAAACGCTGTTAATTAGGATATGTTAAAAATAAAAATACAAGATTTAATCTATTACGATGACATGTTGTCGACATAATAGCATCTGTTTTCAAGTAAATATTATACTAATCTTATTACTCCAATCTTACACTTCTTATCTTTATAAAAACACATCGTCGTCTTAATTGATTGAAGACATGTAAAAATAATGGTTGCACGGGTTCCATATTCAATTACTCATAAACCAAATCATGCCATTTATAATGGTTTTAAATGTATTAAACTCACTACAATTTTGAATTATTTGTGTCATATGTAGATTCTAGAAAAGAAAGTTTGTGATTATCAATGATCAAATGTGTAATAAGGCATAACTAAACATGAGTACATGACTTTATAAATTAGACCGATTAAAGTCAAGAAGCAAACTCTGTTTAGAGTGGAAGAAGTTATATCGATTTATTTCTATGTTCAAAATTAAAAAAATATGGTTTGTCGATTTTTGATTTAAATATATATATTGATTTTGCATATTTTAGCAACCAAGTCGTTGTAGGATAGTGGTAAGTATTCCCGCCTGTCACGCGGGTGACCCGGGTTCGATCCCCGGCAACGGCGTCGTATTTTTTGGGTTTTTTCCGATCTAATTTTTTGCCACGTGTCATCTTGTCATATATTTGGAGGGAATATAAAACCCAATTTCTACCTTTCTTTTCTATTTCCCGCCACATTTTGGCAATCCTTCCTTTCTCTCCCCTTTTCACACGCACCGTACACACAGTAACTCATACACTCAGATCGGCTGTAATGTCGGGGCAGGTGTCCGTCGACGAGAAATCGGACGGCCTGGATATTGTTTCTATCGGAAAACTATACCAAGGTCCATGGGAGAAGAAGTATTGGAGTTCATCTAGGGTTTGTTAATTTTATCTCTCGCCGCTTTAGTTATAAAACTTGCGTTTACTGTATGCTGATATAGCATCTGTAGCTGAAGCTATACTTGTAGGATTAAGCTATAGAATGTATTTGATTTTTGCCCGAAGGTAGAATCCGATGCAAACTGGATTAGGTCTGGCAAATTACAGATAGATATAGTATCTGCGAATGAAATAATAGCTATATATTGAGGAGTTCATATTTGATTTATCATAAGTCAATGGCTCAAGGACATTTTTAAATTGTTAACCGCTGATTGTAGTATGTATGACTGTGAGCCAATTCATGATGCAACTCGGAATTGGATACACTATAGAATCAGGTTCACAACACATATATGTATGTTATATCTGATTTAGTGTTTTCATATCAGACTTAAACGAATAGTTCTGATTTGTTCCTATTATGCTAACATGACAGTTAATTAAGCTATAGAGGATCAGGTCCACATTAATTAAGTTTCAAAGCTATTATAACTTGTATTTTGAGCTATTAATTTCCAACTTACCTGATTTGTTGACATTGAGCTTAGAAAGATGGTCACTATAACACTGAGGGAATATGACTTATAAATCAGGGTGAATTTGCGTAGTACTACAGCTAGTTCTTGATGAATCATTGTCTGGAAGGTTATATAATTTCTGTAGTATTAAAGTGCATAATTTATTCACACTGAATGATTAGCTTTGTAAATAAATTTATCAGAGTAGCTAAACCAGGTGGCAATATTAGGAAATAGGATATAGACAAACAAAAGTAGTTAATTCCCGTTTTCCATATGACACACAATCTTATTTTATAAAATTTGTCTACTAGAAGTTAGGGTTTCATGAGATGATGGTGTGTTAATAATTTAATATCATCACTAGTTTTTATAATTTATATACTCTTATAATCTCAGGGTAAAGATCGCCATCCATACCCTGTTGGATATGTAGCTCATCGGGCAAATAATGGGAATACTTATAAGATGGCAGTCCTTGAGGGACTTAAAGGGCCTGAATTTACGGTTTGTGGATAACAGAATAATATTCTTATGCTTCTAAGATTTTTGATTTCACTCACTACTGCAAAGAAACATAAAATATAAAGGAAAATTAAAATATGATAAATGTTTTCAGATTAGTTCGACAGATGGGCAGTCTTGTTCTGGTCAAACTCCAGATATAGCATGGGAGGGATTTCAAAAGAAGAGCTGTGTTCGCATAAAGTTTTGGCGTGGAAAGAGATTTTCATGCAAGATAGATGGTGCAGAGGTAGTTATTTTGCTTTTCTTTCTAGTGTATGACAACTGTATTCAAGTCTGTTATAATTTGTTTTCTTTCGCTATATTTTAAGCTTAAATTACATCTAATGTAAGTGATGAAATAACATATTTTACTAACTGCAATTCCTTTCAACAATGCAGCTTTTTGGGTTCAAAAACTCACTTGTCACAAGGTTACTGCGGGGATTGAAGGCAAATGTTACTCAAATCAAAGAGCAAAGTTTACCACCTTCCAAAGTAACAGATGAACATGACTCTGATTTGGAAGTGAAATTGGTTAAAACCGAGAGTAAAGGGAAAAGAAGTAAAAAACGCAAAGAAGTTAATGTGAAATCAGTTAGTGAGACTGAACAGAAAAAAGGGCGATCTCAAGATCATTACAGTGAGAATGAAAACAACACAAACCTGGAAACGATGGTTTGTAAAGCAAGCAATACTATAGATTCCAAAGATCTTATATCCATCGAAGAAGGTACCAACTTGTTAAAAAACCAGGAAAATGTAAGTATCATCTTAATTGTTATATATTTTCTTCAAAGCATGAGGCCACATGTGTACATTAATCGCTTAAAGTTCCTATTTTTGTTTGCTTTAATTTGGTGGTTTATATTTCATTTCACTAGTAGTTAATAATGTAGAACAGAAATGATTTTTTTTTTTCACAGCTTGATGTGTCAATGTTTAACCACACACCAGGGTTGACTTCTTTGAAAATAGAAGATGAAAAGGGAGACCAACCAGCTGAAAAAGATTCACAGATGTTGGATACTATGGACCTGTATGCACCTGATACTTTGGATCTAACTTTAGGTATTTAAATAATTTCGTTAATTTGCTAATTTTGATCAAATGATTGTTCATCAGCTTTCTGTAGTAAATAACATCATTTTTTATGCAGACAGTACATGCAATCCTGAAGTAGATATCCTAAAAAAAAAGTTAAATTCTTCCCAAATTTTAGTTTCTGAGATGATTGATAATTCTGAAAAGAGTGATTCAGATCCAGCTGGACAAGATATAACTAATTCAATGATGACATTATTGCTTCCAAAGGCTCTTCCTCTGCTCAAGACTTTTTCAAGAAGAAAAAAGAAAGGAGCTGATAAATGTCTAAAAGATAAAAATCCAGGTTTAATATTATTTTTCTCATAAATAAGTTTAATTGTTTCTTTATCCCACACAAGACAATAATACAAGTATACAACTGAACTGACAGCCAAAACTCATATTCCAGACAAACTTTTAACTGAAAATTCCAATTTAAATAAGCATAATGAAGATGTTCTTCTCACATATCCAGACACAAGTTCAGTCGCACCTGATAGTTTTGAGAATGATCAATCAGAATTCATGAAATATTCTCATGCTAAACATACTCAAGATGCTGTTAAATTTGATCAAGATGAATTTGGTAGAGATTTATCCACCTACAAATTACTCCATGTTTGTCCTGATATTCAACCTAGCGAAGAAATAAAGGGAGTTAGTGGTGGCATTATGTCTTCTATGCCAGCTGTCAATCATGAGGTAGATGGTTTGACTTCAATCCTACAGGGTCAAACAATAAGTCAACATGATGAGTCAGCCAAAGTGGGGCCCAATGATAACATATTTGAGCTTGTAAGTTGTTATGTGCATCCAACACCAATCTCAATGGTAATGTTGAGAACAAAAGGGAATGAAGTTTTCATATGTGTTTTATGTGGAATGGAAAAGGACAAAACTTTGTTTATTTACAAGGCATATATTAATGGAGAAAGAAAAGGATGCCCTTCTTTTATTGGTCACACAACAATTATATCTCCAATTTCAAGAAATTTATCTGGTACACAAGTAAGTATAAATATTCCGTATCTATAATCCGTATGCATACGTAATTCACCAATATAACATGTTTTTTATCACCAGGTTATGTTGGATAGTTCTAGTTTACAGTTTACTCCAGATGGAAAATGTCTTGTTTTACTAAACAACATCAAAGCTCCTTACTGCAGGTTAGCTAACAAGTGTAGATATTGGTTACAGGTGGCAATTTTGACCTTTTTTTCCAATCTCAAATGGGTTAAATGGGCCAAACATGTTAAACGGGTTGAAAGTCACCCAAAGTGTATTATTGAATTCATACAACCTCCTAATCGTTTTATTCAAAGATTTAGATTATTATTGAAATATATATTATTTTGTAATAATAACTGCATTAGGTCAAAAGGTGTTTTCAGGTCAACCCAATCTAACCAACCTGTACAATACCCATTTTGATCCAACCCGTGTTGACCCGTTACCCAACTTGCCCATTTTGTCACCTTTAATATTATTGGTCATATAAATTTTCAGCTTACTGTTTAACTGCTAATTGACAAAATATTTCATTGTTACTGTTTAACTGCTAATTGACAAAATATTTCATTGTTACTGTTTAACTGCTAACTGACAAAATATTTCATTGATATCTTAGGGAAGGCAGTATGAACTGTGGGTGCTCAACATGTACATCAGATTGCTTTGAGAAAAATGCAGTTAAAGTTGTGCAAGTAAAGCTTGGATATGTTCAAGTAATATGCAAATTAAAAACAAATAATAACATATGCTGCATATTAGTTTCTGAACCTAATTATCTTATTGCTGCTGAAGAGGGTGGAAATATCAACTTGTGGACCATGAACTCAACTTGGAGGTTATCATTCATATTCACTTTTTTTTTTTTACATTTTTGTTTTACCTTTTTTTTTATTGCACAAGGTTATTACAAATTCAAAGAATGATCCCATATTGGTCTCAACTGTAACCGGTCAAATGGATGACCATCAATACTTTTTGGTTTCTATGAACCATTAATGCAGTTACATGATTTCAGAAACTATGTTATACAAATAATAATCTGGCTTTTTTAATACAAAAAATAAAATTGATTTATACACTTTAGGCGGCTTTTGACTTGTTTGACCACTTGACTGGTTTCGTTTATAGGTAGTTAATTTATTCCACCCTTTTGACTCATTATGGATAATTCGTTATTTAATAGCATAAACTTTCAATTAACTTATATTTAATTTCAAAAATGTTTTTTTTCTACCAGTTCACCAACAGATCAGGGTTATTTACCACCATCTGATTGCATGCCTAATTGTATAATTGAGATGAAAAGAATACCAAATTTTCCATCTCTCATTGTTGGTCATACTGCATTTGGGGATTTTTTCTTGTGGTAAGCATCTTTTCATCTCTCCCTTTCATTCCAATCAATATATTCAGGTGCCCTAATCAAGCTTCTTTCACCACAGAAGCTTCTAGAAGAAAAGGAGTTGCAGAAATTGTTTCTCTTCCAGTAATTGAAGATGATGACGTGTCACTTGTTCTTCTTCTTTATGATGATGATGAATATTCATATAAAGATTCTGGATCCTGGAGCCTAGCATTGTTGGCTAAAAACAAGATACTTTCAGAAAACACTTTGGATCCAAGGTAACTATTTAAATTCTTGGTAAAAATCAAATCTTTATGCCAAAATTGGACTCCTGAGATGTAATCCTGTGTGTGCAGTGCCACTGTAGCAGGTGCATCAGCAGGCTATGGAATCATGGGTACATCTGACGGTTCTCTATACATCTGGGAATTGTCTACAGGTGCTAACCTCGGTTATCTCACTCATTGCAAAGGTATGCTTAAATATGTGCAATATTTCTTGGGTCAAAATGCATTTTAGTACCCTGAACTTGGCTGAGTGGAATTTCTACTACCCTGAACTATTAAAAGTGCACCATGGTACCCTAAACTTGACAAAACGGTCAATTTAGTACCCTGGCTTACTAATTTGCTCTTGTTTTCTCATATCATTTGCTTCTAATATCAACATATTGAGATAAACATACATTTTTTAGTCCGTTTAAAGCTCCAACAAAATTAAATCAAGTAAGAAAACGCGATCAAATTATGAGTCAGGGTACTAAATCGACCATTTTGTCAAGTTCAGGGTACCATGGTGCACCTTTAATAGTTCAGGGTAGTAGAAATTCCAGTCGGCCAAGTTCAGGGTACTAAAATGTATTTTGGCCTATTTCTTGAGTGAAACGTTTCGTATTAATACTTTTTTTTATGTTTATGAAATCAGGAGGCATATTGTCATGTTTGGTGGCTGATGACTCAGATTCTGGTGTTTTTGCGGTGGCTGTTGGCGGCAGCCAGCTGCAGGTTTATGCTCCTGGAAAATCAGTAAATAAAAAACACGAGTAAACAAGGTATTTTTCATGCCACAATAAAGTTGTAAATAGTTCCAATTTTGAAGTACAATATTTTGCCTGTTTAATTGGAATTTTGTAGCTTTCTTCTGCTACAATCCCTCTTTCCTAACGTGTATGTGACCAAGTTTTTTTTGTAAAAAATATAAAATTCATTTTAATACCCTAAATTTGACCAACTAAAATTTTCTACTACCCTGAATTATTAAAGGTGCAACATGGTTACTAAACTTGACAAAATGGTTAATTTAGTACTATGACTCGCAAGTTTGGTAGGCCTCTTATAGTTTAGGTATATCAAGGTGTTTATTCTAGGTATGAATATTAATAATTACGTCCAAATTTTACCATAATTATTATTCCCACACGTAACAAACGTCCTCTCTCTTTCTCAAATCAGTTATAATCTTTGTTAAATAGTTAACTATTATAGTTTATCCCTTATATTTAAAATATAAAGTGTAGGGTCTATTTGTGTAAATAACATGTATATGTAACTCTATATAAATCATATCAATACAACTTATAACTCTAACAAATATTTTCACAATTTCAAACATGTTACTAGAGCATTTTTTTCTGTCGAAAACCTACTTTTCTGAGCAAATGGGATTCTTATCTTAGAATATGACAAACAAACAAAATTGAGAGAAAATAAAAAGTCAATTCACAAAAGTTGGATGATGAGATTTTGTTGTTTAAAATTTCATGCTTGATCCACTATAACATTCCGTTACAAAATTGAGCCCCTTACAAAGAGTATTGGTATTTAGGCCTCTTTCGTTTAGATATACTCATTAGATGTCAAAATCAAGGGATAATATTAGGAGAGAGAATTAGTTGAACACACATATCATCCTATCAAGTGAGTAGGCCTATGAGTAAGTATAAATGATATGACTAAATATCATTTCTCCCAAACAAAAATGATACCCCTATGCAGCTAAACTTATCTTTGTAAAAATCAAGCTACTTCAGTCGAGTCCGTCATTGATAATACACGTGCCCGTTTCCTGTGACATTCTTGCCAGTGGTTAACGAGCCGCAAAATGCAGCATATCGTTGTCAAGAAACCTAGAACTCCAATAAGTATAAATCCCGATATTCGCCAAACATGGCTCGCCTGTTTTAGGCACCAATAGCAAAAAATAATGTAACCATGGTTAAGAACCATACATAATATATGTAGAATCGTCAAAAACATCCGATTCGAGACCAATCCGTTTCCATAGATCCCTCGATACCTTTTTTCCAACAAGTAAATGGCTATCACAACAAAAGAAATACATGTGACACCAACAATCACAAACACCGAGCCAAAAAGTAATATTGTTTGCACGCCATTCACATTTGAGTTTATATAAGCACACTGCAATAACACGAATACGAATTCGAGTAGTGTGATTAATGGTAAGAAGCAGAATAGTATTAAGATGACTGACATGTTGGCAAACAAAAGGACGTCCAACATGTATAAAACTTGGTATTGTTTGCCATAAATAAACCAAAAGGCCGAGGCTAAGCTTGAAAACCCGGTGAAACCGAAGACGGAGATGAGCTCTTGACAGTTTGTGTGTGACGGGGTTGAAACGGGATCGGCGTTATCCATGCTCGTTTATTTGAAGTAAAAACGATGGTGTTCGATTGCGGTTTATATCAATGGGTGCAAAGTGGTTATAACATGAATCATGCATAGGAAATGATGGAAACAAAGGTGCATATTTCTCTAGTGAAAGACCTCAAAAGAGGCTAAAATTGGTGACATGATTCATTTATGGTCTATTGACACTCTAGAGAGTCTGCGCTTTGTGACAGGTTTGCAATGTTATATTTATAAAAACATATTCATAGCATTACATTTTATAAAATAAAAAACACCATGAAAAAAATACATTTTATAAAAAACCAAAAACTCTTCATAAATAGTTAATTATTAATAGTAACATTTCCCACTTTATATTAGGTAAAACATGTCAACTGGGTTCGATCAAGTTGATATACTCAACCACTTAATTGTTGCGTTCTTTGTTCACCTTTCTCATTTTTGTGTGTTTATTGCATATGATAAAACATACAACTATACAACCTTCTAAATAATATTACTTTAATTGTGTCCATATATATAAAACTTGGTATTCTTTGCCGTAAACAAAACCAAAAGGCCGAGTTTATGCTTAAAGCACGAGTTTATGTAAACTAGACCAAAAACCGAACAGAATCGCAGAACAAAACCGGACCAAACCAAACTACATCGATTCGGTTCTCGGTTCTAATTTTCATGCAAAATCGGTTGTCAGTTCCAAGCGGTTAAGTCCGGTCCATAATTGGCAAAAGTCGAAGAAACGGACACGATTCTAGATTCGATTCCGAACATCATCCCGGTTCGGTTCTTTCGATTCTCAGTCCGGCCAAAACCATTTTCTCAGTTCGGTTCTTGCACCACGCAGAGGCCTTGAAGACATCAATGAGCTATGATAGTTCGTGTGTGACGGAGATGATATGGGATTGATGTTATCCATGTTTTTATATTTTAACTTTAAGAAGTTTGTCGAGTGAAAAAAGATGCCGTTTGATTGCGGTTTATATCAATGGGTTTGTAATGGTTTTTATAACACGAATCATATATAAAAAAATGATGACGACAAAAGCAAGTTTTCCCAATTCTAAGTACCGAAAATCAAAAATATTATTTGCTCACCAGTTTTCCCGATCTCAAACCTTTCAAACCCATAATCCCAATAAACCCCACAACACCAAACGTAACAGGAACCATAAATCTCCAAAACCAGTTATTCGTGTAGTCATCTTTTTGCTTACAAATAGATGAAAGCTGATGTGGCAGTTTCCGTGCTGGTTTCTTCATATAAGAAGCATATGAATCTATCTCTTGACTAGTCAACGCTGGTTTTAAGGAGCTTTTGACAGTTTGAAAATGGCGGTAATGAACAACAGTGGCAGTTATGTTTTCTCTGAGAGCTACAATTCCAGCTTCTCTACATAAGCCTTCTAATTCAGCTCCTGTGAAACGTTCGGTTTCTTGTGCTATTTGTTTTAGATCAACATCGTTGCCAATTTTCATGTTTCGTGTATGTACACGCAGTATTTCATAACGGGCTTCTAGGTCTGGTGGTGGTACATATAGCACCTGCAAATTTGGAAGTTAATTTTAATACAGTGAAATGACCATTTTACCCTTATTTTTATTTTTATTCAAAAGGTGTAAAACTCATCCATCATCCCCACTAACTATCCAATTTAATCTATTTTAATCTTCATTATAATCTTTTGCCTCAAAATCTGTGAAACCCACAATATATCACTTATTGTGATATTTGTAGGTAGTATAAATTTTAATAAAACAATATTTAAAACGTTTATAGGGAAAAGTATTACCAGATCGAACCTTCCAGGTCGCATTAGAGCAGCATCAATTGCATGCGGTCGATTTGTGGCAGCCAAAACAAGTATTCCCTGATAAATAAAATACAAATGAAAAATGTTAGTTAATTCAGGTTATATTTTTATCTCTAACGGGTCAAAAGAGAAAAAAAACAAGAAAATATCTTCAAAGGAATCAAATGGTCGAAAGTTAATGCACAAAACCTCATTTAATTGTTTTAATAAAAAAACAGAGTTCACTGTTGAAATTGTATAATTGCCGTAATCATATCTGACACAAAAATCAATTATTAGAAAAATTAAAAATTATGAAATTGGCCACGTACTTTAGCCTCTTCTAAACCATCCATTTCAGTGAGAAGAGTAGATAGAAGTCTTTCTCCAACTGTTGTACTCCCACTTGAACCCGTTCCTCTGTTTATATTACAACAAAGATTGTAATTTCAAATGCATAAAACCTCCATAATCATTTTATTTAAAAAAAATATATTAGATTATTACTGAAACAATATAATCTTTTTAGAGTAAATTACATGGATGGTCCTTTAAGTTTATAGCAAATTTCATCAATGGTCCTTTAGTTTCAAAAATTACACTGATGGTCCTTAATTCTGAAAGGTTTTTCACCGATGGTCCTTTACACTAACTGACGTTAATTTTTTCTAGTTAACTTACCCCATGTTCAATGCACATGACTACATGAGGGTAAAAAAGTCATTTTTCATTTCTTTTCTTTTTATTCTTAAACTAAAAACTTTTATTTAAGATAAACAATATTAATTTAAGATTGAAAAGAAATTAAAAATGACTTTTTTACCATCACGTGCATTGCACATGGGGTGAGTTAACAGAATAAATTAATGTCGGTTAGTGTAAAGGACCATCGGTGAAAAACCTTTCAGAATTAAGGACCATCAGTGTAATTTTTGAAACTAAAGGACCATTGGTGAAATTTGCTATAAACCTAAAGGACCATTCGTGTAATTTACTCATTTTTTTATTTTTATTTACCTTTTAGCTGCAACTACATCAGCTTCATCAAAGAAAATTATGCTTGGTGCAACAAGGCGAGCTCTACGAAACGTATTCCTTAATAAAGCTTCACCTTCTCCAACATACATTGAAAATAATTCTGCACCACTGGAACATAACTCACAAAAAGTCAACCTAGTCTTTTTTAAGGTAATGAAATACGGTCAAAGTCAAAGTCAAAGTCAAACCTTAAAGAAAAGAAAGAGGCTTGAGCAGCATGAGCAGCTGCTTTAGCAAGAGTAGTTTTTGAGCATCCTGGCGGCCCGTGAAGAAGAATCCCACGCATCGGTGACACACCCAACCGAGAAAATGCATCTGAATGTTTTAAAGGCCACTCAACTGCTTGCTTCAGTTTTTTCTATTTCATTTTTAAAAATAATACATAAATAATTAGAGATAAAACATAACCATAATCGACCTGTTCATAAATACTAGCATTTTTTTGTACCCGCACAATATTTATATTTATTATACAAGCAACATATTTAAGTTGGATATATGGATGTTTATCATTTCAGGTTATACGTAGTTTCCCGATAGCTAAAATTAAGATAAATTATTTATACTTCAATGAAAATTATAATTTGCATTTTAAATTTGTATTTAAGATTTATGGGTTTGACTTTTATGGTATTGTCTTTGGAATGTGAATTAAAAGAGCATACGTAATTTCCCTTAGTATGAATACAATGGTTGACTAACAATATTATAGAAGTTGCAAGGGTATATTAGTAATTCAAGTTATCTTTAAATTTAAGTTTTTAAGTAAAAGTGAAAAATGCATTATAATGTATTAATGTTCATAAAATAGGTCAAAACTGTCATGTTTACATACCTTCAAATCATTTAATCCCCCAATATCATCCCATGTAACTTTGGGAATTTCAACAGTAACACCTCGTGTTATACTGGGGCCCACAACAGACATAGCATTCTTCCAATCATCCATTAATAAATGTAAATCAACTTCTTCATTTCTATCTGAACATCTTTTTACTGCACACATTGTAGCCTCACGGCATAAAGCTTCTAAATCAGCACCGACATACCCATTGCATAAGGCTGCTATTACTTCCAACTCAACACTAGGATCCACTGGAACTTTTTTTGTATATAGCTGGATATTATTTGCAAATAATTTGTAATAACTCTGATGATTAAATAATTAAGGGAATTTATAATTTTATATAGTACCTTAAGAATTTGAAGGCGTTCTTCTTCACTTGGAGTTGTGACTTCGATTTCAGCATCAAACCGACCCGATCTTCTTAGTGCAGGATCAAGTGCATCTACTCTGGAAATTTTAGGGTCATTTTTGTTAGGTTTGAATTCAAAAGAATAAACTGAATTGATCAAGCATTTACCTGTTGGTTGAGGCCACCACTACGACTTTTGTCCCTGATGATGATGTTGCACTTGAGTCCATTAGCATGATAAGCTGAGATGCAACACGTATATCTTGTTGTCTTCTGAAATTGGAGACACATTCAAATTATCACTTTTAGTGTAGAGATGTAGCATAAAGAGTATTAAAAACGAAAAGAAAAGTAAAAATTACAAAAAACCTTGAGATTAATATGTACCTAGAATCACGACGAGGACATATAGCATCTATTTCATCTAGAAAAATAACACAAGGTTTTCCCAATTTGATGTAAGAAGATGCTTCAGCAAAAGCATCACGCAGAACTTTCTCACTTTCACCAGCATGAGCTCTGTGAACAGAGTGTGGACTGCAAGAAAACACAAAATAAAAAATTACATAACTTTAATCACCGGATAACAATCAGCAATTCATGAAAAAACATGAATTCCAACTAACAGCAAGTGGAATATAGGTCAAAAGACAATACCTTAGAACTATCAGGTGTGCATCACATTCTCGAACAACTGCACGAACCAAGCTAGTCTAGCATCATCAATGAAAATAACTTATATGATTTTTAAATGAATGATTAACTTATAAAATCTAGAGTCCTTATTTGGTTTAAGCTTCTGACATAGTTATCAGACCTTCCTAGTTACAATCTTCTGTAATTCAAAATTGATTGCTTAATCCAAAATCACAGTGCACATCTACTTTACTAAGAGATTTGTACCGATCATATATCAATTTTAATAGATAACCTAATTTCACATATTACAAAATTAAGAAATACCTTCCCAGTGCCAGGAGGACCGTAAAGCAACAAACCACGCGACCACTACAGAAAACGAAAATGAAGAGTGATCACTGTTAGACGCACAGATGAATCTAATCAAGTTTGTAGATAAACTGTAAATATACCTTAAGGCCAAGCTTTCTGGCTTCGCGGGAGTAGAGAAGAGGATATGTTATGAGTTCTCGAAGAGCTTGAAGAGCTTCACCATTGCCAGCTATGGCTTCTTCTGCACTAAACACATCGTTCGAGCTACAACTACTCTCCATTCTCCTGAGCCGGAGGCAGGCGGTGGCGCAATCGACGGTGCGGCGGAGATAGAGCGCGCCAGAGAGTTGAGTTCGTATCGACGGAGTGAGGGTTTATTAACTTTTGAAATATTTCGTATTAGATCCTTTATCTTTACATAAATGACGCTAAATACCCTAACCGACTTAAACTAACAGAACCAAATAAAAAAACAATGGTTGGGTTATTGGTTTTAGGGATAACCAAAACTTTTGGTTCGGTTAGGGTTTGCCAAAAAAAATCAAACCATATTAATTGTTTGGAAAATGCTAATGACAGTCTTTAGGGCTGTCATTAAGAAGACAAAATACACAAAAGACAATCCCCTGAATTTTAGGAATATTACTTTTTTAATCAATGAACAAGTTTTTTATGCATGTTAGTGACAGCTATAAGTGCTGTCATTAGCAAAACCCTAATTGTTTTATGGGTTTTGCTAATGAGATCCCTAACTAACATGCATAAAAAGCTTGTACATTGATTAAAATAGTAATATTCCTAAAATTCAGGGGGTTGTCTTTTATGTATTTTGCCTTTTTAATGACAGCCCTAAAGACTGTCATTAGCATTTTCCTTATTTTATAGTATAGGTTTACAATTTTAGCTTTAATGGACTCTTTAATATTTAGGAAATACAGTATCCATAATTTACTAGTTGGCTTATTTTCATATACAATACAACGTTTAAAGTTTAAAGTGTTATTTGTTAACAAACCCAAGCTAAAAGAAGGGAATAAAAATGTGAAGAAATAATGTTTGTTTGTGTAACGACCCGAAATTTGAATAAAATAAAATATGGGAAAAATATGATAAATAAGGATAATTCATTTCAGAACCGTAGGAATTGGTTTCGTGTCGTTTGGACACCGTATGAGGAAGTTATGGACGAAACCGGGTCGAGCCAAGGACCGAAAAGTGCAGCCCTGCTGCAATGGGAAAGTTCACGGCGTGAACTTTTGTTCACGACCGTGAAGTAGCTACAGGGAGTTGAGCATGTTGGCGCGAACTACTTCCCGACTGGTTACCGATCGCGAAGTGCCAGAGACGCGAAGTTCGCGTCGCGAACTTAAGTTGGCGATCGCGAACTGTTGACGAGCAGTATTAAAACGGGTTTGAGCTAGGGTTTCTTCATTTTTCCACCCAACACTTGTGCAGCCGATTTTAGAGAGAGAAGGGGGTGATTTTGGTGATTCCAAGCTCAAATATTCACCATCTTGAAGGATCAAAACATCAAAGGTAAGATTTCTTGATTGTTGATGTTATCTAGTTAGTTTGTGAACTTTGTATGGGTAGAAATGGTGGTTTGGGGAACCATCCATGTCATCTTTGGGGAAGATGACTAATTTTGGGTGTAGAACACTCGTTATAAACTTGTAATCGATGTGTACAAGTTGGATTTGGGATTTTTGATGGAAATCTTGAACTAGGGTTTGAGATTTCACCAAGTTGGATGAACTTGGTGGTTAAGAATGTTGTTATGGGTTTATTGGTAACTAGTTATGGATAATAACTAGATTTTATGATGATATGGATGATAGGTCAAGAAGGCCTAAAGATTGGTGATATTTCACAAGTTGGAAAGCAAGGATTCGTGTTGTTGGACACGATTTGGAGTTAGCTTGGCTAAGGTGAGTACATGAGACTTTTACTGAGTACATAGCAAATGATTTTGAAAACTATGATGTTTTAAGAGTCTTTATTAATAAACATTTTTAATAAAGATATGATTGATATGATGAGAAAATGCTAGTAATAGACTATTTTAGTATGTCGAAATGATTGATGATTTTGAAAGAGATTATGATTATGAAAAGTAATTAATGAGTTTTTATAAATAAGATGTATGAATAAAGATAATGATTTGAAAGAGCTTGATAATCGATTTATTAATAATATGTATTAATAAAGCTTGAGACAATGATTTTAAAGTAATGAGTATCGATTAGTATATTATACTAATAAAAGTAGATATTGAAATACTAAGAGGATAAGTAATAAGGGACTAGTAATAAACATGTATTCTAGTCAAAGAAGAGTCAAAGTAACATGATTTTGATAAAAGATAAATATGTTTTAAATTAGCAAAGGACTTGGTAAAGTCAAGATTTAAAATGAAATAATAAAGAAAATAGCATGATAAATTAGAATAAATGTATTCTAATAAGTGATGAAAGGAGCTGATGCTCATATTTGATGAAAGGAGCTGAGACTCATATGTGAAATGAAAAATCCGGAATAAGACCACCCAGAAATGGGGGAGCATGAGACGTCTACTTGGGGTGGTACCTCCCTGCGCAAAGAGTAGAATGTCACAGTTTACGACACTCAATGATGAGTGAGTATGACGACCCGGGAACGGGGAGAGCTTATGAATCTCGGTAAGATGGGGGTTCCCAATTACCTTGATAGTTTACCTATGACGTCCCATATCGGGAGAGTTGGCTTCGGAGAGGTCCGTCGCATATGTGATAATGAAAGTGTAAGTTTGGAGATAACTTACAAGTATGTGATTAGATGACGAGTAAGCTTACGGTAAGCTTATTAGTTTATACGGTTAAATGAATGGAAGATGAATATTGAATTAATAAGAAATGATAAGGATAAGTATTTTTTTTATGTTATAAATAATATTTTATAAATCTTTTGAGAACGGGTCGAAAACCCATGTATCTCACGAGACTATTTTGTCTCACGTACTACTTGTTTTTGGCTATGTACTCAGGTTCAGGATCGATGGATTAGAGGGTCGCGTTAGAAGTGGCCTAGTGTTGATCAGTTCGGGAGCTCGTAGGTAGTTCTCGTTTATCCTATGGTTATGATATTATCTTTGTAACACCGGATTTTATAACTCTGATAAATGTTTTATTGGTTTTGTTAAACCGTATTTTGAGAACATTGGACATTGTATTATTTTTATTTAAAAATATGTTTAAAAGGTGTTTTGAAAATGGAGGTGTTACAACTTGGTATCAGAGCTATAGTTTAAGTGAATTAGGTAGGTTTGACCTCCCTAGTCTTAAGCTATGCTAAGTAGGACCATATGTTTTCCATAGGATGTCCTTGACCAGTCCGTTGAGACAGTAAAGTATGGGTATATTGGGGTCGATCCCTAAGTGAAAGGATAATGTTTTGGGCTATATGGGTTATGCTTGACTAATAAGTCAATCTTTGTATTTTGATGGTTTAATATGTTGATATAGAAAATGGTGAACCCAAGAAGTGGAGAGATTCCACGAGATCATGAGACGGATTCAAATCGAATCCCGACTCATCCCGGTAATATTGGAGAAGGTTCCGGTGTGAATGCAAACCAAACCCCGGTAACTATGGAAGCGATCAGAAATTTGTTTCATCAGATGAGGGATGAGGTGAATGTGGATATGAACCGGATTATCGATAACCGTTTGAATGTGGATGGGCGAGATGATTCTAAATCCCGCGGTGGAAGTAAGTCTTCGGGTAGCAAGACCCGTACAGAGAATTCATTGACTGCAGAGACCGACGATTCGGATTCGGAGGAAAGAGAAGGATGCACCTATAAGACATTCATGTCGTGCAACCCCGGAGTGTATTATGGAAGTTCGGAACCAAAGGTCACGATGCGTTGGATTCGTGAAACCGAGCAAGTGCTAGAAAGTAGCAAGTGTTTAAAGAAAGACATGGTCATTTATGCATCCCGACAGTTGAAGGATGAAGCGTTGACATGGTGGGATACCATGTATGAAACTTTGGGAAAGAAAGTGTACAAGATGTCGTGGGAGGAGTTCACGAGAAGGTTGAAGGAAAAGTTTTGTCCCGAGAGAGATCTAGAAGAGTTACAAGAAGAGTTTATGTTCATCAAGAAGGGAAATATATCGGTGGAAGAATACACCAAAAAGTTTACGGGATTACTTCCGTTTGTAATCAAGTCCTATCCTACGGAGCGGATGAAGGTGGTTCGGTATGCGAATGGACTACCACCGGAGTTTGAATTGGAAGTCAAGCGAGCGACCACGTTGGATGAGGCCATTAGTACCGCTCGGAGTGTTGAAAGGGTGTTTCGGCGAAGGGCACAAGAGTCGGCATCAGGAAAAGAAAAGAAGAAGTTTGGTAGTAGCTTGGGATTATCAAAGAGAGAAGGATTGGGGTCGAGTTCGTCAAAGCATAGTGGTATTGGAAGTTGTCAAAGTTGTGGGAAGAATCATCATGGGGAATGTAAGGCAAATTCGGCTATATGCTTCAAGTGTGGTCGAGTAGGACACCGAGCAAAGGATTGCAAAGTAAGGAACCTCGAGGAAGTGGAATGCTACACTTGTCACGAGGTGGGACACTTTAGTAGTGCGTGCCCAAGGAAGAGAACCGACACGTCAGCATCAACCGCCAACAGGAATCGGGTGAAGGAAACCCGTGGGGCCGCTTCAGGTAATGCATTTATGAAATTTTGATAGATAATTAGAATTCAATTGCTTTTATGTCGCACAAATTGGTGCTTATGTGATATAAGTATGGAAATAATATTAGATAGAATATATGATGTGAAAAATAAGTTTGGGAGATAATCTCCCCGAGTTATTATGCGTATAGTTATGGGTTGGCGACCGGTATGTCGCGGGAAATAAGAATAGAAAGGATTATGTCATTATAATTATCGGAAGGTGAATCATAAGAATAGTAACTGTGCTCAAAGAAAGGGTAGTAGTACAGTGAAGTACTAAGTTTCGGTAAGACTGGTGAAGTATGAATGGAAAGCTATAGAAATAATGATTTTTTTTTAAAATAGAACTTTAGTGTTCGGTGGGAATCCTGATAAGTAGTGCAGATATTCAAGTCAGGGTTGACGTATGCAATGGCAAGGGTGAATAGTTTGTTATTGGTAAAGTTTAAAAAAAAAAATAAAAAAAAAAATGATGAGATAGTTCAAGGTTGGGTATCGATCGGAGTCAATGGGTTGACTTATAAGGACCGTGTGAATCGGTAAAATATGGATAATTAAAAAGGGTGTTAGTGGTCACCTCGGTGGTAAAGGAAAGATTGGAAAATAGTAATGTTGAGAGAGCATGTTTAGTAAAGGTCGATTGATAAATAAATTGGTTAGTGAATTTGTGCATACCGTGTGGTATTGGGTGTAAGTGGAAAAGTGAAAATGTGGATAGGAAATGTGGTTGATTGTGAAAGAAAATGATAGCATGATATTAAGCGAATGAGGCATACATGAATGGTATGCAAGATGAAATGGTATTGTATGAGTCACTTTGGATTGGGGGCTTTCTGATCGTTGTGACAGTTTGGGCCTTGATGGATTGGAGGCTTTCCGATAATCTCGGTGGTATAGTTAAAGTATGAACTGATGTATCAGAATTGTGAGGTTTATATATGTCGTATGTAGAACCGTATGGTTAGTTGCTGTTTTGATTTTTATGGCAAGTGAGAACTTGGATTGAAAGCTCGGGTAGTGTTTAAGTAGAAGTATGTGTAAGGGATACCTATAAATTAATGGTTCATGAAAAAGGAATGCTTTAGGAAGCAAAGTGGTTAGAAGCCAATGAGTGGTGAAAGAGGTAAAAGGGGTGGCTAGGCCACAATTGGATATGATTGAGGCTCTAGAGCCGGTAATCGGGAAATTCGAGTATGGTATAAAGATGTTTGAAGGAAATTATAAAAAGGTATAAGTAATTGGATGAAAGTTAAAAAGTAATAGAGATTTGGTATTGATATTAAATGGAAGTTGTTAATCGATGGTGGAAATCGAAATCGAGGAAAAAGGGAACAATTGAGAAAGGAAACCTAAATAGGAAATCGGGAATGAAAAGCTTGGGAAGCGATGCCTTAGTAATAAAGAATATGTGGAATTTAGCAAGGTAAGTTGACTTATTCATAAGTCAAGGTTAGTCAACTAGTAGATTGTTGACTTTGGTAAAAAAAAAAATAATAAATTGGATTTTTGATTGTTGTTTAAAGGAGGTTAGTCGAGGATAAGGGCATAATGTGTCATGTATGTGTGTATGATAGTGGTTGATTGATTAATGTAAATAATTGTAGTCAAAGGGTGCGACTTTGACCTTTGGGCAATTCGAATGAAATTTAGAAATCGAGTATGATTGTTGTTGGACCGTGAGAGTAAGATTGATGGTTAAGGAATTGATGATTAATAGAACCACTAATGGATAAGCAAAATTTTTAAGATTTGGTTGACTTTGTACTAAGTCAAAGATGGAACAATGTTGACAATTTGGTCAAAGCGAGGGGTTGACTATCATTTTGGTCAAATGGTTATTAGTAATGATTGGGTCATATCATCCCAATGGGAATAAATAGTTTGGTTAAATGATGGGAAATGTTAAGGTCGAATTGTGAAATTTTGACCCGTTCGGGTGTTAGGAATTCGAGTTTGGATCTTTGGCCGTTTGGGCATAACGGGTCAAGTGGGCAATTAATTGCGTAAGTATTATTGATTCATAAGTTGGAAGTGGAATGAGGATCGGAAATCCTTGAGTTGATTCCGAGGACGGAATCCTTTTAAGGGGTGGATAGTTGTAACGACCCGAAATTTGAATAAAATAAAATATGGGAAAAATATGATAAATAAGGATAATTCATTTCAGAACCGTAGGAATTGGTTTCGTGTCGTTTGGACACCGTATGAGGAAGTTATGGACGAAACCGGGTCGAGCCAAGGACCGAAAAGTGCAGCCCTGCTGCAATGGGAAAGTTCACGGCGTGAACTTTTGTTCACGACCGTGAAGTAGCTACAGGGAGTTGAGCATGTTGGCGCGAACTACTTCCCGACTGGTTACCGATCGCGAAGTGCCAGAGACGCGAAGTTCGCGTCGCGAACTTAAGTTGGCGATCGCGAACTGTTGACGAGCAGTATTAAAACGGGTTTGAGCTAGGGTTTCTTCATTTTTCCACCCAACACTTGTGCAGCCGATTTTAGAGAGAGAAGGGGGTGATTTTGGTGATTCCAAGCTCAAATATTCACCATCTTGAAGGATCAAAACATCAAAGGTAAGATTTCTTGATTGTTGATGTTATCTAGTTAGTTTGTGAACTTTGTATGGGTAGAAATGGTGGTTTGGGGAACCATCCATGTCATCTTTGGGGAAGATGACTAATTTTGGGTGTAGAACACTCGTTATAAACTTGTAATCGATGTGTACAAGTTGGATTTGGGATTTTTGATGGAAATCTTGAACTAGGGTTTGAGATTTCACCAAGTTGGATGAACTTGGTGGTTAAGAATGTTGTTATGGGTTTATTGGTAACTAGTTATGGATAATAACTAGATTTTATGATGATATGGATGATAGGTCAAGAAGGCCTAAAGATTGGTGATATTTCACAAGTTGGAAAGCAAGGATTCGTGTTGTTGGACACGATTTGGAGTTAGCTTGGCTAAGGTGAGTACATGAGACTTTTACTGAGTACATAGCAAATGATTTTGAAAACTATGATGTTTTAAGAGTCTTTATTAATAAACATTTTTAATAAAGATATGATTGATATGATGAGAAAATGCTAGTAATAGACTATTTTAGTATGTCGAAATGATTGATGATTTTGAAAGAGATTATGATTATGAAAAGTAATTAATGAGTTTTTATAAATAAGATGTATGAATAAAGATAATGATTTGAAAGAGCTTGATAATCGATTTATTAATAATATGTATTAATAAAGCTTGAGACAATGATTTTAAAGTAATGAGTATCGATTAGTATATTATACTAATAAAAGTAGATATTGAAATACTAAGAGGATAAGTAATAAGGGACTAGTAATAAACATGTATTCTAGTCAAAGAAGAGTCAAAGTAACATGATTTTGATAAAAGATAAATATGTTTTAAATTAGCAAAGGACTTGGTAAAGTCAAGATTTAAAATGAAATAATAAAGAAAATAGCATGATAAATTAGAATAAATGTATTCTAATAAGTGATGAAAGGAGCTGATGCTCATATTTGATGAAAGGAGCTGAGACTCATATGTGAAATGAAAAATCCGGAATAAGACCACCCAGAAATGGGGGAGCATGAGACGTCTACTTGGGGTGGTACCTCCCTGCGCAAAGAGTAGAATGTCACAGTTTACGACACTCAATGATGAGTGAGTATGACGACCCGGGAACGGGGAGAGCTTATGAATCTCGGTAAGATGGGGGTTCCCAATTACCTTGATAGTTTACCTATGACGTCCCATATCGGGAGAGTTGGCTTCGGAGAGGTCCGTCGCATATGTGATAATGAAAGTGTAAGTTTGGAGATAACTTACAAGTATGTGATTAGATGACGAGTAAGCTTACGGTAAGCTTATTAGTTTATACGGTTAAATGAATGGAAGATGAATATTGAATTAATAAGAAATGATAAGGATAAGTATTTTTTTTATGTTATAAATAATATTTTATAAATCTTTTGAGAACGGGTCGAAAACCCATGTATCTCACGAGACTATTTTGTCTCACGTACTACTTGTTTTTGGCTATGTACTCAGGTTCAGGATCGATGGATTAGAGGGTCGCGTTAGAAGTGGCCTAGTGTTGATCAGTTCGGGAGCTCGTAGGTAGTTCTCGTTTATCCTATGGTTATGATATTATCTTTGTAACACCGGATTTTATAACTCTGATAAATGTTTTATTGGTTTTGTTAAACCGTATTTTGAGAACATTGGACATTGTATTATTTTTATTTAAAAATATGTTTAAAAGGTGTTTTGAAAATGGAGGTGTTACAGTTTGACCCTAAGTAAAAGTTTAATTAGAAATAATGGACTCAATTTAAGTCTAAGAAGAGTCTCACTACGAAAACATCAAGTTGATTAATACTAACATAAATCAACCAGGTCAAGCTCAAGCTTGAAAGTAAAGGTTGCATACTCACCAAACTCTCTCACACACGCCACATGCATACATTTTCATTCACACGTGTTTGGGTTTTTAAGCAGTCTCTCTACCTACCAGTAGATGTATTTATTAATGTATGCGTCTTTTAAAGGGATTGGGTACCATTGTTGTTGAGCTCAAGTCAAGTTTCAAGCTTCAAGGTTTATGATCAATTTACTTCGAGTTTGGAAATATGTCAACTAGACTCGACAAAACCCTAAGCCATCATATATAAATTTAAGTTGTCCTTTCTTAACATAACAAATTCATACTTTTTAAGGTAATTCAACCTTATAACTTTGACCAACGGCCTTGTAGTCTAACAATATGTAAAGAGGTTGTAAGTTCAAGTCTCGCTGGAGACTTTGTGGTATTTAAATGTGTGAAAAACTTTGTTTTCGATAATAGGTGGATGAAAAAAAGTGGTGACAGAGGGAGTAAAAACAAAAAAAAAGCCGACATGAAAATCAGATTGGTTGAAATAATGCAGTTCCAGCGGATGCTTGATTTGCAGCACGATTACTTCCAAAATTCTTTCGGTTTGATTCTCTGGCGATTCTCGAACCAAACTGTAAACAGAACATTCGTAAATGATAAATGTGAATAAGATAAGTATTTTTAATAAATTAAGGGGAAAAAAGTATGCATGCATGCCTGAATAGCTCTTTTAGGTAGAACAGCTGCTTCATGCAAGTTAAGCATTCTTGCAACCTTGAAGAAAAAAGGACAAATTAGTCATTTTAGGCGCCCTTACCACCAGGCAATCACCAGATGCTTATGGAATGGAATCACACTGAGTGTGTGAGTGTGTGTGTGTAAAGCAAAATGTACCTCTCGCAAGATTTTTTTATCTCCAAATCCACTTGGTTGGCGAAGGTCGGCAATCTCCCAAAGTGGGATATCAAGCAGTAGCCGTATTACATTCTCATCAAGAAAAGGAAATCTAGCCTTTAAAAAATTAAAATTAAAATAAATATATAATTAATAATTATTATAATTATAAAAGAAAAGAAAAAAGGATCTCATTATGTACCTCTTTGCCATTATCAGCAATGCATCGATCATCTCTACCTAGGTTTCTCTTCCATATTCTCTGCATGTCTAA
Source organism: Calendula officinalis (assembly GCA_963853835.1). Lineage (NCBI taxonomy): Eukaryota > Viridiplantae > Streptophyta > Magnoliopsida > Asterales > Asteraceae > Calendula > Calendula officinalis. Next base: position 615,555 of record OY970830.1, on the reverse strand, counting down.
CTGCATTTCCTCATTTAGCCCACCCCAGCTGATAATTTTATTAACTAATGTGTTAATTTTGATTGTAAAAAATATATATAATTTTATGTTTTATGATTATAATATAAACGGTAAATCCAGTATGAGATAGTGAAAGCAGTTGACCTAACCTGGTTTGTCTGAACTTAGTTCTATGGCGGCCATAACCAGCACACTGCTCATCTGCACCAGAACCAACCAACAGGATCCTTGACTCAGATTTGTACTTAACACGCTCGCATTCTAAATTATTGTTATTGTCATTATTATTATTAATATTATTTTTATTATCATAATTATTATTATTATTATTGTTCCCTCTTAAATCTTCATTCACCCACCCATCACCGCCAGCTGCCAACCACAACGCAATTCCAATATTTAGGTCCTGTAACATCACTCATTCTAATTAGTAATAAAGACCCAAAACGGGCGGGTCGGGTCAGGCAGATTTATTAACCATCAAAACGGGCCGGGTCGGGTCGGGTTGAGCAAACCAAGTACCATATATGTATTAGAGGGATAAATAAGTGACATGACATGCTTTGTCTCCAAAGTCAACTTTGACAATTCTGCATCTATCTCTACCAGATTCCATCTGCAGTCAACAAAAAAATGAAACATACGCCAAATTAAATAAAATTATACAACCACATAAGAAAGAAATAAAAAAATATTAAAACTTGCCTTCTCAAAGATGCAATTTTTCTAAGCTCATTCACACCTGCCCTTGCAGAGATTCTATCAGGAGCTAATTCACCATCAAAACTTACATTTAACAGATCAATTTCAACTGCCAACACAAGTGTCAGAATAAGCTTGGAGAATACATCTTTTGATATAATCCAGAAAATAAAAAAAATAAAAATTTAATCATGTACATTTTGGATCTAGGCACTCATTTAATAATGCTGCGAGTATCATAGAATCTAATCCACCAGAAAAAAGCACAGCAACTGGTGAATTACCCTGCAAGTCACTTATAAAGTTTCAACCAATATGGATAGCCAGAATATATATACATATACATATATAATATATACACACGCACACACATATACATATATATATATATTGATATTGATTGACATACCTGATGAATTTCTGAATATATTGTCCGCCGTCTCACAGATTCTTTAAGTGCAGCCAGAACTTCCTGCTGTAAATGCCCTGTAGCAACGAAGAATCTAATAACTTACAACAATAACAATCTAATATTTTAAATAAAATAATTGAAAAGATTTTATGTCTTAAAAAACCGTGACTTTCACCCGTTTGACCATTTGACAAGTTTACTTTTTAGCTCACCTTTTTATTTTAGCCGGTTGACCCGTCAGTGGTCAAACATAACCAGACTCGGCCCATTCACAAGACTCAAGTTTGAAAGTAAAAAAATCTATATTTTACCTCGTGGATATGTTTCAAGGGATTTAAAAAAATCTTCTTGTTTGGGTTCAACAAAAGTTCTCTCCCATTTAATCATTTCTTCCATCAATGGATCGGTCCAATCATGTCTTTTGACTTTTCCCACCAGGTCTTCAGAGGCACTCATGGACAGACTGTAGACCCCACACGGGAGCTCTTCCCAAAAGTTCAATTGATTCGGCCCGTTTTCATATCCAAAATCTGAAAACATATTAAAATAAAATTGCATAACTTATCATAATAAAAAAATAAAAAAATAAACAATTGGCAAGCCTGCATACCTGAACTATGTGGTGATACAGAAGAAAATATGAGTCGAGAGTCTTTTGAATTTGGCCAGTGAACAAGAAGGCTTCGCCTTCCAAGTGCATCTCGACCAAACCATATAGTTTTTGAGCTCTCCTGCAATTTTAAATAATATTTAAATAATAATCTATTAAAAAAAAATGATTTACCAAGTTTACCATTAGTTACACATTGTTACAAGGCATTTGACTACTTAAGAGTGTAACAATTGCACATTCATAGAATTGTGTGCCTTTGTTTAAGTAATTTGTTTATAAATAATTAATGTAATGTCAGAAATTATTACAATCGTGATATTATACTAATAATAACCTAAGTTTTCTAATAAAAACAATTTAGGAGGTTTCATGCGTTAATAATACATTACGGGCCAGTTTCAACCCATTTGACCCGTTTCCTTTTAAGCTTTAATTTTTATATTACCTGTTTGACCCGTTAGAGACATGACATACCCAAACTGACACTTCACATCTTAAAATCAAAAGAACTTACCAGTGAAAAGTTACCTGCCAATATATTAAAGCCCATGGGCCCTTAATTGTTGATAGAAATTCAGAAACAGAGTATTCTCCATTCTCACGTGAAGAACATGTGCCTACATGTTCATGAGAAATACAATTACAGCATTTCTTCAATGACTCCATGAGAATTTCAGTATCATTGCTATCACTACTGACCTCAATTCCTCCAAACACTTCACCTGCAATTAAACATTTGCATCATAAATCTTCATTAATCATAATCATCCAAACACTAAAATCATCATAATCATCCAAACAGTACCATTATATATAAGAACATTCCCAGATTTGTCCAACAAAGGTTGTGTAATGGGATTTACTCCTCGTAATTGCAATGTAGCGCCAATAAATAACAGTTTTCCAATTAAACCGTTATTCAAACCACAATTTTCTTCTGCTTCCACTGAAGATCGAAGAATACTCCCCTCATTTGCATGAAGAATTACAGATTTGCTTCCTAAGCTGTCAGGTCCCCTTCTCTTCAGAGCTGATTTGATATCGTCTACAGAAGATAAAAGCTGGAGCTCCACCAGAAACCCAAATAAGTTCAGTTGTTCAAGTTACGCAATCTATGGCAGTCTAAATGACTAAATTAACATGAAGAAACAAGTAAAGTGATGTCTGTGATCTAATTTGAAATAATGATTTTTTCGTGTAATTACAAATTTCATGCAACTTTCGAACCAATGAACTTCAATCATACAATAGAAGGAAGAAATTATTAAATTGCTTACAGTTTCAGAATGATTAGAAGGAAGTGAATATTTGGTTGCATTTGGAAGAAGAGATGATAGATCGATACGAACACCAGAGATGATTAACGCTATTCCACACATCTTTTCGTTGCGTCTATGTGTAAACCCTAGAAGGAGGAAGACGAGGATTTAGAAGTAGCAACGGTCGATGCTGATTTCGTTGCTGTAATATGAATAGGTTTCTGCATATTCCAATGAACAAGATGCCTCCGTAGCATAGTGGTATTGCGTTCGCTTCGTAAGCGAAAGGCCGCGAGTTCGATCCTCGCCGGGGGCTAGACTCGTGCTTTTTATTAATTAGTCTACGCAAATTAATAGGCATTTTATATTCATTTAAAAAAATTTCCCTACTTTTTTTTTCCACATGAAATAGCAAATGAAAATTTTGAACTATTGACATGAATAAACCCTAATATTAGCTGAAAAATAATTTTGTAATAGTGTAACCAATAAAAATACTTGAAATTATTCTTATAAAAGTTACGAGTTTGATCTTTTTCTTAGTAAATATTTACCAGAAGAAGATTAAAAAATTATCACGTTAACAGTTAGGCCGTTTACATCATGAGCAAAATTTACTATATATAATGCGTTTGTGACATTTACAAATTAGCAAAGTTTTATTTTTAACTAATACATTTGAACATATTTATGTTTATAAAAAATATGCATCATGTAAAAATTGAACTTGTGACTTTTGCATTATTAACACAATGACCTAACGAATTGAGCTACTTATTCATATATGTAAGTATTTTTATTAATCACTTAAACTTTAAAATGTTAACACCACCACCACCCGCCATGCGTGACCACCACGACCAACCAATTGATTGCATCACTTTTGCCAAACCGTTGACACGGGGCGTCATTTGAGGCTCATCCTCACAACTCTCTGATTCAAGGAAGAGTGAAGAATTAGTTGATTACATATATTATTTTATTAAGTGAGTAAGATGATAAAGTATGAATAAATAAATATCATCAATCATAAGAAGAAAAAATCCCACTATTTTTTTAAGTTGACCTCGCTCTACGAGGAAGATCGGCTACCTAGTAAACATATACAATCAGCAGCATTCCCATTGTGTAAGATTTATACAAAAGTGAAACTTGCCGTACGAAATGGCACCAATCTATTATTAGCCTCAATTCTCCAACCATACACCTACCCATGAGAACCAATACCCTACATCGCACCACACATGCGTAGCTCACAACAACTAATCCGATCCGTTCATCACATAAAATCGGATCTGTTCAAAAAAATCACATAAAATCGGATACATTTACCCAAAGATCAGAAGCGTCAATCAAACTGAAAATTCCCTCCAAGCGTACTGTAGGGTGCCGAAGCAGGAAACAAAAACCTACGTTTCCATTTTGTGTGTTTTTAAGAGAGATTTTTACTCACAATAAGTTCGTGTTTGTGTGAATCTCCTCTCTCTTGACGGTGGTCTTAAACCAGGTTTCGGAGGTACATTCTTCAATCTGATTCTTAGTTCACTCGTCTGTGTTTGCAATTCCATGAAAAATCGAGTGATTTGCTTGCTATAATCGGTGATTGTTTGTTTACTTTCTTTGATTTTGTTAAAAGAGCTCACAATTGTGTAATCTTAATGACTTGTCGTTGAAAAAACGGCATGCATTGCTTCGACTTTTTTTGTTTGTTTGTTGTTAAAAGCTCAAGCTTGAGGTTTTCCGTAACCGTGCTTAGTGGCCGATGCTTTAATCGGAACTGATGTACGATTTACGTTTGAAATTTTAGGTTTTTTTTTGGGTAATTCTATGGATTGATCGTTGAAATTGGCATGCATTGGGGTTTATTGCTTTGATTCTATCTATTGGATGTTTTAAAATGGGGATAGCTGGATAGGGTTCTTATTTGATGATTTGGAATTTGGACTGTTTGGTTGCTGTTTAGATGATTTAATTGTTTAACTTTGTGTTAATTCAGGGGTTTTGAGTGGTTCAAAAGTGGCTTTACTGTTCATATAATACGGTTTATTATGTGGCTGCATTATAAAATTGGGGATTAGGGAATCTATTAATATGATTTAGTGAATCATTTGAGTGATTAAATTTCACTGTTAAGCATGATCTTAAATTTTCAATTTTTAATGCTTGATATTCTAGTTTTATAGGAAATCAATTTCGTTAGTGTATGCTTTTGATGATTTTAATGGCTAATACCGTACGAACGAGATACGTAGAAATGGAATCCCTTTTGGTAACATATCATATCTTTTTTAATAATATATCACTTATAAATGCATCCGACAATGACGTATCATATAGATTACGTAATATCTCTTGATATGTGACATACAACTCCGTATATTGTCTGGAGTTTTGAGATAAACGTACACTAAAGCCACAAAAATCGAAGACCAAAATGCATTTTAGTATCCTGAACTTGGTTAACTACATCTCTACTACCCAATTATTATTAAAGGTGCAACATTGTACCATGAACTTAATAAAATGGTCTATTCAGTACCTCGACTCACTAATTTAGTATTGTCTTCTCACGTGATTTGCTCTAATCTCAATATATTGAGATGATCGTATATCTTTTAGTCCGTCAAAAGCTCCAACAAAAGTAAGTCAATTAAGAAAGTGCGAAAAAATTAGCGAGTCAAGTACTAAATCGACCATTTTGTCAAGTTCAGGGTACCATGTTACACCATTAATAGTTTAGGGTAGTAGAAGACCTAGTTAGACAAGTTCAGGGTACTAAAATGCATTTTGACCAAAATCAAATATAAATTATAAAACATCAAAAACATTAAAAAAAATTTTTTTTGCAGAGATGGAAAAAGCAAATGTTGAAGAAGCTCCTTGTCTATCTTCCTATACTGCACAGGATGTTGCTGATGCTTTTGTGAAACAATATTATAGTATTCTACAAGTATCTCCTAAAGACGGTCATAACTTTTATCAAGATCAAAGCATTCGGGCCCACCAAGGTGCTGATGGTTCAATGACATCAGCAACAACACTGAAGGTAAACAAAATTTCAGTCTTGACTAAATATCATGTACAACAACCTTTGACCGTTGTTTGATTTTTGAGCAGGATATCGATCATGAGATAATGAATTCCAATGTTAAGGAATGGAATCCTGATTTACAGACCGTGTATGCTCAAGATTCGGTTCTGGATTCGGTTATTGTGGGGGTAACGGGCTCGTTGGTTGATACTGAAAATGTGACAAGAAATTTTGCTCATACTTTTTTTCTTGCACCGCAAGAAGGTGGCGGATTTTATGTGCGTAATGATTTTCTTCAATTTATTGAAGTTAGTAAGATTCTAGAAACTTCTACTCCTGTTGATGATGATGTAACTGCTCCACAGGTCGATGATACAGGTAACTTGATTAGTATGACTAATTGCATAAAAGGTCAAATTTTTATGTAAGTAATAAACTTTTTACACTAGAAAAAACCATCAGAGTTTCAAAAAGTTCTATAAAACTTAACTAACTTTCCAAAATTCGATTCCACGTAATTTGCACAGGTTAACCAGCTAAAATGATGATTTTTCTGTATGGTTGTGCATGTTGACTTTTCTTGACTTAGAAAGATAACCTTAATTGAAAATTTTCAAACTTGAATGGTTTTTTCTGGTCAAGAAAAAGTTGGTTACTTTGTATAGAAACTTGACTGAATTTTGATGTTCATTTTCTGCCCTTATCCATATATTAAACGATTCTTTGTTTAGAGAAAGAATCCTCTGTGGTGGAGACTAGAAAGGCCGTAGAAAGGGATCAAAACAAAGAGTCTAAATCTAAAAAGGATGCTGACTCAGCAAAAGGAAAGAAAAATGAACCGTTAACTGCTAAGCCAGCTAAAAACATGCAAGAAGAAGCCAAAAAAGTGTCTTACGCATCAATAGTGAGCTCATTTTTAAATTAATTTGTACATATATTTTAAAAAAATGTTTATTAAGTTAGTATTGTTTTCGGCTATAGGTGGCAAAAGAGGGTTCGGGTTCAGCATCCCCAGTCCCGCCACAATCATCTCCAAGTGCTGTTGTTATTCCTGTTTCCAAACAAGCTGTAACTCCTGTCGGTCCTCCAGAGAATATATACGATGGTAACCTGCCTTTCTTGTATTAATTATTGCACTTTTTTAGTAAATAATTTTAATATTTGTTGCAGTTAAGGCGATCCGTGTGAAGGATTTACCACCAAAGATTACTGAGGAATCGCTACTAGAGGTTGTGAAAAAGTTTGGTGCTGTTAAACAGAATAAAATCCAGATTAAAGAATACTCACAGGTCTGTTTCAGATTTAATAAATTTATGCTTCAAAATACATTATAAGCGAAGTTTCCTTGTATGCTGTAGTGTTTGTATTACCCATTTCACCTGTTAGAGATAAAAATACAATAACATATTAACATAACCCGATTGTATTGATTCAAATATATAGTGGAAAGTGTCACCTTTACTTATTATAAAAAGTCAACCTTAATAGTAATTTGCTAATTCTAGTGTTCTTTTTTCAGGATGGGTATCGTTATGCTTTTGTTGAATTCGATAACCCCAAATCTGCCCGTAACGCTGTAGAGGTACAATAAACTTAATAGTTTTTAATTAGGCTAAAATGCATTTTAGTAACATGAACTTGGTTGACTAGATCATTTACTACACTGAACTATTAAAGGTTGACAAAATGGTCGATTTAATACCATGACTCACTAATTTGGTATTGTTTTCTCACGTGATTTGCTTCTAATCTCAATATATTAAGTTGAACGTATATCTTTTAGTCTGTCAAAAGCATAGTTACCAGATTCGGGGTTCGCTCCGGTACGAAATCGAGAAACGGGTACGCGATTCGCAAGGGTTGCACGTTTCCGATTCGGTGGGGGTAGGTTCATTTCGGTACGATCCGATACGATCCGGTACAACCGGGTACGATGTACTAGAAATAGGAACCATAATATACATAATATCCATTATTTCTTTATCTAGAATTCAATTTCATTAACAAAAAAGTAACACTTGAAAAGAATACTTGGCTTTTTAAATTAAAAAAATTATTTGGAGGCATGAAAAACACATTTAATAAACTAAAAGGACTAAAAATGTAATTTATTTTCAATTATACATCTCTTTTCAATGCACGCTCTCTCTTTCTTCCGAATCGTCGGCTTGGAAATCAACATGTACGCACCATTGTTGGCCTTGGAAATCGACGGGTATGCAAAATCGTCGGCTTTAATTCGTGATTCTGGGTTTGATTCGACGATTGCAGTCCACAGAATCGCAAGTCTCACTTCGTTTGCACTTCTATTTCATCGATTAGGGTTCGACGCATAATCAATTCGGGTACGCATCTTTTTCGAATCGAACACCGAATCCTTGTATGTGCGGTTCGCTTTCGTACCCCGATTGGGTACGAAACGAACGGAAACAGATTCATGAGTTTTTTAGCGAATCTGGTAACTATGGTCAAAAGCTCCAAATAAAGTAAGCCAATTAAGAAAGCGCGACAAAATTAGTGATACATGGTACTAAATTGGCCATTTTGTTAAGTTCAGGGTACTATGTTGCACCTTTAATAGTTCAGGGTAGTAGAAAACCTAGTGGGACAAGTACATGGTACTAAAATGCATATTTTGGCCTCTTAATTATTAGGCATTTGTGTAACGTAAAATGGAACATTATTTAAGTTGCGTGTTTTCTTCAGGCTCGCTTCATCCAGTTTGAGGGCAGGGAATCTGAAATTCAGTATAAGAAATTGCCTAATCAAGGTTAGCACTAAATAAATAATTAATATTATGCATAATCTGTGTTCCTATTATGGTACTTTATTCACTCAATTTCATGTGGGTATGAAACTGATTTTACCAATATACCCTCGCAGGAGGACCTAATTACATCGGGAGGCCACAAGTTCAGGGACGAGGAGGATTAAGAAACGACAATTTCTGGGGTCATGATGGTGAAGGACAAAATCGTACTAGTGGAAATTGGGGTAGACACAATGATCATGACAACTGTGGTGGTGGTCAATTTTATGGTCAAACTCGGGACTATAATTACAATAGGCGAAACCGTTAATTTCAAGATCGAGCTCACACCTACAATTAGTTGTTACAACTTCTAAAAAAATCCACCAAAGTGGAATAGAGTTTCAAAGGTAGTTTTGTTTTAGTTTGGTTACATATCAAAGAATATTTGGTAGGTATTACTCTCTTTAGGATTTAATCTTTTGGATTGTGGTAGACATGCCAATAATATTTTACCTACACATTAGGGACACTTTAGCCAAATTTACAACAAGTTAACAAGCGCTTTAAAAACACAATCTAAAAAATCCCTCTTAAAATGTTGTGCTACATTTAATTTTAATAATAAGTTAATGTTAAATTACAAAGGTGAATTTATTATGTTCACTCCTTTATGAATTAGATAAGAAACAGCGTTGATTTTTTGGTAAAGATTAAATCGAATCTGGTTCACTTGATCCGCTAACATCATTTTCTTGTTCTTTTCCATTTTAATTTGGTATGTAGTTATTGTACTAATTGTTGTAATTATATTCACACGATTGTCATAACATTTGTGATGTCTTTTCAACAATCTTTATCCGGCACCTTTTGAACGTTTTATAAGCACTCTTAACCAACACAACAAACGGCTAATAAAAACCAATATATCATACACAATTTGTGATCAAGCCTTAGATATCGATTTAGCTCCGATATATCAATACGACATGCACAATACCATATCTAAGACGACTACTTTTTTTTAACGGCAAAAAGGGACCTCAAGCTAAAGGAGCTTCAGCAAGGTCATTAGAGACCCGAAAACTAACATAAAAGCTAGCAAGAAGCTAGACAAATAAGTATATCAAGAAACACAAAATAAATGATTACAACACGTGTTGACCCAATTGAAATATACCCGGCCCCTAAACCCCCAATTTTTAAGACGACTACTTAAAACGTCTTAAATGTACGCGTTACAAGTTTCTTTCATTCGCCGCCCTCTAATTGTAAACACGCTTTCCTTGTAAGTAGAACACTCCCTTGCCGTAGACCACACCATGTCGTCTAGCATGCTTCTCGGCACAACGATTCGCTAATCTTACTTGAGTATCTCTATGTATAATCAATATAGTAGAGGCCTTTGTTCGTTGATCATGAAAGCTACACGAGGTAAGTCGGATAACTCTTTTTTCTTATACTTATCTATTGTTTAAATGTCTTCAGTCTTTACTATTAACATAAGCTTCAAAGTTATCATATAATCTTTGTCTTATGCCTTTATCTCCAAGAAACCCTTCTAAGTATTTGCAATTTTGGATACTTGGTCTTTAACTAACTTCCTTGATCTCCAAAATTAAATTTTCACATGCTTCCTTAATTGTAGAAGAATAACTTGGTATTCAAATTTGATATTTCCAAACTAGGCATCAAAACAATCAATCACTTATTCTCTTAACTTTTTATGTGGTGCTAGTAAATGTCGGTTTAACAAACTAATTTTGATTGTTATTATACATGATTTAGCTATAAATCTTGAGATGGTTGGTGGTTTAATGAAAATTGGTTTCTTAATTGTAGCTCTAAAGAAAATATATTGTTAACAATTAATTTTTTTAGGATAAGTTTTCAAGCTATAGGATATTAGAAAATATTATCAATATTATTTCATTCATGATTTAGAACTTTATCATTGTTGAACTTTATCATTCACCAAATATAATTACAAAACTCAACAATGATCTGTTTTTTCTTATATAATTTGATACTCAATAAGTAAGATTAAAAATTGATTTAATTAGCACTTTATTGCAATTGAACTTTATGTTATATTGTACACTTAAAATTACATATTAGATTATTTGGAGCATTGGTATATGTATTTACTTTATATAAAAATATTTGTACAGCTATTAATATTATTGGGTTAATATAAAAAATAATTGAATAACATGAAATTGAGAAGATAAAATTAAATAAATTATATATGTCATGTTTATGTAAATAAGAATATAAAATAAGCATATGAACTGTACACATATAACAATTTTCCGATTACTTATTTTAATCGGCTTCTACATGCTGAAGTTGTTACGTATATTCATTAACAAATAAAATGAAATTAAAATAAAATATTTCCTGAATCATCAACTTGCAACTTGACTTGCAAATTGGAATTATTTAATCAACCAGCAGATCCTCCGGGTTGGTTTGAAGTTTGAAATTATGTCCTTGCGGCGTAACGTGGCAGAGTTTAAAAGGAGTGCCAGCACAACATTCTGACACGTGGCAAATTTCAATTCCTCGTGTTGTTTTTCGACACGTTGCCTTACCCATTTTTTTTTTAACGACAAGTTAGTAAGTTAGTGGTTCGACATATGCAATGACATCCAAGCGGGCAATATGCATTCCTCGAACATATCTCCTTTTTTGGGGAATAAACCTCACCACCTTTTTTTTCCTCCTAAAGAATACCCCCAACAAGTCTTGAACCCAAGACCTCTTGAAGGCAAACTCCCTAAAGCAACCCTTAATGACCAATTGATCTAGACCAATTGGTTCACCACTCCGCCCATCTTTTGTCTTCGTCACATGTCCTTTCTTAGGCACTTTCGTTTTAGGTCCCCTAAAAGGGTAATTTCGTCATTTACGTTTTAATTTTCTATTTTTAATTTTCTATTTACTTTAACTACTCCCTTTTGGTTAAATTTTTTTTGCAACATTCATCCATACCATGAAAATGAACATAAAACAAATAAATTTAACGAACGTTTATAAATGTAAATGAATGAATGATGCTTAACAAATGTTTATGAACAAACCTAAATAAAAGAATTAACTTTAATAAGTTTTGTTAATAATCCTCAAATATTTTTGTAATCTCTAATCACTATAGGAAATTAATAAATGGATAAATGAAATATAGAGTATACTTACAAAATTTGAATTGAAGAAAAAATAAAAATCTTAAGTTGTTTGAAGAAAAAGATAATGAAATCACAATGTAAATCTTCAAAGGATTTCACTCAAAACCTTAAAACATAATAAATAAAGTAAATATGTTGTAAAATAATTCTAACTAGTATGTATTAAAAACAAATACATGAACGTAAATAAACAACTATTATTTGATATAGAATTTAAACATAAACAAACGTAAAAGAACAAATATAAACGGACATTGATGAACAGACATAAACGAACAAACACAAACTCATGTTCATACGTAACTGAACAAACGAGACATTTGTTCATGTTTGTTCGTTTAACTAAATGAACACAAAATATTGTTCGTCTTTATTTGTTTAACTTAACAAACGAACATAAACGAACTCCCGCCAAATAGTTCACAGACGGTTGATTGAACGTTCGGTTCATTTATAGATCTACTCATATAAAAACCAACATTAATAATGATATGTAATTCCTTTAAATAAACGTATAAGAAGATAAGATTTAAAAAATCATATCTGTGAAGTACAAATTATAAACATATATTTACAGTGTATATACCCTATGCATCAATTATCTTGTGATATGCATGTAACTTTTTATGTTACACAAATCAATTCTCACATACTTCACATGTTTCTACACTGTTTACTAATAATCACGAGTCATGTTTTTACACTTATTATGTCAGACCATAACAGCAGACCCCTTTGAAGACAAGATTGTGTTAACAGGATTATATACCTAACTACGTATCAAAATAAGTATCAAAATAAGGGATACATTTAAAAAAATATAATTTTTGAGGTAACAAATTAAAAGATAGATTAAAATGGATAATTAGTGCAGAATGAGTCTCACTTCTTTTAAATAAAGTAATATTAATAATGTTTAAAAGTAAAAGTAAGAGTAAAAATATAATTTCACTTTATTAAAGTAGATAGTTAGTGGTAAAAAGGGTCTCACTTTTTTTTACCAAATAAGGTAAGTTTTAGAAGTGTATCATTTATTTTCATCCATTCCTAAATAGAAAGTTTATCACTTATTTTGATATGGAGATAGTATATTATACTAAGTCACTAACCTATAAGCTTGATGCTTAACCCTCTACTAATGATGCTCGTTAGCTTCAATTGATTAGCGTCAATTAATTGACACCGGCGCTTTCGTCGCTTTGCCATTTCCTTGTTTATTTTTTCGTTTAGCGATGAGAAAGGGAAGAGGAGAGAGAAAGAGAGGTGTTGTGATTGCTTGTACATTTTACATATGATTTTATATTTTGCTAATGTGATGAATGAAATGAAGGGGTATTGTTGGTAGAGATGTGTCGGTTAATATGTGAGTTTATAAGTGTTGACGTGACACTAATGTAAATGAAGATGCAACGGTTGAGAAGGACCTTACATCTTGTAATCGTATGATCGTTATCTTTTTCTCTAAACAAAAAATTAGTCTAAGTCATGAATACTAAACCATTCGTAATAGTGCGTCGCGACGCGTCTCTCCATTACGGAGACCAAAGCGCGCGATCGATGAAGGTCGTTGTGTGGTGTGATGTGCATGTTTGTACCTTATACATGATAAGTTATACTTATATGAATAAAAACAATATTAAAATTTGGTTGTGAGTTTGTTCATCAAATACTGTTTGGTCCGGTATTTTATGTGTTTGGTCTGGTTAGCAAAAGCTAATATAGCACTCATATGTCATCGATGATCAAACCCGGATTTGATTACCATTACAAATATTCTAGAGCGATTACTTAAGCTTGAAGGGGTGAAATTGAAATTGTGTCTTCTCCACTCGTGTTTCTGTTTCCTTTTCCCTTTTCGACGATTCTCTTCTTAATTTGCTCTATTTTACTTCTCCCCCATCCCCAATCATACAATCTAAAACCTTCTTTCTCCCACTGTTTTCGCCGATTTCTTCTTTCACTTACTTCAGTTCACTCAATTCATTGCCCTAATTTTCAATCGTAAACAATAATCACAATTTTCAAGCTCGAAATTTGAGCTCCTAGCGAAATACAAGATGCAGATTATAACCACCTTTTTTCCATCCAAGTATCTTCAAATCGGATCATGAAGTATTTGAATTTTCGTTTGACAAATTGATTCTATAAAAGAGTTCAATTTTAATTACTTCTGTTGAGTGTCCGATATGGGTGAAAAAACAAACAATGAAATGTGTAATTTGTCTTTACAAATAAAAAACCGATTTTCACGAGATTTATTGCAGAGATTTTCCGGTTCAGGAGATCCGGGAGGATCCGACCCGGGAGAGGAAGTGGAGTTGAATCTCGGGTTGTCGTTAGGTGGAAGATTTGGTGTGGATAAGAGTAAGTTAATTAGGTCGTCTTCAATTGCTGCGATTTTGCCGGTGGTAAAAGACGACGACGTTTTGGGCGGTAATCAAGTTAAAACGGGTCCGGGCGGGTCTTACTCGAATTTAATCAGAACGTCGTCGTTACCGGTTGAGACGGAAGATGAGTGGCGGAAGAGGAAGGAGCTTCAGAGCTTACGGCGGCTCGCGGCGAAGCGACGGCGGTCGGAGAAACAAAGGAATCTGACGAGAGTTGAAAGGGAGGAATACGTGGCGGCTATGGGTAAGGTAGGGTCATCTGTAGGACCGTCGTTAGGATCCGGTAAATGGGATTTCAATGGAGCGACGCCGACAACGGTTGCTGCCACGTCGGACGGCAGTGGTGGGGGGTTACTGCCACCGTCGTTGCCGGGATCGGTGGAATCACAGGCTTCAAGCTTGTCGGAATTTGAAAGCAGACACCCTCAAGGTAATAATATTCTTTCCAATTTTGATTTGATTATGACGACGTAACTGCATTACTGTTTTTGTACCGTGTTATCGTACTTTACTGTAAAAGCATCTGATAAAAATAGCATCTTTATATAGATCAGAACAACTTGATGTGTCATTAACAATTCTTAATCTTAAATTAGAACCATAATTCCATAGATTATGCGCTTTGGTCGGTTTTAGGCTCAAACCGAACCCAATCCGCTAATCTTGATTTTAGGATTTTTAAACCTAATGATTTCGGTATCTATTGGTTTCGCTTTTAGCGGATTTTAGCCATTAATTTGGTTTCAGTTTTAAAACCGAACACATTTGTTTTGCAACATTAATATAGTTTCCTACGCTAACATTCATTTTCCCAATATCACACGCAAATTTCAGCAATAATATATAATTTCCAGCTTTAAATTCAATGTATAATAATATATTTCAACATCGAATACCATTTTCAGCCCAAAAATTTAAAATATAAACACATGTTGTATAATATTATCATAATATAAACTATTATTAGTGAGGCGGTTTCTTAATGGTTTGGTTTCTGGTTAAAAACCGAAACCATCGGTTTTTTCAAAATTTAAAACAGAACCGTTGGTTTTGAAATGGTTTTGGTTTTATCGGTTCGGTTTTGTCGGTTTTAACGGATTTATTTCAGTTTTTATGCTCACACCTTAGATTATGGTTATTCTTCAGGATCTAGTACGGAAGGGGAAGTTAGCCCATCGAGTTTACAATCTAGTCAAAAAAGAAGCAATCAAGATGGCGGTGGTTCGTCTAGGTCAAAAGTGGTGGACCCCACGGTCCGACCCCGACCCCGACCTTCAAGACCCAAAACCGAAAACCGTTCAAATAACAAGGGGAAAGAGATTCGGTCAAATACGGTTGATATGCCGTGTGTATTCACACAAGGAGATGGTCCAAGTGGAAGAAGAATTGACGGTATCCTTTATAAATACGGGAAAGGTGAAGAAGTGAAAATAATGTGTGTTTGTCACGGGAGTTTTCTCACGCCGGCTGAGTTTGTGAAACATGCGGGTGGTACGGACGTTGTTCATCCTTTGAAGCACATAGTTGTAAACCCTAATTCCTCTTCTTACTTGTAATGGTTGTGTGTGTAACTGTGTATTGTCATCACATCACCCCTTTAAGTGAGGGGAGAACTTAGAAAGTAACCCATTTAAGAGAGGAGTTACATTATCTGCTTTGTTTTTTTTTCTTTCTTTTAACGAGTGGTAACTGGTAAAGGCGTCTGAAATGATCTGCGAGTTTGATCTCTTTCATATGTAAACATTTAACATATGGTCAACGGAAGATTCAGAAACGGTCACGACAACGATTAGGTTACGTACATCACAAGCAAAGTTCGGCCATCAATGACCCTCTTATAAACGGGAATACCCTTTAACAATAAAATAAATATGTTCTTTCTTTTTGTTAGTTCTTTGTGTTTATGAAGTCCTATGCTTTCTATGCTTCATTTCCCTTTCAAAAGAAAGAAGTTAAGAGAGTGGTTACTAGATTTCATGATTCCAGAGTGAATAAAATCGTTCTGATAAGTTGTTATGGTTAACGTTGACTTGATTTACGCTACAAGAAATAAAGGGTTTTTACGACGGGACGGGCTTTTGCGGCAACACCCGATGCCGCAAAAGGACAAAAAAGAAGCGAGTCCATAGTTGACTTTCAACGGTAGATTAATGATGTCGCCACACAAGGTCCGTTGAATCAGAATGATTTTATGGCGACAATACACAAGAGACCAACGAGTATCCCACATCTCTCGAAGAAAAGAAACTGAGAGCAACTGAGTAACTATAATAGCCAATGCCCTAAGAGTTAAAAGGCATACCTTTCTCGGCCTTTTGGCTAAGATCAAGTGTAGTATCTGTTCTTATCAGTTTAATATCTGATATGTGAGCCATCGGTTCACTCGATATTAATCTTATTTTTTATGGGAAAAGATCCATCACAATAGCTTGCTATTGGGATCTTTGGGAGTCGCCTTTGTGTTGCACTATTGCTTTGGCGTGGCTCAACCCTCCAAGTCTAGTTAAAACTTAAACATAACAATTGCAACTATAGTCCTGTTGTTTAACATTAAAACACAAAGTTGACAGTTGATATTAATGTTTGTTAAATCACGTTTTAAGTTATGAACAATGTTTAAATTATTAAATAAGCAAATTCTGATGGGTTATGTCAATTTATTGCTTCATTAATTATTTGTGTTTCCTGTCTCTTGTGTATTGTTGTTCCAACTTCTAGTTTTGTGATCTGTTCTTTGAGCTTATTTGTGGTTCAAATTTGTAAAGCTTGCCTGAAACTTTTCTCAGTTTTTGGAGTTATTAAGCTTGCCAACTTTTAAATGCATAGAGTACAATAATTGAATGCACAAACGATGTAGCTACTACTAATGATATGACTACATCGACCGTTTTAGTTTTGTTGAGTTCATAATGTTTGACGATATGCCTATTTTTGCTGTATGCTTCTTTACAAAGATTGCTTAAGATGGGGATAACATCAACTTTAACGAGTTTGTAATATTATTGTCAGCTTATAATCATGTTTTTCTTCACTTGTTTTGTTTGAAAAGCAACTTATTGGTAGTTTTGACAGTTGTTTTCTGGCTAATGTATGATGGATATTAGAATTAGAATAATACAATATTCTACTAAACAAACACAATTTCTTTAGAATCAAATGTTAAAACTATATACAGGTAGGGGCCGCGCGAACGCAGGCCCCAGCTGACTCAAATTATGATGTAAGTTCGACCACTTGGGCTGACATTAGACTGGTACATCTCCGTTATGTGCAATGGAAATTACCAATTTAGGCCATGGACCTTCCTAATCGCCCAAAAACCCCATCCAGGTAAGTGCCTTTTCATATGTTTTCTCTCATCTTTTATACGACCACCTTCTACTTACTTTATTTTTCTCCCACCCATGTGGGACGAGATTTATATTTTAGAACACAACAAAAACTATACCTGCGCATCTTTGATTTAGTGAAACTGCATGTAATCATAGAATTGGGGAACCTTTTTACTGATATTATAAAGATATTTAGTTATTTTTTTTCTTATGATGGATGAGCGAAATCCTTCTGGTCAACAAACAATACACCAAACAATCATTTGTGCAAGTCAACACTACATTCAAACGAGTTCTAAGCAACATAAAAAAAACACGAAGCAAACAAATGTTATAGAAACTTTGGTTGAAAATAAAGATCAAAATTGCTTAATTAGATTTTACTACAACTTACAACAAAAACATCCCGATCAATAGTAATCCTAAGATGCTTTTAGTTAATCAAATATTTCTTTTAAGGTTTGTGGAATTAAGCTTTTAACTTACAATTGGAGGGGTGAGCCAGGCCAAGGCAGTAGTGCAACGCCTAGACGACTCGCAAAGATCTCAATAGCAAGCTATTGTGATGAATCTTTCCCCATGAAAAATAAGATTAATATCAAGTGAGCCAATGACTCACATATCAGATATTAAACTGATAAGAACAGATACTACACTTGATCTTAGCCAAAAGGCCGAGAAAGGTATGCTATATTGCTTCGTGAGACTTGGTTTTTATAGCTACTCAGCAGTTTTCTGCTTCTTTCCTTCAGCCAATGTGGGATTCTTATGATTCGAGAAAATCAGTTAAATATATACGAGTGGTTAGTTTATGGACATATTGTTTTTAAATTAATTTTATTTAAATTCATCTCGTACTGGGTACAAAAAGAAAAAGGCAAGGAAAAAATATACTATTTTAGGATGTATCTGGCTTGGATTAACTTAACCAGCTTGAGTTAACTTTCATCATAAGATGAGTTTAAAGACGTTAAGATCCTGCCACACATTCTCCATGTTTTTTTTTTTCCTTTTGAATTTAGGATGCTGATTTTCTTATAAATATTCATTTTAATATACTGGAAATATTAATATTAATGATAAAGCTTGAGATGTTAATAAGATACAAGGATATGCATGAATAATTATACATTTAGCATAAACACCTCAACTAATTAGCTATAAGAGATTAGAGTATAAGTATCATTAACATTTCTCAACTAGATTTACTATGTGTTATACTTTCATTATTAGAGATTATTTTAAGGTGATGATTTTTACACAACATATTATAACTAATACACCACACTAGTGATTTTATATGTTTTTATAATTTGTAGTAATAATTATATTGTGTATTATATGTGTAAAAATTAGTTCTCATTATTTTATTGTTAGACGAAAAATTAAATTGTCAGGCTCTCTCAATCAATTTGTGTTAATATAAATTAAATAATTAAAAAATGGTGGATTCCATTTCTCCGAAAGCCCATAAAAAGTTGCCACCTAATACTCTGTCACCCGCACTCACTCTCCACCGTTATTCTCGTATTATTGTCTATAAATATTGGTTCACTTCATCTCTCTTTCTTTCCAATCACATTCTTAGATCAAATATTAATTATCAACACCTTTGTTAATCAAACACTTTCATCACTAATTAGCTGCTTTACTAATTTGGCTTCAATCATGAATGTTCTTCTTCTACCTATCTTGGCTTTCTTGGCCATGGCTGGCTATTCAAGTAAGATTTCTAATATTCTCTATTTTTTTTTGCTTTTTCTCAAATAGGGCTTTGTTAATAGATCTAATACTTTCTAAAGTAATTATTTTAATTTATTTGCTACAATCATGGCTGTTCTTGATCTTTCTAAAGTGATATTTTAAAGTAAAGTTTTTTAGTTGGTCTCAACATGGGTCTTTGTCGCTTTGCAAAGTCTCAAATGGGTCTCTGTTTTTTTAACAAATTTTCAAATGGGTCGGTGGCTTTTTTTTTTGCAAATTCTCTAATGGGTTCCTTTTTTTTTGTTTTTCGAAAATGGGTTTTTTGTAGTTTTGATTGTTCTCAAATGGGTTTTCACTAAATTTTTTATTTTGAGATTTAAAATTAAATCTTTTTAAAATTTTCTTGGAAAACCAAACCAGGTGCAAGTTATTGTTTATGCAACACTGGAGCAAGTGACTCTCAACTTCAAGCGAACATAGATTATGCTTGTGGAGCTGGAGCTGATTGTAAACAAATTGCTCAAAATGGTCCATGTTATAACCCTAATACTTTAAGAGATCATTGCAATTTTGCTGTTAACAGTTTCTACCAGAAAAAAGGCCAAACTGTTGCTATGGCTTGTTCATTCTCAGGCACAGCCACTGTCACCTCAACAGCCCCATCTGGTAATTTACAATCCTACCCCTCTTCAAAGTTTCCCTCTTTATGCATTTTTTTCTTTAAATCTTGAATTTTTTTTAATGGTTTACAGGTGCATCTTCTGCTTGTTTCTCTGGAACTGCAAGGTTTGTGTTTTAAAACCATTTTTACTATATCCTGTGTTTACCCATGTTCTATATTTAATTTTTGGGTAAATCAGTATTGTGGTTTGTCAAAAGTATGGATTAAGTATACAAATGGTCCCTGATTTAAAACATTGTAACATTTTTTGTCCCTAAACTAACAACCGTTAAAAGCTATGTTAGATTTAGCCATGTGCAAATACACACGAGGGTAAATTTGTCATTTTATTAAACCTTGATATGTTGGATGGGGCATTTTATCTATTGGTTTTAATTGGGTGCATGAACCCGTGCACTTGTTATTGAGTCATTTACGTGTAAAGAACATGTAACACATGGGGCGTGTGACAAAAAAGTATATGTAACCACGTCAATAATCAATTGATCGTGTGATAAAACATGTCATTTGATGGTCCATTTTGGTACAATTGTGACTTTTCATGATTCTTTAAGTGGAAACATGATGTGTTGACGTGGTGTTAGTTATTTTTTACACTTTGACATGTTTGGTCACTTTGTGCTTTTTCATTGTGATATGATGGATATTACTCTTATTACCACACAATAATGTACTCCCTTCGTCCCACAAAGAAATTTACATTTATCTTAAACACAAGATTTTAGGTGATAGTTAGTGGTGGAGTCACTAGTAATACTTTTGATTAAAATATAAGATTTGATTAGAGAGAAAGATAGTTAGTGGATATTAATGGTTGAGTTTTTAATAATAATATTTTATTATGTGTGGTCCCATCAAATGTGAGAAATGTAACTTTTTTGTAGGACAAAAGTTTAGTAAGAAATGTAAACTTTTTTGCAGTACTTCAACTCCAACAAACCCAACCATAGCGCCACCTGGTACCGCAACCGGAACAGGAACGAGTACCGGAACTGGAACGAGCACCGGAACTGGAAACGGAACAAACACGGGATCGGGTACAGGGAATGTGATCAACAATAGCCCATCGTATGGTGGGCTCGCCCCAACAGCCGACATTACTGATAGCTCGGGTGTAGGGACCATCCACCAAACGTTAAGTGGATTCGTGCTACTAACCCTTTCTATTTTCGGGCTCGTATGGTCTAGAATGATCTAAGGTTGATATGATATGGCTTGGTGTGATGTGTACGCATGAGATTTTGCCACGGTTTTGGTTGTAATCTCAAAGGCAACTATGAGTTGTATTTGATGGATTCCGTAGGAGTAGTGTTTATTACCTTTTGTATATCTAAGAGTCAACTATTATTCTTCTTCAGTCGTTGTAATTTTATCACGAGTTTAATTATTTGTTTGAATGGTTGGTATTTGTACTTCTACAATAATTACTTCAAATGGTCATCATATTTCGTGTGGTAGGATGGACAAAAAATCATGGTTCTTTTAATTTAAAATAGCAAGAACTATTAGTTTTTGTTTATTTTAAACACCGTAGTTTCATTATTTTACACATTTAATTCGCTTTTTAAAAAAGTTGGACCTTTTCGAAAGATAAATTATCAGAACATTCTTAAATAATTATATCCATGCCACATTTAGCTCTTTTATGTGTCATTTTATGTCTTTTTACATTTTTTAGCTTCACCTTTTGACTAATTTGCCGAACAATTTTATATAAATAAAAAAGATCCAGCTACAGCCACAAGCTAATTATATTGTGTTATAAAATAGGAATATATATAAAAAAGCAACTTGGGCATTTGGTCTAGTGGTATGATTCTCGCTTAGGGTGCGAGAGGTCCCGAGTTCAATTCTCGGAATGCCCCATAATTTTTTATTTTTCGTATCTGCTGTTTTACTATGATCCAGAAGATAAATTAACAGAATTAAAACTGAATATAGCTATTTTGTGTTTTAAACTGTATATGGCTGAAATAAAATAAAATAAATTACGACTTGATAAAAAATAGGATTTAAAGCAAAAAAATAAACGCTAGAAGGAGGGCTTGAACCTCCGACCTTGTGGTTAACAGCCACACGCTCTAACCAACTGAGCTATTCCAGCTTGTTTGATAAAACTTAGTATTTATCATATAAGATCAATATTATTTCTAATTTAATGAATTTATATGGGACACAATATTTTGAATATTTTAATATAAGGTTTTATATTTTTTTTATAGTAACTACTACGTATTAGTTAATTCTTGTAGTAGTTTAGTTTCGTCATAATCAACAACGAGCAAACTTTTGATAGACCATAACATAATTCGCTCTATAACGGATTTAAATATACAAAGCAATTCAGTATTAACCGTGGATGGAATAAACGTGTGTTATAATGTTGTAACGTATAACATTCACATTAGTTAAGAATAGAAAGGTGATTTGTACATCACATCTGTTTGGTATATAGACAAGATACTCATAACATATATAAATTGGTTGTACTTTATTTGTGTACAAATCATCTTCTTTTAAACATATCATGTAGTTGTTATTTAAACTCTTAAAAGAAGGATCCATATTTTTTTTCTTCCAAATAATAATGTTTTAAAATCACTTAAAAAGCTATAAATAACTTTTAAATTGTATGTCTCATTAGTAATCAAGTATAACTTTCATAGGAAGTAATGTGCTGGTTTCCATTCAAGCCTTTTAAATTTCTGTGTCTTTGTTTTCCCACTTTTCTTTATTCATTAACTTTAAAAAAAAAACTAAAAAATAAAGAAATAAATACAACTTTTACAAACCTTGACCACCTTTTGTTTCTTACCAACAAAGGAATTGAAAGTGAGAACTCATTTCATATTTTGAAAATGCATGTTAATTCCATAAAAAGTGGCGTATAAACCATAAAATTACGTTACATTTGCTCTAGAAAAAGAATATACCGCCATTGTACGCTAATAATTGATTACCATATTGGTACCCGCACAAAATAGCAGATAATTATAACGCAAAATATGATATAAATTAAGAACAACATGGAGCAGAGTTCAACATAACTCAATTAAAAAAGAGGACCAAAAATCATGCAGATCAGTCTGGATCAACTTTGTTAACCTAAACAAGAAATACTAATTCCCATTTTTTCGAAAAATAAATATTGTTAAAAACTTCAAATCTTGTTTTCATCATCAATCACTTCTTCTGCTGCAAGACAATTCAGTTAAAACAATTTTTTTTTCATTTATAAATTCGGTTATACAAGTAAATTATTATTTTAGGATAATTTTTTTAAAATATACGGAGCTAACCTCGGATTCAGCTGGTTTTGCCTCTTCACCTTTGGGGTTTTCATCTCCTGTAGTAAAACACAAAAACTAAATAAATATCGATTCTTTTTATAAATAACATTATATCCTAAATAAAAATTAGAAAATTCCTTCTTCTTTTTTGTGTCAAAATCTAAAATCAAGATTAATAGTCATTACTGTTTGTTGATGCATAGATTTAGATTCATAAAGTTAGTCATTGAAAGGGTATTTCACTAACATTATTTAAGATATTATTATTTAAAAAAGGAAAATGAATTAATACCTCCTTCTTCAGGCAAATCAGAAGTCCAGAGAGTGAGGTTGTCTCTCAAGAGCTGCATGATCAAGGTGCTATCTTTGTATGATTCCTCACTTAACGTGTCCAGCTCAGCAATTGCCTCGTCAAAAGCTTGTTTAGCCAAATGGCACGCCCTGCATTTTATTTATTTTTTATAAAAATAATTTAATATCATATTCTGTAAAAAAATATAAGAAGAAAAAGGATATTAATTAATTAATTAATTAGGGTTTACTTTTCAGGAGAATTCATGATTTCATAGTAGAAGACTGAGAAATTGAGAGCCAGGCCAAGACGGATTGGGTGGGTTGAAGGGAGTTCTTTATTTGCAGATGCAGAAGCAGCCTACAATACAATAATTATTACCAAAATTTGTTTAATTAGCTGCACATAAAATACATTTTACTACCCTGAACTATTAAAGGTGCAACATAGTGCTATAAACTTACCACAATGGTCAATTACTACCCTAACTCATTAATCTGATCACTTTTTTTCTTACTTGACTTACTTTCGTTGGAGCTTTTGACAGACTAAAAAATATACGTTCATCTCAATATATTGATGTTATAAGCAAATCACGTGATAAAACGCGATCAAATTAGTGAGTCAGTGTACTAAATCGACCATTTTGTCAAGTTCAGGGTATCATGTTGCACCTTTAACAATTCAAGGTAATAGAAGACCTAGTCAGCTAAGTTTAGGGTACTAAATTGTATTTTGGCCTAACTTTTTCTAATTTTTCGTTTTAATGGTGTGTGTGTGTGTGTGTGTACTATTAATGAGAGGAAACTACTTGCCTCATAGCCCTTCAATGATTGATCTGCAGCTTGCTTTCTTCCCTCATCCGTCTTGAACTCAGCAAGATATCGGAAGTAATCACCTTTCCTATAACAATATGAATCAGAAAACAATATTAAAAAAGATTTATAAGGAAAAATGTAAAAAAAAGGTCATAAAAAGATCTTATTATAATGATAACAAGATATTGAAAGGACCGACATTTTGTAGTAGAAAACAGTAGCTTCTCCCGAGCCTGAAGATGGAACAAGATGCTTATCAATGATCTCAAGAATATCATTGCAGATTTTGGCAAGTTCATCTTCAACCTTCTTGCGGTACCCCTTAATCAGATTAACATAGCTTTCATTCCCTTTTGATTCCTCTTTTTGTTCAATTGATGACATGATTCGCCAGGAGGCCCTTCTTGCCCCAATCACGTTCTTGTATCCAACTGAAAGCAGGTTGCGTTCTTCAACAGTAAGTTCAACATCAAGTTTTGCAACATTCTTCATGCTTTCAACCATTTCTGCAATTTGAAATCAAATCCACGGAGAATTATATCAAATTATACACATTATAGCAGTGAATTTACTTGTAGACGTATGTTTCCTTTCAGATGTTCATACTCAAAATATTAACTAAATTTATTAACTAATATTCTATGCAAAAGCAATTTAACTTCCTAGTATAACTTTCTATTAATTTATCTCAATTTGTATATTCTTCTTTCCTGAATAAACACCATTTATACACAAACATGGAAGGTCATATAAAAAAAAGTTCAAAAGGAAGGTTGAAATTTTATCAAATATGAGCTATAGGCTACAGCACTGTATTGGTTATTCTAGCATTATGTAATTAGATCATTCAGATAAACAATAAACCTAGCATCGATATACATATATGCGTACAGAAAATCTGAATTTTCCGGATAGATTCATCATATCAGAAATCACGTGGTGAAGCATATAACAGGTATATACAACATGCATCCGCCATTATTACGTCAAATTCTCGATCAATTTTCAGTAATTATGCACACCAGAAAACTGTAATGCAAACGAAATTACGGATCAAAAATGAATTTACAGCCGATCTAACAACAGATGAACCGTATCACGTAAATGTAATTAAAAACGCGAAATGAGATACGAAATCAAGAGATGAATTAAGCTGATATACCATCGTAGCGCTCGGCTTGTTCAGCGAGTTTCGCCAAATACACATGGTTTTCTCTCTCCTTCTCGTTCGGCATCTTCTAGATTGATTCACCAAATTGAATGAATCGATCGATCGAGTGAAATTTAAACAGTGGATTACGAAAATTTCCTGTGCGATTATAAGGAGAGACCGGAAAGAGGAGAGAAATAAGAGGGTTTGATTTATATAAGCGTGCTTAAACTTTGGGGAGGGGTAAGACTGAATCTGAACCGTCCGATTGAGTTTGAAAAATGGGACATAATAGCGCGCATTTCGTGTAGTTATTAACATTTCATGATATTGATGACTATTTTTCTTAAGAGAAATCATATTTAGTCATATTATTTAGATTTATTCATAAGTTTATCTAGGTCTGTGCATAGTCCAAGAATCGGACCGACCCAGTTAGGATTGAGAACCGAAATTCATGTTTTTGTGGACCGAGGACCGGACCGAAAAGGCGCGGTTCGGTTATTTTTCGGGTACTTTCGGTCCGGACCAATTTGGACCGTCTATAACCTTATGCAATTTTTAGCTGTTTTTTTGGGTATTTCGCTACTGTTTCGAGCAGGAAAAACGTTGTTTTTTTTTGGTATTTTCACTACTTGTAGAAGAATGACGATTGACTAACGAACGAGCAAACTCTGTACGAGCGAACAAGTAGTAGAACAGTGCGTACGAGGATTTCGATTTATCGCGTGGAGGTTTGATCGAACGAGCCGATTATGTACGTGTTAAAGATTTTTCGATCGAGCTCTAAGTAAGAGAAAACCGACGGTCATTTAGTTTTGATCGAACGAGCATGCTCTAGATTACGTGATGTTATTTACGTTGCTGGGATTATTTACGTTATGTTATTTATGTTGCTGGACTTACTTACCTTGCTGGGGGTTATTGTTGTTGGGTTGAACACTCATCGGTCCTACTCGGGTATTTTCGGGTCATTCGGTTTTTACCCGAAATGGACCGAATTTTTTCGGTTCCCATAAATTCAGGACTGTGGACCGGACCGTTAGATGTGGTTCGGTTCGGTTCCTTCGGTCCCGATCGGTCCTGGTCGGTTTTGGTCCATTCTGCACAGGCCTAAGTCTACCCACTTGATAAGATGACATGCGTATTTCATTAATTCTCTCTCCTAATATTATCCCTTAATTTTGACACATGTCTTCATATAATGAGTATGCCTATTAGTATGTCTAAATGGTAGACGTAAATACCATTACTCTTTTGTTAATCATTCAAAAGATGATGTGTAATATATTAATTCTTTTTTTTTTTAATATTATTTATTAATTTTAACATATGTATTAATCAAGTGAATATGCACATAAGTAGGTATAAAAGTTAGAGACCAATACCACTACTCTTTCATCTTTTCATTTTCTTCGCTTAGTTCATGATGTATCCGGTTTAATTGTTGATATGTTGGTTTTCCAAATCTCCTTTTAATACGAAATAGGTCCAACATGATATTTATAAAATCATTTCAAATACCTTATTGTTAAAGTATCACCATATGATTTTTCACATGTTATAACTCAAATAAAAATAGATTAAGAAAAAGTTTAAACTCAGATCGTTAAAGTATCACCATATGATTTTTACATTTTATAACTCAAATAAAACTAGATTAAGAAAAAGTTTAAACTCGGATCATTCGGATATGTATCCGTACGATATATCACACTGTATTATATGATTCATACATCACAATTTGCCCTTAATTTTGCACACTCCTATGTATAATAATTAGTATTCATGATTAAATATTAATAATGCATTCTAGCACGAATTAAGTAAATATGATGACCCAAAACACTAGTAATAGTATATAATGACATTCACTAAGCATGTCACTTGATAAAATGTTATAACATCATCTTAGTTGAGTAAACCTCTATTAATAACAAGAAAGATTCATAGTTATTTTGACTTGCCACGTAAACATATATTGAATACATTAAGAAACAACAAAAGTAGAGCATTTGAAAATGGTATTGTAATCTATTTCACACATTAGGCGACCAAAGGCACCTACTTTGTTACATATAATGATGTTGTTGAGGTACAAAATGTAGTTTGAATTACAAAAATGAACATAAAAAGGGCGTATTCCTTTGGAACGCAAACTAGCGTGGTAACAAAACTTACATTCTCTGATCGACATCTTGCGAACGCTTTGTATCTCAAACTTGTGTGAAAATCAAGGTGAGAGCTTGTTTTCGATGTATGTATATATGTATAGCATGTTTGTATGTATAGAGATGATAATATAAGGGTTTATATGAAATGGAAATGGTATTTCATTTTCTTAGAAATGGTTTTTGGCACACAAGTAACCGTTGGTCGCTACCATTTTCAAGATCAATGACTCTTGCTTCCCATCGTATTTGTGTAGCAATCATTCGTGCTTTCTCTATAGGCCCCAATTTGTCCGAAATAACAACCCAACCCTAAAATAAAATAAAAAAACAAATTTTATGGTAATGGTTTAGTTTTTTATAATTATTAGAAAAGGGAAAATAAAATATATAAAAAATACCTCAGGGCGTAGAATACGGTCCATTTCCAAAAGCAAGTTTTTGATGCTGCATCCCTCTGAAATAAGGTTTGAGAGGAGCCCGTTTGCATGAACCATGTCATATGTTCGTGGATATGTGGGAAACGGTTCACACCTAGTCAAAAAATACAACCAAAATACTTGAATTATCAATTTATGCGCATTGCACGGGTCAATTCAGGTTATGTTTTATCTCTAACGTGTCAAACACGAAAACATTAGCTTAAAAGGAAAATGGTCAAATGGGTTGACAGTCTCCAAATTGAATTTTTAATGCATAAAATCTCCTAAATTATTTCATTCAAAGAAACTAGATTATTGTTCGAATAATATAATTTTATATAATCTTGAACAAAAAGTAATTTAGGTCAAACTAATATGGGTATCTAATTTAGGAAAAAAGGACATACAGAATAAATCATGTACAAAATAAGGCCAAAATGCATTTTAGTACCCCTGAACTTGACTGGCTAGGTCCTCTACTACCCTGAACTACTAAGCTATTAAAGGTGCAACATGATACTCTGAAATTGAAAAAATGGTTGAGTTAGTATCCTGGCTCGCTAATTTGGTTTTGTTTTCTCACGTGATTTGATTCTAATATCTATATATTGAGATGAATGTCAAGCGAGTAAATACGATCAAATTAACGAGTCAAGGGTAGTAGTTAAGGGTAGTAGAAGACCTACTTAGACAAGTTCAGGGTACTAAAATATATTTCAGCCTAAAAAAAACCTTACCAGTCGTGCAAAACGCCAGCAAAGCCCTGATGAAGTATGATTGGGAGTGTATTACGGGTGCCGAGGGGGACCACATTCATGACCCAAACCGATTTTCCTGCTTCTAGAAACGCAGCATTTAATCCGCCATAATTTGCATTCATATCCATCACGTTTCTTATCATATTATATGGAGGTAACGGATCTTCATCTCCAGGCCTTTTTGGATGATCAGAAAAAATTAAGGGTGTGAGCAATGACCAATAATTTCTTAAAGCTGACCGTGATGACTCAAAATCTTCATAGAATTCATCCTCCTGGATTTCTGTACCCATAAACATGCATAAGTCCTATTGTGTTGACCTTTGACCAAAATTACTTAACTTTTTTGATACATAATTACTATTAGTGTATATGATAATGATTACAACAATTATATTATATTCATAATAATATTAAGGCCAAAATGCATTTTAGTACCCTGAACTTTGCTGACTAAGTCTTCTATTACCCTGAACTATTAAAGGTGGAGCGTGGTACCCTGAACTTGACAAAATGGTCAATTTAGTACCCTCACTCGTTAATTTGATCGCGTTTTCTTACTTGACTTACTTTCCTTGGAGCTTTTGAGGGACTAAAAAATATTACGTTCATCTTAATATATTGATATTAGAAGCAAACCACGCGAAAAAACAAGACCAAATTAGTGGGTCGGGGTACTAAATCGACCATTTTGTCAAGTTTAGGGTACCATGATGCACATTTAATAGTTCAGGGTAATAGAGAACCTAGTCAGCCAAGTTCAGGGGACAAAAATGCATTTTGGCCTAATAGTTATATACATTTTTGGATTTATTTTGATGGTATATCACAAACTGGAAAGTATTGCATTTATTCAGGAATTAAAAAAAGAAAAAAAAAATACTTTCCATGAATTGCCAGGTCAGCAGGGGTGATATGAATGGTAGAAGATCTGTTCTGAATTGGGACCCACCGTTTGCTGGTAGTCCCTCCTACACAAGATGCAAGTGGCTCATAATATGACTCATGTGTTCCTGCACACGGTGGAACAACACCCTGCTTCCTGCAATTAATTTACAACCAAATAAATATCACTCGTCAATCTTTTTTTTTAATCTAAAAAATAGTCATTTAATTAAATAATCATTAAATATAGCATTTCAAAAGGTTAAGTGATGATCAATCCACTTTTGACTGAATCTTCCCAATCGTGGAATGTTAAAATTAGACTTTTAGAAAAGAAATTAATCAAAAGAGTATAATATAATATAGTATTTTATTTATCATATGTGTGCATAATCTAAAAACTTCTTAATTTTTCTATATTTAAAACGCAAACCAAAACACATGTGATATAATAACATAATAATAATAATAATAATAGTAATACTGATAATAATAATAATAATAATAATAATAATAATAATAAATAATTAAATAAATAATAATATACTAAAGACTGACCCAGATGAATAGCATTGGGCATTAATAGTTTTCTGCCATATGAAAGTTTCTTCAATTTGAGAAATTAATGTCCAACAAATCTTCTCAGTGAATTCTTCAATATGTTTTGTACTTGATGAACTCCCATGTAAAACAAAGTAGCCATCAGGCTTCAAGATCCGATCCGCTTCAATAAGAAACATTCCATCTGATTTTATAAATAATTAATTAGTGTTTTAAAACTAATTACGTGATATAAATTGATCAGAATCAGATAATCTGTTAATACCTTTTTTGTCCCATAAGATGCCACATTGTGCACAATGAAGCATATCATATGACAATGAAGGGAATGGAAGTTTTCTTGAAATGAAATTTCCAATAATTGCAGGAAGACCTCTTTCAAGTGATAACTGAACTTGACTACCCGTTAACTCATATGCAGCCATACAAACTGCCATTACTTTTAATGATAGCAAATGAGCCCCAAAACTACCAAATCCACAACCAATATCAAGAACTGTTCGCACCTGTTAGTTAGTTAGTTAGTTAGTTAATATACAAACTAAATTAAACAAAAATAAATAACTAAAAATAATTGGAGAAATTTAATGAGATGAAGTTCAGTACTTACACCAAATTGATGAAATTCGGTATCACTACTCAATCCTATCATCTCTGCAACTTGATGAGAATATTCTTTAACACCATCAAAGATTAATCCAGCGTCTGAGTGGAAAGATATCTGATTTTCTTCCAGTAGCATTAACCTAAAAAGGAGGTTTAAAGGGAATGTTTAGTCATTAATTCACCATAAACATAGAGAAATCCTTGTTTTAAGGCCGAAATGCATTTTAGTACCATGAACTTGGTTGACTAGTGCAACATGGTACCCTGAACTTGCCAAAATTGTCAATTTAGTACCTGACTTGTTAATTGGTCGTGTTTTCATACATGATTTAGTTCCCGTTAAATATTTTACGAACAAAAAAATATAAGTCCATCTCAATATATTGAAATTAGAAGCAAATGACATGAGAATTCAAGACCAAATTAGTTTCAAGGTAGTAAATTGACTATTTTGGAATAGTTCAGGGTAATAGATGACCTAGTCAACCAACTTTAGGGTACTAAAATGTATTTTGGCCTTATAAACTTGTTAATTCAACTCGAAATTAGGGGATCACCTTTTTGTCATGCTCCCAGAAGAAAGAAATTGGTCTTTGCTAATCTTGACATTTGCATTCCATATTACATCTCTACCAACGGGCCAACTGAGAGGAGTTTTATAATCTCTTGGAGGACGAACCAAACAGTCTTCTTGGTCTCGTGATAAGTCACAATGTCGGTCAAACTCCTCACCGTCTTTTAATCCGGTCAACAGATTTGCAGACACGTTATAGCAAGGAACATAATGTTCTCTTTCTTTGCCACAAAGACTAATCTCCTTCAGATTACTGTCCCCAAAAGATAAACTTGTTAACTCCAAATAATCACTTGCTGTTTGCTCCTTTAATCTTCTATAGTTTGTATAAATGTCTGATTTTATACTAAAAGTGACAGAATCAAATGTGGTAGAAGAAGGCGAACGTAACAGAACAATAAGTGCTAGAACACTAACAATACACAGAAGTAACCAATTCCATGGTGGTCTAGGGCTGAAAATTGTTGAAAATTTATGAAATAAAGGTCTTCTCATATTGAAATAAACTACTACTGTTTGACCTATAAAGTCACACCATATATGAAAATAGCAGTTTATGATATCGTCAATTTGAAGGAATTATGATGATGTATGTCTATTTTTTGACAAATATTATCATGATCATGACATCATTACACAATCCATATTACTGATGTAGATTGAGCAAACAATCACCCTCAGATTTCCAAATCTCAGATACAAACTCTTTCCAATTTAAGTAAGCAAACGTCAGCAGAAAAATCTTCAGATCAACCTGAAATTCACATTAAAATGCACAGATTACAGCTCAAATCCACATCAACAAACAATAGAACGCACACAGTTATACAAGTTGCACCAAAATCTACACAAAAGTAAAATCGGATCTGAATCATCTGATATTCTGATCCATACAAACAAAAGTAGAAACAAATCAATTGAGCTTGGTGAACGTATCCAGTTATAAAAATTGCACATCAATCATAAAGCACTTGAATCCACACTCAAATTAACACCACAATTATTAGGGTTTAGGTCAATTACCAGCTCGTTGAGTGCAGAAACATATGAATGTAGTTCGTGCGTAGATTGTACTCAAACGATAACGCACAACAACAGCAGCAACATCACAGCTCTAATTCGCCATTGACAACGAAAAAGGTGAGTAAACAGCGGTTAATTCATTCTTTTTGTTAATCTGGATTTATATAGTAATGTGGGAATTTGGGATTTAAAAATTAAAAAAACAGATCGGTCGAAATGGCTCACAGATTGAGAACAAAAAGGGAAATTCGACTAATAATTGTAAAAATTAAAATATTATAAATTTTAATGAAAGTGTTTGGGAGAATAATTGTGCATGACTGCCTTCAATTGCACTTTTCCTCCCTTGTGTGGTGTGTCACTGTGTCATTTCTATGGATTATTTTTATCATTAAGCTAAATGTCAGATTTATCCCCACTAGGCTTTATAGTAGATATCATGGATTACTTTAGTTTATTTAACAAATTGTTGGAATAATAATAATAATAATAATTATTATTATTATTAATATAAACAAATGAAATCACTTCGTTCATTGGAAGGAAGTGAAGTTATGAACTAAAGGAGGATTAACGAAAATCTGGATAATAAATATGAATGGGAAGTAAATTTCTTTATATAATTATCCTAACTAAATATAAATAGAATTTATCTAACTCATCTCTTTAGATATAAAACAAGAGCATTAAAACACCACAAATTCAGGCTTGAAATCGACTTCATTTATGCATTTGTATGGTCCAATAATCGAACCAAACCGTTTGGAATCAAACCGTACCAAGAATCGAAAAAGGGTTTGGTCGGACTGGTGACCGAAAACTGTTTTTGCAGTGAAAAATAAAACCGATAACGAAACCCAATATAGCTCGGTTCAGGTCTGCAATTTCCGCCCATTCTCAATTAAATTTGCACATGTCTAGCTTCATGTAAGGCTACAACACGTGTCAGTTATGTTACCAAAGATGTCGATATAAATTGAATTTAACCAAACATTCTAAAAGCTCTAGGCATTAAAGAATTAGAAGGCATCATGACAATCACATGTAAAAGGTAAAATAGGATATGCAAAAGCATGGACGCTCATGATTAATGCGCCAACTCACTTTACCGCAATTAGATTTGTGTTCTCTATTTGGAATTGAATTTGTATAGTTTACCTCCAAAAAATATTAGTTATGGAATATGAATTTAATAAATATCTCATAAAATTATAAATGTTTGACTTCATTGATGGCTAATTATATACTTTTAGGAAATTTTAAGCTCATTTGATATTCCTTAAGTCATGTTCGTAAGAAATAAGTTAAACAAATCCTAGTAAATTATCAACTATTAGTATTTTCAGATGATATTTGTTTCTTTTAGAAAAAAATGAACACAAAACAATGGTATTGATTTGTACATGATTGAAATTGTACAACTGACATTGCACGACGTACAAGTCACCTCCAGAAAACGTTCTAAATTGGAACCGATAATTGAAATGTAACATGTAGTTAAGTTGTAGAAAGAAAGAGGCTATACAAAAAGCCCTAGTTTTATTCTCAAATGGAAAGAAACCATGCTTTGTTTGTCAAAACCATATAATTATAATTTTCTCTAACCCCAAAAACCTCGTTTTGGGTTTTAAGAGATCGAAGATCAAAAGGGACAAAAATTAAATAAAAAAAATAACAAAAAAAGAAAAAGAAAGCCTAGTAACGGAGCATGTAAGTACGGCGACGAAACCAGTTGTAGTCTGGCAGTAGTTTCACCGGTCCAGATGCTGCTATCACAATGTCCTGCAAACAATATTTTTATGAGTAATTATGCCAAAAATATTTTCCAATTTTTATTATGTGGTTATTATATAAGGCTAAAATACATTTTAGTACTATGAATTTGACTGGCTAAGTTTTCTACTACCTTGAACTATTAAAGGTGCAACAGGGTACCCTGAACTTGACAAAATGGTCGATTTAGTATCTGATTCATTAACTTGATCGCGTTTTCTAACTTGACTTACTTTCGTTGAAGATTTTGACGAACTAAAAAAGTTTATCACAATATATAGATGTTAGAAGCAAATCACATGAGAAAACAATTATAAATTAGTGAGTTAGGGTATTATATCGATCATTTTGTCAAGTTTAAGGTAGCATGTTGAACCTTTAATAGTTCAGGGTAGTAGAGGACCTAGTCAACCAAGTTTAAGGTACTAAAATGTTATATGGAAGGATAAACTAAAACGGGCGGGCGGGCTTACCTGGTCAAAAATGAATCTGTTGGCTACTCGTTTGATGGTGGCAGCATCAACTGCATCAATTCTTGCAAATAACTCAGCAAATGGAATTCTTCTCCCATAAGTAATTAGCTGCAACAAAACCAAAATCAACCTTACAACTAAAAATTACAAAATTAATTAAACTGGTTTTTGAAAATTTTATTATCATTTTTAAAAATTTATAAAAGCGAAAAACTATAAAAATTATATATTCTGCTTCAGGTATACCTGTCGTCCAATGTCCTCAGCAGTAGGGCTGGTTCCATCAACGTGAAGAAGCAATGAAGATTTCAGCTGCAAAATACATTCAAATAAATAAAAAGAGGTTAAAAAAATTGTAGTGAATAAATAAATTAAAAACCTAAGATTATTAAAAAAGGTAGAATATTATTGAAATTGTATAATTATTATTTTAAGAATAATTTTGGACAAAAGGTAAATTGATTACCTGATTTCGAGCACGAGTGACATCATCCTCCCCAACTTTGTAACAAAGTTTAGTAATCTCTTGCATGATTGCAAAAGCCAAATCATCTAAACAATCCCCCTACAAATAATGACACAACAAAAGGGCATTTAGTAATCAGAAAGTAAATAAGGAACTTATACTTTTAATTATATAATACGACTGTAAATACAAACCTTAGCAACAGCATATACACCAAATAGTCCCGTATCTTTATAGTTGGTGTTGAAAGCCATCATGCTCTCAGCAAGTTCACTAATTGCCACCATCTGTGAAAGCTGTGACCTGCACATAGTTTTTAGAAAAACAATAAAATCTCGCAAAATTACAAATATATATTTTAATTATCATATCATGATCAAAAAAGGATCGAACGGCCACGATTAAAAAACCAAATTAAAAATAATAAAAAAAAAGAAAAGAAAACCAACCCCATATGTTTGCCAGCTCCTGCAGACTTGTTCCATGATCCAAGCATAGCTTGTATAACCATCAATGCAACTGAATCAGGATCGGTCCATGATGTTCCATTGAATGCAACAGCAAATTGTGCAAGTGGCATATCATCATCCCTCATTCGGATCTGATTATTTCATTATCTTAATCAAATTCCAATAATTAATATAATAATTGTTTACAATTACCACCTATCATCAGAATCTTAAGCCATAGAAATCTATATAATATTATATAACACACCTCTGATCCAGTGAAAATTGCTGGCTCCTTTTCAACTAACTGTGATGTAGTCGTAGGATTTGCTGACAGATTTGTGAACATTTTCTTCACCTGCTCCACAACATCCTCATGCTTAACAGCTCCAGAGGCAGAAATAACCTGAAGAAAACAATCATGAAAAAATTATCCTGCAAACCCTAAAACCGAGAACGATTTGAACAAAAAAAGTCTCAAAATTCATAATTTAAGCTATGTAGTAAATACCATTCTGTGAGCAGCATAGTGGGTTGAAATATAATCTTCGATATCTTTTTTTGTGATCTTCTGGATGTTTTCAGCAGGTCCAAGAATAGTCCTACCAAGAGGAGTGTATTGGAAAGCAGTAGCATGCAAATGGTCAAAAATTACTTCCTCTGTTTGTGCACCTACCTGCAATACAATTTGTGAAATTTGGAACAACTAACAAGAACACCTAAGCTACTATGATTATCATAATGCATAAAACTGCACATCATAAGTAGTGAATTGTTTCTAGCTTTTACCAAACAAAAATTATAATTATTAATCATGATGAACATATAAACAAAATAGTGTTACCTCCTCCATCTCACGAAGAATTACACCACGTTCACGATTGATCAATTTTTCATCAAAAGTGGAGTTCTGCAATATATCCGATAAAATATCAAGCGCCTTAGGGACGTCTCCGCCCATAACTTTGGCGTAATAAGTGGTCTGCTCTCTCGAAGTATACGCATTCAAATGGCCTCCCATATTCTCGATCTCTTCTTCCAAATTCCTAACCGATCTCTTAGCAGTCCCCTTAAATATCATATGCTCTAGAAAATGAGCCACCCCATTAGTTTCATCAGTCTCAAATCGCGATCCTGCATCAATCCACACCCCAACGGTGGCGGTCTTCACGGCGAGGTTGGACTCCGTCGCGACACGGAGGCCGTTCGGTAAGGTAGTGACACGTGTCTCCGGGTAGGTAAGGATGGATGTGTGATCCGATAGCACAGGGAACGGTGAGTTGTGTTGAAGGAACCTAGGATCAGGATTTTCGAGACGTTTGAGCTTCGATTTGACTTGTTCGGAGACGCGATCGTAGATCATTTGATTAGGATGTGGTGGAGCTGGTGCGCTGGTGGATGCGGTGGAGACTGCGGTGGCAGTTGCAGCGGATCTGGTGGTGGTAATGGATGCTAGGGTACGGTGAGAGCGGCGAGACAGGTTGAGGAGATGGCGAATCGCCATGGCTAGGGTTTGGTAACCTGTTGAACTCCCAATTTGAGGTGAAATTAGGGATCAGATGATTAGGGTATTGGGGAAGAAGAAGAAATGAATATGAAATGAAAAATGGGGAATATTTTTTTGGCTGAAATTTCTCTTTTCTTGTGACCCGGTCTTTCGTTACAAAAATGAAAAAGAGAATTGATTTTGCTATCATAATTTTTAGGGAAATGATAATGACAGCCCTAAGGGCTGTCACTAAGACGTCAAAACACGCATAAAAAACTTGTACGATAATTAATAACCGCCCCTGCATTTTAGGAATCAACCCCCACTACTGAAAGTACAAACGATTTATGCACATAACCATCTCTTAATAACAGCCTAAGGGCTGTCATTAACAAAACCCTAATTTTTAATGTATAAATTTTATAGCTAATTGTACAAGTATATTAAGCATTGGATATAGTACATACCTTAAAAGTTGTGGTAAGAAAATCACTCCCTAAATGTAAAAATACGAGATGTAATATTTTAAATAAAGTTATAATAATATTCTACCAAATAATATAGAAGTAAGTTTAAAAATTAACACTTATTTTGAAATATCTAAAATTAAAAATTGTATGACTTATCATAATATGAAAGTAATATTAAAAGTTTGTATGCTTTTTTTATTTCAAAATATACATGTAAGCTACCCATATTAAAATTTTGTCATGTCATATTTTACCTAAACGACCACGACACACTACTTAGGAGGAAATATCAATTACACCATCACACCATCACTTCTCCACACCTTGGAGAGATATCCATACCGGACGGACAACCTTAAACTTTTAAAGCATAAGGTGTGGTAAGGTGGTTAAACTCTTGCTAAAGCTATTTTGACTCTTTAACATGGGTTTAACATTATGTTAAAAAACTCTCCATGGTGTTAAAAGTTTGGCAATGTAGTTATTTGTGTGTTCTTCATCTTCATTTGCGACGTTCTCCTATCATTAGCGCACGCTAATCCCTTGACGAAAATGATTTGACGAGTCATTTGCATGGTGGTTAGTATGGAAAATTTATAAATTTCCAAACTATAAGTTGTTAATATTGGTATATCACTTTTCTTGTAAAGACATTTTTATATGAATGCAATGTGGAAAATATATAAAGACTAAAAACTAATACATAGCATAAAATTAATAAGTCGTCTTAAATACCCTTTAATTCTCATAAAATAAGAGAATGTGATTGACCAAAATGAATCTCATCATTAATGACAACAAACAATAAATATTTTTTAATTTTTTCCCTTCCTATTAAAGCTATAACAATTCATAACAATCTATTAGTATTTGACATATTACAAAATCAAGAATTTCTCAATTTTCGATTTTACACAATATTTTTTCTAACTCAACTTTTTTTCCCTTTTTTTGTAGTTTAGGCACAATTCTTTTAGCATATTGATCACTAAATATTTTCCACCTCATTCTGTTGTTAGCGATCTTTTGGTAAATAGTCTACTGCTTCTCAGTAGAATATAACTGTCTACATCTAACCTCTTTCATATCTAATTTTTGAAAGAAATGAGTATCGCTGCCGTTTGTTATCGTTATTGATCATCAAATACTTTGTAACCAGGGTTACTTTTGTCATTTTGCCAAATTCCATGTTTATCAATTTCCATTTATTTCGTTACAAGTTACAAAAAACCAGTAGAATAAAATAGAAACGTTTGGATCTTTAGAATTGGATCCAACAAAATTGTTGACCGTGAGATCACATCAACAACGATTTTGACTCGTTTGATTACACATGCCACCCCACCCCCACCCCACCCCACCCCCCTTATTACTGCTTTGCTTCCATGCATGTAATTCTCGATCATCCGACTACAACTCAAACCGATTGAAGAAACAGTCATCTACTCTGTTTTCGATCTTTGATTTTTTCCTCAATTTTATTTTTTTTATTTCGGTTCTCGTTTAATTCCATCTATCAGATTTACTTAATTATGGAATTTCGTTCCTTGTTTTGTGGGTCTGATGTTGAACTTCCCAAATCTCTCACTTCTTTTCCGTAATTCAAATCACACGCTTCGATCGACTTTAATTTCTTAAAGTTCGCTGGTCTGTGTGTTTCTTAATTTGTGCCCTAATTATGTTTGATGTTTCGCCTAAGATAGTTACACCCAGCTAATGTAGTAGCGTAAGTTGCGTAACTGATCATTTT
The DNA here is from genome assembly GCA_963853835.1 of Calendula officinalis. NCBI lineage: Eukaryota > Viridiplantae > Streptophyta > Magnoliopsida > Asterales > Asteraceae > Calendula > Calendula officinalis. The sequence continues at coordinate 576,076 of OY970830.1, read as the reverse complement.
CTTTTCTTTTTCGATTTCGATCAATTGGGTAGTGTTTGATTCTTGTTATTTCAATTGGGTGATCATAAAGTTTTGATTTTTGTTACGATGGAAGAAGAACAGGATGAACTGAGATTTGTGTGTAAGCTGTGTGATAAAAGGTACCCAAGTGGTAAGTCATTAGGAGGGCACATGAGGTCTCACGTGATTGCTGCTGCTTCTGCAGCTGCAAATTCATCCGAATCAGATGAAAAGTTTGCAACTTTGATGATCAACGGGAATGGAATCGACAATGGGAATGGAATCGGAATCGGGAATGGGAATCCGAGTTCTTATGGGTTAAGAGAGAACCCTAGGAAAACTTGGAGGGCAGTTGGTGGTAATTCTTCCACTTTTCCGTTCTTAAATGAGAAATTTTGTAAACAATGTGGAAAAGGGTTTCAATCTTTAAAAGCTTTATGTGGTCATATGGCTTGCCATTCTGAAAAAGATAGAAACTTGAAGGATTATGATCATTCTTGGACAAGTGAGAATCTTGATCTTGATCTTGATGACACGTTAGTTGTCGATAGTCATTCGGATACCGAAGAACCCGAGTTTCAAGATCCAGCCCGTGTGACAAGATCCAAGTCCAAGAGCTACAAGAAAGTTATAGTTAATGTTAAACCATATTCTTTCAATAATACCAGGAATAATAGTAATTACAATTATGGGTCATCCTCTGTTTCTGAGATTGATGAGTTTGAACAAGAAGAAGTTGCATTGTGCTTAATGATGTTGTCTAAAGATTCCACTAATTGGGGTGGTGTGAATTCGGTAGTGGAATCATCGGACAACAATTCGGCCGTTTTGGAGACGAAATCGTCTTCAATCGAGATGAAATTTAGTAAGAAATCTAGTGGTTTAGATGGTGATAGTTTTCAATTCGGGAATTCGAATTCGGGGTGCTATAAGAAAGTGGAATCCGATATTTCGGTTGAAGAACTCCTTAGGAATGGTGATAGGAACAAGAAGTCAAAAGGCGTGTTTGATAAAACCCGAGAATTAACGTATGAAGATAAAATGGAAATTAGAAGGAATCTGTTTAGAGAATTCGGGTATCGGGATTCAATGAAAAAAAGAATTAGTGATGATGATGATGCGTATAATCCGGGATTAGAACGCGAATTAACAAATAAAAAAAGAAACAAATATGAATGCTTAACTTGCAACAAAATTTTCACTTCATTTCAAGGACTTGGTGGCCATAGACCATGTCACAAAAAGAATAATGTTTCCGTGTCGAAAAACGATAGTGGCGAAAACAGTTTAGAAGGTGAATTTGCTCCAAACCGAAAGGCGAAATATGATAAGAAAATTAGGGCAAAAAAGAGCAAAGGGCACGAATGCCCGATTTGTTTTAGAATGTTTAAATCCGGGCAAGCTTTAGGAGGTCATAAACGGTCTCATTTTATTAACGGGTCAATTGATCACTTTGCAGCAATCAAACACGAGGCTCCATCATCTTCTGATATGATCGATCTCAATCTCCCTGCTCCCGAAGAAGACTAGACGCAAGTCGGTAAAAAAATTATGTTGGTTTTTTTGTTTTGTTATAGTTTCATTTTTCTGGTTATAGTAATCAAATTCTTGCTATGTTTCTTGAAAGCATGTTCAGTTTTCAAGATTTTGAGTATTATCTGAATTTTCTCTAGATGTTTAGTTTGTTGGTTCATAATCTCTAGTGATGTTTCTACTTTGTTGTTGCTATTTTTTAAAGGATATTTCTATATATAATGAGTTCCCTCGGCCAGACTTATGCTTGTCATGTACATTACTTAACTATTATTGTAGCTGTTTCCGAATATTTGTCCAACTATTTTATAAATATTTAAATGATCGAATGAGAAGTGGTTTATCGTTGCTATGAGTTCATGTTTTATGTCATGTTGTGTGTGGTGGTATGGAGCCAATAAGAAGTGGTATCTTGAAGTTTGATTTGTAAAACTCCCCAATCAAATGATTTCATGTAAGTTGGTGTCTCTTGAAGTGCATTGGACTATGGAATTAATACTAATAATGTTGGAAAAAGAAGAAGCAAATGTATTATGCTCATACATGAAAGTACAATTTGAAATGCAAAAAAGGGTCCCACCAAAAGTGGATTTGATCTTGACTTCTTAACCCTTGATTCTTGCATTGCACTAGAAGTTAAGAGATTTAGCATCTTGAAACCAGTAATTTTGTTCAAGTTGGTAGATTTTTAATCTGAACATTTTATTAAAGTGCATGTTATGGTGCTTGTACCATAGTATTGGCTAGGGATTTGCATAAAATTTGGCCAATTAGATTTTACAATCATTCAAATATTTAGATTTATATATAGTTTAGACAATATGTATTCTGTTACTAAAACAAAAGATAATTTGACACTGAAATCAGTATTTATTTTTTTTTAAATTCCCATTGAATGTACATACTAATTTCAAAAATTAAAATTAAAAATAAACATATTGGATATTTGGTATGTGTCGTTTCCAAAGATTTTCCCTATAGTGTTGATAAGATTCGTCCGGTGAAATCAAACTAATTATAGAGCACTTACAAATTCAAAGTGGTTCCTGTGACGATTTTTATCGTGATTCAATGTTACTACTTTCTACCTTATTCCTTCGCTCTTTGATATACCGAGAAACAAAACCAAAAAACACCACCGACGAACACTCGCCAATGATATCAGTTGACGATTAAACCGACGAGCTCAAGAAAATTGCCGTTGGTATCAGCCTTAGTTGCTCATTATTTAGGAAACCTTGGTGTGTTATTGTTAATATTCAACAATATTTGATAATCATAGTTTCAATCACTTTAACAATGGTGATTATTTAGTGGTAAGTACGTATGTAATGATGTTATCGAGTTTACAAGCTCGATCTCTTCTTTAGCTAAATATTTATTAGATAATCAGAGGAATGTACGGAAATAATTAGGTAACGTGCATTACGAGCAAAACTCGACCACATCACATGAATCCGCTACAAACAAAAATACCCTTTAAAAAAGGGTTTCAAATTTTCAATTATTTTAGGTTATACACAAAATAATTACATCACGAAACATATGAATGAAATTATGCTCATACAAATCCGACATTCTACCTCCAACTACTTGAAATATTTCTGAACTCAAATCCACAACAAAATAATTAATTCATATGGTACACAACAAATATCATATTTACGCATTTTCATCCTAATTTGCAATTTAGATACAAACTAAACAAAATATACTAAAAGAATTAAGCTTCTTCTGTTGTCTTGACCGAAGTCCATTCCTTACTCGAAATAGCTTCCTTCTTTGTTGTACGAGACATAAATTCAAGAAGATATCCGACTAAAAGACCAAATAATAAAACAAATACACCCTTAATATACCACAAATATGACGTTTTCTCTTCTTTACCCTTCCGATTATTGCTCTTTATATCGTTGTTAGCGACTATATTAGTAATTTTACCATTTATAACCTCTCCTGAAGCTAGGATCTCCACGCGGTCGTGCATCTCACCATCATGGTTTCCGATGTATGCAAATGTTAGCCTCTCTTTGTTAGCAATGAGTTTGGTGTACCCAAACTCACCACCACGGTATATAGAGCGGGCTGGTTGTGGAAAGATTGGGATGTCAGGGTGGTTCGATCTGGGCTCCCAGATGGACTGGGAGTCATGCCCTGCCATCCCAATCACCACATGTACAGGCCCGCTCCCACAAGTGTAGTTACTTATTGGACAGAAACGTTCGTATCTGTGAACATGGCCCCACAGGGCCAGGTTCACCTTATTGTTCACCAACAACGGTTCCAAATGCTCAAGCATTTTCGTTGTAAGTGGACGGTCCCTAATCTCGTTGCTAGTACTGTACATCGGTCTATGACCTTGAACCACAACAAACGGTGTTTTGACTCGGTCAACCGACTCCAAATCCTTCTTTAGGAACTCGTATTGTTTACTCCCTTTTAAGAAATTCGTTTCCGTCGATAAATACACGAAATGAACAACACCGAAATCAAACGAGTAGTAAAGGTTCCGAGTCGGTGGGGCTCGGGTCCCGGTCGACTCGGTCGAGTTACCGGGCATGTTGAATTTAACACTATACGGTACACCACATTCACCACCCCCGTCTTTTCTATAGACATACATGGCCCAATCCGGCTTCCACGGTTGCATCGGCCAATCATATTCATGATTCCCGATACACACATGGTACGGGGCTTTTGATGCAACGGGCTCGATTTGGTTAAAAAAGTGGTCCCACACCCATGAGTAGCCACGGGCGTAGCTGATGTCACCAATGTGGGAAATTAAAGCGGGTTTATCGCCGAGTGCTTCAATGTCACGAGCAATCCATTTTATGGTTGAAACACTTTCGGCTTGTGTTCGTATATAAGTGTTGTATGGTGTTGTTGTTCCCATATCTCCATATAAAAAAGCTATCGTTTCACCTGAATTTTCGTCAGGTGAAACGAAGCTAAATGTGTTGCTCCAACCATGTCCATCACTTCCTACCTGTTACAAACGGTACAAAGGGGTTAATTGAGAAGTTATGACTCAGTCAACAACTATCTCAATCAGCAAGCAATCAACTCGTTAAATTACTAACCTAGCAACTATCAACAATCCCTAAAATTTAACCCATCTTTAGTTGTTACCAATTACAAAATTGAGATTGATGCAATGAGTGATTGGTTATAAGTTATAACTACAAATTTCTTAAAATATGATATAAAAAGGTAATTTTAACACAAAAATCCCAAAATAGTAAAAGAAATTACCTTATAGAAGTACCTTTTTCCAGGCTTTAAATTAACCATCACCCCATCATGAATAAACCCTGGATCTCTCCACCCAACGCTACTATTCGCCGGATAATCACACATATCTTCCCTCTCATACCGCCCGACCCGAGTTTCCACAACCCGATCCATCCGACCCGAGCTCAACCCGTATCTCACCACACCCTCCTTCCCATCGCCGCTCACAAACATAACCCGCATCTCACCCACTCCACCCGTCAACGCCAAATGGATCTGATCCGGCCCATGACCCGGTTCATATTCAAACTCATTCGTTTCCGCTAACAAATGATTCGGTTGGGGTAACGGGTTATGGTCATGATCGTGGCGAGCTGGGATGATTTCCGACTCGGTCCATCGGAAGATCCGGAGCTTGTATTTGGATCTGAGGTTAATTAACGGGATTGTAATTGAACCCGACCCGGATTCCCATGTGGGTGAGGTGTTGAGGTAAAGATAACCGATGTAATCATTGAGTGAGGAGTTTGGTGGTGAGTAGATGCCGAGCCAGTCGAGTTGGGAAGGTGAGTCAACTCGGGACCAGTTGATTGTTACCGAGTTGTTTGATTTAGAGAGAGAATTTGTAGAGAGAGAAAGTGAAGGTGAAGTGGAGATTGAGGGATTTATGAAAAGAGTGAAGAGGATGAAAATGGAAAGAGGGATTGCTGGATTCATGATCTGAGTGATGGATTTGGGGATTGAGCTAATGGAGAAGAAGATGTATATAATTTATTTAAGTTGATTATAAGCCTATGGCATAGCTCAATACCTCTCTTAGGCCTCTCCAGTTGCCGTCAGTAAACCCATCAGTAGCGTCACGTCAGCACATCCTTACTGACACGCTACTGACACGGTCGTGCCAACCGTAACCCATCACTAACCCTTAAAATATTACATTTAACCCCCTCACCCACACACAAAAGCTACTGACGCCCCCCTCCTTCACGTCCTCACGACGACGGGAATCTACTGACGCGGCTACCGACGCGGCGGTGCCAATGGCGTCAGTAGAGGACGTGCCAAAAATGGCTACTGACGGGGAAGGATGCCGCCGTTGGTAGTGATCTTCTGATTCTCAGTTTTTGAGCTCACTGTTATAAAAATACATACACATAAAATACTGAATATCGTATTAAATTACTTAGAACCCGCCCATATTGCCTTCTCCACTTTTTCCCTAGCCGATACAATTTACCGACAGATTTTTAAAAAATAATAGTAAGAGTCATATCAACCAATTATAAAATAAAATGTATAACCTTTTGTGTGCTTTACTGCTATGTTGGGTAATTAGCTTATTTTAAAGCTAAATAAACATTTTTCAAGTGTGATTGCTTATTTCAAAATGCTTATTAACGTGCTTATAAAGCATACCCCAATCACCTAGTGTTTGGTTTCGATTCTACAACAGAAAGTTGTAATTAATATTTAGATATTAGTTGTTTGAACTTTTGATATTATAATTTATTATTATTATTTTATTCAATAAACTAGTATTAAAATTAACTAGAGGGCCATTATAGTCTTCAAGTTAAAAAACGAGAGAGCTCTTGTAGAATTAGAGTATATAAGTCTCTTAAACTAGACTAGTAATGTAAACTTTGTATACTTTATTATTCAATATTTAGTTTGTTTTTATGGTCAAGTCCAAAACTAATTGTTCTATGTTATAAACTAATTGTGAAGTTATCCAAAATATTCATATAAATGAATGTTTGGGCTTTTTAAGCACACTATATATTTGGATAAAAAATGACGCCATGAAAAGAGAAACCATGTGAATTATCAGAATAAATAATATGTATTAGATGTCGAGATGATGGTTATTTGTATCTACATTTCATTTTAGGTAAGGTTGCTTAAGATCCTTTATTTTTGTACACTACAACAATTTTAGCATTCCTTAGGGAAAAAGATTAATCTACATTGAGAAATCGTGTATTAGTGTTAGGAAAACTCATCACCCCCTTGTTAACTTTACTTGATGAGTTTTACACATTTAATCACTCTTGTTAAATGGTTGTAGGGTTTTCAAGCAACAAACTAACATTATCGAATTACACATAATGTTGGAAAATAAGATTGGGCGTAATGGTGCGATCTTTGCATCCGTCTTCTCATTATGCAAGTCCTTCACGATTTGTCGTTCATCTTCATTTTATTTAATTATAAAAACAGATCTTAACAAAAATTAACTCAAAATAAAAGTAAAAGGAATTACCAAAAAGATTTTTTCTCAAAATAGACTGTGCGATTCCATGTGGTAGGTAGTTGTTCTTATACAACCTACATGTTTTTTGTGTGACTGGTTTACTAGAACATTTGTCAAAATTTATGTTGAATCGCATAATTCCACAGTTTATTAACTTTATTTTGTGAAGATTTGAAAATAAAGTACTTATAAAATTTTCATATTTACTAGATATAATTTTTGAAATCACTCAAAAAGTAAACATACAATAAACGGGAAAATGAAATCTAATACTAGTAAAAACCAAAATCAAAGAAATCAAAGAAACTGTATAAATGAATAAAATGCATAACAAAAGTAGAAAGAGAAATTAATTCGTGTATTCCAAGTCGTTTAATTTTCAAAATACTATTAACCTTTTATACAAGTTATCTTCCTACTCACCAATTATAGGATTTAAAACTATTGCGAGAACACGTAACTCTATACGAAAAACCCAATTTAAACTAAAATGGTGAATTAACGAACAAGTTACGATTGATTTTACATTTACGTCATTCTAATATGTTTTATTGGTATAAGTCGTATTTGACACTTAGAACGTCATATTTATGACATTAATAGTAACATTGAGGTATTGCCACAAGATTGAACAATTTTTTAGATTAATCTGTAAACTAAGATTAAGTTTTTTATTTGAAGTGTAAAATCAAAGATCCAAGGTAAACAATAGAATTTTATCAATAATTAGGACTTATTATCCTTCAAAAAAAAAATCTAATGCGTATTTATATTGATATTTATATTTAGTTTGTTTTAACAAATTAGTGTTTTTTAATAATTAAATCTATATCATTTTATCTACAATATAACTTAAATTAGTGATCACAAGTCAATAAAAAATTCTTTTCAAACACCTTATATACGCTACAAGTCATGTGGTTTTTAACAAACAAACTAGTTATTGGTGCTCAAATTGTGGCAATTTCGTTCAAACGAATCTACTACTATAATAAATCAAAGCCTATATGACCATATGTCATTTTCTTAGACCTCTAGCTTGCCACGTGGCACATCTATAATTTTTTCTGAATATATGATTAAACTAATTAAATTAATTAATAATATATTTTAAATTCAAGTTTCCTTGTAATCCGGTTTGAAAATTTTAAATTATCGGATTATAAAGAAACTCTTTTTGTTTCCTTGATTGTAGTACAAACAATATTAAAGGAATTCTATTTGTTTCTTTCAAATTTTAAATTATCCAGAATTAAATAGATAATTTTACTTATTTAAAAAAGTATTTATTTTTTTGATTATTTAGTTATTTTTATTTCTTTTCATAACTAAAACATATTTAAGTTACGAACAATCAAAATTGCATGAGATTAATTATTAAGTTAAATAAAGGAATTCACTAACTTATTAATTTGATTATGCCACATCAAAATTGCATGATATTAAGTTAGAAACGGATAAGGTTATTTGGTAGTTTTATTCGTAAGCTTTGGATCAAGTTATAAAATTGGTATATTTTCTTTTATTAATTAAGTATGATAAAAAGATAGAAAACAAAAGATAGAAATATGACATGGCTTTGAATTATGATGTGGAATTGAGGTGGCATTGAGATGGAATAGATAACATGACATTCTTTATTTTATTTTATTATAGATAAAGATAAAGATTTTATTTTGTTTTCAAAATTTTTAAAAATATTAGGTTTACAGTTTGCATTATAAGTTTAGTGGTTATATAAAAATGTTAGGCCTCATTTGTTTAGGGGGTTTTTAATGGCACCTAATATACTCCTATTTGTCCACGGCTGGACTTGAACTCATAACCTAGAGGTCATAGGAAACACCTTACACCTAACTACAAGGCTTGGGTTTTGTAAAAGCTTTTTTATTATTTACTTCCCATTTTTAAAAATTTTAAAATATTCCCATTATATATATTCCATTGAATTAACAGCAAAGAAATAGTTAAGGAAAAAGTCAATATACACTATAAACGCTGCTGCTAAATTAAATATGCAACATTGTTCCATAAAAATTAGTGATTTCTATATATGTAATTTTTTTATAATATATTAAGTTCTATTCCCTATACCTTAACCTGCAATCCTAACCTTAATCCCTAACTATAACCCTTAACCCTCACTTACAAATTTTTTGTTAGATAAACTTTAAAGTCTTTTATATTTGAATTTTTTTTAAAAATTATGTCAAGCATATGCAATGTACTTCACTCACACTTTTGTAGTAATTAGAACATGTAGTTTTGATACTTCTTTCATTAGTATCCTTATCATAATTCACGGATTTTTAACTTTGTTTGACTTGAGTAGTACTCAAAACACAATTCATTATATTTATTGATTTTTATAATACTTTTGATATTTTTGATTAGTGAATAAAAGTAAGAGGTTATTAATATTCTTCTTAAGATAATTCACGGGTTTTAGTATTTTGTTTGACTTGAGCAGTAGTCAAAACATAATTTTCTATTTTTTATTTTGATTTCTTGAATTAGTGAATAAAAGTAAGATTTTATTAGTTGTCTTAACATATTCACTTTAAATAGTATAATGTTTGATTTGATAGGTGCACTATTGGTTTTTGTAGTAAATTGTTAAAATTACGAAGAAGCGAAAAATGGTTGCTTAATAGGCGCCCTATTGGTTTTTGACTTAGGGGGATAGGGACCTCCATTAGACATGCCAATTTTATTTGTGGATTCGGTTACCCACGGGTACCCGACACTAACGAGGCGGGTATTGCCCGCTTAAACGGGTAACGAGGCGTGAGCGGGTAACAGGGAGGTCCTCCACTTTATTATTGCACTTGAACTTAAATTATATTTAATAATTTTTTTATTACGTTTAAGGGATAACTTAGTTAATGGTTAATGTTTTTATTCCTCCTTTTTTATTAATATATTCTAACTCTTAAACTTTTTCTATACAATGATTGTGCATATAAGTGTACATGTGTCGGTTTTGTCGTGTTTTGATTGAAACCCAACCATAACCGAGCCATTTGATTCATTCGTTTATAATATAAATGTTGAACCAAGTAAAATGAAGACAACCCGTGATTTTTCACGGGTCATAACCTAGTTAACAACATAAATAAACGGATGAAACTAATTAAACGGAATTCAATGGCTTTCTAATCACAATTTAAGTTGGATAGATATAATAGAGAAATGATATTTAGTCATACCATTTAGACATATCCATAGGTCTATCCACTTAATAAGATGACATATGTATTCCATTAAGTCTCTCTCCTAATATTATCCCTTGATTTTGATACGTGTCTTCATCTAATAAGTAGACCTATGAGTAGTTCTACATGGTAGACCTAAATATCATTACTCGATATAATATTATAAAATCCAAACAAACAGTGATATATATGAAGGCTTTTTCGAACATGTTGATTAATATATTATTACAACTTCATTTATTGTAAACACATCCAAGTATTATTAGTTATTATGGTCTTATCAACTCCAACTTAGTAATTAATTTAAGGGTTTTTCTAACTTATGTCCTAAGGGCATGAGATAAGAAGTGTTAAATGAACTAAATTTACCATTTTTTTATACAAATGCATTTAATACATGTCAAAAATAAAATTGACTAATATGAAATAAGGAAATTTTGAGTCCAATTAACACTTTTTATCTCATACCCTTAAGATATGAGTTAGCCAAACCCTTAATTTAATTATTTTGTAGCGAATACTAAAAAATCGATTTCAAGACGCACATGAACCACCCCATACTGCATCATTTGTTACTTAAACGTAATTAGACGAGCATTTAATTTTTTTAATTAATCTATCATAAATATATATATTCAAATCTATGTGAGAAATTATAATCACAAAACTAGAATACGTTAATTAATCAATATATAATCATCTCTCTTATAAACACTCCCACCATTTCACCGTCACCATTTCCCACCAAAAAAAACACACCAAAATGAAGAACTCTCTTTCGTCCACTCCTCCACCTCGCCGGAAACTCCTTACGCCGCTGTTACTCCTCTCTCTTTTTATCACCTTTACTTCGTCCACCAGTTCGCCGGAAACCACCATCCACCGTCACCATTGCGCCACCACCATCCCCACTCCAAGATATGTACACCCACCTCCCTCATGCTTTCAATCTCAAATACTCCACCGTCGCCGCCCTCATCTCCCGCCGCTACCACCACTGCAACCGCAGCTCCTCCAACCGCCGCCGCCGGAAGAAATTGATCCAAGATACGGCGTAGCAAAAAGATTAGTCCCTTCTGGACCAAACCCACTTCACAATTGAATCTTTTTTACTACCCAATTCATCAAATTACATCTTTCTCAAGATCTTATATTTCTTTCTTTTAATCTTTCGTTTCAATTTCTTGAACCCATAATCCAATATGTTATAGTTAGTTTGTTTTATTAGTAGTTAGGAACTTTAATCGAAAAATCGGTATTTCCATCCTTGTTCTTGAATTTGAATTCCTAAGTCGAATAAGAAAGCTATGACATTAATGGGTCTGGAAGCAGCAAAACAAGAATGGAAATAGCTAGCTAAGAGGAAAAAGATGATGAAAAAACAATAGTTGTACTAATAGCAATAATAGTTGTACTTTTATGTCTTTATAGGTTGAAGGTGGTATCAAGAGAAGTCCATGATTGCATTAAATTTACTGGGTTTTTTTCTCATGAGGAAGATTGTGGTTTAATTCAATTGTGGTTTGATAAACTTTTGGGGTGGTAAAACGGTAGTTCGGTTATTCAATTACTCAATATTGTTAACTTTGTTAATGTAAATAGTTATATGTGATGCTTTTGCCAATTAATGAATGAATATGATCTTGACTTTTGTTAATGTAAATAGTTATATGTGATGCTTAATTGCTTATGCCAATTAATGAATGAATATGATCCAACTACGATTTGATTGTTTTGAAGATTCAGAAATGCGGTTTTTTCATAGATTAGAAATTTCATAAAGATTGTTTAGTAAAATTTATCTAAGAATGTGCTTTTAATTAGATTTGTAATCGTAGTAAAAAGTTTAAAATTAGTTGACTAGATTGATTTAAAAAAACCCGTTAAATTTTCTATACGTTTTATAGCTTCTTGCTAATTGCTTAATTGATAGTTATTTGGAAGACAAAAATACTTAAACTCAAACATAAAAAAGATCTATAAACAAGCTTATAAGGCACTCGAAATGTAGAAAAAGTTGGGCTCAATCTTATAAAGCTCTCGAAACCTTATAAAGTCTCAACACCCAATACGTAAGTATATGTAATCACTACTTAGGAGATGATATTAATCTGAAAACTATACTAAGTATTTCATTGAAAAAGTTCACATCTATAGCAATATAGCCTATAGGGAGTTATTTATTTACCTCTTTAGAAAATAAATTTCTATTAAAACAAAAGTTTTGTTTGGATTTGATAGATTTTAAGTATGAGAATTAAGTTTCCTATCACATTTTTTGATACTTATACCACAATGTACAAGTAATCATGCACACTGTACAAATGTATAATGCAATTGTTGTGGTGCATAAGTCAAAAGATGTGGTGTAAAAATCACTACCTTTTAAGTATCGATGTTTTAAAGAGTCAAACTCGACTAGCTCGTTTACACTCCAACTGACACAATCATATCAACAATACCCTTTCATTTAATATTTTATACAAAAACTACATATACACACAAAATATCAACACCACACAAAAATTGCTCTCTCCCTCTTAAGTTTTCACTACTCCAAACCGAAGACATTCATATGGCGCAAGAACCGGTTTACAAATGGTAACTGACGCCCAACCAAATGCACCATTGACACGAGTCTAAACAAGTAAAAATTGATGAATCATGAAAAACGTTTCATTTTCAAAATTGTTACTTTACGATTTTTGTTTCTAACCGCAATTAGCAGATTTGAAACATCGAATAATATTTCATTTATCATGCAGATAGCTCAAAAGAATAATAATAATAATCACCAACACCAAGAGTATTTTATGTAGGCGTTTACAAATTGCAGAAAAAGACTTTGTTATTCATTGGAATAATCATCTTCATTTGAGATATCATTGAAAAAACTAAACTTTACTTTAAACTTGTGAGCTAAAACACAATCAATCGTTGCATTGCTTCATATAACACCTGAATTCCCAGTTCAAATTTTAATAAAATCAGCTAAGCCTAGTTTCATGTCCAAATTAAATAGAACCAGCTTGAGTAAAAACAAATTCAAATTCAAGTTCGAGTTCGAATATAATCAAGCTAATTAAACACAAATTCATATGCGAATTTTTACATCAGAATTGATCCAATCTGATTCCCTTTCTTAAATGTTCAACAAAATCAATATAAACTAAAATCAACTTTATCAGATCCAACATTCACAGTAAATTAATACATCAAAAAAAGTTAAACATGAAAGAACAGAAGCTGTTCCAACAACGATAAATCGATCACAATATCCGAAATTCTTCAAACACATCAGGAAACTAACCTTATTCTGGAGCTGAAATGAAGATTCTACCACGACGCTTTCTTAACACCGTGCAAAAGACCTCGAGAAGCTAAATCACGAAACACAATACGAGAAACTCGAAACATTTGATAAACGGAGCGAGCTCGACCAGTGAAAACACAGCGATTCGTTACTCGAGTAAACGAACTATTCCGCGGCAAATCGGCCAATTTCGAACGGTGTTTCTCCCGAACATCATTAGGAAGATCAGTATCTTTTGAGAATGCTTTGTAGAGCTTTCTCCTTAACTCGAATTTCTCGGCGAGCAATCTGCGTTTTTGATCTTGTATGTTTCGCTTATCAGACATCCTGTGGTGATGATTGAAGACGGAGAGGAAGAACAACGGCGGGAGAAAAATTAGGGCTCAGATGAACTGGGGCAAATGAAATCTGAACATGTGATTTACCATAGAGGAAGTAAATTACAAAATATGTCCCTATATTGTTGACTATGTTTAGTTGTGGCACACCTACTTTAATATCTTACAGTTTTTGTCCAAACTAATAAATCAGGAAGTAAATTAGCATGCAATTAATGTTTAAACCGTTAAATCCAAATTATGTACTTCTGATATATCAAAATAAGTGACATAAATTAGTTTACATGTTTTTTGAGGTAAAAAATTAAAGTGAGGGTTAAAATAGATTAAAGTACATAGTTAGTGGAGGATGAGTCCCACTTTTCTTGAATAAAGTGATATTAAATAGTTTTAAAAGTAAAAGTAAGAGTATAAGGGTAATTTCATTTTATTAAAGTGGATAGTTTTGTTTGAACGATTTTTTTTTTTGAACGAATTAAAGTGGATAGTTAGTGGGTATGAGTCCCACTATTTTTACCAAATAAGGAAATTTTTCAAAGTGTGTCACTTATTTTGATACACCCTAAAATGAAAAATGTGTCACTTATTTTGATATGGAGGAAGTATATTAGACGGGTGCCAATCATAGTGTTAGTTTAGCGCCAGTTTGGGGACACCATTGGCTCGGGTCCGCCAGTGGTTCCGCTGGTTTGCACAAGCCAGTTTGGAGACGGAAGAGAAGGCAACGTTAGTTTTGGTGGGTGGGCCCAAAGGGGTATTTTGCGTGTGTGGGTTTTCTAATGGTGGGTCCCAAAAAATTAAAGGGAAGTGGTATTGTTGGGATGTGTACGTCAGTTTAATGTTAGTTAGTGTATATGCTGACGTGGCACTGATTTGACAATAATTGACGATATCAGTGATGACTACCGTTGGAAACAGTCTTATCTCATGAATTAAATTGAGATGAAATGAATGACTAAAATGGCAAATAACAAGCTACAAGAATACCACAATGGTAGGAGTACTGATTTCAAAACTGGACCGAACTTGACTGAAGCCAAAAAAATTTAAAATTGAAATTGGATAAAAACAAAAATCAAGAAACAAGATGTGTACCGGTGCAAAGTTGTCCAACCAATAAAATCCACGTCATTTATGTAGAGCATCAAGTAAAAGAAAAGAATAATTCCATAGTTCCATAATGCATTACCAAGAACCAAATACAAAGTATATGCAAAATCAAACTCTTGCTTCTCGCTTTAATCTCTCACTTTTATCATTTCTCACCAAATTCATACAATTTTGAATTATGGAGGGGTTCATCAAGCAGATCAGGTGAGTGATTAACTCTTTATTCAAATATATTTGAGTCTTTTTTTTTTTATAAATATTATTGTATATGAAAAAAAAATGCAAGTAATGCAAAATGAATGTTTAGAAAAAAAAATTGTGGGAAAAAAATTATTTATTAAATTTTGGGCATCCAAAACAGAAGAATTTTGGAAAATAATATATGAGGTGCTTATTGCATTTCATAAACTTAATATTTGTCTTTGACATTAATATCAACTTGTTATTTTCACGTTTATACGCTAGTTGTTTAATCTCAGAAAACAGAATGCACCTATGTCTTTTACATATTTATAACAACATTAATATAGACTTGATGGTTTCTTGCTAGCATATTGTTTTGTGGCGAGGAGGAAAACCAAGCACAAACTTCACGTGTAGTTAGAGATCGAAAAATTTCGTCTCGGAGAAAAAGGTCTTCTAAAGGAGGTAACGTAACATAAAATCGACTTTCATATTACTCATTTTTTTGTTTCTTTAGAATACATAAAATATAAGAAAATTTAAACTCTCAACTTATAATTTGTAGATAATCGAAAAGGGCAGAATTGGGGGCGGGTACAATTTTCTGGTGAAACAAGTCGTGATTATGACAAAATAGAAGGTGAGAAGTTTCGAACTGCTGTCGCCGCTGCTGCATTCGTCATTTGCTCTATCGAAGACAAAGAAGATGCAATAAAACGCGAAAAGCATTCAAAATCAAGAAAAACCTCATCAGGTATAAGATTTTTTTTCATTTTCAAACTATTGCCGTTATTATTCCTTCCATTCTAATATTGTAGTCCACTGAAACAAAAACACAATATAAAAAAAAATATACATTAATTACATTATGTTACTAATTAAATATTCTCTTTCCTGCTTAAATATTTTTTGATTGATCGAAACTTAGAATTAAACAGTTGTTTTTAGACAAACCAAAATAGAAATGTGCACAATCGCAACTAAGCTAATTTCCAAATCTTAACTTCTCCAATTTTTAATAAAATGACATTTTGTACAAACACTCACACAACTAATTCTCTTTAAAAAAAATTGGATGATCCACTAACCTTATTATTAATCATAGTTATTTATGAACACTAACAGAAACAATTGTGTAAAATATAAATAAGAAGTTTATTTGGGACCGATGATACTTTTTATATAATAAACAAAACTTAACTATAAGTAAGTGTAAAATAATATACTTCCTCCAATCCAAATTAAGTGATAAGTTGTTAGTTTTATGATTATTAAAACGAAATATTATAATAAAAGTTAGATTAGATGTATACACAAAATGTTTTGTTTCTTTTGTAATAGTAAACTTGTTATATCGACTACAAATTTAACTTAATGAACAATCTAGAAATTTTAGAGGCGTCATCAGGACCAGAAACTAATGGAGATCTACCCGGTGGCGGTGGAGTTAATCATCCAACTCCAATCGTGGTTAGGACAGAACCACATGAGCTAGTGTCGGGAAAAATTGGCGGTTCAGAGACCTCCGTCGAGAAAACTTCTAATTTTGCCGCAAATAAGCAACTGGATGCGAAAACTAGCAAAAAAGAACCCGAATTGAGACTTGGAGAAGCAGATATATGGGAGAAAAACGAGATGGAAAAGATAAAAGAACGGTATAACTTATCAACTTGAAACGATCATTTTCTTACACATTTTTTTTATTTAGTTTTGATAGGCAAAAGTTGTACGTTATCTTTTGGACGAAATGAGAAGTTAAGATATAAATTATACTTATATGTGGTGTCCACTCAATGAGTTGCATGCAGACCAAGTTATTACTTAGAGAGTTAGTACTGTCTCAGGATTTTTAACTGGGTTAGTTCCTTTTTTCATATGAACCGGACCATTAAAATAGTTTGGACCGAGTCTCATATGCAAAACTTAGATGAATTAATTAAGGAAAATAAATACGGTGACTCAGACCGAGTCTGAATCCAAACTGCATCAGAAGTAAATCAAACGGCATCTAAGTTGATCCTTGTGAAGTCAACTTATTTTGAAATAAATCCAAACTCTATAAGAATGTAAAACTGATAAGGGATAAATGACTTTGCATGATGTTTTATTAGGTTTGTGAAATTGAAAGGGAGGATATTCGAATGGGAAAAGAAAAAGAAATTGAAAGCGAAGAACAAATTGACAAGAGAAGAGGTCCGATTTTAACTCTTTTTTAGATCAATTATACAAGATAGAGATGGTGAATTTTAAGTATTCTCTTGATTGAAAGATAACTGCTTAATTTTACAGGGTAAAATAGAGTGGAAACGAGCTCGAGCATCGCAAGATTTTAAGGAAAAGATCGAGACGATTGAAAAGGCATCCGAAGCAGCAAAAGTACAGAACGAGGAAATCCGTAAAAAAGAAGAAAATAGGGTTAAAGAGAAGGTGAAAATGATAAGATCAACTGCAAAGATCCAAAAATCGATATTTGTATGTTGTTGATATAAGGCAACGCTTTATCCGTCACAAATTGTGAATGCCTATTGCTTTAGTGAATGTATTACATACATTAATAATTTATATTTGTAATAATGAAAAAGAAAAATCTAAAATACAAAAGGAAGTTAATACACAACTTTTATGTAAGGTAGTGATTTTTGTACCACATGCTAGTACCACAACAAAAGGTTTATGAAGTTATACAGTCTGTAGAAATAGTTGTACAATATGATATATGCATCAATATTTGTGGTATAAAAATTAACCTCCTTTTATGTATGATCAAACATTTTATGTCATTATCATTACATTTACATATACTATTTGATTGTTTATTCTTTATAACGATGGTATTAAAACTTTAGATAACACTAATCATTGTGATCTATTTTATGATATGACACTTTATATTTTGTAAGATATGTAGTAAGACAAATGTTAGATATGAAACCTAAAAATGAAGTTGTACGCAACATTGAGTATCACACGTAGAAACGTCATTTATTTGGTGGTACCTAAATTACTTGAATCATTAATAAATGTTATTAGTAAATTAAGACAAACTTGAAACTTATAACAACACTTAATGTAATAAACTAAAAACACACAAGGTACAACACTCAAAACGGGAAGTACAAGTCACAATGCGAAAATGATTAGATAGTGTTGATTGATTTACATAATAGAACAGAAACAAAGTTCTATTTGAAGAAGCTTCCGGCAGCCTTAAAAGCATCGGCGGCGCCAAACCCACTTCCAGATTCTTCTTTTGCAGGCTTCTCCTCCACAGTCTTCTCCTCCGCCGGAAGCGGTGCCGGAGTTCCTTCCTCCTTGGCCGGTGGTGGTGGTGTTGCAGTAGTACCGGACTTCTCATACTGATGAAGGTAGTCATCTGCCTTTTTTAGATACTGGCCCACCCCTTGAGTCTCATCAAACTTTCCGTACTCCTGGGCGGCGTCAAAGAGGTCACCGGCGGCGCCGGCGACTTTATGTTTGTCAATTTTTTCTGTTTGGTTGCTTGCAGCATACTGAGCTGCGTCCGCAACCAGCTTGGCACTTGACATGAGGTCAGAGTTCGATTGGTGATCTGGGTTTTCCTTCTTATCTTCTCCGCCGGTAACGGCGCCGGCGGCTGCGGATTTAATGCTGCTCATGAATGAGTCCATTTTGTTTTTCCGGTGAGAGGATATCGACGGGAAATCAATAAAGCCGAATATCGAACTAAAGAGCGGATAAATAGAAAAATTGTTTACGGTTTTACCCTTGGTATAAAAGAGGTTGAGACATTGAGTGGTCGTCAGGGTTACACGATTGAGGGTAAAAAGGTCAGTACAAATTTATGTGTCGGCCACTCTGTGTCCAATAACTTTTGTAGGTCCCTTGCTTTGGGTAATTTCTCTACGTGGCAAGGCCTGGCTTTTGCTCTTCAGCCGTTATCAAGGTGGCCCTCCACGAATAGTGATGAAACGGTGTCGTGCAGGTGTCACTATTTAACTATTTATAACTCACTTTAATGTGCTTTATCATAACCAGCAGGGTACCCGCGCAATGCGACGGCGCATACCTGTAACTATATTTTGAAGTGACAAAAGTACCGTGGTGGTGGCAATAGCGATGGTGATGAGTGGTGATGCGTTGTGATGGTAGGTGCCGACATTAGTGATGGTAGGATCAGATCCGAAATTGGTTTTTTTTGTGGAAGTAAATATGGGCCGTTTAAATAGAGAAATGATGGTTGAGTTCTGGTGACGTTAAAGTTTATATATATTAGTATCTGAAATAAATCAAAGTAATCAAGTAGTTGAAGTGGTTACTGGTTAATACACATACTTAATTCCCAAATGGTCACGGGTTCGATTCCCCTAAGCCGCGTTTTTATTAATTTTGTGTCTTCTAAAGCATTTAGGCCTACTAATATTAGAAGGCCTTAAAAAGACTTAAATATTTTAATAGTAGTATAGATATAGATTAAATACTTTAAAAAAATAAAGCACTTTAAAAAGTAATTAAGTACTTTAAAAATAATTAAGTACTAGAAGATAATTAAGTACTTTAAAATAAATAAATTATTCAATGCTATAAAGTTTTATTTCAAGAAGATAATAGTTAAAAGTATGAAAGAGCCTTGGCCCAGCCCAAATCTGTGATTGGTGGTCAGACCGGTCCAAATCTTAATAGGATTAAAAAAAGACACACATAGCCCCGAGAGCCCGACATGGTAGAAAATGGGCTATGGTCTGAAAATGATAGCATACAAGTTTTGATCTAAATAAATATTTATCGGATAACTACGATAAACTTTGGAAACAACTATGATTATAGTTAAGTTGCGTAAACTACAAATAAAACTGTCACCACGAAAGAGCCCGTTTTAAACAAGAAGTCCATTTAATAAACTAATAAAAAAATCCACATTGACATGTCTGCAAATTTGCCTTCTAACTTTTATCTACATGTAGAACATGTAGAAATATGACATTTTAGCTTCCATGTATATCTCACTTCAAAAATTGGGTATCGTTGTTATTATTATTTTCGAATGTTGCTAGAACTTACATATATAGCCTAACAATTTTGTTTCTTTTGGAAAGCCAGGTATTTGTTAACAAAAAACTGTACATAAATGTGTCTTTTAAGTTTATTTCTTTTAGATAATTTCTTGACACTATTAAGTTAATTCTCCACTTCATATGCACTTGTCAATTATACAACTATATACTATGAAAATTGATTTTGCTACCATAATTTTTAATGATTATACCACACTGTACAGTTTTTACAGCTAATTGTACAAATATATTAAGCATTGGATGTGGTACATATCTTAAAAGTTATGGTAGGAAAATCACCCCCTATATACTATACATTTAATTATTAACAAAGAAAAAGAATCCGACACGTAAGCTTAAGGAACAAATGAAAGCAAGACACGTCAGAAATTAATTACAACCAATGATTTTCCGATGCTTATTATCTATAATTCAAGATTCACCACTTCCATTAATTATTCCCTCAAAGACAAACAGAAGAGAAGAAGCAGCCATGGTTTCTTCTTCTTCATTTGGACTTCCATGGCACACTTGCTTCTCAACACCTCCGGCCACCACCAAGACCGCCACTGTTGCCGCCGTGAGACACCCTTCTAATCATACTTCACATTCATCACCACCGCCACAATTGGTATTCCAGAAAAAGAGGTGGTTTGACAACTCAATTCTCCCTTTAGCTGCTTCAATGACTCTTCTTCTCTCCTCATACCCAGGTAATTAATTTCTATTTAATTGATTATCAAATCGGTGTAATTGTAAAATCAGAAATGTAGTAATTTTTACCCGAATAATCAAAACTAGTTATTGCAACTTCAAGTAGTGATAATTAATCTAAACGCGTATCCAAACACCCTAACACTGAGTATTAATTCAGGGAGAAAGAAGAGATCTTCTAGAGTTTAAATATAAGAAGAGGAAATAAATTATGGGCCATTATTTATCTTCTAACTTCCGTATTTTATTAAAAGAAGATAAAGAAAAAAAAAGCATAAAAGGAAGAGAATATATATTGCTACCACAACTTTTAATGATTATAATATTATATCATACAGTACGAATTTTACAGCAAACTATACAAATATATTAAACATTGAATATGGTACATACCTTAAAAGTTGTGGCAGGAAAATCACCCCCTTAAAAGAAATTATGGGTCCTTTCAACTTTTCTCCTGGGAAGATTTGGACATGAGAGAAATTAAAATTATTAAATTTTTTTATGTTTTTTTAACTTTAAATTCATAGTTATAAATTTAAATATTACATATTAAATATTTACATAAAGAAAGAATGTAAATGGACAACAAGTTGCGCCGCCATCCCTTTTTGAATTGCAAAACTAATTCTCTTTTCGTGTTAATTAATTTAAAATTACCCTGTCGTTTCTTAATTAATTTACATTCGAACGATAAAATTGTTGTAAATTTATTATTACTTTTCTTTTCTCTCTAGCTTGGGAACATAAAAAACATATTTTTTTAAGTAGAACACAGAAAAGAAAATATTTTATTCTAAATATTTCTTATTTTCTCTTCTCTTTTATACCTTCTTTTATTTTATTTAAAAATTTCAGGTTTACAACTTAAAGGATACCATGGGTAACCTTTCAACTCTTTGGCTGATTTTTTTTAATGGCGAAAATATATATAAATAGAAACAAAAACAAGTTACAATGTAGCAAGAAGCTAGAATAATACACAAAACATTAACAATAAAGACTAACATATGGACTATGGTCACTACACCAAAAAGGCAAAAGCCACAATGTATACTACTCCACCCTAATTTAGCTCTATGTTGATTTACATTTTACATATGAGATTAAATTTTTTTTGGTGATGTTTGATTATAGCAAATGCTGGAATACTCTCGGGATTTCCCGGATTGGAATCAATCCCTGGTCCGGAGCTACCTAAGATTGATTCCCTTGCTCGCTTCAATGGTATCATATACTTTTCGGGTCAAGTATATAAACCATTTTCCGGTTAAATTACATAATGTGAAATTCAACTCTTGTGTTTTGCAGAAGAAAATCAAAAAAGGTACGCAGAAAATGATGCAAGATTCAAAGAATCTCCATTGCTTAAGGAGCTACTTGAACGATCCAAGTTGAACAAAGAAAAGTAAGTCACTATTGTCTATTCATGTAGGTCTCAATTATATAATTTCAATTTAACATTAAGCGGAAATTGATTCCGTGAAAAACAACATAACACAAATTGAATTTGTTGTTTCGCATAAATAACAGGGAATATTCTTCTAGTTCATTAAACGAATACTGATAAACAGTTTGATTTTCCAACCAAGCGCATATTTTTTTAATTGAGAGAAAAAAAAAAAATCAAATTTCATTAAAAACATAAACCAAATGTTCCAACATTAAAATGAAACCCTGAATTTTTTTTATTTTTTTTTTTGGGCTTACGATAGGTTCTAATATTTAACTAAAATATCATTTTTTACATGGAGAAAGAAGGCAAACAGGCAACACGCTGCGTCGCTATCCCTTTTTGAATTGCAAAACTAATTTTTTTAGAAACAACATTTGTGGATCTGGGTGTCATAACATTATTATGCATGAATTTAACATTGTCTGGTTAAAGATATAATTACATATAATCGGTAATAGGTTGTGTTTTTATGATTTTTTTTTTTTTTTGTAATTGTGAGTTTTTGGATAATTTGTGGATTTCAGGAACAAACAAGCGATTCAAGACAAGTATTGCATACGAGGAGCCGAATGGGGTGTCGGTGATTGCTCAACCGAAGGGATGTCACCACAAGACAGAGAAGAGTTCATCGCCATGTTGAAAAAGAAGGCGGGAGTAGAATAAGAGTGTGTGTTGTACGTTTTGTAGATCGAGTTGTACTTTCGTTTCATCATGAAAAATGTTAACAAATAGGTAAAGCATTTATCATTTCTCACAAATGTTTTACAACTTGAGTTTTTAGTCAACCCAATATGATGGACGAGTCATAGTTTAACCAGCTGGTCAACCCAGGTCAACTACACCTTCCAAATTGCCTTTAAACTGAAATCACCTTCCAGATCGTCTGACCGGTGTCCAATTTTGACGAATCAGCTTTCAAAATTGAAGTTCAAGTGAGAATCGGTGGACCGTACTGAAAGTAGACCATTTGCTAAAAGGCTAAAGATTCAAACTTTTAAAGAATGCTTATTATCATATCATACATGCAATATTTAGAACATCAAATATATTACACAAATCAAAATTCGACGACAATAACCAAATAACCACAATCATCAAACCGAGACAACAGTAACAATATGAGGGATCTTTGAATCATCAAAAGGTAGACTAACATATTCACGAGCAAATTCCTCAGCAATCTCCATAGCCAATTCACCATGTAAAGCTTTACAGTACAAATACAACACAGTATTTGCAGCAAAATAGTGCAGAAACAAAATCACCAAGAAGCACAAGAACCCTGAACTACTAAGCGTCTGCAGAACGAAATCCCAGCTTCTCATTTCTTCAACAGTATTGAAATCAATCACATTATTTGTAGCCAGCCATGCCCAAAATCCAATTAAAACACCAAAAACCAGCATTAAGGACAACGAAATTGATCTCATTCCGTTCACTAAATAAGAGCTTCTCCATAATGGTTCGAACCCCCATTTCGACTCGGTAACAGCGATCACAGAAGCTAATCCCCAAATTACTTGAAAATAAAGCATAATCAGACCTAAAGCTACACCGATCACACCGCAAAAACATGTAAAATAGCTGGAATTGTAATCGATTTCGAACCCTAGGTTTTGTACCAATTTGACAATTACAACAGCAAACATAAGGAAACTAATTGTAATCAGGCAAATGAAAAACTTAGCTGCAATTGCGGTCGAAACGAGAGGGAAGAACGAGTGAATTATGGATTTGATTGCGGGGAAGAATTTCACGGGTCTGCCGTAGAAACCATGGTACGTGCTGTAGGTGATTGCAGCTAGGGCACAAATCGAGAGCAGGTAGACGACGAGTGTGTGAACGATCGGGAGAATTAGGGTTTGCGGTGAGTTGAAGGTGTAGCTGGTGAAGTTTGAAACGACGTCGGGTGTGCCGTTAGGGAGGTAGAGAGTGGGGTAGATGACGACGGAGCAAGATAGAGGGAGGAGGAAGAGGACGGATAAGGCGAGAAAGTGGCGGGAGTGAGCGTTGACTATACGCTTTGACTCCGAGAGAACGCCGTAGAGGTTTAGTGTGTGCGCCGGTGTCATCGCCATGGCGGCAGATACGGCTGTGATGTTGGCGGCAGAGACGACGGAGAGAGATTTGATCGGCGTGAGGCTTTACACGGTGGGTTTGTGGTGGTGGAGTAATTATTGGCGGTGTTATATTTTTTTCTAGGATAATATAGGTGACGTTTGATAAGATTTACCTATAGTTTTAAATGGTGCTGATTTGTGTATCATTTTTCACAATTTATACACTTTGATGAAATTTGAACCTACAACAAATTAATTAATAAACAATCTTTATTACTGGTTTACTTATACTACAACATGTAAGATTAGGGATGTAAATGAGTCGAGTCGAGCCGAGTTCTGCTAAGCTCGAGTTCGACTCGCCAACTAAAACTCGAGCTCGAAACTCGACTCGATACTCGATGAGCTTCCATTTTTAAGCTCGCACTCGACTCGGTGAAAACTCGAAACTCGACTCGATACACGACTCGGCTAGAAAAATGCATATTTTTTTTAAAATGTACTTTTTTATTGTAAATATGTATATGGAAAAAGGTAAAAGGTAATTATGTACTTCCTCCGATTTAAAATAAGTGATACACTTTCCATATTTGGGTGTATCAAAATAAGTGATACACTTTGAAAACTTACCTTATTTGGTAAAAAGTAGTGGGACCCATACCCACTAACTATCTACTTTAATAATGTGAAATGACATCTTTACCCTTACTTTTACTTTTAAACATCATTAACCTTACTTTATTCAAAATTTGTGGGACTCATTACCCACTAACCATCCAATTAATCTAATTTAATTATTATTATCATATTTTGCCTCAAAAACCGTGAAACCAACAATGTATCACTTATTTTAAATCGGAGGAAGTATATGGAAAAAGGGTAAAATGGTAATTAAATAAAAGCTCGATAAGGCTCGCGAGCCTAACGAGCTGTGTATTTTGGAACTCGAACTCGGCTCGAAACCCTACTCGAGTAGCTCGAGCTCGACTCGGTTCACAACGAGTCGATTTCGAGTATTTTTCGAGTCGGTCTCGAGTAACTCACGAGCTGTCTCGACTCGATTACACCCCTATGTAAGATGATAGAGCAATAAATAATTTATTTAAAAAATATATATACTGTTTAGTGTTTTTCTTTATCCATAAAACTGAATTTTAATTTTGTTATTTCTCACAATATGCTTGTAATATATGCTTGTTCAAGAAACATAAACAGTTTCTAGTGATAGGTATAAAAATGTGTGTTATGTATAAAAATTATATTTTGATAATGCATATAAATTTATATTTAATTTGGTGCCTTTAACTTTAACTTCAACTTCTAGTAATAAAGTGCGAGATTAATTCGTCTTTTCTATCCCTTTTAAGAAAATCGCTTTTAAAAATCAGGAGTTAGATTCTTTAGGTCACATAATACACATTATCAGTAATTAAAAGTGTCGTTTCCAAAAGAAGAAACTATCAATATTATTGAGGAAATATGTGAATAAGGAATTAGATTGTGAGTTAAAATTGGGAGCTGATTCGTACAGAGCACCTTTTAGTAATGCAGAGCAATTTTAAATAAAAAGATAATTATGCCCTTTCCCCTTTACAAATATCTTACGCCTCCCAAACATCACAGAATCACAGTTGTCATCAGCATCTTTTAACCTTCTTAACCAAATTCTTAAACCTTCGTCTTCTCCATTAACAACTAATTCCACCACCACTACTGTTTTTAACATTTTGCTTTTTACCGGTGGTAGGATTTGACGATGCAGCATTTTCCAGAGCAAATTTGGCCTGAAGCAGCCACTTAGGGAGGCATGCCTTGGAGGTTGGCCATGACGATAACGTTGGTGGCAAGTCCTTTTGATTCTCGCCCTCATCTATCTGGCGAAGAGAATCGATCATTTCCTCCAACGAACTTCGAGCTACCGAATGTGGCAAAGCTAACATTTTTCTCGATAACTCAACACAACATTCTTAGATTGAATCCAGAAAACCCCAAATCAATGAATTAGCCAAAATTAATCCTGCTTCAAAATTCGAAATAAACCCTTTGATCAAAAACTAAAAAAGCAAGACCCCTAATTTGACAAAATTGCTTCGAGATTCAAATAATTCAATTGCATTCTTCTCGAACTCTCCCACAAAAACCTCAATCTTAATGGAGATTCCGTTTTAATTTTTCGGGTTTGACGAAAGAAAAACGTATTGAAAAACCAAAATCACTGGGTTTAATGCTAAAATTGATGAGTCTTCGTGTTTCTATTGTATGAAATAGCATGAATTATGAGCATAAAACGAACGATTTATAACTAACGATTGATGAATTCTGCTCAAACTTGTCCCAAAATGCAAAACCAAGTATAAATTTATTAATGGTAGACAAACAAAAATATTTGTTTAAAAAGAATTTTTAAGAAAAGCCTGTCATGGTTGTTCCCACAATCATAAAAACAACTTTCGGAAAAAGAAAAAAAAAGTACGAAGTATATGATTTGTTTGAAGCTTCAAGAGGCAATTTTCAGTTTTTTAAAAAGATTGAGAATTCTGATGACAGCTGTGATGTTTGGGAGGCGTAAAATGTTAGCAAAGAGGAAAGGGTATAATTGTCTTTTTATTTGGAATTGCTCTATATTACTAAAAGATGCTCTGTACGAATCAGCTCCCGTTAAAATTACGTAATGCTTTCATTCTATATATAGAAAATTGCAGTCTAAAACGTCACTTTTATAACATTTAAAATCACGTGAAAAAATTCTTACAAATTACAATATTGTTTATAGAGTCAAATTTATTTCTAGAAAGCTTTTATTAAATTAAATAAAATAAAAATCAATTTATTTATCAGAAAATAGAAATAACACTCTCTTAACAATTTTCCAAATCAATTCAAATCTCTATATCTTCTCCCATGAAATCAGCATTTCCATCTCTCCTTTTTCCCAAATCGCTCACCACCTTTTCACCTCCTTTACGCATCAAAATCACCATAAAACCATTATCTGAATCCCCTCAATCCAGAGCTCAAACGCTATGCAATCGGTGTTATTGCAGTGAATCCATGGAATCCCCAAAAATTTCCCGCTCAGATCACGCGTATCGATACACTGGCACATTCGAAATCCTCACAGAAACAGTCAGAATTCTGAAACAGAATCCAATCGCATTCATCACAATTGGTGCACTGATGATTTCCCCTGTTTCAGCTATTTGTTTATCGAATATATTAATCGATCAATCAATTGTCAAAACACTGACTGTACAACTTTTATTGATCGCAAAATCAAGTGGCCTTCCATTAAACCCGTTCGTGAAGCAATTTTGCAATAAATTGTCAGAAATTGCGATTTCAACGATAATTTATTTCCCTTTGTTTATCACTCTGTTATTGATTTCAAAAGCGGCTGTTGTGTACTCAATTGAATGCTCTTATTGCCAGAAGAAATTCGATCCGTCCAAATTTTCCTTGATCATAAGAACGATTTGGAGAAGAATTATTTCAACTTATTTATTAAATTGTGCGGTTATTTTCGGTTGTATGACTGTTTTTATGATGCTACTTATTTGTGTGAGCAAATTGTGTTATGTAATCGGGCTTTCGCCCGATTCAATTGCTTACATTGTGATTGCAATCGCTCTGTTTTTCTCTGTTTTTTTGGCGCACACATTTATCATGTGCGATCTCTCTATGGTGATCTCGGTTTTGGAAGATGTTTCGGGCCCGCAAGCGTTGTTGAGGTCTAGTGTGCTAATTAAGGGTCAAACTAAAGTTGGTTTGATAATATTTTTAGGATCGACAATTGCAATGACGATTGTTAAGGGACTACTAGAGCATCGAGTGAAAAGTTTGAGTTATCGGGACGGGAGTTCGAGAATTTGGGAACGGCCCGTTTTGGTTGTCATGCATAGTTTTATGGTGCTAGTTGATTTTATGATGAGCTCGGTTTTTTGTTTTAGTTGTAGGTCGTATAGTTTGGAAGGCTCGAGCGTGGAATGTAGGCCGGTTTTAGAAAATGTGACTATTTCGCTTGCTTCCTCGGATAATAAATAGCAATGTGCTACGAAAAATTGTTTGTAATGACAGACATTTTGTTATGGCGATTTTCAAGTATATGAGCTTAACAAAAAAATTATTAGAACCTCTTTTATTGATATTTTTTAGGTGCATTATTGACTTGATCATGCTTCTTATGATCAAAAGTTCCTAAAAATGAATTATCTTACAACTTATATCTTATTTTTCAATATAGAACAAATATCTTTGGCAGTTTATAGATATCAGTTAACATTAATTCTAGTTTCATATGAAAATTTCATATGACATTACTCGAGATAAAAAAATGCTACTAGTTAATTGCCTAATATAAATGTAATTCAATGCAATTTTTCTTTTTAATTTACACTTTTTAATTCTAACCAATAACTTGTTGCAATTTGTGTTTTTAATTTACACTTTTTAGTTCTAGCTAATAAGGCTTGAGTGAGCAGTGAAAATATTATGGCATTTGTATAATAGGTGGTGATAAATGTACATCTTTTAATGCCTACACTACGATTACTGCTTTATATACTTGTACAGTTTGCAGTGATACTTGTACCCTGTGGTATATACATCAAAAATTATGGTGTAAAAATTAACTAATAGGTAGAATAATTATATCTATTCATATTATCTATTAATTTTTACATTTATCTTAATTAAATGACTAGCATAAATAAATAGCACAAAAATTAGCATAAATAAATAGCACAAAAATTAGCACAAATATCATTTCTCATCTACAAAATAAAAAAAAATAAAAAATAAAAAAAATCCACAAAATAGAAAGAATATGAAAATACAAAAGGGAAAATTTTCAATCTCTCTAATACAAACACCGTCAAATTACTCTTCGTCTCCGTAAGTCCATCGATCCATACTTGTAATTACTCGTTATTGCAATTTGAATTGATGTGTGCACTAATTCGCAGTATTGTTCTATATTAACATTTTAATCTGTAATTACATCGATCGTATCGCTATCATTGACCTGATCGCGAATTATTAGGGTTTTATAGAATTGGTGAATTTTTCGAATTTATAAAAGAGATTTTTTTATTCAGCTATATCGATTTATGTTTTTAGTAAATATGAACGACTCATTCACGGATTATTCGTTTAAGCGATTCGTTCAATTTGATTTGATGATTATGCTTTCGGTTAATAATCTAGGGTTGCTTATGAATAATAGGAAACGACTGCATTCTAATTAAAACTTCGAATTCAAAGTGTGTTCTGCAGAAAAGAGGCAGATATGAGCGAGGTATTTGAAGGATATGAGCGGCAGTACTGTGAGCTGTCCACAAATCTGTCCAGAAAATGTAATGCAGCTGCTTCTGTTATTGATACAGGTATTATATAATTTGATCAATCTGATTTATAATGCTTATATGATGATAATCTGATATTTTACTTGTAATATCATGATCCGAAGAGCAAAAAAGCAAAGAGATATCAGAACTACAATCTGGATTAGATGAAGCTGATGTTCTGGTAATAAGTAACCCTCTATATATCTTTGTATTTATATCTGTAGATATAAATATAATTTATTTAAATAAAAATTGTGACACAGATAAGAAAAATGGATCTTGAGGCAAGAAGTTTGCAGCCAAGTGTGAAGGCAACACTGCTTGCGAAGCTTCGAGAATACAAATCCGATTTGACCAACTTGAAAAGAGAAGTTAGAAAACTTGCATCTGATAAATCCAGTCATGAAGAGTTACTCGAGTCAGGAATGACCAATGCTCATATGGTAAATTATGTTATTTTAACTCTTATTTTTGTATTTCTGTAAATAATTTTATAATTTATCTTATAAAATATAGGCCAAAATACATTTTGGTACCTGAACTTGTCTGACTAGGTCCTCTACTACCCTGAATTATTAATGATGCAACATGATACCTAAAACATGACCAAATGGTCAATTTAGTACCTGACTTACTAATTTGATCTTGTTTTCTTACATGATTTTTGTAATCTGAAATTGGTTTACTAGGTCCCTTACGACCTTGAATTTGACATAATGATCGACTTAGTACCTGACTCGTTAATTTGGTCTTGTTTTCTCACATAATTTTAGTACGCTGAGGCCTGAGCTGACTAAGTCTTCTACTACCTTGAATTATTAATGGTGCAACATGATACCTTGAAGTCTTGAACTTCACAAAATGATCGATTTGATACCCTGACTCACTAATCTGGTCTTGTTTTATCACGAGGTTTGCTTCTAATATCAATATATTGAGATGGACATATATATTTATTTTCGTCAAAAGATTTGACGAAAGTAAGTCAAGTAAGAAAATGCGATCAAATTAATGAGTCAGGGTACCTAATCGACCATTTTGTCAAGTTCAGGGTACCATGTTGCACCTTTAATAGTTCAGAGTAGTAGAAAATCTAGTCCGTCAAGTTCAGGGTACTAAAAGTGCAATATCACAGGCTTCTGCAGGTCAACGAGAACGATTAGAAATGTCAACTGAGAGGCTAAATCAATCCAGTGAGAGGATTAAGGAAAGTAGGAGAGCCGTGTTTGAAACAGAGGAAATCGGGGTCTCGATTCTTCAAGATTTGCATCAGCAACGAGAAACTCTCTTAAATTCACATGCAAAGGTATTTATTTATTAGAGTTAATTACACGAATGGTCCTTTAACTTTATACCAAATTTCACTAATGGTCCTTTAGTTTCAAAAATTACACCAATGGTCCTTATTTTTGAAACTTATTTCACTGTTAGTCCTTTAGGCTTAACGGTGTTAAATTTTTATGTTAAGTCTCCCATGTGAGATGCACATGAGGGCATTATAGTCTTTTCCCATTTCACTTTTTGCAAAAAAAAAATAAAAAACAAGTTTATTTACAACTTTTAAGGCAAAAAGTACCACACCCATGTGCATCTCACATGGGAGACTTAACAGAAAAATTTAACACCGTTAAGCCTAAAGGACTATCGGTGAAATAGGTTTCAAAAATAAGGACCATCGGTGTAATTTTTGAAACTAAAGGACCATTGGTGAAATTTGATATAAAGTTAAAGGACCATTCGTGTAATTAACTCTATTTATTATTTCCTTGTATTTAGTGGGATTGAATTATTTATTTTTTACTTGTGTTCTGGCAGTTGCATGGTGTTGATGATGCAATAGACAAGAGTAAGAAAGTGTTGACTTCCATGTCAAGAAGGATTTCGAAGAACAAGTGGATCCTTGGGTCTTTGATTGGAGCATTTGTGATTGCAATCATCTTTATCTTGTATTACAAGCTTTCTCGTTAACGAATCACATTTAAACATTAACCATGTTCGATTGGATTCATGTACATACATATGTTGTTATTAACCTTGTTCTTTGCAAGTTAAATATCCATTATCTCTTGTTTACAACTCTACGTGCTTAGTTATTATCTTAAATTTTTGAACAAAGTTATAAATAGAAGAAATTTTTGGCTCGTTGAATCAAAATCATATTTGTGGCTAGCGTTGATTGTTTTCTTTCGCAGACTGAAGTGTAAACAGACGAAGTTAGATGTACTTTTAGTTTCTATTGGTAATTATTC
Source organism: Calendula officinalis (assembly GCA_963853835.1). NCBI lineage: Eukaryota > Viridiplantae > Streptophyta > Magnoliopsida > Asterales > Asteraceae > Calendula > Calendula officinalis. The sequence goes on along the minus strand of OY970830.1, from coordinate 544,045 downwards.
TGTGTGTGTATTTTATGTTTAAAATATTAAGTGAAGAAGTATTAAAGGTAATTTTATGTTTAAAGTATTAACTTGTGGTAGTGAGGACCTTCCTTCGCGCAACCTCTTATCCCGTATAATTTTATTGTTCTTACAATTGTATTCACTTGCTTAACCAATTATTTAAATATATAAACTAAATTACAGATTAGTTGCTGTATTGCGAATGAAATACCATAACGATTTTCTGATTTTGTATGTTAAGATATGATTATTACTAATTATTGATTGTGTGACATTGATTTTGATTAATTTATTTTCGTAATCACATCCTGTAGTTGATCATTATTCATTAGTAAAAAGAAGTCTTATTTAAAATGATGTTAATTCGTAGTTGTCTTCCTCAACTTCATTCTTGAATTTAAGATTCAATAGTCATACTCTTTTACTAATAGTTTAAAGCAAGTAATGATAATTATTTTGACATCCAGTTGGATGTTTTATTATTTTAAATAACAAAATGGGCGACCAGTTACATTCCCTCTTGTAATAATTGCTTTCAAAATACCCCACGTCTCTAAGCCGGTAAGTATGCGCATATAATGCCGTAGAGGTGAATAATAAATCAAAAATCGACCAAATTATAACCAAATCCAAAATACATAATTGGTTCGGTTTTGTAATTTCAAATTTTTGGTTTCAGCTTTATTGGTTTCGGCCCGGTACTCAGATAGGCGTGAACATTTGGACTGAGAAAACCGAATCAAAACCGAAATATGTAATCGCTTTGGTTTTCGGTTTTGAAAATTTATTATCATGTATCGGTTTCAGTACGACTCGGTTCGGATTTTAGAGTGTGATGTGGCATGATCAGTAGCATGCTTTGCAAGCATAGAAAGATTAAAGAACATCATTATTTAACATAAATATCTGGCTTATGTGTATTACCTTTGTTCAAGTATATTTTTTATAGGTCACGATTTACATAAAAACCAATCCAAAAAAATAAAAATAAAATACAAACCCTCATAGCTACGGTACAAAGGTTCTGATATTTTATTTTCGTAACATTAGATTATTAAAATTACGAAAATAAAATATCAAAATCGATCAACAATTAATATTTTGTAACTGTTATCTAGGCCCCGATACTTGTTGCGACATATACGAAAATGAGTTTGGGGACACACTTGAACTACTACTATCAACAATGGGCACCCTAAAACCGCTCGGTACTTCACCCTCTACCCCGGGTTCAGCCATTGATGGCTCGGTGAACCGCATTCCATAGAACCTTAAAAAGTTCAACAACTCCAACCGTGGCTCACTCACGGGCAACGTGCCTTCCAACATTGCAACCACATTAGCCATTGTGGGTCGTAACGATGGGTCCTCGTGCAAGCAACATAGAGCCACTTTTACTAACTTTTTGGCCTCTTCTCTAGTCACCCGGCCCGATAACTGTGGGTCCACAAGGTCCAAGTATCTACCCTCTTCGTGCATTTCCAATGCGTGTAATGGGAAGTAATAAGCCCGTGCACGGTGTCGGGTATGGGATCCCAATGAGCCCGAGGACTGGCCTTCGGTGCTAGTAGATGGGTTTCCCGAGCCATGAGTTCGGGCTTGCACACAATTCTTTCTTCCTTGAATCAACTCTAATAAGACCATACCGTAGCTATAAACATCGGTTTTATCTGAAATAGCCGCGTTGGTGAGCCACTCGGGTGCTAGGTACCCGCGTGTCCCTCTCATTGTGGTAAACAAGCCCGATTGCTCCGGGCTTAATAACTTAGACAACCCGAAATCCGAAATCTTCACTTGCATATTATCACTCAAAAGAATGTTTTCGGGCTTAACGTCACAATGTATAATCTTGTGCTCGCACCCGTTGTGTAAGTATGCAAGACCACGAGCGGTTCCGACCGCGATCTCAAACCGCTCTTGCCATTCGAGCGGTGGCCCGGTCCCAAAAATAGTTCGGTCCAACGAACCGCGGCTCATGTACTCATAAACCAAGAATCTTTCTCTTCCATGAGCACAAAAGCCCTTGAGTTTTACTAGATTAACATGATGAATGTTCCCTATGATTGTAATTTCCGTACCGAATTCCTTCTTCCCTTGAGCACCTAACGCCGTGATTTTCTTAACCGCCACAACCGTTTTGTCCCGGAGGACGCCTTTGTAAACTGTCCCGAATCCACCCGACCCGATTGGTGTACTGAAATTCGCGGTGGCCTGAACAAGATCCTCGTGATCGAATCTTACCGGTAAACCCGCAATCGAGAACATTTCAAGGTCATCCGAATACGAATTATCAACTAATTTTTTCGAATTTGATTTCATTTTCTTGTTTTCTTTTCTTCTAGTCCTCCAAATGAGGCAAATTGCAATTAGCAGAACGCCGGAGATCGGAATTAAGACTAAGCCTATGACCGGGAAATCCGAAGTTGAGGTATCGTCATGATCTTGGGATGAAGATGATGAAGATATTGCTTTGATGAACCCTAATTTGTCATCGGAATCGTTGTTGAAGCTTGAAGTAATGGAACCCAACTGGTTTTCAATCAAATAACATGATCCTGATGGATTTCCATGAAAGAAACCCAAACAAGAACAATTTGCAGAACAGATATCTTCACATGTTGATAAATTCACACCGTTTACAACCGGAGTTGTGAAATCAATTGAAAAATATTTCATCCCGGCTCCGAGCTGAATGTAAACATAATTCTCCGGCGACTTTGTTCGCCGGTGTCCGGTACCATTACCACCACAAGATTCCGGTAACGACAATGAATTATCCGACAGTTTGCAGCCGAGGTTTGTGTTCGGATCATCTCGGAAACCCGCCGGACAAGAGCAACTTCCGGCGGAACAAAGTCCGAGTTTACCACACCGGAACGGCGCCTGGCAACTGTCCGCCGGCGTTGTGAAATCCGTCACCCAATTAGTGTTTGTAAATCTGGTGACAACGAGACGACCGTCGTTTGAAATCTTTAATATTCGGTAATCGGAATCTGTAGCCGTCGTTATCAGAACTTGAATAACCACCTCGGATCCCGGGCCTCCGAAAAGGTACATACCCGACCCGTTGAACATGAGATACGAAACGGGTTGATTTGAATTTCGAATAGATTTTGAATCCATTAACAATCTGTAATACGTCAAGTTTCGCCACTGTAGCATCCCGTCGCCGGAGGTCACCGTGAAAGTATAATCACTTTCGGAAAAATCCGCGGGATTTTTAGAAGCTATCAACGACCCACCAACCGGAAACTTTTGCCCGGAGACAACGGTATCCGTCGGGTAATCAAAAGATTGCCATAAGGTTTTATTAAAGCGATCTAACAGAACCAAGTTGCCGGAATCTAGTAGATGTAATGAATCCACCGTTGACGGGATCGGCGGCGTTGACCAAACCGTTACACCGGAATCATCATGGACTGTTATTCCGGTGTAGGAGAGACGTACTTGGCCGGAATCTGAGATGGGGTTATTGCGGTTGGCGGCCCATATGATAGCGCGTGAGTCGGAGTGGTAGACGAGAAGGTAGAACGACTGCGATGTAGGCTGTGGGCTGAAGATGGCGGCGGCGTAAGTGCGGTTAGCTGATCGCAAAAAGTCGCCGGAATTGTCGATAAGTTGGAAGTGGGAACGTGTGAAATTGGGACTGATGCTGCCGGTGTAAATAAGGGAGGATGAGGTAATTGTCAGGAGCCTGAAGAGGAGTAGGACGGCGGCGGCGGTGGCAGCGGCCATCCATGCAGAAAGAGAATTAGTTGCCGGTGTTTGGATTTCAATTCGTTAAAAAGTAAAAATGGCGGTGAGATGTGTTTTGGCGACGGTTTTGGGTGTGTGTAAGCGTTGACATTTTCTGGAAATGGTGATGTGTTATTTCCCTCCTTTTTTTTTAATAATTTGTTTGTTAATAAATGAGGGTTCCGTGGCACTTGTGCTAACTTGAGCTGTAGGCGTGAACAATAGCTGACGATGATCACATTTTAATTCCGTTAAATTTCTTTTGAAATATGACGAATGAGGACCAAAAAGAAGACTTAATTTCAAAATTGGTGATATTTTGTTAAAATAAATAAATCACGGAGGGTTTGGTAAAAACATTGTTATTATACATTCATCAAGACTAAACTTGTAGAAACATTTAAACTGAAATACCAGCTGATATATATACTCATGAGAAAAAACTTATTCTTATTTCATTTGTCACATTTTTTATGAAGACATATACTACCTCCGTATCAAAATAAGTGATACATTTGAGAAATTGCGGTTTTTGAGGCAAAAGATTGAAAAGTGATTTAAAATAGTATAAAGTGGATAGTTAGTGGATAATGGGACCCACTTCTTTTGGATGTAGTGAAATTAATGATGTTTAAAAGTAAAAGTAAGGGTAAAAGAGTAATTTTACTTTATTAAAGTAGATAGTTAGTAGAGAAGGGGTCCCATTTTTTTGCCAAATAAGGAAAGATTTTGAAGTGTATCACTTATTTTGTTCCACCCCTTTTAGGAAAGTGTATCACTTATTTTGATACGGAGGTAGTATATACCTAGGGGTGAGCATTTGGACCGAAAAAACCGAACCGAACCGAAAACCGACCGAAACCGAACCGAACCGAAACCGATAACATGTTATCAGTTCGGTTTTGAAAATTCATCGTTATCGGTTATCGGTTCTATCGGTTCGGTTCGGTTCGGTTTCGGAAAAGGATGAACATTTGGCCTAAAATAACCGAACCGAAACCGAAACCGATAACATGTTATCGGTTCGGTTTCGGTTTTGAAAATTCATCGTTATCGGTTCGGTTCGGTTTCGGAAAAGGATGAACATTTGGCCTAAAATAACCGAACCGAAACCGAACCGAACCGAAATCGATAACATCTTACACACACGTACACATGCATATACGCATATACATGCATACACACACATACAGAGGCTTCGTCCCTTTCGTCACTCAACTGACCATTCCACACGACATAGGCTACTGACCAGGGCGTGCCAATCGTGTCACTTAACTGAAACTTGTTAGTTTGAAAAACTGACAAGTCAGTTAGCATTGCTCTAATTGTTGTATTTTTATTTTGTAAGGATGATTGTAGTCCTTTCAGTTTCCACCCATAACTAATTATTTCTCAAATAAACAAACTTTAAGTAGGTTTACAATTTTATAACCTATAGATCATTCTCCAAAGTTGCAATTAGTTAAACAAACTCAATAAAACAATTAAAATTGAAAATAGTTCGTCAAAATGAGTGGTATTGTAGAATTTTTAAATCAAGGCAAGTTTGGTGATCACAATTGTTTTACATAGTCATCAACAAGACGACAACAGGGGATCTCAGTTGTAAACCTGTAACTAATTACCTCTTGCCTCTTTATTTATTTTCGTTTTTAAGGAGGATTGTAATTTAGTCCGTATCTTTCAATTTCTACGCTTACATGTGTTTCTTTTAGTGATTCTGTCCCAAATAACAATTTCTTTTAGTGATTCTGTCCCAAATAACAATTTCTACGCTTACATGTTTTCTTCCGTAGATCATCCTCCAAAGTTGTAATTAAATGTACTTAATTAAGAAAATAAAATAAGGAAAATGATAAATAACAGCCCTTAGGTCTGTCAATAACAAGGCAAAACTAATATAAAAACCACCCATTGTATTTTAGGAACATTACTCTATCCATGAATGTACAATCGTTTTATACATGTTAGAGATAGCCCTCTAAGGACTATCACTAATAAAACCCATAAAACAAAGCCGACATTGTTAATCATTTTTACAAAAAAAAAGTAGCCATATATAAACTCTTGTTGCTTAAACAAAAATTATTCATGCATATAAATATATGACAATTAATTTGGACAAGAACCATTTGATGATAATTTATGATTTTTTAAAAGTTTTGAAAATTATAGCATAAGAGGTTGTCAATAACAATGAATAATAAGTTAAAAATAATAATTAGTTACTTATATACTACTTACCATTTACCCACTCTTAACTTCATTAGTCAAATTGTCTTCCTTCTTTCTAGCAATATCTAAATTCTTCTCCCAATCAAAATCAACATTGCTCATACTTATATGTTTTTATTGACAACCCTAAAATCTATCAACATCAAACCCTTTAAAGAGTTTTTTAAAGGTATAACTTCATAAACCCGTGAATTAATGGACATACCTTTTAAAGTAGAAATAAATTTGGACATGGGGATATAAATTATATATTATCTAGAAACATTGACTTATTCATTGATGTTGAATCTTGACATCATTAACTTATTTATTAATGAAGTTGAAAAGCCACCTCAATTGCAGTAGTGGGACATTTCAATTTTCAAATACGGCCAGTTTGCAACTTGTAATACCAAGTTTTGGATGTTATGAAAAGCCCACGTAGGGGCCCACTAGTTTGGTTGGAAGATGGGTAGTTGACAAATAACAACTTTGCCATTATTAGGGTAACTTTTTCACATATTCAGGTTAGGCCTGCTCAAATTCAACTGACAATCAAAAACCAAATCAAGTTATATCAGTTTGGTTCTTGGTCTGATTTAATCCAGTCCAAAACAGTATCAGTTCAATCCTCAATCCAATCTTCAGTCCAGCCGAAACCAAGCCTGCTCAAATTCAACCGACAATCAAAAACCAAATCAAGTTATATCAATTCGGTTCTTGGTATGATTTAATCCAGTCCAAAACACTATCAGTTCAATCCTCAGTCCAGTCTTCAGTCCGGCCGAAACCTAGCCTGCTCAAATTTCCAAGACAATCAAAAACCAAATCAAGATATATCAATTCGGTTCTTGGTCTGATTTAATCCAGTCCAAAACAGTATCAGTTTTCAATCCTCGGTCCGGCCGAAACCAGTTTATCAATTTTCTATTTGGAGCCATATTCACATACAAGAATAGAATACCACTCAATTCACACACAATGTAACAATAATACAAGAATCTTAATAACCATCATAAATGAACATTAACATCATAGCCATTTAAATTCTCATTTTATATATTTATCGTGTGATTTTCAATCTGAACAACAAACAACAGGAGCAGAACCGAGATGCTACAAACATTTAAATTAAAATCCGAAAAAGTAATATATAAAAGATTAATAATTTAAATGAGCTTCTTCTTTTCAAAGAAAGATTTCAAATGCCAAAGCTGCATACCAGCCACTGATAAGCATACAAACAGTGACAGAAAACTTAACCATGCCATTCTTGAGTTTGTGAGTTTGTTAAGATCTTGCATCTCCCGTTCCCTGAAAACCATACGAATATAAATTTTTATCTCAAAATAGAAATTCTTACAAAATTTAATATAAATTATAGAGTAAATTACAGAAATTATCCCCCCTTCCAAATTCTATGATTTTGTCCCTAATTTTTTTTCGTGATTTTTGTCCCTATGGTCTTCAAATTTCTTCTTTTTCGTCCATTTTGACCTAAAATGACCAACCCTTTTAATTAATTTTTGGCCACAGGGACAAAAATCACGAAATAAAAGTTTAGGGATAAAATTGTAAAATCTGAAATGCTACAGTTACAATTTCTGTAATTTATTCTAAATTATATTAGGTTCCAACTTTTGAAATGCCGAAATTTGACTATTTTGCTTTGTAAGAAATGGAATACGATTTTCAGGAGATTATGGACTAACCTTTCTCTCAAATAAAACATCTCCTCATGGATTGAAGTTATGGTATCTGCCAGTTTCTTCAGCTCATATTCCATTGCCTTGAAAATAATCAAAAGTTTTCAAACCAATTATTATTATTATAGTATTAATTTGGTAACCATAACTAACACTTACATCTACTGAACCTTTCTTGGCAACATTGGACCAATCTTTAGCAGCTACACCAGAACGCCAATCAAATTCAATTGGGATCTTAAGTGGCGGTTGGTGATCAATTGCAAAAAAGCAGGCCATATAATCTCCTGCCTCAACTGCCTGATATGCAAATTGACCTGATTGTACATTTTCAGAAGAGTGGTAGCTATTCCCATATGCAGAAGTCACCTGCAACCAATACAACACTTTAATCCAACTGTCTGTAATCCAACACTGTAACAAGTTATTGGTTTTCAATGGAGGTTCAATTAGGATTATGATACAAACACGAATCATGCAACAGAAAAGTCATTATCGAACAAACCCTAGATTCCTAACTGATAATAAATGACTGAATTAGCATTTAAAATAAGTAATTAAGTTGACCTTGAGAGTGATTTTGTGAGATTCAGGTAACGGTTGTCCTTCGTTAGGGTTAACAATGGAGTAATGACCAACGGTCATCGAATTGCTCTTGATATCTTCTGCTATGCATTTAGTGTGACCGGATTCGAGCTCGAAACGTATTGATTGAGCTATTGGGGATAAAAGCCCTATGATTACGAAGATACAGACAGCAAATCTGTGAAGCTTCATTGTAAACAGAGACCTTGATCTCCTGAAGGTGATTTTGAGTTTAGATTGCAGCTTATATTCGGGGATCTAACTGATGGAGATGATTTAGTGATGTTATAAACTTTAAAGAATCAAAGACGGAAGTGAATCAAAGAGTCAATGGGATCTGAATTGCAGTTGGGTTCGTTCGATCTTCACGGGTATACATGAAGTCAAGAAGGGGAAAAAATTGATTGAAGTAACAATGTGGTGGCCAAATCAGATCAAATTAGAGTTACATTAATGGTCCCTTGACTATTGTTTGATCTTCACATTTGATCATATTATATGTATTATTACTACTCATATAATTGTTGTAATTTATTGGAACTCAAAAGATTATTTCGTATCATTTACAGAAGTATTATTTCGTATAATGTTAAAAATGTTATTAATTAGGTAATTGTCATATTTTCCTTTTAACCAACTGAACCTACAAGTTCTAAGGTGCTGTTTGGTTCGCAGAATGTTTCTGATGGAATTATAATTTATGAAAGAATTGAAATTCGCCAGGAATTGGAATCCAATTTCATACTCTGTTTGGTTGGCATGAAAGGGAATTGGATTCCAATTCCCTCAGATTCCATCACATTCCAACGAACCAAACAGCACCTAAGCTCACAATTGTACATGTTTTAACCAAATAAAAATCTCCTGAATGTTAATTATTAAGTTCCTCACAAGAAATAATCCAACCAACTAACCATCAGGAGAATCGGATGTTTGTGCACTAATCTCGTAGAATACAAAGACATATAGCGCCAATTCGCCAAAGACACTATTGCTTTTATATATGGGTTTTGCTAATGACAACCTTTAAGGGGTAGTTGGATGCATAAATTGTTTTTGTTAGTGGGGGATGATTCCTAAAATGTAAGGGGCGGTTATTGATTATTGTATAAATTTTAATGCATGATTTAGCCTGTCATTATCATTTTCCTTTATATATTATGTATACATACATATACATATATACATATACATGTAAGTTAGCATTATTTGAAATTCAACAAAATAAAATAAAAAGTTAATCTAACCATAGCCAAAACACGCTAGCATTAAAAATATTTGTATATGTATTAACAACCATAAATTTTGTTATGACCTCACCAATACACATTGGAGGGACACAAAATTCTGATCTTCTTAGCACCAAATTTGGTGTAAAAGGATAAGACTACCCGTAATGCACGACCTTTCGTTCGGTCATGACCGCCACCTCCCCTCCGGCGACGCGTCCCTCCCCCTTACACCCGTTTCCGGCGACGCGTCCTATTTGCCGAATGGTCGACTCCACGACCGTTCATGGTTGTTGGTCGTCTGCACCTCTTTCTTTCTACACACACACACACACACACACACACATATATATATATATATATATATATATATATATATATATATATATATATATATATATATATATATATATATATATATATATATATATATAGGAGGGTTCATGCGAGAAACATTAAAATTGCGAGAACTGCGAGAACCACTTTCTGACTAATCATTTCAACTAATTAGTTTTTAAATTATAAAGGGCATTATAGTCTTTTTGAAATTATAAAAAATCCTTTTATTAATACCAAATTCAATTTCCTTAATTAAATTGTAACTTCTATCATATTTCAAGGATCTGAATTTTGCAATTCGAAAGTTGATTTTTAAATTCGTATGCGTTCATTAATGAACGCATAACTATAACTAACAATTTTTAACCATTTTTAGCGTGTTCAATGATGAACGCATACAAAATACTATAAATGAACAAATACTTCAAATGATCATTATGAATATAATCATACTAACACAGTGTTCAATGTTGAACAAATACTACAAATGAACAAATACTTCAAATGAACATTATGAGTATACAATATACTCAAATGTACAAATCACAAATACCCAAATTTTGAAAAGAAAAACATGTTCGTGATCAAATAATTCAAATGAACAATACAAAATATACTTTCTAAATTTAATTAACACGATGTTGTGTTCACTACTGTTCATCCTTTGGTCATCCTTCGGTAGTCCTGTTGAAAAACTGTGTTCGTCATTCGGTCGATAGTTTTGTAAGCCATTGTTCATCATTGGATTCGAAAATGTTTATTATTCCATCATCAAGAATTGTTGTTTACCATTGTTATGTTTGTAAGCCGTGTCAAGCAATCTGTCTTTGGCCAACCAATAATTTATTACTTCATTTAAAATCTACAAAATCCATACATAAATAATATTACATTAACCTTTTTTATTAAAAAAAACAATAAAGAAGATAACATATTATGTATCTAAGTTGTACGTGTTTTAACGCCACCCAATTTGTACATGTAGGTTGGGAAACCAATTTTTAAATATTTATTTTTTACCCAATGAACAAAGAAAAGGCTGAGAAAAGGCTGGCTTACATTTAACATGTTCCAAACTTGCACGATAGTGTTGCGAGCGGTGAAAACAGCACAACATCAGATGAACGGTGAATAATCACTGATAATCACAGATCTACTTGATTTTAAAACACAAAAAAACACAACTTGAATTACAGGTTTGTCACTCGTTTATTGCAGATCTATTTGATTTTAAATAACAAAAATCCCAATCACAGATCTGCTCTCTCGCTGGTTTATTCCAGATCTATGAGTTGCGGTGGTCGGCGAAGGTCGGTGGTGGGCGTCGTCGGAAGAGGGAGCCTGTGAGTTGCGGTGGTTTCTTCCAGATCCGTGCGTTAGGAAGGTCAACGGTAGCATTTCATATGGGGAAGGGATACCGATGGAGGAAGATGGATGGTTGGGAGAGAGAAACAGTTCAACCCTAGATGTGCCGCCATCGATAGTTCTCAGATCTGATTCGAAATCTGATCGATTCCAGATCTGGTAGCAATGGTTCAATGGGTGGTGGTGTAGGTGGCGGTGGTGGTGTCGGAATTACGACAGCGGCGACTGTTTCACGGGGACTGTTGCCGGCAATGATGAAATCGAGAGTTTTACTAGCGGTGAAGATGAAGCTTTTGAAATAGTTTAATGACTTCTCAAAATCACGTCCGGATAAAGATGCACAATTCTCTCTAATATAAAAGTTTATTCTTATTTGTTAAAGCTTTTCCTTATTTAGTTTTGATGTCTTTTTATGTAAATAGCCCTCCGTGCTTTTTTTTAAAACTAATTTGTGTCCAATTAATTACATTTCTGCCATCGATAATCTTAGCCACACATATACTAATCTAATGGCTACAAAGTGGTTCTCGCAGTTCTCGCAATTTTAGTGGTTCTCGCATGAACCCTCATATATATATATATATATATATATATATATATATATATATATATATATATATATATATATATATATATAGTGTGGATCCATAGAAAACCTTTATTTGTTAAAGAATATAGAGAACTAATTGCAGCCCTTGGATCAAGAGTTGAAGGGACCATATGATGGCATTTAAAAAGACACGCATAGGATGGGGCCTAGATAAAAAAAATAGGCTAAAAGGGTACAATTGTAAAAAATACCAGCAACATATACAATTGGATAGTCGAATGGGACGATTTCAAATGATTAGGGTTTCGAAAAACCGTCTCTCACTTGAGCAACACATACGCAGGTCTCGCAAACGGCGATTTCAATCGGCAAGGTTTCAATCAGATAGTCGAAGGGGAAGAACGAAGTAGCGATTTTCTGTGTTTTTATCAATCGATGAAGGCAATATAGGGTTTCAATCGACGAAAGAAGGAGACTAATCGGCAATATAGGGATTCAATCGACGAATGAAGGCGACAAATCTCCGCCTCTTTGTCACAATCGAAGGCCATTCAATATAGTGGAGAGGTATGCTTGTTTTCTGTAACACCGCAAAATTTAGAGAACGTTTTTTTTTAAAGGGTGTGCGGAAGCATAAAGATAATAATAAGTTTAGGTTTAGGTTTACAAACCAAGTGTCCCAAAATAAACTCTAAATAATAATAATAATAATAATAATAATAATAATAATAATAATAATAATAATAATAATTAACGGTGTTAATAAACGGCATGGCTCATTTTCAAAACATAACAACTGAGCTTGGTCAATCATCCCGTCCAAAGCACCAACCACCTGAAAAGATTCAACGAGGGAGGGATTAGCACAAAGCTAAGTGAATGAACATAATCTACAAATTCTGTAAAGCCCAACAAGCTAGCATAGACATCCCTACGGTCTAAATGCCACATAACTACGTATCACTGTTCACTAAAACACGAAAGTTCTAAAACATCTCCGGTTGGGGAAAACACTGTTTGTTCGAGAAGATCGGGGTCCTGCCGGAGCCTTAAACCATGGTCGGCCAAACCACGGTAACCGATAGCGTTTCGTATCCAACACCCGGGCAACTCCCTCCCCTTAACCATGCAACAAATACAGGTAAGGTCGGATACCCTATTAGTCGATACCCGATGCCCAGCGCAGTGACTTCTCAAACCTCGGTTACCAATCAAACCGAGCCCTCGGTTACCAATCAAACCGAGTTGTTGCTTACAATTAAGCCAAGTCTCTTCACCTATGTGCACATGGTCATGTATGGTATTCCCTAACACTAGGCATACATAACAAGTAGACTAGCTACGAAAAACACCGCGAAAAACGTCACGACAGAGTTCCCAATCGCGAACTCAAGTTCACGATCGTGAACTAGAGTTCGCGTCGGGAACTCCGACGTGAACTACTTCGCGACCATCGACTAACTTCGCTGGAGTCACTTCGCGATCGGGAACATGAGTTCGCGACGCGAATGCCCCACGTCTGGTAATTTCCTGCATTTTTACCAAGTATGCATATACCGAACCAATTGTAACCAAACACAAGTTGGAGGTTAAATCCACTCACCGAAACCTTCCACTTGCCGAACTCAGAGGTCTAATGTTTCTGAGTCACGATCCCGATTCCTGTACACCAAAGGAATACCGAATTAGTATATAATTCCACCAAATTATAAACAATGTTAAATATACATTTAACACTAACGCTTGCACTAACTAGATAACCAAACACTCAAATCATCATATGAACATGTCATGACCATTTACACTTACATAACAAGTCAACTAGTCATTTGCAAGTCTTACATTCAAACGGGCCAAACCGGATTATTAAACAATAATACATCCTACAACTATAATCATGTCATCAACCTATAATTTACCAATTGTTATCAATAACATTTCTAACAAACACTTATACTTGCACAATCCAAGTTTCTTAAGTCACTTTACTACCCATTGGCCCAAACGGGTCAAAAACCCGAACATGACTATATCACTTCCCATTTCCATCAATTAGCACAAAAACCCTATAACTTAGCAAGTCATAATCATGTAGCAATTCATCAAGTTCCAAGTTACCAACAATCCATGTATTTTACTCCCAGATTACTAGTTAACCATTTTAACCAAAAACATCCAAACACTAGCTAGCATTTCAACAATCTCACTAATCTTGACATAATTCAAAACTAACACATCCAATCTATCATGTTAACATATCCAAGCAATAAAACCCGCAACAACACATCAATGCCATGATTCCACCAACTAGTCATTTAACACAATAATTGGTTCATACTTTCTACATAACCTTAAACAATTGTTTTAACTAACAATCTCACCCAAATCAAGTCATAATCCACCAAAACATCCAATACTTGATTTCTCAACATCCATAACTTACTAAACATGTTTTCTCAACCTAATGAACAATTCCAAGCATTCAAACCACAAGAAATCTAAGGTTTGACAAAACCCATACAACCTACTTTTACATAAACACACCAACTTGTACACTTTGCTAAAAAGGTTGTACCTTGTGCTAAATCACTTGTACTCAAGCAACAATACATGTCAAACTTTGCATAAACACTTAATATAACATCTAACACCATAATCACCAACCAAATCTCAAGAACACATAAACCCTAACTTATCAACTATCATGAAATCGAAAACAAACACATATAGGTTGAAGCTTACCTCAAGAGCTATCCAAAAACGTGTTCGGATTAAAGATTGGCCAAGAAACAAGCTATGGATCTTCACCAAAAGCTCAAGAACACAAGAGGGGGTTATGGGGTTTTCTAGAGAGAGGTTAGAGAGAGTGAGAGAGAGATGGATAAGAAATAAGGAAGAAGAAGAAAGAAGGGGTTTTCCCCTCTAAAGGCCGGTCAAGGGGTGGGGTGGGACCCACTTGACTTTTTTTCAACTTTTAACAAATACAATACTTCCTCCGATTCAAAATAAGTGATACACTTTCCTTTTTAGGGTGATTCAAAATAAGTGATACACTTTGAAAAGTTTCCTTATTTGGCAAAAAAAATGGGACCCACACCCACTAACTATCTACTTTAACTAAGTAAAATGACTCATTTACCCTTACTTTTTACTTTTAAACATCATTAACCTTACTTTATTCAAAAGGTGTGGGACCCATTCTCCACTAACCATCCAATTAATCTAATTTAACCATCATTATAATCTTTTACCTCAAAAACCGTGAAACCCCAAGTGTATCACTTATTTTGAATCGGAGGAAGTATAAAAAGTCCCTTTCGTAGCTAATTTATTTAAAATACCAAACGGACTCCAATTTTAAAAAACGAAAGCATTTCTGGGAACGAGATCCGACAAGGAATCTAAAGATATAAAAATCACATTTTCATTTAAACATTTCAGAAAACGGATATTTTAATCCCTTGATTAAAATATCACAAAAGGACAAAAAGTCAAACAATTCATTTAACACTTAATCAATTTATTCCACATATGGTCAAATATATATTTATCAAATATCATTATATACCTAAAACAACTAGGCCGGTTTTAGGATGTTACATTTTCAGTTAGAATGGAAATAGTTTCTCTTTGTATTGCTCAACTTTCTGTTATGTTACTTAAAATTTTGGTTAAAATACTCGTTGATGATTTTATGATCATTTAGGCAGATTATTTAAGCAGTTAAGATTTGATTTTCCGATTATCTAACCCTCTCGTTATGGTCAATCTGATTTAAGACTTCCATATGTAAGTTTGCATATAATTGAAGCTCAACTGTTCTTGTTTCTTCAGGGATTTCAATCGACGAACGACAATCGGCAATTTCAATGAATTGTTCTTGTTTCTTATGCGATTGCTAATCATATAATAAAATTGGTCTCTGTCTCTATGCATTTTCATTTTATGTGGGTATGAAGTATGAAGTTGAAAACGATTCCGATTTGTGTGTAACAAGTATGAACTATAAAATAGAAAAGGTATATGTGTTTGCATTTGCATTCCTGGTTGTAGAAAGTAATGAAGAATGAAAACAACAAAATATTATGAAATTGCAAAAAATTTCTACATGTATGCATTTTCATAATTGAGAGTTTAATAATTTATTTGAATAATAATAAAAACAATGATATTTAAGGTGTGTTTATGTATCTTTGAATATGCAGGTTACGTAGAAAGAAAGAATTAAAAATGTTGAAGATGCTCTAGTGAGAATCATGAACAGGTTACGAAGCAGTGAGTAAAACATGGATGCTGGTCTAACTATAAAGTAGGTCATTTGTTGGTTTTTGTTCGTATGGATTGTTATATTTAGGTGGTTGGTAGTTTTTTATGTGGTTGAATGTGTTTTCGAGGCTGATTATTTTCTTAAACTTTTTGGTAGTCGGTTGGGTTATTTATTCATATGGAATGATGGATGGTTGCAGAAAAAATCTAGATTGTTAGCAATTGATTTTTTTTCTTTGTTTTGGTTATAATATTAAATAAAACAAGTGAAAGTAGATAAAATTCTATCAAGTGGCGATGATACATAAAAAGGTACACTGAAATAGAAATTGTGACAAAAGTATATGTAATGAAAATGCAAATGCAGGTGTAGGTATAAAAATGCAAATGCAAATGTACATGTACGTGTAAGTATGAAAATGTAAATTGAAGTACCATTATTTAAAACAATTTGGTTAAAATTTCAAGTAATAATTAATTTTAATAAAAATGCAAAAAGGGCAAAAATGTATTACAAATACTAGTATTTATAAGTTTAAGGAATAAGTGCATAAAATGAAAAGGCGAAATGCAATTGCAAGTATGAAAGTGCAAACGCAACTACAAGTATGAAAATGCAAATGCAACTGAATATTTAAAACAATAAAAAAATGTAAAATTTCAGGGAATAACTACATAAAATAGAAATGCAACTGCAAATATGAAAATACAAATGCAAATGTCAATTTTCAAAAAAGTTGGTTAAACACTCGAGAATAACTACATAAAATGAACATGCAAATGCAACTGACAATATTTAAAATAGAACCAATATGTAAAATTTAAGTGACTAACTAAATAAAATTAAAATGTAACTGTAAGTATGAAAATACAAATGCAAATGCAACTGTAAGTATGAAAATGAAAATTCAACTTTAAGAATGAAAATGCAAATACAACTGATAGTATTTGTAGCAAAACGAGTATTTGAAATTTCAATTAATAACTAGATATAATGAAAATGCAAATGTCAAAGTATGTTTAATTACACTTGGTAAGAATATAAAAGATAACCAATTAAAAAATAATGTGCCACTCAAGAAGATCATGCATCATCATCTGCTCATTGCGTTTTTTCTTTGCATCTTCTACTTTTTTTATCTTCTTTCTGGACGAACGAATATTATGCTGATCAATATTTTGCATGTACTAATAAATTCATCCAGAGAAACATTATATACAACCTACATAATTGTTAAAATGTCAAAGAAGTCTACAAAATGAAAATGCAAATGCAACGGGTAATGAGGCAATAATTTAACAATTTAACAACCTCACTCTCGTCTGGGAAAAATTCATCAATCAATCTTGTATCCTTGACTCTATGAAAAAATCATTTAGTAGCATGGATTCAACACCAGTGTCGATGATTTTGGATTTCTTTAAATCACCAGCATCAACATAAGAAAGAGACATATGGTTTTTATTGAATAACCAAGTATAATGAAAATGCAAATGCAACTATGAGAATGAAAATGCAAAATCAGAAAATGAACATTAATTTTTAGCATATTGACCAACTACAAAAATCATTCATCATATTAAACAGATCTATCAACAAAACTTCAAAAACAAATCTGAATATTGATTACTAGCATATCATAAACAAACATTATCCAGTTAGACTAATTGATTATATCATACACAAACACGTCATCTTAAACATTCAACTATATATTATTGAAATAAAAAAAAGGTATTAGAATCAACAAATTACCATCACTATGTAGTTCTAGATCCAATTAGAAATCAGATTAGGTAGCCATTGAATCAAAATTTAGGGGAATTTAGTTAATACATGAATCACATGAAGAAATTGAAAGGGGTTGAAGAATGGTTCAGATCTGCAACCTACCTAGAGTTTAATCCAATTCCCTCATTTGTAGCTGACTTGGGATTCATATAAGAGCAGATTTAGGGTTCGTACATGAGCTAATTTAGGGTCTTAGCTGATTTAGGGTTCAAATTACTACATATTTGAGATTGGAGCAGCTGATGTAGGACTTAAACGGTACATGGAACTGCGCCATTAATGGAGCTGCGTATGGTTTTATGAAATAGGAGATGTGGATCTGCGATTTGGAGCAACATATGGAGATGTGGAGCAGCTGTAATTTGGAGTTGTGTTATGGATTTATGGAGCTGCGTATGGTTTGGATATGTAGAGCTGCAATTTGGAGATGCTTAGTCAAATAAGGTTTTGATTAGAAAAAGCCATTGAGGGAGCTTTAGAGGATATATGAAGAAGATGATGCAGGGAAACTGAAAAACACACAAAGAGGGAAAATAAAAGGGGACGCTGTATATTGTTCAAAGGAGGGGGAGGAATGACAATCATGCCCTTATATACATTTAAATGTTTTAATTAAATCAATGCTCCTAGTTGCTTCTTTAAGTTCTCTAAATAAGCTTACTTCTTTCTTGATCCATATTCATTATATATATATATATATATATATATATATATATATATATATATATATATATATATATATATATATATATATATATATATATATATATATATATATATATTAATAATTTAATAATATATTATATATAAAATAAGTAATATAGATAGATATAGGCCAAAATTCATTTTAGTACCCTGAACTTGGTTAACTGGAATTTCTACTACCATGAACTATTAAAGGTGCACCATGGTACCCTGAACTTGACAAAATGGTCGATTTAGTACCTTGACTCAATAATTTGATCGCGTTTTCTTACTTGATTTAATTTCGTTGGAGCTTTAAACGTACTAAAAAATATGCGTTCATCTCAATATATTGATATTAGAAGCAAATCACATGAGAAAACAAGACCAAATTAGTAAGTCAGGGTACTAAATTGACCATTTTGTCAAGTTCAGGGTACCATGGTGCACCTTTAATAGTTCAGGGTAGTAGAAATTCCAGTTAGCCAAGTTCAGGGTACTAAAATGCATTTTGGTCTATATATATATATATATATATATATATATATATATATATATATATATATTAATAATCTGCAAAAAAAAAAAAAAAAAAAAAAAAAATTGATCGTCGATTCGGTCGCCCATTACGGGCTATAGGTCGCTGTATGGTCATGTGTCTGATCAGGAGAGAGAAAGCTGATGTGGCGCAGATGTGGCAGGGGTAGTCTAAAAATGCGAGTTGAAAAGTTGTATAAAACAGGAATTTATAATCCACTAATTCTCATTAACTTGTATAAAACAGGGGTAGTCTAAAAAATTCTCATTAACTTGTATAAAACAGGAATTTATATTACGGGTAGTCTAAAAATGCGAGTTGAAAAGTTGTAAGCTCGAGCTAGTCAATCCACATATAACTTGTATAAAACAGGAATTTATTCGATTAATGAGAATTAATTTATGAGAAATGATATTGATTCATTTCATTTGTTCTTATATATCTTTCTACCCATTTGATAAAATGACATTTGTAATCCACTAATTCTCTATCCTAATATTATCCATTGATTTTAACACATATCTTAATCTAATGAGCATGAAATTAAGTAGGAACCAATAGTAGTTAATTTATTTCGGGTCAAGTAGAGTGGAAACATTAATTCCGTGCTCAAGCTCCAGCTCAAATTACTTGACAGAAGCTTGAAACGTTTGAACAAGCTCGAGCTCAAATCATTCGAGCAAAATCAGATCAATCTAAAGTAATTATATCCTTAGGATGATAATTTTTTTCCCGGTTTTTATCGACAACAATAGATAAATAGGTGGATCGATTAATGTAGTATAATCCTAAATAAAGCAAATGATCATATGCAAATAGCTAAAGTATTACCGAAAATCAGTTTTATAGAACCACAGTAATCAGATAACATAAAAACCCACAATTTTCTGTGTATGATTATCAAATTTATGAAATCAAAATTAGAACTTAAAACAAACAATTAAGCAACCAAATCCAAGTATCTTATTTCTGATATCCATCAAAAACAGTTATCAATTCTCATTTTTCCTCTTTAATTACCTCAAAAAATTGCTTCCTTTATCAGTTCTCTCAAATTCAAGAGCTCGCCGGTTTCTGTTGCTCCTCCCCTGAATCCGATGCCGCAGCTGTGCCGGCGACGGCGGCCTCTTTCTCCCTATCTAATTGGTTAATTGCTTCCTGTTCCGCCGCCTTCTCCGCCTGCAAAATTGGGGCGTAGTAGTCTGAATTTGCTTCCATACATTTCTTTAAAATTGAAGTAGCTTCGAAACATTTATCGACGATATTTTCGTTGTTTTTCTCGCCTTCTTCGATGCAATTTTCCCAATTGATAAATACTTGTTTGCATCCACCTCCTTTCATAAATAAGCAAAATCCACATTCTCCTTCTTCTTCTCCTTCTCCTTCTTGATTTTGGGTTTTCTCGATTGTTGACGGATTTGTAGATTCTTGATCTGGGTTTTCGGGTTCTAGGGTTTTTGGGTGGTCGGCGGTGGGATTTGAAACTCTTGATTCTTGGTTTTGGGGTTTATTTGAGGGAGATGAAGACATGGTGGTGGTGGTGGGTTTTATGGAGATAAATATGAAGGAGATGAAGGAAGATGTAGGGAAACGGAACCCATTGTTGAACTTGAAACCCAAACCCTCGGGCCTCCACGTTTGAAGTTTTATCAATTATTTATTTCTTAAATGTTTTTGTTTCTTGTCCAAAAGGGATTAATTTGGAGTTTACACGTGGAAAAATGGAACTGAGATTTACAACATAAAAACAACTTTTCACTAGGGGTATGCCAGGTCTAAAAATCGGACAGAATCGGTCTGGATCGACTACAACCGCTAATCTAAAAATAGTTTTGATCCGACTGAAGACCGAACCAATAATATTCAGAACCGAGCTGACCAGACTGAGAACCGAATCAAACCAAGAAACAAGGTAATTTCTTCGTCTTTTTACGATTTTTCTCGGTTTTGGATCGAACCGATGTAATTTCTTTGACTTTTTTTTTCGGTTTTTTCAACTGGCCGGGTGAGATCTTATGGGTTACCTTCATAAGTTTCGGGTTCAAGTCTTAATGAAAGTTTTTCCTCACATGAGTATGTGGTAGGATTTATTCCCCGTAGACGAATGGTTCAAGGGGAGAATATTACCCCTTGTGAATGTTACCGACTGACTCAAATCACTAATTAAAACTAACTATTTGTTCAAAAAAAAATTCTTTAAGGACCGAACCAATGATGTTCGGAACCGAACTGAACCAGACTGAGAACTGAACCAAACCAAGAAGTAAGGTAATTTTTTCGACTTTTTACAATTTTGCTCGGTTTTGGACCAAACCGAGGTAATTTCTTTGACTTTTTCGGTTTTTTCAACTAGCCAAGTGAGATCTTAGGGGTTCCCTTCATAAGTTTCGGGTTCAAGTCTTAATGAAAGTTTTTCCTCACATGAGTATGTGTAGGATTTTTTCCCCATAGGCGAATAGTTCAAGGGAAGAATATATCACCCTTGTGAATGTTACCGACTGACTCAAACCACTAATTAAAACTAACTATTTGTTCAAAAGAAATTATGGGTTTACAAGACTTTTTTTTCACGATACTAATGCTTTGTGTAATTCATAAGAAAAAGGAAATTACATCTCAACGCAGTTCATGAACGATCTAAAACAATAGTTGTCTGTCTACCTAGTTGTCGTAATCCGTAAGATCTATAAAATGCTCTATTTGTAAAATATGAATACTTTAGTTATTGTAGCAAGTTTTAACTTGAAAAGCTATTTTATTTGTTAAATTTTGACAACGGATATTCTTCATGTTAGTTGATACATAATTTAAGCCTTTGTGGGTATCCGTCATTTGTACCGCATCAAAATTATTGTTTCGTGCTCTTCTGTAGTTGTGGCCACTCTCTTCATGAAACCATTCTCGATGTGAAGGGGAGGCGATGTTGCATTTGCCTTTATGTTGTGGTCGCTTGCCACATAGACTCCTTCACGGGCGTGGTGATCGAGTACATACTGAACAACCTAAGGAGAACTTAATTTTATATAAAAAAATACAACTTCTAAAAACTCCTTTTTAAATGCATGACCATAGTTTTCTCGTACTGCATCCATATCAAAATAAATTATACATTTTCTATTATGGGTAGATCAAAATAAGTGATAAACTTTTAAATTTTATTCTATTTGGTAAAAAAAAATAGGACTCACATTCCACTAACTATCTAATTTAATAAATTAAAATTACAGTTCTACCTTTACTTCTACTTTTAAGCATCATTATTATCACTTTATTTAAAAAGAGTAAGAATTATTATCCACTAACTATCAAATTTAATCTATCATAATTCACATTTTAATTTTATGCCTCGAAAACTATAAAACCTCAAATGTATCATTTATTTTGATACGGAGATAGTATATAGTTATCTATATAAGTACATATAAGTACGTTTAACATAATTTTGAAAATTAAACAAGTTATTATTATAGTTAAATTATGGGAGACAAAGTAACATAATTAAAGGCCTATATTACACGGAGTAAATATTTCAATATTATTCATCATGGCAAAAATGGTCCACAACAATTACTTATTTTTTGAGCAGGTCTATTTATTTGTCTTATGTAGTTTCTTATCCCACCATGGTCAGTTCTCTACTCATATCAACATTTATTTTTATTGTTTTCGCTTTTAAAGCAATAAGATTTATGATCGTTTTTATTGACAATGATAGTTGCAAAACTATAGGTTGCTTAGACCTATGAAATCTTATCTTGTAATGATCATCAAATTTATTGTATGACATCAGTATGGAAAGTTATTGTAATTAATTAATTTTCTTTTTATTTTTTTACTTTGTGTGTTTTGTCACATTCATAACTAAACATTATAACTTTTATGATGATTTTAGTTTTCTATAAGAAACAATCGTGTAAAAAAGGTAATGTCATGTTTATTTTGTATTACTATATAAATAAATGTTATTGTTTTTTATAATGTTATTGTTTTTTATAATTCATATATACTTTATTTTGCTACTCACCAGTCACCACTAAATGATGTGTAATCTACGAATTATCTTTTTTTTTACAATATCATTTTTTAATTTAAACACTTACTTCATCTGTTGAGTAAGAAAATAAATATACACAAATTATAAGAATCAATAATATTTCTCTACTACGTAAATGATAAAGATTTGTGAGTATATTAAGTTAATTATTACATAGAAAAGCTCTTGAAAAGTAAGGATATGATAAACGTATTTTCGCAAATATATTTTTCTACAAGTTAAAAGTTAAAACTTAAGTATAGCGATTAGAAATATATATATGTCTTACAAACATTTTTGAGATTCTATTTCAACATGTTTATTAGATCATTATAAACATTTTTTGAACAATATTATAAAGTTGAAAACATTTGAATTCTTTTATAGAGTTGCTATAATAAAAAAATACGGAGTATGATTATTTTATCGTTATTGTAAGGTACATAAAAATGAACATGAATTAATAATAATCCAGCCTTTTTGTTTGTGGTGTTTCCCATAGAGTTATTTGCCAGTACAACATTTAATATTTTCTACGAATCATTGGTATTAGAAGGTACATTAAGGAAGTTTTCTAATCCTTTTTCCATTTGTTGAGGAGGTTCTGTTCTTGCTTAACAGGGGTGTTTTGGATTGCTTTTTTGTCTCTAGGTGGGACGTATTCGTAATGGTACGTGTTGGTGTCTATGTTCCTGTGGTGTTTGTTTTTCTTTCATGTGCTAGCAAGTAGCTAGTTGTTTATTTACATAGTTTTTTGGGATTTTGGTACGCTGATAATTTTGCCGATCTTTTTTCCGTTCAAAAAAAAATTACATTAACATATACTGTATTAAAATGGACATAAATCAGGAATCTAACACTGAATAACATTAAATGCTTATTCTATCACAATTACAACTTATTAGGACACATTAAAGGTGACGTATCCACCAATATCATTGCATTTACTTTTGTTCTAAGCTTAATCGTACGTCTTGATTTTTTTGTTTTAGAAAACAGACGGAAATGATGAATCATTAGCTAATTTATCAAGAATGTTACTCCAGTAATTATTATCATCGTTAAAATCACCATGACTGTTCCCGTTATTGTCATCCTTTACCAAATGGTTTGTAAAAGCGTCCGCCAAATAAACGTCTTGATATATCATGTCACTTGCTTCAAGCGTGTTTTGAGTTTCTTCTTCTCTTCGGATCTCAAGATCGTTAAACGAACCTTTTGAGACTTTCAACTCATCCAAATGATCTTCGGTTGGCATATTTTTAAGAGTTTGCGTTTCGACATTCTCAGCAAGATTATGATTAGTTAACGCGGTTTGATGGTTAGGAGTCTTGAGACCACTTAAATTAGAGAGTTTACTCAAAGTGAGACCTTGCCATGCTTTTAGCACGTCAAGGCATAGTGGTTGGGGCAGCGAAAGTGATGAGACCAAAGACTTGTTGAAATAGGGAGCCGAACCATAATGGAGTCTAACCCTAGACCCGCGAACAAGCCTAGCTTCCGCTTCAAGACGAGCATTCTCCCACTGTGTCATATGACTTAAGTTGGTATTGACCGCTGTTCTTGACTTGTGGGTGATCGGATCAATACCCATTTTGGTTAACCGTTTCTTAAGATGTGTGTTCCAGTAATTTTTGATTTCGTTATCAGTTCTTTTAGGTAAATGAGTTGCAATAGCTGACCACCTGAACCATGTAGATAATGTAAATATATTTCATGTTGATAACTTAAAGAAAACTCTTACATATAAACTTTGAAAACTTGCAAAAGCAATTTGTCGTATGCATGGAAAATAATATGAAGAGCCAATAAAATTTGTTGAAAATATATATATTCACAACGCAGTACATATTTAATATTGAATAATTATTTTTATTATTATGTTTGACATATATATGGTTCCACTTGTTTCACTTCTCATGTACTTATAATGTGAGTGCCCACTTCAATTCTTTTATGGGTTCTTTATAGTTTATAGGCATTATACTCCAATAATACAACATATATACATGCCCCCTGAATTTGCATTTACATAACAAATCAACCAACATAATACTAACATGAAACATTATTTTGTTGTAATATTACATGGACAGTATTTTTTTAAATAGTGACCTCTTTTAAAATACAATGCTATCAGTTTATAAATATGATAAACACATACACATGCTCCTCGTTGTACACACCTCCTCGTTATACCCAACTTCTATTGTATAGTAAAACAAATCCGATGCATTTTTTAGTTATCTTTGTTAAAAAAAAATTAGATATCCTTGGTCACTTATTTATTATAGTATAAATAACATTCTACTTTATGCTAAATCATGGACTAAGCTATACCGTTTACGATAAAAACGGAAAGAAAACAAATCCAAAAGGGTAATGTACCTATTGCCAAGAAGAGCATGGAGTTGGATGATGGTTTGTTCTTCTTGCAAACTAAACTTTCCTCTTTTGATATCGGGTCTTAAATAGTTCGTCCATCTCAGTCTGCAACTCTTTCCGCATCTTTGTAACCCTGCGACATGCGATTTTAACAAACATAAATAAACAAATGTCCAAAATACGTTATTGTTTATATATTAGTAGAGATCGAGTACATCATGTTTTAAGTTTGTGTGTCTAAATACATACCGGCCTTAAGAGGCAATGCACGCCAACTTCCATGACCATGTTCTTCGATGTAGGCCACTAGCTTTCGATCTTCTTCCGATGTCCATGGACCCTTCTTCAAACCCTTCTCAAAACTTGGCGATCTTCCCATTCTTTCTATGTATAATAGTAGTACTAAACTTAGTTTTTTTAGCTATGATGATGAATGGTTTCACTTAAAAGGGAAAGTGACTATATATAATAGTGGTAGCATGATATGATTATGAGGTGTGCTAGGGTTAGCTAGACCAATGAGTAAATCCGACATGTTTGGTACTATTGTTTTCACGGTGTAATGACTGTAATTTACATCGCTGATGGTAATACCCAATTTTCAGAGAGAATTTATTGTTGAAATATTAAAATATATACGTGCTTACGTGGCAAATGGGTACGTGTTAGCTGGTGTACGTGTGTAATGCCTGTTCGTGGATTGAATTGGATGGGGTATTTCATCCATGGGTTGGTGTGCATTACATATTATGGATTCTAAATGCATCAATTTCGCTCTACTGTACGTACTATATTATATATGCATTGAAACGGGAATCTTTTGCATCTGCATATGCGGGTATGACACTACGTACCTCTATTGTTATTATATATGTATGTCAGGGAAAATGAATTTTTTTCTCTTAACTTAATCCACGTACCCAATTAATCTAAAAATTCAACTGCAGTATGAAATTAGAGAGTAGAGATGGTAAAATGGACATGGTACGTAATACGTCAAAACGAATACTTCTTAATAGTAGTACATTTGAAAATATGTTAGGTTAATTGTGTTAGATGTAGCAACAATTTTTTTTGTCTATTCGTTATTTTATACACTCTGTTTCAAAATTATTATACATCAGTGAAAAATATGTAGTTTTAGGAAAATATATTAATTACATTGGGCCACCATTTAAATTATCCTTTTACCACTTAAAAGCTTTTTGATTGGTTGATATATAGAAGTAGATAATTATTTTGTGACAAACAAAAATAAAAAGGAGGACAATAAAATTGGAACGGATGGAGTATATAATTAAATATTGGGATGGAGGGAGTGAGTGAGGTGTATTCAAAATTGTCATTAATTTTTATGTATTTTAAGAAATAAATCTCAACCATTGAAATAAGTGATGGTCAAAATTAATCACAAATTTTATACATAAGGGTATTTTGGTCATTTTTACAATAAAAATAAAATTTTGTTATTTTTATTATTTATTTATGATTATTAAAAAATTATTTTTTTATTATTTATTTTTCGTTAATGACACATAATGTGATAATCACATGTGATTGTATAATGAATCACATGTGATTGTTCTAAAACATCACATATCACATGTGATAAAATATATAATAATATGTGATTGTACATTAAAATCACATGTGATGAAGTACACACGTAAATTTCAAATAATATTGTTTTTTTTACGAAAAAGTATAATAAAAAAATGAAAAATGATATAATTTTTAAATAAAAATTCGAATTTTTTTTGGGAAGTGTCAAATAATCAAAATACCATTCATGTATAAAATATGTGATTAATATTGATCATTAGATCTTATTGATCAATGGTTAAAATTTGTCCCTTAAAACTATAAAAAAAATTAAGGACTATCTTGAATATTTTACGAGTATATAATTGTGTGTATCATAATTATACTAATAGAAAAGGAGGTTTTTTTTCTTTCAAATAAATGATTAATGTTGTAACTTGTAAGCATAGAATTTCCTTGCAAAATTTTGACCCGTTTTCTTGTTAGTTTTTAACCAATATTTTATATTTGACAGGGTAAAAGATAACATGTACCAAAGGGCCAAAATCTCATCATAAAATAATGAAATTATCCACGTAAAATATGTATTAAATTGATAAATATTTATAATTAGGATATGCGTACAAACATTAGACATCCTACGACTCATCTATATGAAGATGTCAAACAACCTTGAAGAGACAAGGGCGTTGGCAGCAGTAGTAAGAGACAATGGATATGTGGGTGGGTAGGTCAGCAATGAACCGCGGGTTCGACGGTGAAAGTGAAAAAGGGAATGAAAACCAGTGAACATACTAGAGAAGATTTCAATACTTTTGATTTAGCTAAAATAGTGTAATGTTGTTTAGTGTACATTTTAGAGAAAATTTTACTAATTTTTACATTAAAATAATTGAAAATAAATCTTTATTCTATTTATAATACAATTGTGATACAGATTTATTGTTCACAAGAAAAGTTTTAAGATTTATATTATAGGTTTTGTATATAAAATAGTTATCAAGGTGTTAATTTGCTTCGGTGGCAGTATGTCATTCAAATCGAAAGCTTATTGAACACATTGGAGAAAGTCTTAAGGACTATTGATAAGAAAATTTTGAATATTTAAAAGGGTATTAATATGCTATAACTATAAAAAGATATATTACTCATAGTAATTACTAACCACCTAGGTTTTATGTTTTAACACTTATTTTAAACCATCAATGATCTTTAACCATTGTCTTAAAAACTATATTTAGCAAAACACCTTATTTTAATATGAACCAGTTGGATAATTTTTCTGGCTCCATCTCGCTATATACGTACGGTACATATCATATATATGTATGTCATCGTTAACTATGTATCTTGGTATTTAAGGCTTTTAGCCTAGTGGTATTAGTGAAAATTATAAGGTGTTGTCATGACCAATAAGTCATGATTTAAAATCCCGTCGTAGATAAATGATGTAGATTATATGCCGTTAAAAAAAACTATGTATTTTGGTACAAAACTTTCGTACTTAATGACATTAATTTCAAAAAATCACCGTTTTAAAATATAGCTTTACTATATAACGCATTTGGAAAATTGTCAAATTAAAAAAAAAACTTAATTTTTAACCAAAAGACTTGTTTCAAGAAATATTTACGTTTTGAAAAGAAAAACAACTACATGACTCGAACCTGCGACATTCATTTTATTAGAAAGAGGCTCTAACTAACTAAGCTACTAGGACAAATATTAATTAGTTGACTGAAATTACTTATTTACCTTCTTATCCTTATTAATCCTTAAATCACTCATATTATTTAATTTACCACTACGGCACTACTCATCACTAATTCACTATCATCACTATTTAGCACCACCACCAACAACTACCACCACAATCACTCTACGCACCACCACCATCAACCACTACCACCCATTATCAACCACCATCCACCATCACTAACGCTACCACAAAATATAGTTACGCAGTACTCATCATTGCATTGCACGACTACATGCTTAGTTTACATAAATGGTTAGTCTAATCTAGACCAACTCACTTGCCTCACGTTAGAAATTATTAATATTAACGTTAAATAGTATGGCCTCGGCACACCGTGAGGTGCTGAGGTGGATCGACCACCACTCTCACACCGTTGGGTGGGGTGAGGGTGGGCAGGAGGTGGCCACGGCCACAAGAAAGTTCGGGGTGGGATGATAGCTTGATTTAATGTTGTTTAAAAAAATGATGATAACAACCCTAAAGACTGTAAATAAGAAGTCAATATATGATTCAAAATTATACAATAATCACTAACTACCCATGCATTTTAAGAATCATTCCCCACTAATAAAAGTACAAACAATTTATACATACAACTACCTCTTAAAGACAGCCGTAAAGACTGTCATTAACGAACCCTTAATGTAAAATAGAAACACTTGACAAAGGGAAACAATCTTACCAATAAAATTGGATATTGCAATTTGACGGTTGGGAATAAAGGTGGGCTACGTTTATGGTAGTTTGCATAAGTAGGTATGCATTTTAAAACTTCACTATTTGGAGTTAAAAGCCCGACTGTCCATGTCGAGCAAACGTGTTAAATATAAATAAATGAGAGTGCAGCACCTGTACTTAAATATAGTGCTGGAAAAAGCAAACTCGACCTGTCAACCTGACCTATTTAGAATCCGAAATTAACGGGTTGATTCATAATGTTTAACCCGCGGATTGTAAACATGTCAACCCGTTTACAACCCGTCATAAAACAAGTCAGGTTGGGTTAAATTTACAACTCATTTATGACTCGTCAACCCGTTTAAATATCATATATATCTTAAATGCTAATATAATACAATATATTACTATTTATTTATTTATTTTAAATGTATATTATAATTTAAAATCTGGAATACACATAATATGAGTCACGTATTTATCTTCTTGTAAAATGTATAACCTAAATGGCCTAAATCTCTTATAAGATATTTGTGTTGTTTTTAAAATAATTAGTTTTGCAATTCAAAGGGATAGCGACGCAGCTTGTTGCCCGGTTGCCTTCTCTATCTATGTAAAAAAATGATCTTTATCAATGAAAATACTTAAATAATATTTTTAAAGAATAATTTTTCACTAAATAATAGGCTTAAAAGAAATTTATATGTATTTTGCAAATAATCAACTTATTTTGGTATTTTAGTCTTTAATTATGTGTGATTTTTCTATTTTTTATAAATTGATATTTTTATTGGATCAACCCGTTTATAACCTAATCCGTTTAATAAATAGGCTATGTTAGAAATCTCAACCCGTTTAAATAAAAAAAGTTGGGTTGGGTTGAGATTTTCAACCCGCGAACCCAAACAAGTCAACCTGTTTATGACCCAACCCGCATTATTGCCACCCCTACCTAAGTATTATATTTTTTTCATTGTGATAAATTTTTATTTGTGTTATAAAAACAAAATTACATATTTTTAAGATCACAGACATTGTTATTATTTTATACTACGCGGTTTGATAAAATGGATTGCATTGTTTTAGCTTTTCATTATATGATGGGTAATGATTTTGGAACCATATAAATTACTTTACCCATCATATTTTATATAAGATATAAAATATATTATACAAGGGAATTCATTTCTACACCACAACTTTCACTTCTTATACCAAACTGTATAAGTTTTACATCTTATTGTACATGTATATAAAGCAAGAGTTGTGGTAAGATGAAATAAAAGTTGTGGTATGAACATTACTCTCTATTGTACAAGTATGGTAAAACAGTAGTTGTGGTGTTTAGAGTAATTTATATGGTCCCAAAATCACTTCTCTTACATAATGTCGATCGGTTGTAATTACTATTTTTTAAATTATGTTGATAATGACGCTATGTTTCGTATTTATCGTCTAAAATTGGTTAGAACTTAGAATAAACAATAAAAGTGCCTTTTACTAAAATCATAAATAACGTATTTCACTCTGTTGGGTAAATTTTCATCTTAGATAATTTACAAATGTTTTTTAAATATACTTTAGGTAATAATTTTTTTTAAAATTTAATTTACATTTAATAAGAAAAGGAAATGTAGTACTTGTAATTAAAACTAGATTATTGGCCCTTGTGAAGTTGTGATACACACTTATGAAGATTACATTTTTATTTCTACTATAAACTTATGGAAAAACGTAAAAATTAACGTCATCTCCTAGCAAATTTTTCCGAGACTTATTGAGTTGAAATGCCATCTCATTCCTATATCTCCAAATGATTCAAAAAGTGCAGAGAAATGCTACATCAAAGCGTTTCTTCAAGGAGTTCGATGCATTAATGTCATCCGAGAGCTTAAAGATGTCTAGTAAAAAAAGTTAGTCTAATATTTTGAATGTTCCACCAACAAACATCATATCCCAAAGTTCTCATGCAATTTCGCAACAAAGAAAGATATTAGTTTTGTCTTTGATATCGTCATAACAACTTGGGCATTTAATAGAATGAATATCAATACATTTGTTGTCAAAGATTAATTCTAGTGAGAAGTGTTTTTTTTTTCTTCTGACAATTTTCGATGCTAGATGTTAATATTTAAGGGGATCAAATTATTCTAATGGAAGCCATTTTGGCCAATAATAGATTGGATATTTTGAATCAAGTTACTACTAAGTAACAAGGATTCGAGAGATGCCCCAAGGAACAAGCCCATTTATCTTGATTACCACTAAAATAAGTCATTTGGAGATTTAAATTAGTTAGGTCCTCAAGGTCATGGGCCCCCATGAGCTGCATGCACCAGGCCCAATTAGGCCGCCATTGCTCATTAGAGGTTGAGTTCGTGCGATTAGAGGCATCATGCAAGGTGGACCTCGAGCAAGTAAATAACTGTCTGACCGAACATTGTGGGTTCGAGTCTAGAACTAATCTTACTCTTGGTCTTTTTCTGTCTTTTATGAAACTCACTTTCTGCCTATGATATAGAAACTATTCCAATTGAGATTGAAGAATGGCGAATGATATTTTTTGTGTTTATACAATTATTTTAATTTATCACTTTTGCTTTTGTACACTATCTATTCGATATAAGATAACCTAACATGAATTAATGTATTTTTATCATTTATAAATGTGTGTTTCCTATATGTGGAACTATGTAACTTGACCAACATGCACATATCACCCTGACAAACTTAAAACCTGGCCAATCATATTCCATATAGGGTTATATTATATTATTTCAAATATGATGGATCCAACCCGATAAGATCCCTTACCTGGCCCGATAATATGATTGACATCTCGAGTTTTGATATATGAAATAAATTATGTAGTGTACAAATTAACCCCATTAATCGTCGACTAGGCTAATTCCAGAGACAAAATTCCGGTACATCGAGGAATAGGGAAAAGTGGGTATAAATAATTATGGAGAATTGAATGTCTGACATGTGTGCAAATTAGGGAAAAACGATGTCATAAATATGATATCATAAAAATGACGTCACAAATAGGTTTATATAACTGCTTTTTAATTGAGTAGAGAAAAGATTAACATCAAATATATTATATGGCGTTTACACTCGTGAACATATTTAGTATAAGCTCCACAGCAACAAAATGCAGAGAATAATGTCATAACTTGTTAATACGGAGTATAATACATTTTTTATACGTTATTGACTGTTTTAACCCATGTTTGATTCGAGTTCTAACACCAAGACCTTATAAATTTGTGATTAAATGGATTAAACAACCTTTTCTTTAGAACTAAAAAGCCTCAAAACTGGTATCACTACATTATATAATGTGTATGGTTCATTAATCTATTGTGTATTAATTCCAGGTATACTTGGATTTCAGTGTAAGATTGTAAGTATGTCAAGATTTTACTCCCATTTTTATTACGGTATATATTAATTAGTTTTCTGTAAAGTTAATACTATATAAGAGTATCGGCTATAGTCACCACTAAAGTGGCCGCCACCTACTTGGCACAAGTTAAACCCACCACCACTACACCTCACGTTATGTGAGTGAGGTGGCTCGCCACTCAACTCACACGTAGAGACGAGAGTTTGTGAGGATATTTTGTGAGTGATGAGTATTTTTGTGGGTCTCATAGGAGTATTATTGGTTGAGTTTTGAATGAGGGGTATTTGTATTTTGAATGTGAAATGTTAAATGTTGATGTAACGCTGAGGTGACGCTAAGATGGACATTTGGCTTAAGACACGTAGCCACCACTAGATATCAATTGTTAAGACCGGACGGAATGGGCCTTCGGGCGTTACCGTGGGGCTGAGGTGGCAACGAGCCACGACGTGGCCGAAGATTAGCACACCGCCCCCTACACAGCGTGGGGGCTTGGTGTGCCCGGGCGTGGTAATGAGCACGGGGAGGAACAACTGGGTGTGCGGGGTTTTTGAGAGTTTTGATCGTTGCCAACGTTCATATATTAGAGAATGAAAGAATAAAACACACATGATGCGTTGTGTATCCGGAAGAAACCCATGGCTGCTCTACTCAAAATTTATATTAAATTGAAGTGATCTAGGCCACCAATATCTTCCGATTGGAGTAGTCTAAATAAGCAAAAATATCATTAAAAAAAACTTTGTATAGTTTATATTTTATAAGAAATGATATCTAGGTATAGAAATCAACTTATTCAATTGAGATGTATAATTCTCAGTTTCTCTTCACTCGTTTGAATCGGAGGAAGTATATAATCAACATCCATTAATTTTATCAGATATTGCAATCATATCAGTATGTTAATTTGTAAGTTTAAATAGTAAATTAAATAACATATCTCTATCTCTACTACTTATAAAGCATTTAGGACCTTTCTATAATTAATCGGTTGAAAATTCAGCCAAATACTTGCCATTTTTGGATCTCTTTACGACTTTAAAAGAATTGCAAGCAACCGGGCTCGAAAACGGGACCAATAGGTCCTCACAGAGAGCGGTAACCAACTCCACTTCATTAAGGGATGTTCGTCGATTTGTAAATAGAGATATATCCACTTTGTGTTGATCTTAATTTCTCAAAACGCCCGTCGTTTCACTTCCCCTTAACCCTAACCTCGATCGTCTCGGTTCCTTCAACCTTTACGTTATCCCAAATGCCTCCTCGATTCCTTCCAAGAAGGCGTTTGCAATTCGGCTACTCGATTCCATGTCCGCCCCCTTCAAATGTCGTCTCTTTCATTTCACTCTCTCGCAAATTAGGGCTGTGGAAATTTATAATGATTTCACCGTGTATTATTGAAGTCGTTAAAACCCTAACCGAAGACTCATTCATTCGCTCATTTCATCTCAAATCTCTCATTCGCTCAATTCGGTTTTCAGGTATGGGTTTATGTTTGACGTACTGTTCTGTAATTTTGTAGAAACTGTAGTTTAATTCTGTATAATGACCGTATTGTTCTCACTTAAAGCCAGAATTTTCATCTCAACATTAATGGAAGCAAGTATAAGGATGCATCTGGAATTTTTAAAAGATGTTACGTGATGTTTTTACATCAAAAAATGTTATCGAATACAACTTTGGAAAAGTTGATTAATCTCTACTTTTACAGGGAATCAACGTTTTTATTCTGTCACAAAACGATGAGGTATTCTTATGTTATTAATCTTAATGAAGATTATTGTTGAATTTTTTGGTTATATATATATATATATATATATATATATATATATATATATATATATATATATATATATATATATATATCTTATGTACAGTTGCACTATGATATAGATGAATCCTATTAGTTATGTATTCCGTCAAAGGAAAATTCAGTTCACGCAAATATTAAGGTTCGTCTGAATACTAATATAATACTGATTTATATTATGTTTTTTAACTGGGTAAAACTTAATCCAGGCACGTTCTGTTTATCGAGCTCTACATGTTTAAAAAAATCGAGATTTATAAAAGTTTTAATGTTTTGGTAAATCGACATTAAATTTGTTTTATTGAACGGCAACAGGAGAACTCGAAAGAGAGCTTCGCCAAGGCCATCACCCCCTCCAAGAACCCAGAAAAGAACTATATTAAAAAAAAAGCTAACCAGAAACTAGCAAATATTTTTTTGCAGGTATGAAACCTTGAACCCTCTTGGTAGTTATTGCACTGAATACAATTTTCCATGATTGGTACAACTGTTAAACTTAATAATAATTAATTTGTGTGTACGTGGGTGTTTGCTAAGTTTTATGCTCATGTCTAGGTTAAAATTGGGCATATCAGCGGATCAATGTTAGTACAAGTAATACTAATTTTGAATTTGATTAGAGTCAAAATAAGTTGTTGACTTGTTGCTGCAAATCCAATATTGGACGAGCTTTTCACATGTTTTGTAGTTTTATTGTTATTTTCATATAATCTGCTTCATTTTGGATGTAAAACAATGGAGCCTAATTTTTATGAAGAATCATTCTCTTTTCATAGAATTATTAGAATTATTTGTTCAGATAATTGTGGCAAATGAATGTTTATTCCTATGTTCATTTCGTGTTTCTGGTAGGGACATGAGTCAGAATTTTTTTGTGCCAAGACGTTTGATTATAGTATTATTATACTATTATTTCCATCCAATTTTCCGAAAACTCTAGATCATGTAACTTATTTGTAAAATATATTCTTTAGGCAAGAAATATTTGATACACGGAGTCACGGATATCCTACACAATGTTACAATATGATGCCTCTTTCACAACAATCATTTGTACAATATGATACCTTTTATGTAAGACAAGACAAAAAATAAGGTTAATATGATTGTTTTTCTATCATTTAGCACAGTCAATTAGCTATATAATTAAACAACAAGATTTCAATAAGAAGTTCTGACTCTGTTAGCAACTAACTTAAACAATTAACTAACTTATTCAGTAACTACTAAGCTACTTCTTAGTGAGTTAATGTCGAGATGCATTATTGGGTTTTGACCTACTACTATTGACTTATTGTGTTAATATGATCAAAAAACTGCCAAAAGCCTTATTATTGCTACTTTATATGTTTGCTTTTACAGTAAAGTATCAAAGATGATATGTTGCTACTAGACAACATTTGTTCGCTTCATATTATAAGTTACAGGGTGCCCGCCGCCGCATCGCTCGGATACCCTGCTATCTTATAATAAATAGAAAGATAATCTTGAAAAGACATGAGAGTAAATAAATATTTATTGAGATGCTGGATTTGTGTTTTTTTTTTTTTTTGAACGGCTAGTTAGTATATTAGTGGTTAAAGCCTAGGCAGTGACATCCACAAAAGGTAATATCCCTTCCCTCAAACCTTCCACCTATTTATCAACGACGGGACTCGAATTAGTAAAGCTTCAAATGCATACCTACTAAAAAAAGTACCACATATGCATATACATTCTCATAATACACTATACAGTATTGACCACCCAACACGTGAATACTCCCTTAGCCCCACAAAAATTTCTCATTTTACCTTAAATTTTTGTCCCACAAAAAACTTCTTATTTCTTACATTTGATGTACTCCACATAATAAAATATTATTATTATTAAGGACCGCACCACTAACTATACACTAACGATCTTTCTCTCTCCAAACCAATATTATATTTTAATCAATTATTACCAATGACCCACCAATAACTATCACCTTAAAACTTATGTCAAAGTCAAATAAGAAGTTTTTTTGGGACGGGGGAGTACTATTTATTATCTTCAGAATAAAATAAAATAATTGTGTAATATGTTAAAACAGATATGATCAAATTGTCTAATACTTAATATAGTTTTCGATTAAAAAGTTTACTTTTTAAGGGATTTGCTAATCATCTTCAAGACTATAGTTAAGAAAAACTAAAAACATGTATGTCTAACTTATTTGTACTATAACTATAAAAAAAACACCCAACTTAAAACTTATCTATCACTTTAGGGTGGTTACATTTAAAAAAATTATACTTTAACCATTTAAAAATTATTAACCATCGTTCTTAAAACATTCTTAAGCATATCATATTTTTTAAATAGAAGTCTAAATGGTGATTTTCAAGTACAGATTATTAAGAAAATATTAGATATACTAATTATGGCTAAACAACTATATTATCGAAATGATAACATAGTGTGTTTAAATAAAATGGCTTATGATACAAGGGAATAAACTTTATTATCTTCAAGCAAAATATATCAACCTAGGATATTACACTATTTTTTTGGAAACGAGGATATTACACTATTGGAGCGAAAATGACTTCCCTATGCAAGGCATTTATTTTTAATATAATACAGAGTATTTTATTTTATTTTATTTTTGTTGAAATCGACATCAATTTAATGACTTCGTTTCAGGTTTTTCCTGCAATGTTACTTTTCAAGGATAATAACATTTTTTTCTTAAAATAATAATAATAATCACATTTTCTTAAAAACAAATACGAGTAGTTACAATTTCACAAGAAGTAACTATAATCATATACTTCCTCCGTTTCAAAATAAGTGATACACGTTCCATTTTTGGGTGTTTCAAAATAAGTGATATATACTTTGAAACTTTCCTTATTTGGTAAAATACAGTGGTATCCATACCCACTAACTATCTCCATTAATAATGTGAAATTATTCATTTACCCTTACTTTTACTTTTAAAAATTATTAAACTCACTTTAATCATAATATGTGTGACCCATCACTCATTGATTATCCAATTTAATCTAATTTAACCTTCATTATAATCTTTTGCCTAAAAAAAATGAAAGTTAATTTGTATCACTTATTTTGAAACACTTCATTTTCTCCATGGAGGTTGCGATCTTAACATGGGAAAACGCTTCAACCGGAATTATCAAACGATCCAATTTTTATTTACAATATTTCAGTTACAAGAAAACGACCTTCTGCAACCGCGGTATCAGAGCAAGGTTCAACCGTTGTTGGTCAAAGAACACACGGACTCCACGTAACCCATGAATATCCACATGTTAGACGCCAAAATAGAACGTCACGCGTGAGGGGGAGTGTTGAGTAGTGTCCCACATTAGACAAACAATGAATCTGTAATATGTTTATAAGGATCATGAGTTACTCCTCTTACAACCACTTGCTTATAAAATGGAACCCCACAAACTTATAGTCTCAAATGAATGTTAAGCGAGAGTAGATAATTTTAAGATGCACTAAATTCATGTTAAAAACGAAAAAAATGCCTAATATTGAGCCACACCTTGCTCTTAAAATGAAAATATACGGATGGACGCCAACCTTTGCTACCCAATGTATTAAAACCCACGTTATTACTCAGTCCGGTAAGATGGCTGAGTCACGAGTCAATCGGTTCAACCGGCGTGTCAATCTGGATCAATTAAGAACTTATACTCCCTCCGTCCCACAAAAAACTTCTCATTTCACTCTAAATTTTTGTCCCACAAAAACTTTTCATTTCCCATATTTAATGGGCTCCACATAATAAAAAATTATTATTACTAAAGACCTCACCACTAATATCCACTAACTATCTTTCTCTCTCCAATCCAACCTTATATTTTAATCAAAAGTATTATCAATGACCTCACCACCAATGATCACCTAAAAACTTGTGCAAAACCCAAATGAGAAGTTTTTTGTGGGACGGAGGGAGTAAAAAACTACTATACAAAAGATGTCTATGCCATGCAGTAAAGCTTTTGTTATATATTTGAAGTAAAGATATTAAAATCAAGTCAAGCTGAGTCGCGGGGTCGCCTGGTGGAATAGGGTTGATTCTAAGCAAAAACCTGGTTAGTTTTGACCTCACGCCCTCTTAACTGGTTAAACCGTCTGGTTGGCCTGGATTTTAAAACATTGGTGTTACCAAAACAATGGGCCCTGCGAGGGGTATCTCAATATCTCATGTACGGATGGACACCAACCATTCGATGAAGTGTCGTACCGAAACAATGAGTAAATATTTGAAGCACATTTTTCTTGGCAATAACTTCTCTGAAAATGTGGGATCTATATCATTTATAGATATACAGTCATTACACAGTGAAACCGCAGTACAAAACATTACCGATTTACCCTACCATTCAATGGACCTTGGTTTAATTAAAGGGGGTGACTTTTACACCATAATTTTTAATACATTTATCACAATTTATGCTTGATATACTTGTATAGTTAGCTATAAAATTTGTATTTTGTGGTATAAGAAGTAAAAGTTGTGGTGCAGAAATAAATTCCCTTTAATTAACCTAGCTCCTTATCTCCATTACCAATCTGAGTTTCTTTTCAAATTCAACCCCACCCTAAACCATACTACTTACTAAAGAATTAATTAATTTTATTTAAAAAGAAATGGGGAAATGACCATGTATTAGGGAATATATAGCCATATAGGGGAAGTGGTCACTCCAATTATGATCATATATGGAGAGAGAACATATGTGAAACTAACATGAAGCCAGCAAATCAAATATCAACCTACACCATAAAAGGATTGAACACAAATATTTTAAATGTTTAATTTTCAGATGGTCAGCTATTGCAACCCACTTACCTAAGAGAACAGATAATGAGATCAAGAATTATTAGAATATGAATCTCAAAAAGCGATTGACCAAAATGGGTATCGACCCAATCACTCGCAAGTCAAAAATAGCAATTGCTACCAACTAAAGATTGCATAAATGATTGGGAAATTCTGAAAGAACCATTTAACATCCTAGACATTTCAGACGAAGAAAACATGCTTAGTAACACCCTTGACGGGAGTAATTACACCACGGAACCACTTAATTACACACCCTTTAGTCGCTAACGCCAATAACGGATGTCACGCCAATGACTTTGAAGATAACAACAATTATTGGAGTCATATTCTTGATAAATTGGGGAATACTTCATCACTTTCATCTATTCTCTAAAGATATTTAGAATAAAACCGGTTGTCCTTTGAGTTATAAAACTGGAGCGTTCTAACCGGGGAGAGATGCCAAGTTAAGTCTAATTTGACGTTTATATTCTGTTTGTACCTAAATTATTAATTAGATTTTAGACCAAGTACTTCCTTTCAGTTAAAGGCATTTAGATGCGTGTAGAGGTGTTCATAATTTGGTTAATTTCAAATCTTATTAATAAATAATTAGATGGTTATCTATCCGTGCAAACAGCGGTTACTAACCAATTACTATACTTCCTCCGATTCAAAATAAGTGCAAATTTGCATTTTCACGGATTTTAAAGTAAAATAGTGTAATGGAGATTATGATAAATTAAAGGGATAATTAGTGAAAAGGTTCCCACCATAGTTTTTATCTTTATTGAAGAAAGAGAAATTAATGATGTTTAATAAAGTTAAGTAGGGATAAAATGTTAATTTTATAAATAAAAATATGCCAAATAAGGAAAGTGTTGCACTTATTTTGAATCACCTCTTTTTGGAAAGTGTTGCACTTATTTTGAATCGGAGGAAGTATATAAATCTTCAAAAAAAGAATCGTGTTTTGCCGTTAAAAAAAATATATGTAAAATTTCAAAGGATTTCAGAAAAAACTAATAATCGTGTTTGTATAATAACATGACTGCTATTTAAAATGACCCCGTCGCCACCTCACAGGCTCACAATTAATGTTGATAAGCCCATGATACCTTTTGAAAAAAGAACTAGCTATTAGCCCATTATGCATCTTATGGTTGGTCGTGGCCCGTGGGTACTTGTAATTTACCATAACAATGTTTAGCAGTCTGTCAGTTTTATTAAAATAAATTAATAAATTTGAACTCCAATAGTTTGGAAATTAATAACAAATACACAATAACACACAAATAAAAATTTCTTAATAGAAACTAAAATACCAAATAAATAAAACAAGAATCTAAGAAAACACTTGCTGTTCTGATTTATCAACATAGAACGATATTTCATGCACTTCTTTATAACTTTGCTTCAATGATTTCCCAAGTTCGAATGTTAAAGACCGAGGGGTATGGTGGTTCGAGTTAAAATGAAAATTTTGGTGGGTCCTAAATTGATATTTTAACTTCAGTTATAAGTGAAGGGATATTTGTGAGAGTAAATGTGAAATGTTGATGTGACGTTTGATGTGGTGAACACTACACCGAAGACCATCAATATCGGGAGAGATCAAATGAATTCCAAAATGACCATAAAAGCCACATGTGCGTTTTACTTTCAAAACTTGAAAGTCACTTAGCAATGCCATGTAAGCAATAGTGGGCCATAATGTGCATTTATCACAATTTTGACAAATTATCGTATACTTTAATAGCATAGGTAGTGGTGAAAGTGAGCCAAGCTGTTCGTGAGCTACTCGGGCTCGGCTTGTTAAAAGATCGGTTAAAGCTTGAGTTAAATGAGTTCGAGCTGTGCTTGAGCTTAACTTAGAGCTCGTTTAATAAACGAGCCCGAGCCCGAGCTTCATATAAAGAACTCGAGCCTAAACGAACAAATATATATTAAATATTATAAAAATATAATTATGTATTATATTTTTTTATAATTATATGTATGTGTATTATACATCTATATATGTATATAACAAGTATAGTGATAATCGCGTTTCGCTGCGAGCTTATGTTTTTGATTTTTTATCGTAAGAAATATATAAAACTACAATACTTTGATTTTTTAAAAGCAATACTATTACTAACATATGAATTATTAATATAAATTAACTTTAATAAAATACGTGTACTTGTTAACATTTAATTAATTCCTAAAATTTATCAAATTTTGCTCTTACTTATTATTTATATACTTCCCCGTATCAAAATAAGTGACATACATTTCATTTTGAGGTGTTTCAAAATAAGTGATACATTTTGAAACTTTCCTTATTTGATAAAAATAGTGGGACTCATACCCACTAACTATC
This sequence comes from Calendula officinalis, assembly GCA_963853835.1. Lineage (NCBI taxonomy): Eukaryota > Viridiplantae > Streptophyta > Magnoliopsida > Asterales > Asteraceae > Calendula > Calendula officinalis. The sequence continues at coordinate 502,230 of OY970830.1, read as the reverse complement.
CAGTTTAATAAAGTGAAATTACTCTTATACCCTTAATTTGACTTTTAAAATTCATTAATATCACTTTATTCAAGAAAAGTGGGATTCATCCCCCACTAATTATGTACTTTAATCTATTTTAACTTTTACTTTAATTTTTTACCTCAAAAAGCATGTAAGCTAATTTGTGTCACTTATTTTGATACGGAAGAAGTATAAAACATTGTAAATTCAAATTGTTAGTTACTTAGCTTATCATATGTTTTAACTTGTTATCTACCTTTTATTTTTATTACTAAATGTTCGTTAAATATAAACCTTCAAGAATACATCACCAAACCTCATGTTTTCATAATAGTTATCACATCATATTTGATTAAACTATTTTATAGATTTTTTATTTACTTCATAATTATAATTCGATTTTCTATTTAATTCATAATTATAATAATATTTTGTTTATATAAGCAGATAACAATTATTTATAAATATAGCTGTGTAGTACATGTAATATTTATGTCCACAAATTAAAAAAAATAAACTATGAAGAGAGTGTAAAAGGGCAAGAGTGGATTAATTGATGAAAACACTTTCATCCTGCATGCAAACAAAAAAAAGCAGATGTAGTGGATTAAATTTTTTAAGAAATATGTCGTCCAATTAGTGTCTTGCTCCATGTTACTGTCAGTGGAATCAAGCACATAGTATCACAATCTCATTTTAAACGGAGTTTTTGAACGGTAATTTATTACGGAGTTTTTGAACAGATGGTCATTTATTACTGGTTGAGAATCAAACGGTGTTTTACTTCCTAATGAACAGTTGCCATCTATCGTAAATGTATATATAGGGAAATATAATTAGGGGTGTAAATGAGCCGAGTCGAGCCCGAGCTCGACTAGGTTTGAGCTCGGCTCGTTTAAGTTTTAAGGAGCTCGAGCTCGGCTCGTTTCGAGCCCGGCTCGTTTCGAGCCTTATATGTAAAACTCGAGCTCAGCTCGTTTAGGTTTTCGCATATTCGGACTCGGCTAGATTAGGCTCATTTACACAAAATTTATAAAAAAAATTATTTAATATATTATGTTATACACATATATATGTATAGTATACATACAAACATAAGTATAAAAATATATAATATATAATTACTTCCTCCGATTCAAAATAAGTGATACACTTTGTGTTTCACGGTTTTTGAGGCAAAAGATTATAATGATGGTTAAATTAGATTAATTAGATGGTTAGTGGGGAATGGGTCCCACACTTTTTAAATAAAGTGGGGTTAATGATGTTTAAAAGTAAAAAGTAAGGGTAAAATGGTCATTTCACTTTGTTAAAGTAGATAATTAGTGGGTTAGGATCCCACATTTTTTGCCAAATAAGGTAATTTTTGAAAGTGTATCACTTATTTTGAATCACCCAAAAAAGGAAAGTGTATCACTTATTTTGAATCGGAGGAAGTATATTTTTGTAATAATTAATATATATTTGCTCATTGAGGCTCGCGAGCCTAATCAATCTTAGTGGATCAAGCTGGGGCTCGGGGCTCGTTTAATAAACGAGCTCTTAGTTAAGCTCATACTCGTTTAAGCTCGGCTCGTTTCGAGCTTTTAACGAGCCGATCCCGAGTAGCTCACGAACGGCTCGGCTCGTTCACCCCTAAATTTAATATAAAAATGTTACATAATATATTAAATATTATTATTAAATAAAGAAATATTGTATATTTTGTATATATGAGATCTTAAATGAGCCTAATCGAGCTGAGCCCGAGCCCGTGAAAATCTTAATGAGCCGAGCTCGAGCTTTAGATATAAGGCTCAAAATTTAAACGAGTCGAGCTCAAGCTCCCTAAAACTTAAACGAGCCGAGCTCAAACCTAATTGAACTCGGGCTCGGCTCAACTCATTTACACCCTAAGCATAGCAACCAAAATACAACAAGTATAAAAATTGAAGGGGTTTCATGGAAGCAAAAAACTTACAAACAGATACAAACAGAACATTTGTTCCGTGCCATAGCCTCGCTAAAAGAGTTTCACCATGGCTATGGGGATGTGGTAAGAATTTTTTATTTTATTTTTTGGTGAGTTGTGATTGATTGAATTTCTTTTTAGATTTTATAATAGACTGTTATAGAAGGCAAAGTGTTTTTGAGTTTATGTTATAGTAATATTATAACATACTGTTTTTTTATAAAATTACTACATTGATTGCATATATTGTTTTCTTAAAGTTAAATCATGAGAGAGAAAATAATATAACTAACGGCCTATATTACATGAGTAATATTTCAATATTATCCTAGTGGTCCACAACAATTATTATTTTTAGCCAACATGAACAATTAATTTTTTTTATCAATTTCTAAATCTACTTTAATTTAAAGCGTGGATAACACTAAATATCAATATCAATAAATTACAGGTATTGGGTGAACATTGAACACATCAAATTTTTTTTTAACGACTAAAGGGAAATCCCGGGAGAAAGGTTCGACAATATCATCGCCTTGTGGCCCCGCCAAGGACACCCAAAATTTTATACTTCGTATAAATAACTAGCAAGATAATACAATCAAGAAAATAACAAACCGAAAAATACAGAAGAAAACTCTAACCAAAACAAAAAAACAAACCCAAATACAAAAAATGGGCCCGAATGCCAACAAACCCAAATACAAGTATTGGGTGAACACACCAATTACTCAATGGTTTATTTGTCCTGTGTAGTTTCTTATCCCACCATGGTCCATGGGTACTTTGGTTAGTACTCTATTCATATCAGCATTTAATTTTATAGTTTTCGCTTTTAAAGCGATAAGATTTATGGTAGTTTTTATTGACAATGATAGTTGCATATCTATATAGGTTGCTGGGCATAAGAAATATCATCTTGTAATTAAGATTTCTTTTTTCCTTTATGTCTTTTCTATAAGAAAACATCAGTTTCATGATTATTTTGTTGTTATTGAAAGGTACATAAAAATGAACATGAATTAATAATGAAAGATGATGTTGCTTTTTAATTATCTTTATATTGATTTAATCCATACAACTATTCAAAATTAAAAAATGAGATCAGAAAAAAAAAATAGTAAATTAAAAAAAAAAGATTAAATACCGTTCAAAAAAATTAATCTAAAAACGTTATATAAACCCTGTAACACTTCTACAATTTACAACCAATCTCAAAACAAATTTATCTCAATTCTAATATACATTTCTAATATACATTCTCTCTTTCAAAATATATATAGATGATGATGGTTATATATGCTTATGATATTGATTACGACACTGGTCTTTTTTTTTTGTTAATCGAGCTTATCAATATCACCAATCTTTACAACAAGAAGAAGCTCAAATTTTACGGACCCATCGACCAATATATCGTGACTCAGTTTGACAACCTTATTGATGATATTGTTCATGTGGCTTCACTTGTAGTTAATAGAGTTACGTATGAAAATGTGTATTACCTAACTGATGGGATAGTTATGGTGGCACGGGATGAGAAACATGCACACTTTAAAAGACAACAAGAAGGGATGTTGAACGTGCTTTTGATGTCCTAAACGGATGTTGGATAATTATACAACTAATTTCATTTAATATTTTCTATGAATTATTATTGGTTCATTGGTATTAGAAGCTGCACTAAGATATAAATGGACATAAAATCATGAATCTAGCCGTGAATAACATTAAATGCTTATTCTTTGTCAAATTCAATTACAACTCATTAGGACACACAAAAGGTGATGTATCCACCAATTTCATTGCATTACTTTTGTTCCTAGCTTAATCGTCTTTGGAAAAAAAAAATTGTTTTAGAAGATAGACGGAAATGATGAATCACTGTCTAAGTTATCAAGAATGGTACTCCAGCAACCATTATCATCGTTTTCGTTATCGTCATCCTTGACCAAATGGTTTGTAAAAGCGTCCGCCAAATATATGTCTTGATATATCATGTCACTCATTTCAAACGTGTATCGGGTTTCTTCATCTTTTCGGATCTCAAGATCATTAAACGAACCATTTGAGTCTAATTTCGAGTGATCCAAATGATCTTCGAGTTGCATATCTTTAAGAGTTTGCGGTTCAACATTCTCACCAATATTACCAGTCAAAGCAATTGGAGTCTCGAGACCGGTTAAGTTAGAGAGCTTACTCAAAGTAAGACCTGGCCATGCTTTCAACACATCGAGGCATAGTGGTTGGGGCCGTGAAAGTGATGACACTAAAGGCTTGTTGATAAAAGGGGCCGAACGATATCTAACCCTAGACCCACGAACAAGCCTAGCTTCCGCTTCAAGGCGAGCGTTCTCCCACTGTGTCATATGACTTAAGTTGGTATTGGCGGCTGTTCTTGACTTGTGGGTGACTGGATCAATACCCATTTTGGTTAACTGCTTTTTAAGATGCGTGTTCCAATAATTCTTGATTTCATTATCTGTTCTTTTGGATAAATGAGTTGCAATCGATGACCACCTGCATCATGTAGAGAATTGTAAATATATTCCATGTTGATAACTTAAAAAAACTCATACATATAAGCTATAAAAACTTGCAAAAGCACTTTGTTGTATGATAATAATATATAGATTCAATCAAATTTGTTGAAAACGAGTAGCATGTTTCTGTACTCTGTCACGATTTTGTAAAAATATACTCCATCCGTCCCATAGAAAACTTCTCATTTCACTCTAAATTTTTGTCCCATAAAAAAACTTCTCATTTCTCATATTTGATGGGCTCCACACAATAAAAAACTATTATTACTAAAAACCCTACAATTAATATCCACTAACTATCCATCTCTCTCCAACCCAACCTTATATTATAATCAAAAGTATTATCAATGACCCCACCACTAACTATCACTTAAAAACTTATGCTAAAGCCAAATGAGAAGTTTTTTGTGGGACGAAGGGAGTACACCACAATCACTTATTTACAGTACTTATACAATATATTTTAAATATTATACAGTGTGGTGAGTGAATTAATCTGTGTGGTGTTAAAATCATTACCCAACCAAAAGGGTTACGCACCTATTGCCAAGAAGAGCATGAAGTTGGATTATGGTTTGTTCTTCTTGCAAACTAAACTTTCCTCTTTTAATATCAGGTCTCAAATAATTCGTCCATCTCAGTCTGCAACTCTTTCCACATCTTTTTAACCCTACGACATGCGTTTTTAACAAACATAAATAAACAAATGTCCAAATAAAATACGTGTTTTGATCGAGTTTGTATGTCTAAATACATACCGGCCTTAAGAGGCAATGCACGCCAACTTCCTTGACCATGTTGTTCGATGTAGGCCACGAGCTTTCGATCTTCTTCCGATGTCCATGGACCTTTCTTCAAACCCTTCTCAAAACTTGGTGATCTTCCCATTCTAGCTTCCTAAACTTACTCTTTTTAGCTAGTATATGTGATGGAGAATGGTTTCACTTAAAACGGAAAGTGACTATATATAATAGTACGTGGTGGCATGATCATAAGATTACGAGTTATGCATGCTTGGGTTAGCTAGGCCAATGAACAAGGGTGGTCATTAAATGAGTAAATCCGACATGTTTGTACTATTGTTTTCACGGTTTAATGACTGTAATTTACATCACAGGTGGAGATACCCAATTTTCAGAGAGAATTTATTGTTCATAGCAGGACACGAACTATGACCGCGTCTCAGTGAGGAACATTTTTTAACACTTTATACCGCTAAGTTACAAGCTATTTGGTTGGTTTTAACGGGTATATGTAATGACCGTTCGTGGATTGGGTGGGTAACTCATCCATCCATGGGTTGGTGTGCATTACATATTATAGATTCTAAATGCATAAATTTCACTATAGTACATTAGTACTGTACGTACTTTATATGCATTGAAACGGGAATCTTTTGCATCTGCATATGCGGGTATGATATTACGTGCCTCTATTGTTATTATATGAGAAATAATATTTGTGACTACGATTTGTGTCTACTTATATGATTATTCACTTAAACTTGACATGTATCATCTACTAATTCTCTCTCTTCATATCGTCCCTTGATTTTGACACTTGTAATGATCAAATTAGTAGACAGTAGACACAAATACCATTACTCTATTATATATAGAGAGAGAAAATGATTTTTTTTTCCCTTTAACTTCACCCAATTAAGACAATGATTTTTTAAAGGCTACAACCCTTTAGTTAACTATGTGTCAATTGATTTTGCTTCAGTTTGGAGATATGGTTGGCGGCAAAGGTTTAGGGATCTTGTGTTTATGGACATTTTTTGTTTGTGTATTTTACGTATAAAATATTAACTATTAAGTGAATCTGTATTGTTGGTATGTGTGTATCAGTTAAATGTTCGTTAGGATGTTAGCTAACGTGATACTAATTTTGCAAAATCTACATTTCACGTAAATGGTTAATCCAGTCTAGCTAGGCCAAGTCCAACCCACTCGACTTACGTTAGAAATTATTTGTTTGAACTATTAACCTAACCCGAGATGTGGTCATCATGTAAAAACCATAAGCATTTCACATTTGACAATTTTCCAATAAAATTGGATGTTGCATTTTGACGGTTGGAAATAAATGTGGGCTACGTTTATGGTAGTTTGCATAAGGCTGCTGGGTATGGGCACCACATGTGGTGATGCCCTTTTCTGCCACATTATCGCCACCTCATACACCACACCATCACCACACCACATCATCTCTAGGAAATACCCACCACACCACACCACACCATTTTATTCTATTAAATTTTAAATATAATAAAAAAGAAAATACCCCTCAACCAATCACAGGCCACTATTTATCAAAAAGCAATCCTCACACACCGTGGCCTCCCGTGGTCTGCATGCTTGCTCCACCACGCCCACCCCCCACGGTGTTGGGGGAAATGGTGTTCCATACCAAGCCACGGCGTTGCCCCTTGCCAAATCACCCCCTTACTCCACGCCGTTAGCCCATTCCCTTTAGTCTAAGTAGGTACGCATTTTAAAACTTCACTATTTGGAGTTAAAAGCCCCACTGTCCATGTCGAGCAAACATGTTAAGTAAAAATAAATGGCGAGTGCTAAATCTACCAGCTAATATAATTAGCAGATGTCCCATCAATCTCATCAGAATAAAAAAAATTGATTTAAAAATATGAAAATAAACAAATACACTATTATATATGAGTAATACTTAGAAGTATAATAGTACAATAAACTTTGTACTCCGTACAATTTAATAACCAGTGAATGTTTAATGAAAAGGTAAAATAATGATGTGACATTACTTTTTGTTTTTTAAACAAAATATATTTTTGGACATAATTTAACATCAGATAGTATTTTTGTTTCTTGAGGTATCGTAATGTATGACTTAGAATCAGCAAAAATTATCACAAAAGTAAGTAAACAAGAATACTTGTTGCTTAGAACCGACAAAAATTTCAAATCTAGTTCATACATTATACCGTACAAATTTTATAGTAGACTACTTAACTTTACTAAATACAGTAATAGTTATACTGTATGTACGTATGAAGTAAAATATATTGTGTACATATCATCTTCAATTAATTGTGAGCGGTAATAATTCCCAAGGCAAAGTTCGGGGTAGATTGAGAAATTGGGAAAAGTGGATATAAATATGACGTAAGCATTGCAATTTGCAACTATGGTGAAATAGAATGTTTAATTAGGTGACATGTATGCAAATTAAGGGAAAAAAATGATGTCATAAATAGGTTTAGGTAACTGCGTTTTACTGGAGTTGAGAGAAGATTAAAATATAATATACTAGTATTATATAGAGTACACTCGTTAACATATTTAGTATAAACTCCACAGCAACAAAATGCAAGAATAATCTCTCATAACTTGATAATACACGTACGGAGTATAAATACCTAGGTACTCTTTTAGCACTTTGTGCAACGATGCGTCATGTCTATGAATTAAATGCAGAAAAGACTAGTTAACAAGAAAAAAAAAGAGAAAAAAGACCCCAATAACAAATATTTATACAAGTAACTAGATAAAAAGTGTCACTTGGTCCATATGAGAACACCGCCCGCATCCCACCTGACTGTGGTCCAAAATTGTCAGGGCCGGCTCAAAGGATGTTCAAAATATATATGTTAACATAGCCTACCAAAATAAGGGGTCCAACATTTTTCTTACATATGTATTAGGCTTAGCCGCTAGGTTCCTTATTGGCCTCATTAATACTATGTTATATTATTAACATCCATCGGGAATCATTAGCGAGCTTTGAAAACCAAACGTTAGAATTCATTAAATTATAATTTTAGATCGTTTAAGTTTTAGAGCCTAATTTTTTTACAAAAAAAGTGTAGGGCCTCCAAAAGTTCCGGACCGACCCTGAAAATTGTGGAGGGGTTGTGGTCACGGTCACGGGCGAGCACAATTGTTGTTGTGAGATAGTAAGAGTCTGACATTTGGGGGATGTGAGTAGAGAGAAATAGTATGATGGTGTGGTGTGTATATCCTTTATAGTGAAGTGATGTGATGTAGTTGTTTAGGTAACATGATATTGTCATATTGATATGGAATTGAATTTTACGTAATTTAAATATGTATTTGAACTCTAATAACGATAAAAATAGATAGACATACTAACATAAAAAGGGAATAGACTTACTAAAAGCATCATACTTCCTCCGATTCAAAATAGGTGATACACTTTGGGTTTCACGGTTTTTGAGGCAAAAGATTATAATGATAATTAAATTAGATTAATTGGATGGTTAATGAGGAATGGGTCCCACACTTTTTGAATAAAGTGGGGTTAATGATGTTTAAAAGTAAAAAGTAAGGGTAAAGGAGACATTTCACTTTGTTAAAGTAGATAGTTAGTGGGTGATGGTCCCACTTTTTTTTTGCCAAATAAGGTAATTTTTCAAAGTGTATCACTTATTTTGAATCACCATAAAAAGGAAAGTGTATCACTTATTTTGAACCGGAGGAAGTATATATATATATGTGGCATCTTCAAGCTCTATGCATCAAATTTGGATAACTAGTCATCATAGTTCTAGCATGTGAGTACCGGATAGATATGTAGCTAAGGATAACTTGCCGATAACGTTGTGTTTTCTTAAAGATGGATAACTAAAATGAGGAACTAAAAATATTGCCGGCAAGTCATCCTTGGCTGCACTACGCTTAACCTTGTCTTCACATGCAAGAACATGGATGAATGTATCATCATTCACACATGAAGGGAGGCTAGAATATAGTCAAATATGCAAATTCCTTTGGGGATTATGAAGATAAATGAATATAGAAATTCATTCTAATTATGGAAAGATGATGTTGAGGAAGGAGAGTCAAATGTGGGGCTTGAATGACCAAATGTGGAAACAGTCTTTTTATTTGGACATTCTTGGAGGTAGGAAAAAAAAAAAGCGACCTTAGAGAGAAGGATAATTTTCATAAAAGCTTATGGATGGTGCATACTTGCATATATAAAATGATGATGGTGATGATATGGTTGTGGTAGATGGATGTGGCATAACATGTGAAGGGTCCCATAATATGTTGCAAGTTGTAGGATGTCCCTTTATGGTCTTCCTCGTCCACTTTATGGGATTGTTTAATCTATTTATCAAGATCTTGTCACTTTCTTTTTTTGCATTATCAATTGTTTATTTGGCTACCATGATTTTGTAATGTCTTTTTTTTTTTTAAATACAGAAAAAAGATCGAAATAGTGGTAAATTTTGGTTATTTCCTTTTCAAACAATATTACATCGGTGCTAATTATGATCGTACATTTCAATTTAATTTTGTATCTATTTGCTTCTGCCTTGTGGCGTGCAGCAGCCGACCAGGGAATTCTGAAATGAGACAAAAATAAGTGGGCCCAACAATTTTGGTGAGATAGGCCCACAAGATTTTAGTAATTTACAAATTACAAATTATTTATGAAGTATAACATTTTGTAATTATCATTTTATATGGCAAGAAATGCAAAAGTATGAGGGGAAAAAAGGAATAGGTATTATGGAATTTACAAAGATAATAGTAATATTTTTGGTTGACGTCATCAAGGTAACCATGGTTTAGGTTTGTCTAACTAATAAAAGCAACAAAAGCATAATCAATATGTACTAATGTCCCTTTCGTCTCTTCTAGCTTAGGCTGGAGCCATTATTCAAGTAGGAAAATCAGCTGGAAAATACATAAAGATTCTTGAAATATGGACGGGTCGGTTAATGGGTTGCTTTTGCTACCAATCAAATCTAGAAAAGGTCAGGTTGACCAGTAACACTTTTTTTTTCCAACAATTAGCGTGTCAAGTATAATTAAAAAATTATATCATTTTAACAATAATCTAACTTTTTAATTAGAGTAAACTTGTCCCTGTGTTGTTTTAAATTCTACGTTGTCAAATTTCATTTTTTTCGTCCACTTTGATCTGAAATGGCCAAAAATGAAATTTGATAACCACATGAATTAAAATGTTTAGGGATAAAATCACAAAATTTAAAACACCACAGGACAGTTTCTGTAATTTACTCTTTTAATTAACATAAATATAAAGTTTTATGTATTAATTAACAAAAGAGAATTGTGTACCTCAATGTTTCCCATGGGTAATAGGATTAGGATTAGGATTGGATAACCTAGTGACATGATAGTAATTATTAGAACACCAAATAAAGTTTTATCCTTTTACTAAATATATAAATATAATAATAAAACACATTTTTTTTTATAAAATTGATGAGGAGGAATATTTACCCGCCACCAGCAGCACGTCCTGAGTAAGAACCATATGCTCCTCCATAACCACTCCCAGAAATCTGAAAAACATACAAATAGTAATCAAACAAAAATTAAAAATGTTAACAATTAATCTTAAATAAATATAAATTTCATTAAATTTTTACCTGGGGACCACAATAACTGTCAACTGTGGAACGGGTATTAGCATGACGTTTTCCATCCATCTCAAATAGATTGGCTCTTAACCGTGTGATTACTTGGAAAAGAGCACTACTAGCAACATTAATCTCTCCACTTATCTGCCAAACACAATACTGTCAAAACGGGTATTTTTGTACGGGTCGGATCGGGTATACTATTTATATAAAGGCCAAAATACATTTTAGTACCCTGAACTTGTCTGTCTGGGTCTTTTACTATCCTGAACTATTAAAGGTGCAGCATGGTACCCTGAACTTGACAAAATAGTCAATTTAGTACCCTGACTCACTAATTTGTCGCTCTTTCTTAATTGACTTACTTTAGTTGGAGCTTTTGACAGACTAAAAGATATACGTTCATTTGAAATATCGAGATTAGAAGCAAATCATGTGAGGAGAAAAAAGACCAAATTAGTGAGTCAGGTACTAAATTGACCATTTTGTCAAGTTTAGAGTATCATGTTGCACTTTTAATAATTCAGGGTAGTAAAAGACCTAGTCAGCCATACTAAAATGTTATATAGGCGTGATTAAATGAACCTAAATATACCTGGACCATTTCTTCATCTTCAGATGCAACTTTCGGGAGATTTTCAGTGGTTATAATACGGATATTTGCTCTCGTTAAGTTTCTCATTTCAGAAATAATCGAGCCACCTTTACCGATTAAACATCCTATTCGTGAGCTTGGGACTAGCAACCGAGTTGTGAGTACATAGATTCCAGAATCTTTTTCAGTTTTTTCACTGCATCGTGGTTGCAAACGCATTGCTGCATCGATTGTTGGTGATTGATCTTCAAATACCTACAAGATGACAAATCATATGCCATTAAGATTTGTATAAAATTGTCTAGATTATTAGTCATTCAATATCTGATAGGTCTAAAGGTGGCAATTGTGACCCATTTAGTTATGAAACGGGTCAAACGAGTAAATAAAACTAGTTAAAAATGAAACATTCAAACGGGTCGAAAATGCCGCAAAGAGTATTTTTAATATGTATAACCTGAGTTATGTTCAATGTAGTCCATCTTTTAATCTCAATCATTGGATCAATAATGATTAATGATCAAGATTAATCACATGCTTTATATATGGAGGGGTATTTTTGACATTTGACACTCACATAAATTTAAATCCAATTTTTTTTAATCATTTTTTTATTATTACTTTTTTCGTTCAAAATAAAAACAACATTATGTGATAATTACATGTGATTGCATACTAGATCACATGTGATCAAGTATACTATCACATAATGTCATTTTTTTTAAATAAAAAATAAAAAAAATAAGTGAGTCTCGAATGTCAAAAATACCCCTCCATGTATAAAGCATGTGATTAATCTTGATCATTAATTAGTATTAATCCAATGATTGAGATTAGTCCCTTAAAACTATGATTAAAAGATGGACTACATTGAACAATTCACTCTATAACCTCCTTATTTATGTTATTCAAAACACTAGCAATTATAACTTTTATAATTATACCAGATAATACTAATTGTTTATACAGAATATTAAGTTCTTTTAGGTGACAAAATGTTTCTGGTCAACCCAACCCAACCCATTTCGACCCTTATAGAAAACTAGTCATTTTGACCCATTAACGAGCCTGCCAATGTAGCCATATTTGGTTAGAAACTACAAATACCTCCTTTGCAAATACAGTTATTAAACAATCATCTCCTTCAGCAGCAGAACTATCAACTTTAATTGCTGCACCAGATTCTTGCCTTATTTGTTTAATAATCACACCACCTTTACCAATCACAGCCCCAATATTCTCAGTTGGACAAACAAACCGAAGTGAAAAATCCTTAGCATCGGGCCCAGGCCCATAAAGGCCCATTAGAGAGTTTGGGCCCATGTAACCGCCACTAGCTCTATGGTGGTTGGAAGAAGACAAAAGTAGGTGCTGGGATCTTGATGGATTTTCATGCAGGCGAGATGATAATTGGTACAGAGCTTTCCTGACAGCTCTACTGTCGCCACTTATCTAATAAAAATTATAATGATTTTCAACTTTTTAGTATGTATAAATAAGTAATAACCTTTATAATTAAAAAAAAAGGCCAAAATGCATTTTAGTACTCTAAACTTGGCTGACTAGGTTATCTACTACTCTGAACTATTAAAGGTGCAACATGGTACCCTGAACTTGACAAAATGGTCGATTTAATACCATGGCTCACTAATCTGGTATTGTTTTCTCACGTGATTTGCTTCCAATATGAATATACTGAGATGAACGTAAACTTTTTAGTCCATCAAAAGGTCAAACGAAAGTAAGTCAAGTAAGAAAACGTGATCTAATTAACGAGTCAGGTTACTAAATCGACCATTTTGTCAAGTTAAGGGTACCATGATACACCTTTAACAGTTCAAGGTATTAGAAGACCTAGTCAGCCAAGTTCAGGTTACTAAAATGTATTTTGGCCTTAGAAAAAGATGGATCGAGTACCTGGAGAAGCTCATCAGAAATCAATGCACAGTTTGGCAGATAATCACTGGTCAAAATCCGAATTTGAGCCCGTGTTTCATTACGTATATTTTGTACAACTTGACCACCTTTTCCAATCACACATCCAATCTGATCAGACGACACAAGCATTCTCACATTAACTTGTTGAATTTCATCAAATTCATCACCAGCAGGTGATTGTGATTCTTCAGCAATGATTCGATCATGAACCTTAAACAGAGCATCTTGTGCAGGTGAAACAAGATCATCATCATTATCTCCAAAATTATTAGTTTCTTCACTTGAACTATAGATAATCACAACTCGTTCCTCACAACCAGGAATATTTTCATTAATTCTAATTTTTGCTTGAGTTTCTGATCTCATTTGTTTCACAATTTCTCCACCCCTGCCAATAATACTTCCAATCTTTCTACTAGGGCATAAATAGCGGTACACCGTATCATCTGGTCCAATTCCATGTGATTCCCTCTCGTCAGATGGATTTTTTCTGTTACCTCCTTCATTTGTAGGATAATCATGTAGGTAATGAGATATTTTTTCATAATCGTTCTTCTGGCCAGCCATTAGCAGAAAATAGTATCACCAATCACTCTAACTGAAACCCTGAAAGAAGAAACAAATATAGCTCAATAAACATATTTAGTTTCAAAATTAAATAACCAGAAAGTCAACTGCATGTCTTATTGAAAGACTATAAATCGTGAAAGCTAAGGGCATGTTTAGGAAAGCTTATTTAAGGGGCTTTTAAGTTTATTTGCTTATTAAGCTTGAATATTGCTTTAATATTCTAGCTTAATAAGCTAATAAGCTGAAAAGCCCCTTAAATAAGCTTTCCCAAACATGGCCTAAATCTGAAAGTTTTATAGTATTAGAAAATTATATATTCAATAAACTAACAGCTTAAATTCATCAAATTCAAGCATTGATTGACTGTGAATGCACCTTTTCGAGCCTATAAGTTGCTATAATTTACCAAGTACATTAGTGCACCAATCACTATGAATACTTGCAATCAAACAACAAAAGTCAATGGTGCTTCCGATTTCCAAATTACTAGATTTTGATCCTATAAATAAAAATGTGTAAGGCGTTCTGCACGTAATTATCCACACAGATATTGTGCGTGACCAATTATGCATGAATATACTGTACAAAAAAAATATGATTACATCCTCAATTAATACCTAATCGTCTCAAAATAGCGAATTGCAAGCACAGATATCTATCCAAACTGGATAGACCGATCAAATGCTCGAAATTAAGATACAAACAATTTCTGAATCAAATCGAATATAATTCGAACGAGGTTGAGTGGAAATGCTTACTGCGTGTAGAGTTGAGTGGCTGAAGAAGAAGACCGAGCACGATATGTGTGAGCTACAGTAGCAGTTTTTTCAATTTTGACTTCTTTTTTATTTTATTTTTATTTATTTATTTTTATAGTAGGGTTTGAGCACCAAAAGAGGGCCACCGTTATTTGATCTTATTTACATTTAGCACCCTTCAAATAATGAGAATGACACACTAGTGCCTTTATTGTTATGACTTATGATTGTATTTGTATACAGTAGTATTTTAGAAAAGTTCATCGATCAATTAAAGTCGGTGTCGCACTTTTGAGGTGTTCTATTGCATCTAGCGTATTTCTTGACTTATACTATTAGAGATAGATAGATTATTTTTGTATAAAATTCAATATACTTTTTGAACTCGCGGTTTCATAATTTGTAGTTAGCCACGTTCATTTATAATTAAGGCGTTGTTTGGGAAAGCTTATTTAAAATAGCTTATGCTTATTAGCTTATAAGCTTATTTAAATTAATAAGCTTTTATTAAATAAAGTGTTTGTTTTAGCTTATATAAGGATATTATAAAATTACCGAAAAGGGTTTAATGAGTAAAGAGGTTGTGAAGAAAAGAAAAATGATGTGGAGGTTAAAAATGTAAAGTCCTTGGTATTCTTAGATAAGCCTTAAAAAGCCCCACCAAAATGACTTTTCTAAGGAGGCTTAAATAAGCTCATAAGCACAAGCTTATAAGCCTAAACAAACACTTAATATGGGCTTATTAAGCTTAAATAAGCTAATAAGCCCCTTACATAAGCCCTCCCAAACACCCCCTAAGACTTTTTATTGCATACCGGAATCCGCCAATAACCTTAATATCTCATATGTTAAAAGAATATAATAGAAAATTTTATCGACTTTAATAAGATAGAAGAATGTTGGGGCATGCTATGGCTTTTAGCCTACCATTTATGAGTTTTTTTAACGTCAAATACTAATTTACTTCTGAATACCACATATATTTATTATAAATTTATAGGACTTGAATATCCGAACAAAATGATGAGTACAAACATCATACTAATAAATCATAGCTACTTTGTTTGGTCTTCCTCTTTCCCATTTGGTTAACTTTATAAATTTATAGGGTTAACTTTGCTTCTCTTTGTAATGTGGGCTCCCCCATTTGGTTTTCAATAACTATAAATCAATGGGCCGTACTAGCTATATATCTTTTCGTTGGGCTTATAATGTTGTATATGGGTTAAACTCGTTTAATAAGGTCCGAAGTTAAACTTAAAACTTGTTGATAATTTTTGGGTCGGGCTGGTCTAACTGAAGTCAACCGACTCACGTGGGATACGGGTGAGTTTTCACTGAGCTCGTCGCTTGAGTTAACATCGTTTTGGGGTGTTCATATAACAGACACGAGACAATAAATTTTTTTTTCTTTCAAATGCATTGTGGTGGTATGTTAATAATATGAGGAGATTTTAACAATGTTTTCTCATTTGAGGTAGAATTGAAGGGAAATATAACTCCTTATTAATTAATGTTTAAATAAGAGATTTTAAATATTAAGTTTATTTAATTGTGATTAAATATATATATATGTTTGGATGTGCTTATTAAACTCTAAAAGTGCTTTTAAGTAAAAACACGTATTCACTTTTTGATTTTGAAAAGTAGTTTTAAAAATAATGTTTAGCTTAGCTTATTAATTTATTGACTTATTTATATTGAAAAGTTAATAAGTTGGATGAAAAGTAAGGGAGCCTTATTTTTCAAAAACTCATTTTCATGTCTTCTTATAAAGTCATTTAGAAAGCACTTATTCACTTATCCAAACAACTTATTGACTGATTGGAGAAGCCAATAAGTTAATAAGGACTTTTTAAAAAGTTTTCCCAAACACCCTCTTACTCATTTGTAAATTTATAAGAGCATCTCCAATGGTAGCTTTTTCAAAAGCTTATTACTATTCTAATAAGCCTTTGAAAGACTTTTTACCATTGGAATACCTAGCTTTTTGAAAAGCTTATTGCAAAGACTTATGTTTAATAACATTTCAATTTAAACCTTAGATTTGTTATATAACATTACTTAATAAATAAATTTTATAATATATAATGCCAATTAGTATAATATTTTTGTATTAGACATTTTAAAAGTTATAATATTTAGTAAGATGTCAAAAAAATATAGGGGTATTTATAAAACATTTGAGATAGATAAAGGTAGATTAGAAATATTATAAAAGAATAAGTTTTTGGAGAGGTTAACCATTTGTGATGTCATTTATGAAAATGTTTTTTGTTAATGGAATGTTGATGTAGCAAAACTAATAAGCTTGTATGAGATTAAGTGATTAACCATTGGATGCTCTAATCATGTAAAAATACTTGCGAAAACATCAGTTCATTATTATCTTCCATGGCTTATAATAATATAATTATTATTATTAGATTACGTACTATAAACTGAGTTTTAATAAATTAATCACTTTAATTTGGTATTAATATGGAATACTATAAACTGAGTTTTAATAAATTAATCATTTTAATTCATTGATGAAGTAATGATCTTAAAATTCAGATATTGTCTTTACATTAATTTTGACTTCTTATTAACTAACTTTTAAATATCATTAATATTTTATTAAATAAAACAAAAGCGTAAAAAAGTGTTGGCATGTCTATAGACGCATTTGATCTCAAAAGAAAGGTTGGTGATTTGCACAAGGAATGCATTTATTCGTACAAGGAAATATAAATCAGATAGACAATTCTATCCCTAAACATAATTTTGTTACAACATAAAAATATCATATTTAAGGGTAAGATTGTCTATTTCCTTTCAATTTCCTTGTAAAAATAATTCATTTCCTTGTGCAAATCACCACCCCAAAAGAAACACGGTATAAAACATTTGAGTGAAGAAAAACAATTGCGAGCTCGGTGATGATTGATATCAAATAGATTTGTCTTAGTTGTATTTGTGTCATATATTTGATGACAAAATTGTAAGTTTGTAAATCAAATGGTGGCAATGTTTTTTTTTTGGCATTTTTGGTTGTTGAGAAAGTGACGTCCGCATCTATTTTTTTGTCCACTTAATTAATATGCTTTCTCTTGAGGAACATAACACCCCACAACCACCAGACGTACCAATCTTATAACAATATAATATGGTGTCAAAGTGATCAATATCAATCCAAAGGATGTGTAGACTATCAGTATATATAGTATATAAGTATGTGACTAACTCATCAAATAGAAGGTTGCTGATTCAAATATACTTCCTCCGTGTTAAAATAAGTGACACACTTTCCATTTTGTGGTGTATCAAAATAAGTGATACACTTTAAAAACTTTCCTTATTTGGTAAAAATTTTGGGACCCATACCCACTAACTATCCACTTTAATAAAGTGAAATTACCCTTATACCCTTATTTTTACTTTTAAAACTAATTAATATCACTTTATTCAAGAAAAGTGAGACTCATTCTCCACTAACTATGTACTTTAATCTATTTTAACCTCTACTTTAATCTTTTATCTCAAAAAACGTGTAAACCAATTTGTGTCACTTATTTTGATACGGAGGAAGTATGTGATGTATTATTAACATGTGTCGTAGATATATGAATATTTGTCGATTAAAAAAAATAAAAATAAAGTGCATATCAACATGATTGGAGCATAGCATGTTTAATACTCCGTAACACTTATAAACTATTAAATGAGTTACGTAACACTTATTTCTGGCTTTGTATTTATTGCATACAAACGAACATTGTCAGAGTTTAATGCATTATAAAAAAACATAGAAATCCCATGTGTAAGTTTGTGGGGTTCCATCTTAAAACCAATTGGTTATAAGAGGAGTAGCCCATGACCCTTCTAAGCACATTACTGGTTCATCTCCTGTCCAATGTGGGACATCTCAACACGCCCCCTCACGTGTGGCGTTCTTTTTTTTTTCGCGCCTAACACGTGGATATTTATGGGTTACGTGGGGTCCGTGTGGCCGTTTGATCAATACGGGTGAACCTTGCTCTGATACCATGTAAGTTTGTGGGGTTCCATCTTAAAACCAATTGGTTGTAAGAGAAGTAGCTCGTGACCCTTCTAAGCACATTACTGGTTCATCTCCTATCCAATGTGGGACATCTCAACACCATATTATTAAGTAAACATTAAATCTAAGTGAATTATTAAAATGAGTAGGCAATCCCATGTTACACCTTAGATTTTGTCTTGTTCATTGCAATTGCTAGGGAGACATCATCATTCATATACTTCCAAACCAGATTCTGATCTATTCCTATCTTTCACATATGCCCTTCTACTTTTAATTATTCTCCAAACTGGCCGAAGTATTTGGTTTGTATCTGTGTAGTTTTTTTCGATTTTTTAAGCTGAAAAGAGCAAATTGCACATGACATTTGTTGACAACAATGAATTACAAACCAGATTGCCCCATTTGGTTAGGACTCGGAGGCACTCAATAAAGCTGTTGGGTCAAACTAAAGTAGAGGTGTCCATGGTTCCAAACTGGATCGAACCGGTTAAAATCGGACTAAACCAAACAAAATGATGTCACTTAACAAAATAAAAAAAGTGAAGGAAAAAATGAAGGAAGATAAAAAAACACATATGTTATTATATTATTAGGTAGATTGAATTATAATGTATACTTTTAATCATAAATGTCATATCTTTATTAAATAAAAAGATTTTTAAAAAAGATGGTTAAAGAGATGTAGCCAAATTTCAAAGCTATTGACCAGACCCTGTAGTTGCAGTTGAAATGAAATGGATCCGTACATATTCCTGCTATTTGTTTCGTGGTATCCATTCACTTCCAAATAGTCCGTGATTTCTTTCCACAAAATCACTACTCAAAATTTATAAGAATATTCTAAATTTTGAATAGTGATTTTTTTTATTTTTATTTCTTCAGTCTCAAAACTTATTTAATAGAAGAATATTCTAAATTTTACTATCGCTAATTAATATGAGGTAAACTTACATTAATTCTCTTCGATGTGTGCACATAAAATTAATCTTAAAAGTTTTAGTGCAAGGATACAAATAAAATTGTAGTGTTGAAGGAGAAGTTGTATGCCCAAAAGAAATGGTTATTGTTTTGTGAGACATACTTTCAAGTTTCAAGCACACACGCTTACATTTCACTACTGTGTGCTAAAAAGAAGACCGCTGGTCATTCCCCATTTACTTTCTCACGTGTGATTAATAGACGTATAAATTGTCGTTACCATGCACAGAAACATATAATACCATCGACAGCCACTTTAAGAAAATATCCTCCGTTGGATTTATCTGGACCTTTGCATGTACCGTTCGATCATTTAGATCTTAGATTATGAAGAATTTTTATATACCATCAAAAAAACCTGGTTTTGCATGATTGTTTTCTAAAGATTCTATTTAAAAACTGTCCTAATAACTAACAACTCTTAAACTCAAGGTTTGTAGTCTAGTGGTATTTGAGGAGGATTTAAGGTGTTGCCTATGACCTATTGGTCATAGGTTCAAGTCCCATTATGGATAAAAATGTGGAAGGTTCGAGGGAAGACATACTGCCCCTTGTGGATATCACTGTCTAGACTCGAACCACTAGCCGTTAAAAAAAAAAACTAACAACTCTTAAGAAACCTATACCGTTATTACAATAAGTCACAATATTCAAAACGACGTTGCTTTGGCAACACAAATTACTTAATTAAGATGTGCCGTTATTGTCATCAGTTGGTTAACCTAATATTTTAACTTTTTGCCAAACCATTATGCCCCTTCGTACCTACCGATAACAACATAAACCATTTGCTGCCTTTACCAAATCATAACACATTTATAATAAAGCTTTTAGTAGAAGTGGCAAATTCAAAGGAAATCAAGATTGTTTTCTATATATCATATACCCGATCCTTACTTTTTTTTTGAATGGCAAGTTAGTATGTTAGTTGTTCGACATATGTAGTAACATCCAAGTGGGCAGCATGCAATACTCGAACCTATCTCTTTTTTTTGGGGAATAAACCACACCTCCTTTTTATCTTGTGAGGAATGTCTTCAACAAGTTTTGAACCTAAGACCTCTTGAAGACAAACTCCCAAGGCAATCAAAGATAAACAGATTTGTATTGCTAAACAAGGTTTTCATCATCATCAATTTGTACAATGATTACTAAAAGCCCCAATTCTACATATAAATATATGTAGAACGGTTTTTCGTTAAACAGGATCAAACGACCTTGAGGCTTAGAGCACACACACAAACACGTTAAAACGTGGGTTCCAAGAACATCTAATTCTATGTCATTAGGTTTCTTTATATACTAGAAAACCTAAGATTTACAAGGAAAAAATAATAACTAAATCTTTTAAACAAATAAAGATATACTATATCTTTTACATTTGTGATTATCTCCTAAATCTTCATTCAAATTTCGACTTTAATATCTTCAATTTAGGTCCTTGTAGTTTCCAAGTTTTGACACATCAAATCTCAAGGAATATCATCTAGAATATTCCTAACAATCTTCCCCTATTTGATTTGACAAAACTTATAACTTGTAGAATTAGCTAGGAATCTTCAAGTCTCTTCCCCTTTTTGACATAATCAAATAAATCCGAGAAACTTGAACTTCCCCTTGAATGATCAACATTTTTTCTTCCCCTAAAAGTGTGCTATCATTCTTGTGTTCTTCAAGGCTATATCAATCACATTGAAAACCAACTATCTTTTATTTGAAGTTGAAGTAGAAACTCAAACTATGCATCACATTTCGTCTAAATATAGTAATCAGCAACGTCATAATCTTGTATGAGGGACTTGCTTATCTTAGTCTTCAACAGATCTTTTCGTTAAGAGTGTTGAATTGCAGTTACAACAATACATAACATCTTATGTAGTAAGACTCTCAACTTCTTCTTCAAATAAAATATAATCAATATTCTTCTGTAATCAACTGATAAAGATTAAATATGTAACAAATAAATCATCTTCCTTTATCTTCATCAAGCCTTCAACCTGTGTGTGTGAATAATGTGATTCGTTTCACATTATTATCAGATACGATCAATAAACCGTGATATGGAATGAGCATGGTGTGTGTCATGCTTTCCAAAGTATGATGTATCGGTCAAAGGAAGAAATCAGTATCAAATTTTCTTCAAAATTTTCTTCGATCAGTACTGATTAATACTGATCAGTCAACGCAGCAGTAGTAAAAATTTCAGTCTATTACTGATCAGTAGTGTTTTTTTTTTCATTTACTACTGGTCAGTAGTATTTTCGAATAGAAACAGTAGTAAAGTCGGACCAGTAGTACTGATTGATAACAAAATCTTCTTCGGTTAGTACTGATCAGTAGTAAAAAAAGTGTAGCCGTACTGTTTAGTACTGATCAGTAGTAACTTGTATACTACTGCGATCAGTAGTAAGTAATAAATATTTAGTACTGATGTTGAATACTGCCTCATCAGTAGTAAAATGATAGAGTAGTAGTAATTTTCGATTTAGTTGATCAGTAGTAAAGTTGTTGGAGCAGCAGTAGTAAAATCGAAACAAGATCAGTAGTAAACGTTGATATGTTACCATGGAGCAGTAGTAAACTTGTTTGAATAGGGATCAGTAGTAAAATTATACCAGCAGTAGTATTGAAATTGACCTAGCAGTAGTAATTTTGATTTACTACTGACTAAGATCAGTAATAACAATTGAAAAAGAATCCTTTGACCAGTAGTAATATAAACGATCAACATTAAATCGACTCAGCAGTAGAAACCGAATCATCAGTACAATCTGGATCAGTAGTAAAAACTAGTTGCGACCAGCAGTAATAAATTGTGTTTGTTTCTTGTTTCTGCCATCTGCCGTTCTTAAACCCTCAAATAATTCGTCCGTTTGCACGTGAGGGATTCATATTGGTAGCCTTGCGATGGTCACTTTATGTCCGCCTCCTTTTCTTTTCTTTGGAGGCGTGTGGCAATTTGCTTGCCTCCTCCCATGTTCACCATTCCACAACAATTTAATTGTAAAAAGAATTAACACAATTTTTACCTCCCACGTTCACATAATAGATTCCCATTGATTTGATGTGCTTCTCATCTAAATAAACAGTGGGCTCCATCTTTAAATTTTAAGTCATCTTCAAAATTGGAGTTATGACCAGATGTATCGCCATGCGTGTATCGTGGCTTCTTGATTCGTTAGGTGATCATTGATAGATCCTTGTTTCATTCCAGATCTGAGCCACCGTGCTCTGATACCAATTGCTGAGTTTGTTTCAACTCTAAATAATCGTCGATCTTTAGGCTCAAGAATAGTTAGTTCTTGATCTTGGAATAAACATATACAAATCATAAATTTGCGGAATTAGATAAACAGATTTGTATTGCTAAACAAGGTTTTCATCATCATCAATTTGTACAATGATTACTAAAAGCCCCAATTCTACATATAAATATGTAGAACGGTTTTTCGTTAAACAGGATCAAACGACCTTGAGGCTTAGAGCACACACACAAACACGTTAAAACGTGGGTTCCAAGAACATCTAATTCTATGTCATTAGGTTTCTTTATATACTAGAAAACCTAAGACTTACAAGGAAAAGATAATAACTAAATCTTTTAAACAAATAAAGATATACTATATCTTTTACATTTGTGATTATCTCCTAAATCTTCGTTCAAATTTCGACTTTAATATCTTCAATTTAGGTCCTTGTAGTTTCCAAATTTTGACACATCAAATCTCAAGGAATATCATCTAGAATATTCCTAACAAGATCCTTACAAAAATTTGGTAAACAAGGCGGACATATGATGATGACGCCATTTTCATCATGTGCTAGTTATCTATATGCTACGGAGTAATTCATAAAGTGTTTATTCTAATATAAAAAATGGACTTTATGACTATACTTTTACATAATTAATCTACATGCATAAAACATCATATAAACGACATTTATGACTAGATGTTTGATATGGCTAAATACTTTTTTGTATTATTAGGAATTTGTGTACAAATCACTCCTCTTGTCACAAAAATATGGATATGAAACCAAAGGTAATATTAATTGTGTTGTCATGAATAATCGTTTTTGCCAAATGTTTATAAGAAATAAACCTAAAAATACTACGAGTATAATATTCATCGTGACAGGTTAAACCAAGCTAATTAGTAATCTATTTTAACACGTACTATATATGTTAAGTCGACGCTGTTTGGTGAACATTAAGGCTTTATCCCCTTTTCATGTCTAAATACGCATTTCAATTGTCACATATATGTATGTATGTACATGGTTGTTTTGTCTATACATGTTATATCATGTAATTTCATGTTAAAATGATTATATAATGAAAAAGAAAACAATAGTAAAAAGGAAAAGAAAAATAATGAGAGAATCTTTTGGCAATGTGGGTAAGTTATTTCTAACAGTAGCTAAAAACGTCCAGACCCAAACTTACCAAAACTAATTACTGAAAATACTCATCCCCACGAGTGTGTGCAGTGAGTGATTTGTGACTCGTGTTTCTTTTTACCTCTTTCCTCTTCAAAATCCCACAAATCATCACTCATTTCCAAGATTTCTTCACATTTTTCATCTCTCTCTCACACACACACACTATTGTAACTATCATCGTCATCATATTGTTCTTTGTTGTTTTATCTATGGTTATGATCTTTCCAAACACTTTTGGTTCTTTGTCAATCAACAACGATAGCACTTCAAAGATGAATGATCATATAATGACCTATGGCCATCTAACAACTTCATCATCTCTAGATTTCCCTTACATAATTCCTAACACAACTACTACAACAAATCATTGTATTTCAAGAAACTTCCATGAAGACGAAGATGATGACGATGATGAGGAGAGAGAAGAAGAACATATTGACCTAAATCTAAGTGGGAGTTACTCCTTAAATAGTAACATTGATCATAACCATCATAATGGTAGAATGAAATTAGCATTAAAGACATGTGCAAGAGGCCATTGGAAGCCTTCAGAAGATGCTAAACTTAAAGAGCTTGTTGTCCTTTATGGCCCCCAAAATTGGAACCTCATTGCTGAAAAACTTCAAGGCAGATCAGGTACTACAAATATTTGATCAACACTTTTTTAAAAAACCTTTTACAAAAATCAAAATGAGGACTGTACATGTGTTGGTGTACGCTCTTTCATTATTTAAGAGTTTAAAGGGTGTGTGTTTTACATTAAAAAGGTAAAGATTTCTAAGTGTTTGAGCATTCCTCAAAGTTTTATGTTTCCTAAATAGGAAAGAAAATAAACAAAAGTTGGGATTGGTGGTTAAATATATTTTTCTTTTTCTCGTGAATAAATGTGAGAATCAGTGAACATTTGATTTCTTGTTTCTATGCTTCGGGTTTCTTGAGAAAAATGTGGTTTGCTACATGAAATGGGTAAAAGATTTGTGAGAATATTGTTTAAAAAGTTCTTTTTGTTTCCTAAAAAGGAAAGAAAAAAATAGGGTTGTATGTATGTTTCTTATTCCTAGAAACACACGTGAGAATTAGAGAAGACTAATTAATTAATTCGATTTCTTGATTCATGTTTCAAGATCTTAAATTCGTGTGTGTTTTCTTGGTGAAAAGATTTGATCTTTGGGTTGATTTGTTCATTTCTTGTTGTGGGTATTTTGGGAAATAAAAAAAATGTAGGAAAGAGTTGCAGGTTGAGATGGTTTAATCAGTTAGATCCAAGAATCAATAGAAAAGCATTCAGTGAAGAAGAAGAAGAAAGACTGATGACAGCACACAGAGTGTACGGAAACAAATGGGCATTAATGTCAAGACTATTTCCAGGAAGAACTGACAACGCAGTGAAAAACCATTGGCATGTTATCATGGCTAGAAAATATAGAGAGCAATCTAATGCCTTCACAAGAAGAAAGATGATGTTCACTCATAGTCAAAGTCAAAGTCAAAGTCAAACATCTGCCACTCAACTACCGGCGGTCACCGCCACTGGTCAACTACCTTACGGTGGAGGTACTCTTCATCATCTGCCAACATTTGGTTTCATCTCTGGTTAGCTCTCCAATTCCTTGCATTTTTGATAAATTAATGTTGTTTGCTCATTGTAGTTTAACATTTGCAAACTTACTATTTTACATCTCTATAGTTAAATCCAAAGTTATGCAAGCAGGAAGGGTAAATCTGCAACCGTGGTACTTTTGCAAACTTATTGAAGTATTATATTTGAAGGGCATAAAACATTTGGGTGAATATATGTTCATATTTCGCGATGGATTTCAAAAATACATATTACATTTATAAATTAATATATAAACTAACATATTAATAGTACTACATAACATATTATTTACATAAAAGTTATTCATATACTACATAAGATAAAAAAAGACACCATTTATATAAAAAAAAACAAAACACAAGAAAAAAACACTATAAAAAAACTATAAAAAAACTATCAATCAACTATAAATGAATGGTATATACATTTGTAAAGAAAAAAAAAAGTAAATTATGTAATTTAAAAATAAATCAATATTAGGCACAATTTCATGATTCACAACATACAAATTACACTCATACTTGCATTAAAAAGCTTAGTTCTATCTCACTACAAGAAATGGCCCCTATCCTGACGACGACAAAAAAGCATGTGCCGACGACAATTTGTCGCCAAGGTCTATCCCGACGACATGTTGTCGGTAACATTTCGTCGCCATAGCTTCGTTGGGATTGGTTAAAATTTTCGTCGCCACAGTTGTCGTCGCTATAGGTCGAGCAACCCCGACGACACTTAGTCGGCATAATGATTGTCGCTAAAAACTTTTCAATTTAAAAGAAATGTTTTATTATAAACTTATTCCAACGACATTTCGTCGGGATAGGGTTTTTTTTTCTTGTAGTGTTTGTCATTTGTCACACCTCCATTGATAGACTCATTTTGCTTCAACTTAATTAGCTTTACAAGTTTTTTTATTCAGGTCCAAAGAACAACACAGAGTTGATGATGGGCATGTTTAACAACACCAGATCTTGGGAAAACCATTCATCATCATCATCAAACACATCATGGATGATGCATACTAATAATCCCATTAACATCCATCATCATCCTCATCATGATCATCATTATCATGATCAACAATATCCTCCATTCATGATTGCTGGTGCTATGAACCATCAGTACTCACCATCACCAGAAGAAGTTGTTAGAGATTTTTCTGAGGCTAATAATAACCTTTCACTTTCACCACCATTTATAGACTTTCTTGGAGTTGGACCCATAATCAAATAACCAAAATTTAGCAAATAATATCTTAATCAAAGATTTTGCTTTGCATATCAACCATAAATCTGCAGAGGATCTCAAATGTTGACCGTCTTTAATGAGTTATTGAACATTTATAGAAGAAAAAAGTAGTTACAAAATAGGTAGGGGTACTGGTTTTCTGAGTGTTGCCGCCACGTCACGTCTCACGTTATTTAGAACTTTGGGTGTAACTGAAATTAATCAGTGAATTTATTGCAACATTTTTTAACATTGTTTTTTTTTTTTTTTTTGTAATTACTTAATTAAAAACTACTGTGGTGATTTGACTGAGTCCGAACCGCTGACCAACAAATCAAACGGCCCCTTTGTCGTGTCTATGCGCTAATATTGATGGTACTCAATTTTGATTTATATGTATCTTTGACATCTAGTGATATTAATTAACAGTTTAGACTTTAGACTTCCGATTATTGTTACTTTGATTTCTTTAATCACGTACTTTAGTATTGATTTTGAATTTCACAAATCCAATCCTTTTTACATCAAAATGCCACATCAAAATGACAGAAGGGGTAAAATGACCATTGTGCCCATCATGTGCACCTCACATGACTCACTTAATGTTCATTTTGGACGTCTGTTTGCCAGAAGGACTTCAGGTGAAACAAATTGAATACACTAGGGACCTCCAGTGTAATAAACGAAGATCAGGGACTGTGACTGTAATAAGTGGCAAACCACAGGGACCTTCCATGTAATTTACTCTTGAATCAATTTAATAAATGGCTAGACTTGGGCAATCCAAATTATCCGCAACACAATAAATCAAGTGGGCCTGGGTTTATATATAAGGCATGAGTTTTGCCATATCTTAATTAGATTTACATTTTTAAAGATACATAACTGAATATAATAGGTCCAGTTCAGTCTTAGTGTTTGACATTTTCACATAATATACATTTGAGAATTTAAGTTATACTATTATAATATAATTTATAGCATAAGCGTTGAAAAATACTGTTCAAACTCGTTATCAATAGTAAGCTTCTCAGTTCCTTGTTCGCTATCTGTGTTCATTCACATCAAATTAGAAACAAAAAATATACATATATATAATTAAATTAAAAACAGTTGTTAATTAATAATTAATTACCTTGGTTAACATTCCATCTTCCTGATGAAAGTATGAACTGATTTGAATTCGAAGCAAACAATTCTTCGAGTACTTCCGATTTCTTGATTTCATATTCCAAGCTACTAACTTCACAACAATCCAACTGTTCTTGTTCTTCCTCAAAAGTTGGATAATCCGGACATGTTTTTGTGTTAAAAGAATTATTATTATCATTGGCAGTCCAATTAACAGATGTTGATGTTGAATGTTGCAGATTGTATGGCAAGAACTCATTAGAAACAGACATTACTGAATCTGCATCTTCAGAATAACTGTTGCTCTCTTTTGCTGACTGGGTTGCTGAGTCACCAAAATTATCATTTGACTTTGACTTATCTAAGCAGGCGTGTTTTGATACTGGAAAGTCCAAAATTTCATCTTGGAATTTCCTCTTGTTCCTGCCATCCGTGATCAATAATCCATAACTACCAAAAATAAAAAAGGCCAAAATATATTTTAGTACCTAAACTTTACAGACTAGGTCCTTAACTATCCTGAACTATTAACAGTGCAACATGGTGCCCTGAACTTGACAAAATGGTCGATTTAGTACCCTGACTCATTAATTTGATCGCGTTTTCTTACTTTTGTTAGAGCGTTTGATGGAATAAAAACTATACGTTCTTCTCAATATATTGATATTAGAAGCAAATCACGTGAGAAAACAAGTCCAAATTAGTGAGTCAGGGTACTAAAAGTCTAAATCGACCATTTTATCAAGTTCAGGGTACCATGTTGCATCTTTAATAGTTCAAGGCAGTAGAAGACCTAGTCAGCCAAGTTCGGAGGTACTAAAATACATTTTGGCCAGTAAAAAAATCTAAAAAAAATTCAAGTTTAAAATCAATAGGTTAAAAAGTGAACTAACACATTAGTTTCACATAGATCTTCGTTCATTTCGTCTAATGAAATTTGAGAAAAGAATGAGAAATCTACCAACTGATGACTCCTGGCTTCTCTGTAAATTATACTCTGCACAAAAATTATACATATATATTGTAAATTTTTGAGTAATTAATATGAAAAATTATGTTGAATATACATATATATTGTAAATTTTTGACGTAATTATATTGTAAAATTTATGAAACATTATGTAGTAATTGTCGAATTATATTGGAAGTCATTTTAGTGGAAGAAAAATTATCAAGAGTTTGAATAATAATGAACAATAAAATGTCAACCCAAGGTTATATTGGAAAGGGTCACATCTCACATCCATCAACACTTTTGATTTGGATTATTCATCCCATTATGCAATATATTATAAAAATAAATTAAATTAAAAAGTAAGGAAACAACAAAGCCAAAAGGGGATGATACGTACACGACCAAAATACAATACAAATTAAAATAAAAAATCTCCCTATGAAAGTTAGTAAAAGTGATATCTTGTTTCTTACTCTAACAGTGTCTATATACTAATTTTAGGGATATCTATATATCTTTATAACATTAATTAATTGGGTATATTTATATAAATTATAATGCCTAGATATAAGAATACAAAAAGAGGAAATTGTCCATTTTAGGAGGGAATGTTAGGTTAGGTAATCCTCCACTTTCTTTTCAACCTTTTAGATTTCATCCAATGGCCATCATATACTTTGATTTAACCCATATTTAAAATGATATATAATAATTATAATGAAGTATATAATTTTGTGTCCACTACCACTAACTTGTAAAATGATTTCTCCCTCACTTGGTGTGTGTTTGTGTCTCCACCCACATATCAAAAGGGTGTCATCTATAAATAGGGATCAATAAATTCAGAAATTAAATTATAATATAACAAAAAAAAGAACTTCAAAAATGGCAGCAGGTGCTAATGGTTTTCATCTAATTGTCACTCTTCTTGCTTTCTCTCACCTTCTGTTCATGGCTAACGCTATCTCAGCATCTGGTAATTACTGATTCTACACTGGATAAGTGGATATATGCATGCATCAAGTGTTGTACTGTACTACATTTTTGGGTGCATGCTTCCTTGTTAAGTCTACTATTTTATACTTACGGTATAATTCATTTATGCATTAATATAAGTTTTTGTATGTTAATAGGCCAGATTCATAGACATTTGTTGCATGAGAAAGTAGAAATCTTGACATCTGGGAACACCAAAGACCAGGTAAATTCAAATAAAGATAAAATCTTGAGCACTTATTTTTTTTCTTTGTTGATTTGAAGTGGATAAATTAAAGGCCAAAATGCATTTTAGTACCTCCGAACTTGGCTAACTAGGTCTTTTACTACCTTGAACTATTAAAGATGCAACATGGTACCCTGAACTTGATAAAATGGTCGATTTAGTACCATGACTGACTAATTTTTGGTCTTGTTTTCTCATGTGATTTGCTTCTAATATCAATGTATTGAGATGAACGTATATTTTTTAGTCCGTTAAAAGCTCCAACGAAAGTAAGTCAAGTAACAAAATGCGATCAAATTAATGAGTCAGGGTACTAAATCAACTATTTTGTCAAGTTCAGGGTACCATACTGCACCTTTAATAGTTCATGGTAGTAGAAGACCTAGTCAGTCAAGTTCAGGGTACTAAAATGTATTTTGGCCTAAACTAAACAGATGGAAGAAAGTGAATTTATGGAAGATGAATTCATGAGTGAGAGGATGGATTTGGAGAAAACCGACTACCCGGGACCAGGAGCAAACAGAAATCACACTCCAAAACCGCCACAACGTGATTAAGATTAATCAAAGCTTTTTAAATATTTATGGGTGCTTTTTAGTAACCTAATTAGGGTTAATGATTGTGTGTATACCAGGTATCTATAATCTTGTAAGGATCATTAGTTATCATAACTACTGTTCAATTAAGTACTTAAGTTAATGATCAATGAAACTACAGTTGTCAAATTTATACATTAAATAACAACTGACCTTATACAAGCTGCTGCCATTTCCCCACTGCTTCATATGATGAAAAACATGCTTGCATTATTACTTCATCTCTTATTATCAACAAGATTAGACTTCTGACAATTTTAAAAAATAAGGATACAAAATTAATATGATAACAAGTAATTGTAATTTTGATAAGATAGAAAGTAAATAAAAGAAATCTACTTGAACAGGGAAAAGTCCCCTGTAATTAAATGCATATCGCGCAATATCAGAGGTAAATTGTGTAAATACATCACTTATTGTTACTTATGAGAGCTTAACTGACAACTTTAAGCCTGTTTAGTTTAATTAACACTATATTGCAAACTATTGCCTCAGATTCTGTAAATCAATCTAGCTTAAAAAACAGACACCATGCAAAAGGAAATTATTAATTAAATGATATCAAATGTAAATATGAATGATTATAACACATGAAAAGGTCAATTATATGTCATTTTTGTAAGCTTAATCACCGTACAAAAAGTCAAAGTAGAGCACTAAAGAACTCTCTAGAAATACTGGGGAAATGTATCTGATTTTTGTGTTTGTAAATTTTAAGTGGATGATGTGGACATGATGTGTTAGTCACTCACTCATAGATATGAAATTGGTAATTTCCGTATCTGTTTATAATCCTGTTCGATCACTCCAAGTGGAAAAAAAATGAAGATCAAACGGTATGGGGAGAAACTGGAGTCTAGTAGTGCTACAGAGAATATAGATTATAATAATGAGAAAAAAAATATTATAATAATAAAAAAATATGATCTGGATTTGATCATGATGAAATCATAGACCTACTATGGATATTAAAGTAAACTCTTAACAAGTCTGAGTCAAGCTTTTAAAATTAATTAAGGTCTTGCAAAAAGCATCTTCAGCGAACGGATTTATCCATTAATAATTGATTACTTTCAAAAGTTAGTTATACACAACATGACATCTGTAAACTACGAAATAACTAACGAAATTTACAGTAGTCAAGTTTAAGCACAGAAAATTTGAATTAAGAGTTCTACGATCAGAGCAGCAAGGCTATTACGGTATAAAACTCCATCAATCGGATAAATTAGATCCAACAAAAAGTCAATCCATAAAATTAATATGTTAACATTATTGAAAATCGAACAATATCTCCAACTTTTTTCTTACTACACGGATTTGAGCAACTATCTGTCGTGAATTGAACAAACAGATCTTCAATAAATTAAAATATACAGTTGAAAACACGATTAAATGAAGATTTAGTGAGAAACTTACTGCAGCTGATTGCGAGTTATTTTCTCATTCGATCTGCGAGTTCTGATAAGACCAAACCAGATTGGGGAAAATTTGTCCCGCGAATTCGAATCGGGTCGATTTATAGCTAATAAAGGCCTTGGTAATATATGGGCCGATATATTTTCATGGCAGTCAGCCCATTTATCAATGAAATTGCTTAATTAGGCCCAACTCCCAAGTAATGTTTTTATTTTGTGTGAGAATCAAAACACACTTGTCAATTTATCATGAGTTCGAATTATTTAGTTAAAAATGTCAACCCACGTAACAATTTAGGGCCACAAATTACCCTCAAACTTTTCTTAGAAAGCATCTATCAACACTTTTGACTTGGATTATTCATCTTATTAAACATTTCATATTGATTTTATCATTTAACAGGGTATTCTAGTTTATAGCGGACTCCTATCAGTATGGCTGACTTTTGCTCTTAATTTAAACGATCTAACTGTTACCATGACCGTTTCTCCAACATTTTTCTGACATCTAGTAAATATTTACCTAAGAAAAGGAGTGGTTTCTAACATATTTATCGTTAAGTTATTACCGGATAGTTATTCATCTCATTAAACATCTTATAAAATTAATAACCGACACCAATTAACTTTTTACTCGCACTAAACACGAACATATGCTTTGAGCATCACCCATTTGTCAGCATATCTTTTAGTCATATTCTAAATAATGCTTTTCATCGGTGATTCGGTGTTATGATTTTTGTTTGGAATAACTTTAAAAACCAGGTGTAAAAGTGAAACATTGTTTCTTACTCCAAGAATTGAGTTTGGAGAATGCATGCTTGCTAAAGTACGCACATAAGATATGATTTAAGCCACATAAAAGATACCATCTGTTTATGCATATTCTTATAACATTAATTAATTATTACTTGGATCAATAATCATACATTTGGGTATATTATATAATGCCCAGGTATGTATAAGAATACCAAAAGGAGGAGACAACTTCCATTTTAAGAGGGAATGTTAGGTAATCCTCCACCATTTTTCAAACCTTTCAGATTTCATCCAATGGCCATCATTAAATATCAGTAGCTTTTAGCATATTACTTATTAAACACTTACACTGGCTTGAGCCAAACACTAATGTTAGCATCACCTTAACATTTAATAAATAAATAGAAAAATAAAGTTTATGTACGATTTTTGAAAACAATATTAATCAAAAAGCACCGTGGGTCAATGACCAAAGTATATTCATCATTACTTGACGCTAGGAAAGAAAATTCTTTTTAGTTTCAGTGAGGTTATATATTTTTATTATTATATGTGTTTAACATTGTTGGTGTTTGTTTGGCTTTTAACAATCTAAAAATAATTTATATACACGTCTCTTTTATTTCTTTATTTGAATGTTTTTCGATGATCATTTTGTTTGATTGTTAGAAACAAGTCACACGTAAGCATAAATCCGATTCATTAATGTTTCTCTTTTAGCAATACCCATCTCTTTACGCTTTATCATTCCTTTTTATTTGTTCCGCTCTTCTTTATTTGTTTTGTTTTTTCTCATACTTTTTGGTATTTTTTGTTACTTTTCTTTAATGTTATAATAGGCTTCCAGAGGTAACTGAGTTTTACACGTATCATCTGTATACATACGTAATAGGCACTTGATCGGAATTGCATTTTCATTGTGCACACAAGCTTGACGCTTACATCGTTTGTACTTTGTCGATTTCAACGCATGTTCTTTGTACTTGATAATATGTTGATCAATGTTGTCTTGAGTCTTTTCAATCATAATTTATTTTCATCAAGTGTGTACATTAATTAGAACTTTATTCTTAGTTTATTCCGCATACAATTGTAGTTATTTATTGGTTTTACTAATTAATAAAGTATGACTTGAAAAATGATTGTTGTGTTGATAGTATTTATTGTTGGGTTTATCTAACTCACGCCCTTCTGGTATAAGATTAGAAGCGTTAATGAACTTCAAGTTTCCTTTCAAAATGAACAAATATATTTATTACTCGTCAATGAAGTCTAATTTCGGCATGAATTAAATGTATTTTCAAATAAAAATTGTAGTTTTGAGTTCATTAAACATGATTATCTCATGCCCTTTCCATAATCCTTAGAAAATTACTAATTAACATAAATGAAAGTCTATACTTAAAAAATAATCTCTCAATACTTTAGAATAATAATATTGTATCCCCTACCACTAGCTTCTAAAATGATTTCTCCCTCACTTGGAGTGTGTTTGTGTCTCCACCCACAAAATCAAAAAAGTGTCATTAACATTTATCTATAAATTGGGGATCAATTGAGAACCAGCATTATAACCCTAACCCTAATTAAGTGAAGTTCAGAAATGGCAGCAGCTAATTATAAGTTTTATCTAATCGTCACTCTTCTTGCTTTCTATCACCTTCTGTTCATGGCTAATGCTATCTCAGCATCTGGTATATAATTACTGATTCTCCACTGGATGCATGCATCAAGTGTTGTACTGTACTACACTTTTGGGTGCATGCTTCCTTATTAAGTCTACTATTATACTAATGGTTATATGGTATGATTAATTTTTGCATTAATATAAATTTTGAATGTTGATATATAGGCCAGATTCATAGACATTTGTTGCATGAGAAAGTAGAAATCTTGGCATCCCAGAACACCAAATACCAGGTAAATTAATCTATATCTTGTGGAAATTTGTGCAAGTAAACAACTCAAATAAATAAAGATAAAATCTTGAGTACTTATGTTTTTTGTTGATTTGAAATGGATTGATTGAACAGATGGAAGAAACTGAATTTATGGAAGATGAATTCATGAGTGAGAGGATGGATTTGGAGAAAACGGACTACCCGGGACCAGGAGCAAACAAAAATCACACTCCAAAACCGCCCCAGCGCGATTAAGATTCATCAAAGTTTCTATAAATATATGGGTGTGTTTTTAATAACCTAATTAATTAGGGTTTGAAGTGTGCTTCCAAAAATTAGGGTTTGAAGTAAGCGGTTTGAACATGGTGAGGGTATATATATGGTGAGATCTATCTTGTTATTGGTTGAATGGATTGTGTGCGTGCATGTGTGTGTAATATATAAGGTATCAATAATGTTGTAAGACGCAGAAGTTAATTATGATTTTATGAATAAGTATGTATATATATCATGTTGTAGATTGATACATGTATTATATTTGAATTAATTACAACCATGTTTCATACTTATGTGTTCTGTTAATTACTTATTTGAGTGGTGATGCAGATCAAGAAAGAGAACTTGCCTTCACATATGACTTAATAAGGGTTGCATGGTTCTTAATTAGTTACTTAATTTTCCTTGATCCATATTTCTTGTTAAGTTTGAACAACTTATAAGTATTTAAGAAAGTACAGTAGATACTGAGTTTGGATTAGTATTGTACATAGAAAGAAAAATGATCATCTATAAATTGCCCTTAAGATTCTTTACATTATTACGTGTTACTGCCATAGATTATTGTGTGTAAATGATTAGTCCAAAATTAACTTATTAGTAGCTATCTAGTGATTCACGTTTAAACCTGGAGTAACGAGTTCTTTTTTTTCCAGATGCCCAAGCTCATGCAAACTATGAAATTTCTTGAACATATGAAGAATGTACGTGTTTGCATTTCTAAATTTGTTATAACCATGACAAGTTTCACACATAAAAGATGAAAATGGAAATGAGTTTATGAGGATATATATATTTTTTTTTTAACTGCAATAGAGTTTATGAGGATATATTAGACCCACAAAATGAAGATGAAAACTATGAAATCAGTAAAAGATGTTAGAGCCCTAGAATAATAAACCTCTATTGTTCCATTAGACCACTTCCAACATTGACATCAACTGACGCTTCAATTTTATCAGCGAGACACTCCAAGTGACACTCAACTGACACACTCATACCAACAATACCTCTTCACTTGATATGTTTGGGCCACAGGCACACAAAATATATACACACAATACCCTTCCATTCTCCCCGCTCGTTACTTTTTTCTTCGGCTAACAGACCAAATCAACCGACGGAGACAACCGGCGGCACCGTGCCTTCGGTGGCTCCAAACTGAAGGGGAAACCGAAGAAGACTGACACTGTTGTTGACAACGGTCTTAAGACATCTTTATTTGAGTTCCATTAATCAATACATCTTTTAGGAGCCGTTTGATTTGCTCCAAACTCAGTCCGAGTCGACATGTTTGTTTTCCTCAATTTCGTCTAACTCGATCTACATATCTGACTTGGTCCAAACCATTTTACTGATCCGGTCAAAAATGAAAAAAAAAAAAAAAAAAAAAAAAAACTAACTCAATCAAAATCAGAAGTTCTGACTTAGTTAGCAACTAACTCAATCAACAATTATATAGTCAGCAACTATCAAACAACTCCTAATTCTGTAAATCATGATCATCTAGAAATAGGCTTCCACAAAGCAAAATATTACTTGTTTTTGTTAGCTTGTTTGCAAAGAGATCATGTAATGAAGATGTAGTTTCTGGTAACCAATAATCAAGAAACAAGTATGATGTCTTAAATGTGTGTTTAACTGGCAACTTTAAGGCTTTTTAGTTTTTAAAACACTACATTACAAACTATTGTCTCAGACACCATGCAAAAAGAAATTTAAACAAACTAAACTTTTGATTATTAATTAGGTTACATGCTATCAAATGCAAACATGAATGATTGCAACACATGAAAAGGTCAAATATATATCTTTCTAATTACCGTACAAAAAGTCAAGGAAGAGCACTAAAAAAAACTCTCCAGAAATATTATTAGGGAAATTAAACTGTTTTGTGTGTGTGTGTGAGTGGAGAAGGTGGATCCAATGTGTTAGTCACTCATTCATAGACATGAAGCTAATAATTGCCCTATCTGTTCACAATCATGTTCCCCTTTTTTATTTTTGAAATCAATACAAAATTATAATCAAAACCTGATCCTAAGACCGTCCGTAATGGTGACCGAACGAACGGTCGTGACCGGCCAAATAAGCATGCCCGACGCGTCCCCCTCCGTTACGGGCAAAACGCCCGACGCGTCGCCGACCCCCCAACGGTCGACTAATCGACCGTTCGAATCCGAACGTTGCAAGCCTCAACGGCTACTTTTTACCCCCTTTTTACCTTATAAATACCCAATTCTTTTACCAAATAATTCACAACTCTCATTTCTTTCTCCACTCAAACACACACTCAAATCTCTCAATCACCCTCTCTAAAAAATTTCACATTTCTCATTTCTTTATCACACACACTATAATAAAAATGAGTTCCGACGATGAAATGAATGTCGCTAATTTCATTTTTGGCGACGAGGAAGAGGACAGGGTTATACATCTTGGTTTTTTACAAACGGCGGCCGCGTTTCTTGAAGGTTCTAGTTCTAATATCCCTAGAACTCCTAGAAGATACGTGAATAGGGACCGTGGCGGTGCGAATGACCGTCTCGTGGCAGCCTACTTCGCTGGAAATCCCACGTATAATGAGCATGATTTTCGCAAACGTTTCAGGATGAGTCGTGATCTTTTCACACGCATTGTTCGCGATCTCACTAATACCGTCCCATTATTTGCGCAACGATATGATGCACTTGGGAACGCAGGTACTTCTCCGCTAATGAGGTGCACTTCTGCAATTCGTCATTTAGCATACGGGACCGTACCCGATGCTCTAGACGAATACTTACAAATTGGTGAGAAAACTAGCCGTGATAGTCTCGCAGAGTTCTGTAAAGGGGTTATGCACTTGTATGGAGATGAGTTTCTGCGAAAGCCTACTCATACTGATGTGGCGAAGCTATACGCCTTTCATGAGGAGAAACATGGGTTTCCCGGTATGCTAGGAAGCATTGATTGTACTGATTGGCCTTGGGCTCAATGTCCAAATGCTTACCGTGGGCAATATGTTAGAGGGGATCACGGGAACGAACCATTCATCTTACTTGAAGCGGTTGCCTCGCAGGATTTGTGGATTTGGCACGCGTTCTTTGGTGTCGCCGGGTCGAACAACGACATCAACGTCTTACGAGCGTCCCATATTTTCAATGATCTCAAAGACGGGAAAGCACCTGAGGTACCCTTTTTGGCAAACGGGGTGTCTTACAAATGGGGATATTATCTTACTGACGGGATATATCCGGAATGGTCTGTTCTTGTTAAGTCAATTTCACACCCAAATGCGAATGATGTTAAGCGGGTGAACTACAAGAAAGCACACGAAGCTGCAAGGAAAGACGTAGAACGAGCATTTGGCGTTCTAAAGAAAAAATGGGGTATAAT
Organism: Calendula officinalis; assembly: GCA_963853835.1. Classification (NCBI taxonomy): domain Eukaryota; kingdom Viridiplantae; phylum Streptophyta; class Magnoliopsida; order Asterales; family Asteraceae; genus Calendula; species Calendula officinalis. The sequence continues at coordinate 463,546 of OY970830.1, read as the reverse complement.
AAAAACGGCTGCAAGGTCCCCAAATGTTAACAAAATAAGGGATATAATGTACACTTGTATCATATTACATAATATGATTATCAAAGACAAAGGCAGAGCCATATGTCCCGATTTTCATCCGGAAGAGCGACATAGTGAAGGCGACCCCGTACGATCACATGAAGAAGTATTGCAAGTTATCAGGGAGATCCATAATAAACAAACTCATCTTAATCTCAGATCTGATTTGGTGGAACACATTTGGAATCGACGAGCCCACCAGTAGTTTTTTTAATGTTTTTTTAATTATGTTTAATGTAATGTTTTAAATTATTTTTAATGTAATGTTTTAATTATTAATGAAATTTAAATTAAAAAAAAAAAAAATCCGAACGGTCACCCATTACGGGCATTTGGTCGCTGTCTGGTCGTGTGTTTGATTAGGAGAGAGAAAGCTGATGTGGCGCAGATGTGGCAGGGGTGACCAAACTCCGAACGGTCACCCATTACGCACAGTGTAATTTGCTTAATTACTCCAAATGAAGATCAAACCCTATGGGGAGAAACGGAAATGATACTTTACCATCTTTTTCAAAAATATAAACAGAGGCAAGTAGAACACTCTAATCAGCCATAATTATATAATAAAAAAAAAATACTTAATTACTTAGCATAATCACAAGCTATGATCTGGATTTGTTCATTATGATATCATAGACCTACTATGGATTATTAAAATAAACTCTCCAATTCTGACTTCTAGCTTTCACAAAATTAAAATTAAACAATTCGTGAGGTCTCAGTCCGCATAAAGCATCTTTATTGAACTGCACTTATCCATTAATTAATCATTTTCGCATTATTTAATTATGTATAACATGCCAGGTGTAAGCTACCGATGATTTTTCGAACAAACTGTGAACATCATTCTAAATCGCACAATATATCCAACTTTTTTTAACCTAAAGAGATTTAATCTAAATTTTAGGTTCCATATGAATCAAACAAACAGAAATTCAATAAATTAAGATAAACAATCACGCGGTTAAAAAGAAATTCAGGAAGGAACTTACTTTTGCAAACTGCAAGTTATTTTGTCGTTCGATCTGGAATCTCGGTAAGACCTAACAAAATTGGGGATAAGATTTGTCCCGCCAATTCAAATCGGGTCAAATTATAGCTGATAGATGCCCCGGGTAGTATCTGGGCCGAGTTGTTTTATTGCATGTCGGCCCAATTTTCCATTTTATAAATTGTTTAATTAGGCCCAAGTAAAGTTATTATCCAATGTGAAACCATATGCACAAACAAGGATGTGAATCCAATTTTATGGGAGTATATGGGTGGTAATCGGACTTGATGACTATTATAATAGAAAAACAATCTTGGAAAAAATGGAAAAGTTGGTGGACGAGGTAACAAAACCGACATATTTCCAACTTTTGTAAAACAGTCTGTAGTCTTTACGTTAAAGCAAACTTTAAAATCCTTAAATTTAAAACATTTTAACATTTTACTCATAAAAATGATTGACATGTAAAATATACTTCCTCCGATTCAAAATAAGTTATACATTTTGGGTTTCACAGTTTTTGAGGTAAAAGATTATAATGATGGTTAAATTATATTAATTGGATGATTAGTGGGGAATGAGACCCACACCTTTTGAATAAAATGAGGTTAATAATGTTTAAAGGTAAAAAGTAAGGGTAAATGGGTCATTTCACTTTGTTAAAGTAGATAGTTAGTGGGTGTGGGTCCCACTATATTTTGCCAAATAAGGTAATTTTTCAAAGTATATCACTTATTTTTAATCACCACCAAAAGGAAAGTGTATCATTTATATTTGAATCGGAGGAAGTATTAATTATCTTTCATACTCTCATTAACATTTTACATTGAACATTATAAATAGCATTAGAACGTGGTAACACCTTTAAGGATATGATAACTAAAAAAACCTAATTTAAATTAACGAATATATTTCACATTATTCGTTTGTCTCCATCATCAAACATGTAGGGTTTGTTGAAAAGTTGTGTCTCTCATTTAGATTCTTGTTTGGCATTTGTGACGGTATGTGTCAGGATCGAATAACCAAAACAGTTATTGAAACACAATGATCTACTCAGCAATAGAAGTTATAGCGGATTAACACTATATTGATTTAATCAATAATAATAAACTGTAAGTAATATAAGAATTATTAAGAACACAGTTTATCACAAAAAGCTTCAATGTATATTGATCGAATGAGTTACAATACACACGTATGTTTACAATTCATAAGGAACTATATATAATAGTCCTTGAAGCCTAACATTTACCCTAGTTATTCTAGGATACGATTACAATTGAATTACAAAAGATATTAATTCTAAACAAACTTTCCTAAGATCTCGGACTCGATATACATCATAAATAGCATAGCAGTATCAACTTTGGTCGAGCAGTAGTAAAATTGATCATCAGTAGTAAACACCAAGATCAGTAGGAAATGCATCATCAGTAGTATCTCTTGTCTTCAGTATCAACTCCTTAACAGCTTTAAGTCGTTGATAAGTATTAACTCTGCATATCAGTAATATCTGCAGCATCAGTAATAACCATTTATAACCCAACAGTATGCGCTTTTGCTGGATCAAGTAATCATTACCGACGACTTATCTTACTATGTAGTGAACATTTGAAGCTTTTGCGACAAGTTTTGTAATGCAGTTTTTGTGTTGCAACTTGTGGATTCATAGTTGTACATGTTTTATAACTCTCGGCCACATAGAATCTTGAGTTTTTAATCATCAAATCCACTTAAACATTAGCGTCTGATTTATAGCATAAAAGCTAGAGACGCCTATGCTAATACTAAGACAATCCTAAATCCTAATGATCATTTTTGGCTAATGCAAATACCATTCTAATGCACCATTGCAAGTGTAATCATCACTTTACAAAGTTATATTAAACACTTGTTCAGTTGTCTGTACCTTGCGGCATTAATGGTTATACTCCATGTGAAAAGACGAAACTATCCTTAAGACTATTTTTTTCAAATCCATCAACCACAAAGTGACATACGGCATACGTCATTATATCATTATGGTGGTAATATAAGAATAATGTATGATGATAATAAGGCTTTTGTAAAGATGGTGATAGTTCCTTTTGTCCACTTTTCTTGATTCCTTGAGAGCCCATATTCTCCTCATCTTCTCTTTTAATTGCTTTCGGATTTGCTATATATATCTCTCTAATTTCATGGGCCCTACTTACCAGAATAATAATTCATGAGATAACCAACTTTTATTTTTGAAAAAAGTATATACTATAACATTGTGATAATGATATCCAATTCCATCAAAAAAGAGACACGAAAAGGGTAAAATTAGACAATTATAATTTACATGAAGGTATAAAACTGTTTACATGAGACAAGGATGCAAGTGAGAAAATGTGTGTATAATTTGTGGGGATGCCTCTAACACTAAATACACAAAAAAACACTAATACACATAAAAAAATATCTATATATTTTTTTTTTTGTCGTGCTTCACAAACTCCATGAGCTTAATTAAACTATTTTAAGGGAAAATGCATGAAGTTTTGACACCAATTTAAAGTGAAATCAACGACTTTTTTATGGAACATACAAATTAGTCAAAATTGCATGTTAAACCCAATGCCTTCACATGCGCATAGTAAATGGTTGGTCAAATGACCAATTATTTTTTATTTCTTTCATTATTTTAATTATGTAATAACATGAATTTTAAGGGGCAATTTAGATAATCTACAAGTAGAATATTAAAAAGCAAGAAAAGGGGATTCACAACTTACATCACTTGGCTTTATAAAAAGATTCTTCTAATTTCTGTCCACAAATATTATCTTCAAAACCCGCATTAATAGTTATATTCCTTTCATTGAGCTGCCAGTAATACACGCAAAGTGAAGCCATAAACGAAAAACGTTATCATCGTATAAATTCATACATATTTTCAATATTTTTCAATACATATTTTATTAGATGTAAATAAATCAAATAACATGTATAATATATGTAAAAAAATGATATTTATCAATGAAATACATTTGTTTTACAAAAAAAAAAAAAAAAAAAAAAAAACATATGTTATTACATGTAAACTGAAGAGTTAATTATGATTAGATACAGGGTCGTTCTTAATCTATAATTCATACGTCTACCAGTATTCATACCTCGATCCATCGGGTGTCATATATCCATAATCACATGATTATATACAGTCTGGTAATTCTTAATCTAACGTCAGAGCTCAAATGAGGAAGAGAAACTCATACCATTTTTACACTTTGTAAAGTCATTGATTGATCAAACGTTTGAATTTTAAGTTGTGGTTAGGATAGTTTATAATTCAAACATCTGATAAATGTTTCTTACAAATGATTGTAAATAAACTAAGGTGCTGTTTGGTTCGCAGAATGTTTATGATAGAATTGGAATCTAGGAAGGAATTGGAATCCGTCAGGAATTGGAATCCAATTCCATAGTCTGTTTGGTTGGCATGGAAGGGAATTGGAATCCAATTCAATATTTTGTTTGGTTGACATGGATTGGAATTGGAATTTATCTAAAATGACGAATTTACCCTTATTACTGGTAGTGGTTGGTTGGTGGTGGTGGGTGGTTGTGGTGGCGGTGGGTGGTGGTGATGGTGGATGGTGGCGGCGGTGGGTGATGGCGGCGGCGGCGGTGGTGGCGGGTGGTGGTGGTGGCATTGGTGGTGGTGGTGGAGGCGCGGTGGGTGGTGGTGGTGGCGGTGGTTGTGGTGGCGGAGGGTAGTGGTGATGGTGGATGGCGGTGGTGGTGGGTGATGGTGGTGGTGGTGGAGGCGGTGGCGGTTGGTTGTGGTGGAGGCGGCGGTGGGTGGTGGTGGCGGCGGTGGTTGTGGTGGCGGTGGTTGTGGTGATGGTGGATGGTGGCGGCGGCGGTGGCGGCGGAAGCGGTGGTGGCGGGTGGCGGCGGTGGCGGAGGTGGCGGTGGCGGCGGTGGGTGGTGGTTGGTGGCGGTGGGTGGTGGTTGGTGGCGGTGGGCGGTGGTTGGTGGCGGTGGTGGGTGGTGGTGGTGGTGGTGGTGGCGGTGGTGGGTGGTGGTGGTGGTGGGTGGTGGGTGGTGGTGGTGGTGGCGGTAGGTGGTTGTTGCGATGACGGTTGGTGGCGGTGGTGGCGGTGGGTGGAGGGGGTGGCGGTAGGTGGAGGGTATAAAGGTAAAAGAACATTCCATCCAACATTGGAATTCAATTCCATCAATATTTGGATGGAATTGAGATTCCTTCATTTGGTGGAATGTTTTCATCATTTAGGAATCCAATTTCATCCATTTTTTTGAACCAAACACTGGAATCTGGTGGAATTGGATTCCAATTCCCTCAGATTCCATTACTTTCCAGCGAACCAAACACCACCTAAACATTGAGCGAACTATTTGACAGAAAATTCTTTTATTTGTTAAACAAACAAACATAAATAAGATTTTATGTTTGTTTAGTTAGATTAACAAACACGCACACAAGTCATGTCCATTAAGGTTTATCTATGTATTATTATTATTATTATTATTATTTAATATATACGATAAGTATTTCAAAGTAAAATAATAATTATTCTGTTATTATTCTATATATGTTTCGTATTAGTACATAAATGTTGGTTCATTTACGTTGTTATTAAAAGCTTGGCGAACAATTTATAAACACCTAATTTTCTTGATAAAATACACTGTCATAATTTTTTTTCATTTATAAGTGTTCACGAATAGCTCATAAATACTCATTATTCTTAATTAGGGCTGTCAAATCGTGCTATCGTTTCGTGTTTCTGGATACACGACACGACACGACACGAAAACGTTCAACACGAAAATAACACGACACGAAGTCGTGTTTTATTTTGCTAACACGAACACGACACGATTAAAAAAACGATAACACGATAAACACGACAAACACGACAACACAAAATAAATAACAAATATCTTACTTATTACATGCTAAAAACACGATAAACACGACAAACACGACAAAATCATAACTATCGTGTCAATTTCGTATTAATATCTGAACACGAACACGACATGACTTTGTGTTTGTTTTACACAACACAAACACAAATTCAAATTTCAGTTTCGTCCCAATTTCGTTTCGTTTCGTGTATTTTTGTCGTGTCGTGTCAGGTTTTGACAGCCCTATTCTTAATGAACGAACATAAACAAATTTTATTTATAATCATTCGGTTCATTTACAAACTTATTCGCATAGTCGTATGATATTTTATAGTTCAACATTTAATACATGCTTCTTTATAACATGTAGTCCAAAAATCTATTGCATATGATATAGTATAATTTGAAAATGAAATTTTGATTGATATATACACATATATATTCAAAACACTCAACCTAGTTTTAACCACTTAATAAATCTAAAATTCGTGATTCTTGTGTTTGCCATTATAAAATAAAAAAGTGAAGAATAAATTGGTTTGTTTCTTCTTCACCTTGCTTGTTCCCAGCTGGGAAGAGGATAGAGACTGGTAGAAAATACTCCCTCCGTCCCACAAAAAAACTTCCCATTTGGCTTTTGCAAATGTTTTTAGGTGATAGTTAGTGGTGGGGTCATTGATAATACTTTTGTTTAAAATATAAGGTTAGATTGGAGAGAGAAAGATAGTTAGTGGATATTAGTGGTGAGGTTTTTAATAATAATAGTTTTTTATTGTGTGGAGCTCACCAAATATAGGAAATGGGAAGTTTTTTGTGGGACAAAAATTTAGAGTGAAATGAGAAGTTTTTTGTGGGACGGAGGGAGTACATGTTTTCTTGGGAATAATATTTTTTTGAGATGACTTTTATGCATATGTGTAGGGCTTTGCTTAGCTTTATTTTCTTCTTTTTCTTTTCCTTTTTTCATATTTCGTCTACGTGATTACTTTTTCTATAAGAAAGAACATTAAAAATGTGATAAACTATTGGTAAGATTTCCTAAATATCTTTTAGAATTTTAGAAAGGTTCAATCTCTTTCCGTGTAAACATTTAGTAAATGGTCATAAAAATTTCGATAATGACTACGACAAGTCGGCAATAATTAGGTTACGTATATCACGAGCAAAATACGGTTACCCTGGGGAAGCCTATTATAATTTATAACAATAATACTTTTTATAAAAGTTGATTTCATGGTCTTATTTGTAATTTCAATAGCTGTATAGAACTTCATCTGTAGGTTCGCAGAGGGAAATGGTATAAAAAGCTTTTGAAATCTTAAATGTTACTAGAAAACTGGCTTAACAACTTTCCAATATAAGGAGGCTAAATATGCCGAATTACTAAATAATTAGGGTTAATTTCATACACGTCCTTGTAAACTTCTAATATTACGTATATATCCTTGCAAACTTCATTATTACGTATATATCCTTCCCAAATCTAAAAATTATCATATATATCCTTTTACCTAATTTAATAATATTTAAATCTTTTAAAATTTTTAAAAATTTAAATCCTAATCTAAATTAATGGTAAAATCGCATAAAAACCCTTGACGAAATAAAATGCAATAGTCAAATTTTGCAAGAAAATACCCTTGATGAAAGGAAAAACCTTGACAATTAAGGGTATTTAGGGCATTTTATCATTAATTTAGATTAACATTTATGTTTTGTTAAAATTTAAATGATTTAAATATTATTAAATTATGTAAAAGGATATATGTGAGAATTTTGAGGTTTTGAAAGGATATATACGTAATAATGAAGTTTGCAAGGATATATATGTAATATTTGAAATTTGCAAGGATGTATATGAAATTAACCCAAATATTTAAGCAATTAATTTGATAAGTATGCATACAATAATACATTGCATTAGGCGCTAAGTTCCTAATTATCAAAAATTGGCAGGACATTAAAGCCTCGTGGCCCCTCGAATATGATATACTGTATCTTTTTATTTAATAATATATATTTAAAATTTAAAATTGACTGGAACCGAACCAGGACCGGAACTGGTAAACCCGGTTATTATTTTTTTTATCAAATCTAAGAACCTGAAACCGGACCAGTTAAGCCGGCTCCAGTTCGGTTTGGTGCCGGTTCCAGTTCGGTTCCGGTTTTCCGATTTTTATACACACTCTCATTATCACATCAAATAAAAAGTGCTTTAAAGGGTAGAACTGAAAGCGTACGTACATAGTAACCTTACACAATACAATATCAACATAAAAGATAAAATACATAATAATCTAACTATTTAATACGGAGTAATATGCAATAGCAAAGTTTTGTAACTATATTTAATATAGAGTACTATAGATTGTTTAAATTTTGACAAATAAAAAAGAAAAACTTCCAGTTCACTTACACCAATTTTGTTGCAACTCATAAAAGTCAATAAACGGTCATGAGAATACCAGTTATGTCACATACATTAGAGATAAAAACTCGATTTTTCTTGAATAGCCTGAACAAAGATCTTTTTCTGTATACCCGTATACTCATCTATTTTGTGAGAATATTTTTTTGTAGATTTATGATGAGTCATTCACCATCACCATCCATCCACCTTCGGGGAAACCAGAAATGTGTTCATGTATGTATTTTTAATGATATGTTGGCATGATCATATGATGGAATATTGCAACGAATTAGTCATTGATGAATTGGTTTATTCCCTCCATCACTTTATCCCTTTCTTTGTTATTTTATTTAATTAAATATAAATAGTTGTTAATAGCATAAAAACAAGAAATTTGTCCTAAAATCTATTGTTGGATTCTTTGATTCCCTTAACCCTACAAAACAACAAAGAGAGTCTGCCAATCCCACCACATCCTCCACCAAAAATAGGCAAATCAAATAAAACTCTTCATTTGCCATCACTTTCAATCTCAAAAAAGAAAAATATCCATCAAAAATCACCCATCCCACTAATGTAAATTTAAATGTAAATCCCCTTTTCTTAAAGTTTCTTGTAGTTTTAGAAAGTTGATCCCATTAGCATCATGGTAGGGTTCGTTTAATTCGGTACAAATTAAGCAAGAAAAAAGAAGGAAATCTTTATGTTCGATGATCGAATGCACACCCGATGAAAATCCCCAATTAAAATTTAGGATTAGAATCGATAATTTAAAGATGAAATTTAAATGTTAATTTCTGAAAGTATGAAAGATAGAAGTAAAATGTGTTGGATAATCAAATGCACACCTAAGTATTTGACTAAAGTCCACCGTTCCAACCGTGATTATAACTAATGTTTCAATTTTTTTATTATATCAGCTGATATTTCGATTGACATTGATGAAGTTTAAATATTGATTTGTGAGTATAGTATGGAATGTGGAGAGTGGGTAATGGAAAACATGAAGATAAAAACAAATCATGCACTTTTTCTCTGCTTTTGAGACTCAAATAAAAACTGTGTTTTGGTTTCTTTGTTTTTGCACCATTAAAGATTCTCTCCATGCATTCAAGTCAAACGAAAAACTGACCAAAAAATACATTTTTTATTTTATTTTGTGGGTGAATAAATACGAAATATGAGTTGAGTTGAGACACACAGCTCGTGAGAGCATATATTCCCTCACCTTACATAACCCCACTTATGTTTCCAGTTTCCTGATATGCCAACGCAACAAATTATAAAGACTAACATTCACCTGCCACATATTTAAATCTTGAATTATAAAGATTATGCTTGATTACTAATATATATACATACACACGCACATATATGTACCTTCTGTTTTGTTCTTTATCTCTGTTTGGAAAATGGCTCATGAGAATATTCAAAACCAAAATCAAGATTTGAATTTGGTGTTATCCAGTGATGCTAAACCTAGACTCAAATGGACTCCTGACCTTCATCAACGGTTCATCGCTGCAGTCACTCAACTTGGAGGCCCTGAGAGTAACTATTTTTATATAAATATACCCTTTTTTATGAATCTTTTTGTTAGGTTTTTAAAAAGTTTTAATTTTTTTTTCTTTCATTTGTGGTTATCAACAGAAGCAACACCAAAATCTTTGATGAGAATAATGAGCATTCATGGGCTTACTCTGTACCACCTAAAGAGTCATTTGCAGGTATTTTTACCATTAATTTAATGAAATTTAACTATGATTATTATAATTTTTTCTTTTTATTATTAATGAAGAAATATAGGCTGGGAAAGATTCAACAATCACCAGCTTCTAGTGGAATTATGCAAGAAGGTGAGTAAATAATTAAACATACATTTATTGTTGATTCATTTTAATTTTAATTTTGTATTTATATTCATTATTTTGGTGCAGATGATCATAAGAGTGATATCACTAGTATGGATCACAATGATGAAACCCCAAATCAGATTAACGAGTAATACACTTTTTACTTATTAATTACTAGTATTAATCTTTTTTTCAAAAAAAAAAAAAAAAAAAACTAATTTATTGTAGTTTTTAATTTTATCGTATCAGAAGCTTAAAGATTGGCCAAGCTCTACAAATGCAAATGGAGGTGCAGAGGAAACTTCATGAACAAATAGAGGTGAAAACCGAAAAACAATTAAAAAAAGTACAAATGCGCATGCATGAGGTACAACTGCCGACATGGCAGTATGCTGTATGCACGTGCTGACGTGCATACCTTAACAGAGTTGTATTCTATTGTTCAAATACAAAATACTAAATATAGTTTCCTTATATAGGTCGAAATTCTTGGATTGTAGTGTAAAAAACTAAAAATACATAAAATAATAACTGAATTTCAGGTTCAAAGACATTTACAAGTGAGAATTGAGGCACAAGGGAAATATTTACAATCGGTTTTAAGAAAAGCACAAGATACACTTGCGGGATACAATTCATCGGCTATCGAAGTTGAAGTAGCAAAAGCCGAGCTTTCTCATTTAGTTTCAATGGTGGATAACGGGTGCCCTAGTTCTTTATCAGTACTTACACAACTAGAAAATTCAAACTTAAAAAAAGATTGTGAAAAAATCCCGAAAATAAAATCATCGTTAGAAAGTTCATTTACATCGTCCAATAGTTCGGAAAGAAATGAAAATGATCATCGTGTTTTGTCATCGATGGAGATGAAAACCGCGGATAGGAGTGGGATTAGTAATTTTGGGAGTGGAAGGAAGAGAAGTGGGAGTACAATTTCTGATGGTAATTGTCAAGGTAAAAGATTAAAGGAAATGTTTGATTTGAATAGTCAATATGTGAATGACTTTGACTTTGAGTCAAGGTCAAATACATTGGATTTGAACTCTAAGTGAGGTTAGAGATCAATGGGGAACTTTTGGTGGTCTTTTGTGATATTGGTGATGGATGAACGGTTTATGCTATATATGTAGTATATATATGTCCATTTGAAGAAGTATATAAATATGTGTTTTGGAAGGTATATTGGATGTATTTACATGCTCACAAGGCACAACATTAATGATTATTTTATGCTTGTTTTTCCTTTGAGCCCTCTATTCGCTCAAAAAGAGTAGCGTAGCGTGAACTGGGATCCATCTATGTTTACCCGTTTTACCCTTTATTTGCTTAAACTACCCAACATCGAGCAACAGCCAAAATTAAAGAAGACATAAAATTAGTTATCAAAACCAAATAACAGAGCAGTATGACTAATACACCAATAACTAATATAGGCATGTGCACGATTCAAGAATCAAACCGAATTGTTTGGAATTGAACCAAATCAAGAACCGAAAAAATTGTTTGGCTGGAACGAGGACCGAACCGATAAAGTCTTGCACCAGATTGAGAACCGGCCGGAACAAATCCAAGAAATTTTCTTGGACTTTTTTCAGGGGTTTTCGGTTTTGGACCGAACCGAGTACCGATTACATGAAAATTAAAATCGATAATCAAACTAGTATAGCTCTATTTGATCTAGTTCGATTCATCGGTTTTGTTCGCTTATCGATCCTATTTACATATGACTAAACCAGTATCATAAAAACATCAATAAAATGAATACAATGTTTGTTGTGTAAGATGAATATAGTAATCGTGAGATAAAATGAAAGACCTTTTTTAAGTTTGTCGATCAAAGCATATTTAGTTATATTAGTACAACAAATAGTACTTGTACATGGAATATTACAAAAATCTTTATTATAATAATGATGTGTAAATCATGCATTGAACAATGTACTTATACAATAATGTCGAATTTTGTAAAGAAAATCAATCATTTCCCTTTGTAAGCTTTGTTCTTTACTTGATTTCACGATCCAAAAGTAAAAGTGACCCAAAATTCTTTTCTTACCCATCAATTTCTCTTGTTTTTCTTCTAATAGATAAAATGGGTTATTGATTTCTTAGGTTTGTTAAACCCATTCCAAATAGCTTTGGTAACCGTTAAATAATACTGGTGGTTACGCCAATTAGCCCAGCACCAAATGGAAAGCGCAACAGTAAAGCATTTCGACATTTTCTTTTAATCTTTTTTTTTTATTGTTTGAAGATTCTTTTTAGGTTCTAAATGAATCTTATAGGAATACTAAACATGGAGAATATTTTTAATGTAGGTGTCAAAATCATATTAGAGACACAAAAGAGTTTTACAAGCTGGATATTTTCATACTCGAGTTTGACTCAAAAGTCGATCTCAAATAGCCACTAGTTAACCATACTCATTTACACTCGTAACTACAATAACATTAAAGCTTAGGGGATGTTTGATTTGCCTCTTATGGGGTCAATTGAGGTAACCTCTTACTCGGTCCGAGTCAGAGCGTTTGATAGATATTATTTTTACCTTTTACTCGTTCTAACTTCTAACCTCTTATTCAATTAAAATTAAGGCCAAAATGCATTTTAGTACCCTTAATTTCTAACTAGGTCCTCTACTACCCTGAACTATTAAAGGTGTAGCATGGTACTCTGAACTTGACAAAATGGTCGATTTAGTACTCTGACTCATTAATTTGATCACATTTTCTTGCTTGACTTAATTTCGTCGGGTCTTTTGACGAGCTAAAAAATATACGGTCATCTCAATATATTGAAATTAGAAGCAAATCTCGAGAGAAAACAAGACAAAATTAGTGAGTCAGGATACTAAATCGACCATTTTTTCAAGTTCAGGGTACTAAATCGACCACTTGGTCAAGTTCAGGGTACCATACTGTACCTTTAATAGTTCAGGGTAATAGAGGATCTAGTTAGCCAAGTTCAGATTACTAAAATGCATTTTAACCTAAAATTAATGACCGAATCAGATTTCTCACTTAATTAGAACCAACCTTATCAGCAACTATCAAACGACTTTTAAAATAACTTAATCGGCAACTATCAAACAAGATAACCTAAAACAAACACCCCCTTCGACAAAACAAAGTTTTCCTTCAATTGATCTTGTCGTAATGGAAAACAAAATATTGCCAACAAGTTCGTAGTCCTGCAGGAATTAAATCGTTCCTCCACTCTTCATTTTTTATCAATCAAAATAAGGGAATTCAATTGAAATCGACATCCTTCTCATCTCCAAAATTAAAAACCGCCATTAATTTCTCATTCCAATCCCACAAACACTAAAAATTAAGTCAGCGGTGCTACCAATATTCACCCCCTTTTGCAAACTTATCAGATTTCAATTCCAAAACTTTGAAGCCAACCCCCAATTTACACACACCTGTTGGAACACCGTCGTTTTAGGGTCTTCAACCATGGCGGTGCATTCTGTGGATCAAATCGGTAATTAAACGGATCGATTGGTTGTTTCAGACTGATTCTAGTGGCGGAAAAAGGTAAATTTTTTCTGTATATGTTTATTTTTATATATTGTTTAATTCATTGGTATATTTAGGGTTTATGTTAAGTTTCACATCCGTTGCGGAAATTTGGGTTCTGTGAGAAGTTAATTGCATGTTCTCTCTCTGAATTATGAATTTATTGTTTGTGATGATGGAATCTCAAAAGGCTTGATTTGAGAACAGGATGTATGTAGGTTTGACTTTGTACAAAGTCAAAATTGATTTTTCAGCTACTTTTTTTGGTAATTTCACATTTAATTAACATCAAAACCTTAAATTCAATACATTAAGCTAATAACTTACTTAAATTATAGATTCATAGGCAACCCCTAAGCAATTGAAGCTATGAGCAGACATTTAACCGATATTACAGATGAACAAACTGAAAAAGATGGTCAAGTTGTTACAACCATTGGATTAGATAAAGATTTTGAACTTCATGATGGTATTGAATTCGAATCACACGAAGCAGCATATTCATTTTACCAAGAATATGCTAAATCAATGGGATTTACAACATCGATTAAAAACAGTCGCCGGTCAAAAAAGTCAAAGGAATTCATCGATGCCAAATTCGCATGTTCTCGATACGGTGTTACACCCGAATCAGATGGCGGGACCAGTAGACGACCGAGTGTTAAGAAAACCGATTGCAAAGCAAGCATGCATGTTAAGAGAAGAAAAGAAGGGAAATGGTATATTCATGAGTTTATAAAAGATCATAATCACGAGCTTTTACCGGCTTTAGCTTACCATTTTAGAATCCATAAAAACGTTAAATTAGCCGAGAAAAATAATATCGATATCCTTCATGCGGTTAGTGAAAGGACGAAGAAAATGTACGTGCAAATGTCGAGACAAAGTCAATCTTGCGGGAATCGTATCGTTGACTTTTCGAGAGATGAGTTAAATGACCAAATTGACCTTGACCGAGGTCGAGGTCGTTATTTATCTCTAGAAGAAGGTGATGGTCAAAGTATGCTTGAGTATTTCATACATATCAAGAAAGAAAACCCTAATTTCTTTTACGCGATTGATTTAAACGAAGAACAACGGTTGAGAAACTTGTTCTGGGTCGATGCCAAAAGCCGAGAAGATTATAATAGCTTTAACGATGTTGTGTCGTTTGATGTTAGTTACATTAGAAGTAACGAGAAAACGCCGTTTGTGTTATTTATTGGGGTGAATCATCATTTTCAAGGTATGTTACTCGGATGTGGTTTGGTTGCAGATGAGTCAAAGTCAACGTTTGTTTGGTTAATGAAAATGTGGCTTCGGGCAATGGGCGGGCCCGAAAAAGCTCCGAAAGTTATAATTACCGATCAAGGAATCGATACTAATGAAATATTCCCGAATTCAAAACATTGTTTCCCGCTTTGGAGTATTTTGGAAAAAATACCCGAAAATCTCGGTCACGTGATTAGGCGAAACGAGAAATTCATGAGTAAGTTTAATAAGTGTATTTATAAATCATTAACCGACGAGCAATTCGATATGAGGTGGTGGAAATTGGTCGGTCGATTCGAGCTTCAAGAAAACGAATGGTTTCATTCTTTATATGAAGATAGGAAAAAATGGGTGCCGAGTTATATGAAAGACACGTTTTTGGCGGGAATGTCGACAACCCAACGGGCCGAAAGTGTAAATTCTTTTTTCGATAAATATATTCACAAAAAAATCACGGTAAAAGAATTCGTACGACAGTACGGCACAATTATTCAAAACCGGTACGAAGAAGAGGCGGTGGCAGATTTCGACACGTGTCATAAACAACCGGCTTTAAAATCCCCGTCACCATGGGAAAAACAGATGTCATCAATTTACACTCATACAATTTTTAAGAAATTCCAAATTGAAGCTTTGGGGGTTGTTGGTTGTCATCCTAAACCGGAACAAGAAGACGGTTTGACTTTGACCACAATATACACGGTCAACGATCGAGATAAGAACGAAAGTTTTATGGTGACGTGGCACAAGACGAAATCGGAGATTTGGTGTTCTTGTCTTTTGTTTGAGTACAAAGGCTTTCTTTGTAGACATGCGATGGTTGTTTTGCAAATTTATTGCGGGCTATCGAGTATTCCGAGTAATTATATATTAAAAAGATGGACGAAAGATGCTAAAAATAATAATAGTAATAATAATCAGTCAATTTGTGAAGGAAATGAACGGTTGCAAAATCGGGTACAGTTATATAACGATTTATGTAAACACGCGATTCAGTTAGGTGAAGAAGGATCTTTATCCGAAGAAAGTTATGATATTGCATTCCGTGCACTTGTTGAAGCTTTGAAAACATGTGTAAATATTAATAATAATAAAGAAACTAATAATAATTCTGTTTCGATTCGTGATGTGGAAGATGAGAATTTAAACGGTGTTTCTGCAAAAACGAGTAAAAGAAAGAGTGTGAGCAAGAAAAGAAAGGTTAGTTTGTGTGTGTGTTTCTTTTTTGTTATAATATATATTTATATAAATTTTGTACTATATAATAAGTTATTGTTGTTGTTTAAATTATGCAGGTACAGTTAGAACCTGAACCTGTAATGCTTGAGGCTCGAGACAGCTTGCAACAAATGGTTAGTTTTTTTTTTTTTTTTTTTTTTTTTTTTTTGCAACGGTTTTACTAGGCATGTAGTTGAAATGTCTAAAATACCCTTAGGCGATTATAAAACAGGGAATCTTTGTAACAATAAAAGTGGGCAGTTAAGTGATTTTAATCTGATTATTTACTGATAGGAAAATATGAGCTCAGATGGAATAACTCTTCATGGCTATTATGGGACCCAACAAAACGTGCAGGGACTGGTATGATTTTGTAAATGATAAAAAAAAAAAAAAAACCCCGCTGACTATAATTTATGATTTAATGGAAGAATTTTGATATTTTATAATGTTTAACTTGAATTACAATATCAAATGTAGCTGCAGTTAAACTTGATGGAACCACCTAATGATAGTTACTATGTTAATCAACAAAACATGCAGGGATTGGTATGTAAACCCTATTAAATATTATCTTAATTTACGTAAATAATTTAACAGAAATCTAATTATTTGTTGGTTTTTGTAGGGCCAATTAAATTCTTTGGCACCAACACATGATGGTTTTTTCGAGGCTCAACAAAGCATACATGGTCTGGTATGTTAACCGCTTCGAAACATATAAAAAAAATTAAGTATTTTTAATTATTAACTTTTGTAGGGGCATTTGGACTTTAGACCACCGAGCTTTGGTTACAGTATGCAGGTTAGTAATATGTTTACTTATAAAATTTCAGACCTTAAACATTATGAAAATAACATGTAAAAAGAGTTAAAGACCATATTTTCAGTCAATTTGACTTTATTGTAAAGCATATTGAGTCATGGAATAACTATAAACTATAAATTTTATTTTTTGTTTTCAGGATGAACCAAGTTTGAGAAACAATCATATGCACAACAACCAACCTCGACATCCGTGAAACACGGCATTTTGTATTTAGTTTTAATTGTCATCTTAATGTAATGCTTAAAAGCTTGATCATGTTTAGCAATTTTTATGTATATTTAAGAATTATGTTAAAAGCTACCAACTTTTGTATTGTGTATAAATTTTAAGCAAATTTATTATGTTTCAGATTGAAATTAGACTTGATTTAATATGAATGACTCATCAAAAAGTTGATGAACTCATTTGACTTTTGTTTTAAGTTTGGTTTATTATAAAAACTTTGAGAAATGATATTTGTGCCTGTAATTTGTGTCTACTCATAGGTCTACTCACTTCTAAACTTGATATGTGTCATCCACTAATTTTTTCTCTTCTATCATCCATTGATTTTGATATTTGTCGTGATCAAATTGGTAGGCACATGAATAAGCACATTTTGTAGGCACAAATACCATTACTCAAAAACTTTTGCTAAACTTGGTGGTAGCTGGGGTGTAGGGGTGGCAATTTAGATTGGGTTCATGGGTTGGCGATCGACCTGAAACCAACTTGTTTATATAAACGAGTCAGATATCTCAACCTTAACATGTTTACATTTAATCGAGACACAACCCATATAACCCGTTTAATTATACGGGTTAAACATATTAGCCGGTCAAATGGGTTAAATAGGTCAAACATGTTGTTATTCCACAAATTCATAAAAAATTAAAACATCAAAATTACTAAATAGCATTTTTAGTTTTTATGTAACTATTAGTTACTTTTGTACTAGTAAACTATAAACTAAATATAAATATATTTTAATAATTAAACGGGTTGGCGGATCGACCGATTTAAATTATCATTGATCTGAACTTAACCCGTTTAATAAATGGGTCAGCTGAGTCGACTTAATACTGACCCGAAACATCTTTACCCCAACCTTAACTTATATATTTTGGTGTCAGTTTTTTTGTCGGTGGTAATATAAGTTTGGTGTTTCTTAATCCTAAAAAGTTGGTTGCAAGGGGCTACTCGTGTTGTCAAGATTAGGGACATAACGGACCAAACAACAATAGTACAAGGGGCTAAACGGAAAATATGATATTCAATAGAAGAAAGGGACAAGCGACGAAACCGGTCTAACACGAGTCGCATGGCCACACCACATACCAAAACCTTGAAATACACGGTGAATCCCCTTTTGCAGATTATAACCAAAATACCCTGAATCATCCTCGGTTTTCCCTCCGATCAATCAAGGAGATCGAGAGAGACGGCAAAATTCCGTCGCCTCTCTCATCTCCAAAACAACCGGAAGGTCACATACTACTCAGATCATCATAAAATCCTGCGTCTTTGATTTGCGATGGTTTGCATATAATATTTTGAATGCGAAGATCGAATGCTCGTGTGGCAGCATCAGAAGCCGAACCAGAAGCAATGGATAACTCGATAAAGCTTAAGTTTCGCCCTAATCAATCTCTGCGATCCACAAATCTCTTCTCTAGAAACAAAAAACAACCTTCAATTACGAAATCGAATGCTTTTCTGATCGGATTCGTGGCGTTGGTAATTGTTACGTGTTGTTATGTTTATCTTAATTCGCGTGATTCGATTGAGAAACGGTATCGAATTGTGATTGATGGAGGGAGTACAGGTAGTCGGATTCATGTGTTTGAGTATTCGATTAACGATGGAGCTCCTGTTTTTGATTTTAGTGGTAAGAACGGATTAGGTTCAATGCGAGTTAGCCCTGGGTTATCGGCGTTTGCGGATGATCCAAAATTGGCGGGTGAATCTGTGTTGGAGCTTTTGGAGTTTGCAAGGATGAAGATTCCGGCACAGAAGTGGGAGGAAACAGAGGTCAGATTGATGGCAACTGCCGGATTAAGGCTGTTAGATTTGAGTGTACAGGAGCGGATTTTAGACTCTTGCAGGAAGGTTTTGAGGATTTCTGGTTTCGCTTTTCGTGACGATTGGGCTTCAGTTATTTCAGGTATGAAGAAAACCGTGTACTGGATTTAAGCTTATAAATTTGTTTGTTTTCAAGTTGTACTTGGAGCTGGAATTAGGGATTTAGTATGAGAAATATAGGAACATGATGAAAATAAGTTGTATGATCAAACTTTGGAAAATCAATTTAATGATAATTTTGTTGTTTTAGGGTCTGACGAGGGAGTATATGCATGGGTTGTCGCTAATTATGCTCTTGGAACTCTTGGAGGTGATCCTCTAGAAACAACAGGGATAATTGAACTTGGTGGTGCTTCTGCTCAGGTTTTTTTCTTATTTAATTAATTAATTAATTTATTTCCTTTGAGTTCCATTCTGTATACCATGTTGTGACTGTTGGTGTTACCTATGTGATTTGTCACTAATTGCAACTAAAATATTCAGGTAACCTTTTTCTCAAGTGAGAAAATACCCTCTGAATTTTCACAGACGATTAAATTTGGAAATGTCAGTTATAGTCTTTACAGCCACAGCTTCCTCGAGTTTGGTCAGGTAAATCTTTTTCTCCATTCATACTTTATAATCCCAAATATACCCTTATGACATATTAACTTTGACTTCTTGCAGAATGTTGCATTTGACTTAGTTCGTGGGTCAACCCTCTCAAAAGCTCCAAATCTTGGTAAGTAGATATGCTCTTTGTCAACCCGACCCGACTCTACTGAAAACATGTACCCAGATTTACATGTTTTGACCCGTTACTTGAACCGCCCATTCAAGAATTTAACTAATTTCAGTTTATAATAAATATTACAGAATCTTTTGGTATCAAGGATCCATGTTCACCAAAAGGGTATAATGGTAATCTGACTCCGAGTTCTTTAATCCAAACAAATCAGCAACCTTCTGTTCTACATTCAAGTGGAAATTTCTCTGAATGCAGATCTGCCTCCTTAACATTGTTGCAGAAAGGCAAAGGTGCAGTTATTATTATAATGTTTTATTATTTTTTAATTTTGGGCGATTTCCCTCATTCATTATTTGTTCTTAATTAAATAACAGAGGATTGTGCCTATGATGAATGCTACATTGGGTCAACATTTATTCCCAAACTTCAAGGAAAATTTCTGGCCACTGAGAATTTTTTCCATACTTCTAAGGTTAGTTACTCTACTTTTCAGTTATATTATTACTGTGTGTGTGTGTATGTGTGGAAGCTACAGGTGGCAGTTTTTACCCATTTACTTATGAATGGGTCAATTTGGGTTGTGTTTTATCTCTAACGGGTCAAACATATAAAAAGATAGCTAAAAAAGAAAATGGTCCGAACAGGTTGATAATCGCTCAAAGTGTATTTATAAATTCATAAAACCTCCTAAATCTTTATATCTAAATATTAGGTTATTATTAAAATAATATTATGTTTGACTCACCGCTTGTTTATTAATTTATTAGAAAAATTTAAAAGTTTGGCAAAAAGAGTTTCGGGTCATCCCGACCCGTACTAAAAGGTTACTAAATCTCTATGTTT
Organism: Calendula officinalis; assembly: GCA_963853835.1. Lineage (NCBI taxonomy): Eukaryota > Viridiplantae > Streptophyta > Magnoliopsida > Asterales > Asteraceae > Calendula > Calendula officinalis. The sequence goes on along the minus strand of OY970830.1, from coordinate 442,877 downwards.
TTGTGTTGTAGTTCTTTGGGTTGTCACAGAAAAGATTTCTCTCTGAGATGATGGTTGCGGGAAAACAGTTCTGTGAAGAAGATTGGTCAAAATTAAAGATTAAATATCCAAAATTAAATGATGAAGATTTGCATCGCTACTGCTTTTCTTCTGCATATATTGTTGCTTTACTTCATGATAGCCTTGGAATTGCTTCAGATGATAAAAGGTACTTTCCTCACTATCCCTATACCTATGAATGGGCTGATTCGGGTAGAATGGGTCAAATAAATATAGCCTAAATTGAAATTGGATAAATGATGTATATGGCTTCCTAAATCGCTTTATTAAAAAATTTAGGTTATTATCGCAATAATATTGTTTTTGTAGTTATATTTATTGGCTTTCTTGTCAATTTTAAATTTTAGAAAAATGTTTTTTGGTTAACCCAACCCCATATATACTAGAAAATTGCTTGTTTCGGACATGTTGGCAAGCGTTCCAAATGGGTAACTTTTTGTGCGGGTCGGGTTGGATTGACCAAAAAACACATTTCATAGCCAAAACACATTTTAGTACCCAAAACTTCGCTGACTAGGCTTTCTACTACCCTGAACTATTAAAGTTGTGGTATGATACCCTGAACTTGACAAATTGGTCGATTTAGTACCCTGAGTCACTAATTTGGTCTTGTTTTCTCACGTGATTTGCTTCTAATATCAATATATTGAGATAAATGTATATTTATTAGTCTGTCAAAAACTCTAACGAAAGTAAGTAAAGTAAGAAAACGCAATCTAATTAATGAGTCAGGGTACTAAATCGACCGTTTTGTCAAGTTGAGGGTATCATGTTGCACCTTTAATAGTTCAGGATAGTATTAGACTTAGTCATCCAAGTTCAAGGTACTAAAATGTATTTTGGCCTTTATTTCTTTCAAAAACGTAACTTTTTAACAAATAATTAACGTATCAAATATGAGCCACAAATTATATTACCCGTTTGACCCGTTAATAAGTTAACGGGTCAAAAAAACACAAGCATTAGAAGATCAACTAAACTTATTGGATTGGATATGGTTTCTTGAATAGGATCGGATATGCAAATCAAGTCAATGACATTCCTCTCGATTGGGCATTAGGAGCTTTCATTTTTCAAACCATGAGTGAATTAAATATTGGACAATTATACCAAACAAAATCTATGCTCATTATAGGCTCTCCAATGTTTGGTGGGCTAGTATTTGTCATCTTTTTGTTATTTATCGCATATTATGTATCCAAATGGAGGAAACCGAATATAAAGACAATATACGATCTAGAAAAAGGGAAGTATATTGTTACACGAATAGTAGGTAGATCGCACTCATAGGGTCTGTTTGGATGGCTGAAATGAAATGATTAAGGAATGGAATTGACAGATTACCTTTTGGCTCGTTTGATGAATTGAAATGAAATGATATAAAGGAGACGTGTTTGGATGTTGGCATAGTGGGATTGTGATTTCGGATCATATGAGTGGGAAACCGATGTAATTTAGCGTTCTTGAATGTCGATTATATGCTAGTTTTGTAAAGGGGTGCTTAATTTTGTGTTCTTCGAATGTCAATGTTAGTGTATATTTCAAATTTCGGCATTAACTTTGGCGTTTTGTTCTTGAAAACTTACGTGGAATACAAGAAAGCATTTTGGTTTTTATGAGAAGGCGTCGTGTTCTATTAGTAATTGCTATTGTAAATAGGTATAGATTATAATTGCAACCCGTTTTTATAAACTGTTTTAAAATTGAAGCCTTTAAAATTACGAGAATGATAATGACAACATGTGGTTAAAATGTGGTTAAAATGTTAGGATATGTATTAGGAATTTGTAAATCAATGAATAACCACTTTCACATTTGGTTAAAATGTTAGGATATGTATTAGGAATTTGTAAATCAATGAATAACCACTTTCACATTTATGGAATTATGGCATTACTCTTTCATTAATGGAAATACAAAAAACTAATACATGTAATAATGTTTTTAACTTTTTTCTGATCCTTTTGGCCAAAAAGTAAAATATGCAATACATTCTATTTTATGTTTTATATCATATCAAATGTATCTTATATAAAGGTTTTCAAATACAAATCTTTAAGTTACATTAAAACCTGAAAAATATTTATTAACCAAGTCTACTTGAAATCTAAAATATTTATTAACCAAGTCTACTTTAGTTAATAATTGACGATTAATCTTGTATAAGAGTTTATGGCGACAACCCGCAAGTTAAAAAAAGCATTAAAAGCCAATTTTTTATTGACCAAATCTACTTTTAAAGTCATTTTTTATAACAGGTCAAATGATAAAAGTAGATAAATTTGATCAAAGTAAAAGAACAAACAAGCCATAAAATCACAAAACATACACTCCTTCACAAACTAAACCGAAACGTTCTGAATCAAACCAATCTGAAAAAATGGTTTCGACTATACTGATGAACGAACCAATGATGACTTGGACTGTACTGAACTGCACCAGAACTGATTTTCTGAATTTTTCAACTTTTTCGGTTTTGAACTAGACCAAACCAAGCCGGGCAGATAACCGATTTTACATGAAAATTAAGATCGAGAACTGGACCGGTATACTTAAGTTCGGTCGGACGTTTCTTACCAATTCTCAATCCAGTTTGCATAACCTACTCCTTAATGTAAAACTTTTGAGAATTGATATACATGACTACGATTTATGCCTAATTCATATTGCTATTAAGAAGATCATGACCAGTGGCGGACCCAGAAAAAAACTGAGGGATATCACAAGTTGCATATTTTTTCTCAGATGTGTCACATACATTAGTACAAAAAAAAATTGAGAAATTTTTACGCTATTTAATTATTATTCAAAAAAAATGTATGGAATGAACGGGCAACCCAGTACACCATACTAGATCATCCCCTGATCATGACATATGTCATTTATTTTTTATCACTCTTTATTTATACCTTTCATCTTGACATGTGTCATCATCAAATTAGCATGCATAAAATGTAGTATAACTTTAGTCAAAAGTATCAAATACAAAACATATGTCACCGAACCGATTTTTAAATACTCGGATGCTAACCCAATGGATACAAATAACAAAAATCACTCTTATTTATCGAAAACAGATAAGGGAATAGTTAATTCCAAAATGGGTGGGTAAACTCAGAGTCACCTGCCATAAAAGCTCCAGCCGTTGAATACAAATCCCTAAAAAGCGTTAATTTCGGGATTATATTGTTTTTTTCTAAATTCTTTCACCATTTGATGCTACAAAATCAACGCGGTTTTCAGCAATTTGGACAGTGTTAATCGAGAGACGACGATAAAAGGCTCTCGATTTCACCACCTCCATTTCTTTGGCCGGCAATCGATCAAACGCTTCTGATTCTCTCCCATCCTCTCACATTTTCATTCTTCTTCATTCCCAGGTAATTCATCTATAATCTATTTCTTTTAATCCATTCGTGTCTATGGTTCCTAACTGTAACCTCAATTCGATTCTTATTTGGTGGAATTGGTTGCTAACCCTTCCAATCAAGCTTCTAGGGCTTTGTATACAATGATGTTGGTTAAAATTGACATCATGTATCTTAATTTGCTTTTAATCTGTTTCATTTTCGTTTTATCATCTCCAAAATTGACAATATCGTGTATGTTTTATGATCACATTTAGACTGCTTCGAGCTTTATAAAATTGGTACGTGGTGCTGGTTTTCAATTTTCATGTGATTTGTTCTGATTTGTCAATTGCATATGGTATTGAATATATGTGCCTGTTATCTTTCAGTTTTATAAGAATTTGCTGTTCTTTCCATTATATTGCTTTGTTTTTGGGGGGTTTATGAGATAATAACGAAGATTAACAAATAAATGTTGACTTTTTAATGATAATTTTGGTTGACTTAATGTTATTTTCAACACAAAAGTAAATCTTTTTGGCATATTTTTATACCGAATTTTATGATAATATGCTTGAATATATATACAAATGAATGTCGATATTCTGAGCACAGAATTCTATTTATTTTTAAATATATTTTAAAATTGGTGCAGGATATTATGAATGTGAGTAATAAGCCTGTGGGAGGAGAAAACATCATAAATAAAAGGGAGAAGATGGTGGGCCCCACATCGTGCACTGACTTACCCCGTGCAGTTGGGCCCGATGATGATGAGGAAGCACCTTTACTGACAACAGCAGAGTGTCGTATTTGCCAAGAAGAAGATTCAGTTGATACTTTGGAGACACCTTGTGCTTGCAATGGCAGTCTTAAGGTATCTCATTTCTCAAGGGTATAAATGTCATTTTACCTTACCAAGTTTTGATTTTTATGCAGTATGCTCACAGGAAGTGTGTTCAACATTGGTGCAACGAGAAAGGTGACATCACGTGTGAGATATGCCACCAAGTAGGTTACTGTTCTCATAATTCTTTAAAAAATAAAAAAAATTAAACATGATTTTCTAACATTCAAAAAAGATTATTAGTTAATTTCCCTAATATTTGTTCTTGTGATGATTTGTTGTGAAGCCTTACCAACCTGGTTATACTGCTCCTCCTCCCCGAACTCGTTCGGAAGAAACTACTATAGATATCGGGTATTATTCCATTTTTTCTTTTTCTTTTTTTTTTATATATTAAAAATCGATTTTAATTGATTTTATTTTTTTAATAATGTTTTAATTAGGGGAGGATGGCAAATATCAGGGACACCAATGGATCTGAACGACCCGCGTCTGTTAGCAATTGCTGAAGCTGAACGCCAATTTCTGGAAGCCGAATATGATGATTATAATGCATCAAATGCTAGTGGAGCTGCATTTTGCCGTTCAGCTGTTTTAATTGTAATTTTTTTTTAACTTTAATATTTATTAGAAACAATAAGTCATAAATTTTAAAGGTCATAACGCATTTTAATACCTAAACTTGACAAAATGGTTGATTTAGTACCTGACTTATTAATTTGATCGCATTTTCTTACTTGACTTATTTCCGATGGAGCTTTTGACGGACTAAAAATATACATTCGATATATTGATATTAGAAGCAATTCACTTGAGAAAACAAGACCATATTAGTGATTAAGGGTACTAAATCGACCATTTTGTTAAGTTCAGGGTACCATGCTGCACATTTAATAGTTCTGGGTAGTAGAGGAACTAGTTAGCCAAGTTCAGGGTACTAAAATGCATTTTTGCCTAAATTTAAATGTTTTAATAGACGTTTTTTTTTTTTTTTTTTTGCAGTTAATGGCTCTTCTGCTACTACGGCATGCAATAACTGTGCCAGAATCTGAAGGCGGAGATGAAGATGTATCTACTATCTTAACTGTAAGTGGGATTTGTGTGTCTATTTTTAATTAAAATAATATGTTTGTGATTGAATTTGGTTCCTATTTGGCAGCTTTTCTTGCTTCGGGTTGCTGGGTTTCTTCTTCCATGCTACATTATGGCCTGGGCCATCAGCATCTTGCAGCGTCGAAGGCAAAGACAGGTTTGACTTTTTGACTCAAACTCAGGTCGCGCAAAATGACTAAAATACCCTTGTACATGATACAGGAGGCGGCAGCATTGGCGGCATCACAGATTGCATTTGTGTTACAAGCGGGACAAAGGCGGGGCCTGCATTTTGCAATAGCTTCTGCGGGCCCACTGCCAGCAAGTGTAGCTCCACAAGAGGATAATGTTTGATCTTTTGCAAAAATGGGAGGGAAGGAGGGAATAATAGACTCTCCAAATAACTACTACACATTTCTTGCAACTTTTCTGGTTTTCTAACCAAGTATTTTTGTATTTTAAAGACTCTTGTTTTGTCATGTCACATGTCATGTGTATAAAATTCTTTTGTCATGAGCTTTTTAGACATTATTATTATCTTTTTTCAATATAAGATACAAGGTATGTATTATATTAGAGTACAAATTGAAAAAGGTAATAATAAAACTAAATAAAATGAACTGAAGTAACTACATATCTGTATATTTAATGTGTATGTATCTAATAAGACTCCTAATAATTGCATTCTTTCTTTCTTTTAATCAATTCATCACATCAACATCATAACAAACTTAGACCAAATCACGTAGTGGTAAACAAACCTACAAACAAATACATGTACCACTTATCATACATAATGTACAAGTCTTATTAGCAGGCGACCGACGACCTCCAAAGGTCGCTCCCACGACCGAATGTGGGTGAGTGTTGCGTCATATGCGACCAGAATAGTGGGGAGGATGTGTCGCAGAAGGAGGGACGGCTGACGCACTACTACGCATAGTGTTATATTCCTTTGTCACCACTTTGGCAAAATACATAATATGTCTAAAAATATACAAGTCTCTTGAGCATTACTAAAATCACACATTTTCTCTCCTCTCAACTTTACCAAATGTAAGTGACGAACGAAACCGTTTGACATCAATCTAATATACGCCACAATCAGGGCCGGCCACAGGGGAGTTCAAAGTGTGCCGCCGAACAGGGCCCCGAAAAAAATAGGGCACAAATTTTACTCTATTCACCGATTACCTATTATACATACTAGTAGGGTACCCGCGCAATGCGGCGCCGGGTACCCTGCGAACTATATTTTCTCGGCGATCAAAATGTTGTTTGGTTGCATTTTTTTTATAACGATTATAGTACAACATCATGATAATGTGTATAAAAATAGAGATATAAATCAAGAATGATCATCGGCGTGTAAAATTTGTTCGGTTACATGCTTTGATATATAATAACACAAATGATGCATCTCCATTGTTACTGGCATTAAAAATAAAAAACCTAATTAAGTAATAATAGAGTTATAAAAAATCTTACTACTATATGATGCATCTTACTCATCATGTAGAACCTCTCGATACACCACGTTTCGCGTGTAAACTCCATCAAGATTAAAGTTTTTTGCTGGAACTACTAATACTTTTGTTGTGTGACGTGAAATTCCTCTTGACAGGGAAACGTAAAGTTGCCCATGCGAAAACACCGATTCCGGAAGATAAACGCCCACGTTTGGAATTGTCTGTCCTTCTTGGGCTTTGTTGACTGTCATGGCAAAGCTTTGCCTAACCGGTATATAAAAAGTGTAATGGCGTAAATGGTATATAAAAATCGTTGACCATTTAAATTTGGGAATTTTGAGGTAATAAAAGTGTAAGACGGTTAGCATTTAATATGAAAATGAAATACAGTAGATACGTTTTGATGTAAATTCGAGTTAGATGCAAGGATATCGCATAATTAAAAGGATATTTTTTTGGTAACCAAACAACAGTAATTGGGAAAGTTGAGAATTTTATATAATTTTGCTTGACAGGATCATAAAAAAATTTCATTTTATTGTTGCATAAATGCATTTGGGGTACAGTTTATTAGTGGTGCTTAATTCATTGATTGTGTGTTTAGATGTTGCGGTGGTAAACGCGAAGACGTTTATTTCTAAACAGCGAAGTTGTTGAGCGGCTGAAATAACTTGTTGGCTGAGGCTCGGGTGGCACTTCGGGTTCTTCACCACTCATATCAACATCATCGACGTCTCGTACTATCGGATGGATAAGTTGAAGTGCAAATGCTTCTGGCATTACAGGATTGAATTCAATGTTTGTAACGTCGGTAGAAACAAGAATGTTGCCTGAAATGTAAAAAAAAAAGGTTATCAATAAATTTTATATAAAAACCGAAAAATGCATTTAGTTTAACCGTTGACATTAGAAAATCATTTCCCTTAAAAAGAAAATCATCTATTGAATTAAGGGTTATTTAAAACCAATCTTTAATGAGTTGACCATCTATATAAACTTTTTCTATTTAAAAAAATCATGTATTTAACGCATATGTTAGGGGTGTTTTTTACATTAATTACGTTTTAAATGTTTAGTAGTAAAATGTTGCTTAAAATGAGCACTCGATTAATTTTGTTTAATACCTCCATATATTCGAACTAGTTTAACGCGCGCTGCATATACGGTTTATGTTTTCTGTAGATGATCTTCCAATCATGGTGGCTGTGGATGCTGGTATATGTTACAAGATTATCTTTATGTGTTTGCCCCTGCGGGAGACAAAATTACAATGAGTTAATTCCAAGTTCATGTACGCATGTAAAGTATTTATAAACACTTACCGACAATCATGTAAAAGAAACGCGCACGATATCCGACCGTTGGTAAAAAAAAAAAAGCAACCGTTCGACATGTTCCCAGCAACATCTATGATAGCGGTATTAATGAAAAGAAGATGGTTAAGCAAAAGATATAGACAAGTTATTAAACATATTATTTTTAATTAAAAAAAGGTATACAAAATAGTTGTACCAATCAACATTTGTCGCATCGAGTGATCATTCAAGAGCCATGTGGGAGATCTGACCAACGGGTACCTAGGAAACCAGGCATCTTCTCTATTCGTAGTCTCGGCAAGGGTGGTATTTATGTTGAATATTATAGCCCATTCATTGCGAACAAAGCTGCAGTTGTCTAGTCGTGGAAAGTCATCGACGTCGTTGTAATCAATCTTGAAAATTTTCAGTGAAAACAGACCACGTTGTAGTTGCCGTCCCTGATAGGCAGGTATTAAAGTGGAGGGAATTACCGCTGCAATTTTGTGTCTCTAAAAAGAAAGGGTTATTAGTAATACATATTTAACGCGCACAATTATTGATAACTTCTTAAATTTGTTAAATAAATTTGAATATGTATTACATCATTGTGCACTATAATTCAACGTTGCTAAAGATACGAATACCTCCTTATTTTTTTGCTATAAAAAGAAATGGTTATTTAATACATAAGTATCTTGCACAATTAGCGGTTACTTACAAATCTGTCAAGCAAAAACAAATAAAGTTTGTTTTGTTTGTGGTGAAACCAAACATATTCAACGCGCACGCATCTGCATTTGTACCAGTACTGAGGTTTCCAGAGGTCTTAAAAGTTTTCAATTGTCTCGTATGGTCCAAAAGCCTTGCAAAAATAGAATGAATAAATTCCATTAGAATAAAATACCACTGATATATACACACCTATTGATCACAATGCTCCATAATAGTTTTTCTAAATTTGTTATGAAAGTTGTACCTCTTGAGCCTCAAAAGTTGAATCCCCTGCAACCGGATGAGGTGGTGCAGTGAGCATTGAAGTACCAATATGTGTGGTTGAAGACATTTTAGTAAGATTAGTATGAGAAGATAACAATCGGTTGTTAATATATATATGATCGCAAACCGACAAGAAACCTTAACATCGGAGCATATGTCATGGGTAAAACGTCACCTGATTTGTAATATCGTTTTTATGTATAGGTTGTGTTTATGTGTAGGTTGTGGTCGAAAATAAAAAAACGTAGGTTGGAAATAAAAGATGGTAAGAAAGGTCAAAACTGATTAATAAAAGATGGTAAGATAGTTTCCGAAAATAAAAAGCAAAACGAAAATAAAAGATGGTAAGAAAGGTCAATTAATTAATTTTCGGAAATACAAACAGAAACCGAAAAGCTCAATTAATTAAGTTCCGTAAATACAAGGGCAGGTCAAATGTTTGGAATTACATCGTATTATAAGGAGATTTTCCGGAAATACAAACCGAAACCGAAAAGGTACATTAATGGACTTCCGGAAATATAAGGTGTGGTGGTAAATACTCGGAATTACACCTTAAGGCATTTAGTGTTGGTGGTTTGACATAAAGTGTAAGTTATAGCAAGTGGTTAACACATAGTGACTACTTAGGAGAGGTCTTGTGTTCGAATCTTGTAAGCCACACTTTATTTTTTTTAGTTAAAGAACTTACTAAAAGTGGAAATCTCCTTTAAGTTTAAGGAGCTCCTTAAACTTACTAAAAGAGGTAGACCTAAATGCATTAGTAAGTAGTAAGATATCTAACAGTTCCAAATATATATTAAAGCTGCGTATAAATCAGTTAGTAGACTGCTCTTTCTTGTTACCTCAAGGTCCCTATTTCGATTCTTACTCATGACACTATTTATTTATTTTTTTTTTAATTTTGTGCCAAAACAATATAAACTTATTTTTTCATAATAACATTCTATTCACTATATCAATATATTAAATACAAATATGTAATAAATATAATAAAATTAAGTTTACTTATAACAAACTATAGAACTTAAGTTTAACTAATCAACAAACTAGAAATTTTTATTTTTCTTGATACCATGAAAAGATAAAGAAGTTAATAAAAATAAAAAAATAAATAATTTAAAATGTAGGAAAAATTATTTTTACTAATAATTTAAAACTATTTCATTTACAATACTTATATATCTAAGATTATATGTATATATATCATAAGCGTATGTGTTTTTGTATGTGTGCGCCTTATAACTGTTTAAGGGCCTTTTTAATTTTTGCACAAGGCCTAAATTATGTCGAGGCCAGCCCTGACCACAATCAAAATGAGTATTCTTGTATTTACCTTTCAACCTTTTTTAATATAAAAAAGTATAAATCTGTTTTTTAATTAAACATGCAAGTAAAAAAAATAGTTCGTATACATTTATGGTCACGGCCCATTAATAAAATATGTCCGGCCCAAATTATTAGACAGGCCCGAATAAGTGACGATACTAGGGCACCCCTCATATACATCTTATCGTCCTTCCAAACCCTTCTAAAACACACACTGAAGCTGCCGGCCGGAAAATGGTTCAGAGGTTAACTTACAGGAAAAGGCACAGCTATGCCACCAAATCCAACCAGCACCGGGTTGTTAAAACCCCAGGTAATCTTCCTTGTAATCCACCATTTTCAATCGTCGTAATTTTAGCAATCGATGAGAACCTCGTTGGCTGTTATGATTCGAGATGTATGGTTGGAGATTTGTTATTTGTTTCTGTCGATTTATTAATTTTATTGAATCAATAATCTCGATCGATTTTTTCAATTGTCTGATTTATTTTTGGTAGGTGGTCGTCTTGTTTACCAGACCACAAAGAAGAGGGCAAGTGGACCAAAATGCCCTGTTACTGGAAAGAGAATCCAAGGGGTATGTTTTATATATCTATGTTAGTGTGGCTTGTTGTATCAGTTTTATTAGATTAAAATTATGTTACTTTAGTCGTTAGATTTGCATATTATCAAGTATTGTAGGCTGTTTAGAACTCGCAAATTTTTGCTAATAAACCCTAGCTAATTCACTTAACTTTGTGGTCAAGTTAATGAATGTTAAATTGACATACCAGATTCGAAATGTTGAATTATGCTTGAAGGTCATAGAACTGTATCATGTTTTTTATTCTATTTTGAAATGATTAAACTTGTAATTTTTGCAGATTCCTCATTTGAGACCTGCTGAATACAAGAGGTCCAGATTATCCAGGAACAGGAGGACTGTTAATCGGGCATACGGTGGTGTGCTTTCTGCTGGTGCCGTTAGGGAAAGGTATGTAAATCATAACTATTTTTTATTTAAGTATTTAGATTTTTATTATTATAATATTTTATTTGTGGTCATATTTAGATTAACTATTTTTTGTTTAATTTATTGGGTTTCGTAATTACTGAGGTTATTGTTTGTGTGTTGTATAGGATTATTAGGGCTTTTCTTGTTGAGGAACAAAAGATTGTGAAGAAGGTGTTGAAGATCCAAAAGCTAAAAGAAAAGACTGCCTCTAAGGCCTAAGATTTCATGAGTTATTTGGGGCACAAGATTTTGAATTTGTAATCGGGATGTTTTATGTTTTGGTACTTTTATTTTGTTGATGTTTAATGGTTTACTCTGTTAGGTTTTTGTTTGGTGTTTTAATGTTTTATGAATTCTGTTTTGGAATTAAATTATGTTCATGGATGGAAAAGAGATGGTTAGTGGTTTGATTACTTGATATGTTAGTTGAGGTGGCTTTGTTGTTATTGGTAAGTGTAGGGGGTGTTGGGTCATTACTTAAAGGTTTGTGGTTAAAATGGTAAAAGTCCTCCCCACATAGGGTTTGGTCGATAGCGGCAGGATTCTATTTAGTTTTTGCAATGACAGGTAATTACAGTAAGTGAACAATGGCAACTAATTCTTGCTGTTAAAACAACATTGAGTTATTATTGAAGACAACTCCAAATTTTGCAGTAATCACTACAAAATTTAACTCCTTTTTCGTCATGTAACTTCTTTTTTTGCTTCGATTAGATGACCATTTCCATTAATTTGATCAATACAGGCATACAGCTATAATCTTTACATTTTTGCCTTTTTGGTCATGATGATCACACTTTTACCAGAAGTCTTTCAGTAAGACAGCTTACTGTCTCTATACTCTCAGATAAAGGTATGGTTGTCTGCATCTCGTACCTTATCTTTGGAAAGATTGAGTATTGTCGTGGTTAAAAAATTTCTTTGCAAATATGGTGTTACCCTCTTTAGTTTATTAGTTGTTATGTAAAAATGTTGAAAAGTCAAAGCTAATGGTCGAACTGTCTTTTGGGGGTGGGGTGGTATATGTCTAAAGAACAAGACCACTAGATAGTTTACAACCAAGAACAAGAATCCCTTTTGTAAAAAATGCTTGTTGATTGACATAACATCCATATAGACACAAAAGAGAAACTGTTAATGACACTCTCACGGGCCCGTTAAAAGGGCGGTTATATGGCTAAGGTAGCGGATGCATGTGCGCACGCCGAACAAAATCAAAAATAATTTGTACAGCTGCAAGAAGTTGTAGTAATGATAGACTGATAGTGAATACATCGGGCCCTTCATAAAAGTTGTTGCATTTTTTGTAAATCCGGGGTGTTTTCTTGATCAAAATTTGCACCATTAGTTCAAAAGTGGTTCCTAGACTTATGTACAATCTTTGATATGACCACTTCTTATGGTCAAAATTTACATAATTTTTTTGATTTTGTGGTAAATATATGATACATGAATGTGAGGTCATGATCAAATGTTGTGCTTAATAATGATACAAAGAGGTAGGGTCTAGATACACCTTTAACTAGTGAGGTCATGTTCCCTTCTATTATACTCCCTCCGTCCAACAAAAAACTTCCCATTTGATTTCAACACAAGTTTTAAGGTGATAATTAGTGGTGGGATCAATGGTAATAATTTTGATTAAAATATAAGATTGTTTTGGATAGCAGAAAGATAGTTAGTGAATAGTTAGTGATGAGGTCCTTAATAATAATAGTATTTTATTATATGGAACCCATCAAATTTAAGAAATGAGAAGTTTTTTATGGGACAAAAATTTATGGTGAAATGAGAAGTTTTTTGTGGGATGAAGGGAGTATATGGTGAGTATTTTTTTTTATTTATTTAATAAGTGTGCCCACCAATGAATCATTCTTCTACTCATAAAATAATCTGACATATGAAATTTATTAATTATTTTTCGTAATCTCATTGGTAAAACATTGGTCCTTAGGATTTCTTCCACAAAACTTTTTAGTCAAATTTAATTAATTTTTTAATTAAATTTTTAGTTAAACCTCTAAATTAAGTATACTATGTGTATGAGGCAAAAACATTAATGAGTAGAAGTTTTAAAGTGGGAAAACGTAATCTTGAAATATCATTATTTTATGGAAATAAATAAACATCTTATGAAGCTATAGAATAGGGTGGACATACAGCGACACAAATAAAAAGTCGCACTTGATTTTACCATTCATATATTTTAGAAGAAAAAAAACACGAATATCTTACTAAGGCCATGTTTGGGAAAGCTTATTTAAGGGGCTTTTAAGCTTATTAGCTTATTAAACTCCATAATTAGAGCAATTTTCGAGCTTAATAAGCTAATAAGCTTAAAAGCCCCTTAAATAAGCTTTCCCAAACATGCCCTAAATCTTATAAAATAATTTGTGTTTTTTACTTTTTTTTTAATTGTAAATACTGAAAATAAGGATCTCATAAATCACATGATAAATCTTTTTCAAGGTAACATTTTTTTGTGCTTGGTATTCCATGATGCCAAAAGCGTGTTAAATATTCACCACAAAATGTGATGACAATAAAGTCTTTCAAACATGATCCCAACTCAATAGTAACATTTGTCTAACAATGACAAGATTGATATGTAGTGATCATATGCAAGAAATTATATCAAGTATTTTGTGAGTTTCCTTGTTGCCAAAGAGTCGGCAAGACTTTAATCATAGCCGATATATACACGAATGGTATGTAATATGTATGCAACATATTGTTATTAATCTTATATATGTCTTATGGCTGGATATAGCTAAGATCGTATCATGTTAAGCTATTTGGATAACCTGATGTACGTGGTTGTACATATACCATGTAATTTGTATTCAAATGCTTATGTCTAATAAATCCTCATGATGATTCCCGAAAGCAAACAAACTTTATTCTAGAATTAAATAATCAAATCAAATTAATAGGGATGTGCTTGAACAGTTGGGTTGGTTTTTACCTAAACTTGAACCCAAAATCGTAAAATCGGTTCTTGGAACCAAAGAACATGTTTGGTTTGGTTTTTTAAACGGTTCGGTTTTTCAGGATTGCTTTTTTTGTTCGGTTTGGATTTATATCGCTTTTTTGGATAACAAAAATTGTGTGAAATACAAGTTGAGCCTATTATTTTGGTTTTTTTTTGGAAAACAAAGATATAGTCATGGTACATGCATAAACAAGACACTGTAGCTAGAATGAGGTTTTTTGTCATGAGTTTAAGTTTTGATGCGGACAAAATTGAGGTAGATTAGGTGACGTTAAAAAAAACTAGAGTTTAAAGACAATATAGAGTCAATAAAACTATAACAATAGAATGAAGTTCTCCAAAAGTCATCAATCATCATTAATCTACTCCCTCCGTCCCTAAATAAAGTTCCCATTTGTGTTGGGCACAACATTTTAGGAGATAGTTAGTGGTGGGGTATTTGGTATTACTTTTAATTAAAATATAAGGTTTGATTGGAGAGAGAAAGTGTTTTAAGAGATAGTTAGTGGTGAAAGTATTGGTAATAATATTATTATATTAAGTGGGCCCCTTATGTTTGAGAAATGGGAACTTTATTTAGGGACAAAACTTGAAGGGCAAATGAGAACTTTATTTAGGGACGGAGAGAGTATTAGACAATACATAAGTATAAATTTATCTAAAATTAAGATCACATATTTTGGACTTTGGACCTTTGTAACTATATCTTTCTATGAAAGATGGATGGATGTAGATGATGAAACTAACAAGGTTATAAAACAATGTAATATTATGCAGACAAAGTATCAAAAGAGTGAAAAGTGTAAGAAGCATATGCACATGCAATTGGCTTCTTTACCAACTCAATAACTCAATCCCTAACTCTCCCTATTTATACTACAAATGGCCCCCCTTCTCTTCATCACCCCCATACTTCTAAACCACTTTTCAAACTCTTCATATATAACCCCCATACTTCCCCTGATCCATAACCATATATATAACTCATAACCCCTCCTTTCTTCATCATTTCTTGAAACCAAAATAAAAAAGAGCACCTTTTTTGGTTCATTGCCTCTCAATCACTATTTTGATCATAGATTCTTTCTCATATTACCTTTTTGTGTGGGTATTAGCTTGTTTCGCGTATTTATAACAATCTGTAATACAAAAGGCAACATGATCGCTTCCGATAAGAGGGTTTCCTTATTTGGAAACAATGTGGATCTCCAAGATGCTTCGTTCTCGTCTTACTTGAATGATAACAACACTATGGTACTTAAACTTACTCACCCACCTCAAATCAACACACAAAAGAAGGTAGAAGATGGAGAAATTGGGATTTTTGGAGCCGAAAAGTATTTCAAAGGAGCCATGGATGAACCACTACCAAGAACTCCTCACTCCATAAAGACTACAAACTATCAACCAAAGGACCCACAAGAAAAAGAAGATGAAGAAACACCTAAACCAAAAACCGGATCCGCTACTCCAAGCGTGCATTCTGAAGCGAGTTGGAATAGCCGAAGCGGTTTATTGGTTAATTGTGGTAATGGAAGAACTCATCGGTCGGGAAGGGAGAAAACAAGCCCAATCAAGAGCTTACTAACTTCCCTTGGTTGCAACTGCAACGATAAAGCGTCTATTAAGATCGCTGAAAACAAGGTTCGTGTGAAAGAACCTGAGAAACCACCAGCAAAAGCAGCTTTTGCTGGTGGTTTCATTGATGACAAGATGATCATGAAGAAAGAAGATTGCTTTGCATTCCCCGTGTTGAATACTCGCCCGGCGATCAAAAACGAAATACCAAAAGAGGAAGAAGGTGAAATTATTCATGTTAAAACAAGAAGGAAGTCATTGGAGGTGTTTGGTTCTCCCATTTTGGAGAAAGGAAAGAAGTCTTTTAGCCTAGAGAGAAAACTAACAATGTTGAATTGGGATGGAGTGACTCCAAGAGCCGAAAACATGGACATTACGGGTGAAAATAACGATGCGGTAAGTGACGCGAGCTCGGATTTATTCGAGATTGAGAGCTTTTCGACTAACGGGAATAACTGCTTTCTTGCACGACAAGTTTCGAATGGGAGATCAAGCAATGCAACACTCCCGAACGGGTACGCCCCGAGTGAGGCGAGCATTGCATGGAGTGTTGTTACGGCTAGTGCCGCGGGTTTTTCGATTATATCCGATTATGAGGACACAAAGACATCCAAGACTACTCATAACATGATTACAACTTCTAGGAATATTGTGAAGGCAGGTGGTGGTGGGAACGGGATTCTTTCGGGGTGCAACAGTCATAAATCAGTTAGAGTTGCCGGAGAACATGTGGTGGTGAGCGGCGGAGAGAAGGTGGTGGTTACCAAGCCGATGAGTACTTCACTCACTCGGGGACATTCTCCACGTGCTTCACAACACTTGTACATTCAACAGCAATAAAAAGTTGTACATCGTGTGTTTACAGATAAGAAAAATCATTTCGAGTGTTGATAGATTTTATTTCCTAAGTTGTCTTTTCATGCAAATATTTCAATTGAAGATCGGTTGCAATTTTCATTAATCCAATCAAGCTTCACTTCTACTTCATGCATAAACGACTTAAAACAAAACGACTTTATGATTTAAGTTCACATTATAAAGTTTTCATTTTAAGTATACTCTATATAGGTTCAATAACTGAATCAAATCGTGAACTGAAAACCGAGAAATTGGTTTCGGCCCGGACCTAGGACCGAAATGAACCGAGAATCGCGGTTCCACGGTGCAGGCTAGTTTTCACAAGCCTAATTAGGTATCAATCTCACTAGACATGGTACAAGCTTTGATTGCATAAAGTACAAATCTAACTGCACTATGTACAAGTTATTATTGACTGATTGTACTAAACAGAGTCTGAATCAGACATTAGGGAATGAAGAAGCTTTCAGACACAAAGCCTTCACATCTACTAAATTGAAAACAGAATTAATGTCTAAAGAGACTATAAACGCAAGTAGTTGCATCTCTTGATCAATAATTAGACATCAACCAAACTGATTTATGCACCCGATGTCCCATTATAATGTATAAAAAATTACTTATGTTGACCCTGACCCAAACCGCCAATTTTACCACCAAAATCTTTACGAGAGGACTTTACGAAAAAGTAAAAATTGGCAGGGTCAATCTTACATTTTAGTACCTTTAACTTGATTGTTTGGGTTCTTTATTTCCCTAAACTATTACATGTGTAGGATGCTACCCGAATTTGAGAAAATAACAATTTTGATATCTAATTTCAATATATTGTAATGAATTTATATTTTTTCTAGTTCATCAAAAGTTATAAGAAAAACAAATCATATAAAAAAACGTGATCAAATTAATAAATCAGCGGTACTAAATTGACCATTTTTTAAGTTGATTATATCAAGTTGCACATTTAATTGTTCGAATAGTAGATGACTCGGTCAACCGAGTTCGGAGTACTAAAGTACATTTTGTTCAGGTCATAACAATTTCCATACAAAAGTTGGGTAGATGTACGGTTCGACCCACTAAGTTGTGGTCAGTTTATTTGAGCACTGAAACCTCTCCTGAACCTAAAAAATCAATACGACCAATCATTGTGGTCTAGACTCTAGAAGTTACGCTAATTTGGACTGTTTTACAACCAAGAATGTTGAAGTGCATAAAGAATATAGAATGAAATGATTGACTTATGATTTAGTGAAGTGAAGCAAATGAAGTTAAACAGTGACCATACTGCCAGATCCAAAAACTATACTCTATAACAATAATTGTAGCCCCAAGTCCCCAACCAACAATTGGATAAGAAAATAATCAAGAACAACAAACAGAATCCAAAGAAAATATATATCTCAATGACCTATTAATAAGGACATCCGAAATAATCTCCTAAATATCCTAGATTTGATCTATTCCTCATATAAACATTTATCAGTTGGTCAGAAAAAAGTTCAAAAAACTGCTCAGACAACATATAACTCTACTTCAAATATTATCAAGTAAAACCCCCAATTACCAGTAGTAAAATGGAGAATTTAATAGACGACTATACTTTTTAACAAAAGAATGAGACATATAACTACTACACCGTGTCGATTTCTAGGGTTTAAATTGCCCGACATAAGATATTCCTATTCAGTAACGAATTAATAACAAAAGCTAGGGAGTGGTCCAAGATCGAAACCGTTGTTAATTCGAAAGTGAAAGGTCGATGTTATATCGAACTGAAAGAAGGTACAAAGATATTGTTTTTTATCCATAAAAAGGTTATCTAACTTTTGGTATATTTTTATCCATAAAACGATTTATGATCAATCTTGTGACCGAAACTTTGTTTAGACAAGGTGTATGCACAAAAAGGAGGAATGAACATGGTCAGTTTAGTTTTTGTAGTTTAATTACATGACAATCATGTAAACTCAATTTATATACATATCTTTCTCTATATATGCATGCATATGCAAAGATAATTGCCCTAGAAGAAAACATTCCATATGGAACAGAATGTCTTTTGCTAAAGTTATGCAGATAAACCTAGTAAGTGAAAATAACAAAGATGGTCCCCAAGACGTTACACAAAATTTTGAATTAAATGGGTATTTTATATGTGTATATTTTATAATGTTTATGGCGCAAAAATATGCAGTAATTGTGTATCGTTGGTAGGATGTCTTAGTTTGATATCGGTAATGTTTCAAATAGTCAAAGCTTGTGACATTGTATTTAGGGAATTTGGACCACTGGGTATTTATGTAACTGAAATTGATGGTCGAAAATAGCAGGAAGAATTATTTGACCATTTGCTCTAGTAACATGGGAAGTGATCATGGGGAGACAGATTTTTCTAACCATACTACTGAGTATGATTGAAATTGAATGTGGAGGACAGGTGCGGAAGGCTGTAAAAAGGATAATTTTGACCACTATCAATTTTGAAGGGGTTATACTTTTCTTACAAAAAAAATTATTACATGTATTATTAACTTGTATTTTTAACACCAAAGGAAAATTTTAAAATGTAAGAGATAGTTATTAATTAATGCACAATTTTTTAAGCCAATATCTTTCATACAACACGAGTTTTTTTTTTCTCTTTTCTGAACGACAATACTCGAGTTTTAACTTGGAAAAATCACATGCCCTGAGAGAGTGAAAGCCTTTCGATGAGCTTACTAGTTAATGTTCGATAAGCTCATTTATTAAAATATAGAAATATACATGATACACAATACATAATACATAAGGGGGAGTACTTTATTTTAGCTCATTTAAAACGGGCTTAAGCTTATTAGTTAATGTTCGATAAGCTCACAAAACAAGCTTATAGTAATTTATTAGTTTAAGGGGGTGATTTTCCTACCATAAGTTTTAATTCATCAACCACAACTGTTGTTTAACATGTTTGTACAGTTAGCTGTAAAACTTATACACTGTGGTATAAGAAGTAAAATGTTGTGGTACATAAATGAATTCCCATTAGTTTATCTCTTTGAAAGAAAAAAAAAAAAAAAAAAACAATACCAAACATTTAAGTTCAATACTTTAAAATGGGTCCATACATAACATGCATTATGAAGAACTAGAAGGGTACCCGCGCAATGCGGCGGCGGGTACCGTGTAACTATATTTTACGGTGGCGATTGTGATGGTGATTGTGACAATAATGATGGCGGTCGGTGGGTGGTCATGCATAGTGATGGTGGGTGGAGGTTAGGCATGTGTAAATTGGATCGAGAACCGACCAGAACCGGACCGGACCAAACCAAGCTACATCGGTTCAGTTCTCAAGGCAATGACCCGCACAAGAACTTGTGGCACGAGATTTACTTATTAATAATTACAGATGTACTCAGGGGTGAGTTAGGTCCAAAAATCGAACCAAATCGAAACCGAACCGATAACGTGTTATCAATTTCGGTTCGGTTCAGTTTCAGTCCGGTTTGGTTTCGGTTCGGGTTTTTTAGGCCAAATGTACATCCTTATACGAAAACCGAACAGAAACCGATAGAACCAAAACCAAAAACGATGAATTTTCAAAACCGAAATGATAAAACGTTATCGGTTTTGCTTTGGTTTGGTTCGGTTTCGGTCGATTTTCAGTTCGGATAGTTCAGCCCAAATACTCATCCCTAGATGTACTAACTCATTAATTAATACAGATTAAATTAGAATCACATAAAGATTTATAATGATGTTAGCACATTATCTTGCTTATGTATTGCAATGACAACGTGATAAGACAACTCTTTGATTAAGAAGATTGTTCTAAAAATCTCATTAATTAACATGAATTAAAAAACCACCAATAGTTCATTCTCTCCCAAGCTCCCAATGGTAATTTCCAACGTCGTCATCTTTTATAGGTGCTACTGTATTTGAAAAAAACTTGGCAGACTTAAGTACCTTTAACAACATAAGGTTAATACAACAGCCTTTAGGTTGCACTTGAACTCGACACAACGATACAGGGAAAACCTCAAATGCAAAAAAAAAAACATCAACCTGTAAACATAATGTTTCAAAAAGTTGTATTCAATCCTCTAAATCCTTAAAGCATCCAAAACAGAATATGGATAATGATTGTAGTTTTCATCTTCTGAAGATTTAAACTTTAAGCTTTATACCATAATTTTGAAGTACACATTGGACATCAAGTGAGGTTTCTCAAGTTTTTCAGGAGAATATTTATCCCCTGCCACTAACCATCTACTACACTATCTCTTTAAGATCTTCAAAATCAGATACAATAAAATAGCAAATTACGAAACCAGTGAAAATGACAAAACAACAGAAAACAGAAATTGAAAAGATATCGCAATCTAGCTACTACATGTTCATCGAATTCCAACAATAATTATAACGTGTTTGAAAACTTTGCACCGACAAATTGTCTCAATTTTAGCTTTCATATGATACATCTTTCCAGGTCACTGAACAGCAAACAAAAGCCAAATATCAAAATTCATTTAAAAGTAAGAAAACCTAACGAAATTCAAATTTGAAAATAGAAATTGAGCATAAATTCGAACTTACCTTGCTTTCACCTCGATTGGGGGAAAACGGTGTAGGTTTTTTTTTTGTCATACAGGGCCTTCTTCTTCCTGCAACTCGAAGATAAAATTATTATTTATCAAACATAACAATTTACAAGGACTATGATTATTAAAGTTGAAATTCACTGATTGTACCTGTTCGTTTGTTGCACCTGAACCATAATTTGCGTCCTTTCGTGATAGTATTTTTAATACAACATAGAAGGATCCAATCGGAGAAAGAGCACAAGAGTAATATTAGCCATAAGTGTAATATACGTTTTTTGAATCATCTGTGCAATTTGAATTTGTAGGTTCAAGATTTGGAAGGAACCGAGGAGGCACACATGGTGTTGGAACCGAGGAAGGCACGCGTGGTGTCGAAACCGAGGAGGCAATGGTAATCGAGAGGTAATGGAATCGAGAAGGGGGAAGTGAAAAGACGGGGAGGGGATTTATGGCATGATAATTAAGTATTTAGTGCAGAAATGTTAATCGTTCTACTTTGTGGCTCAGTTGGCTGGAGACCTCATGCAGTGTGCGGGTGGTCCCGGGATCGACCCCTTCTCGCTGCACTATTTTTTAAACGTAAATTCAAGACAAAAATGGAAAGTATTTGGCTGAATTTTCAAAAAGCTATTTAGGGAAATGTCTTAAATGCTTTATAAGTAGTAGAGATGAACACTTAAGTCCAATGGACAATTTAGTCCAACGAAATTAAACCTCTGGGCCTGAAACAGATAGGCCCATTCCTCAAAACCCTAATCATATATCTTCTTCTTCTTTACCTCACGGTTGCTGCACCTACTTCTGGCTACGTCTCCAGTTTTCAGGTATGAAAGCTTTTCTCACCTCTCTCCTTCAATTAAGCTTTTAGAATCTCTGTATCTGTATGCATCTTTCATATATCTCGTAGATTTTGTGAATTAGGGTTTTCATTTTGGCCTCTTTTATCGCTTTTGACCTTTTCAGCCGTCGAGTCATAGCATTATTCGGTAGAAATTGTTGTGTTATATATGTTTTTTAGCTTTATATAAATGTGTACTTGTAATCAATTGTTTTTCAAATCCATTAGCTGTTTACGATTGATGCTGTAAGGTTGTTTTCGGATAGTTGTAGTGGTAATTAAACTGATTTTTAGAAGATCTACATTTTGCGCGAGTTTCGGTATCGGAATGTTGCTTTTATACTGTGTTGCTATGATTTTGCTGTTTAGCATACATGTAATTTCAATACTCTGGTTTGATTTTTAAATCTAAAAGTTCATATAAATTAATTTCAATCTTATGATTTTCCCTTTCACCGGTTCACATTTGTGTTGTGCCGTTCGCAATATGCCAAAAAGCTAAAAGCGTTGGGTGTTTAATTCTACTTTTTTTTACCAATTTAATGGTTTTCTGTGGATTTATATTCTGGATAATTGAATCATTTTGTTTATCATCAGCTTAGGAAGCAGCTGAGCAACAGCCTCATATTGAATTGAAGGCAGATAACAATGGTTCATGTTAACTTTTATCGCAACTGTAAGTCATCTTACTCCTATTCATATATATATGCATCTTGCTTTTTCTCTAATTTGACCTGCTTTCTTGTTATTAATTTTATAAATATTTCATGACCTTCATACTAGCATTGATTGTGGTTTTCTTAGTTGATACTGAAACAAAACACATAATTATGAGATTATATAATGAATCTATTCTTTTAGATGGGAAAACCTTCAAGAAGCCCAGACGTCCATACGAGAAGGAGCGTTTGGACGCAGAGTTAAAACTAGTTGGAGAATACGGGCTCAGATGCAAACGTGAGCTATGGCGGGTACAATATGCTCTGAGCCGTATCCGAAATGCAGCCAGAATGCTTTTAACACTTGAAGAGAAGGATCCACGTAGGATTTTTGAAGGTGAAGCTTTGATGAGGAGAATGAACAGATACGGGCTGTTGGATGAGAGCCAGAACAAGCTTGATTACGTTCTTGCCCTTACTGTTGAGAACTTTCTAGAACGTCGCTTGCAGACACTTGTGTTCAAGACTGGTATGGCTAAGTCTATTCATCATGCTAGAGTCCTCATCAAGCAGAGGCACATCAGGTAATATTTGATTTTCTATTTTATTATTTCTATTATTTTAATTTTCCTTATCCAAATTAGGAGTGAGCTCGGTCCAGATACCGAACCCAACCGAAACCAATAGAACTGAAACAAAAAATGATGAATTTTTAAAGTCGAAACCTAACCGGTTACATGTTTTTGGTTTTTGTTCGGTTCGGTTCAGGTTTTTTAAACCAAAATTCTCATCCATATACGAGGACCGGACCGAACTGAAACCAATAGAACCAAAACAAGATTAATGTATTTTCAATGCTGACCGTTTACATGTTTTCGGTTCGGTTTCTGTTAGTTTTCAATTAGGTTCAGTTTTTTCAGTCCAAGTGAACCATATACGGTCAATTTGTGCCTATTTTAGTACAATATAATTACCTGTAAACATGCATTTAACGGATTTGAAGATATACACACATTTCAATATATTGATATTAGAAGCAAATCACGTAATAATATAAACCAAATTAATGAGTCAAGGTACTAAAATGACCATTTTGTGAAGTTCAGGGTGCCATGTTGTACCTTTAATAGTTCTGAGTATTAGATGACTTAATCAGCCATAAGCCAAATTCAGGGTATTAAAGTAAAGTACATTTTGGTATTAAGTTAATTGTTAATAATATATATTTTTGAACTTGTGGTTACAATAGGGTTGGTAGGCAAGTGGTGAATGTTCCATCATTCATGGTTAGAGTTGACTCACAGAAGCACGTTGACTTTTCTCTGACCAGTCCATTTGGCGGTGGGCGACCTGGCAGAGTGAAGCGAAGGAACCAGAAGGCGGCTGCTAAGAAGGCGTCTGGTGGGGATGCTGACGAGGATGATGAAGAATGAGCTCAGCTGAGCTGTCATTCCATTATCTTTTTATGAAAGGTTTTTTCTTTAATTATATTAGACTCTGTTTGTTTCAACACATTTTTAAGAACCTGTTGGTAGCAAGTTTTGGATGCTTTTGTTTCTCGTTTTCTTAAGAATGACGTTTAAAACTTCTAAAACAACAAAACTTTCGTGTAAGGAATCTTTAGTTACTATGCTGTTTGTTCTTCAATTATCTTTGATCCTAACTGTGTCTCAGTTCAGCTATTAATCTCATTCAAAGATTAGGATATATATATAATGTTGTTTCATTAAAATCTTTTTTTTTTTAAATAAGCTATAAACATGTAATCGCCAACAACAATGATGCCTAATCTGTCAAGGGCTTATTTCAGAGAAGGATATACCTAAAGGCTTCAGAATAATTGTACATATTGCTTGTTTGGAGCATAATTATAACTCGCAAAATTGGTTTTGAAAATCTGCTTATACTAGGGGTGAGCATAAAAACCGAAAAACCGAACCGAACCTGAAAAACCCGAAAAAACTGAACCGAAAAAACCAAACCATTTGAAAAACCAACATCAACGGTTTTGATTTTTGGAAAACCCGAATGTTTGGGGCGGTTTTCGGGGGCATATGAAAAACCAAACCGAAAAACCCGCCCCGCCCTGCCTTTATATATATTTCAAGTTTTATAAAAATATTCTTATATTTTTAAAAGATTTAATATAAATTTGTTTGCAAAAGGAAAGCAACCATGCAATGAAGCTTCTATGGATGAAGACATTGACTAAGATTATTGCGAAAAATAGTTGGATGTTATTCTATTATTAATTTTTTTCAAATTATGTTAGTTGAATTTATTATTACATTATATTAAACTTACTAGTTTTTTATTTATAATGAAATGAGTTAAGGTTTGGAAGTTTGAATCATGATATTAGTTTTTAAGGTAATAAATTGGTAAATTTAAAGGAAATTAAAAACCCGAAAAAACCCGAAACCGAACCGAAAAACCCGAAACCGAACCGCAAAACCCGAAAAACCGAAACCGAAAAACCCGAAACCGAACGGGGTGTAATTCTTAAAACTCGAACTTTCAGGGCGGGGTTTGGTTTTAGTTAAAAACCGCCCCAAACCGCCTCATGCTCACCCCTAGCTTATACATTATTAGATTCGAATAATTCTACATATACCTTGTTGGGGTTGATGTAATTTTTAGCCCTTTCTTTTTTCGGTTTGATGTTTTACTGTAGAATGGTTTTTTTTTTCTTCATTATGAGGTCAAATACTCCTATATCCTTTAATTTAATTTTTAAATATTTTAACTTAACATGTTACTTTAAATTGTAATGTTTTAATTTTCAAATACTCCTATACTCCTATATCCATTGCTCTAAATTAATCTACATAGATACTTCCATGCAAACATAAAATGATAAAACAGCCTCTAAACCGGTTCTGAGTAGGGGTGTAATCGAGTCGAGACAGCTCGTGATTTACTCAAGACCGACTCGAAAAATACTCGAAATCGACTCGTTGTGAACCGAGTCGAGCTCGAGCTACTCGAGTAGGGTTTCGAGCCGAGTTCGAGTTTCAAAATACACAGCTCGTTAGGCTTTATCGAGCTTTTATTTAATTACCATTTTACCCCTTTTCAATACACATAATTACCTTTTACCCTTTATCCATATACATATTTACAAAAATAAAAAAGTGCACTTTAAAAAAAATATGAATTTTTCTAGCCGAGCCAAGTATCGAGCCGAGTTTTGAGCTTTCACCGAGTCGAGTTCGAGCTTATAAATGGAAGCTCGTCGAGTTTCGAGCTCGAGTTTTAATTGGCGAGTCGAGCTCGAGCTTGGCAGAACTCGGCTCGACTCGACTCGTTTACACCCCTAGTTCTGAGGTAGTCCTTGTCTAAAGAGAATTCATTCTTTATCATAATTTATGTCACTACATAGAATAAGTTTTATTGCTAATTTTACAATCAAATTAAACATTAATTGTAATGTATAAATTAAAAAATATGATGTACTTATCAGAAGTTGTAGTGCAATAACAGCATATATATTGATCATTTCACTACATGAATGATGCATGTACAACTCATAAGAATTAGTAGTGCTCCTTGGTTAGTTTGCCACCATTCAAAGAGCAATAATGAATCTTTATACTACCTCCGTATCAAAATAAGTGATACATTTGAAAAATTGCGGTTTTTGAGTCAAAAGATTGGAAACTGATTTAAAATAGTATAAAGTGGATAGTTAGTGGATAATGGGACCCACTTCTTTTGGATATAGTGAAATTAATGATGTTTAAAAGTAAAAGTAAGGGTAAAAGAGTAATTTTACTTTATTAAAGTAGATAGTTAGTGGAGAAGGGGTCCCACTTTTTTGCCAAATAAGGAAAAATTTTGAAGTGTATCACTTATTTTGTTCCACCCCTTTTAGGAAAGTGTATCACTTATTTTGATACGGAGGTAGTATTAGTTATTATATTATATTCTGAAGTTGTAATCATCACCAATAGTTAATTTATTCTTTTAAAGTAATACCCAGTGGCGGTTGATATCATTTTATATACTCTAAAAGTGCGTTTAGGGAGATACTTGATATTTTTTAAGTCTCAAAGAATAAATCTTAGTCATTGGATTAAAATATCCCTTAACCATTATCATCATCAAATTACATGTGATTCAATATACAACCACCAACATCATCAAATCACGTGTGATTCCATATACAACCACAACCGCCGTCGACCACCTCTTCCCGCCGCCCGCCTCCGCCGACCGCCGCAATCGCATGTGATTGGATACGCAGTCACATGTGATTGGATTCGCAATCACTTGTGATTGCAAACAGCCGACGGTGGCGAGGGGTTGCCGGTGGTGGAGACGGTGGCCAACAGAGGTTGGTGGTTGTGGTGGTCGACCGTGTTGAATCACATGTGATTTAATACACATGGGGTTGTGGTGGTCGGTGGTGTACAATCACATGTGATTTAATACATATGGGGTGGGGGTGGTGGTGGTGGTCGGCGGTGTGCAATCACATGTGATTTAATACACATGCGGTGGTGGTGGTGGTGGTGTTGATGTGTTGAATCACATGTGATTATGGTGGTGGTGGTGGTTATTTGGGGATTGATTGATTAAATGACTGAGATTTGTTCCACTAGACTTTATAAAAATAATGGACCTACTTGAACGTTTCTTTTACTACTGTAAAAAGAATATTATTGTTATCATTTCTGAAGAGTAGACCGGTTGAGGTGTTGACCAATATTATTCGGGATAGTATCAGATATTGGCTTATGAGCTTGAAAGTGAAGAAGTCTACTGCTGTGCTGAAGGTGGAGGAAGTTTGGAATGTAAAACTGCAGTATAGTTTATAATCATGTTGTTTGTTTTTTGTTTTTGGCAGTTTTGTGGTAGGTTTGATTGTGGTGTTTTGTTTGAGTTAGGAGTGTTTGTTGTTATGTACGATGTATTAAAGGTTTATATATATAAGTTCTGGTTATTAGGAGAGGGGTGATGACATTGCCGAACCTCTTCCCCTAGTTACCATTTTTTGCACAAAAAAAAAAATGTACAATATTTAATGCACAAGTTATAATATTTTGCACAGTACAACATGAAGAACACATTTGGGTTCAAAGGTTTCTTTGATGATGATGATGAGGATAGGGGCAATTTGGGGAAATTGACAAAAATATCGTTAGTTAACGGAAGATTTTGGACGGAAGGACAAATTTCCAGAATTTGAAAAACTTAAGGGACAAAAAACCGACAAAAAAACATTAGGGACAAAAACCCCGAATCGGCCATAGGTCAGGGACAAAAACTGTAATTTACCCTAAAAATAATAATGACAATCATTAGACTGGTTAAAATGTTAAAACACGAGTTTTGTTATGAGAGTTATCTTAAAAATACTATTATATGGATAAAAAATTATATTTTTCGTTAATAAAGATCAATCCCTTAAAGATTACTAATTAATATATAAGTTTCTAATGTATTTTTTAATATTTTAATATTTTAATGATACTAAGGTTGTTGTTATCATTTTCTTTTATTTAATAGTATATGCTTGTATTAATAATGTAGAATAATAAGTTATATCTAAACAATTTATCAAAACAATTTGTTAAATGGGTAACACGATTCTTGTTTTCATCAAAGATTGCTATGATTACAACGACGTTATCGTCTTTTATGGTATTCAATCCAAATCAATTTAATAAACTTTTCACATCGAAACTTATTCGAGCTGCACAATATAAAAAGTCTCAAAAATTGATTTTTATTATTAACCTGAGAGGTGAAAATCCAATAATCATCCTCAAACAAACGACAATTGCTTTAAAATAATCAATACATCTTTTTACAATTTTAAACTTATTAACAACGTTGACTAATCTCAACCGTTTAATTCTTCCGTTCACACAAAATCGGACGGCTGCCATGCAGAAGCAGTCAACAAAGATAAATCTTTCCAACCCAATTTCAAGCAACCGTGTTCTTCCACTAATGTGTACCCTTTCCACGGAAACATTCCCAACAATAAACTCGCTTGTGCAGCTGGGTTACCCGCTAATGAAACGGGTCTAAACCCGACCCGACCCAATTCCTCTCCCCATTTCTCCACCTTCACCTCACCGGTCCTCTTTGGTCCACCGACGGCAATGATGTTTTTTATTTCACATCCAAACAGCTGTTGTTCCACCGTGTGCCGTTCGACGTTTTCCGATTCAAGTCCGTCGCCTAAAGCGTCGAATAAGGCGGAGTAATAATGTAGCGCTTCCACAAACCGACCTAGAAAACTACCGCCATGGCTCAGATCTTGTTCTACGATTGTTACGAGTTTCGGTTTTAGTAAGTTTAATAGTCGTAAAGTACCGAAATCGCTACCGGTGACGTCGTAGAGACAGTGATGCATCCAGTGAACGACCACCGTTTCACCGGATCTGACGCCGAGTTGAGCTGTGAGATCCGATGTGATGTTTCCGATTTTTCCTTCGAGAGGTACGAATTCGAAGGGGAGACCGAGAGAGTTTGCGAAATCATGGAGACGACGACCGGTAGCTTCGAGAAGTTCGATTGAAGATCCAACGCCGGTGATTCTAAGTGATTTGATTTTGCGAGGTCGTGAAGCTAGGATGTGGAATAATCCAGGCCATTGAAGACCTTGCATAATGTCGAGATCGATGATATGAACACCGTCTTCACCTTCTAGGGCTTGAAAGATCGCTTGATTCGCTGTGAAATGTGAGAATTTGATAAAAGGACTGATCGAATTGTACGATTGAAGAGCGTTACAGATCTTCTGACTTTGAGCTAGGGCTAATTTTCTGATGTTAAGAGGCGTATATGTTCCAAGGTACGAACTGATAATTCTCGCCTGTAGAGCTTCGGCGAAGTATGCAGCTACGCGTTCCGGCGAAGAACCGAACGGAGAAGACAATTCAGAAATCTCCGGTAGCAGATTATTCGCGTGGTCTAGGTTATCAACCGCTACGCACTCGGCGCATTGTAGCAACAATCCTAAAAGTCTTAAACCAGATGATTCCGCTTCAACGATGAGGTCATGCTCGTCCTGATTATCAATCCTCTTCTCTTCAACGTTCCGTCGTTTATGTTGATGAGAAGAAGAGTCGTCCACGTCAACTTCAACGTCGCCGGGGAATTCGTTCTCTCCGGCAGAATCGTTGATCGTTCGTTTTGATGCGTTGGTGTTCATGGAGACAGGTGAGGAATTGGTGGTGGTGGTTGTTGGAGGAGGTTGAAGGAGAAGAGACTGGAGCATGATTGGAGTGGTGTGGTGGTGATGGCGGTAGTGGTGGTGGTGGGGCGGGGAGAATATTGGAATTAAGGGGGAAATTGACAAGAAAAGGACGTTCAAAGAGACAAGAATATACGTCCAGATAAGAATTGCAGAAGCAGATGAGGATGAAAGGAGCTGTCTGTGTCAGTCAGAGCATAGCATATTAGCATGAGCTTCAAGAAGCTCATCAATGGTGGATATTGTGAACAGATATGATAATAATGGAAAGAAGGAAGAAGATTAAGGGAAAAGGTAGTTAGCTTTTTCACTATATCTTCATTTACATCCCTTCATGTTTTATTTGAGATCAAGTAAGTCCTTGCCCTTTTCTACTTTGCTTTTAACAGTACTTTGATATATAAGTACTAGCTACAAAACCCGCCCGATGGGCGGGTATGCTGTAAATTTTAATATGTAGGAAAATGTCCAAAAACTTTATATACTTCTAAATGACATAATAATCGATAGATGTGATGATGATTTTGTACAAAAAAACGGTAAATGAAGAAATGTTACATATAAATGTTACATATAGTTATTTGTTTCCTTCGCTGATTGATCTTTTAAATATTTATTTGTTTCCTTGTATGTAGGATCTTTTACTAGTTATTTGTATGTACGATATTTTAAATAGCTATTTGTTTCCTTGTATGTAGGAAGCCGTATATGGAGCATATGAATGTAGACCGTAAGCCGTACCAGATTCGTTTGCCGTATATGGAGCATATGAATATGAATGTAGACCGTAAGCCGTACCAGATTCGTTTGTATTAGTGCAAATGACGTGGACCAATCAGGGAATTCCAAGTGGTATTATGGACGAATAGGAATGCTTGGAATTGTCATGGTGTCAAACCCTCTTCAAATTTAGGCCTCATATATAGGGTAGGATTTGATTTTCGGTTAACAACAATGATATCAAATCACTTTAAATAAGGGGTACGTGATAGATAAGATATAAATAACTATATTTCTACCTGAAGGTATGAAAACTACTTCCTAGAAAACCTTAGGCAAAATACAACTTTATTGGGATGAATATACGAAATGTTGTGTATGTACTGATGTTACTTTATCCTAGTTATCATATAAGGAATTATATGTATGATCCTGCAAGCAACTCTCTACTTTTGGGCAGTGATATAACTGTTTATATTTTATCTTTCATATTCCTTTAATTTGAATAATTGAGTTTGTTAACTTTTTGTACAATGCTGGATTTCGTCACTATTATATTGTTGTATCTTTTATGAACCAACATTTGATCTTAAACACGTTCAAGTATAATAGTAATTTTACTATGAACATATGCGTCCAACTTTTTCTTGCATGCATGATCATACATTATGAGAGTGTTTATTAATTACTAGGTTCTGACCCGTGAAAAATCACGGACTGCCAATAATTTTACTGAGCATAATATTTATATTCTATAAATATTAAACATTATACTCGCTCCGTCTCACAAAAAAACTTCCCATTTGACATTGACACAAGTTATAAGGTGATAGTTAGTGGTGGAGTCATTGGTATTAATTTTGATTAAAATATAAGATTGGTTTAGAGAGGGAAAAATAGTTAGTGGATAGTTAGTGACAGGGTTTCTTAGTAATAATAGTATTTTATTATGTGGAGTGCATCAAATTATGAAATGAGAAATTTTTTGTGGGACAAAAATTTAAGACGAAATGAGAAGTTTTTTGTGGGGCGGAGGGAGTATATTCTACAAATATGAACCATTAAGTTTATGATTATTATATATGCGACAAATTGTAAAGTATTTCTATTACATACATACTTGAATTCACTTGTTAGTAACAATTAATGATTCATATTTGCATTTTATAAATGTTATGTATGACAAAATTACTGATCACCCTTAAATTTCTAGTGATTATGGCCTAGTTGTATTATAGAGCAACATATATTACATGTAATAAATAACTTAGATAAGAAACAAATGATTTAAATATCTTAGATTTGTATGTAAGATTTAATCATATGTTTACATATCCTAATCTTACCCAAGCTCAGTCAAAATCAAATGAATATAATACTGAAAGTGATGACAATAAGTGAAATGGGTCAGATGAATGTGTTGGTCAAAACAATATTTTAAGGACTTTATAGTCACTAAGCACAAAGTTAAAAATTGTTTAAAAAATTTTGAATCACAAATTAATATCATCAATACAATCATGCACTGATTTTATCTATAAAAAGCCAAACATTGTCAATTTATATAAGATGAATACCAGCAAGTAGCCAAATAGAAAAGATTGTCGATAACAAATAAAAGGGACAAAATTGACCCCTTTGAGATGAAACAGAGCCCAAACCTACCAAAATAACATGTTAATAAATAGATTGGCTGAGATACAACATCTTTTCTACTTTAATAATACCTTGGAGCTAACATCAACATGTAAGCAGACTAAACCAACAACTAATTTACCAGTAAAAAAGCCATCAACATATAATCAGACTAAATCTCTTAAGTAACTGTACACGCTTATAATCATTACAAATATAAAGAAGCTTACATGGTGACAATATAAACTTCTTCGGCGGCAAGTAACAGGCTTAGTATTACACCAGCAGAGGAAAGCTAAACAAAAAATGATTATGATTTTTGCTGCACATTTTCTTCGCGGAACCAAATATCGGTTGCTATGTATCAAATTCTAGCAGCTTTGACCCATTAAGTGAAATAAAAAGAGTAATAAATTATTAGTTAATATTAGAGGACATTAAAAATAAGTGGTTAGAATATCAAGTATTAAGCCTATACCTGAACAATGATCACGAAGCAGATGAATATTGAATCCACAATAACTTAGCGATGACTTTAATGACCGGTTCACAAGTAATGACCAAAATTACAGTTTTATACAATGAACAATAATTATCCTCTTTCATTAAAACAATGAATGCTCAACTCATGAATCCAATAAAATAGTCACTCGGTTCAAAATATTGTCATTAGATACAACAAAAATCACAAACATTAATCAAATATATGACCCTATTACATAGGTCAAAAGTCGAAACTGGTGTCTCCTTGGCCCGAATTAGTATGTCCAATTTTTTTAACTTTATAAAAATTAGTGTGCCAAATGCGATTATAGAAATTACATCATTTTTTGATTATCTATTTTTTTCAAGAAAATGATTTTAGAGGTTTTTAGCAAAAAAATAAACAATTCTATTATAACCAGTTTTCTTAATTTGACCCATATGGAAACATTCTTAATCAACAGGTGCATTTTGCTTTGCATCCAATGCTTCAACAAGATCAACATTATTTTCATAAAACATCTTACCACATCATTCTGAAGTATGAAGGTCCCTTATCTATCGACTACATTAATATTAAGTCACTTAATCTGAAATTTATGGTTTTCTTTAATGCAAAATTATTAGTAAAAAGAAAAAGACAGAAAGTGTTCCGGGTCTAGTAAACCCGAGTCCCGAACTAGTATGTTTTGAGCCATACCAAACTACCAATTGGACGTGTTACCAAGCCCGTCCGACCCGCCCATTTTACCACGTGTATGATTAGTGTAATACATGGAAGATAACTCACAGATTGAGATGGACAAATTTTTCCAAACGGTGCAGTCTTACAACTTGACCTGCAATTAAACCTTTAATCATGTCAATGATATTTAATAATATTGTTTAAAGATGGAAATGAAAGAGTAAATCGGATAATAAAGCAACTTACATCACTATACAACTTTGATGCAGTAATGGGCTGTATATAACTTGTATACATGACATAAATCAAGCAATAAAGTAATCTTTCAGTCCAAAAAATACCATAAAATAAATAAACAAAAAAAAAGTTATTTATTAAAATAATCAATAAAATTTGATGAAGATTTTTAAATATATGTACGATGATGGAATTGATATTCCATCTGGCTTTAAACCATTGAGCTCCATCAAGAGTAATGTACGATAATGGAATTGATTCAAGAGGCTCTGGTGAAAGTTCACTGTCACCAAAAGAACCGAGTAATTAATAGTAATGAAATTTATACCTTTGATTTCTCATATTTGGATCAGTATGACTTATATAACAAACTCCACTAAATTATCATTTTACCATAACATCCCTTTGAAACAAATATTATTAGATAATCAATCATAGTTTTGATATAATGAAGTTCAACCACAAAATATGAATTAAGAAACATGTAAATGATGCAAAGTTGCATTTTTCTGAACCTACTGTATCTGAACAAATGCAAAACAATAAAATGTCATTAAACATGTAATTTCTATAAAGTGGATAACAAAACTCTGCAAATTTTGAACAAAATAGAAACACCTAATAGTATCACAGAATAATAAAAGTTTTTAACATGCTGGAAAAGCCATCTAACAAAGATCCAAAATTCCTTCACTTGTGGTTAATTTCACTTCAAACTCAAATACCCTAAATTCAGTACCCATTGATGCAAGAGACGAACCCTAATTACAATTAAAAATAAGCAGTCAAATATAATTGTTAAACGAAACGGTTCAAAATGCCGAAAATCGAATTTAAAAAAAAAATCTTAGTTGGAGAAACATGTTAAATTATTGCGATGATAATCAAAGAGTAAGAGCGTACATTGTTATTGTACATCGCTTCAGTCCACTACTGGTGCAGTAAGTTGGTTGAGTTTGGAAGAATATGATAAATTTAATTTTTAACATCCATTAAACATATTATAAATATAAAATCGATGTTCCAAAAAGCAAGAATATGAGAAGGTCTTTGATTCATTGATTCTACATTAAAAGTTAAAATCATTAAGTAGACTACAGATGTCTGAGAGCAAACAGATTTCATATAACAGTCCCATGAACCAGCCTTTGTCATACTGTACCTGGAGCAAGAGCAACCAGAACCTAATCCATTGAGTACGAGCAATATGGTTTAAGTGAAATTAGCATTGCATTAACCAAAATCAATGACTCTACTCAACCAGATTAAAATCTATTGTTAAGCTCATCAAACAATTTTTCAGAACAAAGTCCTTTACAATTATTTCAGGAAAAAAAAAACGCAAAACTACAATATAAGGAAGAGTGGAAAACAATACAATTGACTTAAGCATTTCATCAAATACCTGGTGGTCAATGGTTTAAACAATAACATCAATCCTGCATATACTACAATGCATTGAATTCAAACCTCACATCAAATTATTGAGTTATGCTCCAACGTTAATAAGAAGAGAGACAGAAAGCAATAAAGAATAATTGAGGAGTCTAGGGCGTAATATATAGAGCACAAATTTGTCATCGTCAATATGCATCCTTATCCCCCGTAACACCTTTTAAAATGGAAAGAATTCTTATATTAACAGTAAATTGATCCATCTCCAATCATCCCTCTAAATCCTTTTTGAGAGAAAAGATCGGAGTATGAAGACTTGTTTAATTGAAGGCTGCCGTATAGAAGAAGAAGGGGTGAGAGTGGTAAGCCTGGAGACTTTACGTTGCTGATAACTCTCGAGCGTACTCCGGAAGATTTGCGAGTTAGTTTGTAAAATAAGAGGGATTAGAAGGTGACCGGGAAAATAAAATACTTGCCACGTGTATTTTGGTCGGCGTGACAAGTGGGGGGTTTGATTTATTATAGTAGTAGATTACCTTATTTTCCATAATTCACGATGGAATTTGATAAAATCATATTTCGTCTTAGTAACTCAAACATGATCATATAATGATGCTTATATAATAACAAGGTATATATCCCCGCGCGTTGCAGCGGATTCTTAGATCGTATATTTTCACGCAAAATAAATTTCTACCAAGTACAATATTAAACATGTTTTAATTCCTTTAATTTGTGTTTTTACTCGATATAGAATGGAAGTAGTAATAATGAATTTAGTGCAAGTTTAATAATTATAATAATAGTCGGCTTTTCTAATATGTGTTATATATGTACACGTTTTAACTTTTAACAATCTTAAACACATTCTAAAAAAAAATTAATTTATCACCTAAGAAAAACATGGTTTTATTGATGTATATTGTTACACTTTTAAAAGTTTTAGTTCCTTCAACACATACCCCTTAATATATTATAAACCCCCATAATAGTTTTAATTAAAATTTAATAATCATATTTCGTGGTTAACCATTTTTACTCTCGTTATATAAGCAAAACCTTTAATAAATTTAATTGAAATTAAGAAATGCAAATACAACTTATATAAGGGAATAAAAAGCTAAAACCTACCCCCACCAGATTAGAAATCTAGACTTTGATCGAGGTTGCAAGTGAAGGAAATCACATATGCATAAACATTTTTTAATTAACAGTTTACCACTTCATGTACATTTTTAAATAAAGTAAAAAATGGCAAAGGAAAACACCACATGGCTGAACGGAATGGAGGTATCTATAATTGAGTTTTAAATATGCCAATGAATAGTAAAAAATGTATGCTTATTGTATATATAGACAATAGGTCAAATACAACTATTCACATAAAAAAAAAAATTCATGAAAGAATATATTGGTCAAAAGTTAATTACATATGAAAGAGTCATATAAGTAATGGACTTAAACGATGTTTATAGAAAATGAAAGGGGTGCAAGTGAAAAATCTTTCTGTAATTTGGGTGGCAACGAGCCAACGACCTTAGGGCTTAGGTTGATATGGTGGTCCGTCGGACCGTCTCATGTTGCTGGTTTTGTTTGTAGTATTGGGAGTTGTCTAGTCTAGTCTAGTCACGCCGTTTAATTAACTACCAATAAAAATATAATAATTAATCAGCTATGCGTTAAATTAACTTTTGTTTAAAAAATAAAAGTTAATAAAAGTCTTTTTGTCCTGATACGAATCCGTCATCTTTGGATTCCCTTTCTTTATTTTACGCAAAGTTCATTAAATTTAAAATTTGTCTTATTAACCGGCTTTGAGTTTATAGAAGAATTAATCACTTGTCTTGACCATTTAACTATTTAAAGTACAATCATTCAAAATCTTAATTAAAAAAAGATGAATAATTAGCAAGGTATCATAGTTTAGTTCAATATAACAACTATCTAACGACTTGATAAAATATATTATTTTAATTTTTTATTTCTATTGACAATAGTACTGACTTGACACATCATAATTTCGATGAGGTTAACTTCTAGTGCGTTGTATTCGACAAGTAAATGCCAATACAAACTCGTCATAACCAAATTCTGCTTTAAAATTCTATTATAAACTTAGTATTTTACAAATTATAAGTTTAACATCTAGATATTTTAGCTCTAGGATTTAAAATTGTGAAATTTACTTTTCATAATTTAATAGAACATGGATAATTAAATTTAGTCAAACTCTTAAAAGTCAAAAATATATTCGAATTTTATAAAAATAGTTGATCACTCCAGCCCTTTAGTCTTCAAATAAAATCGATTTCGTTCCTATCACTTTTCATTTTCTCGGTGGTCTTAACTCTCAAGCTCTCACTCTAATTCTTGTCGCAAAAATGGCGACTTATCGAACACGAATTCTTCTGCAGCAGAAACCTCGAGTTCTCTCATCATTCTTTGCTGTAAGTTAATCGTTATTTCCATTAGGAATTTTGCGTCGGTTTTGGTAACACGGTTATAGATTTTTAGGGCTTTTTTGTCTGTGAAAGCTGGTATTTCCTTAATCCCTGTGACCTTATTCACTTTTAGGTTCTAATTTCCTGTTGCGAGTTTGGTTCGTGGATCCTTAAGTAGGTAATTCGTAAACCACGTAGCTGTACGCCCTTAATTTAGGGTTTTGGAAAATTAAGCTAAATTGATTCATCCTATGAAATAAAGTCGTAGCTTTACGCCCTTCTTGTTCACCCATGGTGTTTTTGCTTGTTTGAGCTACATTTGCTATTGGAACTTGACATAGATTTCATGCATTTGAATTCGGATTATTAGTTTTATATATGTTTACTGATTTAATAAATGTTATCTAAATGTAAATGTTGTATGTCCTCTGCAGGACAGATGGTTTTGTATGATGGCTTTCACAACTCAGGCAGTATCAACTGATAAACCCTTGGTAAGGTTTACTGCTATGTTAATTGTGTATGATACAGCTAATTGTTTTTTTTTTAATTTTAATTAATTTAACAGGCGATGGAAGAGAAACATAAACCACTTGAAGATCAGGTCTCAATTTTATCTTCTATTTTCATAAATTACTCCATTTTCTATAAATTTAATTTGATTAATTCTTAACTTAACCTCTCTTCGATTTAGAGCATCAGCTATCAACAAATAACTGTCAAGATTTATTTAAATCATGGGGATGTAACAACGAAGAAACATCACAAATCTTTAAACTTATGCCATCTCTTCACAGAGCAAAATCCGATAAACTGCACTCAAAATTAGAAACTCTTCACAATCTCGGGTTTCACATCTTCAGATTTGGTCAAAATTATCAGTTGCAGACCCCGTCTTTTAAGATATGGAATCCACCATTGTATCGATGAACGTGTTCGGTATTTACAACATTTATTCGGGTCAAGAAAAACCCTACAAAAAGCCATTTTGAGAAACCCGTCTGTTCTTACATACGATTTGAAAACGGTTATTGAACCAACAGTTGAATTATACAAATCTATGGGTATAACAGGTAATGATTTAACATTAATGATTTTGTCCCGACCAACTGTAATTCGTCGAACATCATTAAATCCCGAAAAACTGGAATATATTCGAAGAACGGGTACTTCTAAAGATTCAGAAATGTACAAATATGTAGTAACCCTAATGGCGATTTCTCGTCTAGAAACGATCCGTGAAAAAATAGCAAATTTGGAAAAATTCGGGTTTACAGAAGACGAGGTTTTTCAGCTTTTGGGTAGCTCGCCACTTGTGTTGACTTTATCGGTTGACAAAGTTCAAAGAAACATGACTTTTGTTTTAGGATGTATGAAACAACCTGCTAGGGTTGTTTTAGGTCACCCGTTCTTGTTATATAATAATCTTGAAATGGTTATGAAGCCGAGAATGATTGTAGCCGGGAAGATCGATGAAATGAATTTGACTCCAAAAGTCAACGGGTCAAAATTGCTTACGGCTTTAAGGATGACTGAAAAAAGATTTGTGAAAAAGTTTATTAATTGTCAAAGTCTTGAAATTGCGAAGGGGTTAATGGATTGTTTTGTTGATGCTAAACATGTTAAAAGATTAGCCGAAGAATCGAAAAAGATTTGGCATAATGGCTTTCCTTTTTGAGATATGCTTTGCAATCGGTAATTTTATGGGCTTGTTTAGTTTGGAGACTTTTTATCATCTGAATCTGTAGGATCTAAGTTTGAATTAGTAAGATGTATGTTATGTATTTTGTATTATTTACAAGTTCTGTCATCATTTGCAATGTGTTCCAAATGTTTAACCAAACAAACAAAAATAGTTTAGAGAGTTAAAATAATTATTTTCATTATTAAGAGGCAATCATTAAGATACCTGATCGAACTATAATTTATCATCCAGAAATACAAATAATAAAGAATTTGCATTATTAAGATATTATTCATCTAGATACTGTTAAACAAGTCAGTTTCATTGTTTAGTGTAGATGTTTGGTACCAAACATATTACCGAACTAATAACAAATATTCTGGTTTTTGGTACCTAAACTCTCAAACTTTACAGTTATTTTCCGTAACCGAAAATAGACAGTCTGGTTTTTAGTACCTAAATTTCGAACTTTACGGTTTGGATTGTTTTGTACTGTTCACACAACCTAGGTTCAGTGTCTAGTCTAGTCATAACAAGTTAACAAGACAAGAAACCAGTAAGTGGTCGGTCTGGAATTAGTCGATTTATAAAGCGAGTCGTTTATAAATCAAACTCATTTTACAAAAAAACCCACAAAAAAAAGGCTCATAACGTGTTAACAACGATAAATACAAGAGTAGTCAATAGGAAGCCATATATGATTGATTATGTTTTGTAGCTTGGAGCAATGTCAAGAAATTAAAGAGCATAAAAAACCAATCTGTTTTAGATCATTTTGGACAAAAATCTACCTACCAAACGAGGACAGAGTAGTTATTAGATCCTCTAACCAACCCGTGACACTATACTCAAGATCTTTCAAGAAATCTTTAATCTCAAGTAAAAATCTGTTCTTTTTTTCCTGATTAACAATTAAAAATGATAACAAAAAAGAAAAACATAAACTTTGGTAGTTGGAAGAATAGTTGAGTTACCCATGATCAAGAATCATATGCCCATGAAAACAAAACAAAACACCGACTTCAGCAGCCCATCACCGCACAATTGTAAACAAAGTTACTCGATTGTTTCCGCCCGAGCATAGTCCAGCGAGGCGGCCCGTCTCTCGGGGCCCACGAATTCACTTCTATAAACCCGGCCCCACTAGTCCTCGGCCCGCCAATCACAATGACCCGATCCCCACACCCCCGAAACGCGATCCCCCACCCGTTCATCGAATCGGCCCGTTCGGGCAATCTCCCAACCGTCTCCCATTCCTTCCTGTTTTTGTCATACTTCCTAACTTCCATATCCGCACAATCAGCCGCATACAACTCATTATCCACAACCGCCACAAGCGGCGGCGCTTCAGTGGCGGTTGTGGCGGCGGCATTGGCGGCACCACCGGTTCTCACCGGCGACATGTTCGGGATCTCCGTCCATGTTCGAGTACTCATATCATACTCTTCACCACAACTCAACGGCTTCATATCCGCCCCACCAACCCCGCCAATTACATAAAATTTATTATCCATAAACACGCCCGAACACATCTTTCTCGGTTTCAACATGTTCGGGAGTGTCTCCCACAGCCCGGTTTCACTATCATAAAGCTCAGCTGTGTTCACAATCTTCCCATTCGGGTCGGTCCCGCCCGCCACAATTGCAATCTCTCCAAGACTCGCTGACCCGAATAAACATCGGGGCGCGTTCATTAACTGCCCGAATGTCCATGAGTTAGTTAATAAACTATACTTATATATTACATGATCAAGAACTTCTTTGCCTAACACAAGTAACTCGGTTCCAACCGCTAAAGATTCCTTATCAGAAAACTGAAAACACGTGTTTGATGACATTGTCGGGAGATGCATCCAACGTTTTTTAATCGGGTCAAAAGCTTCCCATTGGACCAAATGGCAAGAAAAGTAAACCCAATGCTCGATAATCCCGTTTTTTCTTCTTAATCTATAGAGCTCCCCGTTCTTAATTAGGTCACGAAATGTTCGGTTTAGTGATGCTAAAGAACCGTAATCGGATCTCGAGCATTTGAGTAGGCAACTAATCGAGTTGTCTCTACCAATTGCATGGATTAAAGAGCTAGAATCTGATTCTGAACTATCACCTGGCTGATGTTGTTCGTTACTGTCTGTTTGATAATTAGGGACTAATGCAAGATCAAGAAACCCTAATCCAAGATCAAGATTATCGTAGCCGTTGGATTGCTTGCAGGTTTTTCTAGCACGAACAGTTTCATCATCTTCGATCTCTAATGGTCTTTTCTCTTGATGAGATTCGATCTTTTCGATCCTGCAATTACTCATAAACCCCCAAGTGCTCTCCCTTTTGCTATCAAAGTTTCTTGAAACCAAAAAGGATCTCTCTTCCAACATTCCTTCTTGAATCAGACCCAAAAGATGAAAACTTTTGGGTATTTATCAAGAGCCCCAATCAAGATTTCTTGAAATCTCCCTCTTTGATCACCAAGCAAAAAGCTTTTTCAACTGAAATCCCAGATAGGAATACAGTTGTCAATAAAAATCGAATCTTTTCTACACAAGATACAATAATAATTAGATATTGGAAAAACCCAGATCTCACAATCTCAATATCATATCATATAACAAATAATAAAACCCATCAATCCAATCAAACAATAGTTTCAAAACCCTAAATCGATTGATTGAAATTTGAAACAATCTAAATAAAGTTGAATTAGATCTACTTGATTTGAGATTACAACCAATTAAACAAACGGGTATTTAACTTACCGATTGGATATCAAGAAAGTTTCTTCCTTTGAATCGAATTACGCCGCCAAATTGCCAAAAATACCCTTCTTTCTCTACAAAAATTCGTTAGTTCATCAATGCTTTCTTACTTTCTCTATCTCTGCATACATGTATATGTGAGCTTCAGTTATCAAAGTTTGACAAAAACCAAAAAAAATATATTTGCTTTTGGGGATTTATTTTTCTCTCTCTCTCTAGAAATATGCAAAGCAAAAGACTTTTTAGAGTTAATATTTGTTGGGGTAAGAGAAATGAATAATAAGAGGGTTTGATTTGTTGTTTTTATTGCTTAATTTCTAATTAAAAAAACCCAAACTTTTTTTTATGAGAAAATAATCTCTTATATGAACAGATGTATACATACATACATACATATATGTACATAGATATTTAGAGAGAGAGAGATAAAGAAACGTAGTGGTCGGAAAGAAGAAGAAGGTGAGTAGTATGGCGGTCGGCGGTGGCGTATGGGACCCAAAAACAGCTGGGTTTTTCGTAACTTTGTGTCGAGTCGCCGCCGTGTTCGACTGCTCTTAAGGTGTTGAAGGGATGACCGGTAACCGGTGATAGCCGGTCTTGACACGTGTTTTGGTTATTTTTGTTTAATTTTTTAATGAATCGGCCACCTCCTTTTACTCTACGACTATTTTTGATTTTATATTTTCTCGTGATTATATGATTTTTTTAGTTTTATTCGTGTACGTCTCAAAAGCCGTTTATTTCTCGAATATTAGTCGGCAACTTTTAAAAGTTAGGAGAATTTCTTTCAGTTGTACATCTTTCTAACATTTGTTTATGAATTGAATATTATTTATTTTATTATATTCTAATCAAATTGCATTATTTATTTTGAGTTTGATTACATTGGCTCACAGAAAAAATATATTAACAATTGCAATAATACACAACCTATAATTTGTATGTTTATGTGAAGAGATAATTCATTCTATTCACTATGCATAAATACTTGAAGTTATACAGAAAAGTCATAATTTGTTTATCAAATGAGCTATTATAAGCTAATAGTTAACAGTCAATTGGCTTGTCGTGTTAATGTTCTTATCGAGTAAGACCCGTCAAGTTTGAGATAAAAACTTCTAACCTAAACCCACCCGATAAGGAATTGGGTTGATTGGTTTTGAGCTTCTTGGGTTGACCCAGTCGGACTAGTCATTGGTTTAAAAAAATATTTATATATTATAGTTATTGTAAAAATGAAAAAAATCTAATATATTAAAGTTTATGGTTTTAATTTGACATTTAAAGTTGTTAGTTGATTTTTATTGGATGATGTATAGTTATTAATGTGTTAAATTATCGATATGTATAGTTAAATCATTCTAATCTGATATCCGACCCGATAAGAAATCCGGTTAATTTATTGGAAAATTGAGAAGGAGAAAAGAAGGATTGCCGAAAGAAAAGTTGATAAATAATATCGAAATACTAATGGTATTATGGAAAGTTGATAAAAAAAATGTAGAAAAATTTTGAAAATAACTTTTTTGGAAAGACTGACCACTTGATTTGTAACAGAAATAATATTATCTTTTGACTATTATAGTAATGTATCTTAATAGTATTTCCTTTGTCAATTCTTAAAACTATGAATGCACAAAAATTATATTATCATCTTTACTATTTCAGTTCAGCTATTGTAAATAACTAATTTAGATATACGTCAATCTGCATTTCAAGTGTTATACAACAACCTCATAAAGCATTGGGCTGATGATTTATCATTAAATAGTTGGTGTACCAATGACCACCATTTGCTAAAGAGTGGTATTCATACACCACCCAAGTTTAGCCGTACACCATTAATCCGTGTGTTAAGGTATTGTTTGTATAATTTCATAAAGTATTACTGCTATTGTATGACTAAAATTTGATGGTGTGCGAATCACTGTAATTAATCGCTAAACATGATTGATGATTTGATGAGCATTTATAATAAAAACTCTTGTTACACTTCGAATTTCAGACACCTTCAAGAAAAACGGCATGCAT
This sequence comes from Calendula officinalis, assembly GCA_963853835.1. Lineage (NCBI taxonomy): Eukaryota > Viridiplantae > Streptophyta > Magnoliopsida > Asterales > Asteraceae > Calendula > Calendula officinalis. Next base: position 398,654 of record OY970830.1, on the reverse strand, counting down.
GCCTAGGTTGAATTAAATCGACCAAACAATAATAATGCTATACGCCTATACTTACATATGTTGACTGAGTGACGATATCTATATTCTACAAACATCATACAACGTTTTGGAAAGAAAAAAAATGACAATTGATGCTTTATCATATGTTGAATACAATTAATTTAATGCACTATATGACCTCATTCTAACAATGTATAACAAATTAACAATGGTTCATACTTCATAACTTCATAATTAATTATAACAATGGTCATGACAACAGTTAGATCGCGCAAATTAGAGGAATAAACTCGGCCATCCGAAAAGCATGTATAACAAAAAGTGTAAAATTCAAATTTATATATTTTATATACTACTATTATATGATAAATTATAATAGAAAAGACGGTGCTTTTCTTTTTCACTTATTATTTTGTGCTTTGATGTGAAAATGGTATAAAAAGTTATTTAATGTTCTTTTAGGGTCATAAAAAAACAAAAGAAAGCTACTAAAATCCAAGTTCAATTTGATAACCTCTTATGTTACGGTTATTGACCCTTTAATTAAATGTGATCATGCTTTTAAATCACTTTTGTTTGCATTAGGCACCCTCCCTTAAGCAACCACTAATGATCTAGCAAATGATAATTCTACCCTTTGCTATCCCACATCTTTTTATATCTTTCAAGGGATATTCTTGTCAATACATTTAAACCAAAATTTGGAATGACAACGGCTTAGACCGACCAAAATTCTTATGATCGCAACATACAATAGAATAACATATCCTTTTCGGTTGCCAAAACGACCAAAGTTGATACTTATCTCGTGGTTAAACAAATATAACATTTATTTAAATAAATATTGTCTTATGTAACTATATTTATATATTTAGATCGTGGCCGTGGAAGGACATTTTGATAATTTTTTGTATATTCTAAAAGCGGGGATTTTATTTAAGGTTTTGATAGTGATATCTCTTCATTATCAGAACCCTATTTTTTATTATCAAAATGAGTAAATTACACGGAAGGTCTCTTAGGTTTATTGCAAATTTCACTAATGGTATTTGAGTCCAAAGATTGCACTGATGGTCATTATTTCTAATAAATTTCACCAGTAGTCCTTGACGAAAACGACCATTTAGTTTTCACGTTTGGTGACAACATTTGTGATGCACATGGGGTATTTTGGTTACTTTCCCTTCTCATTTTCTCACGAGTAAATTACACGAATGGTTCTTTAGGTTTATAGCACATTTCACAATGGTCATTTAGTTTCAAAATTTACACTAATTGTCCTTATTTCTAAGACATTTTTCACCAATGGTCCTTTACAAAAACACCCGTTTATATTTCATGTTAAATGACATCATGTGTGTTTCACGTGCAAAGCACGTCAATACATATATTCAACAATTGGGTAAACGAAACGAAATGAGGGAGAAAGGTCTCTTAAAGGGGAGTAAATGAGAAGAGAAAAATGAATTGATCAACTTTCCATGTACGTCACATATGATGTCACTTAACGTGAAAAATAAAGGTTGTGCTCATAAACGACCATTGGTGAAAATCATTTCATAAATAAGAATTGCCAGTATAATTTTTAAAACTAAAAGATTATTAATAAAATTTATTATAAATCTAGACTATCCATCAAAATCCTTCAATTAATTAACAAGCTAGCCATCGACTTGTTAGCTCAAATAAAGTTGGGATTAGTGGAAGGACGTAAATCTAAACCGTGTTTTTCTATATGAATTGTGGGTGTGACACGTGTGTGTCCCACATGCGCTGACTCTTCCCACGTGTAAACAAGCTTTCAACTCTCGACGGCTCACTTGTTGTATCTCACGCTATTTTGACTAGATCGACGTTTTCAAAAACAGCCCAACCCATTATACAAAGCAACTGTTTGGCTTCATGTGATGCGATGTGATTTATAAGGCAAATTTACTTCCTACTCAATATTGTATTTCATCTTTTAATTATAAAATAATTAATATATGAAATTGATTAATTATTTTTTCTAGTCTTATTATTTAATTTAAATATTTGCATTGAATAATATTAAGTACGGTAATTTAAAAAGAAATAAAATCATCTCTTATATTTTGATGTTATCCACTTTTTGCAAGCCGCAATACGCGTATAAAAGCCAAATATGGCATACATAAAACGACATTATTGAAAGGTGGGGCATGAGTAGTTGTTCATAGACCACGGTTCTTTTAAATAGTATAATTTTGATTTTAAAGGTTGGAAAATTCGTTTTTCAAATCAAACGTGTACGAATCTCATGTACCCACAATGTCACATTCGTACTTTTTTTAGCGTGGATGAATTGTTTAGGAAAAACCTTCGTAATTATAGGTATATATTTTAGATAAAGAGTGTTGACAAAATTGTACAAGTAATTATCCATTTGATACAATAAAGTCGGCCGGGACCAAACTTATGTGGAAAATTCATCCAATGAATAAAGTTGATTGGTTTACATCTCAAATTTTAATCATTACATTTGGATCACCAATTAAACATTCTTAAAAAGTATTTTTCCTGGAGTAGTTATTTGCTATTAAATCATTTGCTGGATTGAACACTTTTAATAGTTTGAGATGATTGGAGATTTTAAAGAATATTACATTAATAGAAGGTTAAATTGGAAAAAACTTTACGTTTTAAGAGAATTGTCAAACATTAACTCTTTCATTTTTATTAAAAATGTGCTAAAATATATAAAAATTTAATCTATTAATACTACGAGAATGTGTTAAATACAATTTTTCGGTATGTTTGAAGTTCATTTAATAATTTATACGAGAATATGACTTTAAGAGTAAAATCAGGAGTAATTTACACGGAAGGTCCCTGTGGTATACTACTTATTACACTCTTAGTTCCTGAACTTCATTTATTACACTGGAAGTCTCTGGTATATACATTTTGTTACACTCATGGTCCCTGCTGCCCTCAAATTTTTTTAAATGACCAAATTACCCTTATGACCTTTTGTAATAAAGCAAAGACAAAGGATTGTGAATGCAATAAGTGATTAACCACAAGGACCAGCCGTGAAATTTATTCTGTTAATTGATTTTTTTTTTCTTTTTTCTTGGATCTATATTCTTCCACTTTTATCGTCGCGCCACCAACCCCCTAAAAAGTCGATCCATCTCAAACTCGGGCATGTGGTTGCCTTCTCCAGCCGCTGATGATGATGTTCTATCGACTTGAATTGATTCAGACAATTGAGGCATGTTGCCAAAGGAGTTGGTGTTTTACACACGCATGTCGATATAGCGTCACTGGCGGCCAGACAACTAAAGAAGGCAACCACATGTAGGAGTTCGGGAAGGATCGACTTTTCAGGGGTTGGTGGCGCGACAATAAAGGTGAAAGAATATAGATCCAAGAGAAAAAAGGAAAAAAAAATCAATTAATATAATAAATTTCATGGATGGTCCCTGTGGTTTATCACTTATTATATTCAAAGTCCATAAAGGTACTTTAGTCATTTAAAAAAAAATTAAGGGCAGTAGGGACCATGGGTGTAACAAGGTGTATACAACAGGGACTTCCAGTGTAATAAATGAAATTCAGGGATTAAGGATGTAATAAGTGGTATACCACAAGGACCTTCCGTGTAATTTACTCGTAAAATCAGACAAACTCCAATTACATTTTGTTAGCGTATATCTAAAAATCGAATACTAAGATGTGTTTAATACGCTCAAAATTTACTAACCAAATTAAAAAGCTCATAAATATAAACAAAAAACTAGACTGAGTTAATAAACTCAAAATTAGATCATTAAAAATATATGTTAGAAATACCCGTACATATTTCTTACTAAAAATAATTACATTGTTTTACTTTAACGTTTGTAAGTACATGGTGTGGCAAAAAAGTGCAATTGAAATATTCCAATGAAAATCTAACTTCCAAATTATCTTTCGAATTTCGATAGAGTCGATTGAGGACACACTTATTAACAATTAAGGGTACTAATGGACATTTGGACACTAATTGAGTTTGGTGTTTTGCGAATTTTTTGGCAAACGGATGAGGCTTTAGGATTTTTGACTGCCAATTCTGATAGCTCGTCATTCTGGCTGAGTAACAAGGACCATTTTGCGAGTGTTACATAAATTAAAAACACAATAAAATTGTTTGATACCTTTCATTTAACAAGAGAATTGAACAGTCCTATCATCTAAAATACTTTTAAATCCATATTATATTGTCCACGTCAATATGAAAACTCATGACTTCATGCTATTAAGGATCATCTTTTATTTTCTTATGCATTACAAACACTATGCTAAATGTAATAACACATAATTATATATGAATTAATTATACACTCGGTCTATAAATCATAAATTAATTAATTTATTGACGACTTTTCAAATATGGATAAACTTTTTTGTTATTTTACAAACAAATCTTTGCAAAATATCACAAACACTCTGGAATTCCAAAATCCACGTTTACCCATATGCGTCGGTCTATGATTTTGTCTAAAGTGTAAATAGCACTAGTTTAAATTGAATATTTATAGTTATAATAATGATTGTATACTAAAGGCCCAATGATCTAGTGGTAAGATGTTTGTCCCTAACCTTAAGGTTGAAGATTCAAGTCTTATAGTGGACATGTGCAGATTTAAGAGTAGATTAGGTTGCCGTTAAAAAAAAAAAACAATGATTGTATATTTATGGTTTAAATATTAGGGCATAGATTTGTAAGACATTGACACGTGCGTAACTCAAATTTTGAGAAATTAAAAGTATGAATATAATTTGAAAACTAAAATTTCACTAAAAATAAACAAACTTGAAAAAGAAGCAATCAAACTCCCGAAACCCCAAAAGAAAAAGATTCCGGCGTGCACTAACAATTATACTAATACTTCCCGCCGATCGAAACGCTTTTTATCCAACCACGCAACGCCATGTGTCAAGCTTATTGGTTATGAGAGATGGTGTTAATGTACAAAATTGCCACGCACCCACCATTTTTGTATCACTGTTTTCAACGGTCACGTTTGTAATTTCACTTATCATGGGGTTGTTTTGGTGGACTTGCTTCTTTTTTAACAAGTAAATTGTATAGGAAGTATTATTTAGCATGATGCTCGTGATAAGCCTCGAAAACTCTATATTTTCATATTTTGATTAAAATGTAGATTTTAGTGCCTATTGTTTATCCAAATATCTCAATTTGTTTTTATTACATGGTTGTCTTAAATTACATGCATTACATTAAACTAAACTAGCAATGAGCTAGAAAATAAAAATATCAAGATTACATAATACTACAAGGATTGCTACTCCAATTTAACCATTTCAAACTACTTTTCTTGTCCCGATTGATAATCCAGGTAAAAGAGTAATATTTAACGTTGTCTCCAAACAACTCTTTTGAAGGTTTATTGGACTTAAAAGTCGAGTTGTTACTATATCTCCAAATGATCCAGAGCGCCGTGATTAGCTTATATGTTAATCGTATTTAGTATTGTTTCTACAGTTGATCGAGACATATATATTATAAGCGTATTTTATAGGAAAAAATATCATTATTTATGAATAGATGGGTAATTAATATATCTTAAAGGTCACTAGTTTAATCAACGGGAAGGTTTGGACAAACCACGGTTAAAGCTTAACCACTTCGGAAAATTTGTTTTAAACACAAGTAAGTTATTTAAAGAAATATAAAACTTGTATAATGATATAGGTTAATGATAGTTTTATTAAAATTAGTAATCACTATATGCAAACGTAAGAAAACAACCTATAAAGCAAGTACTTCCTCCGATTTAAAATAAGTGATACACTTTCCATATTTGGGTGTATCAAAATAAGTGATACACTTTGAAAACTTACCTTATTTGGTAAAAAGTAGTGGAACCCACATCCACTAACTATCTACTTTAATAAAGTGAAATGACATCTTTGCCCTTACTTTTACTTTTAAACATCATTAACCTCACTTTATTCAAAATTTGTGGGACCTATTCCCCACTAACTATCCAATTAATATAATTTAATTATCATTATCATATTTTGCCTCAAAAACCGTGAAACCAACAATGTATCACTTATTTTAAATCGGAGGAAGTACAATTTTCCCTTAGGCTGTGCGTAATGGGTGACCGTTCGCAGTTTGGTCACCCCTGCCACATCTGCGCCACATCAGCTTTCTCTCTCCTGATCAAACACACGACCAGACAGCGACCAAATGCCCGTAATGGGTGACCGTTCGGATTTTTTTTATTTTTTATTTTTTAATTTAAATTTCATTAATAATTAAAACATTACATTAAAAATAATTTAAAACATTACATTAAACATAATTAAAAAAACATTAAAAAAACTACTGGTGGGGTCGTCGATTCCAAACGTGTTCCACCAAATCAGATCTAAGATTAAGATGAGTTTGTTTATCATTGATCTCCCTGATAACTTGCAATACTTCTTCATGTGATCGTACGGGGTCGCCGTCACTATGTCGCTCTTCCGGATGAAAATCGGGACATATGGCCCTGCCTTTGTCTTTGATAATCATATTATGTAATATGATACAAGTGTACATTATATCCCTTATTTTGTTAACATTTGGGGACCTTGCAGCCGTTTTTATTATACCCCATTTTTTCTTTAGAATGCCAAATGCTCGTTCTACGTCTTTCCTTGCAGCTTCGTGTGCTTTCTTGTAGTTCACCCGCTTAACATCATTCGCATTTGGGTGTGAAATGGACTTAACAAGAACAGACCATTCCGGATATATCCCGTCAGTAAGATAATATCCCCATTTGTAAGACACCCCGTTTGCCAAAAAAGGTACCTCAGGTGATTTCCCGTCTTTGAGATCATTGAAAATATGGGACGCTCGTAACACGTTGATGTCGTTGTTCGACCCGGCGACACCAAAGAACGCGTGCCAAATCCACAAATCTTGCGAGGCAACCGCTTCAAGTAAGATGAATGGTTCGTTCCCGTGATCCCCTCTAACATATTGCCCACGGTAAGCATTTGGACATTGAGCCCAAGGCCAATTAGTACAATCAATGCTTCCTAGCATACCGGGAAACCCATGTTTTTCCTCATGAAAAGCGTATAGCTTCGCCACATCAGTATGAGTAGGCTTTCGCAGAAACTCATCTCCATACAAGTGCATAACCCCTTTACAGAACTCTGCGAGACTATCACGGCTAGTTTTCTCACCAATTTGTAAGTATTCGTCTAGAGCATCGGGTACGGTCCCGTATGCTAACTGACGAATTGCAGAAGTGCACCTCATTAGTGGAGAAGTACCTGCGTTCCCAAGTGCATCATATCGTTGCGCAAATAATGGGACGGTATTAGTGAGATCGCGAACAATGCGTGTGAAAAGATCACGACTCATCCTGAAGCGTTTGCGAAAATCATGCTCGTTATACGTCGGATTTTCAGCGAAGTAGGCTGCCATGAGACGGTCATTGGCACCGCCACGGTCCCTATTCACGTATCTTCTAGGAGTTCTAGGGATATTAGAACTAGAACCTTCAAGAAACGCGGCCGCCGTTTGTAAAAAACCAAGATGTATAACCCTGTCCTCTTCCTCGTCGCCAAAAATGAAATTAGCGACATTCATTTCATCGTCGGAACTCATTTTTAGTATAGTGTGTGTGATGTGTGTGTTGTGAGTAAGTATGAATAAAAGAAATGAGAAGTGTGAAATTTTTTAGAAAAAGATTGGGTATTTATAAGGTAAAAAAATGGGTAAAAATTAAGTTTGAAAGGGGTGTGTTGGAGCCGTTGGAGCGGGCTGCCAACGGTCGAGTAGTCGACCGTTGGCCCTTGGCGACGCGTCGGCGATGGTAGGGTGTAACGGGCGGGACGCGTCGGGGAGGTCCGATGTGGCGGTCGCGACCGCTCGTTCGGTCGAGCGTTACGGCCGGTCTTATGGGAGATAATTGTAGAATATATTCATGACCAAAATGAACCGTATAATATGAACAATAAATCAATTTCAGAATCTCGTTCGAAAAGAATAAAAGAATTAAATTGGTATGGCAAGCGACGTTATTATTCTTATTTATTTATTTTAGTGATGTTTCATATCAACGTCTTAAAATTTGAAAGAATTTATTTATGGCAAAAGTTTAATTGTATTATTTTCATTTAAAACTACCTTTTATATTTCAAAAGCTTTACGGAAACTATATGTGAATAGAAACCTTTATAATAACAGAAAATAGGAGATTGAGATTCTAATTGGGCCATAAGAAACGGGTCCAAAAGAAAATTTGGGTCACTTTAATTGAGTAAATAAGTTTTGAGGATAGATAACGTATTCGAACTAGAATACTCGAATGGCTAATATACGGTTGGCCTTATGTTTGAAGCGATGACAATGCTAAAACTTCATTCTTATAGCCATTTTCTGCGGTTAAAAACCTAACTTTAAGTAGTCAAGAGAAGAGACTCCAATTTAAGTTGACAATCAATATTTAGGAATTGGTGTAGGCCTATTGCTAATTTAATTTTACTTTTTTTTCTTCTAGTTAACTATTAGTGACCAAAAGCAGTTTGTGATATAGGCCCCTTAGGTCTTGAATTTCCATTCAAGGAACATCCTTGTATGAAAGGGTCCATGTGAGTCTAGTTATATGGTGACCCTATTAGAGTTGGGTAGCCATTGGATTTGGTTATAATGAACACAACCATGTGTACATCACATGTTTGATGGAAAACGTTGGTTGGTGAAAGCTACTTGAATGTAGATGCTTGTTGAACCCCAAAAACAAGTGCCTTCCTTTCTTGGATATTGGTTGGGACATACGTTACTAACTCATTGATTTTGTTTGGTTAATAGAGAAGTTTGGTTGTTATGTCTCCTCATATTTATATTAATATAAACAAGGATAAAAATGTGTATTTGTATCTATTTTATATTATATCTAATAAATTACCGAATTAAATAAACAAAAGAGGTAGTTGCAATTTAGTAGTAGTATCAAAGTGGTTCATCAACCAAGAAGTTGTGAATTTAAGTCTCAAACATGGTTGTAAAGTTGACTTGCAATCGATTATCGAATTACTCTTCAATATTGCTGATAGAAGTGTTTTGTACATAATAGAAAGTAACACATGCATAAAAAATGTATATATATCATATATCATATTACATAAATTAATTAATAAAGTGTTTTTATGATATAAAGTTAGTTTTTGTGATTCCCATTAAATATGGGTCCGAGGAAAGGATATCTAGAAAATGCATTGACCGAATAGGCTAATGGCTTGTTGGGCTATTCCAGAGCCCAAATACTAGATACCTAAATCAACATTAATGGTGGTATGAACATCACCAGACTTGAGCTCTCTTTGGACCTTTTTGGGCCAATTGCACGACTAAGGCATTTTGCTTGCTTTATAATATTTTGCTTATAGGTTCATGTATAGGAGGACATTAAATAAGACTATCTTATAGCATAATTTCAAGATATAATAGAGATATAACTGTCTATATTATATCTCCATCATATCTCTCATTAAAAGGATTGTGTATTATTTTTGAAAGTTGTATCTTATAACATAATTTCACTCTAGTTGTACAGAAATCAAGAAATGGTAGATTGAAGGGTAAATTGCTACTTTGTGATCATGTTCGTATGCTAGATTCCACTTTGTCGTGTACAATAAAACAAGTTGTTTGGTGAGTTATTTTGGTCTAGAGTTAGTTGAAATAGCAACTTCATGATATTTGAAGAAACTTATTGGACCCATTTATGAAAATAACTAGGCACCTCAATTATAGCATTTCTCTTCTTCTTGTCTTGGCCAGAACCATGCAAACGCTCGATTCACTTTGCATTATATACAAGTATATCATTATAAAATGGTAGCCTGATAGTAAAAACTTACAAATAACTTCTTATAAATTACGAATTTGATCTACCACTGGGTCAAACTCTAACAACCTAGCTTTGCTATAGAACTATGATCTAAAAGAGGAATTCCTCTAAGCCATGTGATCGATGTTAATAACATTTCATTTATCAGATGATAATGAGAAGATTCTAAAATGGTCAAAACAACGGTTAAATCACGTAAATCATGAGTATAAGATGTGACCTTATAACAAGAATACCGTTTTGTAAAACAAATCTCATTATAATTATATACATAAGCAACTGCCCAAATACTAATGTTTAAGAAATAAATTACGGAATATGTCATAAGACTAGATGGCGGGATGGCCGGTGAGGTCACCACTAGATGGCGGGGTAAAAAATTACATTATTTTAATGCAGTAAAAAAATAATGGTTAAACTACACTAATGTTGGTGTAACATTATTTACTATTATAAACAATATTCACTATTTATAAACTAAAATGTATTAATATAATGTACTTTTTGTATAAATATATCTTTAATATTTTTTAAATTACTAAATACAATGTTGCTATTATATATATCATGAGAGACCATCAATTTCCTTATTTTTTTTAATTAACTAGTTTTAAAATTAGTAAAAGAATATTACAAAAGTAACTTAATTTTATTTTCTGAACCAATTTAAAACTAAACAAAATTAAAATAATAAAAATATATTGTTGAATTATATGTTTCAATTAAATAATTATTTAATAGGATTTAGTTTAAAGATTATTGACGTACGTAAACCTTTTTTTTTTAATGAATATAAGTATATTTTTGAAAAAAACTTATTTTTCTATTCTAAAATGTACACACTGATAGATTACATAATTAATATTCATAGATGCATATAAATGATAAATTATAGAATTCTGACAGAGGTGTTGAGGTGGTATACAAGCTAGCTATGCATCAAAACGAAAAATGCATCTCCTTCCTTACCCAGCCACTGTTGTATACTTTTTAAATGCAAATTACAAGTAATATATATATTAGCATATATATATAATTCTCTCTCTCTCTCTCTCTCTCTGAAAGATAATGATGAAACCACAAGAAGGAATTATAACTAGTTAAAATGAGTTGCAATGGAATGGGTTTCTTCCCTACCAATTTCATGCTACAAGCAGCTTCTCATGATGAAGATGACCATCATACCCCTCACTCTCTTTCTCCAATTCCCCAACCTTGCACCACTACTCAGGACTTCCATGGTAATTTACCCTTTCTCTCTTATAAAACTAATTTAAATTTCAAGAGGCCTCAAGAATCTTGAACTTCATTCATTAATACTGGATTCATTAAATGCTTCAAGAATCTTGATCCAGATGCATTGTAAAGTTGTACAGTACAACTAAAAGATGCACTAGGGCACAAATGTAGCAAATTTTTGGCTGGGTTTTCCTCAAAAATTAAATCTTTATTTACATATTATTATTATATATACAGGAGTAGCCTCGTTCTTGGGGAAAAGATCAATGGCGTATGCGACCGATCAAGAAAATACCAACAATGGCGAAGAAGAATTATCAGACGACGGATTGACGAAAAAGAGAAGATTGAGCATGGAACAAGTGAAGACACTTGAAAGAAACTTTGAGTCTGGAAATAAACTTGATCCTGAAAGAAAAATGCAGCTTGCAAGAGCAATTGGGCTTCAACCAAGACAGATTGCAATTTGGTTCCAAAATAGAAGGGCGAGATGGAAAACAAAACAATTGGAGAAAGACTATGATGTGCTCAAGAAACAATTTGATGCAATCAAGGCTCAAAATGATTCACTTGTCTCACAAATGCTCAGGTTAATTAATTACCAATCAACTTAATTTATTTTTGTTGAATATGTGATTTTCTTTTTATATAATTAATTGCGGTTGTTATTGCATAATTAAATGATCTTTTAACGGATAACAATTTGGGCCGTTAGCCCTTTAATATGTGAATCAAATATGAAAAAGACTTCTTTAACTTAACACTAGTACATATGACATTTATTGGTGCAAAGGGTTATTTTTTATTTTTTACCCAAGGGACCCAGAAATTTTATAAAAGGTGGCGAAAATTACAAAACTGATTATAGTTGTGGAGTGGGAAATTATAATTTATGATTTTATACTAAGTTTTAAAGTCTCTATACACTTGAAATACGCTATGGGCTTTTAAAGAAAACTTCAAAAATAAATTTTTTATACAAGTAAATATGTGGTCTAGTAAGTTTGTAACTGAGTTTTTGAACTTAGTCATTATGTGTGAAAACTAAATATTTGGTATGACTACATTCCATACATTTATAAATTGTCACCTTTAATTTGTTGGTATAGATTTTTGGGTAATTGTCAATATAACATTTTCACTAAGTTATGGCACTTAATTTGTAATTTTTCTAATTTTTTTTTTGCTTTTAATTTACACCTCTTTTGCGACGGGAGCGAGTTTCTTGCAACGAAATATCCTGTCGCTAATAAAATTTCATTGGGGTGTTAATTAATTAACTGAAAATAATACTTGCAAATTTACAGATAATGGCACTTAAGAACAAGGAACCAATAGAATCAATTAATCTGAACATCAAAGAAATAGAAGGATCTTGTAGCAACAGAAGTGAAAACAGTTCTGAGATCAAACTAGACAACATGATCATCTCAAGAACACCAGCAATCGAACAGCCAATTCCTAATCTATTTCCATCCTCCATTGTTGACAGATCTGATCAGATCTTCCACAATTTATCATCAAGATCAGCTGCAGATCAAGCGGTTACCATTAAAGAAGAAAGTTTGTGCAATATGTTTGGCGGTATCGAAGATCAACCTGGGTTTTGGCCATGGTTAGAACAACAACCACAATTCAACTGAATGAAAATTAAAACTGGATTACTCATTTAAATTCTTGTTGGTATCTGTTCTTGAGGTTAATTAATTAAATTCTTGTACTTGAACTAATAGTGTATAAATTAGAAGAAGAAATGGTATTTTTTTTTTATTTTTCAAGTTTCTGATCGAATTGAAGATTTGAATTATTAATTTTTATCCAAGGATTTAAAAGGTTCGAAATGGATGATATATCTTTGCATCTGTACACACACAGACACACTCGTAAAATGTTGAAAACATGGGAATTTTCTTTTAATTCATATTTTATTTTATTATATGTGAACATGCAATAAAACTTGATTTTATATAATTTTCACAATGCTGGACCTGATTCAATGTACAATTTGCATATTTATGGAGTACCAAAACAATGAAATTAGCAAACATCTACCTACCTGTTATAAATTAGATATGATTATGACCCTATTAGCACTTCATCAAAGAACTTGCTACATCTATAACAAGAACATAAGATGAAGAACAATAACTAGAAAGAAGAGAGGAAGAGAAGTATGTAAACACTTATGAAAGTGTTGAGGTGCATTTTATTCATCCATCTCATGAGGTATTTATACTAAAAGTTTTACCCTTGCATTACATGTACATACAAATAAAAGGTAAATAAGTAGACATAGATTTGATGGAGAAGACATGAAGGGTTGAAAATGTGGCAATCCATTTAATGGCTTTGTCTTGTATATTCATAATACTCCCCCTTGGATGACACATTTTCCAACTACTACTGCCTCGTTAAAAACCTTTGCTAAAGAAAACCCAGTGGGAAAAAACTTTAGCGAAGGGAAAAAGAGTGCAGTGCATAGTTTACTCCCCCTCATTTATGTAATCACTATTCTTCACATGCTATGCACACGTCGCATTCCGATACCCGATACATGCTTTCTAAAGATTGCAGTGGGAAGTGCCTTCGTGAAAAGATCTGCTACATTGTTACTGGATTGAACATACTTTATCTCAACTTCATGATTCTTTATAAGCTCTTGAGTGTATTCGAAAAACTTTGGAGGAATATGTTTTGTCCTGTCGCTCTTGATATATCCTTCTTTCATTTGATTAACACATGCCGCGTTATCTTCATATATTAAAGTTGGGACTTTATCTTTATCCAGTCCACATGAAGTTAGTATGAGTTGCGTCATTGATCTTAACCATGCACATTCTCTGCTTGCTTCATTTAGTGCTATTACTTCAGCATGATTTGAAAATGTGGCAACAAGTGTTTGCTTTTGAGAACGCCAGGAAATTGCAGTACCTCCATTCATGAAGACATATCCAGTTTGAGATCTTGCTTTATGAGGATAAGACAAATACCCTGCATCTGCATAACCAATCAATCCTTGTTTTGAATCATTAGGATAAAATAATCCTAAGTCACTAGTTCCTCGAAGGTATCGGAATATGTGCTTGATCCCGTTCCAATGCCTTTCTGTCGGTGATGAACTGAACCTTGCTAATAAGTTTACAACAAAAGAAATGTCAGGTCTGGTACAATTAGTAAGATACATTAGGGCACCTATTGCATTAAGGTATGGTACTTCTGGACCAAGAACCTCCTCATTTTCTTCGCATGGGCGAAATGGATCTTTGTCAATATTTAGTGATCTAACAACCATTGGAGTACTTAAAGATTTGGCTTCGTTCATATTGAAACGCTTCAAGATCTTTTCTGTATAATCCGATTGATGTACAGGTATTCCATTAGGCAAATGTTCAATTTGTAATCCAAGACAATACTTGGTTTTCCCAAGATCTTTCATTTCAAATTCTTTCTTTAAAAGTTCAATAACTTCAAGAATTTCTTTATTCGTTCCAATGATGTTTAGATCATCAACATATACAGCTATGATCACATATCCAGATGTTGTTCTTTTAATAAATACGCATGGACAAATAGTATTATTTTTGTAACCTTTACTTGTCAAGTAATCGCTTAAACGATTATACCACATGCGTCCAGATTGTTTTAACCCATATAAAGATCTTTGTAGTTTAATTGAATACATTTCTTTAGGTTTTGTATTCAATGCTTCAGGCATTTTAAATCCTTCAGGAATTTTCATATATATATATCACTATCAAGTGATCCATATAAGTAAGCAGTAACAACATCCATAAGACGCATCTCTAACTTTTTAGAGACTGCAAGGCTGATTAAATACCTAAAAGTGATTGCATCCATAACTGGAGAATATGTTTCCTCATAATCAATTCCAGGTCGTTGAGAAAAACCTTGTGCTACAAGTCTAGCTTTGTATCTTACAATTTCGTCTTTCTCATTTCTCTTTCGAATAAAAATCCATCTATACCCTATGGTTTCACAACTCCAGGTGTCATAATAATAGGTCCAAATACCTTTCTCTTGTTGAGAAAATTCAGTTCAGCTTGTATAGCTTCTTTCCATTTAACCCAATCATGTCTATTTTGACATTCATTAACAGATTGTGGTTCAGAATCATCATTCATAATATCACATGCGACAGCATAAGAAAATTTCTCATCAATATTTTCTATAACATTACTTTCCTCAACCGGAGGATTGTTTTGTGTTTCTTCAGGAACACTTTCCTCATGATCAATTGCATTTTTTGTTGGTTTTCTTTTTTCGAGGATTTTTATCCTTTGAACCAATTGGTCTTCCACGCTTCAAGCGTGTCTTAGATTCTTGAGTGAATTTATCATCAGATTGCCTATTTGGAATTTCAATTCGAGCTGGAGTATTAACAGCTGGTATATATGATTTAGTCACTCTTTTTGTATCAGTAAATGCATCTGGCAATTGATTAGCTATTTCTTGGAAATGCATTATCTTTTGAACTTCAGTTTCACATTGTTTTGTGCGAGGATCAAGATATGACAAAGAAGGTTCATTCCATGAGATATTCTTTTCTTGGTTTTTCGTTTCTTCACCTAATGGTGGAAAAACTGATTCATTGAATTGACAATCAGCAAGACGTGCTGTAAAAATATCACCTGTTAAAGGTTCAATATATCTTATAATAGACTTTGTCTCATATCCAACATATATACCCAACCTTCTTTGGGGACCCATCTTTGTACGTTGTGGTGGTGCAATAGGAACGTATACAGCACATCCAAATATTCTAAGATGAGAAATATTTGGTTCTTGACCAAAATCAAGTTGTAAGGGAGAGTATGCATTATATGAACTTGGCCTTATGCGAATTAATGATGCATCATGTAATATTGCATGACCCCATATGGAAACAGGAAGTTTGGTTTGCATTATCAATGGTCTAGCTATTAGCTGTAGACGTTTAATTAATGATTCAGCTAAACCATTTTGTGTGTGTACATGAGCTACTGGATGTTCAACAACAATCCCTACAGACATGCAATAGTCATTGAATGCTTGGGAAGTAAATTCACCAGCATTGTCCAATCTTACTCTTTTGACTGTATAATCAGGGAAATGTGCTATAAGTTTAATGATTTGAGCAAGAAATTTTGCAAATGCCATATTACGAGATGATAATAGGCAAACATGAGATCATTTGCTAGATGCATCTATCAAGACCATAAAGTATCTAAATGGTCCAGATGGTGGATGAATTGGTCCACATATATCACCTTGAATTCTTTCAAGAAATCTAGGTGATTCCTTATCAACTTTCATCGGTGAAGGTCTTATAATTAATTTTCCAAGGGAACAAGACGTACATGGTTTCATATTACTTGTTTGAGGGAACTTCTGGTCCTTCAATGGATGACCATGTGTATTCTCAATTATTCTTCGCATCATTGTTAATCCTGGATGACCTAACTTGTCATGCCATAAACTAAATATCCCAGGATCACAATGTTTTTCTTTAACCACCATATTTGATTCTACTTTATTTATATATGTATAGTGTAAAATTGGAATCAAATTTTGGTAGTTTCTCCAACACTCGATTGTCATTTATAATAAGCATAAATTTCTTATTATCTGTTGTTTTGGTTTGCGTGTCATATCCGTTAAGATATATATCACCAAAACTCAATAGATTTCTGCTTGACTTTGGAGAAAATAAGGCATTATCTATTTGGAATTTTGTACCATTAGGTAATATGAAATTAGCTTTTCCAGTTCCCTCAATCAAGTCTACAGGACCCGATATAGTACGTATTGAACCCTTTGTTGGGTTTATTTTGGAGAAGTATTTCTTTGATTTCAAGATAGTATGTGTAGTACCACTATCTGCTATTAAAAGATCTCCAATATTTCCTTGATGTTGTGCTCCATTTGAACTCATATTGAACTTCACATATGAAAAACAAATAATGAGGTTATTATAAAGAAACTTCATTTATTGAAGGAAATATATTACATAACACAGACTTCATTTGCTGAAAGGAAATATATTACATAAGACACACTTTATTTGCTGAAGGAAATATATTACATACGACAGACTTCATTTGCTGAAGGGAAATATATCACATAAGACAGAAAGCAAGTAAAAACAGGCTACAACAAACCACTGATTTCCTTAATCAATGTCTTCCATGTCATTGCAGAAATCGAGAGTACTGAGGTTGGTAATATCATCAATGTTGAATTCCATGTTGTTAGTTTCAACATTATCAATGAGATTTACTTCTTTTCCCTTTCCTTTGAGGGAAGCTTGGTAAAGTTCACATAGATGTGCAGGTGTGCGGCATGTCCTAGACCAATGGTCCGCGCAACCACATCTATAACAACAACTCTCAGCATTCTTTGATTTACCAGCATCATATCTTGCCCCTTTGGCCTTATCTTGTGTTTGGACATTGTTCTTTTTAGTGGCATTATAATCATTATTTTTATAAACACGACCATGATTATAATAATTGCCTTTTCCACGACCATTGTTATGGTTTGGATTTCGATTAAAATGCCCACGGCCTCGTCCATAACCACGACCACGTCCTCGTCCACGTGTATTGTTTCTAGGACCATCAGTATTAGTAGCATTTGCTTCAGGAATTGCTACTGATCCCGTTAGACGAGATTCATGGTTTTTCATTAAGAGCTCATTATTTTGCTCCGCAACAAGGAGACAAGTATTCATTTCATAATACCTCTTGAACTTTTGCAATCGATATTGTTGCATTAAGTTTATGTTTGATGCATGGAATGTGGAGTATGTTTTCTCCAACATATCTTCGTCAGTAATCGTTTGCCCACAAAATTTAAGTTGGCAACAGATTCTGAACAAAGCAGAGTTATACTCAGTTACTTTTTTAAAGTCCTGGAACCTCAGATTTCGCCATTCATCTTTGGCACTTGGAAGTATAACTTCCTTTTGATGATCAAATCTTTCCTTTAAAGACATCCAAAGAACACATGGATCAGTGACATCAAGATATTCAAATTTTAACATGTCATCAATGTGTTTACGAAGAAACACTTGTGCCTTTGCCTTGTCTTGGGATGAGCATTCATTGTTTTCATTTATAGTTTCATGAATGCCCATCGATTCAAGAATTAGTAAAACATCGATGGTCCATTGCATATAGTTTTTCCCAGTAACTTCAAGTGCAGCTAGCTCACGCTTTACAATACTAGACATTTTGAAACTATAGATTTTGAACAAAAACAAATTTAAAAATTAGAATCCATATATATCAATATGAAGTGCACAAAACAGCAGTGGGAGAACAATCATCCCATACATGAACAAATAAGGATAAAATACATCAGGAGGGATATTACTAATTAGGATGCCAAGTGCTAAAACTAATACAATTACAAAAATCAAAAGCGGGTGAATCATTCTTGATCTTGATTTTGAAGATGAGAGAAATTATTTTTGTGGTATAAAGAAGTGTGGATGATGTGTTTATTTATAGTGTAAAAATTTATAGCCGTTGTAAATTTTTAATATTAAAATATTTTTTTTTACCGTTATATATATAGCTGTTATATATATATATAATTTTTTTTAATAAAGAGAATAATTAAAGTAATAAATTACATAAGACATATTTGTAAAAATATTAGTGAATGTTATATGAATTAGTAAGAAAAATATAATATGCATAAATAAACGTTAGTATACATAAATGAAAGTTAGCATACATAAATAAATGTAGTAACATAAATAAATGTTAGTAACATAAATAAAAGTTATATGCAATAAAAGTAAATGTTAGTTTGCATAATTAAAAGTTAGAAGACATAAATGTAAATGTTAGTTTGCATAAATTAAAAGGGTTAGTAAACATAAGAATAAAATTAGAATAATTATAAATGTAAGTATGTTAGTAGTCCCAAGATTAGTAGTCCAAATGTAATCATAATATCCTTGATAGAATATGTTTGGTTTCATTTAGTTTATTATGATAATTATATTACAATTTTATGTTAAGAAATTATTTACCTTATGTAATTAACTTGATTAATTGAATGTACCTTGTGATTGAGTTGATCTTCCTCGATTAAGAACTTTCATGCTGATAACGTGTTATAAATTAGATATGATTTTGACCCTATTAGCACTTCATCAAAGAACTTGCTACATCTATAACAAGAACATAAGATGAAGAACAATAACTAGAAAGAAGAGAGGAAGAGAAGTATGTAAACACTTATGAAAGTGTTGAGGTGCATTTTATTCATCCATCTCATGGGGTATTTATACTAAAAGTTTTACCCTTGCATTACATGTACATACAAATGAAAGGTAAATAAGTAGACATAAATTTGATGGAGAAGACATGAAGGGTTGAAAATGTGGCAATCCATTTAATGACTTTATCTTGTATATTCATAATACTACCATATTTTAGCTAATTTTATTGGAGAAAATAAATGTTTTACCTTACTAATTTTTTTTCTCTATTATCTCTTCAAGTTTTGACCTTTTTTTAATAAAAACGTTTAAATTCCACCGTCGGATACAAAATCAGAAACATATGGTACAAATCATGTCAATCCAAAAGGTGTACGTAAATATTTTAAATCGAACGGTCCTGAAAAATATTACGAACTACAGTAGTTTGTGTGTGTAAAAGTGATGTGAAATGTGGGGTACGAAGCACGTATTTCGAAGAGAGGAAGAAGACAATGTAGAAGAAAACAATGTGGAGTTGGAAATGGTCGCTTTCTTGAATTAGACATTTGGCAATTAATATTTTTTATAATGTTTAATTTCTACATTACACTAATTATTAAATTCTAATATTTCAAGTAAACTGTATATAGTTTTTATAATGTATAAATCATCTTACGTATTTTTAGCATGTAATATATAGGGCATTTAGGTTGAAAACCGACTTCGAAACTGAAAACATATAACTGGTTTGGTTTTCGATTTTGAAAATATATGATTATCATTTTTTATAGTATTGGTTTTGATGCGGTTTGTTTTGGTTTCAAGACCGCGCTCGCACCTACTATATTCTTGGTTATTAGTGAAATACGAATACAATGGGGATAAATAGAATAAAATATTTGCATACGAAAATAAAAATATTGATTACACTGTTAAATTACTTTATATTTATAAAAATAAATAGATTATTCTAGAGATCATAGGTTTGGTTATATCTGTCGTCTATGTTGCCCTTGTGGAGTTTCATTTTGATGTTTTTGTGGCACATGGAAAGGAACCTATAAAACTATTGTCACCCACTCCCCCACGCATTCAACTATTCCTTTTTTGGATCGTTAATCACTAAAAATCAATTTAATAGTTTATCTTAAATATTAAAAAGTTTATGCTAATGCTCCGTCGTCGATGAGCAACATGTTCGTTAGAATGTATAATTATTTATTATTTTGAAGAATGTATATGTAGAAGTTCCAATATATCAAAAACCAAAAAATTCTTTATACAAAGATATATGATTGATTAGCCTTATTTGAAAGATGACAACTTAATCACACACATGACCTAATCACAAAAATGGCAACTTATATAATCACAAAGACATACTAACACCCTTTTATTTTGAGTTACATGACATTTAAAATGAAAGATTTATCTTTAAGCAAACTTTTTAACCTAGTGGCTTTCCTATTGTTTAGTAGTAATCGCTGTTTATATATATTTAGCAATTATAATTGTGTTCATAAGATAAATTTGGCAAAAAATTGTAATCAATTGAAGTGATCTTACCTTTCACACCTACCTACTCGAACACATATATCTGGCACTGATTTTTAGCATGTAATTAAAGTGAGGAAAAAAAGAAAGATAAACGTATTTGAGAGCAGATCGATAAATGTTATAAGAAACATAAACGCATAATGCCTACATGCTTGATGTAATTTCATAAACCTTGTTATCACTCATTGAAGTGACATTTTTACAAATTTAGTGACATTTTTTGGGTTTTTGAAAATTCTTTTGGCTTCACAATCAATAAATTACATAAAATTTTAATTAATATAATAAATAAACTATCTAAGAAATCTATTTTGATCTAAGAAACACAAAATAAATCATCCAGCACATACATTGCTTTATTTTAAAGCAATATAATATCAAACAATTAATTTACCATGTATAATACAACCAAAACCAAATGGGGTCATTTTTTTTCTTCTTTATGGTGTCTTTGTCACGTCTAAATTGAGAGAAGATGTCATATTGTCTATTTAATTCTTTTTTAATCGGAAGGTACTATGCTCGTGAAAATCTTTCGTAATTAAATACTAATCTGAGATGCCAACATTTTAAAGCACAAGTTGAAACATTTCTTTTTATTTCTGAAATCTTTCGATATAAACAATTTTCTATTTTATATTTCTTTTGGATTAGTAAGTAATTCAGAATAATTATTTCGTTTAGATTAAAAAAATATATATAAAATTTAACGACTGAAATTTTTAATAATCACCCAGTAATATTTTTTTTCTCCTTATTTTTCACCTTATAATTTTGCCATATGTTATCATTATATTTAATATTTTTTATATATTTAAGACATATTGCATGTGACAAAATCTTGTTCCGTATCCAACCTTGTCCATAATCTTCAAATGCAATACAAAATATACTAGAGAAAGATCAAGCTTGTGAATCGCAATTAATTCTGTAATATTTAATTTCACGATCCTACCCTATATATGATGCCTAAATTTGAAGAGGGTTTGACACCATGGCAATTCCAAGCATTCCTATTCGTCCATAATGCCACTTGGAATTCCCTGATTGGTCCACGTCATTTGCACTAATACAAACGAATCTGGTACGGCTTACGGTCTACATTCATATTCATATGCTCCATATACGGCAAACGAATCTGGTACGGCTTACGGTCTACATTCATATGCTCCATATACGGCTTCCTACATACAAGGAAACAAATAACTATTTAAAAGATCGTACATACAAATAATTATTTACAAGATCCTACATACAAGGAAACAAATAAATATTTAAAAGATCAATCAGCGAAGGAAACAAATAACTATATGTAACATTTATATGTAACATTTCTTCATTACCCCTTTTTTGTACAAAATCATCATCACATCTATCGATTATTATGTCATTTAGAAGTATATATAAAGTTTTTGGACATTTTTCTACATACTAAAATTTACAGCATACCCGCCCATCGAGCGGGTTTTGTAGCTAGTTTTAAATATATATACAGAAATTATTCTTCTCGGATCATGTGCACGTCAAAATAAAATGCTTTTCAACATGGTTGGAACCTTTGCAATTTGGCCTTTTTAATGGTTTTTAGTGGATATAAAAATATTTGAAGTACACACAAAGGCATATTATTAATGAAATCGGGTTAAGTAGAGATTGCTTACCACGTGCGATGCATGTGGTGTCCAATGACATAAAAGAAATTGGTATTATTTGTTTATTTCTGAACATATTTTTTTTATTTCTGAACTGAAAAATGTCAAACCATTTTGATAACTTTTTGGTTATTATAATGATTTCAAGGTGAATATGTATCTTAAATTGTATTTTAAACTTAAGTTAAATTTAAAAGGACATATTTTAATGCTAGATCTCATTAATCAATATTCTTTCTTACATAACACAAAATAACTATTTTGTCTTTCATCTTTAATTGTATCTTGCAATATTTTCCCAATGTGATATAATCCATATAAT
The DNA here is from genome assembly GCA_963853835.1 of Calendula officinalis. Lineage (NCBI taxonomy): Eukaryota > Viridiplantae > Streptophyta > Magnoliopsida > Asterales > Asteraceae > Calendula > Calendula officinalis. Next base: position 375,782 of record OY970830.1, on the reverse strand, counting down.
CAGAAGTGTATTTGTTTATCATAATTTAATATTACTTGTATTAAAGTAAAAATATTTGTAGGTGTTAGTATTTTTTTTGTTATTAAACAATGCTTCTTTCGCGAAATTCTCTATCTTCTAACATTTCGTATATACGTGAATAATTAAAGAGTTTTAATAATGACAAAAATAAACCCATAATTAAATAGGCATGATAGCTTTCAATAAATAGCCCATAAAGTAATTCCAAACAAGTAGAAGAAAGCCCATATTGAAATGGGTTGATCCGAAGACATTAGCCCATTGTTATTTTATAAAGTTAAATATTTGGCACAAGTGCGCTTGGCGAGGCTTGAGAACTTGGAGGCCGTAATTTATAAAGGAATAATTTCATACACGTCCTTATAAAATTCTAATATTATGTATATATCTTTGCAAACTTCATTATTACGTATATATCCTTCAAAAACCTTAAAATTCTCACATATATCCTTTTACCTAATTTAATAATATTTAAATCATTTAAAATTTAAAAAACATAAATCTTAATTTAAATTAATAGTAAAAATACCCTAAATACCCTTAAAGGTCAAGAGTTATTTCTTTCATTAAGGGTATTTTTTTTTTGCCAAACTCGACAACTACATTTTCTTTCGTCAAGGGTATTTAAGCTATTTAACAATTAATTTAGATTAGGATTTATGCTTTAATTAATTTTAAGAGATTTATATATCATTAAATGAATTAAAAGGATGTATATGAGAATTTTAAGTTTTTGGAAGGATATATACGTAATAATGAAGTTTGCAAGGATATGTACGTAATATTGGAAGTTTGCAAGGACGTGTATGAAATTATCCCTTTACCAAAAAAAACTTTCAAAATTTTCTAAATTTTAATTGTGTTTAATTGTGTAAATTTTCTAAACTATAAGCAACAAAATTTTAATTGTGTTTAATCTTATAATGGTTTACATGTGTATACATATAATCAAGGATTTAGGCTTATAATGAACATATACATTAATAAATACATGTAAAACATTTGGGCCTGTATAACATATACCGAACTTGCGTGTGCCAACCCTAAATGTATGCAAGATCCGTACATTTAACTACAAAAATCATTTCCCTAAATTTTATTCAATAAAATCAAAACTAAAAGGCTTGGGATGGGTTTAATCTGGTTAGGTGGTAAGCATGAAGATGAATGTCAGTGAGTAGTGATGGAAGGCCCATTTGAGAGCTTTGAATGGAATCTATTCAAGTATTTTTACACTTATCATTAGATATGGCATTCAACTTTTTAAAAAGACTTACCATTTCAATCACTCTTGCCCATTTCATTCTGCTCTTGTTAAAAGTTTCCAATCATATACCATTACTAGCTACAAAACCCGCCCGATGGGCGGGTATGCTGTAAATTTTAGTATGTAGAAAAATGTCCAAAAACTTTATATATTTCTAAATGACATAATAATCGATAGATGTGATGATGATTTTGTACAAAAAAACGGTAAATGAAGAAATGTTACACTGACATTTTATTAAATGAAGAATCCAGCTTTTTATGCCGTAATCCGTAATATCTGAAGTCTGGTTTCGTTGCACAATCCAGCTTTTTATGCCGTAATCATAGAATGCCGGTTTTATGGAAATTATATTGAGTCGTGTATCACTTCTGAATAAATACGATTGAGTCGCTGATTGATCTTTTAAATATTTATTTGTTTCCTTGTATGCAGGATCTTTTAAATAGTTATTTATTTGTTTCCTTGTATGTAGGAAGCCGTATATGGAGCATATGAATGTAGACCGTAAGCCGTACCAGATTCGTTTGCCGTATATGGAGCGTATGAATGTAGACCGTAAACTGTACCAGATTCGTTTGTATTAGTGCAAATGACGTGGACCAATCAGGGAATTCCAAGTGGCATTATGGACGAATAGGAATGCTTGGAATTGCCATGGTGTCAAACCCTCTTCAAATGTAGGCCTCATATATAGGGTAGGATTCCTCTTTCTTTCGTTTTTCCAAGAAAAAAAAAAACGAGAACTAGATGGGTACCCTTGCAAAGCAATGATTATATATTATCTTTTATACCATTGTATTAACGTCTTAAATTGAATTTGTACAAATTTAGCGGTTTGTGTAAAATATTCGGCTTACTCTACCTTCATTTATATAAAAAGTAACAAAAAAATTCCATAATAAGCAAATATGTTGACTGAATTTTTAAGAGTTTATATTGAAAGATATCTTTGTTAACTTTTCTGACATTTTAAGCACGAAAGATTCACCGACCTAATTGGTGGTGTCAAGTCATGGGTCGTGGCTCAAGTCATGCATTTGGGTCGGGTTGGCCCTATTTCTTTATTGAAGGATGTTAACTTTGCAGGGTGCAGGGGAGAACTTGAACCCACACCCTAATGAATTTATTATTGTCAATTTGACATTCTTTTAAAGTTTTTTCAGGTCATTTCCTTTAATTTAACATGATGTATGTCACCAAGAAAGTAGTTCATGTCACTAGCAAACAAGTAGCAAAGATGACTTGTACGGTACAACCATTTATATATATTGAAGTGTATTTTTTGAATTTTGATCCTTGAAACAACTTTGAATGCTCATATTTGAGTATAACCAAGAAAGTAGTTCAAGTCACTACTCAAAAGGCTTATAATCTAATATTATTGGGATGTGGTCATGAGTTTGAGTCTCGTTGATCATTGTAGACAGTATGATTTGAATTTAATAGTAGTTTAAATATGTGTGTTCTGATGTTCAAATATATAATGTTTTATAAGTGTACATCAAAAGGTCTACTTTCTTGGTTGTGGTTCTTCAAAAAATTGACATAAAAAATAATAAAATAACATTGTTGCAAAAAATTAGGTTTCTTTCACACACTATATGCCATAATTTTATATGCATGGTCACTGTGCCATAATATTTATTCAAAAAATATGTAGTGCATAGGATTCTTGAAATCACTTTACATGTTCTCATTAAAAAGATAATGGTGGCAATGCAACAAAAGATGAGTACAAGAGAGAAAGTGGTCATATTTTGTAAAATATAGAATAATTCAAAAGTAGAAAATATAGCAATGAGAGGAGATATTGTCCATTATTACATATAAAAATAAAATATGAATTATAGTTATTAAATTACTAATTGGCCGTTTACTGCTTGATTGAATATCGATGGATGACTTGAACTATTTACTAACTAGTCGTCAAAAAAATTTAAAATGATATTCAATAATATTTTGAATGTAAACACAATCTACATTTTTACGCATATAAAGATATCTTAATACCAACTTTATTGCAATTTAATTTTTGGCCAGGCGACTACTAACTACATCAACGGGATCTTTAACATAGTTAAAACTATATTAAAGAGACAAAATGACATTAATATACATTTAGGCTTTAACATATCTTTCATACGCTGTGCTCTTAATACAACACTTGGTATTTTACATAAAAAGTGGACACTCCTCAATTTGAACTCATATAAGTGATTACAGATTTGTATAACCTGAAAAATAAAAGCTTATTTTTATCTTCAAACATTTCCCATGACATTAAAATATACATCAATGTACATATAAGAAAAGTTTACTATTGTATAAAGAATATTTGAAAATAAGGAAGAAAGAAAGATAGGTTATTATGAGCTAAAAAAGGTGATATCCACAAGACAATAAGACATAGTTTAATATGCCCCACACGTATACATGTAGGAATCCCAAGCAAAACTCAGTTAGGTTGCGTTTGGTATGCCGGAATCAAAGAAGGAATGAAATGACACATTCCATTGGAATGAAAAAAATATGTTTGTTTTAACCGATGTAATGGAATGGATAATTACCCATGTAATGTGATTCCTTCTCTTTCATTACATAGGGGGGAGGTGGGTTTTTTTTTCATTCCATGATGGAATGGAATAGAATAAATACAATTAATTAACATATTTACATATAAGTTAATTTATATAATTTAAAAATGTAACTAAATAATTATTTTTTTTAGAAAAATAACTAAAGATTGTGTTATCTTTACTATAATATGTATTCTGGTTTAGCCAGTTTTTATTATATTTAATTTGTCTTATGTGTATAATATATATTTTAACCTTATTTCAATAATATATAAAGTAGAGAGAAATTAATGCCTTACATAATTTTTTTTATAAAATCTTATAAAACATTATTTTCTTAGAATAAAAATTTAATTAATATATTATCTATTTTTTAAAATTAACTATAAAACATATTCTTTTCGTAATAATCTTATCTAAATATTTAAATCTTTAATATTATTTAGTTATTTATTTTTGAAAATTTATGTTATATATTAACTAATAAGAATGATTTATAAAGTTACATTTAATAACATTTTTCATTCATTCATGCTAACCAAACATGATAATGTAATGCAATGTACCATTACATTACATCACTCATTCCATTACCATGTTCATTCCATTACGCCACTCATTCTATCTATCAAACCAAACAAATCCTTAATATGTTACCCTACAAACACTATTTTTCAACTTTACTTTATTTATAAACCCTAAAAGCCCGTTAATTATTTCACACGTGACTCTAGCTTCATCTACCACTTTCCTTTATCTCTTCTCCAAATTATATTTTGTACGTATTTTACCGGTAATTATTGTTTAAAGACTAAAAAGGTGTTTGAATGTGTTTATTTTGTATATAATTGTAATATTAAGTTTTTCTTATGGTGTTTATTATGCCTTTTATTTTCATTTAAGATCAGTATAGTCCGATTTAGATAAGAATGTAAGAAGTTGTAAAATAAAACTAGTTTTTAGCCTAAAAGTATGAGTTATGTATAACCCTCTGGTAATTATTTAGTGGTAAACCTGTTAAAAAAAATGATTTAGTGGTAAATTCATGTTTGGCAATATGTTTTTTATAATTAATCAAATACTGAAAGATATATCCTGCTAATATATTATAGGTTTCTTTTTGTTATTAGTTAATGGTTCAATCAAACAGTATGATATCGTGTTTTAATACAAATAAAAGGTTAATTATTTAGAGGGGGGTGCACTTCTTTTTGTTCTTCTTTTCATGATTATCTCCAACATTCTTCGGGTCTAACTTAAGAATTAGTGAAAAGAGAAAGAGATTAGGGGGCCTCAAGGAGCGCTTACTACTCTAGACTTCACTTTCGGTCTTTCCTTTGAAAGCAGAGAATAAAAAATTGTTCTATAAAATACTATATTTAATTTTTTGTTATAAGTGGAGTATTAGTTTATCAAAATATACTCTCTCCTATTAGGGGCGTTTTACTCAATGTAATCCTCCGTAATGTAATTGAAATCGGTTGTAATTGAATTGGGTTGTAACTGAATACGCTCATTCGAATTATAAATTGATTAATGACACGTTGTTATATATTAGTTTTTTAACGGCAAATCATAATCTATACCTAAATAGAAAATATGTCCATTATAAGATTTGAATCATTGACCACACAGATGAAGAACACACATCTTATCGTTAAGCCAAATGCTATTTGGTTGTTATATAGTAGTGATATTAAATCACTATTTGTGTCTATCCATGTGTTTATCAATTTGATCATGTGACGAAATCAATGGATGATACGGGAAAAAATAATTAATGAATTACACATGTCAAACTTAGAAGTAGGTAGAAATATGAGTAGAAGGAAAAAATGTATGACTAAGGTGTTGTTTAGTAAGCCTCTTAATTCAGTTAAGAGGTAAGTCTCTTAATCAGACAGATTCATAGCGTTTGGTAAAGCCTCTTAATCAGCTTCTGAATCAATAATTCAACATTATCTGCCTCTTAATCAGCTTCTGAATTAATAATTCAACATTATCTGCATCTTAATCAGCTTCTGAATCAATAATTCAACATTATCTGTCTCTTAATCGGACAGATGTCTCGGATTTTAACCATTCAGACGCTACCAAACAGCACCTAAATATGATTTCACTTTTAATAATGACTATCTTTTAATTTGTTAGATAATTCAAATATTAATCATTTAATTACAACCAAACGCATTAATACAATGAACTTTCGAATATTACCATTTGAAGTTCCCAGTAAAAATTTGAAACCGAAAGTTTGAAAAGAATATTTTATGGTTGGATTTGATTTAAAAAATTGACATTTACAGAAATCACATGAAAGCGAGAGTGAAAGTGAAATGAAAACCACCACCACCACCGCCGCCGTCATCATCCCGGAGCGTAACACAATTAATAATGGTGGTTGATTTTACTCAATATAAATTCACCATTTTCTCTCTCGTGGATTTCAGCGTCAATTTTTTAAACTCCTACACTTTTTTCTAAAACACCGATTTAACAAGTATTATTTCAGCTTCTTCCATTTTTAATTTCATTTTTCTCTATTTCGATTGTATTCACTTGTACTATACTTCCAGATCAACTGCAAACTCAATCAGATCTACGGAGACTGTTTTTTCTCGATTCTCGCGATATACGAAGCAAAAAGGTAGCATTATGATTGATTTTAATCCGTGTTTGATTTCACTTCTTCTTAGTTGTGAAACATGTGTTTTCTGAGTACGTTTTAATCAATTTGTTGATTGTTGAATTTTTAGCTTCTCGTTTTATGTAATTTATTTGGATTCTATTTGTGTTTTTTAGGGCTTCAAAGGCTGTTGATTTTTGATTGAATCAAAAAGTTCGAATCCGAGGCAAATTGGAGTTGAAGTGAACAGTAGTCTGTAAAGTATTTTGCCCTAAAAATATAGGGGTTCCTTTTTGCTTATCCTTTTAATTAGCTTTTTATATAACACACATAACAAAATTCACCCTCATATAAACACCAAAAGAGTTTCTGTACTTTAGCATGCGAGAGCAGAGAGAGGTTTTGCTGGTGAAATTAATATGCAGAATATGAATAAGGCAGCTTGTGATAGTATTAGTAATTGTAACAATAATCATGGTGATGGTGAAGCTCAGAAGCAGAAAGAAAGGCATATAGTTTCCTGGTCTCAAGAGGTTAGTTTTAATCATTAATTTAATCTAATCTAATTTAATTTAATTTAGTTTAACTGATCATATGAGATGTTAATCTTTCAGGAGGATGATATATTGAGGGAGCAAATTGGTATCCATGGAACTGATAAGTATGATTTCGTATCTTCTCTTCAAATCTCATATGTAATTATCTGAAAAGCTTATTGGATTAATTCCATGTGCAGTTGGGGTATTGTTGCATCAAAATTTAAGGATAAAACCACCAGGCAATGCAGAAGAAGGTAAACAATAAAGATTTTTTGCAAGATTCAAACTTTATGGTGTATTATTGATCCTTGATTTGGTTAAATGTTTAATGATGCAGATGGTTTACTTATTTAAATTCTGATTTCAAAAAAGGTGGATGGTCACAAGAAGAAGATATGCTCCTATGTGAGGTAGACTTATATTCTATCGAAATTTAAATTATTTATTATTGTATTTTGAATATTGTTAATGAATTAAATGATATAAGAAATTGTTTGCAGGCTCAGAAGCTATTTGGCAACAGATGGACTGAAATAGCAAAAGTGGTTTCAGGCAGGTAAATGATGTTGTTACATATGATTGCTAATTTTGAATTTAAGAACTGCTAAAATAAAATAAAATTTGTTAAAAAAGGACGGATAATGCGGTTAAAAACCGATTCTCCACTTTGTGCAAGAAGAAAGCAAAGAATGAAGCATTAGCAAAAGAGAACAACAATTCTTACATGACAACAGACAACAAAAGAACCAGATTTCAGTATGCACAAGATACAGATAGACTTCTAGAAACTTCCATGACTCCTTCCAAGATGAGGTATTTATCATCAAGATTAGATTTTTGTTTTTATATTTATTTATATATATATATATTTTTACATTTAATGTTTCTGTTTTTGTTTAGGAGAAAACATATCCGTGATACAACAGAAGAATTAAGACCTCCATTGGCTGTACTTTTACAAAATTGTCAAACTCAGATTCCTTCCAAAAGTGATGAGGTGTCAAAAGATGGTAAATTAAGACTTTTTTAATAATTTTTTTTTTTAATTTTTTGATAATAATTATAATATTTTTGAAGGAACATTTCTTAAGAAGGATGACCCGAAGATTATTGCATTGCTGCAACAAGCAGAATTGCTTAGCTCACTTGCAGTCAAAGTTAATATGGAGAAAACCAATGAGAGCTATGAAAATGCTTGCAAGGTTATTAATTTTATTTTAAATAATGATTATAAAATAAATTACTTTTTTATTTAATGTTAATATATACAGGTTGTTCAAGATTTTCTAAAACAAACGAACGAAAGTGGTGTGCTTGGATTCAATATGAATTCTCAAATTAAGAAAATCAAAGATCGGTTGGAGAGTTGTGATGAAGGCAGCCAACAACAGTCATGGAGGTAGTAAATAAGGGCATATATGTAATTTCACTTTTATATTTTTGTTCATAAAACATTTGAATTTGTGCAGACAAGGTGAAGGATCACCAGATAGCTCTGAGTACAGTACAGGGTCAACCCTTTTGTCACAAGTGATTGAGAAAATGGAATCAATGCAAGATAAAAATATAATAATACCCGAATCAACAAATACAAACCGAGGTAAGTTCTGTTAAATTATTTATGTAATGATTTTGTATTTCTTTTTCTTTATTTTTTGATGTTAAATTTATGTTTTTGTTGCAGATATTTGTGATGAATTTGAAAATATATTTCCATTGCCAAATTCGGAGTTCAATTCGCCCATTCAAGTAACTCCATTATTCAGATCCATGGCTGCAGGAATCCCAAGCCCACAATTTTCAGAAAGTGTAAGTTTTTCTCATCATATTTATTATCATTTTTTTTTAATTTTCTTTTTATACATTTTTCAGGAAAGAAACTTTCTACTAAAAACACTTGGAATGGAATCAACACCCCCAAAATCAGGAACCCGAATTCCACGCCCGCCGCCACCTTGCAAACGCGCTCTTCTCCATTGCCTTTGAGCAACAAAAAAAATCCAAAATTAATTATTAAAATTATAGGATTTAAGCAGTCATCTCAGCCTGAATTTTTTAACCCAAAAAGGTTTGACCAAGAAGATCTGCATCAAAATCTAGAATGTTCTGGTACCTTCTAGAACCACAACCAGATCTAACATTTGTGTTTTTGTTTGGAGGATTTTTCGAATACGGCTATATTCGATATATTCCCCTCATAACTATTTGGCCACAAAATATGCCAAATCCTGCACAGAACATATTTTTATTTTTATATTTTTTAACAGAGTGTAATTATACATGGGCAACTCGCCACATATATTTACAATATTACCCTTCCCCTAATGGAAATAGGGAAATTAGTAGAAGCATATAAGAAGTGAGAGTGAGGAGATTTAACCACCTGAGTTGAACTCCATTTGTTTGTGTTTTTAGTGTGTGTAGAATAGAGGTCTTATGGTATAAGTTTTTCTTCTATTGTAATTGTAATGTATAACATACTATGATTGATTTTTTAGAGAATGTGATTTGCGTGTGCACAAGTTTTAATTTTTATATTACATACTGAAAAACAATAACGACACATATCTTGCCGATGGCATGGTACTAATGTGAGATTTAGACAGTCATATATGTATCTAAAAGCAGAGAGACTGCTTTCTAAAAGATAATTTACTGGAATTGTGAATGCAAGGACAATGTAGTAAAGACATGGATCAAGAAACTTACTTGTAGAAGATGAAAGATTCATGCTTTTTGTGTTGCTTCTGATCTTTGTGTGTGAAATTTGGTTAAAAATGGTGGTTAGTGTTGTGGGGAAGGTAGGAATTGTAGATCTGTTTGAGGGTATTTAAGTTGGTCAGCTCTAATGATTGTTAAAAAGAGCAAAAAGGAATGTTGAGACTTTTATCCAAGGTTGAAATTGATAAAATCTGAGAAATGTACAAGTGTTATTGCAAAGGGTACAAGTTACTATAGTGTTCTTAGTTCAAAAAAATGAATTCCTAAAGAAATGGCTTGGTGAAAGTGGAAGTAAAGAGAGGGAAACTTGTACGAAATTTAAAGCATGCTTCTATGCGGTATGCACTTTCTTTTCTAATTTTATTTAATATTTCTTTGGGACCCTCAGATAATTATTGGAGAGCATAATGCTGTAAATGATTGTACCTTGTGCTATAAGTGTTTTTAACTTTCAATTCTTGACAAAACCATTCATGTTTGGTCATAATCATGTAGGGGTGTAAACGAGTCGAGTCGAGTCGAGTTCTGCCAAGCTCGAGCTCGACTCATCAACTAAAACTCGAGCTCGAAACTCGACGAGCTTGCATTTTTAAGCTCGAACTCGACTCGCTGAAAACTCGAAACTCGACTCGATACTTGGTTCGGCTCGAAAAATTCATATTTTTTTTAAAATGCACTTTTTTGTTGTAAATATGTATATGGAAAAGGGTAAAATGTAATTATGTATATGGAAAAAGAGTAAAATGGTAATTAAATAAAAGCTCGATAAGGCTCGCGAGTCTAACGAGCTGTGTATTTTGGAACTCGAACTCGGCTCGAAACCCTACTCGAGTAGCTCGAGCTCGACTCGGTTCACAACGAGTCGATTTTGAGTATTTTTCGATTCGGTCTCGAGTAACTCACGAGCTGTCTCGACTCGATTACATCCCTAATGGCATGAAATATAAATTTCCTAATTCATTTTGCTGTCAACATCACTCAAAGTACATATCTGTTAATTATAAAGATAGGTATATATTATGCACACAAACACAACAACCACAAAGACTATGACATCTACATACAAAATGTAATCATAGAAACTTTTAGGGTTTAAATGTTTCATAATCTACCACAAATAGAACTTGTTATATCATCACCGATCGCCTTGGATCGGGACGTTTTAATAATTTTTATGGATTCTATCGTTTCACTAATTTGTACTAAATAATCAACTAAACAATTCAATATTCCCACCTATCAAAAAAGAATTTAAAAAGAAAAATCATCAAAAAGCTTTCTTCTTCCTCTTAATTCTCTTCGGTCTCTTCCTTTTAAGGTAAATCTGATACGATAAGCCACTAAACACCATTGCAACACTCCCCCATTGCTTTCGGGACAAAGGATTCCCGCTAATTAACGATGACACGACAATGCTGACAAATTTTCGGGTGGTAGTTATTGTCGTGTTAGTTAACGAGCCAAATCGACTAATTGTAAAAAAGATGAAATTTTGACCAATTGCACCACATAAACAATAGTATAAAATATCCCAAGCTGCTTCAGGGTTGTTTTTGCAAAATTCAACTGTTTGGTATCCACTTGCTTGTTGCCAACCAAACATGAAAATTAAATTGTAAATTGTACCCCATAAATTCATTCCAAACATCATGTCCCATGCATTTGTTTTCGGATACCTATAACAATATGGTCACAATGTATTTTACTACCCTGAACGAACTATTAAAGGTGTAACATGATACCATGAGCTTCCAAAAATGGTCAATTTAGTACCCTGAATCGTTTATTTGATTACAATGATTCACTTCCCTTATAACTTTTGACGAGCTACAAAATATAAGTTCATCTCGTTATACTGAAATTAGAAGCAAATGACGTGAGAATTCATACCAAATTAGTGAGCCATGGTACTAAATTCACCAATGTTCCAAGTCCAGGGTACCATATTGCACATTTGATAGTTCAGAGTACTAAAATGCATTTTAACCTTCACAATTGGTAATATATTAAATGACAATTGATACCTTGTTGAAATTGAATCTTGTGTGGCGTTTGTGAAACCGTCAAACACCAAGTTTAGAAAACAAAGTCCGTATCCAAGAGGAGCATTTGGATTAGCCAACTTGTTTATGGTCTTTGAGCTAGTCTGAAAATAATGAAGTACTTATTAAACTAAACTATTTATATATTTCTATTAAATTAATGTTTTATTAACCACCTTTGCTAATGCAAATATGGACACCCCACCAGCAACAAGAAGGCTGCAAAGATACTCTCGAAAAGAGTATCGAATACCATAAACTAGTGTCCCCATCAGCATCACTACACAAACACAATTTTAAAAAATTATCAAAAATTTCACAAATTATTATATACTGTAAATGGCACCTGGTATCATTTTTGATGATTTTGCAAGGACCTGAAAGTGATAATAAACATGTTATTAAAGGTGCATCATGGTACCCTGAACTTGATAAAATACCTGAGCAGGATAACTGATATATTTAAGAGCCTCGATCCCCATTGCGGGCCCAATCGTATTTGTAATTCCAGCACTCCAATAACTCCACCATGGAGCGCGAACACCCTTACTCTTTCCCCAAAGCTTTATCACTATTAAATAAATTACCACAAATTTTTTCATAATCTTAAAACGGATTATTAGAAGACGTATAAGAAATAAACATATTAAAAAATTTACTCACTTATGAATGACCAATGTAAACAAACAATGCTTTGTGCTAGGTTTAGGAATGCTAAATGTTCAAACCTCTCCTTGTTAGGGCCAAATCTCTTAGTAGACCTAAAAATAAATTATAAAAAGGTCAAAATACATTTTAGTTGGCTAACTAGGTCTTCTACTACCTTGAAAGTGCATCATGATATCCTGAACTTGAATGAATGGTCGAGTTAGTACACCAACTCATTAATTTGGTCGTGTTTTCTTACTTGATTGGAGCTTTTGACATACAAAAAAATATACATTCATCTCAATATATTGATATTAAAAGTGAAACACGTGAGAAAACGAGACCAAATTAGTGAGTCGGGGTACTAAATCGACCATTTTATCAAGTTCAGGTACAATACAATGCTGTACTTTTAATGATTCAAGGTAGCAGAATACCTAGTTAGCCAACTTAAGGGCACTAAAATGCATTTTGGCCTACAAAAAAGACAGTAAAAAATTCTCTACTAATTAATCAAAGAACTCTGAACAACTTTTACATCAAAACGCTTAAAAAATGGTTTTGTGTTCCATTTCCGGTTATTTTGTGGAATTTGAAAATTATCATTTGATGCAAGCATGTAATGATCATTCTATACTTCAATTATAACAGAGCAACAACAGTAACATCAATTGATCATTAAAAGCAGATTAGACCTCCTGAGTCCTGATATAAACTGCTTTCAAATTCATCAATAACTTTATGGAAATGGTGGCATTTAGAGATTTTCAAAATAGGAAGGAAACTGAGAAATCGCCTTAATATATGACATAATTGGAAGGAATTTAAGAGATCGATAGGTAGAAATTAGGGCTTACACGGTCTCTTGAAGAACGCCTTGATATATATAAGCAGACCAAATACCAGTCATGCAGAATGCTAGCTCCACAACACGCCGGAGACTTACGCCATGAAAGTCCATCGGCGCCGAACCTAAAGAGATCCGGCGATATTTGCCGGTATCACAGATTGAAATCGTACCGGTGCTATTACCGAAATTTAAACGACGGGAAATTTCTTCTTCCTCTTCTTCTTTTGTTTAATCCAAAATCTATATTTTAATATTATTTTTGGCAGGAATATTCATGGTCGCTTTGCACGTCGGTATTTTGGGAGCTGATCATGAAAATAACACCAAATTGATACTGGATGATACAATATGATGGTATTAATGCAAGTTTATAATTTAATATTTTGGTCATTGTTACGTAAAACAATGCATATGATTTGGGGATAACATTAGTTTTTTTTATTTTATTTAATAAAACTATTTTAGGCCAATCAAAGTATTCTAAACCACCACATATCAAATTTGCAAGTGCAAAACTTGGTGCTTGAAAATGAACATCTATTGACTACACATCAGTAGATCGTATGACTGAGGACATATTTGAATTTGTTTTTTTAAAAGTGCTTATTAACTTACTGATTTTTTGAAAAGAATTTTAAAAAATAAGGGGTCACTTTACTCGCTTACTTTTTAAAATCTCTTTTTAAAACACTTACCTTGATAACTTATTAACATATTCACTTTTTGATAAGTTAATAACTTAATAAGTTAATTTTGAAACTTTCTCAAACACTCTCTGGGTATAAAAATCAGAACATTGACCCATAACTGAATTAACCGACCCGAAATAATCAATCCGTTGCCCTAACCAGTGGTTAGTTTTAAAACTAATTAACCAAAAACCCGATATTCAAGTTATAACGTTAACCACCGATCTATGATTCAAATCAAGTCAAACTTTGAGTTGACTCGAGTTATTTGAGTTTATATGAGCTCAGAGCTTAAATCATCAAAGCTCATCGAACTATTGAAGCTTCATTAAGTTGGTCGAGTCAACTCCATCCTATCAAACACTGAGTTAACTCAGGTCAACTCGTTTCATGTGGCTCGTCCTCAAAGTCTTTCACTTTGTGATTAAAAAAATTCATTTACGTTGAATAACTTCGCCATTTATTGGGGATCTGAAGGTTTTGTTTCCATGTGGGCAGTTGTACCAAAACTTGATGTTTCTGTCTTCGTGTAGAGACACACACAGTTCACCAAAACGAAATGATTAAAAAAATGAATGAAAACTTTACTCGTTTGCTTAAATAATAGAGTTAATGCTTTATTTGAATTTTTATTACTATATACTTTGAAGTAACTTTTTTACTAGATGAAAAAAAGACTTTGTAATCAAAATCAGTAAGAATAACTTATTGTAAAGGGTTTTAAGAAATAAACAAACAAATACGAATTAGAATCTTAAAAAAAAACAAACAAAGCAAAAGATTAGATTACATTTTTAGACAGATAATATATTATTTATTATTATTATTATTATTTTTGTGAGGGGTGATAGAGAATGTGATTCTTCTGGTCAAGTTGTTTACAGAATATAATCCCTAAACAAGACATTAACTTATATTTAAAAGAAGTTTTTTTTCTCTAATTTCTAACTAAATAATTTTCTTCTTGTTTTTTTGTGTAGGTTGGGACTTGGGAGTTGAGAGGCAAGTGCATGTAATCAACTTGTTTGTCTTCCTAATATTTGACCTATATGGTTTAGGTATCAAATTGCAATTTTTGTAAAGGTAACAATAACAATAAAAATCAATCCTGTTAAAAATAAGATATGGAAGAGGTAAGATGTAAAAAGTAATATTTACATCTTACCTCTTTCATATGGTAAATTGAATTAAAATTAACTTTATATAACAATGAGATCTTTAGATGCATAATCATGACTCAATCGACATGGGGAAGTTGGGTGGTAATGCTAATTAAAAGAATGAGAGGGCACATGCAGCCATGAGTCGATCACGTGCCAGGTCTACCCCATAGGCCATAACTCGACCAACCAAAACGAGTCAACACAGGAACCGCTGTTGTATGCTCTCCATGTGGTTGACTGTTTACTTAAACGTGTTGACTTTTCACATTTACATCACTTAGTTGAATCATGAAAACTGTTAGTTTCCAAATAACTTTTCAAATATGATTGTAACTGTGATGATTTACTCGTAAGAACTCTTGAATAATTTTATAAAGATCGTAAGTTCCATCATTGTTTAGGTGATGGTCAAAGAATATCGGAACAACCACAAATAAAAGACAAATATGATTGTAATAAAAACTCATTCATCACATAATTTTGCATTGTTAAATTTTAACATTATCCTAATACACGTGTTTATTGTTAATGTTTTAATTATCACTCAACAAGGATTTTGTACTCACAATTAAATAAAAGTACAAAATTTATTACTTTTATTGTCCCGCGAAAGTTTGAAATCAATTTTCTTTTCAAATATATATGCTTACCGAATATATACACAAAGTTTCAAATATATACAAAAAGTTTTCTCTTCAAATAAAATTACATAAGATCTCATCAAATTATAACGTAACCCACAATTTATAAAACAATTTTGATATTTATATTTTACTTTTATAATTGTGAATTATAACTTTTATAAAATATTTAGTTGGCATTACTTCTTTATAGTTTATAACAACAAAGTTTAAAAAATTTATATTTTCGGTTATATTTAGCAGTGTATATATCACCTATTAAATTTCAACCGTATGTCAGCAGTTTTATAAAGATTTTAACTTATGGTTAATAAGGATACATAAAACCAATGTAATCTAAAACTAATTGATTTTTGTATAGATATTTAGTTTCACAAGGTAAAATACTCTAGTTAATACTCCCTCCGTCCCACAAAAAACTTCCCATTTGGCTTTTGCACATGTTTTTAGGTAATAGTTAGTGGTGAGGTAATTGATAATACTTTTGATTAAAATATAAGGTTAGATTGGAGAGAGAGAGATAGTTAGTGGATATTAGTGGTGTGGTTTTTAATAATAATAGTTTTTTATTGGGTGGAGCAACCAAATATGGGAAATGAGAATTTTTTTGTGGAACAAAAGTTTAGAGTTAAATGGAAAGTTTTTTGTGGGACGGAGGGAGTAGCATTTATCTTCGATCATAATATAATATTATATACTTGTCAAAAAACTCCAAAGAAGTTATTAAATTCTCTCTGAACCGACTGCATAAATGTATATAAAATATTTCATGTTCCAAAAAAATGAATATAAAATATCTTTAAAATTAGTATGAAAATACAGATAGACTTTGAAACAAGCCATGTTGGCTTTAGAATCTCCAACACTACATTCTTCCCAAAAGTTTTTACCTTTTTTCAATCATTCTCATTTCTTTGTTAATCATCTGCCCACCAAAATATTATGCAAAAAGTTTTTATCTTGGCATAAATCCTTGTCTTAATTCACCTTTTTAGCTGTAACCCATCACCATAAACATTAAATTCCTCAATCTTTACACATATTCACTTGCATTAACTGCTTCATTCATTGCACAAATTCCTAAAAATATATCCAAACCCAAATAATTCAAATCAAGATTCATGGGATTGAAGTTTTAAGGTTTGATCAAGCAAAAATGGTGGAAACTTTCATCAGGGTTTCAAGTAATTTCATCTTTCTAGCTTTATTTATCTTCATTTTGCTTCCTTGTTCTATTGCACAGCTGAATCCAGCAGATTCAAGAATCCTTTTTCAAGTTCAAGAAAAACTTGAGTACCCACAAATTCTTCAAGGATGGAATAGAAATTGGACTAATTTCTGTTTTCTTCCTTCAAATCCAAATCTTGTAATTGTTTGCTCAGGTAATCATATCACTGAATTAACTGTTATTGGAAACAAAAAATCAAAACTTTCTGCAAGCTTCTCAACTGATTCCTTCTTTACTGTCCTTACAAAGCTCAAAACTTTACAGAAATTGACACTTGTGTCCTTAGGTTTGTGGGGTCCACTTCCACCTAAGGTTGACAGATTATGGTCACTTAAAGTTATGAACTTTAGCTTTAATTTCATCAATGGTGAAATCCCAACTACCATCTCATCAATCAAGAATTTAACCATTCTTGATTTGTCAAAAAATTTGTTAAATGGAAGTGTTCCAGATCTAAAAGGGTTACAAAATCTTGAAATACTTGATTTGGGTAGTAATCATCTTGGACCGAAATACCCTTCTTTAAGTTACAATCTTGTGTCAGTTACATTAAAGAACAATTCAATGAGAATTCAAATCCCATCAGATATTGTGAAATTTATTCATCTTGAAAGACTTGATCTTTCTTTGAATAAACTTGTGGGTCCCATTCCTTCTGCTCTGTTTTCACTCTCTTCAATTAAATATCTAAATTTAGCCAATAACCAATTCAGTGGAGCAATGCCTACAAACTTAACATGTACCAAAAATTTAGGATTTATAGATATTTCTAATAATCTTTTAATTGGGAAATTACCATCTTGTATCGGATCAAACTCTGGTAATCGGACGGTTATTAGCACGTGGAATTGTTTAACAAATTCTACCTCAAAATCTCAACATCCGATAAAATTCTGTCAGAAAGAAGCAATTGCAGTTATGCCTACAAAAAAGAGTGGTGGAAGCAAGAAAGAAGAAGCTACTGTAAAACTTGGGCTTGTTCTTGGTATTATTGGGGGTATTGTGGGAATTGCAGGATTAATTGGGTTGTTAATTTTGGGTATTTATAGAAAACGTGAAGCGAAAAAGGCGATAAATGGTCGTTCTGATAGTTTTGCTTTTGACAAGAATGCTGCTCGTGCTCCTTCTTCGATACCCAAACAAGGTATTAATTTCTGTTTCAGTTTCACATGTTAAGGCGATAAATGGTCGTTCTGATAGTTTTGCTTTTGAAACGGAGGAATATTATATTTCTCACATCCTCTAATAACCTGTCAATTAAAAATATCTCAAATAGTTAACATTTTTAAAGATCTTTTCTTATTAATATTACTAATTTACCTTTATCTATATCAAATGTTACTAAATGCCCCCTCTTATATAATTTAACAATTTTTAAGCATTTATAAAACTTAATATTTTTTAAAAATGTCTCTTACAAAAATATTATAATGATTGATCTAAAAAAATATTGAAATATGATAAAGTTATAATTTATGATTATAAAAATAATAAATGATTCACATATAAATATGTACGGGTTAAAATGTAAAATTGTTAAATATAAGGACTAAAAGAATCAAACAATGAAAGATGATTAAGTGGTTGAGGAAGAATAAGTGGTTAGAGTGACCTCCTAAAAAGGTCATCTATTCCAATGGTAAAAAGTCATTTTAGAGGTTATTCAAATAGTACTAACCTCTTAAAAAACCTCCCATTGGAGATGCTCTTATTAGCTTATAAGCTTATTTAAGTTAATAAACTTTTGTTAAATAAATTGTTTGGACCGGCTTATATATTTTAATTGTAAAATGACTAAAAAGAAGATTTTTTAGTAATCCCTTCTTAAATAGCTTGTGGGTGAAATGGGGTTACGATGTAAAGACAAAGAAGTAAAAATCCTAAATAAGCTAATAATCCCCTCCGAAATAACTTATTTAAAACCCTCTAAATAAGCTCATAAGCATAAGCTTATAAGCTCTACCAAACACTTAAAACTGATTATTAAACTTAAATAAGCTTATAAGCCTCCTAAATAAGCTCTTCCAAACACCCCCTCAGTTTACACTAACTATTCACTTTAATATATATTAACTCTCACTTTAATCTTTTGCTTAAAATACCATGAAACCTCAAATATATCATTTATTGTTATACGAAGGTAGTAATAACAATAATGATAAGACTAATAACTGAAAATGTATTTTGGAGACTGGAGGTGGGAAAGTAAGCATTTTGGGGAAGTTTGACCGAATTTTAACTGAGTTTGACCTTGTTATATAGGGCGTAGACAGCAAACAATGAGGACAGCTGCATTAGGCCTACCGCCATATACCGTATTCACACTCGAAGAAATCGAAGAAGCAACAAACAACTTTGATTCCATGAATTTAGTGGGACAAGGATCTCAAGCACAAGTAAACAACTAATTTACCATTATCTTTTTAATCCGAATTTAACGACTCATTTCATTTTTTTTTTTTATAATTTATTTTACGGTTGTAGCTTTATAAAGGATGGTTGAGTGACGGTACAACCGTACTTATCAAATGTTTAAAGTTAAAACAAAAACATTCAACACAAACATTGCAACAACATATGGAAGTAATCTCAAAGTTAAGACATCGACATTTAGTGAGTGTTCTTGGTCATTGCATTGTCTCCTATGTGGAACAACCGAATTCGGGAAGCACTGTGTTTGTTGTTCTTGAAAATGTATCAAATGGGTCGTTGAGAGATCATCTAACAGGTATACCTTTTTCTGTTTTTGACTTTTGTTTTTACTTAGTTGACTTTTATCGGTTTTTAACAGATTGGAGGAAAAAAGAAATCTTGAAATGGCCACACAGAATGGGAATGACAATGGGAATTGCAAGAGGGATTCAGTTCTTGCACACCGGAACTCAGCACGGTATTTTCGGGAATGATTTAAATATCGAAAGCATTCTTTTGGATGATAATCTAACTGCTAAAATCAGTAGTTACAACATTTCATTACCATCAAAGGTAATTTATTAATCACATTTTCATCAAAAACATAATCTAACCTCAAAATTTGTCTAATTTTCTGTTAACAGGGTTCAGAGAGCCCTCTAAACAACCATGACAGGTAATGACATTTGATTTCCCTCTAAAATTTTTTTTGGCACAATTACTAATTTGCCATTTTCATTTAATTCTTACCAAAAAGGTAATTTGCTTTGCTTACGAAAATGACATAAACCAATTTTAACTGTTAATTTTAAAATTCAATGGTGCCTAAAATTTAGGTTCTGCATATAATTCTTGAATGTTGACTATATAAAATCATGTTTACTAACTATCTCATACAGAATTTCTCATTCTAGAGCAACAAATCCAGAAAAAGACGATATATATCAATTTGGAGTCATCATCTTGCAACTCATTACAGGAAAACCGGTCAACTCAGAGGACGAGATAACCGAACTCAAGAACCAGGTAAATATTCATCAAGTTTTAATTTTGATTAAAAAAATAATACAATTCAACTAATTCCAATTGATTTTCAGCTAGCAATTGGATTAAGTGAATCCCCAACAAGACTGAAAGAAGTGGCAGATTCATCAATTAGAGGAACTTTTGCTCATGAATCAATGAACACGGCTGTTCAAATAGCAATTACTTGTCTTAATGAAGATGCCAGCCTTCGCCCATCAATCGAAGATGTTCTTTGGAATATGCAATATTCTGTTCAAGTTCAAGAAGGCTGGAATAGCAGTGGGAGTCTAAGTACAAAATTGTAAACATGTTTAATTTAAGTTTATCTTTTTTTTTTATAAAAAAAAAAATGGGAAGAAAAAAAAACTTAAATATCGGATGTGGTTTTGGTACATTGTGTAGAGTTGGGCATGGAATAATGAGTTTTTGTAAGTTTTATGATATTGTTATCAATTTTTTAAGTTAAGATCAATATTAATACATTGTACTCGTATTTAAGAAAGTCAATTCAGTCAAAGAATCCAAATACATACATTTACAAAAACACATTTAGTGCCAAATTCGTGAATCATTGTGCAAGAATGTAAACAACTAAAACAGAAAGTTTTGAACAAGAAATACCACAAATTCAATCAAAAAGCATTGCACACAAATGATACTTATTTAATCAGCTGTCCAACTTTGTTCAACAACCTCTCGTACTTTTCTGTTATATTCACGTTTCATATCACTAAACATACATGCAGCTTCTGAATTTGCAGGCGAATTAGGGTTCGGGTCACTCAGCAATGACTATTATAAAATACAACAAATTTCATTATAAAAATAAAAAATATCTTTATCTATAATAAAAGAAGGTTTTGTCACCTAGACAATGTCATGTCATAATAGCACATCATCATATCTGCCACATCTACATGCCACGTTTACGCCCCTATCTTTAACCCTAAATTTTTCCCTTTCACTGTTTCATTGCTGTGCTCCAGAAAGAATCTTCCTCAAGACGCCGCAGCCTTCAATCTCCCATCAGTTTATCGCCTTCAACTATCAATTCAATGTGACGATTTGTAAACATGGAATCTTCGATCGAAGGGTGAAATCGTCATCAAATAACGTGTTTGCAAGGTTCATTAATCTTCTCGATTTCTTATGTTCTTGAATCCAAATGTTAGCTTATGTTTCTGATTTGTTTTAATTTGGTTTTGAACTTCATCGTAGGGTTTCGGTGCTTAGGTTAAATATGTAATTCAAGTTTTCGTCTGGAATCGACAATATATGTACGGGTTTATTCAATTGATGTTTTCGTCAGTAATTGTGTTTTTCTGAATCGACAATATATGTACGGGTTTATTCAATTGATGTTTTCGTCAGTAATTGTGTTTTTCTGAAACTTATTTTCTTAGTTGCAGGCAGACAATTAACTACAACACCAAATATTCATCATTACATGGTGATGGAAAAGTGATTTTGATAACGATGCAAAAGCTTGCCTGTAATGGATGTGAAAAAAATATAGAAAAAGGATTTACAAATTAAAGGATTACAAGGAAAATACCAACATGGTCAGGAAAGGGTTCGTTACATAAGCAAATTGGAGAAATCCCAATTAGTCGTGTATGTAGTGTTACTCAGATTGTATTCATTGGTGAGAAGAATAACAATTAATTTGTTTAAATTTTGTAGGTGGTAGGTTTGACCTGATTACTTATGAACGCGTTGAGTTGGATGGTTAAAATGGGTAAAGTAATAAAGAAACTGGTTAAAGAATACAGAATGGTTGACCGGGTTGAAAGTTACCCAAATCGTATTTTAATGCATAAATTTGGTATAGTATGTCTTAAAAGTGACTTAATTAGACCCGTTATATGACCCGCCCGTTTAATCCAAGCAATCACACAAAAGATTTAATCTTGACCATCTTGAGTTTCATGCTTGGTGAGTTTGATCATGTCATCGATTCGAGTATGGTTATAGCTGCTCCAGTTGTAAACTAAGAAAAAAATGCAAAGTTTAATTTAGGATTTGTATTTGTTTTTCAATATGCAGTTAGACCCATTTTCTTGTAAACGGGTCGATTCCGGTTTTGCTTTCTCCCTAACTGGTCAAACCAGAGTTCTGAACACAGCACGATTTGACCCGTTTACAAGTTGATTTATCACTACAATTTTACAGGTACAAAAAGTTTCCTTTAATATATAAAAGATTGTTTGCTGTACAGATGGAGGTAATCAATGGGCAAGTGAACAACAGTGATCGACATGGTTATTCTGATGGTGATCGAAATAGTGATCTGGTTGTGGATATCTACCCTCTCAGTAATTATTACATGAGTTCAAATTCACCTGGCATTCAAGGACGAAACGTTAGCTGATCGAGCAATTCGTTTGAAATCCAATTATATATCGGTACCTATGTACGAAAATGATCGATTGAATCAATTATGTCATATTTCTGGATTTGCTTACTATTCTATTATTATAATATGTAGTTATGATGCTCATGGAATGAGAACTTGTGTACAAGCAGTGATTTTGGTAAGTTTTCCTGAATTTGAATATTCTTATACTATTCGAATTTTGACTTACTATGACCTTTATTACCTGGTGTCCTTTTACAAATTAAAATCTAGATGTGGATTAGTGATCATTGTTTATGATATTTCATCCCTATATATCATGATAAATCAATTATATGATTTTGCAACAAATTCCTGTTTTGATGTCAGAACTTGATATCAGCATTGCAGGTAATTTGATTGATGATTTGAGATTTATTATTTATAAATGTGTTTATATTTGTGAATTTAATGATGTTTGTCTTCCAGGGGGCGTGTGAAGAGATGAAATTATACAATGATCATCTTGAATCTCTTCAAGTGTTGGAAAACAATTATACGACAATCAAGTGAGGTGGAAAAGCTTCGAGCAGGCTTGAAAAAACATGTTCAATGGGTTTCTAAACAACCTGACTTGTTTGTATAAAAATTTATAAGCCACCCGTGATTCATCACGGGTTATAGGCTAGTATGTATATAAAGTCAAAGGAATTACCTGGACAGAAGTAAGGATAGCAGCAACATCATAGATAGGACTCCATTGATTTTGTAAAATGTCCAAACAGATGCTTCCATCAGCATAAACTGTAGGTAGCAACGCATAATTTTTTTAACTTTTTTAAAAACATGTATACTTTATATATACTTACTGTTTGGGTGGAACATACGAGAAACAAAGCGCACAACTGGTGGCTTATTTGGATAATCCTCTGAAAAATTTAGGACCATTTTGAACGTACCTGATAGTTCAATCATAATTTAATAGAAATAAAAGAAAAAAAATAAAAGAATAATGGAAATGAGAATACCTCCATCCCATGGAGTGTCATCCGGACTGCAATTATATATTATACATTGTCATTATTATACGTATTTATATAAATTCATAAGTTGATTTTTTTTATAAAATTACCCAAATATCACAGCATTCCAAGCCATTATATTATTGTCGTCTGGAGCTCCACTAATACCTGCAGGAGGGTCTTGTTGTAACCGTTTGAAATCCCTCATTAGCCTCTTTCTTGCAGCAGTTGACATTCTACTCACCTGCATAAATTATAACAAAATTAAACGAATTATACTTTCAATTTTTCAAGTGTGTTTGATATTCAACAAATTTTACTTTTGCATATGTATGATTAGTTGAATTTCAATTTTAATCCTCAAAACACCAAAAACTCTAATGTAACTAAGTAACTCACAACTAAACAATTGAAATTATAAAGCAGAATTAAGCCTGTATTCCAATTAATTTACTTCAAACAAATAATAAGCAACTAAATAAAAAATTCCTAATCCATTGAATCATAGAAATGAAGATTAATTAGTAAATGTTCCAGAAGTAATCACCATTTTTTACATGTCAATTTTTAAAAGCTGAATACATCATATACAAATTATAAACAAAGAGTTTAGAAATAAGTGAAGATACACACATCAATATCTAATCATAAAGCAAAACCTAATTTGTAAGTTCAAGCGCTAGATCCATCAGTAGGTTGCTTCTAAACCTAGAGCTAAGTAATTAACATTTCATGAATATAATCATTCAATCAATCAAACTGAAAATTATAGTAAAAGTAAAACTACAAAAGGAAGCATGAAAGTTTTGAAGCTTCAAAAGGCACAGATCGTAAGCGTTCACTTACTGTTGGATATAAAATCGGAGCTCCAAATTTCTAAGTATCGTTCAACTGATGAAGATGTTGATTCAGATAAGATATCTGGTACGGATGAATGTAAGAGAGAGTTCCATGGCGGTACGGCTCATCATCGACCACCGGATTCAGGAGAGCTGTTTAAGGACGTGTCACTATCAATATACGTGTATCTATATATATCGACAGAGATAGAGAGAGATGAGAGAGTAATGAGTGGAATTGGATGAAAATAACAGGGGGTCCCCAGTACTTTTTGGAAAATTGCGAGGTTTACATTTAGATCCTTATATTTTCTTTCACTTACATCTTAGCAATACCATTTCAAGAAAATGTTATTGCTTCAATACTTCATATTATTTGTCTATTTAATCTCGTTACACAATAACATTTATAAACCATTTATTCTATTTTCTTATATTATCTATTGATTGTTACTTGTTTCGATGATTTGATCTAATAAGTAGAAAGCTCAACAGACACAAATTGTAGGACATAATAACATATTTTTATCATTTTATTTATCCATTCTCATTGCTAGGAGTGTCCATTATGTTGTTGAGTCATATTAGGACTCTTATCAGATGAGCCCGTCAGATTTGATGTAAAAATATTGACCAGATAATGAACTGAGTTGTTCGGGTTTCAGGTGACTTTCGTTTATTATTATTTTTGATTTGAAAAAATAAAGATGATATAACATGTTTTATGTTAACATTAAGCCGAGTCTAAGCACACTCATGTAGTCAGTCATGTTAAGGCTGAATGGTATGGGACATTGGCTGTTGGCGTGGGGGTGATGTGGCACACGGCCACAGCGTGGAGGCAATGGGGAACACCGCCCCCTTACACGGCGTAGGGTGCAGTGGTGGAGAGCCGTGGCCACGGGATCGGGGGTTAACGGGGTGGAGATGACCGTTGGATGAAGGAAACGAGGGTTTTTGGAAGAGAAAATTATACTGAAAATAAAAAAAACTTACCCGCAAAGCTTTTTGGCTGCTGCGTTTGTGACTGACGAAGAAGATGGTGGCTGACCAAGAAGATGATAGATGAGAGTTAGAATTAGGTTTTTTTTTTCTTTTCTTTTGGGCTTTTAAAATTAGAATTGAGCTCTTTAAAATTAGGTTTTAAAAGTTTTGGGCTATGTGTGTAAAAAAAGTTGGTTTTAAGAAGATGAAAGTATGTGTGTAAAAAAAAGTTGGGTTTTAAAATAAATATTTGTATTTTTAATGGTTATTTGATTTGTATTTTTAATGGTTATTTTTAAAGAAAAAGGTTATTTTATTTTTTGAAAAAAAATGAAAAAAAATGGTGATATGTAAATTAGAATGGTGTGGTGAGGTATGATAGGTATTTCATGAATAAAGTGATGTGGTGTAATGTGATTGCTGAGATAACAGATAATATGATAGAAATTCTTAAGTTATGATGAGGCTCATACCCCATAACCTAAGAGTTTGATTCCTACCTTAGACATACAAACACAGTATATTACATAAAACTCACAAACCTAACAACTAAAACTACCATCAAGTTAGTCCCTAAAGTTTTCAAAAATATATCACATGACATTTTCGCTGAGGTGGCTCTCCACGTGGCCTCTTCGCCACCTCGACATCCTCACTTTCTACATCGACACCAACACCATGTCCACTTGGCGGCCTCTCCTTCTCCCACTCCCTCTTCACAACTTCAGTCGCCGTTGGCCTCTTCACCACCTCGACATCCTCACTTTCCACATTGACACCACCACCATGTCCACGTGGCAGCCTCTGCTTCTCCTCCCTCTCCCTTTTCACAACTTCAGTCGCCGGAACTTCACCGGAAGTTTGTGGTTGGCTAGCCTTGGTGACTTTTGATAGACAAAGCTTACCTTCACTTCTGATGAACTTGAATACACATTCATCTCCTTCTGATAAATTATTAAATCGCCGGAAATTAGGCCACCCCGTCGACAAATGGTACCTTTCCGATGAACGATACGATTTATCCACCCGCAACTGCATTTTCCACTCTTTTCCGTCAAGATTCTTCAACATTATGGTTTTTTCACCATCTATTCCGGGTAAACCAACAAATTGACCCGGTAGCCGCTGATAACCCGACATGCATAAAAAAGAAAATTGTAACCATTTTCTTATTTATTAGTAAAAAAAATATTTAATTTTGTTACTTATTATAAATCTTACCAATTTACTACGGTGTGTTGCAGAAATAATCGACACAAAAGAAGGATCACCATCAATATCATCTTTTATATCTTCTTCATAATGATGATGATCATCATCAACGCTACTACCATTATGTTCAACCTTGAATTTTTGGGGCAAATCTTTTTGACACCCATTTGGACCATAAACCAAAAACTTGAAGGTAGATTGACCAACTAGCCAAAAGACAAGAAAATCCCCAAACCCTAATTGGGTATCTTTAACCACGTTATTCCATCCATGGGCAAAACAGTAATCTCCACTTATTTTTTCAATCTTTATTCGCCACGAATACCCTCCTTTTACAGAACAGACAATTAGGTCTTTTGGGATTTCGTTCTTCAAGTGCCTGCTGACGAAATCAGGTGGTAATGGCTGCAAAATTGAATTGATTCATTACAATAATTACAGAAAAACACACACAGATAAAGTGGGGGTGTGGAAAAATGAGTAGATTACCAGGTGAGAAGAAGATGGATCGAGCAAAATCTTGAAGAATGAAGGAGCCATTTGCAGGGATTCTTAGAATTGGGAGAGAATTTATATATACTACTCCTATTAAACAGATTTTGTAATATTACTTTAGCCGTCAAAATTAATTATTGTTTAATTTTGTAAATGGTAAGTAGAATATATACCTCAATATAGAGTTCCCGTAATCAAAGGTTATAATGACCGCATAGTTCGGGATTTAAGTTGACGGGTCAGCCTATTATGATTTGGATAACTCAAAATTTAATTTACCTAATTCATGACAGTTTCTTTACTTTATTTTTCATGACCCGCTCTCTTAACTACTATTAGAAAGACATTGTTTAGTTGGCCATTTTGACAGTTTACCCAACCCTTTAATTACTAAATACTCCCTCAACTTTAGCTTTTCAAACAACGCCCCTATATCTCTAAGAATTTGGATTTTAATCTTATTGTATAATATAAAAGTTAGTAAATATATATTGTGTCTGTATTCACTAATCACTTCAATAAGTATAATCTAATGTATATAAAAATAAACAATAGCCACAAACAAATAAATAACCTTGTGTTAAGAGTTTATTTAAACATTTTACATACATCTTATAGTTAATTATTTGGTGATAGTTACTAAAGGACCATTGGTCTAGAGTTATGGTGTTCGCCCCATAACCTTAAGGATGGGGGTTCAAGTTATGTCGTGTACTTTGGTGGTGTAGGGTTCGAAGGAAGGCATACAGTTGCCCCCTTGTCGATGTCATTATCTAAACTCGAACCACTATTTACTAACTGGTTGTTAAAAAATAAATTATTTGGTGATAGTTGCATTTAAAAGTCATCTGGTGATAACCTAACAATAAAAACATCTAAAATAATTTCATTTTTTTTTCTCTAAAAGTTCAGAAAATGATCACGACCATAATAATAATTATGTCACGCGCATCACAGACAAAATTCAAACATCCAAAGAACTCCATTATAAATTGGAAATACACTTAAATAAACATAAACATATAAGTTAGAGTTACACCCCCTACAAATAGTTACTAGTTAAGTTAGACCACTATATTGTTGTAAAATCAGAATCATCATTTATACTGCTGACGTGGCCCTCCACGTTGTCGTTTATACGGCCTTCCACGTGGTCTCTTCACTACCTCCACACGCTCATCATCACTTTCCAAATCCACGTCACCACCGTGTTCACGTGCCGACCGCCCCCTCTTCCTCTTCACAGCTCCAGCTCCCGGAATTTCAACTGGTGGCTGGGGCCGACCTCTTTTCCTCTTCACAGTTTCAGTCTCCGGAATTTCGTGAAACGACCGTAGCCGCCCACTTTTCCTCTTCACAACTTCAGTCGCCGGGATTTCGCGCGACGACGTTCTCCGCCCTCTTTTCCTGTTCACAACTTCAGTCGCCGGAATTTCGTGGGACGACTGTAGCCGCCTACTTTTCCTGATCACAACTTCAGTCTCCGGAATATCGCGCGACGGCCGTGGTCGCCCTCTTTTCGTATTAACAACTTCGGTTGCCGGAATTTCGTGGGACGACCGAAGCCGCCCACTTATCCTGTTGACAACTTCAGTCGCCGGAATTCTCTTACGAACAGCTTCCCTCGCCGGAATTTCGACCGGCCGCTCTCTTTTCCTCGACACAACTCGAGTCGCCGGAGTGTCGCCGGATTTCTGTGGCTGCCTTGCCGGTCTTTTTTTGTGGGTGACTTTTGCTAGACATAATTTACCTTCACTTGTGATGAACTTGAACAAACATTCATCGCCTTCCGATAAATCATTATCTCGCCGGAAAGCAGTCCACCCCGCCGAAAGATAATACCTAATTGAATGACTCAATGTTTCCATCCGCAACCCCAATTCCCACTCTTCTCCGTCATCATTCTTCAACTTTATACTTTCTCCTTCTATTCCGGCCAACTCCACAAATTTCGCCGGCAGCCGCTAATAATCCCCACCAATGCAAAAAAAGTTTAAATTAGTTTCAACCCATAAACAAAGTTAAATGCTTTTACCAATAAATGCAAATTCAATGGATACCCACATGCAAAAACATTAAATTACCGATCTTGAAAATCCAAGTCATAAACTTCTTACCAATAAATACAACAAATTTTATATTTTCTTTTAATGTTAATGCAATTGAATTAATTTTTTCAGCAATTAAGGAAACCAAGCTTAGCTGATATCAATAAAAAAGGAAAATTTTGGTTTCTTTTTGCATAAACGCCCAATTTTCTTAACTTTTTTTTAATAATTTTTTTAATGATGCAAGAAATCATAAATCTTACCAATATATTTTTGTGAGTTGCAGAAATAGTTGACATAAAGTAAGGATCATCACCATCAATACCACCATCTTCATCATCATCATCATCTTCTTCTTCTTCTTCATCACCACCATCATCATCAATACAATCAACACCATCATCTTCATCATCATCACCATCACCATCTTCTTCGTCTTCTTCCTCATCATCATCTTTAACAGCATCAACAAGCTCATCTTCATCATCATCATCACCATCGTTGTCATCATCATCACCATCTTCTTCCTCCTCCTCATCATCAACATCGTTATCGACACTACCACAATCATCTTCAACCTTGATTTTAGGGGGTAAAGCTTTTTCACACCCATTTGGACTGTAAATTACCAATTTGAAAGTAGATTTATCAACATGACGGAACATAAGAAAATCCCCAAAACTCAATTGGATGTCTTTAACCACATCACTCCACCTTTCGGTAAAACAATAACTTTCGCCAATTTTTTTAATCTTCAATCGCCATAAATGGCCTCCAATTGCAGACAGGATTATTGGGCCTTTAGGAATTTCGTTCTTCAAGCGCTTGGTCACAAAATCAGCTGGCAATGGCTGCAAAATTGAATAATTTCTTAGGCAAAAAGTATAGAAAGTTGTAGAGAGAGAGAGAGGGGGGGGGGATGATGATGATGATGAGTGAGTACCAGGTGAGGTGCAGACGGATCGAGCAAAATTTTGAAGAAGAAGGAAGGAGGAGCCATTTGCAGAATTGCAGGGATTGTGTAATTGGGAAAGTGAGTACATGCCCTAACATACATACAGTATGTATAACATTAATAAATAAACTTCATTTTCCTTTTAAAAGTTAATAAATGTTAAAGTGGGTTAAAAGGGAGAAATATTTAAGTTTTGGGTAATGAATTTTCTTTTAATCGGTTAGTAACTTAGAGCATCTCCAATAGGGGTTGAAGAATAGGTTGATAGTATTTGAATAACTTCTAAAATGACTTTTTACTATTGGAATGGATGACTTTTTTAAGAGATCACTCCAACCACTTGATCTTCCCCAACCACTTGAACATCTTTCAATGTTTGATTATTTTAGTTCCTATATTTAACAATTTTACATTTTAAACTCATGTATATATTTATAGGTGAATCATTTATTATTTCTATAACTATAACTTATAACTTTATCATATTTCAATAATTTCTATAACTATAAATTATAGTAGTTTTGTAAAAGATATTTTATAAAATTGTTAAGTTTTGTAATACTATATAAATTATTAAATTACATAAGTTAGGGGTATTTATAAAACATTTGATATAGTTAAAGGTAAATTAGCAATTTATAAGAAAAAGTCTTTGGAAAGGTTAACCATTGGAGATGTTTTTAACTAATAGGTTATTAGATGATGTGACAAAAGTAATAAGTCATTGGAGAGGTTAACCATTGTGGATGCTCTTAGTGGATCGAGATTAAACAGTGACATCCATAAAGAGTAGTATGTATTCCCTATAACCCTTCACATATGGGAAATAAACCCCGTCACCATTTTATCTCCAAGTTTTGCCTCCAACAAGCTTTAAACTCAAGACCTCTCCTTAGTACCCAATTAATCTAGACCAATTGGTTAATTTTGGGCGATGAATAATCTTAGTAATTTGTGTGTTACTATATTTCAAATGAAAATGTTACGGTGATTTAATGCATACATTATAACATAATTTTATTAATAAGATTTAAACAATTTAATTAGTAAGTTAATCCTCTCTCCGTCCCAATTTTATTGTCTAGTATACTATTTTAGTTTGTCCCATAAAGATTATCTTTCCTAAATTTTAACTAATCAAAACACATTTAAGTGGAAAAGAGAAAATTTGATTGGTGACATAATATAATTAATGTACATTTCTTAAACTGTGTGTTTTTTTTGTAGTGGACAATAAATTTAAGACCGAGGGAGTAATTATAAACTTTTTTGTTAGTTTAGTTACTTGATTTATAAAATTCAGGGTGTTATATTGCACTTTGTATACAATACAGGTCCTAAATGTGAAATAATTTCACCCGCACCGATTCAGTTAGGTTGTCTTGTGGCTAAAGACAACAGGCAAATTTCTCCTCTCGCTTTCACATACAAATTTCTCGTGCACGAAGATGGGGAAAGGTCCAGGTCTGTACCCCGATATCGGGAAGAAAGCCAGAGGTAATACACAATTTGATCAATACAATTGCGTTTGATTTTACCTATCGATTTACTTGTTTATGCTGCGGTTATGTCCGTTTGCGATCTAATTGATTGATGCTATAGCCTTTGATTGTTTCGAGAATCGTGTGAAAATAAACGGATGTTCATTATTGCTACGCTTCTGTTTCTGTTTCATGTGTTTGTGCGTTGCGTATATTTTTCTTCAATCGACACTGTTTTCGTTGCCCTATAAATTCAGAAATGGTAAATTTTGGCATAATTTAGACTTTTTGTGATTTTCAGATCTTCTTTACCGGGATTACCAGAGCGACCATAAGTTTTCTCTCACGACATACACCGCCAATGGAGTTGTGAGTCTCTCTCTATATCTGCATCTAAGATATATTTGATTATGCATGTGGTGATTATACGTGTTCAATTTGAGGCTGAAGCTAGGGCTAGGTTATTGCTTCAAGTTTTGGTGTTCTGATATTTTGGTCTTTCTAATCTCATCTATATTTCAGTCAATCACCTCATCAGGAGCTAAAAAAGGTGAGTTTTTCTTGGCTGATGTCAACGCCAAACTGATCAACAAAAACATCACAACTGATTTCAAAGTGGACACAAACTCTAAGGTAACAAATTCAATCCAGTTTCTCCTCTGTTCTTCAATTAACCATTACAATGTCACTTAATTGCTTAACTATAATCTAAATATTAATGTATGTAACAACAATTTATGCAGGTTTTCACAACGATCACCATTGATGAACCTGCACCTGGACTGAAGACAATCTTCACCTTTGTTGTTCCTTATCAGAAATCCGGCAAGGTGCATATTGCATTCTCATAACATTTTTTTATGCGATTGCAGATATGTTTGTTGAATTTTGTTTATACTTTATAGGTTGAACTTCAATACTTGCATGAGAATGCGGGAATCAGTACGAGCATTGGTTTGACTGCTAGCCCGATAGTCAACTTTTCTGGTGTAGCTGGGAACAACATGGTTGCACTCGGGACCGATATTTCATTTGATACTGCTACTGGGAATTTTACTAAGTACAATGCAGGCCTCAGTTTCTCTACTTCTGACCTCATTGCATCATTGATTCTGTGAGTAATTATCCTTTAGCATGAAAGATAATTTTTCTTTTTTCTTTTGTTTTTTGTTTCTAGATGAATCTCTAGCATAAATATTACAGGTGGCATAAATATTAGTAGGTTGTAAGCATTTAAAATAGGTCAAAATATATTTTAGTACCATGGATTTGGCTTACTAAGTCTTCTACTACCCTGAACTATTAAATGGGCAACATGGTACCCTAAACTTGATAAAATTGTTGATTTAATACCCTGACTCGTTAATTTAATCTTGTTTTCTTACTTAACTTACTTTCGTTTGAGCTTTTGATGGACTAAAAGATATACGTTCATAACAATATATTGATATTAGAAGCAAATCACGTGAGAAAACAAGACCAAATTAGTGGTCAGAGTACTAACTCAACCATTTTAACAAGTTCAGGGTACCACGATGCACATTTAATACTTCAGAGTAGTAGAGGATCTAGTCAGCCAAGTTCAGGGTACTGAAATGCATTTTGCCCTTAAAATATACTTTAGGAGACTTTCAACATGCTCGGCCCGTTTCACTTTTAGCTAATTTTTTTGAAACGGGCTAAGACAAACAAATGTTGCGACTTGTGAGACTTTATGACCCGCCCGTTTTGTGTCTGTATATATAACTAATGTATAGCTTAGTGACAAGTATTTTTGCTTGTGTAGGAATGATAAAGCGGACAGCCTTACGGCATCATACTACCACACAGTAAGCCCACTAACCAACACTGCTGTGAGTGCAGAGTTGACCCACGGTTTCTCAAGCAATGAGAACTCTTTGACCATCGGGACCCAGCACTCCCTTGACCCGTTGACTTCAGTCAAAGCCCGGGTCAACAATTTTGGCATAGCAAGTGCTCTCCTACAACACGAGTGGCGGCCGAAATCCCTTGTTACTATCTCGGGTGAAGTTGACACCCGAGCAATTGAGAAGAGTGCTAAAGTTGGTTTGGCTCTTGCTATTAAGCCTTGAATTGAGGAATGAAAACACCCACCGAAAATGTGTTTTTTTTGGTGACATTTGATGTTATCTTCTGTGACGTGGAAGAGAAATAAGGTTGGTAGTTGACTTTGAAAGGAGTCTTTTGCTCTTTGATTTTGTTATTCCAAAAAGTTTGTTCCTTAAAGATGCTTTGTTGGTTTACTTGCTGGTGTGATTGTCTAATTACTAGCCTGGTGAAAAAGATGTCTGATTTTTTTTTTTTTTAAAGTTAGATCATTGGGTATTTGCTAGATGTAAGAGGAAGGTTCCGAACTTCAGAAATAGCTATAACAATTGTTAAGTGGCGTACTCGGCCATCCACGTTGCCTGTTATAACAGGAATATATTTTTTATCTCCTGGTGAAAAAGTTGTCGCTAATATGATATATCATATACTACATCTATATCATAATAAGTAATCTATGTTAGGTTTCATGATTTTTAATGCAAATAATTATAATAAATATTTAAATGGATTAAAGTGTATAGTTAGTATAAAATGATGTGTTTCACTTTTTTTTTAGGTAAATTTTAAAGTTTATTACTTACTTATTTTAAAACATGTTTCACTTTTATTTATTTATTAAATAAGGTAAATTTTAAAGTTTATTACTTATTTTAAAATTGTTAAAAATAAAAAATATATATCCCTTGGGTGTGGTTTGGAAGTATATGGACATAAGCAATGTGATTGTCATCATAAATTACATTCTCCCGGAATTGGAAGGAGGTTGTCATGCTCACTCTAAAATGACCACAACACTAAAATACAAACAACCAATTAGCAATTACAATGATTCCCAAAACTGCCCTTTGTTATTGTTTTCCATTCGGTTTTGGTGACTCCTGATGATGATGACGAGGCGAAGAAGCATGAGGTATCAAGAGGGTTTGTGGATGCTGTGACCCGTTTCTTGAAAACGACCCGTGGGCCCGTGTTTGCGGTTGAACCGTTTGCAAGTAATATGAGGAGCCCGCCATGTCTTTGAGTGCAGGTAAAGGTTTAAGACATTCAACAACTTCACTCATCAAAGGCCGGGCTTTCGGGTCACGACTAAGACAACGAGACGCAAGTTGTGCAGCCTTTTGGGCTCCTTTTATTGAGAAATGGCCTTCTAATCGCGGGTCTATTAATCGGTAAAAACGTCTCCTTTCTAGTAATTGCGGGCGGGCCCACTCAACCAGGTTGTGTTCACCATTTGGTCGTTTTTTGTCCATTGACCTCCGCCCGGTCAACATTTCTAGTAACACCACACCGAAGCTATAAACATCACTTTTTGAACTCAGATGTCCTAAAAGAGAGAGAACATAAACCGATACATAAAAATAAGTTTCAATCAATAAAACCTTACGATTTTTTTTTAAAATTGGAATGTTTTAAAAATTATATATAACTTATGAAATCATTTGTAAAAGAATAACAAATATAAATACTGGTACCTGTCATGACGTATTCAGGGGCAGCATAACCGTAAGTTCCCATAACTCGTGTAGATATGTGAGTTTTATCACCCTCGGGCCCATCTTTAGCAAGACCAAAATCAGAAAGTTTTGCATTGTATTCCTGAAAAATAATAATCATTAGAAATACAACGATAAATCCGATACAATTAATAAAATGAATAGAATTTATTTTTTTAGTGTTACATACTGCATCTAACAAAATGTTGGAGGTTTTAAAATCACGATAAATCACGGGTCGTTTTATTTCTTCGTGAAGGAAAGCGAGTCCTTTTGCTGCACCAAGAGCGATTTTCATCCTGATTGACCATGGAAGAGGTAACGATCCTATGATAATAAATTATATTTTAGTATCATGAACTGCGCTGCTACTATCCTGAACTATTAAACTGAACTTGACAAAATGGTCGATTAAACTCATTAATTTAATAGCGTTTTCATACTTGACTTACTTTCGATGAAATTTTTGACAGACTAAAAAATACACGTTCATCTCTATATATTGATATTAGAAGCATGTAAGGTGACAAACAAGACCAAATTAGTGAGTCTGTGTATTAAATCAACCATTTAGCATTAATGATTGTAGATTATATATGAAGAACACAATTAACCTACTTCTAAACAAGTGATTCTCCAAGCTCCCTCGTGGCAAGAACTCGTACACTAACAGCCGTTGATCATCTTCCATGCAGTAACCGATCAATTTAACCAAATTTGGATTAACAAGATCACCTAAAAAATTCACTTCCGCCTGACAAAAACATTATATAAATATATTTCTTGTCAGAATCCAAATCAAACATTAATTTAATAAATAAAAAATATTTATATTTATTACATAAATCACCTAACCAGCCATTCTTTATGACCCTGAAGCCCATCATGGTTTAAAGTTTTGACTGCAACCGTTAGCCCGGTGCCAGGTTTAACGGGTGCGGTCCCGTTTTCTTCAACCCATCCTTTAAAAACGCACCCGAAACCCCCTTCGCCAAGAAGACTTTCGGGTCGGAAATTTCGGGTCGCCAATTTAAGATCGTTAAATCCAAATTTT
Organism: Calendula officinalis; assembly: GCA_963853835.1. NCBI lineage: Eukaryota > Viridiplantae > Streptophyta > Magnoliopsida > Asterales > Asteraceae > Calendula > Calendula officinalis. The sequence continues at coordinate 339,342 of OY970830.1, read as the reverse complement.
CGAAGGCGAGATGCGACTTTGAGTTCTTCTTCGGGTTTTAATGGTGACAATTTACTTTCACCATTACTTGTGGTAGGTTGATCTTTGCTAGAATTGGTATTTGATTTAGTTTCTGTAATTAAACATTAATATGGATTAAATAAAAATAATTTAATTAAATAAAACAAACAATGGAGGTAGAATTTTACCAAAGTGACTGCTGGTTCCACTGGTGGAGCTATCAACTTTAGATCTTGAAGAAACACAACTGCCAATAAACCCCCATTTATTCCAACACCCAACAAAATCTTCATCATGTTTCTTCTTTTTCTTGTTATTGTTATTGTTCAAATTTGAGTTCAAAACATGTAAAGTTCCCACCTTTACACCATCTTCATCACCAGATTTCATCTTTTATAAGAAACCCTAAAGTCAAGACTATTGGGTATCATCAATCAAACCCGAAAACAAATAAAGATCCAAACTTTTCCAACTTTTAGAGCAAATTCTTTGTTCAAGATTGATAAATTATATTGTAATAATGAAAACCCACTTGAGATTAAAGATAGAAAACTGTAACACTCACCTCTGGAAAGAAGAAAAGAAGAAAGAAGAGAGTTTGACTTGCATACAACAGAAAATTCCCTCGAACTCCACCAAAATTAGGTTTATAAATGAATATTGTTATATTGTAAGACTATGCGTAATGGGTGACCAAACTTAGTTTGGTCACCCCTGTCACCTCTGCGCCACATCAGCCCGACCAAACACATAAAAAATCCCGACCAAACACACGTAACCGGGCGACCAAATCATTCCCCTTTGAAAAAACCTCCCCCCTTTGAAAATTGATCGGTCGACTAGTCGACCGTTGGGCACGGTCGACGCGTCGAGGGATGACCGAAGTAACGCAGGGGACGCGTCCCTTGCCCTTTCCACGTCTGATCGACCAAATGGTCGACCATACCGTTACGGACGGTCTAATGGTCCAATTCGGAATTTTAAAACAAGATGACAACTTTTTATTAGTATAATATTAAATTGTGGAAACAGAAAAAAAGACTGAGATCATATATAAAAATGGAGAGATAGAGTGCAAACTGTATCAGATATAATGTTGCGTACAAAAGTACCCACCACTACCTAGCAATGTCTAAGTGTCCATGTCTAGTACTCAAGATAGGTTTGAAAAAAAAGGAGAGATTTGAAATCTCGTAGTAAGAGTGACTTGTTCAAACCTCTAAGATTTCTGAAATGGCTTTCTAAATGTTATAAATCTGGTATTTTTTAGATAACAAGGGAAAAATTCAAAAAAAATCACAAAATAATTTGGTATAATGCATCTCAAGCATAAGGGATGTGCTAACGTGCACTTTCGTTAATAACCGAAGCCTCTCAGTATTTTTTAAACCATTAGCATGATACTTCGGTGATTTTGCGTTAGTTTTTTGGGTCGGTTAACCGAAGTGAAAAGAAAGGGTATTATTGGCATGTGGGTCAGTTGAATGCCACCTAATGTGTGTCACATAACGTAATGCTGAAATAACAAAAATTAAATATATCAGTTGATGTTATGGTGAGTGATAACCCAACAGAGCCTTTTCTAGAGACTCCATATCCAACTTATCATTTATTAGTTATAGTGTAAATTGTATAAATTGTCCATATAGTTTAAAAAACATATGGCTTTCGTTGCTAACGTTTTCTTTTTTGCTTATATGTAATGTGAGATCATTGAACTGAAATTTGTGACATGTGTGATCTTTATAAGCGATGTGTGTTAAATATTGTTGCACGTAAGTATAAACTCATAAAAGTGTCTTTTTCATCTTCTTTTGATCTTCTTAAAAATACATATATATTTAATAACGTTTTTAAACTTTAATTCTTACTATTTAAAAAAAATTATTAAATATAATTTTCTGTTCAAATATAAATTTTATGTTAATTAAACACATTTTAATGTATATTTATAAGATATACATTAAAAAGAAACTTTATTATTATTAACCCCACATAAAGTATATTATCAGAATAGAGGGATGTGACAGTCTGACAGAGATGGTGATACCTTTATTTAAAAAAGCATGTTTATAGAAATGTTAAAAGGACGCCCCAAACTATAACAGCTCTTGTTTAAAAAACATGTTTACAAAGATCCCCTGAAGAAAAGTCACTAGAGTTAAAAGATTATTTTATGTAAATAAAAGATTTTTTACATGAACGGGAAGACTAACCAGAAACTAAACTACTTAGCTAATCTTTTATTTTAATTTATTAGAAATGGTATCGTAACAATATGTCATGCTTTAAAATCTGTGGTTATAAAATGCTATCACAAAACTTGCAATTAGTTGTAGTCATTTCCATTTTTCAGTGCGTCATTTGAACTGTTATTTTTCGTGTTTTTTATTGGTATATAATTTTTTGTTTAGATTATTATTTTTTTTAAATTTCACGTCAATATGTAAATTTGATGAAGAGATGAATCTTCATTAGAATAAGTACTTCATGACAAAAATGATGCTATTAAAGATTTATAAATTATATTTTGTGAAAAGAACTAAGAAAATTATAGTGATTTAAGGAATATGAAAATCAAACTTACTATAACTTAAATTATCATTTACCTGTACAATAATAGATAGAAAAAGATATAAAGTTGATAACATTTAAATCTCAGCACAAAATATAGTTAATAGAATAACCACATTGCACAATACCAACTATGTGAAATTGTTATTTTGCTCAAGTTGCCCAAATGATAGGGGCAGGAGGTGAAATTCCCAATAACACCCTTGAGTGAGACAACTAGTACGAAATCGGTAGTTGATTGGAAAAGCACAAACGCAGAAAGAGCGTCGGTCAGTTTCGTGACAAGTAGTGGAAAAACCGGGCAGCTCAGAAAGCATAAATAATAGAGTACTAGTAATACTATATTATTACTGTTACGCCACTTGTTTGGGTGACGTGTCAATTGACGACATCATATACTATCATGCTCAATCTGAAGTGAAGACATGGTACAACGATGAGTTATAAACTCAAATCAGTTTTTAAATATGATCATCATCCATACTTCTAAGAAATTATAAGTTGGTGTCAATAATATTTCTACATTTTCCTCTATTTCTTTCTAAAAATACAAACTAGCGAGATGTAAAACTCGTCAAGAATTCGACGAGTTTGAGAGATAAATTCTACTGACGGGTTTGATGTCAACGATGTCTTTCTACTAACGAGTTCTACATAAGAACTGACGAGTATTTAGACTTTAAATAAAGACTATTAAGACTGGAAACAAATTATCAAAATAATTAGTAATGCTTCAAAATATGTTCACATTAATCATGTTTTTTTAAAGGCAAATGCACCTTAATCAAATATCCAATTACTTTAACTGCTAACTTTTATTGAAAATGTTTATTTAAAATATTTGTTATAGCATGTTTTAGTATTAATTTGGAACTTTAGAATAATTAGAAGATTATCCTCTATGTTTAAGTAGTCCTACTTTTTAAAGCCACATTTAGCATAAAAACAGTTGATCCAAAAACTACATTATAAAAACACTCCGTACTAGATTATTGAGATTTCATGTATACTATATGGTAATAATCTCCTTGTTACATGCATTGATATATAATATTTATATTAGATAAAATTAAAAATTAAGGCAAGGTTCATTAAGAGCATGCTGCATGCATGACGTTGCCTGTCGGGTCACGTTCGTGCTCCATTTTCAATCATTTCGAGGGATTTGAGAAAAAAGAAAGCAAGAAAATCAAGGTACGAATATATTGCAACCTACCTACGGAAAAAAACAATAAGATAATTATTGAATGTTAAACGAGGAATTATTGTTTTTATTTATCAAATATTTAACCTTTGTTCTTATATTATAAAATGATGACTCATAGTTAATTATTGTTGGGATACAATATCTGTAGACTTGATTTAATTATTAAACTTGACTTAATATTCGTATAATAAACCTGACCAATAAGACCCAAAAAAAGACGTCTCTGGCTGTTCCTTTCTGATGCATATGCATATTATTTTTCGTTTGTTTTCGTATATGAGTAAGAACAATTTATAATAGCAATCTCACTTTTTTGAATAAAAACAATTTATAAGATTTTGAACATTTGGATACACTTTTGATGATATTCGACATGTTTCATTCTTTATTGTTTTAAATTGTATTTGCTTATTTTGTATTAGATAGCATAAAAATTATAATTCATAACTAAATAACTCATGCATCAAAAGCAAATCCAAAATCGGACATTATGCATTTGTTATCTTTGAAGATGAAGCTTAAAAATCCAGCAAAATCAAACAAAAGGACCACATAATCAATCATACAAAACTTGTCCTTTTTTATATAATAAACAATGAAAAAAATAAATAAATACAGTCACATGGATTTGATGTCCCAAATTTCATCATTCTATTTCCATATGTTAAAAGATCTGTTTTCTTTCATTGATGATACTACCATTTTATTTAATTTTTATTGTTTAAATATTAAGAAAAGAAATATGCATTTATGAAATAAAACTTTTTCTTCTTCTAATTATATCCTTCTCTATGTAATCACAATTAACACATTAACTATTTATCTAAAAAAATTAAAGAATAGATTAAAAAAAACGTTTGTGTTGTCCTATAGTTTGAAGTTTCAACAACACCTTGCATGAACCAAGGATAAATATACCAACACAAATAAAACCTATTATTTAACTCCCACACACTCACACGTGTGAGAAAGGGAGGGGGTACCTTCGTAATTTAGACGGATCCAATGTGTATGCTAGAAGTTGAATTTATGTTTAAAGGGTGCTCAGGGACATAAGTTAGACCTGCTGTACCACAATTCAACCAACTTTTTCAACATCACGATTAAATAATTAGAAATGGTATTATATATACATGTATAAATCCAATATAAATATTTACCTTTTTAATATGATTTATAAATACAGTATAAGTATTTACCTTTTTCTGCGTTAATCTGTAAAGAATCTAAAGTAATTATGCCATCAGTTAGTGGAAGTAGCTCAAGTTTAGCAGTAACTGTCGATCCGGAAGGAACACACCTGCATTTTAACAAACAGTGTGAGTTAAAAAAAAGTAAATTACATAAATTGTCCTTGTGGTCTTCCAAATTCTACGGGTTTGTCTCTCCACTACTTTTTTTTTTTTGTCTCTTTACTTTTTAATTTCGTGATTTTTAGTCATTTTAGGTCAAAAAAGGACAAAAACATGAAATTTGAAGACCACATGGACAAAAATCACGAAATTAAAAAGTACAGAGAGAAAAAAATAGGAAATTAAAAGTATAGGGACAAAATTGTATATTTTGGAAGATCACATGGACAATTTCTATAATTTATTGATTAAAAAAATAGAGCTGAAATCATAAAATTTAAAAAAGAAAAAGATGAGTGTTAGTGTTACTTACCCAAGAGGAACTTTAGTCTTCATCCACATATGTGTACGACCCAGATCACTAACATTAGAGATAGGAATTGTTTTCTGATTAAAAGAGGCAGATGTACGGTCAAGATCATACCCAGATGTTTGATCTAAAACCATAGATGCTGAGTGAAGCCTATTTAGTGCTGCAGTTGGTCTATTATCATCATCATCAAAAACCAGGCTCATTGGTGATGGTGGTGAACATGTTAATGAGACCACAGAAGAAGGTGTAAGTGATGATGGAGCAAGTAATGTTAATGTTAGATCCTCATTTGTCAAATTTGAAGCTTCAAGCGTTAAAACCTGGAATAAATATATATAAAATCTATGGGTAAACGGGTCGATTTAGGTTCGAACCTTGCCTCAAACGGGTCAAATGAGGCAAATTACATAAATCTCTGTGTGGTTTGTATGGAATTAAGGATTACATTGGGTGGTCCCTAAATTTGAAACATCAACGGTCTGTAAAAAATTAACCACATAAATGATTTATGTAATTTACTCATAAAGGAAACAAATTGAATGGTCCTGCGGGTCAAACATGTCAGAAGTCACCCAAATTGTATTCAAAATGCATAAATCTTCCTAAATCATATTATTTCAAAAGTTAGATTATCATTGTTATAATAAAAGATAAAAAGTTTTAGTGGTTTGACCCGTTTCCAAAAAATGACCCGCTTTCCGCCCATTTTAGAGCATCTAGTAACTATGTATCAGATAGTAACCTGAACAGGTAACTTAGGGATTCTGTCATCTGGGCCAACAGTTTTTGTTGTCATCCGAGAAGAAACGGAGATCAAAATGTCTTTTTGGATATGTGGTCGCCAGTTTGTCGGCTGCTTGAATAATAACCGAGACTCTGCATGTGTATAAACAACACATTTTTAATTAAAATAATAATAATATATTAAAAAAATAGGGATTTAATTACCAGTATAATTGCATCTACATGATACAAGAACTGCATATTTATTAGTACCACGATCCACATTTTTAAAAATGTGCACACCGTTTTTCTCCCCTTGAGAATTACAACTCCAGAGTGGTGTTGCTGGTTTCAGAATAAATGAGTGTTCTTCATCTTTCCTGTTAACAAGCATAGTGTTTGACTTTATGTCAAATGTCTAAAATACCCATTGATAATGATAACAAGGGATGGACCTGAGGGGTAGATTTGGCAAACCATGGTCATTTCCACCTTCGATACATGCAATTGGTAAAGAAAAAGGGGGTCCGGGTCCACCTTTATAAGTTTCCTCAAATATAACTGTTATTGCATCCAAGTATATAACAATATCCGGTGCTTGTGCTGGTGAAACATTCTGCATAATCGTGTATTTAACACATATTTAGTTAATTACAACATAGGTGCAAATTTTGACCCATTTACTTATGAATGGGTCGAATTGGATTTTGTTTTTATGTCAAACGGTTCAAATCAACAATGCTTAACCACAATGTGTACAAAAATAACAAAAAAATGAGTTTTTAGCAACAATGCTTGACTTTTTGTCCGATTTTGACCACCTAGCGACCTCCTAATCATGAGTTTGACCGCCGTTGACTGATATATGGCTGATTATAGTGTGAGTAACATATAATAGTTGAGCTATGGAAGGAAGTTTGGACCTTTATTTGAACACAAAGAAGATCTTGTGTATTACAATCAGCAGCAAAGCAATGAATCTCTAACGGTTGTATAATTTGAATTTTTCTTCTCCATTTTCTCCCCGGGATATAAATTCCTTCTAACCCGCATCGGACCGAAAACCTTTCGGGCTCAAGTGGTACTCCTCGAAAAGATAAAAGTCCTTCAACAGTTTTATCACTCGATTTTGAAGGAGTAGGTGTAGATGGTGCACTTTTTGGTTGAATTTTAAATTGACCTAATAAAAAGTTTTGAGAACCAAATGAACTTGTGGAATTTTGTCTTGTTAATGAGGTACGTGTACTTGGATTCGGGCTCATTTCTGGTGGAGAAAGTGAATTTTGTACGGGAAGTAACCATTTTAAAAGATCTCCATACGGGTCTTGTTTTGAATAACCTAAGTTTTCTGTCTGGTATTTTTCAAACTGAAGAATTTCCAGTACTGGATCGGTCAAAAGGTCAACACCAATATTTACCTCTAAAAGCACCTGCATTCTTCCAAACAGGAAAGCAGAATACAGATAACCCAAATACATTGAGAACTAATGGTCATAATATGCACATAATGAGGTCATAAATAATTAAAGGCCAAAATGCATTTTAGTACCCTGAACTTGGCTGACCGGGTCCATTTAGTACCATGACTCACTACTTTGGTCTTGTTTACTTACTTCCGTTGTAGCTTTTTGACGGCCTAAAAAATGTACGATCATCTCAATATATTGAGATTAGAAGCAAATCACGTGAGAAAACATTACTATATTAGTGATGCATGGTACTAAATCGACCATTTTGTCAACTTCAGGTATCATACTACACCCATAATAGTTCAGGGTAGTAGAACGAACACATGGTCAGCCAAGGTCATGGTACCAAGATGTATTTTGGACATAATTAAATATTGTTTATGAAAACAAACATACCACTATGTCTCCATTAGCAAGTAAGCTACATTTAACATCATTTTTTGCAACACCACCTGATGTGCTGGCATCAAGAATTCCTCTTTCAACTGACACGTCATCTTTACTTGATTCAATTGGAATGAATTTTCCTCCAAAAATTTTATCATCTGTTTTCCTTCTTGACCAAAGAACTTCATCTGACTCAGCAATTCGAGCAAAAAAATGAGAATGTTTAAATCTTATCAACAATTCTTCTCTCTGTTTTCCATATTCCTCTTGCTTGCTTCCAGATAAGCATGCTATGATATGAACTTGTTCACCTAGGTTTACAAATTTTACCACAAAATGGAAAAAAATAAGAGAAACAGGTTTCACAATAGACCTAGTTTATTATTAATCATATATGAAAATTAGCAACTACCTGGAAAAACAAAGGGGCGGTCCAAGGATTTAAATGGTAGCATATCTGATTTTTCACTCCAATCATCAGGGAGCTCCTCTGCAAAATCATTGGACAAAAATGTGATTCATTTTATGAATATGTATAAGCAGATATACAAATCATACTTGATAGATCAAAATAAAGGAATAGAATATGATAATGATTACCGCATGGAATGGTAATATATCCTTCATCCTCATGAACATCGATGTGCTTATCTACAGTAGGTAAGCCGTTTTTTGTACTTAAGGTCCCCAGTCTGCTATGCTTACTTCCAGATCCTTCATTTGTTCCATGATAATCATTAGCAGATAGTGTTACTGGATATAGGTTTTTAGCTATAAGATCATCTAATTTCGCAGCTAACTTCATGCTGTTTGATTTCCTGAGCTGCAAGTTAACATTCAGCACATTGTTTTAAGTAATCTGCAACTAACTTTTGGGGCTTTTAGATAGAGGTTTAGAATTGAATACGAAAGCTCCATTAATATAATACAGATACATGCTAGAATATTTTAACACGAAAAGTAAAATTAAGATATCTCATAGTACGCACTTCCATTAAAGTAATTTCTCAATCGAATAATGTGTGAGGTACTTCATATAAGCATTATCAATCAACATTTCTCGACATGGATTTCCATGATCCGTAATGTGAATCGCTTGAATTACTGAAGTGGAATGAGAATTAGGGTTTTGAGGAGCTAAGTAGTGATTATAATTTATATAAATTGTATAATTAAACAAAAAAGCATGAACAATATGTAGAAATGATCAAATGTAAATTAGAAAAACAAACCGATCGGAGATCACGCCGGAGAATATAACTGTAGGCGACCGATTCAGGTAAGATGTAGTGAATCTGTCAGCAACCAAGCTATAGAGGTTTGTTTTGTGAATCTGTCAGTAGTGATTATAATTTATAGTATGAATGACATGTTCAAAACTGAAATCTAAATTTCATACTGAAATTGAAATAAAAAAATGAGTATAGGGGAAATTATTTAAGAACGCTATTCAAAAGTGTACAAGTTAAAAATTATATGGAGATGCGGGGTATCGATCCCCGTACCTCTCGCATGCTAAGCGAGCGCTCTACCATCTGAGCTACATCCCCAATCATGTTATAATGCTCGATAGTCACGTTTTATTAAATTCAACTGATATATTTTAATTACTGTTATTACAATTTACAACTACTCATTGTGTGGTATGGGTCAATTGGAAGATACTATTTTTATTGTCATACTATTCGTCACCTTAGTAACCATATCATACAATTTTTGAGGAAATATTCACCATACTATTTTAAAGCCGATCCCCAACACTAAAAAGTGTGAAAGTTCGCATCTCCAGAGCTCGTGATTAACCGTGGCCATGGCGACCTCCAGCCCATAAACCCGTCACGATATGAGGGAGGGATGTTTTCTTCTCTCCACAACGTGGAAAGCAGTCACTTCAACAACCTTCACACCAATACGTATTGATACCGCACACGGGTAAATTGTTTAAAAAGGTTAATTACTCACTTTTTTTTTAATAAGGGGCACATAGTCATATACTTAAGTTCTCAATTTCTTTTTTCAATTTTAGTTCAATATGGTATCAACTTGATACTTCCATAGTTGAAATTAAATTCATTAGTTCGTAGCAAATGCCAAGCCTAAAAGGTGTTTAGTTCAAAGATTCAAATATACATAAAGTCGATTTAAGAGTAGATCAAGATTATCAATTAAAAGAAATCACTAATTGCTACTGAAAAAACAAAATAAGATAAGTATAAATATAACAAATTCGTTTCATTATTTAAGTCACACCCACCGCTCTCAATTCCCCCCTTTATCTTCCCCTGCAAAGAGCAAACCCTACTCAAACCCCTTGCCCGCCATCACACCGCCGTCCACGGCGGAGCAAACCTTTACTCCGTTTTCTTGTCCTAAACACTATAGCCAACAAAATGGCGTCAGCTAAGGCGGCTTCCGATATCACCGATGGACCAGTCCTCACTCTTATCAACAAGCGCATCCGTAACTTAAGGAAAAAACTCAACCGTATCGCTCAGCTCGAAGAATCAATCGCTCAAGGAAAATCCGTCAAAAACAAAGAACAAGAAGAACTTCTCAAGTCGAAACCCTCGATCGTCGCAGCTGTCGATGAGCTCGAGAAGTTTCGTCAGCCATTATCTGTCGCGGTAGACGAAGAGATCAATTTAGCTATCAAACACCGTCAGGTCGGAGCATCGGAAACTAATGATAAGGAAGTTGATGGTGGTAACGCTAGTAAAACCCTAGAAAAGGAGGAAAATGAAGCGCCGGCGCCGGTTGAGCTCGTGGAGGATCTTCTGAGCTTGATTTACTTCGGGAGTATGTTCGATGTGAAATCGCAGAGCGATTTCAATTCGATTATGTTAACAAGGACACATGAGAGGAACTGTTGCTTGACTTATGACTACGTGACTGATGATGATGCTGCTGTCATGTTAGGAGAGAGGGATTTGGACTTGATCTCGTTGATGAGTTCGTTGCTAATTTCTAGACCTGTGGATTCGAGTTTTTCGCATCAAAATGCATTGCAGAGGTGCATCGAGCACGCAAAGCTTTGGCTTGAGAAATCTGAACAGCCTATCGATTCAAACACTAATGTTACATGTAAGTTGGAATCACGATTTGCTTTTAATTGTGTTCATGTAATAAATGTATCTATATATAGCGGCTCTTGTTCTGTACAGATGCTGCTCTGAGAGAGAAGTTAGCTAAGATTATCGGTTCAGATTATTTAAATATAACTCCGGAGATGAAAGCAACTGCTGATGTGGCTGCCGAAGCTGCTGGAAATTATGCATTCCAGGTGCCTGTGCAGGTGGAAAGTCCAGCTGCTCCACATGAACAAAAGGTAATTTTTTGCTCTCCTCTAGTGCTTTTAGTGGTTTGTAGAATTGTTGTTGATGTCTTGTGTATCTTGTTATATGTAATAATCAATAGTCTAATGATGAAATTTATTTGATAGGTAGTGTATTACTTAATTTATTTGCATCAATTTGATCGTTCAAGGAAAGTGAAGTCTCTAATTCCTGATTGTTAATTTGTTATGCAGGAAGATGATGCTACAGATTTCCAGAGAAACGAGACTTATGAAGGCCAATCAAGTCCAGTTGATGATCATCACAAGGTAATGCTTGTTTCCCATCTTTGATTTTTTTTTATTCGACATGTTTGTGTAAACAGATAAAATTGTGCTATACTTTGCCTCTAACGGGTCAATTAGGTAAACTTGTGTAAAGAATATTAAGTAGAAACGGACTGAATACGTCAAAGTGGGTCGAAAGTCATCCAAAGTGTATTCCAAACCCCCCATCCTAAATCGTTTTTATTTTAAAATTTGATTATTATTATAAATATATAAGAGTAAATTACAGAAAATCAAAAATGCCTAATGACTTAACTGCCCAATTTAGACGGAGTTGGACCGAAGGACAAAAATAGGGGAAATCGAAAACCACAAGGACATATTCTGTAATCTACTCAATATATAATGAGAAGTAGCTGTTTTAGCCATATTAGTAATACTACAATTGCGTTAAGATGAACAGTAACGTTACCATACAAATTTGTACACGTCTTTTTCTTCCTTTTTTTTTTTTGTTCTTGCAACTGATCTGGCTTGAAACACCCACACCCCCATTGTTGACTTTATAAGTCACCGATCAAAAGCTTACACTTCTTATAGTTTTTTATGCTTTTATCTTTATCTTTGTTTTAGATTATATATTAATTTATCTACTATTCTAACATTTAGTTTTAGTATGATAACTTTTATTTTATTAGCGTCTTTAATACTATTATGTAATATTATTAATAATATAATAATTACCTTAACATGAATAGTGCCTCACACAGCTCTTTTTTTTTTTTCTTTTTTACAATAAACAACTGTCATATTTGACATTGCTAGGCAGACTGCTCATTTTTTTCTTTTTTAATTTAAGCCGTTATATTTGACTTTTGTTTTTTTTAATCTCGGACTTTAAATTTTTTGACATTTAGGTTTTGAATACTTACATTTTAACCCCCTTTGTTTTAAAATGTTAGATTTTGTCCAAAAATTATAATGAGTACGAATATTAATAATGTAACATTACCAACTTATTTTTACGAATACCAATAAACATTATTATATAAAAATCTTCCGTGGCAACGCGCGGGTACACACCGGCTAGTTAAATACATTTTCTATTTAATAAGTTTATGAAAAGAAAAGACAAAAAGTGTTTTCGGACCGAGTTGACCTGAACTCATTACGCGCCCCACTTAATGGTAGCATTTGTTTTTAGCAGGATGAGGTAGAAGCTGAAAACTCCATAGAAACCCCACCAGTTGAAACAAATGCAGCAGCAGCTGGTGGTACAGAGTACAAAGACCAATACGCCCCTCGACGGTCCTACCAGAACCAAAGGGGTGGTGGTGGTGGCCGGTACGGCGGCAGAGGTTATAGTAACGGGCGTGTGATACAAATTAGCAGATTATGAACACAAGAAATAGTAACAATCTGTGATTGATTACAATAACACAATCACAGTAAATGGTATTTCACTTTCGAGAGGTGAAATGCTCTCCCAATTGGTAATTTCTCACATACAAACAGAATGAGAATACAGACTTCCTATTACAGCTTATTTATAGCCCCACCTTATTAGCACTAAACACTTTATTAAGTCTAACCACTTCCTAACCGACTCGTGACTAATGACTAAACTACCCTTGCTAGTTCCTTAGTGACTAAGTAAGTGTATCAATACCCTCCCCTCGAACTTCCACCTTGTCCTCAAGGTGTAAAGATCATGAATCCATACTCCAAAACTCCTTTTCAATCGGGTGGTTTTGGAGGTTTTAAATCCCATGAATTGATAACATAATCCGGTGGTTTAGGAGGTTTCAGACCCCATGAAGCACACACAATTAGCATCTCAGGCCCTAACCTCAAATCTGGGTCAGGACTTTCATCAAACAGCTGGCGTGCACTGTTGACCGTACTAACTGCAGCAACAATTGTTTTTCGATCTCTAATTTCCTCACGATACTTTGCAGATATTTGGTGTGCACTCCAAACACAATCAGATTTTAGAACAACATCACAAACCTTACTAACGGATTGGTCAGATTCATTGTACCTTACGAGAAGAGAAACGATTTGAGACTCAGGTTGACTTGCTTCAATTGATTGCTTCTGATTCTTCAATTCAAGATCGTGGACTTGGTTCACACGATTCTTCAAAATTGAATAGTTATTATCTTCTTCGTTCTTTGATCCTGACAATTTATCAGTATCGTTCTTTGATCCTGACAATTTATCAATATCGTTCTTTGATCCTGACAATTTGTCAGTATCGTATCTCTCACTCACTGAATCGTATATCACTTCTGATTCATCAATCTCTTCGATGTATTCTTTCACAGTTCCATCTTGTTTGATTGCTAAGAACTGCTCGTACAAGGTTCCCTTTGTATTAATTCGGAATTTCAACAGTAAAAGATCCTTTAATTCTTCCCATCGTCTAATCCTTTTCCTCTTATCCTCCCATAAGAACCAACTCAATGCATCTGATTCAAATGAAATAATCGCCACTTCCAATTTATCTTCATCTGACAATCGATTCAATGCGAAGTACCTTTCAGCTCGCATAACCCACAGATCTGGATTTCCGCCGTCAAATACCGGAATTTCTAACTTCCGGCCTTTAATTGCAGAAAACGCACCAATTTCCGGCGGTCGATTGCCGTTCCGATACCGTGATTCACCGGAATTCGGTGTTCCTTCGGTCGTTCGGCTCCGTAGTCCCGACGGACCTGGATTCGTCGGATTCAAGTGTTGCATAATTGATTGCAACATGCTCTCCATCGAATTGATCTTTGAATCCATTGATTCAAACTTCTCTGAATTCGATTTTAACGTATCATCCATACGACTCTGCGCTGCCAGAACATTCGTCATTCCCGATTCCAAATCATCCAATCGAACAGTATTAGATCGAGTTGCCATTTCGAAACCGTCTCTGATACCAATTGATAAGAACAATTGAAGATTGAAACAATGATGATAGAAAACAGTGATCAATTTGTACAATTGAATCACCAAACAGTTAGTTCACGTTCGAGAGGTGAACAATCTCTCCCAATTTGTAATTCCTTACACACAAACAGAATGAGAATACAGACTTCCTATTACAGCTTATTTATAGCCCCACCTTATTAGCACTAAACACTTTATTAAGTCTAACCACTTCCTAACCGACTCGTGACTAATGACTAAACTACCCTTGCTAGTTCCTTAGTGACTAAGTAAGTGTATCAGCGTGGTGGTAGAAGTGGCGGCAGAGGTCAGAACGGACGTAACCAATACAATGAACAACAAGGAAATTATTACCCAAGAAACTACCATGGTGGTGGTGGTAGTGGTAGGGGAAGAGGCGGCAGGGGTAATGGTAATGGTAATGGTGTCGGTTATGCTTCTGGTGGTGTTGAAGTTGCTGAGTTTTGAACCCACCTTTGCTTTATAGGGTTTTTGGTTAATGGTGAAAAATGATTTATCTTTTTACAAGAAATGAAGTTGAAGACTTATTTTCTCTTTTGGAGTAGGATTAGTTTTGGACTCTGATATGATTATTGAGCACCAGGGGTAGTTTGGTAATATAGACTTGAATCTTATACATCTTTGTATTTGGATTTTGCTCGCTTGTAGGTCAATTTTCAGTAAAAACAAGCGGTAATTTTTATTTCTATTTTGAATCTTGTTACTGAGCTGGTAACCTTTTTAATTTTTATTTAACAAAAACATAATTAAGTTACAGTTGTCTATTTTAAATAAAAATACAGTACGTATAAAAATCTACTGTTAATTAACATATCTCAGTATTTGGCTAGAAGATATTTACCTAGAAAAATGATCAAATTAGTCATTTCTAAGATATTTTGGACGTCCTTACCATAGAGCATCACCAAATGATTGTTTCTGGTCCCAAAACCTAGTAAATAGTCTACTTACTCCGTAATAGAGTAGAATGTTTCGATACTTTTGGCCACCAATGGGACTCGGATGTTTGCAATGGAGAAGTTCTCCCATTTTACATGGGAATTATTAACATAAAACATGTTTTGATCGTGTAGAAGCCAATGATATTCTGTTTAATGGTGGATTCACCTCATGCTTTTATAGTTCATAACATGATTAATGCTTTTATAATGTTTGAATCAAAAGAACATATGCTGTATACCATATTCTGGCTTGTCTTGTGGGAACAATTCAAAAATTTTACTATAATCAATAGTGTTGATCTACACAAAACCAGTTGGGGAAAGTAGCATAAAAGTTTAAAATAGAAAAGGAGAAATGGTATTAATGTATCAAGACAAATATTACAATCAATGGATGATATGAGGATAGAAAATTAGTAGATTACATATGTTATTTAGTAGCAGTATGAACTATGAATTAGCATATAATAGGCATTAATACAATTTCCCAAAAAAAAAAAAAAAAAAAAAACTTTATGCTTTATAATACTTTTAAGTAAATTAAAACCTACGGTTTAAATTCATCAACCACACTAACAAGAACAAGAATCCTATACCGTGTTACATTAAAAATCATTTTCCCACTTGTGAGATAAAGTTTCAAGTTGTGTATATATATGTGCATATACGTATCGATATAGATATAGAACCTGTGTGTAAGAACTCAAAGTATAAACCTGTGTGTAAGAACTCAAAGTATATACACGAGAAATAAGAAGAAAGATGGGAGCTCAGGTTTCAACACAACAACACAGATCAGGTGATGGGAAACTAAATTCAGTTCATTCATTAGATATCTGGAATACACAGTTTCAGAACTCAAGAACATCTAACCACCTGGTAAGAAATCGACAATTTAACTAGTGTGATTTAGGTTGTAGAGTAAATTACACAAATTAGGGGTGAACGCAGTCCAGAAAAAACGATAATGATGAATTTTCAAAACCGAAAAATTAACCGATTAAATGTTTTCGGTTTTAGCTTGGCTTGATTTCGATTCAGTTTTTTCAGTCCAAATACTCACCTTTATCCAAGGACCGGACCGAAACCAAAAATCATGAAACTACAAAACCGAATCGATGACATGTTTTCTGTTTCGGTTCGGTTTTTTCAGCCTAGATGCTCACCCCTAGCAGAAATTGTCCCTAGTCTTTTAAATTCTTCGATTTTGTCCATATACTTTTTTTACGGCTTTTTTCCCTGCAGTTTCCGATTTCTCATTAACTAACATCACATGCCAAATAGGGATCTTTCCCCATTTACCCGTATAGATTTATAGTAGTTTTAATATTAGTTGAAACAAAACCTATATATAAAGTGTTGTACATTGTGCATTAAAATGATGAATTCTAGATATAACCTTTTGTGGTTTATAAATCATCTCGATACATTAATTTTTGGAACTTTAAAAGATGGTGATCGATTTCTCGGCTGCCTGGTGTGGACCGTGTAAGTTCATTGAGCCAGCTGTTCACGATTTAGCTGTGGAGTTTTCAGACGTTGAGTTCATCAAAATTGACGTGGATGAGTTACCCGTAAGTTTTTTTATCCCGACTTTGTGATTGTTAAAATATCGAATTCGGGTCTTAATTTTGAAGGATTTTTAACAGAATGTTGCTAAGGATTTTGAAGTACAAGCAATGCCGACATTTGTATTGGTCAAGAAAGGGAAAGAATGCGAAAGGATTGTCGGTGTCAAGAAAGATGAACTTCATAGGATGATCGAGAAAAACAGGTTCTAAAACCGAAATAATGTATTTTGTATTTATTTATAGAGCCCGAGTGAGGCTTACAGAACACAAAATGATTGCAGCTTGAATAAATTATGTCACGATTTAAGCTTTAAATTTCTAACCAAAAGTTGGGGTGACAATTCATCACACAACTCGATATGTAACACGAACATGAAAATAATCAGATTTTTTAGGTTGATCCTAAATGAGTTAGGGTAAAAATATAGGTCGACTCGTCCAACTGTTTATAAATCGGGTTGTTTTCAAGTTGGTTTATGCGTGAACAGGTCGACTCGCCAACCCGTTTAGTTTTATAATTTTTTTAAAGAATGAAAATACTATAAAATCTCCTAAATCCCACCTAAAATATCGATGAATCTTTATTTATTTGACCTTTCAATTTCTCACGATTACCAATATATTTGGGTCCATAAACAAACTTGATTCCAACCCAATTAATGTACAAATGTTAAGTTATATGGTCAAATTAGTCGGGTATGAGTTACCATGGTTTAAATATGTCCAGAATTTTGACCCAGAAATTTAAACAGGTCGGATTTAGGTTGACTGATTCCAACCCGCTAACCCATCACCCCTAATCAAAAGTTATTCAAACAGAAAGAAAGATACCGATCACAGTGGCTCTTTGGTAGCATGAAATGTCTCGAATACCCTTCAAAAAGAAAATCATCAATAGCACAATAAACATAACTTGAACATTAACATTTGCATATTGCATAAACAACAATGATGATTTAGTATACAAAATTATAAGTAGGTAAATAATAAACGCGATAGACAAAAGGCGATAAACCTGTTCAATCACCAACGTACAAATACGATATACAGCTTTTTCGAGCATTAAAATAGAGATTATTAAAGTTTAAACAGTTAGATAATTAATAAAATTCGGCAACAAGACTAGTATCTCTACTATGCACAATTTGCTTCACTTAAAATACCAAGAAAGTTACCCATTGTATGTACATTTGATAAAGCTTCGATTTTTTAGTCAACGGTTAGAAATTAGTCATCAATTCTGCTTCCATTACCCAATACCCGTTTAAGATCCGATTTTTGGTCACCCGTTAGCCTTGACGGGAATTTGATATCAATTTTGATCCTTAAATTTCCTTTCTTCCCGGGTTCTTTAGAAATTGGCATTCCTTCATTTGTAATCACTTCTTCGTGGCCTGGTTTGATGACATCTGTTAACGGGATTATGAGATTTCTGCCATCTAAAGTTGTCACTTTGATTGTTTTTCCTGTAAGGGCTTCCAAAAGGGTGATTCTTTTGGTGAAAACGAGATCGTTTCCGTCTCGTTTGAATGTGTCGTGTGGCTTTTCATCTACCACAAAGATGAGATCTCCGGGGGCTGCACCCGGTTCTTGGTTTCCTTTTTCTGGGAATGTGATTTTTGTTCCTTTTTTCCACCCGGGTTTGATGTGAATTGGCAATATTTCTTCGAGTGTTCCTGGTTTGCTGCAATTGCAATCATAGTCAAAGATTTATTATGCATTCTGATTATAATACAATTAGTTTATTAAAAGCTTCTTGTAATTTGTGGACAAAATCCTGATGTACACATAACCATACGAGTTTGAAACGATTTTAGCTCTAATCCTGCTTAAATTACACAATCCTTAGAAAAATTCAATTCAGTCTATGAATTCATGCAGGAAACAACCTTTCCAGGAACACAAATAACTGCTTTTTGTGAGACTTTTGAGCTTATTAGTTTAGTGAGCTTAAATAAGCTTGAAAATTTATATACTTGCGCAGATACACAATTTTACAAGGTGAACATATAAGGCATTATTAGGAAATAATATCCATCGATGAAACCAAAAATTAAAATCGGTAATCAAGGCAAAAATATATCTTGGATTAGAAGGCCATACCCTGAATCATCAAGAACAATTCTGGAAATCTGCATTTTACGTTTAGAACCTTTATAAAGCTCTTCCAAGCTGCAACTCAGTTTATTCTCCACCGTCTCTGCTTTCCTCGCACTCTTCTGATTAGAATTCTTCAACACTCCACCGGGACTCCCCTTCCTCCGCCCGCCGCCGCCATCATCAGATCCATAGAAAAATTCAGCAAATATCTCATCAGCATCACGCGGATCAAACCTAAACCTCGAGCCGGATTTCGGCGTACCTTTATAAGTAGGTGACGATTCATCAAATTGACCTGATTTCAAACCTTCTTCACCGTATAAATCATAGATCTGACGCTTTTTTGGATCGCTGAGGACATAATAAGCTTCCGATATCTGTTTAAACTTTGATTCAGCGACTTTATCGTCAGTGGAAGCAATGTTTTTATCAGGATGCCATTTCATCGCCAATTTTTTGTACGCTTTCTTCAAAACTTCATCACTAACCGTGCGATTGACTTTGAGTATGTTGTAGTAATCGACGCCCATTATGAATTTGATTTTGGTTGTTGATGTTGATTATCCCCAAAAATACCTAGGAAGACGAAAATGAGGAGTGTGAGTTGTATATATGGTGATATCTATACGTTGAAATAAATATAAAATAAAATAAACAAATAAAATAATATGTGGATCACAGGAATAGGTGGCAACGACTAGACGGAAAACATCACGGCGTGTCGGCCGGCCGTTAAATTCTTTACGCCATTGTTGAAAGTGAGGGGGTTATGTTAGAGTTACGTGCACTACCTCAATAACTATGACTTATTCGTAGTAACGAGGAGTTGGTTAAAAAAATCGAATCAAACTATATAAAAAATTAATTTGAAATTGAACCAATCTGAAACTGAAAACATGTAATTATTTGATTTAGTATGGTTCGATTCGGTTTTGAAAATTCATTATTTTCGGTTCAGGTTCGGTCCGGTCTCCGTATAAAGATGAGCATTTAGGATAAAAAGTTAATCCTATAACGTTTGCTTTTAAAGGTTATGAAAAGCAAAACATATTAATAATGTGATAAGAGAAGTTTTTTTTGGAAAACATAACAATCGACGTGGAAACAATAGTTAATCAATATAGCTTTGTGGTTTAGATCTCAATGCTTATGATAATAATACTCCCTCCGTCCCTAAATAAAGTTCCCATTTGTGTTGGGCACAACATTTTAGGAGATAGTTAGTGGTGGGGTATTTGGTATTACTTTTGAATAAAATATAAGGTTTGATTGGAGAGAGAAAGTGTTTTAAGAGATAGTTATTGGTGAAAGTATTGGTAATAATATTATTATATTAAGTGGGTCCCTTAAGTTTTAGAAATGGGAACTTTATTTAGGGACAAAACTTGAAGGTGAAATGGGAACTTTATTTAGGGACGGAGGGAGTATTAGTCTTAATGATTTTATAGTTGTTCAAGAGCATCTTACCTATAATATTTATTTTTATTTGAAACACCATAAATTAAGATTTTAATATTTTTTTTCGTATAGTAGATATAAGATGAGTATGATTGAATAGTGTCATGTTCATCATTTAATTAATATCCGACAAATCTACCTAATAGTTTGATTATTGGTTAGACATGACCATAAATAACTAGAAAAGACGATGGATAATCGAGCAAGCAAGGTGTTTTGTTCATCAATGTTTCTAAAAGGGCTTGTTAAATTAAACATGAATATGTTTTATTTTGTTTATCTACTAACACATCATAGTTAATATTCATTTTTTCATGAATATTTATAGCATACTCTAACATAAGAGGGAGCAACTCATCATGTGGTTAGTAGACGCCATCGTTCCATTGACTATGAAAATGATTTAAACATTAGAAATACGCATTTTGATTGCAACTTATGAAGATAAGTGCGGGTGAGGCAAGATATAGGAAATATTAGATGACAGTCATGTTAGGTGAGAATTTTGGTGGGTGAGAGAACGTGCAGGGTAGTAATCAGTGGACCCTCTCATTTTGGCGTCGCTGGCGACTGGTCGGCTGACGGCTTATACGACGGCGTTTCAACCGGATCATCTAGATTTGCAATCCTTTTGGGCCAGGTGAAAAGGGTCCAACTTACTGGCCCACTATAACTCCACTTTATCTTTTTAAGTTCCTTTTATCTTACTAGTATTTTCACTTTACTTTTATAAGTCAAACAAACTATCTTCAACTTTATACACATACAATGTTTACAGGGATTTATGACTTTTCAAGTTTCATAACATGATAAAAGAAACAATGGTCATATATTTTATATCTAGCATCCTACATGTGCATGATCCAAAAATCGAAACAAAACGCTTGGAACTAAACCCAATTGAGAAACGAAAAAATAGCTTCGATAGAACCGAGAAAGTTTCTTCGATTTTTCAGGCTTTTCTCGGTTTTGGACAGAGAACAAATTTTGCATTAAAATTTGAACCGAGAACCAAACCCACATATCTCTGTTGGGCCT
Source organism: Calendula officinalis (assembly GCA_963853835.1). NCBI lineage: Eukaryota > Viridiplantae > Streptophyta > Magnoliopsida > Asterales > Asteraceae > Calendula > Calendula officinalis. The sequence goes on along the minus strand of OY970830.1, from coordinate 317,689 downwards.
TGTTCGATTCGATTCGACAGTTTCGGTCGGTTTTCGATCCAATTTTTACATGCCTACTACAATCATATGTAAGATATTTATGTCCAATATTGATACATCTAATTAAGACTAAAGCTTTAAAATTAACTTTGAATCTTAGATGTTACTAACCTTACACCACATTTGATTTGATTGATACACTAAAATTAAGTAATCATCTTTCTTGATTGATGAGGAGTATGAAGGTTTTCACTTTTGCAGTCATGCACTCATGCTCCATGTTTCATCATTTTTAGGAGCTTTGAATTGTAGTTGCTTTGGGCCCACTGATTTCAATAAGTTAAGCGGGCATTTCTTTAAGTGGGCCCAATGCCTCCATCAAGTGCACAATAGACTTGACTTTTAACATGTCTTACATAAGATATTTACAAAACTTTAATCAGTGTCAACAATTAATTGAGAAATTTTGGGGATATTGATAAAACTATAAAATAACATTATGCTTAGAAGCATAAGCAATAGTAAACTAGTTATGAAAAAGTATAAGAATGAGTATATGTAGTCTTCATCGTTAAAAGGACAGAAAAGAAAAAGAAAAAAGATCTTTGAATGTGCTTATGTGCAAAAGATTTAATTTAGATATATATTGTAATGATTTTATTTTATTTTTAAATTTAAAGAATCAATGTGAATGGACCACTCATTTCTAGCAATAATGCATCAATCTAAATAAACCGAACAAATACTCTTTTTGAATTATCAATGTGAAACGAACCACTCATTTTCTAATTACAACTAACAATACTTGAGCATGTATAGAAAATATATGAATTTAAATTATAATTGTTGTAAAGCTAGGATAAAATATTTAATACACTGGATCCCACCTATTTGTCTCTAATGGGAAACCAAACAAACCTAATCGAAGACATTATGTCAATGGTTTCTCCAAACTTTCTGATCTTCAATTTGCACGAAGCCACAATTGTTACTAGTTTAACACAAATCCTCTCTAAATGACTATTTTAAATTTAAGGGTATCAACGGTTACACCAAAACTTTTACTACGTCAGATATCATTTAAGCAAACATACCACATCACATAACAGAAAATACCCATCACAATTACACCACCCACATGTGAATAAGGGCCCACCAAATATGCCTAAAATTCGCATTAGAAAGGGCAACCACAACCATGGTCACTCTTGGCCGTGGCCACAAGATCTTCATGAAAACCCCCACGGTTTGTTGGGGGTGGTGTTCTTTCCAACTCCATGGTGTGGAGCTCGCCACATCATCACCACAGGCTTAAAATTCTTGCATATACCGCATAAGGTAAGAGAAATATCATTGTTGTTTATTATTTGTGATCATTTCATGTTGTTACCTACCTCAAGATAGTATGTGTAATCTAATATTTTTCTTTTTTCATATTATTTGATTTTAACACTTATATATTAAAATGAGCAGTTGCATAGGTAGACACTAATAATACGTAGGTATACCATTTCTCTAACTTTAAAGGCCATCAGTTTCATATCATTTTGTAAGTTCACATTCAAATCTTTTCTAACATTTTTCAATATTTTGGATCACTCTTCTACCCATACTTGAAATATAAAAAATAAAGACTGCATGAATTCCCACTCTGTTTTTCTTTTTTCCCAGTTTTGCACAGTCCTCACTGACCACCTTTTGCGGGTCTTTGTCTTCATTCTCCCCCCTTCTTCACGTGAACCCTTTTCCTACCCCCCACACTCCAAGAATCTAGGTTAGTAAAACCATGAATTCTAGCTAGATTTAACTTCAAAGAGTTTTTAGATCTCTTTCATTTGATCGGAAATAATGCCTCCACCGTCCGTCGTCCTAATTGTAACGACATTGGCCGTCCTTTCAACAACCGCATCACCACATAGCTGCCCACCATTCACCACCAATCCACCACCGTTCCCTTTCTCAACCACCCCTGGCTCCGGCCACCCTTCTTTCCAAATCAAATGCTCTCCGCCACCACTTTCCGCCACCATCACCATCAACAACCACCACTTCTCTCTTCTCCGCTACGACCCCACCACCACCTCCCTCTCCCTCTCTCTCCACCCCACCACCACCAATTGCACCACCGCAATCCCAACACAACCCATCAATTTCTCAAACTCGCCGTTCAAACCCACCGATTCCTTCTGCTCAAGACTCTCCTACCTCCGCCCCTGCCACCCGTCAAACCTCCCTAACTGCAGCCGGTGTCCATCGGAATGTAAAATTACCAAAAACCCACTTCAAATTATCCATTCTTGTGGATCTACTCACACTCCACAGCTCTCTACTGAAGAATGCCAAGATGACATTTTGGGGTTCCTTGAAAGTTTCTTGAAATTCGGGATTGAAGTTGAGTGGGAAGAGCAAGATTCATACTTTTTAAACTGTGCATCTTGTAAATCCAACAATGGTGTTTGTGGGTTCAACGAATCTGACCTCAAGAAACCATTTTTATGCATCGAATCGTCAGAATCTCAAAAACTCATCAAGAAAAAACCCAAATTGCGTATAGCAATCATGTCTTTATCTGTATTACTTTTATGCTTTTTTATGTTTATTTGGTTAAGTATGTATATTTCGAGAAGAAGAAGAAAGAACTCGCCTTTAGAAGATCCGGCGGTTGTTTACCTCCACCTCCACCGCTCCGCCAGCCTCCTCCCTCCGGTGTTCACCTACGAGGAGCTCCAAACTTCCACAAACAATTTCGACCCGACCCGGAAAATCGGAGACGGCGGGTTCGGGTCAGTCTACGTGGGTCAACTTCAAGAAAACAAAATTTACGCAATCAAGTATCTACACAGGCAAAACCCCTCATCGAATTCATTCTCCACTAAATCTTTTTGCAACGAGATTTTGATTTTATCGTCTTTAAATCACCCCAATTTAGTCAAACTTCATGGGTATTGTAGTGACCCGAGAGGGCTGTTGTTGGTTTATGAGTATGTACCAAATGGTACACTTTCGGATCATTTACACGTGCTCAAAAAAAAGTGTCTAAATTGGCAAGTACGGATCGACATCGCCTTACAAATCGCGACGGCGATCGAGTACCTTCATTTTTCGGTCGTGCCTCCGGTTGTTCACCGAGACATTACCTCGAACAACATATTTGTGGACAAAGATATGCGTGTTCGGGTAGGGGATTTCGGGTTATCGAGGTTGTTGGACCCGGGTTGTGTGTGGACGGGTCCTCAAGGAACTCCCGGGTACTTGGATCCGGATTATTACCGGTCGTTCCGGTTAACTGAAAAGAGTGATATCTACAGTTTTGGGGTTGTTTTGTTGGAATTGGTTACCGGGATGAGGGCGGTGGATGGGAGGAGGGATAAGAGGGAGATGGCGTTGGCTGACATGGCGGTGGCGAAGATTCAGATGGGGTTGTTGGGGGATGTGATTGATCCGAGGTTAGCGGCAGTGGATGGTGGCGGTGTGGCGGCGGTGGCGGAGCTTTCGTTTCGGTGCGTAGCTGCGGATAAGGATGATAGACCGGATGCTAAGGAAGTGGTGGCGGAGTTAAGGAGGATTAAAGGACGGACACGTGGCAGCGGCGGTGGTGCGGCGGTGGTGGTTCCGGATGGTGGGCCGCTTAATTGATTTTCGTGGGGTACACCGGGACCGAAACTGGGTACAGTTTAGTTTACCGGTATTTTGTAAAATGTAATTTATTTTTGATATAGTTACTGTTTTGGTTATTTTTGCTTTTTTGAGATGTACAACAAATGAATTTAACATAGTACAAGCTTTTAAGCATGATGTATAAATTCCTATTTGCACGTGTGTTGAAGTTAAAACAGAGTAAGCAGATTCCATGTCATAGTTAGGGGTGGTCAAAGGGTCAACCCGACGTTTATCGGGTTAGGTCCGTCGGGTTTGAGGTTAAAAAATCCTAACCTGACCCGATAAGATTTCGGGTTTATCGGGTGTCGGGTTTGTCGGGTTGACCCGATCGGGTTGGTCGGGTTACACTTAAGGTAGGAATTTTTGGTAAAAATTAAAGAAATTATTTAATATATTGAATTTTATGACTTTTTATTTAACACTTATAATTATAAATTGATTTTTATTGAATACTTTATCATATAATTTGCTAATTAATTGATTTAATAGTAAAAATATCTTAATTTTTATAGGAAATAAAACACTTAAACTTTAATCGGTCTAATCGGGTCAACCCGAACCCGACAAAGGTAAGAAATTCTAACCCGAAACCCGACCCGATAACGAATCGGATTGGTCGGGTTAGGTTTTAAAAACCCGATAATAACATGGTACCCGAATAGACCCGACCCAATTAGCATAATCGGGTTCGGGTTTGAGTCGGGTCGGGTCAACCCTTTAGGCACCCATAGTCATGGTATTAGAATTTCAATACTTGGGGGTGGATAACGGGTCAGATTGGGTTCGCGTTAAAAACGGGCTTTTTTTTGGTATATGTTGAAATGGGCTGCATTGACCAGAGTGAACTTTTTTGTTCGGAAATTTTATAGTTTAACAAATAATTAGCATGTTAAGTATAATTAAAAAACTACTCCCTTTATCTCATAAAAAAATTCTTATTTCTTCTTAAAATTTTGTCTCATAAAAAAATTCTTATTTATCAAATTTGAGGTGTCCATTTAATAAAATAATATTACTGCTAATTATTCCATCATTAAAACACTTTCTCTCTCCAATTTAACATTATATTTTAATCAAAAATATTATCAAGGACCCTACTATTAACCATCAACTAAAATTTTATTCTCAAAAGGACTTTTTTTAAGGATGGAGAGTATATAATTTCAAATTACACTTTGTGTGACTTTTGAGCTATTATGTTATCTTACTCGTTTGACATGTTTGGGAATTGGGATAAAATATAATTTGAATCCACGTCTTCACAAGTAAACGGGTAATAAATTGAGATCTATGCTTATATATCAAGTATAAGAAGTGGGATCTGTTGAGAATTCAAAAATTAGTGAGGACTTGCGAGGTCATTTTAAAAAAATTTCAAAAAATTCCGAAAAAAATATATATAACTCCTCATGATTATTACTATATTTGACAAAGAAAAAATTAGAAAAGAAATTTTGATACACCTTTTTTTGTGGATCTTAATAATGATCCATATTTTTTTTGTGAATTAAAATTACGATCCATATTTTATTTTTTTGGATCAAAAAATTTTTGATCTTATAGGCGCGATTTTTATGTTTAAAAAAGAAATTTTTTTGAAAAAAGTTTGTTTTGAATAATTTTCAGAGTTTTTTTTTAGTCCTCACCGATTTTTGAGTATCACCGGATCCGGACCCTACCAAGTAATATCAAATACTAGTACGATTCAAACCTAGGTTTCGATTGTTGCTCTTCTAGCCAAATAGTTGATAATTAACTTCGTTTTTATTGTAATTCTTAGTTTCTATTTATAACACCATTGATATATTCAATGAGGTGATTAGTTTTAATGAAGTTTGGATTTGTGCAAACAAAACTTTACGTGTACGGAAAATGAGTTTTTAAATGCATTTATATATGGTCATTATAATTGATTGATTTGTCTTTGTCGTCTATTTATGGTTTTATACATTATCAACCATGATTTTATAATAGTTTCCATTAATGGCATAAAATATTTATAAAAAAAACTAGCAAGGAGGTAGAAAATTACAAATAACAATAAAAAAAGGATCGTTACACCACAAATACCAATTGGTATATCTTCGACATAATTTCAATCTATGTTTAATCCTAAAAAACTTCTGAGTCTGGGTATCGACAACAAACCGAATCAAGGGCAGTATTCTCCCGATTAAAACCTCATCATTCCTGCACTTCCAAATGCACCAAAAAGCCAAGTAAATAGCCGCAAAAACACTTTAAGTTTGATATTTCATAAGTTAAGAATCTCAATCAAATCACAAATATAATTCAAGCGTTGAATGTCGCCAAACGAAATTGCTCACCAGCGACATAAATCCCACCATTCTCAACGAGTCATGTGGCACGCTAAAACAAATGATTCTCATCTTTAATATATTTGTCACAAAACTCATAAACTGAAAAATTATCCCTCTTATAATAGATTATAACACATGGATTGACGCCTAAGAACCAATCTCCAAATAACAATATCAACTTTGAGTACGTAGAGTATTAATCAAAGTGTTAAAGAGTGATAATGGTCGTGAGTAATGTTAATCACTCGTATAGTATTTGATCAAAATGGAAACTTTGCATCCTACGCCCGATAAGCGCATGTTAGCATCCTTGATTGAAAAGACCGACACGTGGCGACCATCTCCAAGATGTTTTTGACTGGAAATTATCGGTGACTTGTGATTGAGTTTCAGTTTCATTCGGGTTTCATTTCACTCGCCGTCTGATTTTTTTCTGTAATTTTTTCATTTCATTTCAATACCTCTCGTTTATTTGCTTTCTTCTCCATCACGTTGCATATATATACAAATTATGTGTATGAATCTGTATACACACACAAAAGTAATTTTAACATCTTCTGCAAATTTCGGTGTTTTGATGGAGACGAATCTGTGATATGTTGGAATATGATTTCAAAATCAAACCCTAGCTTATTTTTTTTGTTTGAGGTTGAATCCGATCGGTTTTGATTTTTTTCAATTAGGTTTGTGAAATATCGCTGTTTGTTTCGAATTTGGATAATTTTGTGATCCGATCTTCGATCGTTGGATATTTGATCGGAAAAAAGAGGTAAAAATGCCGTCGCACGCGGATATAGATAGACAATTAGAACAGTTGATGGAGTGCAAGGCGTTGACGGAATCGGAGGTGAAAACTCTTTGCGATCAAGCTAGGGCTATACTTGTAGAGGAATATAACGTTCAACCGGTGAAGTGTCCGGTTACCGTTTGCGGTGATATTCATGGTCAATTTTATGATCTCATCGAGCTGTTTCGGATAGGTGGAAGTACTCCTGATACAAATTATCTCTTCATGGGAGATTACGTCGGTGAGCTCCATTTTTGTGTGGGAATTTTGTAACTGTAGGTGTATTTGATAAACAGATTTTCAGAGAGATATTAATTAGTAAGTGTTCATTTATGGTTTGACTTAAAACATCATATCTATGCAAATATTGATAGATTTCTAAGGCATAAATTTAATTGGGACAGCTTTGAAGGTTGCAACATCGTATGCTTGTAATTGTAGAAACATGTTTGTACATTCAATTTCATTAATTAGTCTCTAATTTCATGTGCTAAGGAACATATTAATTTGAGCAATTGAATTTCCTGTATAATATGGTTGTTTGTTAATGCAGATCGTGGATATTATTCAGTGGAGACTGTCTCACTTTTGGTGGCTCTTAAAGTTCGTTATAGAGACAGACTTACAATTCTTAGAGGAAATCATGAGAGTCGCCAGATTACTCAAGTGTAAGACCTCTACTTTTTATTTTATTTTTTTATTTTATTTTTATTATTATGGATAACTCAGGTACGGTTTCTATGACGAGTGTTTGAGAAAATACGGGAATGCGAATGTGTGGAAGTATTTCACTGACCTTTTTGATTATCTTCCTCTTACAGCACTTATCGAGAGTCAGGTTAGAACCACAAATTAATTTCATATAAATAATTGCAATTATATCTAATTAATTTATTTAGATCTTTTGCTTGCACGGAGGACTTTCACCATCTTTGGACACACTAGACAATATTCGATCCTTGGACCGCATTCAGGAGGTAATCTATTAATAGTTGATAGATAGATTATTGCAGTGTTTTAAAACCACCCGCACATTGTAGGTCCCACATGAAGGACCGATGTGTGATCTGTTATGGTCAGATCCAGATGATCGGTGCGGTTGGGGAATATCGCCACGTGGAGCAGGGTATACTTTTGGTCAAGACATTGCTACTCACTTCAACCACACTAATGGCCTCTCTCTCATCTCCCGGGCCCACCAGCTGGTCATGGAGGGCTTCAGTTGGTGCCAGGTCATCTTTTTCTTAAAATAAATTTCTATTTTTTTATAAAAAAAATAATTTTTTTTAATGATATTATCAGGATAAGAATGTGGTTACAGTTTTTAGTGCTCCAAACTACTGTTATCGGTGTGGAAACATGGCTGCAATTCTGGAAGTAGGAGATAACATGGAGCACAACTTTCTTCAATTCGACCCGGCCCCGAAGCAGATCGAGCCCGACACCACCCGCAAGACTCCTGATTATTTCTTATAATTAAATAAATTACTGCAAGCAAACAAAATATGGTTTGTAATTCTGAATTACTTACATTCTTCTATTTCAACTATGGAGTTTCATACAAGTGATGGGAGAAGACTCCTGTTCTTTTTTTAATTCTAATCAATTTTTCAACTTTATTACCCACATATTTAATTTTGTAAAAGAATAATATTATATGTAGAAACAAATTTGGTTGGGCTGCTTTCGAGGATTTACTTGAGGTGTTGTTAATCATCCCGAGCTTAGAGTTACCTGTAAATTAGAAACAATTGGCTAAAGGAGATCCTGTGTCGGATCTTGATAGATTTTTTGGGTGCAATCTCTTGTAGTAACTCACACTATGCTTACTTAAATGTTATTGTGTGCTAGCATTGAGTTTAGACTCAGGGATTTCACTTGGCATGAGGAATACAAAGAGTAAGAAAGAAAGTATAGTAAATGTTTTTGTTAGATTTGGTTAATTAATGTTAATCAATAATTAACATTACATTAGCTTTGAGTCAAATGGATTTCTAGTTTCCATGATAGGCAAAATTAAGTGGATTATTCGTGGATAAAAACTCTAAATTCTTTTATGGAATGATTAATAATGGATTGAAAAGCAAAGCTCGTGATTGATGGTTCTTGGATCTCCTCTCCCAACTTATTAAAATATCATGTTGATTAACTTAAATTTGTTACCATCTCCTCTCTTAAACCGTATTTTTAAAAGGAGAAATGATATTGATTCCTGTTATTTATGTCTACTTATGTGTTTATTAATTTGATCACGATATGTGTTAAAATCAAATGATGATATGAGGAAAAAGAATTAGTGAATTATATATGTTAAGTTTAAGTGGGTATGAATATGAATTGGAAGAAAATATTTAAAAAAATATCATTTTTCTTTTAAAAAAAACCCAATCTATGATGCTTCGTACCTTAGAAAGCCCATTTTCTTTTGATGAAATCTAAGAGATGGTTTTGACGTTGGAGTTGTAGCGGAAACAAATTCTCTGGCCCAAATAGTTTTACATGTAAATTTATTAAGCGAAAATGGGACCTTCTCCAAAATGGCATATTTGCATGTCAAAGAAATTGGAAATTCTTGTTGCGTTCATAAATGTTGCAATTTTTTATTTATTACACTATCCCCAAAACCAAGATTCAAAATTAGAATTCATAGAGGTCACCATTCTTTTTTCCTTTAGATTTCGAGTAGCATCTCAAAATATAAACTTAAAAACGCTCGATTGAACTTGCAACCCAAATTCTAACTAGCCTCTTGACTCTCTCGCGCTAGCTTTTTGCTAGACGATTTTTAGTAAATGCCGGTAAAAAAAATCTCATTCTAATGGAATTTTTTGTTTAAAAAAAAGGGAAAAATAAATATTTGACTTGAAAATGAATTCAGTCAAACAGCAATGTGAGAGCATCTCCAATGGTAGTTTTTTCTAAAGTTTATTACTATTACAATAAGTCTTTGAAAGATATTTTACCATTGGAATACATAGTTTTTTAAAAAGCTTATTGCAAAGACTTATTCTCTACTAACCTTTTAACCATCTTTCAATGTTTGTCTTTTTTAGTCCCTTATGTTTAATAACATTTCATTTTAAACCTTAGATATGTTATATATAAATTCTTTATTATATTTTTTTAGTTAATAAATAAATTATATACCGGAGTAATATTTAATGCCAATTATTATAATATTTTTATATGAGAAATTTTAAAAAATATTATATTTAGTAAGATGTTTAAAAAATTTTCAAATTATATACAGGGGTATTTATATAATATTTGAGATAGATAAAGGTAAATTAGAAATATTATAAAAGAAAAAGCTTTTGTAAAGGTTAATCATTGAAGATGTTATTTATGAAAAGATTTTCGGTAAATGAAATGTTGATGTGGCAAAAGTAATAAGCTTTTGTGAGGTTAAACATTGGGATGCTCTGAGTGAGTAGTCAAACACAGCTCCTCCCTGTCATCTGTCTCCTCCCAAATCCCAACAAAACTTTATCACATCCATGGCAGATGCAGTTATGGCTTCCCCTTTTCCCCCATCATTTCCACTGCAATCAAAACAAACCCTAGTTAAAACACCTACAATGAGATTTCAACGATTTTTGTTATTCATCATCGTCATCACCACCACCATCGTTGCCGGCGTTTCCGCCATGGAAGACGATGTAAGGTGCCTTGAAGGTTTGAAAACTTCGCTCACAGATACTCAAGGCAAGCTCACCACATGGTCTTTCACTAATGACTCCGTCTCATTATGCAAACTCGTCGGAGTTTCGTGTTGGAACGAGAAAGAAAACCGTCTCATATCTCTCCAGCTACCGGAATTTTCACTCGCCGGTAGGTTACCGGACTCTCTACAGTATTGCCGTTCACTACAGTCACTCGATCTGTCGAAAAACTCCATCTCCGGTTCCATTCCAGCTCAAATCTGTACGTGGTTGCCGTATTTAGTAACCCTAGATCTCTCTGGGAACTCGCTATCTGGAAACATTCCGCCTGAGATTCAGAACTGTAAGTTCTTAAATAATCTTATATTATCCGATAACAGTATTTCTGGTACGATTCCGTTCCAGATCGGGCAACTTGAGAGGCTTAAGAAGCTAGAGCTTTCAAATAACGAACTCTCAGGTTCAATACCTGACGATTTGTCGAAATTCGAAGCTGAATCGTTCTCCGGAAATGATGGATTATGCGGTCCGCCAATTAATTCGAAATGTGGACGTTTGAATAACAAAAACCTAGCGATTATCATAGCCGCCGGTGTTCTAGGCGCTGCAGCCTCATTGTTTCTAGGGTTTGCGATCTGGTGGTGGTTTTTCCTCAGACCTGATCGGAAAAAGAGCAAGGGCTATGGCGGCGAAGGCAGTGAAGATCGGAGTACTTGGGTTGATAGATTGAGAGCTTATAGGCTTGTTCAGGTATCATTGTTTCAAAAACCGATTGTTAAAATCAAATTGAACGATATATTAACTGCCACCAACAATTTCAATCAAAACACCATTGAGATTACTACAAGAACAGGAGTTTGTTACAGAGCAATGTTGCAGGATGGCTCTGTTCTCGCAATTAAGCGATTGAGTGCGTGTAAAATCAACGAGAAGCAATTTAGGTCTGAAATGAACAGATTAGGTCAACTTAGACACCCAAATCTAGTCCCTTTATTAGGGTTTTGCATTGTTGAAGAAGAAAAGCTTCTGGTGTATAAACACATGCCAAACGGGAGCTTGAATTCACTTTTGTATAACAATAACAATAATAACAACATTGACTTGGACTGGCCTTTTAGGCTCAAAATTGGTGTAGGTGCAGCCAGTGGGTTAGCCTGGCTGCACCATGTTTGTGAACCACCTTATCTTCACCAAAACATAAGCTCAAACGTGGTCCTTGTAGACGATGATCTCGAGGCCCGAATCATTGACTTCGGGGTAGCTAGGCTCGTGGGTACTCGTGATTCCAACAATAGTTCATTTGAAAACGGTAATTTGGGCGAGTTTGGTTACGTGGCTCCCGAGTATTCTAGCACCATGGTTGCTTCAATGAAAGGTGATGTGTACGGTTTTGGGGTTGTTCTTTTGGAACTAGTAACGGGCCAAAAGCCGCTTGAAGTAAATAACGGTGAGGAAGGAGGGTATAAAGGTCATTTAGTGGAGTGGGTTAATCGGCTTACGGGCTCAGGGAAAAGTAAGGACGCCGTTGATAAATCGTTAAGAGGAAAAGGACACGATGATGAGATTTTGCAGTTTTTAAGGATTGCGTGTAGTTGTGTGGTTTCTAGACCTAAAGAACGGCCTTCGATGTACAATGTTTATCAATCTTTGAAAAGTTTGGCGGATAAACACGGGTTTTCAGAACAGTTTGGTGATCTTCTGGTGAAAAATGCTAAACAAGATCATGATCACAGAGATTAGTTTTTCAGGAAGATGGTATATTATATTCTACTTTTCTAACTTCATCATTTATGTTGTTTATTACGTGAATTACTCCTAGTGTGTTTTCGTATATGGGTGAGCATTTGGGTCGAAAAAACCGAACCGAACCGAAAACATGTAATCGGTTTTCGGTTTTGTAATTTCATGATCTTCGGTTTCGGTCCGGTCCTCGGATAGGGGTGAACATTTGGGTTGAAAGACCGAACATAAACCGAAAACATGTAATGGGTTTGGTTTTTAGTTTTGAAAATTCATCATTATTGGTTTCGGTTCGGTTATATTTCTAGACCGCGCTCATCCCATCCTTTGTGTATTTGTTGTCTCATTGTTTGTAGAATGATTTAAATGCAAAACCAATTGTTAGTGAGATTTTGGCCAAGGCCCGGGAACGGATTCACCGCCGTATGGCAAACAATACTATGTATCGGTTTTTGGCTTAGAATCGACCCGGGCGGGTACTCTGGAAACTGGCGGCTTGGGTTGACCCGATTTTACTTTTTTTTACTTCAAATGTATAACAAGGTATAAACTTTATTGCATGAGGTACAAAAAACATCCTCAAATCCCTCTACCGATGATAGATACCGCCAAATAGGCTTCACCAAACACCCAAAACATGGCTCTGAGATCTAATAGTTTCAATTAATCGGCAGTTTAAGTATTATCTTCTTTTTTGGTTTAGGATCGGTCTTTTGGAATACTTTGGCGGTGTTTATTTTTTCCAAGAGGTTGTAACTGTTTAGCTTTTTCTCCGATGTGTAGCTTCTTACTAGTATTTTTAATGGAAAAAATGTATAATATAATCTAATAAGCTACTAATTTATTGGATTATTACAATTGACAAGCTAGCAATGCCACTCAACAACTCATTTGATCAATCACAATATCTATTCACCTCGGACACCAGCACTTAGATTGTAAAATGAACTCGCGAATTGTAATATTTTTGACTTTGTTTTGGGTACAAATGCTGAAGGTTCCCATTGTAACATTACGTGAATCCGACCATTCTGAAGGTGGTATATTTTGTCCATCTGATTTACTTTTACAACGTCTGCAATCATAATATCGACCTCGCCCAGAACGTCCTAGCAATGTCACATACATTAAAATCTGTAAATAATATATCGAAACTTAGGGATTCATCGTACCGTTTGGCTCATCCATGTACTAGTACAAACTACCAAGTGCAATATAGCTTTTTCTGTCGGTGGCTTGTCTATAGGAAACTTAAACGTTTCTTTCCATACGGGATTATGATCATACTTCTTATTCTACAAAATGAAAGACCGAAAATGCAAAAAGGGTCAATTTAAGGGGCTATTAATTGCAACAGTAGTACGTGCGTCAACACAAACTGTAATAGAAGGTATTACACGGTTTGATTCCTAGTGTGGATAAAATGGTGTAAATTTAGAACTAGTTTAGATGCCATTTAAAACCCAGGTTGACCCGACCGATTCAACCGCGACCCAGGTGTAAGAGGCGGTTCAACCGTGACCGGGTTTTTACTTAGAATCGACCTGGTTCGACTCGCCCGGGTATTGTGAAACTAGCGACCCGGTTTTTAATATTTTTACTTCAAATGTATAATAATGTACAAATTTTACTGATGCACACATCATTTATATAATATATTTTTTTATATGTTGTTAATTGAAATGAATTTTAATATTTTTACTTCAAATATATAATAATATCCAAACTTTACTGTATAACATACACATCCTTATATAATATTTTTTTATATGTTGTTAGTTGAACCGAGTTGACCCTCCGGTTGACCCATGACACAACCATCTTACAGGGGCGAGTAATTATTAACCCGAGTTTTAAAATATTGGCTATGTGTGTTCTGCTATTAAAAAACTGAATGTAAAATCTAACACAAACCGTGGTTCTTCTAATGTCTTGTCCAACACGCAACATAATGAATGGGCGCTTTCCTTTAAGATCATTTCCTTCATGGATCGTAACGACAAGAAAGCCGCCTGTAACCTTGAAAATGCAGAATACGACTAGTCAAAACAATATTAATTGCATAAAAATCAATAGATAAAAATAATCAATGACTGCAAAAAAAAGAAACAATAATATAATATCACCTTCAACCGTGAAATTAACTTACAGAAAACTAACTCATCACTGTCAAAGGCAAAATACATTTTTATTTCATATTATTAGCCTCTACACATTGTGTATTTTATACAAAATACACACACAAGATAAGTTGGGCCTACATATTGTCATCACTTACCTCTTCGGTTTTTCGAAGCATTCCAACCGACTGATGAAGTGAAGAAGACGTGCTGTTTGTGTCATAAACCGACGGGTCTTCAGTTTTTGGACCGACAGACGGTTGGCACTCAATGTATATCTATTGTGGTCAAAATAAAATATGAATATTAGGTTCCTCAAGTGGTTTAAAATAAATATAGTGTATACATATATCTCAAAGCCTACCAATTTTTGTTGAAATACTATTTCAGAAAGAAAAAAAAAAAGCGATATTAGTATATAGTATCCTACTAGTAATCTAAACCATTTGGTAATGTACTAGTGGTAAGGGCGCCTGTAATGATCAAGAATTCGATCTTTTCTCTAGAAAATGCCAATTAGGGATCCTACTAATAATCTAAAATTTTGCTTCTGATTATAACTTCTCTTAAGAATTAAACAATTAGTTTTGGCCGGAAAAAAAAGCTTACTTGACACTGAAGTGCAGTTTCAAGTCCCTTGACGACATCGGTCATTGATGGACGTTCTTCACGCTCTCTCTTCAAACATTGATAAGCAATTTCTGTAAAAACCTTTAAAGAATCGGCGTTTATTTCATCCTTTATATTATCAAAAATAATGTTGTTTACGTTGTAGCATTGTCGCACCAATCCTATTAAAGGAGGGTGGTTATAATTGTTATTGGTAAAACACATCCTCCCACACAAAACTTCAAACAACACAACACCAAAAGAATAAACATCCGACTCTTTCGTTAAAAACCCAGTCTCTACATAAAGCTAATACCCTGGCAGGGTTTGAGAAAACAAATGTGAATTCTGGGACCAGACCAAAATCTGAGATCTTGGCGTTCCAGTTTTCATCTAGTAATATGTTGGAACTTTTGATATCACGATGTAATACTCTTTGTTGGGTCCCAACTGCAGTATGAAGGTACCCTAATCCATAAGCCGCTCCAATACATATCTTAAGGCGTCCTGCCCACGTTAGCTCACAGATATCGTTCGAGGCTGGGCATACTCATACACGAGAATCTTTTCACCACAGAGAGAGACGATGTTTTTATGTTTGTAAAGAAAAAGCATCATGATCTCTTTCCGGATCTCCTTGACCGAATGCACGATCTAAACGCTTCAAAGCGACAATCGTCTTCCTTTCAGAAAGAACAATTTCTCCCTTATACACTTTCCCGAATCCTCCTCTCCCGATGCAACTTTCATTGGCGATTGCCAATTTGATTGCTTCTAATTGTATTTTGAGGTGTTCCAACTGTTGTATGTGTGCCATTGTTTTGATGGTTTGGAAAAAAAACTAGCAACTTTTAAGTGATATAGTTGGAGAGATAAACTAACATCCAACCATCCATTAGGCATTAGATATCTTATCTTTCTCTATAATAATTCAAGTTTTAACTACCCCACATGAAAAAAACCATCCACTAGTCACATTACCAGTTTTCCATGAAATATTCAATAATGAGGGCTAGTATGGGTCAACAGGAAGAAGCAAGGTATGTTCGTCCTCACGGCAACTTTGACTATTTCAAAATATTGTTTTACTGAATATGCTGATAGAATTAATCTAATAACTCATCTTTCCGAATTATATTTAATGATAAGAACTCCATTATATTTAAAGAGATAAAATGTTTATAATCACGAAACGTACAACTTCCAAATTTCATTGGGCCTTTTCATCATCTGATCGGGCCTTGAATCCAACATATCCAGATCCTTTTGGAAGGTTGACCTGAAAATAAGAAGATGCCAACCAACTGCAAAAATAGAAATATATGTTGCCATTTGATTTAGGGTTTAGGGATTCCACAAGAAAAAGAACCAATCCAGCCCTCTAACTTCTTAATACTAATTTTGATGCATTATATTGACCTGTGCAGCCAAACACATATAATAAAAAGTCAACATTGTGCAACCGTCATTCATTTTGATGCATTATGTATAGCCATTCTTCATTCATTTTTTTATTAGTGCTTTCATTCAGGTTTCTTAAAATCAAATATAAACAGCAAAATTAAAATCAATACTAAATATACCTCCCATTCGGTTCGGTAGCTTTCATCATCAGGTGATAGCTTGCTTAAGAGCTTACGTTTTAAGCCATCGAATCTAGAGATTACATTAATTGTTAACCTTCATTTAATTGACATAAAATGATTTTAGAAAGAAAAAAAAATAGTGAGTTTGAAGAAGATTGTTACTCACCTGGTCTTAAACTGGGACCAGGAAGATTGTATATGCAGTTTTTGGGTTGCAGCAACAATAAATGAGGATGCTTGAACAGTTCAACCTAAATTAAGCAATTAATTAATGAAATTGATAAATGTAACATATCACAAACTCGGATTAATAATTCTTTTTTGCAGCTAAAATTGAGGAAAAGAATATGCAGATTTAATGACAAGAAAAAAACTTACCATGACTCATATCGAGATTTTCTTGAAATTTTCCATCATAATCATCTGTAAGTGTATTTATTAAGAATAAGCCCTACATGAAATTGGAACACGTTACAGTTACTTACCTTCAAATCGCTGGATTCAATTGGAAGAATCGGCGCAGAAAATGTTCAGTTTATGCTATATTTAGGGATGAAATTGAATTCGAAGATAACAGATGATTCATGTAGATTACTGATTTGAATGGCATTCTTCATAGAAATACGCAAAGATCGTAAAAACAATAATAATTTAATAAAAATTCTGAATGTGTATTCAGCAATCACAGTCGTTTCCGTCTCTATCTCTCTCAGTTGATTAGGGTTTCAAATTAAGTCTCTCAACTGTAGAGAATTAAATAAATTGAACACGGATTGGTTACTTACATGTGACTTCAAGAAGAATGTCATGGATGTCGTGAGTTGCTGCCATTAAAAGGTGATGACCAACTAAACTTGAACCACTTACAGTTCACAAATTAGGGTTGAAATTTGGAATACATTGGCTGCAGTCGGATTCGATCAGCAAAGAAGAAGTGAGAGCATTGGTTAACCTTACAATAACTTATTACTTTTTCCACATTAACAATCTACTGATCAAAAACCTCTACATAAATAGCATCTCCAATGGTTAACATTTTTAAAAGTCTTTTCTTTAACAATATTTCCAATTTACCTTTATCTATCTTAAATATTTTATATATACCCCTTATATAATTTGACACTTTTTATAACATCTTACTACATATAATATTTTTTAAAATATCTCATACAAAAATATTATAATAATTGACATTAAATATTAATATAATTTATTAATTAACTAATAAAAATATAATAAAGAATTTATGTATAATATATTTAAAGTTTAAAATGAAAAACTATTAAACATAAAGGATTAAAAAAAACAATCTTTAAAAGTACATTAAAAAGTTAGTAGAAAAAAAGTCTTTGAATAAGCTTTTAAAAAAACTAGTTATTCCAATGGGTAAAAATTCATC
Organism: Calendula officinalis; assembly: GCA_963853835.1. NCBI lineage: Eukaryota > Viridiplantae > Streptophyta > Magnoliopsida > Asterales > Asteraceae > Calendula > Calendula officinalis. Next base: position 299,826 of record OY970830.1, on the reverse strand, counting down.
CAAAGACTTATTCAAATAGTAATAAGCTTTTAAAAAAGCTACCATTGGAGATGCTCTGAATTAGGGTTAGCAGCGCTTACATGGATTTGGCAGGTGATGTGGCAGGAGGATTTATGATGATGTGGAATAAATGATATGAATAAGTGACATGCAGTGCTTTCTTTTATCTCTATTTATAATAATAGAAAATGTTACACGTGATCTAATTCATGTCATCTTTGCCACATCATAAATCATATACCAAGACAATAACGATTAATGCCACCAATTATGTAACACCTCAATTTTTAAAACATCATTTAAATCATATTTTTAAATAAAAATATTACAAGATCCAATATCCCAAAATACGGTTTAACAAAAACCATTAAAAGTTTATCAGAGTATTAAAACCGGTGTTACAAAACAATATCATAACCATAGGATAAACGGGATCTACCTACGAGCTCCCGAGCTGATCAACACTAGGTCACTTCTAACGGGACCTTCTAATCCAACGATCCTGAACGATCCTGAACCTGAGTACATAGCCACAAAAACAAAGTAGTACGCGAGACAAAATAGCCTCGTGAGATACATGGGTTTTTCGACCCATTCTCAAAAGATTTATAAATAATATTTATAACAATATAAGTACTTATCTTTATCAACTTTATAAACTCATATATCATCATCTACTTATTTAATTGTACAAACTAATAAGCTTACCGTAAGCTTATTCAACATTTAATCACATATTGTAAGTTATCTCCAAGCTCACCCTTTCTCTTTATCACATATGCAACGGGCCTCTCCGAAGCCAACTCTCCCGATATGGGACGTCATAGGTAAACTATCAAGGTAATTGGGAACCCCCATTTTACCGAGATTCATAAGCTCTCCCCGTTCCCGGGTCGTCATGCTCACCCAACACTGGGTGTCGTAAACTGTGACATTCTACTCTTTGCGCATGGAGGTACCACCCCAAGTAGACGTCTCATGCTCCCCCATTTCTGGGCGGTCTTATTCCGGATATCTTATTCATCACATATGAGCCTCAACTCCATTCATCACATATGAGCATTAGCTCCTTTCATCACATATGAGCATTAGCTCCTTTCATCAATTCTATCATCTATTAGAATACATCTATTCTAAGTTATCATATCTTTCTCATTACTTATTCAGTTTCAACATTGACTTTACCAAGTCCTTTACTAAATAAAACATATCTATTATTTATAAAAACATGTTACTTTCACTTCTCTTTGACTAGTATACATATCTATTACTAGTCACTATATACTTATTCTTTTAGTAGATCAATATCTACTCTTATTAGTATAATGCACTAATCAATACTTAATACTTAAAAATCATTGTCACCAGCTTTATTAATACATGTTATTAATAAACCAAGTATCATACTTTCTTAGTCATTACTCTTAGTCATACATCATATTTATAAAGAATAATTAATCCCCAAGTAGACGTCTCATGCTCCCCCATTTCTGGGCGGTCTTATTCCGGATATCTTATTCATCACATATGAGCCTCAGCTCCATTCATCAAATTCATCTTTAATTAGAATACACATATTCTAATTATCTCATCATTCTCATTACTTAATCATTTTCACTATTGACTTTACTAAGTCCTTTAATAACTAAACATATTTATTACTTATAAAAAAAACACTTTACTTGAACTTTACTTTGACTAAAATGCTTATCTCTTACTGGGCACTTTATACACATCCTCTTACCAATTCAATCACTACTCTTATTAGTATAATTTCACCAATAAATGCTTATTACTCAAAAATCATCATCATTAGTTTTATTAATACATTTACTAATAAAACCCTATATCATATACTTTCAAACATTAGCTTTACTAATACTTCTTATTAATAAAAACTCATTAACAATTTATATAATCATACCTACTCATCAAAATTTATATAAGGACTCCATAAACATCATTTTATTTCAAAAACATCATTTTATTTCAAAATTCATTAACAATTTATATAAGGACTCCATAAACATCATTTTATTTCAAAATTCCTTTGCTATGTACCAGTTAAAAGTCACATGTACTCACCTTAGTCAAGCTTAATCCTCTTGAGCTTCTTGAATCAAATCTTCACTTCCCAAGAGTTGTAAACTCCAAGTCTTCCAACAAATGCCCTAATCATGAAACCACACAAGGTTTAACATCAAACATCACCATTGACTACATAATCTACCACTAGTTTACAACTAGTATCACTTTTCCCCAATTTGACAACCCATAAAACCCTAGGTTTTCATAGATCTTAAGATCCCCATAAATCCATGATATGAACATGTTTTTCCTTATTAAAATACCATAGATCTGAGTTATACACATCCATTTCATCACCCATGGCAAACCCTCCAACTAGGATTTGCATACAACACCAATTTTTCCCCAAAAACACCATCTATAACAAATAGGAGTAGAGATTTACCTTATATTTCAACAATAGAGCAAGAATCTTCAAGAATGAGTGTGAAAATCGGTTCCAATGGCTTCCTTACACTCAACATCGTACACACACACACTTGGGAGAAGATTCTAGGGTTTGAAATGAGAGAAATGGCTGAAATCACGTTTTTATACTGCCAGGCACGACTTCGCGCCGCGAAGGGTAAGTTCGCGCCGCGAACTTCCCGCGTCGGGAACTCCTCGCGATCGGGAACGGGTCGGGAACTCCAAGATCAAAACTCCATACTCTCTGGCCAGAGTTCACGTCCGCGAACTATTGTTCGCGCCACGAACTGCCTAGTGCAGCTAAGGTTGCGCTTTTTTGTTGTTTAATCCGACCCGGTTTCGTCCTTAACCATATCAAACGATGTCCAAATGACACGAAACCAATTTTCACGTCCTTTAAACGATTTATTCTTATTTATCATATTTTTCCATAATTTATTTGATTAAAAATTTCGGGTCGTTATAAATTATTTTGACAACGTATTCATGTGAATATTTTTATTCTTTATATAAAAATACAACATTTTTATGTTTAGATTTACTTTTTAATAACGTATTCTATGTTTTTATTTTGAAATCAAGATAAAGATTAATAGTAATTTTGAAATCATCATAATCCTAATTTTATAGTAATCAGTATACTTAATTTTATTATAGATGAAGACTAATGCCACCAATTATTTTAATAATCATGAGAATATTTCCACATTATACGTAATTTTATTACAGATAAAGATTATGCCACCAATTATTTTAAGAACGTATTCATGTGAATATTTCCCAATTTTATTAGACATGTTCCAAAATAATGATTTGAGATCGAAATTTTTTATTAAAATTTCCATACTTATAACATGATGTTTTTGTTTACACCGGGGGTTGGATTATTTCTTACAAAAGAGATTAAATAAAATTATATAAACATTTATCTGGAAAAAAATCTTACGTGTTAAATCATATAAGAATTTATCTAAAAATAAAGAAAGAGGAAATACATGTGCATCAATAACAAGTAATTTCATCATCTTTTATAGGCGATGCTAGGAATATGCGCCAAAACTATTTAGATGTAATTTCATTATGCAAATGGTATGGACACCCCACTATTTTATACTTCCTCCGTTACAAAATAAGTGATACACTTCTAAGTGAATGTCTCTGAGGTGAAATAAGGTAATAAAGGTTAATGAAATTAATTTAGATAGTCAGTAGATAATGAGTCCCACATATTTTGATTAAAGTGGATTTAATGATGTTTAAAAGTAAAAATAAGGGTAAATGTGTCATTTCACTTTATTAATTGAGGTAGTTAGTGGGTGTGGGTCTTAATACTTTTTGCCAAAAACGGCAAGTTTTCAAAATGTATCACTTATTTTGACACACAAAAAAATAGAAAATGTATCACTTATTTTAAAACGGAGGAAGTAACACTTGCAATTCTAAATGGCCAGAGATAAGTAGATTCTTTAATGAATCTGCACTACATCCTGAAGATAGACCCGATATTATACGTAGAATATTCAAGATGAAATTAGATCTTTTAATTAAAAATACTGGAACAAATATTGAGTTGTTTTTTTTATCGTCATCTTGCATATAATGTTATTTTGGAACAAATATCATTAAATTATTACAAGCCATTCGTAATTTATCACGGGTTATAAGATAGTTAAAGTTAAAAATACCGACTAATTTTCAATAATGGAAGAAGTAAGGTATGTTCGTCCTCGCGTCAATTTAGAATATTTCAAAAGATTGTTTTACTAGGAAACGACCTTGAATATGATGAGAACATGCAATTCATTAAATTAATTTATAATGGTTACAACTTGTGGATAACTTTTACTTGGGTCAATGATCAATTGAGAAGTGAATCAAATTGAAGTCCACAAGATTCAGCGAATTTAGACCATACGGAAGAGAACCAAGTTGCACTATAATAACTTTGATCACAAACAATAAGTTAACATTTTAATTACTTTTAGTATTATGAATTTGGTTTAACAAATGTTAATTATATGATCGTATATTTGGGTAACAATAACCTATATACTACACCACTCGGTTTGAACATTAGATATCTCATTCCAAAATATTTTATTTCATGTTAATATTACTTGATAACCAACAAGACAATATTTACTAGTTAGTTAAGCCAAACAAATGAGGTTTTCCTATTTAAGTTATTAGGGGATGGTAAAAAAAAAATAAACGGTAAAAAGATGACACCAAGAAAGAGATTCGACATTATCATTACCCCTTTCGATGACATAAAAACAAACTATATAAATAAAAAGTTGCTAGCCACAGACTAGCAAATTAGGGGATGGTAAATCTTTTAACTTAGATTTACGCAACATAATCAGAATATTCCCGTAGCCTTTTTTTCGAACCATTCCCTTTCTTGACATCCCCAAGATTTGTATATAATGAGTTTTGGATTTAAGACCTCTTATGAGTAAATTGAGGTACCTACCACTAAGTTACATTGATGGTGGTGGTTTACTCATTAGTTAATTAAGGGAATTAATTTCTACACCACAACTTTTGATTTATATATCACAGCATACAAGTATTACTGCAAACTGTATAAACATATGAAACACTAGTTGTGGTGTATCAATTAAAAGATGTGATACATTTATCACTCCATGTTATTTATGCTGTTTTTGAGCTTATTAGCTTAATTAACTTAAACTAGCAGGGTACCCGCGCAATGCGACGACGGATACCCTATAACTATATTTTACGATAACAATAGTGATTATGCGATGGTGGCAATAGTGATGGTGTGTTCGGTAGTGATTGTGAAGGTAGTGATTCTAGTGGCGGGTGGTAGTAGGTGGTGGTCAACAAAATGATATGAGTTTGTGGCTAGAGCTCCTTTCTAATAACATGAAGTCGCAAGTTCAAGTCCTTGGGGTGTCAATTTTTTCCTAAATACAAATGTTTCCTGAGATAACAAGTTGGTTGGCTAATAATTAAGCTTGGTAAATTGACAAAGTCTGAAATATATATTATATGTAGTACTCCCTCCGTCCCACAAAAAAGTACCCGTTTTTTTTGGGCACAAGTTTTAAGATGAAAGTTTGTGGTAAGGTCATTGGTAATACTTTTGATTAAAATATAAGGTTAGTTTGGAGAAAGAATGATAGTTATTGGTAAGATCCTTGGTACTTTTTTGTGGGACGGAGGGAGTAAAAGATAAATAAATAGAAAATGAAATATTATAAAATAAAGATAATTAAAAAAATTATTTGAAATGATGCCTGTTTATTTCATAAATGTTAGCACTTATTGTACTTTCATTTGAATAAGTACATTGAAAAGGAAACAGCAGCACAAATCCCATGTAGTTGAGATGGAAAAGCATGAATCCTTTATGCCCAAGGTCATGGGTTCGAATCCTGTGGTATGTGTTTTATATTTTGGGTGCTTTTAAAAATTAAGGCATTTCCCGAAATAGTAAGATTGAAAATTAAGTAATGCTATAAAGGGAAGTCCTAAATGCTTTATATATTAGTAAGATAAACTTGAATTCTTCAAACTTATTTAAGTTAATAATTTCAAAATTCTTTTATATAAACTATCTTAATTCTTAAATATGCCCTAAGTAACTGATATTAAGTAGGTAGTACGTGCCGAGAAGAAGCAACATATTTATGTCCTCAAGACAACCGAAACGGAATATCGGTCATTTTGGTGCTTTTATCATTGATGTTTTCTTACTTTGTGATTTAATCAATGTACGTAAAAGGCTCTAAGACAGCTTTTGAACATGTTTTATTAAATCCATTCACTTTTATTAGTATGGATTGAGGATGGACTTTCCAAAAGATTTCGACCAGTGGAGGCCCATGTCAATCTGAGAAACATATCATATTTAGGTCCATGAAATATTGCACATATTTATAACTAATTTCTGAACCGTGAAAAATCACGGGCTGTCATAAAAACCTATAAATGTTTATATATAATAAAAGAAAAGAATTTTGAATTCTCGCCACCTCAATCAATCCACCTCATAAATACGTCATTATTCTCCAAACGGCTTATTCACCATCTTTAATGGCATTCATTCTCCATACGGCGGTGACGGAAACAACTCTTCTTCTCATTCACCACTACAACCATCTACCACCATTCAATTTCCAGTCAACGTAAGGGATTTCTTCACCGACAATTAACCCTAACAAAGTCATGTCTTATAGATCGTAAAAGGAAGAATCTATGCGCCAATTCTGAAAATTGGCTACAAGGTTAGACATGTAGTAGTTTTTCAATATGTACTGTAACCTAATTATCACATTCATTTTCTGGCTTTCCATGAAGTAAGATGTTTTTTTCCTTCTAATTGCAATTGATCGTTGTACAAAAATGTCCACCGTTTTACATTTTTTTTCCTGCTTTTTAACCGTCTATGTGTTTAACTTATCCATTTCTAAAATTTTGGTGTAATTGCGAGTTCTTAAAATTGAATGTTTTAATGTTTGATGTTCATATTTATGAGGAAGTGTGAATACGTATTTTGCCCACCAAGTGTTTGATGTTTTGCCTGTGTGAAAATTATTTTTCTTTTTACCAGAAAGTGCAGCATTTCAAGTATATAAAAGATTATGATTGTTTATTAGTTGGAGTGACTTTTGTAGTTATTACCCGCTGTGTTTAAAACCATAAATTGGTACATCTGGAAGTATACTTGAACAAGAGATGGCTCAATAATTGAACTTATTGGAATTTGGTTACCCTTTTTTGGCTTAATTTCTTGCATATGTAATAATTGATCCATATACCGGAGTAGCCATGCGTATAGCAGCACCAGGGCAGCTGAACACAACCGAATTCCCAACTTGGGGTTCCCCAAGTGTCTATTGTTTCGAGAAATTGGAGCAGATTTGTGAAAGAACGTATGGGTCAGTTATTACATGATCTGCTTAATTCAATTGAGTCTTATAAGGTAACGGGTTGGTAATTTTAATAACCCTCGAAAGATTAAATTTTATTCTGGCTCTTTAATTCTAGAGTTCATCTCACATTACGTAGAATTAGATTAATTAGGAACGAAACTAATAACATTAGTGAACGATATACTTCCACCTCATTACATCATGATTACATCCATGACGTTGGTGTTTCTTCCATCAACATAGTTTGCCAAATTTCAGGTTAGTGTTATTGTTTATGAATATTGTACAAAATACTATTTTGAGGGGTTGTTTCAATGTTATTGATCATATTGATCTCTTTTCTAAATATTAGAATGACAACAATATTTGTTTTATTTTTGCAGATTACTTATGAATTAGGAATTGAATTCCCTCAATAAATTGGCAGCCAATGTTAACTTTATTAAGGATTTAACTTCATTAAACAATGATTGGTGCATCTCAGCCACACTACAACCAAAGAAGTTGCTACCAAATGGCTAAAGGGAGATGGTGAGTTGACTTGAAAGTTCATCTCAACCTCTTTCTGAAACTTCAAATATGAAATTGGTATTTGTTGAAGTTTGAAATTATGTCATATATTGAAACTTTATTTGTTTTATGTACAAAATGACAGTGTACAAAATTATGTCATATCTTTGATTTATGTAACATAAAAAGGTGATATTTTAAATTTTGTTTTCTTTAAATGTTATCTTTATTTGAAACATTTGGACTTAATAGTTATTATTGGAATGCAGGTATGGTGTGGGTCCCAAATTGGCCCGGTAAGTAATTAAGATGTATCCAAGAAGTCGGGAGTCGAAACAATAGACTTGATTGACAATTTTGACGATGTTCCTCTGTTTTATTTGGTTAAATTGAATACCATGATAAATGCATATATCAACCTTATATAAGATAGCTCCAGAAACTCTTTTGGGAACAACACACGTGACACGTGTGTAGTCAACTTCCTTACTGACATGAACTACATCTTAGTAATATCTTTTTATTGAAAAATGAGAAGACTCGAACTAATGGGATTTCAGTTTCTTTCGACAGTTTTGTCATAGATGGTGCCTCACAAGACAAACCAACACCTAAAAGGGTACTTAAAATTGATACAAAGTGTTATGTAATAATTTAGTGGTCTTTTTGACAACAAACTAAATTTGTAATCTTTTAGTTGATGTTCTAGAAATATTAATTTAACTATGAAATTATTTAAAGAGTACAAATTTTTTAATGATTAAAGTATCGTTAAAAAAGTAAAACTTCATGAAAATTTTTACACGTCATCCGTGATTTATCACGGGTTATAGGCTAGTATGAATATAAATATGAATCGTGAAAACCTATTTTAAATATATATAATATAATAAGGGATATAGTACACATTACAAATATATTGTACACATAAAAGAATAACTACTAAAAGAAAACAAAGAATCAAATAACAGATTTCCAGAAAGTGTTTAATATTTAAATGATCAAGATAAATTTCTAAACACTTCTTTGAATATAACATGTGATGTTTTATTTGTTAGATCTCCATCTTTATCTTCTATTAAAATCTTCAGTCCTTGTCTGCTTATTACTCTAGATAAGGCTACATGTAGTTGATCGTGTGAAAAAACGGGTTCTCTCAAATACAGACCAACTTTTGACAATGATTGTCCTTGACTTTTATTTATTGTCATAGCAAAACAAATAGAAAGTGAAAATTACCGTCTTTTAAACTTAAACAGAATATTGGTGTCAGAAGGCGTCAAAGATAATATAGATATAAAAGTACGATACTAAGGGTACGTTTGGTACAGAGAACGGAATTGCAGGGAAATGGTTGCAGAGAATGGAATTACAGAGAAAGGGAATTAGTCTGGAGAAAGAGAATTCACTCCTCTGTTTGGTAGCACAGAGACTTCAACAGAGAATTGCAGCAGAGAATCATTTCTCTTGTTTGGTATAACAAAAAAATCAGTAGAGAATTGTACAAACTTTATAATTAGCAAGCATATTTTTTTACTATTCGTTAGCCCTCCTCTACTTTCTAACATATCGCAAAGTGTTGTAAATGCATGTATATTCATTCTTATATTAACAACACTCGTAACATCACTTTCATACACCATCCTCTCCATGTTATCACGCCTATCATGGTAACTCATTAAATATTTTGTATTTAACGATCATGATTCAATCGATCGACGGAAACGATGACTACACATCATCCACCAACGAATCATAACATACATGGCATAAAATGCACCTATGACAATCATTCTTTTTCTCAATGGTAATCTTGCCATCTCAACTACACAATATTCATAAAACAGTCAATCGAAAGTATTTTTCCAAATTATTATAACTGATACACCAAATCTGTGACAAAGATACATAATTGTTACACCAAATTATGTATAATAGATACAAAATTGATGCTGTTCAAAAAGAAAAAAAAAAATACAAAGTTGATACATAGCAGATGCATAAAATGAAAGACATAGATACATAATTATAATAGATACATAATTAATTGTAAGGACCAAACTACAAAAGACCACTTTTAAACAACATTTACCACCAAACCATCCAAGTTAACCAAAATACAAGTTTTAAACATATTTACCAAAAGAAACTATACAAGCCATGAACCGACTAACTACTCTGGACACAAACCGACTAATCAACCCATAACAAAAATGTACAAAATACTACAAGTCTATACCAAAAGAGAAGCTATCCCAAGCTTCAAGCAAAATCCAACTTCAAGTACCTATTCACACTTGCCCTTGCCTTTGCCTATCCCTGAAAAAAAAATGGTGACAACTAAACGTGTAAGCTATAAAAGCTTAGTGAGTTCCACAATGTATAATGTTATACTAAATAATTATATAAATCATCAATAAATAAACAAAACAATAGTAACGGGTCAAAGTACCGGGTAAGCATGACAACATCGTCACAAAACATCACATATCAATATCGGGTCAACAGCGATCGAAGTACAATTTCAGATTTAACAAAGTGCGTCATTCCCTCTTAGGCCATTAGGGAATGAGGCCGATGAAGGTGATCATGGCACCCCTAACCGAGTCCATGATCCAGCTTCACCACCACGGTCCATACCACTCCTCCGCCAGGTACTCCCGCGTCCACCGCCCGACATATTACACGAAGTAATACTCAAGCCGCCATGGGTCCTCACGAAATGAAATATCACTCAAGGCAATCCACTCAAACGGGTCAAGAAAAGATGAGTTCAATCATATGAAATATCAACGTCTTAAACAACCGAAACAATACCCAAGGATGTCAATTTGTTACAAGTACCAACTAATTATATTGCTTATATATATATATATATATATATATATATATATATATATATATATATATATATATATATATAATTAAAAGTATACACATTGCACATAGGGAACTCACCTGGAATCAAGCAATTGTCCTCACAAGCCAAACACTTCCTTTAATCACAATTTATATATCACCGATTGATGCAATCACCACAATCTTCCAATTGTTTACCTAACACAAACATACACATCTCAACAACAATTCTAAACCATAATCATATCTAGGTAAAACCTTAGTCATCAATTTCCCCTAATTTGGTGATGAACCAAAACCCTAGACTACCAATTTATCTAAAATTTGAGTATAATCACATGCTAACTACAAATCTCATGGCTAGATACCTGCTATACATAACATATATCTCGAAATTTCATACTTGTGATCCAAACCCTAACTAGGGTTCTTGACCTACCACTAAATCTCTTCAATTTCTACTTATTCAAGATGATATGGATGATATATTACCTTAATACTCAATAAATTGATGAAAATCCTTGGTTTTTTAAGTTGAAATCAGCCCTTGATCACTGGAAATCGCCCAAATCGCCCTTAGCTTCGTCCTAGAGAAAATTTTGGTTAAAAACGAGCTGATTTGAGTGAAAACCCGTTTTTATGTCTGTTCAGCACAAGATAGCGCCGCTATCTACAAGATAGCGCCGCTATCTTGACCCCGCGCTTTTTAGCGCCGCTATTTCCAGAATAGCGCCACTATTTCTCAAATTTTTCGCGTTTTACCCAACGCTAAATCGAGTCGCTGTTGGATACCAGACAAGATAGCGCCGCTATCTTCAAAATAGCGCCGCTATCTACCCAGATGCTGCAATTTTCAGCTTTTTGTCCCTTTTAACTTATCCCACTTAATCAAACACCCCTAACACAGATTATTCATCATAATGCTAACTATCAAGACTTAATTCCTATCGTTTATCATCTAATAATGAACTTAACAATTAAAATGCTTTAATTAGAAACACGTATGTTACATTAATAGATATATATATACAATCAAATCATGTAAAATAGATAAATAATTATATGTCTTTGTATTATTACAATGAAAGCACCCTATGTGTGTGTGTAATAGGTAGACGTAGGTTTCCCCAGAACTCTATCTCTCTGTTTTACTAATGAATAGTAAAAACATGCTACTCATTATCGAGAGACATAGGTTTGGGTTTGCACAAGTCTAACGAAAGATAAAGATTGAGAGACAGAGAGATAGAGTTCGAGAGGCAGATATCGAGGTTAACCTGGAAGAAGTGACGAATTGTTGCTGACGAAATTGCAGCGGATGAATTGCCGCGGACGAAATTGCTCGGACGAATAGGGATAGACAACGACGACGAAGGGTTTGCTAACGTATAGGGAAAATAAAAGAGGGCTTTGTGGTGGGCTTTCTAATCTCCGTGTTTTCTTTTTTAATTCTCGTTTTGTGATTCTCTTGTTTTCCCCTTATTTATTAGGGAATGAAAATTAGAGAAAAGGAAAAGATTTTTTTCTCCATCTTCTTTTCTCAATGTAACCAAACAAGAGACTTTACATTTATTTCCCTTTCTCTGCCTTCAAATCTCTGTACCAAACACACCCTAACATTATTTCCAAATATAACAATGGTGAGAAATTGGGCCTTTATAATTTGATTTTTGCATGACCAAAAATTCTAAAATTAGCTCTATAAGATTATTAAACTAATTATTAAACTAATTGAACCGCTCAGATACTAGACAATGAACTCGAATTAGGAATATAAAACATATCACAAAATTATTTCCTACTAAATCTTTTTACTTGATCATCATACCTATATAATTGACATGTTAAATTACTAATTTACTTTCTTTATGTTGTTATTTAATTTAGATACTTATATTGACAAAAAAGAGTAAAAAAATAAGTAGAAATATTTAATATTAAGCAATATCATATCTCAAATCATCACCAAAGATTGTAATTTACCCTTTTTTATATGTTAATGTTTATTTATTGAACTCAAAAGACAAACTACTTTTGAATGTATTTTCAACTATACACGTACTACTTTTATATTACATTCTTATTCTATTTCGTGGTTTAATAAAACAAAATTTACAACTACACATCGATCACATACTCTACACTGTGATAGATGCACATTTATAGTTATAAAACCTAATGTTTCCAACCTTGATAAAAACAAGAAACGATTAAAAACACAAATCTTTCATTTAACACTCCTACTTAATCTTGTAATTAATTAACCCCAAACCTAGCTAATCCAAACTTAACTTATAAAAAAAATAAATGTCCCTCCCTTGCTTTCTATCTCCACAATTTAATTTACAAATACAAACACTCACATGTTATTAATCACAACATTCCAACTAATATCATCATGCAACACTAATTATGCTATCACCATTGCTACTACTGAAGCTACCCGACATTTCTTGAAATGTGGCCACCGTGTGTCTCGTTGTTGATGATTGTTGGTCAGATGATGTTGATGGGGTGGCGGTTGAGAGGTTTAGTGTTAAGGGCAGTGGCGGTTCGTGGTGGTCATTTGTGGTGGTTAAATTGAGTTTGGCCATTTTGGTGGATGGGGGTATGGGGATTGGAGGCATAAGATTTCCCGAGTTCTTAGTTACTTGTTTGGTATAAGGTGCCCGCCCGAGTGTGAGGCTTTCTAGCCTCGTCGGGAAAGAGTCGTGTTTTAGATTTGGTGGTGGAGTTTGATCGTCATCCATTGTCGAGTTCATGTACTGCAATTAAGTGCATCAAGTTTTGTAAAATTCTAAATCTTTGCTATCAATTATGTTAAACTAGCTTTCAATAATAAATATAACAACGCAAAAACATTGGTGACACACCAAATATACTCTTGTAACTTTTATAGGTAAGTATATATGATTGCATATGTTACTCACACATAGATGATTTATTGATAAATAATGACTCAATTTTGAATTCTATGGATTTGGCTAATTTTTCTAGAAGAGTTATACTTTAACATGAGGGTTTTTTCGCAAGTATTAATTTTCTTAAGGTTAATGTGGTATTTCAACCATATACCTATGTACTCCGGTACTTCCACTTTTTTTATTAATATATAATGTGATCCTTTTACCAAAAAAAAAATACTAAAAGAGTTATACGAGGAAAATAATCGTCCACTTCTCAATTTCAACCAATTAAAAGAACTTTTAAAGATATCATGAAATTTTATTAGTGGCACAATGTAATAATTATTTTTTAAAATGTATGTTTACGTCTGTTGGAAATTTCCGAGTATTTAGGGATTTTTGGATAAGCCTTACATAATGAGTTGTTAGGATAAACACTATCTATTAATACAAGTTGGTATTATAGTAGAATTCATAGTCCTAGTTTGTGGTTATCCACATACATACGTCTAGTATAAATATAGATGTCTAGATACCAAGTTAGGGGTATCATAGCAAGGATTGATTGTAACAAAGTTTGAGTTATTTCTTTGTTATAATAAGTTAATTTCCTGCATATATTTGTGTTCGTAGTGTTGTTTTTATCTTCAATTGGTATCAGAGCCAATATTGAGGGCCTCGAATCATGGGAGATAATCCTTCATCATCGACTGGAGGCACGAAAGAGGGATCGTCGTTCTCTTTTCATGTACCGATGTTGAATGCAACAAACTACACGGTGTGGGCAATTCGTATGAGGGTAATTCTCAACGTGCATCAGGTATGGGAAACCATTGATCCGGGTTCATCTGACCAGAAGAAAAACAATGTGGCAATAGCCGTCTTATTCCAGGCTATTCCGGAAGAACTCATCTTGCAAGTCGGCATGATGAGCACCTCGAAAGCAATCTGGGATGCAATCAAAACTCGGAATCTTGGGGCAGACAGGGTGAGAGAGGCCCGTCTACAGACCCTCATCAATGAATTTGATAACTTAAAGATGAAGGAATCAAACACTATTGATGAGTTTGCGAGCCAGTTGTCAGGGATCGCATCCAAGTCGGCTTCGCTTGGAGAAACTCTCAATGAGAATAAATTAGTCACTAGTTTGCCAAGAAAATTCATTCACATAGTGGCTTCTATTGAACAAATTCTCGATCTGAATACGGTAGGGTTTGAAGATGTGGTTGGACGATTGAAGGCGTATGAAGAACGGGTTCGTGATGATGAATCAGAAACTGATCAAGGCAAATTGTTGTTTAACAAAACGACTACTCGCAACTCTGACTCAGGAAGAAGAGGAGGGCGAGGTGGACGCGGATCGGGAAGAGGACGCGGAGGAGATCGCCAATCGCAAAGTCAAAACTCCACAGCCACATCGAGTTCTAATGGTGAAGCCTATAAATCAAAAAATAAGACCAAGGATCGATCTAAAGTTCAATGTTATAGATGTGATCAATTCGGTCACTTTGCATCCCAATGCCCAGACCGAAGAGCCAAGCAAGAAGAATCACACGTAGCAGAGGTAGAAGATCAAGACCCACAATTGTTCATGGTCAAGACCCTTTATGAAACAGTACTTCTAAATGAAGAAAAGGTGATACCGAGCAGATATGAGTCAAAAAAAAAATGACAACATTTGGTACTTAGACAATGGTGCTAGTAACCACATGACGGGAAATCTTTCGTTTTTCACCGAAATCAATAGACATATTCGAGGACGAGTAAAGTTTGGAGATGACTCTTGTGTCGAGATTAAGGGAAAAGGATCAATTTTGCTTGAAGGCATAGGCGGAGGTCAGAAGTTGCTGACTGACATCTATTATATCCCTAATCTTAAAGCTAATATAATTAGTTTGGGTCAAACAACAGAAACCGGTTGTGAAGTATCAATGATAGGTGAATATCTATACCTATATGACAGCAGGAAAGTCCTTCTATTTAAGGTAAAACGATCGACAAATAGACTATACAAAGCGATGATTTTTGTTGGAAAACCCATATGCCTACATAGTCGACTTGGAAATCAAGACTGGTTGTGGCATGCAAGACTTGGTCACGTGAATTTTGACACAATTTCAAAAATGTCAAAAAAGGATCTGGTGATTGGCTTACCATCAGTTGCAAGTACAAACCAACTATGTGAGTCGTGCTTAGTCGGAAAGCAAACTAGAAAACCATTCTCCAAGAAATCCATATACCAAGCAAAAAGAACACTGGAACTTGTTCACGCAGATTTATGTGGACCAATCTCACCACCGACTATCGCCGGAAATAGGTATGTTTTTGTTCTAATTGATGACTACTCACGTTTTATGTTGAGTTTTCTTATGAAAGAGAAAAGTGATGCGATTACCTATTTCAAGAAGTTTAAAGTCAGTGTGGAAAGGGATACCAACAATCAAATTCGAATATTTCGAACTGATAGAGGAGGCGAGTTTACTTCACAAGATTTCAATAAGCTTTGTGAAGAACATGGGATGATAAGACACCTCGCGGCTCCATATACGCCACAGCAGAACGGCGTAGTGGAAAGAAGAAACCGAACTCTTATCGAGATGACACGAAGCATTTTGAAATCAAAGCAAGTTCCAAACTATCTTTGGGGTGAAGCCATAAACCACGCAACCTACATCATAAACCGAATCCCGACAAAAACCGTGAAAGATTCGACACCATACCAGCTTTATTACAACAGAAAGCCCAATATCGAACACATTCGGGTGTTCGGATGTGTAGCATATGCAAAAACAGTTGGTACACAGTTAAAAAAACTTGATGATCGCTCAATAAAAACAATACATCTTGGATCAGAACCGGGATCCAAAGCATATCGACTGTATGAACCGAAAAGTCGTAGAATAATTGTATCTCGAGACGTTATTTTTGACGAAAACTCAAGTTGGAACTAGGATTCAATGGTCGAGTCTAAATCCAAACATAAACCCGGTATGTTTTGGGTTCATTGGTCAAAACAAGTTGACACGGGAGATGGACCGGTGGCAAGTGAAATAAGTCAAGAAGAAAACGAACAAGAAAATGGTTCTTTTTCAGAAACAGAAAGCAACGAAGTTGAGACGAGTCAACAAGCACCTTTACCACCTCCTACACACTCTGAATCTAAAGCAGAGATTGAACCTCCTCAGCTGCGGAGATCAACACGAAACACCCATTTACCAAAAAGATACGATGGTTTTGAGGTAAATGGCTACACTGAAAATCGCGAGCTTTTATTATCACTTGGTGAAGATGAACCTGCAAATTATATTGAAGCCAGAAACAATCCAAAATGGGTCAACGCAATGGAAGAAGAAATTGCCTCTATTGAGAAAAATGGTACTTGGAAGTTAGTCTCAAGACCAAACAACACAACCATCATTGGCCTAAAATGGGTATTTAAAGTCAAAAGAGATGCAACTGGCTCCATTAGCAAGTATAAAGCAAGGCTCGTGGCCAAAGGCTATCTGCAACAACCTGGTATAGACTTTGATGAGGTATTTGCACCGGTTGCTCGTGTTGAAACCGTTCGGATTCTTATTGCTCTTGCGGCCTCAAAAGGTTGGGAATTACACCACTTAGATGTAAAATCTGCTTTCTTACATGGAGATTTACAAGAAGAAGTGTTCGTTCACCAACCGGAAGATTTTGTGAAGAAAGGTAAAGAAGGTTCAGTTTATAAATTGATAAAGGCATTGTACGGCTTGCGACAAGCACCACGTACATGGAATATAAAACTGGACGGGATCTTGAAAAATTTAAAGTTTCAAAGGTGTATGCAAGAACAAGCTGTGTATCGAAGGTGTATTGGAGACGATCTAATTCTTGTCGGAGTTTATGTCGATGATCTGGTGGTTACGGGATCTAACATAAATATCATATCTAAGTTTAAGCAAGCTACGGCTTCAAACTTTGATATGACTGATTTAGGAGTACTCGGGTACTATCTAGGAATTGAGGTGTATCAACGGAAAGATGACATTATCATCACACAAGAAGGCTATGCGAAGAAAGTATTAAAAGATGCAGGTATGTATGATTACAATCCCACTTTAATTCCTATGGATTCAAATGTGAAATTCTCAAAGGAAGAAAATGAGGAGGATACGGATGCCACAGAGTACCGAAGTCTAGTTGGAAGACTAAGATATTTGCTACAAACAAGACCCGATCTCTCATATGCGGTTGGCATTACAAGTCGGTACATGCAAACCCCAAAGAAACCGCACATGATGGCAATCAAACAAATTCTAAGGTATGTAAAAGGAACTTTGGGATTTGGAATTAGATATGCACGTGGAGAACCCGTGGAATTGGTCGGGTATAGTGATAGTAGTCACAATATAGATCAAGATGATGGGAGGAGTACAACTGGGCATGTCTTCTATCTTGGAAAGTCACCTGTGACATGGTGTTCACAAAAACAAGACACGGTGGCGTTATCCTCGTGCGAGGCAGAATATATGGCTGCATGTGCAGAACGCAATCTGGTTACGTGATTTACTTCGAGAAATAACTGGATCTCAAATGAAAGAGGTGGTAATTAAAGTTGATAATACATCTGCGATTGCATTAAGTTAAAAATCCAGTTTTTCATGGTCGGACTAAGCACATAAAGTCTCGTTACCATTACATTCGTGAACGAGTTGAGGAGAAGGAAATTTTGGTAGAACATATTAGTGGGAAGGAACAACGGGCTGATATACTTACGAAGGCACTCGCTAAGATCAAGTTCGTTGAAATGCGCAAGCTTCTTGGGGTGGAGAATCTCTTAATTTCCATTCGGAAATTAGGGGGGTGAATGTTGGAAATTTCCGAGTATTTAGGGATTTTTGGATAAGCCTTACATAATGAGTTGTTAGGATAAACACTATCTATTAATACAAGTTGGTATTATAGTAGAATTCATAGTCCTAGTTTGTGGTTATCCACATACATACATCTAGTATAAATATAGATGTCTAGATACCAAGTTAGGGGTATCATAGCAAGGATTGATTGTAACAAAGTTTGAGTTATTTCTTTGTTATAATAAGTTAATTTCCTGCATATATTTGTGTTCGTAGTGTTGTTTTTATCTTCAACGTCTAGCTAGTAAAGAATAATTTTGGTACGAAAAGAACAATTTGCTAATATCAGGTAATTACGATTCCTTAGACCAATACACCTTAGGCATATGTTTAGATGTACTAATTTATTCAAAGTTTCCTAATAAATTCTTAGTACATATTAATAAACTTCATATTTTACATATTCAAGGAACATATTAAATGCATTTTCAAGTTGTGATGAAAACTTTGAGTTAATTAATATACCTAAATATGTGCATGGGGCACATGTTAAAAAAACCGTTAATATATTACTATGTTTTAATTTGGCAATATTCTCTATGCTCTTAAGTTGTGATAAGCAAAATCCAAATTTTTTAATGAGTATCCAATTAGGTTTCTTATTATGTAATTATCGTTTATTTGTTTATCTACCTTTTTTTTTATCTATTAATACATAAAATCTCTTCTTTTAAAGAATAAATACATGGCATTCGGAAAATGATCATATTTCTAAATATAAAATACAGCTTATTAATATCATATATTTCCAGATACTGGGATATTTATATTAAGATGATCATTTAAATATCATATATTTCCAAATTAAAAACTCGACTACCTTTACACATTTATAAGGAAGAGTAAAGGCATAGAGTAAATTACACGGATGGTCCTTTAAATTTATAGCAAATTTCACAAATGGTCCTTTATTTCAAAAATTACACCGGTGATCCTTAATTCTGAAATGTTTTTCACCGATGGTCCTTTACACTAACTGACGTTAATTTTTTCTATTAACTTACCCCATGTGCAATGCACATGAGGGTAAAAAAGTCCTTTTTCATTTCTTTTCTTTTTATTCTAAAACTAAAAACTTTTATTTAAGATAAAAAAATTCATTTAAGAATGAAAAGAAATGAAAAATGACTTTTTTACCCTCATATGCATTGCACATGGGGTAAGTTAACAGAAAAAATTAACGGCAGTTAGTGTAAATGACCATCGGTGAAAAACCTTTCAAAATTAAGGAACACCGGTGTAATTTTTAAAACTAAAAGACCATTTGTGAAATTTACTATAAACTTAAAGGATTAATTTACTCAAAGGGATACAACTAGATTGTAGACTATCTTTACATATATTTTATTTATTCTCTTTTTAGTTAAATAATTATTTTTTCAGCCAGAAGATTGAAGGTTTCTGTGGAGCAGCTCTATTAACACAAGTAGTTTGGTGATCTTGGTGGCTTGGATGAGTCCATCCATCCATATCAACTTTTATCACCAATGATAACAGCCAATCATTTCATATTTCAGAAGATATGAAAATCCCTTTAATTAAATTTGATAGAAAATTGATGTTGCTTTTCGTTTTCTGTACTTTGTTTTTCTAGCCGTGTGCTAGTTTTTTAGTTAATATGAAAGCCGTTTCCAAAAAAATTGATAGAAAATCTCAAGACCAATAAAAAACGTACATTTAGTAAAAAAAAAATTAGTTGTAATTCAATGATATAAATCAATAAAAAGAAAAGGACAATAAGACAAATACTATAGTTGATTAGTTGACATTAAAACAATACAGAAAATGCATTGTTTGAGAACCTAGGTACGTAACTAATTATTGGTTGCAATTTTTTCTATCAGTAGAAGATTTATTCATTTAAAGTTTAAACAAATTTAAAAACGAGTAAACAGCATATTGTACGAATCGCAGATCAATTGTTACTTTTTAATTATTACTTTCCTAAAGTACTGTAATTATAAAAAAATTCAACAGTTATTTATTTACTAATAATAGTTGACAGCATGTGCTAAGTTTAATTAATTTAGAAAAAGCAATGATTCTATAATACTACTAGATAACTTATTTTTAGTACGAAAAGTTATAAGAATTAATAATTGATTCAAAGTTATCAATTTAATTTATTTATATGTTAAATAAGTTATTTAGAATTAACTAAATATTTGGTCTAAGGTTCCACGAACCGTATGATTCGACTGTTTGCTTAATTCTAAAGCAGCTGCTTTAAATATAAGTTAAGATCTAGTCAAAGCATCTGATGAAATAAAATAATTTTTCAAGCATATATTTGTTAGTTTAATTTAATCACATATTATGCAATAAAAATTGAACAATTTTGTTTTAATAAGAAAACTGAGCATGAAAATAGTTGAATAAGTGAACTAGAGTATGAAACGGTACCGTTTCGGTGGTAATGTCAAATAGACTGGATCTCCGGCGTCGCCTGCTTTGGTTAGTTCGCCGGAGAAAATACTTCTGAGCGTGGCTGGCCACCTGAGTCGGCGTTCGTGTTTTCACGAAGTTTCTAGAAATTCCTCTCCAATCTCCTTTTCCTACCTTTTGTAATCCGACCAAAAACAATCGGTGCTCCTCCTCCGTCCACGGCACTCCTATAGAATACAAAAGTAATTATCGGAATTAATAAACTAACGGATTAATTACAGCGATCACTAATCCGATCACATAAATTGGCGTATCGATCAGAGGACAAGTACCTCTCTTCCGTTCACGACTGCGAGCTGACGGATGAACGACGTCGTCGGAAGCATATCCGGCGGGTTCAATGTTTGATTCCGGTGGTTCTTCGTCAAACTGAGCTAGATTATTCATGCTAGCGCTTTTCCGGAACGGTGATCCTCCGCCGCCGCCTTCCATTAATCTAACGCCGAATAACATGATACCTTTACCACGAATTCCACCGCTGTTTGTGGCCGTGGAAAAGCTTACACCTCCACCTCCGGCAACAGTATCGGAGCACTTTCCAGGCGCGATCTCCATTGTCTCTCTCTCTCTAGATTTAGAGAGAGAATGAATGGATTGAGAGAAATGTGAATTTGATAGGTAAGTAGTAGTTGCTAATATGGGGGTATTATTTTGGGGTTTTAGTATATGCAAAAGAAGTTGTACTCTTATAACTAGTCTCTCATCCGTCTCACAAAAGAGTTTATATTTCATTTGGGCACAATCTTTTAGGAGATAGTTAGTGGTGGGGTCTTTTGTAATACTTTTGATTAAAATATAATGTTAGATTGGAGAGTGAAAGTGTTTTATTGGTGGAATGATTGGTAATAACATTATTTTATTAGGTGGACCCCCTAAATTTGAGAAATGTAAACTTTTTTGTGGGACAAAATTTAAGGAGAAATGTAAATTTTTTTGTGGGACGGAGGGAGTAATAAGCATGACTCCTGATCGAGGGTTTTGCTTACATGTTACGCACGAGCAATCATCAGATGTATCCCTGAGCTAATCATCGTCGTTCAAATCGTCTATATGTTTTACGGGGTATTACTTATTACAATTCGGTCCTGTAAGTTTATTTACAATTACACTATACATCCCTAGTGTATATAGTTTGTCATGCACTGATGGCCTGCTGTTAACTACCGTTAAATTGAGTTGCTAATTTTTTTAAGGGTAAATTACAGTTTTTGTCCCTGACCTATGGCCGATTCGGGGTTTTTGTCCCTAATCTTTTTTCTTCCGTTTTTTTGTCCCTTAAGTTTTTCAAATTCTGGAAATTTGTCCTTCCGTCCAATTTTGACCGTTAACTGACGATTTTTTTGTCAATTTCCCCAAATTACCCTTGCATCATCTTCATCATTATTGTGTTCTTCCCCAATTAAAACCTAATTCTGATTTGAAACCCTAATTGTAAAAAAACCTCAATCTAAACAGTCATCTTTGCAATTTTTCATCTTTGATGTCGATTTTTCAAAACCCAGATTGAATCACTCTTTCAAAAACCCAAAGAACACAAATTTGATTGATTCTGACAAGCATTTGAACGATAGTGGTTCATCTCCAGATCTGGTTGCAAGCATTTGATGACGGTAGTGGTTCATCTTTGGAGCGAGTGTTCGTCTCGCCGAGACGATTCCGATGGTGGGTCGCGGTAAGCCGCCGGACCCTCCACGCGTCGTCACGCGCCGCCTGAGTGTGGCGGCAGATCTGAAAAAATCACCTCATGCGTTGTCGTCGACTGTTCCGGCGGTTTCCGGCCAAATTGGTGTTCGTGCTAGGTCGAAAAATGTTCAGGTGGGTGAGGGGAGTATTTCCCCTCAACCAATTTCAGTTTTGGAGCGAGTTTTGAAGATCGAAGGTGGTTCTAGGGCTGTGACGCCGGAAACTACTCGCCGGCCGGAAAAACGTGAATCCGGCGGGGATGCTTCACATGGTTTTGCTCGGAGGCAGCGAAGCTTCAGTGGTCGGAGATTTAATTTTGGCCGGAGAAAACGGTGGTTCACGGTGGAGGTGTGTGTGTGAGTGTGTTTGATTTCATATTCAAGAAGACGAAGGGGGACAGATCTGGGTTTCTTGAAGAACATGAAGAATGAGGAAAAAAGACGAAAATACCCTTGTTTTTTTTGCATTTTTAGTCACTTAACAGCCAAAAATAGACGGAAGGACAAATTTCCAGAATTTGAAAAACTTAAGGGACAAAAAAACGGAAGAAAAAAGATTAGGGACAAAAAAACGGAAGAAAAAAGATTAGGGACAAAAACCCCGAATCGGCCATAGGTCAGGGACAAAAATTGTAATTTACCCTTTTTTTAATGACCATACCCTTTTGGCCTATTGTAATAAATGGGGATAAATGACTTCGTATGTAATAAGTGGTAAACCACAAATATTATTCGTGAAATTTCTTTTATTTGTCTTTTATACATGCTCTTTCACCGCCTAAAGATCCACCACTCACCTATATCTATTTGATTTCAAAGCTCAATCAAACGCATTTATTATCGCCACAACACCCCTAAAGAGTCTACCCATCCCCAACCACTACCTTCGGTCATCTTTTCCAGTTGTTCCGGCGTTCTGATGACAATAACTTCCCCCGTCAGAGGTGGTTGCAGGGAAGGAGTACGTGTTGATAGTGTGAGAAACTCTACAAATATGTAAGGTCGCCGGAGGTTTCTAGTTCTGGTGGGTCTGAATGTGGTGGAAGAACATAGATAAAAGAAAAAGAAAAGAAAAAAAATCAATTAATAGAGTAATTTCCACGGATGGTCCATGTGGTTTGTCACTTATTACATGTGTAGTCTTTTATCTTCGTTTATTACAAAAGAGTAGTTTGGTCATTCAGAAAAAAAAAAAAATAACATTTCAATTTAACGGTAGTTAATGGTAAGGACCACAAGTATAACAAACTACATACATCGGGATGTTTAGTGTATTAAAACTTAAAGGATAAAGGTTATAATAAGTGACAATCCACATGAGTTTTCTATGTAAAAAAAATTTCTCCTCTTTTTTAGAGTTAAAACTTATGTATGCTACTCTTAAAATTTGCAATGAAAAAGTATATTATTTTTGCTAAATCTTGTTATTTTACATTTTTTACTCATAAAATAAAGATATTTGTAATCCACTGATAAAATATGTATGTAACTTCTTGGAGAATTGTAAATGAGCTTCCCAACTCGTATCAATCTTGACAAACATGGTACCATCCTCCTCTACGCGGTGTCCGATTTTAAATTTACCAAGAAACAAAATCTCTATCTTTTTGTAATGTTTCTTTAGCCATTGGCTTATTGAGCACGATCAACATGTGGTGGAAAGTCAATATCACAAACCCTAATGGTCTCCAAGTTGTTCGTCTATTTGCGGACTCAACAAAAGGATCGACAAATTTCAAAACATGTCTAGACTTGTTATGCAAACCGTCCTTTCGATACTTTGGAGGTATAGAAACATTTTCACTTTTAGTATCAATAAATCTACCAATTGTAATCCATCTATTAATTGGGATAAGTGTACCCATTAAATCAACCTCATAAACAAAATCCTTCCAACAAGATCGAATTTGGCTAATCGTGTACCCACTTTCAACCAAACATACCCTAAACGCATTATGTCATTCCCATGCCAATAAACCAAACACCCTTTATACTTAGAGACCAAGAGAAACGTGCATAAAAAAATTAAGAGCGTGAAATATTAAAGAAGGTATGAGCAACTCTACACCGTCAACTTGGAATATTCCAATATAATCTTCCATTGGCAAAAATGAGAATTCTTTAGTGCTAAGTTATCCCAATTTATTTAAACATATATTTTTAGACTAATGTCAATAAACTTTAAGTGTTTATCTCATCATCTGACATTTTAATTGGCATTTAACTTATATATACATGTCAAACTACTCATTCTATTTAGTTTTTTAGATCTCATTATTATGAAAAATCAGCACACCCTCTCCAAGCCCTCAGTTGGACTAAACGGAAGGAAACGAAGAAACTAATTAAAATGCCAATTGACACTGATCTTATAAGTATTCATTTATTTCATATATTCAGTGTTTGTATAGAATAATTGCATAAGTAACCTGAAAAAGAATTTGTAATACGTAGTAATAAAATTTAAATATTTAACAATGACATTTTTTTTTTCGTTCCATCTATTTAGTTTATCTGTTTTATATCAAAGTAGGAAACTGTTTCATCAAAACGGTAGTTTGAATTAGATCTTACATTACTCCGGTAAAAATACAGAAAATATACTATCGTCTTGTAAGTTTTCTGTATACTAACTTGTTGATTTTTCTATTTACTTCAATTATACATGTGACATAATTGGTGTGTGGGGCGACTTAGGTAGAGCAGTAACACGTCAAAACTAGAGATTATTTAACACGATTTGGGCCATATGGGTTAATCCACCAGTGTTGTTTTTCTTTTTCTTTTTTTAATTTTCTTTTCCTGCTTTCTATCTTAAGAATAACTAATACTGAATTTGATTATAGAAAACTAAATTATTAAAATAGCAATGTTTTTAATAAAGTAATTTGGAATTGTATAATATTATGATATACTGGTACATGATATGCAACGCCACATATCATACTAATTTTTATTTTATTATATAAATTGTTTAACTTAAATTTTCGATTTGTATAATTGGTAGATAAATAGATCATAATCGTCAATTTATACTCGTCGAGTTACTTCACTATTAAAGGTGATTATCTTCAGGAAATGTTTTTAGTCTTCTAAAAAAATATTATGTTATAGATTTATTTTTGTTTTAATTATAAATGGCTTTTTTTGTGGGTGGGTGTGATTTGTGAGGATAAAGGGCACAACAACCCCACATACGAACCCCCATCCTTAGTTCCTTGTTCATCTCACCACATTTTTTTATCAATATCAATCTAATTTTATATTTTTTTTAGTCCATGATTTTGATGGCTTATTAAATGGTTCTTACTATTCTTGTCCTCATGCAAACTATAAATTATTTAATATTACTTGGTTGGAAAAATTATATGCATAGATGTTCAGCCAAATTTCTAAGAATTCATTTCATTTTCATATTTTCATTTTACCAACCACAAAACCTAAAAGGGAAGATAAACCTATTGTCACATAGAACACGGTATACTTCGGTACGGGTACGCGGAACGGGTATTGGATTCACTAGTTTATGTGTATCCGGTACAAAGGGGGTAGGTTCATTTCGGTACGTGTCTGGTACAGTGTACCTTACGTTTTGGAACGATGTACCAAATAATATGGTCTGATGTACCCTTCAAATCATTTTTTATATATATAATTATAATTATAGTTGTAAAGTTGAAACTTCAAAGTCCAAAAACAATAACATACCATAAAATCTATAAATACTTCAAAGACATTAACGACAATACTTGAGCATTTACAAAAAAATATTAATCCTATACCAAAAACTTTAATGACATAAAGCCAACAAAAATACTTATCTAGTGATCGGGAACTCCAATATGCCGTATCATATCGCGATCCCGATAGCGTTCGGGACGCAAATGTACAATGTTTCAGTACACGACGTCCGCTACACAGTTCATGGGCAAATTAGTGAATCGCGTTTTTATTCATAAACCACATTAAGTATATGAAAGATGATTCCTTTTTGCCAATTTTATCCCACAATATACCAAAATCACAAATTAAAAGTCACAACAAAAGACACACACATCTTTCCTTGCACCTAACATGCTTTTTAGAAAGATAAGAAAATGCAATATTAGGAGTAAAATCAGATATGTAATAGTTTATGAAAAAAATAGTTTTCTACTTAAAAAATAACTATGTAATTATATTAAAAGGAGTGAGTTATACACCATAATTTTTATTGCATACACCACAACAATTGTCTAATATTGTTATACAATTAGTTGTAAAACTTGTATTATGTTGTGTATGAGATAAAATTTGTTATGTAAAAATGAATTCTCTTGTTAGTTCATACGTGAGACATTACCTTAGATAAGTAGTATTAAATTATATAGTAGGGTTGTGCACGGTTCAAGAATCGGACAGGACTGACTAGAACCGAGAACCGAAAAAATGGTTTTAGCCGGACTGAGAACCGAACCGAGAACCGAGTTAATTTCTTTGACTTTTTTCGGGTTTTCTTGGTTTTGGACCGAACCGGACCGATTGGAACCGATAATCATTTTTTCATAAAACTTGAACCGCGAACCGAACCGATGTAACTCGGTTCGGTTCGATTCGGTCCGGCCCGATTTTGTGGTTCCAGTCGCCAGTCGGTTCTTCATCCAATTTGCACAGTCCTATTATCTAGCATAAATTTATAAAATTTACATTAGACCATCTTCATCACATTAGTCTGTTTCTCCCCTTTTGTTGAATCGACATTTATATTGGACAAATTAAAAGTATGCAAGATCATTTGGTTGATAAAACCCAGGCCTGTTAATGGATCGATCCGGACTTAGTTTGCTAACACCGAAAGCCCACGAACCTCAACCCATCACATTATACAATATCTCTTTATACTTGTTTTCCAGTTCGACTGACAAATCGTAACTACTATAACTAGAATGTTTCCAATGCAAGCAAAAAATCATGTAACACAAGAACTGTACAATGTAAGTTAAGTAAATAGGTATGATATAAAAAAAGATCACTTTTCACGGTATGTAATTTTGTGTATTCCGAAATAAATAAAAGATATTTTTTACACGGAGGAGGAATTGCAAAGCTAATTCTTTTAAAAACAATATTTGTGAATTTATGTGTCATAACATTATTATGGATAACAAGTTGAACTCTGTTGATGAGATCCACCGCCTCATGTGTAAAGGAAGCAAATGTATCAAACTCGAAAAGTATAAACATGTGTTGATTTTAATTCATGATTTTTCGTGTTTTATCACTTTGCACGAGGTAGCTTTTAAAGCAGTTTGTCCCAACGTAATATCCTGAAAACTCAAACTCACGAGAGGAAAAACTCTGGTTAGATCCACATACACATGTTGTTTGTATGGCCAGAAAGATGTTTTGGTTCAAAATTGAAGCTCCATCCACGTCGTTAGCGAAAGAAATATTGTTTCTCCGGTTTCAAATGGCCCGAATAATTGTGAAAAGAACCCGTGAACAAGCTTTCTAGAAGTACCGATCAGAGGGTGATCGAAACAAATAAGCATTTATTTACAAGATGTTTTGATTTGCTAGTTTACTTAAAGAGATAGCTTATATGTAGTACACAAAAATTATTGTAAATAGTAGGTTGGTAAATAATAACAGGGTATTTTATGGTGTTAAACTGTTAATAGTAGTAACACTTATATGACAATTAGCAGTTTAATGGTTTCATCTGATGTTCTAACATGTATAAATGTGTGTAGATTAATTGCATATAATGGTTTTTTTTTTTTTTTAGTATTTCCAGTTTGGTTAACAGAGCCCGAAGAGAAATTGGATTTGATGAACAACTATATAATTATTATCAAGATTTAAGTTAAGGCAACTTTCAACATGTTAGACCTCTTTGTCCCATTTATATTTAAATAAAATATAACCTAAAGTGACTCATTCATAAACGTATTATATTCCCTGACTAGATAAACAAGTGAAAAGTGCAGCACATATAATAATATCAACACTATAATAAGCTTAACTTTGTGAACACATAAATCACGTACACAATAGCCAAAAGCTGTGTATATGTAAATAATGAAAAGTGGGACCTTCTGTACATAATCTCTCTCATTTGCGTAATTAAGAAAATAAAGTCGTGGTAAATGATGATATGATCTTCTAATCAGCCGATAGATCTGAGTAAAAATGTCAAAAGTTTTAATCAGCTATACAATATTAATAACTACATTAATTAAAATAGATTTTTTGCCAAATACCTGCTTTTAGATTCGTTGCTGTATGCAGTTGGCCAAAGAGCCCCCATCAAAATGACGACTTTGCCCTTGTGCAGTTTTCTTCTTTCGAGTGTTGAATAACGACTCTAAGTTTCTGCCCGGATTTCCAAACCCGCTTCCTGGTGTGTTTGGGGAAATCCCTCTTGTTGGGCTACTTAAATTATTTGGTAATCTATCACGAAAAGGTGAACTAGGACTAGGAAATGACCCTTCTGCCCTCCACCAGTATTTAGGACTTAGAAATTCAGTACCCATACAGCAAGAATCGTTGCTTGAAACCCTCCCGGCTAAATCGTGTGATATTTCATCTAATGCTCTTTCTAGCCCGTTTACTCGTGTTTCCAATGAATTCATTCCGCTACGAGAATTTCCAATAAATTTCTGAAATTAATAGAAATAAAAATTAAAAAACAAGTGAAAAAAGTACTGATGACTAGGTGTTCTGCTACCCTCAACTACTAAAAGTGCAACATGGTACTTGGTCGCTTTAGTACCCTGACTCATTAATTTGATCGTGTTTTCTTACTTGACTTACTTTCGTTGGAGCGTTTGATGGACTAAAAAATATACCTTCATCTCAATATATTGATATTAGAAGTAAATTACGTGTAGAAAACTGGACCATATTAGCGAGTAAGGTTTTAAAACGACCATTTTGCATAGTTTAAGGTATCATGATGCACCTTTAATGGTTTAGAGTAGTGGAGCCAGCCATGCATTTTGGCCTAAAACAAAATAAAAAAGGGAATTGTGTTAAAGAACCTGTAAAAGATTAAGAAGATTTGACTGTTGGTTTTCGATCTGAACAAGCTGTCTTTGAATTCGAGATAAATCTTCAACCTCTTTTTGGTTCCCGTCAACGTCTATTTCCGACTCGCAGTCTTCAATAAACGGAACCACACGAGAACCGAATCTTGTTTTATTAGAAATTACTCTTTTCTCGGTTTCTAAGATGATGGTTTTATCGGTATCCACTGTATCAGAAACCACAAGTTTTTCACTAGTAATATTTTCTGTACAATCTTTATCTACATATGCAGGCTTGGGTGGAGGAACATGTACTTTCAAATCGGCTTTTTTGTCAAAATCCATTTTTCTAGCAATTGAAGCATTAGGTTTGGTGTAATTACTCTTTGGAGGACTTCTGCTTTGTGTTGTAGTTGGATATGAACGTTGAATTGGAGAATTCTTGCTACTGGGAATTGTTTCTTTTGGTGGAGTTTCATTACCTGGATATAAAATTTAATAAAAAATAAAATAAATAGAAATAATTTAGATGACAATTAGGTCTTCCATCAAAGATGTTGCACGAGGTATTATTATACTAACATGAAAATCAAAGGGCATGCTACCAAGAAAAGTGACCAAACATAATCAAATATGGAATAAATCATGCCATCCATTTAATCATTAACAAGTGTCACTATTGTTCTCCAACTTATATAAAAGATATAAAGCTCCTGATTATAAAAATTAAGTGTAAAAGGAAACCAAACAAAATGTTCCATGTTGCAACATTAATTATTGTTCTTTAATAATTGAGGTATACAATTAGGCTGCTTTCCTTCCAGCTCAAGGTATGTTTAGCCCACCTAATACTATTAGGATTAGCACATAACCAACCACCATATGTATTTCATGCCGAATTAAACAAAGTACAAACATAGTAAGAACACATAACCAAAAGGTATGTAACAACTAATTAATGTGTGTCACCAAGTCTGAAGATTAGTTCCAACTAATAGCAAAATCGTTCTACATTTATTTGCTAATTAAATCACAAAAATAGTTTACCTTTAGAAGATGGATTGCTATTCAATTGAGGAGAAACCAGAACCTCCCCTGGAATCTCCTTCCACAACAATAATGTCTTATTCATCGATTCTCGAACGACCTTCACCTGTTACATTTGTTAATCAAAATTAAGCCATGAACAATTAGGCAAAAATTTTGTTCAATTCAAAATAAAATATCCAAATTTCATCAGTACAAGTAATATTTTGAATATCTACTCTGATTTTGTCAAAATAGACACTGTATGATTGATAGATGATACCTTATCGAATCTCTTGTTCTCTAAAGAAGAAAGACACGAAGACCTGAACGCTGTCAAGTGAAGCTTCTCCGCCACTGCCAGCCTTCCCAACGCCTCAACTGCCGCCTTCCTCGCCGCCCAATCGTCATTACTCAAAAATTCAACCAAGCACGGAATCAACGAATTTAGAGAATTCCGGTTAAAAGAGGCACCACCAGCTCCAGCAATGCTGCCAATAACAGATAACAATGCTGATTTAGCTTTGAAGCTATCGGATTTAATCAATTTCAAAACCCTAGGCAATAGCTTTTGCAAATGTGCCGGTTCAGGATCCGGCGACGCCTCAATCGCCGCCGACAGACACAACGCCGAGCCGATCTGAGAGTTCTGATCCTGTTCTGTCAAAACGGCTTCCACTAATGGCTTCGACAACGACGAGAACGGCGGTTGAGTGATTTCCGAAGCAATGGACGACACAGCTCCAACACAGGCAGACCGGACCGCGGAGTCAGGATCCCGGAGACGACGAACGACGGCAGAAAGCATTTTAGAAACATGAGGTGAGAGAGCATCACCGTGAGTCACCGAGAGAACGCCTAAGATACGGACACATTGCCTCCGTACAGGAGACTTGTCAGACGACGACGTGGAAGAGAGGTAAGTGAGGAACGGAGCAAATGAATCATGGTCGAGACTAAGAGCGATGGATTCCAGCTCCGTCGCAGCGACGGCAAGCGTATCTCGGTCAGAGAGCTTGTTGAGGCAAGTGATCACACGGTGCTTGAGATCTTGCTGAGGTTGAGCTGGTGATTGTGGGGTTAACGAAACTCGTTTAGAAAGAGACATTGTTTGTAGTCGAATATAACGTGAAAGTAATGCGGGGGTTAACGCCGCCGTGTTGTGGTGGCTGTGGCGGTGGAATGTGAAATTGGTTGCTTATAAATGGAGAGAGATCGACACAGATAACGTGGGGGAGGAACGGCAGAATGTATTAATTCATAATATTTTTTCTGAATATATTTCTGATTTTTTCAATTTAATAAATAAATTTATGTATGAGTTTTTCTAACAAATTATTATATTGTATATAGAAAAATAAATATAAATATAATTAACTTATAACAACAAATTGACCAATAAAATATAATATGTTAGTATTTCTCATGCAAATAAATAACAGAAAGAACTATTCTTATCTATTAAATATAATAAAAGAAACATTAAGGTGCCACATGGCACTTTTTAGGAGTCCCTATTTGACATGTGGCAGGTTCCTATTGGACACAAAAAAAAAATTCCCGTCTTTTACATGCGTCTTATTCATCAGCAACTAATATGCGAATTATGGGAATTATTATGCATATTAATTGCTCCATGTATTAATTTAGGAATTGTTATAAATGAGAACATTTAATTCGCAATTTCATTCACTTATCAAATCCCAATTTAAATGTTGAATATGTTATTTACGTATCAATCCTTAAAAGTTAGCTATATTTGAATTTTAAATGAAATAATTCGTGATGGTTTCTACCTTTTATTATTATTTATATAATAATAATTTGAATTATATTTATCTTTAGTATTTCATAGAGAAATCAGGATTTAATTATTAATCAACTTATGATTATGATTTCCAAAAACTTAAACCCGTGTTCTGTGTAATGATAAATTGAGGAGAATATCACATCATGATTCCCACAACAATTGAAGCCCTCATATCCTTATGTAAAATTCAGGTTAGTGTTCTTGATTACAGAGTGGAATTCTTTCATTAAAATACATTCTATACAATTATTAATTTAACAATGTTCATTTCATTTTTGCAGAATACTTATAAAAATACATTACTCAAGAAAATGTTCACCAATGTTTGTTTCATTGGTGCATCAAAGTAAGCCTTATACAATTCTAGAAGTTTGCTTATCATTCGTATTTATCTGTTTCTAATATCAGGTATTATACACAAAAGTTGTTAGCATTTGAGTGATGACTTTTTTATTTTGACTTTGACTTTCATTTGCTCTTTATTCACAGTTGATTATGTTGGTAATCTTTGTCAAAGGAAATTGTTTACTGAACAAGGAGATGCTATTAATTACCTTTCAATCTGAGTTAAATCTTAGTTGGGGCATTTGTTGCCCGTTAATGGGCAAATGAGTTGATTTGGGTTATATTTTACGTCTAATGGATTAAATGGTTATAACTGAAACATGGGGAAAAGGGTAATGGGTTGAAACTCACCTACAATGCATGGAAGGTATATAAGACGTTATATCATCATTGTAATATTATTTTGTCGCTATTTCTGTATGGGGGAATCCTTTATAATCATTTTTAGGATTTATCCAATAATAATTCTGTTTGACTTCTAGAGTCAATCATGTTTTATATACAGATGTTAGTTCATTTATTGAGCAGGCCGTTACTTTCAAGCCCAGGTAAGAATGGATGGTCGTTTTAAGATTATTGTGGTTCCTTCAAGTTTTTGCCTTTTGAACTTGCAATTTTTTTTATTATAGATTTTAGTTGTTTTTAGAATCAACCATTTTTTTTAGTGTTTTAACAGTAAAAGATTAACTTTTTTACGAGTTTTAATTTTTAAAGTAGGCTAACCTTGAATATATGGCATATCCAACCGATTACATTTCATGGTAATAAGAATAGAGGCAAAATCCATAGATTTATACAAACAATAAAGACCATTTATGTAAATTACTCCAGATATAAAAATAAACATAACATGAATCAACCCATCCATTAATAAATGGTTCAGATTGACCATATTTGGAATATTGATCAAGAAAACATAAAATTTAATTTAAAAAATTAATAATTTAACAAAAACATTTAGAACTTCCCCTAAAAGTTGAAGCTATAGACCACATTAATTTTCTAGCTCTTTCGTGTTTTCTATCAATAACTGCAAATTCAAACATTGTAATTTCATAAGTACCGTTATAAAAGATTCATTTGACCCGTTTTATTATTAACCTAATTTTAATACATTTTAGTTTTTTTAGACTCACTTACCCATATTACAAATTTCTGATAATTTCAATTTTGCGTAGTAATACAAAATTGGAGTTGATTAGATTTGGTAGCGTTCAACAAAAAAATACAACTTAAATTAATATAAGTATATAACTTTAAATGGAATTACTTAACATTCTAATTTGTCTTCATTAAATCGAATTACTTAACGTTATAATTTGTCTTAATTATAATTTAACTTTGTATGTTATTTTTATATATCACTTAACTATCCACACTATCTCTTATATCTATTACCAAAATAAATGTAAATTTTACTGATTATAATTATAAATAATAATATCATGCAAATAAGATTAAACAAACATTCAGTGAATAATTTTATAATATCACATGTTTAATAATCTTTTATTTTATTTATTTTTTATTATATGCTTATTGTTTTATTATTCCGTAATAATAGACCTTGATGCCTATATTATTGGTAACAATTAAATTCAAATGTTAACATTTTAAGCATTTTATATTTTTATCGTATAGGTAACAATCATACAAGTAAATTTCACAATTTTATCCTATATACAAATTATGTATAGAAAAGTTATTGACCACCCGTGAATTCACGGGTTATAACCTAGTTATATTATAAATGCAAGAAGACGAAAATGCCAATTGGGCATGACGCTTTTAACTCTCAGTATAATAAAATACGGAGGCATATAAGGTTATGTTATAAATCCTCATATTTTATTGTATTTTCTCAAGATGCGAAAGAAATTATAAATGACATGTAATCTTAAAATCACATATCATATGTGATAATGTTCTTACAAACTATTTTTATTAGATATTTAGTATAAACATGAAATTACTATATTAAAGAAGTTTGTGAGAGTTATTTAACATTATATATTATTTCGTTGTAAAATAAGACATGTTGAATTTATTATTATTATTATTATTTAATATTTAACTTATATTTGATGAATTTGTAGTCTCTGTCTTTTTAAGAAAAAATAACAATTATATGTGTTCATCACTTCATCCTAATATTTATTTGCTTTGAAATGGTTACATAATTTGCCTAACTTGAATCATACAAAAAAAATGGAATTCTAATAATTAAGGTTCATAAATTTGAAGATGTAAGGTGTCAGAATGTTAGATGTTAGAAGTTGGAAGCATGTTACTGTCCCATGGGATGAGAATTCAATTTCAAATAATATGTCGTTTTCTCTTTTTTATTACCCTTTTAAAATATGAAAATGGATGCAACATGCCACGGCCCAGGATAATGAAATCGTCCACTACATATTTGACAAGTTAAGGTTAAAACGGGAAGTAACTTTTTACTTTATAGTCATTTAATAATAAACGTATTTTATCATACCTTATATGCTCAAATTATGAAAGCCTAAATGATTTGTAATTATAAACGTCATTTAATATACGTATTTAATCTAAATCCGTTGATTAGTACAGATTTCATGCTAGTTATTGCGAAAGATTTATAATTATAAGATATACTTTAAATTAATCTTTATTGTCAAAATAGTTATTCGCTTCAAATAATCTATATATTGTTTTAGTTGGGAATTAATTATTTGGACGAAGAAAAAAAAGGACATGTACCAAACGTAGAAAGGTCACGCCTAATAATAGCCAGGGGATCCTATTTTATAGGGGGAATAACCAATACAATAAGTTGTAACATGAGAAAATGGTATTCATGTGACCTGGTTGGTCCATTTTATCCCAAATATAATGTGCATCTATTGGTTTTGGTGGAATTAGATTTAGATATCGATATGTAAATATAAGGGCTTTGATATATTACATATTAACTTAAGATATAAATATAAATTACAAAATCTTATTGTTCTATATATGTTTTTGTATATACTGTACTGTGGAAGTCATAGATAAGTATGTACAACTAGGTCTGTAACCGGATCAAATGAACATAAGTTGAACTTATGACTACAGGATAATAAGGAACATCTTTTAATATATTATATTGTTATATTAAGCGAATACATTGATGTAATAGGAAGATGATGGTGAGAGATGATTAAAGATGTTAAGACTCTCATGTGATATTTCTTGGATTATTAGGCAACCTTTTGGCGACATTTGGTTGTGATGTTGTTTTCCATTTGATAAGGTCCCAAGATACCCGTTTCCTACAAAATTTGGCCATATTATTTATATTCAAAATATAAAAGAGAACATGACACACCCCGCTAGAGATATTAAAATATTTCAATCATTAATGCAAGAAATTGATAGATAATACGAGCACATATTTTAAATCTGGTACAGGCTTTTCATAGACCAATAATTAAAGAATCAATAGTTCAATGATTAAAATTGCTATTTTACTAATTCATAGATTATTAATAATTTATTTCCGAGCCGAAGAGCTTAAGTCGACTTAACTTTTGAGGCGATTTCAAATATTCTCGAGTCTGTCATGAGTAATTTGTGTATTAGTTCAACTTTGTTACATCTCTATAACGATCTACCATTGCATATTTTTAATCTTACATTAAAGAGCTTATAACTAAGCGATATCTAGTATTTAAATGTCCTAGAAGATTGTAGGTTCGAGTCTCGTTGTAAACAAAAATGATGTAAATTTTATATATTTAATCTTACAAAAAAAATAAATAAATAAATAAAATCGTATAATAGTTAATATTTAGAGTCACAAAAATGTGAAAAATGTAACTATAAATTTGGTCTTTCAAGAATGCATGTTGTATCATGAGGTCCTCCCCGCATTAGGGAACACCATCACATGCGTATTGTATCTTGTTTGGCACAAGTCCAATGTAATAATGGGTAGCCATCTTATATTTCTTATTATTTCAAATGAAAAAATACAAGCAAAAATGGGCCCTTCTGTATATATTTATGGCATTAAATTCTTTTATAGGTTATATATTTATGGCATTAAATTCCTTTATAGTCCTCCGTATCAAAATAAGTGAATCACTTTGAAATTTACGTTTATTGAGGCAAAATAAGGTAATAAGAGATTAGTGAAATTAAATGGGGTAATTATAATGGATGGGTCCCAAATATAGGAAGATGAAAAAAATGAATGGGCCCCCACACCTTTAATGATGTTTAAAGATGGATAAGTAAGGGTAACTGAGTAACTTTAAATATAAAAACTTACCAAATAAGGAAAGTGGTTCACTTGTTTTGATACACCCTAAAAAAAAGTGATTCACTTATTTTGATACGGAGGAAGTATTTGGTTTCAATTACCTCATATGATTTTTCAGTACCAAAAGGTTTATAACTAAGTGATATCTGACGTTTAATTGTTTCATAAGGTTATAAGTTCAAGTTTTGATGTAGATTTAAAAGGTATAGTCATTTAAAAAGTATAATTGTTCAATAAAATGATTTATATAAAATATGTTCCGTCTTTGATTCTACTTTATGTATACAAAAATGTAGGTTAAATAAGTTAGAAGTCTCTTCAAATATGTATTTTACCATACGAACCCAACCTTTTCGTCTCAGGCCTTTGAAGCCCATCAGTCATTGGTCGACTTATTGGGCTGTATTCCTAAAAAGATCAATTTAAAAAGGCTAAATAAAGAATAGTGTATCGACTTGAGCCATCCTTACAAATCCACCCTTAAACTTGACCCATCAAGTATTTTTTATCAAAAGAATAGGATTTAGTCACCGGCAATCACCGGTTTCCAGTCACCCGGTTGAAATTAACAAAAAACGTCAACAGGACCATCTCTACTCTTGGTCTTCTCCTTTTTTCTTCTCAGGTTACAAACACACTCCACTGTGTGTGTTCTATATAGAATTATATATATACATACAGCTGCCTATGCACACGCTCTAAAATTCTATCTACAGATTGATAGATTCATTACCTGCATTCAGTTAAGGGGGTGTTTGGAGGGTTTATTTAGGGGTTTATGAGCTTATTTAAGTTAATATAATATGCATTACTAAGTGTTTAGTAGAGTTTATAAGCTTAGGGTTTTAAATAAGGAAGGTTTTTTCTACCTCCTTATGCGTAATTCCTCAAGCTTTCAGAGGTGATGCCATGACATATCTGATGATTGTCAAAGACACGCTTCACGATAAAAAAGAGATATATGCAGAATTTGTGGATGTTATGGAAGAATTTAAGGTTTGACTAAAATGTCCCTTTATTCAATTGTCATGCTATAATAACTTGTGATGATCAGTTATAATAGTTGTTATGTTGTAGAATTAACACCATAGGTATCATTGCAAGAGTGAAGGAATTGTTTAAAGGGCACTGGAGCCTATTAATATGTTTCTCCCAAAGGGATATGAAATCACAGTCTCAGAAGAAGATGAACTAATTCGTAAAAAGCATGTTGTGTTTAAAGAAGCCATTCAATTTGTAGACAAAATTAAGGTAATAAAATCATTGGATTTTGTCTAAATCTATTCTTGATATTTCCTTGCAACACTTTTTATTTTTGCAGACGAGATTTCTAGGCGACCATCAAGTGTACAGATCTTTTTATGATATTATGAATATGTACCAAAAGAATCGCAAATCTATCATAGAGGTCCACCAAGAGGTTTGTTATTTTAAAAACTATTATATATATATATATATATATATATATATATATATATATATATATATATATATATATATATATATAGATATATGTATGTATATGTATATCTGCATATTTAATCGGTAGCCGTCTTTTTTCAGGTTGCTGCTCTTTTTCAAAACGAACCAGAAAGAATTCACCAATTTTTTACCTGATCATATATCAGCAGCAGTGTCGAAACTTCATAATTCTCACAGTCAAAATAGTAGCTATCCCATAATAAAGCATGTGCATATAGAAAAGGTAAACTTTTATACATAATTTCATCATCAAACTAATATTTTGCTAAGTTTTTATTCATCTGAAACTCTGAACTTATAATCATAACCAATATTGCAGAAAAGTAGTACTGAACGTGATGTTAATGTTGAAGTGCCGGATCATTATAATAAAAAGGAAAATAAGAAACATGGTGAAAAAGTAATAGTGAACAAGGAAGACAAAGAAAACCGATCAGAAGATAAAGATACTGATAATCATGGGACAAATCAGTTGACTAAAAAACGTAAATCTGCTACTACACTTGAAGATTCTGTTACGGACATGTGTCACGAGAATCGAGATCATGAAATGGACATGTGTCACGAGATCAATGGCATTAAAAATTTTGATACCGGATCAGAAGATAAAGATATTGATAAAGATTCTGTCACGGAATTGTTTCATCAAGGTATCTCCTAATTCATAATAACAATATGCATTTGTTGCAAAAGTCGATGTTTATTAATATAAAGGCCAAAATGCATTTTAGTACCCTGAACTTGGCTGACTAGGTTTCCACTACCCTGAACTATTAAAGGTGCATCATGATCATGGTACCATAAACTTGACAAAATGGTCGATTTAGTACCCTGACTCACTAATTTGGTCTTGTTTTTTCACGTGATTTGTTTCTAATATCAATACGTTGAGATGAACGTATATTTTTTAGTCCGTCAAAAGCTCCAACGAAAGTAAGTCAAGCAAGAAAATGTGATCAAATTAATCAGTTTGGGTACTAAAATGATCATTTTGTCAAGTTCAGGTAACATGTGGCATCTTTAATAAGTTCGGGGTAGTAGAGGACCTAGTCAGCCAACTTCAAGGTAAAATGCATTTTGGGCTAATATAAATTAACTTTTGGTAGATATGGGTGATCAAGTGTTCATTTACGTGAAAAATTACAGAAATTTACTGTTGAAAAAGTCAAACTATGTTAACTTAATTTTTTATCAGGTTCTTTGCGGGATGGAAATTTATCCAGACCTTTACACACAGATGATGATAATCGAGATCATGAATCGGACAGGTATCACGAGATCAATGGCATTAAAAATATTGATAACCGATCAGAAGATAAAGATAAAGATATTGATAAAGATTCTGTTACCGAATTATCTCATCAAGGTATATCCGTATTCATAACAACACCGGCGGGTTTTTGTGAAACTGCAGATATGCGTGATTAAGTGTTCATTTTACGTGAAAAGTGAAGAAATTTACTATTGTAAAAGTCAACCAAATCTTTTGTCAGGTTCTTTGTTGGATGGAAATTTATCCGGACCTTCACATACAGATGATGAGAATCGAGATCATGAAATGGACACGTGTCACAAGATCAGTGGCAGTAAAAATATTGATAACCGATCAGAAGATAAAGATTCTATTACCGAATTATGCCATCAAGGTATCCCCTAATTAATAATAACAATCTGCATTTGCTGCAAAAATTGATGTTTATTAATATAATTTTTTATTTTGGTCAGATATGTGTGATTAAGTGTTCATTTTACGTGAAAAGGTGAAGAAAATTACTATTGTAGAAGTCAAACTATCTTAACTAAATCTTCTGTCAGGTTCTTTACGGGATGGGAATTTATCTGGACCTTTAAACACAGATGATGAGAATCGAGATAGAGATCATGAAATTGACAGGTGTCGCGAGATCAATGGGAGTAAAAATGTATCTAAAGTTAAGCCATCTTCACTTACAAGTAAAGAAGAATATCATGCAAAGCCGTTACACGAACTCGATCTTTCTGACTGTGAACGTTGCACTCCAAGTTACCGACTTTTACCAGAAAATGTAAATAATCCTTAAATTTTATATCATATTAATAAATTTTAATTAATAAATTTTTATTTGATACAGTATCCAATTCCTTCAGTAACACAAAGAACAAAAATGGGTACTGAGGTGTTGAATGATCATTGGGTGTCTTATAATTCGGATTATTCTTCTAAACCGATGCGTAAAAACCTGTATGAAGAGAGTTTATTTCGATGTGAAGATGACAGGTTCTGTATTTATGTATCTACATATATAGAATCTCTCTATATAATTAATAATTAATTATCTTTTCTTTCAGGGTTGAACTTGACATGTTATTAGAATCAGTGAAAGAAACAACAAAACGCGCACAAGAACTTTTAAATAGAATTAATGATAACTCGAAGAGCAACACAAACAACGTTGTTCGTGCCGAAGATTATTTTACAGGTGAGAAAATTCATTACTAAACACTAATTATCTAAAATAAAAATTTATGAACAATAATGTTTTCTTAGGTTTACATTTAAGGTGCATTGAACGTATATATGGAGATAACGGGCTTGATGTAATGGATGTATTAAAAAAGAAGGCATCTCTTGCTCTACCAGTAATATTAACTCGATTAAAACAAAAAGAAGATGAATGGAAAAATTGTCGAATTTATTTTAATAAAGTTTGGGCAGAGGTTTATGCAAAAAACTTTCACAAATCACTCAATTATCGGAGCTATTATTTCAAGCAGCAGGACTCCAGAGCTAATAGGAGACGTCGTTAACAAGTGTTTAAATATTTACTGTTTTTGGAACTTGATGTAAATAGGAAACGTGCAAATATGGTAGGTAGCTTTCCTAGTTACTTCACCATGTTTGATTTATTAACCAAACTAGGTTATAACCCGTGAAAAATCACGGGCCGGTCAGTAAATTTGTTTAACATAATTTTTATAAATTACAGATATGAGTTGTTAATTTTATTATTATTAGATATATGATAATAAATTATAAAATGATTGAGTTGTATTTAAGGTATTCCTTAATTTTTGTTTAGTTCCAAATGATAAATCTCAACCGTTGATTAATTATAAATAATTATCAAGATTAATCACATATTTTATGTATCGAAGGTACGTTAGTCATCTTTTTTAAAAAAATAATAAAATGAAAAGCTTATAATAATGCTTACTTCATGTAGTTGAAATATGAATCCACAATTGTATTGATATTGTGGTGGTACGTTATAAAAGGTTGGTAGTAATGGAGTAATGTGTTAATCAGTTTACGTATTATCTTTTTTAAATCTGTTAATGATGGAAGCTCATAGCTACATTAAAAAGACTAAAAAATCAATCCAACACCTAAAAGCAAGGTTAAATGCTTCATATTGAGTCAAATTATGGTTTAAGCATAAGTCTGAGTAACACTTATCTGTGTAAGATGAAAAATGTACACTTACAATCACTGTTGATCTGCACTTTACTATTTTAGTGAACTGAAATTATCATAAACATAAAACTGTTATCAACAAATGGTTATTTTTATTGTAAAATAAGCTACGGGTAACTTTATCTGAAAAGATATCCAGGAAACAACATATCCTCTTATTTAAATCTACTAATAGTGGTCTTTCTTTGCAACTTCTGTTTTTTGAATGTTTGTTCTCAAACCATTATGACCGACAAGTTTTAAGCGATTCATGGTAATTACCAATAATCAATATATATGGTAATTACCAATATATGGTAACAATCGATTTAGTTTGGACGGGTATCTCAAACAAATATATGGTAATTGCCTTCATCTCCAAAATAAATATTGATCGACAAAGAAGACAATATTTTAGAAGACAATTTTCATCAACAATTCAACAAATATTGATGGATGATTGGATTCCATGAGATTTCAATCTTCACATTATTTGTGAAGGGAATTAAGTTTCCTACCACATTTTTTGATGTTTATATCACAGTGTACAAGTAATATTACATACTGTACAAGTAGATAATGCAATTGTTGTGGTAGATGAGTATATTTATGAAGGGTATATTGATATTTTATAATATACAAAGTATTATCAACTTCCTTATTTAAAAGATTTACAAGATATTCTCTAACCAAACAATTATCTACAAATAATGTTTAAATATATTCGGTTAGATTCTTACCAGAGTTCCTCAATCTTCAGTTGTGGGGAATAATCATCTTGACTTTGAGCGGAAAACCTAGAGGGAAATCTAGGGTTTACAAAATGGAAGTTTTTAAAAAATCGATGAATACAAAATGCAAGTTTTTAAAAATTTTCATTACAATCTCTCTCCCTCTACTCCATCTCTCTGATGAGCAGGTTTGAACAGGGTTTGCTTCGTTGTGTTCATCTTCCACCACGAGGTTTTCATCTTAATTTTCTTTATATGTCATGCTTCTCACCTTCTCCACCCTCCCATTAAGAGTTTAGAATTCAGGTGCCTTAGATCTTTATTTTGTGTTTTCCCTGTTATAAAATCGTAATCCACATACACACATCGTTCTGTTAGGGTTTTAATTGAGCTTCAGACCAACGGGTTTCTACAATCGGAAGCAATTTTAGATGCGATCGTTGGCGTGCAAAGCACATCTTGCTCTTTGAGATGATATGTTTCAAAGGTCGTAACCATTTCTTTCTTCTTTTGTGGTTGCCTTCCTACGGAAAAAGTACATGGTTAGTTCATAACTCTCTGATTTTAGGAAGAAAAGTTATTCAATCGATATTTTGTTTATTGAAAAATTAAGATATGTTAGTTACTAACTAATAACTTGACTCCTGTCATATTATTTTTAAATAAAATGTAGTGTTATGAATGTGTTAATTTATCAATTAGTTGTGTAAAAGATTAAAAACCCATATTAGTTTCATTACTTGGGATGTTTAGCTTTATTGAATTGGTTAGTGAATCAGAATAACATAATCTATTCAGGGATACTTAGTAAATTTTATGTAACTTTTAAAATGGCAAAATATTACAGGTGTTCCCCTTGAAATCTTAGCTCTTGAAGCCACAAGAGCAGATGGAAAGACATATAACTGATTTGATTAAAAAAGTACGTTCCTAATAATCTAATATTTATTATTATTTACTAGATATTTTCATATCTCTCGTTTTAAATTATAAAAATTGCAGAGTTTACAAGATATTACTGGAGCAGAGTTCAAAATGTTCATGGACTTTTTAAAAAGTTTGAAGATATTTGGAGAGAAAGCTCCTACTGAACGTGTTCAAAAGCTTGCCGAAATTATTGAAGGCCAAGCTGATCTCGATGCACAATACACTGTAAGTTTATAATATTTCTTATTTTTCTTTGATATAGTTTGTTGAATATGTAACATTTTGCTGACTATGATATGATTATATAAATTAAATTCAGGTTGAAGATGGGGACCATGTTGATAGATTAA
The DNA here is from genome assembly GCA_963853835.1 of Calendula officinalis. Classification (NCBI taxonomy): domain Eukaryota; kingdom Viridiplantae; phylum Streptophyta; class Magnoliopsida; order Asterales; family Asteraceae; genus Calendula; species Calendula officinalis. The sequence continues at coordinate 255,748 of OY970830.1, read as the reverse complement.
TATCATGCCTATACATGGCTCTCCCGTTCTTTATAGTAAGTCTCTTTTTTCATATATATTTTTAAATCTTTTAATTTATTTTTTTTAAATTGAAATTTTATATTATTTGCAGAGAGGTGCTTCAAGTAGCAAGTTTCTCAATTATTTAAACAAGCACATTCTCCCTGTTTTTGACAAGGTATTAATCTTTTTTTCTTTTTTTAAATCTCATGTTTATATCCTAATATTAACCCATTATTTATTTTCTACCCTTTTTTTCAATTTGAAGCTTCCGGAAGAACGTAAAATAGATTTACTAAAGAATCTTGCAGAGAGTTCACCTTATGCAGCACCACAAGATTCTAGGCAAATCCTTCCTTCTGTTGTTCAGCTCTTGAAGGTAATCAATTTTCGGGTCAACCCGACCTGACCCGTACAAAAAGCGACCCGTTTCAACTGTAATTTTGACTTTAATATTCTGTTCATGCTCTCACAAATACATGCCTCGAAGAAAAACAGGAGAAGAAATGAATTTCACATATGTTGAGTGTATGTTGTACTCATTTCACCATTTAGCTAACAAGGTGAGAAATGTGTGATTTTTTATTATATTGTTATATTATTAATTTATTAATTTATTATTCATGTTATTCATTTGTTGAAATCTGAATGTAAAACAGGCCCCAAATGCGACTAATAGTTTATGCGGTTATAAGATAGTTACTGGGCAACCATCAGACAAGCTTGGTGAGGATTTCACCGAGTTTTATAAAGATTTCACTGAAAGGTAATATGGAAATAAAATGACTAAAATACCCTTGTGTAGTAGTTGAATTGTACTTGGTTATTTAGGTTGACTTGTGTTGAAGAAATTAACACAGGGAATGGGTCAGCAAAGTAAGACAACTGGGGTTGTATCTGATGAAGAAAAGGCTAAAATTGTGAGTTTATAAATATCTTCCATGTACCTTTCTTCACTTTTTTTATAAAATACAATTAAAAAAATAAAATGAAATGAAATATAGAACAAATAGTTTCTTAAAGGGAAACATGTCAAATGGGTCAAAATTTCCCAAAATTGCCGGTTTTGACCTGTTAACTGACCCACCCATTTTGAATTTACAGAATATCCAGAAGCAGAATGCGACAACAGGGTTGCGCACCTGCAATAACATTTTGGCAATGACAGGTTATAATGAAACTATAATAATCTTTTCTGCAAATATATGATAAGATTGTGCAGTTTTATGAGTTAATATTGTTTTTTTGGTTAATTAAGGCGTTGCATTCAAAAGCACCTTCATTTATCGGAGACAAAAGAATTAACTTATCTTGGAATGAAGCAATTAAAGCTGCTGCAACAACAAACACAGCAGGGTATGTAAATCTCTAACCCTTCAAATAGTTTATTTATGTCAAAATGCATTTTAGTACCATAAACTTAGCTGATTAGTTTCTTTACTACCCTGAACTATGAAATGTGTAACATGGTACCAAGAATTTCATTAATTTGATCATTTTTTCTTATTTGACTTACTTTCGTTGGAATTTTTGATAGTCTAAAAATATATATGTTCATCTCAATATATTGATATTAGAAGCAAATCATGTGAGTAAACAAGACCAAATTAGTGAGTCAGGGTACTAAATCGACCATTTTGTCAAGTTTAGGGTACACAAAAACTGGTTAAAAATCAATTATCTTATAGACTCTCAAGACAAGAAAAAAAAATTAAAATGGTTATTTCTGCACTTGAACCGAGATTACTTGCTCTTATTAGGATCTTTTATGTGACCATGTTATTCAACGATGTTTGCACTGTCTTAGCAATGAGGATAATGAGGTTTGAACTTTTATTTAAATCTTTAGGCATATTATTATTTTTAAATTTTAAAGAAAATATAACTATTGCACAGAATAATACGTATTATTGTCGTTGATTGTTATGTCATCTAGAAGGTCTATTTTTCAAGATAGGAAATTTTAGTTAGAAATTTTAGAAATCCGCTCTAAACATCCAAGTATTATATTAAGGCTTATCTATTACAATGTTTTTTGAATTGATTTTTGATGCAGCAAATAAGGGATAAAAACTCTTAATTGTTGACACTAAAATAAAGGAGTTGATTACATATTCAATTCGAATGGTTATTAGCCCTTCCGAAAACAAGATGCCTTTCAAATTGAATCGGAGGCAATTTCCTGTTCAGGTCTGCTTTGCTATTACCATTAATAAAAGTCAAGGTCAGACGTTGTCTCAAATTCGTTTGTTTCTGCAAAAACCGGTATTCTCACATGGACAACTTTATGTAGCTGTATCACGAGTTAAGAATAAGAACGGATTGAAGGTCATTTGTTGTGACAGAGATGGCTATTACACTAATTCAACAGCAAATGTCGTTTACAAAGAAGTCTTATTTCGTCTATAAATTTTATGTAACATTTTCTTCATGTATCAAATTTTGTACAAACTCATCATTACTGCTATCAATTCTTATGTAATTTTTAAAATTATTAATATTTGTTGGTATTTTTCTATAAGATAAAACTTGAAGCATGCCCGCCCAGTTAGGCGGGCTATGAAGCTAGTATTTATAATATACAAAGTATTATCAACTTCCTTATTTAAAAGATTTACAAGATATTCTCTAACCAAACAATTATCTACAAATAATGTTTAAATATATTCGGTTAGATTCTTACCAGAGTTCCTCAATCTTCAGTTGTGGGGAATAATCATCTTGACTTTAAGCGGAAAACCTAGAGGGAAATCTAGGGTTTACAAAATGGAAGTTTTTAAAAATCGATGAATACTATGTTGACCTATCATAGGGATAAAAATCATTCCTAAAATGGTTCACTCAAATTTGCTATGCAATTGATATTCGAATTAATGCGGAAATATCGTGACTTGATTACAAATGCTGGATGGTTTAGGCGGGAAAACAAAGTTATGTACACATGTTAAAACATAACTATCTTTAAGTGGTTAATATTTTTTGAGATGTGGTCTCTTTTGTGGTTAATGTACACTTAGTTTAAACCATGATTAATATTATGTCGTAGAGTGAATGAAGGAATTTTGTTGGTATGAATTTGTCAGTTTCTTGTTAGTAGAGAATATGATGTTTGTAACAACCCGAAATTTATAAATAAATAAATTGTACAAAAATACGATAAATATGGATAATTCATTTAAAACGCGTAGGAATTGGTTTCGTGTCATTTGGACCCCGTATGACAAAGTTATGGACGAAACCAGGTCAAGACATGGAAGAAAAAGTGCAGCCTGGGCTGCCTGGGGAGTTCGCGGCGCGAGGATGGAGCTCCCGATCGCGAACTTCGACCAGTGAGTTGGTATTTTGGATACTTGAGTTCGCAGACTGTTCACGATCGCGAGGAGTTCGCGACCCGCAGAGTTCGCGGCGCGAACTCTTGTTCACGGCGCGAACTTCCCCGACCAGCTGTATTAAAGTCGGGTTTGGCTCATTAAATGCAAGATCAAACCCTAGTTTTCTCCTCTCTTCTTGTGTGGGCGATTTTTGGGTTCAAGGAGGTGTTTGGAGCTTAATCTTCACTAGATCTTGAAGATTCTTGCTCATAGTTGAAGATCAAAGGTAAATCTTCATCTCTCTTGGGTTTTTAGCCATAGATTCAAGTAGGGAAAGCTTGAATCTCAAACCCTAGTTTTGGGATTTTTCATAAATGGTTAAATGGAGGTTGAATAGCTTATATTTATGGTATTTTAACAAGGAAAATGTGTTTATGAAATGGATCTATGGAAATATGAAGGTTTTTGGAATTAGGGTTTGGTAATTTGGGGGAAATATGATGCTAGTAGTTAACTAGCCATGGATTATGTAGTTAGTATTGATGTTTGATGTAAACCATTGTATTGGTTTTGGTATTAGGTCATTTGGTGGAAGGATTTGAGGTTCAAGTCTTGGGAAGAGACATTTGTGTTCAAGAAACACATCTTTTGGATAACCTTGACTAAGGTGAGTACATGTGAACTTTCAAAACTGAGTACATAGTTGGTAAATGTTTTATGTTTTCATGTTTTATCGAGTCTATAAGTAATTTGGTCAATTATGTGATTACTAATGAATTGCTTATGTGATGATGAATTGATTAATTGATTAAGAAATGATGGAGCTCTAAGCTCATAATGATAAATGATAAATGATGATGATGATTATGATGTCCCTAGGGCCATGATAGATTGGAGGCATTCCGATTATCATGGTTCCTTAAGGTTAGTGGTAGATTGGAGGCATTCCGATTACCCAATACCTATGAGTCCCGGTAGACTGGAGGCATTCCGGTTACCGTGGATATGACGGTCTTGATAGATTGGAGGCATTCCGATTATCTTGACATTGGCCAATGATGAAAGAAAGGAATTAATATTAATATTATAACATAAATGATATTATGTGACTAGTTGTTTATCGGGTCTAAAACACATGTATCTCACGAGGCAATTTTGTCTCACGTACTATGTTTGTGTTTTTGGTATGTACTCAGGTTCGGGATCGAAGATTTAGGAGGCCCGTTTAGAGAGCAGGCCTTGTTGAGATTAGCTTGGTGTTCATAGTTGGAGTCCTTATCCTATGGCTTAGATATATTTTGTAACACTGTTTTTGTAAACTTTGATAATCTCAAACAAGAACCCTTTTAGTTTTTGTAAATTCGGTATTTGACACCGATACATTATTAATCATTTTGGGTTGAAATGTTATTTAAATATTGTTATGAAAATTGAGGTGTTACAATGTTGATGTGATAAAACTAATGAGGTAGGGAAACAGGAAAGCCTAAATATAATAGAGTTAAGAAAATATTCTAATACGAGGCAAATTTGTTTAGTCTTCTCATTTTGTGGGGGTAAATGTTAATCATAGATGTCGTTGCTGTAAAAGTATTTGCAAACCAAAAAGCCATCTATTTGATTTATTAACCAAAATGAAAGATGCTTATGACCCACTGCCCAAAGAGATCCTAATGCTGACATTTTATTTTTGCACAAAAGTTTTTACTTTGGTAACTAATTTCCAACAAAATAACGATGTTCAATTATTTATCAATCTTTTAGCATAAAACTGATCTTACTCATGGAAGCAAGTAACTTAAGGTGTTTAATATATATATATATATATAGGGTCCGATTCAGCGCAGAACCGTTTAAAACTACAGAACCGCTGAACCATCCTAACATCCAATGTTTTCTATGTTATACATAAGTTGTAAATTTGCATACACGCTGTAACCATTCTAACATCAAATGTTTCCAATTTTTTATACAAATAACATATAAATATATTTATATATTATGTGTATAAAAAATTGGAAACATTGAATGTATAAATGTGTTACAACGTGTATGAAAATGTACACCTTATGTATAACATAGAAAACATTGGATGTTGGGATGGTTCTGCGGTTCTGCAGTTTTAAACGGTTCTGCGCTGAATCGGGCACTATATATATATATATATATATATATATATATATATATATATATATATATATATATATATATATATATATATATATATATATCTACCTCTATATATGAGGTCTAAATTTAATTTCAATTTCCCAACATGTCCAATTAAAACACTCTCATTGGCTATCATTGATGACATATAATTCACAATAAATACCACATGTCATCTACCTATACATATATGTGATTTTGAAAACAATCTATTTACGCCTACAAATACGCATCATTTTGGGTTTCAAATTTTCCCTATAATCATGGGACAATTTCTATCAGTATTCAACAACTAGATTTGGGAACAATTCATTAACAAATCAATATTATTCGAAGATAAAATTGACAAAACCTTGAAAAATCATTACGGCCGATATTTTAGAAATATTCCAATTTAAATATTTCCGGAAATTATTTAACCAGCCAATTTAGTTTCACAATTTAATTTAAAAACTGGTGGAAATTTAATAATCTGCCAATTTAATTTAAGAAACTTATCAAAATTTTCAAATTTCAAATCAAAAACCTAGCTCTCAATATAATTCATTTTACAAAATAATTGAAAATTTTTAAACGATCAAATCTAATATTTCCAGAAATTATACTTACCTAAATTCAAATTCAAAGCTCAAATTGTGGAAGTTTACCTTTAACTAATTAACAATAACTAAGTGAATTCTTAACGTATCTCTATATGACCCGTGAAAAATCACGGGTGGTTAATTAATTACGGTTACAGAGAATATTAATTTCCAGTTAAGGTTGAACGAGGCTCATAATCCTTATGCACTTGATTTGATTTTGCATGGCATTCAGGTTTTTTAATTACTACTCCCTCCGTCCCATAAAAAAGTTTACATTTTTCCTTCAAATTTTGTCCCACAAAAAAGTTTATATTTCTCAAATTTGGGGGGCCCACTTAATATAATAATATTATTACCAATCATTCCACTAATAAAACATTTTCTCTTTCCAATCTAACCTTATATTTTAATCAGAAGTATTACAAATGACCCCACCACTAAATATCTCCTAAAAGATTGTGTCCAAATAAAATGTAAATTTTTTTTTATGGGGCGGAGGAAGTATTAAATTTACTACAAAATTAATTATGGTGCAGAATCATAGGATACAGGTTTACATCAAAAAGTAATTTATGTTTAGGTAATTGCCGTTGTTTAAAGAAGGCCAGTGTTACCTTATATCAAATTTTACAATCCTTGAAAATGGTGGAAGATTTCCACTATTACCGCATATATACAAAATAGTTTTTTGCAAAAACACGATAGTCACTCGGATTGATCCTTTTGACAACAATACACTTGGATTGGTGCTTGAGCCATACCATAATTTGTTGGATACTAAAGTGCGTACTTATTCCGAACATGAATCTGTGGGTGAGTAAATTTCTTACTTATTTGAAGATTTTTCAAAGTGTACATGTATCCAATTATGGTATGGCATAGTAAATTGAAAGTTATATGTTGCGAATAAGATGATAATTACACTAACTCAACAGCAAAAGTCGTATACAAAGAAATTTTAATTCGTCTCTAAATAATGTTTATCATTTGTATATGTATCAAAACACGTTTTACATCATTTCAATAATATATTACTATATTGATTTCTTAAAAAAAAATTGTTAATATTTTCTTTTTTATTTCTCGAAGCATGCCCGCCCATTCGGGCGGGCTATGAAGCTAGTATATATATATATATATATATATATATATATATATATAAGTGGGATCCGGTGAGGACTCCAAAAACGGTGAGGACTCGTGAGGATACCTCAAAAAAATTTCAAAAAATTCCGAAAAAAATATATATAACTCACCATGATTATTACTACATTTGACCAAAAAAAAATTTCGAAAAAAAAATTATGATCCATTTTTTTTTGCGGAACATAACAATGATCCATATTTTTTTTGTGGATCATTATTATGATCCATATTTTTTTTTGGATCATTTTTGAAATTTTTTTTTTTGATCTTATAGGTTGCAATTTAGATATTTAAAAAAGAATTTTTTTTGAAAAAAGTTTGTTTTGGATCATTTTTAGTGTTTTTTTTGGAGTCCTCGCAGTCCTCAACGGGAAAAGAGTCCTCACCGGATCCGTACCCTATATATATATATATATATATATATATATATATATATATATATAATATACATATGTATATTATATATATATATACATATATATATATATATATATATATATATATATATATATATATGTATATATATGTATATATATATAATATACATATGTATATGTATATATATATAATATACATATGTATATGTATATGTATATATATATATATATATATATATATATATATATATATATATATATATATATATATATATAGGGGTGGGTTCATTCGAGAACACCCTATTTGCGAGAACTGCGAGAATGAATACTAGCCACTCATTTATTTTAATTGATTTTCTTAATCAAAAGGGTAGTAAGGTCTTTTTAACTTTTTATTTTAATTAAAGCAGCTAAATCAAAAAAATTTACATATAAATTTTTTACCATATATATGTTCTAAGTGGCCGGTTGTTCATTGGTGAACAGATACTTTGTTCACCAATGAACCATATTTAATTTAATTGTTCTCATGAACAGTAGTGAACAAATCCTATGTTCAGTAGTGAATATTCATAATTATAAACATATTATTAGTGAACAATGATACATATTATTAGTGAACAAAGATACATATCTAACAAGTATTCAGCACTATACAATGTTATTAACAATTTGACATAACCCAGATCAAAACATACTCTAATCCTATTTTAGGTCATTGATGCATGTTCACTAATAATACAGATTTGAGAGAGAGAAAATTAAACCCTAAACCATAGATTTGTTGACAATTTGACACGAAACACTGATTCACTAATAATAAAATTTGACATGAAGCACTGATTCACGTCGTTTGCAAACAATTTGTTATCGTTGATCTCTTTTCCAACATTTCGGAGGCTCATTGCATAATCTGGATTGTGTATGGCTTTCGAGAATTTGGAGCGTGACTTTTGAACGGATGAGTGAAGACAACTGATTAACAATGTCTTCTTTACAGACTTCGATTCTGATTTATTTGATAATCATTTGACGACTGTTAGATCTGAAAGGCACCGCCGTCGGAACCCAAGATCTGAAAAACTTTGTCTCTGCCGGCGGTGGAGGAAGCCGGAACCCTAGATCTGCAACCCTTTGTCTCTAGCGGTGGTTCAGGCGGTGTTGGAGCAGGCGGAATTGATGCGATGGTGGTGCAGTGATGCGATGGTGGTGCGGCGGTGATGCGATGGTGGTGTGGCGGAGTCTCTGGCGGTGATGTTGTCGGTGGTGATGCAGGCGGTGGTTGTACCGTCGGCCACCATTTTCAATCTTGCCAAATCACCGGTGAAGATTTTTATTGAAGAAGAAAATGAACGAAACGGTTTCCGGCGGTGTTCTGTTGTGGGATAAGAAAATGTGAGAGAAACATTGAAAAAACACACACAAAGTGTGTTCACGAAGCACTGATATGCGAATAAGGGGTGGTGGGAGTTATTTAATTTGGTAATTGAATTGGTAAATTACTTTGTTGCCCTTTCACCTTTAGCATTTAATTCTCTAACAATTTTTATTTAAGAAACAGCCCCTCAACATCTTAGGCACACCTCTTAATATCAAACGGTTGAAATTTATTCTCGCGGTTCTCGCAAACAGGGTATTCTCGCATGAACCCACCACTATATATATATATATATATGTGTATATATATATATATATATATATATATATATATAGTGAAAGATTATATTGAGAACCCTGATTTTAAAAAGAACTCTGAGAACTTTTAATTAATCAATTAGGACCATTAGATTTTAAGTTAACGGTTGAGATTACTTATATCATTTTTTAAATAAATTAAATCTTATCTTTAGTTTGTTTTAAATGAAAAGGTTAAGATGGTAATTGTGTAAAAGAAAATAATTCAATTAATTTATTAGATCCTAAAAATCCGTGGAAGTTGCTTCTTAAACAACCAACCCTAATTCCTCAATTAAAAGTTGGTTTTTAAATAAAACATGCGTCCTTATCTGTGCTACAATAGTTCACCGGAAACCGCCGTTCATCGTATAAACATCAACAATTTGTGCTACAATCGCTTAATTGTTTCAGATATGTCACTCGAACTTTCCGCCGGTTAATTTTAAACGTTGAAGCTGAGGGTTTCTTGCGAGACCAGGTGCAACAACTCAGGATGCGACGGTGGCCGGTTGGGGTTTTTGCCGGTGCTGATGGTGATTCTAAAATTTTCAGATCTGTATTTTCTAAACATGTAATATATGAAGCGATGCGTAGATGGCGATGGAAACCTCAGGTAATTTGTAGTTTAAATATTTCAGATCTGTGATTTGATCGGAAGTCTAATAGTCTATGTGTTTCTATTTTTGCATATTTGTAGAAAAATCGCCCATTAATACATGTATTAAAAAGTCAACTTTTAGTGGAAAAATCGACGGTGTTTTAATAAAGATATACTGAATTTAAAAATGGCTAGCGAGTACAAGTTTCTTAATCAAATTACTTGCTGCAATTTTATGGTTAGGGAATATTTTATTTTCATGTTATTTTTATATCTACTTAAATAGATAATCTTTACGTTTTTTTTTAAATTAATACTCTTTCCAACTTTGGTTTGCTGTGCTGTTGAAGCTAGTGAAAGTTATGCTAGATTAATGAGTTGCAACATAGAGGATCTCTTGCTGATTTTATCCACCAATAATATGGACGAACCATTGACATTGCAGTAGGTACAACTCGATACTGCATCTAAATTTTAGATGGTTATTTTTTATATTGTTTAATATCTTGACTTTTCATGTTTTCTTTACAGCAAGCTGCTGATAGATGCCAATTTTTGTATTTATCAAATACAACTCTAGATAAAGGAAAACTAGAAGATGCAGTTGGCTTTATGACATACGTTTTATTTAGGTTTTTAACTTTGCATATGTGTTTTGTTAATGTTGGATCTGTAAAAATGTTATTCATGCAATTTTTATACATCGATGTTTTTTTGTTACATATATGTTATCGGTAAACCCACTTCGACTTTAAAGACTGATACATTTATGTTTTCTCAAATACATATGCTCAACTAGTTTATTACATTGATTTACAGAAATTACCGAAAAATAACATTAATTATCGGACATAAAACATATGTGCACGACCGCCTCGACATATATGCACAACCTACATTTAACAATAATTAACAAAAAACATATACACACAAACGACACGACAAAAATGATAAAATAACGATAATTTTCTGAAAATAACTCCTAAATTTTTGGAATTTTCCAAAAAAAAAAAAATTATATTTTTTTTTTGTAAAATGTCCTAATTACCCCTATATAATTAATACGAATTAATTAAATCAAAAATGAATTACTAAATTCTGATTGGTTAATAAGAGTTCTCAGAGTTCTTTTTGAAATCAGGGTTCTCAATATAACTCGACCCTATATATATATATATATACATATATATATATATATATATATACCCTTTTTAACAAAATAATAACTGATCTTAAACTAAAGTTAGTAGTGAGTTATCTTGGATACAAAAAATTAGGCCTCTCCCAACCCTTACCCATCACTAAACCCATCACTAGCGCCACGTCATCGCATCCTTACTGACCCGCTACTGACACGTTCGTGCCAACCATACGCATCACTAACCCATCACTACATTTCCACATCATATTTTTAATTAAAATTTTAAAATTATAAATTATAAATTTTTTGAAAAAAGAAGTAATATATTATTCCTATAAAATAAATATATAAAAAAAAATTAAAATTAAAAAAATGAAAAGAAAACAGAGAATAAATACAAAATGTACAAGTTTTAATCCACAATGTACAACTCCTGGAAGCCCCTTCTCTCTCTTCCCCCTTCCTCTCTCCCCCCTTTCTTCTTCCTCTGCTCTTGACGCCGGCCTCCACACGTCCTCACCACGACGAATTCATCTCGACGCCCCGCACGACGCCTCGGTGCCAACGGCGTCGGCGGGCGACGGCCAAAAAAAGCCCCACGACGGGTCTGCGACGCAAGCGTTGGCAGTGGTCTTATGATGTATTAGTACTTTAGATTATGTGCAATTTTTGGACCCAAATACTCACAACGCTAGTACGATCTCACGTATATTTAAGTGGAGGGAGAGCAGGAAAAGTTAACTTGAAAAGTCAGAAGAATGGAGTGTGCAGCAAAGGGAGGTCCACGGCGGTGCTCTGGCTCAGCAAACCGCCGGTGCGGCGGTTGTGGTGCCGTTTTTTATTGCTCCGTCTCTCATCAGGTTTTTCATTTGTCTCCTTAATCACTCACACAGACACATAATTCTTAAAGTGCTTAAACCTCCAATAAGAACCCTAGATTAGATTACGGAAGCAATTGATTTATTAGCCTGAGTATTTCTGTAAATTGATTCCTATACCTATTTTCATTGGATGCGTATGATCACTTAGTTACTTTTGTACTTGTGATTACCTTAATTTGATGCTTATAACTAATTATATTCCTAATAAATTTGTTTTAGGTATCACATTGGAGTGTTCACAAAGAAGAATGTGGAAGGCTAAAACGACAACTGTGTTCAGTGGAGCTTCTAACTGACTTACCTTTCACTTTTTCCCGGCAGGCTACTAATCAGGTGATTAGTTTTTGTTTATGGATTATGAGGTCAAATGGACCACATTTTGACTATAAGATTGATATGAAGCATATGTAATTTCCTGGAGAAGTAATTCATTATTGGTGATACTTAACAATAATTACAAATTTAATTGATTAATTTGTTGTAGGTATGTGAAAAGGTGGAGAGTAGGTGTTTGTTCTTAGATAAACTGGGGATTCACCGTGTAGGAATCTGGATATGTGAATGCAGTTGTGGGGCTTCACTTACTTTGCTGGATCATTTGAGGTTTCTTTTATACTCCTGATTTTTAGCTTGGTACATCATTTAATTTAATTTGTTTGATTATTATTGTTAAAATAACAAACATGATTAAGTTACAGATGACATCTCATTTTTAATTGGAAGGTCTGACAAGTGTTGGAGTCTATCAAGTAGATTATCCCCGTGTAGAGGTATCATCGTATTTTTCAGTTTATGTAACTTAATTATTTAAATATATATACTCAATAACCAATATGCAGGGCCTTTGTCTATATTAAATAAGCAATTAAGTAGTTGGAATGACTATTATGAATGGAGAGGCATCCCCTTAGATTCACCCGTTGCTCTGCTTCTTCACTGGGTAAACCATAACTAATTACTTTGATTTAGGTGATAATTTTATATGGTTATATTTTTGTATATATCTTGCCTAAACCATAACTAATTACTTTGATTTTGTTCCAGCCCTTGACCATATATCGGGCCATTCAACTTGCTTCTGCTAAAAAGTTGATTCCTGAAACTACTGATGAACTGTGCATCCACTACCTAGGTATATTTTTAATATATATCTATTCAAAATATATGTTATTATTGTTATTCTTAAAATTATATTTAACACATTAATCATTTATAAATACAATTAAATTAAATTACCCGTTTTGACCTGTATCCAACCCACCCAGTTTTACATTTTTAGTTCCATCTTCGAATGGTTGACTAGTCAAAATTAGTATTTTGACTATTTTTAATTGACTGGTTTTATGAAGGGCCAGAGAGGGAACTCTATCAACTTGCTGTGTTCGGGGAGTTGCATGCTCTTCTTCCTGGAGTACAAGTACATATAGATTTTGTAGGGACTGCTGTCCCACATGACAGGTCAGCATCACATATTGCTAAGAGATTTATTTTTTAAAGACATAATTTTTTTAATATATATTATTAAACAGGGATGGTGAGACAACCGGTCTTTGTAGCTATGCACAATGCATCGAATCAAACTGCAGTTGCAAGTCAGACAATAATAAATCTTCACCAATTACAATAAAGCTTCATTCTGGTTATTATCATAACCGTTATACAGAACTCACCAAGGTTTATTAATTATTTCACTACTGTTTTACTTTATATATTTTTTTTATATAATGGATTTGGTTTTTTAATGGACAGGAATTTGTTCCTGATTTAATCATTGCTCCAAATGCTGGTTTAGCTGCTTACAAAAGCTGGTTACCAACTATCGTATGTAATCGATCTGTATATAATATATTATTATCATTATATCTTTAATTTATTTATCTACATTAAAAATAATGATTTTATGTAATAATTTTAGGAGCTGATAAGAGAAATAGAAATTGCAGCCATTTTCTCTGATTATTGTGAAGAAGCTTGTCATCTTGCAGCTAAATGTATAAGTTCTGTGACTGGTAATCCACCAACAATTCCTGTAAGTTTTTTCTTCCGATTTTTATTTAATTCTTTCTCTGAAAATACATAAAGCCAAAGAATTCATCATATTAATTTTATGTACTAAAATACAGGTTGAGCTGAACCCGTTTAGGCAGCCATTAGCTGTTGAGGACAGTGCTTTGCTTCTTCCTTGTTACTCAAATTGCTTTCTATTCGGGATATAAACTTTATTTTTTTCTTCTTTATTATATGAAATCTTGCATCAAATGCCAAATTTGTCTTTGATCTTGGTGCTAATTTGTAATTTGGTAATTTATACAAAAGTGTAATATTCAAACTTCAAGATCTGATAAAGAGTTTTGTAAATTTTAAATATTGTTATATTGGTTCTTTATTTGTAGTTTCTTTGGTTTATTAATTAAAAACAAGACCTTAAATATCACGAGTGAAAGTTGGATATTCGATAACAATTGTAACAAACAACATACCAAATATTAGATTTTTTTTAATGAAAAATCCTAATCTACTCCTAAATTACAACATATGTCTATTATGGGACTTGAACACACGATCTGATGGGGCAAAAACAGATGAAAAATGTTACAATCACAACACATTTTATCACTATCATCTAATGTCGGGTGCCAATGTTTTAAAAATCGGATTTTGAATTGAACTGGTCAATGTCATAAATACGGTTGAACTATTTGACTGGATTAGGCGGCGGTTTGAACCAAATAATAATATTCTTTAGTATTTATGATGCATTAATTATGTAAATAGTGTATAAATACTTAAAAACTCAAAAATGACAAAATTGAAAATCCCTCAAAACATATTTTTTGTAAGTAAGATTTATTATTTCTTAATTCTGAAATCTATATGTTCATTTTATTTAACCAACTATTTAAAAATAAAAATCGGTTTTTAAGGTACGACCGGTCGGTTTAATCGGGTTTTTATGTCTAACTAGCCGCTTCCCACCGAACTATAACCATCAATATAAACGGCTCATTCGGACCGACTACCTTCTCATTTTTCGGTCCGACTGGTTGATTCAACCAGCATTTTAAAAAGTTGTTGAGAACTTGTACATATCATTCTTTTGAGTTTCTGGTATAAACTCGTAACAATCAGATTACACTAGTTTTAAAATTAAAATTAGATCACAATTTAATATTTGTTTGAAGAATACCCCAATTCTAAAAAAGTGTCCAATAATCACGTAAAAAAAAGAATCCCAACCACACTCAAAGACCGTTTGGAACTGAATCTATTAAACTGAATAATCAGCCAAACACCACGCCAACGCTTTACAAACATTGACTTCACCGTTAAACTCATCCCCAATTTCATCGATCTCATCACCCAAACAGTTCAATGGATCAAAGTCGTTAACATACACTTCACCGATTCAACAAAATTCATACAATCCCCAACTTCATCATCTACCTTTATTGATTGCAATCAACGATGTGGTTATTGAGAGTGTTGTGTATTCTACTATTAGGTTTAGGTTCTGTACCGGAATTTAGGGATGCTTTGAAGTTGCCTTTTAGAGTTAACGATGTCTTACCTGTTCTACCGCGTCAAATTTCGTGGCCTGTTATGAATAATTTCGGTAAGGCGGTGGATTTGTTGCCGTCGTTCGTCGGAACAATTTCCCCGAATAATGGATCGCTTCAGTGGAAAGGTGCTTGTTTCCATGGCAATCAAGCTCGTATGGACTTCACTCAAGGTGATGATCGTGGTTTGGGAGGCGGTATCATCTATCTCAAGGTTCAGTTGACCACTTCATTCCTTTTCTGTTGAATTATGTGTTTACATAATTTTTGGTATAGCTTGATATTGGTTTAGGTCTCAATTTGAATGAAATAGATAAGGGCGATTTATTCCGTTTCCATAGCTTGTTTCTGACTCTATATTATGTTGTTTGAGTTAATTATTTGTTTTCTATAATATTTAAGTTCGAGTTATACTAGAAAGTGATATAAACACTGAACTGGGATTCTGTTATTAATTTGCCTTTTTCATTCAACAGACTGATGAAGCTCACAGCTGGACATGTATGGATCTTTATGTTTTCGCGACACCTTACAGCATTAACTGGGACTACTACTTCACAGCACGTGAACATACCTTTGAGTTTGCTTCTTGGGAGGAACCTGCCGAGTTGGAATATGTAATTGCAGATTCATTATTAGTTTATATAAATGGTGATTAATTCAACTCAATTATAATACATTGTTGATATGCAGGTAAAGCAGCATGGAGTATCTGTGTTCCTGATGCCTTCTGGAATGCTAGGAACATTGCTTTCTTTAGTTGATGTTCTGCCTCTATTTTCCAACACGAAATTTGGTCAAAATGCAAACCTGGCTTTTCTAAAGGATCACATGGGTGCTACATTTGAGACACGAGGTCAGCCATGGCGTGCAGTTATAGATCCAAACGATGTTCATTCTGGTGATTTTCTAGCTGTTTCAAAGATCCGTGGAAGATGGGGTGGTTTTGAAACATTGGAAAAGTGGGTTACAGGGGCATTTGCGGGCCATACAGCTGTGTGCATGAAAGATGAATTTGGTAATCTTTGGGTTGGTGAATCAGGACACGAGAATGAAAAGGTAAAAATGTTTATAAAATAATTATCTTTATTTCTGAGATTGGTTTTATTGTAGGGTGAAGAAATAATAGTGGTAATTCCATGGGATAAATGGTGGGATGCAGCCCTTAAGGATGAATCAAACCCACAAATAGCCTTGTTACCATTGCATCCTGAAATACGTGCAAAATGGAACAACAGTGCAGCATGGGAGTATGCTCAGAGCATGTCAGGCAAGCCTTACGGATATCATAACATGATTTTCAGTTGGATTGACACCGTTGGTGATAATTTCCCACCACCTATTGATGCTCACTTGGTACGTTTTCTCACTTTTCTATAATAAAAAGAGTTTTAAGAATGGACAAAAAAGTGTTTGTGGGTCACCCGATCCGACCCGTGCAGGTGATTTCTGTCATGTCTATGTGGACTAGAATGCAGCCAGCATATGCTGCCAACATGTGGAATGAAGCCCTAAATATGCGTCTTGGGACAGAGGTTTTTCACTATTTCTGTTGAATTTTATGTTGCACTTTTGAGTTCTGACCCATTTACTTACGAATGGGTCTTGTGTTATATCTCAAACGGGTCAAATGAACCGTTTTTAGCTAAAAACAGGATGAACGTTATGAATCTTGAAATAATATGAATTTAATAATCATTGTTGTCACTACATAATACATACGATCCATGGGTCAACCCATATTACAAAATGACCCCTTTCAACCCATTACCCACCCACCATCTTACCACATTTACTTTCAGGGGTTGGACTTGTATGGAATTCTAGAAGAAACGGAGAAACGAGGCATATCTTTTGATGAATTGCTCACAATACCCGAAAACGATGAATGGGTTTATAGTGATGGGAAATCTACAACATGTGTTGCTTTTATTCTTCAAATGTACAAAGCTGCTGGAGTTTTTGGCCCTGTTGCAGATTCTATTCAAGTAACCGAATTCACTGTAAGAATCTCTATATATAACATACCCCACAACTTTTAAAAATTCAAATTTTGTCACAATTTGTCATTACTGGTTATTACAGATTCGAGATGCTTATATGCTGAAAATCTTTGAGAATAACCAAACGCAACTTCCAAAATGGTGCAACAATGGGGATGATAAGCTTCCGTTTTGCCAAATTCTTGGTAAGTATCGCATGGAACTACCGTTATACAACACTTTAGAACCATATTCCAACATGAATGAGAACTGTCCTTCTCTCCCTCCAAATTATGAGAGGCCTTTGCATTGCTAAAAATTCAAACATGCTCAAAAGTACGAAATGGAGTAAGCAAAAGTTGTAATTTCTTCCACTTGTTATCGTTGAACAATTATTGTTTGTATATACTTCTCTACTTGTAGTTTGAATCAAGTATTATGACCTATACCTATGATTCATATGTCCGTCCGTATGATTTGCTTGTGACTCGGTCCTGGTTCTGAATCGGTCTGAATCATGATGTTTGATTTCCTTAATTTCATGTAACTTGGTCTGTGTATCGGATTCGGTCTAAAAGATTTTATTAATCCGGTCCAAATGAAAGAAAAAAAAAAACTACTAACTCAGTTAGAAGTTATGACTCAGTTGGCAACTGTTAAACACACTCATTTAATTTGACCCATTTTGTTAAGTATGCTTGAAAAACGGAAAATTAAAGCTTACATATATGTGTGCTTCAACCATTCATTTGTATCAACGGTTATCATATCTCTTTGAATTTAAATCACATGTTGATTTGTATCCAATAGTTGTTTTATATAGCCCATCTGATATCTCACGGTTGCGTTTGAAATGATCTTCTAAAGGTCGTAAGTTTGATTCATTTTCTAGGTAAATATTTACTAGATGGCCCGTGGAAGGTTCATAAACGGCTAAAGTAACAGTTATGTTGTGTACATTATGAGTAAAAGTTGGCCACTCAAGATCTCGTTATAAACAGGAATACCAAAAAGAAAGTTGTTCTATAGCTAAAACCTAGAAGGTTTTCCAAGTTTCATTCTTTTGAAATGTTCAACGTCGACTTTATGACAAAAAGGAAGACATTATAGAAGTCTAGGAATCTTCTTTATTACAAGTTTGATCACTATTTGGGACACGATTGAAATAGAAGTTCTAATATGGCATAAATATTCAAAGTCAAATTGCAAATGTTCTTCTCATTTAATCGAAGTTTTGATTTAATTTATTGTCTTCAATTTTAACACTTGTAAAATAGATGGATTTTGTGGGATAATAATATAATGATTACTTGTAATGAGAGTTATACGTAACTGTCATTAGTTGCAAACTGGTTGGTTGGAAAATTGGTAGGTGTATTAGTTTTTCTACATTGAAATGTGCATGAAATATTTTCAGTTTGGTACATCCTTTCAAATGTTAATTTCGTTGTTAATTTAGATGGTACGGCACAACTTAGTTACATATGTTGTTTGGAAGTTGATTTTTACCCACATATATTACTTCGCCCATTATAGCTATTGTTTTGATATATTATACAATTGTTATAATAATTGTACATTATTGTGTGTGTGAAGTAATTATCAATATCACCTCACGGTTTGGATTTAAAATGTTGTTCCTACGAATGACTAATTCCTTCAAGCTTTATTCTATATTTGAAAATTATATGACGTATTTGAAAATTAATATCAAGTTGGTGAACAGAAGTCATGGACGAGAGATTAACATTGAAATTACGATGACTATTTCTACAAAATTTTGTAAGAACATGTCAAATCCTAAAAATCAACTTTCAATCAAATAAGATAAACATTGTTAATGTAAACATTGTCATGATAAACTAATAAATATAAATATGATTATATATACTGAAGGAAACCTTAAATAAGGGACACACAATATAAGAGTGATGGGTGCGATAACGAGCAACTCCCTCCGCCGGATGCCACATCAGTCTAAACAGCTCGCCACCACACCGTAAGTGGTGTGAGTGAGCGCATGCGTCGAACTCTCGGCGGAAGTAGCGGACCAATGGGGAGAGTGAGTATGTTTTTGGGGTATTTTTATTGGGTAAGGGGTATTTTAGTGGGTCCAAAAAAGATATTTTAGGTTAAGTTATGGTAGATGGGGTATTTGGGGTTTTGAATGTGAGATGTAAAATAGTGAGGTGGCGCTGGGTGGGTATTTGGCTTAAGCCACCATACCCATCACTCTAAATGAACAAAAAGACAATTTGGCCGGTTGCTTTAAGCCGTTGGCATCAATAAGTTCCTTGATAGAAGTTGAGAAAAATTGTATAGTTTCTTCTAAATCTTTCTATTCTATTATTTTATATATAAAATTAATATTTGAAATCTACTAATTCTTTTTCTTTTTTTCTTTTTTTTGATTTAGACAATTATATTAATTAAATAAGTAGAAAAGATAAATATGAAGAATAAGTAGAATTCAGTACCATACTATTCTATGACCCGTCCCAATGGACGTCTTACCTTCACGTCAGTAGCCAAATTTTTCACGTCCTCACTTGACGCCATCGGCACCAAGCCGTCACAAGCGCACGTCGGTAGCCCGCGTCTCCTCTGCGACGTGAAGAGGGTGGCGTCGTAGCATGATGTGAAGGGAGGGCGGGGGGTTGGGTAATAATTTAATAGTTTTTTGAGTGGAGATGTGTTAGTGATGTGTTGATGTTGGCATGATCTCGTCAGTAACCAGTCAGCAGGGAAGGATTTAGTGATGTGTTTAGTGACGTGTCACTATCGGGAGGGGTCTAAGTTTACTACAAATTCATAAGAAGAAAATATTTAGTCTTAACTATTATTGACATGTTTGCTTTATATCCAACTCATAGTGGTTTAGGATTCGATAATTCACAGATTATAGACTAGTAATTAATATTACAAACAGTCGAGAAATAGCAAAATATCAAATTTATTTAACTTAAATTGGAAAATACATTTATGTCTGTCTTGAAATATTATACGTTTTTGACTAAAGAAATACATTAATGTTTGTTTTGAATTAATCAAATGCCATAGACAACGACATTCTCCATGGCCGCCTTCCCCCGTGCTTCATTCTTTCCAACCTCTTTTGACAATTTCTTTCTTTAAATCTCCATAAATGTAAAACCTCATTTCACAAATTCATAGTCAAACCATATGATGAAGATGAAGATGAAGAATTCCCAAACATTCACCGGTCTTCTCCTTATTTTCTCTGTTTTCTCCTCTTCGATCACCGCTTTCCCTCACTTTTTCCCCAATGTTTCATCCATTCCACCCTCGTTCCTGCCAAACAAAACTGCCGGTGCTTGGGACATGTTTAATAAACTCTCCGACTGCCATTCCGGTCAAAAAGTTCCAGGTATTTCAAAGCTCAAAAACTACTTCCATTACTTTGGATACATCGGTAACAACACCAGCAACTTCACCGATGACTTCGATGATGCGCTTGAATCCGCGGTTAAAAATTACCAGCTCAATTTTAATCTAAATGCTACCGGTGAGCTCGATGAATCGACGGTGAAACAGATCTTAAAACCTAGATGCGGAGTTGCGGATGTTGTTAATGGATCTAGCACTATGAACTCCGGTAAGGCGGCGTCGATGACCGGAAATACCGTCGCTCATTACTCGTTTTTCCCTGGGACACCGCGGTGGCCGTCACGACGGCGTGATTTGACCTACGCGTTTGATCCGAGAAATCAACTTTCCGATGACGTTAAGCGTGTTTTTGCTAGCGCATTTACTCGGTGGTCGGAGTGGACACCGTTGACGTTTACTGAAAGCAGTAACTATAACTCTGCTGACCTTAAGATCGGATTCTACGCCGGCGACCACGGGGATGGTGAGGAGTTCGATGGAGTGTTGGGCACGTTAGCTCATGCGTTTGCACCGCCGAGAGGATTGCTACATCTAGACAGCGACGAGACTTGGATTATCGACGACGTGTTCGCTTCTGGATCTCCGTCGGCGATGGATCTGGAATCAGTGGCGGTTCATGAGATCGGACATCTGTTAGGACTCGGACACTCGTCGGTTGAAGATGCGATCATGTTTCCGACAATATCGACAGGAGTACGGAAAGTAGAGCTAGCCAGAGACGACGTTGAGGGCATCCAAGTGTTGTACGGTACAAACCCTGATAACAATTCTACAACTGGACCGTCGTTTGGTCAGAGGGATACGAGCGGGACCCACCGTGGAGTGCCGGTATTCGTCCAGATCATATTTTTGGCCGTTGGATTAACACTGTTCGTTTTGTAGATGGTTATTTTTTGATATAATTTTAAAGGGTTTATCAATGGTCAAGAGCAATTAAAGTAGTTAATGTACAAGTATTTATGTATACCCACTACTAAGTGGTTAGTGAAATTTAGGGGTGATTTTTTATGTAATTAATTGTACACAATTTTTAAGCATTGAAATTTTTTGCATTAAGGGCGCATTTCCCACCCTATAATTATTTTGGATTATTGAGGGGTGTAGGTGTATTCTTAAACATTGTTTTTGTATATTCTTTTAACTTGTGTGTTATATTATTGTAAATGAAATATTATTTATGCATTTATTGGGAGAATTGGAAGTCATAGTAATCTTTAATAATGATTTAGGGGATATGTATAAAAGTTAAGCACATTTACGGTTTCTTCTTCTCCGATGGCATGTCATTTCTCCTTTCCAGTCCCTTTCCTCCATTTACCCACCCATCTGTGTCCTCTCCAATCGCATTCCACTGTTTCCTCCAATGGTCACCTTCTTCTCCAATCGACACACCCTTTCTCCGTCATTTGAGTTGTAATAACCGTCAACATTCACCACCGTATATATTCACCACACCGGTCGACCATCTCATCCTCTCTTCTGTGTCGTCAAAACAATTTCACTCACACCATTAAGTCGCCTGAATACATAAGACCTCCGTGTAAGAAAATACGCATATCTATTATGACTTCTGTGTCTATTTCCGAGATGTAAACAAATTTATTTCGGGATTTGTGAAAACAAAACGCTAATAGGAGTAGGACTTTCAAGAAAATATTGTATACGCATATCGTTCTTTTAATTTATTGATGGAATCAATTTTCATTTCAATCTAATATTATGTATACAACTTCCATGTGCATCACCGTATTAATTCAGTTCTTATCTTCGTTGGAGGAAATTTTCAAGTTTTCATTTATTTTATAAGATTTCATTTCAATTACTGTATGTCTATCAATCCGATTTTGGATTACAATATGATGTTAGTTTATTTGACTTTATATATGTCTTTCTGTTCATCTTTATGTGAATTGGTTTTTTACTATCAATTGTATCTATGGTTTTTAACAACCCAAATACGCGCTCAAAATTTGTTCGTATAAGATAACTTATAATTGTATTGATCTATATGTCATTTGATATGCAATCTTAATGGATTTCGATTTTCTAACTCTGCCAATGTTTTGAAGAATGATTTCTGAGTTTGATTTTTCTTTTTCCACGTTGCATAGAAAACAAATTACTTTTCATATGTACTTGCTTTACTTTCTAGCATACTTGTTTATATTGCCAAAAATACCCCTATACCCTAAATGGTTATTGTTAGTCCCAAGACTAAGTAAATAAGATTTGATGATCGATATCTAAGACGAATAAAATCAACTGAAGTACGTATCTCAGCTGAAACAAGTATATGCAATAAACCTTCCGCTGAGTTAGTACTCAGCTCTAGGAATCAAGTCAAATCAGCAGCAATTCAAGAGTGATCATTCGAAGTCTATGGCCGAAGGACAAGGACAGAATCAGCTGATGGTACCCGCTGCAGATAAAGACTTAGTGGAAAATATTCTTGACACTTTGAATATTTTCCTTTCCCGCTCAAAGAAGAAGAAAACGATGATTATCTTCTATTTCGGTAATAGAAGATAAGTTGTCAGAACATCATCGTTTGTCCCTCCAAGCATGTATAGAGAAAGTCAACATCTTTTGTACTATCATAGTACATCTTTTCACTGTGCGTCAGAAAAGGTTACAAGAGAAGTTGACACAAAGTACAATTGGGACTGTAACGTATGCAAGAGCATTTAATGTCTCATTGGACAAGTTTACATCGACGAATAATATGTTTACACGTCGATTAACTTGTGGACAAAGGAATATGGATCTTGGGCTGTAAATAGAGACGTAAAAGCTTGCATTTACACACACCTTTTAGCATTCATAGCACAAGAACATTCTCTGAGAGTTTGTTATTGTCTAGTATTAACTTCATCATAGTTATTACTCGGGCATTCAATATCAGCTGTTAGTATCAGCTGATATTACTCTCCTTGCATAGTCCTTTCAGTTTGAGCTAGTTAAAGTGTCATTTCAAGTATAAAGTTTTAGTTAGTGTGTACTATCTATTTCCGCAAACTTTGTACTGTATTAAGTTGTTTTAATAAACTCTTAATCATTGAAATCTTGTGTGTTGTTTATTTTTAAGTCTTTACTTAGCCATAACGCAACACGTTTGTGTTGTTGTGAACCAACATTTATTAAAGGAGTATAGATTATTTGTAAAACATGCAATTTTTTCTTGAACGTGTTCAACATAATTAGGATTTTTTAGTTATTCAATTTTTATATGGGTCAACCCATAATATAGAACCCACTCGACCCTTTCAATTGTCGTCTTTTTACCCGCGCATTGGTGCGGGCAAAAGACTAGTAGTATTACATTAGGATGCAGTTCACATCTTAAATCAATTTTTCTATTGATAAAAGTGCGGACATATGGAATTGTAACATACGTGTTTTCGGTTTCCCTAAAATATATCTTTACGCTTAAGTAACTTGGATTATGTGTCTTAAATGCTCAAAACATGTATGCTATGCTTTAGTTGTATTTTGTGCAAATATGATGGTAATAAGATAAGTATAGAATGATTAAAAAAAACATGTATGAGCAAATAATATCAAACTTGTAACACTCATTTCCGAAGCGTCAACTTTAGGAACGAGTATCCTATAATAAAGTTGAGAATTTATGAATATAATCTAATTGGAGTTGTAGTACTCCTTATGAGGTTTCCAACGATATAAAGAACGTTAAAAACGGAGTTCGTATGAAGAAGTTACGGGCGTTTGAAAAATGGATGAAAATTTCCGTTAGTGCTGTTAAGTATTTAACTGGCGGACACCCCCACCGTTAGAGAGAGTGAGGGCGCGTGAGTGGGTCTATGGGGCTGAAATTTTGACACGGTGTCCCTAAGAGATTTATGCAAGTGGTGTTAAAATTTCATGCAGATCAAAGCTCGTTTAGACCCTCTGCTGCACCTTTTACAGAACAGGTCACATGCAATCAGCTAAAAAACTCTCTCTTTCATTAAGTGTGTGTTCTTGGTGTTTTAATGTGTCTGACCGATTTTAAGCTCAAATCAAAGGGGTTTTTACATGCAAGCGAAGATTTAAAGGTAACTCATCTCCCTTATCATATATATGAGTAGAAATCATGGTAGAAATTGGTGATTTGGTGAAGGCGATGAACCCGATTATGGGTAAGTCTCATGAACCATGAAATTAGGGTTCATGTTCTGTTAAAAACATTATAATATCATGATATTATGATTAGGTTATGTTAGATATCAAGTTATATAGCTAAAATCATTGGTTAATTGTAAGAATTAATAAATTTCGAGTTTGAAAGTCATGATTCAACACTGTTTTGTAAAAATCATAAAGAATTGTAGAAAAATCGTTTAGAGGTTAATCCAGTGGCCTTTGAACCGTATTGAAGTCTTCTTTGTTTCTTATTTTGGTCTTAAAAATAAAATGTGGCTCTAAGATAGGTGAAAATCGCATTTTGTACAGTTATGTCGAGCTGAATTATGACAGCATGATGTTACTGTAATGTAAAATTTATATAAAATCATAGAAATATCAGAAAAATATGAGGTCAGGGGCATTGGAAACCTACTAAAGAGCACCCCGAACCCTAAAAATTGCATTGTCTAATTTTGAGTTTAAGTATGTCAGAACTGAGCATAAACAGAGGGTTGTATAATGGATTATTATGTAAAAATTGGCAATTAAGAAGAGTATAGATAGGGTAAACGGTAATATCTACTTATGAATTTTGGTATGTATACTCCAGGGGTTATATAGAACATATTGGAAGCTTATGACAACTGTCTACACTTTGGAAACTCTATATTTGATTGAGGTTTTCGGTTTGAGTTCACGCCCGATTAAATAACACTGTGAGTTCATCTATGTACAACTGTATACTAGTAGTTATATATATATCTAAATGCTATGTGTTTATTTGTTATTTGGTTTATTGTTATCATATATCCGATGCTTAGAACATTGAATTGGAAGAATTTAGTGATTATTTGTGGTATGCCTTGTTTATAATCTTTTGATAGATGTCTTGATTGTTCGAATATCCTTGTAATTTCTCGCTTGACACGATTCAAGTCTTATGAATTCCTTGTGTTGCGTCTCGGTTTGATTGTCCTTGTATGAGATTAATTTGATATTGATCCGGGTTATGATAATCTTCTTGTTCCGGTCTCTTGGAGTTTGTCTTTGTTAATATTCAGTTTGATATCGAATGTGAGTTACCCGTATGAATTCCATGAGAGATGATTTCATTTCGTGAGGACCCACGGCGGCATGAGTATTACTTTGTGTAATATGTTGAGCGGTGGTCGCGGGAGTACCTGGCGGAGGAGTGGTATGGACCGTGGTGGTGAAGCTGGGTCATGGACTCATTTAGGGGTGGCATGATCACCTTCACCGGCCTCATTCCCTAATGGCCTAAGGGGGAATGACGCACTTTGATTCGTTTGGATTGTATTGAGATCTCGTTGATTCTTGATGTGGTATTGTATGTCGGTTACGGTGGTTACTTGATGATTCCTGTTGATTATCGATTTGGGTATTGGTTCTCGATTGTGTTTATTATCTGACGAACCCTTGTTGATTCTTTCGATGAAGTTGTATTCCCAGTGTCAGTCATCCAGTAAGTCTCGTTGATCCCGGATAGGTGTTGATACTCGGCATGTCAGATTCTCGGTAAATCTCATGTTAAGTTGCAAAGTTTCTCGGTTAGTTATGTATTGACTTGTTCCTGCTATAATGTGAATTCCCTGAATTGTTTTATATCATATATATGCTTTATTCTTTTGTTTTGTATATAATGCTAGTATTATTTTGTGCTTTATGAACTTACTAAGCTCGTTGTAGCTTAGCCGTTTAGTGGACAAACATTTTACAGGAAAAGATAAGAGAAAGCAGATAGGATCTTGAAGTTGATCAAAGGCTTAGAAGTTCTAGTTCTGGTATACATTTAGGTATGCGGAAATTGAGTAGTTTTGTATTTTGATTGTAGTTAGTTGGTTTGTATCCATAGTAATTGTTGGTATGTAGTGAGATCTGAATTGGTTCGGTTGCTATCTTTTGTATAATAATTATCAGATTCGAATGATTTATTGTAATTAGATGGTTATTGGAATGTTGTCAAAACACGGGTATTTTGACCCGGTCGTCACATGAATACTTTGTGTAGTGCGAAGCATGTACAGTAGGCCAAAAATGTGTGTAATCAATTAGAAGTATAATACTTACAGAGATTATAGCAGTATTTTATTTCGCCTTCAAAGTTTCAAACGCAGGGATTGTCTGGGCTTAAAATAACCTTTAAAAAGTATAAAAATAGGCCCATCAGCCCTTTTTTCATAAAATACCAATGCATTAAGCAAGAGTTATATATATTCTGAGCCTTAAGAATTAGGGAAATACCAATGCATAGGTAAAGGTAAAGAAAAATTTGATGATGACCATTCACATAGAGCACTTGGTCACTATATGGTGAACAAGATGAATTTAGTCAGGCCTTTAAAACAATCTCATTGGAAAGTCAAGAGAATGAGGTACCACAGAAAATGTGCCAAAACTCTGGCACTTGAAAATAAAAGGAAAGCTGAAGAAGAAAAGGCAAAGGCAAAGGCTATTCAACTAGAAGAACAATCTGCAGCTGAAGCAGTTCAAGAAATAGAAGAATTTCTGATAGAAGGTCAACAAGCAGAACTTGATAAAATCAGGAAATATGAAGAAGAAAGATTGCACCTTCTTGAAGAACAAATTAATAAATGCAAAAGATGCAAGATTGACATGCCTAAACCATTTGATGAAGAGAAAAGCATGATGGTTGAATATCTTAAGACAAGAGGTCACAGTGCAAAATCCTTTGGTAGAATAAAAACTATCACACTTGTTGAAAGATATTGCACTGAGAAAAAGAAACAATTAAATGAAGATGTACTAGTTGTTGAACCTTCAAATGTGTTAAAGATTGATCCCAAGATTGTACTAAATAGAAAAATTGTAGTTGGTGAATCTTCAGAACAAGGTTCAAAGAAAAGAAAAATTGTAGAAGGTGATGATTCAACTACAAAGAAACTGAAACAAACCCCCCAAATCTTAGAAGATCCACAACCAATCCAACAAGGCAACCCAATTCTAAACTGGAGAGAAAATCAAGGAATCCATGAAATTATAAGAAAAGACAAAAGTGTTCAGAAATTCAAAGCATGGAAACCTATGTTATTCTCCTTTAACAGAAGTGATGTTCTTACAATGTTAGAAATTGGAAAACCAAGAATGTCAAATAAAAGGTGGAAAAACTCTGGAGCTGGATACTTAACTGAGATGTTTGATGCTGCATTTCATCCAGAAAAGTATGTTGAAATGATTGCAAGTGAAGACAATTTATTTGCCTGGAATGTTCTTCCCACAGTCAATATGTACTTCTTTGAAAGAACTAACAAGAGATGTGAGCTGTATTTAATGGAAAGAGACTACAATCACTCACAGAAAACTCTATATCAAATTGTTTGTTGTGCATTTGTAAGACCTAATGATCCAGGTATGTATACAGAGAAATACAGACAATTATTTCAAAAGAATAAAGAATATATGTGGATGAACAAAGACGATTAAGAGATCAAAGAAAGAAGGAAGGAGATGAAAGAAGGGGAAAGGAAGAAGAAGAGAAAAGAAAGAAACTTGATTAATTCAAATTGAATTAATAAGTTTAGGGGGAGATTGTTGGGATATATTACTGATTTGTATATATTACTGATATGCAGAGTTAATACTGATCAACGACTTAATGCTGCTAAGGAGTTGATACCGATTACAAAGATATTACTGATATCATGTTTGTTACTGATGTTCAACATTTACTACTGCTCGATGGATATACTACTGATGTGCTTATTTATGGAGTTTATTGAGTTCGAGATCTTAGGAAAGTTTGTTTAGAATTAATATCTTTTGTAATTTGAATTGTAATCGTATCCTAGAATAACTAGGGTAAATAGTTAGGCTTCAAGGACTATTATATATAGTTCCTTATGAATTGTAAACATACGTGTATTTGATTCGATAAAAAAATTAATTCATTGAAGCTTTTTGTGACTACTGTGTTCTTATTGTTGTTCTTATTCGATTACAGTTTTCATTGTTCTTAATCAAATAATAAGAGTGTTAATCCGCTGTAACTTCTCTTGTTAGTAGATCTGTGTTTCTAATAACTTGATTTAGTTATTTGATCCTGACAGTAATGATTCTATTTTGTTGTTGTATAACATTTATCAACAAAATAAGATGAGAAAGGATGATCGTAATTTCCTTAAAAGTAGCAATGCTTTTTTTCTATATGTAAAGTGTGGTTAAAAATGGGGGAGAAAAAAGGTATTTAAGTCGTCTCATGGGTTTCATCATAACGATATTTCATTATGAGGGCAGCCATTTGTAATTTTTTCATCTACAGTACTACTAGTAGTATGTATACCTTGGTATAATATCACTCAAATTCTTCGTAATTCACAATCTCTCTCTCACACACACACACAGGTCCACACAGCAGCAATGATCATGTCTGCTGACCTCTTTCTATCATCATTTTTTGCTCCTCAAAGATTGATCAAACTCAAACAGAAAAGATCGCTAAAGAGAGTTAGAGAGAAGGTGGTTTATAATTTGAAGAAGAACATCAAGAATTAACAAGTGAAAAAAGTTATGGGTTCATTGAAGAAAAAGAAGAAAATAAACCCTAGATAGC
Source organism: Calendula officinalis (assembly GCA_963853835.1). Classification (NCBI taxonomy): domain Eukaryota; kingdom Viridiplantae; phylum Streptophyta; class Magnoliopsida; order Asterales; family Asteraceae; genus Calendula; species Calendula officinalis. Next base: position 226,204 of record OY970830.1, on the reverse strand, counting down.
TAGGTCAAAGGTCAACTCTTTCTTCTCTCTCTTTCTATAACTTTTTTCTAAATCTCGATCGATAGATCTCATGGGGAATGAAAGCATATTGGTCCGATTGTTTGCTTACATCAAACAAACCCTACTTTATTATCGTATATCTATATATCGTGTATGCTCTCCGCGACGTTCTTCTTGTTTTCGTTTTTGACTTTGTTTTCGATTAAAGAGATATCGATCTTGTTGATGGGTGAAGAATATCATAAATATGTTCATGATGATGTTGTTGTGAAAGTTGAAACAAAGGAATTGAGGTAGATGTGTATGAAGTTTACTATATTTATGTAAGATATTAATTAATGTGTTTTCATCATTTGAATCTATTTTTGTTAAAAATATTGCATGTTAATCAAACATACATCGATTGCAATTCATTTGAACTTGTTTCAATCTCTTTATTTGCGTACATAGATTGAAAAAGCGTTCTAGCAAGCTAGAGACGCAAAAAATACAGATCGAGTAGCACCTGTGTTACGTGTTTTGATCGAGATTATTCTACTATATATAAATCTCGAGCGCGCAATATATAGATCTCATCAGAATGAACGCATATTCTACGTGTTTTAATTGAATATAATCGTAGTTTTTTCCCTGCAGGTATCTAACAAAAATATAGAAAGTAATTTGCATGATATTTGTTTTTTTTAACAATAAAGCTTTTATTAAGAAGAACCGAAACTAGCAAGAAATTACTAATAACACATATGATTTTAAACATACAAAGGAAGCTAGCTAGCAATTAAGGTGTAACATATTACCCTAAATTATAATTTTTTAGAACATATTTCATTCAAAATTCTTAACAAGAAACTAATTAAGATAAAGTCATGAATAATATTTTGATATGTAGGGACGTACTGATACATGTATCCCTTCAGTTATATATAGCGATGAACTAATCGTTTAACATTAACGTCGGAGCTTCCAGCTGTATTCCGACCAGCTGCTACTCTGCTAGTATTTGTAGTTTTAGCTTGATAGTTGATAATTAATATCGATCTCTAACCTAAATATTATACTACCTCCGTATCAAAATAAGTAATGCCAAAAATTAAAAAGTTTTTTTGGATAGATTAAAGTGGATAATTGGTTGAAAATGATCCCACTTTTTTTAAATGAAGTAATATTAATGATGTTTAAATGATAAAAATAATTATATTAATATATAGATTTTTTATACATATTTTATGACAGCCCTAAGAACTATCATTATCATAACCCTTAGTAAAGCTCAAATCATGAAAAGGTTAGGTAAATAAAAGTTTTTAGAATTTGAATTAAGTACAGAATTTAAAAGTCAAATCAAGCACTAATTAAGGGAAAGTATTGACCTCTTTACCATTTTCAACGGGAAACATATCCTCACTTGACATAATGATGATGTAAAAGAGCTTATATATTGAGTAAGCATGATTTAAGTGTTGTTTTCTTATTTCTAATAATTATTACTTCCTACGATTCAAAATAAGTGTTATACTTTTTTTAAATAGGTGATTCAAAATAAGTGTTATACTTTTTTTAAATAGGTGATTCAAAATAAGTGTTACATTTTGAAAAATTACCTTATTTGACAAAAATTAATAGGACTCACACTCACTAACTATCTACTTTAACAAAGTGAAATGACTCATTTACCATTACTTTTTTATTTTTAAACATCATTAACCCACTTTATTCAAAAGGCATGGGACCCATTATCCATTAACCATTCAATTAATATAATTTAACCATCATTATAATTTTTTGCCTTAAAAATTGTGAAACCCAAAATGTAGCACTTATTTTGAATCGGAGGAATTACATATCATGAAATGTATGTATTATGAAAATTAATTTAATGATACGAACTATAACGATTAAAGATGTGTGCCTTAACTATAAGTATATTTAATTTGTTTCTTTTAACTACATTTCTAATAGCTAAGAGTAAACGGATAAATCTTAATAAACCATTCGTTTATATAGTCCAAGCTCAGCTTGACAACCTTAAAAATACCTTTTGCGACAACAGTAGTTGCAGTAATTTAGTCATTTCAACTGTCCAAATTATTTTATAAAAAAACCTTTTTTTATGTTGTGTAGTGAACATTCTACGACAACAAGTGCCATTCGAAGAATCTTCTCCGTAGTATTTGTTACGCAATTATACCATTATTCATATCATTAACATCATATTTACATATTAGTTTAATGAGTAAAATTACTTATAACCATGAATGTATGGCTAAGAATATTGTGACCACAAAAATATATATTTACATTTCATCATTGCATGATGGAAGAAGACGTTGCATAACTTATATTGATATAGAAATATTTATGTTAAAAGTATTTATACCATATGCAGTAATAGTTATACTACTTGTCATTCAAAGAGTGTTCCAAATGCTTAAGTATGCTAGCTGCGTCTAACTGTAGTCTTATTGTTTATCTACAAAATTTGAAAAATAAAGTTAGAGATTTGGAAATAGTAAAATTAAAAGGGCAAAAGTTTGGAAATGATGACATAAACACAACAATGTCTTTTTGGTATGATGAGGTTTAACTTTTTTCAATGTGTATTTCTCATTTGAAATGATTGTCACTTTTTTTTTTTTTTTTTTTTTGTATGTTGGTCATTTACTGTTTAAGAATTTTACTATGCGCAATTAGTTGTGTTGCTAATAATACCCCTCTTCAAAAGATATATAAATACAAAATCATGAGAGTCATCCAATTAATGTATCTATTTTTTCCATAGTTCTAAAAAGCCCGCATTTGCTTCGCCATGTCTCGAAAAGGTTTGAGGTTTGACCATGCCGCCACACCTTAGTCCAAAGCTTAGACGTTAAGGCTTGGCGTATGTTAAGGTCCAACTTGACTCAATTTTACCCATCATAAACTGTGTTTTTTTAAGCGTATTAAAGATATTTAGTCATATAAGTCATATATATAGGTATATATATAGTTATTTAGTTATAAGAATCGTTGAATAGGTCGAAAATGAAGGAAACAATTGATTAACTATGTTATAGATAATAATTTATATACGAATTTTCCGCCTTAAGTCACGCCTTGAAAAACGTCATGTCACGACATGGCTTGAGGCTTAATGGTGCCGCCACGCCGCGCCTTGCGTTATTTAAAACCTTGATTTTTTCCAAGGTTCTAAAAAACGCGCCATGGCGGCGGCAAAGCGTGAGGCGCGACGTCGACGTTACGAAACAGACCATCGCGGCTAGGCTAGGCGTGACGTGATATAAGGCGTGATAAGGTGCGCCTTATGATGAGTATTTTGTAAGGAGGCTGTGAAAATTGAACTTTTTTTTAACAAAATAATGACATATATAATTATAAATTTGGATGTAACATTTTTTGTGAACTTTATATGTGAATTGTTATATAATCATAAATCTATAAATTTTTTTAATTTGATATACGTATATATATAAATTGTAGAGTTGTATTCTAGGGAGTCCAAAGGATTTGTCTAGTCCCAAGGGACAAATCCTAGCCATTGGATCAAGATGGTCAAGATCAAATCCCCCACCTACAGCCACCGCCGGCCGCCGCCTCCGGCCACCTCCGGCCGCCGGCCGCCACCGGCGGTGGTGGTGGTGGCTGACAGTGAAGGTGTTGGTGCTAATGGGGGTGGTGGTGGTATTGATGTATCGAAGCACATGTGCTTCACTAAAACACAACATATTACTTCGAAGCACATGTGCTTCAGGTCACGAAACACATGTGCTTCAAGTCACTAAAAACATGAGTTTCTAAACACACAAGGGAGCATACGAAGCACATGTGCTTGACGTTATGAAACACATGTGCTTCACTACACGGAAAAAATCAAAACAAGTGACGAACATATCATTATGAAGCACATGTGCTTCATAAAGCCAAGCACATGTGCTTCTTAAAGCCAAACACATGTGTTTTTGTTCCTGAACACATGTAACTTACAAGCAAGTCATTTGTATTTGAATCACGAAGCACATGTGCTTGACGTTATGAAACACATGTGCTTCACTACACAGAAAAAAAATCAAAACAAGTGACGAACATATCATTATGAAGCACATGTCCTTCAAAAGCCAAGCACATGTGTTTTTGTTCCTGAACACATGTAACTTACAAGCAACTCATTTGTGTTTGAATCACGAAGCACATGTGCTTGAAGTTATGAAACATATGTGCTTCACTACATAGAAAAAAAATCAAAACAAGTGACGAACATATCATTATGAAGCACATTTGCTTCATAAAGCCAAGCACATGTGATTCATAAAGCCAAGCACATGTGTTTTTGTTCCTGAACAAATGTAACTTACAAGCAAGTTATTTGTGTTTGAATCACGAAGCACATGTGCTTGACGTTATGAAACACATGTGCTTCACTACACAGAAAAAAAATCAAAACAAGTCACGAAGCACATGTGCTTCCAGTCACGACCACCACCACCGGCGGCTACCTCCGGCCGCCGTCCTCCGCCGCCGACCGCCGCCCATCGCCGCCGTCCGCCGCCGCCGCCCATCGCCGTCGTCCGCCGTCTCCGGCCGCCGGAGAAGCACATGTGCTTGTAGTGGTGGTGGTGGTTTTGAATTTTGATCTTGACCATTAATTTTTCTTGATCCAAGGGCTAATAAATGTCCCTTGGGACTAGATTAAATTAATGGACTACCTTGAACATTTCACATAAATTGTATTTATATTTCCGCATTAAGTCACGCCTTAGAAAACGCCATAACCCACAATAACTTAAAGCTTGATGGTGCCACCACCCCACGCCTTACGCTTTTTTAGAACTTTGATACTTATTATGTGAGACGATTGTAAGTTTTCTTATGTCACTTGCATGTTTAGGAGCGTTTGAGATTCTTATTAGAATATTACCAATAGGACATTTCCCTCGTGAATAGAAAACTTAAACAAAGCCTTTCTTAATCAATCGAAGTCGTCAACATTCCCCTTTTCAATTTCAAATTTCTAGGGCACCAAATTGGAGGTTCCTAACTCTAGATCATCTTCGTCATCTGCTATTGATCATCTTCTTCATCTGCTATTGTTGCCTGAGGAGGTGGAGGATCCCTTTTTTAAATGATTATTGTGAAACCTTTTTAATGAAGTTTAGAAGGATTCAATTACATCATTTTGGCTTATCTGGCTAATAAACAGATTCCAGCCCGGCATACGTGAAAGCAACTTCTGTAACCAAGGAATCGTTCAAAACTGCATCCTTCACAAGTGACTCCTAATAAACAGATTCCAGCCCAGCATTTATCTGGCTACACCACAAATATTGTAAGTAAATTCAGATCAAATTTCTAAAATGAACTATATAATTAATAATACACAAAAAATTATCATCATCCATGTATAGTTTACATTACACCTACTTAAATTAGCTCAAACAAGATAATCTCATAAACCAAAACCCAACATAAGACAAGTATATTACTTGAACATAGGGAAGAAGAACCCTAAGCCACCATTTCGATCGCAAAATTTTTAGTGGAAAGATTATAATCTTTAATTCTTCATTTTTGTTTTCGTTAGGCTATTTTAATCAATGAGATGGTGTTTCTTCACGATCTGCAAGGTATATATTTTCCTATGGTTCAATTTATAATTTGTATCTTTTCCTATGGTTAGATATGGCCGACCATTGTTTAGCTTGGAATTAGACCTCTGCAATTTATATACCTCTCTATGGTTCAATTTGCAAGTATATCTATGTGACTTTTTGTTAGAATTATGGACAGCAATAATTAGTTGATATTTAGTTACTATTTTGAATAAATTGATGACAATTAGATTAAAGGCAAATTGATATTTATATTTGGTTTAAAATCAAAGGGTTGTGTTTGGGCAAAGCTTATTTGAACCAGCTTAAGCTTTTGCAAGAAAACAAAAAGATTTGGATGTATTTGGCTGAGCTTAATTTCATGGCTTAACCTTATGAGCTTACATAAACGTAAACTTAATAACTTATAAGTTGATAACGAGAATAACTATGCCAATAAGCTTAGCCAAACACCTTATAATAAGCTAATTTAGATTTATAAAAAACGTAATACAAACAACCCCTAACTCCCTAAGGGTGCTATGTTTCTTACCGTTTATGTAAGCTTCTTATTTCGCCTTAGTAATTTCTTACCGTTTATGTAAAAAACGTAATAAGAAGCTTGCAACAAAGGACCTAAATTAACTATCCCATGTCAAGAAATATATCACCACAAGGGTGCTACCGCTGGTGGAAGTTTCTAATTCCGCCCCTGTTTATGTTTGTAGCTGTTTATATACTAATGCTTAATTTACATTTGCTTGGTGAATCTTGATTTAACTTTGCTTAGAGATACATAAAATTACTAAGGGAAAGAATTAGATAAATATTAATGAATCCTTTTACAGACTATAACGTGACACATTACCATACTCCTTCAATGTAAATAACCAACTAAACTAACTTTTTTTAATCAGATTTCTTAGAAACCATTCCATGGTAGCGAATCTGGAGTCCGGAGATGGCGAGGAACCACTTCACTTGAGATAAGGGTGATTAGAAAGTGGATCTCATATGGTGAATGTTGTTTCATATTCACTGGTCAAAATGTAAGTTCAGATCTATAATAGTTGTACACTTTAATGTGTTGTTAATCCTCTTTTAGATACAAGGCTAAACCATATGATTTTTTTTAGGGAGATGTTATCCAAGCTGTTGCACAACAACCTTAAGTGTAAGTTCATTTCTATAACAGTCGTACACTTTAATGTGTTGTCAAAATGCTGAAACGTTTGTATCGACTATAGATATGTTAATCTATAAATATGATGTGTAATTTTCACCCCGCCGCGAAACGCGGGCACCAATACCTCGTATAATACATTTTAAAAACAGATAATCAAACTTAGTGGTTAATTTGATTATGAAAAATAATATCTGGATTTTGTTATGTTAATTAAAATAGCAATAATCACGTAATCAGATTTTTAGGCGGTATTCAGGATATTTTTAATGGAAAACATAGATTATTTGTTTTGAAAATTGATAATCGAATAATCAGCGGTTACAAAACGTAATTTTAAAATATAATGTTTGGATTTAATTATATTGTTTGAAATCACAATAATGGTATAATCAGTATTCTAGTGTTAGACAAATCTGAATATTTATTTAGTTAATAATTAAAATGATTAATTTTAGATTAATTGTGTTTTTAAAACATGTACATTCCCACGTGTATTTTCAAAATTGCATTTTAGGCATCAAAAGCCCAAATAATCGAATTTTTTCCCTTTCTGCAAAACATTAATTTTATATTAATTGCCGTTTTGAAATACCATAAATATCAAAATTGCATTTTAGGCATCAAAAGCCCAAATAATCGAATTTTTTCCCTTTCTGCAAAACATTAATTTTATATTAATTGCCGTTTTCAAATACCATAGATATATAATTAGTTTCAAAATGCAATCCCAAATACGCCAAGATTCGACATTGAGACCTCTTGGTCATCAACACACTAATACACTATTTACCACTTGGGCAGAATGTTGTTATTGTTGTATATAAATAAATATTCGCCTGCAATTGATATACTTCCTCTTGTTCAAAATAAGTGATACACTTTAGATTTCACGGTTTTTGAGGCAAAAGATTATAATGATGGTTAAATTTGATTAATTGGATGGTTAGTGGGTAATGAGTCCCCACTTTTTGAATAAAATGAGGTTAATGATGTTTAAAAGTAAAAATTAAGGGTAAATAGGTCAATACACTTTGTTAAAGTAGATAGTTAGTGCGTGTAGGTCCTTCTATTTTTGCCAAATAAAATAATTTTTCAAAATATATCACTTATTTTGAATTACCTTAAAATGAAAATTGTATTACTTATTTTCAATCGGAAGAAGTAGATAAAAACACTAAAATGTTAAGCCAAATCTATTTGGGTTAATAATTTTGGTCTAATCATAACTAAAATTAAAATTTGGTCTCCTATTTAACTGGGCCGTGTATGGTGCACTCCCCGCTGCCCCGCATAACTAAAAAGGCCGGCCCAAATCTATTGAGTTAGCTGTAAGGATACGAATCATATCAATTTTAACACTAACCTTTAAACTCAATACACAATCAAGCTGAGCAATTCCATCTTAATAAACTAATTTAATCATTTCAAAAAAAATGAAATTTTCTTCACAACATAAACACAAATGATTATTCAGTGAAATAATCCTTATCCAATGTAAGAATGCACATGAGATATCAAATTAGTAATGCCAAATCACATCCTGCAATTAGAAACGGGAACAATGACTTGAAAATGGCTATGCCAACACTAATAGGGATTAGGGCATGTAATATACATCTATGTCAAACAATTTATACTTATGAGAATTGAAAGTAGTCAATAGATAACAGCCCAAAAATGTAGGGGTGAGCATCAAAACTAAAAAACCGAACCGAAACCGAAAACCCCGAGTAAATCGAACCGAAAAAACCGAACCATTTGAAAAACCGATATCAGCGGTTTTGATTTTTAGAAAACCAGAATGTTTGGGGCGCTTTTTAGAGGCATATAAAAAAACAAACCGAAAATCCCGCCCCGCACAGCCATTATATATATATATATATATATATTAAGTTTTATAAAAATATTCTTATATTTTTTAAAGATATGATATAGATTTGTTTGCAAAAGAAAAGCAACCATGCAATGAAACTTCTATGAATGAAGACATAGACTAAGATTATTGTGAAAGATTGTTGGATGTTACTATATTATTAATCTTATTTAAATTATGTTAATTGAATTTATTATTACATTATATTAAACTTACTTGTTGTTTTTTTATTTATAACGAAATGAGTTAAGGTTTGAGAGTTTGAATAATAATATTAATTTTTAAGGTCACAAATTAGTAAATTTAAAGGAAATAAAAAAACCGAAAAAACCCGAAAAACCGAAATCGAACCGAAAAACCCGAATACCCGAAACCGAAAACCCGAAACCGAACGAGGTGTAATTCTTAAAACCCGAACTTTTGGGGTGGAGTTTGGTTTTAGTTAAAAACCGCCACAAACCGCCCCATGCTCACCCCTACAAAAATGAAAGGGTTTCAAATTTTATACTAGTAATTTTAATCTTTAAACATATTTTTTATAGACCAATAAGCGTCTTTCAATGGACAAAAATAAGTCATACTTGTAAGGTGCATAAATAGGAATTTTAATCACAAGTCCTTTTCAAATTTAAAAGTTAGTTTTCACTAGATTATCTAATAACATTATTCAATTTTCCATTGATGTCATGTTACATTAAACCATATATTAGATGTGACATGTGACCAACTTGTTTCTGGAATATTCATATCTATAAACAGTTTAAGATTATCTAAGTTTTATAATTATGAAAGAAATGTGTTCAAATTATAACTTTTGCTTTGGACTGTAAATAACAAAGTAACTAACTTTAGAAACTTAAGTTAGAATTATGAAATAAACTTTGTAGTATACTTTATCTAATACGTTATATAAAGGACATATAATATTCTATATTAGATGATTTTATTAGATAAATACTTTAAGCAAAGAGTATGCTTTTATTAGATAGATGGTTACAAGTGAAACGAACAATTTTTATGAAAGCAAATAAAAACTATTTTGTGGTATATTTTTGTTGACTTTTGGTATTATTCAGTTGACTTTTAAAACGATCTAGTAATAAATTTTTTTGAATGACACTTAATTTATTCATATTTGTCCATGATGAGACTTGAATCCATGAGTCATGAGAACACCTTACATCATATATCAATATCATTAAACTACAAACTTTGGATGACTGGGTATTAATTGAAAAAATGGGCAAAATAAGGAGGGGTATCCCTATCTTGCATTAGGTATCAAATCAACCTCCTTTTTATCTTGCTTAAGTTTGAGGTAATAATTTGTTCTTTATTTCTTCACTTTAAATCTATATTTTTATATAAGGAAATTCAAAAGAAATTCAAATTATCATTGTTAAATAAACTCTATCTTTTTCTATAAATTTATGCTATATAGAGTAATAATTTATATTAGAGTTAAAAGGATATATCTATGAATCACATGATAAACTATGTAATAGTGGAGTTTGAGATGAGCATGAATGCTCCTGCCTCCTAGGGCACATGTAAAATTAAAATATCAACCGAAGTAACTTATGATGATCGGGACATCATTTAGCTCAACCTTAATAGAGAACTAAAGGTTTGATACTTTGATAAACTTTCCCGTTCTATTTCGCTGCACTCGCTTTATATTTCCGACACAAAAGGAAGGACATGGTGACAACCTTGAATAAACTTAAATTTATTATTTATAATGAAGTGTTTATTTAAGTTAAAAATATGAGATAAGAAGTATTAATTTAACATTACATGTTGATGGACTGCATTTATTAATGAAATATATCTTTTACATATATTAAATACGTATTCTGTATATTAAATATATTAAATACATATTTATGGACTACATTTATTAATGAAATATATTTTTCACATATATTAAATGTATCTTTAGTACGAAATATGAGTTTGAATTTATTAAATAATTCTTACTATGTCCTTAAAGCATGAGTTAGACAAATTATATAATTGAAATGTATTTAATAAATGTCAAATATACTCTCTTAGTGTATATATATAATAAAGAGTTTATTTGTTTAAATTAATTATAATTACTTTTGTGTCAACTCATTTGATCAAGACAAGTATTAAAACTGATAAATTATATGATGAAAGGGAATTAGTGGATTACAAATGTTATTTTGTGATGAGTAGCTACATGAAATAAATACAAATAATATGCATCAATACCATTTATCTATAATCAATAATAAATATAAATCCAATGTTTAGAATGCAAGAAAAGCGTGTGTTTATTAATTGCATTTTATCTCGTGTATTTAAAGTACGATTTAGACAATCTCAATTTTAAATTATTAGTACAATCAAAACTATACGAGGAGAATAGATTATTACATGGATGAAAAAAAATGCACGATTTATTTTTATTTTTTTTTGAACGACAAGTTAGTAAGTTAATGGTTCAACATATGTAGTTATATCCAAACGTACAGTATGCATTCCTCGAACATATCTCCTTTTTTTGGATAATAAATAAATACTATTAATTTAAAATTTTCTAAAAATAACATATATGTCTGTCTAAAATAAACAAATTTATATTCTTGATAAGAACTCAATGTGGCAATTCAACCTGTCTTTGAAAACAATATTAATATTAAAATTACCCCATTAGTTTTAACTAATTTACATTTAAAAATCAGTTTAATATATTATAGAGTATTCAAATATTAACCAAAACATTTACCAGTAATACTATATTCATAATCTTAGTTAACCGGTATTAGAAACCCAAGAATATAAAGCGTGTAATTTATATAAACATTCAATTTAAATTTACAACTTAGAGTATATAGTTATATTCTATATATAAAAAAACACACTAATAATCTAGTAGACATGGGGTATTATGGCATATTTTGATAATGGGGCACTCAATTGAATAGTTATATGATATGATGACCTACTCTTTGTTTCTATAGTATATACCAATACAATAATTATGTTTTATAACTAGTTTTATTTATTTTTTTATTTTTTTAAATTTGTATTGTCACTTCATCCCCTTGACATTCAAAAATGTATATTTTACATCCCTAGTCAACCAACTTCTACTGCCATACATTATGCATACAGTATTCCTTAATCGTTCTTGATGTCTATATTTTTTTTTATCAGCAAAAAAAGAAGGTAACGGGTCAAGCTTCGGCAATGCCATCACCCACCCGAAGACCTCCAAAACTTAAATAGAAACTTGAGTCTAGCAAAAAGCTAGACTAAAACAAAGAATTACAAAGGGTTTAACAACCAATCAACCCATGAAATCTTAATTTTATGATTCCGATGGGTGATCCAAGAAAAAGAAAACAACTTTATACTATCTACTAATTCAGATATACGGATTTTACCACTATCAAATAAATAAGAGTTTCTATATCTCCAAAGGAACCAACAAGTGGTAATACCAATAACATGACCTTTTGTTCTTCGGAAGTTCCTGTTCGACAAAGAATTGCAATGGCTCCAAAAACCATTGAAAGAAGCTGCACTAGAGTAGTCAAGTTGACACCAACGAGAGACATTAGACCAAACATCTTTCGCCACATGGCACTTGAAAAACAAATGATAAAGTGATTCAACTTCCAATTCACAAACCGGGCAAAGAATAGAGTTGATTTCAAGACCTCTTCTAGATAGATTTAATCTAGTGGGTAGTCTATCTAATGTAAGCCTCCAAATGAAAACGTTCACCTTTATTGGTACCGTGGAGCACCATTTAGAATCATAAGAGAAACCGGGGTAAAGAAAGTTACTAATATATCTTCTTGTTTCCGCAACCGTGAATTCGCAGCAATCGCCAAGAGACCAACAAACTTTATCATTCCCTTCTTGCAAATGGTAATCTCTAATTAGAGAAATGAGATTGTTAAATTGTTCTTTTTCAACCCCACCTCTAATAGGCCTTCTCCAATTGAATTCCCAAAGATCATTTTGCAACCTATCTTTTACTTTACAAAAAGGATTCAATTCTAATTTAAAGAGACGATTAAATAAAGAATGTAAAGGGATGTGGCTTGCCCAAATATCCGACCAAAAATGGATGTTTTCACCGTTTCTAAGATTGTGACGCAATGAATTGTTGACAATGATTTTAGCGTCATGTAAGTAATTAATAGTACCAATAATTTGACCCCAAGTACCTTTTTTATGTCGATTAGGAACCAGTTTGTTAAACCCACCATTTTCTCCATATATAGCTTGAATAACTCGGCACCACAAAGCCTCTTTTTCGGTATAAAATCTCCATCTCCATTAAACAATAAGGGCTAAATTAAGAGACTCAAGGCTAGTAATGTCTAAACCTCCTTTGTCTTTTGAAGCCAAACACGAATTCCATTTGACCCAGCTCATTTTTGTTTTGTTTTCTGAACTACCCAAAAAAAATCTAGCTCTCAATTGTTCTAGATTTTTTATAGTGGTATGTGGAGCTCTAAATAGTGACATCCAACAAATGCCCAAACTCCCCAACACTGACTTTATAAGAGTAAGTCTTCCCCCAATGGAAAGCATATTTAATTTCCAAGAGTTTAACTTGTTTTTCATACGATCGTAGATGCAGGCCCAATTCGAATTTTTTTCCCATAAATGAGCCCATTTGAATTCCGAGATATGAAAAAGGGACACTGCCCTTCACGCAGCCCGTAACAGCACACATATGATCGAGTTCAGAGTCTTCAACTCCAATGCCATAAATATTGGACTTATAAATATTTATTTTGAGGCCCGAAACTTCAAAAAAATAATTGAGGACACCGATAATAGCATCAAGATTATTTTTGTTCCAGTCAGTAGCAAACACTACATCATCCGCATAAATTAGATGGGAAATGGCTGTAACGACTCGAAAATTTGAATCGAATAAATTATGAGAAAAATATGATAATTATGGATAAATCGTTTAAAAGACGTAGGAATTGGTTTCATGTCATTTGGACATCGTATGAGAAAGTTATGGGCGAAACCGGGTCGAGACGATTAACAAAAGTTGGAGGCTGCCTGGGTAAGGGAGTTCGCGAAGCGAACTACTCCTCGCGATCGCGAGGATCGGGCAGAGACTTGGGGTTTTCAGAGATCGGAGTTCACGGCTGGTTCACGAATGCGAAGAGTTCACGGTCGGGGAAGTTCGCGGCGCGAACTGGGAGTTCACGGCGCGAACTCTGCGGGACCAGCTTTAAATCGGGAAAAAGCTAGGGTTTCCTCATTTTCACTCCTTCACTTGGTGCAGCCGAGATTGGAGAAGAATGAGGCGATTTTGGTGTTCTTGAGCTTAGATCTTCACCATCTTTGAGGATTTATGCATCTAAACTAAGATCTAAGGTATGCTTCATCTCCTAGCTAGTTTATGAACTTGATTTGGGGGAAGTGGTGATAATGGTAATTTGTCAAAAGTCTTGCCTAAATATGTTGATGATGAGTATAAAACACACATAGGAAGTGTGTGAACTATGGGTTATGTCAGATCTGTGATTTGGGATTGGTAACCATAAACTAGGGTTTATGGATTTACACCAAGTTGATGAACTTGGTGGTTGGGGTTGATTATGTTGATGTTAGATGATGTCTAGTTATGGATGATAACTAGAAATGTGATGATTATGTTGATAGGTTGCAAGGACCTAAAGATTGGAGATGTTCTAAAGGCGGGAAGCAAGGATTCGTGTTGATGAACACGATATGGATTAGCTATCGCTAAGGTGAGTACATGAGACTTTTAAACTGGGTACATAGCAAAGAGTTTTGAAAATACTTATAATATTTTATGGGTCTTTATTGATAAATTGATAAAGATAATGAATGAAAAGATAAGAAGGTAGGTATAATGTGATACTAGAATATGTCTAGTATGGTTGATGAATTTAGAGGTGTTTATGATGAAATATGTAATTATGAAACCTTTATTAACGAACCATAATAATAAGGTTATTGAGTAAAAGAATGTATATTGAGCCTTTATTAATAACTATGTATTAGTAAAGCAATTAGAAATGATTCTTATAGTAATGAGTACCTATTGGTAAAACTTACTAATAAAAGTAAGGAACGAATATATATAAAATGGAGATGATGTGACTAGTAATAATTATATATTATAGTCAACAGGGATATAAAAGTATTATGTTATCGATAAATGAGAAATGTATCTTACGAAATAAGTAAGTATGGACCTTCTAGAGTCCTAGATGTAGTAGTAGATGTGAATTGCTAATGATCGAGTCCATGGGACTATACAGGTACGTTCATACTATGTTGAACTAGTTATATATGGTTATTATTGAATAACTAACTTGTTTGATGGTTTATGTGATAGCCGAAGACTTTGATTGAAATAACTGTTGAGTTATGGTAAGAATGAGGTGATGTGATGATGCGGGGGACCCCCGGTCATGAGGTGTGGAATGAGGGGCAGTTGGGTGGATTCCCATCGACTCATCCATGTTAGTAGTCTTGCTAACTGGACGTATTCCGGCGAGTAAGGCAGGTATCGGTAGATTGGGCGAATCCCTCTTGCCGGTATCTTGAAGCTTATTTATGACGATGGATTTCGGTTAATAAGCTAATATGAAACTTATTAATGGCGATGGATTTCGGTTAATAAGTTAATGTGAAGCTTACTTATGGCGATGTATTTCCAACATTCTCGTAGGTAGTTCCCGTTTGCCTATGGTTTTGATATACTTGGTGACCCCGTATTTTTGTATACTCTGATAAAGGTTTCACAGTTTTTGTTAAACGGTATTTTGGATTACATGGAAAATGTTGGAAATCATATTTTAAATGTTTTAAACGATGTTATAAAAAAATACGGGTGTTACAATAGCTAAATTAGAATTTACAATTTGAGCACCAGAAATACGGGAATTTTGAACTTCTTTTTTAATCAAAAGGTGGAGGCCCTCCATAGCTATAATGAACAAAAAAGGAGAAAGAGGATCTCCTTGACGAAGACCACGGAAAGAACAAAATTCTTCGGTAGGGCTCCCGTTAATAAGAATAGACAATCTAGCCGTAGATAAACATTCTTTGATCCAACCTCGCCAAATAATACCAAAACCCATTTGCATCATAATGAAATCGAGATATTCCCAACTAACCGAGTCAAAAGCTTTTTCAAAATCGACTTTAAAAATAAGAAGTTTTTTGTGCTTAATCCTGTACCATTCCATAACTTCATTTAACATAAGCGGACCATCTAAAATTTGTCTACCCTTTATAAACGCTGTTTGTTCACAACTAATAATAGAGTCAATAACTTTAGCTAACCTTGAAGCAAGAACCTTTGCAATAATTTTGTAAATAAAACCAATCAAAGAAATAGGCCGGAAATCTTTGACTAAAATAGGGTTAGCATTTTTCGGAATTAGTGTGATAAAGGAAGAATTACAACCTACGGGCAATTTACCTTTAGTAAGAAACTCATGAACCGCATCAAAAACGTCATCTTTAAGATAATCCCAATATTGTTTAATAAATTTGTAGGAAAAACCATCGGGACCCGGAGCCTTTTCACTCCCACAGTTCCATACCGCCTCTTTAATTTCTTCTATAGAACAATTAGTCTCTAGAGAAGAGACATCCGAATCATTAAGGTGCAAAAACTGATCGTGATCGAGATTTGGAGAAGAGACAGGAAGAGAGCTAAATTTTGACTTAAAAAAATCAAGGAAGACATTTTTTATCTTTTGAGGATCAACACACCACTCACCATCTTCCATAATACCTTGAATAGATTGAGATCGCCTACGCTGATTTAAAAGGCCGTGAAAAAAGGAAGAGTTTTCGTCGCCTTCTATGTCCCATTTAATCTTTAATTTTTGCATCAAATCAATGTTTTCGAGCTTCTCCAATTCTCTAACTTCTTTAAGCTAAAAAACCCGGTTCTCAATATCATCAGAGGTGGCGCAACCTTGGTCCAGTTTGTTGTCTATTTCCGCAATAGACGAACACATATCGTTATAATGGCCTTTGTTTTTCAACTTTCTTTCGGAATTCCAGATTTTGCAACTATTTTTTATAGTTTTCATTTTATTCTTGAGGTTTATTATTTTAGAGCCCGTGTCTTGAAAAGAATTAGCAAAACTAGCTTTCATCTCCTTGTCAAAAGAGTCAGACTCGAGCCATGAGTGAAAAATTCGAAACGGAGTAGGGCCAAAATCAGATTTTTCCGAATGTAAAATGATAGGAATATGATCAGAGTAGTTCCGCTCCAAAGCGGTAACTTTCAAGCTAGGATGGAGATGAAACAAACTGTCAGAAATGAGGAATCTATCAAGTTTACTCATTTTAGAACCGCTTTTGTTCATCCAAGTAAATTTTTTCCCCCCGATGCTTAGATCAATAAAACCATTAGAATCAATAAAATGATTAAACTGATCAGCTCCTTGCTTATTAAAAACCGAGCCATATCTTTCAGATTCAAATCTCACCTCATTAAAATCACCAAATAAAATGAAATTCCCGGAGTTCGACCCTATATAAGAATTAAGCTCATCCCAAATAACTTTTCTATCATCCATATTTTGAGGGGCATAAACATTAATCATATGAGAATTAACATTTGCACCCATCCACTTCCCCTCGACAATAACGTAATTTGAGTCACAAACAATATTAGATTTTAAAAAAGCCGCCGGGTCCCAAATAGAAAGAATGCCACTTGAGTGTCCTCGAGCTGAGCTACAAGCAAAATCGAATTTGTAATTTCCCCACATAGATTTAATTCTAAAAATGTTAACATATGTCATCATCGTCTCTTGAATTCCAAGAAAGGAGACAGCGTTTTGAAAGCAGAGTTTTTTAATCCACTTCCTCTTATCCATGTTACCAGTACCCCTTGCATTAATGGATAGCACATTCATTATTCAATTTTAACACACTATTAACCTGGTTCATTTCTTTTTCATGAGGATATAAAGTTTCTTTCCCAAAAAACGTGCTGCTTGAGGAGGAAGATTTGCCTTCTTGAGCACCATCATTTGAATGTTTCCTGAATTTGTCAAAACCCGGAGGACAACTGAGGGAGGATTTAGAGCTACTGATGACGGGGATAACCAGCGGTTGAGAATTAATTGGAACACTAACATTTGGAACAAAATCTGATAAAGGTTCGGCCCGGGGTGTAATTGGCTCTTCAACGTCATCAGAACCCGCAATATCTTCTAATTCAACATTGGGATCATCATGTTTGCGCCTATTAGAATCAAAAGAGTCGTCTTTTAATTCCACTTTTTGCAAAACAGGCTCATCTTGAGGACTGGAAACATGGTCAAGAAACATGTTTTCATCATCCTCCACTTCATCTGAGCTTAGGCTTGAAATAGAGGGGGTGGAAGATTTTGGAATATTTAATTTCCAGAGCTCGGTTTCACGTACTCTAATCAAGTACGTAACGTCTTCCACAACTATCCTGATCGTTCCATTTATAGAAGAATTTTCTGAAGTGCTAATGCAAAGCTTTCCCCGGCTTGGATTAGAATCTAGCTCATCAAAAAACTGAAATTTTCCCCATAAACCCGCAATCTTCTTATAAATATCAGAATCCCATGCACATAGAGGCAGGCCATCAATTTCTAACCACGTAATCCTCTCATCCACAAAGAAATTACTCGTGACATGTTGGATATCAGAAAAGTAATTTTTCAGATTTTTGTTTTTGAATCGAACACATGCCTTAGAGGATTTAAATTCGATCCAAACCCAGAAGCCACCTATGTGATGAATATCAACATCTGAAAAACCTTCTTCATCTAAATGAGCATATAGATGTGGCATTATTTCAATATGACGAACCTTTGCAAGGACAGTCAAGTCCGGTTCTTCAAGTTTGACAAGATCATTATCAGTAAGCACCAAAGATTTCAAAGGGGGGTTAAGAGGGTTGACTGCGGATGTAGGCGAAGGAGCACTGTTACCTGCAACTACACTCGCAAAAGATAAATTAGGTTTATACCCATTGGAAGAGCCATGCAGTTTAGGTTTAGGCTGAACCGCATGCAAATTTGGCTTCTCGTTACGTTGATTCTTGGAGCTTTTAACACGGGAAATTGAGACATAAAGATGATAGGATCCCATCCATTGAAGGGATAAAGAACGTGCAAATTCAGCCTCATTCTGGATCCCCCAGAACCTAATAAATCCGAATCGATTTCCAAATTTTGTTTTTTTTCTCGCAATATAAGCATCAGCAACGTTTCCATGTAACCTGCACCAGTTCCATAGACCTCTTTCGTCAAGATGTTTCGGGAAATTTGTGATGAAAAACGATGATGCTACACTGGAAGATGATTTGGAGAATGGATTATCAATTGGCTTCGAAGAATTTCCGATCTTCCAAGTCCATCCATCGGAATCTTTTGGAACTTAGGTTTAAAACCCATACCCAACCCACCCCAACCCCCAGGGAGAGAGTAGACGGAACTACAAGGTTGATCGGAGAAGTTACGCAGAGATCGCCAGAGAGACGGCGAAACGGCGCTAGGGTAATTAGTAATTTGATGTCTATATTATTAGTAACAATTGAATTCTATAATTTACGTTACATAAACATTTTATAATTTAATATTACGTATGTAATAAATATTTACGTTCAGCAAAATTACTGATAATCTATGAATTTTCACAAGTTATAACATAATTTAACTATATATACCATTTCATTAATTTGCACATCTTTTCTTACATTTTAGCATCATAAATACAAATTTCATATATATGCATCATGACTATGTTAATAACTCGTAAATAGCAACCAAGGGTAAATCATTATTTCTCAAAATATAAGTTAGGCTCTTTCGTTTTTCCTTTTTTGTATGTATCAAAGCAGGTTCAATCGACCTTTTATTTTACACTTGAATTTTACTGGCTGAGCTAAGTTACATTTATAGACATTTTTTAATATCTATCAATACCGGCTTTTACAAACTCTAAGTTTCTCTATGGCGATCATGATTTTTGAGTCTTTGAGGACTAATGTGTAAGAACTCATAAACATTATCTCTTAGGTGCTGTTTGTTTTTTAGAGCAAAAAAATCTGCTGTCTGCAAACCACATCTGCCAACTGCTGCAGCTTCTGAGTGAAACAAAGATCTGCAGTCTGCAAGAAAGCTGTTATTTGTTTCTTAACATCTGTAGACTTGCTTAAATTAATCGAAATTTAATATATCCTACGTCTAACAACATTAAAATAATTCATACAACAATATAGTATGTTGTTTGGAGGAGATGTGTTTTTTTAGGTTTGGAAGACCCAAGAAGCTAATGCCCACAACTTCTTGGAGAAGACCTTCTGCAGACATAAAAAGATTTGCGAGCTTCCAAAAAACAAACATCTGCGAGAGACTTTTTCTGCGTGTGGTCTGCGTCGCGAAGACAAAAGACCCTAGGAAGACTTTTTGTCAAAAGACAAACAGCACCTTATTCTCTTTGGAGTTTAAAACTATGATTGATATGGCTACATATATATAATTATTATATATAAAAGAGAAGGACTAATATTTAAATATTTGAAACCCTAAGGGGGTTATTGCAACATTTCAAACGAAGACAAAACTTTTATCAACAACACTCTTTCTCCTCCAAAGAGGGAAGCCAGCGACCAAATCAAACGGAGCTGCGATTCTCTACAACGCAAGGTTTTCTCCAACTGTCCATAGCTTCTTCTGCTTCTCCGTCACAACAATCTCTCCTTCAAATTTTCAAACTATTTGACTAATTCTTCAACTTCAATTCTCAAATTACATATAAAAAAACCTTCGTGTTTCTGGTAGACATTTTTTAGGTCTTCTTTTCTGAGCGCCTAATCTTCGATAATTCAAAATTATCGAAAAATGCCAGCTCATAAGTCGAAATCGGAGAAAAATGATGCAGAAAAACAGTCACTGAGAGATCCCTACGATGTTCTCGGTGTTTCTCTCAACTCCACAGATCAGGAAATCAAAAGTGCTTATCGTAAATTGGCTTTAAAGTATGTTATCTTATTTGTTCATTAAAAAAGTTTCGTTAATTTTGTTAGAAATTAAATCCTACTGTACGTGATTCAAACTAGCTATATATGTCGCATTTAAATATGTACATATATAATTTCTACGGTTACGAGTCGTAGGGTTTATTCTTAATTTTTATGAATAATTATATGTCGTTATGGTATTTGAGTAATTAGTGGTAAGTGCTGGTTTAATTGTGTCCAGAAGTTAGATAATTGGTATATTTATGCAGTTAGCTGCTTAAGATTGATGTTTCATAAGTTTGCACTTGTGAGCTTCCAAAACTGTGCTCCATGAGTTATAGTTTGTTTCTTTTTTCCTTTTGACATATATATCAATATGTAAATTAACCATATGATGATGGCTAAGGGCTCTCTAATGACTACCTAGAGGTCATGAGTTCAATCCCTCGTTGGGTAAACATTTACCAGATGACCAGATGAAGGTTTAGGTCACTTACATTACAAGCAAAGCTTGGGCACCCCGGAGAGCCCAATATAACCGGAATACCCTTAAAAAAATTAGAAATTAATCTCGGAATTTGTATGTTTATTTTTGAGTGGGGGCTTTTCTATTTTTTGGCTGTGTTTTAAAATGTCAACTGTCAACATGTGGTAGATTAAAGGCATTCATGTGACTGATGATTTTTTGTTGATACTTAGGTACCATCCTGACAAGAATGCGAATGATCCTAAAGCAACTGCCATGTTTAATGAGATAGCCTTTTCATATAACATATTGTCCGATCCCGATAAACGTCATCAATACGACACTGCTGGTTTTGAGGTGCAACCATTTTCTTACAACTGTATCGAATCTATAGATACAAATATGTAGTTTATGCTGACACAATAGTGATGTATGCAGGCTGTTCAAAGAGAAAACCAAGATTTGGAGCTAGATCTTTCAAGTTTAGGTGCTGTGAATACCATGTTTGCTGCAATTTTCAGGTCTTTTGACATCATAGTCCTCATACTATAATTTATTTATTCTGTTTATAACCGAAATAAGCTTAACGGGAAAATATCCTATTAGTCAAAGATTTATAATCATAATTGGTACGTTAATTATACATAATAATGTTTCCGACCAGCCTAACCTGTTTCAATCGGCTACCCAAGCTGCCCGCCACGCCCATCTTGCAATCTCTATGCTATTGAATTTTATGCTTGCAACCGTATTGTTTCAGCAAACTTGGAGTGCCCATAAAAACTACTGTATCTGCCACTGTGTTAGAGGAGGCATTAAATGGTACAGTTACCATTCAACCAATTACTTTAGGGCAACCTGTTGTTAAAAAGGTAGGCTACTACTTCCTTCTATTTTATTTTTTTCTTTCTAATTTCAGCTTTTATTGTGATTGTTCATACGGGATCTTCGTTTCTGTACAGGTAGAGAAACAAGGTGCTCATTTCTATTCTGTTACAATAACAGAGAAAGAAGCACAAGCTGGATTAGTTTGCCGAGTGCAATCAGCAGATAAGAGCAAGTTCAAGGTTTGTAACTGGTTTAAGCATGCAATGTATTTTGATCTGAATTCAGTAAATATGTTTTATTGTCTCGTGTTAATCTAAACACATTGTGCAGCTTTTGTATTTTGATAAGGAAGAAAATGGTGGATTGAATCTAGCCCTGCAGGTAAATAGTTACCAGTTTATCACTACCGTGTTAACATATTTATCAAACACATTTTTGTTCACTACAAACCATAGAAACTCAAAAATCCATTTTTGTAATTAAATTAACTTCTATTGCAGGAAGATAGTGCAAAAACAGGAAAAGTGACATCAGCAGGAATGTATTTTCTTGGTTTCCCAGTCTATCGATTGGATCGACCATCTAATTCAGTGAGTAAAGTTTGAGTCACTGATATGTGATTTCGACAATTAAACTTGTGATTATTTTTTTTTTATAATCTTATTCTCTTTAATTTCTTGTCGAGTTGGCTTCAGATGGCATCTGCAAAGGATCCAGATGCCGCTTTCTTCAAAAAACTCAATGGATTTCAGCCATGTGAAATACACGAAATAAAAGCGGGCATGCATACATTTGCTGTTTATGGTTAGTTTTATGACTATGTCACAAAATAAGCACAACATTTAGTCTAAATCAATGGCTGACTTTTGTAGGTGACAATTTTTTTACAAGTGTAAGCTACACAATAGAAGTTCTCTGCGCAGCTTCTTTTGTAGAAGAAAAAGAAAGTCTCAGAGAAGTTGAAGCTCAGATTTTGTCAAAACGGTTGGAGCTTTCTAAGTTTGAATCTGAATATAAACAGGTTGTTAATCACTTAATCATTATCTGTTTAATCTATAAACTACCATTTTCTCTTATATTAAGTGTTGTATATATCCACAGGTTCTTGCACAATTCACAGATATGACTAGCAGATACGCTCAAGAAATGCAAGAGGTAAGTTGAAGAATTTCCAACCTCTTATTTTTTCTAAAAAATAGCATGCCAATGATTCTTGGTCAAATCTTTGACTTTTGTAGATTGATGACCTTCTGAAACAAAGAAATGAGATACATGCTTCCTACACAGCGGGCCCACCAACAAAACGAAGTAGCAGTGGTCGTAGAAGTAAGAACCGAAGTGCATCAAAGGAGTCCAAAGAAGAAGATGGTCACCAAAAAGCATCTTCAAGGGATCGAGTAAAGAAGAAAAAATGGTTCAATATTCATGTAAAAATTGACAAAAGGAAACCTTGTTGAATCTTGTGGGATTTGGTAAGTAGCACCATTTTTCACTACTTTACGTCTTTATTTTAATCATTTTATTTAATAATATATTGATATATTAATTTGATTTCCCATGATGTGATTAGAGACTGAAGATCGGACCCACTAAATGTTGAGTGGATAATCCTGTTGGTAGGGAAGAACGATATATCGCATTGGCATTGTGCTTGTACATTTTGTTGCGTTTTTCAAATAGGAATTTACTAGTTATTTAAGCACAATATTTCTCTAGCACTAGCGCTCTTGAACGAGTAATTTGGTTCGTGTGGGGCCCTGAAAACTTATTGTATGTAAATTTATTATTATTTCAAATTCAATTTTGTTTATTGCATATCAAACAACATTCTGATGTAAATTTGTTATTCATGAGAGGACACTATTATGATCTTATGACTAGCTTTGTTATGGAATGTTGGTCTTTTGGCTTAGGTTTGGGCTGACCGATTAACACTTACTATTTTATTATAGAATAATAATTTAATTTTTTTTCTAATAAGTGAATTGGGATGTTTTATGCATTTGAAAACATTCCAGAATTAAAAGAAATTCATAGAATTAATACGTTCATTAATAAAAGAAATTCATAGAATTAAAGAACCATTTTGAAGTTCTACTGTTTCTAAATAGGAATGAGAAACTTACTGTGAATATGATGAAGTATTGCATGCGGAATTAATCATCTGAAAATTTCTTGTGAACCAATTCGTGTCTATCAATGAATCGTTCAAGCAATTCCTTTTCTTTCAACACTAAGCAATTTGTATCCTTGCCAAACCAGTCATAGCGTTGTTTGGCAATGTAGTCGTACACAACATCTCTTAAAGGAGTAGGCACGATCATGAGACTGCTCAATGCCGAATATGGAAATGGCAAGTAAGAAAGAACCTTCAATGCAGCTGCAAAAAGATATGAATCCACATGTTAGAGGTTACCAATTTATTATTATTTTGAGGAAATGCATTGCCAAAACTGCCTTGTTTTTGCCAGGATTTGCTTTTTGGAAGAAGAGATTAAGCATATATGTAAATAAGATCATTATCAGTAAAAAATAAGAATTCTAACCAGTAGATCCTTGGTGGTATGCATATGGTCCTTCAATGAACAAAAAACGACGAAGAACATCCTCACGATCAACACCACATATTCTCAGGTATGGTTCAGCAGCCTTGGATTGCAGGCAACAGAACTTGATTCTCTTATCTTTGTCTGCTTTGATCACGAGTTTCACCCCTACATTCACAAGATAAAAGTCATACAAAAGTTACTCTTGAAGACATTTGTAAGCTATTTTGGACTTACGATACACATCTCATCGTAGCAGCAGTAGATGTGTAATTGCTGGGCGAAAAATATTGGCTATGAATCAGTTTTAAAAAAATTGTAGGTTATTTTGGACTTAAGCTAGTTCAATACACATTTCATTTCAGCTGTAGATGTGTAATTGCTAGACAGAAAATGTTAAAATCAGAAAGAAATCCTATCGAGTTTACAGGAGCAGGAACAAAAGATAGCTATGGATCAGTAAACTGGAACTATGATCTCTAATCTGTCAGTTAGCCCTAAAATTGAGCGTTATTTAACAGAATGCACCAGCAGTTCAATAGCAAAGTCTGATGAGTAAACTAGAACTATGATCTCTGATCATCAATTAGCCCCAAATTTGAGCATTATTTGATCAAATGCACCAACAATTCAGCAGCAAGCTATGATGATCCAAACAATTTTTCGAACACAAACAACTTGGATCGGAAATTACAAATTATACGCAAACAAAAGCTTAGTTACTCGAAGGAAATGGAGAGCAAACCTCGGTGACAGAGATGACAAACGCCATCATATACAACGACGCGCGGCTGTAGAAGCGTAGGTATTGTATTAGACTTCACAGCGGCAGCCGGAGCAAGTTCCTCATCAAACAGTAGATCATCTACCGCTAAATCAGAGGCAGCGCCACCAGAACGCATCGCTTCCATTTTGGACGGCGGTGATGAGAAGAGACGTGAAAAAAACAGCCTCCTCGCCGTCGGTAAACCACTTCTTAACATCATCACCATTATTTCTTCACACAAGTTTACTCAATCAAACATACTACACGTAAATTCTTCAAATTCATGAAAATGAACTTTCCAATAGCTTCGAGTTCCGTTTTTGTTCCTTGGTGTCCAAGCACGAGGAATGATCAAGTGTTTCGGAGCTCACGCCAAACGAAAAGTATAATACGTTTTAAGCCATCTGATGGCAGCAATTGATCATGAACGGCCAGGATTTATTTGTTACTTCAAATGGTATTTGTTCCCGATACACGTATCCTAGTGGTTTTTATTACGAGGGATATGTAAAAGAAAAAGATTATTTTTAGGGTTTGGAAATGATTTGGATGTTGGTTTGGTCCTGTACAACCACACTTGGAAACAATTATTTATAGGGTTAAAAAATAATTTGGATTTTTTATCCATCAACCTAAAAATAATTTGACATGATTTTATTCAATTTCACTCTCCTCGTTTGAAGTTTCGATTTGCCGATTGTTACTGTCTTTTTCGTAGGTTGAAATTTAGGCACACAAATTAAACCTCGGTAGGGTTAAATCCTCCGAAAATAACCTCATGAACTAATAAACAAATAACATGTCGATACAGACAATATACACCTATGTTGAAAGAGAAGATCAAGTCCAAGTAAGATATACAAAAGAAAGTCTTTTTTATTTTAGCAATATTCACAATGAAACTTAGCATTAGCAAATTTATAATTTACCAATTACCACTTATTTCGACCAGCTGCTACTTTGTTTATGCTATAATATACCTATGCATAAGTTTTCACAAACAAACCTTACACTAACACATTCTAAATCCAAAAGTAAATCACACTCCAATTTCTTAATTGTAAAACTCATTACTGTATACACAAGATCACCAAAGATTAAAAAGGCCAAATACAGAAATCAAGTTATCAAAGTAATCAATGGAAATTTTTTGCAGGATGTTAATGGGGCATTATGAAGAAGATTCTTGTCTTGTTTTAGGAACAAACCGCCATAAATCCACAGCTATGTCAACATCTTTTTTCTTGTGAAATTTGTATAATTGTGGCAGATCATATCGAAGCTGGGAAAGTTAAGAAATAAATATTTATGACATTAAGAATTTAAGAGAAATTTTGAGAAAGTTCGATTTACCTCACAAATAACCTCTGCACTACTAGCATTGTAATCTCGCAAAGCTGCTCTTTTGATATGCTGCAATCACCACCGTAAGTTTTCAATTTGTTTATATTTACAAGAAATCAGGTGTTTAATTAAATAATAATATATTTAAACCGTGAATTTTTTAGCTGCAATTGCAGTTATGTACGACTCATGAACACATAGACTTACTTCCCTTGTGGTTGTCTTGTGCAATGAATAAACGGCTTGAGAAGCCACCTAATAAATTTGTATGTATTTTGTTATTATAAATAATGGAGAGATAAAACACAATTAACAAATGTTTTTTTATTTTTACCTTCAATGCGACAGACAGAAACTCCATGTCAGCTCCTTTTTTCCGTGTTCCAAATGGAGGGTTCATCACAACCGTATCAATAATTTGACCTTTAAAGATAACAGCAATATCAGTAATAATGTTCTCAAAATGCGAATAAAGATACATATATCAATAGTTGTATACACAAAAAAAGAGACAATAATAACATTTAACAGAAAGAGATATACCTCAGCCATCTCAAGTTCTTGAGTTCAGATTGAATTAATCCCATTGCGACCTAATTTATCGCCAAACAATAACTTATCAGATAATTAGCTGCTAATAATATTCTATTCTTAATGAAAAAAGGGGGGTATTTAACTGTCAAGTGATGTTAATTACCTCAAGATCATCCGCATTAATTGAGGCAATTTCAAGGGACTCATCATCAACATCTACGCCAATGACATGTCTATCAAACACAAAGCTAGGCTCAAAATTTACATATGCAACACAATATTTAAAGTCAGGAAAATATATTTGGGAAATTTTTTAAAAATAAAAATAAAATCTCACTCTGCATCCAGAAGAGTAGCTGCAAGGCCTAATATGCCACACCCGCATCCAAAATCAGCTACAACTTTATCACTTACGTCCCCAAATGAATTTTCTGCCTAACCCAGCAACAATTAAACATACAAAAAACATGTATAGCACAATCAATCGAACTATGTATTCCACAATCAAAATATGGATTACGTTAGCTAATCAAAGACCAAATGTTCTAATCGAATGAATCCTGAATAAGTTATATGTAATTGCTCAATTTTCCTCTAATTTATACGAACATTAAAGTCAAATTCAACAAAAATGAGCTTCAATCCCAATTCTAACCCTAGAATCTAAAAAAAATGTAATAGAACAACAAGGTACCGTGTATAGCATACGAGAAGCAATGTGAGCTCCAGTTGGATATTGTTCCAGCTCAATCTGCAAATAAATAAATTAATAAATCATATAGAAACCAAATACTTGTTCACGTGTCATCCGAAATTAACCTCCACTTTATACAACTAAAGAAAAAGAAGAATTAGACATAAAGTGTATGAATTAACCTTTGGATTATCGAATTGTTGAAGATTGCCAAGCAGACTCTCTAATTGCTTCAGCTTCATCTCGTTTTCGGCTGTATGAATAATTTCAGTTTGAGTGTAGAAAACAGTCAAAACCAGAATCGAGCCCTAATAATCAATGGCAATTTCTTGAGTAAATTACACGGAAGGTAACGGGTTTACCACTTATTATATCCACGATCCCTGAACTTCATTTATTACACCAGCCGTCCCTAGTGTATATAATTTGTTACACTCATGGTCCCTGTTGCCCTTAACTTTTCTAAATGACGAAAATACCCTTTTGATCTTTTATAATAAAGCGAAGATAAGGGACCGTGAATGTAATAAGTGATAAACCACAGGGACCATCTTGAAATTTACTCTATTAATTGATTTTTTTTCTTTTTTCTCTTTAATTCATATTCTTCCGCCACATTAAGACTCACCACTCGCCTCTAACTCTTTGAATTCAAACCTCGATCAATAACCATTATCGTCGCGTAATCAACCCCCGCCTCCGGTTGCCTTCTGCAGTTGTTCCGTCGTCGATGACGTTCTATCAACCTGAGTGTGCAAAACACCAACTCCTCTAGCGACGTGCATCAATTGTCTGAATCACCGTGTGTGCAAACCACCAAATCCTTTGGTGACGTGCATCAATTGTCTGATTCAATCTGGTCGATAGAACATCGACTCGGAATAACTGGAGAAGGAAACCGGAGGCAATGGTTGGTGATGGATCGAATTTTTAGGGGGTTTGGTGGCGCGACAAAAATGGTTATTGATTGATGTTTGAATTTAAAGAAATAGATGTGGGTGGTGAGTTTGAATGTTGCGGAAGAACATGAATTAAAGAGAGAGAAGAAAAAAAATCAATTAATAAAGTAAATTTCACGAATGGTCCCTGTGGTTTATCACCTGTTACATTCATCGTCCCTTATCTTCGCTTTATTACAAAAGGCCAGAAGGGTATTTTCGTCATTTAGAAAAAGTTAAGGGTAGTAGGGACCATGGGTGTAACAAAGTGTATACACCAGGGACTTTCAATGTAATAAATGAAGTTCAGGGACTGTGGGTGTAATAAGTGGCAAACCACAGGGACCTTCCGTGTAATTTACTCCAATTTCTTTTTTCTTACGTACCCTTCAAAAGATTCAAATTTTTATATTTTCCCCATTAAATTTCTGATACCGCATTCAATTTTTTTTAACACTTAAAAAACAGTACAAGTACTATTTACCTATTTCATAAATAATTTAGAAAGATCGGTTACAGTACATTATAGTAAATGAATTTTTCTAACATGTATCCCTAGACACATATTTAGGTTCATTAAATACCTTCAATTTTCTATTAAAACTTAAAAATGCATTTAATACATATCTTCAAAATGTAACTTAGGTAATTCATTGATGTTTAATAAGAGTTTATTAGGAAATTTTGACTGAGTTAATGCACCCTAACATGTACCTAGGAAGTTAGAAAAACCTATAATAAAAAGGGAGTGATAAATACTCCGTATACCACATTTTTTAGTGGATACATCATAATCAGTGCTTCATATATTTGTACAATTTGCAGTAATATTTATACGTTGTGGTACATAAATCAAAAGTTGTGGTTAGAAATTAATTCCCATAATAAAATAGTATATATTAAGATGATTCAAAGTAACATTGTGTTTTCAATACTTGTTTTATTTAGTGAAACAAACTGTTAGGTAAATATATATAATCTTTTTAAGAGTAAATTACAGTTTTTGTCCCTGTGGTTTTCCTGATTCTGCGTTTTTATCCATGTATTTTTTTTTTTCTGTTTTTTTGTCCCTGAGGTATGCAAAATTCTGTTTTTTTGTCCTTCCGTCCAACTCTGTTAGAATTAAGCCGTTAAGTTGCCTCACATGCCAAACATGTGAGGGTATTTTAGTCCTTTCCCCAAATTATTTGTATCTTGTGCATTAAAAATTGTACTTTTACTTTCTTCACCATCTTCATCAAGAACCCTACCCCCATCATCTAATAATCTGTAACAGGTTTCCAAATTTTTGAAGGGGGGGTGAGATATACCTCATCAGGAGTATCAATCAGTTTGGAATCCATGTTACTAGCTTCAATACGACCAGAACCATGAACCCAATCACTGGAATCGCGTTTTTCCGGCTCCCGTACCAAACTCGCCGCCGTAGCAGAGAACGCTAAAGCTTCAATCTTCAAAACTCGAGTAGAAACTGAAATTGGTTTGGGAGACATACTCCCCTCACCAAGACGATCACCATCCATACTCGTATCACCCACACCGTCACCAGAATCCGGTGAAACAACAACCTGCGGCGCCGGAACCCTATCCCGTTCAGAATCACCCTCAGAAACTTGACTGGAACTCGGAATCGACTTGGGGGTTTTGTAGATCTCATCATCCCGAGTCTTTTCCGCCCTACCACGACCACCAGTTCGGCCGGAATCCGGTGAATCACCGCCCTGCAGCTCCGACGACGAACCTGCCAGTCTCGCAGATCTCCGATTCCGATCAGGTGGCTTATCTGGGGGATGATGGGCCACGGTCATCCTCTTCCCCACTGAATTCCGACCAACCTCCCGAAAAATTACTCCAATACGCCGGTGGAATTCCGACCAACCTCCCATAAGATCTCCGATTTTGATTTTTTTTTTTAGTTTGAATGTTTGAAGATGATATGAACACTGTGATTTTTTTTTTTTTAAATTAAAAGTAAAAATGAATGTACAAACTTTAAAGCACATGGTACAATTGTTTTTATTAAAAAGACAGAGATACCCTCATGTGCTTGGCACATGATGTAAGTTAACGGCTAAAATCAAACGGAAGGTGGACGGAAGGACAAAAAAATGGAAATTTGCATACCTCATGGACAAAAAAACAGAAAAAAAAACCACAGGGACAAAAACGCTGAAACGGGCAAACCACAGGGACAAAAACCGTAATTTACTCTCTTTTTAGCTAATATATTATTTAACTATGAAATTCAAAAAATGGATAATAAATTAAATAATGTAATTGGGCATTGGATACTAAGATGGGTCTTTTAGGCCCAATTTTTTTGATACATGAGAAATAGAGGTGCACAAACCGGATTTTTCGAAAAACCGAACCGGTTTAAAAACCGGATCGGTTTTAGTCAACCCCGGTCAAAACCGGTTTTGACAAAACCGGTTCGGTTTTTAAACCGGTTTTACCCGAAATATACTAAAACCGGTCAAAACCGGTTCGGACCGGTTTCAAACCGGTTCGGATCGGATCGGTTTTACCGGAACGGATCGGACCGGTTTCGGTTTAAAAACCGGTTCGGATCGGATCGGTTTCGGTTTAACCGGTTTTTAAACCGGTTTTGTGTCCGGTTTTGGTCAAACGGCTAGTTTTCCCGTGCAACGGTCATGTAACGGCTAGTAAATGGGCGGCGAGGTACAAACCGGTCTAAAACCGGTTGAAGAACCGGTTCGGACAAAATCCGGTTTAAAATCCGGTTAAAAAACCGGTTCTGCGAAACCGGTTAAAAAACCGATCCGCTCGACAAAAACTTAAACCGGTTGGGAACCGCCGGTTTGGAACCGATCCGCTTTTCTCGACCATTAAACCGGTTTGAAACCGGTTTTAACGGTTAAAAAACCGGTCCGGTTGTGCATCTCTAATGAGAAACCAGACAGAGAGGGTTTTGGTTTAGAAAACGGGAACTGATTCGTACAGAGCAACGTGTATCTATACAGAGCAAATTCATTCCAAATGACAATCATGCCCTTACTTTACCTTTAACACATTTTACATTTCACCCCTCCTATTAAGGACATGATTGTCATTTAGAATGAATTTGCTCTGTATAGATAAAAGTTGTTCTGTACGAATCAGCTCCCTTAGAAAACGTGGTAAAGCTCGGGTACCTGGTGAGCATGTCATAAATAGGTATGCCATTTAAAAAAAATCTAAACTCGGATTTGTTACCCCTCATAGCTCGCTCTTTCTTGGGTTGGGTTTTTACCAAGCCGGTCCAAAGCTAGTCCTTTGGTCCAGTTTTTTGTACAAATTTGGATTTTGGATGAGAAATACAAATCAATTGGTCGGTTCTTGTGAGTTAAGGTACCTGTTCGTGTTCGGGTTAAGATTATGGTAAGCGGGCATGTCTTTTCGGTCTACTGGGTTGAGGTGGGCCCGTGGGTCATAACCCATATTTCACGGGTTCAGTTTTCTGGACCCAATACTGTAACCAATTTGTCAAGACTAGGAACATATCATTATCAGAATTCATATGGTATTATTGAACATGGCCAAACCCATCACTCAACCAATACTTTGAAATTTCTCCATTGTTTGCTATCCATATCACTAAAGCAGTGGCACTATTTGTTACGAGAACTTTGCATATATTTTTCTTATTATTTTATATATCATAGCAATAAATGTTTATTTTGTAACCATGGTATCTGACAAATGTCAAACAGTTTAAATGGTCCATATAAAACGTATGTATACAAAACTCGCCTACTCACGGACGTATCATTGCATTTTTCTAATTCTCATATTTCATGCAACAAAAAAACACAAATTCGGTATTTTTCTCTTCATTTAAAAAGTTACAGAATCATTAAAATCTTTACCAGTATGTATACTTTTGTTTATTAAAGGACACTGCAATACAGTATTATATAGTTAAATAAAGGTTACTTGTAGTTATGTAATTAACTGTACTCAGTTCGGGCATGTAAAGATAAGTGGACACTTGGCACACTAGGAGATGGAAAGATGCATACATCGCCAATATGTCAAGATATACATTATTGATTGATTGTTAAAGAAGAGGGGCCAATGTTGTGATTAAAGGCAAAGCCAATAGTTTATACGTAAATATATAGTTGATTTACATAAATTTTGTCTAACTTTATATGGTTAAACATAATGATTATAATAATGATTCATCTTAACTAGTAAGTTTTTCCATGACACCACGAATATTCAAAGGGAGGCTCTAAATGCACTCCTTAGTAATTTACTGATGTGAATGATTATAATTATGAGTGAGAAGTAAATGAAGTTTTCCTTTTTCTGCTAATTAAATGTAATATTTTTTAATTATTTCTTTTACATTTTATAATTCATAGATTAATAAAATAAATCAATAATAATAACACTAAACAGTTAAGATAAAGATAACATTAAATGTGATATTTTTTTTAATTTTTTATTTTACATTTTATATGAAAGTAATAAATTTTATAATATTTATAAATTAATAAAATATAATTTACATAAAAATAACATAACATATTTATAAATTAATAAAATACAATTAACGTAAAAATAACATTACATAAAAATAAGTTCATGGTTATTATAATATTTGTAAGCTTTTCATGGCGACTTAAATATGAGATTTCCTATCCGGATGCTATGCCATCTTTTTATATGCCCTCCAAAGTGGATATGTTATCGGCAAATAACAACCTTCGCGTATTATGCTTTAATGTAATTAGGGATGGAATCGGGTCCGGAACCAACCCGGATGGACCCGGACCAGAAATATCCGAGACCCAATTGTAGAGGATTAGTAGACCCGAGAACCGAATCATTTTATAGAACCCGGTTCCGGTAAATCGGGTATAGATCTGATTGGAACCGAAACAGTAATTACAGCTGATTTCAGGTGTTAGCTTCATATTTATTAGTTTATACATTTAATATTAAAATATTTTACATATAACAATGATGTATTAAACTGACATAAACCAAATACTACTAAGGGTATACAAAAAAAAAACCTCAATTGCTTCCGACTAATCAAATATAAAAAAATAACATGCGAGTATGCGACTAATGAACATAAGTGAAAAAAATTGATTCCGACTAATTAAATATAAAAAATACTACTCCCTCCGTCCCACAAAAAAGTTTACATTTCTCACTAAACTTTTGTCCCACAAAAAGATTTACATTTCTCACATTTGATGGACCCCACATAATAAAATATTATTATTACTAAGAACTCCACCATTAATATCCACTAACTATCTTTCTCTCTCCAATCCAACCTTATATTTTAGTCAAAAGTATTATTAGTGACCCCACCACTAACTATTACCTAAAATCTTGTGCCCAAAAGAAATGTAAACTTCTTTGTGGGACGGAGGGAGTATATAGTAACAAATTTTAACAAAAGAATTGAAAGTAAAGGAGATTAATTTATTTATGCAGGTGCTGGCCTTAATAGTTAATACTTAAATAGCATGAGATTATATAAAAACAAAAAAAGAGAATGAACTATATTAATATACAATATTATAATAAAATGTAACTGAGGCAATACTTATCTTCAAGTTTCCAACACAATTAATGCAGGTCTCAGAAAACGTGTCAGCCGTCAACACGCGCTCCAAGCAGCGAGTAGCTCACACAGATTTAAGGATAATGGGGTTTGTTTAGTAAGATCCTATTCAAATAATACTCAAAGAGCTCTTTACCCATATTTATAACATCCAAAAGATTGTTTTATATGAAAAAACAAAATATAAAGGGGGCCTCGGGATAGGCAGCCTTCGTGCTCTAAATCTTTCTTTATTGGGTCGATGGTGGTGGAGATTCCGATCTGAGGGCAATCCTCTATGGAAGCAGGTTATTCAATCTCTTCATGGCATCGATGGAGATTTGAATAACTTAAGCAAATGTGGCGACTTCACGGGCATATGGAGGAACATTCTTAAGGCCCGAAATGAATTTGCGAAATTAAACCTTCCTGTTTTGAGTTGGATTCGCGAACAGCCTAATGGAAATGGTGTTACTTGGGCCCTTGACTCAAACGGGTTTTCTGTTGCATCTCTTCGAGTAGCTTATGATGATCTTTTTCTACAGCCAAGAGGTAACAAATCTCTTTGGTGGGTGAATTGGATTCCTTCAAAAATCAACATTCTCGTGTGGCGCATCATACATGACAGACTCCCGACTAAGCCTAATCTGATGAAAAGAAATATGGTTTGCCTTTCGAGCCTCTGCCCCTTATGCGACCAAACTGAGGAAGACCAAGATCATTTGTTTGTGAACTGCTCTGTTTCTAGAAGGCTGCTTGAGGAAATATCCTCATGGTGGAAGATTGATTTAACGAGATTCGGCTCAACTTTTGAGCTGTTGGATTGGCTTTATTCTGTTGACTTGAAAAAACCAGAAAAAAGGTGCTTATGAGTATTGTGTACATATACTTTTGGCTCATTTGTAGGTATCGAAATGAGAAAGTCTTTAATCCTTCAGGTGAAACTCAAAATTACTTGAAAGGTGGATACATTCAAGCAATCTCGTTCTTCTGGATAAAATATAGAGCCCCCGCGTGTAATTTAAAACATAGGTGGAATGTGTGGTGTTGTAATCCTGTGTCTTGTTTCTAATTTCTTTGTATCATGTTTCTTGTTTCTAGCTCCTTGCTAGTTTTATAAAATGCATGCCGTTCAAAAAAAAATATATTACAAGATGTTTCATTTTCAAAACATTTATGATGACATAACTTTCAAATATATAACAAAATACATGTAAAGTAATCAATAGAAATAATATTATTGAATCATGTTCATATGTGGAATGTGTGGTGTTGTAACCCACATTTAAGAAAAATTCGAGTCAATTTTGTCGTCAACTAATGTAAGAAAAATGCTATATTAACATCCAAAATCGTATCGCTTTTGAAGAAGAATGATATATTCATTGAGACAAATTAACAAACACATGTTCATATGTGGAATGTGTGGTGTTGAATCAAACAGTTTTCTTTAGTGCATAGATTATGATTACAGAATAGGTTTTTATTGCTAAAACTTTGATTTGTATAAAAGTATTTGATATAATCCTAGCTAGAATCATGTATTGAAGTTTCCTTGGTCGACATTATTGATATTATACATTTATTAACATTTAAATTTATAAAAAGGAGAGGAAAAGAAGCTTTGGATGCGATTTATATAAGCATGCTTGTGGCAGAAAATGAAGGGGAGCGTCTCTTTTTATATCACTAGATTTGGTCACATTTTTTGAAATTTAATTTTGACACATATATTCCTGTATCTTTTTGAAAGGATTTATGGGATTGGTGAATTATAGCATGTATTGGTTTAATAAAAATCATTGTGGCAGAGGAAGCCAAAATTAGTATGTTGCTCATGGGCCTAGGCTTCGCATCGAGTCCATCTTGACCAATCCCTCGAATCGATTCCCACTTTATTCGTTTCTGATATTCAACCCAATTTCCCATTCAATTCACTCTCCCCTAATATAATAGATTCTTTCTAAACGCAATCTTGATATTAAGTTGCATAATATATATTCAAGACCCGAAACTAGCATTAAAGTTTGAACACAGCGACTGAATAAATAACATATTGATAACAAGTATGTCTTGTTGACCAATTAGCACATGATCATCACTTAATACTTGAAAGCTTTTTGCCCCATGTTCACTGCAACCTCCTCCTTTCAAGCTCAAGCTAGACAAAATAATAAAGGAGTTTTTTTAGGCCAATCTACTACCCTAAAAGTACACTTGACTAAATGCTCGATTTAACTCACTAACTTGGACTCATGATCGACAATTTTGTCGATATATCTTTAATAGTTTAGGGTGGTAGAACTAGCATATGGGTGTCGTAATATTAATTCTGTAATCATAATTAAGGCATTATTTATGTATTAAACATTTTTCTTACCACTTTCCTGACTCTTTCATTAGCAGCAGCAGTTCCTCCAGTAACAGATTCAGCAAGTGCTAACACGAACTTCATTCATCACCACTATCACACTCTTGTCCCACCTAACTGGTAGCCTGATTAATAATATCACAAATTGTTAACATTGCAAAATTATCCATTTTCAGTAGATTATAAGAGTATTACAGATATATTATGTTTTTCTAGGCTATGACTACAAACACAAATTGAGCTAATGATAGACGGAGATATGCAT
Source organism: Calendula officinalis (assembly GCA_963853835.1). Classification (NCBI taxonomy): domain Eukaryota; kingdom Viridiplantae; phylum Streptophyta; class Magnoliopsida; order Asterales; family Asteraceae; genus Calendula; species Calendula officinalis. Next base: position 189,232 of record OY970830.1, on the reverse strand, counting down.
ACGTTTTAGATAACGCATCAAAAATGCTCTGAGCCTCAGCAGTTACACCAACCCCGATCCTCTCCACATCTATCTCTGCTTGCCTGAAATTCAAATAATCCAATCAAAATAATCTGTCAATAGTTTTCATTTAAGTTTTCACAAAACATATATCAATCACTTGATGAAGTTAACACATGGCAGGCACTCCAACAAAACAACCTACCTCCAAAATATTCATTATACAAAAGATTTCAGAAACCACAGTTTAATATTTCGTAAATTTAATACTCAATTCGAGTCAATTTTGTCGTCAACTAATGTAAGAAAAATGCTATATTAACATCCAAAATCGTATCGCTTTTGAAGAAGAATGATATATTCAAATTAACAAACACGCAAGTCGATTTACTCACCTGACAGCAGCATCTTCTTTAGATTGGAGTGAATTGAGATCAAGATAACATTTCTTAAGATCAAGTGGATCATCAGATTGACCCAAAAAGGAAAACTCTTTGATGTAATTAGCTTTGAGTAACCTAATGTTGCGGCGTGATTGTGGGTTTGATTTCAATCCTTCTTGAAATGTTAGAAGGGCGATCGTAGGTTATTACTTGACCTTCAAATTCGTCGCCAAAAGTGGTTTTGATCGATAACAAGCAGCCAACTGCGAACTCGTCTCCACCATCCATCGCCATCTCAAAACTGCAAGGGCTTTTTTTTCGTTTGCTTTAATATGACTATAAATAATAATAGTCCCTCCCTCAAGTACTCTTTTATTCATTTGTGTCTTACTTTTAAAATTTATTTCAGATGCAATTTTCTCCTCCTAAACTTGACTTCAGAAGAAATTGGTAATGTGTCTTACATAGTTGAATGTAATGTATCTTACAACTCTGCAAAGTCAACCAAATTCGTGTTTAGAACTCGATATGTAACTATATTCTCTTTTAAGATAATTTTAGTTTCACGTGTAAATTGGCTTAGCCCTGAGATTTTGTTGTCTTGTGCAGCTGTAAACAAATATGCAAATTGAGCAGGAAAAGTAAAAGGAGAAATTGTAAATTGACAGCAAGAGAGTAAATGATAGAATTATATTGAGTAATTACATGACCCCCCCAAGACAAAGGTAATGCGGGTGCAGTCAAGTGAAGTGATTGTTGTAGTAGACACAAAAGGCAACCAGCACATGCAGAGAGGGTAGGGTAGGGTGGCTTAAAAGACAAGTGCAGTGAAACAAGTTTTCTTACTACCTTCCACAATTGGTCTATCTTCCCACGCGTTTCAACAAAAACTTCCTTCGACACTTTGATGTTGTAAAGCAATCAAATCCTTGAGGGTTTCATTGTTAACTAAGTGATGATGATCTAAACAAGAAAGCGATTGGCAAGTCATCACAATCTATCTATTTACACCAAAAAGTAACAAGAGAAAGATAATGTAAGAATGTTGTTGAAAACGTGGGGGCTAGCAATTGCGTTTTTGATGACCAAGTCACCTCCAGGTAATGCTTCCATGTCAGATGGCTACAGATTATCTAACGGGTCAACCCGACCCATGTTAGTGAAGGTTATATCACATGAGGAAGGACATAAGGGCGAAGAGTGAACCCAATGATCAAGCCAATTAAACAAGCAACACCCACACCAATACCCCAAGATCCGACTACTGAAAATGTAATTCTCAAATAGTTAACATGAAGAGGAGCCCAGACGAAGAGAGCCTTTAGATTAAGCAGACGGACCAATCTATTACCATGATCAGAGATCAATCAAAATCATCAGAAAATGAAGCATTAGCTCCATCTGCTTTGCCTGTCTTCTGTACATACCCCCCAGCAATTACCTACAAGCTTAAATTCACTTTCAATAAACACTTGATAATATAATATAATATACCCAGAAACACCACTACCAGATAGCTTCTTCATCCCACTCACTGCAAACAACAATAATCAGATTTCAAATCTTCTTCTTCCTGTTTTTTTATCATCCCAAAATAAGTAAATCTAAGATTCTTTTGTGGTATGGATCATAAATTATGAGTTGTGAATAAGTAAATTATAAAATTACTACAGTACAATCGATACTCCGTTTACTTATACCTTGGTAAAATGTACTTTTGACGGAGTCAAGGATGATGAGATCGGACGATGAACCATACAGAGAGAAGACGGAGTTAGGGTTTACGTTCTCCGTCGATTATTGTAGTCACGGTGTAACCTTCCTCGAAGAAGAGCTCGCCGTTGATTCCTGAAAAAAATAACATGAGTTGTGAATAAGTAAATTATAAAATTACTAAAGCTTTATTCAATTTATAACACATTATTTGTACACTACAAACATGTAATGCTATTGAAATATGAAAGAATTGTGAAAAGGCTAAAATATCCTCATATATTTGGCATGTGGGGTTACTTAACAAAGAAATTTGGACGGAAGGATAGAAAAGTGAAATCTAAAAATCTTTGAGGACAAAAAAACTGACAAAAAAAGTTTAGGGACAAAAATGCAGAATTGGATATACCACGGGGATAATTTCTGTAATTTACCCAACTAATAAAGACTAGGAGTGTAATCGCTGCTCGCGAGCTATTCAATACCGACTCGAAAAATGCTTAGAACTCGTTATAAATCGAGCCGGGCTCGAGGTACTTGAGTAGGGCTTCAACTTTCGATCCGAGTTCGAGTTCAGTAATACCAGCTTGCCAACATAATTGAGTTTCCATTAAATTGCCCTTTTAACTTTTTTTAATCTATATAATTACATATTTATCTTGTGTATATAAGCTTGTCCCCGGAAAAGTCAATATTCTTGCCTGGCGTATCTCTCACAGACGGACCTCGTGTAAATTCAATCTCGCAAAACGAGGTATCAATTGCATTAATGATCTTTGCGTTTTATGTAATGATCAGGTAGAGTCTGAAGATCACCTCTTTTGGTCATGCTCGATGGTTAACGGTATCCTTCGTGACTTGTGTAACTGGTGGGGTTTGGATTTTAGATCTCTATCGAGCTTTGATGATCTTTTTCGATGGCCTGCTTCTTGTGGTCTTAAAGGAATTCTGCACAGGATGTTCTTGGCAGTATTGTACGTTTTTTTTTGGTGCGTATGGTTGTTGCGAAACAATAAGTTGTTTGAAGGAGATCCGGTGCCCTGCACCTCTTTGATTTTGTTCAAAATTCAACATTTTTCTTATTTTTGGTGTAAGAATAGGGCTCGTAAGGGTTTAGCTAATTTATCTTGGGCCAATTGGCTTTGTAATCCTGTTTTATGTTGTTCTTGATGTACTCTTCTAGCATCTTGCTAGTTTTTATGGTAGTTCGGGTCCTTCTCTTCGGGGTGATGGCGTAGCCGAAGCTCCGGGTGTTGGTTCCCCTTTTTTGCTGTTTCAAAAAAAAATCTTGTGTATATAAGGAAAAAGAAAATAAATCATAATATATTTCTCAATTATACTCTTTCAGATCAACTTATTAATACATTTTTTTAATTATCAAAAAATATCGAGCCGGGTCGAGTCGAGCTTGAATGTATTGATACCTTCACCGAGTTCGAGTTTGAGCTTAAAAACGGAGGCTCGTCGATTATCAAGCTCGAGTTATAATTGTCGGTTCAAGTAAAAATTGGACAGATCTCAGCACGACTCGTCTCGCCTCATTTCGATCACACCTATCAAAGACCATTAATCACAGTATTGGAGATAGGGTGTTAACTTTTAATTGTATATAGAATCGTTTAAGGAGATCTATCATTTTTGTAAAGCATCTATGGATAAATCTTAGCCCTTAGACCAGTCAACTCCCAAATCACCACCACCACCATCATCACATGTGATTCAACACATCAACATCACCACCACCCCATGTGTATTAAATCACATGTAATTGAAAACCGCCGACTACCACCACCACCATCACCACCACCACCCCATGTGTATTAAATCACATGTGATTCAACACCACTGATCACCACCACCACCACCTATCTTTGTCGGCCACCGTCTCCACCACCGGCAACCCCTCGCCACCGTCGACTGCTTTCAATCACATGTGATTGCGTACCCAATCACATGTGATTGCGTACCCAATCACATGTGATTGGGGCGCCCAGAGACGACGGTCTACGGTGGCGAACGGCGGCGATCGGTCGCAACGGCCGACGACCAGAGGTGGTGGTGGCTGGCGGTGGTGGTTGTATATTGAATCACATATGATTTGATGATGGTGTGGTTGTATATTGAATCATGTAACACCTCAAATTTTATAACAAAAATATTTGGCCACAATAAATCATTTTCATTAAATAGAAGAACTATTCCCAAAATATGAATTTACAAAAATCTTTGGTATGAAATCAGAGTATAAGTTTTGGTGTTATGGTCTTCAAATTTCATTTTTTTTGTCAATTTTGACCTAAAATGACCATAATATAAAAACTACTGGGGCACAATTTTACGAAAAAATGAAATTTGAAGACCATAGGGATAAAAATCACGAAATTAAAAAGTACAAGGACAAAAAAAATGAAATTATAAGTATAGGTACAAAATCATAGAATTCGAAAGACCACAGGGTCAATTGCTGTAATATACTCTCAATAATAATAGTAAACTAATTTTATCATTTGCTTAATAATATAATAATAAAGTGTTGTGGTAATGGTAAATAGGCTGGAAATTATGTTAAGGATGAAGTATGGCATGCTTTAATTGTTGTGATAACAAATGCATCTAACCTCCATGGATATACAGTAAGGTCACTCTACAGAGCAATCCAAACATCAGGTGACCAGGTAGCTACCATAAATAATTAATTAAATTTCCTCTTAATTGTTTAATTTAATATTTTTAATCTCATCTTTTTTATCAACTATTAATGTATATTGGTTTTAAACAGGAAGCAGTTGTTAGGGTAGCAGTATGGTGCATTGGTGACTTGTTGGTAAACAATATTGGAATGCTTGATTTAGAAGAACCTATAACTGTCAGTTTACTCCTTTCTGTTTCAGTTTAATTTACTTTTGATTTTTTTTTTTTTTAATTTGGCTCGAAAAAACATTTATTTATTTATTTTTTAATTTATAAATAATTATTGTATGAAGTATGATTACAAAAACAATAATCTAATTATTAATTATTTCTGCACAGGTAACAGAGAATGATGCAGTGGATGTTCGCAATCAAGCGGCATACATCTGATCTTACAACCAGGGCAATGTGTTTGATTGCTTTGTTGAAGCTTTCTTGGCGTGAGTTTTTGTTTTATTTTAATTCTATTATAAAAATGGTGATATAATAGTTTGTTTTTGTTAGGAGAATAAAAGAGATTGTGAAAGGAAGCCTTGTAGTTGAAGTGCAGCAGAGATGAATTGAGTTTGATTCGATTATTGAAAATTTAAGGTGTGCTAATTGTTTACAGTGGAAGGAGAGTACAAGTTCCAAATGGAGTGACAGTTATCCCCTTTGGTTGCAGATGAAGCTGCAGCAAAAGATCTTGTTGGTGGTGATATTCATCACAATCAGGTGCAATTCATAATGATGATAATGATAATAATGATTTGAAGTTGGGGGTAAAAGTAGTTATGTGAACTTTGAAAGCAGGTCTGTGTTGTGGAAGGAAGTCGAGAAACAAGTCCTCATCTTTCAGGCCAAGGTTCTTTTGCATGTATGTTTGTAAAATGAAATGAAATAGTTTCATTTTATGTGTTTTTTGATGGACAGTTGCAGTAACACTCAATGCCAACGCCTCCTCAATCACACACAACTTACCAAAGGTAACTTAACTTATTCTTTTCACCCCAAATTACTTTTCTTTTCTTTTTTTTTTTAAGTTGAATAATAAACATATGTTGGAGAATCACTAACTTCCCTCCTCATTTATCAACACTACTGCAATGGAATGGCCATTTGGAACATCGAGCTCTTTTTTTGTAAGTATATTATATCAACAAAACATATTATTGTATGCAACCTTGATAATTCAATATCATTCATTCTTAAAACACTTATTAAAACGTAATGCCATTATATTGGGCGACAACAACAATATGATATTGATAGCGACAACTAAGTCAAGGTTTTTCTTTCCAAACTTGTTCCATTCGCATTTTTCTGACAATTATTATAGAAAAAATAAGTGGGGTCAAAATAGAAGCTAGTGGCTAAATAAATTATTTGATTTCTGACCCACACGCATTGTCAACCCTTGTGTTAAATCATCTCATCACTCTCCCCTTCTCTTTCATCCCAAGTATTCCTATTTATCTGGTCCCAAGATAGTCGACTTCTGCTTGTCATGTACGCAAAATAACCTAGTTCTTCCCCTGATAAATGTTTACCTAGTGAAAAAATTAAAATAATGACCTTTAAAAGATCATTTTTACCGTTAAATAATCACTATATGGTTAATCGTTTGATTCTAAAGGCATGAAAAATTATACTACTTCACAATGAGAGAGTTGAGGCCATAAACATTATCAAACCATTATATTTCACACTGAATAAAGGTGAAAAATACCATATTAAAAGGCAAAAGTGATGACTACATGTTGCCATATCCAATAAAGTGAATCATGAAAATAAAAACAAGAATCATTCACAGAAATCTTCACTCAACTAATGAAACAAAAATTGAATAAAGAATTTGATAACAAGTATTGACTTTAGAATGGTCAACTATGACTGATATTTGCATTTCTCATAGGTAAACTAACATTAACAGATGAATTAACCATATGATTACCTGAAGCAATTTGACCTTTATGATTATCTTTCTTTGACCAAAGCCAAATCTTGGAAACTGAAAAGCTCTCACCTTTACTTCTGTTACTAATCTTCTTTCCATCAATACCCCCATCAATTCCTTTATCTTTATCAATTCTTGTAACATCTTTATTACCAAAACTACCCCTGCTACTACAACCTTTATTAGGAACAAATGCCACTTTTAATTCTGAATTTCCCACAACATACTCATAAGATCCCATTGAATAACATCTTCTTGCATCAAAATTACTGTTACTTGTTTCTCCAACTTCTTTTTCTTCTCTTTTTCCAACATTTGTTGCTCTAAATTTCCCAAGTCTAACTGGATACACCCTCTTTTCATTACCAATACTACCCTCAGATTGCTTGAAATGACTAAAATACCCTTGATTGTTGTCATCATCATATTCTTCCCTTGTATCATCAAACTCAAAAACAGGATTTTCAACAGAAAAGCCAGGTGTGAAAAGAGTTCCTCTACATAAAGGACAAGTAGAATTTGAAAGCAGCCACGTGTCAATACAATGCATATGGAAAGCATGACTACATAGAGGTAGTAATCTCAAATTGTCCTGATATGTAAATTCACATAAGCAAACAGCACAATCAAAAGGCTCTTTTAATCCCATTAATTCTTTGTAAGAAAACACTGGGAGTGCATCAATGAAAGCTTGATCTAAACCAGAATCATGGAGATTGAAAAGCTGTTGTAATTGTCTGTCACCATCACCATCATCAACACCACTTTCTTGAAATCTTGAAGATTGAAAATGGGAATTTGAAGATGAAGATAGTAATCTCTTTCTTTTCATTAAATACTTCACAAGTAGGTGAAGTAAGCCACATATGAAAAACATAACTGCAATCACAATTATAATGTTTCTAGCAAAAAGCGCAGTTGCATTAGTTTTTGAATTTGTAGGATTAGGGTTTATAAGAGGCGGGGGAGAAATTGATGAAAGCAGGCGCATTTTAGCAAATATGAACAACTACAGAAACCATCAAAATTGGTGTATGGTTTCAAAAGGTGTGAACTGTAAAGAAAGGTTTTTTATTCGATTATTTTAATCTTTGATTGAAACCCCAGCTCATAAATCAATTAACAATCAACACAAACATTAATTAGTTGGAATTACAAGAAACCCACTTGATAGAAACTATCGAAATGCAATAAAAATCAGATCTTGAATTCAAGAAAATCATAAAATCAAGAAAAATATAATAATAAAAGGGTTTGCAAGGGTGAAGATTTTAGGTTACCCACCTCTTTTAGCACATACCTCTGCTGGCGAAAAATACTTGTTTGACACTTTCATCACTAGCAAAGAAATCTTCACAGGGTAAATTTACACAGAGAAGGGTGATGGAAGGCTTAAAATGGCCTTTTATATTGGTGTATTTTAGTATGAGGTTAATGGAACGAGACGTCGAAGTCCAATGCGTCAAGGAGACAACAATCCTCCGGTAAAACGGGTTTCAAGAGAATAAAACGAATGCTGGCGTTTCTCACTTGATATACGCAACGCCACCGGTAGAAATGGGAAAAGCGCTCCGAAGTCTTCACTGTTAAAGATCTTCAATCAGTTATCCCCAAACGAATAGAACTCTTTGAATCCCTCAACAGATTGCCAGTCAAGTAAATTCGATGTTGTTTGACCATTTTAAGCATATGCGTCAGCTAATGATGTTTCTTTCTTCACCTTACGTTACCTGATGGGACTGTCAAGTAAATGATATAGCCAAGGAGTTATCGAAGAGCTTAGCATCAAATGCTTTGATTTCTCAGGTGGATGGAGTTCTGTGGGACATGTCAAGGCCTTTGCCAGCTCAAAATATTCACATTTGATAGTGATTTTGGCATCATATTCTTGGGCAGGTAATGATGTCAAATTGAACATGTTCTGTAAAAATACGACCATAGAGAGCTGGGCAAGAAGCAGGAACTTTTCTTTTTCCACCCACTTAGGTAACTTGCAATTCAAGTTATGGTTTATCTCTTATGGCTGAAATGGGTATTTTCGTAATTTGTAGGTTGTACATAGTTATGAGTTGTTTGTATTTTGATATGTTTCAGTCCAGGAAGTTGTTTCTTTCTACCACATGGTACTCGAATAACTGAGAAATTAATGACATTTATACGAACATAGTATCGTAAAAGAGGTTATTTAGAGGTGATATTATTTTATTTTTACTAATTCAAATGTATATTTTATTTCGTCATACAGAAGCTGACATATTGTAAGTTTTGGCAGGTTACCACACCAAATATGTACAACATGCAACTGTCTGGTCATGCTGCCAATTACAAGGAGAACATGTTTGTATTTGATGTAACTCTTCTAATCTTACACCATTACTCATTCACATAAATATTATATTAAAAAATAAAATCTTTAATATTCTTTTTACTTTTATGCAGATAGAAAAGCAAGAGTTTGGGCTTAAGCCAATGAATTGCCCAGGACACTGCTTAATCTTTGATAACAGAGTTCGTTCTTACAGGGGTCAGTTTTCTTACTTGCTTATGTGTATCTATTTCTGTTGATTTTGATTTTCTATTTCAAAGTGATGTAAATTAAAAGCTTTGGTTGTGTTTTACCTTAATCAGGTAAAGTATATTTTTAATGCATACATCTTAAATTGTTTTATTCAAATATTTTTATATTTTTTTGTAATAATATTTTTTTGTAATGATAATTAATGAGACTTGCATTTTACAGAACTTCCACTTCGTATAGCTGACTTTGGAGTCCTGCATCGTAATGAAGCCAGTGGTGCATTGACCGGTTTGACTCGTGTTCGAAGATTTCAGCAGGTATCATACCTAAATCTGAGTAAAAACTGTGTTTTACTCAAAAATATGTATAAGATTGTATTTTGAAACCTGCAAATCTGACCATTTTGTGTTTTGTTAGGATGATGCTCATATTTTCTGTAGAGAATCCCAGGTGAGATGGAATTTACTCATAATTAATAATATTAATAAAGTGTTTTTGACATTTTTGTTGATATATCCGATTACAGATAAAAGATGAAGTCAAGAGTGTCTTAGAATTCATCAATTACGCATATGATGTATTTGGTTTCACCTTTGAACTAAAGCTATCAACGGTACGTGCATGTTATTGTTTAATTTGTTGTAAAAATCTGGATTTTAGTATTAATTTATTATTATAATATCTATTATGTGTTATAGAGGCCAGAAAAATATCTTGGAGATCTGGAAACATGGGATAAGGCTGAGAGGGCACTTGATGATGCATTGAATGAATTCGGAAAACCATGGCAGGTAACTTATCATTTGCAAGAATTCAAAACCCACAAAACTGAAATACGGAAATCTTTAATTATTATTTCCAAACTTTAATTTATATTTGGTTAATTCATAAGCCCAAGTTTAGTACTGGCTGACTAGGTTTTCTATTAACTATTAAATGTGCAACATGATACCCTAAACTTGACAAAATGGATAATTTAGTACCCTAACTCACAAATTTGGTCTTGTTTTCTCACATAATTTGCTTCTAATATTAATATATTTGAGATGAACGTATATCTTTTAGTGTGTCAAAAGCTCAAACGAAAGTAAATCAAGTATGAAAACGCCATCAAATTTAGGTACTAAATGGACCTTTTTGTCAAGTTTTGGTACCATCTTTAATAGTTTAGGTGGACCAAATTGAGGGAATTTTGGGTGATTCCATTTTGTTTGTGTAGATTAATGAAGCAGATGGGGCATTTTACGGGCCAAAAATTGACATATCTGTTTCTGATGCAATGAAGAGAAAATTCCAGTGTGCAACCTTGCAGGTTATTTCCTAGCACTAACTAACTAACCATTATATTTATTAACACATGGTGATTAATGGATGTTTTTTTGAACGTTTTAATTTGTCTTATTCAGCAGAAGATGAGAGTAAACGGGAGAGGCCCGTTATGATACACAGAGCTATTTTAGGGTCAGTTGAACGTATACTTTTGGAACATTACAAGGGCAAATGGCCCTTTTGGGCCAAGCAATTGTGTGCCGACAAATCACAAGCTTATGGTCAACAGGTACTTTTTGAGGTTATATGCTTTGGTCTAATTAAATATAATAATATTGACAGGTAAAGGAGGAGATTGATGAAGCTGGTTATTATGTTGACATTGATACGTCTGATAGAACAATCCAGAAGAAGGTATATGTTGCAAATTTCTCCCTCTATTTTTGCTCATTAAATATATATATATATGTACGGGAAGCTCAGCTGGCACAGTACAACTACATACTCGTGGTTGGTGAAGAAGAAGCTAACACTGGAAAGGTACACACACATCTTTCCCTTTAATGGGCCAGCCCCAAAGTTCAGCCCAAATAATCTCATTTATTTTGGGACAATGCAAATGATTGATTTATGTATTTGCATTGCAGGTAAGTGAGAGACAAACAAGAACATTATCCCAGATCTCCTTACACATTTTAAGCAACAAGTTGCAGCTAGCGAATGAAGCTTGCATGCTTGTTTTTTTTTTTTCTAGAACAAACGTATAATTGGATTTTTGGTTTGATTTTACAAGTGTTGTTTTGATGATTATTAAGGTATTTGCAGTAGTTTGTTTTTTAAAGAATTAAGTGATGATTAAAAACCAATTTGGATGTGTGTTACTAATTTAAAACAAATATCCAATCATATGATTTCGTTAGTCATAAAAAAATATAGGGTTGATTTTTGAGGTAATACACTTCAACAAATTACCTTTTGATATGATTTGGTTACAATTGAGGTAATAAGGACCTAATCCGTCCACTTTGTCCCCATCTATTTTTTGAATACAATCAATGTTTATAACTAATGATTGATTACTTAAAACACGTTTTTAAAGTATAAAAATTATCTACACCTGAAAAGAACAGTTATTGTATGTGTCGGACTCTAAAACTTGCTTATTTAAACAAGTTTATACCAAATGGTATTTTTTATTTATTTATGTAAATTGGTTATACGTAGAAAATTCTACCCTTTTATTGTCAGACACCAATATTCACAGCATAACATGGAGCCATATGACTAAATTTTTATCAAATGCCCCAATAAGTACAGAAAAAGCCAAGATAAATATAAGCCAAAAAGGTTTGTTTAACATTAAAATTTCCCCATGAAATCTAGGAATGATGACAAATTGTTCATCAACTGAAATATAAAATACTAATAAAATAAAATAAAACTTACTACTTAATCCATCAGCAGCAAAGCATAATGATCAAAACAAAAACCTCAAATTATTCTGATTCTCATCCATCTTGAAGCCCGGAAACTTTACATGATATCCTGCATTCTCTCACTAACTGTTTTTTTTTTTTTTCTTCTTTAAATTTCAGTTTTTTGCTTTGGCTTCAATCACTTTCTTGGCAAAAGTAGGTAAACAGAAAGCAGCTGCATGAATCTGTATATGCATAATTTTAAAGTGAAAAATAATGAAAATATAATGTGTTAATAATATGTTAAAAAAATACCCCTTGGTTATAAAACTTCAAAGGTGAGGTGTCCTTAGCCTCTATTGGGTTGACTGGGTTCTTGAAGTCAACTTCGGGTCCCTCAGTTGAACATAACATGAACCCGATAACCCCACTGAAGTCAAAGTGGATTCAAAAGGGTTAAAATAATTTCAAAAAGTTAGTTATAAAAGTAACTAACCTTGGATACGTAGGAACAGTGGTCCAAGCATAATTAACAGATCCTTTGAAAATCTGGCGACAGTTGGCAACAATATCTTCAATAATATGCATGTGAAGCCATATGCTCTCTGCCTGAGTGCACATAACGCCACCTGGACGAAGAGCTCTTGCAACTGACTCAAAAAACGGCTTCTCAAAAAGCTCTTGTGCAGGACCTGAAATTAATTAATATTTTATTATTATTATTATTCAAAATCATATTTTTATCACTTTCAAGATAATACCTATAGGATCTGAAGAGTCAACTATAACAGCATCATAACTTCCTTCTTCTGCAGCTTTTAGAAATGCAACTCCTAATAAATTGAAGTTTATATTAAAATCGAGTCTTCATTAAATAATTACAAAAAAAGTAAAAATAAATATAAAAGTGTATATACATACCGTCACCAACGTGAAGCGTGACACGTGGATCTACATATCCAACTGCTACATCAGGAAAATACTCTTTAGAAACCTGCAAATTGAAAAATAAAATTCAAATCATTTTCTAATTGGCAAAATTTAAGCTGAAATAACTATTTAAGATATTTTACCAACATAAATTAAAAAAATAAAAAAGGTGATGATGACTCACATCAACAACCATCTTATCAATCTCGCATATATCGATATGCTCAACTGAAGGATGGCGAGCTACTTCACGCAACACACCACCATCTCCTCCTCCAATAACCAACACCTGCACATACACAAACATAAGCCAAAAATAATTAACAAAAAAAAAAAAAAGTAATAATAATAGTAGTATATAATTTTAAGAAGAGGCAAAACCTTCTTGGGGTTGGGAATTGAGCAAAGTGGGAGATGAGTAATCATTTCTTGATATGCACATTCATCTCTTTCTGTAAGTTGAATTACACCATCCAAAACAAGAACTTTCCCATATGTTGCAGACTGAATTAACATAATTCAGTATTAAATTATTAAATAAAATAAAATAATGTAATACAATTAAACAAATACCTGAAAGACCATAACGTCTTGGTAATCAGACTTGCCCTGAAACAGTATCTTTTCAACCTTCAAAGAGTGTGCTTCTCCTGCATGTAAATGAAAATAACTAAAATCACATAATTAACATTTGTCGTCCTTACAAGAATATGATGATATACATCTTATTCTAACATAAGAGAATGCTATTTTGGGCATTTGACTAACAGTCAACCCTACCCTTAAACTATGATAACAAGAACCCAAAACCAAATTATAAAACTTTTAACCTATTTAGAAAACATGAACTATTTTGCAAAAAATAGGCATTGATAAGAAATTCTGGTGTCAATGATTAACTAACCTTAATAAAAAGAACATCTTTTTATGTTATTAACAATTCCAAAATAACATAAAACTGACAATTGTTCTATATAAAGTTGTCTAGGAAAACGATAACACACACGTTATACAGAGACTTCACTCAACGAAGAAACCATGAAAAAGATATTATATTTATAGAAAGCTAGAAAAACAGAGGAGCTCTGCAACCAATCTGAAAGCGAACTCATAAACAAATGGATTAAAATTGAAAAGATGAAAAATTTATAGAAAGTTACCAGGCCACATTGGGCTGATCTCTGAAAACCACCCAGACGATATACTTCCAGCGCCATTGGTGACGGTGGCTCCGTTTCCTTCTCCCTCTTTGAGCTTCTTCATCGGCGAATCGGTGACGTTCTGTTCAGCCATTAGTGTGTAATCTAAAAAAGGAAGAGAGAGATTGAGAGGAAAGACGCAGGGATATCTTTTCTTTTGGGGGATTATTTGAAAGCTAATGATATGGTACTCGATTAGGGTTTTTGATAATTGTCGGATGAGATCTCTTTTGCTTTATCAACAAGATCAATCTTTGTCACCTTTCCCCCAACACTTTTTGCTAATTAAGGTCTTATTTTTATTGTTCATATTTCTTTTTTTTAAATATCCTAAAATGATTGATCACTTGAAAATTCAATCAATAAAAAGACATTTGGGTGGTAAATATAAAATTTTATTGGTTGCACAGTGTAATAAATATACTTTTCTTAAACTGTGTAATATTCAAATGTAGACAATAATTTTGAGACGGATGGAGTATTTTTTAATTCTATAGGATCTTTTACTTAGTAATAAGGTTGCTCAAATAATATTTTAGAGATCATTAATCTGATTTGCTAAAATAGTCATGAAAACGTGTATATCACGAGTAAAACTCGGCTATTTTAAAAGAGTTCATTATAAAAAGAATACTCAAATTTCTTTTTTCTTATATCGAGGTTAATATTAATTTTCTTATTGTTTAGGTTACTATTGTTTGGGTTTTACTAAGGATGTTTTTTATTTTTGCAATAGTTGAAATTTATCATTAGAGTTATTGATAGTTGATTTATATACCATAATTTCTCTTTTTAATTTATGGTTCTTATGCAAATTGAAATAATCTATCTTTCTTTAATACATACGAGGCAACATGGCCCGTACGATGCACGGGCTTTGTTTATAAGGAGTTCTTTTAAAGTTAAATCGTATACATTGTTTTGGTGTTACACACAATAGTACTTAAAGCATGATCGCTAATGCGCGAGTAAAAAGGACGGAAATTAAAACATGTCAAATAGATAGCTTTTATCTACATCTTTTTTTAATACATTGATCATATAAAAAGAGAAACTTGAATGAAAGATCTTTCAACATAGAAAGTCTTTGAAGTAGCATGTTAATTCCTTTCATCTTTAATTTTACAATTAGAGGATAATAACGACAATTTACATATAGATATTGACAAAATAAACTATTGATCAAGAAATTCGAGCCAAATTGATCTTGGATGGTAATAATACTTTTACTAAAATAAACATTTAAAAATGATAAAAGTATTTTCAATTTAGGGGTAAAATCAAAATGAATTTAACACCGTAAGTTGTAATACATTTTAAAGTGAATCAGGCTTCTTGATCCTCTTGGATTTGGAAATTATCTTCTTTCTATGTAAACCCAAGTTGGTGACACATTACACAACATTACTTTTGAGATTTAAAAATATATACCATGCACGTTTGCTATTGCATGATATTTAACTCCCACTCTTAACTTATCATTCAATTTAGTAATTACAAAATTAATTTTTCAATTAGAATAAAAGTAATCATATGTGCCAAAAAGTACATCTTATAATATCAATAAAAAGAACAAACATGATATGTGAAATTGAAAGCGTCGTAAGAACATATGAAGGGAAGTTTGGTGACAATGAAAATTTTCATTTCGATGCGAGTTTGTTGAGAAACACAAAGAATAATATAATATAAATTATTAAAACAAATAAAAATTAGTGTGCCTTCAGATTTTGTCAATGGGTGATTGATACATGGTGAGAAGATTTGGAATTAAATTACTTTAAATAAATATTATATAGATACATGGTGATACATGGAACTTATATGATTTTGAAAGAGTGAAGTTTGGGGAAGAAGAAGAGTATAGATTAAATATTATATTCATGGTAATTAAATCATGACTCTTAGGATTTTAAAAGTGATAAGTTAGGGAAGAAGAGGGGTATAGATTAAATGTTATATTCATGATAATTAAATCATGTATTCATGATAATTAAATCATGGTAATTTATTACAACATCAAACATGGAACTCGTTCTTTTATGATAATATTGAATATTGATATTGATATTGATAATGATATTGAATATTGATATTGATATTGATAATTAAATCATGTATTCATGATAATTAAATAATGGTAATTTATTACAACATCAAACATGGAATAATTTATGTAAATTTATAAACTTTGAAGCTTCTAATACCTCAGGACTCAAGAGTAACATAATTTGGAGTCCCACATGTTGTACGTAACATCGTATTTTCCTAAAATAACAAAATATTTTTCAAATATTAGTATTAAACATCTGTAAGTTTTGATTAAATAAATATTGTAAAAATTTGTAAGTAACATACCACTTGCTTAGACAATCCAAAGTCTGAAACTTTTAGCACACCATGAGTCTAAAAGGAGGGCTGTAAAATACTTAGATAATGCAGTTATCATGGTTTGGATGATGACTATAATTAATTTATGATGTAATTATTATAACAATAAAGATAACAATGAACATGTAAGCAAACCTTGAGATTATGATACCTCCTCTGCTATGGAAGTAATCTACAACATTAATATTTCTTTGTGTAGATCTAATTTTGTTAATAACCAATTGTATAAGCATAAATTTCTACTGCTAATTCCTCCGGCATTGATACACATCATAGTTACTGTACTGAGGGAGAATCAACGACATACAAACTTATTATTAATAAATTTGGTCGTTGCCAACACCGTCTTTCTCTTCCCGATAACTGTAACCTCACTGGACGATGTCAATGACTTATGAAAATCTCTGGTAGGTAGGAGGCACATGGTTTTTGGGGGTTTGTTGAAAACGGAGATTTTAGGAATGTTAAAATTAACGAAATTTTATATGAAAAGTTCCATGTTGACGGTTTGCTTGGACTTTGCAAATGAAACTCAACGCACATTTAATACAATAAAGGATTTTCATAAAACTCAACTTATGACACTTAATAAAGGCTATTGATAATTGCTGGGCATGGACGGTTCATGTGTATACATGGATGTTTCATGAGCTTTAATAATTTATGCATTTTAACGGATTATACACGGACGGTTTAGAATTTAATACTGTTTAATATGGAATGGAATTCAAAGATTTGCTTAGACTATGGAAACGAAACTCAATTTATGATGTAAATTTAATACATAATGCTACATCAAATATGGAACTCATTTTTTATATATACGAGGCAACATGCACGGGCTTTGTTCATGATAAAACGTTATTTAAAGGTAAATCGAATACATTGTATTGGTGTAACGGGCAGAGTACTAAAATCAAGATCGCTAACATGTTTAGGTTGATTGTGAGTGCTCTACTAAATAAGCAAAATTTGTTGGAAGAAAATACAAAGTAACAAAACCGTTATCATTTTTTTATTAGTGCAATACAAAACATGTTATTTATAACATATAAGTGGTACTATGAAAAACTTCATGGTTTGTCTTTTATAAGTGAAACTATGAATCAATAAAAATATATTTTCAACTAATTTTGATTAATGCAAACATTATGTCAGACTTCTAATTGTACATTTTTCTCCAAAAGTACGTAATAAAAATTAGAAATTCGTACAAATACACAAAAACACATGTATCTCTCTAATAAAAATACTAACAAAATCGTTATCATCACACTCTTTTTTTACGTGGATGTTTTATTGGGGTAATAAGCTAAAATCAATTGAAAACTCAACACCATTTGTATCTTCATAGTGTGCTATTTATAGTTTATAATATGTAATTTCTAATTAAATGAAAAGACTATTATTTAATTGAATTTACTACTATTATTTATGTTAAACTCTTTGTCTTATTTAACTGAGGCTTGATTATTTTTTATATTTCGAACTTGTTTTTAATTAAATGCAACATCTAGTTCTTCCAATCCAACAAAAGGTACATGTTTATTGTAGATTGTGATATTTATTTATTGTATATATGAAGTGAAACGGTTATTGAACGGTAAATTGATTAGGTTGTATATGAAGTGAAACGATACTATACAATATTTCATCCTTTAATTCGGATATTTATTGTATATTGTGTTTAAATATTTATATTTATTGTAATTCTTCCTATCTAGCACCATTCAACCTCTGAACTTCTAAAAACGAATGAGGATGTTTAATATTGAATTGAAATGATAAATTGATTATTATTTCAAAACTTTTCATATGACAATTTGAGTTTATTAGTCATATCTATTTCTTTAACTTTTAAATATATTAAATAATTATAACTAAATTCTACTTATTTTATATGGTTTTTAGTACTTATTTTAATTTACTAATAATTATTTCAAGACTTTTCATATGACAATTTGAGTTTATTAGTCATAATTATTTCTTCAACTTTTAATTATATTAAATAATTATAATTAAATTCTACTTATAATTTTATTATAAAATGATTTTTATAACTTATATTAATTTACTTATAATTATTTCAAGACTTTTCATGTGACAAATTGAGTTTATTAGTCATAATGATTTCTTATTCATATTTATGACAAAAATTCAACTTTATTATATATTAAATAAATGTAATTAAATGCTACATTAGTTTACACATTATTTCATGACTTTTGATTTTACAATTTGATGAAGTTATTAGTTTTTATTATATATTTTTTTATTACAATAGTCTTTTTTATTACATTAATATATTAATCATTTTTGTGACAAACTATACATTAGTTTATTACTCGTAATCATTTTCTAATAATTATTCTAAAACTCATGATAAGTCAATTTATTAGATTTTATTATAAATACATGCGTTTATTACTTATATTCATTTACTAATAATATTATTTAAAGACTTTTGATAAAGTTATTAGTTTTTACTATATATTTTTATTACATTAAATTCTTAATTTTATGACAAAACTCAACTTTTAAATATATTAATTTATTTATATTTACAAAGCGAACACTTATATGAAAATAAAGGATCTTTTTTATTATAAATTTTGCTACATATTGATTATTAAAGTAATGTACAATGTGACTTGCCTTCACCTTTGATCTTCACTTATTCCTTTTATTTTCCCATTTGCATGGTCGTCGTGCCTTGAGTTGCCCAACGATCATATCGTCAACCCACATGTTTAACTATTGGTGTGTGTCATATATACTATCTAGGCTTTAACACTTGAGTATAAGATATAATTAAAGAATTATATAATCAAAGAATTAGACGATATCATCAAAGAATTATGAGGAACTAAATCATACCGATTTGAGTATAAGATATTTTGAAATCTTCATAATAGCATTGCCGGAGATAGTCGATCCTACAAAATAAACAAACTTAAATTAAACGATATATCATTACACAAAAATCACTTAGAAAACAATCGTGACATATTTCATAATAGGAGAATAATCACTTAGAAATTCATAATAATAAGAGAATAGATGTATGAAATTAAAAACCACACTTGCCTATTTATACTAAATATATCATTTTTATTTTGTATGAAATTTTTTAATTAATTAATACATTTAATATGTGTCTTTACACATGCTAGAAACTAAAACCTATATATTAAGTATAACAATTTAATTTAAATTTATTAATCTTAAATTGGGACACTTCATCTACTTGAACTAAAACCTATATATTAAGTATAACAATTTAATTTAAATTTTTATCTTAATATTATAAATTTAATATTAGTAAATTAATATAAGTAATAAACTCATGTATGTTTATAATAAAACTAATAAATCGACCTATTGAGATTTCTAAAATAATTATTAAATTGTTTTTTATCTTATAATTGATTTATATATATATATATATATTAGTGTTATGTTTATAAATATGATTTATTTATGGTAAAAAATTTTATCTTATAATTGATTAATTTATTATTTCTTATAAATGGATTTATTACATTATTATTACTTTATTTATGGTAAAACTTTTGATCTTACAATTGATTAACTTATTATTATTTTTTATAAATGTATTTATTAGATTATTATTATTAATATTAAATGCAAGGTAATTAATACAACTTCAAACTTGAAACTCAATTTTTTTATATATATATATAGATATAGATATAGATACATAATTTATAAATTAAGAACACAACCTAAAGATGATGATTCTATACCTTTTTTATGAATGAAGTTCACTTTGGGAACAAAATTATAATTAGTACTTCCTCCGTTTCAAAATAAGTGATACACTTTCCATTTTGAAGTGTTTCAAAATAAGTCATACACTTTAAAAATTTACCATATTTGGTAAAAAGTAGTAGGGCCCACTCGTAGTAACTATCTCCTTTAATATAGTGAAAAAAACACATTTACCCTTACTTTTACTTTTAAACATCATTAAATTCACTTTAATCAATACATGTGGAACCCATCATCCACTAACTATCCAAGTTAACATAATTAACCTTCATTATCATATTTTGCCTAAAAACCGTGAATTCTAAAGTGTATCACTTATTTTGAAACGGATGAAGTATATTGTTGAAAGTTTTAACATGAAACAATTGATGATAAATCAACTCTACTTTTTCATGTATATGCAACTAGTCTAATTGTCACTTTTAAGAGAGAGGATATCATGACGGTGAGGGATATGGCGACGTCACGACACTGCCCGCCACGTGAGTGGGTGGGTGGGACGGCGAGACATTGAGAGATGTTGAACAGCCAGAAATTTTGATAAAAATTATTATTATTATTTTAAAATATTAACCATTATAAACACTCTTTAATCCTTTCGTATTTTTCACAAGGGAAAATGATCCATGCAACAAAGGCAGAATGGAGGATATATGATGCATAATTCAATAATTAAGAAATAATTTTATTACAATCTATATATATTGAGAAAAAACGTAATTGATTTTCTTTTCTTCAATATTGGATGTATAAAATTTATTTCTGGAATCTGCAAAAGTAAAAAAATGTTGCATTCAAAACTAATTAATTTTGCTTAGATTGATACAATGTTTTTATATGATACATAAATAAAGGATCCAGTAAAATAAAAACAGCAACACAAACATTTGATGATAACTCGTTGAAGTACATTTTCCCCTTAAAAAAGCAGTCTGAAAGTGACATTAAAATGAGTTAAAGCTTAATTCCAGTATTTAGCAAACCCAATTAGTGAAAGGGTTTTTGTTTTTCTACCTAAAGCATGACATGGTGCAGTCAGTGAGGCTGAACCAAGTAGTTTGATAATTAGCATTTACAAAGAAAAAACATCAGCAATCACTTGAAGCTTTAAGTTTCTTTTTCTTTGGTTTCTCTTTGGTTCTTGAAGTCTTCAATTCATTCCACGTTCCCGCCACTGTTGACTTTATGGGAGCTTCTTCCTTTGACTTGAAATCTTCTGTGGGGGGCGGCTTCTCATAAAAGATGGCGGCATCGAGGGCGTAAATTTTGAGAGCAAGTGAAGAAACGGTTGAGATTTTAGCAGCAGCTGAAGCTGATGAAAAGTACCACCATTCCTTTTTCAGCTGCTCTGTTTTAATCATGTCTTCTAACATAATAGTTGTTTGTACCATCTGAAACACAATCAAGTTTCTAAATATATATCGCCTACATGTGTGTACGGGCATGAATAAAGAGATACCTCATAAATTGATTTGGCCCGTTTCAGAAAAGCCCGCCAAACTCGTAATCTATCCGGGCCTCCTCTAGAAGGTTTAAAACCTTCTCTTGGAAGGGCAGCTTCGATATCCAGTAATATGATTTTCAAATCCCCAAGGATTTCAAGCTTTGGCTCATTTCTTGACCTGGAACTTGAGTTGACTCCATGTTTGACCAAGAATGAAGCATTGTTGTTATCTTGAGATGGATCTTTCACCACCCAATTAGTAAAAGTCAACTGCTTATTTTTGGGTTTTAAGGGATCCTTTTCACATTGATGTGACTCGTGACTGAAATATGTCGAGTGGCACGAAAAGCAATGCTGTCGAGTGGACCCGGGCCCCACTGGTTCTAAGCAATCACACCGCTTTATTTTACTTTTACCATCGTGGACGATTTTGCCCTTGCCAATTTCTCCTTGAGAGAACAAACCATATTTCTTTTCCAATTCTGCCCTTGCATTGGTGTAGTAAAGCGTCGAGCTCGAGCAATTAACTTGCAAGTCAGGTTGACCATTTTGGTCATTTAATTTGTTTTTTTGCCAATTTATAATCGATTCTTTTAATTCTTTTTCTCGTCCATCAAGCCATTCAATCAGAGTACCAACTTCAGCATCTGACTCATAACAACTCCAAGAATCAAATTCTGAAGAACTCTCACACACTTCACCTTCACTGTGTGGGCCCGACACAAACAGCCTTTCGGGCCTGCCAAGAACCCAATACAGTCTCCCGGCCCAATCCCGGCCCAAGAAGTTTCTTCGGGCATCACAACCATCTGAGTTTATGTGAACCCGAATAAAACTCGAACTCAAAGCTTCATCACACAAGAACTGTAGAAGGAAAACCCTCTGCAAAAAAATATAGTATTAATAATCAATACTAAAATCAAAGTCAAAAGTCAAACTAACCTCCTTGATGCCTAGATCCCAATACTCCACTGACTCCATAGTATCTGCTAAATCCGCTAACATCTCTAAACCATTTCGAGTAAATTCTCTCTTCTTCTCGGGGAGTTGACTTTTGACCGGATCGTCTTGTTTTGACACACTTTGACTTGTGATGAATAAAATGCAAGGAGGACAATACCAACTTGATTTTGGAATCCTTTGAAGTGGTGGATCTAAACAATACGTATGATACTCAGCATCACATCGATCACATAAAAGCAAAACATGGTCATTTTCGTCTTTTCCACATATTTTGCAGATTCCTTCTTCCCATGGTGCAACAAAAAGTGTGCTTGAAATTGTGTCTGCAAGCATCGTTTTTGTTTCTTCGGTCAAATCGGTCCCGCAGTTGACTATCTTGTTGACCAGTGTAACTACCTGGGGAATGAAAATGACACCACATAATATTTTAAATAAATAAATTAATTTTATTAAATAAAGAATTCAACTTCAACTAACCTCTTGTTCGTATAGATCTTGAAGTTTTGTTGAGAGTTTTTCAAGCAAGTCGAGGTATTTAGGTTTTCTCCTATATCTTATTCTTAAAATTTGCCAAACCTGCCAAAATACCATACATGTAAGGTTGACCCGTATTTTAATGACAAACTTGTCTTATTTTAGTACTATACTATTATACTTGGCTAATGTATAGAATATGATCTCACAAACCATATTATTAAATTGGCCCGTTGACTAACCTCACATGTCAAGGACGTGAGGGTATTTTGGACTTTTCCTAAAAATAGATCCATTTTTGAAGTAAATGGATGAAGATTACCTCGTGAACATCTTCAATGAAAGATTCTTGTGAATCAGCATAAAATCCTGCATCCAATCTGAGATCAATGGTCCTGAAATCTAAGGGTCTTGAAACTGTTGCAGGATTGATGACATCATCAGATTCATTTGGTTTCAAGGCCAAAAGACCAAAAATAGATTTGTTTTCATCTTCAGCAGCAACGGACCGTAACACCATCCGACATCGTTTGGCAATCACATCAAATACGGTTTTTACAGCACGGCTTTCTTTTGCTTTCTTCTTAGTCAGAGGATTCTCATATCTCACTTTGTCAAGAACGCCAACAACAAGTTTCTGTTTTAATTTCCAAACACAAGTCACTTGTAAACTAAAAAAAAACTCCATTTTTTATATTTTTTCCATTAAATAATAATAATTAAATAAAATCCTATTTATTTTAAAAAAGATTTAATCGTATGTTTATTCACAAGTAAACGGGTCGAACTAGCAACCTGTAAAAAAAGACATGATATGATGAAAAAACGAACCTTGGTGGGTCCGGCTGCATTACCCTTGTAGATATCTTTACTTATGGACTCTAACAGCGTCTTTGTGGCCCATTCGGGCGGGCCTTTTTCTAAAGATTTTCTAACCCGGTTTCTTATTTTAGCTCCCACATTTGTTGGTAACTTTCTTACGGGTTCTAGAAACTTAATCCATTCGGGACATTTGATATCACTTTTCTTTGTTTCTACTGCACAATCGTTGATATTAAGATCTTCTTTATTTATAATAAAGTCAGTCATTTTACTCTTCACACAAGAAAACACTTTCTTTGATGCCTCTGCTAGAACCTGACAAACAGTATAAAAGAACAAAAGATATAGCTAAACTTGAGTTTCTAGAGGTGGCAAAACGGGCGAGTATGGTAACGGGTCAAAACAGGTAACGTTTTGTATGGGTCTTGGGCACAGTTTTTGTCCAAATAAATTTATATTTTTTCTTTGAGTAAATAGTGTGTTAAATAAGATAACGAATAGACTAAATTACAAAAATTGTCCATGCGTTTTCCAATTTCTACGAATTTCCCTAAACTTTTTTTGTGATTTTTGTCCTTATGGACCTATGGTCTTCAGATTTCATTTTTTTCGTCCATTTAGACCTAGAATGACCAAATTAAAACAATTAAAAAAATTCAATAAAATTTTTATAAGTGTATTTTGGTCATTTTAGGTCAAAATGGACGGGAAAAAATGATATTTGAAGACCATGGGGACAAAATCACGAGAAAAAAAAGGTTAGGGATAAAATCGTAGAATTTGGAAGACCACACGGACAATTTCTGTAATTTACTCTAACAAATAACTACATCATTTCAATCATGATTCAAGAATTTAAATAAAATAGTTTAAGGTAAGTTAATAGATCTTACAACTGCATCGGCCTCAATTGCAGCCATTCCAGTTAAAGAGCTACAAAGTGAACCCCCATCACCATTCAAACAACGAAACATTTCATCAAATTCCCGGTTTGTGATATCCAAATCTTCAAATTTATCATCCAAAGATAACAATACCAAAATATATCTTCTTGCCAATTCGGGCCAAGTTATTTCATTAACGGGAAATAACCCGATCTTCATTTTATTACCAAAATTATTATTAAATTCCATATTTTTCTTTCTCCCTTTTCTTGATTTGGGGTCCGTTGTGCAAGAAGGATCTTTAATAACAAATTTTGCCAGCATTTCTTCTACTACCACTTTCAGCATTGCCATATGGAAGTTCGATAGTAGTAATTGACAACTATACCCCTCGGATTCTTTAGTTGTGTAAGCAAATCCTCCATCATGGGCTTTTGTATCAGGGGCAATTGTGGAATTTAAATCATTAACACATGGATTCAGCAACCCGTATTCCAGTTTCTGTCTAGAGAGAGGAGCTTCTTGGCCCAAAACTTTATGAAACCGCAAACTAAATTCATAGGCCTAAACAGAAGAATATAAAAATGAAAATTTTATAAATTTTTTTATAAAAAAGTATAAAAAAGTGTTTGCGGGTCAGGTACCTGGAGAACATGCCCGCTTAAATCGGAAGGAAGATTTGAGGCAATTGCATTGCCCGGCGGGCAAAGTCTTTTATCTTTTCTTGTTAGACCATCTGATACAATCGGTTGTGAATGATACTTCCTTAAAACCGTGAAAAACCCACTTCCAACAGTATGGCCAATAGAATTTCGACACCTGGCATCCAAAGATTTATATCCTGAACAAGCAGAAAGCTGTTGTTGTATGAGTTCTTGTACAAACTCTGCATCTAAACCAAATCTGTCCATTTGTAACCATCTTCTGAAAACCATACAAGACACTTCAAGCTGTTCAGGGGTCAGTATTAACCTCGGGATGCTGTTAGTTTGACCAGTCAAACACCCAAATTTGTCTAATGAGTCAATACCATAAAAGTGTTGACTTTCAACAAAGTCAACACGATGGTTACAACAAAAGTTCAAGAATTTAAGATCTTGAAACGTCTGTCGGCATGCAAATAGAAAAGTTTCTAGAACAATTTGCCAAACTGATGATGGTGATCTCCCTTCAACTGAAAATTCACCAATAACATCACCATTCATGAAATCAATATCAGAACGCAAATGTTGACTTTGACTTTGAGTTTCTGTGGTCAAACAGCTAGATATCTCATCAGACGGCCCACATTTTGGCTTATAGATCACTGTTGAAGCATTTGGGATTGATTTTTTTGAGCATGGATGCCGATTTACTCTGAATATCAGGCCACAATTTTCATCACCTTTTAAAACATTAAATATAAAAATGGACCCTGTAAGCTTATCATGCCAGATAGATTTGTAACCGATGGGCCAGATTTGTGACCCGTTCTGGAACGAGAGTTTCGGGTCGATTTTTCCAATTAATGTAATAAAGAAATCTTGAAACTGAACTGGAAAACCATCCTGTAATAAACAAAAGATGAAATCATCCATTTAACAATATGATAAAACGGGTCGATTTTGTTTATATTTAGGCCAAAAGACATTTTAGTACCCTGAACTTGGCTGACTAGGTCCTCTAGTACCATGAACTATTAAAGGTGCATTATGGTACCCTGAACTTGACAAAATGGTCGATTTAGAACCCTGACTCATTAATTTGATCGCATTTTCTTACTTGACTTACTTTCATTGAAGTTTTTGACGGATTAAAAAAATATACATTCATCAGAGTATATTGATATTAGAAACAAATCACATGAGAAAATAAGACCAAATTCGTGAGTCAGGGTACTAAATCGACCATTTTGCCAAGTTCAGTGTACCATGTTATACCTTTAATTGTTCAGGGTAGTAGAGGACCTGGTTAGCCAAGTTCAGGGTACTAAAATGCATTTTGGACTTATATTTATATCAAAATGCGAACAAAGAGTCGGCACGTAAATTATTTCCATTTTTATACATTAATTATTTCCATTATTGATGCATTAAATGCAAGAAAAAATAACAGATTAACAAACTTACAAAAGACGATTCTGACCCACAGTTGCCATTCTCTAAAGTGTCAATTTCAACTGCATTTCCACGATTATTGGCCCTGCTAATTGAGCTTGAAGCTTGATGCATATTTTTAGTAGCATGTGACCCGTTTTGCCAGCTGTCATTTGTTACAAAGGAATTACAACCCGATAACAAACCAAGAAATTGAGCAACTTTTTGCATTGAATCAAACCGACTTCCATCTGGACCACAATAAATTGGAAAATTTTTGCAAATATTGTCTGCATATTCAAATTTTACACGCCAGCCATCTCCTAAAACACCCCTTCTTTCAGAAATGTAGTCTTTAAGTGCTTGTAAATACACTAAATTTGCATTTTTTGTTGCAACATCAAGATTCATTTGTGCAATCTGCATATTTGTAAAGGGATTGTCACACGTATCCTGCATTCTAGAAACCAAAAAACAAGGAAAGTTGTAAGATACATAAATAAAAAACAACAATAATAATAATAAATAAATAGAGAATTATTGAATTTATCGACTCTCCGTGTTACTCTAAAGACGATAAACGGATATTATAACTATGGCACACACGTCAGAACAAATCCTTAGTTTAGGGTTTTAAAAGTTTCAGCTTTTTCAGTTTTTCCTATAAATTTTTATTATTATTTTATGGTCGTTTATTAGATAAATCACATGGAATAGGTGATGGCTATTTATTCATATGCTATTATAGGCAACGAATTTCGGTTTCTTAGAACTGAGTTTTGAATTTATACGCCGATATGCAAAAAAAAGAACGACTTGTAATAAATGTTCAATGATAAAACCACAGATTAAATAGAAAGGAATCATTTATGACCAGATATATAGTTTGGATATGCGATTGCTAAAGTTAATTTAAGATCAATAAAAGTAGCAATAATTTCTAGACGTTCCCAAACGGTATATCAGATCACCACTTTACCAAAACATTTCTTTATATCCTCCAAATATTTTAAGTTTTTCACACACACATAGTAAATCATGAAATCTAAACAAAAGCAAGCAGACATTGTTGAAAAAAAATACAAACTTGATTCATATTAACTATAATAATTCCCTAAATTAGGTCATAATTTCATCAAAATCTCAACAAATGCAAGCATATGTTGTTTAAAAATACTTACTTGAATCACATAAAAATCCATTTTTTGGATCACAATTTCATCAAAACCTCAACAAATGCAAGCAGACAGTGTTAAAACATAGACACACTTGAATGATAGTAAGTAGTACATAAAATTAAACGAAGAATTTAAAGGATTAATGGTAGATCGTACTTGAAAGAAGTGTTTGCAAACGCTAAGTCCGAGCTAACAGAAACCCCAACACCATCACCGTCAAAATCTCGAGGAGGGACAGCATTCATGTCGATAAACCCTAATCCACCACCATCTGATGCAGTCCGGCTTCTTCTCTGGCACTCCATCTAACAGCTCAACTTACATCAAGTGTTTTCCCCTTTTATCTAACCGCACGAAGTACATCGGTGATCCGCCGTAGCTCCGTCGCCTACGCCATTTGCTCGTCGAGAAAGAGGTGTTAACATCGAATTCCAGCGCCACTGTATGGCCACTATACGGACGAATTACCCGAACCCGAACATTCCATCTGAAAATAAATGATTAATCATAATTACAGAATTTATATATCTTTTCTTTTTAAGTTTTAATTATTAGAAGCAAGAACAACCTACTTAAAATATTGTGTAGGATTTTATATATTTAACAAAATATTCAAACATCTCTATCTCTACTAATTATAAAGCATTTAAAACATTTTCCTAAATAGCTGGCTGAAAATTCAGCCAAAATTCTTTCCATTTTAGGAATTTTCCAACTTTTGCACAAAAAAATTGAACCAGCTAGGATTCGAACCCAGCACCTGCAGGTCAGATGCCAACACGCTAACCAACTACACTGGCCTACAGCTGCTTTAATCACCTAAAACACATATCTTTTATCCCTTTGCGTCTCGGCCCACCAAACTTATTCAGACTTTTCAAAATTTAAATACCCTCCTCAAATATTTAGTCAGTTCCTTTATGCCTTAATCTGTTGAATACCCTCCTCAACATTGCAAAGTGATAGAAACGAGGAGCCACATTGATTCAAGTTAAGCGATTCTTCTTCAATCGGCTGTTGAAATACATGATTGCTTCAACTATGAGTATCCATCTTCACTACATAAATACACATCATCGACGATTTGATGAAACTTACAGATCATTGATTATTCAAATTGCCAATACACCGTAATTATCTAGGAACAGAAGAACAATTAACCGTGCATACATGTCTGATATATCTTTTGGTGCTCTCAGAGAAAGGTTTGTCGAAGCCCTATTCCATAATATTTTTTTGCAATTACTTCATTCTTTTTGAAGTATTTGAATTTTGTTTTTGTTGCAGGATCATTAGGGTTTCTTAGTTGAAGGGCAAAAGGTTTTGAAGAATTAGATGGTTGTTGAGCATAAATTTTGAGATTTAGAGAATTTGATGATTAGAACCAATTGATGCACTTGATCGATTTGTTGGTTTGTGTTATTTTGTTGAATTTTATGTTTTTATCTCTTACAATTCAAAAAATAGTATAATGACTGTTTCTGTTAACAATTGTTATTGCCATTTGATCTACATCTTGTAGTTGAAAACTCAAACATACTATACAAAATCTCCATATCCAAATTGACACAAACTTACATTACTATATGCTTGATCAGGAGAAAATTGACACCATGATTGCTTTTGGCCGTTATAAATGAAGAAGCATCAGGAGATGTTATAGTTATTCAACACCAAATACAATTTATGAAGGTGAAACCTTTATAAGTTTTTCTATTATATTCAATGTGACTTGACCCGTTTCCATGTGTTAGAAAAGTATTTGTTTTGTCTATCTTGCCTAAAAATTTGCGTTTGTAGACCGACTTAATTTTATTTTTGAATTGCATATCCTAATCTACACCTAATTTCCACATATGTCCACGACGGGACTAGAACACCCAACCTCAAGGTTGTGATGCAAACATCATACCGCTAGGCCATTTTTTTTTGTAGACCAGTCATTTTATTAATTTTAACATTTTTTCAAAAATTGTTCTCTATTTTACAGTTTGCAAGAGGCGGGATTCTTTATCCAAATTGAAAGTTGAGGTTACCTTCTACACCAGTCATTATTTTCATTTTCAACATTTTTTCAAAATTTTCTCATTTACTTATGAATTGGTTGATTTGGGTTAAATTTTATCTTGAAAAGACCTACTAATCTTTTCATTAAAGAAAACTTTAGGTTGTCTTTGTAATAGTATAGTTTTCATGATTATGTTTAGCACATTAATAATTTATACCTAATTTGGAAAAGATGGATAAGAAATTGCCTTTAGGCATCCAATATGACCCATTTGACCCACATTAAATTTTTAGTTTTTTACCCGAATCTGTTTAAAACATTAAATAAAAGTGAACCTGTCATTGTAATGATATATGAGTAGTTTTTATATCTAAAATAATAATAATCTATCTTGCTCGAAAATAAAATGGTTAAAAAAGGTATTTTCGGTCAATTACGACCCGACCCATTTTCAGCAGCACTTAAAACTACTTAAAGTTGTTTTTTGAGATGTAAGACAACCTAAATCGACCCATTTAATTAGTAAATGGAAATGGAAATATGGAATTACTATTTTTCTTGAACTTGCAGGCTAAGTTTTTTATGGTTATTTTTTAGTGTTTGGACTTAAAACCCGGACTGAACCAATTACAGGCATGCAGGGTGGAATACCACATAAGAGAATACCAAATTTTTGCTTATTTTCTTGACAAAACATGGGGTAGTTGATATTTGCTAATCTGTAATTTGAACCATCATCTTTATGTGAAATATGGTTTGACAGATGTTTATGACTTCATAATAATCATTTATTAATTCTACCCTTATGTTCTACATAATAACAACCCCATTTCTATGTTATATTTCCTTACACTCAAATTGGACAGACTATTGAGGCTGAAGTGCTGCCTGATTCAGAACTTGATAACGCCTTGGGTGGTTTGTCCAGTTTGCTGAATTGGCGTGTGATTTGTGGAGCTATTGATGGTGGAGAGAATTGTGATAGTGTTGATGCTGTCATGCTCTGAACCTGCAAATTTGGGGTTTAATGTGCTTAAACTTGATGTGGCAGTTTTTGATTCGTTTACTCATAAATTGGTTTATACAATATTTTAGCTAAAACCATGTCAAATTGGCCAAACGGGTCAATAGTAATTCAATGTGTATTTTCAATGAATACAAATTTGAAACCGTTTATTTTGAAATTTATACTTGAATTGTATATGGGCAAATTTCAGGTATTTACATAACTTCACATAGTGATTGGTTTAGGCTGGTCTCATGAGATGGTTGTGTCTATGGCTCTTGCTTATTAACAAGTTAGTGACTTGATTGTGGTAGGATTGGAAATGTTTTATGTGATAATGAACATACAAATTCGACATTAATTAATGCTAATTAGCAACATGTAAATGTTCATAGTGTGATTGGTTAAAGTTCATTGTTCTTATTAATTTGTAAGTAATTATAGTTTGACTAAAAATAGAAGAAATTCGGCTTTTGGATCATGTTAATCATCAAGCGTTTGCTGCGCTGTTGAATTTGTGTGCTTCACCATATTCTTGTTTAATATGTAATAGAACTACATTTAATCTTCATATAATTTTGTTTTTGGATACCTGCCACTACTGAATATAAACAATCATTGTTAACATTTTTGGTCAAATGAGTTGTTCATCAACTTACATGTTTAACTTATTGTAGGTCATTGACAAAAGCTATGATGTACCTCTCAACCATGATGATTTGGAGAATGGATAAAGTCAAGGAAGTTGTTTCTTGCCAGGCGACCAACCATGCAAGATTTGAAGAGTTTCGTGTTGCAGTCATTTTTTAGAAAAAGCAAAATTGTTTGAAAAGGTTTTAACTAGGGGTGTTCAAAAATAACCGAAAAAACGGGTACCCGGAAAAATATCCGATATCCGAAATCCGGATACCCTAAAATACGGGTACCCGAAAATCCGGATACCCGGATTTCGGGTAACCGGTTTCCGGGTATCAAATACGGGTAGAGTTTTTTCTAAAAAACCGGGTAATTGGGTACCCGGTACCCGAATTTTATTTTCCAACTTATTTTTATATTATTATTATTAGACATTAATTATCATTAGATATGGGCATATGCTTGGCTCATTTTGACAAATGTCTAAAATTTAAAACCATGTCTCAATTCTCACGTACAAACCATATAATTCTCACCTCCGTCGTTGAATCATGGTTTTGAATCATTGGATGTATTTAAATATTTGGTCAGATTCATTACTAGTAACGATTTTTCTTTAAAGAAAATCATAACGAAAAATTTTAATAACAAATTTATTAATAAGATTTAAAGAAATTAAATACATAAACAATGGC
This sequence comes from Calendula officinalis, assembly GCA_963853835.1. Taxonomy (NCBI): domain Eukaryota; kingdom Viridiplantae; phylum Streptophyta; class Magnoliopsida; order Asterales; family Asteraceae; genus Calendula; species Calendula officinalis. Next base: position 156,810 of record OY970830.1, on the reverse strand, counting down.
GACTTCCATTTATGTAATTTTTGTGAAAAAGAAATTATATTTTCGGGTACCGGGTACCAAAAACCGGGTATCCGAAAATGCGGGTACCCGAAAACCGGGTACCCGAAAATTCGGGTACTGATACGGGTACCTAAATCTACTACCCGAATTTCCGGGTACCCGGTTTAGGGTACCCGGATTTCCGGGTACCCGGTTTTGAACACCCCTAGTTTTAACACCTCATATGTTTTAAATTGGATTATACATTATAAGTCATAAAGGTGGGTCTTTTTTATTGAAGTTATGTATTGACTCTATGGCTTTAACATGAAAAAGGATTTAGAGACCTCAGCATGTGGTCATCCGCTCGCCGTATGCGAGATAGTTCATGGCCATAACGTGTTGCACGCTCTGAAATATCGTTCCAAGGTACCAGTTGCCGCATCGCGCGGGTACCCTGCTAATAATAAATAAATCATAAGGAGTTTCTTTAATAATTTATTTTGTTAGATTAAGAGCGTTTTACATATTAGGTAAATAATTAAATATTTTACACATTAGGTAAATAATTAAATATTTTATTTAAAATTGAATCTAGTTCAAAACATCATTTGGACCATTTCAAAGTTCAAACAAATAAATTTTTTACTTTAATTCCTATTATGAATTTTATTTTTTCTGTTGGAAGGAAAAGTATTTAATATATTTAGAAACTAGTCAAACGCTTTTTATCGCATATATTACAATAATAATAATAGTGAAACTCTTTTAGAATTTTCAATTGAATACACCATTTTTATTTTTGCAAAGAGCAAAGTTTTTTTTTTCTCATATACACTATACGAAATACACCTATTTGAGTATTTACTGACGAAATGTCTCACATCAAGGTGACAGGATTCAAACCTATGGCCTTCTGTACCCTAAACAGATGTGTTAACCAGACTGCGCTACACCTCGTCTCACCACCCCGGAACATATAGTTCCACCCGATCGATGAACACTCAAACCGAACTCACCCATCCTTTTGGGCGTAAGGGGCGAGAGAACGTAAGAAATTTGGATCATTGTTATGATCCGCAAAAAAAAGTGGATCATAATATTTTTTTTCGAAATTTTTTTTTGTCAAATGTAGTAATAATCATGGTGAGTTATATATATTTTTTCGGAATTTTTTAAAATTTTTTTGAGATAATCTCGCGAGTCCTCACCGTTTTTTGAGTCCTCACAGGATCCCACTTCTATATATATATATATATATATATATATATATATATATATATATATATATATATATATATATATATATATATATATATATATATATATATATATATATATGGTCGAGTTATATTGAGAACCCTGATTTTAAAAAGAACTTTGAGAACTCTTATTAACCAATCAGAATTTAGTAAATTAATTTTAATTTATTTAATTCGTATTAATTATGCAGGGGTATTTAGGACATTTTACCAAAAAGAAAAATATTTCCATTTTTGAAAAGTTCCTAAAATTTAGAAATTATTTTAAAATTTCTATTTTTATTTTATTATTTCTGTGGGGCCGGATGTGCATATATGTTTTTTTTTACATATATGTTTTTTACATATATTTCTTTTTACATTAATATTGGATATTTATTGTTACATATAGGTTATCTTACGGTTATATTAAATAGAGTAAATTACTATTTTTGTCCCTGTGGTTTACCCGATTCTGCGTTTTTGTCCATGTGGTTTTTTTTTCTGTTTTTTTGTCCCTGAACTATACAACATTCCGTTTTTTTTGTCCTTCCGCCCACTCTCCGTTTCTTTTTAGCCGTTAAACCCCTCACGTGCTGAAAACGTGAGGGCATTTTGGTCTTTTTCCATTTTTTTCATTTTTTTTCTCTCATCTTCTTCTTTGTTCAAGCTATGAACATTCAAACCCTTTCAATGTTCTTCATCTCCAATCATCATCTTCATCCCCTCCCTCTTCTCAAAAAATTCTTCATCCTAAAATCAAAAATTAAATCCAGAAATGACATATCTTCAAAACTTCAAAACAATATCTTCAAAAACTTAAAAATGTGAAACTTTAAAATCCTCAAATCTTCAAAACTTTAAAATCCACAAACCTGCATATCTTCAAAACTTTAAAATCCTCAAAACCATGGTCTTCTTGCTCACAGATTGTATCAAGAAGCCTTAAATTTCTCTGTACATAACACTAGCTGGTCTTCTTCGTCAACACCATGGTCTTCTTCCTCACAAATGGTCTTCTTCGTTAACAATAGGCAACGCCGGCGCCGGAACCGGTCAACAGCCGCCGATTCCCTCACCTTTCTCGCCTCTAACGAAGATTTGTACAATCAAATCACTTTTTCGTTCAACAAATCAAACCCCTTTTTCGTTCAACAAGATGATTTTGTGTTCGATTTCTGCAATGTAAAGCCCGAATCAGAAAGATTGGAAAATCAATCTCCTAGATCTACAAATTCCGGTTGTTGAAGAACTGGACAGATCTGTTCTTTAAGGTGTGAATAACGACTTTTACATAACTGGGGAATCATATGTCGGACATTACGTTCCTGCTTTTGCTGGCCGAGTTAATCAAGGGAATAAGAAGAAAGAAGGAATTCATATAAATTTGAAGGGTTTTGGAATCGGATTATACCCAAATTAACAAACATATCCCTGATTGTGAAGTGGCTATCAAACAATGTGGTAAGCATAATTTTTGCACTTTCTTTTGGTAAAGATCTGGTCGGGGGTGTGAGGTGGTGGTCTTCCGCTGCCTTCATCTTCTCCGGCAAGAACCATCTTCTCCGGTAAGAGCAAATCTGTGAATTATAGATATGTTTGAAGATGGATATTTGAGGATGAAGGGGTTGAATATTTTAATGTTTTTTCTTAAAATTAAAAGTAAATAAGAATGTACAAACTTCAAAGCATATTTTAATGATTTGAGGAACATAAAAGAAGAAAAGGAGAAATAAAATTAGAAATAAACAGGAAAAATGGCAAAGACCAAAATGCCCTCACGTTTTCAGCACGTGAGGGGCTTAACGGTTAAAAAGAGACGGAAGGTGGACGGAAGGATAAAAAAACGGAATTTTGCATACCTCAGGGACAAAAAAACAGAAAAAGAAGTACAGGGACAAAAACGCAGAATCGGGCAAACCACAGGGACAAAAACTGTAATTTACTCTATTAAATATACGTCTTTGAACATACATGTTCAACTTATCCATACAAAAGGTAAAAAATATTTCAAAGAACACATATGTACACAATATAACATTTATGCTATCCCACTCAAACATACACTTTAATAAAAACGTAAAAAATACTGAATAACATACATGCATGTACAACATATATGTATCCAAACGATAACATTTACGTTACCCTAATCAGGAACAACACATAAGCAAACTTTGACTCGCAAGACCTAATCATCTACACCAATGCCAACATCAACAACACTTTAATTTCTTGATCATAACACCTTAATCTTAATCACCACCTTCGACAGAATGATTTGCACCAATGTTGACAACAACCGCTCATTGTACCACCCACTGCAAAATGTATATATAAAAACATATATGTTTAATCAAGAATACATATACAAATTAATCAAGAACACATATACAACCTAATTAAGAATATTAACATTACCCTAATCAATAAATTACAAGAATCCAAATACATAATTGCCTAATTAAGATACATATAACGTTTTTTTGTGCAGCAAAGAACAATGCTCATCCCTCAATCCTTATGGGTTTATAAATAAAAATCTAAATCGGCATCATTAACTAGCCTTCATAGTGGATGTAGTAAAAATCTAAAAGATGAAGTAATTACCTAATAAAGATACCTGATGAAGAGATGATCTAAGTCTGGCGCACGAACAAAACGATTTGAAACTATCAATATTTCATATTTAATAACCCTTACATGGTAGTAACATGAATTGTGTAATATCGCCGACTGGAGACCAAAACCCAGAAGCTTCGGTCGTCGGTTGTCTCGGCTGTAACATCGCCGGAAGCATAGAAACATCATCGGCGGCTTTCTTAACTCGAATACATGAATTAGAACTAACGAGAACCGGTGGATTTTCAAGGATGATTCTGTGTTTTTCACCGGAGTGGGTTTTGACACATATGGGCGTTGTTAGCAGAAGTGAAGGGAGTGAAGGAACCACGGGAAATTGTAGGTGAAATCCCGGCGATGTTAACCGGAGAATCATGAAACCGAAACCGTTTGCAATTCCGACGAGCAGATTGCCGATCATCAGAAGTTGGAAAGTGATGCACCGCTAGAAGAAGAGGCGGCCTTTTGAACCCTAAGTTGCCAGTTAGAAAAGGGAGGATAGGTTAAGATGGAAACCCACGTTTTCAAGGAAATATTCCGGATTGTATGCATAAAATTTAGAAATTTATTTATTTTTTCAAATGACACAGTTACAATTTTACCCCTTTTATTTAATTTTTATAAAAAAATAGGTTGTAATATTTACGAAAATACCACATTTAATCTTAACCATTGATATGAAATCTAATGGCCCAAATTGATTAATAAAAAGTTCTTAGAGTTTTTTTGAAATCAGATTTCTCAATATAACTCTACAATATATATATATATATATATATATATATATATATATATAAGTGGGATCCGGTGAGGACTCGTGAGAACACCTCAATAAAATTTCAAAAAATATATATCTCCCCATGATTATTACTACATTTGACCAAAATAAATATTTGAAAAAAAAAATTATGATCCACTTTTTTTATGGATCATAATAATGCTCCATATATTTATTGCGGATCAAAATTATGATCCATATTTTTTTTTATCATCTTTGAAACTTTTTTTTGTGTGGATCTTATAGGCTGCGACTTTTATATTTAAAAAAGAAATTGTTTTGAAAATTTTTTGTTTTGGACCATTTTCAAAGTTTTTTTGGAGTCCTCGCAGTCCTCACCGGTTTTTGAGTCTTCACCGGATCCGGACCCTATATATATATATATATATATATATATATATATATATATATATATATATATATATATATATATATATATATATATAGTTATATTAATTACAAACTAAAAAATATACAAGATATCAAATTTAAATAATAATAAAAGGGTTTTGTACATTAGCTTATGGGGAAGTAGTTCCTTAAACGCATGAGTCGATTACGAAAGAATGTATAAGTTTTTTATACATGTCTTATGACATCCCTAATTATCAAAACCCATAATAAAATGACTACGAGTTAATCTAGCGAGGCCTATTGTCAACCTAAATCTCCTCATTGGATTTCCCAATTGAGTCATTGTTATGTTTTATTTGAAACACACTTTAATGCTACTATTATGGTGTTGGCGATGGTACCCTAATTTTGATTTTACGGGGGAATTTTTAGGTGTGAAGTGTAGAAGTAAAACAAGATTTACTATCTTTATTCTTGAGATTTTGTCTTTATACAAATCAGTTTCTCATTTATTCTTTTACACATTTGCTTGGCATTTCTATTTCAAATATAAAAATATAAAATACACGATTATAGATTTCAACCGTTTTCCAAAACCTGAGGGTTTCCCTTTGCTACTCACAAGATCAGTAAGAGTTAGTATTTTTCAAATCAGCGTTACGTCAGCTCACACTCCAACCGACATTAAACTGATATACGCATGCCAACAATACATATACTCTTTAGTTTTTTGGGCCTCACAATTATAAAACATACACACACACACAAAAAAAATACCAAATACCTTATTTAATTACCTTGGGCCCACCAAAACTTTTCCTTCACCTCTTCCTCGAACCGACAAGTTTGCAAGTGAAGTGTGGTGCCAATGGCATCGGTTGAGACTCCATTTGGTCATAAATATTATTATTAAAAGGTAGAAGTTGGTTAAAATATTGCATATAGCAAGAAATATCCTGATCCAAGGCATGCTTCTTCATATCATATCTTTTAAAGTTTAAAAATCAAAATTCAAATGAACACGACTACAACTACAACTACAAGATTTGATTTAATTCATCACGTACAAGTAAAAAATCTTATGTTTGAAACCTTGGTGGCACTTTAAGCAAAGGAGCTTGGAGGTCAGCCGGGTCCCCCAACTGACCACACGCAGCCATTTGATCATCTCCTCTGCTGGGCCTCATGAACACAACACAACCGCCTTCCGCCAACACGTTCCTGAACTCAACCATCTTTTCCTCTGTTGTGGGCTGAAAGTGGGACCCACTGTGCGGGTTGAATGTGATCAGATTCATCTTACAAGGAATCCCCTTCACAAGATCTATTATCCTCTTTGCATCATCAACGCTGCAAAACACCACACCAAATTACAAATCATACAAAGCCCAAAATGGTCAATTTGCATCATAAAACCTGTCGTTCACTCCAGCAAGCAACACGTATTCAAATAAGACTTTGTATTTATGTTTCAACGGAACTTCTTCGCGTAGGGTTTCAAGAAGTAACCTCAAATTGTACTTGCGGTTAATGGGCATGATCCAGTTTCTAACCTATCAGACATTATTAAATAAAAAGGATTTAGATTTATAATAATAATAAAAAGGATTCAAGAATAGTAGTACTTCATCAGTTGTAGCATTAAGACTAACGGCTAATGCACATTTAGAGTCACGAAGAAAGCGTTTGATTTGGGGTACAAGCCCACTTGTCGAAACCGTAACCTTGTTCGGGCTAAAATGAAGCCCTTGCTCATCCGTCATTATATCGGCAGCTTTTATCACATTCTCTATGTTTTGAAGCGGTTCTCCCATGCCCTAAAAAATATTTTTTTTAAATTCATTTATACATTCATTTATTATATAAATAGCATACGTACCATGAAAACAACGTTATTGATTGAACCAACTTCACTTGTAAACAAGCGCCGTGCAAACACCGTTTGTTCTACTATTTCTGCTGCACTTAGGTTTCTCCTCAAACCCATCCTGAAAACAAATAACTGATTTCTCAAATAAATGCTAAATTTGGTTTCTTTTGTATTTTCTGTTCCTAACCGTCCTTTGTAATTATACCGCTAAAGGTGGAAATTTCAACCCATTTACTTATGCAAGGGTTGCGGAACTAGGTTGTGATTTATCTCAAATAAAAAAAATTAGCTAAAAGTTGTCCATTGTATATAAAATACATACAACCTCCTAAATCGTTTAGTTAAATTATTATTGTAATAATATAGTTTTTGCAATCATAATTATCTAAAAAATGAGCAAAGATAGGTTTTGTGGGTCAACCTGACCCGTCCATCGTGCCACAACAAAATAATGTAAAAAATGGGATGTTTAGAAAAACATCCCGTAACAGAAATATAAAAACTAGAAGAAAAAGCATGCCTGCCAGTGAAGCAAAATTGGCAATTCATTGCACATCCCACTTGACTTGAAACACAAACAGTATTTCTCCCCCTATCACCATTTGGTATTATCACAGTCTCGATTACTAATCCATCATCCAAATTAAACAAAATCTGCACCCTCCTGATAATTTTTAATTAATGATAATTTACTTTTTAATTTTTTGTTCAAATAAACAAAAATGATGTTTACTTACCTTCCTAGTGCCATCCGTGGCTTTAATGATATCCTTCACTTGTAATGCCTTTAATTTAGCAAATTTACTCAACATCATTGTAAGATCTTTGTTTAAACCTAGAAAAATAATTTATATACGAAGTATTAAGATATTGAATCCAATATGTAATTAAAAAAAAAGAGCAGAACCTTCCAATTCTTCACATGAATGTGCCCAAATATTCTTTGAATTGTTCCCATAAAGCAGCTTCCATAGCATCAAAGCTTGAGCAGGTCTATATCCTTGTGAACTCACCCAATTCTATTTAAATTACATGTATTTAAGATATATTAAAATGAAAATCACAAACACAGTTATTAAAAGAACAAATTTTTACAAACTTGAAATTCTTCATATCTCATTCCTTTCAGAAGAATCTTTTGGGAGCCATCAGGATTGATTCCACCATCTTCAACTGCTATTAACAACCAATCTCAACACAAAAAATTGAAATAGTGTATATAAATACAAAAATATCAAAATTTGCACCTGAAGATTGATGGTTTAGGGATTGGGAAATCGGAAACGGAGAGGACTGACGAGGAGTTACAGTTGGCGAAACTGAACGGCGACGGTTAAATATAAAAGAAAGAAGTTGCGGTGTTGGACTGGACGAAGGAGGCGGAGTGAACAACGGCGAAACTGAAGCGGTGGTGGTGTGACGGAAGACGGTGGGGTTCATGGTGGTCGCCATCTTTAGTCGCCTCATCCAGATACAGCAGCTGGACTCCATGATTGTGGCAAAATTCATTTCCATCGTAGGTTTTGACTTTTGAACACTTTTTGGGTACCTAAACGATATATATTTATTTAGGAGTTTAGATCAAAGCTGCGTTTGTAGTCCAACGGTTAGGATAATTGCCTTCCAAGCAATAGACCCGGGTTCGACTCCCAGAAAACGCATTTTTTCCTTTTTTTTTTTAATTTGAAACAAAATTTATCCAACTTATATTGAGTCCGTCGGAAGCTATTCGAGGCCCTATTATGTAAGCTTTTTTCTTCTTTAAAGCAACACAACTAGGCCTCCAAAGTCCAAACAAATCAAAATTTTATAAAGTTAACCGGATCATCTCATAATATGTAAGCGATACTTTATATGTAATTAATTAAAGTTGTATAACATGTAATTTTTATTAATTAGAGTTACAAACAAGTGGAACTATTATAAGTTTGTCCAAGTAGAAATATACGAGGTTTGCTTAATTGAGCAAAGATAAGACCGGTGCCATCGGACGTGCGGTTGGCCGCCGGTTGGCCACCGACGGAACCGGCGCCGTTGGCACGGCCCGCCGGTTGGCCCGCCGGTTGGCCGCCGGTCGCTTAAGTGGCGAGGGAGGAGGAGATGCCGGTTGGAGCGAGAGAGAGGGGAAGAGAGAGAGAGTGTATAATCTGATTTTTTTTTTATTTTTTTTTAATTTCTTTTAAAGTTTTTAAAAAAAGTAATATTTAAAAAAATTTAAAAAAAATCTAAAAAATTCAAAAAAAATCTAAAAAATTCTAATTTGTTTTTAAAAAAATAAACTTTTTATATAATGTCTTTTTTTAATTAATTAATGTAATTTATTTTTATTAGTTATATGTTTTAATTAGTTGTATATTTTATTAGAAAAAGAAAAGTAAATGGTGGGGCCCAAATTTGGTGAAGTGACGGAGTGCTGTTGGCATGAGTACGTCAGTTTAGTGTTAGTTAGTTTATATGCTGACGTGGCGCTGAGTTGGCAGCAACTGACGGCGTCAGTTGCCGTCACCATTGGCACCAATCTAAGATTGTTAAGGTTGAGCATGCATTAATTAACGAATACTACTTGGGGTATGAAAAAGGCACGGATAAAGTGGCCCGTCGGTTCCCACTAATCACCTGTTACAAGACGATCAAATTAACCAAAAATTACAAAACAAGATGAATCATCAAATAAGCGTTTTATTATAACGAAGTGTGACAACCCTCGCAATCGGGTATTTGACCCGGTGATTTTTATAGTTCATTTTGTCCTAGTACAATCTTTTCATTCATAATAACATTCATTGTTGCATTTAAGTCTAGCAAAAACATGCATTGTGTCATTAGTGCACATTATTTTTTAGACATGTGTCAGTTGTCTACATTTTTTTTGTACAGTTAAATTATAATTTAACGAGTTGGTGACTCAATGTAACTCAAACCGAATCCAAAATTATACAAATTTATAATTTATGATGATACTCTAGCTCAACTGAATTAACCTTACATAATTTAATAAATATAATTGACAATTGTTAAATTACAAATTTAATGTTTAACATAAAAACAATTAAATTTGGAAAGCTAAAAAGAAAAATGATAATAGATTTTGGTTCAAGTATCGAATCAACAGTTGCATATTTGCATATTCATGCATACATGCATGTATCATACATCTCATGTTTGAATTCTACAAATTCAGATATTTGTATTTATCCATCCATGATCCCATCATGCCACGTTCTAATATACAGTACCGAACTCCCTTAACTTTGGGGACAAGTTTTGAATTTAATTGAATATTTTATTCTTATCACCTAATTATCATTCAACAATATTTAACCCTATCCTATATCATATAAGACTACAATTCCTTTTTCTCTCTCTCGGCTACTATTTGCAAAACCCACCAAAGCAGAAAACGTTTTCCGGCGAAACCTAGCAGAAAAACTAGCCACTTCATCGTCATCTTCTTTAGTTTTCCTGCGAGCTTGGTGGTCAACCGACAACACCACGTACAGGACCCCGACGTCGCCCTTGATCTCTCTCTACACGATTACACCAAATGTAACACCACAATCTAGAGCCATTTTTTTTTAAAATGCAAACAGAAGCGATTTAAGAAAACATAAATCCTAAATTATTACACATAATAAAAACTTTACATTTTAACCAAATATATGAAAACATTCAAAGGTGTTACTAAAAACGGGCTCGACTTGGTTTACAAAATCAGAGTACGGTCAAACTTTCAAAACCCGACTCTAGTCAAGCTAAATCCACAACCTGAAAAGAGTCAACAAATGAGGGATTAGCACAAAGCTAAGTGAATAGAAATAACAATCAATTTGCATATCCACAACAAATTTAAAGACAAGAGAAATCAATCTGGACACCCGTCCAAACTTCCACAAGCAATTGGACGTTATGAGAGTATCGGCGGACTTGCAAAGTACCTACAACTGTTGTTGGCCGAACAACAGTTTACCGATGGCCACTTTACTTATTAGCACGGTACTCACCCCTAACGGAACACATCCGTAGGAGTCCGAGCACCCCATCCAATAGTAACGAAGCCTAGCCAAACCCACTCATAGCTAACCTCTAGAAAACATGTGCACATACTACCATTAACAATCCCACAATTAATGGTATCACCGAAAAATTTAAGAAAACCAAGAAAAATGAATTTTCCCAAAACCAGCCAAGATAGCGCCGCTATCCGAGATAGCGTTGCTATCTTCCAGAAGATAGCGCCGCTATCCAAAGATAGCAACCGCTATCTGCCAAAAGATAGCGTCCGCTATCTCAAGTCCAGACGCTATTTCGGGCTGCTGTTTCAATTTTCCAAACACAAAGCAAAGATAGCGTCGCTATCTTAGAGATAGCGCCGCTATCTCCCCAGACCAGCCAAAAATGCTGCATTTTCTCCTACAAGTCTAACCAAAACCTTTGTACATCACACAAGAAGAAGGTTAAGTCCACTCACCTTTGCTTCCTTAGTACCGAGCTCAATAATCTTATATCACTGAGGCTCCTTCCCTTTTCCTGTACAATATGAATACCGAATTAGTCACCCGAAATCATCAATTGTGTGACAAGTAATATAAGCTTAAGACCACATCTTGCAACAACAACTTACAACCAATTACTTGCATTTTCACACATAACCAATACTAAAGTCTAACACTTTATCAAGTCAATTCATTATACAATTTGACCAAAATGCACCTTAGGCCCAAACAGGTCAAAAACAAGAATAATGGGTCGGGAAACTACACAACACCTTCCAATGAGTTAGCCTACTTGATCAACATCAAAATAACATATCTAACAAGTTACTTGCATCCAATTGCAAGTTTCACCAACTTTGACCTTATTTAGGTCAATTGCACTTATTTATCAAACAAACGGGTCAAGACCCTAAACCAACATGATTATACTTCCCAACTAAACAACTAACATATAGATGACATGAAATTGACAATTAGAGTTTACAAGCCATACAAGACTAAAAGTCAACTCATAGGTTTGACCAAAGTCAACAATCTACAAATTTAGCTAGTTAAGACTAAAATTCAATCTAGCCAAACACTACCACTAAATTAACAATTTACCAATAAGATAACTAGCAATTTCTACATTATCAATTATCATTATAACATGCATAATTCAGCTAACCAAAACTTCAAGAACATCAAAATACACAATTCATCAAATTATGGAAAAAGTTATCTTCTTCCTTAGAACACCATGGATGGAGCTTCATGAAAGCTTCACCAAATGAGCTATAACTAACAACAATTCATACAATACTTGCAAGAACTCAATTAGACACCAAATCATGCATCAATTTTGGATTTCCAACAAGATTCAACAAAAACTTCATAAAAACCCACTAACTCGAGAACCCTAGTTCATCCTTACATCAAGAACATGAAACCCTAGCTTAAGAAGGAAGGAAACTTACTTAATCTTGCTTCTAATCACGAAATCACAGTAGAATCAAAGGGTTTTAGCACCAATTCTTCAATTTAGCAAGAAAACTCCAAGTGTGTGTTGTGTGTGTGTTTGTGTCGACTGGTAAGGAGAAGAGGGGAATAGAAAACCAAAAATTTGACACCTGCCCTTAACATCACACGTACACCCCACCCCCCCAACACATGTATATTCATTTAAACACAGTACAGGATATTAGGTTCACAGATAATTTAATTAGACCTAACTAACTCCAAATTTAATAACGAAGATATTTTTAGAACCCCGGTTCAGAAATGAACCCAAATATGTAAAAATTATTCTAACATTTAAATATCTCAGTTTTACTAATTTTTAACCCCATGGTTAAAATACATTTAATTCAAATAAATCAAATAAAATCATATAAAATAATAAAATAATAAACAATAAGATATTACTTACCAAAAGTAATAAAATATTATAGGTCGGGTCTCGGGATGTTACAAATCTCCCCTCCTTAAAGAGATTCCGTCCCCGGAATCTCACCTTGATCAAATAAACTTGGATATCGATTCCTCATATCTGCCTCGGTTTCCCAGGTCATATCGGCACCCAAACTATGTTTCCACTTAACCAAGACCATCGGTATCTGCTTCTTTCTCAGTTTCGTTACCTTTCGATCCAAGATTTCCACCGGTTCTTCAACCAACCTCTTTCTCGAATCCACCTTTAAATCTGTAATCGGTAACACCGGGATTTCCTCATCTATGTTACACTTCCTCAAATAACACACATTGAATGTGTCATGAATACCCGACAATTCAGGAGGAAGATCAAGTGTAACGGTTTGGTCATTCACCACCTGACGAATAATAAACGGCCCAATATACCTCGGTGCTAATTTTCCCCGTTTCCCGAAACGAATAACACCTTTCCATGGAAAAACTTTCAAATAAACCCGTTCACCCTCAACAAATGTCACAGGTCTACGCCGCGGATCCGCATACATTTTCTGTCTATCACGAGCCGCCTTTAACTTTTCACGGGCTATTGACACTTTATCGGCCGTCATCTAAACAATCTCGGGACCCGCAAACTGTTTTTCTCCCGTTTCTAACCAACACGTGGGAGTTCTACACCGTCTACCATACAACATTTCATACGGTGGCATACCGATACTTGAATGATAAGAGTTATTATAAGCAAATTCAATCAAAGGCAAATGAGAATCCCACGATCCACCATATTCTAATACACAAGCCCGTAACATATCTTCTAGGGTTTGAATAGTTCTTTCTGACTGACCGTCTGTTTGTGGATGATAAGCCGTGCTCAAATTTACCCGAGTGCCCAATTCTCTTTGCAAACTTCTCCAATAATTAGAAACAAACCGAGGATCCCGGTCGGATACAATAGATAACAGGATCCCATGTCGGGAAACTATCTCATCAATATACAATTTAGCCAATTTATCAAGTGATGCGGTTTCGTTCGTGGCTAAAAAGTGGGCACTTTTTGTTAACCGATCGACAATCACCCAAATCATATCATGGTTTCTCGATGTACGGGGGAGTTTTGTGACAAAATTCATTGTTATATTTTCCCACTTCCATTCGGGTATTTCTAATTGCTTCAACGACCCATACGGCTTTTGGTGTTCGGCTTTGACTTGAGCACAAACATGGCATTTTTCAATAAAATGGGCAATATCGGTCTTCATAGTAGGCCACCAATATAAAGCTTTCAAATCATTATACATTTTTGTACTACCCGGGTGGATAGATAACCGTGACTTATGAGATTTGGTCAAGATTACATCCCGCAAACCCCCAATTAGAGGCACCTAAATTCGAGTCCGAAACACTTTCAACCTTCGAGTATCTTCCACCAACTCATCTTTCTTCCTTCTCATAATTTCTGATTTTAAGTTTTCATCTTTCAAGGCCTCCATTTGACATATTCTCAACCGATCAACGAGATCGGACACGATCTCCATACGCATAAATTGAACAACCTTTGGCGATTCCTTAGGGCTTAAGGCATCGGCCACTACATTGGCTTTCCCCGGGTGATATCGAATCTCACAATCGTAGTCTTTAACGAGTTCCAACCATCTTCGTTGCCTCATATTCAATTCTTTTTGTGTGAAGACATATTGAATGTAACGACCCGAAATTTGTAAATAAATAAATGGTACAAAAATATGATAAATAAGGATAAATCGTTTAATGAACGTAGGAATTGGTTTCGTGTCGTTTGGACACCGTACGAGAAAGTTATGGACGAAACCGGGTCGAGACAAAGATGAAAAAGTGCAGCCCTGCTGCCTTAGGGAGTTCGCGACGCGAACTTGGGATAACGATCGCGAACTGTCTCCAGGGAGTTTGGCATTTGGTCGCGAAGTAGTTCGCGTTTGGATGGCGATCGCTAAGTCTGCGTGCAAGGCTTGGAGTTAGCGACGTGAACTTAGTTCGCGCCGTGAACTCTGGACGACATCATTAAAGTCGGGTTTGAGCTCATTTATTGCAAAGAAAAACCCTAGTTTTCTTCCTCTCGGGTTTGTGAACGATTTTGAGTGCAAATCATCATTTGGAGCAGATTTCTTGGTCAAATCTTGTGATTCTTCACTCCTAGTTGAAGATTAAAGGTATATCTTCAATCCTTTGTAGTTGTAGCTTTAGATCTATGGGTTTAGAAGCTTGGGTTTGAAACCCTAGTTCTTGGGTTGGTGATTAATGGTTAAATAAATGTTGTATACACTTAATAGATGGTATTTTGACAAAGGAAACAAGTGTATGATTTCGATTTGTAAGAATCTTAAAGGTTGGTTAAACCTAGGGTTTGGTAAATCACCATATTTGGGGGAAATGGATTGATGGGTGTTATCTAGAGGTAGATGAACACATTGGTAGTAGTTTGTGATGATAATCTTGTTGTGATAATTGTTTTAGGCTTTCGGTGACATCTTGGAAAGTCGGTAAAATTGTGGAAGCAAGAGTTTGGTGTCAAGAACACGGTTAGAGCATTAATTGCTAAGGTGAGTACGTGTGGAAATTTACTGAGTACATAGCCTATGAAATACATTTTTATTACTTGTGTTATGGTCTATTTGCTTATTTGTGTATACTAGTAGTTTATAGTTAGTTATACCGATAGTTGTATTGAACTAACTTGTTTGACGATAGACGTGATAGCTGAGAGCTAGATTGACATAACCATCGAGTTATGATATGGTGAGATGATGTGATGATGCGGGGGACCCCCGGTCATGAGGTGTGGTGTGAGGGGCAGTTGGGTGGATTCCCATCGACTCCACCACGATAGTAGTCTTGCTAACTGGAGGTAGTCCGGCGAGTAAGGCAGGTATTGGTAGATTGGGCGAATCCCTCTTGCCAGTATCTTGAGGCTTATTAATGGCGATGGATTTCGGTTAATAAGTCGAGGTGGTTCTAGTTAGTTCGGGGGTAACCCGATAACTAGATATGATTGCTAGGAAAGCAAGGTATTAGAGTCACAATAGGGTGACTAGATAGATGAATGATTGCTTACATGTTTGTTTGTTTGTCATTCGGTTATTATTATTAACTTTGGGTCTAAACCCATGTAGCTCACGAGACGTTTTGTCTCACGTACTCCTTGTTTTGTTTTGCTATGTACTCAGGTTCGGGATCGAAGGCTTAGGTACGCATGGATAGAGATGCGGGACCTAGATTAGAAGAACACTAGATTGGATTTAGTCTTAGCTTGGTTATGATCTATTTTGTAACACCTACTTTTATACTCTGATTTCATACCAAGGTTTTTGTAAATCCAAATTTGAGGATGTTCTTTTATTTATAAAATGTTTTATTTTGGCCAATATTTTGTATTAAAATTTGAGGTGTTACATTGAAGACTTTTGTGATCGGTACAAATGACACATTTGGTATCGTAAAGGTAATGTCTCCACAATTTTAAGGCAAAAATCACCGCCGCGAGCTCTAGGTCATGAGTCGGGTAATTCTTTTCATGAGGTTTCAATTGACGTGAGGCATAAGCAATCACCCGATCTCTTTGCATCAATACACAACCCAAACCCGCAATAGATGCATCACAATAAACTATAAAATCATCGGAACCTTCGGGTAATGCAAGTATTGGAGCTTGGCACAATAATTCTTTTAGGGTTTGAAAGGCCTTATCTTGTTCGTCACCCCACCCATACGGAACGTCTTTTCGGGTCAACTTCGTTAACGGGCTAGCAATCTTTGAAAAATTCTTTATAAACCTTCTATAATAACCGGCCAACCCTAGAAAACTTTTAATTTCGGATGGAGTTTTCGGTACACTCCAATTCATTACCGCGGATATCTTTGATGGATCGACTTTCACCCCGTCTTGGCAATCACATGCCCCAAAAACTGCACTTCTCGGAGCCAAAACTCACACTTCGAGAACTTAGCATAAAGTTGTTCCCGTCTCAAAGTGTCTAAAACTTGCCTCAAATGACTTTCATGATCTAATTCGGTCTTGGAATAAATAAGTATGTCATCAATAAAAACAATCACAAACTTATCAAGGAACGGACGACATACCCGGTTCATTAGATCCATAAATATGGCGGGGGCATTAGTCAAACCGAAAGGCATGACTAAGAATTCATAATGACCATATCTTGTTCGGAACGCGGTCTTAGGAATATCGTTTTCATGAACCCGAACTTGATGGTAGCACGACC
This sequence comes from Calendula officinalis, assembly GCA_963853835.1. NCBI lineage: Eukaryota > Viridiplantae > Streptophyta > Magnoliopsida > Asterales > Asteraceae > Calendula > Calendula officinalis. Next base: position 139,810 of record OY970830.1, on the reverse strand, counting down.
TCAAATCAATCTTTGAAAAATACGAAGCCCCTTGCAACTGATCAAACAAATCATCTATACGCGGTAACATATACTTATTCTTAACTGTTCGTTTATTTAATTCCCGGTAATCAATGCACATTCTCAACGTGCCATCTTTCTTTTTAACAAACAATACCGGTGCACCCCAAGGTGAAGAACTCGATCTGATAAAACCCTTATCCAATAACTCTTGTATCTGATTCATCATTTCCCGAATTTCTGACGGTGCCAATCTATACGGAGCCTTGGCTACGGGACTGGCTCCCGGAACCAAATCAATTTTAAATTCTACCTCCCGAACGGGAGGTAACCCAGGAAACTCATCGGGAAAGACCTCCGGGTATTCCGATACCACCCGGAAATCTCTAACAACCTGCTTTTCTTTTCTGACATCAATGGCATAGGCAAGAAACGATTCACATCCTTTGGCAAGAGATTTTCTGGCTTTCATATATGAGATAATAGGGAGAAATGCACTACCCCGATCCCCGCGGGCCACTACGTGTGTCCCGTCGGGCAATGGAAAGGAAATCAATTTCTTATCACAATTAATTAATGCTTTATTTAAACTAAGCCAATCCATTCCAAGGACCACATCTAAACCAGATATTGGCATTAACAATAAAAACATATTAAAACAAGCCCCATCAATATTAATACTTGCCCCAGTCACAGATGTTGTGACCGGTACCACATAACCATCAGCTACCTCCACTTCCAATGGAGTAGATACCACATAAGTAGGCAATTTCAACTTAGCATGAAAATCCACAGAAATAAATGAGCGATTAGCTCCAGAATCAAATAACACGCGAGCATTAATGTTATTTATCGGGAACATACCGGTAATGACATCGTCAGTAGTGGTAGCCTCTTCAACCGTCATTCTAAAAGCTCGGCCCTCTGATGTAGGACGATTCTTCCTCTTCTGAGGAGATGATGCCACCGATCCCCCACCCGACCCGGATCCCGAACCCGATCTTCTTTCTGATGGACAATCACCGGCCCGGTGACCCTCTTTGTGACAATTCCAACATACACTCCGGGGAAACGTACACTTACCCAAATCATGCCCATATTGGCCACATCTAACACACCGCAGCGTTTGAATGGTACAAGCACCATTGTGAGAAGACCTTCACCTAGCACACCACTGTGCTTTCTGACCCGAATTACCACCCGACTGCTTACGGTTCAAACCTGCATATCTTTGACTTCCTTGACCTTTCTTACTTTGTTGTGAACTTGATTGAGTGGACTTAAACTTTTGGTACCCCGTTCTTTTTTTATTCGCCCAATCGGGGGTATTCAAATCACCTTCAGCTGCCTTTGCAAATTCAAAGGCTTGGGACAAGTTTGTAGCAAGTCTAACCACACCCTGGTATTCAGGCCGTAAGGCTTGAATAAAATGTTTGATTCTAGAAGGCTCATCAGGCACCCACTGTTGCACAAATCTCAGCTTCTCATTAAACTGCTCAATCAAGTCATCTACCGACATCCTCTCCGTCATCCGCAGACTTAAGAACTCCGATCGAATTCTATCCATCTCAAAAGAATTACAATATCGCTTGCAAACCTGCTCCCTAAACTGATCCCATGTTATACTATTAATGGTTTCCTTTGGTAAGCGTTCAACCAAAGTATCCCACCAATTCATAGCACCACCTATCAATTTGCGGGTAGCATACATCACTCTAAACTTATCATCACAACCACACGCATCCAAAGTTCTATCCATCTCCCTCAACCAATTCATTGTAACATTTGGGTCTCTACTACCACTGAATTCAGGAGGCTTACAATCAAGAAATTGTTTGAAGGTACACGTTGGTTTCATGAATTGGTATGGTTGGTTCGGAAATTGGTATTGTGGCATACCTTGACTGGAATTCACATAAAAGTATTGGGGTTGAGACATCATGGGTTGAGATTCCGATGGGGTTGACATATAAGGAGCTGTCATGGTAAAGGCTGGGGTTGTGGGAAATTGCATTATCGGGGTGGATAGTGCAGGGTTAGGCATAGGAGGGAAATTTGGTGTTTGGGTATTTTGATTTTGGTTCATACTATCAACAATACTTTGGAGATACTCTAACCGACTTTCCATTCTCAATATGTAGTCTTCCCTTTCTGCATTAACATCCCTAGATGTACCCGTGACTTCCGGTTCAGGGTCCGTTGGGGCTATCAACTGGTTGGGATCGGTATCGGCCATTATCTGTAACAAACACAACATCTCACGAACTATTAGTTTAAACCGTTAGTACCTACCATACTAACTCCAATCAAACCACAGTTCAAATTCACTTAACTAATCCCTCAACTAGAGGAAGTTTGACCAACTCGAGCCAAGATTTGGGAATGGTACACCTAAATGTGCAACCATCGCCAAACCGAGGCTCTGATACCAAATTGTAACACCACAATCTAGAGCCATTTTTTTTAAAATGCAAACGGAAGCGATTTAAGAAAACATAAATTCTAAATTATTACACATCATAAAAACTTTACATTTTAACCAAATATATGAAAACATTCAAAGGTGTTACTAAAAACGGGCTCGACTTGGTTTACAAAATCAGAGTACGGTCAAACTTCCAAAACCCGACTCTAGTCAAGCTAAATCCACCACCTGAAAAGAGTCAACAAATGAGGGATTAGCACAAAGCTAAGTGAATAGAAATAACAATCAATTTGCATAACCACAACAAATTTAAAGACAAGAGAAATCAATCTGGAAACTCATCCAAACTTCCACAAGCAATTGGACGTTATGAGAGTATCGGCGGACTTGCAAAGTACCTACAACTGTTGTTGGCCGAACAACAGTTTACCGATGGCCACTTTACTTATTAGCACGGTACTCACCCCTAACGGAACACATCCGTAGGAGTCCGAGCACCCCATCCAATAGTAACGAAGCCTAGCCAAACCCACTCATAGCTAACCTCTAGAAAACATGTGCACATACTACCATTAACAATCCCACAATTAATGGTATCAACTGAAAATTTAAGAAAACCAAGAAAAATGAATTTTTCCCAAAACCAGCCAAAATAGCGCCGCTATCCGAGATAGCGTCGCTATCTTCCAGAAGATAGCGCCGCTATCCAAAGATAGCGTCGCTATCTGCCAAAAGATAGCGTCCGCTATCTCAAGTCCAGACGCTATTTCGGGCTGCTGTTTCAATTTTCCAAACACGAAGCAAAGATAGCGTCACTATCTTAGAGATAGCGCCCGCTATCTCCCCAGACCAGCCAAAAATGCTGCATTTTCTCCTACAAGTCTACCAAACCAAAACCTTTGTACATCACACAAGAAGAAGGTTAAGTCCACTCACCTTTGCTTCCTTAGTACCGCCCTCAGTAATCTTATATCACTGAGGCTCCTTCCCTTTTCCTGTACAAAATGAATACCGAATTAGTCACCCGAAATCATCAATTGTGTGACAAGTAATATAAGCTTAAGACCACATCTTGCAACAACAACTTACAACCAATTACTTGCATTTTCACACATAACCAATACTAAAGTCTAACACTTTATCAAGTTAATTCATTATACAATTTGACCAAAATGCACCTTAGGCCCAAACGGGTCAAAAACAAGAATAATGGGTCGGGAAACTACACAACACCTTCCAATGAGTTAGCCTACTTGATCAACATCAAAATAACATATCTAACAAGTTACTTGCATCCAATTGCAAGTTTCACCAACTTTGACCTTATTTAGGTCAATTGCACTTATTTGTCAAACAAACGGGTCAAGACCCTAAACCAACATGATTATACTTCCCAACTAAACAACTAACATATAGATGACATGAAATTGACAATTAGAGTTTACAAGCCATACAAGACTAAAAGTCAACTCCCAGGTTTGACCAAAGTCAACAATCTACAAATTTAGCTAGTTAAGACTAAAATTCAATCTAGCCAAACACTACCACTAAATTAACAATTTACCAATAAGATAACTAGCAATTTCTACATTATCAATTATCATTATAACATGCATAATTCACCTAACCAAAACTTCAAGAACATCAAAATACACAATTCATCAAATTATGGAAAAAGTCATCTTCTTCCTTAGAACACCATGGATGGAGCTTCATGAAAGCTTCACCACATGAGCTATAACTAACAACAATTCATACAATACTTGCAAGAACTCAATTAGACACCAAATCATGCATCAAGTTTGGATTTCCAACAAGATTCAACAAAAACTTCATAAAAACCCACTAACTCAAGAACCCTAGTTCATCCTTACATCAAGAACATGAAACCCTAGCTTAAGAAGGAAGGAAACTTACTTAATCTTGCTTCTAATCACGAAATCACAGTAGGAATCAAAGGGTTTTAGCACCAATTCTTCAATTTAGCAAGAAAACTCCAAGTGTGTGTTGTGTGTGTGTTTGTGTCGACTGGCAAGGAGAAGAGGGGAATAGAAAACCAAAAGTTTGACACCTGCCCTTAACATCACACGTACACCCCACCCCCCCAACACAGGTATATTCATTTAAACACAGTACAGGATATTTGGTTCACATATAATTTAATTAGATCATCTCCAACCATAAACTCTATCCAAGCCACTCTATCTCTATATTTTGTGGGCCCATTAACTCTAAACCAAACTTCAACTCCAATCATAAACTCTATCCATCCCTTTAAAACTAGTGGGACCCATAACAATTATATTTTTACTTAATTTATTTTACATTACAAAAGAAATACATTAATTTAAATGACATAAATTAAAAACATAATAACTAAAATACACTAATTTTCTGAATTAGAATATTCGTCCCACAAATGATCGATTAATGCATTTTTAAGCTCAAAATGTTTGTTTTTATCCTTTATCTTTTTATGTCGGGCAAGAAATGCTTCAAAACCATCATCGTTATCATTCACCATATCAACTCCCATATCTGGCACTTCAACTCGTTCTACAAAGCTATAAACAAAAACTCTGAAGCTCTTATTAAAAGGAATGAAATTCAAGCAGAGAGACTAGCAATGGATAAAAGGTTGGCTAAGGATAAAATTTTATACACGGATCTAAATAGTATTCAAGATCCTATATTTTATGAGTATATGAAAAATGAAAAGGATAAAATATTACGAAAGAGAACATAAGAAGATGTTCATGATCAAGCCGGAGGATCTCAAAACACACCAACAAGCTTTACTGAATATATGAATAGCGGGAACTCGCACTTGTTTTAATTTATGTCTAATCTATATGTTTACCGTTTATGAAATTATGTCTAATGTATTTTAAAGTTTATGTATTTAAGTGTATGTTAAGTTATGTTTATGTATAATGTATTTTAAAGTTTATGTATTAATTTAAGTTTTTGGAAGTTCAATAATAAAAGATAATTGATGGATTGTTGGTTGGCAAGAGTAGAAACTTTTATTAAAAGAAATGAAAATCAATTAAATAGAAAAAAATATTAGATAATTAAAAAGAAATGGTGGGGTCCATTGATAGAGTGGACATTTCTCTCACTTCAAATATAGAGTGAGCTTTTCTCTCACTCTATATTTAGAGTGGAAGATAGAGGTGGATTGGAGGAGGAAAAACTTTAAATTTAGAGATAGAGGGGAAGATAGAGGTTGGTTGAAGATGCTCTAATAATATACACACGGAAAAAGCATAAAATACAAGTATAATCCAACTCTCCACACACGGAATAGGAATACTCTTCTTCACCAAACTTTAAAATTACATTATACAATAGTTGAAGGGGAGGGGGCAAATGCACCTTTTTTGCCTCTTTCCCTTGTACTATTTTCAGAAAATTTCATACTCATTTTATGAAATCCTTGTTCTTTTTCTGCAAGACAAATAATAATCTTCTTCTGTAACTCCTTTTTTAGGTCCACAAAACAAACCACCCCATTGTGGGAAATAGATTGCAAGTGAGCAACACATTAGACTAATACCTTCTTCTGTTGACCCCCTGAAGAATATCACTTGTGTCAAAACAGCCCCTACATTTCCTCCACCACCTGATATCACCCCCAATGACCTGAAAAAGTGGTATATGTTTATGAACAAAGTTTATAGGCACAACAACATGAAAAAGTCGGCTTGATATTGGACACCTTTTTCTAGTTGTAGATATTATTGTGTAGTAACCAAATTCATTTACTTCCCTTCTGTTTATGTCAGGATCGATTAACTATAGACAAGTTAATAAACACCTTAGATCTAATTGATGATAGAAGTTGCAGCGGATCAACACTATATCAATAATTAAGAACAATGAACTGTATGAACAATATGCAAGAATATTAAGAACACAGTTTCACAAAAAGCTTCAATGTATATTATTGAGTTAACAATACACACGTACGTTTACAATTCGTAAGGAACATACTTATAGTAGTCCTTGAAGCTAAACTATTTACCCTAGTTATTCTAGGATTTGATTTACATCGAATTATAAAAGATATACATTTAATTACATTCTATAACTATCTCTACGAAGATCTCGGACTTGATATCTTCCAAAAACGCGTATCAGTAGTAACTGCAATCACCAGTAGTAAATAAGTAACATCAGTAGTAAACTTGGTGATCAGTAGTAAGTCCATAATCAACGTCAGTAGTAACTACAATGATCAGTAGTATCTTCAATCTTCTCATAATCAGTAGTAACTAAGTTATAGTATACACCAGCATCAACTTCATCAGTAGTAAATGTTTCTGCCCCATCAGTACTAAGTATGTCAGTACTAACTGCAGCATCAGTAATAAGTTGATCGGTGTTTTTGCTCCAACAATCTCCCCCTAAACTTATTGATCATCTTTTAATCAATCAAGTTTCCATTTATTTCTTCTTTTCCTTTTCTTTTTCTTCCAACAGTTTTGCTCTTCTTTTATCACCTTCTAACGTCTGTTGGTTTTGTTTATTCCTTTGTGCAATAATGTATTTGCTAATCTTCTTTACAAATTCATTCATTTTATTTTGAAATAGCATAGCATCATGAGGTTTAATGAAGTTCATGCACCATAGTTGATAGAGAGTCTTCTCAGAATGAGGATACTCTTTCTCATAAAGGAATAAGTCACATTTCTTACTTGTATATTCAAAGAAGTACATGTTGACAGTTGGTAGCACATTCCAAGCTTGAACATTCTCTGAATCTGCATACTTCTCTGGATAATTTTCTGGATAGAAAGCAGCATCAATCATTTCAGTAAGATAACCTGCAGCTGAATTCTTCCAGAACTTTTTAGTCATTCTTGGTTTACCAATGATCAACATCTTGATAATGTCACTTCTGGTTAGGGACATGACCAAAGGTTTCCAAGCTCTGAATCTTTGAGTGACTTTATCTTCTCTGACAATCTCAATCATATCATCTATATATCTCCAGTTGATGATTGGATTATTTTGTAGGATAGCAATGGGGAGATCATAAACTTGAACCATTTGTAATTTTTTCTTTGGTTGATCAAGTTCTGAAGCAATTGTCTTTCTTTTCTTTGATATTTGAGAGGATACACCAGATGATTCTCCAGATATTGTTTTTCTTTCTTTCATTTCTTTGGAGTCTATCTGTTCCAGTTTAGTGGTGTATTTCTCATTAATGTCTTGTTCAGTAAGATCCTTCTTCTTCTCTACACAGTACTTTTCAATTAAATTGATCAACTTCATTCTTCCAAAGGCTTTTGTGTTGTAACCTTTTGATTTCAAGAATGTGATCATTTCTTTCTTCTTCTCTGCAAATTGTTCTGGCATATCAGCCTTTTGCTCTTTGCATTCTTGTACTTGTGCTTCAAGAAGTTCTATTGTTTCATGTTCAAGTTGCCTAAATTTGTTTAGTTCTCTTCTTTGTAATTCCTTTCTTGTTTCAGCAACTTGTTTAGTTTTGATCTTCTGTTGAAATTGTGGCAGTTTTGATATATCTGCTATATCTGCCAATTTGATTTCTGTGAAAGGTTGTCTCAATATTCTAGCCCTTTCTGCTAATCTTTTGTTTTCATTTGCTAGAGAGACTTCAACCTTCTTTAAATATTTTGCTCTTTTTACCTTCCACTTATCCTGTTTGGCTGATTTGGCATAATTGATTTTGTTGACCATTTCATGACCTTGTGCTCTGTTAGGTTGGTCTTCATCAGCAACTTCCTTTCCCTTTCCTATGTAGTTGTCTTTCTTCATATTTGGTTCAGATTCAATAACAAATTTGGGACCATAGTAGTGTATCTGTGATATGGGAAGTATTTTAGGATGTGGAGGCAGGGAGCATTCATCAACTTCCAACCAATTTACATCATCATCAATATCTTTCACCACCATTTGTGTTGTTTTTCTTTTTGGAGATGGTGGAAGTATCACTTTAGGTTCTAGTAGTGGTGGCAGCTCAATAATGTCATCAGTAGTAACCAAGTTAGTTACTACTGGCATGTCTTCAGAGATTACTACTGATAGGGCATCAGTAGTGTTTGCTGGTATTTCTTTTTCAACTTGTTCTTCCATAGTAGCAGTAGTAACAGGTTCATCTTCTGTAACCATCATCTCTGGGCCTTCATCAACATTTGTTTCTTTTAAATTTAAGAGGGAGGATGCTGCTGCTGCAATAGATTCATCAATCATTGTCTGTATGTTATCCTTCTCCCCCTTAGTGAGCTCAACTGGTGGAGCTTCACTATCATCAATCTTTTTCTTCAATTTTCGGATGATTTTGGTTTGTTGATGAAGCCTGTGTTCATAGAACCGCATTCGTTTGTTGATGGTATTCACATGCCTTTTCATGGCAGCCATAGTTTTTCCTTGATTGGTTAAGTACTTGAGACAATCTTGTACAGTGGATTCCAAGGAATCCACTTTAGCCGTCAATTGGGTGATTTTAATACTGCCCTCACTCCATCTAGCAAGATCATCGGGCTTACTAACAGGTACATTGGTTTTAAGGTTTTCCTTCCTTTCCATCAATTCCACAGATCTGCCCTCATCACTGCTTGGTGATTCATTGGATCTTTTAGACATTCTCTTCTTCCTAGAAGAAGCAGAGATGCCCCCCCTTGTGGTTTCTTGGCACCGGGGTCCTTTGAGTAATTCCTCAAAAGAGTCATCACTCAAAGTTACCGAGGTTTGGGTCCTAATGATGTTTTCACTGTCCTGTGCACCCACCTTTGGGGCATCAGTAGTGAAAGCCCTCCCCTCATGTCCTCTCTCCTCCTTGGAGGACAACTCTTTGAGCCTGGGGTGTGACTCGATTTGTCCCCTGGTGTCCTTTGAAGAAAGTTTCTTTCTTTTATAAATTGTGGAAATGTTTTTGGTTTTGTCTGGTAGGTCTTCCACAGAGTGAAGAGTAGCACTCTGCAGATTTATATCAAGTTCCTGGGACACATTCAGGACTTCTGTTTGGGTTGGTGATTGAGTGGCTATTTGGATTGGTGTTTGGGCTGTATTTGGGGGTGATGGAGTGGGTTGAGGTTCAACTTGGGTTGTAGCAATGGTTGAACCCTCTCCAATATTGGGTTGATCTTTGATCATGTTAGGAAACAGAGGGGTTTCCTTGCCCGAAAATTTAAATTGTTTTCTCATATTTGAGAAAACTTTCTTGTTCAACTCAGGTAATATAAAAATGTTTTTAGGAGTTGACAAGTTTTGTAATTCACAGTTTATGATATGTTGTAGAAATCTGGGATACATTAAAAATTTAGAAGAGCTAAGATTTCCCAACATACCATCAAATATCATGTATGAAAAATTAAATACTTGGTCTGTGCATAAACAGACAACAGCAGAGGCTATTGCCTTATTAAACTCATTCCAAGTACTTCTTTTTGGAGAAATACAATGCTGAATGGTATGTATTAAAAATTTCCATTGTGGGGAGAGAAGACCCTTTTGAAAAGTAACTATATTCAGTCTTCCCTCATATCCCATTTTATTCAAAATTTCAGCAATGTATTCCTTAGGAAGAGTAGACATACCTGAATCATCGTGTAATTGTAGATGGTGTCTGATTGATTGTTCTGTTACTGTGATGCGCTTTCCATCTACTTTAGATTTTATCATTGATGATGTTGTTCCTTCTGTTCGCTCAGCATTGGTCCAGAAATCCACCAAGTGCTGTTGATATGATTTTGGTCTTACAGTTAAGGCAAACTGTATATATGAATTTCTCAAAAATTTTACGATCGGACGGAAATCTTTTGTTCCGTCGGGATTCTTTAAGAATGCAACCATATTGTGAAATTCTGAGTATTTGAGATCGATTTGCACATCGAGAGCTTGTAAGGTTGCCATTGTTGTTGAGATTTTGCAAGAATTTTGTTACAGATGAAGGGTTTTTGATCGTAAACTAGGATTTATCGAGAGGTGTTTAGAGAATCGAAGTGAAGATAATGCTAAATTAATCGTCTGCCGCCTTTTATATCTTTCGATTAAACCTGCAAAACTACGAAAATAGCCTTCGAATCATAACATAACGGTTATTTTCATGGGGGTTAGTTTGGTAATTGTGTTTATGAAAGACCAGTAGTGAATAAGATATCAGTAGTAAAACGTCAGTAGTATCTACTAACATCAGTAGTGACTAAGGATTTTGACATCAGTAGTAACTATAGACATCAGTAGTAACAATTTACATACAAGACCAGTAGTATATGTGAATAACAGTAGTACTGACTTACCAGTAGTATTTGTGTAAACCTAAAATACACCAGTAGTAATGAATTACCAGTAGTATTTTGTGCATACACTTTCACACCAGTAGTACAGCAATACCAGTAGTAAAACACTTAAGAAAATAATATTTTACAACACTAACTTTACACATGATTTTAAGTGAGATTTTAAGTTATTAAAATCATTCCAATACTGCTAACCAAGAAGTTGAATCTTCCTACATCAAATGCTTTTGTAAAAAGATCTGCTAATTGATCATCAGTATGGATTTTAACTACTTTGATTAATTTCTTTTCATTACAATCTCTTATAAAGTGAAATCTTATTTCAATGTGTTTAGTTTTTGAATGTTTTACTGGATTATTCACAATACTAATAGCACTTTGATTATCAAAAAAAAATAGGAGTTTTAAGGATAGAGATACCAAAGTCTAGAAGTTGATTTTGAATCCATAGTACTTGAGCACAGCAAGCAGATGCAGCTACATATTCTGCTTCAGCAGTAGATGTTGATACATTTGTTTGCTTCTTACATTGCCATGACACCAGTCTTGATCCAAAGAATTGACATCCACCAGTAGTGGATTTTCTATCTTGACATTCACCTCCATAGTCACTATCTGTATATGCTATTAGTTCAAAGGGTGAGTCATGTGGATACCATAGACCTAGTGATGGTTTGCCTTTCAAGTATCTGAATATTCTTTTAACAGCCTGCAAGTGTAGTTCTTTGGGTCTTGCTTGATATCTTGCACACACACAAACATTATACATAATGTCAGGTCTTGATGTAGTTAAGTACATCAAAGAGCCTATCATTGATCTATATAAGTGTTCATCTACATCCTCCCCCTCAACATCAGGATGTAGGTGTTTGTGTGTTTCCATTGGTGTACTAGCACTTTTACTGTCTTTCAAATCAAACTTTTCCAAGATGTCTTTGACATATTTTGATTGATTTATCAAAATACCATCAGTTCTTTGATTGACTTGGAGTCCAAGGAAGAAGTTCATTGGACCCATGGAGCTCATCTTGAATTTAATTTGCATCAGTTCTTCAAATTCTTTGCATAATAAATCATTGGTTGAGCCAAAGATGATATCATCTACATAAATTTGTACCAGTAGTATATCATCTTTGACTTTCTTTGTGAACAAAGTTTTGTCAATGGCTCCTCTTTTAAAGTTATTCTTCAATAGGTAGGATGATAATGTGTCATACCATGCTCTTGGTGCCTGATGTAGGCCATATAGAGCTTTATCTAATTTGAACACATAATCACCATGTTTTGGATCTTCAAAACCTGGAGGTTGGCAAACATATACTTCTTCTTCAATTTTCCCATATAGGAAAGCACTCTTAACATCCATTTGATAGACTTTGAATTTCTTGAATGAAGCATATGCTAGAAATATTCTTATTGCTTCAATTCTAGCAACAGGAGCATATACTTCATCATAGTCTATTCCTTCTTCTTGAGTGTATCCTTGGGCTACAAGTCTGGCTTTATTCTTGATCACTATACCTCTTTCATCTTTCTTGTTTCTGAATATCCATCTTGTTCCAATGGCTCTTTTTCCTATGGGTAGAGGTACAAGTGTCCAAACAGCTTGTAATTTAAATTGAAGGAGTTCTTCTTGCATTGCTTCAATCCAGTTTGAGTCCTTCATTGCTTGTTGGATCTTCTTTGGTTCATCCTGAGACAGAAAGCATTCATACATACATTCATTAGCAATTAAACTAATGTTACATATATTTGCAGTTAAGCTTTTATTTAATTTGCTTCTTGTTTGAAGTGGTGAGTTAACATCACTTAGAACAAGGTCTAATGGATGGTTCTTCTGAGTCCTTGTAGTTGTAGCTTTATCAACCACTAGTTGATTTCCAAGATTGGACTCATTTGTCTCAGGCAGTTGTTCATCTTGTGATTCTTCATTGTCATGGATGTTTGGTTCATCATCATCTTGGTCAGAGTTACTACTGGTATTGTCTTCATTAGGATCAGTAGTATTGTTGTTGTTACTGGTGTCAGTAGTATCATGAGAATCTAGGTTATTGTTGAGATCAGTAGTATTTGGAGTACTATTACTGGTATCAGTAGTATTTGAATTACTACTGTCCTCATTCTCAGAGTTACTACTGGTTCCAGAACTTGAGTTATTACTGTCATCAGTATTAACTACTGGAGCAGTATTAACTATAATGTATCTCATTTCCTCTTGACCAGTATTAACTGATGATGTTCCTTCCTTTTGATTGTGACAGTTTGAATTACCTGCATTGAAATTCATATTAGAATTAAAGGATTTGGTTAGATTGTCTATGTCAAATAGCCAATCTGGACCATTTCCTTGTTCATTAGGTACATTTTCATTAAAGGATACATTGATGCTTTCTTCAATTATCCTTAGTCTTTTGTTGAATACTCTGTATGATTTGCTTTGAGTAGAGTATCCCACAAAGATTCCATCATCAGCTTTGCAGTCAAACTTACCAATTTGTTCTCTTGTAATCAAAATAGTACAAGGACAGCCAAATGATTTTAAGAAACTTATAGAAGGTTTTCTTTTATTGAAAAGTTCATATGGTGTTTTAAAATGTGGCTTCACTATTAATACTCTATTTTGAACATAACAAGCAGTATTAACAGCTTCTGCCCAGAAAGTAATTGGTAATTTTGAATCTGCTAGCATTGATCTTGCTGCTTCAATGATGGTTCTATTTCTTCTTTCAGCTACACCATTTTGTTGTGGAGTTCTAGGTGAGCTGTATTGCCTGTCAATACCTTTAAGATCACAAAAGTTAATTAAGTTAGCATTTTTAAATTCTGTGCCATTATCACATCTTATGGCTTTCACTTTTTGATCAGATGTGTTTTCCAGTTTGATAATTAAGTTCTTTATGAGTTCACTTGTTTCATCCTTTGTCCTGAGAAAGAAAACCCATGTATATCTGGAAAAGTCATCAGTAATAACTAGACAATATTGTTTCTTTCCAATACTCATTACATTTGTAGGTCCACAAAGGTCCATATGTAAGAGCTGTAAAGGAACAGAAATAGAGTTCACAGTTTTGGACTTATGAGAAGTCTTGTGTTGTTTACCTTTTAGGCATGCAACACAGTGATGATCACACATGAATTGTTTTTGAGGTAGTCCAATGACCAGATTTCTTTTTACTAAATTATTCATGTTTTTAAAATTTGTGTGACACATCCTTCTATGCCAAAGTTCTGATTCAGTGGTGTTTGCCTTGGATATAAAACAGTTGACCTCATTTGTAGAAATGAGTTCTCCCCCTATATCCAGGCAATACACATTGTTTCTCCTTGGAGTTCTTAAAACGACATATTTTTCATCTAAAATAAAGTCAGGAGAAAGAATGATGCACTCAATGTCTGTGAACAGAATCTTGTTCTTTTTATCACAAACTTGAGACACACTGACAAGATTGTATTTTAGTTCAGCTACATAAAATACATCATCAAAGGTAATTTTTCCATTAGTAACAGTACCTTTACCTGTAATCTTACCTCCCTGGGGATTCTCACCAAATGCCACATATCCTCCATCAAATGATTTGAAATCTTTAAGAATTTGCAGATTTCCAGTCATGTGCCTTGAGCATCCACTATCAATATGCCATGTTCTTCCTTCTTCTGGGATCTGAATGCTCTGCACAAATGAGGAAAGGATTAGTTAAGTTTGGGAACCCAAGCTTTATATGTCTTGGGTTCATCCTTTGAGAAATAAGCTTTGGGAGTTTCAACTTTAAACACTTTTGGTGACCATACTTGTTTAGTACTGGTGTTTTGTTTTACTACTGCCCTTTTGGAGTTATTACTGGTGTGAGAATTTCCTACTGATCTTGGTTTATACCCATTGTTTTTAGCTTTTGAATACTTTACTACTGATGGACCAGTAGTATTTGGGTACTTACCATGTTTAGAATGACCAGTAGTGTTTTTAGAGTTAACACCAGTAGTGTTTTTGAAATTTGTTTTGGGAGCAGTAGTATTTTTGAAATTAGGGTTTTTACCAGTAGTATTCTTGTACTGGTACCATACAGCATTATAATTAGGGTTAACACCAGTAGTAAATTTGTTAGAGTTTCTACTGGTGTTGGAAAATTTAAAATATTGTTTATTTTGATTTGATTTTCCGTTGTTCTTGAAGTAATTGCTGTTCTTTGGGCTGCCAACTCTTCCGTTTTGCACAAATCTTGATGCACTTCTTCCAAATCTTGGAGTTTCAGCAATTGGAGTTTTGATTGTATTTACTACTGAAGGACCAGTAGTATCTTTTAACCTTTGAGTTTTTGCATTTTCTTTAAAAGCTTTAAATTCCTTTAACTCCTTGCAATTTATTGGATTGAAGTGACAATCCTTTGCTAAATGATTTACTTTGTTGCAAATAACACATTTTAATTTATTTTCTTGAGCCTTTATTGTTTTTCTTTGTTCTAAGAGTTGGTTTCTATTTCTTTGGTTTCCTCTTTTTAGAATTTTGGGTATATTTTCTGCATTATATTTAGGAGAATCATTTGGACTTTGAGCTGTGTGAAAACTTGTATCAATTGATTTTGGTGATTCAGTTTGAGATATTGTAAATTCAATTGATTGCTCATCATCTGAAGAATCATTTGATTCAGATGTTTCATTATTGGATTCAGTTTTATTTTCAGTTCTTAATTCATTAATTATTCTTTCTGAACTGTCTTTAAGTGGAGGAATGAATTTGTGTGGAGGTGGTACAGCATGATATCCCACCCCATGAACAACCTTTTCTGTAGTTTGATTATTAGTTAATTCATCTAGAATTTTAGTACTTCTTTCAAACTTTTTAATTGTTAATTTATTTTGTTCAATTTCAAGCTGACATTCTTCTAATTTACTTGTTAGTTCTTTATTTTTTGTTTCATAGAACTCTTTCTCATCCACAGCTTGAAGCAATTCTTCCTTGATCCGTTGATCAATCATCTTGTACACTTTTATTTGATGTTCTTGATAAGCAATTACACTATCAAACTCATGATTTCTTCTGATTGCTTTTGCTAAATCTTCATTTAATTTAGTGTTTTCTTTTTCTAGATTTTTTATAATTTTAGCACATTCAGGAGTACAAGGTTTAGATTTTACCTCAGTTTTGTTGTCAGTAAAGGCCATGAGAGCTTGATTTTGAGTATGCTCTTCTGCTTGGAAGCTCCAGTCATAGCCTTGTCCTTGTTGTGACACAAGAGCAGTTGATTTTGATCTTTTGTCTGGTTGAGGACATTCTTTTGCAAAGTGACCAAGGTTGTTACAGTTGTAACACTTGACTTTAGTCTTGTCAAATCCTGCTTTGTCACCTTTGTTGAAATTGAGGCTTGTCCTACCAGTTCTTTTTAAGAATCTTTTGGTCCTTAGGCTCAGCATAGCCATCTGCCATTTAAGATCCATCTCCTCAAGATCATCTGGATTCAATTGTTCTAAGTCATCACTAATCAATGCAGTATGCACATGACTAGTGAAGAAGGATTCTCTTGCAGTATCCTCAGAATCTGTAGCCTTTCCTGTGGAGATTTCTTGTCCTTGACCTGTACTAGACACAAATGCAGCATTGTTAGAAGAAATAGAAGGGTTTTTGTGATTTACCTCAGTTTCAAACACTCTGAGATCATTATAGAGTTCATCTAACTCCTTTTCTTCTAAAGCATCTCTTTGTCTATACACCACTGTGTACATGGCCCATTCTTCACTAAGAGACCTTAGGAACTTCATGTTGACATCTTCTTGATCCATCTTTACACCAACTTGGTTGAGTTCACCAATTAGTTTGTTGAATCTGTCAAACACTTGAGTGAGTGTTTCATTGGGCTTTCCTTTGAAATTTTCAAAGTCTTGTTTGAGAACAGACTTCATGTTTCTTTTTGTACTCTTTGTCCCAACGAATCTCTTCTCCAGTGCTTCCCAAAGCAACTTAGCATCATCATATTCAACAAAGAGATGTTGATAATCATTAGGAATGGCCAGTAATAGAGTACTTAAAGTTTTGAGTTCGATGCCCTTGTCCTTCTTTTCCTTCTCACATTTAAGTTTGTCTGCCTCAGTTACAGAGCTGCTTGCTTGAAGTTGACCAGTTTTGTTTCCTTCACAAACGACTTCCCACATGGAATAATCTGTAATAAGCATGTATTGCTTAATACGATTCTTTCACATCCCAAAGTTATTGGGAGTGAGCATAGGGATTTTGTTGGCCTGAGTGCTTTCATTATTATCAGTCATGATTAATAATGTGTGTGTTTTAAAGATTAAAACTTTTTGTTATTCTTAACAAATAGTAGATCTAGAACCAATAAGCTCTGATACCACTTGTCAGGATCGATTAACTATAGACAAGTTAATAAACACCTTAGATCTAATTGATGATAGAAGTTGCAGCGGATCAACACTATATCAATAATTAAGAACAATGAACTGTATGAACAATATGCAAGAATATTAAGAACACAGTTTCACAAAAAGCTTCAATGTATATTATTGAGTTAACAATACACACGTACGTTTACAATTCGTAAGGAACATACTTATAGTAGTCCTTGAAGCTAAACTATTTACCCTAGTTATTCTAGGATTTGATTTACATCGAATTATAAAAGATATACATTTAATTACATTCTATAACTATCTCTACGAAGATCTCGGACTTGATATCTTCCAAAAACGCGTATCAGTAGTAACTGCAATCACCAGTAGTAAATAAGTAACATCAGTAGTAAACTTGGTGATCAGTAGTAAGTCCATAATCAACGTCAGTAGTAACTACAATGATCAGTAGTATCTTCAATCTTCTCATAATCAGTAGTAACTAAGTTATAGTATACACCAGCATCAACTTCATCAGTAGTAAATGTTTCTGCCCCATCAGTACTAAGTATGTCAGTACTAACTGCAGCATCAGTAATAAGTTGATCTGTGTTTTTGCTCCAACAGTTTAGTCAAATATTTTGACTATAATAATTGACCTTTTCAATGAAGAATATTTTAATTATAACGAGATTCTTTTCGAAAGCTAGATCTTTCACGTAAACAAAAAATATTAAGAAAAACTTACTTATCACGTACAATAAAATTCAGTATATTTTAAAAAATCATTGATTTAGTATAAATCAAGAAGTATAATTTTGATAAATAATACTATTTTAAAAGGAAATTAGAAGAGGGAACCTTGGAAGGGAACAACGGCAAACGTAAGTCCACTTGAACAAAAACAAACAGAGAGCTGAAAGACCCAATTTTGCCTAACAAAAAGCAGAGGAAGCATCTGAACCACCCAAAGCGTCCACAGTCTCCCCCACCAAATCCGACACTATTCCACCCCCCGGCCGGGAAAACAGAAGGTGAAATGCTCGCATGTGAGGTGTAGCCACTGAAAACAACCGGAATTCGGTGGCTTTGTGTTCGGAGAAGAGCAAATTTCCGGTGAGAGACTTCCATTGATGAAAGAGAAGGTGGTGTTGGGGGGAGTTAAATACAAGATACAAAAAAATACTTTTGCTGAATATAGAAAAGTTGGATGGTGTTGTATGGAATTCGGCAGAGGGATAATTGGGGTGAGACTCGGAAAACTGTGGACGTTGTTTCTATTTGTAGTCACACTCTATATATATATATGTATACGTGTTACAAACATACATACATGTGTAAATAAATGATTTGAAGATATGTAGATTTGAGTCCCATCAAACCATTAACTTCACCCCATTAAAGAATGCGAATTGCCAGGGGCTGCAAACATGATTAGTACTCGGTCAATACAAATTGATAATATATAATTTACTACTTTAATTATGTGTAATATATGTTCCATTGTTTGTCGATTCATATGTTTTGTATTTCTTTATTTTGTTTCTTATTCAATTGCCCTAAAATCATAACTTCAAGTCCCACTGTACACTATTCGTTAGCCCCAACTTCTACAGTACTTCTACTCATAACAGTTTATGTGTTTGGTATGGTAAACTATTAACTTTATTTGATAAGAAAAACATACATAATTTAAATGTATTTTAAGTAATGACCCTAAAGACATAAAATCATTATCCCGGCCTCTAACAATTATCTTATTGAAAATAATAATAAAACAGTCCAGCCAGTCGAAAAGTTAACTCTTACCGATAAACTTTACACTTATGTTAGAAATTAAACTTGCCATTTAATTATCTCTATAGCCTAACTGGTGAAAACCCACTTATTCTAAATCCCAAATGGCAGCAAAACAAATGCTAAATTAAGAAATTGTGATTTTGGAGAATACGAGTCCTCCTTATTTGTAATTTCCATGGTTTCCTCAACTATTTGCAAATATGTGAGCAATACAACTTTAAAACATTGTTTCCGATCATGTCATTATTAAAAATAAAAAATATTTCTTTCGATTGAAAAGATAGAAGATTATTGTATAGAAAACAAATTATTGTCAGTCTGAAAAAACATAATTTTAGAAAATCTTAAAATAGATTAAAATCGGTCTGAAAGACATCATTTTAAAAATTTCCAAAAATGGTGACTAAAAAGCGATTCAGTTATGGCCCATCGATCTCATCGTTATCTTTTCGTCATGACCAGTATAAAGTTACAAAAGATAAATTCTAGCTATTAATTATTTATAGAGTATTTTAGAATAAACTCACAACATATATAATGAGATAGAAGATTATTTGCAAAGAAAACAAATTATTGTCAGCCTGAAACTCCAATTTCAAAAAATAGATTAAAGTCGGTCTAAAGATTCCGTTTTAGAAATTTTTCAAAAATGACGACTAAAATACGATTCAGTAATGATCCATCTTATCGTTATCTTTTTGAGACCAGCAACTGTTAAAAGTTACAACATATAAATTTTAACTATTAATTATTTACCAAGTGTTTTAGATTAAACTCACAACACATATAATGAGATAGAAGATTATGTGCAAAGAAAACAAATTATTGTGAGTCCGAAAATCCCACTTTCAAAAATATATTAAAGTCGGTTTATAAAGACCCTGTTTTAGAAATTTCCAGAAAAGATGACCAATTACAAACCGATTTAATGATGATTCAACTTATCGTTATCTTTTCAAGTCCAGTAATCATAAAAAAAATTACAAAATATAAATTTTAATTATTAATAATTTATCGAATATTTTATATTAAACTCACAAAATATATAATGACATTGAAATCGATATTTGATCAAACAAGTTTTAATGTTTTACAATAATTGCAAGATAACATAACAACTTAGCATTGAAATTTTATTTATTATCACCATCATGTAGTACCATTAACATGTGATTAGGGAAATAGATTAATGCTAAATCTTATAAAAAAAAATTATAACATGATAAATCTTATTAAATGCTAATTCTTATCAAAAGTTATAAAATTATCACGTAATGTCATATCAACAACTTGTAAACTATTATTTTTATGAGCACATACTCACTATGTATAAATATTTTAAATGTTTATAAATTATCTAAAATAATTTATTATACGTACTCACCAACTATACCGACGTGCACTGTATGTTAAGCTAAAATAAAATTAAAGGGAAATTAGATAAAGATTATGACGAGATTGAGATTCTATATCTTTTCATTCACATAAATTTATAACAAGCATTCACTATTAATTCACAAAAAATGAACTTCTAAACCTAATATTGAACATACTAATTAACTATCATGAAATTAAACTTGTACTTCTGTTTTATATAAGAGTTTTTCTAACTCATGAACTTAGGGCATGAGATTAAAAGTATCCAATGAACTTTAACTTTCCGTTTATAATGAATAAATGCAATTATTAGTCATTAATAAATTCTATTTTCCGCATGAATTGAATGTAGTTTTAGATGAAAATGGTAAGTTTGAGTTCGTAATATATGCTTATCTCATGCCTTTAGGGCATGAGTTAGCCAAACCCATATATTAAACTTGCCATTTAATTATTTCTATAGTCATTTAACTGGTGAAAACCCACTTATTCTAAATTCCAAATGGTAGCAATACAAATGCCAAAATAAGAAATGTGATTTTGGAGAATACAAGTCCTTATTTATAATTTCCATCGTTTCCTCAATCATTTGCAAATACTTGAGGAATATACTTCTTGCTTTAAAACATTGTTTTCTTATCTTATGTTACTGTTAACAATAATATATAATTGTGTCGGTCGAAAAGATATAAGATTATCTACAAAGAAAATAAATTATTATCAACCTGAAAATCCTAATCTTAGAAAATAGATTAAAGTCGGTTTGAAAAACCATGTTTTAGAAAATTACCAAAAATGATGACCAACAAAGTGTTTCAATGATGATCCATTTTATCGTTATCTTTCGAGACCTGACCTAATCTTAGAAAATCGATTAAAGTCGATTTGAAAAACCATGTATTAGAAAATTACCAAAAATGATGACCAACAAAGTGATTCAATGATGATCCATTTTATCGTTATCTTTTCGAGACATGAAACCGTTCAAAGTTACAAGATATAAATTTTAGTTATTAATAATTTACCGAGTGTATTGGATTAAAATCACAACATATATAATGAAATACTCGAATATTATCTACAAAGAAAACAAATTATTGATTCAACCTGAAAATTCCAGTTTTAGAAAATATATTGAAGTTGGCCTGAAAGATCATGTTTTAAAATTTTCCAAAAATGATGACCTACAAAACTATTCAATGATGTAATCTTATCGTTATCTTTTCGAGATAGGGAACTATCGAGATACAAGATATAAATTTTACATATTAATTTTTAGATTAAACTCGCACTTGAAATGGATATTTGATCAAATGAGTTTTAATGTTTTACAGTAATTGCAAAATAATATAATAACTTGGCGTAGTTATTTCATTTAGTACCACCATCATGTAGAATCATTAACATAAGATTAAGGCAATAGACTATGTTGGCATCTACAATGCTAAATCTTTTCATGTCACATAAGCTTAAAAGATACCATAATTATCATGTAAAATCATTGACATAGGATATGATTAATTAGGGGATAGACATGTTGCCAGAAATGCTTCAGCAATGGATTAGTATCATATAAATATAGAATTAATTAATTAATTAAAAACCGGGTCCTTGATTTATAATTTTCACCGGTCTCCTAAGACCCTGCCAACCATGCGTCCTTATTCCCGTCAGTAGCACTTTTTTACCCGTCGGGGACTGACGCCATTGGCACCACCCCATCAGTAAACCCATCACTAAAAACCCATCCTTGTGGCGACGTGAGGGAGGAATCCGTCGTAGCATGTGGGGGGAATTAATGTAATATTAGGGGGTTGAGTGTAATATTTTGAGGGGTTGAATGTAATATTTGAGGGGGGTTAAATGTAATATTAGGGGTTTAAGTGTAACATTTTAATATTTATTTTAAGTGGGGATGCGTTAGTGATGGGTTATGGTTGGCACGACCGTGTCAGTAGCGTGTCAGTAAGGATGTGCTGATGTGGCGCTACTGATGGGTTTACTGACGGCCAACTGTTGGGAGAGGCCTAAAGGATTTGCAACTATTAATTGAGGAATATCCTTCTTGTTTTCTAAACATTGCTCCACAGTCCACACCTTGTTTCCCAAAGCATTGGTTATCACCCTTGTATTGTAGTTTTGTAACGTATTAACTAAAAAAAGGTAGTGGTTTGGATGCAGCATTAGAATTAGTCCAAGTTTACTGATCCGTACGTGAAAGTAGAATATGTAAATAAAATTTTATCTGACTTGAATATTTACAAAACACATGTACTTTAAAATTCGCATAAAAAATTAACTGTACAGAAAAAGCAATGAAAATTGACTAGAACAACACCATGCTATTTAATTTCTATCAACTACACAAATAACACTCTATATTTATAAAATAACAACATAGGAGTATATACTATGTACTTAATTCAGGAGTGTTTTTGAGAAAGTGTAGCCGCATATGGCCCATGTGTTTTCAGGGTGCCTAATTTTTTATATATATCTTATAGTAGTATATGTAATCTTAAAATTTTAAGCCAATTTAATAATTTAATAGAAAAAAATTAGAAATTCTAATTTTTTTATATAAATATTATATTTAGGGGACCCATTTTTGTCTATTCACACAGGTATTTAATAGGAAAAAAAAATTAGAAATTCCAATTTTTTTATATAAATATTGTATTTAGGGGGCCAACACACTTGCAACAAAACTTTTAAAACATCAAGTGTTATAGCAAACACATAGATCACAAACACCATGTGAAACTTCATGGTTGTAGCCACATACAAGCCCAAACCCACCCCCACCCCCCGTGGGGCGGCATTCTCATCTCTTGCACCGTGCCACCTAGGCGCTCTTTCACAGTGACTAATGTCCGTACTTAGTAGTCAATGAATACCTTTAATTAATGTTAAGTTACATGAAGTTATGGGGTTGATCAAGTGCATATATTTAAAACATTTGACTTTTCTTGATATTGCGTAGATTCTATTACCAAGGTTCAAGGTACTCTTGGATTCTTATGTTTCCAATAAAGAAAATATTTGTTTAAAGTTATCCCCACTTTCTTAAATAAATATCCTATTTATGTTGAAGTTTTTGCCAACCATCTGTGACATACATCTTAGCTGGTTTGAGGCACTGTGTTTATACCCATGTGGGCTGCAGGTTGTGAGTTCGAATCCCTCTGGGAGCGTTGTATTTGCGTAATTTAACTCATACCTCACATGGGCACATATGGGGAATTTTCCTTGGAAATCCCTTTGGGGGCTGGGTTTGCCCGCTTATGCGGTGCTCGAACTCGGGGTGCTCGCTGAAAAATTACGAGTAGGCTTCCGTTATTTCATTTGCCGTTTCCAAAAAAATCAGTGACATGCAAGTTTAACCATCCAGTAAGTCTATGATTAAGAACTTGTTTAACAGAATGTTTGGTAAATGACGGTTAAAATTCCAATTCTGATGAACAAAAATGATGTTAAAAAGTTTCACCTGCTACGACTTTCGTATGTTTGGGTGACTTATGATTTGGAAGTTGTGGATAAGTTTTAATCGAGAGATATATTTAAACCTCGTCTTTAAAAGAGTATAATATATCATGTTGTATTAAAATGAAGCATATTAAAGAATCCAACAAGATGAAGCATATTAAAGCTCATTTAATGAAGATCAATAAACCTTCTGTAAAATCAATTCAGGTACTGCTTTTAAGTTTTTCAGACGGGTGCCAACGGCACACACCGACAGCCAGGGGCGGTATTAGGGAGTGGCCCAAACTTTTTCAGATTAGTATAATTTTTTTATGGGTCAGTTCATTTTTGGCTTTTGCTCATCGAAATATATATAATATATGAGCGATAACTAATTCATGTCGTATTAGGTTATTGGTTAACTCATGTATCTTAAAATATATAACCTTCGGTTCAAGTCCCTTCCATATGCATATTTTTTTTAAATCTATTTTTTCCTTTTTTTTTTGTTTCAACGTTTTTTTTATAGTTTATTTACCATTAGGATTTTCTTTTCTTTTGACTAATTTTCCCCTATTTTTCTTAATTTAAAAATGTTTTGTTTGCGATTTATTTGATTACACATGTATTCTAACTAGTGACATATAAGACTATTCATCTATATATGAAAACTATAAAGAATTTACTTCAACGTTATAACAAAATAAAATACGAATATGGATTAAGAATCTAAACTTTGTATACGAAATCTACCACTATAAAAAATTGTATTCTATTTTTTATATTGCTAAATTTTAGAATTTTTATTCTTGAATTAACTAGCACGTGAATTTTGATTTTGACTGATTTAGTTTATGATTAGACTTTCTTCAAAGTAAAAATTGATTTGATTTTGTTTACGATATGATTAAAAAACATCACTCAAGAACCTGACTTTCACTCCAATATTTTGCCCACTTTTGAAAAACTTCCTGGTACCGCCCTGCCGACGGCGCCGGTTTAGCTCGCCGGCTGTGGCGACCGTTGGCACGGGTTCGCCGGTTTGCCGCCGGTTTGAGCCACGCCGGTTTGAAGACGGAGGAGAGAGCGAGCGTCGATTGAATTTTCTTTTTTCTTTTTTCGTTTTTTTTCTAATGGTAATATTACCGTTATATATATATATATATATATATATATATATATATATATATATATATATATATATATATATATAAGTGGGATCCGGTGAGGACTCAAAAAACGGTGAGGACTCGCGAGGACACCTCAAAAAAATTTCAAAAAATTCCGAAAAAATATATATATAACTCCCCATGATTATTACTATATTTGACAAAAAAAATTGAAAAAAAAAATTATGATCCACTTTTTTTTGTGGATCAGAATAATGATCCATATTTTTTTGTGGATCATTATTATGATCCATTTTTTTTTGATCATTTTTGAAATTTTTTTTTTGGAACTTATAGGCTGCGATTTTTAAGTTTAAAAAAGAAATTTTTTTGAAAAAAGTTTGTTTTAGATCATTTTTAGGGTTTTTTTTGGAGTCCTCGTAGTCCTCACCAGTTTTTGAGTCCTCACCGGATCCGGACCCTATATATATATAATATATATATATATATATATATATATATATATATATATATATATATATATATATATATATATATATATATATATATATATATATATAGGGTCGAATTCCATGCAGAACCCATATTATTTACAGAACCGGTAGAACTATTTTCAACCAATCAAAATTTAGTAAATTAATTTTTGATTATTTAACTCATTTAATTGTTTGAGGGTATTTACGACATTTTACATTTTAAATTTTTTTTTTTGTAAATTTCCGAAAACTTAGGAATTAAATTCGAAAATTTTATGATACATACATGTATATTTACAAAAGAACACTTATGTATCTCAAAAAAACACTTATGTTATTTTATAGTTATTTGACCAATCCATACAAGCACTTTATACAACAACAAAAAATAATTGATAACATATATGTACAAAGTAAGACTTATGTATAAAAAAATAGTGAATAGCATATTCGCACAAATAACACTGAATTACAGACACGTATAAAACAACATCTATGTATCCGAGCGTTAACACTTAAGAATAACAAACATGCTTCTGGTCGCCGGTTGTTTGTTCTCTAGCTTCGTCGAATCATAGTCACCGGTTGTTTGAAGACTCCACTTCTGCATCAATGTTATGAACCATTTGAGCATACATGTTTGAGAGAACATAAAATGATCAATGCCTGCCGTCAAAATATGATTCCTGAGATGTTATCTGTAACATAAAAAATTAATGAAATACTGTTACATAGATGTATTAACACTTCTACATAGATGTATTAACACTATTACATAGATGTAGTAAGTTATATAATTGACTAAAACAATCTAAAAGGTGGTAAGCATTAGAAATAGAATTTAGGCGACTTCTTAACCCACTTCACATGTTCCCCTTTAAGCTTTTGACCCGTTTGAGATAAAAACACAAACCAAATCATAAGTAAAACGGGTCAGATTGCCTCCTCCAATGAAAATGACAAGAGTATATGAAAAATTACTTTCCACCCGCTTCAATGCATACATGTGTGTTGCACATGTAAGTTTATTTAAGTAGTACCAAAGAAAATAAGCTTGAACTGAGAAGTATAGCAACAACATAGTCATATAGCAACAACAAACTCATTAATCTGATAAAAGTTTAATTTCATTTTATTAAAAGATAAATAATGACTAGTCTATTCAGTATGAATCTATCAAATTATATTAAGAATTTTAAATCAAAATCGATTAAATTAAAAAAAATACTCACGCAAAGAGAGAAGGCTCATAATTGATATATACATGTGTGTCTATAAAGTGAATACTCCAGTCCTCAACAAGGAAAATTTATCCTTCTACCTAACAAACCCACCAAATCTCTTCTTCATAAACAAATACCTTTCGTCACAGACCATCGAGACATTCAAAACACAAATGCAATAATTAATTTATTAATGCTTGGAATTAATGACCAAACACAGTCTTAATACTACGTAATACAACGTTTACAGGAATTGCTTTTTATTTTTTAAATCATGTAATAATTGCTTTCATTTTACTCACCGTTTTGAAGAAACATACAAGTTTTGGAACACCACCAATGGCAGATCTTCTCACCACCGCCTACCTCCTACAGTGCCTGTAGCAGTCGGGGACAAGAGGAAGAGACGATGGTATAGCATAAGCCATGAAATGGTGGTGCGGCGGCGGCATGTAGCATCAGACGAGATGGAGAAATTTTTAGGGGATAGAAACCGTTTAGAGGTTTTCTTTAAGAAGTTATCATAATTGATTGATTTCTATAACCCACTTTACTAAAATTCAGGGTTTTTACGTTAATTTAATTATTTATGTCAAAATTACTTTCTTACCCTTTTTATTTAATTAATACCAAAAATAAAATTGGCTTTAATTACGAAAATGCCAAATCGAATCTTAACCTTTAGGTCCCGTTTGTTTTGACGTAATCCTCCGTAATCTTCCGTAATTGTAATTCAATTACATTACGGAGGACGTTTGGATGAACACTTTTTTTCGTAATTCGATTACGACGTAATTTCGAATTACGATATTCGTTGTAATTGAATTCCGTCCCAAAACCCTAAGAATTCAATTACGGTCCTTTTATAAACTAACAAATTTTGAATATTTTATATCCTTCAGATTTTTAAATCGTTTAAAAATATTAAAAAAAAATTAAAAAAAAATTTAAAAAATTTAAAAAAAAATAAAAAATTTTAAAAAATTAAAAAAAATTTAAAAATTTAAAAAATTCTAAAAAAATTTAAAAAATTTTTAAAAATTTTAAAAAAATTTAAAAATTTTTTAAAAAATTTTAAAAAAATTTTAAAATTTTAAAAAAAATTTAAAATTTTTTAAATTTTTTTTTTAAAAAATTTAAAAAATTTTAAAAAAATTTTAAAAAAATTAAAAAAATATTTAAATTTTTTTTAATAAATTAAAAAATTTTAAATTTTTTTAAAAAAATAGAAAAAAATAGAAAAAATAAAAACTATTTAATTTTTTTTAAATGTAAACAAATAATAAAAAAATTTAAAAAATAAAAAAAATAAAAAAAATAATAAATAATAAAATTTTGAAAAAAAAATTAAAAAAGTTTTTAAAAAAAGTCATAACTATTGATTTGAATTACAACTCAAAATTTTGGTAACCAAACGCGTAAGCGTATTCAATTACAACCCAATTCAATTACAACCGAATTCAAATACAACCGATTTCAATTACATTACGGAGGATTACGTTGAGCCAAACACCCCCTTAATTTCAAAATTCAATGGTTTAAGATTGGGTTCTGCGGGTTCTGTAAATAATATGGGTTATGTATGGAATCCTTTAATATATATATATATATATATATATATATATATATATATATATATATATATATATATATATATATATAGAGTTAAAGATAATGTACTTGTTGCTCAGAGTTTGCTTAATAGCCTGCAATATCTTGAAGCAATTATGCAAATTCTAACCCTAATCGCAATCCCAAATATAGTCCCCATCAGAATTTCATTTGATGAAAAAAATTGATTAAATAAATAACTGTCATTTTGTAATGTTACTAAACACTTGAACAATGATATAAAAGTGATAAATGTACTTATGATTCTAATTTAATAATACCTGCATTAATCGTGAATTAGCACCTCATTACAATCATCTTTCCTGCAATTTTTGCTCCTTCAACTTCACTGGAAATTTCATATTACTGTCAAAAACATCTTTTATCCTTGTTATATACACCATTAATCAAACGTTACACCAAATTCTTGCACCATTTTCTCTTTTATTTTTATTATCTCGCGATTCAAATTTTCCAACTTTGCACAATCCTGCAACATTATTAGGAACAAAATTATTTTCCCCAATTCCATCTGGATCTTTTTTATGGCATCAAGGATATTCGGAATTTCATCTGTGATGATACTTTTTTTTTTTTTTTGGAATTTTTCAAAACAGGTGAAATATCAAAATCCATAATTTTAACTAGTAGCATGTTTGCTTCATTGTCCATACCAAATCTATATAATGCACTCATCATTGTGTTACATATGATAAAATTATGAGTTAAACTGTTTTCTTTCATCTCAAAACATGCGGCATCCCGTGTTTGCACCAACCAGAAATTAGGATCAAGTGTTTCGTAACTTTTCTGATTCATCCACATTTGGTGATAAACCTTTATCCTTCATTAAATTTAACACTTTTTTTGCAATACCCATACCAACATACCCATTGATCAAACATCCTCAATCTGTTTCACAAATTCTACAGCTTTACCCACTTTTCCATCCTTACAATAATACTAACATCAGGCACAATCCCAATTTTATTCATTTCATCATACACTACAAAGATTCTCCCTTACGAACCAACCCACTCAATCTAGACCTTTCATCAAGCACCTGGAGTGCATTCTTGACAAACCCATTTTCAGCATAGAGCCTCAAGATTATATCAAACACAGTTGGAGAAAACCCAAATTCCAGATAAACCCTAACTAATTCATTCCAGGTACACAAACCCAAATTCCCAATATCCTACCTTCTTTTGTTTGACTAAATAGCCTACACATTTTTATTTTGTTTTTTCATCATTTGAGAATGTTTGTCATGCCTCGTGGCTTTTATGTTGAAATTTAAGGTTGTCATTTGTCAAGTAGCTAAGTTTTGACAAATTTGCAACCATGGTCAAGTGGTTTCAAAATAAACAACATTGGTGTTACTAAAATTATAATTCATCATATGTTATTCTTTTAGCATGATTTACATATATTATTTAATAAATAATTAAATAGATCCAAAATACAAGGAAATGCGGAGCAGAAGTTTAGAAACTTTCCGGCGGTGGTGGAGCGATGTTGCACTTGGAAGGTGGTGGCGGCGGCGTTGGAAGAAAGCTACGGAAATTCCGAGGTCGACTTGGCTTCGGTGCTGGTGGCGAACGCTTACGTACCGACACCGTACGTAAATTCGGAGCTGTGGTTCGCATCTGTAGCGATGATAGTGGTGGTGGTGGTGGAGGTGGAGGTGGAGGTGGGTTGAATAACTTATAGTGCGGAGCGTGACCTAGCTGAGGCGCCGGTGGCGGTGACGGCAGCTTCCTAAGCATTCTACCGGAAAACACAGGGCCTGTCAAGTAATTTCGTTTACAGATAACCTAAAAATCTAGGGAAACAATTAAATTAAGCATAAGATATGAATTTACCTTCAAATGAAGCAGAATTTGCTAGAAAAACATGATGGATAATTATGAGATTCAGAAGGGAGAGAGGTAGTCGTTTAGCGGTCTTCATAACAATAGTTGGATCCTTGTTACTTCGGATGCTCACTGGCAATAAATATCCCAATAATTAATTTCTTAATGCCACACAGCCCTAGAATTTCAATGCACCATCAGAATTCAGAATAACTTTTTTATGGTCATATTTTAGAATAATATCTTCTCCAATATATGAGCCCTACATTTGATTTACATTTGCCAACTAGACAGTTTGGAGCTATCCTATTGGCCAACAATGCCATGTGTAATTTTATGATTGGCCACATGCCTATCCCCTTTACGTGCCCTAATTCCTGAACTTCACATCAATCGTCCTTCTATCCATGGAGGATAGTCCTTTCCGATGCCCCTCGACGCAGATGACACGGGTTCCCCAATTCGAAATCGTCGATCGATGCTTGAAGAAATCACCAATCGCTTCTCCAAATAGAAATCGCCGATCGCCAATCTAGGTGCTCTATGCTATTTGACGAAATCTACATGGCCTCTGCTACTTGGCGAAATCTCCAATCACCAATCTCCATGCTACTTGACGAAATCATCAATCACTTCTCCAAATCAAAGACCCATATAAATTTGTTCTGGCACCAGTAATTTAATATGTTTTAACAAGGTGAAATCGATCCAGTTTAACGACGGGATTCATAAAATCCATCCATTTTAGCGATGACATTCATGTGAAAGTTCAAGCATATGAATTTGGAAAAGCAAGTGGAATGGCTCCCCTGGCAAGGTGAAATTAATCCTTTGAAATTCCTTCGAATCATTTCATGATTCAAATCCGACTATCACCAGGAAACAATGTGATGCAAGTATCATTATGAGGCAAAACTCATAATGATCCTAAATCACGATTTTAAATACCTTTAAATCATAATGATTTTAACACAAAACGAAATGTCTAGATTTCTTTTTTTGTTTGTAAGTAGTATGATATGGATAGCAGAACTAACCAGCAAAACTCATATGTTTGTTCATTATTGTAAATTTCAATTGATCATGTCAATCATTATTGGTGATATAAATTGAAATTTGTTATCATGTTAATTTAGTTTAGTAATTAGTTTTACAAAAGTTAATCCATTCAAAATTTCAAATTTAGGTACAATAGTACAATACAAGTGATAGATGCTAAATTCTTAACAAATGAGTAATATGCGATTATTGAAAAAGTATGATAGATGGCATACACTGCATCCTGTTTTGTAAGGTTCATCCCCTTTATCCATGCATACCAACTGTTTGATAAAATGTCTCGGACAACTTTCTTGGTCATAATTATTGATATTGTTTCACTGTCTATCTATTATTTATAAAATGTATCAGACAAATTTCTTGGTTCATCCCCTAATGAGATTTACTTCATTTATGTTCGTGGTGGAGGTTCACCTCTCAAACATCAAAACCTTCTTCTTAAAAAGGTAATTTTTGGTTTCATGTGTCAATTTTATTGAAATCTAGATGTGTTTAATATTATGTTTTTATTATTGATCCGTATGATTGGTGTATTTGTCAATTTCAAAGGCAGGATGTGAGTCAACCAATCTGATTATTCAATATATTTTCAATAATTAGCTATTAAAGTATTCATATTTTTAATTATTAGGCTTTAAATTACCATATATAATTGCAATGAAAATCACTTTAGTTTTTAACCTGACGTTGAAATGACTTTGTAGGTTTATCAAATGTATATTTTTAGAAAAAGTTCGTCCATATGAAGTTGCATTTGTTGATGCATGTTTTTCAAGTGTTGTGGCTTCTCAAAATCTTATGCCAGGTAATTTATATATGCTTGGTGACGCTCACAGTTGCTATAAAAATCACAAACCGATTTCGTTTGCCAATTCTGACGGAGCTGATAAATGCCAACTTGAGAGTCTATAAAGTTCAATACACCCCACGACCGGTACTCTGTTTTTTCATCCTTCATCACACTCTTATTTTGTAGCTCAACACTGAAAAAGCACCGCAAACATCGGTTAGTTATCATAATTTTACACGAATACGGTTCTATTTAATCTGCATCCGTTTTTTCTCATTTTTCTTAAAGACATGGTATATATTACCATACTTGCATCAAATTTAGTCGGATGAAACTTACTTTTACAAAACATAGTGTTAGTATTTTTCAATATTGTGCATAATCAAGGTTTGTTATGCATTGTTTTTAAGACCATAAACGGTTCTATTAAATCCTGTGAGTAAATCAATATGTAAGTTTATATATTCAGTGTAAAAAAGAGTAACATGCTTAGAGAACCCGAAAAAGAGTAACATGTAAATAAGAGTAATTCAATAATCAAGTTTATATATTTTTTGAAGAACCCCGACACATGCATATACTACTTTTTACTATTATGAAACATAATACTGATTTTTTTTCCGGGTTATTACTATTATGAAACATAATACTGATTTTAATAAAAAAAATCGGGTTATTAGTATTATGAAACATAATACTTATCAACGTAAATCCTGTTTTGGTAATATAAAGGAAAATAAATTGACAGTATGAGATTGTATGTGATTTAATATTAGGTGCAGTCAATTTGTAAAAAATTGTATGACATTGTTTTAGGAGTTAAGATTATTCAACTTTGTTGTATTTATATTCTGTTTGTTTTGGTGATCTCAAAATTCATATCCTGTTTTAAGAATACAAGTGTGGATTAATAAAGAACTTGTGTTTAAATTCGAGCCTTTGTTTGAGGAAGGCCAGTGTTACTGCATTTCCAATTTCACGATTGTTGAAAATGCTGGTATTTACCCTTTGTTACCACATCAGTATAAATTGAGTTTTGGATTCAACACAACAGTAACTCGTGTCGAATAAATTGACAACAATACAAATGGTTATGGTGCTTGAACCATATACCGATTTATTGTCCAATGATCGTACTTATTCCGAAAATGAAGCTGTGGGTACGTCAATTTTAAATTATAACTTTATATTTTCAGTTAAAAAATATTTGTTCTGTTTCATATACATGTATGTATGTTAAAGTTGATTTGTTTTGTGATCAGATGTCATTGGATCAGTTGTTGGAATCTAGGACATTGTAAAGGTACCCACCGCTAACGGGATGCAATATCGACGTAGTGTTGTTGCTGAGGATTATGAGTACGTACTCCCCACATGTAAGACATATGTATAACTATTACAAAAATAGTTTTAATGACGTCGTGTTTACATTTCAGGGGAAATCACATTGATTTCACATTTTGGGAAGAATGGGTCATTATACGGAATGAGTATGCCAAGGAGCCTTATTTCATCTAACATTAATCCATGTATTAAAATTTGTACCAACTTAGCATTACAATTATGGATTGTTATGCCATTTAAACTGTATCAATATTTTACGTCAATTTTTTACATATCTCTTGAAGCATGCCCGCCCAGTCGGGCGGGCTTTGAAGCTAGTGAAAATATATACTCAGTAATATCCTTTAGTGGGTAGAAAATATGTATGTTGGGTTTAAAAATATTTACTTTTGATAAACACATGCCTATTTGATCAACTAGTTGTCACATGATGGGTTTTTTTGTAAATTGTGAAAGTATAATTTAATTTTGACTTGCAAACATCGGCTGTCAACAAAGCATGTGGTAGATACATAAAGAATGATTGTTAAATCTAATATAGTAGCTTGACAGTGGAGGATTGAGTTGTATTGCTTCAATTAATTAAAACCTTTCTGTTTGATTAAAACTCACTAAGTCCCTAATCACCATGTTTAACCGATTAGCTAAACATTTGGATATAACTTTATAAAAGCTACTAATGAGACTTACAGGGGCGGAATTAGTATAGAGCACACAGTGGCACGTGCTACTACTCGGAAAAAATTCGGTATGATAAATTTTCGGGGCTTTTTTATTGTTATAGTATTTTAAATACATTAATATATATCCAAAAAGGCGAAATAAGACACATCTCTCTATTAGCACAGCTGGCTAGTACTCCTTGCATGTATATAAGAGGTCCTGGGTTCGAATCTTGTTGCTTCTAGTTTTTTAAATCAATTTTTTTTCTTTTCTAAGCCTCTATATTACAAGGGTTTTTCTTTTCTCAGCCTATATATTTCAAGGTTTTTCTTTTTTTTACCTTATATATTTCAAAAAAAAATTCTTTAGTCTAAACATTTCAAATCATTTTCCTTTATTTTCCTTATTCAATACTTTAATTATAAAATATAATGCAATTTTATAAACCATCATTTTTATAGATTAAAAACATATTCAATATCCCAAATCAATCTTAAAAAACCTCTAACTATTAGTTAATTGTTCACATCCAAAGACAATCCTAACATTTGAACCAAATAAAAAAACACAAACTGTGTATTTTAGATTTTTGTAATATGTTTATAAAATTAATAATTCTTTTGTAAGTTAACGAAATATATTCTTGAAGATTTGTTGGTGTATGTAACTAAAAAGGGTGATATGTAATATAACTTTTTTTTTTTTGTTAAATTTGTTTTTGTTTCGGGATGTTGCCACTAAGATCCCACTAGATGTCACAGTCCCCTTAATCCCGTTTTTTTTATCATCACAAGGGTGCTACCGCTGGTGGAAGTTTCTAGTTCCACCCTAGAGACTTATGGGACGATAATCCGATCATGATAATTGAATTTGACATTCAGGTATAAGTGCAAAAGAAGAAGAGTTGCACCCCCGATTAAGGGGGTGTTTGAGATTGTTTATTGGAAATAGATTATGTGTTCTGAAAATGAATAATCAGATAATCAACCGTTACAAAACGTGATTCTGAAAAGTAGTGTTTTGATTTGATTATGCTCTTTGAAATCGCAATAATCAGATAATCTGTTTTTTAGTGAATGACAAACCTGATTATTTGTATAGTTAATAGGTAATATTCAAAACTCAATTTTCAAAACGCAAATAAGTAGCTACCAACCTACTTTTTCAAAACTCTATTTTGAAAGCTACAAAATGATTATTTCATACCTTTTGTCAAACACTAGTTTTAGATTATTTGCTTTTTCAAAACGAAATAAGCAAATAATCTACTTCAAATCGCAATCTCAAACACCCTCTAAGAGAGTCGCCATATTTCAGTGCATCTACTAAGTCATTTTCAATAATATACCAATATTTTTTAATAAATGCCAAAAGTAAAATCATCCGAGCTCGGGGCTTTATCATCACCACAATCCCACACTGCCCTCTTTATTTCATCTTTAGAAAAACTCAAGTTCATAAAGTTACTTTGCGAAATATAAAGAACCTTGAATTTATTACTCCCTCGTCCATTGATAAAGTTCCCATTTGTCCTAAAATGTTTGTCCTAAAATAAAGTTCTCATTTCTCAAATTAGAGGGACTCACTAAATAAAATAATATTATTACTATATACCCCACCACTAACTATCTCCTAAGTCAGGAAACCAGATGAAGATGAAAATAAAGAAGAAGAAGAGTATTCTGGTTGTAGGACACCAGAATCGAGTATTCCGGTGTTGAAATGCCCAAGGAAGAGAAAAGCAACTCATAATTGCAATGGCGTAATTACAGATTACTTCAACCCTCCGGACTTGGAAACTAGATTCCTACATTGCCTTCGAACACCCATAAATTAAATAACAAAATGGCCTTTCAGTTAAGTTTATAGCTTCTTTCTAACACTAATTAGTCATGTTAACTAATTCAGCAAAGAGTAAATTACACGGAAGGTCCCGTTTGCCACTTATTACAACTACAGTACCTGAACTTCATTTATTACACTGGACATCCCTAGTGTATACAATTTGTTACACCCATGGTCCCTACTGCCCTTAACTTTTTTTAAATGATGAAAATACCCTTTGGCCTTTTGTAATAAAGCGAAAATAAGGGACTGTGAATGTAATAAGTGATAAATCACAGGGACTATCTGTGAAATTTACTCTATTAATTGATTTTTTTTCTTTTCTCTTTAATTCATGTTCTTCCGCCACATTTAGACTCACCACCCACCTCTATCTCTTAGAATTCAAACATCAATCAATAACCATTATCGTCGCGCCACCAAACCCCTTGAAAAGTCGATCCATCACCAACCCCTTCCTCCGGTTTCCTTCTCCAGTTGTTCTGCCGCCTACGATGTTCTATCGACCTGAATTGATTCAGGCAATTGATGCACGTCGCCAAAGGAGTTTGTGGTTTGCACGCGGTGATTCAGACAATTGATGCACGTCGCCAGAGGAGTTGGTGTTTTGCACACTTAGGTCGATAGAACGTCATCGTTGGCGGAACAACTGGAGAAGGCAACCGGAGGCAGGGGTTGGTGATGGATCGACTTTTAAGGGGTTTGATGATGCGGCGATAATGGTTATTTATTGATATTAGAATTCAAATAGATAGATGTGTGTGGTGAGTTTGAATGTGGAGGCAGAATATGAATTAAAGAGAAAAAAGAAAAAAATCAATTAATAGAGTAAATTTCACGGATGGTCATTGTGGTTTATCACTTATTACATTCACGATCCCTTATCTTCGCTTTATTAGAAGGGATAATTTCATATACGTCCTTATAAACTTCCAATATTCAAAAGGGTATTTTCATCATTTAGAAAAAGTTAAGGGCGGTAGAGACATGGGTGTAACAAATTGTATACACCAGGGATTTTTATCCAGTATTCTGTTGAATACCAATGTATGTAGGGATTAACCAAATTATGTTTAAAGTTGTAACGTGTACAAGATGGGCCACAAGATAAAGACCGGTCTAAGAGGTGAAAAAGCAAATTCCAGGAAGAGTATGAGACATGATTGAGATTAAAGGGGTAGCTTAGTATCATATACTGTATTATTATATTATTATTATTGACCTAAACGTAAAAATAAAAAGAAAGGCGCCCAATAGAGTAGAAGTAGAAGAAATATTGGAAGATCAAATCTTGGAAACGAGACCATTATGACATGCCTTATCTACCAAACCATTTTCCTTCAATTCCATGTCAGCATTTGAAGTTGGGGGAACATCCACTGCTGGTGAGCTGTTGAAGAAACCATGTGGCTGCAAACCAATGAGTTTTAGTGTAATTAATTAAATAATTAGTAGGGATTATGTGTAATGAGTACCATGAGGTGGAATCCAATGTGTTCTACTGGCATGACAGGCCAATCTTCCAGTCTAGGAACATGTGTTATTCCAAATACATACATGCCAATGTTCAATGAATAAACAAAAAAACACGCTTTTTGAATATAAATGAGAGGGTACCAAAGAACGAGGTCAGTTTCTTCTAGAGACCGGTTCTGCTTAACCCAGGTAGCCAATCCTTCTCCGACACGTGGATTCTGATTAGGGAACTCTCCACCAGGAAACATTTCTTTGGGTTCATACGGTGTCACCCACAGATTGTGCATCAAAAAAGCAGCTCTTCTCAAAAACTTGGCCTCCAATCCACCTAATGGTAAACAATTTGATCCAGGCACCAGTTTGTATCCTGTTAACTGACCAGTTCGGTTTACAGTTCTTGTGTTCCGGATCTGCAATCAATTTTTCACTATTTACATCTCATCTTAAATAAATAAATATATACTTTCGCTTACAATCCAATGTCGCGCAGATGAAGGATTACAATCACGCATTGCTTCAAGTTCAGATTTCAACAACTTCTCTTGCGCATAAAAGGCGTTATTGTGCACATTGCCATCTCCGGCCCCTTCAACTTTAACATCCAACTCAACCACCTGTCAATAATAAATGTATTTAGAAGGAGATCCAAAAGTATTATAAGTAATAATAGATTGTTCACCTGATTATGGGATTCACCAGGCTTACAGTCGACAGACATATCCATGCGAGCAACAAAGAAATGCTGGTGAACAGGAGCATACAGCCCAGGAGCAATCATCGTCCCGTATTTTCTAACTTCACCAGGCTGTAAAGCTCCTAAGCTCAGAATTCCAGTTAACTTCACCTCAGCTTCTATTTTGCCATCCTGTAACAAAATATTTACTCCTCAAATTTCTTTCTTTTTTCTTTTTTTTTAATAAAAAAAATAATAATGAGCGGAAGGAAGCTTGCCTGATAGAAATACCAGTAGAATGCATATTCATAGTTGGCAACAGTACATATAAAAGAGACAACAAGCCTTCTTGAACGTCTGACTTCAGCCAAACCGGTTCTCCAATCCTGATGCTTCCATAGAATTCCATGATCCTCTTCGTGTAAACAAACACAATCTTCAATTGTTTCAACTCCCCCGGTGAAATTTGTCAAGTGCGCATCAAAATACTTGACATACCCCAAACAATCACAACCCTGCAAACACACGTTGTAAGTAAACTATTTAGAAACAAAATATGATACAGGGGGGCTTACCTTCTTAAGAGAATGGGCATTTTTACCTAACCCATCTTCCCCTGCATCAAATGCGTTCTTCCTGTAGTGAGGATCATTCGGGTCACCATAAGGAACCACCATTTCTACAAAACTTAATCTGTGGGCCACAGGCCTACGACCTCTGCTACCATCAACATACGCCACAGAATATATCACCAAACCCTCCCTAGGTGTGAAACCAATACGGAAATTCCACTGCCACAAATAAATACATTAAATTAATACTAGGTTTGTAAAATAGAATTGGTAGAGACCTTCTGCCATTGAACAAAATGACCATTAACACGAAAGCTCGGGCCATCAGGCTGAACAATGTTCAACGGTTTCACATCACTTCGATCCACGCCCCCCCTTGTTTCACCAGCTGTGTAATTCCTCAACGGGTCAGCTGGTGGTAAAGGAACAAGCTTGCGGTCTTTAAACTCAATTACAACCATATTCTGCATATCAACTAACACATCGATTCCTTCAACTGGCCGAGCATAACCGTTTTCCATGGGACAATCACTTTCTGTTCTACAGAATATAAGCGGTTTGGCTAGTCTGCGCTTAGGAGCATCAGCTTCACTGTGATAACCAACACACCTGGAATAATATATTGATTACACATCAGCATCAAATCATTATAACAAATTCTGGATGTGCTTACCAGGGATCTACCATCACAAGCTCCATATCTTCAATGCCTCTTCTCTTCATGGCCTCACGAAATGGAGGGAAATCCTTCACAATGGCTTCACATTCAGCATATTCCACAGCATCCTATTATTAATATTAAAAAAAAGATTAAGTGAAAATCGATAAGAGTGGATATTTATTTCCTTAAGGTCAAAAACTCAATTATCAATCATCATAAACATAAACAACACATAAAGTTTCATACCATAGGAGGTTGTACATCAGGAACTACTTTAGATGAAATGACTTTGCCTCTATGATGACCGCCTCGAGTTAAAGCATGAACTTCAGATAGCTCAACAACCCAAATGCTTGTCTCATTTGATTTCTTGTTGTAGACAATAAGTCTAGCTTGTCTAGGTGGAAGTTTTGTTGGAATTATAGGTCCTCCTTTTGTCCTTGGCAACAATGATGGTTGAAAAGGTGGGAAAAAATATGCATCTGCTAATGCAACCACACTTTTTGATGGTTCAACAAGGACCACCTCTATAAATCGCATGCTATCTCTCACCTAAAATTATAAATTAAAATTCTTCGATAAGTTACAAGTTTATAGGATTAAAAGTTGCGACAATTGTTTACCTCTGGTGTTGCTCCAGCTGCCCTAACAGTTGCCACAGCTATAGAGATTTCAGCAGACGCTAAAGGGTCCAGTGGATGGCGAGTTTGTGCCTTGACCATACTTGTTGGTCCAGTTCCTGAAGGAACAAATTTCAGTCAATGCAATAAATAATAATGCAGAGTTCATGATACTTAGGACCAAAGAAATTAGTATTGGTAAAGGTATAAAACCATTTCTTCAAATTTAACTTATTTGAGCATCAATTCCTATTCAAAACTTCAAATTCGATTGTCCTCAACACTATGTAACTGTATTGTTATGTACTAAAATTGTAAAACAAACCTAGGTGTAGGTGATATTATAATTTATCTATATATTTGGGGAATTAATTTATTTGTTTGGACGTTTTTGTGGCATGATGTTATGATACCTAAATATCAGATTAAGCACGAATTTTTTTCATAAATAGGCTTCATCGGAGTATGGTTTTCACAAATAGGCTCGATTTTTTTTCGTTTTCAAAAATAGGCTTTCCTGGGTCCCCGAGGCCGGCTTTTCCATTAAAGCATGACTCCTGGAGGCCGGCTTTAAGTTGTTTGACGTGACCACTGAGAAGAGGGACTCCCCGAGGCCGGCTTCTGAAAGAATGCCTCCCGGAGTCATGCTTTAGTGTATTTTTGTTTTTGATAGGGTAGGTCTCCCCTTAAATGAAAAAGTCACTGCATGTCCCTAATCCCAATAATATGCATGTCCCTATAAAGGATAATTGAATAGAGAGAGAAAAAAATATTTTATTTAAAAACAAAAATACACTAAAGCATGACTCCGGGAGGCATTCTTTCAGAAGCCGGCCTCGGGGAGTCCCTCTTCTCAGTGGTCACGTCAAACAACTTAAAGCCGGCCTCCAGGAGTCATGCTTTAATGGAAAAGCCGGCCTCGGGGACCCAGGAAAGCCTATTTTTGAAAACGAAAAAAAATCGAGCCTATTTGTGAAAATAAGCTTCCGATGAAGCCTATTTTTGAAAAAAATTCATTAAGCACACGATATTCTACATCATCAGAAAAAATTATTAACTGATAGTCAAATTTACTGTAAGTCACATTTTGTGGATGTCCTGAAGTCAAACAAAATGTATAGGACCCGTTGTGAGCAGGATAAGGATATTTCCCCAAAATTAAGCATAGCAAGTATCAGTCAGCTTATTTGTTGAATCTGTTACGTCACTTCCATAATCAGAATCATCCGATCTGTAACTACTGTTAACAAAAACATCTATCGACGAATTTAAAAGTTTTGTACTCTGTTTGTCAAATTTAGGCATGATCTCTGTTTGTTAAATGATATTTTGACAAAAATCAGTTAGTTACAGTGACTACCTTTAGCAGCAGCAGTAGCAGCGGAGGGTTGAGTAACGACGGGACGTGTCAAGTTATCGACAGAAGCAGCTGTGCCGCGGTGGCGAATCTGATCGCCGACGGAAGGATCACTGGTCCAATCCTGTACGACATCGGCGGCGGCGGAGGAGGAAGTAATTTCTCGGCGGAGAAGAGTTGTCGCTTTTTCCGAGGCCATAGCAGAGGGTTGTGAATCTCACTGTAGTCACCACTGTGGTTATGCTCCACTGACATACAGCAGAAATTCTCTTTCTCTCTCTAGACGTAAATGTATGTGTTTCTCTCTCTTAAGATAATATGCGGCAAGGTATATTTAGTGGGAGAAACGGACAAAGAAGTGGAAACGGAGAAGAAAATAAAAGCGTTTGACATGGAAAATACACAACAACAATTTTTGTACTACCAGTGATATACTTTTCTAAAAGGGGTGGAACAAAATAAATGATACACTTTAAAATCTTTCTTTATTTGGCAAAAATGTGGGACCCCTTCTCCACTAACTATCTACTTTAATAAAGTAAAATTACTCTTTTACCCTTACTTTTACTTTTAAACATCATTAATTTCACTACATCCAAAAGAAGTGGGTCTCATTATTCACTAACTATCCACTTTATAATATTTTAAATCATTTTCCAATCTTTTACCTCAAAAACCGTAATTTCTCAAATGTCTCACTTATTTTGATACGGAGGTAGTATATTATTTTGCTTACTCTTTTGCACATGTTGTTTATAGCTAAAAATTTATTGCCAATTAAGACTGGTCACTTCTTTTCCCTGTCATTTTTCCGTCATCAT
Source organism: Calendula officinalis (assembly GCA_963853835.1). Lineage (NCBI taxonomy): Eukaryota > Viridiplantae > Streptophyta > Magnoliopsida > Asterales > Asteraceae > Calendula > Calendula officinalis. The sequence goes on along the minus strand of OY970830.1, from coordinate 97,960 downwards.
TCACATATTTTCGAAGATAAACTATACAATATATCAGTCAGTATTTGAAGTTTCTTTATTGAAACAAATATACAAATAAAAATGTGAATTGCAGTAAAGCATAAGAACTTCATCATCCAGCAATGGAACTTATTAATTTAAGTGAAATCTTGAGTAATTATTCATCAATTTAAATAATCAATCTAGTAAAATGATTTAGTTAATTCTTTTTTACATAGTAGTATTTCTTTCGGGTCTTACTATTTGGACACCTCACACTACCAAATAAACACATAATTAAAGTCAAAACTTGAAAATTAGAATCACAATAAATTTATTAAAAGGTTATTCAGACTGTTTTTTTAACTTAAAACTAGTGGTCGACGGTGGTGGTGGTGGTGAACGACATATGCAATGTGGTGGCGTAATTACTTGGGGGTCGCGGAATGAACGACAGAGTGAACATCGGAGCGAGTTGGTGGTGGCGGAGAGAGCGGCGACGGCGACCGGCCGATTCCTATTCAAGTGAGTTGGTAGGGTGGTGTTTAGCGACAGAGTTCGACAGAGGCTACAAAAAAATTTATTAGTTACTTATTAAGGAATTTAGGGTGTCTAAATAAAATTTTGAGGTGTCCCGATAGTCGATCCCATTTCGTTTGCCTCTTAACATTTCTTGGGACAAAATGTTGGATAATATAAAAGTAAGTGCCACCACCTAATAATAAATTGATCCCTCCACTTGGTCGAAGTGATGTTGACAGAAGTGACGTGGTGGATCCGTCGATCTCATAAACTGACCACGACAAGAAAGCATCTCCATTTTGGCCCGATTAATGATAATTCAATACATGTCTTTGTGCGCAGCAACTTCTTATAATTATTAAAGGGGTTGTTTAAAAAAATAAAATCATTAAAAATTTGATAATCATGAAAACCATATCATAACGCATTAGTTCATGTTCATTTACTATAAGGCTATAGGGTATAGGTACTACATGTGGTACCCAATTTTTCTGCCACATCATCGCCACCTCAGCAACCACACCACCACACCACATCATCTCTAGGAAATACACATAACACCACACCATTTTATTTTACATCTCATCATTTCATTTCCATTTATTTTTTTAACATAATATTAAACTTCCATTTTATTTCCACTTTCGCCTGCTCCCCACCCCCACCCCCACCCCACACCCACTTGTGGTACTTGTGTTCGGGTTTGATAGGGCGTTTGTTGAGAGTGTATTTGTTGAAAATATTGTGATGTGGGTGCAAATTGAGATACATTTCGTGAAATTTGGGGTTGTTGAAATTGAGTTGTTAAAATTGAGGTGCGGTTTGTGAATAAAATTGTGGAGGTGGGGCAACACCGGAATTTAGGATGTTGATATATTGCTCGAAGCCACCAAATCCAAGGTTCGGTGGTATATTTTATTGTGAAGGTTGGTTTGGTGTTTGTGGAGAGTTGTTGTGTGAATCCATTGTAAGTAGAGATGTATGAAGATTGAAGTTTGTAGAGAGTAAAATGGATGAATTCTGTGTGTAAAATGAGTGAAAATAGGTAAATATATATAGGGAAATAATTAAAAGAAAAAAAGTTTTTTTTTAATTTACGACGGCATTATAGCGGTTGCCAACGGCTAGTTTCCGATCAAAATAAGCCTCCCACGCCCGTTGCCTCCTGTGGGCCGTTGTCTGCTTCCACCACGCCTTCCCCCCACGCCGTTGGGGGGGGGGGGGGGGGTGGTTCCCTTCTACCCACCACGCCGTGGCCAGCCATGTCACACCCCACACCTGATGGCGTTGGTCCCGTACCACACAGCCTAAATATTAATGGAGGTTTGAACTAAAAGTATATAAATTTGTAAAACATAATCTATTTTTTACTTCAAATATTATTTAGTTTGTTCATATATGTGATGATGTTCAAATGTAAAAATATTTGTAATATCTTCGTGAGAATGTTTATTTTGGAAACATACTTTTATTTTGCACAGAAAATAGTAATGTACTTTAAATATATATATTCTAGATAACGTAATATAGAGATTGGATATCGTCGTTTCATGAAAATATCATACTATTCTATCTATTATATATTGTATTGTATCTTATATACATTTATGATTCAGCTAACATAGGCTATGAACAGTAGATGAGATGCTACAATGCGCCATAATAGATAATATAAATAAATATACTGTTTTCCAGATTTGCAACATTGGTTGTTGTGGTTCAGTGGTAAACCAGTAGATGTATAACCCAGGCGGCAACTGCTCGAATCTTCGTACTGCTTCTTTTTCCCTTCCCTTAGTGACATTTTGTTTTACCTATATTTAATGGCCAGCCCCTTATTATTAAAGCTAACTTACAACACCACCTTTACCTTGCTAAGATTATCATATAACCCCTTTAATATTAGTTTAATTTATTTATTTTTTCTTATCTATCATCATAGTGAAAAACTAGAATAATTTTAAAATGTTTGATTAATTTAATAAAGTTTTTTATTAACAATTCTATTGTTACGTATGTTTACAAAAAATAAATTTATTTAAGTTATCATAAATTTAATAAATAATAAGAATGATATAAACCGATATAAACACGAAACATTACCAAATTAGTTCCATGATTGATATAAAGGGTGATATCAAATTTACTATATTTATTTTTATTATTCAAATATCATTATTTATTACTTGGTAATTCATCATTACCCACCAAATTGGGGTAATGAACTAGGTAATGCTTTAATAATTCATAAGTATTCTATTCTATTCTATTTTGTTATATTATATATATATTTATATATTATATTATTATATTTTATATATTATATATTATAATAAATATGTATTATACTATATATTAATATATACTATAGTAAATATATAATATATTATATTAATTATAGATAATATGTTATATATTATTATATTATTATATATATTAATATTATTTTAAATACTATATATATATATATATTATTTAATTATTATTAATATTATTTAAATATATAAATAATATACATTATTTGAATACTATTATATTTAAATATTATCTAAATATTATATATATTATTTAATTATTAATTATTAATAATATTTATATATATATATATATATATTATATACATTATTTAAATATTATTAATATTAAATATTATTTAATTATTATCAATATTATTTAAATATATATAATTATTAATAATTATTATTAATTATTATATTATTATATTTGATTATTAATTATTAATATGCATATATATATATATATATATATATAATATTAATTATTTAATTAGTATTAATATTATTTAAATATTAATATTTATTCATGTATATATAAACTCCTTAATAACCAAGCAACATCGATGATTAAAAGAATACTAAAGATGCTCATTGCATTCTTTTGTATTCCTATTACCTTTCCCTTTCTAATTACCCACTTTGAACCAAGCGTCCCCTAAATAAATGGATAATAAAAACCGCAGCAAAGCGCGGCACTTATTACCCTTATTTATATCATATACTCTGTATAATTTACTGTTCATAAAACCTATAAATAAATAAGAAAGATAAGATAGAGACATAAAATATAAAGTGGTAGAGTGGTCTGCCTATCTTTCTTAGTGGACTATATTGGCATGAAGGGAGTGTTCGACTCCTACAAAATTTACACCTATATGCCTTCAACTTTCATAATTTTTCTTTTGCCCCCTTAAATTTTAATAGTTAATAAGAAATAAACTATTGCCTATGAAAAAAATGTGGATCTAAATAAACTATTTTCTTCGGGTGTGAAATATATCTTATTAAACTAATACTAGATATGATATAAACTAAATATTTATTTTTGCTTAAGAAAATGAATGCTTTAAAATTCCCCTGCAGAGCGCGGACCAAATAATACTCGTGGGATACAATGAAGCTATCAGGTAAACTGTAAACCCATTATAAAATCAAAGTTAAACATAATATAATATATATAAATACTGAAAATATCATTTGAAATGTATTTAGTGTAACACCTCAAATGTTTACAATAAAATATTTGGCCAAAATATATCATTTTCATTAAATAGAAGAACTATTCCCAAAATATGGATTTACAAAAACCTTTGGTATGAAATCAGAGTATAAGTTTTGGTGTTACAAAATATATCAAAACCAAAGCTAAGTTTAAATCCAATCTAGTGCTCTTCTATTCTAGGCCCCGCATCTCTATCCATGCGTACCTAAACCTTCGATCCCGAACCTGAGTACATAGCAAAACAAACAAGGAATACGTGAGACAAGAAACTCTCGTGAGCTACATGGGTTTTAGACCCCGACAAATAATAAATGATACAACGTATAATAATAACTTAAGTGTAATTATTACATCCAACCAACTAGTCACCCTATTGTGACCCCACCGATTGTGCCCTCCTAGAAGCCAAGTCTAACTATCGGTTTGCCCCCGAACTAGCTAGAATCACAAACATGTCCAGTTATCGGGTTGCCCCCGAGCTAACTAAGACCACAAATATATCTGGTTATCGTGTTGCCCCCGAGCTAACCAGAGATAAGATACCGGCAAGAGGGATTCGCACAATCTACCGATACCTGCCTTACTCGCCGGACTACTTCCAGATAGCAAGACTACTAACGTTGATGAGTCGATGGGAATCCACCCAACTGCACCTCACTCCACACCTCATGACCGAGAGTCGCCCGTGTCATCACATCATCTCAACCCTACCATAACTCGACAGTCATGTCAATCCAGCTCTCGGCTATCACGTCAATCATCAACAAGTTAGTCCAATAATATCCATAATATATTACTAACTAAACCACTACAAGTTACACAATTAAGCAAATAGACCATAACACAAATAATAAGACAAGATTCAATGGCTATGTACTCAGTAATAGTCCACACGTACTCACCTTAGCAAACAATGCTCCAATGTGTGTTCTTCACACCAACCCTTTGCTCCAACAATCGGTCAACCTTCCAAGACTTCACCACGAGCCTAATACAATAATCATAAGATGTTCAACATCACATACTACTAATATTATGACCATTTATCTCTAGATACCCTTTAATAACATTTTCCTCAATTTTGGTGATCTTCAAAACCCTAGGTTTAACCAATCTTAAGATTCTTACAAATCTTAACCATACACTTGTTCCCTTTGTTAAGATACCATCTACAAAGTGTATACAACCTTTATTTAACCATAACTTACCAACCCAAGAACTAGGGTTTCAAACCCAAGCTAATAAACCCATAAATCTAAAGCTACAACTACAAGAGAGTGAAGATATACCTTAAATCTTCAACTGGGAGTGAAGAATCACGAGGTTTGACCAAGAAATCGGTTCCAAATGTTGCTTTACACTCAAAAACGTACACAAGCTCGAGTTGGGAGAGAACTAGGGTTTTTGTATGCATTAAATGACCAAAACCCGACTTTAATGCTGTTCAGACAGGAAATCGCGTCGCTAAAGGGGGGATCGCGTCGCTAAATGCTCCCCGCGTCTAAAGATCGTGTCGCGATCTTCAACGCGAACTCGAGATCGCGTCTGCTGCCTTCGCTAATTCGGGTCGCTGTTGCATTCATCGTCGATGGCGTCACGAACTCCCAGATAGCGGCGCTATCTGGGCTATGCAGCTGAGGCTGCATTTTCCTTTATTCTCTTCGACATGGTTTCGCCCATAACTTCCTCATACGATGTACGATGAACACGAAACCAATTCCCACGTTCTTTAAACGATTTATCCATAATTATCATATTTTTATAGAATTTATTTATTTACAAATTTCGGGTCGTTACATTTAGTTTCTTAACTACTACGAGTATCTTTATCTATATTAAATGAGAGTTTTTTTAAATGTTTGTCACATCATGTTGTCCACATTAGCTATGCTGACTGGACTAATTCTAATCAGCTTTGCCCCTTTGAATTTTAAACCTCTTTAGCAACTGCTCATTTCGAATTTTAAGGGCACGTTCAATCGGGTTGCATGATTTTTGGAGTGATAGTTTCCGGCCGTTTCTCTCCTCTACTCCTCTCCTCCATGTGCTGCTTCGTCCTTTTGATTAATCTGTTGTTTTTTGCGATTTTATGCGATTGAGATTGTGATTCAACAGTTTGGTCTTCTTACAATCTAGATCTTCTTACATTCCGATGGTTTTTTCATGTATTCTCCCTCCCTCAACGAGCACCAAATTGGTAAACTAACCCCAATTCGGTTTCAATCTTCAGCCGATTTACATCAAGTATCTTCGATTTTAATTACAACGGATTTACATTAGTTAGTGGGTGTGGGTGGGTCCTACTATTTTCTGCCAAATAAGATAATTTTTCAAAGTGTAGCACTTATTTCGAATCATTCATATAAGGAAATTGTAGCACTTATTTTGAATCGGAGGAAATATATGAAAAACTAAAATGCTGAAAAAAAATTCAACTTAAATTGTTGTAATGTTTAAGTTTTAATAAATTTAAATACTAAGTAGCAAGAGAGTATTCATCTTGGAAGATCTTTTACCTTACTTTAAATAACATTATCTAATATCTTCTACTGTATACTAATTAAGATTAAGAAGATTATTCATCTTGGAATAATTTTACAAATAAATAAATAAATAGTTGAAGTTTTAAACCACCGAAGCGGTCCTAACTATCGCTTGTTAAATACAATTTCGAGTTTTTTAATACAGTAAGGGGGTGGCATGGGTTAATTACGTGCAAATACCATCCCCATATTCATGGGGAAAAAAATCCAGTGATGTGCATGTAATCTGACCACTGCAATTCGTGTCCTCATCAGCCCACACCTAACCCTAATTATGGGAACCAAATGGTCCTCTTTTCTCCACATTCGAAAAAAAACAAATATTTTATTCACATTATTCGTTAAGTCATAGACAGCGATATTAAGACTTCATTATTTGTGGTTTCAAGTTTAGTTCAAAAAGGTGGTTTATTATTATTATTTTTGGGTATTTAAATATATCAAAACTTCGTTTAATTTCTTGGATTACTTCGTAACTTAAATCATAAATTGTATGATTGATTTTGTAAAAATTTTAAAAATGTTAGGTTTGGTTGCATGTAGACCAAACTAAAAGTAGATATGTATGATTGCTTCTTCGTCGTATCATGTCAATTACACACGTTAAAGATTAATTTGTGGTCTTTAATCGATCATTTGTGTTGTATCCAAACTGCCAATAAATTAGGTTCAACATCACTTGTTTTAGCATAATTTATGTGGACATAAATTTTTATCAAAACTAGAATGTTAAAATTCTAATTTTAATATTTCACTACTTAAATAGTAGCCAGATATTATCGTTAAACATGTATCAAACGAGGAATGTTATATCCACGCGTTGCGGCGACTTTTAAATCCTAAACCCTAAACCCTAAACCCTATTCCATAGCTATTCTGCTACGGAATCTTGCTACGAAAAAGAAACCCGTAGCTACTTTGCTACGGGGGACATATCAGTAGCAAATTTATTACCGAAATTGTTATGGAACTTAATTCCGTAGCAAGTTTGCTACAAAATGAAATTTCATAGCTATATTGCTACAAAATGAAATTTCATAGCTATATTGCTACAAAATTATGCTACGGAACTAGGTTCCATAGCTATTCGGCTACAGAATCTTGCTACGAAAAATAATTCTGTAGCTACTTTGCTAAGGGGGGACATATCCATAGCAAATTTGTTACCAAAAGTGTTATGGAACTTAATTCCATAGCAAGTTTGCTATAGAATGAAATTTCATAGCTACTTTGCTACAGAATTTTGCTACGGAAGTAGGTTCCATAGCTATTCGGCAACGGAATCTTGCTACGAAAAATAATTTGGTAGCTACTTTGCTACAGGGGACATAACCGTAGCAAATTTGTTACCGAAAGTGTTATAAAACTTAATTTCATAGCTAGTTTGCTACAGAATAAAATTTCATAGCTATTTTGCTACAAAATTTTGCTACGGAATTAGGTTTCATAGCTATTTGGCTACAGATTCTTGCTATGGAAATATATTGTGTAGTTACTTTTCAACAAGGGAAATATCCGTAGCAAATTTGTTACCGAAAATGTTATGGAACTTAATTCCATAGCAAGTTTGTTATCGAATGAAATTTCGTAGCTATTTTGCTACAAAATTTTGCTACGGAACTAGATTCCATAGCTATTCGGCTACGGAATCTTGCTACGAAATGAAATTGTACCAAGTTTATCTCTACTATATTATAAAGGATTTACCCCTTCCATAATTAGTAAGGCTGGAAATTCAGCCAACACACTTACCATTTTTGTAACTTTTTGGTAAAAAATTATTGCATCTGGCATGATTCGAACACAGTACCAAAAAATTACAAACAACGATTTTACCAACTGAACTACAAACCAACACATTGTTTTCTTTCTGAAGTAAGATTATATATTTGCATTTCGGTTCTAATGAATTCAAATCCCTAATTCTTGGATAATCAACCGACGGTTTGGGGAAGCGGACCGTTTTGGGGAAGTGCGGTGTTGGAACTCCAAACTCATTAAATGAGATATATGAAGGAACACGTTCATGCCCTAATTCCCCTATATCTAAATCTGGCCACTCACTATTTCTTGGATTTCTTGGTTTCTAAATGCGAAGCAAATGGTTTTTGTTTCGATTTTATGGTTTCTAACTCTGCAAAGGTAATGGCTTTTGTATCGATTTCACTCACCCCTCACATATTTCTTGGATTTCGATTGTTGTTTGCAGCCGACATTGCATTCTCGAGGTGAAAAATTGGCTGCATTTTTCCCTATTATTCACCATGATATTGCAAATGCGAGTCCAATTCATCTACTTGGGTCTGTTTTTCTCTGCTTATCAGTATGTCTTTTCACACCTTATTTCGTTTATTTATTTATTATTTGATGCTTCAGATCCAATGAAAAATGGTATGAAGTGAAGGAGTAGAGATGAAATATTAGTTGTTATTTGTCCGCCTATTGAAGCCCTGACCCTAATCGACAGTTCTCAAGAACTCTGTTCCAGTAAGAAAATTTTCATCTACTTGTCACTCTTTAAACCTACTAGATAAAGTTGATGTATGTTTTAATATTAAAATAGCTAATTAATCAATTTATGATAACTAATAAGTCAACAAAATTTAAATACTGGCGGCATCCTCGTGTGTTACTGTTGTTATCACTGCCAATATGCATTGATCTAATTTTAGAGATAAATCATGGTAAGTTCACAAATTCTATTACAAAAAATTACAGACAAAATTTGCTAATTTTAAAATTGATTGAAAATTAATAGTAACTTTTTACATGCATATAGATCTGGAGTTGTATCCCTTATAACATTGATTAAATTGATGCGGTTGACCTTTTGAGGTTAAACTAACTAACCATGAATACTTTTTGAGGTAAAACTAACATTTTAACATTTGTGTTCCAGAATCTAATTTACTTGAGATATAAAAGACATTAAAGTAACCAATTTTATCCATGGATATGCACTTTTGACCTAAATCATATTTTTTCAGGTATCAGTTTTTGAATTACATGAAAAATATGACATGTTTCCATTGCGAATGCAAACGCCAACCAGATAAAATTTACTGAAAATCAAATGCAAGATAGACAAGACAAGACAGGTCAAAGGTTAAGATTTGACCATATTCCTAACAGGGTGATGGATCAGAGCATGGTGGTGTCTGCCATAATTGAGCTGGTAGTGCTGGTCTTGAAGTGTTAGACACATTAGGCACCAGTTGGAATATGTTATACTATTTTTTTTTAAAATTTAGATCAAAATGTGTTTCATATCAAGATTTGTTGACAAAACAGCAGTTAACTTGCAGTTATGGAACTATTTTGTAGTAATTTTAAATAATTTTTTATATGTTTTTAGTTAACTTGGGTTGACCTGGCCATCGGACCAAGTTGCCTTAAAACATTTTGATTAACCAAAATTTTCAAATTTTAATGTCTCTGGTGGTTGGAAGAAGTGCGGTTGGTATGTTTATAATCCATTAAATTTATTTTGGATTGTAAAAACTTTGTATCAAGTGAGTATTTGGAAAACACAACTGGCTTTCATTCTTTTGTTTTATCAAGTGATTATCTTGGATTGTACTAAAAATAGTCTTTCTTGTATTATTCATCTTAAACTTCTCAATGTAATGCTTCTGTGACTATTTACATACATATATTTTATAGCATCTTTGTTATTTGTCATTTGTGGATGTCAATTTATATACTTAGTATTTGATTGTAATTCACACTTTTAACCAATGTAGTGAAACAATAGATTAAAATAAATGGCATTTATTAAGATGTTAGGTGATATTTCTCATATTTTTATCTAATTTAATCCAAAGATTGATGTATCTTTGATTTACACTATTAGCCGGGACTTGAATAATCTTAGCTGACCGAGGAGATCATCTAATAGGATTTTGGGAGGATTAATTTAAATCCTGAATTGTGCGCCGTAAAAATATAGGCATTTAGGTACCTGTCGCCGCATTGCGCGGGTACCTGCTAGTACTACATAATGAAATTTCATAGCTATTATGTCATAGAATTTTGCTATGGAACTGAATTTTGATACGGAACTGAATTTCGTAGCTATTTTGCTATAACTAAAAAATTCAAAGTTATGGAATTGTGTCTTTGTATATACTGTGTCGGGTCAACCCGGAACACCTAAAAACATATAATCTTTATTATTATATAAAACTACTTCAAATATCAAAAGCCGTTAAAATGTCTAAACAACATCTAACATCAAATATCGCATTATAAATTAAATTAAAAAAAATACACTAAATTAAATTTAAACATAATCAAACATCACATTATAAATCTACTAAAGAGTTATAAATCTACTAGACAATTTGATGTAACACTTGGCTAAATTAAAAATAATTATAATCATAAATGAATTTTTACATAGAGGAACAATTTTAAATGCCTGCACTCTATTCTTTACAATACGAGATAACATGGCCCGTGCGATGCACAATGAATTATTTTGAACGTAAACAATATCGTATACATTGTATTGGTGTTACAGGAAAATCACAAAATCTTGATCGCTAACATGGTTAGCTCTGATATTGGGTCCTTTACTAAATTAGCGTAACACAAAAAAAAGTAGTTATAACATAGATGTTATATTATGAAAATTTTTTGATTTATCTTTTAGAAGAACAAATATGAATGAATGACGATATATCTTCAATCGAAGCCGGTTATTTAGTAGTTCCGAAAAATCAATATGTAAAAGATTATTAAAAAAGGGATCATTGTAACTTATTTCTTTGCAACATAAATTTAATAGTTAATAAATAATTACAATTATTTTATGTGTTTATAACAAAAAAAATTATTAAAAAAGGTTAAATCTTTATTATTTCATTTTAACCCCAAAATCATGGGCGATTCGATTGATACGTTAAAACCCTTTGCTACATTAGGAATCCTTTACTAATAATTATTAGTTTATTAATCATATTTATAATAAATCATACATGAGTTTATCTAACTCATAATCATTTACTAATAATATATATATATATATATATATATATATATATATATATATATATATATATATATATATATAAATTGAGTTTCAATTTTGAAGTTGTAATTAATATCATGCATTTAATATTACTAATAATATTATGTAAACTAAATTTTAAAAATAAACTCATGAAATTGTAAGACCAAAAGTTTTGAAATAAATATAAATAATTATAATAATAAAAAGTTCAATAAATAAGAGACTTTTCAAATTACATTAATCTTACCCATTAGCATCTATAAATACTCATTCTCATATTACAAAAAATTTTAACACTCTAAATGTGCATCCAAAAGAAATACCTAACAAGTAGAGTCAACAACAAAGATCTATAGGGTTTTTTTTATTTATCATCGCTATTAATTGGTAATCAAACATAATGTTTATTATTTGTATTTTTTGAAGAAAAAAATCATAGAGATGAACTCTTTATGATTTTGTTTTAGAGAGAGTATGTTAGTTGTTTTCGTTTAAAATTACACAAACTCTTTTGTATATATGTATAACATTATTATTCGTTGTTTATGTACATTTTGAATAAAAATTATATTATATAATGATCTAATCGTTATCATTATAGTATATGAGATTGTGTATGATATTATCACAATTATTTAAGATGGATATCTTATCATGTTAATGGTCACAAATTGTTGTCCATTTGATGGTTGCTAGATTTATGCTTACTTCTTTTGTATATGTATAAAATATAAAAATTTAGTTCCATTTTGATGTTATATTGATTGTTTATGTACATTTTGTATAAAAATTATATTATATAATGATCTAATAGTTATCATTATAGTATATGAGATTGTGTACGATATTATCACAATTATTTAAGATGGATGTTTTATCATGTTAATGGTCACAAATTGTTGTTCATTTGATGATTGTTAAATTTATGCTTACTTCTTTTGTATATGTATCTATATTAACATAAAAATTGAGTTCCAAAACAAAAGTTGCATTTAATTCTATTGTCATTATTACACTTATTTAGAATAGTCCTTCTTTTACTTTCATTTTGATATTAATATTAGACTTAAATTCCATTATGTCATATTCTACCCTTCCTAACGTATTTGTATTAATTCACTTTATATATGCAAAGCCTTTCCAAACGTATTTGTTACCATGTAATTATTTTGCATTCAATTTACATTTATTTAACCCACTAAAAAAACTGCACAAGGAGCCTTAATTCCAACCTTTCCAATACCAAAAAAACGTTTCCAAACGTATTTGTTACCATGTAATTATTTTGCATTCAATCTACATTTCTTTAACCCAAAAAAAAAAAAAATGCACAAGGTGCCTTAATTCCAACCATTTCAATACCAAAAAAACTGCCATTGCATTTAGTTCGATAACCTCATCTCCACAAGAACATACACAGTCCTGCATATAAATATAAGTGTTTAACACCAATTCTTTGAAGTTGCAAAGGTATCATCCTCTTATCTTAAGTAATATTTATATTTATCTATCTGAATGTCTCCTTCATTTAAAAAAAACTTCCTTTTATATTTTTTAATAATTGTTTAATTATCTTATCACTTGCTTTCTGGGAACATTTTTTGTAAAATCTTAATGGCGACCTTCATTTTGCTAGCTCTAATGATTTCTTGACATGTATAATATTTAACCGATATTACAGGTGCACGTTAGCATCAGTGATTACAAAAGTGGACAAAATCTTAAGGCCAGAAGCAAAACTAATTGTGCGCGATAACATAGAGACGAATTCTGAGATTGAGAATATGGCAAAATCTCTGCATTAGAATATTCGTACGACATACAACAAAGAAAAAGAAGGATTGTAATAATTATTATTATTTTCTTTAAATACTAAAAAAATACATCATTAGGTGATTCAGGGATTGTGGGAAGCATGTGTACTTTGGTATATTACATTTAATTTATTTTTGCAATTAAATCAAATTTATTATTTTCAAGATTATATATATACATACGTACTTACATATTAATTGGTGAATTTGACACAAAACTGCCTCTGCATTTACTTTTTAATATAAATTAAATTAAAATGAGTTAGTAACCTATGATCAAATGTTAAATTTACATGATTGAAATATTTTTAAAACTTGGTTACTATTATAGAATGAAGGTAAACTTTGAGTGACCTAGATGGAACACTTTTGAAAATTCATTACTATTCTATGAAATTAACCTTTTAATTAATTTATTGTGTCTATTGTTATAATAATAGGTGGGTTTGACACAACACATTTGTAACGACCCGAAATTTGTAGATAAATAAATTTTATAAAAATATGATAAATAAGGATAAATCATTTAAAGAGTGTAGGAATCGGTTTCGTGTCATTTGGACATCGTATGGGAAAGTTATGGACGAAACCGTGTCGAAGCAAATGTCAAAAATTGCAGCCTGGGCTGCATAGCCCAAGATAGCGGCGCTATCTTGGGATAGCGACGCGATTTCTCGCGCTTCCAGCAGAAACTCGAAATAGCGAACGCTATCATGGACGCGATTTATCACGGGTGTCAGATAGCGGCGCGATTGCTTGTTATCGGCGCGATTTCTTGGTCTGGACAGCATTTAAAGTCGGGATTTGGCTCATTTATTATCACCCCAAACCCTAGTTCTTCTCTCTGCAAGTGAGTATACGTTTTTGAGTGGAAAAGGTCGTTTGGAGCCGATTTTGGGGTCCAAATCAAGTGATTTTGCTTCCATTGTTGAAGATCAAGGTAAATCTTCACTCCTTTGTAGTGTAGCTTTAGATCTATGGGTGTGTGAGCTTGGGTTTGAAACCCTAGTTCTTGTGTTTGTGATTAATGGTTGAATAAAGATTGTATACACTTAATAGATGGTATTTTAACAAAGGAAACAAGTGTATGGTTAAGATTTGTAAGAAACTTGAGATTGTTAAACCTAGGGTTTTGAAAACCATCAAAATTGGGGAAAATGGTATTTTGGGTTAGTTAGTGATGATTTATGATTAACCTTGTGATGATTATTGAAATAGGACTTCTACCAAGAGGTTGGAGGTCAACAAGTGGTTTGAGAAAGTGAAGATTTGGTGTTCAAGGAACACATTTGGTGCCTTAAATTGCTAAGGTGAGTACGTGTGGACTTTACTGAGTACATAGTCATTGAAATATGTTTTCTTGTTTGTGATTTGGTCTATTTGATTAATTGTGTAGACTATTAGTTTGTAGAGTTAGTTATATATTATTATGAATATTAAAACTAACTTGTTTGATGATTTATGAGATAGCCAAGGGCTTAGAGGGAATAACTCGAGAAGTTATGACGTGTGATAGTGTGGCGGTGATTCGGGGGATCCCCGGTCACTTTGGATGGGGCGGATTGGGCATCGACCCATGGACCATCATGTGTTAGGAGGCTTGCTACCGGACGAGATCCGGCTAGAAGTCGGGTAACGGTAGATTGGGCGATTCCCTCTTACCGTTACCATAAGGCTTATTAAGGCGGGGGATCCCCGATTAATAAGTATGTGAGATGACGGGTTATTTGGAGATGTTCCGGATAACTAGATAGACTTGCTAGGGAGGCAAGAATGATAGAGTCACAATAGGGTGGCTAAACGTATGATGACGAGATATATATATGTTTATATATAATGTGATACTTGTTTGTTTTATCGGGGTCTAAACCCATGCAGCTCACGAGACTTTCTTGTCTCACGTACTCCTTGTTTGTTTTGCTATGTACTCAGGTTCAGGATAGAAGATTTAGGTTCGCATGGATAGAGGCGGGGCCTAGAATAGAAGAACATTAGAGTGGATTTTTGCTTAGCTTTGGTTTTGATATACTTTGTAACACCAAACCTCATACTCTGATTTTCATACCAAAGGTTTTTGTAAATCCATATTTTGGAACCGTTCTTCTATTTATAAAATGGTATATTTTGGTGAAATGTTTTGTTATAAAAATTGAGGTGTTACAACTTGGTATCAGAGCTATAGTTTAAGTGAATTAGGTTGGTTGACCATCCTAGTCTTAGACTGTAGCCATAGGAATGTAATATTCCTTGAGATCGATAGGTTGACCTTGAGACTTTATGTTAAGTTTAGGGTTGAACCTAGGGGGACCTATGAAAGTTGATATGATTATGTATATTGAGTCCTATGCGACTAATGAGTTGTACATGAGGTACTAAATTATTTGATGTCTACCGTATAGACTTGAACGAAATAAAATGGTGAACACTCGTAGAAGTGGAAAGGCTCCACAAGATCGAGGGGATGAAATACCCTGCGTTGAGGTTGTGGTTGAACAAGAAAATCAACCGTCGATGCATGATGAATCGGAGGTCGGAGCTAATAAGACTCCGGTAACCATGGCGGATCTCCAAACTATTATTGATCAAATCAAAGGGACGGTGGCCGAAGAAGTGCACCGTATTATGAGAGACCGTGAAAAGTCAGGAGGTGATCGTGAATCCGGAGCTAGGTCGGATGAGAGGACCGGGGGTAGTGGTACCCGAGAGGATAAGTTCTCAATCGGTGGTGGCGGTGATGTTGGGGCAAGGCCCGATGAAAAAGATGGTTGTACTTTTAAGTCTTTCATGGCTTGTAAGCCAAGCGTGTACACGGGTAGTTCGGACCCGAAGTTAACTATGAGGTGGATCCGAGAGACCGAGCGAGTCATCGGAAGTAGCAAATGTAAGAAAGCCGATATGGTGACGTATGCGTCACAATTGTTGAAAGAAGATGCTATGGTATGGTGGGATATTGTCTATGAAACCTCGAAAGGGAGGTGGTGAAGAAGATGTCATGGGATGACTTTACCACGAGGTTGAGGAGAAAGTTTTGCCCCGAAAGGGATTTGAAAAAGATGCATGAGAGGTTTGTAACCCTAAAGAAGGGTGATAGGTCGGTTGAGGAGTACTCAAGGGAGTTCACGGGATTGCTCCCGTTTGTTGCAAAAACTTATTTTGAGGAAAGATCGAGGGTAGTCCGGTATGCTTGTGGGCTACCATGGGAGTACCAATTGGAGGTAAAGAGAGCGGTCACACTCGATGAGGCCATTGGTGCCGCACGGGGTGTGGAAGAGGTAAATGCGGCAAGGAATGCCGAGAGGGTCCATGTGGACGAGAAAAGGAAAGCCCAGGGCGGCTCGGGAACTTACAAAAAGGGGAAGTTCACATCGAATTCCTCCAAGCAAGGAAGTGTTGCCTCATGCAAGAGGTGCGGGAAGAACCACACCGGCGAATGCCGAGGGGATTCGAAGGCGTGCTACAATTGTGGCAAGGTGGGGCATTTGGCTCGGGATTGTAGAACCAAGGCGTTTTCCGAGATAGAGTGTTATTCGTGCCACGAGATGGGACACTATAGCAATGTGTGCCCAAAAAAGGGGAGCGTGCCAATGGTGCCCACGGCTCAAAAGAAGGCGGAACCGGCTACAGTGAAGGGGCGTTCCTTCCAACTGATTCGGGAGGAAGCAAAAGAGGTGCACGACGTGGTATCAGGTACTTTATTCATTAATTTTTTGTCAACTCATGTATTATGTGATTCGGGTCCTACTTATTCGTTTGTGTCTCACAAATTTGGTGGGAAGTTGAATGTGATATCGGGATTGTTAGATTAAGTCGGTTAAATAGAGTTAGCCAATGGGAAATCTCAATGGTCAGATGTGTTTATAGAAATTGTGAGTTAGAAATAAGTGGGAAAAAGTTTAAAGTCGATTTATTGCCCGTGAGGATAAAGGATTTTGATATGATTATCGGTATGGATTGGTTGGGTATGCACCAAGTCAAGATATTATGTGATTACGGTTTAATTGTTTGATTGATTGCACGAGTTGATGCCTATAGAAATTGGAAATGAGTCGCATGATGTGGAGACTTATTTTGGGAATAGTCTTCCCGGTTAATTATGTATAAGGAAACATGCATTTGAAGGATTATAGACAAGTGTGTCGTGTGTAGTAAGGATATAAGGATTGATGCTATTATGTAGTATCGAAGAATGAACCGGGAGAATGGTAAATGTATTTCAACAAAGGATAGTAGTACAAGGAAGTACAAAGTCTTGGTAAGGAATGTTAATGTGGATTGGGATTCTAGGAATAGAAACCTTGGGGAAATGGAACTTGGATGTTCGGCGAGAAGCCGGATAGGTAATGTAATGATTGTTACACGTGAATGGTAAAGAAAAGAATGACTACGGTAGAGTGATGTCTTAGAACTCATAAATGGAATGTATGTGGAAATGAATAAGTGTCGGGAACGACGGATTTTGATTGTTGAATGTGATTGGGTAAAAAGTTGGCATAAAGCCATGTCAAGTTTTGTGACAATAATGATGAATTCGATATCAAGGGTGAGAAAACAATTATGGGTTACATGTTATATTAATGGCATGACAGTATATGACATGGGGTAGTGTGAGACTACGGTTGGAAAATAAGTATTTCAAGTATCGCGATGTATAAAGACGATAGTATAGAATGTTGGGCCAATGTGTGCCAAGTCATGGGTTACAAATGTAGACCGGAGTCGATTGGTCGACTTAAGATGACCGGGTTGACCGGTGAACTATGGTTGAAGGAATAGATTGATGGTTACCCCGGTGGTGACAAAAGATTTGGAAAGTTGATTAATAGGGAAATGAACCGTTTAAGGGTGATTAGTGTGTGAGTGAGACGGTAAATGGGAATCGGAAATTTTATTGGTTACCCGCGAGGTACAATGCTTGTGCATTATGTGATGGCCTTAAAGGCATGTGATAATGAAAAAGGTAATGTTATATGAAACGTGTTAAGTAGTATGTCCAACGAGAAATGTGTGAATATGAAAGAAAATGATAACGTGATGTTATGAGAAATGTGCTAAATTGCATGGTGAATAAATAGACGATTAAATGGGTAAGATAGTGGTAAAGTATGTGATGTGAAAAGGTGTATACTAGTGAAGTATGCATGATAGGATAAGAAAGAAAGGATGTGATTAGCTCGGGGGATCCCCGGCTACTATGATGTTTAGGGGTGGAACCGGTTGGGCGAATCCCAATGGTTCCATTCCGAGATTGGAGATGTTCCATTCACTGTGACAGTTTTGATCTTGATGGATTGGAGGCTTTCCAATCATCTTGATGTGATAGTTAAATTATGGATTGTTATGTCCGTATGACAATGTTTATGTATTTATGTGATAAATGTAGAACTATGTGGTTAATGTGTATTGTTATGATTTTATGATTAGTGGAAATTTGGTGTGAAATGCGGGTTGCATTAGGTCATGTATGGGTATAGGATGCCTACGACCTCTAGAATATGAGTAAGAGAGTACTTTTGGAAAGCAATTGTTATTGGGGACCAAGATATGGTCAACTTGTGCGAAATTATGGTATGTGATGCAAAGATGATTGAAATGATACTAAGTGGTAGTATAAGTAACCAAATGAAGGTTTAGTAATGGTAAATACTAGTATGACCTTAAGTAAAGGTGCGACTCCCTGATTGTTTGGGTAGAAATAGAAATTTTTGGAAAAACGGGAACAATGGTTAAGGAAACAATAATGAAGATAACCGGAAGTGATAAGTCGAGAATGATGTCCCGTGAGTAGGGAATTTGTTGATTTGGGAAAGTATGGTTGACTTTATGCAAAAGTCAAGATTAATCAAATTTGGGATTGGTTGACGTGGTCAAAGATGGACTATGACTCTCGTTTTGGATGACTAGTGAACGATGAGGGCATAATGTATTGATTGCGTGTATGTGAGAAGGTTAATGGAATAATTGAAAGAATTATAGTCGAATTATGCGACTTTGACCCGTTGGGTGTTTAGGGTTGAATTTGGGAATCGAGTGTATGATTATTGATGGTCATAAATTAAAGGTCGGTTGTAACAGAAATAATGATTTATGGAATCTCTAGTGAATAAAGAAATTGTTAAGGTATAGTTGACTTTGTGCTTAAGTCAAAGTTTGGACGATGTTGTGAGATGACGACTTGGTCGAAGCTAGACTTTGACATCCGTTCCAATCAATTAGCTGATTTTAATGATTGTGTCGTATCGTTGTTATGAATAAAAGGATTGGTTGAAGGATTGAAAGTGTTTTGGTCAAATTGTGAACACATATTGTTGACTAAATTGGGATGAGAAAAGTTGATGGTAATAGCCACAAGGGGACGAGAACGGAATGCTCGGTCGAATATGGGTTGAAAATTTTTGGCGATTCTGAGGACGGAATCCTTTTAAGGGGTGGATAATTGTAACGACCCGAAATTTGTAGATAAATAAATATTAGAAAAATATGATAAATAAGGATAAATCATTTAAAGAGTGTAGGAATTGGTTTCGTGTCATTTGGACATCGTATGAGAAAGTTATGGACGAAACCGTGTCGAAGCAAATGTCAAAAATTGCAGCCTGGGCTGCATAGCCCAAGATAGCGGCGCTATCTTGGGATAGCGACGCGATTTCTCGCGCTTCCAGCAGAAACTCGAAATAGCGAACGCTATCATGGACGCGATTTATCACGGGTGTCAGATAGCGGCGCGATTGCTTGTTATCGGCGCGATTTCTTGGTCTGGACAGCATTTAAAGTCGGGATTTGGCTCATTTATTATCACCCCAAACCCTAGTTCTTCTCTCTGCAAGTGAGTATACGTTTTTGAGTGGAAAAGGTCGTTTGGAGCCGATTTTGGGGTCCAAATCAAGTGATTTTGCTTCCATTGTTGAAGATCAAGGTAAATCTTCACTCCTTTGTAGTGTAGCTTTAGATCTATGGGTGTGTGAGCTTGGGTTTGAAACCCTAGTTCTTGTGTTTGTGATTAATGGTTGAATAAAGATTGTATACACTTAATAGATGGTATTTTAACAAAGGAAACAAGTGTATGGTTAAGATTTGTAAGAAACTTGAGATTGTTAAACCTAGGGTTTTGAAAACCATCAAAATTGGGGAAAATGGTATTTTGGGTTAGTTAGTGATGATTTATGATTAACCTTGTGATGATCATTGAAATAGGACTTCTACCAAGAGGTTGGAGGTCAACAAGTGGTTTGAGAAAGTGAAGATTTGGTGTTCAAGGAACACATTTGGTGCCTTAAATTGCTAAGGTGAGTACGTGTGGACTTTACTGAGTACATAGTCATTGAAATATGTTTTCTTGTTTGTGATTTGGTCTATTTGATTAATTGTGTAGACTATTAGTTTGTAGAGTTAGTTATATATTATTATGAATATTAAAACTAACTTGTTTGATGATTTATGAGATAGCCAAGGGCTTAGAGGGAATAACTCGAGAAGTTATGACGTGTGATAGTGTGGCGGTGATTCGGGGGATCCCCGGTCACTTTGGATGGGGCGGATTGGGCATCGACCCATGGACCATCATGTGTTAGGAGGCTTGCTACCGGACGAGATCCGGCTAGAAGTCGGGTAACGGTAGATTGGGCGATTCCCTCTTACCGTTACCATAAGGCTTATTAAGGCGGGGGATCCCCGATTAATAAGTATGTGAGATGACGGGTTATTTGGAGATGTTCCGGATAACTAGATAGACTTGCTAGGGAGGCAAGAATGATAGAGTCACAATAGGGTGGCTAAATGTATGATGAAGAGATATATATATGTTTATATATATAATGTGATACTTGTTTGTTTTATCGGGGTCTAAACCCATGCAGCTCACGAGACTTTCTTGTCTCACGTACTCCTTGTTTGTTTTGCTATGTACTCAGGTTAAGGATAGAAGATTTAGGTTCGCATGGATAGAGGCGGGGCCTAGAATAGAAGAACATTAGAGTGGATTTTTGCTTAGCTTTGGTTTTGATATACTTTGTAACACCAAACCTCATACTCTGATTTTCATACCAAAGGTTTTTGTAAATCCATATTTTGGAACCGTTCTTCTATTTATAAAATGGTATATTTTGGTGAAATGTTTTGTTATAAAAATTGAGGTGTTACAACATGCATGCAGCTGTGACACCAAATTAATATACTTAAGTAAATATTATTGATCTATATATATTAAAAAAATAAGTTCACACAAGAAGTTGATGGTTACTCTATGAGAAAAATTAGGTGATACCCTTGAGATGATGGTTAGCCACACCGGAAACTGCATTGTAATTTGGCACACTTTACTTTTTTAGTAGAATACCCAATATCAAAGCCAAATATGTTAGTAATCATGTTTTACGTACTTTACCCGTAAAATAACTCTATCATGTCAAAGCCCGTGCATCGCACGGGCCATGCTTTCTCGTTATTTCAAAAGTCTTGATAGGTCAATTTATTAGTTCTTATTATAAACAGACATGAGTTTATTATTTATATTTATTACAAAACTATTGGTCTTACAATTTATTGTGTTTGTCAAATTGTTATTAAAATGAGTTCATTATTAAAATTTATGTTAAAACTCTTGATTTTATAAATATAAGCTTCTCAATCTTTATTAACATGATTTATTTATTATAATCATAAATATAACATCAGAATGGAACTCGATCAATTTTTATATTTTATACGTATATACAAAAGAAGTAAGTATATATTTAACAACCATCAAATGAACAACAATTTTTTTGATGGATTAGAACTTAATGTTACTTCGTACATTGAAATCAATATTTATTATATAACAATTTGCTACGTTAGGAATCCGTCGATATAACAATTTGGTAGATTTATTAGTTTATTAATCATATTTATAAGTAACCATACATGAGTTTATTACTCATAATCATGTACTAATAATTATTTTAGAAGTCTTAATAGGTCGATTTATTAGTTTTTACTATAAACATACATGAGTTTATTACTTATATTAATTAACTAATATTTATTTCAAGACTTTTGATATGACAATTTGATTAAGTTTTTAGTTTTTACTATATTTTTAAATGTCATTTACTTAGATACAACATCAAACATGAAACTCATTTTTTAAATGAGACTCAACTTATATATAACATGATTTATTTAATAGTATAATAAATACAACATCAAATAAAACTTATTAATTGGATTAAAAGTAAATTAACAAATCAAATGAACAACAATAGTAACCATTAGCATGATAACACATCCATATTAAATTTTGTGTGATAATATTACACACAATCTCATATACTATAATGATAACTATTAGATCATTATATAATATCATTTTTATACAAAATGTACACAAACAACGAATAACAATTTTATAAATATACAAAAGAGTTTGTGTAATTTTAAACAAAAACAACAAACATACTCTCTTTAAAACAATACCTTAAACACCTCATCTCTAATAAGAACATAATCATTAAAGGTATTTGTTGTTGACTCCACTTGTTAGATGTGTTCTTTTGGATGCACCCTTAAAGTGTTAAAGTTTTTGCAACATGAAAATGAGTATTTATAGACCATACTGTGTAAAATTCATAACACTTGAAAAGTCATATTTAATGAACTTTTTATCGTTATCATTATTTATATTTATTTTAAAACTCTTGATCTTACATTTTAATGAGTTAATCAAATTATTATTAATATGTTATCATTACTATAATTTATAACTATTAATTTTACAACTTTTGAGTTTCTCAATCTTTATTAACATGACTTTTAATAGATTAATCATAAAACATTAAAATGGAACTCAATTTTTAATAGATGGTAATTAATGCAACTTCAAAAGTGGAACTTATTCTTTATGTATATGATCTTACATTTTAATGAGTTAATCAAATTATTATTAATATGATTTCATTACTATAATTTATAACTATTAATTTTATAACTTTTGAGTTTCTCAATCTTTATTAACATGATTTTTAATAGATTAATCATAAAACATTAAAATGGAACTCAATTTTTAATATATAGTAATTAATGCAACTTCAAAAGTGGAACTCATTCTTTATGTATATGATCTTACATTTTAATGAGTTAATCAAATTATTATTAATATGATTTCATTACTATAATTTATAACTATTAATTTTACAACTTTTGAGTTTATCAATCTTTATTAACATGATTTTTAATAGATTAATCATAAAACATTAAAATGGAACTCAATTTTTAATATATTGTAATTAATGCAACTTCAAAAGTGGAACTCATTCTTTATATATAATATTAATTTTACAACTTTTGAGTTTCTCAATCTTTATTAACATGATTTTTAATAGATTAATCATAAAACATTAAAATGGAACTCAATTATTAATATATAGTGTTGTATAGTTTATACCCTGTAACAATTGTTAGTATAATCAAATAATCAGAATGAACAAAACCGAACCTGAAAGTTGACGGGGAAGAACAGAAAACCGCACGGAATGTATTCCTGTCCTTTAAGGTTTATACGAGCCGTATGTTGTTAGCCTTCAACGTATCACCCCGGGATTTGATGCAGTATAACAGTGGGTTCCGACAGCAAAAGAACCACTGTGTAACACAAAGTGATGAAGCAGAAACAAAGAAGAACACTAGCACTTTTTTCAGAGAGAATGACTGTGAATTTTCGTGTGTTCTCTAACACTGCACTGAGCTCTCTTATATAGGCCAATACTGAAAACGTATACCATCATTGCAGTCTTTAAAACCGTATTAATACAGTCTTGAAACCGATATTTGATAGTCAAAAACGGAAGAAACGTACACAGTATTAACACCTCATCTTTAATACCCGAACGTTTCGTTTGAGTGTTTGAATATCTTCACGGTACTGGCCAAAAAGAAAGCTCCTCAGCTCCCAGCGAAGTGCAAAGTGCGCCTAAATCGCGCCATTTCGCGTCATCGGTCTCGGCTCGGCGCGCGTGTGGGTCTAGCCTTTAATCCTCCACTAAAGCCTTTGAAAGCTTAAGGAATTAAATGCCTTATAAACCCACTAAAAGTTCTTCCTCCCACCAATGTGGGAACTTGCCAACTTGCAAGTTATTAATTAATATTGCTATTAATTAATATTTCCAACAATCCCCCGCCAAGTTGGAAAGTTTCCTTTCATTCAGACAGATGCTGTACCTTAGGTGTCATGAAGATTAAACCCAAGTTTAATGTGAGCAAACAAGAGGAGATTGATTCAATGGTATCCTAATAGGTTTAAACCAAGAACCTTAATAACCTCCCCGGTTTACCCCCACACAACATATGCCGTATTTGTGTTCTCCCTGAGCACTAATATGGCCATGTGCTAAAATCCTTTTCATGACCCTTTAGAAGATAAACCAACAGTCTTCATTTGAGGCGGCACCACCTCTAGATCATATAGGCAAAATTTTACAACATCTTCGTTGCTCAGATGTCTCCAAAATTTTGTTAAGAGTATTAACTCATCCTCGTTCTCGGCAACGACGTACTATCCTACCTCACATGGATCTATCTTTGATTGATAGTACCTTCTATCGTTAGTAATTTCGTTGTTACCCATTAAACATGAAAATAGGAGCACTAAGTTCAAGTTGGG
Organism: Calendula officinalis; assembly: GCA_963853835.1. Classification (NCBI taxonomy): domain Eukaryota; kingdom Viridiplantae; phylum Streptophyta; class Magnoliopsida; order Asterales; family Asteraceae; genus Calendula; species Calendula officinalis. The sequence continues at coordinate 72,937 of OY970830.1, read as the reverse complement.
TTTCCATTACTAACTGTTCTAGTTTGCTTTTAGACCCATGACTCTCGCGGTAGATGTTACTAAATCTCTCGTCAGAGGTTTGGTAAAGTGGTGGCGTTGGATAGAAATCACTCAGACCATATTCCAATTCTTCTTGCCATGTCTAGATATGATTACGGGCCCACCCCGTTTCGTGTTTTTCATTCTTGGCTTGAAGATGATAGCTTTAATAATATGATTAGTAAATCATGTGATGAGTTTTCCTCCTCTCATATCTCGGCAGTGGTGAGGTTTAAGGACAAATTGAAAGCCCTTAAACTAAAGGCAAAAAGTTGGTATAAGGATGTTAAAAAACCCAAGCTTGCGCACGTTAATGATTTAAAATTTATGGTTAAAGCTATAGATTGCAAGATGGATGAATATTCTGCTTCTGCTCAAGAAGTAGAACAAAGATTATGTTGGATTAAAGAAATCCAAGATTCAGAGAGGATTGAAAACCTAGATATTTTGCAAAAGCTCAAGGTTAAATGGAACGTAGAAGGTGACGAAAACTCGGCATTCTTTCATGGTTTATTGAAACAAAGGCGGAGATACCAATCAGTGCAAGGTATTCTTGACGATGGGGAATGGCACACCGACCCGGTTAAGGTAAAAAATGTGTTTTTAGATTTTTACAAGAATAAATTTTCTGAGATAAATACTACGATCCCATCGTTAGACGAATCTGACTTTAAAAAGATTAATGATTCGGATAAATTGGATCTTGAAAAATCTTGTTCTATGGAGGAATTAAAAAGTGTTGTTTGGAGTTGTGGGAGTGACAAAACTCCAGGGCCGGATGGGTTCAGTTTTAAATTCATTAAAGCAAATTGGGAACTTCTGAAAGACGACTTATTAGATTCGGTTGATGAATTTTTGTCAAAATGTTGTCTTCCCAGGGGATGTAATGCATCCTTTATTACTCTTATTCGGAAGATTACCAATCCGTCTTTGGTGAAAGATTATCGGCCTATTTCGCTTTTAGGGGTTCAATACAAGGTTATTGCTAAACTTCTCGCCTCCCGTTTGGCAAAAGTTATTAGTTGTGAACAATCCGCCTTCATTAAGGGTGACAAATTTTGGATGGACCCCTAATGGTTAGTGAGATTATTGATTGGTACAAAACTAAAAAGAAGAAGTTACTTTTATTCAAAGTTGATTTTGAAAAGGCGTTTGATTCTATATGTTGGAAATATTTAGATTTCAATTTGAACCGTATGGGTTTTGGTAATAAATGGAGACGTTGGATCAATGAATGTTTCTCTTCGGCTTCTCTTTCGGTTCTAGTTAATGGAAGCCCTACGGAGGAATTTTGTATGAAACGCGGCCTTCGACAAGGAGATCCCTTATCTCCTATTCTATTTATTATCGCGATGGAAGGGCTCCACATTCTTTTTAAAAAGGCAGTGCTTGAAAAACGTTTTTCCGGGGATTTTATTGGTTCTAATAATTTAAACCTCTCACATTTCTTTTATGCAGATGATGTCATTATTGCCTCGGAATGGAAGGTCAACGATTTAGATGCTATAATTAGTGTCTTAAATGATTTTTATTTATGTTCCGGTCTAAAAATCAACGTTAACAAGTCGAATCTATACGGAATTGGAGTCAACGATGATGACGTTTCCTCTTTGGCTCGTCGAACAGGTTGTGATGCGGGTAGCTTACGTTTTTCGTATCTTGGCCTTCCAATGGGAAATGATATGTCGAATCCATCTAATTGGGATCAAATCATTCAATAATTTAGGAAGCGTTTATCTTCTTGGAAGGTAAAAATGCTTTCTATAGGGGGAAGACTTTCTTTAATCAAATCAGTTTTAGGAAGTCTTGGTATATATTGGATGTCCCTATTCAAAGTCCCGTCAAGTGTTATTAAAAAAATGGGAGCAATGCGTGCAAAAAAAAATTTGGGGGGGGGGGGGGAATGATCTTGAAACAAAAATGTCGTGGATTGCTTGGAAGGACATTCTACCTTCCAAAGATAGAGGTGGTCTAGGGATTGTAAGTTTGGAGGCCCTTAATCTTGCTCTTCTAGTAAAGTGGAGATGGAGGTTCTTTAAAGAAAATACCTCTTTATGGAGTTGTGTGATTAGAGCAATATATGGAGATTATGGGGATATAAAATCTAGATCGAATCGTCGGCGAAAAAAGGCGCTTGGCCTCAGATCATTGAAGCGAATAACATTCTTCATGATACTGATATCATTAATTATAATGATATTAGGTTCTCGGTAATTAGCGGTGATTCGGTTAAGTTTTGGTTGGATACTTGGCATGGCTCGCAACCTTTATGTGACAAGTTCAACCGGCTTTATCGTCTTGATTTGAACAATTCATGTTTAGTAAAAGATCGATGGGTTGAGGGGAATTGGTCTTGGAATTGGAGACGAGATTTAAGGGGCGGTGTAGAACAATATCAATTAAATCATTTGATACAGGAGCTATCCCAAGTTCAATTGAGTGAAGGTCATGATAAGTTAACTTGGAATCCTGGCGGGCATTCTGACTACTCGGTGGCTCAGTCCAGATCTCATATTGACTCGAAGTTGTATCCGGGTTCAAACTCGCGAACGTTATGGTGCACGACTGTCCCTATTAAAGTAAATATTTTTGTATGGCGTTTGCAGCTCGATAGACTTCCCACGCGTCAAAATCTTTCTCGTAGAGGTCTTGAAATCGCTTCTATTTCATGTCCTTGTTGCAGCTTCAGTATCGAATCTTTGGACCATATTCTTTTCACATGTCCGATGGCCAAAGAGGTTTGGAGTTGCGTGGTTCGGTGGTGTGACCAAAAGCTTCACTCCATTAATTCTTTCGCTGGTTGGTGGCTTGGCTGTGATGGTTATCCAGTTATAAACAACAGAAGATTGAAGCGTCAAGTTATTGGTATTACCACATGTTGGTGGATTTGGCGTTATAGAAATGCTTTCATTTTTTATGGAGGGAGTATTCGTAAATCTGTTTTACTTGATTTTATCATTTTGTATTCTTTTATTTGGCTAAACCACAGAATTCCTAAGATTAATTTATCTTGGGATTCTTGGCTTTTGAACCCTTTGTATTGATGATTTAGCTATTTGCTAAATTCTAGTTATAAAATTTGCCGTTCAAAAAAAAAACAAATATGTGATGAAATTATTGTGGTAGATGCATTAAAATATGTGGTAGAAAAATCATCCCTGTTGTTTTTTTGGATGCAGAGTAATTAGAAAAAGATGAGGAGTGGATTGGTTGGACCATTGGTGTAGGCATTAAACTAGCCTATAACCCGTGATAAATCACGGACGGCTTATAAAATTTTTCGTAATTTTTTCCTGTGTATTTCAATAATCTTTTACTTCTTAAAGTATATTTTATTGATATAAAATTTTGTACTTTTAAAATAATTTTGTAATTAAAACATGTTCTCATACATATTTTTGAGAACATCAATTATAAAATTTACAAATCTAGTAACAGAAATAATCATTCTCTAAATCATTAATATAAGTATGTCAAAGTTAGATAAGTTTAGTTCCCGAACTATATTATGCATTTTTATAAAGTAAATATAAAATTATTCATAATAACTGTAATTAGCATATATTTCATCAAATAGGAGTCTACAAATTAAAAAATACATAAAAAGATTTTAATATCTTAATTAGAGTTGTAACTGTAATAAGTAACACACATCCTTGAAAGAAAAATCTCCTAGATTAGTGTATCTCACTAATTGTGTGCTTAACTGTGCATTTTAAGAGTTTAGGGTGCCAGTGTGTCTTTGAGTATAGTTGCAGCAATTGATGCACCATGAAGAGGTAGAGTTAACATCCATAAAAACCTCTTTATCCATTTACTAAACAGCATAAGTTAACATCCAAGAGTTACGATCTTTGAGTATTAAGGGGACAATGTTTTAAAGAGGCTTTTCTATTCAATATAGATGTAAGGGGGTAAAAAGGAAACATGTCAATCGGGTTGCAAGTCACCCAAAATTAGGGCTGTCAAATCGTGCTATTGTTTCGTGTTTCTGGATAACACGACACGACACAACACGACACGAAAACGTTCAACACGAAAACAACATGACACGAAGTCGTTTTTTATTTTTCTAACACAAACACGACACGATTAAAAAAACGATAACACGATAAACACGACAAACACGACAACACAAAATAAATAACAAATTTCTTGCTTATTACATGCTAAAAACACAATAAACACGACAAACATGACAAAATCATAACTATCGTGTCAATTTCATGTTAATCTCTGAACACGAACACGACACGACTTCGTGTTTGTTTTACACAACACGAACACGACACGAACACGAATTCAAATTCCAGTTTCGTCCCAATTTCGTTTCGTTTCGTGTATTTTTGTCGTGTCGTGTCAGGTTTTGACAGCCCTACCCAAAATGTATATCTAATGCCTAAACGTCATCCATCATTTTTATCAAATAATAGAATATTACTCGACACATTTAACTGCTTATTAAAAGAAATTGGACAAAAGTGTTCAGGGTCGACCAGAGCCGTATCAGAAACTTACTGGATTTAATCAAAACCCGTATTGACCCGTTACTTAACCCACCCATTTATAACTGTACGTCGTAGTTTCTCGAACAAAACTGCAGTTTCGGCCTTAGTATGAGTCTTCTCTTTCCGGTTAGTGATGAGCTCAATACCAAGCATCAACCCCCTCCATCTAACATATCCATTTACTAAACAGCAAAAGTTAACATCCATAAAATATTATCAATTATCATAAAACAAAAATTGTAAAGTTTAAAAAGGAGATTACTTAGATATTTTTCATAAGCCAATTTCAAGTACCCTGGGGCCAATTAAACTTCCCCGCCAACTCCCTAAATATTAATCAACGTTACAAATCATTGTAAATAATATAAAAGAAGATTTTAGTTTATAATTATATTGGAATCGAATTGACCAGATATAAGCCTTAATTTCTGAAATTGACGATAGTGAAACAGGGATGCAACTTTGATCTTTAAAGAAGCCTAATATGAAGAAGAAAATTAAGCCTAATTCATTCCCCTTCCCCGCTATTGAAATGGAGGTCTACCATCCACAACTTTCACATTTTACTACATCCACAAGTATTTTTACGTATTTAGTAACCACCAACTCATTACTGGAGGATATTATGCAGGTGTTAATTTTAATGATTTTACTTTTTATTAAGCTTATGATGTTCGTGATTTTCTTTTCAGTCTTGATGTTCATATGAATATACCTGTGATAGAAAATCTATTTTATTATATTCTATCCCCATCAATACCTCTAAACCAAAGAATGGAATTGTATCAGTGAAGTGTTCTATCAACATACAAAGCATGCTCAAATCAATTGATATCTCTTAAGAAGGAAACTTGAATAGGAACCTGATTTAAGTGTTCTTTAACTTCTTTTGTCTTCAGCAGGTATTGAAAGTAGAATTCAAACATTATAAAAACAACAACATGAAATCGACATATTTTCCTCAAAAATTAAATAACCCCTAACTAATACGTCATCAGAATCGTTATACACAAAACCATAACCATCATTATGTTCATCATCGGTGTCCATCGCATCGCCATTGGGGAATTGGTCGAAGATGTTGTTATAGGTGGGGGTTATAGATTCAAGTTGAGCAATTGAGTAGGTTGCTAATAGAAAAAGCAATCGAATTCAAACCTCAATCTGAAGCTTGGTAGCATAATCGAAATCAAGAGGCGGCTACCATTGAGCAATTGGTCGAAGAGGTTGTTATTGGTAGCAAACGAAGAGGCGGCATAATCTAGGTGAGGGTTAGAGAGTATTAAACTTACGTGGCAGGGTGTAAGCTCACGTGGCAGGGTGAGATGGCACTAAAGATTACATGGTATTATGAGGTGGCATTATCTAGGTGGCGAAAACATTCTTTTATTATATAGATGTAAATAAATTATGAAGATGATATTTTGTGTGGGTAATTTGAATCGGATGGAAAGTGAAGTCAATGTAATGTAATGTATGGGTATGGTGGCTTTTGCGTTTTTGACTTATGGATCTGAGTCTGACCCATGCATGATTAAGTGGTGACAGTCGGGAATCGTGGCACTACCACTACGGTTGTTATGTATATTTAGTATCTTTTTGGTTAGCGTTTTCATATAAGACATAGTGTAGCAATTGAAATAATTCTGTAAATAACCTTTTTTCTTGAGCAGTGATTTTGAGAGTACATAAGTTACTTCACCAACTACATTATACAAGATTTAAAGTATATTATACAAGTATTGTAAAATAGTGATTGTAATGTTTAGAAAATCACTTCCCTTTTTTCTTAGCTAGTTGCCAACGGAGAAAGAGATTACTAGCTGTTGATAAACACCTCACTCTATCATTTCAAAGTTGGTCGGTTTGTCATATGTTAGCAAAATATAGCGAGTCGTGTAGTAATCAGAGTGGAGAACCCCCCCCCCCCCCCCCCCCCCCCCCCCCACACACACACACACACACACAAAAACAACCGAATATACCATATATTTATGGAACTGCAGAGAAAAATTGAGAAAAAAAAATTGTATTTATGAATTAAAGTAGAAAAGATTGAGAATCTATTTTGAGGGTTTGTTTGGGCTTTTCATCCTTTGTTTGTAGTTCACAGGGCCTTTTGTAGAGTGTATTTTATCTTCTGTTTTGGTTTCTGGGCTTTGTCGGTGTATAATTTGCTTATATATATTCTAAAATAGTATAGAATATTTAAATGGACGTTTTAATAACCATAGTATCATCACAATTTTGTATCGAGCGTGTTTGGATATCATTATGTGACCTTGAAAACACAGTCAAGCGCACGACTGGTACTGTGTGCAACATAAACATACGACGACACTGTTTGTTTGTTAAGTGTCGCAAAAATAGAGAACCAATAAGTCAGTTATTTTGTAAACTAATATAAATGTCTGAATGTAAACTTTAAATTAACAACAATTACTAACATGTAAAAAGAGTTAAGATTGTCCATAGCCATATACAATGCATCTCACCTATTAATTGCGCTAGCTATTTACAGTGCCCATTCAGGTTTGGGAGAAAACACACCTGATGTATCAATGATCTATACATATTACAACAAGCATGTATGTTTATACATATATATAATATATGTTTGTAAATGATGTTTCAGCTTAAAATATAGCACCCGGCAATCCACATTCCTAGGTTTAAGCAGGGCCATCAGGTGAAGAAGGAAGCCAAATTTCTACACGGGTCCCACCAGCTCCAAGTGGTGCTTCCATGCTCCGAGGGGAGATGACTCTGAGGACACAACCGTAATTTTCCAATATCTCTCGGGCCACGGTTAACCCTGCTATAAAGTTCCATGTCATGTTGCCTTCAACCATACCTTTGGATAAAAGATCCGCTTCAAATGGTGTCAACGAATGCATTTGCGTCTGCAACAGAAAATAAAATAAAAAAAATTACATCATGAAGCAAGTAGAGAGGAGAGTTAACACACCATGTAGTGCATATCAGGCCCATCATCATCCACTATAATAAGAGCACCGCCAGCTGGCGCTGATGTGGACACAATCTCAACCGTCCCTCCTACATTTGTACGCAACAAAGCACCCTCAATTAGATTGCTTAAAGCCTGGCGTAGAGCCGGTTCTTCAACAGCAACCTCCAAAGATTCGGGAATTTCACATTTTTGTATGATTCGTTGCTGCTTCAGAGCCAGGGGTTCTAGTGCTTCCACCAAATCAGATAGTATATCAGAAGCATTGCATGGCCTTCTTGTACATAAAAGCAAAATATTACCATTAGCATTTATATTATATTATATTATATTTAACAACAATACCTGATATCTTGATTCAACAAAGGGGCAAGAGTGAGAGGGGGAATGGGCATTTCCAAATCCTTGGATTTTGAAGACAGAGAAAATGGCCCACCATACTCGCGTCCCGTAGACAAGACATTGGATAACTGAGACCTCACTGACTCGTCTATTTTCATTTGATTCTCATCATTGTAGCGGATTATATTAGTCTACAAGAAACTAAAATTATTAATATTCATAGTCCTTGAAGCCCAATAAAATTCTGGAGTTAACCTTGGTCATATGAACAGCATCTTGGAGTTCTTGAAGAGTTTCTCTCATTCGATCCCCTAGTACCATCATGTCCTCAACAATATCATAAGCAATCTATAACAGCATATTTAAATAACCAGTTATCACAATGTAATCTTTAAACAGATATTCACACACACACACCTCATTTTCCTTCATATTGACTGATAACATTTTGCTTAAAGTACGAATGCTAGCAAGTGGGCCACGAATCTGTAGATACACACACATAATGTCATCCAATGTTCAGAACCATTTAAATTTAAATATTTATTTATCTTACTTGCTCAACCAAATTATTCATCCTAACATTGTTTTGCCACGAAGATTGCTGAAGTAACATTGCCTTCTGCAGAAGAATATACACAAATTACTCATCCTAAGATTGTTTTGGACTAAGATAACTGACTGTACCAAATAAATAAAAGGAATTGGACATTTACCTGGTCCATAACATATGCCATAGCAACAGAGCGGGAGATGTTTATAGCATTTAATCTCTGTTCGGCAGAAAAGTTGTGTATTTCCAGAGCTTTATCTACAAAACTTTGGATTTCCCATGATTTTGAGATTCCATAAGGATAAACCGCATAAGATTCCGAGCCTTGTTTCATCTCATCCTCTTCCTTCTGTATTTCCAATTTTGGAAGTTCAGCAACCAAAAACCCAACAACAAACGGATGCTTCACCATTGGGAAAACCAAAGCTCTGAACTCGGGAATAAATTCTGCCTACAATTTAAATTAATATCTATCCTAAATTGAAGAAAGAACAATCAGAACATACTATCTCTTATTTTGCAGTAACATGTTGCATAAAATCATACCTGCTGTTTCAAAAGCGAAGCTTCTGCTGCCCTTAATCCTGTTGCGATACTAAAATTACCGATTACTATTAGAATATCAGCCACATTCCTTCCAGGATAAATGGTCACTCTACGTAACTCTAATCTGTCCATAACATAGCTACCAGCTGGTCTCACATATACCTGATCATTCATGGCACATGGATTAGGATTCGAAATTGTGTATTCAACAACTACACATCTACAAACTTGATATAATTTACTAAATTGGTATAGCCCCCTAATATTGATATTCCTAATTGAAGTCCATTACCACTCAAATCAAATTCCATCTGTATAACAAATTCTACATGATCATATATAAAACCGCAATAGCTAAATAGTGATACATATATTGGTAAAGCTAATAAAATCACCGATAACAGCGCTTCGGGATCAACAATACGACGAAAGAGATCCAACTGTTCGATACAAAGTGTCTGGAAATCAGAACTCGGAAGCACAATTGCTTTGTTCTTCCCATCTTGCTCAATTCTCTGCACGAATTCCACCGGAGACGTCGACGCCTTACGAATAGCGGCAGCGACAGCGGAAGCTGAGGATACCATGACTACATCATCTTCGCATGTGTTAGTGTTACCGTTATTGTTACTACTAAAACTCACTTGACGGAGAGCTGCAGAGCTGTTAGGGTTGCTGCAGTGAACGGCGGTGGAAGCTTTGTAAACAAGCTGACGACGAAGATCATGATGCTGATGAAGATGATGAAATTGTGGTGCAATTGACGAGAGGATCATTGCTTTGAGACCGCCGGAAGCTACCGGACTGTAGAGAGTGACTGATTGTTGTGGTTGGCTTTTCGTCTGCGGGCAGTGGTCGGCGATTTGCCCAAATTGGATAGAGGGTAACGATTTGTAAAAAGCTACTAGTACACTTGAGCCCTTATAGTCTTTAGAGTTTCCAAATAGACCCCTTAAAGTTTCACCATACAACATTGGTTTCTTGTAATTTCGTCCAGTGATCGTAAACGAGTTTTGAATTGGCCGAACCTTGTTTCGGGATGCATTCTCTCATTCAGGTTATGTTTAATTATCTCAAGAAACGTCTTTGATTTTTATGTAGTTTTAAGGGATAAATTTCAGACCTTAAATCAATCAACCTCTAAATCATCACCACCAACATCATCACATGTATGTGATACAATACATTAACACCACCACCAACTCATGTATATTAAATCATATATGATTGCACATCATTGACTACCACCACTACCACTCCATGTGTATTAAATCATATGTGATTCAACACCGCTGACCACCACCACCACCACCAACATCTGCCGGCCACCGTCTCCACAACCAATAACCCCTCACTAGCATTGGCTGCTTTCAATCACATGTGATTGTGTATCCAATCACATGTGATTGCGGCGGCCGGAGGCGGCGGGCAGTGGTCGGCAGCGGAAGTGGCCGATGATAGTGGTGGTTGGCGGTGGTGGTTGTGTATTCAATCACATGTGATTTAGTGATGGTGGTTACTAAGAGGTTTTTTAATCCAATTACTAGGATCTCTCCCAGGAACAATGTTTTAAAAATGAACTACTTGGAACACAACTCTAATTATCTTTAATTTGAATTTATCCGGAAAAAACATTGTTTGCTCAACCTCACAATTTAAATTAACATATTTAGCTTTTTTAGTTAGTTACCATCTATTTTACAAGACTTAATACTCTCAGAGTCAAACGTAGGACCAAAATGAAAAACAAATTAAATAAGCTCATAAAAGCACAACACATTGAGTGTGAAGTTGAGACTTTTGAGAACACAACAATTTTCGTTTTGCTAAATTCTTGCAGGACAATTTTGACTTGATGTACACCACAATTTAAAGTTTGACTTCAACTAATCAACAAACTCTTGAAAACCCCCTAAAAATTTGAAATTCTCTCACTTGCAATTCTGCAAATGAATTCTTTTTTGCTCAAAGTTTTTCTTCTTGTCAAAGATTAGCAACGGAGATGTGCTATTGTCATCGTTACCAGAGTCTCTTTTTGTCGTCTCCTCTGCCATGGAATGTCAAGGTAAAACCGCACTCACTGTGAACTCGTCTTTTGTTCATAGTCTTTCCGCCCACTAAATTTGACATTGCTCTCAATGCAGCTTATCTTGATCTCGGCTGTCTTCTTAAACACTAATCCAAATAACAAAGTGGATGTTGAATTTCGATTAATCTTTACTTTCAACCTTAGTAGCCAAATCCCATGTTGCACATTTAGATGATGACCATGCATATTTTAATTTTCCAAGTCCAAATTCGATCACTAAAACAAGTCAATTCCGGATTCTCCATTTCAAACGATAAAATATTTCAAAATTGTAACCAAAATTGATTTTAACAAATACATCACACAAAAAAAAAATGTAACAAACCCGAATCACTATCGCATAAAAATGTAGTTTTTGTCTGTTCAATTTCCGGTGTCTGTAATTTAATTGGGTGGGGACACTAGATCATGAAAGCTGCAAAGGGTGCACTACAACACCACCAGGTAGGGACCCCCATCGTGGTTCCTGCAAAACAAATTGTCAACACAAAAAATAGCAAGAAAAAGATGGAAATTCACCTTGCCAACTCCAGCAACCAAAAACTTGCCCGAATTGGCAAACGCCAAAGCATTTACATATCCAACCTATATAAACATCAGAACACAAAAAAGTAAAGACAATTTTTTTTTTTTTTGTTACAACTAAAAAGTGACAACAGGAATGGTAGCTCAAAAAGTGGAGCAACACCTTTAGCATCATTTTCTATTTCCCAAAGACGAACCATACCATTACAAGCTCTTGAGGCTGCAACATCACAGCCTCTGCATTCCATATCTTGATTGTTCGATCATATGAACCAGATAATAACTCTGATGTCCCTTCCCTAAATGCCAGGCAAGAAACAGCTCCTTTATGCCCCGGAAAACACTGCAAGTTCGCAACCACTTCAAACACACACAAAAACACAATCACTGAAAATATTACCTGAATATTATTAAAGTTACAACACCAAAAATAGTCCACCTGCAGAATCTCTCGTTGACAAGTCACTGTCACTTGTTAGTTATTATTTTTATGCATTTTCCCTTTTGTTTGAAATGGCCAATAAAGTAGTGGTAGAAGTTTCCCTTTATTTAGGATCATGTGATTGTGGGTAGTTACCCACTATCTCTGTAGTTTGTTTTGAGTATTTATAGTTCCTTTGTATTTCACTTTAAAGCATTCAGAAAAATACACAGTCCTTTTTGTGTAAAGTGCTCTCTCTAAAAACGTGTGAGTATAAGTGTTTGTGTGTTCTTGTTGTGTACAAAGAACAGAGTTTTCACCAAACTAAGTTTACAATTGGTATCAGAGCTAGACCCATGTCTGATCTTCAAGTGATTGGCGGTGTGAAGAAACTCAACAACCAGAATTACAACTCATGGTCAACCTGCATATCGTCCTATATGCAGGGACAAGATCTGTGGGAGGTTGTAAACGGTTCTGAGACAATCCAGCCGGAGGTAGAAGACAACAATGGGGTTCTTAGAAAATGGAAGATAAAGGCTGGGAAAGCTACATTCATCTTGAAAACGACAGTTGAAGATGATGTACTCGAACACATTCGTGATACGACAACCCCGAAGGAAGCCTGGGATACTCTTGCTGTATTATTCTCGAAAAAGAATGATACAAAATTACAACTTCTTGAAAATGAGTTGCTGTCCGTATCACAACGTGAAATGTCGATCCCGCAATACTTCCATAAGGTGAAGACAACATGCAGAGAAATTTCTGAACTTGATCCCGAGTCAAAAATTGGAGAAACCCGCATGAAGAGAATTATAATTCATGGTCTCAAACCAGAATTTAGAAGCTTCGTGGCGGCAGTTCAAGGGTGGCCCACTCAACCCTCACTAGTAGAATTCGAAAATCTTCTAGCGGGGCAGGAAGCACTAGCAAAGCAAATGGGTGGTGTCTCGATCAAAACTGAAGAAGAAGCAATGTATGCTGAAAGAAGCAAAAGTAAGTTTTTTAACAATAACTACAAAAAGAATGGTTATAAAGGCAAGAATCAAAAATTCGAAAAGAAAGAGAAAACTCTTGAAAAAGGTGAAGCATCTGGTGAAAAGCAGAAATCTCACCATAACAAAAAATTTCCTTACAAATGTTATAATTGTGGACGAAGAGGTCATATGGCTCGTGATTGTCGCTCTGAAGCAGTGGAAGAAGGGAACGCTGCAATGACCCAAGAAGAAGAAGTTTGGGATGCTGAGGCAAACATGGCCTTAGTAGTTGAGAATGAGGTCACGTGCATGGCGACAACAAGTAAGAATGAAACAAAATTGGATGAATGGCTTGTTGATTCAGGTTGTTCTAATCATATGACTGGAAAGAAAGAAATTCTACAATCTCCAAAGAAGTATGTGGGCAGCCGAGTTGTTGTAATCGCAGACAACTCAAAACTGAATATTTCTCATGTTGGCGATGTAGTATTCAGTCCCGATAATAACTTGGAGCAGTTAAAACTCCAACGTGTTTATCATGTAGCCGGAATGAAAAGAAACCTACTGTCAGTTTCACAACTAACAAAGGGGGGCCATTATGTTTTATTTGGACCCGAAGATGTGAGTATTTTCACTGAATTTGAAACCAAAAGCACACCGGTGGCCACTGGCCATCGATCCGAATCCATCTATGTCATGTCGGCTGAAACTGCCTTTGTAGACAAGACCAAAACGAATCAAAATGCGGATCTGTGGCATATGAGGCTAAGCCATGTAAGTTATGACAAACTAGAGATGATGATGAACAAGGAACTGGTTAACGGTCTTCCAAAATTAGAAGTCCAAAAAGAGTCTGTTTGTGCTGGCTGCCAGTTTGGAAAAGCTCATCAATTACCATACGAGAAGTCAAGCTACAAGTCAAGTAAACCACTTGAGTTGGTTCACTCCGATGTATTTGGACCGGTGAAGCAAGCCTCGGTAAAAGGAATGAGGTACATGGTTACATTTATAGATGATTACTCACAGTTTGTCTGGGTATATTTTATGAAGGAAAAGTCAGAAACATTTGATAAATTCAAGGAGTTTAAAATTGAAGCTGAAAGAGATACAAAGTTTAAGCTGGAAAATATCAGGCCAGACAATGGCGGTGAATACTTGTTGAAAGAATTTGTTGATTATCTTAAAGAAAATAAGATAAGCAGACAATTGATGTGCCCGAATAATCCACAGCAAAATGGAGTCTCGGAACGCAAAAACCGACATCTGGCTGAGATATGTAGAAGCATGGTTCATGACAAAAATGTACCAGGGCGTTTCTGGGCTGAAGGAATGAAAACAGCAGCATACGTCATTAATCGAATCCCACAACAAGGTTTGAAGTATGTATCGCCTTATGAAAAGCTGCTGAAAGTAAAGCCTAATGTAAGTTACTTTCGGGTGTTTGGATGTGTCTGCTATGTATTTATCCCAAGTCAACTCCGACACAAGATGGAAAAGAAAGCAACAAGGTGCATCTTTGTCGGGTATGATAACGAGAGAAAGGGATGGCGATGTTGTGACCCCAACACTGGAAAGTGTTATGTCTCGAGAGATGTTGTATTTGATGAAACATCCTCGTGGTGGTCATCTAGCCAAGAAACACTTCCAGATTCAAAAGAACTGCAAGAAGGGCTTGAATCTTCGAAAATAAAATTGAACCTTGAAGAAGAAATAACGGATTCTGAAGAAAATGAAACACAAACTATGAACCATCAACCATGGCAAACAGGTGTGTTTCATAATCAAGAAGATGAACCAGAAACGTCAAACCCGAGAAGGTCATGTAGAGTGAGAAAACCGAACCCCAGGTATGCAAACGCAGCAATTGTGGTAGATGGAGTGACTGAACCAGAAACCTTTGAGCAAGCGTGTTCAAATGGAAAATGGGTAGCGGCTATGGAGGCTGAGATGGGAGCCCTAATTAAGAACCAGACATGGGAGTTGGTTCCAAAGCCCAAAGAAGTGAAACCCATTTCGTGTAAATGGGTCTATAAAATTAAAAGAAAGGCTGATGGATCAATTGAAAGGTTTAAAGCTCGTTTAGTGGCCCGCGGTTTCTCACAACAGTTAAGGCTGGACTATGAAGACACGTTTAGCCCAGTAGCAAAGTTGACTACCGTCCGAGTCTTGCTAGCCCTAGCTGTTAACAGAGGCTGGGATTTGTGGCAGATGGATGTAAGCAACGCCTTCTTGTACGGTGATTTAGATCACGTAATTCACATGGATCAACCAAAGGGTTTTGAAAATAAAACTCATCCACAGTACGTGTGTAAGCTCAAGAAGGCCCTCTATGGCCTTAAGCAATCGCCCAGGGCATGGTTTGTTAATTAGTTGGTTACATGTTAATGATTTTGAGCTGTGATTCTTATGGCTTGTTTATTGGTATAATAATTAATGATGATTATTAATTACTCGATTGAATGCATATTCAGGTGGATAAAGGTCAGTAATGGGTGAATTCTACTGGGCCATCGTTTACTATTGGATAACGGTAATAGACCTTGGATGTATTCGTTGCATTTGAAGGAGGCTTTACCCTGCCAATGTAGTAAAGGGGCTATCGGTTACCATTGTTAGGCCGACAATGGTTTAGGGTTCAACAAAGCCGCCGGTCCTCTCTATTTGTGATTACCCAATATGATTAAGTGAACCTTAGCTGTTGTACTTAAGCAATCTAACGCTTTATTCATTCACTTAGCTTTGTGCTAATCCCCACCTCGTTGATTCTTTTGCAGGTTTGATAGTTGGGAGGGTCAAGAGGGGTCTCGTTGGAATGGTTGACCGTTACTCTGATTTTGAAAGTGTTTTGTAATTAAGTCGTTAAGGTGGTAAAATTGTTTTAGTTTTATGTCATGTTTAAATATGTAATAACTAATGTTTTATGATATAACTTACATGGGACGCTTCCGTACTTACTAGAAAATGGCTTTGTTTTTGTGGTGTTACACAATAACTATCCAATTAATCTAATTTAACCATCATTATAATCTTTTGCCTTAAAAACTATGAAACCCAAAATGTATCACGGAAGGAAGTATACGTACTATTACTTTTCTAATATTAAAGTAACTTCCAAATTATTATCGTAAGTTATTAGTGAATTTAATAATAAAAAATGAATCATTAATAGCCACGATTTCTCCTCTCCAAATGGTGGTGGCGTTTTAAAACATAGACGGGTGGGTTATGGAGACATGTCATCTGCTCATTACATGGAGCAGATGGTGGTTTGGAGGATAAAAAGCCGATGGGTCTGGAGGAATATATTAAAAGTCGCGGCTGATTTTGATAAAGTGAACATTCCAATTCAGAGCTGGTTTCAGACTCAATTAGCGCCCAACTCTTCATTTCAGCGGGTTTATTGGCCTCTTGAGTCCTCGGGTTCTTTTACACTTAAAGAATGATCCCGGGTTAAAATTATTTTCTTCAAAATGGGTCCTGTCAAAAATAGACATTTATGCATGGAGGGTGGGGCATTGCAGGTTGCCAACTAAGAAGAATTTGGCTAAAAGAGGTGTTCTTCTTCTTTCCACTGACTGTCCGTTTGTGGTGGAGTTGAAGAAACGGAAGATCACTTATTTATTGAGTGTCCTACGTCGGCTCACAATATGAAAGAGATTGGGAGATGGTGGGCCGGGGTTAGATGTATCCGACATGAAGCAGCTAAAAGATCTATTTGATTGGGGCAAAACAACAAATTTTAAAGGTGATACATATAAAGCTTTTATGGCGGTTATTTATACTCTCCTTTGGACGATATGGAAAGCTCTGTGTTCCCACCTTCAACTAAAGGTAAAAGTCAGGAGGTCTTTATAATTAGTCAGGTGCAAGCTCACTCGTTTTTTTAGATAAAGAATAGATCAAAGTGTAATCTAGCAATTAGGTGGGGAGACCGGTGTAATTTGCCCTTTTCGTGTTTTTAATTTTGTATGTTTCCTCTAGCCTCTCGCTAGTTTGTTTTTAATAAAATTGTTTGTGGCAGTTTGGGTGATGACATTATCGAAGCTCAGTCTATCTCAAGTTTCTTATTGCCGTTCAAAATAAATCTAGAGCATTAACTACATATTTTAATTTAAAGAGTTTCTTAACTAGAATATGTTAGCCAAATTCATTTTAATCAAATTATGATAGTTTTTAAACTATGAAAAATTCTTTTTAGGAATTACATATATACTGGTACTTGCTTGCTAGCTAGCAGCCTCAAACAACAGTCGTGATACAGAAGAAAAGGGGGGAAATAAAAAATTAGCTACAATAATACCAAATCTTGACTGTTGTTGTTCTTCTTCTAAACAGTCAACGGTTTGACCAAATATATGATTCCAATCTTCACGAGAGTTATTGGTACACGTACATGTGGCGACATTGTCAAGGTACTATAGCTTGGGCCTGAGGTCTGTTCCTCTTTTCTTTTATTTGTATAATAATAAGCGTCACAAATAAACGTCAATGGAGCTAGAGGTATCAAACCACGGACTTGGTCCTCTTTTCTTTTATCCATAACAGATGATTGCACTTTGTTAGTTATTGATTGTATTCTGACTACATATATATTTTTCAACAGCATTTCTACATGTATTTATAACAGAATATAGTGCTGTCTGGAGGATCAACATCGTGGTGTGGGTCTTCATGCATCTACCATAACACATACTGCTTTCCTCACAACTAACAACAATTTACCCATTTACTTATCTAACAATTACTCAACTTATATAGTGATACTAATGATGGAGACGTCATAAGTAACTCTTGTCGTCGTTATTTCTTAATTTCATTTAATCTTTAAATAAATATCAATTATGGCTAAGACTTTAATTCCAATTGCTATATCTGTATTTATATTTAATTAATCATCCAAAATACAACATTAAAGATTGACCACAAGCATACATCTCGCCCTAGATTCAACATCTGTGTGGTCTGGCGACTTAACAAAACAAAGGCCGTTAAACCACCGAAGTTAACTCCCAACAACAAACATGTTCTACATCCCCCCCCCCCCCCCCCCCCCCCCCCCCCCTATATGAACCCCCCTCCTTTTCTTTCAATATCACCTACCCGAGTAAATAAATAAATATCATCTTCTCTTGTCTCAAATAAAGAAAATAAAAATGGCCATCAACCGGTTTGTTGTTCTTGCACTTATCTTAGTTACCATGGTGGCATATGTCTCGGCTGCTGATGATTCAGCCGCCGGTGCTGCAGGGGATGCCGCTTCTGATGCGGCCTCTGATGCCGCAGGAGCTATTACTGGCGCACCAGCAGGTTCACCAGACGGGGCTGCTGGAGGCCCTGCAGGTGCAACCAGTGGCGCTGAGGCAGCAGCAGATGCTCCATCCTTCAAGGTCTCAGGTGTCGGTGTCATTGTAACGACCCTTGTTGTTGCCGGGTTTTTCTTTTAATATTTTCTTTTTTACAAGTATAATAAGGTGTGCAACTAATGGACCACCATTCTTAGATCTGATTCATCATTATGATTGATGTTGTAAATAATGTTCCCCTTTGGATTTCATGTTTATATGACTCCTAAGGATGTCTATACGAAAAAAGTTAAATCTATGACATGGGTTTCATTTCTTGTTATAGTTTTTGCATCCAATGTATTTGTTAATTCATGAGAGCTAATACGAAGAACGATTTGAAACGAGTGCTTTTGGTGAGCATGTAGAAGGAATTTGGTTTTAACTTTTAAGTGCATTCTATTGTTTAAGTAATTTTATTGAATTTTGATAATAACAATCATAAATTATTGTAGAACTTTTTATACACTTAAAACAACTTTTAAAACTATCATTATCAAAACTCTTATTAGGATATTAGTTTATACAAACATGTTAGTATATTACTCCCTCCGTTCTAATTTTAGTGTTCACCTTTTTTTTTTTTTTGTCCCAAAGTTATTGTCAATTTAAAATTTTCACTAATCAAAAAATAATTAAGTGGTAAAGATGGAATTTTATTGGTTAGAGGGGTAATAAATGAATTTTTCTTAAACTGTGTTATTTTATTCTATAGACAATAATTTTGAGACGAAGAGAGTATTTATTCAGTAAATTAAAGAGAAGAAGAAAAAAAGTTATCCGGTAAACACACACCATGTTTGGACATGAACTAAGTAATTACTCTTTTTGATAATTTGACCTTTCTCCAAAATTTTCACATCTAAAATTGAATGAATAAATCATCAAAAATAATTAAAACTTAAATATTTATATTATTTCATCTATAGTAAATAATACAGATATGACATCACATTTCAAGAAAAAAATTAAATAAGTCGCGCAATACTGTTTGCTAATTAAACCCAGTTAGATGGGTAAACGTTGAGATGTCGAAAATTTTGAGTTAGATATTATTCTTTAAATAAATAATTTATATTTGAAAATCTGAAAAATAATTAGCTTAAACATATTTATCGACAAGGGAATTTTTTGATGCTGCTATAAGTGCTTACACACAGTAACGAATCCAAAACTAAACTCAAACTAGGATTTTTACAAGATTTTTATAAAACTGTAAGTGATACCATATAAACATTTATCATTAATTTTCTTTTATAATTTTTTTTTTTGGGAGTGACCCACCAAGAGGACTTATTTTGGCTGGTTTGGTATTGTTTTAATCAATTTGTTTGGATATTTGTTGGTCAAATAAAATTTTAAAAACCGAATAACCAAAACTGTAATAACCCGAATTTTTGTGAATAAATAAATTCTATGAAAATATGATAATTAAGGATAAATCGTTTAAACAGCGTACGAATTGGTTTCGTGTCATTTGGACACCGTATGAGAAAGTTATAGACGAAACCGGGTCGAAACAAGGAACAAAAGTTGCAGCCTGCCTGGGCAAGTGAGTTCGCGGCGCGAACTACTCCTCGCGATCGCGAGGATCGGGCAGAGACTTGGGATTTTCAGAGATCGGAGTTCGCGGCTGGTTCACGATCACGAATTGTTCACGACACGCGTAATTCGCGGCGCGAACTTGGACTTCGCGGCGCGAACTTGTCAGGCACAGCATTAAAGTCGGGTTTTGGCTCGTTTCATGCCATCTCAAACCCTAGTTTCTCTCCCAACGAGTGTGTATGCGGTTTTGGGTGCAAAGGGTCATTTGGAGCTGATTTCTTGGTCAAATCTTGTGATACTTCACTCCTAGTTGAAGATTAAAGGTATATTTTCACTCCTTTGTAGTTGTAGCTTTAGATCTATGTATCTTAAAGCTTGGGTTTGAAACCCTAGTTCCTGGATTTGTGGTTAATGATGAAATAAATGTTGTATACACTTGATAGATGGTATTTTAACAAAGGAAACAAGTGTATGGTTAAGATTGGTAAGAATCTTAAGATTTGGTGAAACCTAGGGTTTTGGAAATCACCCAAATCGGGGGAAAGTGTTGTTAAAGGATTCTAGTGATGAAAAGGGGGTTATTATTAGTAGTATTTGTTGTTGAACAAGTTGTGATTTTTATGATAGGCTTTGGTGAAGTCTTGGAAGGTGCTAGCTTGTTGAAGCAAAAGGATTGGGTGTGAAGAACACATTTGGAGCATTATTGGCTAAGGTGAGTACATGAAACTTTTAAACTGAGTACATAGCAAATAATTGTTAAAAATAAGTATGATATTTTATTGGGTCTTTATTGATAAGCATTTTGATAAAGTTAGTGATTGAAAAGATATGAAAGTAGGCATAATGTGATACTAGAACATGTCTAGTATGATCGGTGATTTTGGAAGTAATATGATAAACTAAAGTGGTCATGGAAATCTTCATTAACGAACCATAATAATAAAGCTATTGATTAAAAGAAAGAGTACTAAGTCTGGATTAATAAATATGTATTAGCAAAGCAAGTGGTAATGATTTTTATAATAATGAATACTATTGGTAAGATTTACTAATAAAAGTGAAGAACGAATATATATGAAATTGAATATGATGTGACTAGTGATAAATGTGTATTATAGTCAAAGAAGAGATAAAGTATTATGATGACGATAAAATAAGAAATGTATCTTATGAAATAAATGGGTATGGACCTCTTAGAGTTCATAGATGTAGAAGTAGATGTGGGTTGCTTATGATCGGGTCCATGGGACCATATAGGTACGTTCACTCTATGTTGAACTTGTTACATATATATAGTTATTATTAGATAACTAACTTGTTTGATGATTGATGTGATAGCCGAGAGCTACATTGACATAACTGTTGAGTTATGGTAAGATTGAGATGATGTGATGTCACGAGCGACTCCCGGTCACGAGGTGTGGAGTGAGGGGCAGTTGGGTGGATTCTCATCGACTCATCCACGTTAGTAGTCTTGCTAACTGGACGTATTCCGGCGAGTAAGGCAGGTATCGGTAGATTGGGCGATTCCCTCTTGCCGGTATCTTGAGCTTCTAGTTAGTTCGGGGGCAACCCGATAACTAGATTTATTGGAGTTCTAGCTAGTTCGGGGGCAACCCGATAGTTAGATATCTTGAGCTTCTAGTTAGTTCGGGGGCAACCCGATAACTAGATATATAGGAGTGCTAGCTAGTTCGGGGGCAACCCGGTACTCCCTTTGCTTGAAAGTATGCACAAAAAAAGCCATTTAGTCGGAGATGATGATAATCGATACACCGGTCATAATTCCAATTAATGCATGTCATAATTCCTAACAGTGTTATAAACAACTTTTAAAATTCCATACAAAATGAACAATCTGGAAAAAAGTACCAAAAATGAACAAAACTTCAATGTGTTCATTTATGATATTCACCAATTCATTGATTCTTAGGAACCTGGAAAAACACTAAAATGAGTGGCGGAATCATACCGTGTTGAAATACCATGTAATCACCGATTTCGTACCAAGGAATCCGGCCAGAATACAAAGCCTTTATGTCCATCTTCAAGCAATCGCGGAGGACGCTATTGGTCGAGGAACCCCTTCATGAACCGTCAATGGGCATCGTATCAACTGATTCCTCCATGGGATAGGTGGACGATGCGGCGTGTTGAACGAAGATTAGGGCATCTTAAAGTGGAAAACCAATTACTAAGATCCGTCAAGAAAGAAGTCGTGAAGAATAAACGTTGAAATGCTGAAATGTATAAATTTTTTCCTAAAAATGGCATTTAAATACCCTTCAAAAGCTCTTCAAATTAAATGACGGAATGAATGAAATCAAAAACATAGCCTTGATGACATGTATTTTTTTATTCCATAATTACCCTTTGAGTTACTATTTAGAACCAATCAAAGGCAGCCTAATTGACATGTCATCAAAAAGTTGCATAGGTGGTTGATTACCCTTTGAGTCACTATTTAGAACCAATCAAAGGCAGCCTAATTGACATGTCATCAAAAAGTTGCTTAAGGTCTTGCCTCATATATAGGTGGTTGATATCTATTGTATGTCATTTTATATATAAGGAAAAAGTGAGTGTATGATTATCATGTACCTAAATTTAAGTATGAAATTACCTATAAATTTTGGTTAAAAAACTCAAAATGTTTGGTAACAACCTTCCAATGCTCGGAATCTAACATGGTGTTATTGTTTTTTTGCTCTAGGTTGCCCAATGGAAAACTTGCCCCATTTTGTCTCTTTGCCCAATTTAGTTTTCTTTATGCTTTACTCGCCTATAACCCGTGATAAATCACGGGTGGCTTGTGAAAATTTCATGATATTTGTTCGTAAAACATTATATGCAATACGACAATAAAACAAACACAGTATTCGTTTAATTGACAAAATTCAGTAACAATAAAAATTTCATGATATTTTACACAGTGTTCCCAATATGCAGTAACAATAAAACGTAAAACATTCCTAATAAATGACAAAATTCGTTTACCATGTCAAAAATTGTTAACATGAATGCTACCATATATATAAATATGTTATTAAAAACATTTCGTTTTTGCTTAGATGTGTATAACGAAAGTCTTCCTCCTAATAAATTTATTCCTAATAAAACGTAGAACATTCCTAATAAAACAATTTGAATTGCAGGCACATGGACGTGTGATTAGGTGGCAGACACTTAGCAGCCATGTCAGCATCGATTAATGACGTCATTATGACGTGGAAAGAGCTACGTGACAAAATTCAAAAACGCTTTCTTTTATTAGATATAAAGATGTGGAAGAATAATGACTAAATATTGATTTAATCTAAATAATTCAAATAGTTTCTTTAAAAATGCGTATGCATGTATATTGGATGATCTGAAGGTTATATATACATTATTCGTTATTTATCTTATAAAACAATAATATTCCTCCATTGGTATATATTGACACAAGACATAAGATTATTCATGTAAAAATTCAGAGTATTACTAATTTACATTAAAATAAACTAGCAGGGTACCCGCGCGATGCGGCGGCGGGTACCCTGTCATCATATTTTCCGGCGATCAAATGTTGTTCTGTTACACATTTTCATATCAGTACATTTTGTTAAGCAAAACAGGACGAATGTGCATCTCAAGGAGGGGAGCCTAAAGGGTTAACCTGCCCCGAACCCGACTATTCTAGTTGGGTCCGGTTATTTTTGGAATTTATGTTGCTTTGGGGTTATTTAACCCGACTCTACCAACTTGATTCCTTATCGGGACAAATATCACAGAGGAGTAGGATCTAAAGTGGTTATTGCTAACAGAGTGAGTGCAGGCCCTCGTCCAAAGACGTGAGCTGGTATTACGATGTTATGGTGGGAGCCTCTTATCGATGGGTTATGATTTCTTAGCATTTTCAGTTTGACACGATTAGACTTGATTAAAGTTTTTTTTAAAAATCATTTAGAATTTAAAAATAAGTTTCCCTTGTTCGTGAGGATTTAAATATATAGAGGTGCTTACTTGGTTCTTAACTCACAAAATTATCAAAATTATGTCTTGATATATAATTAAATGACTAATAATAACATAGATTGTGAATTGTGGTGTTTGATAAGTTGCGTAATATGAACACCGACAACAACACCAACATTAACACCAACAGGCAACAAAATATTGTGTTAAAAAGTTGGCTAATTAATTATTGATTTTATTTGCTATTTGTGCTAATAAGTTGGCTAGATCTCTGAAATTGAAGAATTATTTCTCGTAAAGCCATTCTCATTATAATCCTTAGTAAGATTTGAGCATTTAAGATATTAAAAGATAAATTGATACTTGGTTTACTACTGAGAACTCAAAACCTTAATTTTTAAATAACACAAGTAAAAGAGGTTGTGTGCTTTGAAAATACACTTTGGGTTATATTTTATTAGTTTGACAAATACAAATTGTCCATTCTAAACAAGATTTTTATTTGACCCATTTAAATTAAACATAACACAAATTAACTCATTTATAAGTTAACGGATGAGGTTTGCTTCACAAATAGTCGTATCTCAGAGCACAGATCTAAAAACCTTGTCAATTGCTCTATGCAATTAAGCTGAAACAAAAATGTATATAATCCCAAGTTTAAACAATCATTTCTGGGTTGTGCACTACTTCAAAATGTATTAAAAAATCCAAAAATGATGAACCAAAATTTGAATTTCTATCTAAGCATGATCAGTTCCCTACTTCCCTGTAGCCTTGAGTGTACGCCTGCCTTTTATCCAGGTGTATCTAATCATGAAGAAAAATGCTTGTAGTTAATAGTTAACAATATAGCTATTGAAGTGACATAAAATGGGAACATGATCAAAAAAAGTATCATTTTGCTTTCATATATTCCAAATTTGGAGGAAATTTGTAAAACGTTAAAAAAATCCCTAACATTAAATCTATGTAGAGCTGTTAAAAATAGTCTTTATACTCACTTGAATGATAACTTTTGCACAATCATTGCAAGGAAACATCATTACATAAAGCTTCTGCAATGTTATAATAGAACAAAATTTAAGTGTTAATACCCCGAAAAAAATGTAATAACATAATTTATAAGATAAACAGATCAAACAGTAATTTACAAAAATAAAACAAAGGGAAACGGGTCAAATAGGTTAAAGATTGCCAAAAGCATAATTTTAATCCATATAGCCTATTAAATCATTTTATTCAAAAAACATTAGATTATCACTGAAATAATATTATTCTTGGACTCATATTTGACACTAACTATTCATAAAAAATATATATTGTTGGACACAAAGTGTTTCGGGTCAACCTAAGCTGACCCATCCCTCCCAGCACAATTTTGCAGCTTCACCTAGAGAAAATTCCATACATATTTTGCAGCTTCATAAATACTTTATTATACGATGATTTTGTAAATGAAAATTGCATACATATTTCAATAAAAACTCACCTAAATCCATAGGGTCAAGAATCTCGAGCTTATCTTCCTTTTCAAACTTAGGGGCCGGTTTTAATAACCAAATCTTGAAAGAGTTGTCCGGTAAGGGGGTCTTCCGGTGGCCAGCCAACTAACCGAAGACTGTATCTCCGATGAGAAGCTGTTAACATCATATCTTAATTGATCAGATAAACATGAAGTCTATGAGTTAGTCCTATAGTAAGAAAAAGAAGTGCCACTAAGTATTGAACTAACTGCTCCTTAATCCAATGAAAAACAGTTGATTACCCAAATCCCAAATCAGAACTCCAAGAACCCTCTAATTTCTTCATTTCTACCAGCTCCAAATTACCAGCTGAAATTCGGTCCTGCATTTATACAAACAGTTGGTGTGCATTATAAGCTTTCAATACTTTTAGCTAACACAAGAGTTAAAACATAATCTTCATAAAGAAAAGGCAGAAAAAGAAAAACAAACCTTAAAATTTCACTGTTACGTGAACTTAAATACGACTAACTCGTTACAAAAACGCGTATAATTTCAGGGGAAAGAGATTAAAGCAACCGGTTAGATTTATTCAAAATACTACCATAATAAGGAGTGAATTACCTTTATACAGATATATATGTTCGAATTTGAAACAGTTCCCTCTTAATACAGATATATATGTCGCCATTTGTGATGGAAATCGAAGAGGCGCAGACAGGAATCGAGGAGGCACTGCCATCTCGGAAATGGTTACGGTTGAAGGAACCGAGGAGGGGCGGGAATCGAGCAAGTATGTCACTGGTTAGGGTTTTTTTTTTAAATCATACTGGTTAGGGTTAGGAAGTGAAACGATGGGGTAGTTTTTGAGGTTGGTAATTAAGGTCTGAAGTGTACGGTATCTTTAATGTGTAGGAGGTAATTGACGTCTTACATTGTAGTTCAGTTGGTTAGCAACTCTGCCTCATATGGGGCCGGTCCTGTGTTCGAGTCTAGTTGCCAGCATTATTTTTGTGAACACAAAGGAGACTAAAAATAAAAAGATTTTGGCTGAATTTTCATATCCCTATTTATAGAAAGAGCCTAAATGCATTATAAGGAGTGTATATATATATATATATATATATATATATATATATATATATATATATATATATATATATATATATATATATATATATATATATATATATATATATATATAAAAGGTTGAATTAGTTTCAGAACCAATTAAGGCTACAGAACCAGCAGAACTCAATCTAAACCATTGAATTTTGAAATGAAATGATCATGAAAGACACATTAATGTATTTGATGAGGGACCTCCAAATATTGGTTTGCATGGATGTCATTCATGCATGTATACATATATGTATATGTTTTAATGTATATATACATAAGTGTTATCTATACATATATGTATACATGCATGAATGACATCCATGCAAACCAATATTTGGGGGTCCCTCATCAAATACATTAATGTGTCTTCCATGATTATTTCATTTCAAAAATCAATGGTTTAGATTGAGTTCTGCTAGTTCTGTAGCCTTAATTGGTTCTGATTCTAATTCTACACTATATATATATATATATATATATATATATATATATATATATATATATATATATGTGTGTGTGTGTGTGTGTGTGTGTGTGTGTTTATATATATTTATGAAACGACTATTATTAATATTTGGGTCTAAAACTCATGTATCTCGCGAGACTATTTTGTCTCACGTACTACGTTTGTTTTATGGCTGTGTACTCAGGTACAGGTTTGAAGTGGTAGAAGGTTGCACTAGAAGTGGCCTAGAGATGTTTAGCTCGGGAGCTCGTAGGTAGATCGCTTGCCTATGGTTTTGATATACTTGGTGACACCGTATTTTTGTATACTCTGATAAAGGTTTTAAAGTTTTTGTTAAACTGTATTTTGGACATCATGTCTATTATTGAGAAAAGCCTATTTAGATGATTTTAAACGATGTTATAAAAATACGGGTGTTACAAAAACGACTAACCTTACTAAAGCGTAAACCACCCGAACGTACACTCTTACTTCTTAAACCTCAACATTGACAAAAAATTTTACAGAAATATCTCATTCCTAATATTTGATTGAAGGTTTCTATATGATGAAAGTATAATTTATATAAATATATTAAACGTCATTTGCTATTGTTCGGTTATTTTGGTGGAAATTAAATAAGAAAATTTGAACCCAAATCCGAACCATAAAAGTGTATATTATTTCGGGTACACCTACAAATCTGAACCAAATTCAAATAAGCCTAACCCATTTAGCCAAATGACATTTGGATCGGTTGGTTATTCGAGTTAAACCCATTTCTAAATTTTTTCACCTTTC
The DNA here is from genome assembly GCA_963853835.1 of Calendula officinalis. Taxonomy (NCBI): domain Eukaryota; kingdom Viridiplantae; phylum Streptophyta; class Magnoliopsida; order Asterales; family Asteraceae; genus Calendula; species Calendula officinalis. The sequence continues at coordinate 45,288 of OY970830.1, read as the reverse complement.
TTCTAACTAATTAACTTATACCCTGCAATTAATTGACTCAGTCTAAACATAATTCATACATAACATCAACATGTTCTTAATTTACTTTTTAAGGGTAATTTGGTTGAGTTGTTTTTCTTCGTGTCAATATAGATGTACGGATATGAAGTATATCTATAAGACGTGTGCCAACAATGGCGTCTCTTTTCCGCCACTATTTCGCCGGTTAAGTGGCACCATTGGCACGGACCCGTCAGTTGTCCCGCCAGTTGGTGTCTCGCCGCTTTGAAGACGAGAGGGAGAGGTTCACCGGTTGAAATGGGTGGGTCCAAGGGGGTATTTTGTGTAACACCTCAAATTTTTCAAAACACCTTTTAAACATATTTTTAAATAAAAATAATACAATGTCCAATGTTCCCAAAATACGGTTTAACAAAAACCAATAAAACATTTATCAGAGTTATAAAATCCGGTGTTACAAAGATAATATCATAACCATAGGATAAACGAGAACTACCTACGAGCTCCCGAACTGATCAACACTAGGCCACTTCTAACGCGACCCTCTAATCCATCGATCCTGAACCTGAGTACATAGCCAAAAACAAGTAGTACGTGAGACAAAATAGTCTCGTGAGATACATGGGTTTTCGACCCGTTCTCAAAAGATTTATAAAATATTATTTATAACATTAAAAATACTTATCCTTATCATTTCTTATTAATTCAATATTCATCTTCCATTCATTTAACCGTATAAACTAATAAGCTTACCGTAAGCTTACTCGTCATCTAATCACATACTTGTAAGTTATCTCCAAACTTACACTTTCATTATCACATATGCGACGGACCTCTCCGAAGCCAACTCTCCCGATATGGGACGTCATAGGTAAACTATCAAGGTAATTGGGAACCCCCATCTTACCGAGATTCATAAGCTCTCCCCGTTCCCGGGTCGTCATACTCACTCATCATTGAGTGTCGTAAACTGTGACATTCTACTCTTTGCGCAGGGAGGTACCACCCCAAGTAGACGTCTCATGCTCCCCCATTTCTGGGCGGTCTTATTCCGGATTTTTCATTTCACATATGAGCCTCAGCTCCTTTCATCAGATATGAGCATCAGCTCCTTTCATCACTTATTAGAATACATTTATTCTAATTTATCATGCTATTCTCTTTATTATTTCATTTTAAATCTTGACTTTACCAAGTCCTTTGTTAATTTAAAATATATCTATCTTTTATCAAAATCATGTTACTTTGACTCTTCTTTGACTAGAATACATGTTTATTACTAGTCACTTATTACTTATCCTCTTAGTATTTCAATATCTACTTTTATTAGTATAATATACTAATCGATACTCATTACTTTAGAATCATTGTCTCAAGCTTTATTAATACATATTATTAATAAATCGATTATCAAGCTCTTTCAAATCATTATCTTTATTCATACATCTTATTTATAAAAACTCATTAATTACTTTTCATAATCATAATCTCCTTCAAAATCATCAATCATTTAGACATACTAAAATAGTCTATTACTAGCATTTTCTCATCATGTCAATCATATCTTTATTAAAAATGTTTATTAATAAAGACTCTTAAAACATCATAGTTTTCAAAAATCATTTGCTATGTACTCAGTAAAAGTCTCATGTACTCACCTTAGCCAAGCTAACTCCAAATCGTGTCCAACAACACGAATCCTTGCTTTCCAACTTGTGAGATATCACCAATCTTTAGGCCTTCTTGACCTATCATCCATATCATCATAAAATCTAGTTATTATCCATAACTAGTTACCAATAAACCCATAACAACATTCTTAACCACCAAGTTCACCCAACTTGGTGAAATCTCAAACCCTAGTTCAAGATTTCCATCATAAACTCAGATCCAACTTGTACACATTGATTACAAGCTTACAATGAGTGTTCTACACCCATAATTAGTCATCTTCCCCAAAGATAACATGGATGGTTCCCCAAACCACCATTTCTACCCATACAAAGTTCATAACTAGCTAGATAACATCAACAATCAAGATATCTTACCTTTGATGTTTAGATCCTCCAAGATTGATGAAGATTTGAGCAAGAAATCACCAAAATCGCCCCTTCTCTCTCTAAAATCGGCTGCCCTTCAACAATGGTAGAAATGAGTGAAAACCCTAGCTTTCCCGATTTAATACAGCTGGTCTCGCAAAGTTCACGCCGTGAACAAACTTCGCGTCGCGAAGTTCGCGTGTCGTGAACACTTCGCGATCGGTAACAGGTCGTGAACTCAATGTCTGAAAACCCCAAGTCCCTGGACGGAGTTCGCGATCGCGAACTCCACTTCGCGCCGTGAACTCCACCAGTCAGCTAGGCTGCACTTTTCGGTCCTTGTCTCGACCCGGTTTCGTCCATAACTTTCTCATACGGTGTCCAAACGACACGAAACCAATTCCTACGGTTCTGGAATGAATTATCCTTATTTATCATATTTTTCCCAAATTTTATTTTATTCAAATTTCGGGTCGTTACAACTATCCACCCCTTAAAAGGATTCCGTCCTCGGAATCAACTCAAGGATTTCCGATCCTCATTCCACTTCCAACTTATGAATCAATAATACTTACGCAATTAATTGCCCACTTGACCCGTTATGCCCAAACGGCCAAAGATCCAAACTCGAATTCCTAACACCCGAACGGGTCAAAATTTCACAATTCGACCTTAACATTTCCCATCATTTAACCAAACTATTTATTCCCATTGGGATGATATGACCCAATCATTACTAATAATCATTTGACCAAAATGATAGTCAACCCCTCGCTTTGACCAAATTGTCAACATTGTTCCATCTTTAACTTAGCACAAAGTCAACCAAATCTTAAAAATTTTCCTTATCCATTAGGGGTTCTATTAATCGTCAATTCCTTAACCATCAATCTTACTCTCACGGTCCAACAACAATCATACTCGATTTCTAAATTTCATTCGAATTGCCCAAAGGTCAAAATCGACCCTTTGACTACCATTGTTTTCATTAATCCATTACCCACTATCTTTCACATGAAGATGACACATTATGCTCTTATCCTTGACTAACCAATTTAAACGAAAGTCAAAAATCCAATTTTGACCAAAGTCAACAATCTACTAGTTGACTAACCTTGACTTATGAATAAGTCAACTTACCTTGCTAAATTCCACATATTCTTGATTACTAAGGCATTGCTTCCCGAGCTTTTCATTCCCGAATTCCAATATCCAAATTTCCTTTCTCAATTGTCCCTCTTTTCTTCGATTTCAATTTCCCCAATCGATTAACCATTTCCACTTGAATCAATACCAAATCTCTATTACTTCTTAACTTTCATCCAATTACTTATACCTTTTTATAATCTCCTTCAAACATCCTTATACCATACTTGAATTTCCCGATTACCGGCTCTAGAACCTCAATCACATCCAATTGTGGCCTAACCACCCGATATACATCTTTCACCACTCATTGGCTACTAACCACTTTGCTTTCTAAAGCATTCCTTTTTCATGAACCATTAACTTGTAGGTATCCCCTACTCATACTTCTACTTAAACACTACTCGTGTTTTCAACCCAAGTTCTCACTTGCCATAAGAATCATAATAACAACTAACCATACGGTTCTACATACGTCAGATACAAACATCATATCCCTTATATAACAATTTATACTTTAACTATCTTATCGAGATGATCGGAAAGCCTCCAATCCATCACGATCCCAAACTGTCACAATGATCGGAAAGCCTCCAATCCAAAGTGACTCAAACAATACCATTTCACCTTGCATACCATTCATGTATGCCTCATTCGTTTGGCATCATGCTATCATTTTCTTTCATAATCAACCACATTTTCTATCCACATTTTCACTTTTCCACTTACACACAATACCATACGGTATGCACAAATTCACTAACCAATTTATTTATCAATCGACCTTTACTAAACATGCTTTCTCAACATTAATATTTTCCGATCTTTCATTTACCACCGAGGTAACCACTAACACCCTTTTAATTATCCATATTTTACCGATTCACACGGTCCTTATGAGTCAACCCATTGACTCCGATCGATACCCAATCTTGAACTATCTCATTTTTCTCTCTTTTTTTTTTTTTTTTTATATAAACTTTACCAATAACAAACTATTCACCCTTTCCATTGCATACGTCAACCCTGACTTGAATATCTGCACTACTTATCAGGATTCCCACCGAACACTAAAGTTCTATTTTCAAAATCATTATTTCTATAGCTTTCCATTCATACTTCACCAGTCTTACCGAAACTTAGTACTTCACTGTACTACTACCCTTTCTTTGAGCACGGCTACTATTCTTATGATTCACCTTCCGATAATTTATGATGATATAATCCTTTCTAATCTTATTTCCCGCGACATACCGGTCGCCAACCCATAACTATACGCATAATAACTCGGGGAGATTATCTCCCAAACTTATTTTTCACATCATATATTCTATCTAATATTATTTCCATACTTATATCACATAAGCACCAATTTGTGCGACATAAAAGCAATTGAATTCTAATTATCTATCAAAATTTCACAAATGCATTACCAGAAGCGGCCCCACGGGTTTCCTTCACCCGATTCCTGTTGGCGGTTGATGCTGACGTGTCGGTTCTCTTCCTTGGGCACGCACTACTAAAGTGTCCCACCTCGTGACAAGTGTAGCATTCCACTTCCTCGAGGTTCCTTACTTTGCAATCCTTTGCTCGGTGTCCTACTCGACCACACTTGAAGCATATAGCCGAATTTGCCTTACATTCCCCATGATGATTCTTCCCACAACTTTGACAACTTCCAATACCACTATGCTTTGACGAACTCGACCCCAATCCTTCTCTCTTTGTTAATCCCAAGCTACTATCAAACTTCTTCTTTTCTTTTCCTGATGCCGACTCTTGTGCCCTTCGCCGAAACACCCTTTCAACACTCCGAGCGGTACTAATGGCCTCATCCAACGTGGTCGCTCGCTTGACTTCCAATTCAAACTCCGGTGGTAGTCCATTTGCATACCGAACCACCTTCATACGCTCCGTAGGATAGGACTTGATTACAAACGGAAGTAATCCCGTAAACGTTTTGGTGTATTCTTCCACCGACATATTTCCCTTCTTGATGAACATGAACTCTTCTTGCAACTCTTCTAGATCTCTCTCGGGACAAAACTTTTCCTTCAACCTTCTCGTGAACTCCTTCCACGACATCTTGTACACTTTCTTTCCCAAAGTCTCATACATGGTATCCCACCATGTCAACGCTTCATCCTTCAACTGTCGGGATGCATAAATGACCATGTCTTTCTTTAAACACTTGCTACTTTCTAGCACTTGCTCGGTTTCCCGAATCCAACGCATCGTGACCTTCGGTTCCGAACTTCCATAATACACACCGGGGTTGCACGTCATGAATGCCTTGTATGTACATCCTTCTCTTTCCTCCGACTCCGAATCGTCGGTCTCTTCAGTCAATGACTTCTCTGTACGGGTCTTGCTACCCGAAGACTTACTTCCACCGTGAGATTTAGAATCATCTCGCCTATCCACATTCAAACGGTTATCGATAATCCGGTTCATATCCACATTCACCTCATCCCTCATCTGATGAAACAAATTTCTGATCGCTTCCATAGTTACCGGGGTTTGGTTTGCATCCAAACCGGAAGCTTCTCCAATATTACCGGGATGAGTCGGGATTCGATTTGAATCCGTCTCATGATCTCGTGGAATCTCTCCACTTCTTGGGTTCACCATTTTCTATATCAACATAATAAACCATCAAAATTCAAAGATTGACTTATTAGTCAAACATAACCCATATAGCCCAAAACATTATCCTTTCACTTAGGGATCGACCCTAATATACCCATACTTTACTGTCTCAACGGACTGATCAAGGACATCCTATGGAAAACATATGGTCCTACTTAGCATAGCTTAAGACTAGGGAGGTCAAACCTACCTAATTCACTTAAACTATAGCTCTGATACCAAGTTGTAACACCTCAAATTTTTCAAAACACCTTTTAAACATATTTTTAAATAAAAATAATACAATGTCCAATGTTCCCAAAATACGGTTTAACAAAAACCAATAAAACATTTATCAGAGTTATAAAATCCGGTGTTACAAAGATAATATCATAACCATAGGATAAACGAGAACTACCTACGAGCTCCCGAACTGATCAACACTAGGCCACTTCTAACGCGACCCTCTAATCCATCGATCCTGAACCTGAGTACATAGCCAAAAACAAGTAGTACGTGAGACAAAATAGTCTCGTGAGATACATGGGTTTTCGACCCGTTCTCAAAAGATTTATAAAATATTATTTATAACATTAAAAATACTTATCCTTATCATTTCTTATTAATTCAATATTCATCTTCCATTCATTTAACCGTATAAACTAATAAGCTTACCGTAAGCTTACTCGTCATCTAATCACATACTTGTAAGTTATCTCCAAACTTACACTTTCATTATCACATATGCGACGGACCTCTCCGAAGCCAACTCTCCCGATATGGGACGTCATAGGTAAACTATCAAGGTAATTGGGAACCCCCATCTTACCGAGATTCATAAGCTCTCCCCGTTCCCGGGTCGTCATACTCACTCATCATTGAGTGTCGTAAACTGTGACATTCTACTCTTTGCGCAGGGAGGTACCACCCCAAGTAGACGTCTCATGCTCCCCCATTTCTGGGCGGTCTTATTCCGGATTTTTCATTTCACATATGAGCCTCAGCTCCTTTCATCAGATATGAGCATCAGCTCCTTTCATCACTTATTAGAATACATTTATTCTAATTTATCATGCTATTCTCTTTATTATTTCATTTTAAATCTTGACTTTACCAAGTCCTTTGTTAATTTAAAATATATCTATCTTTTATCAAAATCATGTTACTTTGACTCTTCTTTGACTAGAATACATGTTTATTACTAGTCACTTATTACTTATCCTCTTAGTATTTCAATATCTACTTTTATTAGTATAATATACTAATCGATACTCATTACTTTAGAATCATTGTCTCAAGCTTTATTAATACATATTATTAATAAATCGATTATCAAGCTCTTTCAAATCATTATCTTTATTCATACATCTTATTTATAAAAACTCATTAATTACTTTTCATAATCATAATCTCCTTCAAAATCATCAATCATTTAGACATACTAAAATAGTCTATTACTAGCATTTTCTCATCATGTCAATCATATCTTTATTAAAAATGTTTATTAATAAAGACTCTTAAAACATCATAGTTTTCAAAAATCATTTGCTATGTACTCAGTAAAAGTCTCATGTACTCACCTTAGCCAAGCTAACTCCAAATCGTGTCCAACAACACGAATCCTTGCTTTCCAACTTGTGAGATATCACCAATCTTTAGGCCTTCTTGACCTATCATCCATATCATCATAAAATCTAGTTATTATCCATAACTAGTTACCAATAAACCCATAACAACATTCTTAACCACCAAGTTCACCCAACTTGGTGAAATCTCAAACCCTAGTTCAAGATTTCCATCATAAACTCAGATCCAACTTGTACACATTGATTACAAGCTTACAATGAGTGTTCTACACCCATAATTAGTCATCTTCCCCAAAGATAACATGGATGGTTCCCCAAACCACCATTTCTACCCATACAAAGTTCATAACTAGCTAGATAACATCAACAATCAAGATATCTTACCTTTGATGTTTAGATCCTCCAAGATTGATGAAGATTTGAGCAAGAAATCACCAAAATCGCCCCTTCTCTCTCTAAAATCGGCTGCCCTTCAACAATGGTAGAAATGAGTGAAAACCCTAGCTTTCCCGATTTAATACAGCTGGTCTCGCAAAGTTCACGCCGTGAACAAACTTCGCGTCGCGAAGTTCGCGTGTCGTGAACACTTCGCGATCGGTAACAGGTCGTGAACTCAATGTCTGAAAACCCCAAGTCCCTGGACGGAGTTCGCGATCGCGAACTCCACTTCGCGCCGTGAACTCCACCAGTCAGCTAGGCTGCACTTTTCGGTCCTTGTCTCGACCCGGTTTCGTCCATAACTTTCTCATACGGTGTCCAAACGACACGAAACCAATTCCTACGGTTCTGGAATGAATTATCCTTATTTATCATATTTTTCCCAAATTTTATTTTATTCAAATTTCGGGTCGTTACATTTTGTGTATGTGTTTTGTAATGGTGGGTCCCAAAAAATTAAAGGAAAGTGGTATTGTTGGCAGTTGATCTATCATCAGCAATTGCATATGAACTAATTCACATATGAACTAATTCAGGTAATAAAACACATTTTCAAGTTGTCCACGAAACCATGTTTATATGTAGCCTAAGTGTCATCATTTTCATTTTTAATCTCAAGTGAGTTTTCATTATTACATATAATTTATCAATATTGAACCAAGAATTTGCTCTAAAAGTAGGAAATTTTGGATATTTTTTTGGTTTGTGGGGTTTGATCGATGAAACTATTTGGGATGATGATGCGATTTCTTTCAACAAGGAGGTTGTAATAGCTTACCTTTTACAGTAACGGCGGTTGCTGTAACTTTATTGATAATCAAAGAGTTTCGAGGTTCTACCAAACTGATATGGTTATCTTTGTTTAGTTTTTTCACTATTACATTTGTTCAAGTTTGTTCACGTTATCTTTGTTTAGGTTTTGACAAACTGACAGAGTTGTAACTTCAAGGTCACTATTACATATGTTCTAAGTTTTTTCCACTGACATGGTTATCTTTGTATAGTCATGTGGAGGTCTTCATAAATTTTTTTTGATGAATTTTCACTAATATGTAATGTTGTGTGTTGTACCTGAATGCTACTTTTGGTTCGTATGTTGCTACTATGCTTATTTGAGATGGCTGCAAAAAAATGATTGATATAACTTGACTACATTGATCCAAACACCCTTGCCTCCACATTATATGTGTATTTTGCAACCCGCCGCGAAACGCGGACACCAATTTCTCGTTATAAACATAAGTAAAAAATGGTTTTGAAAGAAATTATAAATATATGTAGAAAATGGTTTTGAATCAGATAAAAAATTATGAAAAGGTAGGATCAATATTACATTAGCATGAAAATATTTTTTAGATTTTTGTTTTGTATTTTTAGATTTTATTTTTCTATTTATATACATACATTATTAAATTATCATAAATGTTAGATAACAATTGAATTAACGCGGTTAGTTGATAATGAATTGTAACTTGATAGAAAATTGAATCACTAATGTGTAATAGTATAATATTATAATTGATTTCAACCAATTGAACTAATTATGATAAATAATGACTCAAAATCAATGTCTCAAAACATTTGTAAAATCTACTTACAAATATAGTCATCTTCAGTTTAATCATGAAAATCAAGACCCAAACAAGCTATCCCGACCCGATCCGACAATGAAAGATGGGTGAAAGGAGGGGTTTATAAATTTAGGTCTAAAGAATACGACGTTATATGTGTGCCGATCTCACAGTTGGATTCTGTACCCATGGCTCTGGCAGAGTCTGCAACCCATCTCTGTAGTCAAAGAATCATTGCTGTGGTATAGACTGCAACGATACTGGCACAAATGACATGCGTGAGCAAAATGTATTTTGATTGGAAAGCAACAGCAGATGTTGCTTGCCACACAAGTCGTCAAGATAGATTGATGATGTCATCTCTTGTGACAATCCTCGGAAATGGGTCACTTTCTTAACACCGACTCCCGCGTATAGTATGATGAGACACTACGTTATCAACTTAAGAATTTATTTGACATTATAATTATAGCACGTGCCCTCATTATATATGATAGAGTTTAACATTACATATGCAAATGTATACCACATTAATATTTTCATCAAATTTAGTGATCATTCGATAGAATCCACAATTTAGCGAGTTGGTATTCTAACGTAAACAATAACCGATTTGAATTAAAAATATAAAAAGAAAAATGTGTTAACTAAAAACCAACTCCCATCATTAATATAGAAAGTCAACTTATTGAAATCCCAACCACATGTACCCATCCTTTCCTTTCCGATTTCTTGCTGACAAAGTAGACAACAAGTTCACCAACTTCCCTTCTTTTTCTTCTTGAAACCATAACTCCATCATATCATCTTCTTTACCCATAAGATATCTGTACCAAATAATATCCGATAGGTATTATTTTACCTCCATAAATCTAAACCCAATTCATTATATCTCTAAAAACTACCCTATCTCTTTCTCTCAGTTTAAGTCCAGAGAAAAGGAAGTTCTCTCTTCCATTGAAGACTTAGAAGTCTCAAAGAAAGGTTATTGAAGAGCTAGAAACAAGAAGAAATCATCGCTGTGAGCTTTCGGTCAAGAAGAGTCATCACCTTGCAAGAAAACCCACTTTTTCTGATCACTCCGGCAGCTCCTCGGGCGACCACGTTTTTCCGGCGAATCACCATCTCCACCCCTCGCGAACTGCCGACGTCCCTTCCTCGACAAGGTATAACACCTTCCTTTGTAAGTCTTGTTGTTAAAGCATGCATGGGTGTGAGCTATATAACTGGTTTTTCCTTCCCGTCACCCCATCATCATCCTCGATTATGTTCTTCATTTTCCGGCAACACGCACACACACACACACTTGTGTGCTTTGATGTGTGCGTTGTGACATTTCTAGTTGTACTCCGGTGAACCCGGTTTTCCGCGCGAGGTGTCATCCACCTTCACCGCCGAAACCCAAAACACAAACAGGGGTGTTTCTGAGTTGTGTGGGTTTCTGCATAATGATATTATGAGTTATACTATGTGTGTGTTTTGCACAGTCCCCGTCGACCCACTCATCTCCGTCAATACGCACACTCGCCGGTTGAGTGTGTGTATCGTATGGTGTTTATGGTGTGTGTTGGCAGGCCTTACCGGTGAAGTTTCCGGCAAGCTTCAGTGATCGCAGTTGGTCACCTGCGATTTCATCGAGTTCTCGTTACCATGAATGCCCGACAATTGTTTCTGTGTTAGCCGAGCCCCACATCAAAAAGAAATTACTCTTGACCTAGTAGTCATTAAAAAAAAAGTCATCTTTAGTTAGCCCAGCCTATTTTAAATACCGAGCCCATTTGATTGTTTCGGCCCAATCAGATTTATTATGACCGGTTTCTTAAACCCAACAAGTTACCAAGCAAATTAACGGTTAAGGCATATTGGGCCTTATTTATTCCGTCTCCCGCGGGTTTAAATCCATTTTTTTTCTTATTTTCCCAAAGCCCAAAAATATCCTTCCTTCCCAGCTCCCAAAATTAGTTAGGTACAACATGACGTCTTTTAATGTGTTCCAGAATTTTAATTTGAAGAGAAGAGATTTGGAAAGAATAATTACTTTTTATTGTGTTCGAGAGTTTTTTTTAAAAGAAGAGAAAGGAAGAGAAAATTTTAGCTCTTTATTTCTCTCCTAACTTTCCTCCCAAAAGTGGGAAGATTTGGAGAGAAGAAAAATTATCATTAATGAAAAAAAAATTGAACTTACTAAATTACCCTTGACATTTCCTAATTAATTTACATTTTAAGGGTAACAATGTAAATTTGTTATTTTTTTTCCTTTCTCTCCAACTCGGAAACACACAAAAAACATTATTTTCTTTTCTTTTCTCTTGAACTCGGGAACACAAAAAGAAAAATATTTTCTTCTTAATATCTCTTCCTTTCTCTTCTCCTCTTTTACCTTCTTTTCTTTTCTTTCTCTAGATATTTCAGGAACACGGTGTTAATGATTAATAAGACACAATAAGTAAATGTGTTTTAGCTTCTGCTCCAATTTTCTTCATGTAATATTTCTTCATGTGATCGTACGAGATCACCTTGACTATGTTTGTTCCACGTCTTTTCTTACTGCTTGGTGCGCTTTCTTATACCTTACTCGCTCAACATTACACTACTACAATTAAGGGCTTTTTGTAACACCAATATTCATTACATAAAGGCCAAAATTCGTTACAATAGGTCTATTGTAACACCATTTTGTCCATTACATTCGCCGCCATTACAATAGGTCTATTGTAACGCTTCTGTAACGGTAGGAGGGCTATTGTAACGCCTTTGTAACACTATTCTGCCCCACCCAAGGTGCCGTTACAATAGGTTATTTTAGCGTTACAATAGGTCTATTGTAACGCCTATGACAAATGTAACACCAATTTACCTATTGTAACGCCAAATGCAAGTGTAACACTACTATTCCTATTGTAACGCCAAATGCTAGTGTAACACGAGTCTGCCTATTGTAACACCATTAGAAAATGTAACACCCATTTCCTTATCAACCTATTATAAGGCCTATATATAATATTAAATAATAAAATAAAAATATGCAGAAACACATTAATATCAAAATAAGATTTGGTATTAGAATCATATTCTTTACAATACGATATCCTCTATAATAATTCTTTACAATAATAAGTCCATAGATGAGATGATTTGAATTAAACAGGGCGGTCTTCCATGAAAATCAATGAATTTGACAGTATCCAACTTCATGATCCTGCAATCCAAGCAGCTCAGGTAATCACCCATAAAGCTGCTGGAAGACAAATACAAGACCTTTTTTTATTGGATTTAAAAAATAAATATATAAATATATATTGAGATTTTTTAGTCACCTTAGAAGAATGCATTGCTTGATCAGCTACATAAGATTATCCGAAGTGTTGAAAGAAAGTCAAAATTGCTTGGTCAAGTCTTTGCCTGCATGGTTAACCATATCTCTGCAGTTAGATACAAGTCAATCCACCATTGTTGAAATTAATATTTTATTTAACCTATTACTTATAAGGGGCCACCTGGTATCTATTTTAAAAAATTAGATATTGAAGGAAAAAAAAAAGACAACAATTTTACCTGTGTTGCAGCAGACCTTCCCCAAACAGATGACATATTGACTAAAATCCCTAGTTTTTTTCAGTCATAAGGGTTTGCTAAAAGAATCAAATACTTGATGGTGACTCAAGTGCATACAAATAACTCGTTTGACTACTGGTCCAGAAGACCAAACCAATTTGAAAATCAGCAGCAGCTGCTAGAAATAACATGTGATAAGCAGCCAGAATCATGTGATCAGCAGCAAGAATCATGTAATCAGCAGCAGCTACTAGAAATCATAGCTCATAACCTTAACTCAATAAGGACAAAGTAAAAAATTAGTAAGTCAATAATACATATACCAATATCTAAATCAGTAGGTCAAAACACAATGTGAGAACGACTACTTGCATAGTTGCATGATTCATGTTCCTAGAAGCAACCATCCTGTTTGCAGCTCCCTGAAATGCATTAATTATAATTATAAATGTAATCGTATTTGAAGTGATTATATTTTAATTCTGTTCTGAAACCTAACATGAACATAATGGAACTGTTCGGATGTAAGTTAAATGCAAATCTGAATAAGTTGTTGAATCACAACTCTAGATCTGGGCTACCTCAATCTCCTTGGGATTATTGACATACACACCTTTAAAGGTTACCGATTTAGGGTTACATGCCGATTTTTGCACAAAGCTTTGATAATATTAACACCAAACCGTTTTTTCAGTTTAAAAAAGAATAAATGACTATAAGCATGTAGAAACTTCAACTTGATCTGCTCTACAAATCCAAACAAAAACTATAATCAGCCATCAAACTCACACAAGCATTTCATCAAACACCTTATGAGAATAAACTCCAGCGCGATCGATCGATTGATGCTAGGGTATAGATATACTGGGGGATTAAAGAATCTGAGGTGGTGTTAGAATTGAAATGGATCGAGCGATCAAGTACTGTACGCAATGTTATTTGGGGGAAAGTATATGAGCGGTTTAAAATTATTATTTTTTTAAATTTTATAGGGAGTTTTAACTTTTTTGAGCGTTACAATAGATAGAAAACACGTTACATTGAAAAATGACTGTTACAATAAAATAAAGTCATTACAAAAAAGAAGAAATCGTTACAATAGAAAAGCGGACATTACACTAAAGTAGTAGGTGTTACAATAGAGAATCAGACATTACAAAAGCTAAAGTCTATTGTAACGCTATTTGATCAATTGTAACACATGGTAGTAATTATGCTAAGTGTTACAATTCCGTTACATTAGACCTACTTATTGTAACGAATTTAAAGGGTGTTACAAATCTGGTGTTATAAAAAGGTCTTAATTGTAGTAGTGTCATTAGCATTTGGCTTTCTCTAATTTATCAAAGTTTGACTTTTAGCAGACAGTTTGACTTTCTCCATACTACTATTACTGCAAGAAAAATGACCCTATTGAGACTAAAAAGGTTTTGGAACATATGATTGGGAACGGTTTTGACTCCCCTAAAGTCAACCTTTAATCAAGTAATCAATTCATTTTGCAAAAAAGATAGGCTAAAGCAAGCATTTCTAATGTTTGAGATGATGGGTAGGGTTAAATGCGACCCCACAATCAACACTTACAATTGTTTGTTAAAAAGGGGATGATTTTTATACCACATATTTTAACCCATCTACCACAATGGATGCTTTAGATGCTTGTACAGTGTGCATGAATATGTGTACAGTGTGATAGGTTAATCAAAAAATGTGGTGCGAAAATTAATTCCCTTGTTAAAAGGGTTGTGTTATATGGGTGGGTTGAAGAAGCTTATGATTTGTTATAAAAAAACAAGGAATCTTGCAAAGAGAAAAAAGATGTGAGCTTGCAGCCATCAATACTGCAGAGTGGGTAGGTCGGATGAGTTGCTCAATGAAGCAATTAATATGGGATTAACTCCTAGTATAGTGACTTATAACAATTTTTAATGGTTATTTCAAAGAAGATAGACTGATGGAAGGTTTTGATCTATTGAGACAAATGAAAGAGCGAAATTGCAACCCGGATTATGTTAGTTACAACACATTGTTGCATGGGTTGTTACAATGGGGTGAGATTAATGCAGCGGTTAGGGTTTATAATGATGCTAGATTTGGGATTTGAGGTTGATGAAAGAATGATCAACACTTTATGATTTCTCTAATTTTATTCGGAAGTAGAATGAGATATTGCTTTCATTTGTTATCATTCAAGTTGGTTTCGTTAATTATGTGAATCAACTGTAATGAAATTGATTATCAACCCACAATGATTAGACTAGATTCATAGGAACACAGATAAGATAAAACAAGTTTTTGATTGCTTACATTCATAACTCTTGGAAGAAAAAAGTGAATTTACTAAAGCTATACACGGCTGACGTACTGACCAGTCCTTGTATCCACAATAATTTCTTGACCTCTGTCTACAAACAAAGGGACATTCACAACAGCACCTGTTTCCACAGTTGCTGGTTTTGTTCCACCTGTTTGTTTGTTTGTTTAACAATCAATGTAACTTCATTAGACCAAATTAATCAACATCATATAAATAAATACTACTATTACCTTGAGCTGTGTCACCTTTGACACCAGGGTCAACCTCCACTACTTTGACTTTGACCTGAATTGGGAGCTCAAAATCAATAACTTTTCCCTTCCAAAATAACAAAATGCAATCCATGCCCTCTTTCAGCCATTTAGTCTTATCCCCCATATCTGACTCGTTCAGACGAACTTCTTCATATGAAGTCTGCATTCAAATAATAATTTAACTAATGCTTCTAATCTTTCCCCGCTTAAATAATTTAATTCATTACCAAATCCATGAAAACAAATTGTTGACCATCCTTGTACGTGAACTGTTTTGTATCCTTAGAGATCTCTGCTTGTTCAATCTGACAGAAACAGAAATTACATGAATTTTGATAATACGTTTGACTTTAAAGAGTCAGTCAAACCTTGCTTCCAGCTCGGAAAGTTTTCTCAACAGAGTTTCCTGTGATATGATTCCGTAATGTAGTCCGCACATAAGCAGCCCCTTTGCCAGGCTTCACATGAAGAAACTCTAAACAAAATTAACTAATTAATTTTCCATTCTTCAACTAACTACACTTTTATTTATATTCTTGCAATTCGTAAAGTTCAATAGAATTGTATATTCATCTTCAATACATAAATGGCGGGAATTTTAATTTAACGTAACAAGCTTGTTTCTAAATCCAAACAAATTTTAGGATATGAGTGTAAATCATGAATTAAGCTGGAATTGGGGATGATTAATTACCTATAACTTTCCAAGGAGATCCATCTACCTCAATGTTGGAACCAACCTTTATATCATTACTAGAAAATGCATAAATTCCTGCAAAATCCATTTATCAAATTGACGAACCCTAATCTATAGATATTAATGAAAGGAGAGAAATTGTACTTGGAAATGTACATCGGCGTGGAGAAAACTTCACAGGAAGACATGACGAAACTGAAGACACTCCTGATGAGAAAGGAGACAACTTGAATGCCATCATACTCGCCATGAAAGATTTCTTCTAACTGTGCGTGTAGTTATCTTACCCAGAAACCATTAGACCGCCCGTAATGCACGACCGATCGCTCGGTCGCGACCGGCCAAGTCATCCTCGGCGACGCGTCCCCCACGTTACGGCCCCTCTCCGGCGACGCGTCGAGCAGCTCCAACGGTCGAGTAATCGACCGTTCAACACGACCGTTGAACGGCTCTTTCTCCCCCTCTCCAACGGCTAAAACACCCCCTTTTTACCTTATAAATACCCAATTCTTTTACCAAATAATTCACAACTCTCATTTCTTTCTCCACTCAAACACACACTCAAATCTCTCAATCACCCTCTCTAAAAATGTCTTCATCCAAGAACAAAGGAAAGGCTACAAAATCTCGACGCGGAGCACCCTCTACTACACCCTCTCAATCACCCTCGATCAACTTTCGACCACCCGGTTTCGTAAACCAAACAAGTCACCAAATCCCACAAGGTTATCAAAATAATCCATATGCTCCCCCCTACTTCCCACAACCATACCGACCACAACAACAACCACCACAATATCAACAAGTACCACAACAAGGTTATCAAAATTATTTTGGTGGGGACCAATACGACCACCAAAATTTTGATCCTTTCGCCGGGCTCGACCAATACGACTACCAACCACGAACACAAAGTGGTTCCCCCGCCACTCCAGCCGCGCCCCTCGACGTCGACTCTTCCGAGTCGTCCGACGAGCCCGAGCCCGTTGTAGCGCCAAAAAAGGTACCAAAAAGGCGTCAACCACCGACAAAGGGGGTGACCGGCGGAAGCGCGTCATGGACGAAGCTTGAAGAGATAGGCTTATGCAAGGCTTGGATCGACACTTCCGAAAATGTCATCAAGTCGAACTCCAGGGCTAAATGTGGATTTTGGCAGGATGTGTTAGTTCGCTTTGCGAGCGAAATGGGTGGGACGAACCGAACATACGACTCCCTCAATTGCAAGTGGAAGAGTAGGCTCCGTCCTAAAATTACAAACTTTTGTGCGATCTATGACAACCTCGTACAAAGAAACCCAAGTGGGGCGAACGACCAAATTTTGTACGAGCGGGCTTGTGGTGAATTTAGTGCTGAACATGCAGGGGAGTTCACAGAGGTGGAGTGCTGGAGAATTTTGAAGGACCATCCAAAGTGGAAGGATGTTGAATACCCAAAACAGTTGGCGATGTTCGCGAAAGCTAGGGGGAAAAAATCAAGGACTTCGTCATCATCAGCTGCGCAAGGTTCAGGGGTTGGTCCAGAAGATGAGGATCAATATGATGAAGAAGTGGAAGTTCCACCCCCTCGACCAATGGGGCGGGACAAGGCGAAGAAGAAAGCAGCGGCATCGTCATCAGCTGCTCAAAGTTCAGATTACGGTGCCCCCCCGCCATCATCGGCTCAGGAATTAGTCGGGCATTGGAAAGAGGCCACAGACGAATTTTTTGACTTCCGCAAAGCGAACATATCTGATTTCATGGAGATACAAAAAGATACCCAAGAGCTCAAGCACATGGAATTCTACAATTCGTCCCATGATCACCTCACCGGCAGAAATCTTGAGTGGGTTTTGGCAAAGAAGGTGAAAATCAGGGCCAAATATAATTTGGACTGATAGTTTATTTTTTTTTAGTATTTAATGTAATGTTATTTTTATTTATGTTTTTTTTTAATTATTAATGTAATGTTTTTTTTATAATTAATGTATTTGTTTTTAATTTAAATTAAAAAAAAAAAATTCCGAACGGTCACCTATTACGGGCATTTGGTCGCTGTCTGGTCGTGTGATTGATCAGGAGAGAGAAAGCTGATGTGGCGCAGAGGTGGCAGGGGTGACCAAACTGGGTTTGGTCACCCATTACGCCCAGTCTTATCAGATAGTATTTCTAAAGAGAATTCCGAGCTTTTCTTTTTATTTATATATATTTTTTTTAATTTTATCACTATTTGAATAACTTTTTACGGAGTAATTAGTTTTTTAGAAAGCTTATTACAAAATATTTATTTTCTACTAACCTCTTAATTTACTTTCAATATTTGTCTTTTTTAATTCCTTATATTTAATAACTTTTCATTATAAACCTTTGATATATTATATATAAATTGTTTATATTTTTATTAGTTAATAAATAAATTATATAATATTTAATGTTAATTATTATAATATTTTTGTATGAGACATTTAAAAAAATATTAAATTTAGTAAGATGTCAAAAAAATTGTCAACTTATATATAGGGGTATTAATAAAACATTTAATATAGATAAAGGTAAATTATAAGTATTGTAAAAGAATTTTTTTTTTGGAAATGTTAATCATTGGAGATGTTATTTATGAAAAAGTTTTTGGTTAGTGGAATGTTGATATGACAAAAGTTTTAAACTTTTACGAGGTTAACCATTGGGGATGCTCTTATCTTGGATAATAGGAACTAGTATATAACATGTGATAAATCACGAGTAATTTGTAAAAATTTCAAAACAAAAATTCAAATAATTAAACAAATATATATAATTTGTATAACAGTAAGCAAAACATTTTACAACTAATTTTTAAAATTTTATTTTACAACTTTATCCACAAAAGTCCCATGACCGATTCCATCAACCTCAATCCTTTGACCATTTTTGTCCACATGAAAATTTTGATTTCGTCTTCCAAACTTAACACTTTGGCCATCGCGATCCATATAAACACCTTTCCCACTTCTCCCCAAATGACTTCTTTGACCATCATTTTCAATATGATTACTGTGATCAATTATTTCACAATTGATACTTTGACCCATATTCTTACATGGTTTAGGGTTTAGAATTTAGGAGTTCAGAGTTTAGGGTTTAGGGTTTAGGGTTAGGGTTTAGTTTTTTTTAAAAGGGACGTAGCCCTGGTAAATAATATAAATGACAAAAAGTGTGTACAATACAGCATACTAGAGCTCCCCAGTGTATAGATATAGGGAACAAAAGCAGCACAAAGAAAAAATCAACCTAATACATCCAAATGCTATAAGGAAATACTAGGAATAAACATGAGATAACTAATCAAAACAAATAACCTATGCTGGAGATGCATCCGGTGTCAGCCTAAGCTCCTCTGAACGAAGTGCAAGCTGCTCCACATAGTAATCTCGCTGTCTGTCCGACGAAGCAGCATAATCAGACTGCATAGGCCAGATCTTCTCTGCAACCAAACGATCCAGCTCCCGTCTCTGAAGATCCCACCTGGTGGGCGGGGTACGATCAGCTGCCTTCTTAGCTGTAGAAGGCGTATAACCATCAGACTCACGTTTCTGATCGTGCGCCAGAGCGTTATGATCAGAGGAAACATCATCAGGCGAGTCCGAGTACTCAGAAACATGCCCATCCGAGACATCAGTGTCATCCAAGTGAAGACATCTTGCCACAAAATAAACGTAAATCAAGTGAGATGACTACCGCAGAAAAACTCGAATCTATGAGTCATCTCCAATCTATCAATTTTGAGGTTGAGAATCATCGCACAGACAATGTTCAACAGATTCTACGAAAAGAGGCGGACATAGTTATTGATATACAAAGTGACCCGGAAGAAGATAATCTTGTGAAAGAGGCTTTTAACGAACCCCCTCCAACTGACAACTCTCCTCCAAACGACGACTCTGACAGCGACAAAACAACGGAGGATGAACCATTTGATGCAAAAAGATACCCTTTCACTCGAGAAAACTATCACCGATACTTCCGCAACTACGAACAACTGGTTGCCGCCAGAACTCCAGCACCAGAACCACCAACTGCCTCCCCAACACATGATGTGCCGGTCTTATCCTATAGCGAGAAGCGGGCGGCGGATAGAGCTAACAAACGCCGCCTAAAGATCTCCAAAGCGTGCCTCTTCCAACAAGTTAAAATGCCATTTGTTGAAGATCGTTTCTCAGCTATTTTTCAGGAGCAAGAGCTGCCGATAATTTATCAGGATTTGTACAAAGAAGTGGTTCTGCCATTCAGAGAAAAGAAAATGTATTACCTCACAATGCATTACCTAAGGGGCAAAACCGATCGATACAACAAATCTCCAATAACACAACTCCTGGAGGTAACGACCGACCATTTATCAGGCTACTACTGGTACACCATCTTCCATATTCGCAGAGCAGACGATCAACTGTACACAATTACTGAAGGAGACTTCTATATTCTTGAACCTCGAGATATAGAATTTCTTTACAATACAGTACGCTTACTTCCAGACACCCCTCATCCAATTAAAAATCATGCGAGAAATTTCGCTCAGGCTGCTCTGAAGCGCTTCATGTTTGTTAAAACGCTAGCTGCTCGAATGGAAGATGTGCAGATGGCTGTTGAGAGTGGTACATCAAAGGTTCACTTAGCTGCTCCTTACAGATCACTTCCCTCCGAGATTCAAACTCGGAGAACAGTTGTTCTAGGTGAACCCAACTTGGGAATGACTTACACGAACTACTTCAAAGAAAGAGTATTCTTCCGTGTGTCAGACATTGCCAAGTACTGTGATGGCACATTGAACATCCTGAAGAAGAAATTGGAGAAAAAGGGGAGGCACATGAACAACGATCCCAGCAACCCAGAAAACACCTCTCTTCGAAGCAATATTGACACACTAATCACTGCCATTAAGGAAAGATTAAGCTGGCGAATAGTGATTAGACATTTTGAGGTTCACCTGGGTGTACGAGACAGAAGAAACACGCCTACCTACACAACTGAAGTTCCTAACATGCCACTACCTTTCGGTCAATATCATGGGCTCAGATGGCAGGACGAATCAGTTGATCGCCAAAAACCATATAAGAGACGTGGGCGGCGTTAACGTTCAAATGCTGGGAGGCACTTCACCTGTTCCACAATGGCTTCTAATCAAAACAGATTCAGAACCCGCACTCAAAAGAAAGCACAAAGCTCAATCAAGCTTCACCGCAAATACTCTCCTTCAACCCTCCGACGATGTCTCAGGTACGTCCTCCAATCTCAAAACTTGTAAATACTTTTGTTTGGTCGAGGGGGAGAAATATTAATTCTAGGGGGAGAATTATTATTTCTAGGGGGAGAAAAGTTAGAAAATCAAAAACAAATTACCCAAATAAAAAGTTTTATGTTTGTAACGTTAATTATAAGTCGTTGTAATATCCGTAAATGATCTCTTTACTAGTTCCCTAGTAAAGATTGCATCTGTTTATTACAAATTCTTTTAACTCTCGTTACTAACTACTTCAAAAGACATACCTTCCCATGGTTTGACAGATCCGGCCTAACCTATCCCAGGGAAATACTTCTGCCAACTGTTAAATGTGAGGATTTAGGTCTAGGGTATAGAAATAGGTGAGTGCAAGGTGATGTGAAAACATGATAAATCTAAGAGAACACACCTTTGAGTGCATCCGAACCGCAAAATAAACCGGGCAACCACACAAAAAGGTGATCATTCATGCGTTGAATGTTTCACAAGACTTTACTCGCCTAGTAAAGCAAATGCACACCACCACCAACCACTCAAATTCCTCCCAACAGGAATTTGTTTCATTTCATAAGGGGACGTAGCACATAATCTACTGACTGCTCATTTGGAGTTTGTCGGTATTGAAAATATAACCTCCTGCCCCGGGTTACGTCTCATTTGTATGCACAGTGTGTCTAGTTCTCACCCTCAAGAACCTTCCAATATAGGACACTTGCACTACTAAAATGGACCTCAGTGAATCCATCGGAACACTTGTAGTGGCATCACAATCTGATGTTTTACGAGGATCGAGTGGAAATCCTGCTAGAGCTAAAATCACGCCAACTCTAAACGCAGGTCACACATTTGAATCAACGGTTGTGCAAACGACTACGGATTCATACCGTGTGCTAACGGATACTCTATGTGAGTCCGGTGTTACCTTAAAAGAACAAGTTGATGTGCCTTAAACTTCAAAATCATTCAGGCAACAACTTATACCGGAAACACATAAAATTCCAATGAAAAATCCATGTGATCCAAAATGCAACATCTTGAAAGCTGATTAAAATGCACATGAGCGTAATAGTCCACTCTCAAAATTACTCCTATGATCTGCTAAACCCAGCATGATCTTCCCCGGAGCCACCGACAATATAGGAACTTAAAAGTGAGGGTCCCTAGGTCTAGGTGAGCAGAATCAAGTATCATGGGATCTTGATTGGGGTGCGCTGAGGTAATAAAATTGAGAGGGGGTATGAAGTATGGGGTGCAAATCAGCTTATCACATGGTAAAAACAAAAACGAGGGTGTGGTTGAAAAATGAAAAAGTGAGTTGAGTGAGGAGCGTGTGTGAAAGGGTTAAAGAAAACGGAAAACCCTCCCTAAACCGAACAAATGACCGGGTAACCTCATCTATATCGGATTGCATATGTTGCTTTCTGATTAAGACATCATGGACCCAGTGATGCAATGCACAACCCCCACTGACCACTCAAGTACAAAAAGTACTTGTTTCAAAATCACGGAGATAACCACATCCACTATCGACATCTCATTTGGAGATTGTTGATATTGAAAAAGAGGACCCACCTCCAGTCCTCGCCTTCGTTTGTCCACGTATAGAGTCTAGAACCGAATTAAATTTCTCTAGGACACAGGCACTCTACCAAGCATATCTTTGGGATATTGCTGGAACATTCATAGTGATACCAAAAATATTGGTATTCCACGATGATTGAATGGAAATCCTACCAGTGCTAACATCAATGCCAACACTGAACGTAGGTCACACAGTTTCTGTAACTGTTGTGCTAACAGGCAATCTATGTGATCCTGGGTTACCCTGATACATTCTCGTGCGAAGATCAGACGACCGTACTCCATTGTTATCAACAACGGTCACTATGTCTGATAGAGGATCTGATGACTGTACTCCAATCTTATCAACAACAGTCAATACATCAGATAAGGGATTCTATGACCGTACTCCAACATTATCAACAACGGTCAGAAAATCCAAATCATATCAACATTCCGCACCGCTTCGACTTCATCAAACATCAGGAACCGAGGATCAGCAACAAATCGACAAAAGCCACAACCTCAAGAAAGGACTTCCGCTGCTAACTGCTCTATCTATGGGTCAACATTCCGTCGATTTGCATGAAGTCTTCTGGAATACTTTATATTGGTTGAAAAGACAATTAAAAGTATGTCTGTCACCGATGATCAAAGGCTGATGCTGTTTTATCAACATAACTGCTCAACGGTTCAAATCTCAGCTTCAACCTTACAAACACAGAAGTCTTCAAAGATATGCAACCTAGACTATTATTACAAAGGGGGAGATTGTTAGGTACTAAATATGTTGTAATAGTTAGTCTAGGGGGTATATTGAAACATTGTATAAAAGTTAAGAATAGTTTAGGAAATGGTCCTAACTAACCAAGGAATTAAGCCATGGTATAAATACCAATGTGTAAGGCTTAATTCCTAACTTTTGCCATTAATCAAATTTCAATTCTGCAATTGTTCTCTCTACCTTCTCTCTACCTTTCTCTCTCTAAAAGCCCTAATCATCCTCTTCATCTTTCTCAACAAAATCATCATCAAACATCTCTTAATGGATTGAATCAGTGATATTGTGCTTTTCAGACCCGATCTGAGAAAAAACGTTTACAAAATCAAGGATGTCATCCTTCAACAGGTCCCAAAACTTTTTAACAAATTTAAAGCTAAAACCATCCGGACCCGGAGTTTTCTCGCTACCACAACTCCATACCACACTTTTCAGTTCGTTCATAGAACATTCAACTTCAAGATCATTCGCCTCCTCTACAGCTAGACATTTGAATCTATCGGCTTCTATAGAAGGAATCGATGTATTTATATTGCTGAATTTAGTTTTATAGAATTCAAAAAATACCGATTTAACTACCCTTTTAATTTAATTTTAATAATATAAAATAAAATATTTATTTTTAAAAGTTTGTCGTATATAAGATTATGGAATATGGGGTTGGAGTGATAACAATGAGCCGAATGTGGAGCGATCCACTAGCTTTTGGTAGGTTAACTTCGGCCCACTTGGATTAAGAAGTTAGGGAGTAGTGGATTTAGTTATTAAAGAGGCACATGGCCCACCTAAAGAACCATTCACGCCCATTGCCAAAGTTGTAACACCCGTATTTTTAAAACATCGTTTAAATCATTTAAAACACATTTTTCCAATATCTGACATATTGTCCAAAATACAGTTTAACAAAAACTTTAAAACTTATATCAGAGTTTACAAAAATACGGTGTCACCGAGTATATCAAAACCATAGGCAACGGGATCCACCTATTAGCTCCCGAGCTAAACATCTCTGGGCCACTTCTAGTGCAACCTTCTATCACTTCGAACCTATACCTGAGTACATAGCAACAGACAAACGTAGTACGTGAGACAAAATAGCATCGTGAGATACATGGGTTTTAGACCCCAATAAAAGTCATTTTATAAATATATAAACATATATACAAACTACATAAATACCGTCTAGTCACCCTTTTGTGACTCTAGCTACTTTGCTTTCCTAGCAAACATCTCTAGTACCTAAACGTATAGGTACCAGAAGCCCAATCATATCTAGTACATAAACATATATGTACCAGAAGCCCAACATGTCTAATACATAAACATATATGTATTAGAACCTAACATACCTAGTACCAAACATATGTGTACTAGAAGCACCAACATGTCTAATACATAAACATATATGTATTAGAACCTAACATACCTAGTACCAAACATATGCGTACTAGAAGCACCAACATGTCTAATACATAAACATATATGTATTAGAACCTAACATACCTAGTACCAAACATATGCGTACTAGAAGCACCCGTGTGCTTTGTGTATAAACATATATACACTCGGTGTATAAACATATATACCACCATCCAGTGACCGGGGGTCCCCCGCGTCACCACCATCTATCTCTTACCATAACCTAACAGTTATGACAGTCAAAGCCTTCGGCTATCATATCCAACAAACAAACAAGTTAGTCATCTAATACTAACGACATATAATTAGTTCATCACAGTGTGAACGTACCTGTGTGGTCCCATGGACCCGATCATAAGCAACCACGGTTACTTCTACATCTATGAACCCTAAGAGGTTCATACTTACTTTATACATAAGATACATTTATTATTTATCGATAACATAATACTTTTATCCCTTCCTTGACTATAATAGACAATCATTACTAGTCACATCATATTCTTTCTCATATATATTCGTTCTTTACCTTTATTAGTATATCTTACCAATAGGTACTCATTACTATCAAATCATTCCTAATTGCTTTACTAATACATATTTATTAATAAAGACTCCGTATACATCCTTTTATTCAATTACTTCATTATTATTGTTCCTTAACATAGATTCCATAATTACTTGAATCTATCATAATTTACTTCAAATTCATCAATCATACTAGACACATTCTAGTATCACATTCTACATACTCTCATACATTTTAAATCGCTATCTTTATCAAATATTTGTTAATAAAGACTGATACAATATCATAAGTACTTTTAAAACTATTTGCTATGTACCCAGTTTAAAAGTCTCATGTACTCACCTTAGCAAATAAGTGCTCCAACCGTATTCTTTACGTCAGTTTCCTTGCTTCACAATTCGGTCAACCTTCCAAGACCTCACCAAATGCCTAATACAATAATCACAAGATTATCAACATCACATTCTACTACCAATGTGTCCATCTATCTCTAGATAACACTTATTAACTCATTTCCCCCAATTATGGCGATTTACCAAACCCTAGGTTTAACCAACCCGTAAGATTCTTACAAATCATAATCATACACTTGTTTCCTTTGTTAATATACCATTTATTAAGTGTATACAACATTTATTCACCATAAACCATAACCCCCAATAGTTAGGGTTTCAAACCCAACCATCAAAATACATAGATCTAGAGCTACAAAGATCAAGGAGTGAAGATATACCTTTAATCTTCAACTAGGAGTGAAATCTATCAAAGATTTGAGAAGAGATCAACCAAGATCTGCACTTGAGCTCCAAAATCGCCAAAGGGAAGAACTAGGGTTTTCTATTTCATCAAATGAGCTCCAACCCGATTTTAAAGCTGCACGTCACAAGTTCACGGCGCGAACAATAGTTCGCGTCGCTAACTTCGCGTTCTTCTCAAGTTCGCGATCGCTAAGTCGTCGCTAACTATTTCGCGACCAAAAGCCAAACTCCCTGAAGACTGTTCCCGATCGTGATCCAAAGTTCGCGTCGCGAACTCCTTTGGGCAGCAGGGCTGCACTTTTCCATCTTTGTCTCGACCCGGTTTCGCCCATAACTTTCTCATACGGTCTCCAAACGACACGAAACCAATTCCTACGTTCTTTAAACGATTTATCCTTATTTATCATATTTTTATTCAATTTATTTATTACAAATTTTGGGTCGTTACAACTATCCACCCCTTAAAAGGATTCCGTCCTCGGAATCACTAAAATTTCCGCCTATATTCACCCGAGCATTACGCTCTCATTTCCTTGTGGTCGTCACCAACAGCATTTCTTATTCCGATTTCCGTTAACATTATGCTTCAAAACATTTACTCAATCTTATCAAGCCCGAACGGTAAGAACTCAATTTAAAACCCACAATACCTAGACGGGTCAAAATTTCACAATTTGACCATAACACCGTCATTCTCTCGACCAATCCTTTCATAACAATGGTATGACACAATCATACCATTAACTAATTGATTAAAACGAATGTCAACTCTAGCCTTGACCAAGCCGATATATCCCGACATTGGTATATCCCCACATTGTTTACCCTTTGAATTAAGCACAAAGTCAACTTTACCTTAACATTTTCTCTTCTCGTTAAAGGTTTCATAAATCCCCCTTTTCTTTACAATTTACTTTTAATTTATGATTCAACTACAATCTTACACTCGATTCCCAATTTCAACATTGAAATCACCCAAACGGGTCAAGTCGTATAAACTGACTACAATTCAATCAACCATCCCATCAACTTTTTCCAAATACATAATCGACACATTATGCTACCAATATTCATTAGTAATTCAAAACGAGAATCAAAGTCCATCTTAGACCAATTCAACCAATCACGGGTTGACTAACGTTGACTTTTACATAAAGTCAACCATACCTTTTCCAAACTAGCAATTCCGTACACACGGCGTATCATTACCAACCTATCACTCTCAGTTCTACCCATTATTACTTTCTCATCAATCGTCCCCCGTTAATCCAAGGGTCACACCTTAACATAAGGTCACAATAACATTTACCGTTTCTTGACCTTCACTTGGTCACTCATACTATCACTTAGTATTCTTTCAACCATCTTTGTATCACATTGATCAACTTAAATTATCGGTACTAGGCCCACTACCGTAATACGTCCCACACCCTTATACGGTGTACTATGTCTTGGTTACCACATGGTAATTTGCTCACTAGGAGTTTCTCTTTCCTTCTATTCTATAAATCGTAGGCATCCCCTACATTTACATGAACTAAATGCAACCCGCATTTCAAGCCAAATTCTCATTTACCATAACATAATGGCAATACTCGTTAACCACATGGTTCTACATTCATCATATAAACACATAAGCATATACATACATACATATATATATATATATATATATATATATATATATATATATATATATATATATATATATATATATATATATATATATACATATATATATATCACGCCAATTCAATACAAACACCTCTATTGTGCACATATACAAACACATGTATATGTCACCAATACCATCTATATCCATCTTTTTACGTTACGTAGCTTTGCTACCTTCTCACTCGTTCAATCGCCCAATTATTCATCATGTATTCTTGCACCATTTGCATATATCACATTATCGTTTTCTTTCATATCTAACATGTTTCTCAACACGATTCCCATGACGCTACCTTTCCATCGTCCTATGCCCTTGAAGGCCATCACATAGTGCACATGCATTAAATCCCGCAGATAACTAGCAAAATCGCGTTTCACTTACACATTAACCGTCATTAATCGGTTCATTTCTTTATTACCATATTTCCAAATCCTTTTGTCACTACAGAAGTAACTATCACTCAATTCTATTAACCATAACTCGCCGGTCATCTTTGAGTCAACCAACCGACTTCGGCCTATGATTCTCGAAAATACGAATTCATTTAACCCGGAAGGTTATTCCCACGATGATTATTCACGTCATACAACTCATCTACTAATTCCCGTAAGCACCAAATTGGGCAACAATCTAACAATATGGCTATACCCACACAACACACTGGCTTGGTGCCTACTCAACCAATCCATCACAATGGTCTTGCCAAATGCCTCTACTCTCATCGACACATAATTAATCTTGCTAATTCAAATATTTTTTTTTTTTAAAATTAGGTTTAACAATAACATTCATAACATTCAAAACATGGTTTTAACAAGAACATTTGGAAAGATTACATTAGTACCCAAAACTAAAGTCTTAGGGAAATCAAATGGTACACTGGCCTAATCCTCAAATGCTACAATTACGGGCCGCCTAATTCTTAGCTCCCGAACCTGACGCCCCATCGCGCGCCTCCTCCCGTGCGAGTAGGAAGGACCGTCCTTTCACCTTTGCCGGCTCCGCCTTCTTTTGAACCGCGGACACAAGCGATCCGGTTTTCTTCTTCGGGCACACATGGCTATAATGCCCTTTCTCATGGCACGAGTAACACTCAACCTCGGCCATTGGTTTGGATCTACAATCTCGGGCTAAATGTCCCGTCTTCCCACAATCATGGCAAATCTTCGGTTCCCCTCTGCATTCGCCGGTATGACTCTTCCCACACCTCTTGCACGAGGCTATACTTCCTTGCCTAGAGAAGTTCGACATGAACTTCCCCTTCTTAACCGTACCCGAGCCACTCTCGGCATTCCTCTTATCTCCCACATACGCCCTCTCGGCAACTTTTGCCTTGATCACCTCTTCCACACCTGGGGCGGCACTAATGGCCTCATCCAGAGTGGCCGCCCTCTTTACCTCCAACTGATAATCCCAAGGTAGCCCACTAGCATACCTAACCACCCTCAACCTCTCCTCGGAGTAGGTCTTAGCAACAAACGTGAGTAATCCCGTGAATTCCCTCGTGTACTCCTCGACCGACATATCACCCTTCCTTAGGGTCACAAACTTTTCATGCATTTTCTCCAAATCCCGGTCGGGACAAAATTTCTTCCTCAACCTCGCGGTAAACTCATCCCATGACATTCTCTCTATCACCTCCCTCCCGAGGGTCTCATAAACTATGTCCCACCAGACCATAGCATCCTCTTTTAGCAATTGTGATGCATACAACACCATATCGGTTTTCTTGCACTTGCTACTTCCGATGACCCGCTCGGTCTCTCGGATCCACCTCATAGTTACCTTCGGGTCCGAACTACCCGTATATATGTTTGGCTTACAAGCCATGAATGTCTTAAAAGAACAACCAAAATTTTCATCGGGCCCCGCCCTTGCATCACTACAACCACCTGTGGAGGATTTCTCCACTCGAGTGCCACCACCCCTGGTTTTCTCATCCGATCTAGCCTCGGATGCACGATCTCCATCCGACCTCTCACGGTCCCCAATGATGCGGTGCACTTCATCGGCCACCACTCCCTTGAGTTGTTCAATAATAGTTTGGAGGTCTGCCATGGTCACCGGAGTTCTATTAGCTCCGACCTCCGATTCACCCACCCGGTGCATCGACGGTTGACCTTCATGTTCAACCACAACCTCAACATGAGGTGTATCCTCCTCCCGGCCCTCCGGGGCTTTCCCACTTCTTCGAGTGTTAACCATTTCTTTCGATCTCGACTATACGAAAGACATTAAACAATTAGTACCTCGTGTACGTTTCATAAGTCTCATAATACTGATTATCCATAATCACATCACTTTCATAGGTCCCCTAGGTTCAACCCTAAACTTAACATAAAGTCTCAAGGTCAACCTAATGATCTCAAGGAATCTTACATTCCTAATGCTACAGTCTAAGACTAGGATGGACATCCAACCTAATTCACTTAAACTATAGCTCTGATACCAAGTTGTAACACCCGTATTTTTAAAACATCGTTTAAATCATTTAAAACATATTTTCCCAATATCTGACATATTGTCCAAAATACAGTTTAACAAAAACTTTAAAACTTATATCAGAGTTTACAAAAATACGGTGTCACCGAGTATATCAAAACCATAGGCAACAGGATCTACCTATTAGCTCCCGAGCTAAACATCTCTGGGCCACTTCTAGTGCAACCTTCTATCACTTCGAACCTGTACCTGAGTACATAGCCACAGACAAACGTAGTACGTGAGACAAAATAGCCTCGTGAGATACATGGGTTTTAGACCCCAATAAAAGTCATTTTATAAATATATAAACATATATACAAACTACATAAATACCGTCTAGTCACCCTTTTGTGACTCTAGCTACTTTGCTTTCCTAGCAAACATCTCTAGTACCTAAACGTATAGGTACCAGAAGCCCAATCATATCTAGTACATAAACATATATGTACCAGAAGCCCAACATGTCTAATACATAAACATATATGTATTAGAACCTAACATACCTAGTACCAAACATATGCGTACTAGAAGCATCAACATGTCTAATACATAAACATATATGTATTAGAACCTAACATACCTAGTACCAAACATATGCGTACTAGAAGCACCAACATGTCTAATACATAAACATATATGTATTAGAACCTAACATACCTAGTACCAAACATATGCGTACTAGAAGCACCCGTGTGCTTTGTGCATAAACATATATACACTCGGTGTATAAACATATATACCACCATCCAGTGACCGGGGGTCCCCTGCGTCACCACCATCTATCTCTTACCATAACCTAACAGTTATGACAGTCAAAGCCTTCGGCTATCATATCTAACAAACAAACAAGTTAGTCATCTAATACTAACGACATATAATTAGTTCATCACAGTGTGAACGTACCTGTGTGGTCCCATGGACCCGATCATAAGCAACCACAGTTACTTCTACATCTATGAACCCTAAGAGGTCCATACTTACTTTATACATAAGATACATTTATTATTTATCGATAACATAATACTTTTATCCCTTCCTTGACTATAATAGACAATCATTACTAGTCACATCATATTCTTTTTCATATATATTTGTTCTTTACCTTTATTAGTATATCTTACCAATAGGTACTCATTACTATCAAATCATTCCTAATTGCTTTACTAATACATATTTATTAATAAAGACTCCGTATACATCCTTTTATTCAATTACTTCATTATTATTGTTCCTTAACATAGATTCCATAATTACTTGAATCTATCATAATTTACTTCAAATTCATCAATCATACTAGACACATTCTAGTATCACATTCTACATACTCTCATACATTTTAAATCGCTATCTTTATCAAATATTTGTTAATAAAGACTGATACAATATCATAAGTACTTTTAAAACTATTTGCTATGTACCCAGTTTAAAAGTCTCATGTACTCACCTTAGCAAATAAGTGCTCCAACCGTATTCTTTACGTCAGTTTCCTTGCTTCACAATTCGGTCAACCTTCCAAGACCTCACCAAATGCCTAATACAATAATCACAAGATTATCAACATCACATTCTACTACCAATGTGTCCATCTATCTCTAGATAACACTTATTAACTCATTTCCCCCAATTATGGCGATTTACCAAACCCTAGGTTTAACCAACCCGTAAGATTCTTACAAATCATAATTATACACTTGTTTCCTTTGTTAATATACCATCTATTAAGTGTATACAATATTTATTCACCATAAACCATAACCCCCAATAGTTAGGGTTTCAAACCCAACCATCAAAATACATAGATCTAGAGCTACAAAGATCAAGGAGTGAAGATATACCTTTAATCTTCAACTAGGAGTGAAATCTATCAAAGATTTGAGAAGAGATCAACCAAGATCTGCACTTGAGCTCCAAAATCGCCAAAGGGAAGAACTAGGGTTTTCTATTTCATCAAATGAGCTCCAACCCGATTTTAAAGCTGCACGTCACAAGTTCACGGCGCGAACAATAGTTCGCGTCGCTAACTTCGCGTTCTTCTCAAGTTCGCGATCGCTAAGTCGTCGCTAACTATTTCGCGACCAAAAGCCAAACTCCCTGAAGACTGTTCCCGATCGTGATCCAAAGTTCGCGTCGCGAACTCCTTAGGGCAGCAGGGCTGCACTTTTCCATCTTTGTCTCGACCCGGTTTCGCCCATAACTTTCTCATACGGTGTCCAAACGACACGAAACCAATTCCTACGTTCTTTAAACGATTTATCCTTATTTATCATATTTTTATTCAATTTATTTATTACAAATTTCGGGTCGTTACAAAAGTCGTGGCATCTTGGATTGTATTAGTAGGGGTGGCAATTTCTGACCCGACATGAAACCCGACCTGAAACCGACACGAAAATAAACAGGTTTGAGTTGGGGTAAAAAGTAATCGGGTCAGTCTCGGGTTGAGTCAGCTAACCCGTTTATTAAACATGTTAGATTCGGGTCAATGATAATTTAAATGGGTCGACCCGCCAACCCATTTAATTATTAAAATATATATTATAATATATATATATTAATACTTGATTTATAGTTTACTAGTTAAAACGTAAGTAATAGTTAGATAAAAATTAGAAATGTTACTTAGTAATTTGGTGTTTAGTATTTTGTTATGAATTTGTGTAATAATAACAGAATTTTGACATGTTTGAACCGTTTAACTTGTTTGACCTGATAACCTGTTTAACCTGTTTTATTAAATGGGTTATATGGGTTAGGTTTAGGTTGAAGTTAAACAGGTTATGTTGAGATATCTGACCCGTTTATATAAACAAGTCGGTCACGGGTTGAACATTTCTGACCTGCCAACCCGCGAACCCGAACTCATCAACCTGAACCCGACCTGAAATGCCACCCATAGGTATCAGGGAGATTTTTAATAGGTGGGGCCACATTTGAAGTATCTTTGGTAGAACAAATCTTGATAGGTGAATGGTTGTCTCCTCCAATTAATTAATGTAACATTTAATGGTGCGTCCTTTTTACCAAATGACAACCCATCCACACGACATTTATCATTTCCCATGCTACACCCTTTTCCATTGTGAAATACAATATCCGATGGAGATAAATCATGGGTATTCAAAATCCACACGACCTTTTAGGATTCTTAAAATTATATTGATTTCTCCTACTTTTATTTACCCTTTTTTTTAATCTTTCTTTTTATTTTATATTTTTTGCTTTGTGTATTCAAAATCCATTAATTATTATATATTTATACAATTACGTTAAAATGAACACTAAATCACACGTAACTATATGTATAATGTCAGTGTAACGACCCAAAATTTTGTATCAAATAAATTATAAAAAAATATGATAAATGAGGATAAATCATTTAAAATATGTGGGAAGTGGTTTCGTGTAAATCGGATGACGTTTGATATGTGTATTCCCTTGTTAAAGTTGAAACGGGTCAAGATTGGGTAAAACACCAAGTTGGAAAAGTGCATTTTTGTTCCAGCATATTTTAGAGATCTCTAATCCGAGGATTAGCATCGCGAGTATTGATGGCCAAAAGTGCATTTTCAAGCAGCAAAGTTTAGAGATCTCTAATCCTGATTTTAGCATTAGCGAGTTCGGGCACCCGCGTATTTTAGCAACGCGAATTTCAGGATTAGCATTGCTAATTCGTGCAGGAAGTATAAAAAGAGGGTTTTAGCTAGGGTTTTCTCATTTTCAAAACCCACTTGAGCTTGGAGCCGTTTTTGGAGGAGAAAGAGGAGTTTTTGGTGATTTCTTGCTCAAATCTTCACCATATTGAAGGATTTAAGCATCAAGGGTAAGAATTCTTGCTTATTTCACTTAGTTACCTTCATTTTGAGCTTGGTATGGGTAACAATGGTGGTTTGGGGAACCAACCATGTCATCTTTGGGGAAGATGACTAAACATGGGTGTAGAACACTCATTCTAAGCTTGTAATCGATGTGTACAAGTTGGATTTGGGTTTATTGATGGAAATCTTGAACTAGGGTTTGAGATTCCACCAAGTTGGATGAACTTGGTGGTTAGGAATGTTAATATGGATTGATTAGTGATTAGTTATGGATAATAACTAGTTATTGTGATGGTATTGATGGTAGGTCAAGAAGACCTAAAGTTTGGTGACATCTCACAAGTTGGAGAGCAAGGATTCGTGTTGTTAGACACGATTTGGAATTAGCTTGGCTAAGGTGAGTACATGAGACTTTTACTGAGTACATAGCAAATGATTTTGAAAAATTGTAATGTTTTAAGAGTCTTTATTAATAA
The DNA here is from genome assembly GCA_963853835.1 of Calendula officinalis. Classification (NCBI taxonomy): domain Eukaryota; kingdom Viridiplantae; phylum Streptophyta; class Magnoliopsida; order Asterales; family Asteraceae; genus Calendula; species Calendula officinalis. Next base: position 10,328 of record OY970830.1, on the reverse strand, counting down.
ACGTTTTTAATAAAGATATGATTGATATGATGAGAAAATGCTAGTATAGACTATTTTAGTATGTCTAAATGATTGATGATCTTTGAAAGGGATTATGATAATGAAAAGTAATTAATGAGTTTTTATAAATAAGATGTATGAATAAAGATAATGATTTAAAAGAGCTTGATAATTGGTTTATTAATAATATGTATTAATAAAGCTAATAACAATGATTTTCAAGTATCAAGTATTGATTAGTATATTATACTAATAAAGGTAGTGATTGAATTGTTAAGAGAATAGATAGAAAGTGACTAGTAATAAATATGCATTCTAGTCAAAGAGGAGTTAAAGTATTATAATTTTGATAAATGATAAATATGTTTATTTAATAAAGGACTTGGTAAAGTCAATATTGAAATTGAATAAGAAACGAGAATAATATGATAATTAGAATAGATGTATTCTAATTTATGTTTGAGTAGGTATTATTGGGGCATAGACCCGTATTTGATGATTTCAATATGTGTTGAAAAAGGATCCGGATCATAGTTAACCCACACATGTTGGGGGAGTTAGTGACACCTACTTGGGGAGGTACCACCCTGCGCAAGAGTAGCCTGTCGAGAAATAGTTAACCCGGAAACGGGGGAGAAATAGTTAACCCGGAAACGGGGGAGAAATAGTTAACCCGGAAACGGGGGAGAAATAGTTAACCCGGAAACGGGGGAGTTTTAGTTAACCCGGAAACGGGGGAGTTTCAGTTAACCCGGAAACGGGGGAGTTTACCTAGTTAACCCACATCGGGGGAGTTTGCTACGGAGAGGTCCGTAGCGTATGTGATAAAGATTTAGTAAGCTATGGATAGCTTACAAGTATGTGACTATGTGATGGGTAAGCTTACGGTTAGCTTACTAGTAAATACGAATAAGCGGTAAGAATGTAAGATAATAATTAATAAGTGATTAAAGAAAAGAAATGAATAGTAATGACTTTTATTATTTTGAGAATGGGTCGAAAACCCATGTATCTCACGAGACTATTTTGTCTCACGTACTACTTTGTTTTTGGCTATGTACTCAGGTTCGAGATTGATGGATTAGAGGGTCGCGATAGAAGTGGCCTAGTGTTGATTAGCTCGGGAGCTCGTAGGTAGATCCCGTTTATCCTATGGTTATGATATTATAATGTAACACCGGATTTTAATACTCTGATAATCTTTTCAAAGGTTTTTGTTAAACCGCATTTTTGGGATATTGGACTTTGTAATATTTTTATTTAAAAATATGTTTTAAAAGATGTTTTTTTGAAAATTGAGGTGTTACAGTCAGCAATTTTGTTGCTTATATAACCTAGGTTGTTAAAACCTAACACGACACGACAAAAATACACGAAACGAAACGAAATTGAGACGAAATTAAAATTTGAATTCGTGTCCGTGTTGTGTAAATAAACACGAAGTCGTGTCGTGTTCGTGTTTAAAGATTAACACGAAATTGATACGATAGTTATGATTTTGTCGTGTTTGTCGTGTTTTTAACATGTAATAAGTAAGAAATTTGTATTCTTGTTCTTAATTTTGTGTTGTCGTGTTCTTATTCAATCTGGACGGAGGCGATGGAGGAAAGGCGGTGGAGAATAAGCATGGCCGGCGGGTATTTTCCGTATAAGTTAAGAAAGGGGGCAACAACTTTGCCATCGGAGGAGAGGAAGCAGGTCGTCGACGTGGGCAACAAATCTATCTATTTGCATATAGATATATGATATAAAAATTGTTATACAGTATTACGTATTAAACTCTCTATGGCGTTACAATAGCTATAAATTGTTACATCAAATAAGTAGTGTTACAATAGAAACTATGTTACATTAGATAAAAACTATGTTACATTAGAGAAGTACTATTACAATAAATAAAGAAGTGTTACAATAGATATGGAGACATTAGAATAAAGAAATAAGCGTTACAATAGGTAAGTAGGCGTTATAATAGATAAAGTCTATTGTAACGCCGTTTGTTCAATTGTAACACAGTGTTCTAATTATGCTAAGTGTTATAATTGTGTTACATTAGATCTATTTATTGTAATGAATTTAAAAAGTGTTACAATTTTAGTGTTACAAAAAAAACTTAAATTGTAGTAGTGTGATAGGATATAGACAATCCAAAATATGATATTTTAATGTTCGGTCTTTGTCCTAAGAGTCTTAAGACTACTGATGGACTTGTAGTTGTGGACGATCGTTCACCAAAATATTAAATAAAAGGAAATGAAAACAAAATTCATACGCATGTGAATTTAAATGCCCATTAAGTCTTAAATCAGAATTAAATGCTACCGTTTCAATTTAAAGTTTCAATGTACGTAGAATTTAAATGATCATGAAGTTTTTAGACGGCCCGTTAATGGTTAATGAGATTATTGAATATTACAAGAAAATGAAGAAGAAATTACTGCTATTTAAAGTTGATTTCGAGAAAGCGTATGACTCCTTGAGTTGGAATTATCTTGATTGTATTATGTCAAGAATGGGGTTCGGTACGAAATGGAGGAATTGGGTGAAGTCTTGTCTTTCGTCGGCTACTTTATCGGTGTTGGTAAATGGTAGTCCGACTGAGGAATTTAGTATGCATAGAGGTGTTCGTCAAGGAGACCCTCTATCCCCCTTTTTATTTATTATAGCGATGGAAGGGTTACATCTTGTTATTGATAAAGCGGTGGAGAGTAATCGTATAAAAGGGGTGGATCTTGGGACTAATTTAAATATTTCTCATTTCTTTTATGCAGATGATGTGATTGTCGTTACGGAGTGGAGAACGGAGGATATGACTAATATTATGCAGATTTTCAATAATTTTTACTATGAATCCGGTTTAAAGATAAATGTGCAAAAGTCTAACTTGTATGGAGTGGGAGTGAACAATGTTGATATCGAGCAAATGGCACGTTGGTCGGGTTGCGCTGCGGCTAAGTTACCGTGTACGTATCTAGGTATGTTGACAGGGGGTGATCTATCTCGACAAAGTAATTGGTCTAAGGTTATTGCTTCCTTTCGTAAAAGATTATCAAATTGGAAAGCTAAAATGCTTTCCATAGGTGGTAGGTTGACTCTTATTAAATCGGTTCTTAGGAGTGTTGGTATTTATTGGATGTCGTTATTCCGGGTGCCGGATATTGTGATTAAACGATTGGAACAAATGTGTGCCCGGTTTTTTTGGGGTTGTCAAGATATCGAGAGAAAAATACATTGGGTTGCATGGAAGAATGTGATTGCAGTCAAGGATCATGGTGGTCTTGAAATTGCAAGTTTAAAAGCTTTAAATTTGGCTTTGTTATTAAAGTGGAGATGGAGATTATATAACGAGCCAAATGCATTATGGTGTCGAGTTATAAAAGCGTTATATGGGTATGATGGTGGTTTTATTAATTCTAATTCGAACAGTAATTTAAAAGGGCCTTGGTCTCGAGTTGTGGATGCGGTTCGGTATTTACATGAAAATCACGTCATAGATCATAATGCCATTAGGTATGCGTTAGTTAGTGGCGATAAAATCAAGTTTTGGAATGATACGTGGTTAGATAATCAACCGTTGAAGGAGACGTTTAATCGTTTATTTCGTTTAGATATAGATCAGGATTGTTTGGTTAAGGATAAATGGTGTCGTGGGGGTTGGATATGGAGGTGGCTTAGACAAATAAGAGGTGGTATTGAGTTAGAGCAATTTCAAGGGTTAACCTTGCTTCTTGAACAAGTTAATCTTGGTGTTGGAAATGATAAATTGTGTTGGTATGAGGATCAGCAAGTTGATTTCTCAGTGGCTGGAGCTCGGATTATAATTGACAAACTTCTTCATCCGGGTATAGATGTTAATACTAGTTGGTGTATTTATGTCCCGATAAAAGTGAATGTTTTTATATGGCGGTTACGTTTGGATAGATTACCGACCAGGCAAAATATTTCGCGTAGAGGTATGGAAATTCAGGAAATTGCATGCCCGGTATGTAATTCCGGAATGGAGTCGGTGGAGCATTTATTTTTCGGATGTAATATGGCGATGCAGATCTGGGAATATATTTGTAAGTGGTGTGAAATTGATAGATTTCAGGGTACATCTTATGATGAGTGGTCGATGTTTATTTCCGGCCTCCGTTTATCCAAGAATGGAGTGATTAAGCTGAAGACGATAGGGATTGCAGCTGTTTGGATGATCTGGCGGTTCAGGAATTCGAGTTTATTTGATAGTGTTAGTTTAAGAAAATGCGATGTAATTGAGTTTATTGTTCTTTTTTCGTTTAATTGGTTAACCCATAGATATCGATCTTGTAAGATTTCTTGGGTTGACTGGATTAAAAAACCTTTGTATGATTTAGTTTAGTTTTCTGCTAAACTTTTTATTGGAGTGAAGGTTTCGGGAGGGTGATGGCAATGCCGAAGCTCTTCCGTTCCCTTCTTTTTGCTGGTCAAAAAAAAAATGATCATGAAGTTTTTAATCAGAGATAAATGCCAACGTTTCAATTCAAACTTTTAATAGACGATAACAAATGCGTAAAACTTGTAACGGTGCGTTGAATTTTTATTTATATTTTTTGAACAAAAAAAATGTATAATTTTTATTGTTAATAATACATATGAGAAATAATATTGAATCTTATCATTTATTATTATTTGTGTGTCTACCTACTTTTAAACTTGACATTTGTAATCTACAAAATCTTTTTTTTCATATAATCCATTGATTTCAACACTTGTCACGATCAAATTAGTAGACACATAACTAAACACAGATGCAACATTTTTTTTTTTCATACATACATTGTAATGATATAAGTTTAGTTTATTTTGTAAGTTGGCATCTATAAGATGCAACATTTTTTTTTAATTCACAAAAATATATTCTCGTTTATAGAGAGCTCACTTGAGGTGACCGAACTTTACACATAATATACGTGATATAATCATACCCTTTTATTACGTTTAATTCGAATTTATACCAAAAACTTACTAACTATAATATTTGTGGTTTGATAATTTCTTTTCATTTAGGATTATTAGTGTTTTATTTTGTTTAATAGTTAATTATTGTTATTTGAAATTAAAAATAGATACACCTAATCTAATTTTAAAATTAAAAATAGTTAATTACGTTACAAATGCATTCATATACGTTACAAATGCATTCAAGCCAATACGGTTTCAGCCATTTACATTACGTTTTTTGTTACGCTATTTTCAGGAACGTTTTCAATTTGTGAACGGTTCTAACGTTTGGAAGGGCCATTATTAAAATTTATTGTATAAAAGTATTTCATTTTTTTATTGAAACTGATACATTATGCCATTAAA